>CM024476.2:15633100-18341670 GCA_014182885.2 Eucalyptus caleyi
ATATATTGGCTGAGAATCCTAGAACCTTCAATGATGATGATTGCCCTCTGGATGATCGTATTTTGGCCATAAATGAAGATGCATGGTCCATGTTCTTCGATGGAGCTGTGAACTTGTTCGGTTCGTGCTGGGGGCGATCGATATCCCAGCACGGACAACACCACCCAAAGAGCTGCGAAATTAATATTTCCATGCACTAACAATATTGCTGAATACGAAGCTTGTATTCTCGGACTTCAGGCCGCAATTGAAATGGGAGTGGCCAAATTGAAAGTATATGGAGATTCTGCATTGATCATACTCCAAACCGTAGGTGAATGGAAACCTAGGGATGCCAAATTATTGCCATATCATAAGTACCTCGAAGAGTTGGTGAAGGAGTTCGATGAAATTTCATTTGACTACTTGGCTAGATCCCATAATCAGTTCGCCGATGCCTTGGCAACGTTGTCATCTATGTTGCAAGTTACTGATGGTTTAGAAGTTGAGCCTTTGAAAATTGAGGTTCTAGCCAAACCTTCTTATTGCATGGCCGTGAATGAAGAGCTTGATGAGAAGCCATGGTATTATGACATCATGAACTATATTCAAAAGCAGGAATTTCCTGAAGGGAGCACTCCAGCCGATAGAAAATACATAATGAAGATGGCCTCAAAGTTCTTTGTCAGTGGTAAGAATTTATACAAGAGATCTTATGATTCAGTTTTATTGAGGTGCGTAGATGAAGCAGAAGCTACCCAAATCATGCATGAAGTGCATGAAGGAGTTTGTGGCCCACACATGAATGGGCACATGTTGGCCAAGAAGATCATGAGACTAGGTTACTATTGGCTTGCGCTGGAAAGTGACTGCATACAGCATGTTAGAAGTTGCCATCGTTGCCAAATTCATGGAGATAAAATAAATGTTCCTCCAACGGAGTTGCACCAGCTATCTGAACCATGGCCTTTCTCAATGTGGGGGATTGATGTGATTGGCCCAATAAATCCCAAAGCTTCAAATGGGCACCGATTCATATTGGTGGCAATAGATTATTTTTCAAAGTGGATTGAAGCCGCATCATATGTTAATGTCACAGCTCGAAACGTGGTGAAATTTATTAGGCGTGACATAATCGCCCGTTATGGTGTCCCCGAAGCAGTTGTCACTGACAATGGAACAAATCTGAATAACAAGTTCGTTGATGAGTTGTTCAGTGAGTTCAAAATCAAGCATTTGAATTCATCACCTTACCGCCCGCAAATGAATGGAGCTGTTGAGGCAGCTAATAAGAACATCAAGAAGATCCTGGCTAAGACAGCCGAGAATTATCGAGATTGGCATGACAGGTTACCCTTTGCTCTAATGGCGTATCGGACATCGATCCGAACATCTACCGGGGCAACCCCTTTCTCCTTAGTTTATGGCATGGAGGCAGTCTTGCCTGTGGAAGTAGAAATCCCCTCTTTGAGAGTCTTATCCCAAGTGGAATTGTCCGAGGCAGAATGGACACAACAAAGGTTCGAGCAGTTGAACTTGATTGATGAGAAAAGATTAAAAGCTCTTTGCCATGGTCAGACGTATCAACAAAGAGTAGCCAGGTCTTTCAATCGGAAGGTACGGCCGAGACACTTCGAAGTGAATGATCTAGTTCTAAGAAAGGTGTTGCCGATTTTTCCTGATCCTGGAGGCAAATTTGCTCCAAATTATAGCGGCCCGTATATGGTGAAGAGGGTACTCCCTGGAGGTGCCTTAATCCTTACGAAATGGATGGTCGTGAGTTTTCTAATCTGTTAACTCTGATGCTGTGAAGAAGTATTACCCTTGAAAAAAAAATTGTTGTGAATTGAAGGAACTCATTTCTTCGTTGAATTGTGTGGGAATGGATTGAATGAGATGAGAAGTAGGCCCTGTTCCATACACGTATCGAATTCATTTGATTTGGTATATATCGACGTGTTGACCCAATGTCGGTTCAATTAAATAAAAAGGAAATGCCCGAGGACACCACCAGCGCCTCGGCCTGGTGGCACGGGAATGAAAAGGTCCGAAAGCGACCAGGGTTCGATCCACGGAAATGGCAACAAGTTTGCCAAAAAAAAAAAAAAAAAAAAAAAAAAAAAAAAAAAAAAAAAATTTTTTTTACCAATCCTTTTCTTTCTTTTTGAGCTGCAAACTCTTTGTGTTCAAAGCTGCTGAGTTCATGAAGTACTTGTGACATTTCAAAGGAGAATTTTGCATGATAGTTTTACCTGTTTAATTACCAATTTCACTGAGGATCGTCACCATTGATCAAGTTAATGAATGATGTGGAATGAATTGAACATGCTAAACGAGACATGTCAGGATGATGAAAGGCAAGCCCTATCCTATACACAGTCCCTTGCTCATATACTGGTGAGACGAGTGTAGAAGTTTCCATGTTTCTAAGGTAAAGAGTTTTCTCGCGAAAGGTACGATGATCGAAATGATGAGAGACGGTTCATTCTCTATCTCAAACACTATGTGATCATCCATTGTTTAAACCCTTTTGAGCCCACACACGTGGATAATTTTAAATTACCCCTGTCGAGAACCACCCCACATTGGGGCAAGCTGGAGGTAAGACGACATCATGAGGTGAGGAATTTGATAGGAATATTCTTGCTCTCACTTGCATCAATCTTCAGGTATTGCTATTACATTGAATTCATACGATAATTCAAGTGCCTTAGGATGATGAAGAGCAGTTCTTTCTCTATCCTACACACTTTATCCATTGCATAGCCCCTTGAGCCTGTAAATTCGTTTCATTTAAACCCAATTGGTGATCATCCCCCACACCGGGGCAAGGCAAAAGGCAAATGTTCAAGCAGCAAAATCCCGAATGCTGACAAAAAATAAAAACTCCTCAAGAACCCAAATGTTAAAGCATTACGTGGTTAATAAAAAAAAAAACAAAAGGGGCATGAAAAAGCAGTGTGCCTGGTAAAAGCAAGGCCAATGCCCATAAAAAATGAAAGAAAGAGTCAAGATAAATGATTATCAGTTGTAAAAGGGTGTATTCCCAATGGAGTGGTACTCAAAGAACTCAAATGCCAAGTTTTTATAGTACCTATGAGGAAAATCCCAATGGTGAAGAAGAAGACCGGTGACAATGCCAAGATGATCACCAATTCTCATCCCCTATACACATTTTGAGCCTAATGATCCGTTCACTTCCCAATCCATGAACTTAACCTACGTTATGTCCCTCACAAAGTCTCTTCAGATTAGGGCACCGAAATTAACGTAGGAATTCATATGCTTAAAAGCATCACTCGAAGAAGTGCGAGCAAGACCATTTCTATCTCATTTCACGGGTTCCTTGACTTGTAAACCCGAAGATGATTGCGAAGTATTGTTCTTTCATTAGCCTTGACTCGAAGAGTCCCTCTTTGTTGAGCCATTGACCGAGCCTACATTACAGTCCTGATAAAGACCTCTCAGATTGACAAGGTCGTACCGCTTGCGAGAATACTCGAACCCTTATTGACATGATGAAAGTAAGATTGAGTGATTCCTGTGATCCGACATTAATGGTCGGGACAAAATAGCCTTCTTAATGAGAGTGAGTGAAAGTCCTTTCTAACTGAAAGTCTCTCATTTGGTATTCTTGAAAATCCATGTCATGAGTGAAAATTGTCATAAACGATGATTCTCCCCAATGGAAGTTTGGTGGTGCAAATTTGGTAAAACCATCATGCATAAATCTTGATTGAATGGATAAAAGCTTCAGTGGATTTTGGAGTGTGCTGAATTGCTTATTTCTTTGGCAAATGCATGTATTTTTGCTCTAATCATGTCTGACAGGTAATGTTTCCTTGAAGACCCAAGAGCTCCTGACATTTATGTTGCCTTTCAGAAGCCTCGAGGTGAGAAACCTCCATGAATATTTGAAGTACATCCTCGATGTTCCAAAATTTCTGTTTACCAAGAGGTAAGTGACCCTCACGAATATCCCAGGTTTGTCCTAGGTATTCCCAAATTGTTGATATATGACTCAAAAATGTTCGTTAAGCATTTCATTCTGGATATGAATGCTTTCCGATCTTTTTCGTTATACCTTAGTCTGGATCTAGGTATTTCGAATCTTCTTAATCCAATATTCATCTCACCTAACATTGAGTGTTTATTGGTTAAGTCCCAAAATTCTTGACATCTCAGTCTGGATCTGGATGTCTCAAAACTCTTCGTTAAACATTTCACTCTGGATGTGAATGTTTTTCGATCTTTTTCGTTATACCTTAGTCTGGATCTAGGTATTTCGAATCTTCTTAATCCAATATTCATCTCACCTAACATTGAGTGTTTATTGGTTAAGTTCCAAAATTCTTGACATCTCAGTCTGGATCTGGATGTCTCAAAACTCTTCGTTAAACATTTCACTTTGGATGTGAATGTTTTTCGATCTTTTTCGTTATACCTTAGTCTAGATCTAGGTATTTTGAATCATCTTAATCCAATATTCATCTCACCTAACATTGAGTGTCTATTGGTTAAGTTCCCAAAATTCTTGACATCTCAGTCTGGATCTGGATGTCTCAAAACTCTTCGTTAAACATTTCACTCTGGATGTGAATGTTTTTCGATCTCTTTCGTTATACCTTAGTCTGGATCTAGGTATTTCGAATCTTCTTAATCCAATATTCATCTCACCTAACATTGAGTGTCTATTGATTAAGTCCCAAAATTTTGACATCTCGGTCTGGATCTGGATGTCTCAAAACTCTTCGTTAAACATTTCACTCTGGATGTGAATGTTTTTCGATCTTTTTCGTTATACCTTAGTTTGGATCTAGGTATTTCGAATCTTCTTAATCCAATATTCATCTCACCTAACATTGAGTGTCTATTGGTTAAGTTCCCAAATTCTTGACATCTCAGGCTGGATCTGGATGTCTCAAAATTTTCCCGTTTAGGCGACCGTAGAATGATACGGGTCCTAGACACAACCAAGCAATGCTACACTGGGCGACCATCGAATGGTACGGGTCCTGGGAAAGCAGTTTCTTTGTAAAGTCATGTTACTATTCTAGGCGACTGTAGAATGGTACGAGTCCTGGACATGTAACACCAACTATCTCGAGTTACTCTACCCTCCCCGAAGGTAAGTTATTCCAGGTAAGTTCCTTTTATCACTGGCATTAGCATTTCCATGCATCATATAAATTGCATCTAAAAAAAAATCCATGGCCTGCCAAAATATCATCCATTGCATGTGCATGGTCAAAATTTAGGTATCATATTGTCTTTGAATGCAACCTCTGCGAGCTCACCTTCAAAGAGGGGCAGCTGTTGACACCTAAATTTTGACTAATCATTTAGTAATTAATTGCATAAAAATTTAGGGATTAATCTTTAACCCCTAAGAAAAAATATTAAAATTGCATCTCATGTAGTCGCATTTGCATCGGTACTAAGAGGACAACAAGAAGCAGGGGCTCGCGGTCAATTACATACACAAATTCGGTGGAGTGCGGATTCGGGAGAAATCTTCAAAGAAGCAAAAGCAGCTCACAACGTATTATATAATATATCCATAATATTATACAATATGTCTGTTTTAGTAACACCAAGAAGGAACCTCCTCATTAATGCACACACGTCCACGCACGAAAATTTCCCTGCTAGAG
This sequence comes from Eucalyptus caleyi, assembly GCA_014182885.2. Lineage (NCBI taxonomy): Eukaryota > Viridiplantae > Streptophyta > Magnoliopsida > Myrtales > Myrtaceae > Eucalyptus > Eucalyptus caleyi. The sequence continues at coordinate 15,638,734 of CM024476.2, forward strand.
AAGGGGAAGCAAAAAGAAAGAATAAAAAATCCACGGTGAGGGGGTTTTCCTTTCGCAAGTCGAGACAAAGGGGGAAAGAAGAGTGTGTCGAGAGAAAAAAAAAAGTTCATTGGGAAGGGCTCTTCTTGTAAAAAATGGTGGAGGGTCGGAAAAGGGGGAAAGGTGGGGAGATTAAAAAAAGAAAAGGGTTTGTGGAAGAGAAGAGACCTGAGAACCTGAGAGAAAGAAAATGAAGTCGAGAGAAGGCAAGAAGAAAAGAAAAGGAAAACGTGAGAAAAAAGAAAAGTAGGGAGAGAGACTTGATTTAAAAAAAAGGGGAGAAGAGGGAGTGATTGGGGGAGACGTGCGGAAGAAAGAAAAAAGGAGCGCCCATTGTTCTTCTTCTTCGCTGGACTTTCCTCCGGCGTCCCGCTGCCCGCGTCCGTGCCACCCGGCCGTGCCGCACCGCCGCATCTTCACCTCAAACCGCAACCGCCGGCTCGTCTCGCCGCTCCGATCCACCGCGCCTCGCAGAGTCCGCCCACCACCGCCGCAGACCCAGCCCAACTCAAGCCGGTCGCCGCACCCTTGCTGCTCGCCGCGCCCGCGCCGTCTGCCCCTTCGATCCGCGGTGACCCCGTCAACGCCGCCCCCCTCCGCAACCGAGCTGTTGCCCCCTGCACCTTCACCGCAGTCCGCCCAGCAGCCGCCCCGTCTCGCCCCCGCCAGCCCGCGTCATCCCCGCCCGCAACCCGAGCAGCCGTCCGCTGCACCATCTCCCCGTCGGCCGCACCGCAACCGTTGCAACCAGCACCGCGCCTCCGCCAACGCGCCTATCTTCGCCACGCCGCGCGCGCCCGGCTCCTCCCGCTCACCGCCCAACGCCTCGGCTCGACGCCTTGCCCGCGCCCGCCGTCACCGCGCCATCGTCTCCTTCCCCTGGTGAGCTCTGCATCAACGCCCGCACCCGTGCTCCGCCGCCACCTTCCTCCATCCGGCGAGTTCCGAGCACAGCCGCCGCGCAATCCAGCGACCCCGCCCGTCCTCGACACCCGCCGCACCTCCTGCTCACCCGCTCGACCCGCGACGACCGGTGCCCTGCCCAGCCACCGCCTCGCCTTGGCCGCTCGCCGAGCAAGCGTCCCAACGCCCGCGCCACCCGCCGTGCTCCGCCGCCCGCCGCCCTTGCCGGATCCCCCACCGGTCCACCTGCCGCCGGTCCTCGCCGGAGTCCCCGCCGGGAGCTGCCCCCCGGACACCGACGACCGGCTTCCCCTTGGAAAGACCCACGAGCAAGCCGTGCGTGGGAAAAGAAAAGAAAAAAAAAAAAAAAAAAGAAAAAAGACAAAAGGGGATTAGGTAGTTTTTTTATTATTATTATTTTATCTTATCTTTATTTTTTATATAGTTTATAGCTTGTTTTTATATAGTTTTTAGTGTGATTATTCATTAATGCGTGATTGAGGTTTCAATGTGAAATAACCCCTCAAACTAGGGATTAGGAGTTTGATTTTCGCGCCCGAAATCCGACTCGTAATCTTGAAAAATCGACAATCCGATCTCATGCCCGAGATTCGATTTGCGATTTATTTAAAATTGACCAACCCGATCTCATGCGCGAGATATGGTTCGTCAATTTGGATATCAATCTTGCTTGATTTGCTGTCGTGCCGTTTAAGTTAATTTGCTTTAATAAAAAATTGCATTTGCATTCCATGTGGATTAGAATTAGGTTTATTTCCTTTTTATGGTTTGCATATTAAGAGTAGGAATTTTATTTGTTTTTCAAAAAAATACAAAAATCAAATCAATTAATTTAGGTTGCTAGTTTAGTTTTTTTTTTTTTTTTTTTTTACTTAGGTTTCATGTTTAATCGCTTGACAAATTTTTTTTTTTTTAATTTCGAAATCAATACAAAAACATAAATTTCAAAAAATGCAAGTTAGATTAGGGCTAGGGTTAGCATATTTAGTTATTTCGTTTTTTTAAAAAAAAAAAAAAAAAAAAATCCAAAAAAATGCATTTAGGATATTAGTTTTTAGAATTGCACGTGTCAATCTAGAATTAGACCTTTACTTCAATTTTTTAAAAAAAAAAAAAATCCAAAAATTAATTAATTAATTTAGGATGCTAGTTTTTTTAGGTTGCATGTTTAATTGTGTGCAAATTTTTAAAATTTCGAATTTTATATAAAAAAAAAAAAACAAAAAAAACAAGCAAAAATCGTCATGCATTTTAGAATAGAATTACATGTCTCATTTTAAGATTAGATCAATTTGCATCTTAGGTTAGAAATTGCTAGATTAAAATAACGTCATAGTTTAAATTAGGATTTAGCATGACTTAATCCTAAGTTTAAATTGGATGGAATTTTAATTTAGCTAGGTAATTTTTGCATTTTTCTTAATTTCGAATATCATGAAAAATACAAAAATTTGTCTTTGGATAAACTAGTTTCAATTTTTAGGATGAATTGCATTTTTAGGAATAGAAATATCATGTGCACGTCATGTGGGATTATGTTCATAAAATGCGTCATTTAGTTTCATTAAAAATTGCCCGTCATTATAATTAGGTCATTTTGATTTGCATATTTGATTATTGCATGTTCATTAAGATAAAAAAAAATTTTACTCATGTCATGTAGTTTAGAACATTGTCATGCCATTTCATGTTAGATTAGATAGCATGCATTGCATATTCGCATTGAAAAAGTGAAAACAAAATAAAGAAATTGCGTGTTAATTAGAAATCATATCTAGGGTTGTTGATATGAATTCCGATCTAACAATGCAGATGCTTTCGTTGCTATGAGGTAAGTCCTGCATTTATTCATCGATTTCTTGGGTGTTAAATTGGTGGTTTGTGCATTCAATTGCATGATCACTTCACATGTTAGGAAGGTAAATTAAAATCAATTCAAGCTGCCTGCAAAACATTTTTAAAAAAGAGAAAGGTACCGAAAGGGCATTAGAGAAATCTAGCGTCAAACCAAAGTCCCCGAACTCATTTAATCTCTCGGCGATAATAATGGATTAATGTTAAAAAGGGGTTCGTAGGAGTGAAGTAATTCTCCCATTACTTTACTTGGGTTTCTAATCGACCCACCATCCCAAAAAATAGATTAGTGGCGACTCTATAATTGAAAATCAATTGCATGTTAAGAACTTAAACCCTAAGTCGCGAATTGGTATGGGCTTGGGAGAGCTCGAGCTAAGTCTAGGCTTAGCAATCCATTAGCCGAACCCTTAGGTGGTCCAAACCCGCTTCGGGAGGTCGCGACAGATTTGGCAACCATTCCAATTTGGGACATCCCCAAACGTCAAGTGTCCGTATGCAGGAGGGAAGCTCTGGGATGCTTTGAAGAGACTTGCAACACCTAAGGTTGAGCTCCTTTAGATGCTTTAGGTGAGAGAGCGGTGGCAGCTCATTACTCCGACAGGTGAGCCCTAGGAATGATAAGCTAAAAGGAGGTTTCGGGAGTGACTGAAGCTCACAACAATCATATAAATCAAGGCACTCGAGAGAAGAAAGCTTATCTAAGTTTTCCGGCAAGCCAGAAATTTTTGTATGACGTAAAGAAAGGGTCTTTAGAGAAGACAATCCACCTTTATCAACATGAATTTGTCCTTCCAGGTGAAGGCATCTGTTGGCATCAAGCTCTTCAAGGCTTCGCAATTTTCCAATAGACCTCGGTAACCATTTTATGTTGCTATGAGAAATCCTCAAAATTTTCAATTTGTTCAATTCCCCAATGGATTCGGGTAATTCCTCAATAATTGTACCTAATAAGTTTAGTTCTACCAACTCTCCCAACTGACCAATTGAAGAAGGGATCTGTCCTAATGAAAAAATTATTAGGTGACGCGCACGAAGCCTCTTCAGCTTTTTCAAAGATCCTATACATGGAGGGATTTCTTTCATCGGAGTGTTGTCTACAAAAAGTTCCTCCAAATCTTCTAGTTCACCTAGTTGTTCGGGTAACTTCTCGAGACTTTGACAATTGTCCAAGTTCAAGGAAATGAGGCACTTGACATCTCCGATGGAAGGGTCGATTTTCTTTATATTAAGACAATCTTCCAGGATTAGCATCTCTAAATTTTGAATGTGGAGAGACTAGGGGTGCTTATTAAATTTAAGCAACCCGAAAGATTGAGAACTTTCAACCTCTCCATCTACAAGAAAGAAACATATTCCAAGATTAGCAATTAAATATAGTATGATTTATCATCAATTGAAACAAAAGAAAACGTCTTTTCATCTTTACCTTAATTGAACTCCATCCTCTCCAATTTTCACTAATATGGTTTCTACTATTGTAATCACCTGATAAATCAAGTATGACTAATTTCTCCAAATGAACGTTGGTTGCCTTGAAAGAGACAGGACATCTCTCCCACTTTAGCCATCTTAATTCAACAAGTGATCCTTCGAAATCTCCATCAAATTCCACATCCTTCATGTAAAGGAACTTCAAGCTAGGCATTTTTTTGAAGCTCTCTCGCTTCATGAACTCTCTAGAGCCCCCTTCGTCTAGACATAGTGCCTCAATATTTTCATTTTCCTCCAAAAAAAAAAAAAAAAAAAAAATCGAGGATTGTAAATACCATCCAACCTCCTTCCTCCTTTTGTTAGTATACTCTACATGTTATTGTGGCCGATGCATTTTGTCTATAATTATAGGGAAAAAGAAATATATCTGATCTTCTACAATTAATGGTCATGTAATACGTCGATCTTCACTTGTATGCCCCAATTTTTGATGTTTTATGTGAAATTCCTATATGAAATTAGTCTAGTTTTTGTTTATTTATTTATAGATTTTGAAATTAAATTTTGTAACATACATAGTATTGACAACTGACTAAATATGGTATCCCTTTGACATATGTGAGAACTGTTACACATCTCAAAAACAAAAAGTAACTAATTAGACTTTTGCATTAATAAATGATGTCAACTCATTCCCTTCCCATTCATAAAATATTTTTGGTTTTGGGATACGGCTAGAAGGAAACAAGAATTTGGTCTATTGAACTTGAGTTTTCATTTTTGGATATTCAAGCTCAAAGCTTAACAACTAATCCTTAGACTCAAAAGAAATTGTCTAATCAATCATAAACTTACTAATTTTATTGATTTAGTTTTAGACCTTTACATGAAATTCCAATATAATCTCTTTGGTCAATTTTGTAGGAAATCATTAACATGGCGATGTGCCATATAGGACATTGAAAATAATTGGACCGCCATGTTGGTGATTTCTTACGAAAATTGATTTGGGAGACTATACTAAAATTTTGCACAAAATTTTAATACTAAATTGACAAAATTAGTAAGTTCATGATTGAATTGATATCCATACAATAAGTTCAAGACTGATCAGATAATTTTCCTCTGAGAAGAACACGCTATTCAATTAGTCATAATTGAATTTGCCCTAATCAATCATGAAATTCGACTTGATTTTAAGAATTTGTTCGTGCATTTTTGCATTCACCCGATCATGTAAAAATATATAAGTTAGTAAATAAAGGTTAGTGATGATTATCATTTTCCTCTTTTTTGATTCTAGCGTTTATTTTTTGTTCCTCCAGTTATCTTATTTGATTAGTTAATTATCTGATTTTTCTTCCCTAATACCTAACAATAGATTTTTGTCTCTTCTCTTTGTTAGTGTGTGTGTGCGCATGAAGGCACAATTAATCCTTGCTTTACAGAATGGAGGTGGATATCCTATTACACTAAGGGCAGATACGAGGAGATTACAATGTCTTTCACCTTTCAATATTCCATCACATACTCTCTACAATAATTTGATTTCTTATTTCGATCTTTGCTTTTTCAATTTTTAGTTGAAAATTACTTTGTATCAATACCTACAAAATCATATGTCAATTGTTATTTAGTTTCTTCTATCGTAATTAATTGTTATCTAATTTTACAACATAGTGAATTATGTGCTGAAAATACCAATGCATAGCACATACTGGGACATATTATGAAAATTGGGTAGAATAGCCTTATGTTGTCACGTCACATATCGAAATCCCATGAGTTCTATGAACGTGATTGATCCATGATGCACGTGTAGAGCTTGATTAAAAAAAATGTGAATTATGCCACTTCCTCTATAATTAATGTACCTTGAACAATCTTCCAACAATCTTTTTCATGTAATTTGTTAATTTGACTACAAGTTGGTACTTGGTATAGGCGACTATAATAGAAAAGCCAAAATCGCAATAGAGAATTTGAACTTATTTTCTCTCAAATTTATCAGTCCTTTAAGTGAAAAGAAAAATAAGAGTTTTCTATTTATTGTTGATTAAGAGGCATCCAAATTATAAAATGTTGTTTCAAGTTATCAACCAACCCAACCATGTTAATAACATAATTATGCATTTCTAGATTACTCAAAAATTTGATATATTTAGAGGCGCTTCTTCAATTAGGGTTTTAACATTCACTAAGTAATGCAATTTAAACTAAATCTTTAATTTCTTTGTATTAAGCACATGTACTTCTGCATTTACATTATCATATTGGATTTATATCACAAACATGCATAATAAAGCCTACAAAACAATTGTATAGATTTGTAAGTGGTATAAGGTAAACTTTCAAACTTGTGCAATGCTTGTTTTCAACAAGTAATATAGTAAGAAGCAGTAACAAATCTGCTAAAAAAACGTTAAAAACGACAAAAGAGCAAAACCCTCTTCTGAGCCTCATAAACACGAGTGCAAACTTTTCATGGACTAAAGGCCAAAATTGGATGTAGCTTTTACCAAGAAAATGCTAACATGTTGATAATGGTCCAAGATATAGAGAAAAAGAATGACAATAATTTGAGGGACTGCCACTAGAGAACATGGGGAGACACAAAAAGTACACATGATTGATACCTTGTGTCCTAGTATTGTCATGGTTTCCACGTCCCATGGTCTGCTCCAATGCCAAGGCTTCACATATTCTGGACGGGCGATAGCTCTACCTAGATCTCTTAATTGATCATGCATTCTCAATCGATTCTCTTCATCAATTTTTATTAAAGAACGGTTAATCAGTACTTGCAATCCGGTTATTGGGAAAAATTTGAGATCCTCCCACAAGTAAGTAGCAATTCTTTTGTCAGTTCAATGAAAAACATGCAACGCCTAGAAATATACGTTTCTCCTTATATGTTAATGTATCGTAACTTATCTTCAATTTTCCTTGTACAATCTCATCAGGTGCATTCCTCAATTTCTGGAGCGTCTCTCTCCACACCATTTGATCTTTTACTCCATTGAGAAGTGAACCTATAACCATTAGGGCTAAGGGAAGCCCTCCTGTGGTGGCAACAATATCACTAGAAAGAGTTGCGAGATTTGTGGGAAGTTGTTCCTCTTCAAATGCATATCTACTAAATAGAAGGAAAGAATCTTTGCGGTTCATTTCTTTGAGTTCATACATTTTATATTCAAACTTCAAGAGGTTCTTATCTCGACATGTAATAATGATCCTACTTCCTGACTTGAAATTGCAATCTCCAATCAAATTATCAAGGTGGTCTCGACGATCTACATCATCAAGAAGAATAAGTACCTTCTTTTCACAACTTGATCGGATCATTGTAATTCCTGTCTTGGAATCACGCACTCCACTTTTAGGATTTTTTGTTATATCCGATATCATGAGAGATTGGACGTACTCCATGCCCTTGCTTTTAATTGTTTCTCTAATATCCCGGAGAAAGCTGCGGCATTTAAATTTGTTAAAAAGCTTATTATAAATGATCATAGCCAGAGTTGTCTTACCGATGCCACCCATCCCCCAAATCCCAATAATTCGAGTGTCTGGGCAAGCAATATCCACCAACTTCATGACCTCAGCCACACGATTCTCAATTCCAACCAGATTCATGGGAAGATGTGGTTGAAAATCATGTTGCTGTTTGTGCACTATTATTTCTATGAGTTTATTTACTAATTCCCCTTCACACCTGTCAAACAACACAATACATGAGAACTTATTTATGGCTCCACAAAACAAGGATTAAGGATGATAAATAGAAAAATCCTTTCGACAAGGATTTGTTAAAAGAAAGTAAATGAAGTACCCATCAGCAAATTTCTCTGATTCGAATACTCTAAGATCAAGTGCTCTTTTTAAAGCTGTCGGCCCTTGCTGCTTGACCTCCTCGTCAAAACGATGCTCATGCATTCGAAAGGCCTCTCCAAAGCTGCCCCCTAGGTGCCGCACATCATGGGGTTTTACCTTGTAAAGCACAGGCAAGACTATTTGTCCTCTACTTTCCTTGCACTCCATAATATGAATGAGCTCGCGGAGGCACCATTTGCTAGCCGCATAATTTTCAGAGATAATTGGGATCAAAACCTTAGAGCACTTGATTGCATTGAGGAGATTTGCAGCAATATCCTCGCCAAAGGGGAGGTTCTCATCATCTCTGAACACAAAGTTTGGATGGAACACTAGGCCCACGTCTTTGAGTCTATGGTAGAGGTGATCGACGAAGCTTTTGCGAGTATCAGGGCCTCTAAAACTCAGGAATACGTGATAATTGTTTCCAATCACAGAGGTGGATGAAGCAGATGGCCAAGAATTCGCGCCGGACTCCAACGGCACATTGGTCTTCTCTAATGAGTCCGAAGGGGGAAGAAGAAAATTCGCTTCGCTCTTGCCCTCCCCTGACTGTAATTCAAACAATTCTTCAAGGAGGTCGGGTCTTGGTTGCTTCGACATGGTCGGAATCGAAGTTTCGGTGAATTCAGCTCGCTTGCGTTGTCTGGTCGAGGGAAGAAGAAGAGTCTGTTCGCTCTCACCCTCCTCCGACTGTAATTCAAACAATTCGTCAAGGAGGTCAGGTCTTGGTCGCTTTGACATGGTCGGAGCCGAAGCTTCACTGAATTCAGCTCGTTGGCGTTGTCGGGTCATGGGAAGAAGAAGAGTCTCTTCGCTCTGCCCCTCCTCCGACTGTAATTCAAACAATTCTTCAAGGAGGTCGGGTCTTGGTCGCTTCAAAATGGTCGGAGTCGAAGTGTTGGTGAATTCAGCTCCCTTGCGTTGTCGGGTCGAGGGAAGAAGAGTCTCTTCGCTCCCGCACTCCTCCGACTGTAATTCGAACAATTCTTCGAGGAGGTCGGGTCTTGGTCGCTTCGACATGGTCGGAGTCGAAGCTTCGGTGAATTCAGCTTGCTTGCGCTGTCGCATCAAGGGACGATCTTCCGTTTCAGTTTACGATCTCTCTCTCTCCCTCTCTCTCTGAGACTCGACTGTTATGGATAGTTTTGAGCTGAAAAATGATTACTCAACTATCTCTGCGCCACACTTACAGCGTGACTGGCGAAGAGGAAGAAGGGAAAGCAGGATGCAAGGCATGATTACTCCTCGACTATTATGCACAATTTAATCCGTCACAGTGCGTCGGTCGTTTCATAGAATTTCATATGTTCACACTGGGAATCTGGAGATGCCTCCAAATTGACTAAAAAACAACTGCTCACTTGTTGCCTTCTTGTGGTCGAAACTCCTCATCCTCGACGCAAGCTTCTCGGCCATATCCGATGGATGACATTCCATTCCCTGCCCCAAGCGCGCCTTTCCTTACCACTTCTTGGAGACCTCCTCTTACGCGTGCTTTTAGTCATGGCATTCTAGGCATTATCTGGTGGCAGTTCTATCTCAACGCTGAAAAAAATTAAGACGAGCTGATTTTCTTGTCATTTTTTACCACAGCATTAATACCGTATCAAAAAGCAAATAAAAGAACTTAATAGCTATATTGGCGCTACAATCATCTTAACATTACAGTGGCCTATAGAGCCACGCTATGCACGGGAAAAGTCTTGTGAAATAGATTAGGGGAAATAATCATTAGAGAAGTGTGTTGATCATCATGAAAATAAGAGCTTTAGTAATTGTTCTAGAAAAAATTATTTCAATTAAAGTGGCAAATAAAAGTAATTTTTTTTTAAAGAAAGTTAAGATAGATATCATTTACGGAGAGTGCCACATGTGACCCGCCCATTGATATTGCTTTGGAGTACTACTTTTATATTCATCTAATAAGACATATTCATTGTACCTAATTTAGAAATGATACATGAAACATATTTGATTTTATAACCTTAAACTAAGCTATAAGAAGTTATGTTTTTTTTATGCTCAGGCACATCAACAATTTCCTTTTATTAACTCATGAACTTTAAGAAAGAATATAAACTATAAATTTAATTACGGAGCATTCATGTTGCGACTTCTTTTCTTTTAACTTTTGCTATCATGTTCTTAGTGCTATTAGTTTTGCAATTTTTTTTTTTTTAAATTAGACAACTTATTATGAGGATAACAATTTAATTATTGGGTCTCATCTTCACTTGTTGATGGAAGGATCTCCAGTAAAGACAATCCATCTATAGAAATTTAATGTGTATTGAAAGTGCTTTACAGCATCACTTTTACATTTATCAATAAGATATATATATATATATATATATATAGTATCTATTTTAGATCTATTTATGAAACATTTTCATTATAATTTCTTCTTCTACATTTATCTAATAAGATAGATAAGTATATATATATATATATATATATATATATATATATATATATATATATATTGTATCTATTTTAGATTTATTTATGAAACATTTTCATTATAATTTCTTCTGCTTCTTCTTCTCCTTCTTCTTCTCCTCCTCCTCCTCCTCTCCTCCTCCTGCTGCTTCTCCTTCTCCTGCTGCTTCTCCTTCTTCTCCTTCTCCCGCCTTCTTCTTCTTCTCCTGGTTCTGCCTCTTCTCTTTCTCCTCCTTCTCCTCCTTCTTCTTCTTCTCCTTCTCCTCCTCCTCCTCTTCCTTTTTCTCCTCCTCCTCCTCCTCCTCCTCCTCCTGCTTCTTCTCCTCCTACTGCTTCTTCTCCTTCTCCTCTTTCTTCTCCTTCTTCTGCTTCTCCTTCTCCTGCTGCATCTCCTGCCTTCTTTTTCTCCTTCTTTTCCTTCTGCTTCTTCTTCTGCTTCTCCTTCTCCTTCTCTTGCTTCTCCTTCTCCTGCTACTTCTCCTTCTTCTCCTTCTCCCGCCTTCTTCTCTTTCCCCTTCTCCTTCTCCTCCTCCTTCTTCTCCTCCTTCTTCTTCTTCTGCTTCTTCTCCCTCTTCTCCTTCTCCTACCGCTTCTCCTTCTTCTCCTTCTCTTGCTTCTCCTTCTCCTGCTACTTCTCCTTCTTCTCCTTCTCCTTGTCCTACCTTCTTCTCCTTCTTCTTCTTCTCCTTCTTCTGCTTCTTCTCCTCCTCCTCGTTCTTCTTCTTCTCACTAACTATGAACTTTAGTGAATGACAAAAGATATAAAATTTCTCATTCATCCCAATCACGCTTTCTTTTCGAGTCATCAAGGCATCATGACTAGGGGTGAGCATGGTTCCGAGTAGAACGGGAACCGGAGAACCAGATCGATGGGTCCAGTTTGGTTGCCGATTCTAAGGAGGGTGGTTCCAATACTCGGTTCCACTTTTTTTGGAACCGATGGTTCTCGATTCCAACCGGAACCAGTGGTTCTCAATTCCAACTAGAACCCGGAACCCAAAAACCTAAAAACCTAATTTCGTGATGTTCTGTAACCTATCTTCTTCACTTTCCCTTCTTTCTATTTCCTTTGTAGTCTGCAACGCTCCACCCCCAAATCATCGGCGACCCCACATTGCTGACCACCCTCAACATCCTCACTACTTGGCACCCTCGATGCTGCTATCATGACCCACAACGTCGCCATCGACGCCGCCGATACTCCGTTTGAAGACGCTGCCGACTCTTGCCATTGCGCGTACTACCTCCCAGTGACGAGCTGCTATCGGGTCGCCACTGCAATGCTGATGTTGTTCTACCGTTGGTAGTTCTCAACCTCGCCCACTTCTTCGATCTGTCCTTGCTCCTCGATCTTCGTACCCCCCGCCACCGCGACGCTACTATTGTTCTGCCATCGGTAGTCCTCAACCTCGCCCACTTCTCCGATATGTCCCTGCTCCTTGATCTTCATCAGCCCTCTCTCTCTCTCTCTCTCTCTCTCTCTCTCTCTCTCTCTCTCTCTCTCTCTCTCTCTCTGGACAATGACTAGTTAGTTGAATCGTAACTATTTTCCTATAAACAATTTGCTCCTTACAATTTTCTTCAAAGTCGGATGGCCAACTTCATTAACTGCATGCAAATTTGTCAATTTCAAATTATCAAGATGAAACAAATGGTGACCTTATGACTTGTGTACTCTTCTGCAGAAAATTCATAACTGACTTTGAAACAGAAGATGAGCTAGTTACTTATGCATTCAAAAAGCTATATCTGACTTTCAAAAGAATATTATCAGGCTCATAAACTAGGCCTTTTACCCTAATCTTTAGAAAAATGTTGTATTAATCATTAATTTGGAACTTTGGGTTCCTAGATGGGGTTAGCAGAATTCATCTTGAAATGATTAATCTGTTGCCTTCATTAATACCATTTCATATACTTACTCTTAAAGTTCAGCTGAAAATGATGTTCTTGCCAAAAAATTTAGTCCATGGAGGATAAGAAGATCAGGCTCGTAGTCGTTTGCGACTCTCTCTTGTTCTAATTTCACTCTTCTCAAATTGCAGAAACTACTGGATTTCTCAAAAACTAGAACTTGGTTCATTCTGCTCTGTCCAAGTTTCTATGCACTCATGGTAGGGACACAAAGTGATTGAATTTTTCTCTTACATATGGTATTTTACTCGTGTCCTTTGAGACCTTAATTAGATTTGCTAGTGTTTATTCTGAAATATTCTAATAATTTGAGTCACTGACCCCTTAGTTACTTGGTGTCTTGCTGTTTTTGTCCTTGTAAGTAGGCATGGGGCTGAGAGAAATTAGACTGATGATTCTTAGCCATTGGCCAGTCGCCTTAGTCAGGTGATCGACCCTCCACTTTAGCTAGCCGCCAAAGAAGACAAAATAGGAGGGAGAAGGAAAAAAAGAGAGAAAAATAAAATAAAATAAAATAAAATATTATTTGTTATTGCCGGCCAGCGTCTATGTTAGCATTGATTGGCTAAATTTGGCCAAATGGATTGAATCGACATAATTTTAAAATTTTTAGAACTAAATTGACCAAAAAAAGGGTTTATGACTGAATTGGAAAAATAACAATAGATTTATGACTTTTTTTTTTTTTTTTTTTTAATTTTCCCCCATTAGTTTGGATTATTCTATACTTACTTTGCAAATACAAATAACCTTATGAGGTGAGTTGGTATACACAAACAGTGCATGGTTATGAGCTATGCACCATAACCTTCTCATTTTTAGTCGAATACACAAAACCTGCTTGACGAAATGTTTCTGCATTGCAATCTTGAGATATTTCTTCTTATTATTCTATCTGAAAATGTAATGGTGTGTTTACGTGATGTTAACTAAGCTGTAAGTTAATCAAACATGATTTTTGGTATATTTCATAGCTACTAAAGATGTGATGTTGAGAACGTACCAGTGTGTTTGCATGATGTTAGCCGAGCCGTGAGTCATTAAACATGATTCTTAGGAATATTTCATATTTTTGTTCATATAATTTTACTATAAAAATGAAACAAAAAAGGAAAAAAAAAAAAAAAGGGTTCTCGGGTAGATCTTGGAATTGGACTAGTAAAACATGGTAGGTTTTACATCCAGTTTTAGGGAAAACATGGTAGGTTTTAAATTCCAAAACCAAGAGTTGGTTATAGAAGGTTAGGTTCTAAATTTCAGGTCTGAAATCTACCTATTTAGGAATCGGTCACCCTTAATTACTATAACTCATTTTGAAAAGTACCTAGTCATGCAATTGAAAAGTAATTACTATGATCGTAACTAATAATAGAGGGGCCAAGGAAACTAATCTCGACAAGATCAACGCTTATCTTCTCTAAATATTTTTTTTCTTTTTACATAATTGAAAAGCACAATAAAACAACTCTCTCTTGGACTTAAAGCACAAGAAAGTTTCATTTTGGATGATCTAAAACAAGTGTCACGGGCCGATCGATTGGGATCGTGACTGCGCGGCGACTCGGGCGAATTTGGACTACCCAAGCCAAGCCTTGCTCGATCGAACGCTTACCCGCTCGCTTACCCGGATCGTTGAGAGAGAAAGTAAGAGAGAGGAGCTCTGAAAGGAAGCGGAAGCTTTGATATTACTGAAATGTTGGGTGATTACAAATGAAGGAGGACACCCCTTTTATAGTTGAGGGCCTCGGATTACAACCATCGATCTAGAATTCTACCGGCGGACGAGATCGCACCGCCTCAACTACCGACATAAGTATTGAGCTACCATCTACCGACATAAATGAAAGGAACAGACTCCCGTAATCTAGCGCAATGACAGTTTCGCCCGCCATTGCAATTCGGGGAGAAGACTTGGTGGGAATCCAAGGGAGAGCAGGAGGTCCACGGGCGAGTTGGAGTCGACTTTGGGGAACCTCTCGGGTCATCCATCTTTTGGCCCGTGACATTCTCCCCCACTCAATTGAGCGACGTCCTCGTCGCTCTCAGCTCGGTGGGCAGCCTTCCGGGCTTTGGCACGAGCCTTCTTGTTTTTGTTTCTCTTCGCTCGAACGCTCATGAACGAAGGGCCGCATCCTTCCATGATGAAGTCGGACGCTCGCGGCTCGGTCTTCGGCTTGGACGGAGCACGCGGCGCACACTCAACCTCAGGGAAGAGCGCTTGGATTGGCATGGCATGTGTCGGAGTAGGATCGAACTTCGCCTTTGGCTTCACCTTGGTCAGCTTTTTGATGCGCATGACGGCCTTCAAGCTCTTATCGAGGCGTCGGATCGACGCGATGGTCTTGGTGTCGACCACCCCTTTGATCATGGGGATCATCGACGGGCACTTTTTGTCGAGGATCATCATGCACTTCGTCCTCATGTCGATCATGGCTCCCACACTCTCGAAGAATTGCATGCCAAGTATGAGATCATAGTCGTCAAGAGGGATTACCTCGAACGCCATTCGGCCCTTCCATCCGCCAATCTTGACGTCCACGTCGGGTGTTGATCCTACGCCATGGAAGTCGCCCGAATTGATCGGCTTGTACGACTTCTCGGATGGCTCCACGTGAAGTCCCAAGGTCTTTGCAACCTCGGTCGACATGAACATGTTGGATGCGCCGGTGTCGACCAAAGCGTAGAGCGTTCGGCCGCCCACTTCGACCTCCACAAAGAACATGTCAGTGTTTGGAGCGATTTCTTCTTTGGTCGGCGATCGAGCTTGGACCGAGTTGATCATCCTCACAGCTCCAATCCGAATCTGCCGCTTATCTTCTTTGGACTTCTCCTTTTCTTCCTCGAGGGCAAGGAGGGCGTTGATTTGACCCTTCTTCGGGCACTTTTGGGTCCAGTGCGGACCTTGGAAAATGAAACAAGGAGAAGGCGGGGGTTGATCAAACCTGCTCGCGTAGTCCGTTGGCGGTCTACCCCTTCGGAAGGCTGGCTTGGAAGACCCTTCTCCCCATGCTTTGGCTCGGCCGCTTTGCTCATGCACGACTCGGGGAGTGTTTCTTCCAGCTTCATCCTCGCAAGGTTGATCCGTCCTCCAATCTCTTTGTCGACTCCTTGGTTCGGTCTTGGTGAGGTCGACGAGTAACTCGGCTACGCTTAGCGCATGCGCCAGGCTACTCACGTCCCGCCGCTTCAACTCGAGCAGTGCCCACGGCTTCAACCCATCCATGAACGCTCCGAGAGCCTCCTCTTCGCTCAGGTTGCGAATCTGGAGTTTGAGCTCGGTGAACTCCTTCACGTACTCTCGGATCGTGCCTCTTTGCTCAAGGCGATGGAGCTTGCTACGGGCCTTTTGTTGAGCGAACTCGGGGAAAAAGTAGTCCCGGAACTCTCGTACGAAGTCGTCCCATGTGCACACGGGATTAGCGCCTCGTCTAACTTCGTCACACCTATTGCGCCACCAAAGCATTGCCGTATTAGATAGGAACATGGATGCGGTTCGTACCTTGGTTGTCTCGTCGTTCATGTTGACGGCACCGAAATATTGCTCCATGCTCCAAACGAAGTTGTCCACCTCCTTGGCGGATCGTTCGCCGTTGAACTCTTTCGGCTTTGGCACCTTAATTTTGGGCACCGCTTAGTTCGACACAGCACCATTGGTGATGCTTAGTTTGCACAAGGCGAGCTCGGTCTTGAGCTCTTGGATCTCGGCCTTCATGGCTTCGATCTCGTCCCTACGCGGAGCTTCTTCCTCGATCACTTGGACGCGCTCCTTCAACACATCGATCGATGTTTCGAGGGCTTCGTCCTTGTCGTGTAATGGGGCGGTAGCTTCGTTGATGCATGAAGTGAAGTCTTCACGGAGTGAACTGTCAACCTCCATGATCCGGTCTCGCACGTCGTCAAGACCTTCCATGAGTTCTTGCACAGCGCTCCGGACATTCGCGATCTTCTCATCGAACGCAGCTACGACGTCCCTTGAGGTGTCTCTTCTCTTTCCACGACCGCAGTCCTCTTGGACCTGCACGGTCTCTCCAACCATGACAGCTTCTTGGCTCGACATTCCTTCGAACAGTTGGCACTCCTTGATCTCTCAAACGGATCTCTCTTTTGCTCTGATACCACTTGTCACGGGCCGATCGATTGGGATCATGACCGCGCGGCGACTCGAACGAATTTGGACTACCCAAGCCAAGCCTTGCTCGATCGAACGCTTACCCGCTCGCTTACCCAGATCGTTGAGAGAGAAAGTAAGAGAGAGGAGCTCTGAAAGGAAGCGGAAGCTTTGATATTACTGAAATGTTGGGTGATTACAAATGAAGGAGGACACCCCTTTTATAGTTGAGGGCCTCGGATTACAACCATTGATCTAGAATTCTACCGGCGGACGAGATCGCACCGCCTCAACTACCGACATAAGTATTGAGCTACTATCTACCGACATAAATGAAAGGAATAGACTCCCGTAATCTAGTGCAATGACAGTTTCGCCCGCCCTTGCAATTCGGGGAGAAGACTTGGTGGGAATCCAAGGGAGAGCAGGAGGTCCACGGGCAAGTTGGAGTCGACTTTGGGGAACCTCTCGGGTCGTCCATCTTTTGGCCCGTGACACAAGCATGTCGGCTTACAAATGCGGACGAACTTCTCCTTCACATTGGTCAAATGCTGGGTGTTGGTGACGCGAAACAAGAAGTCAGGATAGTCGTCCTGATTGACACAGTTTGAAGGGTTGGCCGTGCCGATGGCCAGAATTGCTGCTGGAACTTTGCACTCACGGGACTCCTCCATCACTGAAATTCCAAGTAGAAAGATGCATGAGCACGAATAGGGATTACTGCTATATATGGATGCATGAACAAGGTGGGTAACAACTAATCAAATTCCTATTTAGATTAGATGGGTCCTTAATTCCCATAGGATGGGGTTGCTAGGGCGGGTATATATGTTGCATGGGGCTGATGCATTAAGAACGCGTTTGGCGGCATGGCACTGGAGCATTAAAGTCAGTCCAATCCCATCGTTTGGTCCAACTTGATGGTTGAACCTTATGAATAACAGACTGGGAAATTATATGAGTTTCTATAATGATGTTTTAAGAAAGAAATGCTCCAGAATTTAAGAGAGGTTTCGGAAAGTATGGACAGCTGTTGAAACAAGGATTGCGACGAAGCAACCCTTGTCCCTTTTCAAATCATTTTGGCTTAGGCTAAGGACTGCGACAATTGCTAGTGGATTATACGGTCGTGTTCCACACATCAAGTAGGACATAGAAAGTCTAGAAGATTTTTATTAAGTCATATCTTGCAGGTAATAAGTCTAGACATTCCCTGATCAAATGCAGCCAAAGTCATGTTGGTCTTGGACTTGAGAGCGGCAGTGACAAGCAATAGCCATCACAATGAGATGCAACGCCATACCTCTTGAGGTTAGTGTTTGGAACAATGTTGTAAGAAGATGAAAAAGAAAAAGAGAGACTGAAGAACACGAGATTTGGGGAGAATATTTTCTGTATTCTGTATTCTTCAATAATCCGATCAATGTACATCTTGAGTAGTTATAATACAAGACGGTCAATGAACAAGGAAATGAATGATTCTAAAAATCAATCTATTCTAGATCTAATCTTAATTGATCTGTACAAATCAAATTAGAATCAATCTAATATTCTAAAGAGATGCGTATCTTCCAACACTCCCCCTCAAGCTGGTGGCTTGTATATGTCTAAGACACCTAGCTTGTTTAGAAGATATGCGTGTTGTCTTTGACACAGAGGTTTGGTGAAGATATCTGCAGGCTGTTCTGTCGTTCCAATTCCTCTCGTTTCAATGACTCCTTCTGAGATCTTGTCTCGTGTAAAATGGCAGTCAACCTCTATATGCTTGGTTCTTTCATGCACTATAAGATTTGCTGCAAGTTTCAAGGCTGCATCATTGTCATAGAATAGCTTTGTTGCTCCTTGTACCTGTATTCCAAGATCCTTAAGAAGACCCCGAATCCATACTATCTGACAAGTGGTCTTGGCCATGGCTCGATATTCTGCTTCAGCTGAAGATAAAGAAACAGTGGGCTGCTTTTTAGTCTTCCAGGAGATTAAAGAATCTCCTAACTTGATGCAATATCCAAAGTGATGATCTTCGACTCATGGGACAAGTTGCATAATCTGCATCGCAATATGCTGTCATTTCCATGTTGCATTTTCTGGACAAGAGTATTCCAAGACACAGGCATTTCTTGAGATATTTCACGACTTTAAATGCGGCATTAAGATGTGATTGCTTGATCGTGCATGAATTGACTAAGAGTCCGCACTTTTGCATAAGAGATGTCAGCCTAGTCATTGTCAAATATATGAGTTTTCCAACAAGTCTTTGATAGCTTGAAGGATCTTCCAAAGTGAAGTCTTCTTCTTGAGAGATTCCCTTATCATAATCTGCGGTTGTCAATTTAGTGTTTTGTTCAATGGGAATAGCAGCTAGCTTGCAACCTGATAGTCCTGTTTCTGAAATAATCTCCATTATGAATTTTCGCTGACTAAGCGAAATCCCTTGTTCAGAACGGGCAATTTCAATACCAAGGAAGTACTTAGGAGCTCCTAAGTCTTTAATGTGAAAAATTGCATGTAGATACCTCTTAAAATCTCTTATGGCAGTCTCATTGTTTCCCATAATAAGAATATCATCGACATAAATCATCAAATAGATAGATGTCATACCTTTAGTCCGTGTGAATAAGGCATAATCATGTCAAGATTGATGAAAGCCTGCTGTTGTGAGAGCGCTTGTGAATTTGGCATACCATTGCCTGGAAGCTTGTTTCAACCCATAAAGGGATTTTCGGAGGCGACACACTTTCTTCTCCCCCTGTCTCTGTAATCCCTGAGGAACGTCCATATAAATTTCTTCATCTAAATCTCCATGAAGAAAGGCGTTGTGGACATCCATCTGGTGTAAGGACCAGTTTCGAACAGCTGCTACTGTCAAGAATGAACGTACTGTGACGTCTTTGGCAACTGGGGAGAAAGTTTCGTGGTAATCAAACCCTTCCCGCTATGTGAAGCCTTTGGCAACTAGGCGTGCGTTGAATCTCTCAACAGAACCATTAGCTCGATATTTGATCTTATAGACCCATTTGCAGCCAATTGGTTTACAATTTGGCGGCAATGTGACAAGATCCCAAGTCTTGTTGTCAATCAATGCCTGTAATTCTGCTTCCATGGCCTTCTGCCATCTTGGATCAGCAGATGCTTCATCGTAGCTGGTGGGTTCCTTATCCTCTGATAATTTACTAATGCAACATCTATGTTCTGATGACAAATTATGGAAGGAAACATATGATGAGACTGGATATTTGATACCTGGTGAGTTGAGTGCAGAACAGACATAATCTTTGGTCCAGGTAGGAGGTCGTGTAGCTCGACCAGAACGTCGTGGAAGGTTGACTCTTGGAGGTGAAGACGTTTCCCTCGTTGTAGTGGCGAAGGTTTCTTCCATTTCTTCATTAGCATAAAGATCTGCAAGTGAACTTTCTGGGACATTTGCTGGAACCCAATCTTCATGAGAACCAGGATCTGCTACTGAAGGAATTATCTGTTCATAATGATTAGGAGTAGATACCGACGACGGGGAATTGTACCAGAGTCTTCATGTGAGAGCGTTTTTTCTTCGAAAGGAAAGACGTTTTCATGAAATGAAACATCTCTAGTCACAAGGAATTCCTTGGTAGATAGTTCCATGACTCTATATCCTTTCTGTAGGGTAGGATATCCCATGAATACGCAGCGACATGCACGAGGATCCAGTTTGTCTCGAGGGCCCATTATAGCTACATAACATAGACACCCGAAGACTCTGAGATGTGCCCGCTCCGGTTCCTTGCCAAATAATACTTCAAAGGGTGTCTTCCCATTCAATACCCGAGTAGGGATTCGGTTGATGAGATAAGCTGTTGTAATGACACATTCTCCCCAATATTCATCCGGAATTTTCGCTTGGAATTTCAGGGCTCTAGCAACTTTCAGAAGGTGCCTGCGTTTGCGCTCAACTACCCCATTCTGTTGTGGAGTGTATATACAAGAACTTTCATGTTGAATTCCATGAGATAAATATAATGAGATGCAATCATGGCTGAAGAACTCCTTTACGTTATCAGTTCGGATCCTTTTAATAGACTTGCCGAATTGATTTTTGGAAAGGGTAATAAATGTCTTCAAATGAGAATAAGCCTGGCCTTTAGACTGCATTAAGAAAATCCATGTTGCTCGAGAGCAATCATCTACTATGGTGAGAAAATAACAAGACCCTTCATGATTTGCTGTATGGTAAGGCCCCCATATATCGACATGAATTAATGACAAAATTTCATTGGCACGAGTATTCCCTAAAGGAAATGGATTACGTGACTGTTTGGCAAGGGGGCATATGGAGCATTGCGCATAAGGAAAGAAAGTACTATGGCCCATTCTTAAGTGCATAATAAAATTCTTTTCATTGGTAGTCGAATTACACAATGATGTTTTATTGAAATATGCACTAGAAAAACTGAAATTACTTGGAAAATGTGTCCAAAAATAAAGGCCCTCAGAAAGATTACCCAAGCCCATCGACCCGGTCGAAAGGGCTGAAAGAAGCATGTGTCAACATCAAAGAATACCCGACATGAGTTCTCCTTGCATACTCTTGAGACAGAAATAAGATTAAACTGGAATTCCAGCACATAAAGAACATTCTCAAGTGTAATTTGAGGGCTAAGTTTAACTGTTCCGGTCACATTCACATGTGTGATATTCCCATTGGGTAATTGCACGGTGACAGGAAAAATTAATCCCTCATTCAGACTTGTGAAAAATGCCTTATCACAAATAATGTGATTGCTAGCACCTGAATCAATAATCCATGCCTTTCTTGAAATTGAATTAATAAGGCAATGCGAGATACCTGAAAAACTTCCTCCTTTGTTGGAGGTTTCTAATTTCTGAAGAGCATGCATTAATTGTTGATATTGGCCATAAGAAATAGGTTGGTCGGTACTTTGGCCTGTAGGTCCAGTCACTTGATAGGCAGCTGATATTTTTTTCTCCTTTTCTCCGGGCCTTCCATGTAATTTCCAACAACTGTCAATCATATGGTTAGAACGTTTGCAATAATAGCAAAACATTTTACCCTTTGCCTTAAAATTTGGTCGGAAATTCTTTGATGACGTGGAAAATATCTAGACGTCCGCTCCTTTATTCGCGGGATCATATCCACCGTCAGATCCATCCGTGCCATCAAAGCCAAGAAGACCGTCCGATCTGGTCCGTTCGATCCACGCCCGCGATTTGATCCGTCCGATCCGCGGATTAGATCTCGGCCGTCGATGCCATCCCTTTTAAAGGGGCGAGCGAAATCTTCTCCACCCGAGAACCCTAATCCGCCTCTCCTTCCCTCTCGATTTAGGGTTAGGGTTTTCGCGGATCCGTCTCTTCGCTCTTCGCGGGCTGCGAGAGCGATGCTGTCGCCGTGCCTTGCATGCTCCGGCGACGCAAGACGTTGGCTCTCCTCCTGCACAGCCAACTGGTAGATCCGCCCGATCGGAGGGACAGGGTCCATGGCCAAGATCTGAGAACGAAAGGTAAGGTAAGTATCGTTCAAAATCAGTAAGAAACGCGTAGCCTTTTCCCTCTCCTTGATTGAACGATACTGTTGTAGAGTCGATTCTGGTCCCTCGAGCTTTTCCTCGACGGCTTCCAGTTCATTCCATAAGGATGAGAGCTTGTTAAAACAAGCTATGACTGTCATATTCCCCTGTTTTAAGTCGCTCAATTCCTGCATAAGCGAAAAAATTTTGACACGATCGAGTTTCCCGTACATTTCCTTTATATTTTCCCACATCTTTTGAGCATCTTCTGTGGGTGGTAGTCCGGCTGCAACCTCTGGGGAGATGCAGTTGCCAATCCAAGTTCGGACAAATTGATTGCATTTCCTCCAGTGGCGCGCCAGCCGCTCGTCCGAAGGAACGAGGATGGTCCCGTCGATGAACCCATCCTTGTCCTTAGTCACCAAGGCTCGGTGGAATTCCTGTGACCACCTGGAGTAATTTTCGTGCCCGGTAAGTTGCTGGCTAATTAGCTTCAGTTCAGGTCCGTCGGCGGTGGAAACGAACAGGGGGTCGCCGGATTCTGGTCGTCCGGTGAAAATTGATCCTGGAAACGGCAAAAAACTGGGTGAAAAATTCAGGTAGGGATTCGCTCCCATACCCGGATTCGAACCGGATCCATAACCCGCATTTGTTGGTCCCGAATTTGCTCCACCCGACCCGCCAGTTGTGCTTGCCCCGCTTGCGGTTGGTGGGCTACCGGCGGGTTGAACTCTTGGCGATGATGCGTTCAGGTTAGGCCCAAACAACCATGGGTTGTATTGAAATAGTGGCCACTGGTAAGGATGGCCCACTATTGGTTGGCCCGGAATGGGCTGAACCGAGTAGGGTTGCCCCAGAATTGACTGAGCCGGAGAATGATGAATTTCTTGAGTTTGAACAGGTGGTTCCTAAGATCTGGCGACGTCTTCGGTGGGAACAGTGTCCCGGCCTTCGGAATTTCCATCCTGCGGACACTCATTGGAGGCTGAAGGTAAGTTGTTGACGAGATTTGTCATTATAAAAAATTGAGGTTTCAATTTCGTGCAGGGTTGACGATCTTGGTAGAAGGAATAAAGAAAAGAGATTTGAGGACTAAGAGACTGGACAGATGAAGATGTATTTGGAGCTCTTCGAAAGACGATGAGACAAAGAAAGCAGAAGCAATTCAGATCTTCAGAACCGCTCTGATACCAAGTAAGAAGATGAAAAAGAAAAAGAGAGACTGAAGAACACGAGATTTGGGGAGAATATTTTCTGTATTCTGTATTCTTCAATAATCCGATCAATGTACATCTTGAGTAGTTATAATACAAGACGGTCAATGAACAAGGAAATGAATGATTCTAAAAATCAATCTATTCTAGATCTAATCTTATTTGATCTGTACAAATCAAATTAGAATCAATCTAATATTCTAAAGAGATGTGTATCTTCCAACAAATGTGGCGAATGTTTAGGCTTTATTTATTTCACAAAAAATGAATTTGTGTGAAAAACATTTTTTTAAAATTGATCACTCGTATTGCTTACATAAATGAATGAACAAAAATTACTTTCCATGAATATGTTTAAATATAGATTGTAGTCAACAATGAAAATATTTTAAATTGCATAATTATTGTAAGCGATATGTGAAACAATCGAGAGAATTAGCTGCCATTTGCATGATAACAAGGGATGGATCTATGTGGTTAGTGTAAGATTCTACGAGACTACTATCCAACTACTCTAAAAGTTTGAACTATTAAATCGTGAAATTGTTGGGGGTGCTTGGATAGACTTTTAATTTTTTTCTCACTCAATGTAATTTTTTTTTTAAATACCATATAAGATTTTTTTTTTTAAATAAAAACCACCCGAAACTTTCAAAGTTGGACATTTTTATTTTGAAATTTGAGTACAATTTTTAATTTTGGAGGAAAAGCAAAAAACAAAAACTTTTACTTTTACTTAATCCTAAACAAATAAAATCTTAAATATTTGAGCACACTCTCTCATGCATGGACTCTAATTTGATCCAAGCCCAATGGTCCCTTGTAATTTATTTTTTTGGTCGAAATGGTCCCTTGTAATTGACCGGGTGGAGATATGCTAATTCTACCATCATACCCATCTGCTCTTCCTTCCGCCAGATTTTGCCTTGAGCCCAGCCTAACTTCCGCCCTAAACCCATCAGCATTGACCACCGTCGCTGTCACACCTTTGACCACAGCAGCCGCTGGCCACGACGAGCGTCGCATCAACGACGAACCGCCATGTTAACGTCCATTGTTCGCAGGCATGACTCGAGAACTCCCTCTTTCTTGTCTGTCCATCTTCTCTTTGGCTGGTCTACTAGACAGTGTTGGCATCAGGTTCATCGCCTATTGGAGAGCCTGAAAATGCCCACTTTGAGCGGCCGGATTGCTATTTATGAGCAATCACTCATCGATGACGATAAGCCTATAAGATGTGGAGCCTCCTCAACGTTGTTGATACCTTAATTTTGATGACCCACTTAGTCAATTATTGTATTAAAAATTAGGAGTTGATTCAAATCCCCTAACAAAAATATCACTCGTATTATTACATTTTGTGTTTTAAGTCATCACATGAGTTCCCGATGATGCTATCATGGACTGATGCACTTCATTAATTGGTTGCAATTTTATTTTTTTTATTTGGTAATAGCCAATGAGTCTGTTACCCATTTTTAGATCTCTACTCGTTGGTCAATTATTGAGATAACAATCATTTGATTACGTAATAACCCTCAACCCCTTACATTTGAGCCAATGAACTTTGTAAAATAATTTTTCAATCTTTATATCTAACATTATTCTAGCATGCCATCGTTTGTGAGCCAAATCTCCAACCCCTTTGCATAAACCCAAAAAAAAAAAAAAAAAAAAAAAACAACCAACTTATATCTGGGCCTGACATTAAAAAATTAAGCCATTTTTGTCTCTCAGGTGCGGTTACGAGACAATTTCAGTGGATTTGGCTGTGGTTCGTGAAAGATGGTCGATCTATATGAGACTTAAGAAACTCTTAGGCTTGTAGCGAGAGTAAGAGTTAGTTTTATGCTAACTCTTGCAAAGTACTTTTTTGCTAATTTTAGGCACATAAATATTTTGTAAGTTTTGAAATTGGATAACATGCTTAATTTTTGGTAAGAAATCAAGAAAGTATTTTTATGCTAAATCCTCGCAAAGCCCACAAAAATTTTGTTCTCATTGGATCCTGATGCATGCAAGGTTTGTTCTTATCTGTCCAATCAATTGCCACTAAGTGCTAAATGAATCCGAGGTAAAGTAACTCATGCGGTTGCGAGGGAATAAAGATTTAATAAATTATTAATTGTAATAAAATTATTACATAGTTCTTCTTCAAGTAAATCCCATCACCTCTCCTCTCAGTCCCAATCATTCAGGAGGGAGAAGACAAGACAAATGGTGATAATTTAGACTTCCAATCGAATCGTAAGAGAGGAATAAAAAATCGATCAACTCCAAGGCCTTCTAGCAACCCCTAAACTTAACTATCTCCTCCTAACATCGGGAAGCAAAGCAGGGAAACTGCACATCCAAAAGCTTCAATTCTTTAGTGACGAGATGATTTTCCTCACAAAGCCCACTGAACTTTTGTTCTCATCGGATCTCGATGCATGCAATGGTTGTTCTTGTCTGTTCGATTAGTTGCCAGTATGCGCTAAATGAATCCGAGGTATAGTAGCTCTCGCGGTTGCAAGGGAATGAAGATTTAATAAATTGTTAATTATAATAAAATTATTACACTATTCTTTATATAGTTCTTCTCCAAGTAAATCCCATCACCTCTCCTCTTAGTCCCAATCATTCGGGAGGGAGAAAACAAGACAAGACGAATGGCGATAATTTAGACTTTGCATTGAATCGTAAGAGAGGAATAAAAAATCAATCAGTTCCAAGGCCTTCTAGCAACCCTCAAACTTAACTATCTCCCACTAACGTTGGGAAGCAAAGCACGGAAATTACAGATTCCAAAAGCTTCAATTCTTCAGTGATGAGATTATTTTCATTGAGTTTCATTTGGCTTTAGTTCTACCATGAGTTTGGAGAGGGGCGATCAATGGTATTTAGGTTGTGACAACTTTGCTTGTCTCGCATGAGTTCACATACAATATAATAAGAGTCATGCCTTTTTCACTCATCTTTCTAATTAGACACTCCGTTTTTATATGTTTTGACCATATTATCCCTTGTGATTCCCTTGAGCGTCTCACTTTTCCTTCTCTTATTTTCATGCTTTTGATATCTATTGACACTCGAATTTTTATTGACATTGTAAGTATCCATTTATTTGAAAAGAAAAAGGAAAAAAGAGCAAAAAAATATATAAAATGAAACGAAAAAGCAAACAAATGAATAGACGGGGTGAATGAAAATGATAATAACTAAAAGAAAGAAAGAATTGGAGCGGGCCGGCATGTCCGGTCCACTTGTCTAAAACTTTCGGCTCAGCCCTTGACCCATCTCCCCGTTTCCCTGCCTCTCTTTTGGCCCATTTTTCTTTGTTTACTTGAGCACACGAGTGGAGGAGGGGGGCGTGCGAGCAAGCGTGAAGGACGTGGGCGAAAAAAGGGGAATCGTTCGGTTATGGTGAGGGCAGAAAACCGCATCATAGAGAGAATCGGTGGAGGCTTGAGTGGCTGTTTTTACGGAGAGAGAGATACCGAGAGGGAAGGGAGAGAGGCTCGGCGGTTTTGGCAAAGACCAGATCGCAGAGAGAGAGAATCTGAGAAAGGAGTTGCTCGCCGAGGAACATATTCGGCCGGAAGGGATGCTCGCCTGAAGAGGATCCTGTTCGCGTGATAAAAGGAGGAGAGAAGCCCGTCGGTTTACGGAGAGGGCGGCCGTTGAAGAGGCCAAGTTGCGGAGAGCCGGAAAGTGAGAGAACCAAGGGGGGTGTTTGCAGGAGGGGACTGCCCGAGCTCGAACCAGAAGGAAGGAAACAGAAAGGAGGGACAGGGCGCTAATTCTGGAGGCAAGAGGTCGAGCGTTCGGCCATTGAAGAAAAGAAACCAGAGAGAGCGTGGTCTAACGGAAGGGGATTCTCTGCTGAAAAGAGTGGTGTACTGGACGCTCCTTGAGGCAGAGAAGGTAGAGGGGGTGTGTCACTTTTTTTTGGAGGGGGATCGGAAGAAGAAAAGCCAGCGACGAGAGGTGCCTCGTAAAAAGCGTTGCCTTTTCATCTGCGTCGGTCATTGGAGGTGGCCGCCACCCCGGATCTCGCCACCGTTCGTTGCCTTTTCATCGTTCCGTTCTGCCCAGCGTCAAAAGCGTTGCGGAAACCAGACACGGTGCGCCAGAAGACGAGCCCAACCACTCACGGGGATAGCCGATCACATTTCGTCTTCGAATCCAGGTAATCTCATATTTGCTTTTCTTTGCCGATCTTAGGATATATGGCTTGATGATCAATGCGTGAGAAGGTTGTTCGAAGCTAGTATCGTTTTTGTGGCAAGTAATATTGATCTAAAGCTTGATATGTTACGTCGGATCGAATAGAGTATTGGGCTTGCTTCTGAATTTCATGTATAAATACACCTGCCTTCGTTGAAATGCCCGAACCAAGTTAGGGTGTAGTTCATTCTGTTTCTGGGTTCATTTTTCTTTGAGTCTTATGTTCCAATGCTGTGCGAGAGCTATGTCGGAGTGGAAATCACGTTTGCCAATCACTCGTGAAATGTATGAGTCTATTTCCGCATGTTTCTTTTCTCTTCATGTCCTCCGGTTTTTGTTTATTAAGTTGCGGTTAAAAAAAAAGGGCAGCGTTCCGGGCGGTATTCGGAGTGGTGTTGTTTCTGTGACGGCGGAAGATGGCGGCCAACGGCCGGAGAGATGGCGGCGGGGGGTGGTGTTGGTTTCTGGTTCGGGAAGAAGAAGAAGGGAGTTGCAGGCGTTCATCTTCGGTGAGCTGCGTAGGGGGTGAGGTTGAAGATGAAGGGAATAAGACAAAAGAGAAAATGAAAAGAATAAAAAATTAAATAAAAAAGGTTGGGCCGGATACTGTTCATGGGCTAGGAGTGTGTGAGTTAGTGGAATTTCAATGAGAAGTGGGCTTAGAATAAAAAAGCGTTGGGCCGACAAGAAATGAAAATGGGCTGGAGGTTGGGTGATTGTTGTTCTAAAAAAACTTAGTGGGCCTATTTATTTATTCTGAGTGGGCCTTAGGACTGGCCCGATTTTAGTCCAACCCGGACCAGTAGGGTCCGGGTCGGTTTGGTTGGGTCGGGTCTCTTGGCCCGGTCCGAATTTCTTTTACATTAATATTAAAAAATAATAATAAATAAAATAAAATATTTTGAAAATTTAAAATCAGAAAATCTATTAAAATTAACAAAATTCTGAAATCACTAACAAATTTTAGAGAATTTAGGAAATCATTAAAAAAATCTAGAGAAAATTAGAAAAATTGTTTTAAAAATTTTCAAATAATTCTAAAAAATCACTTCAAACAAAATTTCAATTAGAAAACCTTTAGAGATTAAAACCTAAAATAGGACAAGTTTTTAAGGCTTTACGAGAGGATTCTTTGTTTTGATTGTCTTTTTATTCTTAGGGACAATATTTGGATACTTGTGTGTTTTCTTTCATGATTATAATTAATTGCGTATTTCAATATTCGGATAGTTACTATCTTGTTTTAGAATGGTTAAGATGAATATTAGATTTCCTTTTGATAGGTTGGCATGGCGTTAGTTAGCATGTGATTAGGTAAGGTACAAAAACGGCATTAGCATCAAAAACCTGAGTTTAGAATCTCTGATTGTATAGATAGTTAAAATATTCGCCTGTTACTAGGATTCTAGTCGATCGCAAAAGAGCTAGTGGTGACTCCTTAGTCAAAATTTGTATAGGCTTAAATTGATTAAAATCTTGAACGCTTGATGTCACGTGAGGTACAAGCTTGGAAGAACCTAAGTAAATGAAAAGCCGTCGGTCCGGAGTTGAGAATACCCTTAAATCTAACTCTCTCCTCGAGGGGTTAGGTTGTGATAATAGTGGCATCTTAAGTTGAGATTTTGCAAGATTTGGTAAACGATTTTATTAAATGTGGTACATATACATGAGTAGTAAAATGTTTTATCAAATCGAAAGGAAAATACTATACAAATAAACCCAAGTGATATTTTTCCAAGAACTTGATCACCTATTGTGGCATGTGAGATTTTGCAAGATTTGCTAAACAACTTTATTCGAGTATCCCTACTATTCTATCGGTATCGCTAATAGTAGGGGCATGCAAAATATTTATGTAAATAGATCATAAATTTTTTTCATTGAAATCATAATCATGAAATAAAAGATTTGTCTACTGAATCTTAGCACAAACCCAAAAAAAGAAAAAAAGAATTTAGAGTTAGTTGGCAACATAGAAACTGCTATTACAAATGCCCACAAACTTCTTTTTGACATGAGTCAAGTGGTCGGAATTATTGACCTAAAAGAGAAAATCAAGATAATCATTCTGGCAGATGTAGTTTGGCGGATTAGAATGGCTAGATAATCATTTTGGCGGATGTAGTTTGGCGGATTAGAATGGCTAAGATTGCCGCTAGTGCTTCTACCATCGACTTGTCCTTGCATTGGTAACCAAAGATGCCATCATAGTCTCTGTTTGTACATGACTAGAGTGAAGAATTAGTTTAGAGGGAAACAAGTGCTTTGTTTGTAGACTGTGAGAGCAGCTTAAAACATCTAAATAGGCCTATGTACTATTTATCAATATATCTAATTATGCACAAATTCCTCATTTTCTCTCTTCCACACTTTTACATTTAACTTGACACTAGAGCCTTCTAGCTTTGGGCAACCCTAGTGCACTAGGCCAACTTGGCATTTGGACACCTAAATAAATCCATTCCCATTTACAGTGTTTAGCCAAAGGCCTTATTAACATCTGACCAAGTGCTAAGGCCAAAGGTCTCATTTGCATTTGACCAAGCGCTGTGGTCGTGTTACGACGTAAGTGATGTGTTGTGAAATCGGGTTTTTCATTTTCATGTAGGTAGCTTTCGCTCAACAATGCCTGGCTTATTCAGCTTGCTGTAGCCATACTAGCCCCTACTAGTCATATTGGCTATATTTGTTCATTTCCTATTTTGATAGCAAAACTGATTGCAAATGATGCATGTTGTCGGCCTCTAATTCTCGAATTATCATTTCTCGTTTTGAGAATTGAACACTATCATTAGACTCGTTGCCATCAAACACAATGAAATTTCATCATCAATGGAAGCCTAAAGCCATTACACATGCTACGCACCGCTTTACTTCAAATCTGCTGAGCTCATTTTTTTTTTGGTAACTCAAATCATGCAAGAAGTGCACGAGGGAGTATGTGGCCCCCCTGCTAAGCTCATTTTTAATCACAGATTTTGTGACATTGTTCAGATTATTTTTCATACTCATTGCGTTTGAGAGGATTTTAGGATATTTACTTGATTTTGCATATCTATTAGAATTATGCATATTTCTTTGATAGTGGAGATCTTGATTGATTATATTCGTTTTTATGTTTATCTTATTACCTTAACAGTCATCTAGTAAAGCTTATGGATAAACTCATGTACTCTTTATCTACAAATCTAAATATACTCAAATTCCCCATTTTCTTTCCATCATATTCATACATTTAACTAATTTGGTCATCTATATAGTTATTTGGCAAATGATCTTACTAATGAGATGAGATTGAAAAACAGTAGGAGCATATTGAAGTAGCTAGCAAGTCACTTGGAGGGAGGAAGGAGGGGATGAACAGGTGATTTTATATAATTTTGATAAATTAAAAGCGAAATAGAAAAAGTCAATATTCGAGTTTGAATTTAGAGTGGAAAGTTTAGATTCTAGACGAAAATTCAAAAGCAGGTTTGCTACAGAACAAACTTCGGAAGCAATATGGCTAGTGTGCAATAGACTATAAAAATAAATAGTAAAAGGCTAGGGATAAGAGAATTTGCATATAAGACTTATAATTGTTCGACTTAAATTAAACTTACATATACTCTTCCACACTAATAGCCTATCGGCTAGATTCCACTAAATGATTAACAAAAGATTACAATAATGAATGATTACACTCATTGTATGATAGGTCATACTATCTCCACTCGATTGCTTTTTTTGTACTTCTCTCAATTTCAAAAAATTATAGTCCACGAAAGACAAGAGTATGGTTGAAATACATTCAGACTTTGGAATTCTAGACCTTGGACCTTGTCTTTTACTTACTCCTCAGCATCTTGTACATCACTAGGAAAAGTAAACGATTAGATGATCACCTACAATTTTTATACACGTGCAAAAAGTTAAAAATTGAGCTATTAGGTGATCGACTATATATATATATATATATATATATATATATATATATATATATATATATATATATATATATATATTTGTCATTGAAAATCTAAACCCATATAAGTTAAATTGAAAACTCATTTACATCTTACCCACTCCATCAAAGACTATTGGTCCTCAGGCTAATCAGCATCCGATGCTTTTCTTCGAATGAGTAGCTCCGCTAAGACCTTGTTGAATGAGTAGACATCAGCTTTTCCCATTAGCTTGCCACTCGAGTAATACTAAGGATTCATGTACCTGGATTTAACAAACCATCAGTGGTACTAGACAAAACCATTAGTGGTACGACAAATCAAAAATGAACTTACCATAAAGTCTCCATTATGCGCGTGGATACATGTGTATCTATACCCAAAGTGAACTTGACGAGTCCAAAGTCTGTGACCTGAAATCAAAATGTTAGCTTTCATATCACTAAATTGAATTCAATAAACAACCAATTGATATTATCACGGTATCATACCTTAGTGTCAAAATCGGAGTCCAAAATAATATTGGAGGACTTGATGTCGCGATGGATAACTTTAGGATTGTCTGTCGCGATGGATAACTCTAGGATTGTCTAAAGGTCAGATCAACAAAATTGAAACCCGAAACTTATTATAATAATGATAAGTTTTTTTTTTTTTTGGAAAAAAATACTCACACTCTTCATGTAAGTAAGCCAAGCCTCATGCAGAACCTAAAGCCACCTTCATCTTCTTAGGCCAAGGCATGATTGGGCAATTAGTACTTACAATGACATTTGAGGCAGTTATAATCAATCGGATTTTGAGCTATGAAATAACTAAGTATACATGATAGATTTGGCTGTGCAAATGAGTGTCTAGTGTGCTGTTTGAGACAAACTCATATACTAGAATTCTGAGAGTGTCAGAAACGCAGTATCCAACCAAAGAGATGAGGTGACAATGGTGGATACAGCTGATGATATTAACCTTTACTCGAAACTCCCTCTCCCCTTGCCGACTTTCAACTTTTAGTTGCTTGATGGCAACTAATTCCCTGCTCGAGAGTACTCCATCATGAACGAGGCTGAAACCACCTTCTCCTAGTAGATTGGAATTAGAGAAATTATCCGTTGCCATTTTCAACTCTTTGTATGTAAATGTCTTATGTGGAACACCAAAGGCTATGTTTAGAGATAGAAAAGGTCAAACATTGGGACCCTATTCTACTAGCTTAATAATAACGACGAAGCATAGTTGGAAGAATTGATATTACATATGTTGGTATTATTAACATGTTACTATTGTATGTACAACAAATTCTGATTGAGGAATCAACATTAATTTTCCTTAAGCTTGTCCTTTTCATTGTATGTG
Organism: Eucalyptus caleyi; assembly: GCA_014182885.2. Taxonomy (NCBI): domain Eukaryota; kingdom Viridiplantae; phylum Streptophyta; class Magnoliopsida; order Myrtales; family Myrtaceae; genus Eucalyptus; species Eucalyptus caleyi. The sequence continues at coordinate 15,671,543 of CM024476.2, forward strand.
ATTTTAATCCTCAATCAAAATTTGCTCTCTACGGTTGTATCACAATAGTTACATGTTCATAAAACCAAGATCTCTAACATCAATTCTTCTAACTATGCTTTCATTATCATTAAGTTGGTAGAATGGGGTCCCAACGTCTAACCTCTTCCATAGCCTTAGGTGTTTTGCATAAGTCCTTTACATACGAGGAGCTGAAAATGACAACGAATGATTTTTTTTAATCTGGTCTACTCAATGAAGGCGATTCTGGGCTCATTCATAAGAGAGTACTCTCGAGCGAGGAATTAGTTGCCATCAAGCAACTAAAAGCTAAAAGTCGGCAAGGAAAGATGGTGTTTTGAGTAGAAGTCAATATCATCAACCATATCTACCACCCTCGCCTCATTTAATTGGTTGGATATTGCGATTCTAACACTCTCGGAATCATAGTTTATGAATTCATCCCAAACAACACGCTAGACTCATATTTGCACTGTTAGTATCCATCATGTATGCTTAGTTATTTCAAAACTCAAAATCCGATTGATTATAATTACCCCAAATGTTATTGCAAGTATTGATCCCCTTATCATGCCTTGGCCTAAGAGGATAAAGGTGGCTTAAGGTTCCGCACAAGGTTTAGCTTACTTACATGAAGAGTGAGTTTTTTTTTTCAACAAAAAAAAAAAACTTATCATTAACTATAATAATTTTCGGGTTTCATTTTATTGATTTGACCTTTTAAGTAATCTCAAAGTTATTCATCGCGACAGCAAGTCCTCCAATATTCTTTTGGACTCTGATTTTGATGCTAAGGTGCGATGACATGATAATGTCAATAAGTTGTTTATTGATTCAAGTTATTGTTATGAAGGCTAACATTTTGATTTTAGGTTGCAAACTTTGGACTCACCAAGTTCACTTTGGGTATAGATACTCATGTATCCACGCACATAATGGAGACTTTGTGGTAAGTTCATTTTTGATTTGTCGTACCACTGATGGTTTTTGTCTAGTACCACTGATGGTTTGTCAAATGTAGGTACATGGATCCTTGGTATTACTTGAGTGGCAAGCTAATGGGAAAAAGTTTATGTCTACTCATTCAACGTGGTCTTGGCGAAGCTGCTCATGCAAAGAAAAGCATAGGATGCTGATCAGCCTGAGGACCAACAATCTTTGATGGAGTGGGTAAGATGTAAATGAGTTTTTAATTTAACTTATTTGAGATTAGATTTTCAATGACAAATATGAGAAAAAGAATTCACAGTCTCTAAGGCTCTTCCATGCTTTCATGTTACATTAGGGCAAGTGCTATGAAACCCCTGAAGTTTGTAATGTTCGGGTTAACTCCTTTATTAATCAAGAAGAATAAGGTCTACATAGGGGTAACACCAAAATGTTCTAACTTAGGTCAAGTTTGAACTAGATAAACCCATGTTGTATACTTTCTTGAGATTAACTTTGCTATCGATGTTTTTGAATATTATAGTGTTCACGAATATTATTTGATGCTCTCAAAAGTGAAGCTCATTCCTTATTAAATCTCTGTTGCCACATTTGTAATAATTTTTAAATGAATATCTTTTAGCTTTCTAATATTTTATAACATATACATTTCATAGAACTACCTTTTTGGTTGATTAGCTCATCGAATGTGATTAGTACAGAGGCTTGGTTGTATGAAAGGACCTTAGTTTGTCTATCTGCAATAGCCAAATTTAAAATTTCTTTGCCATATTCATTTCTTAAGTTGATGAACTAATTATCGCGCATGATATCTATCAAACGCTTCAAAGCTTCCAGTCTATTGTGTTTCACACATATATGAAATATGGGATGCATTAGTTCTTGCTCAAACCAAGAGTTTCAACACATCAACATGCCCTTTCATGGCCATGACATGAAGAGGGTTTCTTGGTAGAAACATATTTCGAGGCCTACTCTTAATAAGCTTATCATTATGTTAAGGTACCATTTTGTTATCGCAAGACAAAGAATAGTCAAACTCTAAGAATTTTGCTTTCTTGCTAGGTTAGCCTTTTGAGTTAGGACCTCTTTCATGAATTTCAAGTGTCTAAGCATGGTTGTGATGTGCAAAGGAGTCTCAATGTAATTCCCAGTCATAATTCTATGAAGAAGTGACTTTTCTTTTGAGAGCAACTCAAGCAAAGAAAACACACTTCTTGCCATGGTAACTTCGTAGAGCCTGAACTCTATGTTTAGCTCTTTAAACGTGAGGTTTGGAAAACCTACTCCTTCATGAAGTTTGGAATATTCACTCCATGTTTGGGAGTATTCCAAAGCTCCAATTTTGGAGAGTTAGAGTCTAAGCTCAATAATTCAATTGAGAAATGAAATGTGTCTTCTTTGCCTAAGTTGCTAAGAAAAGATAAGCTGCTTCTCAATAGAATCATGATTGGGATTCACACAATAAGACTCCTTTGCATATCGCAGCCATGCTCGGACACTTGGAATTTGTAGAAATTAATATAGGAGAAGAAAAGAGAGCAATGTAGAAATTGATGAAGAAGGAACAAGGAGAACGTGTAAAACAGAAAGGAGGAGAATGTGAAAATTGATTAGGGTTTTCCACGTCTCACACTTTTATTATTAAATAATACTTAATGACCATAATAACCCTATCAGCGTTAATGACCATAATAACCCTCACACTGTAACACTCCCCCTCAAGCTGGAGCATAGATATCAAGCATGCCTAGCTTGTTACAAATATACTCAACTCTATTACTCCCTAATAACTTGGTGAAAATATCAGCTAGTTGCTCACTAGTCCTAACATAACTAGTAGAAATAACTAAAGCCTGAAACTTCTCATGGATAAAGTGGCAATCAACTTCAATATGCTTGGTACGCTAATGGAATACTGAATTTGAAGCAATATGGATTGCTGCCTGATTATCACACCACAACTTCATTAACGCATGATCTTCAAATCCAAGTTCAACTTATAGCTGACGTATCCAAATTAATTCACAAGTAGCTTGAGCCATAGCTCTGTATTTTGATTCTGTATTGGATCTAGCCACAACACTTTGCTTCTTACTCTTCCAAGATACTGGGTTTCCCCCACAAAAGTGTAGTAACCCGATGTAGATCTTCTATCTGTAGGAGATCTAGCCCAATCAGCATTCGAAAATACTTCCACTCCTCTATGACCATGATCACCAAAGAAAAGACCACGCCCGGAGTCTTCTTCAAGTATCTCAAAATTCTTACTACATCATCCCAATGAGAGGTATGAGGAGAAGACATAAATTGACTCACAACACTCACAGAAAAGGAAATATTGGGTCAAGTGACAGTCAGATAATTCAATTTTCCAACAAGCCTTCGATACCATTCTGGATCATTCAATAGTTCACCTTCCTCTGCTATTAATTTTGAGCCAACTTCCATGGGTGTATCTAGAGGTTTTGCTCCTAACATACCTATCTCTCTAAGCAAATCCAAAATATACTTGTGTCGTGAGATATGGATACCTTTATTTGCCTGTGCCACTTTGATACCCAAAAAATATCTAAGTCGTCCCAAATCCTTTGTTTGAAATTGTTGTTGCAAATGCAATTTCAATTCATCAATCCCTGTAGAATCATCTCCAGTTATAACAATCTCATCAACATAAACTACAAGAAATATCCAACCAGCTCCTTAAACACGATAAAACATAGAATGATCTCCACTACATCTAAACAATCCAAACTGGAGCACCACTTCTGTAAACTTCCCAAACCAGGCTCTAGGAGATTGCTTCAAACCATATATAGATTTCTTCAAATGAAAAATATGACCAGACTCTCCCTAAGCAACAAACCCAGGTGGTTGCTCCATATACACTTCTTCATTTAAATCACCATGAAGAAAGACATTTTTCACATCAAGCTAAAAAAGAGGCCAACAAGGAGAAGCAGCCAATAAAAGTAAAAGACGAACATAGGTCATCTTAGCCACTGGAGAGAAAGTATCACCATAATCAACCCCATAAATTTGTGCATAACCTTTAGCAACCAATCTGGCCTTGAGACGAGCAAGAGAGTCATAGGGATTAACCTTAAAAGTGAACACCCATTTACATCCAATGGTAGTTTTTCCTTTAGGTAGAAGAACAAGATCCCAAGTCTTGTTTTGGTCAAGTGCCATTAGTTCCTCCTCCACAGCTGTCCTCCGACCTTGACTAGATAATGCTTTAGCAATAGCTTTAGGAGTAGGATGTTTATCAATAGTGTCTAGACTAGCTCGAAAAGAAGCAAACAAACCAGAATAGGTGACAAATTGTGCAATAGTGTTAGTTACAACTGTGAACCCCTTTGCGGTGAGCAATAGGGATATGAAGATCATTATGTGATAGACTTATCTCAGACTTAGAAGACGGAAAAGATGAAATAGGCAAAGGTACATCTGCAGAGGGCTCCACATGCTGATGATGACGTCTACTGTATAAATACTGAACTGGTGGAGGGATTGGAGCAGAATCCGAAGTGGGTTTCATAATAACATATGTAAAGGAATCATCATCCACTGTAGGAGGCTCCATTGGTTCATCTGAATAAGTAGTCAACTCAAAAAAGGAAACATCTGCAGTGGTGAAATACTTATGCAACGAAGAACAATAACAACGATATCCCTTTTGTGTACGAGAATACCCCCACAAAATACATTTAAGAGACCGAGGGTCTAGTTTGGAAAGTCCTAAATGATGGTCACGAATATAACAGACACAACTAAATATACGATGTGGTAAGTGAAATAAGGGTTTCGAAGGAAAAAGAAGAGAGTGTGGTGTCGCACCCTTAAGAAGAGAGGACGGCATGCAATTGATAAGATAGCATGCGGTCATGATAGCATTAGCCCAAAAAGATTTGTCTACTTTCATTTCAAACATCAATGATCGAGCAACTTCTAGTAAGTGGCGGTTCTTCCGTTCGGTGACACCATTTTGTTGTGGTGTATCCGAATAAGAAGATTGATGAAGGATGCCCCGTTGGGCCATGAATTCAGAAAAAATGATTAGAAAAATATTCTTTAGCATTATCACTTTGGAGAATACGAACAGAAGCTGAAAATTGAGTATTTACTTCGTTAACAAATGCACAAAATATAGAAAATAACTCATAACGACTTTTCGTTAGATATAGCCAAGTAGCTCTTGAATAGTCATCGACAAAAGTAACAAAGTACTTGAAACCCAACTTAGAAATAGTAGGACAAGGACCCCATATATCATAATGAACTAACACAAACGGCTGAGAGGCCTGTTTATTGACTCTTGGACGATAACTAATACGGTGCAATTTCCCAAAATGACATAACTCACACTCAAGACTAGATAAAGACTGAAACTGGGGATCTAACTTCTTTAAACTTTCCAAGGATGGGGTGGCCCAAACGACAATGGATCTGATGTGGGGAAGCTGCGGAACAAACAACACTTGTAGTATCATCCAGCAAGTATAGCCCTCCTAACACATGTCATTTACTAATCGTATTCCTCGTCTTCAAGTCCTAAAAAAAACATAAATCAGGATAGAAAGTTACGGAATAATTATGTGCTTTAGTAAGCTGACTAACAGACATAAGGTTGAACGGAAACTAGGGAGGTACATGACTGAAGATAAAGATATAAAGGATGTTAGGGGAACTGTGCCTATCCCCTTCACTGTGGATAGAGAATCATCCGCTAATGTAACATTAGACATAGACTCATGAAAGTCAAAAAAGATACCTGAGACTCCAGTCATATGATCGGTAGCCTGAATCAATGACTCAGGGGCGAGAGGCAGAAGAAAGACATGCTTTTGCATTACCTGTCTGAACAAAAGTAGCTGTGGAGGAGGACTGTGAAATTAGCTGGGATATCTGGAGTTGATTATATCTAGAAAATTCCTCTTTCGACATTCTAATCAACTTTCCTCCCGTAGCGAATTGTGAAGAGGTACTAGATTCTATTGCATTAGCTACATTAGTTATAGCCTATTGAGAGGGCCTTCCATGAAGCTTATAATAGAATCTCTGAATATATCCTAGTAAACAATAGTAATGACAAGTTTGAACAAAACCGGTATTACCCCTTATGTCACTATAAGTGTTGCTAGTAAAGGGTGGTTGACCTCTACCAAAACTACGGCTGACACCACCACTTTGACCACCACCACAACCTCGACTACCACCACGATTTCTTTGGGCTGTTAAGGCTGAGTTCTCACCTATAGAAAATGCATCATTAGGTGGTTCACGTGAGACCCTTAAAACACGAGCAAATGTCTCAGTGAGTGAACTCACCCTATCTCCTCCAAGTATTTGAGAATGAACAGCATCATACTCTTGCCCTAATCCTCCCAAAAAAACCCATAACAGCCAATTGCTCCTATTGCTCCTGCATTTCATTAACATTAGAAGTAATGGGTAGTAGAGAATTAAGCTCATCATACATCCGTTTGAAATCAACAAAATATTGAGTAAGTGGCCGACCCTTTCTATCAGCCTTATAAAATCCCTAGGACACTTCATATATCCTTGAAAGATTATCTTGTCCAGAATAAAGGACATTCAAGTAGTCCCACAAATCCTTCATAGTTTTAATATGTGTAACCAAAACCGCAATATGAGATTCCATGGAATTCAACAGTTGACCAAGAATTCTAGCATCCACAGTATCCCAATTTGTATCGGAGGCTGATCTATCACCGGTTAGATGATTTTGTTGCTCTCTTCCAATCAACACTAATGATACAATTTTCTTCCATTGTTGGAAATTGGTGATACCTTCTAGCTTCTTCTCTGTCAAACAACTAGAGGATGTATACACAACCTCAGCTACTACACCTCTATTCTCCACCATAATTCAATGTGTACCAATATAACGCAAGAACTTTCAGCACTATAATGAAATTTAAATCCCTCCAACTAATTCAATTCAACAAACTACTGCGATTTGTTTCAAACAGTCCAAATCTCCATAATACTTCAATCAAATCATCCTATTTCATCAAGACAAATTCCCAAAAACATAAATTATGCCCAACCAGAAATCACCTCATCCAACATCAATTTCATGGTGAACAAGATCAGCATCTCCATCAAGCAAGTTGCTGCAATTTTTTTTTTTTTTTTGTAAAACTGAGAACAACGAACACACGAGCAAACCTTAGAGGACCACAGCAATCAGATCAGATTGCATGGAGGAACACGAGCTCAACCAACGTTAGATCTTGAATGGATGGACAAGATAGTGCGATGCCTGATGACATCGGATCTAAGCCAATGAGGCTAGATCTTAGCTGACTATGCTTGTCGGCATCAAATCTAGACTCAAGAGGGCTAGCCAACACCGGCTTGGGTTGAGTGATGCTTGTTGATGTGGCTCTGATACCATGTAGAAATTAATATAGGAGAAGAAAAGAGAGTGATGTAGAAATTGATAAAGAAGGAACAAGGATAACATGTAAAACAGAAAGGAGGAGAATGTGAAAACTAATTAAGATTTTCCACATCTCACACTTTTATTATTAAATAATGCTTAAAAACCATAATAACCCTATCAGCATTAATGACCATAATAACCCTCACATTGTAACAGAATTCATGAAAAATGTCATAACTCGGAAGACTGAACTAATAAGAGAGTAAGATTCCTAGATATTGATACATCATCATCTCGTGACAAAAAAAAGTTGGCCAAATGCAAAATTGTGTTGCCATCTTTGTTTCTCAAGTTGATGAACTGATCGTTGCACGAGATATCTATCAAATGCTTCATAGCTTCCAATCTATAGTGCTTCACACCTAAATGAAATACAAGATGCATCAAGTTTTGCTCAAACCATGAGTTCAAATACATCCATATGCCTTTTCATGACCGTGACATGAAGTGGGTTTCTTTCGTATTTATCATGGTAAAAAAATATTTCAAGGCCTCCTCTTAATCAACTTGCCACAATGTTAAGGTACCATTTTGCTACCACAACACGAAGAGTAATCGAATTGTGAGAATTTTACTTTCTTGCCTAGTTAGCCTGTCGAGCTAGGACTCCCTACATGACTTCCAAGTGCTTGAGCATGATTGTGACGTGCAGAGGAGTCCCAATGTGATTCCCGATCATGATTCTGTTGAGGAGTGACTTGTCTTTTTTGAGCAATTTAAGCAAAGAAGGCACATTTCCTTCCTTGGCAACTTTGTAGAGCTTAGAATCCATGTTATGGCTCTTTGAAATTGGAGGTTTGGAATACTTACTCCATGTTTAGGAGTATTCTAAAACTCCCATTTTATAGAGTCAAACGTGCATTTTGAGCTCTATAATGCGGCGGAGAAAAGAAATATGCCATCTTTGCTTGAGTTGGTCAGAAAAGAGGTCCTTAATAGAATCATGACTAGGAATCACAAACTAAGACTACTCTGCACATTGCAGCCATACTCAGACACTTCAAATTCATGAAAGAGGTCTTAGCTCGAAAGGCTAATTAGGCAAGAAAATAAATTTCTCACAGTTCGATTACTCTTGGTGTTGTGGTAACATTGTGGCAAGTTGATTAAGAGTAAGCCTTGAAATATGTTTCTTCATGATAAATATGAAAGAAATCTTCTTCATGCCGTGGCCATCAAATGGCATGTGGATGTGTTTGAACTCATTGTTTGAGCAAAACCTAATGCATCCCCTATTTCATTTATGTGTGAAACACAATAGATTGGAAACTTTGAAGCATTTGATAGATATCTTGTGCAACAATCAATTCATCAAATTGAGAAACAGAGATGGCAACACAATTTTACATTTAGCCGACTTTTAACAAGCATGCCATTGTGTTAAAGTACCATTTTATTGCCACGAGATGATGAGACATCAATATCTAAGAATCTTGCTCTATTACCAGCTCAGTCTTTCGAGGTAAGACCTTTTTCACGAATTCTAAGTGTTCAAGCATGGCTGCGATGTGCAAAAGAGTCTTAGTGTATGATTTGCAATCATGATTCTATTGAGAAACAACTTATCTTTTCTGAGCAACTCAAGCAAAGAAGACGCATTTCCTTTCTTGGTTGCATTATAGAGCTTAGACTCTATGATTGACTCTCTAAAATGGGAGTTTTGGAATACTCCTGAATATGGAGTGAGTATTCCAAACCTGACAGAGGAGTGGGTATTCCAAACCTCACATTTTATAGAGCTATAGAATTTAAGCTTTACAAAGCTACCGTGGCAGGAAACATGTTTTCTTTGCTTGAGTTGCTCACAAAAAATAAGCCGCTTCTCGACAAAATCATGATCAGGAATTACATTGAGACTTCTTTCTACATTGCAAACATGCTCAGACACTTAGAATTCATGAAAGAGGTCTTAACTCAAAAGGCTGATCTGGCATGGAAGCAAAGTTCTTAGAGTTTGACTACCTTTTGTCTCACAATAGCAAAATGGTACCTGAACATTGTGATAAGCTTGTTAAAAGTAGGCCTCGAAATGTGTTTCTACCAATAACACTCTTCATGTCATGGCCATGTAAGGGTATGTCGATGTGTTGGAACTCCTGGTTTGAGTAAGACCTGATGCATCCTATATTTCATGCGTGAAACACAATGAATTGGAAGCTTTGAAGTGTTTAATAGATATCTTGTGTGATAATTAGTTCATTAACTTAAGAAATAACTATGGGCATTTGGCTACTATAGATAGACAAACTAAGGTCTTTTCATACAACCAAGCATCTATACTAGTCACATTCAATGAGCTAATCAACCAAAAAGGTAGTTTTAGGAAACGTATATGTTATAAAATATTCATTAGCTAAAAGATATTCATTTAAAAATTATTACAAATGTGGCAAAAGAGATGTAATAGGGAATGAGCTTCACTTTTGAGAGCATCAAATAATATTCATGAATACTATAATATTGAAAAACATCGATAGCAAAATTAATCTCGAGAAAGTATACAACATGGGTTTATCTAGTTCAAACTTGACTTGAGTTGGGACATTTTGGTGTTACTCCTCTGCAGACCTTATTCTTCTTGATTAATAAAGGAGTTAACCCGAACATTTCAAACTCTAGGGGTTTCATAGCACTTGCCCTAACGTAACGTGAAAGCATGGAAGAGCCTTAGAGACTGCAAATTATTTTTCTCAAATTTCAGGGAATCGTGACTTATCTAGACGAACAGTCTATGCAAATAACATGATCACTACCTTCCATACACCCATAGGAGAGGAAAACAAAAGGGAAAGAAAGAGAAAGTTGCAAAAGAGTATGAATAAGATGTTAATGGTGGTGGCAATATTATTTGCTATCGTAGAATTCCAAGCAATTATGACCTCGCTTGGTGGAATTTGGCAAGGTGATATTGATGACAATAAAAATCATCGAGCACATTTTGTGGGCGAGTCCATAATGGCAAATAGGAACCACATGAGTATCAATATTTCAAAGCATGTAAGACAATAAGTTTCATCACATTGATTAGTATCATTATTGTGGCATCTCAGAAATTCAAAGCCAAGCCATAAGTGTGTTAAAGTCTTTAATTAGGTGGTAGAATTTCCATGGCTTATGTTTTAGCCATTAGTCTTTTAATTTGATGATTTGTGCTTGTGATTGTGGAAATTTAAATTTAATAGATTAATAATCTATGCTTGGCCATATGATTTAAATTTCAATAAACAAAAATATCCCAAGACTTTGGCCAAGATGAAAATTGAAATTTAAAAATAATTATAGAAAGGAATTTCAAAAAAAAAAGGGAAAAAGGGGATTAAATTCGAATGGGCCTTGGACCCATTGGCCTAAAGCTTGGTGGGCCAAGCTAGTCAGCCCATTAGAGCCCAAAGGAGGCTGTCGACCAGCCCAAGGAGGAGTGGCCGGATGGCCCAAGCCCAAGCCCAACTACAAGACCCATCTTGCATGGATCAAGACAAGTGGCAAGGAGAAGGCCATGCATTGGCCATTGGTTGAGGCAAATCAATGATGAGCTTTAGGGGAAATAAAAGGGGAGAAGAGAGAGAAGGTGGCCGGTTTTGCTTGATTCGGCCGAGAGAGAGAGAGAGAGAGAGAGAGAGAGAGAGAGAGAGAGAGAGAAATCGCAAGAGAGAGGGAGAGACCGAGAGGGAGAGGAGGCGGAGCCGAGGAGGAGCCGTCGTGTCTCGCCGTCCGTTCGCCGCGTCCGTCCACCGTACGCCGTCGACCGTTCATCCTAGAGGCAAGTGGAGTCCTCTAACTTCTCTTGCATGTGTGTATATGGTTTGCATGTTCGATTTTAGGTGTTATTTGTGAGAAAAAACCGAGGTAAGGGTTGGTTGTTTTCAAACCGTGTGACTGTTCTTGCTCGGTTGTAGGAGTCAGTAACTTGTTTGAGCTTGCATGTGTGTTTGGAGTCCGATTTTGGCTTTGATGTCTTCATTGAAGTTGTATCTAACGTCTTGCACTATAACATACTGAAATTTCGTGGAAAATTATGGAGATATGAGGGGTTAAAGTTCTATTTTACGGAGACCCCAGATCTGTGAAGTTTTCACTGACTTCTTGTTGGATTCTTGTTTGCATGTTGATTTTTGTTGAATATTTTACTTTGATGTCTTTATGAAAGTTGTAGGGAACATCTTAAACTACAACATACTCAAATTTGAAGCAAAAATAACAAATATAGCTTGGTAAATTGGCTAGATCTTGGAGACGATGATTCTGGTGATGTATTCCGAGACACCCGAGACTTCATGGACTTAAATGGTGACCATAATTTGGTTATTTGACCTAGATCTCTTCATAAAACTTGTAAAGTACACCTTGGTACATAACATACTCAAATTTCAGAGGAAACGAAAGAGAATAGATGGGTGAAATCTTAATATTTCGGAGATGTGTATTCTGGACGATGCGGTAGTGGTTCCAGAAGCTTCGTGAGGTCGTGTAAAATAATCAAAAAATAATTTGGCTTATAGTTCTTCATGAAAGTTGTATGAAAATGTCTTGGATATCATCCTGTAAAATTTCGTAATTTTTGGAGGTCGTATGAATATTTTAATCGAATTTAATTGGAAACTGTGCATTCTGGTCATTATCCGAATATCATGTGCTATTTTGTGGAAATTGTGAAATTATGTGAAATTCAATTTGGCCATGAATTTCGTATGAAATTGTCATCCTATTGGTTTGTTTAGTGATTGTTTGAATATTATGATTTTGGGAAAATCATAGATATTAAATTTAATATTTATTTATGAAAATAGATAAATATAATAATAAAATAATAAAATAATAATAAAATAAAAAGCGATTATTTTATTGGCCATGAATTCCATTGAATTTATTATGCATTGTTATATGACATTGGTGTATGTATGATCATAAATTGTGATGCATGTGTGAATTATATGCCATGTAATAATGAGATTAAAAGGATGGTGAATGTGGAAAATGATATGTGAGTAAGAGGTTGTGGTGGAGGATGAGGCCGGAATGTACAGAGATGCATTGCCAAAATTCCTTGGGAGATTCAGGATGCCCAGAATGTTGGGGGGCCGGATGTCCGGTTGTATCTTGGATACATGCCCGGAGGTTCCTCGCGACACCAGGATTGGGGTGCAAGATGCCTAGCCAGAAGGGTAAAGGCCGAAAGCCCTATCGGAGGTTTCTGCCCGAAGGGAATGCCTCGTGATGCTAGTTGAGATGCGAGATGCCCAGAATGTGGGGGACCGAAAGCCTGGTGGCCTAGGAGGCTGAATGCTGGGAACCCTGTCGGAGGTCTTTGCCCGAAGGGATGATAATTGAGAATGGGTAATGTGGTGATCAAATCTAAAGATAAAAATGGAAATCAATGCATGATGGTGATATGCATGATGATAATGATGATGATGTGATGTGATGATGATGATATGTGATGTGATATGATGATCACCCATGATATGATATGCATGATGATATGCATGATGATGTGATGATGATGATATTTGATGTGATATGATGATCACCCATGATATGATATGCATGATGATATGCATGATGATGTGATGATAATGATATGTGATATGATGATCACCTATGATATGATATGCATGATGATATGCATGATGATGTGATGATAATGATATCGATGTGATATAATGATCACCTATGATATGATATGCATGATGATATGCACAATGATGATAATGACATGATATGCATAATGATATGCATGGTGATGACGATGATGATGATGATGCGTGATGTGATATGATGATCATCCATGGTATGATATGCATGATGAAATGCATGATGATGATAATGATATATGAGATGCCATGATGATGATATGTATGATATGATGATGCATGAATGCGCATGATATCAAAGGTAAGCAATGCCTGCATCGTATGATGATATGCCTGATGCATTGAGTTGTTATTGGATTTCCCTATGTGCTGAATGGTTGTACTCACCCAAAGGGGATAACATTTCAGATTAACAAGTATGCCGCTACCTGCCGTCTCGCGGGGGGGTGTACCATCCGATGTAGAGGTCGAGTGTGCAGAGATAGACTATCCCTCTGTTCCCGGATTGACTTTTATTCGAGTGCGCTGTCTAGTGATGTACGACATAGGCCTGGCTGAGGGCCCTGTCATTCAGGAGTTCATTTCTGTGCACGTTCGTCGGGATGGAGCTATGCGAGGGATGTTGCCGCCGCCTCCATCTGATGCATCGGGTTGGGTGTGAGACCGCGCACGATGAGTAGGAGCTGGATCTTTTTGATGTAGATAGTCGACACTTTCGATGGGGGTTCGTACACATATGATGTTGAGGGTCGAGAGTTTCTTTTTGAGGTTTTAGGCTGGACATGGTAGAGTCCTAGCTTTTCCTTGTTTTGTACCGACCCAAAGGGAATCCCATCTTGCTATATATGTATGTAAGCAAAGTGTCGAAGTTGTTTACAAAATCCTGATGTTTAGCCGATGTGTATTGGTATCATGGATTGGTAGGGGGATAAATGGTGATGTTTAATTTGCTTCCGCTATGAGTCACGCTGGGACCGCTTTAAAAAAAAAAATCCTGTGATTAACGACGCTTGTTCTAAGTACAAGATAGGAAAAGGTAATAAAGTGTAGCATCGCGTTGGTGACGACCTACGAAGGGTTCGGGGTGTCACAATTATGCTTCTCATAAGTGGTCTTACTCTAAAGCGGCCTCGGATCTTCATAGGGTTTGCAATGCTAACTATGCAAGTTGGAATAACTTTCATGGTGTTGATTTGTGCCATTTCTATATTGATATTCACACCAAACAGCAAAAGGAATACTACTATCAAGTAATTGAGTTTGCAATGCTCGTATGGGTCGCATCGATGGCTCTACTTTTCTTGTGCCACCTTCTATGCTTAATACTAAAATTAGAACTCAAAGTCCTTAAGTTCGACTACAGTTCTTTGAAGAAATGATGGATGTTATGGTTCAGTGATGTATATTGATACAAGTGTGTTTGTCCAAGACGAAGTGCACTAAGTAATAAGGTCATGCAAGATATATAATATGTGCTATTTAGTGTACCGACCAAACAAATCATCTACAATACATTTGATAATGCATGTATGTGTGTATGTGCTTGTGAAAATAATATATGTTTTAAGCGTGTGGAATTTATATAAAAGCTATGGTTTACATGTATAATGGATGGACGTCTTACTCTGTATAATTTGTGGCGATTACCACTTAGGAAAATTCCATGGTAGTAACCACCGGCCGTGGTGGCTCCGCTAGGTAGATTTCAGTCCTTTGAGAGAAGGTCAGGAGTTTGAAGCCCTTGTAACTGCGTTGCAAGGGGGCTGGCGGGCTATTAGGTGATTGACGTGTGGCACCGGGGTGGTGGTTTCCCCGCTAGCGTCACCTAGGGGTTTACGTGGCGGCTGTCCGCCAAAGCGGTTCCTCCAACACCAAAAAAAAAAAAAAAAAAAAAAAAATCCATGGTAGTAGAATGTGCTGAATTGGTCCATATAGAACATGACAGTAGATGTAAAGTCAAAAAAATCAAGACTTCAAATCAATTTGTGTAATTGAGCCTATTAAAGAGATAATTATTGATGTTAAGGAAGTTTATTCCAATAGATTGTAAGTTTTAACATTAATTGAGGGAAATTATGACAATCAATGATTATTACTAACTGATAGGCTCCATTGATTACAAACTTGAAATAAATGTTTTGATTGTTTAAGTGATTATACTAAGAATAGGGAAAGAGAAAGATACAATAATTTTAGGTTGCTTAGTATTTCAATTTCTTGGAATAATTAATTATTTCAGGAATTTTCATTAAAATCTTCGAGCTTACGAAAATTTGAGGTAAATTACCATCTCTAAAGGTAGAATACTATCACTCAAGCTAAGTGATGAGCATTTTTTGTTATGAGCTACATAGCTATGTTTTTACGCAAAAAAAGGGAAGTACTCACTATAGGTTGAATTGACATCACAATGATTTAAGGCAAATTACAATTGTTGGGGGTGTAATTACTAAGACTGGGAACTATGGTAGGACAAATTGAAGATCCGTTGAGGGAAATTACACTATGGTAGGATAATTATTTAGTTAGCATTGACAACTGAAATAAAATAATGATAATGAATTGTCAATTATGACTAATTGAAGAAAATTATGTTATAAATATTCTCAAAGTTGGTAGAACAGAGAAAAACAATGCATATAAACGAGAGATTTACCTAATTCGAGGCTGCACAGTCGTGATTGTCGTGATCACACCGATGAAGCTCGAGAAGACCCCCGATGCTCTTTCTTTCCAACGACGAATGGTCCCGATCAACCGGATTCTTTGTTCGGCCATGAGTGGATGTGATAGTGGGTGATCAACAAAGCTTGATTTACGACCGCCTAAGAGCAACCAAATTGGAAAAATAGATCATCAGACCTTGAGAGAATTTTCCAGACCTTCTCTTTCAATCCTCTCATTCTTCATTGATTTCTAACTCCTCGAACTCGTCGTAGTCATCTTCAAATAGATTCATCTTTGCCTTTCTCGTCACGGGTTTCGCCTCGGTTTCCATTTCGGCTCAAATCAAAACTCAAAAATAGAACACTCCTTGAATTGAACCTCCGATGCTAATGCTCAAGCAAAACTCCAACCAGCATGCATCACTTAGAGAGAGATAGATTACACGGCAGAGTGCCTCCCCTCCCCTTTCTTGTGCCAGTCAACGTCACCCTTCTCCCCTCCTTGGAATGAACGTCCTCCTTCCTCACCTCGACCTAAGGATCTTCCAGAAGGCCTCGGATCCGGTTCTCTCACGGATGTTCCATGCACTCCTTCATAAACGCGGGCGTCTCCTGCTTTCGTCCACCTCCCGATTCCTAGACACATGAGTGTGCAAACAGGGAGGACAGAGTGCAACCTCGCCAGCAGATAAGTGGCAGTGTTCGGCTATGATGGATCTCCATAAACTTTTAGTCAAGAAAGCTTTTCTTCCCCTTCTTCTTCCCCCTGAACCGATACTTCCTCCACGAACGAGATTCTCGTTCCGTTACTGAGGATTTTTTGCAACCGCTTCCAGCGAGGTGTGTCATGTAGAAACCTCCTTAGGGGTTCGCTTCAGTCACCCGCTTGTGAGACGAGGGACAGTGGCCCAGGAAGAGGCTTAGGTTTTCATCAATCCGTGATTTGAATGGGCTTGGGCTGTAATTGATATTTCTTGAGGCCGTGGATTGAATGGAGCCTGGGCTGTCGTCCAAATGAACTGGGCCAGAGCGAAATGGGCTAGCTTGGGCCGTATGGGCTAGACCAAAAATGGCTCACCGGGCCCTTTTCTATATTTTCTTTTTTTTTTTCTTTTCCCATTTTCATCACGAAATATATGTAGTTGATGCACTTATTAAAATTCGGGTGTCCATGTAAGGTGGTGATTCTTGGAGTTTTTATTGTGGCTATGTGGGAGTTCCACCTGTATAGGTCAAGTTCACACACTTAATATGTACTGATTGAACCACTACATCCATTGATCATGTTAAGCAATCACTCATACTTTTTGTTGTGGAATCACTTTATTATTACAAATGGGTATAATACTTTGAAAGGACATGTATTTCAACAACATATGAGGACTAATAAATCTTTGCACTAATGCTCGCTCAATCGGAATGAGAAATTATTTTGACGTATGGTTGTGTTATGACGATAGTTACAGATAAGCAATAATAGTATCATTAGCACATTGAGAGTCTATCTTCCTGACATGATAATCCCAAGTGATTTCGAGCTTGCAAATGGTCACAGACATTTGGAATCTACTTGCAACTCTTTCTTGGGGGGAAACAAGAAGAAACCCACAATCTCTTCTTCAAATTTGTATTTTGTCAACTAAAATTTTAATTTTGTCGAGAGTCCTTGCTATAGATTGCGTTGAAGGAAGCTACCATTCTCTTCTTGATCGTCGCTTCTCTCGCCATGTTTTATTGCGATGATGTTCTTCCCTTAAACCCCATTGAAATTCGAGAATTATTTGTTTCTAAGTCTTCCCTTAAAACGATCATCTACGCTTGTTGTTTGTTGGGGCTGTTTGGTTCAGCATTCCCAAGGGGCTTTCGGCCCCGAAAGCCCTTTGGGAAAAATTTCAACTGTTTGGTTCAGCATTTGGAGCCATACTTGGGGGAATGCTGGCATTCAGCATTTTCGGAATGCTGAGGGGGGGTTTAATGAATTTTTTTTCTTCCAATATTGCCCTCACTAATAATTTAGTTTTCTTGTTTTACCCTCAAAAATTAACTGTTCATCATCTTCCTCGTCTTCCTTGTTTCTTCAAGACCAAAGTCGGCGGAGCACAACCGGCCGGAGCTGGTCGCCCACGCACGGCCGTCGCCACACGCCACCGTGGCCACGCACAGGCGTCGCCACATGCCGCCATGGCCACGCACCACCGCCGCGTGGGTCGCGACCTCAACTGCGTCGCCTGGGTCGCGCGACCCACGCGACGAGCTGAGCGGTGCTCGCCGACCAGATCCAGTCGCCACACATCGCCGTTGCGTGGGTCGCGGCCTCAGGCGGCGTCGTGCGACCCACGCCGCTCAGCCGCCCAGATCCGGTGGCCACGCACCACCGTCGCGTGGATCGCGGCCTCAGGCGGCGTCGCGCGACCCACGCGACAGGTTGAGCGGTGCTCAGCCGGCTAGATCCGGTTGCCCTGAGGCCGCGCAACCCACAGGACGGCGGTGCGTGGGTTGCATGACCCGCCGCCTCCCCACCACCACAGCCACCAGCCGGCTCCCCCACCACAGCCACCGGCCGCCTCCCCCACTAGCTCCGATTCCCTCCCACTCGCGCTCCTCCTCCTTTTTCCTTTTCTTTTTTTCCTTTTTCTTTTCACCTCAAAGCTATTTTGCAAAATGCTACATCAAAATAAAAGTTTCCAAACACTTCAGCATTCACCAAATGCCCATTCTTATGAAGATACTTGGGGAAATGCAAAGCCATTTCCCCAAAGTTGAACCAAACAGCCCGTTGTTTACGATTCAAGGGAAACATCCTTCATAAATTGATTAATTTTTTACCATCCAAATACCGAAAATTAGAAAAATAATTTTTTGGAAATAATTTTTTTTTCAAATAAATGAACCCGAAGGTTTTTTTGAAGTTGACTGGATCTTTTCCGAATCGCTTAGAATATGTCCCAAGCATTTGCACGTGGCAAACTATATTTCCAATGAGTTGCTCCTTCAAGCCTACTGGACAAGGGAAAGTATGTTGTGCAAATTCTTATACCAACAAAGAAAAAGAAGAAGAAGTCATCCTATTAAAATGTAGCAGTTTGCTACATTCTAAGTTATTGATTATTTTCAACCAAAAAGCAAAGTTATCATCCTGTTCACTGACCAAAGAAGATATATCTTCCTATTCACCGACAAAAAAAAAGAAAATAAAAGAGAGAGAAGTTATCATCCTATTCCTAGAAGTTAACTGTTCTACAGAGCAAGTCTGCTAAATAAACAAAAGCATAACTGTATAACACCTACAAATAGCTTGATACTCATGTCCAGGAAGACAACATAGTAATTCTACTCATTGTATTATTGAAAATAATATATTTAATTTGCATGGCTAAAAAAAAAGTCTGGTAACACTCGTTCACATGATTCTTATTCAAGATTTTAAATTGTTGACAACATAACCATCGAGTATATTCGGACTTCCTATTATCCATCAAACCAAATTATTGGCCAAAAAAAAAGGAGAAAAGGAAGTATCAGTCGATATTTAGTGTGGTTACATATGAATTTAGTGTGATAGTTAGATCTCTCATTAGTCCTAAGGACCTAAGTGTATTAAATTTTGAAAGGAATTAATCAAAATAAGCCAGAATTGGCCGAGCTAGTTAGAACCGGTTCGGACTAGCCCAACCAGCTTGGGGACCAATAGGGTCAAGTCTTAATCAAGAAGATTTATTTTGAGTCCTTGGATCAATTCAAGGACCCAAATTTGATCTTGGGGCTAAGTTTAAGTTGAATTTTCGCTTCGAAACCATAAAGAGGCATACCCTCTCTCTCCCCGTCCCTCCTCAGCCAGCATCTCTAGGATCCCGAGCTCAACAGCGGCCTTCAGCACCATGGGGATGCCAGTCAGCGCATTCATTTCCATTGCGAACAAGAACTCATCTTCGTCCTCACTGGACGTGGTCATTACTGGGCTTTTGCACGCACTCATGTTTGCTTTTTGCTCCCTTCTTATTGGCCTTCTGGAGGTAAAGAATTGTTGATGCGTCGATAACATGGGAGAGATTTCTATAAGCAATCTTGACACTGTCGTCATCGTTATCGTTATCGAAAGATCAACGACTTTTAAGTACTAAACTTTCACCGTTGATTCGAGGCTAGCATAGAGCTTTTGTCATTGACTTTAAGAGCGCACCTAATAATTTTAGCTGAAGTTTAAATTGTTAGATCAAGAAATTCTTAATATTTAGGTTATGTCCAGAGAGACTTTGAATTTTACTTTCCATTTAATCTAAATTTTGTGATGGATGCATTTTGAATTTTCCTAACTTGATGCACCTCAAACTTTCACAATATCTGAATGTTCACTCGTAAGTTAAACATAAAATTTTAATTCTTTTTAATATGAGAAACATCTTCAATTTTGGTGGAAAAGCGAAGAAAAATCACAAATTGATATATCTGTAATAAACTTACCCCAAACTGAGTTTTTGGTAGCAAAAAGTTTTAAACCATAAAACTTATAATAAGTATAGCCCAAATTGATTTTTTGACCCCAAAAACCCTGAACGGGTAAATTTGGACAAATTTTCTTTCTATTAGTTTCTGCTAAATTTTACTGCATAATCACTAAGTTGGCTAACGTGTGATAGTTGATGGGTATACCTTACATTTAAAACTTCTAATGAACATATCTCTTAGAGGCAATTAATGACAACCCAATTGCAATGCAAAAAGGAAACATTAGATTATTATGCACGTCAAACCTAATAAAGAAAATATCGCAGAAAAGTCACCTTTTCCTTTGGGGATTGGGAAAAAATTTGTCTAAATCTAGATTCACTGGACTTCAATTATCTCAAAGTTTGATTATGTTAATATTTTATCTGGGGCCCATGTGAGACCCAAGAACTAGGCCACGCTTTGCATGCTTTCACCAATGAATATCTATAGCTTTGTAGATAGAAAATACTACACCGTATATGCACTTGTCCAAACCTTACATTTACGACTTCTAGTGAACATATCTCTTAGAGGCAATTATAAACGAATCTCAATACAAAAAGGAAACAATGGATTACTATGCACATCAAACTTGAGAGAGAAAATATCGCAGAAAAGTCGTGTTTTCCTCCAAGGATCAAGAGAAAATTTGTTTGGATTTAGATTCATTGGACTTCAACTATCTCA
This sequence comes from Eucalyptus caleyi, assembly GCA_014182885.2. Lineage (NCBI taxonomy): Eukaryota > Viridiplantae > Streptophyta > Magnoliopsida > Myrtales > Myrtaceae > Eucalyptus > Eucalyptus caleyi. Next base: position 15,692,395 of record CM024476.2, read on the forward strand.
AAGTTTGATTATGTTAATCATTTATTTAGGGCCCACGTCAGATCCAATAGCCAGGTCGAGCTTTGCATGCTTTCACCAATGAATATCTATAGCCTTGTAGATAGAAAATAGCTACACCATATATGCACTTATGCACACCCAACTTTTTCGCACGCAATTCTTAGCGTAGGCTTCTTTAAGCGTAATAGTTGAGATTAAAAAAAAGAAAAAAACCAATACCATATGTGAATAAAGGGGCATTCAAGAATAGAAATGGAATTAGCTAGGGCTTGAAGATATCACAAACCAAAGCAAGGGGTGCTTTACATGCGTCATCTACTTCTCCAAATGTACTGGCAATTACTAATTTCTTACAATGGCATGTTCTAAGTGTTGTGAAAAAGAAGCCAAACAAATAATAAACAAAACAAGAAAATGAACTAGACAATAGATTTATGTGGTTCGATTAGCGCGGCTTATGCCTTGAGAGTAGCAAAAAGTTCTACTATAGATCAAGTGACAATGGAGACTACAAATAGCCCTAGTCACTCAAACAAAACTTGATAGATTTTGTGAAATTATTAAAATTGAGTTTGGTTATGCATGAAAAATTTAATATATACAAATATATGAATGCAAGTGCAAGATGAATATATCAAGTGCAATATGCTCCGATCAACCAAATACCTATATAAAATAGAGAGAAATAGAATAATTGCACGCACATTTTATAGTGGTTTAGCCTAGATTATGCCAACATCTACTCTTTCAAACTAACGGCCACCAAGAGATTGGATTTGGCCGGTGGTTATTTGAGAAGTTATGACATAGCCTATATTGCTTCTACTAATTTCCACACACTAATACAATGCCCGTACACTACTCAATAGAGATTATAATCAGTGAGTCAGTCACTACCAGTAATAATGAGTTGCTCGCTCATTAACAAGAGTATGTGTATTTCAATTTGTAGACATTCTTGCAATCTGTGTCATCCTCAGCATGCGTTGATTTTTTACAGTCTTCAAGATCCACACCCTGATACTCACGAATAAGTCTGTGTTACTGTTGATGAGAATAAATAGAAGAAGACGACATGGTTTTTGTCTTGTTGATGCGTGGTGTAGAATCTTTGATCGAGACCCACGTCTTCTTCTTGAACGTGCATATCTCCTTGTCGCACAATAATTTATCAAGGAAAACCAATGACTGGTGGGATGCAATTCTTTCAACAAAAAATGTCAGTTAACTTAATCAAAGACTTGTTCCTGATTGGTCTTAGGGAATGCCGAATCTGCAACTTATATTTATTTGACAACATCTCATCAGTTCCCACTGACATTTATAAGAGAAAATGGATTGAATGGCAGGAGCATAAATTTCTTTCTCGCCGAAGATTCATCGTTCAGCTTCATAAATTGAAAGATGCAGAACCTAATAAAAAATATTGGCACGTTTTTGACGGCACTGAAACTAGAGCTGCAACACAATGTTGACAGTTACACCGTTGAGTTCCTAGAACGCATCGGATCTGGTGGGCATTTTGACGCCTTTTAATATGCCTTTCTAGTTGTTCTTTTTCGTTCCAACTGGTGAGTATAATTAAATGCGGCTCATCAGATTGTTTATAGACTATAATTAATTAGGGAGCTAATGGTCCTAGGATTCAGTGTGACATGCTCAAATTGTTTTTATATGTTCTATTATAACCATACTGACATTTAACAGGAGTGAATGTGAAGTGTAGATGCAATTAGTGGTAACCCAACCTTAATACCAAAGAAAACATTGGATTATTATGCACATTTAACCCGAGAGAGAAAATATTGTAGATAAATTGTGTTTTCCTCTGGGGATCATGAAAAAATTTGTTTGGATCTGGATTCATCAGACTTCAATTATCTCAAAGGTTGATTATGTTATTCTTTTACTTAGGGCCATATGGGACCCGATAGTCAAGTTCAACTTTGGATGCCTTCAATATGATTCAGTTTGAGATGCTCAAATTGTTTTTAAATATTCTATTATAACCACACTAACATTAGTAGAAAACATGAGTGAATTTGAAATGTGGAGGCAATTAATGGTAATATAACCTTAATACAAAAGGAAACATTGGATTATTATGTACATTCAACCCGAGGGAGAAACTACTGTAGATAAATTATGTTTTCCTCTAGGGATCATGAAAAAATTTGTTTGGATCTGGATTCACTGAACTTCAATTATATCAAAGGTTTATTATGTTATTCTTTTACTTAGGGCCATATGGGACCCAATAGCCTAGTCCAACTTTGGATGCCTTCAATATGATTCAGTTTGAGATGCTCAAATTGTTTTTAAATGTTCTATTATAACCACACTAACATTAGTAGAAAACATGAGTGAATATGAATGTGGAGGCAATTAATGGTAACCTAATCTTAATACAAAAGGAAATATTTGATTATTATGCACATTCAACTTGAGAGAGAAAATACTGCAGATAAATTGTGTTTTCCTTTAGAGATCATGAAAAAATTTGTTTGGATCTGGATTCACCAGACTTCAATTATCTCAAATGTTCATTATGTTATTCTTTAACTTAGGGCCATATGGGACCTAACAGCCAAGTCCAACTTTGGATGCCTTTAATATGATTCAGTTTGAGATGCTCAAATTGTTTTCAAATGTTCTATTATAATCACACTAACATTAGTAGAAAACATGAGTGAATTTGAAATGTTGAGGCAATTAATGGTAACCTAACCTTAATACAAAAGGAAACATTGGATTATTATGCACATTCAACCCAAGAGAGAAAATACTGCAGATAAATTGTGTTTTCCTCTAGGAATCATGAAAAAATTTGTTTGGATCTGGATTCACCGGACTTCAATTATCTCAAATGTTGATTATGTTATTCTTTTACTTAGGGCCATATGAGACCCGACAGTTGAGTTCGACTTTAGATGCCTTCAATATGATTCAATTTGAGATGCTCAAATTGTTTTTAAATGTTCTATTATAATCACACTAACATTAGTAGAAAACATGAGTGAATATGAATATGGAGGCAATTAATGGTAACCTAACCTTAATACAAAAGGAAATATTTGATTATTATGCACATTCAACCCGAGAGAGAAAATACTACAGATAAATTGTGTTTTCCTTTAGGGATCATGAAAAAATTTGTTTGGATCTGGATTCACCAGACTTCAATTATCTCAAATGTTCATTATGTTATTCTTTAACTTAGGGCCATATGGGACCTAACAGCAAAGTCCAACTTTGGATGCCTTTAATATGATTCAGTTTAAGATGCTCAAATTGTTTTCAAATGTTCTATTATAACCACACTAACATTAGTAGAAAACATGAGTGAATTTGAAATGTGGAAGCAATAAATGGTAACATAACCTTAATACAAAAGGAAACATTGGATTATTATACACATTCAACCCAAGAGAGAAAATATTGCAGATAAATTGTGTTTTCCTTTAGGAATCATGAAAAATTTGTTTGGATCTGGATTCACCGGACTTCAATTATCTCAAAGGTTGATTATGTTATTCTTTTACTTAGGGCCATATGGGACCCGACAGCTGAGTTCAACTTTAGATGCCTTCAATATAATTCAATTTGAGATGCTCAAATTGTTTTTAAATGTTGTATTATAACCACACTAACATTAGTAGAAAACATGAGTGAATTTGAAATGTTAAGGCAATTAATGGTAACCTAACCTTAATAAAAAAGAAAACATTGGATTATTATGTACATTCAACTCGAGGGAGAAAATACTACAAATATATTGTGTTTTGCTCTAGGAATCATGAAAAAAATTGTTTGGATCTGGATTCACCGAACTTCAATTATCTCAAAGGTTTATTATGTTATTCTTTTACTTAGGGCCATATGGGACCCAACAGCCGAGTCCAACTTTGGATACCTTCAATATGATTCAGTTTGAGATGCTCAAATTGTTTTTAAATGTTATATTATAACCACACTAACATTAGTAGAAAACATGAGTGAATTTGAATGTGGGGGCAATTAATGGTAACCTAACCTTAATACAAAAGGAAACACTGAATTATTATGCACATTCAACCTGAGAGAGAAAATACTGCAGATAATTGTGTTTTCCTTTAGGGATCATGAAAAAATTTGTTTGGATTTGGATTCATCGGACTTCAATTATCTCAAAGGTTGATTATGTTATTCTTTTACTTATGGTCATATGGGACCTAACAGCCGAGTCCAACTTTGAATGCCTTTAATATGATTCGGTTTGAGATGCTCAAATCGTTTTCAAATGTTCTATTATAACCACACTAACATTAGTAAAAAACATGAGTGAATTTGAAATGTTAAGGCAATTAATGGTAACCTAACCTTAATACAAAAGGAAACATTGGATTATTATGCACATTCAACCCAAGAGAGAAAATACTGCAGATAAATTGTGTTTTCCTCTAGGGATCATGAAAAAATTTGTTTGGATATGAATTCACCAGACTTCAATTATCTCAAAAGTTGATTATGTTATTCTTTTACTTAGGGCCACATGGGACCCGACAGCCGAGTTCAACTTTGGATGCCTTCAATATGATTCAGTTTGAGATGCTCAAATTGTTTTTAAATGTTCTATTATAACCACACTAACATTAGTAGAAAACATGAGTGAATTTGAAATGTAGAGGCAATTAATGGTAACATAACCTTAATACAAAATGAAACATTGGATTATTATGCACATTCAACCCAAGAGAGAAAATATTGCAGATAAATTGTGTTTTCCTCTAGGGATCATGAAAAACATTGTTTGGATATGGATTCACCAGCCTTCAATTATCTCAAAAGTTGATTATGTTATTCTTTTACTTAGGGCCACATGGGACCCGACAGCCGAGTTCAACTTTGGATGCATTCAATATGATTCAGTTTGAGATGCTCAAATTGTTTTTAAATGTTCTATTATAACCACACTAACATTAGTAGAAAACATGAGTGAATTTGAAATGTGGAGGCAATTAATGGTAATCTAACCTTAATACAAAAGGAAACATTGGATTATTATGCACATTCAACCCAAGAGAGAAAATATTGCAGATAAATTGTGTTTTCCTCTATGAATCATGAAAAAATTTGTTTGGATCTGGATTCACCGGACTTCAATTATCTCAAAGGTTGATTTTGTTATTTTTTTACTTAGGGCCATATGAGACCCGACAATCGAGTCCAACTTTAGATGCCTTCATTATGATTCAGTTTGAGATGCTCAAATTGTTTTTAAATGTTCTATTATAACCACACTAACATTAGTAGAAAACACTTCACCAAAAAAAAAAAAAAACATTAGTAGAAAACATGAGTGAATTTGAAATGTGAAGGCAATTAATGGTAACCTAACTTTAATACAAAAGGAAACATTGGATTATTATGCACATTCAACCTGAGAGAGAAAATACTACAGATAAATTATGTTTTACTCTAAGAATCATGAAAATATTTATTTGGATCTGAGTTCACCGGACTTCAATTATCTCAAAGGTTGATTATGTTATTCTTTTACTTATGGCCATATGGGACCCGACAGCTAAGTCCAACTTTGGATGCCTTCAATATGATTTAGTTTAAGATGCTCAAATTGTTTTTAAATGTTCTATTATAACCACACTAACATTAGTAGAAAACATAAGTGAATTTGAAATATGGAGGCAATTAATAGTAACCTAACCTTAATGCAAAAGGAAACATTATATTATTATGCACATTCAACCCAAGAGAGAAGATACTACAGATAAATTGTGTTTTTCTCTAGGGATCATGAAAAAATTTGTTTGGATCTAGATTCACTGGACTTCAATTATCTCAAAGGTTGATTATGTTATTCTTTTACTTAGGGTCATATGGGACCCGACAGCTAAGTCCAACTTTGGATGCCTTCAATATGATTCAATTTGAGATGCTCGAATTGTTATTAAATGTTCTGTTATAACAACACTAACATTAGTAGAAAACATGAGTGAATTTGAAATGTGGAGGCAATTAATGGTAACCTAACTATTCTAGGATCACTTGAGAGAGTTCGCACACTGACACATTCCCTCATTTCTATTAAAAGACCACCTGACCACCAAAGTTGCGAACAACAAAACCAAGGAGAGGCTTGTCAAACTTTGATGAAAACAGTAGATGAACTCTCCCAAATGAAATGACTAAATGAATAATGTGGGATTGATTAAGCATGTTAAAAGAGGTGTATTCAGATGATGAATGGAAAACTATATCCCACACATAGTCTCATGTTTATACATTTGTTCGGTGAGCGCAGGAAGCTCCATGTCTGTAAAGTAAAGGGTTTTCTTGCAAAAGATACAATGACCAAAGTAATGAGGGGCATTTCATTTCTCTACCCTAAAAGCTACAAGTTATCTATTACTTAACTCCTTTGAGCCCCATACACTTATGAAGTTTCTTTCTTATTACCCTATTAAGAACCATCCCACAATAGGGTAGATCGAAGGTAGGGCAACATCATAAGGTGAGAAGCTAGAAATTTTCTTGCTCACACTTGTATCAATATATGAGTGTCTATCACATATGAATACTCGTGATAATTTAAATGCCCTAGAATGACGAAGAGTGATTCTTTCTCTATCCTACGCATTTGTATCAATTGTACGACAATTGAGTATGTAATTTCATCCCCACACTATAGCAAAGCAAAAGTCACTACCGTTCAAGCAGTATAATCCACAGCGTCGACTGAAGATGAAGGCCCCAGGACTTTAATAGTAGTGTTTTGTTTAAATTATCTAGCCCGATCCTAAAACAACAAATAGAAATGAAAAACTAGGGGTATGAAAAAAGCAGTGTGCTTAGTAAAAAGTGAGGCCAATACCCATAAAAGTGAAAATTTGATTAAAAAACTAGGGATGCGAAAAAGTAGTGTGCCTAGCAAAAGCAAGTGTGACACTCTTAGACAAAAAAAGATAATAAATTTAAGTCATTTATATTCCTAAGCAAAACCATTGCCATGGTACGATTAATAGAGCCTCCACGAAAATAATCCCCCAGCAATGAGAAAAAGATCGATGATAATACCAAGATAATTTCCAATTGTTGCTCTTTTACACATGAGTCAAGCTTGTATTGCATCCCTTTGTAAAAGTCTCTTCAGACTATGGCATTTGAATTAGTGTAGGAATTCATATGTTTATAAGCATTGCTCAAAGAAATATAAGCAAGATTATTTTTATCTCATTTCTATTGGATTCTTGACTTGTAAAGTCAAAGATGATCGCACAACAATTCTTTCATAAGCCTTAAATTTGATGGTCCCCTTTGTTAAGTTGTTGACCAAGTCTATATTATGATCCTGACAAAGACTTCTTAAATTGGTAAAATCGTATCACTTGCAAAAATACTCAGACCCTTGCCGATATGATGACAGTGAGAGAGTGTGCTTCTTGTAACTCATGTATTAATGTTCAAGATAAATAAGATTTTTAATGAGAGTGAGTGGAAAGCCCCTTCAGACTAAAAGTCCCTAACTTGACATGTTCAAGATGTCCACATTCTAAATGAAAATTGTCTTTTTAAATTTTTTTCTTGTGGAACTTTGGTGATGTAAAACGGACAAAATTGTCATGCATGGATCCCATTTGAACTCATGAATTTACAGCGTGTATAATCATATATACACATTGCATGTTGTCTAACAAAAGACATACTTTCAAAAATCAGAGGTATCGCCAGGTGAGCATATCTCCAGCCCTATTTCCAAAAAAACCTTGTGTCTGATCAAGTGTTTTATTGTCTTTGAGTACCTACCACTACCTAGGTATTCTCTCGTATTATAGTTGTCCTCAAAGTATGGATGTTTGCGATTGTCTAAGTATTCAATTATCTTTGAGTGCCTACCACTGTCCGGGTATTATCTCTTATTAACATTTGACCTATTCGAGTTGTTCTCAGGATAAAGATACTAATGACTATCCAAGTATCCCATTGTCTTCAAGTACCTACCACTATCTAGGTATTCCAAGCCCTTTTGAGTGTCTGTGGTCATACAGGTATTCTTGAAGTTTTATTGTTGCCCAGTGCATTCAAGAAAAGTTGGCTATTGAACAAAGGATTAGTTCCTTGCTTCATCAGATAAGTCTCGTGCTACATCCAAAATTCCATTAACTAGGAGATGGGGACCTTCACGAATATCCAAGATGCATCCTCGATATTCCAATTACTAGAAGGTGGGAAACCTTCACAAATATTCGAAGTGCATTTTTGATATTCCATTTATCAGGAGGTAGGAGACCTTCATCAATTACCAGAAGATGACATACCTTCACAAATATCCAAAGTATGTCCTCAATATTCCAATCATTAAGAGGTGGAAGACCTTCACAACTATTCGAGGTATGTCCTCAATATTCTATTTACCAAGAGGTGTGAGACCTTCATAAGTATTCGAGTGCGTTCTTGATATTCCAATTACCAAGAGGTGGAAAACCTTCACCAATCACTAGGAGGTTAGAGACCTTCGTGAATATTTGAGATGTGCATTGGTATTCCAATTGCTAGGAAGTGGGAGACCTTCACAAATATCCGAGGTATATCCTCGATATTCCAATCACTAGGAGCTAGAAGACTTTCATTATAGGATGTGGGAGACCTTCATGAATATCCGACATATGTCCTTGATATTCGAATTACCAAGAAGCGAGAGACATTCACGAATATTCAAGCTACGTCCTTGATATGCCAACTTCTTTTTACTAGGAGGCAGGAGACCTTCACATATATCCAAGTCCAAAATCTTTCTTGACCGATGCGTTGTGCTTCTATAGCTCGAAGTCAAGTAAACAACTTATTGCTCCAACAGATGACCGAAGAATGGTTCGGGTCCTAAAAAAGCAATTTATTATTAAGGAGATCGAAAAAGATTCGAGTCCTAAACAAATAATTTGTTGCTCTAATAGGCAATCGAATAATGATTCGAGCCCTAGAAAAGTAATTTCCTATCAATGCAACCAGAGAAAGATTCAGGTCCTTGATAAACAATTTGTTACTTTAACAAGCGACCAAAGAAATGTTTGAGTCCTAGAAAAGCAGCTTCCCCTACGTCATCAGGTATAAAAAAAAACCTTGATACTTGCCAAACTCGAGGTTTGTGCCCCCATATCACTCCTTCACGATAAGTAGCTAAAGGTATCTTCTTATTTGTCTTAGTATATATTATGCTATTTTGCCCTTTCTACATTGGACACCTAGTCCTAAATAAGATATTATCTACTGCATATGCATGAACAAGCTTTAGATATCAATTCATCTTTCAATGCAATCTTTACAAGCTCACTTTTAAAGATGAGCAGTTGTTGACACATAAATTTTGATTATATATTTAAAATTAAATTGCATTAGAAATTTAGAGACCAATTTGGCCCTAATAAAAAGATTTTTCGCATCACCTAAATATTAATATCATTTGCATCTACTAAGTTTTATTTTCTATTCCCTTATTTTATTACACTTCGATAAATAAAAATATATATATTTATTTTTAAAAAAAGGAAAAATAAGCCCACGAGGGCTAGGTGTTCCCCTAGCCTCCTTCCCTTCTCCTTTCTTTCTTATGCTGGTCCAAGGCCCATTCCCCTTTTGACTTTCCATCAGCCCCGATTCCCTTCTTCCTCCTTCTTGTTGCACTTCACGTATGCTATAGAGGGAAATGTGCCAAAGCATGAGGAATGCATGTGGAACAGAGAGTGGCAGCGTGAAGACTTGCAGAGAGACCCGGATGGATGGGACATGACTTTAATGTGCTGAGGAGCTTGAGGCGATAAGCCTGCACAGATAGGGTGGTCAATCCGACGCCGGTTTGGTTGAAGTGGAGGCCAGTCGACAGAACCACTGGCCAAGTTGCCTTCGTCAATTGGACCCTTCTCGCCTATAAATACCAAGGCAATGAGCTTAGAAAGAGAGATGGATATGAAGGCAATGAGCTCGAAGGACCTCCCCTGAGAGACATCTAAGGCATCCTGAGAGTGAGCAAATCGAGAACAAAGAGAAAGGCTTGAGATCGGAGAGCTTGTGGGCAGAAAGGTTCAGTTCTAGATTTGGGGGGAGAGAGAGTCTCGAGAGCGAGATCTGAGCGAGTGAGAGTCGCGGGACCGAGCCCTACTGCAGCGTGCAACATTAGTTGCTCAACCCAACGTTGTTGCCGTTTAGCCACTACCGATGCTACCTGTTCACATCATCGCCCACGCTCGTAAATATTGCCACTCTATCCCTCAACAACCCAGCTGCTCACTAACCTCGGCCATGCCTCATGCTCGCCGCCGTCTCCTGCATCTGGCCCTGGTTTGTTGAGTAACTAGCTGCTTGTCGTCGCCGCCCCCTGCATCTCTGCCCGGACTGACCAAGCCGCTGAGGTAGCTACTGTTAGATAAAATTCGTACAATTCTTAATGCGGAAATTCATAACAAATTAAGGATCTTTGATCTTTATGATTCTCACAAGTAGATGAAGACATACCTTTATCCATAGCGCTATGCTTGAACTTGATCCAAAAGAAGAAATCCGATTTCTCTCCCTTAACCCACTAAATCTTAATGTATTCAATTGATGGAGGAGAGAATACGTTCTTTCTATTTTTGTTGTTCGTATGTGGGTGGAGAGAGGACCGGACTCTATTTATACGTTCGTTGAAAGGGTGCCTTCCATCAAAGCAATATACCCTTTCGTTTTATTAGAGTCGTACATTCTCGTAACCAATAATTATTTATAGCATTTCAATCATTATTAAACCATATAATAAATCACATAATATGGGCCACAATAATTCTTACATTCTCCCACTTGGCCCATATGATTCTCCTTTCATGGTTTAATGAAGACTATAATGTGCACAATAAGATTATGCTATAAAATTTCATTAAATTGGCAATCACATAATAATCACAATTAAGTAAAGAAAACTAATGCGAGTCATAGCAGTTATATGTCATTAATCGACATAATCCCTTCTATGTACTACAACTATAGCACTTTACTTAACATGATCCATAAATGAGAAGTACAAGTAATAGTCCAACTATAATGTTTCTTTAGAAACTATCCTATTTAACATTCATCTATTTCTATAATGTATACTAAATAGAAAACAGGAAATATCATAAACATGTAAGTGAGCTCAAAGTGTCAAATACATAAACTTAATACAATCATAATACAAACATTAATGACGTCCAATAATGTCCATCCTTTCAACATGCTCATTAAATGTTTTGGGCGGCAGTCCTTTTGTTAAGGGATCTGCTATCATAAGATTGGTGCTAATGTGCTCAATTGACACTCTTTGTTTTTGAACTTCTTCTTTGACAGACAAGTATTTGATCTCCATATGCTTAGCACCCTTAGAATACTTGTCGTTCTTAGAGAAGAAAACTGCTGTAGAGTTATCACAATAAATTTTCAGCGGCTTGGCAATACTGTCGACGATCACAAGTCCTGAAATAAAATTCTGCAGCCATAATCCATGAATTGTGGCCTCAAAGCATGCCACAAATTCAGCTTCCATAATGGATGCAGCAATAACCAAATACTTTGCACTCTTCCATGAAATTGCCCCTCCAGCTAGAAGAAACAAGTAACCAAATGTTGATTTTCTTGTATCGACACATCCGGCTAAGTCTGAATCTGAATATCCAATCACCTCAAGATGATCATATCTTTTATAAGTGAGCATATAATTCTTCGTTCCTTGCAGGTATCTAAAAACCTTCTTTGCAGCTTTCCAATGATCCATTCAAGGATTACTTTGATATATGCCCAGCATTCCGACAGCAAAACTGATGTCTGGTCTGGTGCAAGTTTGTGCATACATTAAGCTCCCCACAACAGATGCATAAGGAATATTTTCATTTGTTCTTGTTCCAATTCACTTTTCGGACATTGCATAAGGCTAAATTTATCACCTTTTGAATTGGAACTATTCTGCTGAACATTTACTCATATTAAATCTCTCTAAAATTTTCTCAATGTAGGCTTTCTGAGACAATCCTAATAATCCTTGTGATCTATCACGGAATATTTCTATTCCTATCACATATGTTGCTTCTCCCATATCCTTCATTTCAAAATTCTTAGAGAGAAATTTCTTGGTTTCATGTAACAAACCAAGATCATTAGCAGCAAGCAAAATATCATCAACATACAGAACTAGAAAAATAAACTTGCTTCCACTTATCTTCATATATATACACCGATCAACGGTGTTTTCCTTAAATCCAAATGAAGTTATGATATCGTTAAACTTAAGATACCATTGTCGGGAAGCTTGTTTAAGTCCATATATTGACTTCTTTAATTTACATACCATGTGTTCCTTTCCTTTAACTAAAAAGCCTTCGGGTTGGTCCATATAAACATCTTCCTCTAAATTCCCATTAAGAAAAGCGGTTTTAACATCCATTTGGTGTAACTCCAAGTCATAATGAGCAATCAAAGCCATAATGATTCTAAGTGAGTCCTTCTTAGAGACTGGTGAAAATGTCTCTTTATAGTCAATGCCTTCTTTCTGAGTAAAACCCTTTGCAACAAGTCTGGCTTTATGTCGTTCAATATTGCCTTTTGAGTCACGCTTGGTCTTAAAGACCCATTTACACCCGACCTTCTTACATCCTTTAGGCAATTCAACAATATCCCAAACTTGATTTTGATGCATGGATTTTAACTCTTCTTCCATGGCATTAAACCATTCATTAGAATCTTCACATTCCATGGCTTGAGAAAATGAATCTGGATCATTTCCAATTCCTAAGTCAGTTTCTGACTCTTGTAGATAAACCATATAGTCATCAGAAATAGCCGATCTCTTTTCTCTTTGAGATCTCCTTAATGCTATTTCTTGTGACTCGGCTATTGGAGGTTCATTATTAACATCTTTAGAAGCTTTGGGTATAGGAACTTCTACCCTTACTTCTTGAATGCAAGCATCACGCATTCTTTCACTCCTACTGATGTCACCATTCTCAATGAACCTAGCATTTCCAGATTCAACAATTCTTGTACTATGATTAGGACAATAAAATTTATACCCTTTGGATTTCTCTGCATAACCAATGAAATAACCACTGGTCGTTCTTGAATCCAGTTTCCTTTCATGTGGATTATAAATTCTTACTTCTGCTTGACAACCCCAAACATGCAGGTGTCGTAAACTAGGTTTCCTTCCCGTCCACAGTTCAAAGGGAGTTTTTGGAACTGCCTTACTAGGAACCCTATTTAATAAGTACATAGAAGTCTTCAAAGCATACATCCACAAAGATAAGGGTAAAGATGAATGACTCATCATACTCCTAACCATTTCCATTAAAATACGGTTACGCCTTTCTGCCACACCATTTTGTTGTGGTGTACCTGGCATTGTGTATTGAGCACAAATGCCATGTCTTTCAAGGAATTTAGCAAATGGACCTGGACATTGTCCTGATTCATCATACTTTCCATAATATTCACCGCCTCTATCAAATCTTACTATTTTCACTTTTCTATCTAATTGCCTCTCAACCTCTTTAATATACATTTCAAGTACATTCACTGATTGAGACTTATCATGCAATAGATAAATATAACCATAACGTGAAAAATCATCAATAAAGGTTATGAAATAGCTTTCCTTACCAAAAGATGGAACATCAAAAGGATCACATATGTCGGTATGTATAATCTCAAGAAGCTCCGTACTTCTTGTGGCACCTTTCTTAGTGTGCTTTGTTTGTTTTCCTTTAATACAATCAATACACACTCCAAGATCAATAAAATCTAAATTTGGAAGAATTTCATTATTCACTAATCTTTGCATTCTTTCTTTGGATATATGACCCAAACGTTTATGCCACAAGTAAGCAGAATTTTCATTCACCAAACTTCGTTTAGTGCCAACATTATGATGCAAGGTCATTAATGTCTCAACAAAAGTATTATCAAGTCTAAATTTGTAGAGACCAAAGTTCCAGTTCCAATAAGAGTATCACTCTTAAACAGACTGAAAGATTCAGATCCAAACTTACAATAAAATCCCGCCACATCAAGTCTTGGCAAAGAAACTAAATTGCGAGAAAATGTAGGTACATAAAGGGTTCGAAACAAATCCAAATAATGCCCAGTATCTAAGATCAAACGATAAGTGCCAATGCCTTTAACTGGAGCTTTGTCTCTGTTCCCCGTAATCACATAACTTTCATTTGGCTTTATAGTTTGGATCGTAAGAAATCCCTGCATCGTATTTGACACATGAGTGGTGGCACCAGAATCAATCCACCAAGTATTATAAGGAACTTCAGTAAAGTTTGATTCAAAACATACTAAAGCATAAGGCTTACCTTTCTTTTCGAACCAAGCCTTACATTTCAGACAATCTTTCTTCAAGTGTCCACTTTTGTTGCAAAAATGACACTTAATAAGATTGTGTTCCTTCTTGTGGATTTGAGAAGCCTTCGAAGAGTCATTCAGGATGTGTAGTCCTTTCTTCTTGCTCCCTCCACCTTTCCTCTTAAAATTCTTTCGAACTCCTTGATGACTTGAGAGAAGAACAGAATGAGCCTTTTGATTCTTTATCCTTGTTTCCTCTTGAACTAGCATACTTGGCCAATTCGTTTACATTCCACTTATCCTTTATAGTGTTGTAATTCATTTGAAATGGCCCATATTGCTCATGAGGTAAGGAATTAAGTATAAATTGTACTAAAAAGTACTCATCCACATTCATTCCCAAAGTCCTTAACTTTGCTGCTAAATTGGTCATCTCAAGTATATGCTCATGCATAGTACGCGAACCATCATATTTCATAGTGGTCAGTGTGCTCATCAGTGTACCAACAAGTGACTTATCAGCAATTTGAGAACGCTCTTCCACAAATTTCATAAATTCCTTAGCATTGTTAGTATTGGGAAGAGAAGTCTTTAAGTTGTTTGCAACTGTCATTCGCATAAACATTAAGCTCAGTCTGTTCGATCTTTCCCAAGCTTTATGGAAAGACTTTTCATCATTGCTACTTTCATCAGTAATAGCAGCTGGTTTCTCAGCTTGAAGTGCTAAATCAAGATCCAAGACACCTTAGTGAAATTGGACTTGTTCACTCCAATCAAGAAAATTTATCCCATTAAATAATGGAACAGATGAGGCGTGCGAATGGAGTGAAACAGGTACAGATACTGCAAATGTGCAAGAAAATACTCATACATTAATGCTTTGAGAATATCACCTAATCAGATTCAAACTAAACTACACATGCACATCATAGTTCTCCTTTGGGTGATCCTATGATATACAAAAATATATAAACCATAATGATGCTAATAACTTTTATTTGATAATTGTAAATATATCTTATTAAAATTTATTTGTTATCTTTGGATATACAAATAAATTTAACAAGTCATATTAATTATCAACCATCATGTTCATGAATTATAAGAAAATAATTAACCTTTGGGTTAATCCTAAGTTCTTATAATAAATAAACTTCAATATACCCATAACTCCAAAACATATCAATTTCATACATAGCATCAATTAATCATGGGTAATTGAATAAAATAATTTACAATTTTAAAAATTCAAAAGACTTCAAGGTTCGACCACTTTGGTGACTAACAAACCCTTCATAATATGAATTTTTTTAATATTGTAAAATACAAATATTTACCAAATTGCACACAAGGACATAAAATGCAATCAAAGCATAAGGGCAAAAGTGTAAAATCATAATTCCATAAGGTCAGAATCATAAATTTAAAATCCAGGGGCAAAATGGTAAATAATCAGCAATGGCAGAACTGTAATTATTAATTAAACAAGGGCAGAACAGTAAATAAATTGCGAGAAGGACAAAATGGGAATTTTAAAATTGACAAAGGGGCAAAAACGTAAAAAGGCCGCGCGGGACGTCAGGCGCGTGCCTCGCACGTGCGCGTCCAACGCGCGGGCGCGTGCAACGCAACCGCGCGGGAAGCCCCGCGCGTGTGGATTCCACGCGCGCAGCCCTTGCGCGCGCGTGAAGGCGCGTGGCCCGTGGGTTCCACGCGCCTGCAACCGCAGCGCGCGCGTGGAGCCCACGCGCCTTCTTCCTCGCGCACGGACGCGATTCTTCGCCGTTTTTTTTCGCCGTTCCGCCGCTGTTTCGCCGCCCGTTTCTTCTCCGGTAGCCCATCCCAGACACAAATAAATAATGGGTTTTGAAGAGCATGCCGGCACGATCACATGGGTCCAAGTTTCGGCGAAAATGACCAAGAAATTGGCCCTAAAACAAACGAAAAATTCTCAGAACATAAAACCTCCACCACCGCCGCTTCCACCGCTCGATTAGCCTCCGGCGAACACCGATATGCCGGAAAAACTCATGGCTAATGTTCCTCATGATATTGCGACGGTGTGGGTCCGAAATCAAGTGGTGGGTCGCCAGATTTTGCCCGGAATCGAAGAGTTTCTACCTTGCCCTCAAAATTCCGAATTCCTCCATTTTTGTCCTTAAAATTCCGAATTACTCCATTTTTGTTCATTTCACACGTGCACACACAGTAACTTTTCTTCACCATTTTAGTCCATGAAAACGATCAATCATTCGGATTTTTTTTTTTTTTTAACAGAATCTTCCAAAATATTTCAACAACAACAAATGCTACGAACAGGATCATTCAACAAATCATCATGCATAAATCATAATATTTATTTAAACGGAAAAATCATGAGATCATAAACCAAATGCTCGATACCAACAACTGTTAGATAAAATTCATACAATTCTTAATGCGGAAATTCATAACAAATTAAGGATCTTTGATCTTTATGATTCTCACAAGTAGATGAAGACATACCTTTATCCATAGCGCTATGCTTGAACTTGATCCAAAAGAAGAAATCCGATTTCTCTCCCTTAACCCACTAAATCTTAATGTATTCAATTGATGGAGGAGAGAATACGTTCTTTCTATTTTTGTTGTTCGTATGTGGGTGGAGAGAGGACCGGACTCTATTTATACGTTCGTTGAAAGGGTGCCTTCCATCAAAGCAATATACCCTTTCGTTTTATTAGAGTCGTACATTCTCGTAACCAATAATTATTTATAGCATTTCAATCATTATTAAACCATATAATAAATCACATAATATGGGCCACAATAATTCTTACAGCTACTCACCGCTTCGCCAATCCGCTGGTCCCTCAATGCCAGCTGTTATAGATTGGTCGTACGCGGCCATGGTGACTGGCATTGCTCGCCTTAGTTGGCTTCGTCAGTGTCACGTGAGTGCAAGGAGCAGGGGAAGCTGTGAATCGGGTCGACGTGGGTCTTAGTCGAGTAAGGTTCTCATCAATTCGAGTCAGGTCGAGCATGGCACCTGGTTGGGCCAGCTAGGATTCAATTTTTGGGCTTGAGTGAAAGGGGGTCTTGGGCTGTTTATTTGTTTTCTTTAGGAGGGGATGAACCCATTGTCCCAGTCGAATTGGGCCCACAAATGAAGCCTGGTCTGGTTAGGGTCTTGCTGTCATGGTTGACGAGCCTAGGTGGCTTGGACATAGGTCGGAGGCGAAGACTTGACCCAGGTTCCCTCTCTTAATAAATAATGTTATATTATTATTTTTGTATTAAAAATTTGATTTTTATAAATAAAAAAAATTAGAAAATCCAAAAATAATTGGCATTTCCAAAATAAAATAAAAAATCCAAAAGTATGTTATGTTTCCCAAAAATAAAAGAGCCCCAAAAAAATAGTTTTTGATGAGTTTTCTCCATAAATGCATAGAAAATCCTTGAAAATTCAAGGAAAAAAAAATCATGTTTAAGTGATTGAAGCAAATGTTGACTTATTCCAATTGTGCCTTTACAATGCATTGATTTTTATTTCCTTAATATTGTTAGGAATTGAATCCTAGAACTTGTGATTGGTATAAAATGTTGCATAAATGATTTACTTGATATTTAAAAAACATTAGGTATTGGAAGGGCATTAGTAATTAACTAATGTAATCAGGTCCATGATTCTAGTTTCTCTGATTGCATAGGAGTGAAGTATTTCTCTTGATATTTCACTTGAGTATTGACCCACCTCAAATTGATTAATGATGACTCCTATTTGAAATTAACTTACAAACTAAAAACTTGAATAATAAGTCGTGAATTGGTAGGCTTAGGAGAGCACGAGTTAAGCCTAACACTTAGTAAGCCATTAACCTTCGCCCATGTCCGTGCATAAGAGGGCTCCGAAAGGGAGGTCGTAACAAATGGTTTTAAAATTGAGACAACTTTGTTGTACGAGTCAACTCTAAGCTGCAAGTTTTCAGGAAAGTTTGATATTAAACCAGATGCGCTCATTTGATCTACTTTTTGCACTTTCTGCATCACAAGTCCCATGCTAATGTCCATAATATGACTTTTAAACCGCTTAAGACCTTAATAGCAACTAAAATCAACTGATATTACACTCGACAATGTAAGAACAAGTCATTGAAAGATGGTCATACCTTGTAAGTCTTGTCTCCTCCATATTCACCGTGTTTAGGGCTCTGGACTGTAGGCCCATTGTTTTCAACTCAATAGTAATGGAGTCAATTACCGATCTGGTGACTGTTTATTTCTCTCACAGATGTGGAGATACCATCGTCCCAAGGGCTGCCGCCTGGATCTACAAAAGGCTCGATGGATTTGAGGGGACCAGAACAAGAAATCGGTTCTAAGCGGACTCCTAGTGAATCAAGATGTGCACCTGATCTTCCATAAAAGCCGATTATCTTGGTGCATATCAATGGACAGCAAACGAACCTTCCTTTTTCTTCACAAAACGGTCAGCAGTTTCTTGTAATAGTTTGAGATGTCAGCGATCGAATGACAACCGAGTCAAAATCAAGTCTGAGATAACCTGAGATTGAGCTTAAGTATTCATGTGGGTAGTCCAAATCAACCTACAAATTTTGCAATTAATATGCTCACATATGATAGGACATCGAGTTTGACAAAGGAAACGAAAATAAGTAGATGCCAAAGCTCCTTATTTCTTTTCTCTTTAGGGTTCTTCCTTCCATATTCAATCGTTGCAGCAAAGATGCCGATATACAGAGACTTGAAAGTCAACGAACTTTCTTTTGTGGTAGCAAAGTAAAAGAAAAGATTGGTGAGAAAGGTATACCATAGAAACTTCGCCTTTGCCACTTCTACCATGTGTGGAAGACCAAATGTACTCGCCATCTTTGTCATACTCAATGGTGATATAGTTGACAATGCTTTCCAACAGTATATTTTCTTCACGCCATCATACTTTCCATCATTCCAAGGCTGTCCACCTTGGCCTCCGAATGGCCCAATATACTCAATTGGATGGAGATATATTGGTTCTAAGTGGGCTCCAATAGATCCCAATTAGGTACCAGAACTTCCATAAAATCCAATTATCTTCCCACCCTGGCTGGAAATGAAAAATACCTTCCCTTTTCAGTACCGAATGGTCCATATGTCTTTTTGATGCTTTGAAATGTGAGTGAATTGATAACAGTATAGCTAAAATCACTTGTAACATAACCCAAAACTGAAGTTATATACTCAATTAACCAGTTCAAATTAATCTGCAACGGGCATTACAATGTACGGGAATAGTTAATGCAATGACTTGTTAAGCAAAAACATTATGCATGACAGTAGCAAGCACTTGATACCACTTCTGGATAGTTAAGCAAATGTGCATGAGCTGATAAAAATAGATGATCTTGCCTACTTCACTATTGCATCTTATATCTTGTACAAAAAGCAGATAATCCAACAGAGTTGCGGAGGAGATATCATTGGTACTTTTGTGTGATTTCGAGATTGACTTGTCATTTGGGTTTCAAATAAATAACTTATTTTTTGAATAAAGACATCCAAGAGAGACCGTTAATCGTTCCAATAAGTCATAATGGAAGCAACTTCATATATGCAAAGCAACATTCACAAGCACAGAAATCAACAATTTTCAAAAACAAATAGTGTAAATGAAATATTTATCAAATTTATCATTTATACATCCTGCTGTTGTTTTTACTGGGTGAGTTATAAATATGGTGGTTCAACTGGCCATCTTTGAACATTAACGATTAATGATTTGTACATAAGCTGCATGAATCAGAATTAAAAAGAAGTAGCTTTTATCTAACACCAAGATCAACAGTTCATCATTCTAATAGCACCAGTACCCTGTTTATTGTGCCTCCAACACTCGTACCATGTGCAAAAGAGCAACCTTGCTCATAAGCGATAGTAATCAACTCAATTGCAGAACCAGAAACGACATCAATTTGTCTGACATGTCGCATAGGCCTTCACAATTACTTTTTCCACAGGGGCCTACGATTTCAAAGGGATATGGAACAAGAGATGGGTCCAAAATATGCTCCAATGGAATCAAGAGAACAGCCACTCCTCCCAAAGAATCCGATGATCTTCCCTGCAACCGGTGGGAAACTGAAAAATGCCCCTCTCTCATTGCCAAATGGACCACATGTTTTCTTATTGCTGTGGAAGATAAGTGATTGAATGATGACAGGACTTGAATCTTCTTTGATGTAGCCTGACACTGAAGAACTCATTTGGATAATCTAATTTTTTTTGCAGGTAGAAACACAAATCTAGTGTTCATCACCTTAATCAAGAAATGAACACTCCGAAAACCAAGGACTTTTAATACTTTTGAGGACTTAAAAAGTACTTGAAGAGGATATTCCTTGAGTACTTGCATTCCTTCTCTTTTTCTCACTAAGTTTCTAAGAAATCATTCAATTCCATTTTAAAACCCTGATATTTTGCATAAACAATGGAATTCACCACTCTATATTGGAGACATCATAGCACAAATGAAAGCTTTCATAAATCCATCAACAAGACAAATACATAAAACCAACAAAATTCAAGCAACTTACCTTTATTGACTCTTATTTTCTAATGACCAAACAATAGCTCATATTTTGATAGCGAGTAACATAAGTAGACAAGAATATTTATAAATAGGCAAAGCCTGCAGTGCACATATCTGAAAAGGCCAAGAACATGCCATAGCGCACGATAATAATGGACTCACCGTGCATATTTTGCCTTCCGAAGGTCCACCATGTCTTGGTGAGTGGACCAAGCATCCATTCTGAGCATACTCATTGGAAAAGGACTCGATCACTTATCTCACAACAACTACAGTTATTTTTCTAACATCAGTGTTTGTTTTGTCATCATATGAACCCCCCACCGTGACCTCCATATGGCTCTACTGATTGAAAGGGAAGAACAGTGGAGAATGGTTCTAAAGGTAATCCAACAGAGTCGAGATGAGGTTCTCTCACCAACTTCTCCAATATCTCATGCCACTGATTTTTTTCTCTTCTTAGAAAGGAAGGAACCAAATCTTTTAAGAGCCATTGGAAGTCTACCCGTGAAGTGGACTAGCCTCTCTCACAACTCTGCATAGCCTTCTTAGGTTGGTCTTTGCGGGAAGGCATGGCGACTCAAGAGTTCGAGCGATTCTTTATGGGTCAATCATGAGAGCATGTACTTTGTCATCTACTTTGAGATCTTCCAGCGACTGCTCATCTACTGTAGTTATTAAAATTCTACTCCCATGTTGAAACAATTCTCGATCTCCAGCACCAAAATACTCAATTTGGTCCTTCTTAGTGATGTTATCGAGAACTAGCGGGATCCTTTCCGGCAGAGCTTAGTCTTTATCTCGTTGATGTTGCTGTTAAGATCATTCATTTCTAGACCTTGTACCTTAAGAACATCATGGAGAAGTCTCTTCTGAAGTAAAAGCGTATCTTGGTTTGCATCTCCGACATTTTCTAGCAAGCTAGCACCTTCAAATTCCCTAAAAATGTGATCACACACGACTTTGGCCACCGTCGTCTTACCATTTCCTTTCATTCCCCATAGTCCAACCACACGGACATCATCCTTGAACCCAATTTCAAGCAACGATATCATGTCCTCTACAAAGGAATCTACCCCAATCGCATTTTTGACAAAATAGGGGGAGACTGGTCTAGGACTGATCCTGAAGAAATGTCCTACAATTTGCTCAGTGAAGTTTGATTGATCCCCGTAGTTGCATGGGAAGAACAAATCCAAAATGAGTAATTATAGCATAGAGAGGGTATCAGCAGATGAGCGATAAACCCATAACCTAAACTTAATCAACAGCATATTTCAAATCGACCACTAACATGAGCTTTTTCGGGAGTGTTTTTTTCAATTGCTTTACCCATTAGCTTCATTATTTAAGTGCCATCCTGACAAATTCCCAGATTCTTTAAGCGCATCCCTCCACTTCTGCACCAGCAAATCGTCCGAGTGGGTGGCTAAACGCCTTCCGAAACCATTCCTGTCTCGCTCGCTCTGTTTCCGAACGTCCCCTGGCTCAACATCAGAGAAAATGGGCAGAACCACGTGATGATATCTGAACCTCCTGTTGCACTCCAGGATCTCCACCAGCTCATTCAAGCACCACCACGAGTTGGCGTAACTGGTGGTGAACATGAAGAGGGCAACCCTAGAATTGCAAATCGCGTCGAGCAGCTTGGGCTCAATGAAAATCCCGGTCTCCTCTTTATCAGTGTCCTTGAAATAGTGGATCCCCGCCTGCTTCAGCGCATGGAAGAGGTGGGCCGCGAAGGTTTTCCTTATGTCCTCGCCTCTGAAGCTCACAAACACATCATACTTCCATGAGTGGATCGAAGCAGAAGACGAAATGCATCGCTCTATCTCTGCAGTTCCCATCAGCACAATTCTTGATTGAGTGAGAGACTGCAAAAAAAGGTTACAACTTTTCCTCGCAGGTAGAGTGTACATGTAAAGCGGATGCCCAAGTTGCGAATGAGTACAGGGGATGAAAAAAGCTCCGCCATCAGGACAGACTACTTATTCAACTGAATGTCCAGACAAGTTGCGGAGTGGAGTTGGTTTAGTTCAAAGAGCTGAAGAAGCAACTTGCTCGCTTGAGGACAATTTGGTTTGAGTTCGTCAAGTCAACCTAAAAGAGCTTTCTTTCACGTGACAGAGACATGTCTGAGGACGCAGACATGGATTTGAAGCTTCATAGCACATGCGTTGGTAGAAGAAGATGGTTCGAAACAGTTAATCTGTGGAGAAGTTAGTGGAATGATTTTCCATGGCTGCACTCAAATATTAATCTTTTTTATTTCATCGAGAACTTCTAGTTGTGCTCTTTTTTTTCCTCTGGGAAGCGAAGACGTGAGAGATGATTAGTTGATGATAGACGCCCAACTGTTTCGATTGTTCGGACAGTTGTACTTGTCGAGGGAACAAAAGATGAGTCCCGTTTTCGATATGGACCGTCATTGTTGGAAACAAGAAAAGGAAAGAGAGGTCTGTCCCGCTGTAAAACCCTTTTGATATCAAACTTGTTTTGGCCCTCATTGATTAATTAAGCATTCACAGTTCGATCCATCTTATAAGATGCCTCAACTTAGGCAGATTCTAATTCATTACTTAACTTATCCGGCCTTAATTCTTACCAAAATGTAGTGAGATGTGAATATATACTAAGAGATATTGAAACTATTCAGTAACATTATTAATCTGATAAATAAATCATTATGAAGAAATTACTACTTGAACTGGTTATCTTTTGTGTGAGACCTAAAATATTGATATTTGTTTGCCCGGACTCATTGGCTACTACGCACTCCTATTTATAACGTTTATCATAAAAACTTAAATTAATTTAAGCTATGAAAAAAATTTATTATGCATAATTCTAAATATCAATATCTGAATATTTGAAAGGTTTTGAGTGAAAAAAAAAAAAAGTCAAAGCATGAGTTCTGCAATATTAAAGATGAATTGAAAGTTAAAAATAAGAAGTCACTGTATGAAAAAAAAAAATCGAACATAGTTTATAAGTTTTCATAGTGTAGAAAGGGAGTTATTAATTTTGGAAATTCACTGCCTTTATTGCAAAACGAAGTCGCGTTTGTTGATGGATCTATTGTACTTGCACATGGTTTGCAAGGTTCTATATTTCGACGTTTGCTGAGAATTTACTGAAACTCCTTCTCTACATAAACACATTCAACTGATATGAATATATAATATATTTTAGATGCTACTGCAATGACCTTAACCATGAATTTAAACAAGCGAAAAATATGTTATCCGAAATAAATATGTATCATTTATAATATGATTAAATGTTGTAGGTTCAATAGTCTCGTTTATAAATTCATTTTACATTTATCAAATATCTTACATGTCCTATTTTAGTAACATGAATTTATCATGCCCTATGTTTCTTTTTAATTTAACACCACTATTTTGTCATTTATAAGCAATCATCTTTCTTTACTTAAGTAAAATTAACTCTAACATTGCATTTTACTACATTTTGTATGTGCTTGAACCAAAGTAACTTTGTGTTATAATATTAATTCATGCTGATAACTATATTTTCTCACATAACATAATAAAGCAATTGGACACATTAATAACGGCGACAGTTGCACGGCGAGGTCCAACTCGACAATGAGAGCTATCGCATTTTGACTGGTCAACATTCTTCCCAAACATGACGGTCCTCGTACTTCGACTAGAGAGACGATTTTGCACCAAGAAAGCAACAAGAACTTTTACAATTGGGTTCTAATACTGACGAGACGAGCCCCAAATGACGATATAAGTCTTTCCAGAAGAACGAGAGCAGGTGTTTGATTGTCCGAAGAAATTAAACTGGAATGACCCAAAATAAATTGCTAGAAAATGACTAGAAATAAACTGCAACAAAATTAAATATGCATCGACTGGAGTAAATATGTAATCATATCAAATACAATTAATTAAGATATGCACAATCAGGAAAACGGAGAATCTCCTAAATATATGGACAATCGTGAGAAATGTGGAAAATATTCTAAATGCCTCTAAAAAAATATGTTGAATATTGACAGGAAATGCAAGAAAGAGAGGAAATTATGTGTGTATTTCATTAATTTGTATACAAGCACATTAATACATTTATAGTGTAAGGGAGGAAGAGAATAAAAGGAAATAATATACAAAGAATAATAAATTTCCTATTTACTAAAACTTCCTATTCATTAAATCAATCAATCTATAATCAGGATCAAGCACAATCTTCAACTGCATCTCCAACACTCCCCCTCAAGCTAGTGGTCTATATATGTCGAGGACACCCAGCTTGCTTAGTAGATAACTATGTTGTCTCTGACATAATGGTTTGGTGAAGATGTCTGCAGGTTGATCCATTGTTCCAATACCTTTTGCTACAAGGATTCCTTCTCTGATCTTATCTCGTGTGAAGTGGCAATCAACTTCAATGTGTTTCGTCCTTTCATGAAAAACTGGATTTGCTGCCAATTTGAGTACAGCATCATTGTCACAAAATAATTCAGTTGATCCACTAACCTGTAACCCGAGATCTGAAATTAATCCTCGAATCAAGATTACTTCGCAAGTGGTCTTTGCCATGGCTCGATATTCTGATTCAGCCGATGATAAGGAGACAGTTGATTGCTTCTTTGTCTTCCACGAGATTAATGACTTTCCCAACTTGATGCAGAAACTAGTAATTGATCTTCTGGTCATTGGACAAGTAGCATAATCCATATCACAGAAAGCCGTCATCTTCATGTTGCAGTCACGAGATAAGAAAATCCCAAGTCCTGGACATCCCTTCAAATACTTCACAACCTTTAAAGCTGCATCCATATGAGATTGTTTTGGACTATGCATGAATTGACTGAGTATCTGTACTGCATAGCATATATCAGGTCTTGTCATAGTAAGATATATTAATTTACCAACAAGTCGCTGATATGCTGACGAGTCTTTGAGTAGTGGGTCCTCAATAGATGAAGAAGAGCTCAAATCATATTCATGAGTAGTCAATTTGGCATTCTGCTTAGCTGGTATGACAGCTGGTTTGCATCCAGATAACCCGGCTTCAGAAACAATTTCAAGAATGAACTTCCTCTGACTAAGATTGATACCTTTATTGGATCGAGCAATTTCAATTCCAAGAAAATACTTGGGTGGTCCCAAATCCTTGATATGGAAAGTAGAGTGCAAATACTTTTTAAATCTTGCAACATGTGAGTCATTATTTCCCATAACAAGTATATCATCAACATATATCAGCAGATAGATTGATGAATTACCTTTACTCCATGTAAACAGGGCATAATCATGCTTAGAATGTTGAAATCCCGCATTAGTTAATGCAGCAGTGAACTTGGCGTACTACTGTCTAGATGCTTGTTTCAATCCGTACAGGGATTTGCGTAGACGACATACTCGAGACTCCCCCTGTCTGCGTAATCCCTGTGGAAGTTCCATATAGATTTCTTCATCGAGATCGCCGTGAAGGAAGGCATTGTTGACATCCATCTGATGTAAAGACCAATTTCTTATGGCTGTAATGGATAAGAAGGAACGAACGGTGACTTCTTTGGCAACAGGGGAGAAGGTTTCATGATAATCGAACCCTTCTTTCTGAGTGAATCCTTTAGCCACTAGCCGAGCTTTGTATCTTTCAACCAAACCATCTGCCCGATACTTGATTTTATAAACCCATTTACATCCAATGGGTTTTCGGTGTGAGGGAAGTGGAACAATGTCCCAAGTATGGTTCTCCATCAAGGCAGTAAGTTCTGATTCCATGGCATGTTGCCATCTTGGATCATGATATGCTTCGTGGAAAGAAGAAGGTTCGTTTTCTTCCGAGAGACGGCTGACACAACACATATGTTCCGGTGATAGTCTAGTAAAAGATACATATGAAGAGACAGGTACGATACCTCGTACCTGGAGATCGTGATGTAGAACAAATGTAATCCTTAGTCCATGTAGGTGGACGAGTTTGTCGTCCAGAGCGTCGAGGCTATTCAGCGACTACTGGTTCAGGTGCTGAGAAATGTTCAAAAGTATTCTCTGATGGAGCTGAGGCAAAAGGAGGATTCTCAAATTGTTCGGGAGATAAGTTGTCTTCAGAAAAGGTGGCCTTCCTTGGAACAGAAGTGGATGGTTCCGGAGCAATTAACAGATATTGAGAAGCCATAGATAAATCTTCTTCAGACAAAAAAGGCCTATGATTTGGGGATGATGATGTAGAGGACGAATGTATCATATCTTTAAATGGAAAAATATCCTCATGAAAGATGACATCCTGCTGATAAAGAAATTTCCAGTAGAAATTTCCATAACTCGATAGCCTTTTTGAAGAGATGGATATCCCATGAATATGCATTGTGTGGCACGAGGACCCATTTTATCCAAAGGGCCGACATTTGTTGCATAACACAGACAACCAAATACTCGAAGATGATCATTACAAGACTGTCTGTTATAAAGTAGTTCAAAAGGAGTTTTCTCATCCAGAATACGAGTTGGCATGCGATTAATCAAATAGGCAGTAGTGACCACACAATCTCCCCAAAATCCTTCAGGAATAGAGGCTTGATATTTTAACGCACGTGCTACTTCTAAGAGATGCCTGTGCTTACGTTTTACAACCCCATTTTGTTGTGATGTGTAGGTACAAGAACTCTCATGAAGTATTCCTTGAGAAGATAGGAATTGTGTACAATCAGAAGTGAAAAATTCACGTCCATTATCTGTACGAATTCGTTGCACAGATTCTTTGAATTGAGTTTTGACCAAGGAAACAAAATTCGAAAGATGAGTAAATGTTTGGCCTTTTGAATGCATAAGATATACCCAAGTGGCCCTTGTATAGTCATCCACAATCGTGAGAAAGAAACGGGAGCCATCACGATGAGAAGTGTGATAAGGTCCCCAGATGTCCATATGAAGTAAAGAAAATCTCCTATCTGCTCGAGACGTACTTTTTGGAAAGGATGTTTGAGATTGTTTGGCCAGGGACAAATTGAACATTTAGGATGAGGAAAACATGCACTATGACCCAATCTTCGATGAAAAAGAAGATTTTTATTTCGATTAATAGCATTACAAGAGATGTCTTTATTAAGTAATTCTACATCTCTTGGCGAATCAATCCAGTAGTATAGTCCTTCTGTAATACTACCCAAGCCCATCAGTTTGCCAGTCGAACGGTCTTGAAAGAAACAATTCTTGGAGTTGAATATTGCATGGCAGGAACTATCTATGCAAACTTGTGAGACAGAGAGTAGATTGAACTCAAAATCAGGAATGTATAAGACATTTCTGAGGACAAAGTGAGGACCAAGGTGAATAGTGCCAGTCTTGGTAACTTGAGTCACGTTTCCATTTGGAAGACGTACTGATATCGAAAATTCTAATTTTCTATCGATTGTGGAAAAAAGATGCTCAGTACAAATTATATGGTTACTAGCCCCCGTATCAATTATCCATGCATTCATAGAAAAAGAATTTCCCTCATGAAGAAAAGTACCTGAGAATCCTGCACTTTTGTCACCCATCTTCAATTGATTCATAATTTGCTGGATATTCTGATACTGATCTTGAGTAATCGTTTGCTGTGCTCCATCCATCCTTTGTGTCAAGACCTGATAAGCTGACGATTCCTTTTCTTGTCTATTTTTATCAGTAGGCTTTCCATGCAATTTCCAGCATGTTTCAATAGTATGATGCGGACGTTTGCAATATTCACAATATTTATTTTTGAATTTACTATATTGCCCACTGACCTTTCCTTATGACGTGGCGCCACGTGGATCATAGGATCCCTTATAAACTTGAGCTGACGTGGCGCCATGATAGCCGTCCGATCTATTGAAGTTCTCAGATGATCTATAGTCGTCCATCCTCTCGCGCGGTGATCTATAGCCGTCCATCCTCCCGAGTTGATCTGGACCATCCAGCAGCCCCCCTAAAGCAGAGCCGTTGGATCTCCCGTGCAAATCCATACCATTGGATCTCCCGTGCGAATCCAGACCGTCCGATTGAAAAGGGGTAGGGTTTCCATCGTTTTTTTTCTCCTCGCCGCAGCTACATTACCCATTTTTGGGTATCCCGAACGGGTAGTTGTTCCGCTGTCTCTGGGCATCGCGTCTCGTGAGCCTACGCAGGACGGAAAAACAGCAAGGCTCATCCCTTCTCCCACTCGGGCGTGCTCGGCCACGGCGAGGCGCTGACTCTCTTCTTGGACGGCAAGTTGATAAATGCGTCCGAGCGGCGGTGATGGTTCCATGGCGAGGATCTGAGATCTAAACGCCGAGTAGGAATCGTTGAGTATAAGTAAGAACCGCGTGATTTTCTCCCTTTCCCGCATGTCTCTGTACTGTCTTAGGGTTGTTTCGGGTCCCTGAAGGCGATCCTCGGCTGATTCCAGTTCATTCCATAAAGAGGAGAGATGGTTGAAGCAAGCGGTAACCGAGAGGTTCCCTTGCTTCAATTCCGTCAAGCTTTGCGTGATGTTGAAGAGCCGCGCTCGATCAAGCCGGCCATACATCTCTCTGATGCTGTCCCAGATCTGTTGGGAGTCTTCGGTAGGTGGTAATCCAGCCGCGACATCGGGGGCGAGTGTGTTACCGATCCAAGTGCGAACCAACTGGTTGCACTTCCGCCAGAGGCGCTGGAGGCGTTCGTCGGTAGGAAAGGAGACGGTTCCGTCAAGGAAGCCGTCTTTGTCTTTGTTCACCAGAGCCCGCCGGGGGTCTCAAGCCCACGAGGAATAATTTTCCGGTCCGGTAAGCTGGTTGTTGATGAGGCGTAACTCAGGGCCATTCGCCGGCGAAGTGTAGAGAGGATCGCCGGGCTCCAGCTAGTCGCCACCACCAAACGGAAGGACCATCAGCATGAATCCGGGTTGAAGTCATGGGTAGGGATTCGTCCCTTGACCCGGGATGGATCCGGCTTCCTGACCCGACGGCGTCTGTTCGGGTCAGTTGGACTTGCTACAGACGGCGTAGGTCCATATGGATATTGGGTCCACATCTGTCCTGGCCCAGTAGCCCACTGAAACCAATTAGCTAGAGGGAAAATTGGTGGCCACTGGACGGGGGCAGAGGTTGGGCCCATCGTAGGATTCAACCCTGCAGAGAGAGTTTCTTCAGAAGATTGATCTATGCCAGTTGCGATCACAGGATCTGAGGTAGGCGTTTCTTCTGCAAAAGAGCTCTCGACATTCTTGTCCTTTGTCATGATATCAAGAGAAAAAAAAAGAAGAATTCCTATTCGGTTTGCTGATTGTTTTGCAGGGTGCAACAACGCTCAGATAAAAGAACCGAAGGCAACTCGAAAGATGCAGAAGCTAGGCCAGGAAGGACCGCTCTGATACCATGACAGGAAATGCAAGAAAGAGAGGAAATTATGTGTGTATTTCATTAATTTGTATACAAGCACATTAATACATTTATAGTGTAAGGGAGGAAGAGAATAAAGGAAATAATATACAAAGAATAATAAATTTCCTATTTACTAAAACTTCCTATTCATTAAATCAATCATTCTATAATCGGGATCAAGCACAATCTTCAACTGCATCTCCAACAAATATATCTAACAATACAAACCAATTTGATGACATCGAAATGTATTTGCCATTCAGTTGTTACCTAGCATGGAAATTAACATTTAGCGAATTCATTCTAGTGGTAGCATGGATCCACTAATTACATGCCAAGGTACTAGTGCACTAAGTAACACCAACATTGATACGCGACACATGACACGATACGACACGATACGCAAACTTGTCGTTTCTCAAAAAATAGAGAATTCAAACACGTTGGGACACGTTATATATTAAATATATATTTTATGTATACATAATAAATTATCATTTTATGATTATTTCAATCAAATAAATTTGATTCAAATTCACAAATAAATAATTTAAAAAATCCTAAAATAAATTTACACTAAAAATATCAATCCACCATTTATTAATATTACTCATTATTTTAATTTGACATATTCAACTCTATTCCAATAATTCATAAAACTTAAAGAAAAAACAAACAATCCATGTTCTGGACTTGCATGTTAGATATGTCAGAAAATGAGAAAAAAAACTTAAGAGGTGAATTATGTATCACAGGAAGTGAAAGTTAGAAGAGAAAAGGAGATTGGATTTTTATTCTTTCTCCATTTATTATTTTTTCACACACACACACACATATATATATATATATATATATATTAACCTTTCATTTATTGAATTTTTTAAAATTGATATCGATATCGAATCACATGTCGGAAATTCGTATGTTAGAATTCTGACTCGAGTATTGGAAATTGTCGGGAAAGTTGACCAAGTGTCGAATTTTTTTGACTGAGCGTCAGAAAGTGTCGGAGAATATCGAACACGTATCGAAGTGTCTGACATGACACGATAACTTTTGGAGAGTGTTGGTGCTTCATAGCTAGCGTATGAGTTTGGGACAAGGCTCAGAAAGTGGTAGCATGGATCTACTAAATACATGGCAGGTACTAGTGCGTCTGTTAGGTTTTTTGTTTTAATGTGCTAGTGGGCGTGTTAGGTTTTTTGTTTTGATGTGCTAGTGCGCGTGTTTGGGACAGGGCTCAGAAAAAGAGCAAAATAGGACAATGTAAGAACGCTTTTACTAGATATTTTGTAATTATAAAGGGCACAAAGGGGAAAGGGAAGGAGCTCCATTTTTGTGTGGATCTGCTGCTAACTGCACAATCGAACAAGGATAAGCCTTTTGATAGTCCTCCAACACCACTTTTCTTCAGCAGCCATTTTATTCTGTTTTTTCAAGAATTTTTGTTGTCTTTAAGCACACTTGTTGCCCACGCCTAAGTAACCGAGTTAGACCACTACGGTTGGAGATCTCTTAATAGTGAAGTAAGTTCATTGCTCATGTAAACTACTCTGGAAAATTTTACAAAAATAGGTAGTTCATTTAATAATACTTCTTGATCCAATTTTGGGATACCCGAAGCGTGCTGTACAATGTCTCAATTTTGCTTGCACTAGTGCTTTAATAGATGTATAAACAATTTGATCCTCAGTTTTGCAATATTTGAGCTCTATTTCTGGATACCTATTTACTATGCATAGTGCCGTTTAGATTGCTTCTACACAAAATAAAAGCTTTAATTTGGACTTTTTTTCGGTTGATTTTCACTAGAAATCGATAACCTCAATAATGGCAGCTTGACAATTTTTAGATTCTTGGTTTTTAGAATGTAGACCTAATACCTTTTTGATTAGTCATTGTAGTCTATTAAAATTTTCCCTTTTTTGTCTTCTGGTCTAGCTTACTCCTTTTTTTAAGTAGGGTATAGACTTAGCATATACAATTGAACACTTTAGTTGGATACCTATTTTCCGGTATAGTGCCACGTAGATTGCTTGTATACAAAATAAAATTTTTATTTTGGACTCCTTTTGGCTAATTTTTGCTGGCAATTCATGACATTGCAATCTAGTTAATAACAACCATCCTATATGATAGGCCGATGATTTGACATACATGAAACAACATCGTTTTTATTTTTCGATTATTCTATTTTTCTATTTTCTATTCTTTCTTTTTTTCTTTTCTTTTCTTTCTTTGGCTTCTTCTTTCTCAGGTTGAGATCTCCTCTCATTGTTCATCATCTTCAATCTCTTGATCGCTAGGCCAAACCTCCTCCGGTGTTCATCCATCGGTATCCAATATCATTACAGCACGGAATAGACGAGGTGGTTCTAGGCAAAGCTAGGGCTCATTTCATCATTGCCACCTCCGTCAATGTTGACAGGAAAGTCCAGAGCCATTGCCCCAGCCACGGGCCATGCGGTGGCATTTGACAACCCGCCTTGACCCAAACATCTTTCACAGACACCCATACAGAGTGCTGAGCACTGCCTTGCTGTATATTTGCCACGAATTTGCGGAAAGAATCGCCATCTTCTAACGAATATCATGTTGTTGTTGAGCATTAGGATGCTACAACTCTGCCCAAAACATGTAATTTTGTCTCCTAGGCAATCCATCAAACAAGTAGAATGCGTTAACTTTTCTTTTTTCGGTCTGAAAGAATGCATTAATATCTTGAACAAAAAAACACACAAAATCAACTCCACTCTGCCATATGATTAGAGGAGCAGTTTCTTAGAAGACTGCTATGGGGGAGTTTGAGATTGTGTATACCGTCTTGTCGAGATAAGCGCGATTTAACCATACATTGCTGCAAAACACCAAAAATATCTGCAGACACGAATGATAAAATTATATATTCCTTACTTATCTCTTCTTTTCTGCTTTACGGATGTTTGTTAAAGCATCATTCATTGATACAAATTTATTTGTCTAAGGAAACTTTTATTGCTGAAATATTTCGATGTGGCAGCATTTCTACTGTGTCAGAAGGGACGGGTTTACCACTAGTTATCATTAACTCTGTTGCAGTAATTGTAAATTGTTGTTAATGTCTCAGAGTCCACGTGGGCTGCACCTCAGAACAGAGTAATTATGCCTGCAAAATATGGTACAGAGGAAAATGACCAAATGGAAGCAGACGAAAGGAGAATCTCCGGTGGTGATCAAGCATGGACGGCGCGCCAGAGGCGGCGCGGAGGTCAGTGGCGGCGACAGGCGGTGGGAATATGGAATTTGTGGGTGAGCGGGTGGGTCAAGGATTACTGTTGATTTGGCGATGTAGAAGTCCCTCAAGTAGAAGAAAGGGGAGTTAATTTTGTCCTTTATAGCTCAGGATGCAAAGATGTACTTATGGAAAACAGAGGATCCAAAGGAGGATAATTTCCTTTTTTTTTTCATAATACCAAAGATAGAGATTCAAGTTATTGTACCTAGGGCCAGCACATCCACAAACTTTATCTTGAAGAACAGGCTGATCCGTTCGAAAGGGCGTCATCCAAAACAAGATTAGGCTACAAATTCTATCTTATCAACCCTCGTATTCAAGCTGACAAAAGCGCCCAAAAAATCAAATGAATAAATATCATCATCTATGTAAATTAATGTCATGATTGGGTATAAAAATTATTTGACTCGTCTTGATCTTATCCTATTTCATCATTCCAAATCGCGCTCACTTAGCTATCCAAGCATTCCAAGATGCAACTTCATATGTCAGCAGCAGTAGTCAGCTTAATTAATACTCAATTAAGGAATGCTAATCACGGGTTTTGACCGGTCAAACAACCCACGAACTAAAAATCCAAAATTGCATTCTTCTCTTCCCGAAGTCGGCTCCTCTGAAAAGTCAAAAGTCTCAATCCCCTATTTTTCCCCCACCCAAAATTATTTTACCAAAATACTTTTCTCCTTTCTCAAATTGACCCACGAAAACTTCGTCCCGGAAAAGGAAAATTCCTCCTTCGCAATAACCCTTTCCCCCAAAACCCTAACGGAAGCAACCCACCTCGTCGCCGGAGACAACCACCGATGTCCGCCCGCTCCTCCCCGCTCCCCGCCTGCCTCCGCCCGACCACCGCCGACGACCCGCCGTACACGGTGGCCGGAAAGTCCAACCTGACCACCAGCCTCTACCACACCCCCTCGGCCTCTTCTCCCTCACCTGGTCCCTGACCCGGCTCGGCCGGACCCTCCAGCTCCGCCTCTCCAACCCGCCCGCCCCCTCCCCCTCCTCCCCCTCCTCCTTTTCCGACTGCGACTACGGCTCTACCTTCTACCCCGCCGCCTCTCCTCTCCCCTCTCCGTCCTCCCAGCCGCCGCCGCCGCCGCCGCCGCCGCCGCTGCCGTCGTCGTCCTTCGCCCCCTCTTTCAGCCTCGACGTCAAGCCCTTCGCCTTCTGGAACAACCGCGGGTCCAAGAGCTTCGGCAGAGCCCGGGTCTTCTGGGACCTCTCGCGGGCCAAGTTCGGGTCCGGGCCCGGCCCGGTCTCCGGGTACTACGTGGCCGTGGTGGTCGACGGCGAGGCGGTCCTCCTCGTGGGCGACCGCCCGAAGGAGGCGCACGCGAAGACGAAGGCGCGGGGGCCCGAGCGGAGAGCCCAGGCGCTGGTGCTGCGGCGGGAGCACGTGATCGGCCGCAGGGCATTCGCGACGGCCGCGAGGTTCGGCGGGAGGGACAGGGAGATCTCGATCGACTGCACCACGGACGCCGACGCGAGGCTGTGCTTCGAGGTGGACGGCAAGAGGGTGCTGCAGGTGAAGCGTCTGAAGTGGAAATTCAGAGGGTGCGAGAGGGTCGAGGTGGACGGCGTCCCGATTCAGGTCTCGTGGGACGTGTACAGCTGGCTGTTCGAGGGTTTTCGCTACGGGCACGCCGTGTTCATGTTCCGATTCGACAAGCTCGGCCTCGAGAAGGAGGACGGCGACGGTGAGGGAGCAGCAGGGGAGAGCGGGCGAAACGGGAACGGCCTTTTGTGGTCGGGGAGATTCGGGATGAGCGGGCAGGAGCATGAGAAGATGAGGAAGAGCATGTCGCGGGCGGCCGGAATGAGTTACTCGTCGTCGACTACGTCGGTGTCGGCTTCCTCGTGGTCGGCCTCATCGGGCGGGGGCAATTCAGTGATGGAATGGGCAACGGCGGAGGAGAACGAGATGGGGGCTCTGGGCGGGTTCTCGCTGATGGTCTATGCTTGGAAGAAGTGAAGGATGATGGGAGCCAATCCAACGTTCTCTGTGCCTACGGTAATCTAGGAAGATTAGAAATCTCTCTATTAACCCAAATTCTTTTCCATGGACATAATATCGTCATTTCTATAGCTTTTAGAAGGAACGAAGACTCTGTAGATTGTATTGGTACTGCCCAGTTTAGCATTAGATCTAACAGCAATCTCCTTGTGGGGATGGATTCAGATAGGAAGACATATAGATCAGTAAAATTCTTTTGGTAATATAATCAGGTGATGATTTAGCTTGAGAATTCTTTGTAAGTGGCCATTTCCTGTATGGTGAATTTCTACTCACACGAGCAATTCTTCTTCTGCTGCTGCTGCTGCTGCTGCTGCTGCTGCTGCTTGCTCTGTTATCTGCTCTGCCTTCTTGTTTCTGAGCCCGAATCCAATGCTGTTCAGTAATTATTGCTGATTTTGATTCCAAGATCAGTTGTTTTCAACTCATTCCCACTATGATTAGATCAGGGCAGTTTAGTGAAAATCTGATCTGAATTGTCAGAACTTACTGGAGTTGACGGTGAGCAAGATTTGGTTAGATTCCTCTTTGAGTATGCTTCAACAAAGTGCCCTGCAATTAATACGTATAGCCAAGATGGGGCCACCGAGAAAGAAATGAACTTGGCATAAATAGAGAAGTATTGAAGTATTGAATGAGTATAGCCAAGATGGGAAAGCCGCCGAGAAAGAAAAGAACTTGGCATAAATAGAGAAGTATTGAATGAGTATGAGGTCATCTCGTCCTGCAACAATCAAAGAAGCTATTTCTGTGCATTCTCACCCTAAAGACGAGAGACAGTAAGAGCGGCATGCAATCAAACATCGTACCACCTATATTTATCTCGAACGAGTCCTAAATCCAAAGACGGAATTTCGTGAGTCTCTGCTCGATGCAACTGTATGAAAAGAAGGTTGTTCTTTATGTTTCCATCCCCATGTTACGAGCCACTAGCCAGTTGAGATGTCGAATGGGTGGGGGGCTCGGTTTGCTGAGTTGAAGGTCCGATTGAAATTGACTCGTTTAATCCATGATTCACAATTATGATAATTCATAAGTAATTCAATCAGTACATAACTCGAGTCAACTCAAGTAATCCTTATTTTGAAGGCATTAATTTAGCCTCTCTTTTTTTTTAATTTTTAAATATTGTCAGTTTGATTAAAGAGAATGCTACTCACACTTGCTTTTCCCTTGCTCTTACACACTATATTAACAAAACTTGGCACCATATGTTTACGGTCCTGCTAGGTTGCTGGCCATTTGCTGGCCATAACGCATGGTAAATCTGCTAGCGCAATCATTGCCAATGTAGCCATCGGCTTTGATCGGCAAATTTGTCATTTTCAATCTTTGCCTCTTTGTGCTTTTTTTCCTTTAAAAAAAACTGATGAACTTCAAAAGCTTAAGAACTAGTATTAACGGGGATTCGATCAACTGACCACTGCCATTGGTCATGTGGCTATTCTAAGTAGAAATTGTCTATCAGAGAGTGTGAGACTAAGAGCAAGGTGGGCTTGGCATTGTTCTTTGATTAAATGGGTTGATGGTGGTTTCTTTCAGATCCATTAAAACCCATCATTAATTGGGCTTTAACTCTATTAGGCCTATTCTGATCTATACTTTAAATCTGTTAACCCATCAAAATGTATGAGTTATAATATAGCCGCATGACTCATTTCATCTTGCCATTTTTACTGAGTAGAAATTGCTGTAATTTGTCAAATTAATACATGTGAAATCAGGGGCATTTGCTGATTATATAGTGCTAAGAAAATAACTATGGGCATGAGTGAAATGTGATAAAGTGGTTGAAATTAGAAAACAAAAATTTATCTACATGAAATACGTACATAAATTACTATGTTCATCAACTTAGTTTTTTAAACCAAAGAGATAAATTTCGTTACTGTTGTTTTAAATTTATTCAAATCATGATCAGATCATTACTTTGCAAGCATATCATCATGCGCTAAAACCTTTTTATCGCATGTAAGTTTCCCTAAAATGTGCAAGGGTTAAGTATTGAAGTGCGAATTTTGAAAGGTTAAAAAGAAGCAGATAAAAAGTTAGAAGGAGATTGAAAGCTGGAGAAAGGAAGGCTAACGGTCACTTGGCACTTCAAAATCACATAAGTGACAACGCCATTTTTATTATTGTCCATTTTGTTGTTGCTATGGGCATTTTTCAAAAACTTTGGGTCAAATGTTGAGGGGGAAATCCTTATGAGATACTTTCTATTTAATGGAGACCATTACTTAATTTCAATTATACTTTGAAAGGATATTTTCGCGAGAATACTTTAGTTCTCGAAGTTTCATTGATTGTGCTACTTGTTCCTTTTGAGATATTTCATTACGCATCAAAATTCTCTAACTTTCTCAATTTGTACAATGAATTGATTTTGGGAATAACAATTAGTAACACCATTAGAATTGTTGACTAACGTGGTTGGCATGTCATAAAATGAATGGATGTGCCTGATGTGGCTGTCAATTGTCATAGGTGGAATCGCTCCCCCTTAGAACAATATGACGAGATTTTGATTGTGGGCAAGCTAGTCACCTTCAAGAAGGGTAGCCAAAGTGACAACAACCGTCATCTGTGACGGCGAGCCCCACAACCTCCCTCTCCAACTCCATTGCTTTCCTCTTTTTCCCAACGATTTCCGTTACAATGTAAGAGTCTCCCTAAATCTTGCTTACAGCTGAAATTTTTCACATCACGTAAGTCCACCTGCTGAGATCACCTTAAGAGAATGTGGAAGTATAATAAGTTACAGAGATAAGTGTATTAAAAAACCTAAAATTTTTAAAGTGTAACTGAGTCGTAAAATTTACAAAAAAAAAAAAAATGCAATTAAATCCTAAAAATTATCAAAATGGTGCAATCAAATCTTTTCATTAAGTCCATCAAATTTGGCTAACGAAAATACTAACGTGGCTTTTTTTAATTAATTTCTTTCTCTCACGCAATGTTGACATTAAAATATGAAGGATAAGCTAAAATGACGTTATTTTGATTCAAATATAACTTTTAATCTAACTATTATTTAAATTAAATTTAAAAATAAACTAAATTTTAAATAATAAGAAAGAAGGAAGAAGTAGAACAGCAAGTACCTATTCAACCCTTGTTGCCACAGCCTCATTGGCAATGGTAGGGAATGATTGGCCAGTCGACCGCAAGCAAGGTAGAGGTATCAAAAATCGAACTAAATTTTTATGTATTTTCGGTTCAATTCAGTTTTTTATTTAGCTATTAAAAGAATAGTTTTTACCAAACTGAAAATAGCCCATCCTCTTAATTATAGCAATTTACACAAACACAATCTTACGAAATCTCGCCTCATCAATAATATCTTTTGAGCACCATGTGCTTCTGTCATTTCCCAGACCAAGGACCTCTGCGTCCTCGAGCAAAAGCCTCGACGCCTCCTCGTTCACGGTCAATGAGTTCCCCTTGCCCTCCGACCTCGAGTCCCCTTTTCACAAGCTCAAATCCTTCCCTCTTTCCAAACCCAAATCACGCTCCTGAATTCAAGCAATCGCAAGACGGAGTCGATGCAAGAATTCATCCATGGAAGACGCGATTTTCTTGCCACCGAAGCGGAATCATGACGAGAAATCGCATCAGACATCCACAAAGACGATCCAGTCTCTTCACCAATGGATTATAGCCATTGCCCCCGGTGAAGGGAGGCTGCTTCTGGTGCTGAAGAAGCGGACACCAAAGCTAGGGCAGAAGAAGGCAAATGGAGGAGAATGATGAGCGCCTCAAGAAGGGCTATGGATACCGGGGGACTGTGGGACTCACCCGGATTTGTTTTGCCCTTTCAAGTTTTGAGAGCGTGGATAAACGAGTGGAGGCGTGGAAATAGCCAATAAAAAAGGAAAATCCAAACCAACTGTACTTTCGGTTAGGGTTATACTCAATTCAAGTCGATTCAAAGCAAATACACACCTTAACAATTTGATTCGGGTTTTCTAAAAATCCAAATCGAACAA
Organism: Eucalyptus caleyi; assembly: GCA_014182885.2. Classification (NCBI taxonomy): domain Eukaryota; kingdom Viridiplantae; phylum Streptophyta; class Magnoliopsida; order Myrtales; family Myrtaceae; genus Eucalyptus; species Eucalyptus caleyi. Next base: position 15,731,941 of record CM024476.2, read on the forward strand.
AACACTTGACACAACTTGACAAGGATGCAAAAAATGAACAATTAGGGAGCAAACGTAAAGCATCTGATTTGCCACAACTCCTTTACATAATCAACAATTGGGCAACTACAATTAAAATGAAACTAATATGATGCTCTAAAGGCCTGTTTAGTAACGTGTCAAACACTATTTGATTCTATTCTTTTATTTCTCAAAATAAAAAAAGAACATGAATCGGTTTGATAACTTTTCTGTTTTTAGGAATAAATTTGTTCTCGGTAACATATTTGGAATATAATTAAGAAGTAGAAAAATGTTATTCCTCTACTTCCAGAAACAACTCCAAAATCAAGCCAAACCATTTTTTTTTTCTCTTTTTTTCCCCTTCTTTTCCTTTTTTTTCTCTTTTTTTCCCCTTCTTTTCCTTTTTTTTCTTTTCTCTTCTTCTTCCTCTAGCTAGTTGCTGGCTATGGTGATGGTCGGCAACCGGCTAGACGAGGTCCAACAATCTCGCCAAGCTAGGGCAAGATTCGACAAACTCATTGAAGCCTTATTAGGCCAGGGCATTCCAGCCTTGTGCTGACTAAGTGGGGCTTGGCCTCGCCCAACCCCCACGAGGCCAGCAACCTTGTCGGCTCTCGTCTGGCTAGTTGTTGGCCATCACTACAGTTGATGACTAGCTAGAGGAAGAAGAAGAGGAGAAGAAAAAAAGAGAGAAAAGAAAAAAATTAGAAAAATTAAAAGAAACTATAAGTCACAAAAAAATTTAAAAATTGCACCAAACGTATTTTTATTCGGAAATAGAAATTTTGGACAATCACCAATCGCTTTTAAATACTTAAAAACTCATTCAATGAATAGAATAAAAAAAAAATTGAACATAAATTATTTCTAATAATAGAATAGTTACTAAATGCACCCTAATCAGCCACTAATCAAATATGCTCATAATAATGCCACTAAATGCTCCATAGTTTGCAAAAGCAAATCTACACAACTACAGGGCTATGAAACTCCGCAAACAATGAAAGTAAAAGTATCAGTTTAAAGCAAGCAACAAGAGAGAATATTGCATAAACCTGTCCCTCCATGTTGGCCACTCGGCACTCCATTTATTGATCGCCACGTGTTCACGATAGAGCCCACTTCTCACGTTTAAAGCTCTCTCTCCTCCGTCCCCCTCTCTTCTCCGTTTATATCTCTCTCCACCTTCCCTCTTCTGCAGACTCTCTCTCGACCCAAAATGCAAGAAGACAAAATAGACATGCGGAAAAATCTGGAGATCCAAGAGGGACCCTGAGAGAGAGTGACGATATAGAAAATCAGGGAGAGTTTCTGGAAATGAAGATAAACATCCATAAATAGAGTCCAAATCGAGAAGGAAGATGAAGGGGAGCCGCTTCGATTCAGATAAATCTATAAAACAGCCCCATCAGCGGGATCAAAACCAAGAAGAGATAGAGAAGAAGAGGGCTTGGTTCAGCAGTCGGCATTCTGGAAAAGTATTGAAAATTTGGATTATGCGGAAGCATGGTTTTAATATCAGTGATAATCCTTTTGTTAGTGATGTGCAAGTGTATATGTGTCTTTTATGTATTTGATAAGAGGATGGACAAGGGATAAGGACAAGGTTTCATGGGACAAGGATAGTTGATTAGTTGATAAAACTGGTATTAGAATAGTTAGAGAAGGCATTAGTGGACTATCCCTTTGTCCATCCTCTACCAAATACATACTATACACATATACACTTGCAAATCACTAACAAAAGAATTATCATTGATATCATAATCTTGTTTCCGCAAAATTTTCAACATGATAGTAGAGCTAGGCAAATTCGGATGGTTTTTTGGGAATTTGTCCTCATCATACTCAACTAATATCATAGCTAGAGCCATAGTCCAAGCTCAAGCTCAAGTGAGAGCCAATAGAGCCAAAGTCAAAAAAAAAAAAAAAAACACTCAACTATATTTCCAATTTCAAAGCTATGGCTCAAGACATAAAGGACATCGTTGAAGAAAAATATGTAGAGCAAGAAAGATGCAAGTGTTTTGGCAGCATGAAAGGATGCAAGGGTTCTTAAAGCAAAGTTTGTGAGAAGGCATGGGATATAAACTACAAGGAGAATTTCCAGTCAAATTCAAAACGATATAAAGCATGCTGGAAATATCACAAAATTGGATCAAGAGGGAGAGTTGGAATTAGTGAACCAATTTTTAGAGTCTTTTAGGATGGGCATTTGCTAGTACACTCTATAAAAATCTTACAAAAAGATCTAGTATTTGTGCGGCAAAGGAAGCTGTCTAGAAGAGTCTACTGGATCCTGAATTGTTCGAAGAGAAGTCAACTGTGGCTGCAAGATGAAGACTACACGGGCAGCATTCTAAAGATATCCAGATTGAGAAGTTGTCAAAGACCGAGGCTTGAAGATGTCGGCAACCTAGACCAGAAAAATCCTGCAAAATAAGTCAACAGTCGTGGCAGAGGGTCGGTTAAGTTGCTCAATCAATACATAGAGCTTGTGCTCATTCAAGTAATTGTGTGGGGGAGGAGTCCTAAACTAACCCATGTCCCTTGTCCCCGAGGTACCAACACCAGCATCTCCTCCAACAACTATGTAGAACAATTATGTTAAACCAATGAATTAATATTTTCTCTGTCCTATTTCTTATGTCTTATCCTACGCACATATGCACTTGCACATTAATAAAGAACTATAAATGATGTCAAAATCATGATTCCGCAAAATTAAATTTCCAACAAAAAGCTTTAGCTAATGGTGGAATGATGATGGCCGGAAACGAAGAAGAAAATGTAGATGTGAGAGCTCGAAAATGGAGGAAGAGAGGGAGAGGGCGATGCTCGACCCCAATGAGAAATTCTCGAAAGCTTACTTTGATTGCCTGAGAGAGAGGGAAAGCACGAGTCTCGATCACAGCAAAACAGAGGAGGGGGAGAGGGGGACCGCAGCAAAGAAGTGGAGAGAGATACTTACCGAGAAGAGAGAGTGACCGAGGGGAGAGAGTTAAGGTGAAATGTGGGCCCACTGTGTACACGTGGCGATGAATGAATGGAGCAGTGGGTGGCTGACATGAAATAACGGACCTATATAATATTTTCTCAACTATATAACTGTACCTTTCATCAAATATTGTATCAGGAAATCAAAATGAATGATACTAGAATAATCGACCCAGTGAATTTAAATGGAAGTTAAACATCCAGAAATTAAGAACATAGAAGCAAGTCATACTAACGTGACGATAAGCCAAGGTTTACAAGGAGAACTAGAACTCTCACCCGCAAGTAGCCCACAAATATTCACCAGATCATATTCCCAGGCAATCTTCATTTAGTCAGTGCTCCCTCCATCCTGGACACCAAGGCCGTACAATGCACCAGCGTACTTTACTGTGGAGCCATTGAAGAAACAGTCCTTCAACTTCTGGAAAGCACAGGCCACGAGCAAGCTGTCGGACCCGGCTTGATGGCACACGCCAAGCCTCTCCACGTCCAACAGCTCCGCAAGCTTATTCAAGTTGCAGTTAAGACCGTCGCAGAACTTCATCATGTGCTTGACGTCGTACACCAGGGGAAAATACATCTTGGTCAAATCGTAGAACCCCACCAGCGTATCGGGCAAACTCCGGCAAGTCAACAGCTTAAGCAGGAAACCGAAATTGTACTTGCCATGAAAGGTAACCCAGTTAACACCATCATTCAGAGCGATCCCAGAGGACATCAGGAGCTCCCCAAAGCGTTCCGCGTCAACCCCCTTCTCATTGTTCTTCTTGAAATCAATACCGCGCTCGCGCAGCCACTCGATCGATCCGCCATCAAACTCGTCCTTGGTTACGTCGAAACCACGGAAATTGAACTGCCAGATGCAGTACTTGTCCGTGCCGCAAGTGGGCAAGTTCCCCTTGTCGTCCAAAAACGTGAGACCCAATTGGATCAGCTTCAACTTATCGACGTTACTTTTCATAGTCTGGTAGTTATAATCGCTCATGTTCTTGATATTTTCCAGCGACGGGAGACGGAAAACAACTCCAGGGAACTCGGCATCCACTGCGACGTAATTGAATTTGTCCACAACTTCGCGGATTAATGCGAATTCCTCTTCGAGATTATGGTTCCACACCTCCCGAATGACAAGCGATTCATCTGTCAGTGGCATCGGCATTTTCGACGTCCCCATTCCAAAACAGCTGCTTGCCCTAGTTTTATCAAGTCCAGATCTGGAAGTAGATCATCAATCAACGCTTGAAACCTCAAAGTTGAAAGCCAGATTATGAAACAACGTATTACAGACAGAAAACACTTCTGAAGGGAACGATTTGCTGAAACCAAACACTACTCAACTAGGAACAGAGCGCGTATATCAGATCTTACCTTGGATTTGCGATTGTCACCCGAAATCTACAGAACTTAAACTTGGAAATGGAACAAAGCTTCGTTGGGAAGGGATTTTAGGTCAACGAAGCACGCAGAGAGAGAGAGAGAGAGAGAGAGGACTTTACTGAGCGTGTTCTATGTTAAAATATTTAAATATCAAACAACTCATTCCTTCAATACCTTAAACTTTTAGGATAATTGGTAATGATTTTACAAAATTTATTATGATATCATAATAAAAAATTCTTAGTTAAAATCTTTTCTAAATCTCAATTATCATATTAATTAAATACGTCACATGCCTAATATTAGACAAAAAGACCGAATGCCTTTCTTTGTCTAAAAACTTAAATTTTTAATATAGTTGATAATGATTCTATAAAATCTAACATTCTAAATGACATTGCAGCAAAAAATGAGGAAAGTGCTCGTCCGAATCCTCTCTAACAACATCGTACTGTATCCTGCGACTTTGACCCCATCATTTGAATTGTTTTTTTTTTGGGTCAGAGTTTTGTTGAAACCATGTGATTTCCAATGGCAAATCTCAGGGACCACGTGATCTTTGCAGTCCAGGGTAGTCGCCCTAGTTGTACCGCATGGAAGGCTATCCGTTTTTCATTCAATAAGAACTAGTCAAATTTGGCAAAAAGTTTATAGAGGAAAATAAATGTAACCCGATGGTCACATAATTAATCGGACGCGATTTAATATAGCCCTTCACCGAAATGAAATCTTAATCATTCAAGATAAACATAATCTTTGCAAGGACATGATGAGAGAGGGGTGGCAAAATTGTGATTTAAAGTAAATAGCAACCAGCTTGCCCAATTTGACCTACAAACTTAAACACAAACCTCGAGCAAGGAAAACCGACATCCCCTTGATTTACTTACAAATTCTGTCATTCTGGATGTGTGGGGAAGATTTTTGGAGAAAGTATGTCTCAGTTGTTCTTTGACTCGAGTTGTATCTTCTCAAAACAAATAATATTTGGATACTTGATGTTGGTACAATTTTTATAAAGCAATGAAGTAAAAAACATAAAAGAGAGAGAGAGAAAAAAAAAAAGGAGGGTAGAGCTACTGAATATCCATAGAGCCTTTCGTGAGCATTGACCTAGCCAGCATTGACCAAGCGACTAAAGGTGACTGTTGGTGAGTATTGCACAATCCTTAGCGACTCTTGCATGACCCCTAATGACCCTCGGTGAGCTTTGGTGCACCTCTTGTGACCCTTGGTGGCCCTTAGCCCTCATCCTGAGATAGTCTTGCGAACCCTCTAGATCTCACCTGGGATGGACCCACAACTGTTAATCCTTAGCAATTTAGATTCAAAGTGGTAGTGTTAGAGAGTGACAATAAACAGTCGACCAAGGGCAAGACATGAATAGGACCATATTAGTGAAGGCAAAGTTGGAAAAAATAAAAAATTTCAACTCCCCCCAAAGTAGTGCCCCAAAAATGAACCGAGCCAATGCGAGGTAACAAAACATCTCAACTTTGGGCACGAGGGCTTTTGGAGGTCCAAAAAACATTGAAAATGCTCTCCCAAATGGGCCTTCAGTTCCCAAGTGGACACTTCGTATGGCCTTAACTCATCATCTGTTGCTACATTGAAAATACCTCGGGCCTTTAGACCAGCCAAAAACTTTGATGGGCCGATCCATCATATAAACGGGCCCGGGTCGGCCAGCCCAGCTCCTCATCCTCCCCCACCCCGAAAAATCAGCAGTCAGCCTCCCTCCTCGCGACCGGCGAGCAAGCGTCGAACTCGAAAGAGTCCAGAGCGAAAATGGCTTCTTCCTGCCCGCGCCTCGCGCGTTCGGTTCGGAGATCGTTCCTCCGCCCCGAAACCCTCGCAAGCCTTCTCTCCCGACAGCGGCGACCTCCATTCCCGCCGCAAGACGCGGCCCTCGCGCTCCTCTCTCGAGGGAGACGATACTCTGCCGAGAGCGTCGTCATGTCGCCGTTCGACGCTCACATCCTCAGAATCCTCGACGGCCGGATCGAGCTGGAGTCGGAGTACCCCGTCCCCGAGGTGAACTGGGCTGTGCTCTTTTCCTTCTCGCGTGCCTGAGTTTCTGTTTGTTTCCTGCGCGAATGGGTGGGAAAGGAGGAGGGAAAAGGGACGTTTTTTCTTGAGCGGAGAGTAGTAATGAGCGCACGAGTTTGTGGGATTAACTCGTTTTTGTCTGTTTGAGGGTGGTCGGCGATTTGTTCTTCCTGCGAAGTTAGCTTGGCGATTCGGCAGTGTTGGGGCAGCAGGAATTCATCGTGTTATTAGGAAGTTGGAATTCGTAATGCGTATACTTACTGTCTTGGCTCAGAGGGCGTTGGTGTATATTTCTGATTCTTTCCTCGCTTTTTGACCGTGACATGAAGAACTCTGTCCATGTCCCAGTGGAAATGCTTGTGCCGGTCGAGATGATGCGCATGATGTTTCATTTGAGTGTCAAAAGTGAATAAATAATTCCGGGCGAACTACTAGCTCTCAGGAAAGCGAAAGGTACCATTAAGAGATTGGAATGGATTGGAGTGATCGAGTTGACTTGGAGGTTTATCTAAACTTAGTGACTATAAAGATCAACCGACATGTTGTCTTGCCATGACTCTGTCATTGGGGGAACAAGGAAATCTCTAGTGACGGTATTTGAATTATTTCGTTTATAAGGTAGTGGCAGATAATAACTTAGGGATTCTAGTGGCGCTAAGCAAGGACATAGGATATACTCTGATATTGTCTTGCTGTGATATTCTAAAAATTGCAACTTCTGTTGTAACTTCTGATCTTTCTATTCTTTGATGAATTTTATAGCCTCCTACAAAGTTTGATTCCTTTACTGTTCAAGATCAACCGGGTCAACGGTGGGTCACACTGAGAGGAATTTTGGCAATGGAGAAGATATTAAAATTGAAGCAACCTCATTTGATGCGGCTGTACTCGTACAAAAACCTGGTGAAGACAACTCTCGTCAAGATATGCGTCTGCATATAAGCTTACTGGTTGATGTATCTAAAGGGGATGGTCTTGGGATGCTGGAGTTCCTATGCTCAGCATGGCCAGACTCTATGGAGATTCGGAATGTTTACCTATTTAGAAAGGAAATGCAGGAGAAGATGCATTCGTGGCCTTACATGGGACCTGATTCTAGGTATGTTATGTACCAAACTTCAGATGTGGTGAAATTTACTGATATAGATATTTTTCTTCTATATTTTGAGGTTTATCGTTTTTAGGAGATCTTTTCGCTTTATAAACACCTTCTAGTTATGAATTTCATTCCAAGTTCCAGAGTGCTGTTCTTAGTTCTTTGCTTTCCACCTTGCAAATGTAGCTGAGATTTGTCTTAAAGGAGATGACCGATTGCATCCTCTGGGATTAATTTTTCCATACAGGAAGTTGAATGCAAAAATACGAAATACTTTTCGGGAGTTCTTGGAGACAAGGGGAGTAAACAACAAGATGTCTGCTTTCTTGCATGAGTACATGAGGAACAAAGAACGGGTGGAGCACCTTAGCTGGTTGAAAAATGTGAAGTCATTGATTCAAAAGTAAAAGAGTGTTTGTCAATAAGGAGTGAGCCATTAAGGAAAGCCTCAACTTGCATCTCTTCTCTTGGAGGTAATATGCCCACTAAGATCTGAATAATGGTTAGCTCTGATTTCTACCTATATAGGTATATCATTACGTGGTTGTAATTCCAACATCATTGATTAATTAAATTGAGTGGAGCTGCTTGACCATTGTGCCCCCCCATCTTCAAGTGTTCCAAGGGTGTTGTATGATTATGATAGGGATATCAATCTAAGACCTACCTTCCAACGACTGCAGTGAGTGGCATGACTTGTGTTCAAATTTAAATTGTTCAAGTTTTAATTTGTGTTTTGAAAGCTGAAGCTGGTCTAATAGAGCATTAAATATGGTTGGCTAGAAACTTGATCCTTGTTCCAGCGGTGTAAATCACATACGTTTGGTTAAGTTTAGAGAGCAGTAGCTTGGATTATGTCAATAAATTCATAGCAAACTTCTTGCTTGTTTTCAGGTTAATCAATAATTTAATGATTTTTTTTTTTTTCTTTTTAATTGTATTCTCAATTTTCTTCTGGGGCATTCAGGTATGTGCAAGTTTATGCTGTGCATGCCAAGCATTATAGACATGCAAATTGGGAAATGGTGGATGAGTGCATGCGTATGTCTTCAAACTGGGGTCTTGTATGCGTATATAGGTATATCATTACGTGGTTGTAATTCCAACATCATTGATTAATTAAATTGAGTGGAGCTGCTTGACCATTGTGCCCCCCCATCTTCAAGTGTTCCAAGGGTGTTGTATGATTATGATAGGGATATCAATCTAAGACCTACCTTCCAACGACTGCAGTGAGTGGCATGACTTGTGTTCAAATTTAAATTGTTCAAGTTTTAATTTGTGTTTTGAAAGCTGAAGCTGGTCTAATAGAGCATTAAATATGGTTGGCTAGAAACTTGATCCTTGTTCCAGCGGTGTAAATCACATACGTTTGGTTAAGTTTAGAGAGCAGTAGCTTGGATTATGTCAATAAATTCATAGCAAACTTCTTGCTTGTTTTCAGGTTAATCAATAATTTAATGATTTTTTTTTTCTTTTTAATTGTATTCTCAATTTTCTTCTGGGGCATTCAGGTATGTGCAAGTTTATGCTGTGCATGCCAAGCATTATAGACATGCAAATTGGGAAATGGTGGATGAGTGCATGCGTATGTCTTCAAACTGCGGTCTTTATGTCCAGCATGAAAAGGCTTTATAGTGGTTTTGACTTATGGTGCTTTCTTAAGGTGTCATGTTGGATGACATTCTCAGAGCTTTTTAGATATACTCGTTTCATATTTATATGGTCATCGAGTGGGTATTGGCATGTTGTGCATCCATGTGCATTTATGTGCTCATTTAGGAGAAGCCTAAAATGTGTTTCCTGTGTGATAGTCGTATATGCTTCTCTGCAATTGTGCATAATTACGCACTTTTAGGAGATTTCCATGTAAACTGAATTTTATTGATTTGGAAAAGTTCAAGCCACACTGATGAAGTCAATTTCAATGTCAGGTTCAAATTTTTGTTTCTAGTTTGGTTTGGTTTTGACTTCAGCTCAGAATTTTGGTTTTCTTATATATTCTTTTGAAGGAAATTTCATCAAAATGCTCCACCCATAAAAGTATTATATCTGGCCTGCCTTCCCTACCCCACCTCCCCCTTCCCCAACCCCTCCCGCCAGTGGGTGCGCTTTTCATGGATGGTTGCTATATTTGGAGGATGACACAGTTTGGCCGTCCATTGAGGGACAATGCTGGTAAATAGAAGATAAAAAATAGAATGGTTGACATTCCTGTTAGTTGACAGTTATCTCTGACAAATTTTACTGGATCCACCTACTTCCAGGGCAAAAAATGTAATAAGCTAATCTGATGGTTTCAAAGCTGAGATATAATTTGATGTTGACATGGATGATATTCCTTTGTCATACATTTGTTGCGCAGGACTTATTTTTTCTAAGGAGTTATACAGAACTTGATATAATGTTTTTCTGAGGCTCTATTCTCTATTGGCATCAGATGACAATCTTAATCTCAAGACGGTATGGCGAAGTGGCATTGATGTTGCGGTCACTACTATGGGGATGCCTTCTGCTGTCGCATGGAATTCCTCATTGTTTCTGTTGTACCTCTGTGAATCGTATTAGACAGAAGAATGAAGGTATTTATGAGTTGAACTCGTGAAGAAATCATTCATGGCTTCATGTCATCGTCCTATTTCAACAGAAGCTAGTGTTTTCGGACTGCAGGCATGGTTAGTTGAAGAAATGCTCTGCCTTTGGCTTGTTATCGTAATGTTCTCCTTTTATCTGTTTTACTCGCCAGGGATTTAACATCAATAGTTTGTGAGTGCATTTCAGCGTCTGTCCAAAAGGAAATCGGTACCTCCAGGCCCGGCTGGTATATTTGACAAGCAATCTTGTCTTGTTCTTGGTGAGATTGTTTAAGTATTTCTTATGCATAGCATCGCAAACACTCTTCAGATAGAATAGCAACTCATCTATTTTCATAGAGTTCACTGCTCGACATGTAAGATATGGACAGCATAACTACCACGCGACATGGTATTCAGGAAAAACACGAGGTGAGCTCGACTGAGGTGAATGACACTCCTGTCAAGCGACCAGCATGTTATCTGGTTTGAGCATAAAGAACCCGACACTGCTTCAAAACGAACTGTTTCCACATCTCTAACTGTAGAAAACAGGCGACCCAACATGCGGTTCTTCAATGGGGCGATTCCCACCACCTGCCCATGGACCTTCCCTTGACTAAAAATCATTCTGAATTAGGCATGTGGAGAAGCTGCGAGAGGAAATCAATGGACGATGACGAGCGAAAACACCCGACTTCCTCATTGGGTGCCAACGCAAGACCTACTTTCGGTGGGGACCCGGTTGGAAAATGACTCAGCCTCGCCCCCTTAGAATACGATTTATACGTGGCATAATGCAAAATGTGATGCAATGCGGACTGACCATCACATTAGATTTAAGTTAAAATCATATCTTTCCTAGATTCAGTGATCACTCTGCGAAAGTGACGCATCACACGGATCGCGCAAGAAGACAAGGCCTAAATAGGCTAAGATAGTAGAGCAGGTCGCGGTCCAAAAGTGACAAACCACTGGTCTCTCCTCCTTGGAAGCCAATCTTTTTGAGATCGTCAAACTTTTATTTATTCCGATGGTAACTGGCGAATGCCGAGTCGGCCCCTTTGTTTATCTTATAAAGATTGGACACTTGGGTTGTTTGCTTTCCTATTTTATTGTCAATCATTGAGCTTGCACAGTTAGTTTCTGTTAAAGCTGATACCAGGATGAACAGAACTTTTCCTGTAAGTGCTTCTAGTCCTTTGTGGGATTTTATGGTTTTATTTGGTGGTAAGGTATCATGGGTCATGGCTAAGAATTGGAGAGAAATCGATGAGGATGGTGGAATGTGCTCGTACATCGAATGTGCAAAAAATCGTGGATGTGCATCATAACCTCTTGCTAATTTCATCGCTCCGACTCCCAATTCCTAATGCAAATTCTTCAACCTTGCATGAGGGAATGATTTTAGGATCATGTCTGTGAATGGTGATGCATCACTGCATCTTTGGCATGGTTTGATGTGATGATGTGAAACGATTTCTCACATGATTTCACTTGCTTTCGAAATGACTTGTTAGGCGAGGTGGAGCCGAAACTCAGTGTTTGTGTAAGCTAATTGACATAACTTGATGACGGTGGTTTTTCAATTGTATTCAACATCAAAGATTTATCGGAAATATGCTTAGAAAGTCTTTTGATCTATGTGATAACTTATGTTTAATAAATTAAAAGTTGAAGAATTTGATCCCAAAAAAAAGGGCAAATTCAACAAAGATTATGTGTTTCTCAGACGAGAGCCCCTTTTCATTCCTTCCCCAATTACAACATCCCCACTTACAACATAATTCTCGGGGTTTCTTCTTTCCATCTTTTTGCGTAGCACGAAGAAAGCTGGAAAGGGTTGGAGATTGTAGGACTCCCGTCAGGCGTCAGCTCAGGTTCTAATTGTAGGGTGAACCTGAACTAATTATCAACGACAGCCATTGTTAAATCCATGTGATTCACGTAAAACAATTAGGTTAAACCTAATTCGCAGACTCCACAAGAGACCTCTTTCTGATTCAGAGACAATCGTGCTGTCAAAGCCATGATCCTTCATAGTGTGGAGACCGCAATCAAGGTGGTACTTCGCCTTGGAAGGACGGTGGTTGCGCTCTCCTAGCAGTGACATGTCGGCTTGTGAAAGATCATTCCTACATGGACTAGAAAGTGAGATCTCATCTTCTCAGCATAAGTCAAAACACTGAGATGTTATCGTATGGATTAGATGCAAAACAACCTCTGAGCTGGTTTGCACCACCGAAACTGGTGACCGCTCTCATCGAAGTTAACTTGGGACCTGTCCAAATTTGACGGTTCAGATGAATATGGCAAGAAACCAATCATCATGACCGTATCACCGTAGCACTCAAGGATGATGTTAAAAGTACAGCGTCGGGTTCAAGAATAGACTTTCTTCCAGGGCAATCTGAATCAGAAGCCAGGAAAGTCTTCACTAGTTGCTGGCAAGAAACAACAAAGTTTGCAGCTAGCTAGCTTTCATCAGAACAATCTTCAACTCATTCTGAAAATCTCATCTTTAACAAATGCAGCCCTCAAAATCCATCATGGTCAGATAAGCTCCGATTAGAATTGGAAAGACATTAATGCCTCCAAAGTCTCCTATCTTAAAGACATTAATGCCTCCAAAGTCTCCTATCTTTAGAGATATACATAAATCTCACGAGCAGAATATATAAGCTAAAATTACCCCAGAAAGCGAATAAGATAAAAGCAAGAAAAATTTCTACAAGAAGAGAATTTCAACAAACATGATGCTAGAAATGATATCTAATTCCAGAGCTTGAGTGATAAGTCGAGCTTCTGCAGCTCCTCCTGATTAGCTTTCAACCGGGCACTGGTTGTCGTCCCCCAGCAACCACTGCTACTGGTGTCGTTTCCCAAAATACCCATTGAAGGTGTGATATTATCGAATCTACCAACACTAACTCTTGAAGAAGAATAAGATGATGATCCTCCTGTTGCATTTGCTTGATGATGACTGCTCTCCATGGGCAGCAACCTTCCCACTGCTGGCTGTTGACCCAATATTGGAGGCCTATTCCAAACATGGTTCCCATACCCACCATTCCCAATAGGACTGGCACCAAAGGAAGGTGCATGAGAAGGCTTGTGGATCATGGAATGCGCCTGAATTCCAAGAGATCGGTTGCTATAGGCGCCGCCTCCGAGAAGAGGGAGAGAAGACATGCTCGAGTAATGGTGGTGGTGATGGGGCTGGTCCATGTAAAAAGGGTTTCCCAGGACATGTAAGCCCGTCGCACCTAGCCTTTGTCCTCTTTTCGCAAGAGTCCGCTCTCTCTTGTGCGCGTTTTGGTGTCCTCCGAGTGCTTGTGAGCTGTAGAACTTTCTCTGGCAGTAGTTGCACGAGAAGACCTTAGGCTCCGCTTCGGAAGGAGCTTCAGCAGCTTCCTCTGGCGATGTCTCAGGACGGCCCATGTCCAAGAAGTGGATGAGGTTGGGTTCCGGGCAGGACCCGCGATTGGAGTCGCCGCACGAAAGGTTTAGGTCTAGTGGCCTAGTAGGTTGAGCTGATGGTTGACCTTGATCTTGATATGTCCTCTCTTCTTCTTCTTCCTCTTCTTCTTCCACATAGATAAGTTCTTGCTTGTTTTCTTTGGAGTTTTGGAGGGGAGTGTGTGGGCACGGAGGAGGCTCGGGCGCCGATATGATGGTGGAGGACTCGGATGGACATGGCGGATCTTTAGCGTGCGGTGCTTCCATGGGAGGATGCAAAGAAGGAAATTGAAGGGCTTGATCTCTGCGGATGGATTATGAAATTATTGAAGATGGGTGGGAAATAAGATTAAAGGGAGTACTGTTGTTCGGTAGTAATTGGCTCTTCTATATAAGGAAGGGTAAATTGTCGTACGGAGTTCATATATAGTAAAGTTAAGAAAAGAAGAATCAATGAATAAACTAATAGAGAAAGAAAGAGAGAGAGAGAGAGAGAGAGAGATAGAGAGAGATTGAATGACTTTTTTGTTCTGTACACGCTGATAAAACTACAAAAAAAATTGGATGTCACATTTTTCAAGAAGGGCAAATACCTTAAAAAATATCTTAAATTATACCCATCCAAACACAAATACAATAAACTCCAAATATCCCAAATCTTATTTGTGCCACCAAAAAAAAAAAAAAAAAACTCCAATTTATATATGTGTGATATATATACTGTCTATTTCAATTTCATCCAAGATATATTTATAAGTTTGGGGTTTTTTATAGTTTTGTTTCACAATGGACAAATTTAGGAATTTTAGTGATATAAGAAAAGATTTTTTTTATGGTAGAGTTAATATCAGAAGTTTCAAATAATGAATTCTCACAAGAGTAATACTAGTTATATTATCATCGATTGGCAGCAAATTACCATACTAAATGATGTGATGAACTCTTTTTAGCGTTGAACGTGACCCACTAATTTACATGCTCTCCTCTCGTCGCTCTGCGGGACATAAAATCAAAAGAACATGAAATTAAAGGACCGAGGGAGCACATCACGCGCAACAAACAAAAGTGGTTCATCAATCATGTGGGGAGACAGGGCTGACCTTGGGGGAGAAATGGCAAACTGAAAACAGCTTTTCACGTTTGTACTTGAAGGTCCATCCATGAGCCCCATGGCCATGGGGGCAAAGGGCGATTGCAGCGCCCCATCCTTGATTTTTATTGTTTCCTCTCTGCTCCTTTGGTGGGGGCATCACATGCGCCTCTCTTTTGATCCATCCTGGGGGCCAATCCCTAAAGCAAGAAAAATGTAATTATTGTTTCCAATGGGATGGGTTTCTCTCAAACTCCATGTCTGGTAACTCCATCATGAAAAGAGAAACGAGGTTTCAGGAATTTCATTGATTTTTTGGCCAATTACTAATGATGGGATTCATGTTCTGCTTGTGGATTCTTCATTAATCTTTGGTAATGTAGATTATGATGTCGATTCTTCTAGCATGTGTCTAGCAATTTTGTTTTGGTGATTTTTCACCGCCTGTATAACTTCGAATTCTTGAAATTGGAGGTTTTTATGAAAATTTAGTTAACAACCTCAAACAATTCAAGAAGTCGAGGGGACAGAGGAAAATGAGGAACAGATGTGGGAAATGAAGTAGATTTTGAAATTTTTGTGAAGAAGAGGGTTGGAAAATTGAAATAATTCTTTTTTTTTCCTTCCCTTCTATGGTTTCTAAACATAAATGGTCCATAAATTTTGGTGTAATGTGCAACGTAATTCATAAATTTTTACTTTGTTCAATGTGACCCTTGAACTTTTGTTCAATATGTAATGTGGTTCCTAAACTTACAATATATTCAATGTGGTCCCTAGACTTTAGTATATATTCAACTTAATCATTAAAGTATATGAAAATGTTTAATATTGTCATTTTATTAATTGAAATTTATGTATAAAACAATCTCATTTTCACATTGCCTGCCTCACTTTTCCAAGTGTATCGAACCATATTGCATTGAGTAGTTAAATTATGTAAACTCTTCTTTCAACAATGAATTATAAACCAATCAAATTAGCAAATATTCCATGGCAAACTCTAAAAGTGAGCATTCAATTGATGCTTGCTCTTAGGTCGGTGATGTCAACTAACTTTAGGAACACCAATTCAATCCACCCACCAAATTGAGATACGTAGCTTGATAAGTAGTCGATGTGACTTAGGTTCGCAAATTTGTAAATTCTCCCCATAACAATGTCAGCACAATCTAACTAAATCAACATCTTGAACAAGCCCAAGCAAATTATATTCTCCAAATCTAGCACATTACCTAAACAATTCAAATTGCGTAGCATTTGTCATATCATGTCATATTCACTTGGATTTATTCTTTTATTTAGCTAAGTAAAAGGGCTCAATCGCCGCCAAACTATAGATTACTCATAGAAAAATATATTTTTCAATTTAAGACCATAAATCTGTCATTGCGTCACCACTTACTAGGCAAACCTGTCACCTCTATCGCATCACGATATAAATGAAGAGCCCAAGACCAGTAATATATGTAAGTTCAAGCTCGTTTTTGCAGAGTAATCAAGATTTTATTCTCAGGTAAAACGACTGAGATGCCAATGTCAAAGCCAAGATCCATAGCCTAGCCCCTACGCAATCCTCGTGGTAACAACGGACGTGGAAGGGCCCAATAAAGCGAATTTACAAATGTGTACGATCACCTCTTTTGTTTATTGTAAAGATGGTCGCGTCTCTGAAGAATTAATGTAGAATACCACATGTTTCATCCCAAACAGGACAGCCTCGATACTTCCCAAACGTGTTCAACTTTGTAGTATTAAAAGCTACACCTAATCTACAAGCCTATATGCATCTATGTATAAACAAGATATTAATATGGGGTGACATTCGAAAATTTCTTTAAAATGCAGGGTACGTGACTGACACAACCATTTAAAGGATTTAGAAATTTCTTCTTTTAGTTTGATAAAAGAATATTACAAAAGCCACCATTCTTTTCACTATAATATCACACGTCATTTATTTATAAAATTTATTTACTCTTTACATATATTTCGACTAGATTGAACAGTGGCATTAAAACCAGATTTGATTCTAGATTTATTTTGTCAATTTTGTCAATTTTGTCTGTCATTTCTAAATTCGATTTGCTTGTGAGAGAGTGTGTTGTAATATCTTCAATAGTTGTGATCTCCTTTTACGATAGAACATTTGAGATGTGTATGGACACCACACGCAAGGGAAGGCGTGCCAAAACTTGAGAGATGAACGCATCCCAACACATATGGGTAGGTATAGGGGCATGGCTCTTGGACAAAGAACAATTGAACATGCTAAGACAGATTCCAAACACTTCTTTAGGGCTTTCCAGCGTAGGCAGGTTTGTCTTGTCATGTTGACTGCTTTTCTGTTTTTTCTTTTTTTCTTTTTAATTTCTCAGCCATTGGATTAACTCCTTACCGACTTTTCTTCTTTTATTAGGTCATACACTAAAACATTATATCATTATCCTTCAAGTCCCACGAATGTGAAAACATTTCGTGGTTTCTTTTTCTCTTTTTGAGGGTGGAGAAAGAGAGAATTATCGAATTAAGAAGATCCGTCTTTGTTGAATGATTAGACCCAAGAAAATTATAAAAATAGAGATTCTACGTTGAAAGCATATGGGATCATATCATCTCTAGCTGGCAAGCTGAAAAAAGAAAAGAAAAGAATGATAATATATTATGGGAAATTAAGTAACGTGTAGTGTGACACGAGTCTATATAAAATGCTGTCTCATCTTGAGCTTCCTTCGTTTTCATAATGACTTTCTCCCTAAAATTAGAAAACAGTCTTTTCGGTGTTATGTCACTAACGAAAGGCATTGACGAAACTATAGGATATAGATGAAGGCTTAGGCATTCATGCAATTCAAGCCCCTAGCAAAAGGTAGGTGAACGGAGATTGAGATTGTGGTTCTTATATGAATCATATTAACCGGAGCTAACTTTAAATTTTTGTTGGAACATTATCAGTTAGGTTAGTAGATAAAAACGTGGTTTAAAATTATGTAGGCAGGCAAGACTATAAGATTAATTGCAAAAATATATAATAAGGAAGATAAATATGGGGTTAGTAATTTTTAATTTAACATCTATTGCATTGATATCATGTATTTGAGACTACTACTAATTGTAGTTTAAACTATTAAATGAAAGCCCGATTTAATATTTAAATGTTCTAACACTGTTGATAACTAAATATTTTAATTATGCCCCTCACACGTAGACATGACTTGGCCTAAGGTTAAGTGTGGATGTATATAGTAAGGGAGACAAATGAGAGGCTTGGAAAGCTTTGAACTTAGCAGATCCTACTTTGATACCATTTAAATTGTTGTGGAACAATTATCCTAATAACTTAAGTTACCAAATGAAGATGTGGGTTAATATCTACGTATTTTAACAATAGGAATTGACCAACATATAGAATATTCTTCGCGATGTAGAATTATAATGAGGTATGAATTTCCTGTCTAGTGCGAGCAACAAATGTTCTAATATATGTGACACATGTTGATTATATTGGATAATCACAAAATGAAGTGTTTTTATAATGTACCAGATAATTTCTAGCAAGAGAAGGCACATATCGTTACAATCGCAAGTGTTTCTAAAGGCAACTTCGAGGAGTTTTAACTGATAATCGATCACCTTCAAATGAATGCGATTGTGGAAGGTCATTCAAACCTCACTAAACCAATGATGAATAGTCGGAAGTCTGTTTACTATATAGTCTTGACTGTTGTCATAGTCAACAAGGTTGAAACTTCCAGGAGCATAGCTACTCTCTTGCAAAATGTGCTGATGATGATATATTATAGATAATCTCGTTATTGTCTGATAGAGTAAAAATATGTATCATTTAGAAGGTGCTTATAGCTATATCTCTGCTGGCTTGAGTTGGATAACTTTTTCTCTATCTCTGTTTGTGTATGGTCTTCAGTTGTGTAATTGGTCAACTCATGTCTAGTGTCCACGAATACATGAGACGGAAATTCATTGCGATCAAGAAATTGCCCTCTTTTGCATAATCCCAAGATTCATTGAGGCTTCTAGGAATCCTGGGTTGCCATATTAAGGGCAAATAAGGTTAATCAAAACCCCGATTATGTTATCTCCATTTTTTTTGTCGTATTTGACATGAATTGGTGGGGCGACGATGACAAATGGCCGACAAAGAAATTGGGAAGCTGATGTGGAGTCCCCTCATTCAATGATAATGCTTCCCCTCACTGTTTTATTAGTTTAACATGATCAAATCTCCAAAGTTGCCCCCTTAGATCAGAGTATAATCTAGCTTTGTCCTTTTATAATGTTATTTTAATATGGGGTTTGTGCTCTTGTATTTGTCCACCGCCAATTCCTTAGGAGTTATATGAAATGATAATGCAACCGATAAAAATAAATTCTCATACGGCTGTATCGAATTAATAAACGGTATATTTTTGCACTAATTAAAATTTGAAAGTTCTATTCTTCTTCTTTTTTTTTTCGCAAATAAATTTACGATATGCCATACGTGCCGCCTAATTCTTTGTATCAGCAGTGAATCCGAAAACAAAAGTCAATTCTAGACCCCTTTTTCTTCCAAACCCTAATACCACATGAGAAAAAGAAAAAAAATGATGAGATGAAGAGAGGTTTGAGTGGGGGTTTTGACATGATTCTTTTCAATTTCTGCAATAAAAAAATTGACATGATATTCTTTTAAATTGGCAGATGCTGAAAAAGAACAAATTCATATGATTCGATGAGCAATTTACTTGTCTAATCAAAATGAACAACCAAATCTCCTTTTGAGATCTCTTTGTCCGGGCAAATAAATCCTGCTTTGGATCATCCAACCAAGAGGAAGCCCCACAGAGTTCCAATCCTCCCCCTCTTCCCCACCAAAGAAAATATCTTATACTATAATATATCAACTCCTTAATGTGAAATGACTTTATTCTTCTCCTTTTCCAACCCTCGACCAGCTCATGACGCATGAAAGTGTAAGTTTCTCGGCAAATCCATACATAGGATTCATGATTGCATTTCAAATGTTCCTATAAAGATTTTCTGCTTCTTTTTTGGTATAATGATTTCAGACTCTCTAATTGTAAAAAGATTATTTTCGACAAGTCTCATTGGATCACTAGTGAAAAGAATGATAAGTTATATATTGTGAGAAAATTTGAATTTATGATTTTCAAATTTGATTTTTTTTTTCATAATACTTCGATCCTTAATTTTCACTTATTTTGCAGTCTAGCCTACATTTACGCTGAAAATTGGTCAATGTTCTTGTGCTTACGATGTAACACACAATTTAAATGAAAGTTACCATTAGGATACTACAATCAAAAAAGATTATTATCACAATTTTTATGCTCACAGTTGTGTAAGTATATAGTCAACTCCGGTAACCTGAAAATGAACTTCAACAGGAATGAATTCCCAGGACTATATTTACACGAAAATAAAATTTTAGAGACTAAACGACTTCAATTCCAACTAAGAACTTCGCTGAATTTAAATACTTGGGTTGAGTGGTATATAAAAAAAAAAAAAAAAAAACTGTGCATCCTTTTTGGGCTTGTTGAGTTCCATATATCAGTCCAATTTCTCCTTTAAAAAATTTGGCATGGTCAAAATTCATTTATAATGAAGGTCCAATTAAAAATATGATTTAGAAAAAAGAAGAAGCATGTATTGGTGGAAACTTTTTATAATTGAGTTGGGGCAATTGTCCCCGATAAATGTAAGGAGGCATAGCCCCCTACTAGGTTGATGACAAGCGTGCTAAGTAACCACTTTATTTCTATTAATCATTAGTTTTCATCATTTTACTCCAACCCGCACAAATATTTTTATTTCACAACCAGCTTTTTTTCTGACTAAGTTACACACAGACACATATATATTTCTGTGGAAAATTGTACAGCTATAAATCCAGACTAGTTTGTTAATATTAAATTAAATCTAATGAGAGAAGGGAACTGAAATCAGGTGTACCCAAGTTGGCGGAAGGCCTAGGGTTTATGGGTCAAAACGCATATCCCACTATAAATTAAAGAAAGTTCAGAAAATGATCAAGTTGGGGGGCACTTGGCCTGTCTTTCTTTCTAATTTCTTCTTGCTTTCTTGATCTCTCCTTTGGTTCTCGGGTCAATTGATTAGATTTGTAGAATCCAATCAGCATGCGGCAACATTTCTAGTTAATAATAAATAGATTTCGTCAGACCACCACTTTGTCCTGAGCCTATCCTTTCGTTAATGACACCTCAAAAACGTAAGTCATGAAACTTCCTCGATTACAATTAGTGGGAAAGTCTTCCAGTGCCTCATTCTTTATTTCTGATTTGGTATATAAGTGGAATCTGGATCAAGTTTCATGTATCTGGATTAGTCCACTTCTCCAGACAATCTTAAGGGTTGATCTCGTGCATTCAGGACTTCACTCCTAAAGTGCTCCCAACAAGTCTCAAGCCAAAATACCATGAGAAGATGAGCAAACTCTCTTACCATTTATGTCAACACTTTATTAATTTCAAGCGCATCGGTAAAAGCTTGTAAATTCTTCAAAAAAATCCTAATAAATCATCATATGGTGTGAGAAATGGTTACAGGTGCAAATGGCATTCGCCAAACTTGGGCCCATAGTACCAGATAGTCGATACATAGCGAGTTCCAACAACCCACCATTCACAGTGGGAGACGAAATGTAGCCTGCTTCATTATTCAGTCCAACTATACACGATTTGTCTTTGCCTAATTTCCGGCCCACAAAACAATTAGCAACAACTATGGTTTCTGACTTAAAAGAAACGCACGATCAGGCTCGACAGGGTGACAAATTACAATACGGTGGCGAGAGACCAGCCTTGATAGTCAAAGAGATATGGGTTTCAACGCCCTCGCACCGGTATTTAGTGCGATCTCAATCGATGTCTCATGAGAGGCGGCTTGTACAACTAAATATCTTATTGACCCACGATGTGTTCGAATTTGAATTCCCTTCTACTAAGAGAGAAACCAAAAAGGAAAATAAAGAGAATTGCAAAGGATTTCATTGTAGATGAGTCTTGCTAGGTATGTGTCTTTGTTGCAAGTGTTTCTGTTGTGCTTGATTCAAGTAGTGCATTATCAGATGAGTTGACTTCTTCCGCCATAATTACTTCCATATTCCGTTGAGTGGGATTTGACAATGAGTTTTGAGTCAATGGTTGGAAAACTTCGTTTTCTCGATATTAATTCACATAGAAATTCAAGAGCGGGGGTCTTAATTGAATTGGAGAGACTCGAATTCACACTAATGTCATAGATTTACTTAATTTAGATACCATATAATTAAGCACTAAATGAACAGGCTCGAAAAAATCCTTGTATAACTTCTTCAATTTCATGAAAAAGAGAAAAATGACTGACAGGTGTTGGTATGTATATATACAAATAATTTGCTTGAAGTGATTTGATGTCTTATGGAGTGATAGAGGTCATAATCAACTTAGGTGGAGGTTACCATTGCAGATAGGCTGCGTTTGGAAACTGCTTTGTAAATGGGCTTTGAACACCTGAAATCCTTTGGGCTAAATATGAGGTGTTTGGGAAAAATTTTACAAGTCCCATTAGCTGAAAGCTAGCATTCTCAAGGCTAAAAGCCCAAGGCTGGTCTTGGGATACCTTGGGCTTTGAGCCTTCTATACATGTAAAAATTATTGTTTATCATCTTATGCATTCACTGTTCATCTTCTCCGTTGAGGGCGGTCGGCGGGGTTGCGGAGGGCTGCGAGAGGCCAGCGACCGACTAGAGAAAGGTTGGCAACCGTCACAACGACCCAAGCAATAGTCACGGCAACCTAGGTGACCGTCGCCAGAGTGTCGTGGCAACCTCCACGTCATCTAGGTAGCGGTGGCCTCCATAGGGGGCCGTGCGATTTGCGTCTCGGTGACCTCGTTGGGGCCGCGCAACCTTAGGCAAGGGTCACGTGGCCTCGACAACAACTGCTTGGGGTCGTGCGACCACCAATGAGGTCACGCGACCTAGGCACAGCCCTTGCCAAGGTCATGCAACCTCAGGCGCGGCCCTCACCGAGGCCCCTTGACCTCATGCAAGGGTCTCACTGGGGGTCACATGACCCCCACCGGTTGTCGCTCGACCTCGAGCGACTCTCGTTGGTGGTTTCCAGGGGCCACCTAAGGTCTAGCGACCTTAGACAACGGCTGCAGCCAGCAATCCCATATTGCCAACAGCTGCTACCCTTACCGGCCAAATATATTTTTTTCTTTTGTTAATAATAAATGTGCTTTGTAAATATAAGTCTTCCAAACACCATTTTGCTCAAAGATACTATGTAATGGACTTTCAGATTATAATTTTTCAAACACAATTTGCATTTTGAAAAGCCCTTTTCACTTAAAGTATTTTGCATTTTCCTAAAGACTTTCCCCAAAAGTCTAACCAAACACATTCATACTCGTTTTGAGGTGAAAATCATATCATTTTGCTAACGGACATGTATCTTGTTCGACTAGTTTTTGATTTGTTGGTTACATGCTTGAAGGTGATCACATGTAATTCTAAAATAGATAACGAAGAGAAAAAAATCAATCTGTCTCTGCTTCCATCACCACATTATGTTAAGTGTATCATCACGACGGATCTCTCTTCCTCCAATCAGGAATGGAAGAAAATATGTTTCTTTTTCGTAAAGTGAAATGATAGCTACAAAAAAAGAAATGATAGCTACAAAACATTAAAAAATATTTTCAACATGATATCACCACTACACGTTTTTCAACGGATGATATGGTGCATTTTCCATCTATGATCGATGATAGAGTCAATAAAATTGTACCGTAAGAACGAATGGCAAAATCACGAGATTTTACAATATATGTTACTTAATTCATTTCATGAAAAGCGTCGACAAAACTATAAATAAATAAATAAATAAATATATATATATATATCATCGCGTATTTTCCATGACATTGCATTAGAATCCATGTTGTGAAGTAGGGGTGTGTAAAAGAACCGGGACCCGCCCGAACCGCCTAGAAGCGGTGGTTCTTAAGGGAACTAGTCCGGTTCCCGGTTCCATGGGCAGATCCGCCCGCCTGCCCACTCAGACTGGGACTAGTTATGGACCATTCTCTTTTAATTCTCTCGAACAGCATATCGCCAGGCCATCCTCCACACCTTTTTCTCATTTGTGGGGACTGAAATAAGGTTTGCTTGTTTAACAGCAAAGAAAATTTGTTGGCTTGGGAATCTTCTGAATAAACTTAGAAAGCAGAATTTTGCCTTGCTATATAGAGGATGGTGGGGGGTGGTAGCACTGTATGATAAACATCATCTGTTTGGCTCCAGAAGTGGCCTTGCGTGGACATTATGCAAATGATGATGATGTAAATCTTCTAAATTATGTGGTGGAGCTAAGCCGGTGAACTTGCCCATGCCAATGGTGCAAGTCCGGCCCTTTAGCGAAGAGAGAATCAAGAGAAATGAATGTGTATGATCATTGAACTGTTTAGGAGATCTTTAATAATTTTGGCTACGGAGGGGATCGTTGATGGTTGGTAGGTTTTTTGTGCCATTCTTAGTAGGGTGAGGAGCTTGTTCACGCTCGTTCTCGTTCTATAATGAAATTTGACAAATAGCAAAGAGCCAACATGGTGTATGGATAGATAATTATGGAAGGTTAACTAATATTCCAAATGTTTTTTTCTAGGACTACGATCGTGCTATAATTAGTTGAAATTAGATAAAATGGGCATCAACCCACTGGCATAGGGAAACGAGCGTCGCAAGTAGTTATGGCGTAGGGTCGGATGGGATCTATTTCACTCCGACCGAAGATTTACTTTAGTTCAGTTGCATGATTGATCTATTTCGCAAGTCATGAGGTTGGACCGGTTCTATGGATCCACCTGAGAACCGGACCGAATCGGCGGTCCAGTTCCCGGGTGGATCCATGCAACAAGCGGGTGGTTCCCGGTTCCAATTTTTCAGAACCAGTTCTTAGCGGGCGGTTCCCTGTTCTAGGTTGGGAACCACCCACCGGGACTATGCACACCCCTATTGTGAAGAAACTAAGCCACAAATCATGAAATTAAATACTCAAGATATTCGAATAATATACTAGGAGCACAATTAAAAGAGCACGGAACATGATAAATTGCTCAAGGATAAACGGAGCTGAAAACTAATTTTCCAACGAAAGTATCAATTCCTTCTATTTTAATTACTAGATAAAACAAAGCAACGTCGATTACCGATATAAGTTCAACATGGATGTCATAATGTTATCTTGTATATGATCTGATTTATATAAATGACGTGATATAAGATCCAGCGCGTAATTGAATTCATGTACCGTACTTAACAAGATAAGGCTTGTTATATAATGGTAGCTTGGATATAGGCCAACATCTAATTATAGTAAATTGTGATTTTGAATTTAGGTTTTTAAACAAAGTTGGCATCTCATCTTCCCTTGCATTGACAATTCTGGGTCAACGGGAGGTTGGATTTCCCTTAATAGGAGAACGTGCAAGCTTCTAGCTGAAGTGAATTTCTGGACCACGCATATTAATGTCTCTTGAATGCAGATTAGCTGCAATGCATGCTTGCTCATTCAGTAACCCAAAGTTGCCGGGAGCACTAACGTCGACATGCCTCTCAGATCGAACAGGCCGATTAAAACCCGGGGAGCATCTAACTTGACGCTCAAGGATTCGCTCAAGAAAGAGATGTCCAAGCCAAGAAAAGGCCGGTCATCTCCGACACACCATGTAAAAAGAGCTTCCTGTACAAACAAGCTCGGCCCACTTGTTCCCGGGTAAGTTTGACTACTTCTCAAGTTGTCTTTAATTCCTCGATCGACGCGTTCGAAGTTCCAAATGACAGTTAAATAGCGACAGATACCTCACATCCCATCAGGAGACTTGGATTTTAACATAGCTCCTGCGAACTTTGTAGGCATGGCCAGTCTTCGAATAATCTTGTCGCTTCTGCTTCTAGCGGCCTTAGGCATAATTGCTCAGTGTGGCGCCTCTCGGGCTATCAAAGCAGCTTACTGGCCGTCAGATGCTGAATTACATGCATCCTCCATAGACACCTCGTATTTCACTCACATTTACTATGCGTTCCTCTTGCTCGAGCCAACCACGTTCAGGCTCAATGTCACTGCGTCTGACCAAACCAAGCTGCCTGGATTGACGGGCATGCTGCAGAAGCGAAAGCCGGCGGTAAAGACCCTCCTATCCATAGGTGGAGGCAGGTCGGACTCAAATGTGTTCTCCAAGATGGTGAACAGCTCAGAGACTCGCACAGCATTCATAAACTCCACCATTGAAGTAGCTCGAAAATACGGTTTTGATGGAGTTGACTTGGACTGGGAGTATCCAGCTGATGAACAAGACATGTCCAACCTCGCTCTGCTTTACAAAGAGTGGAGAAAAGCCCTGGATAAGGAGTCCCAAAGAAGTGGTAAAATCCGCTTATTACTGACGTCTGCTGTGTACTATGCATCAGGATTTCAGGTTGACGGTCCACCCAGATCGTACCCCAGTCAGGCAATCCGGAAGTACGTGGACTGGGTCAGCCCCATGTGCTTCGACTATCACGGGTCCTGGGAGAATTTCACGGGCGAGCATTCGGCACTCTATGATCCGAAGAGCAACATCAGCACGAGCTACGGAATCAGTTCCTGGATTCGAGCTGGTGTGCCGAGCCACAAGCTGGTGATGGGCCTACCGTTGTATGGGAAGTGTTATAACTCATAAAAACACCAATCAAAACAGAAAAATTTCTGTTTTTGAGAGAGAGAGAAGATGAAAAACAGAGCACTTCATACGTCTTGTGCTTAAGAAAAAAAACTGTCAAGTACAACCCCTAAATACAAAACAAAAACTGCTCACGTACGTGCAACACATAACTGCACACAAACGTGCTATTAACTTCCTAGAAAATAACAAAAACACTAAACAAATAACTACATTGAACTTGGCTGTTTTTTAATAAAAAAACAGAGTAAAACAGAGTAAAAACAGCAGAAAACAGAATAAATAAAAGAAAACATAAAACAGCAACGGAGACATTATAATCCAACAAACTCCTCCTTGGATCAGTTGCTGCTGCATACTCCAATTTTCTTTCTTAGTACTTCAAATCTTCCAGCTTGAAGTGGTTTTGTGAACATGTCTGCAAGCTGATCTTCGATCTGCAATAGACCAACTTAACTTCGCCACTTTGTTGCACCTCACGCAGAAAGAAAAATTTGACTTTGAAATGCTTGGTTTTGCCATGGAAAACTGGATTCGAGATATTGCTAACGCCGCTTGATTATCCACGTTAACTTCAATGCAATCACTAGAATTCAACCACAGATCTTTCATTATCTTTTTCAGCCACAAAGCTTGATTTGCAGCTGCAAAGAGCTGCTATAAACTCGGCCTCTGCAGTAGGCGAGCTACAATCTCTTGCTTTTTGGAACACCAGGAGAAACAAGCAGAACCAATATTGAAACAATACCCAGACGTACTTTTCATGTCATCAACTGAACCAGCCCAGTCACTATCAGAAAATCCTTGCAGATTAAACTTCTGACCTTTCTTAAACTTCACACCAAAGAACAATGTTCCTTTGAGATATCTTAATACCCCTTTTGCTGCAATCAAATGTAACTGACTAGGACTACTCATAAACCTAGATAAAATACTCACAAAGCAAATAAAATATCTGGTCTGGTTCTTTGTAAGATACATGAGACACCCAATCGACTTCTATACATAGAAGCATCTACTGCATCTGTTCCATCATTCTTCTGCAGTTTTTCTTTAGCAGCCATAGGAGTGCTTACACTTCGACAATCTTCCATCTGAAACTTCTTTAGAATTTCCTTCATGTATTTTTTCTGACAGATAAAGATCTCATATAAAGCCTGTTTGACTTCCAAACCCAAAAAATAAGCCATCTTTCCCAAGTCTGACATCTCAAAAACTGCAAATAGATCTTGCTTCACCTTCTCTATCAATTCCATGTCATTCCCCGTCACTAATAGATCATCTACATAAAGTGACAGAATTACAACACTGTGATTCACCTTCTTGACATAAAGAGTGAACTCACTTAAGCTTTTTACGAAGCCAAAATCCTGCAAATATCGATCTATCTTCCCATACCAAGCTCTTGGAGCTGCTTGATCCATATAGAGCTTTCTTCAACCTGTATACACTCTCTTCTTGCCCTTTGATACTGAAACCTTCAGGTTGTTCAACAAAAATCTCCTCCTCAAGCTCTCCATTCAGAAATGCAGACTTGACATCTAACTGAAATATAGGCCACCCTTCTCTCCGCTGCAATAGCTAACGTTAACCTTATTGTATCAAGTCGTGCAACAGGAGCAAATGTTTCAGAATAGTCTACTCCCCATATTTGTGCATAGCCTTTCACCACCAGTCTAGCTTTGTGTTTATTAACAGAACCATCAGGATTAAGTTTTGTTCTAAACACCCACTTAACCCCAATCACATTCTTATCAGATGGTCTGTCAACAAGCTCCCATGTGTGATTTTTCTGGATCATTGAAATCTCCTCCTGCATTGCTGCAATCCACCTCTGATCCTCCTTAGCTTCCACAAAGTTAGATGGTTCGAGCATTGCCACATTGCTTCTTTCATAGATTTCAGCAAGTGACCGTGTACCTCTCACTGGTAAATCATCAACACTGTCTTCCAATCCATCTATAACTTCATCAACCTCTAAATCTGTTGCAGGTTGTTTTTCAAACTATTCTTTGTTCCGCACTCTTTCCTTCCATCCAATTCCACTCATCTTCCTCTAGAAAAACAACATCTCGCTTACGGTCACCTTTCTGTCATAGGGTGAAAAATTCTGTAAGCCTTTGATTGGAGACTGTACCCAATGAAGATTCCAAGCTCGCCTTCTTATCCAGCTTGTCCCTCTTGACCTCAGGAACATGAGTGTAACACAAACACCCAAAAACCTTTAAATTCTTCACAAAAGGTTTAACACCATACCAGACTTCAAAAGGTGTTGACCTCTCTAAGGCCTTTGTGGGCAATCTATTCAACAAGAACACTGCAGTATTAGCTGCCTCAGCCCAGAACTTCTTAGGCAACATCTTCTCATGCATCATACATCTAGCCATCTCCATAATACTTCTATTTTTCCTCTCACTGACCCCATTCTGTTGAGGTGAATAGGGAGCGAGTGAACTGCACAATTCCGCTTGCTCACAATTCAACTTAAACTTGTGAGCGGTATACCAGACCCATTATCAGACCGAGCATTTTAATTTTCTTCCCACTCGATTCTCAACTAAGGCTTTAAACTTCACAAACACATCAGCAACTTCAGACTTGGCTCGCAGAAAATAAATCCAACTCATCCTAGTCATATCATCAGTGAAGGTAATGAAATACCTGCTACCATTGAGAGAAGACTCAGACATAGGTCCACATAAATCTGTGTGGACTAATTGTAGCTTTTCACATGCTCTCCAGCCTCCTCCTTTGAAAGGAAATCTGGCTTGCTTGCCAAGAAGACAATTTTTGCACTGTGGAAATTCCTCCTCCAAACTTGGCAAGTCATCTGCCAAGCTATTTCTCTGCATAAACAACATGCTCTTCCTGTGAACATGCCCAAGTCTTTTATGCCATATCTCTGCATTTTCTTCTTTGCACTTTAAAGCCATTTGTTGCATCTCTTGTGGCTTGAACATGAAACTCTTGTCCTCCATTGGAATTCTTAGCACTTCTTTGCTATCTGCATTATTAATAAGACATTCCTTCCCTTCGAACTTCACTTTATAGCCCTTCTCAACTAATTGACCAACACTCAACAGATTATGGTCAATATTTGGCACAAAGAGAACATCACTGATCAGCTTCACCTCCTGATTTCCTTCAATAGCCACTGTACCCTTCCCTTGCACTTCAATATACTGTCCATTGCCAATTCTAACTCGGACCGATCGACTGTCTAGACTCTAAACAGACTTTGAATTGCCGGTCATATGATTGGTACAGCCACTGTCCACCAGCCATGCATCATTCCCAACAAAAGATTTAGAAAAGGAAGCTACAAACAAGTGCTCTTCCTCGTTTCATTCACTGCTACCTGGGCTTTTCCCGCTTGCTGGTAATTTTTCTCTTTGTAGATGGCTTCCATGTGACCCAACTTGTGACATCTTCGCATCTAGCATCGGGCTTTCTCCAACATCTAAAAAGCGATGATTAGTTCCACCACAGTATTGACAAGGCTTTTTGTTCATCTTCCATTTGTTAGACCCACAAGAATTTCCTTCTTTTGCTACAAACTTGGAGTCACCGGCATTTTTCTGGACTGAATCCATTTCTTCCCTTTGCCTCCATCATTAGATTTCACTCTAGCTTGCAGCGCACCTCTACAAACTCTTCTTTTCTCATCGGTCTTACGTGTTCCCGTGCCTGCAAAGCATTCAACAATTCTGCAAGCTTTATATCAGGTAAGTCTCTTGTATTTTCCAGAGACGCTATGGTGGCTTCGAACTTCTCTCGGAAGAGACACCAGAATCTTCTGAACAAGCCTTTCATCCTTCAAGTCAGTCCCTAAAACTCTGATTTTTCAGCTATCCCAACCAACCTATCGAGTACTCCTTCCGACTCGAATCCTTCATCTGCTGTCTCTCAAACTCCCTCAAGAGATTCAGCACCTTCATGCCTCTTATCTTCTCATCTCCCTCGTATTCATCCTTCAAGAAATCCCATATTGCCTTTGCAGAATCACATCTCATGATCCTTGTGAAGATAGTGGGTGAAACAGCAGCGTACAGGCATGACTTTGCCTTGGCCTTCCTTGTGATTCTCTCTTTATGGTACTTTATCTGATTCAAGGTTGGATTGTCTGGAAGTGGAGCAACCTCATAATCATCCTCCACAGCCTCCCATAAATCATGACCCTCCAAGAATGCCGTCATCTTGACAGCCCAAGCCTGATAATTTTCCCGTAAATCTTTGGAGAAGCCATCGCAGAGAAACCACTCGACCCTGTCTCCATCACCCTTTAACTTCTTTACACTTCGATACTTGCTTCACTTCACAGTCCCTCAAGATCAATCACGCTCTGATACCAATGTTATAACTCATAAAAACACCAATCAAAACAGAAAAATTTCTGTTTTTGAGAGAGAGAAGATGAAAAACAGAGCACTTCATACGTCTTGTGCTTAAGAAAAAAACTGTCAAGTACAACCCCTAAATACAAAAAAAAACTGCTCACGTACGTGCAACACATAACTGCACACAAACGTGCTATTAACTTCCTAGAAAATAACAAAAACACTAAACAAATAACTACATTGAACTTGGCTGTTTTTTAATAAAAAAACAGAGTAAAACAGAGTAAAAACAGCAGAAAACAGAATAAATAAAAGAAAACATAAAACAGCAACGGAGACATTATAATCTAACAGGAAGACATGGACGCTCCAGAATCCAAATGTTACTGGCGTCGGGGCTCCAGCTGTTGGAGTGGTTCCTGGAAACGATACCTTGACATACAAACAGATCGTTGAGTTTAATGTGCAGAACCATGCAGCAGTCAAATTCGACGAGGAGTCGGTGTCGTACTACTCATATGTCGGAGTCACTTGGATTGGTTATGACGATGTTCAGTCTGTGCGGAGGAAGGTCCGATTTGCTCGGTCTCAGCGCTTGGGTGGGTACTTCTTCTGGGCTCTCGGCCAGGATAAGAACTGGATCATCTCAAGACAAGGTACCAATGAAATCACCTTTTAATGCCCATTACACAGAGTAATCACGTGTTGATTCTAACATGTTTGCTTCTTACCCTTCTACTGATGACAGCCTCAAGAGCTTGGGATCACTGATGAACTTGGAAAGACTGTCCGTAGCATGTGACGATTGCAATAAATGCATTTAACTAGTTTGAAATTTGGTCAATTATTGACTTCTCTCAGACAACTTTACAATTAGTCCCCGAAAAATTCTCAGATCTCTCATCTTGAAGGTTCATGATCTCCAAGGATATCCTGTTCATATCATTGGAAAGTGGGAGCCTTTGAGTGTGTATGTTTATCTACCTTTCAATTCAATTTCTGATTTGCTCAAATAGATTCCTTTCATTGAGTTACACAACCAGCCTTTTCCATCAAATATCTGCGATTGCCAATTTCAACAACTAACAATGAACAGTGAAGTGAAGAGCATGAGAAATAACATGCAGTAGCATCTCCCTTTTCTCAGTGTCGTAAAGCACAAGTATCGAAGGATTAGTTGCTGACCAAAGGACGATATAATTGGGTAACAAAATAAAGCAATTGGTAATTTCGCAAAGCTGTGGCTAGAGGAATTGCGTAGTCCGGGTGCTTCTAGCGAAAAACAAACACCGTGCACTCAATCTTTCAAGTGCAAAATCAAGGGGTTGGAAATGAGATCATAATCGTTGAGCTCAGTAACTGAAGATATTGATAAGCAGAAATAAAATGAATGGAGTGATTTTTCAGAGATAGTTTTCTTCTGGCTTGAAGATTAATGAACAACACGGGCATTCCAAGGACAGTAGAGGTAAGGAAACTAAAAATGGGCAAGTTAACTTGCAAAATGAATCGTGCAGCATATCCGCAAACACATACATAGAACAGTTAACACCAGTAACAGGAATCATTCTCTCCTCAGTTTGAAATGCATCATCTCATTCACATTGTATTTGATAATAATAGCGGACGGAAAAGGTATAGTGCATACAAACCTGAAAAGTTGAAGAATGGTTATATCAAGTAGATTTGAATCAATCCCCGTAAGGCAGAAGACGATGCGCCTCAGATTAATTCAGCTAGCGAGCACACTCTATCTGCCACAATCTCCCGTCATGCATCTGCAGTGCCTTCTACAAATGCTGTAGCCACCGTCGACAGATTTTTATTTAGAAAAATTGAGATGTGGATGCAGAAAGAAGCAAACATGAAGCATTCTATCCGTCACAAGTTTCTCTTAAACAATCAAAGAGAATAGATTCAATAAAACTAAAAGTAGTATTGTTCAGAGAAATTTATTCATCACTAATCAATGCCCAAAGACAAAATGAGCCATGATCACAGAAGTGTTTATGATGCCATTCAATGGTCCAAATGTCGCAAAAGCAATTGGGACATCCCAAATTTTCAATTATGTTTTCTTCTGAATGAATCGGGCGTTTTATTGACGTGTCTACAGGGCTATTCTCAGAACTGATTATTCTTGAGATAACTAGACTATTGAAGGAAATTATTAGGAATTTTAAGGCAATAAACTTAAGAATTCGACCAGGAATCGACTTCTCGACCGTATCCATCTTTAGAAGCCGTTACGGCACAGTTAAAAATCGATTTGAAATAAGAGATAGACTGAATCGACAGAGATGTGTGGCTAATCGTGAGCGACACCACTAAATTAGAATATTCATGTTGATCGGCACTAGATTGATTTTCTTATTGTTTTGGTACCCTGTGTTCGTATTTGGATCATCGGGATTTTCACGACAACCAAGAGTCGCCAATATGTCGAGTTGGATCATAGTGGCTCGAAGAAAATCGACCACAAGTCAATTGCACTTAAAAATATCTGAAAGTTACTCGGTAATTTAGGTCACACTAAAAACACACCGAATAGAAATTAACCGCCAATTAGAGTCCGATTTCAGAAATTGGAATTTCTGTCATGTCACAATAAATTTTAGGAGTATCGACTCAGTCTCAGAAGATTTTCGACACCCGACACTTTTGGGAAAAAGTTTCCGTGTGGCCATTTTCATTCAATTGAAGCTAAAGATTAATTTTGTTGGTGAAATTGAGAAGCAAGGGGGATTCTTGGATAAGGAAATTAATCAATTTGATAATGGAAATATCAATTGATTTTGGGAGAGTTATCTGAGAGAAATTCAAGAGGGAAATTGGATGCAAAATACAAGTGTAGACCAAGTGCTTTAAGTTTGGAATTTCCTTGGTTATCTAAGTGCCAATTCAAAAGAATTTGGGATAAGAATTTCCTACTTGAGGAAATTCTTTTCTTTTATTTTTCTTCCCAATTCTTTCCTTTTTCAGCCAAGCATCCTTTCTCTCCCCCTTTTTTCTTTCTTTCTTTCCTTATTTTCCTTTTTCTCTCTCTCTTTCCCCCTCTCCCCTTCGTGCGAACCCCCCAACCGAAATGTTTGCCGGCTTCCACCTTGTTTCCCCTCTTTCTCTTCTTTTTGACTTTTCAAACCTAATCTCTCCTCTCTCTTCTTCTCCCCACTCCCTCGTGACCGACCCTTTCTTCTCCTTTCTTCTTTGTGCGAACTAGCCAAAACTAGCAAAACAGAAGTAGCAGCTCGCCTGAAGACCGAAGCAGCTCGCCGTTGCCGCCGCACGCTATCGGGCTGCCGTCCGCACCACCCGCGCGACGCCGCGCACTTTGCCGCCTCACGCCTGTGCCTGCCGTCCCCACCATGCGCCGTCCAACCCCGTTCGGCCTCTGTCCAGCGTAGTCCAACCGCCTCCGGCCACCACCCAGCTCCTTCCGACCACCATCTAAAGTCCCCCTCACCCTACGTCGGCCTCGCCTCGCCATTTTGGCCATCGGACCAGCTCCAGCCAGCCAAAGGCAGCAACCCACAGAGTTGGTTTTCAGCCCCCTTCGAGCCTGCTTTTGGGCCATTTCCGAGTCCCAAACCCGAGCCGTTCTTTCGGAGGAATCGTCCCTCGCGCTAACCCCATCAGATTGATCCGACTTGCGCGCAATTCCAGTGAGTAATCTCACTAAACCTTGTTTAGTGGATTAATTATGCCTTAGGTTGTTTAGCTTAATTAATTAGGTTTAGGTAGTTAGATTAGTATGATTAGTATTTATTAGTCAATTGTGATGCGAATTGGACAAATTGAATGTGCATTTAACAAGTAGATGTGGTCTACTATTTATTGAGGGTAGCTTGGGATTTTTCCCGACCCAATCTTCAATTTCACAATTTGGGCATAAGTGGAATTTTTAATAATTAAATATTATTTTACTAAATTAATTTAATTAATTTATTATTTTCCAGAAATTCAACCGGGATGGCCGATGATCGAAATTTTATGCTGGCGATTGTGGCAAAGTCCGTTTATTTAATTGGACTTTATTTTGAGCTAAATTGAATATTTAATATTTATTAATTAATTTTTGAAATTAATTAATTAATTAATTATTTTCGGAAATTAAGGCTAAGATGGCCGACGACTGAAATCTTGTGTTGATTGTTGTGGCACAATCCATTTATTTATTTGAGCTCTACGTTGTATTGAATTAAATAAATTGTGATATTTTAGGGATTTATCCTAAATTGATTGAATTGAGTGGAATTGAATGATTGATTGGTAGATGGCCGAGTATGACTATTTAGCATTTTTATTGCCTTGTTGAGCTATTAAGTGGAGAGAGTGGTAAGAGCTAACTGAGAATTCTATTGGCTGAGACTGATCAAGTACGAAGTATAAACAGGCGTGGTTCGGTGTTTAAAGATATCACCGTGCGAAAATGGCACCTTAAAGAACGCATGTAGACTATGACTTGTGGCAGGCGTGGTTCGGAGATTAAGGATATCACTATGCGAAAACGGCACCTTAAAAAACATACATAGACTGTATGTGATCTATAACGGGTGTGGTTCGGTGATAAGGAATATCACTGTGCGAAAACGGCGCCTTAAAGAACGCAAGTAGACCGTCTGTTACTTATGTCACCTTGGCGAAAACGACGCCCAGTATTAATGAAGCTTTGTAACTAAGTGTACTATTGGAGGTTATATGAGATAAAATGAATGACTTAGGAATGGTTCGACTGACATGTAATCGACTAGCTTGATTGATCAATGATTTGATCCGACTGTCGTGATTTGATTGATTGTTCGTTGTGATTTATGAAGCGTATGTATAAAATCTTAAATTGCAGATTGAGATGAGGCCAAGGTAAGTCTTCTGACTTGTGCTGTGCTTAGGTAATCATGTGGTGTATTGGTTCCCTAATTAAGTTTTAGTGGGGTAGAACTCGCTGAGACGTAGTTTCATCCCAGTTGTAGGACAACATTTCAGGACCCCAATGAGGAGCTGAGAATGAGGAATCTGAGAAGGAGAACTCTAAGGTGAAACCTGAGGAGAAGGATTTTTGGAAGAAGAAGATAATACCGAGAGGGATCTTAAGTACGACCCGAATGGACTGAGATCCCATCCTCTTTTGTGAACCCTATTTTGATGTGAATAGAGTTAGAGTATAAAGTTGTGAATAGTTGTGAAGTATTCTAGTTTGTGTTTTGAATAAAAGTTTGGTTATGAGTTTCAATATGAAAAATATGGCATGCTTTTTTATCCCATTGTTTTATTGTCTGGGGATTTTCTATCTGCTTCCGCATGTGCTTATTAAATGAACAGGGTTGGCGATGCGTCCTGGGACGTCGCTATTAATTGACCAGGTGAGGGATGGGCACGCGATCAAGGATCAGGGCGTGACAACAATACTCCGAAATTGAACATCAAGGTTAGTAATAATGGAAACACACCAAATTTGGTTGATCACGTCACAACAATCAATGTATCCCTCTACTTGCCACTTCTTTGCTTTCTTATCCTTGCCAATCCAGAATGTGCAAGGAGGAACAACCGGCATGTCTACTATCTCTGGGCATTATCTCACGATGAAATGTTCGCAAGTCATGACTTAGCCCCATTTGTGACTCGTCAATCCAAGGTGGGCAAAACCTGTCACCATAGCCCCACCAAGAAATTACAGATTCAGAATCCATTTTAACAAAGCGATATACCCATTAATACAACCGCGGGCAGATTCAACAACTGGATATACCCATTAATACAACCGCGGGCAGATTCAACAACTGGACTTTGCATTTGTGAAATTAATGCTCTTACCACTAGGCCATCATCACTGGCAGTCGATACTTGCACATTTGAACGTGATAATTCCGCACGCACTATTCATGATATTCAATTATCATGTAACAGAATGAAGCAACCCATTTATGTTAGAACCATCCATGCCTCTACATATAAAATGAAGATAATAGTAGCACCTCAAAATAAGTTCTATATGAAAGAGACGTACCAAAAGAGCATGTAATGTGACGCAAAGATGACCATAAAGCAAAGTCTCTGGTGATGCATCTGCAGCACCTCTGGCACAAGTAAAGTTCGAGTAATCATAATTCATAGACACTTTCAATTGACACTGTCATTCAAATAGACCAAGACAACAGTGAAAAAAATTTACAGTTAGGGAGCAAATATAGAGCATCTGATTTGCCACAACCCTCTTACATAATCAACTGGGCAAATACAACTGAAGTGAAGCTAATATGTTGCAAAGTAGACTCTAAATAGCCACAAATCAAAAATACTCCTTTGGCGTTCCATTTTAGGCTTCCCGCTTCTTTATTGCCTAAAACTAAAGAAGAGAAAGATGAGATGTCTCAAGTTTCATATTCTAATGCTGTAGATAATCTCATATATGTTATGGTTTGCACTTGTCTAGATATTTCACAGTCTATTAGTGTTGTGAGTATATATATGGCACATCCGGGTAAAGCTCACTGGCAAGCCATGAAATGGATTCTTCCGTACATCCGAGGTAGATCAAATGTGGGTTTAGTCTTTCATAAAGATTGTAATATAGGACATTCGGTTGTTGATACTGACTACATAACCGATTTTGGTTAGTTGGAGAGCAATTTTGGTTAGACACAATTGCTTTGTCTACCACCGAAATAGAGTACATGGCAATAGTGGAAATGGTAAAAGAAGATCTTTGGTTGAAGCGTTTGATTACAAAACTTGGAGTGATATAGGAGGGAGCCTTCGTTATTTTTGGTAATAACCAAAGTGTGATTTAGTTGATCAAGAGTACGATGTATCATGAGAGCACAAGACTTATTGACATACGGTATTACTTTGTGCATGATGAGGTTACCAAAAGTACAGTTATGATGAAGAAAGTATTTGCGGCGAATAATTTGGCAGATATATTGACCAAACTCGTTCCTTTGACCACGTTCAAGCATTGTTTGGACTTGATTGGTGTTTTAACCATTTGATTTGCTTAGGCAGCATTGGTGACTTTTTATCCCTTGTTTCTTACACCAAGTACGCTTGCGTAGGCTTAGGGGTGTGCATCATCGATTCCACCATTTTAAGGGTACCCTTGTGTATTCACTTTTGGTGGTGAAGGAGAGAGGTCTTGTGGTGTTTAGCATAATGTTCTTTTCGAGATTTGAAGCAAATGTGGAGATTTATTGAGTTTTGAGTTTCAAATTAGGGTATTTTAGACCAGTCTTGGCATAATGCTGTTTTGGAGATTTTAAGGCAATGTGGAGGTTTGTTGAGTTTTGACTTTCCAATTAGAAATAAGGGTATAGACTATGCACTTTTGTTTTAGGGTTTTTTTGAAGGGATACTAAAGGAATGTGTTTAATAACACATCAAAAATCCTAGCCTCCGTATTATTTCCTTTTCTTTTTATTATTATCTTCTTGTTAGATCTTTAGATCTTGTGGCTCACCAAGTGGTTTTTAGAGCTTTTGGATTGCACTCTCATACTCTTTGTTGAAGATAGTAAAACCCCTCTCTCTCCTCATGATTTTTCCCGTTTTGGGTTTCCACGTCAATTTTGTATTTCGTGTGATTTCAATTTTGCTTTTATCCTTTACTACTTGTGCTTCGATTGATGCATCTTTTGGCATTTTTTTCGCAACGGGCTATAAGCCGTTGTCCGAGCTATGGCTTGCGAGCTGTTGATCTTGACTTCATTTGATGAACCTCAAGCCAATCATCATGGGTCCTAATGGCTTGGGTGTATCACCTCGACTTTTTGAACTTTTCTAAATTGTTTTTGAGTTAAATGAAATATTAAGAAAAATAATGAGATGACAATCTTTAATCTACCATGAGAATAACAATATATTATGAATGATTGTAGACTCTACTCCTCCAAGAATTTGTAACTTTCAATAAATTGCCAAAATTATGTGCATGTTGGACAGTTGGCATTTGTAAGGCTATTGTTCATTAACATTATCGTGAAGTTAGGACCTGAGCAAGTCCTTAAAAGGCTTAAGAAGAAAACAAGTGGGAGAACCACTCTGGGGTGGGAGACCCAGCGATGTCCTCTGTATTCCCTCTTTATCAAGAAGACAAAGATAAATAGGGAATTTGGGGGCCTCACAATGGTGAAGGTAGACACCACGTCGGGACTTAGGTTCTGGCTACCATCGGGTAGGCGGTACAGTAGCCTCCCGCGCCTGGGGTGAGTGAGGGTGGGTGAAATGCCCACAGCTGTGTCTCGAGCAAGCCCTCACAAGCCCAGTGGCTCGTAGATGCATGGACGCATCTTGGCCTTTGCTTAGGGTTGTGTGCCGTGCGAGATGAGGTCCATAGCCTGCCGTTCAGACCATACAAGTGGCTGGATAGCGAACTTTCAACAGTTTTCTGTTGGATAACATTTTTTCTCGTTTTATGATGTTTAGATCATCTAGGCAGATGAGATGATGCACTATCATTTCATAGTCAGCAAGAGGCCTATACCTTGCTATCAGGAAAACGATTTTCTTTTTAAAAATCAGAAAATATTGGCTTTTCATAAATTTTCGTTTTCCTTCCTGGAATCGGCCAAGAGCAAGCTGCATGCCCATCTCAGTTTATTTTGTTGTGGTAGAGGAAAAAATAGAAAGAAGGAAAAGTCGAGAGGTAAAAGTAGAGGAACAAAACACAATAACCTTCCTCATTGCAGTTGAGAATTTGGAATCAAGAACCAACAAGAAATATCAATCGCTTCCAACTGTAGAAACATGAATTTCTTGGCCGGTCGTGCGCTTGAAAGCACTTCACTTGTTCCAGGCTGACCTAGAAAATCACAAATGAACCACATCAACGGCTTCATCAAATCAAGCATGGATATTTTCTTGAGCTGTCACTTGAGCGATACCGCATCGTACTTCTCATTGTTGACTCGGTGCCTGTGGCATTACAAAGGATTTCATTGTAGACGAGTCTTGCTAGGTATGTGTCTTTGTTGCAAGTGTTTCTGTTGTGCTTGATTCAAGTAGTGCATTATCAGATGAGTTGACTTGTTCCGCCATAATTACTTCCATATTCGTTGAGTGGGGTTTGACAATGAGTTTTGAGTCAATGATTGGAAAATTTCATTTTCTCGATATTAATTCACATAGAAATTCAAGAGCCGGGGTCTTAATTGAATTGGAGAGACTTGAATTCACACTAGTGTCATAGATTTACTTAATTTAGATACCATGTAATTAAGTACAAAATGAACAGGCCCGACAAAATCCTTGTATAACTTCTTCAATTTCACGAAAAAAGAGAAATATGACTTACAGGTGTTGGCATGTATATATACAAATAATTTGCTTAAAGTGATCTGGTGTCTTATGGAGTCATAGAGGTCATAATCTACTTAGGCAGAGGTTACCCAATGCAGATGGTCGTTTTGAGGTGAAAATTATATCATTTTGCTGACGGACATGTATCTTGTTCGACTAGTTTTTGATTTGTCGGTTACATGCTCGAAGGTGATCACATGTAATTCTAAAATAGATAACAAAGAGAAAAAAAAAATCAATCTCTCTCTGCTTCCATCACCACAATATGTTAAGTGTATCATCACGTCGGATCTCTCTTCCTCCAATCAGGAATGCAAGAAAATATGTTTCTTTTTCGTAAAGTGAAATGATAGCTAGAAAACGTTAAAAAATATGTCAACACGATATCACCGCTACACGTTTCTCAACGGATGATATGGTGCATTTTCCATCTATGATCGATGATAGAGTCAATAAAATTGTACCGTAAGAACGAACAGCAAAATCACGAGATTTTACAATGTATGTTACTTAATTCATTTCATGAAAAGCGTCGACGAAGCTAGAAAAAGATTTTATATATATATTGGGTATTTTCCATGACACAACATTAAAATCCATGTTGTGAAGAAACTAAGCCACAGATCATGAAATTAAATACTCAAGATATTCGAATAATATACTAGGAGCACAATTAAAAGAGCACGGAACATGATAAATTGCTCAGGGATAAACGGAGCTGAAAACTAATTTTCCAACGAAAGTACCAATTCCTTCTATTTTAATTACTAGATAAAACAAAGCCACGTCGATTACCGATATAAGTTCAACGTGGATGTCATAATGTTATCTTGTATATGATCTGATTTATATAAATGACGTGATATAAGATCCAGCGCGTAATTGAATTCATGTACCGTACTTAACAAGATAAGGCTTGTTATATAATGGTAGCTTGGATATAGGCCAACATCTAATTATAGTAAATTGTGATTTTGAATTTAGGTTTTTAAACAAAGTTGGCATCTCATCTTCCCTTGCATTGACAATTCTGGGTCAACGGGAGGTTGGATTTCCCTTAATAGGAGAACGTGCAAGCTTCTAGCTGAAGTGAATTTCTGGACCACGCATATTAATGTCTCTTGAATGCAGATTAGCTGCAATGCATGCTTGCTCATTCAGTAACCCAAAGTTGCCGGGAGCACTAACGTCGACATGCCTCTCAGATCGAACAGGCCGATTAAAACCCGGGGAGCATCTAACTTGACGCTCAAGGATTCGCTCAAGAAAGAGATGTCCAAGCCAAGAAAAGGCCGGTCATCTCCGACACACCATGTAAAAAGAGCTTCCTGTACAAACAAGCTCGGCCCACTTGTTCCCGGGTAAGTTTGACTACTTCTCAAGTTGTCTTTAATTCCTCGATCGACGCGTTCGAAGTTCCAAATGACAGTTAAATAGCGACAGATACCTCACATCCCATCAGGAGACTTGGATTTTAACATAGCTCCTGCGAACTTTGTAGGCATGGCCAGTCTTCGAATAATCTTGTCGCTTCTGCTTCTAGCGGCCTTAGGCATAATTGCTCAGTGTGGCGCCTCTCGGGCTATCAAAGCAGCTTACTGGCCGTCAGATGCTGAATTACATGCATCCTCCATAGACACCTCGTATTTCACTCACATTTACTATGCGTTCCTCTTGCTCGAGCCAACCACGTTCAGGCTCAATGTCACTGCGTCTGACCAAACCAAGCTGCCTGGATTGACGGGCATGCTGCAGAAGCGAAAGCCGGCGGTAAAGACCCTCCTATCCATAGGTGGAGGCAGGTCGGACTCAAATGTGTTCTCCAAGATGGTGAACAGCTCAGAGACTCGCACAGCATTCATAAACTCCACCATTGAAGTAGCTCGAAAATACGGTTTTGATGGAGTTGACTTGGACTGGGAGTATCCAGCTGATGAACAAGACATGTCCAACCTCGCTCTGCTTTACAAAGAGTGGAGAAAAGCCCTGGATAAGGAGTCCCAAAGAAGTGGTAAAATCCGCTTATTACTGACGTCTGCTGTGTACTATGCATCAGGATTTCAGGTTGACGGTCCACCCAGATCGTACCCCAGTCAGGCAATCCGGAAGTACGTGGACTGGGTCAGCCCCATGTGCTTCGACTATCACGGGTCCTGGGAGAATTTCACGGGCGAGCATTCGGCACTCTATGATCCGAAGAGCAACATCAGCACGAGCTACGGAATCAGTTCCTGGATTCGAGCTGGTGTGCCGAGCCACAAGCTGGTGATGGGCCTACCGTTGTATGGGAGGACATGGACGCTCCAGAATCCAAATGTTACTGGCGTCGGGGCTCCAGCTGTTGGAGTGGGTCCTGGAAACGGTACCTTGACATACAAACAGATTGTTGAGTTTAATGTGCAGAACCATACAGCAGTCAAATTCGACAAGAAGTCGGTGTCGTACTACTCATATGTCGGAGTCTCTTGGATTGGTTATGACGATGTTCAGTCTGTGCGGAGGAAGGTCCGATTTGCTCGGTCTCAGCGCTTGGGTGGGTACTTCTTCTGGGCTCTCGGCCAGGATAAGAACTGGATCATCTCAAGACAAGGTACCAATGAAATCACCTTTTAATGTCCATTACATACAGTAATCACGTGTTGATTCTAACATGTTTGCTTCTTACCCTTCTACTGATGACAGCCTCAAGAGCTTGGGATCACTGATGAACTTGGAAAGACTGTCCCCATGTGACGATTGCAATAAATGCATTTAACTCGTTTGAAATTTGGTCAATTATTGACTTCTCTCAGACAACTTTACAATTATTCCCGGAAAAATTCTCAGATTTCTCATCTTGAAGGTTCATGATCTCCAAGGATATCCTGTTCATATCATTGGAAAGTGGGAGCCTTTGAGTGTGTGTGTTTATCTACCTTTCAATTCAATTTCTGGTTTGCTCAAATAGATTCCTTTCATTGATTTACACAACCAGCCTTTTCCATCAAACATCTGCGATTTCCAATTTCAACAACTAACAATGAACAGTGAAGTGAAGAACATGAGAAATAGCATCAGTAGCATCTCCCCTTTTTCAGTGTCGTAAAGCACAAGTATTTAAGGATTAGTTGCTGACCAAAGGACGATATAATTGGGTAACAAACTAAAGCAATTGGTAATTTCGCATAGCTGTGGCTAGAGGAATTGTGTAGTCCGGGTGCTTCTAGCGAAGAACAAACACCGTGCACTCAATCTTTCAAGTGCAAAATCCAGGGGTTGGAAATGAGATCAAAATCGTTGAGCTCAGTAACTGAAGATATTGATAAGCAGAAATAAAATGAATGGAGTGATTTTTCAGAGATAGTTTTCTTCTGGCTTGAAGATTAATGAACAACACGGGCATTCCAAGGACAGTAGAGGTAAGGAAACTAAAAATAAGCAAATTAAAGTGCAAAATGAATCGTGCAGCATATCCGCAAACACATACATAGAACAGTTAACGCCAGCAAACAGGAATCATTCTCTCCTCAGTTTGAGATGCATCATCTCATTCACATTGTGTTTGATAATAATAGCGGACGGAAAGGTATAGTGCATACAAACCTTCTACAAATGCTGTAGCCACTGTCGACAGATTTTATTCAGAAAAACTGAGATGTGGATGCAGAAAGAAGCAAACATGAAGCATTCTATCTGTCACAAGTTTCTCTTAAACAATCAAAGAGAATAGATTTAATAAAACTAAAAGTAGCATTGTGCAGAGAAATTTGTTCATCACTGATCAATGCCCAAAGACAAAATGAGCCATGATCAAAGAAGTGTTTATGATGCCATTCAATGGTCCAAATGTTGCAAAAGCAATACTCCGAAACTGAACATCAAAGTTAGTAAATTATGGAAACACGCAAAATTTGGTTGATCACGTCACAACAGTCAGTGTATCCCTCTACTTGCCACTTCTTTGCTTTCTTATCCTTGCCAATCCAGAATGTGCAAGGAGGAACAACCAGCATGTCTACTGTCTCTGGGCATTATCTCAAGATGAAATGTTTGCAAGTCATGACATTGCCCCATTTGTGACCCGTCAATCCAAGGTGGGCAGACCCTGTCACCGTAGCCCCACCGAGAAATTACAGGTTCAGAATCCACTTTAACAAAGCGATAAACCCATTCATACAACCGCAAGCAGATTCAACAACCGGACTTTGCATTTGTGAAATTAATGCCCTTACCACTAGGCCATCATCACTGGCAGTCGATACTTGCACATTTGAACGTGATAAT
This sequence comes from Eucalyptus caleyi, assembly GCA_014182885.2. Lineage (NCBI taxonomy): Eukaryota > Viridiplantae > Streptophyta > Magnoliopsida > Myrtales > Myrtaceae > Eucalyptus > Eucalyptus caleyi. Next base: position 15,776,232 of record CM024476.2, read on the forward strand.
TCCGCGCGCACTATTCATGATATTTAATTATCATGTAACAGAACGAAGCAACCCATTTATATTAGAACCATCCATGCCTCTGCATATAAAATGAAGATAATAGTAGCACCTCAAAATAAGTTCTATATGAAAGAGACATACCAAAACAGCATGTAATGTGACACGAAGATGAGCATAAAGCATGAACACGAGGATGAAAAGAGAGTCAACATTATAAGGAGTTGAAAGCACCTAAGGTAAAAGATTAATTGCAACAAAAAACAAAGAGCTCAGGCTAAAGTAACTTGAGATTTTGGTTACAGCTTAGAAAACATGCAGACTGAGAAACAGATCAATGTAGCAAAAAAATTAGCCCAAGTTTACAAAGAGAACTATGATCCTCACACTCAAGTGGTCCGCAGACATTCATCAATCTCTCCCCATATATCTGTTTTCAATTAGCACTCTATCCATCCTCCACGCCCAGCATATTTGCAAACAGATGGGATAAATACTAGTTTCAATGACTGGATTATTAACTCACCATTCAACAAGCATCATCTCATATTCAATTAAAATGATGCTGGAAGGAAAAAAAAAAGTCTATCCATCTATAAAAAGGTTGAAGAATTGGTGTACCAAGCTGCTGGAGTTGATCCAGAATAAGCCAGAAAGACACTAGATGGAAACACTCGTCTGCCAATTCCGGCTATAGTGCAATTTTTCAGCAAAGTCTCCGGTGATGCATCTGCAGCACCTCTGGCACAAGTAAAGTTCGAGTAATCATAATTCATAGACACTTTCAATTGACACTGTCATTCAAATAGACCAAGACAATAGTGCAAAAAATTTACAATTAGGGAGCAAATATAGAGCATCTGATTTGCCACAACTCTCTTACATAATCAACTGGGCAAATACAATTGAAGTGAAGCTAAAATGTTGCAAAGTAGACTCTAAATAGCCACGAATCAAAAATACTCCTTTGGCGTTCCATTTTAGGCTTCCAGCTTCTTTATTGCCTAAGACTAAAGAAGAGAAAGATGGGATGTCTTAAGTTTCATATTCTAATGCTGTAGATAATCTCATATATGTTATGGTTTGCACTTGTCTAGATATTTCACAGTCTATTAGTGTTGTGAGTATATATATGGCACATCCGGGTAAAGCTCACTGGCAAGCCATGAAATGGATTCTTCAGTACATCCGAGGTACACCAAATGTCGGTTTAGTCTTTGATAAAGATTGTAATATAGGACATTCAGTTGTTGATACTTACTACGTAAGCAATTTTGGTTAGTTGGAGAGTGATTTTGGTTAGACACAATTGCTTTGTCTACCACCAAAATAGAGTACATGGAAATAGTGGAAATGGTAAAAGAAGATCTTTGGTTGAAGCGTTTGATTACAGAACTTGGAGTGATATAGGAGGGAGCCTCCGTTATTTTTGGTAATAACCAAAGTGTGATTTAGTTGATCAAGAGTACGATGTATCATGAGAGCACAAGACTTATCGACATACGGTATTACTTTGTGCATGATGAGGTTACCAAAAGTACAGTTATGATGAAGAAAGTATTTGCGGCGAATAATTCGGCAGATATATTGACCAAACTAGTTCCTTTGACCACGTTCAAGCATTGTTTGGACTTGATTGGTGTTTTAACCATTTGATTTGCTTAGGCAGTGTTGGTGACTTTTTATCCCTTGTTTCTTACACCAAGTACGCTTGCGTAGGCTTAGGGGTGTGCATCATCGATTCCACCATTTTAAGGGTACCCTTGTGTATTCACTTTTGGTGGAGAGAGGTCTTGTGGTGTTTAGCATAATGTTCTTTTCGAGATTTGAAGCAAATGTGGAGATTTATTGAGTTTTGAGTTTCAAATTAGGGTATTTTAGACCAGTCTTGGCATAATGCTGCTTTGGAGATTTGAAGCCAATGTGGAGGTTTGTTGAGTTTTGACTTTCCAATTAGAAAGAAGAGTATTTTAGACTATGCACTTTTGTTTTAGGGTTTTTTTGAAGGGATACTAAAGGGAATGTGTTTAATAACACATCAAAAATCCTAGCCTCCATATTATTTCCTTTTTCTTTCTATTATTATCTTTTTGTTAGATCTTTAGATCTTGCAGCTCACCAAGTGGTTTTTAGAGCTTTTGGATTGTACTCTCATACTCTTTGTTGAAGATAGTAAAACCCCTCTCTCTCCTCATGATTTTTCCCGTTTTGGGTTTCCATGTAAATTTTGTGTTTCGTGTGATTTCGATTTTGCTTTTATCCTTTACTGCTTGCTTGTGCTTCTATTGATGCATCTTTTGGCTTTTTTCGCAATGGGCTATAAGCCGTTGTCCGAGCTATGGCTAGCGAGCTATTGATCTTGACTTCATTTGATGAACCTCAAGTCAATCCTCATGGGTCCTTATGGCTTGGGTGTATCACCTCGACTTTTTGAACTTTTCTAAATTGCTTTTGAGTTAAATGAAATATTAAGAAAAATAATGAAATGACAATCTTTAATCTACTATGAGAATAACAATATATTATGAATGATTGTAGACTCTACTCCTCCAAGAATTTGTAACTTTCAATAAACTGCCAAAATTGTGTGCATGCTAGACAATTGGCATTTGTAAGGCTATTGGTTCATTAACATTATTGTGAAGTTAGGGTAGGACTTGAGCAAGTCCTTAAAAGGCTTAAGGAGAAAATAAGCAGGAAAACTACCCTGGGATGGGAGACCCCGCGCTGTCCTCTGTATTCCCTCTCTATCATGAAGACAAAGATAAACATGGAATTTTGGGGCCTTACGGTGATAAAGGTAGACATCATGTCAGGACTTATGTTCTGGCTACCATTGGGTAGGCGGTATGGTAGCCTCCCAGGCCTAGGGTGAGTGAGGGTGGGTCAAATGCCCACAACTGTGTCTTGGGCAGGCCCTCACGAGCCCAGTGGCTTGTAGATGCATTGAGGCATCTTGGCCTTCGCTTGGGGTTGTGTGCCGTGCGAGATGAGGTCCATAGCCTACCGTTTAGACCATACAAGTGGCTGGACAGCAAACTTTCAACAGTTTTCTATTGGAAAACATTTTTCTCGTTTTCTGATGTTTAGATCATCTAGGCAAATGAGATGATGCACTATCATTTCATAGTCAGCAAGAGGCCTATACCTTGCTATCAAGAAAATGATTTTCTTTGTAAAAATCAGAAAATATTGGCTTTTCATAAATTTTCGTTTTCCTTCCTGGAATCGGCCAAGAGCAAGCCGCATGCCCATCTCAGTTTATTTTGTTGTGGTAGAGGAAAAATAGAAAGAAGGAAAAGTCGAGAGGTAAAAGTAGAGGAACAAAACAAAATAACCTTCCTCATTGCAGTTGAGAATTTGGAATCAAGAACCAACAAGAAATATCAATCACTTCCAACTGTAGAAACATGAATTTCTTGGCCGGTCGTGTGCTTGAAAGCACTTCACTTGTTCCAGGCTGACCTAGAAAATCACAAATGATTAACATCAACGGCTTCATCAAATCAAGCATGGATATTTTCTTGAGCTGTCACTTGAGCGATACCGCATCGTACTTCTCATTGTTGACTTGGTGCCTGTGGCATTACAAAGGATTTCATTGTAGACGAGTCTTGCTAGGTATGAGTCTTTGTTCCAAGTGTTTCTGTTGTGCTTGATTCAAGTACTGCATTATCAGATGAGTTGACTTGTTCCACCATAATCACTTCCATATTCGCTGAGTGGGATTCGACAATGAGTTTGAGTCAATGATTGGAAAACTTCCTTTTCCCGATCTTAATTCACCTAGAAATTCAAGAGCCGGGGTCTTAATTGAATTGGAGAGACTCGAATTCACACTACTATCATAGATTTACTTAATTTAGACTTAATTTAGATACCCTATAATTAAGTACGAAATGAACAGGCCCGACAAAATCCTTGTATAACTTCTTCAATTTCACGAAAAAGAGAAATATGACTTACAGGTGTTGGCATGTATATATACAAATAATTTGCTTGAAGTGATCTGGTGTCTTACGGAGTCATAGAGGTCATAATCTACTTAGGCGGAGGTTACCCAATGCAGATGGTCGTTTTGAGGTGAAAATTATATCATTTTGCTGACGGACATGTATCTTGTTCGACTAGTTTTTGATTTGTCGGTTACATGCTTGAAGGTGAACATGTAATTCTAAAATAGATAGCAAAGAGAAAAAATGAATAAATAAATCTCTCTCTGCTTCCATCACCACAATATGTTAAGTGTATCATCACAATGGATCTCTCTTCCTCCAATCAGGAATGGAAGAAAATATGTGCTTCTTCGTAAAGTGAAATGATAGCTACAAAACATTAAAAAACATTTCGACATGATATCACCACTACACGTTTCTCAACGGATGATATGGTGCATTTTCCATCTAGGGATATGTTTAGTAGAAGTCCTAAAACTTGTGCAGAAAGTGCAATTGAGTCCTAAAACTTACAAAGAGTTCAATCAAGTCCTAAAACTTGTCCAGAAAGTGCAATTGAGTCCTAAAACTTACAAAGAGTTCAATCAAGTCCTAAAACTTGTCAAGTTTATTCAATTAAGTCCTAAAGTTAACACCATTAAGAAAGTTAACGGAAATTGCTGACGTGGCGCGACGTTATATTTTAAATGATTTTTTTATTTTTCAAATGGCTTTTTAAAATTATTTTTATTCAAAATATTTAGAAATTAGATTAAAAACTAAAAAGGAAAATTTAAATTTATTTTAAAAAAGAAAATTCTAAATTTATTTAGAAAAAAATTGTTCAAAAAAAAAGGGCGGTGGACTTCCGCCGCCGCCCATCGCCGGAGGGGCCAGAGACCGTTGCCGGCCCTAGGCGGGGTGGCCGGCCCTCACCGGGCCGGCGGCCGTCGCCCGCAGGCGAGGCCTCGTCGGCCGGCGAGGGCCGACGAGGCTGGCCCGGGGCGGGCGGCGGTCGTCGTCCCTCGCCCGGGGCCGAGCGCCGTCACCCGCCCCGGGCGAGGCCTCGTCGGCCCTCGCTCGGGGCCGGCGAGGCTCGCCGGATCGGGGAGCCTCGCCGAGATCCGGCGAGCCTCGCCGGCCCCGAGCGAGGGCCGACGAGGCCTCGCCGGGCGGGTGACGGTCGCTCGGCCCCGGGCGGGACGACGCCGTCGCCCGCCCAGGCCAGCCTCGTCGGCCCTCGCTCGGGGCCGACGAGGCCTCGCCCAGGGCGGGCGACGGTCACCGGCCCCTGGTGAGGGCCGACCACCCCACCGGGCGGCGATGGTCGCTGGCCCCTCGGCGATGGGCGGCGGCGGAACTCCACCGCCCTTTTTTTTTTGAACAATTTTGTTTTTCTAAATAAATTTAGAATTTTCTTTTTTAAATAAATTTAGATTTTCCTTTTAGTTTTTAATCTAATTTCTAAAGATTTTGAATAAAAAATAATTTTAAAAAGCCATTTGAAAAAAAAAAAAAAAAAAAAATCATTTAAAATATGACGCGCCACGCGCAATTTCCATTAACTTTTTAACAATGTTAACTTTAGGACTTAATTGAACAAACTTGACAAGTTTTAGGACTTAATTGAACTCTTTGTAAGTTTTAGGATTCAATTGCACTTTATGGACAAGTTTTAGGACTTGATTGAACTCTTTGTAAGTTTTAGGACTCAATTGCACTTTCTGCACAAGTTTTAGGACTTCTGCTGAACATATCCCTTCCATCTATGATCGATGATAGAGTCAATAAAATTGTACCGTAAGAACGAATGGCAAAATCATGAGATTTTACAATATATGTTACTAAATTCATTTCATGGAAAGCGTTGACAAAGCTAGAAATATATATATCATCGGGTATTTTCCATGACACAGCATTAGAACTCATGTTGTAAAGAAACTAAGCCACGGATCATGAAATTAAATACTCAAGATATTCGAATAATATACTAGGAGCACAATTAAAAGAGCACGAAACATGATAAATTGCTCAGGGATAAACGGAGCTGAAAACTATTTTTCCAAGGAAAGTACCAATTCCTTCTATTTTAATTACTAGATAAAACAAAGCCACATCGATTACCAATATATGTTCAACGTGAATGTCACAACGTTATCTTGTATATGATCTGATTTATATAAAGGATGTAATATAAGATCGAACGTGTAATTGAATTCATGTACCGTACTTAACAAGATAAGGCTTGTTATATAATGGTAGCTTGGATATAGGCCAACATCTAATTAAAAAAAATTGTGATTTTGAATTCAGGCTTTTAAACAAAGTCGGCATCTCATCTTCCTTTGCATTGACAATTCCTTCCATTTTAATTACCAAATAAATCAAAGCCACAACGATTACCAGTATAAGTTTAACGTGGATGTCACAATATTATCTTTTTATGATCTAATTTACATTCAGAGCTTATAAAGGATATAATATAAGATCGAGCGTGAACTTGAATTGAATTAGTATACTTAACACTTGAATTGAAGTAGTATACTTTACAGGATAAGGCTTGTTACATAATACTGGATTCAATATAGGATGGCACCTAGTTATGAAAAAGGGAAAATTACACAAATAGTCCCTATATTTTCACTCAATGTCCAATTTCGTCCCTGAACTTTCGATTGGCTCAATTTGGTCCCTGAACTATTGATAAAATGTCCGATCTAGTCCCTGAACTTTCGAATGGCTCAATTTGGTCCCTAAACTATTAATAAAATGTCCAATCTAGTCCATGAACTTTCAATCGGCTCAAGTTGGTCCCTGAACTATGATGAAATGTCCGATATAATCCTTCGTTATTATTTTTTTCTTTTTTTCCCTTTTTTTCCTCTTTTTTTCCCCCTTTTTTTCCTTTTTTTCCTTTTTTTTTTTTTCGCTTTCCCCTCGCCGGAGGGGCGGGAGGGCCGGCGTCCGGCGAGGGAGCCCTCGCCGGATCGGCGAGGGCCCTCACCGGCGTCCCTCGCAAGCGGGCGAGTCCCTCGCCAATCTTCCAAGGGAGCCCCTTGCACGACGCCGGGGAGGGGCTCTTCCTCGCAGATCGGGCGAGGGGCCGTCCTCGCCGGCGGCGTCTGCGAGGGAGAGCCCTTCGCCGGCGTCGGGCGAGGGCGGGCGAGGGGCTCCCTCGCGGCGTCCTCGCAGCGGGCGAGGGCTCTCCCTCGCGGATCCGGGCGAGGGAGAGCCCCGCGGGACGCCGGCGGGACGGCCCCTCGCGGATCTGCGAGGGAGCCCTCCCTCGCAGATCCGGTGAGGGCCGTCCTCGCCGGCGTCGGGCGAGGGCGAGGGCGGGGCTCCTTCGCGGCGTCCCTCGCAAGCGGGCGAGCAGCGGGCGGGGCTCTCCCTCGCAGATCCGGGCGAGGGAGAGCCCCGCGGACGCCGGCGAGGAGGGCCCTCGCCGGATCCGCGAGGGAGAGCCCCTCGCCGACGCCGGCGAGGGAGAGCCCCTCGCCCGCTTGCTCGCCCGCTTGCGAGGGACGCCGGCGAGGAGTCCCTCGCCCTCGCCCTCGCCCGACGCCGCCGAGGGCTCTCCCTCGCGGCCGCCGGCGAGGACGGCCCTCGCCCGGATCTGCGAGGCAGGGAGAGCCCTCGCCGGCGTCGGGCGAGGGCTCCCTCGCAAGATCGGCGGGGACGCCGGCGAGGGGCCTCGCCGGACGCCGGCCCTCCGCCGGCTCCGGCGGAGGGAAGCGAAAAAAAAAAAAAAGGAAAAAAAAAAAAAGGGAAAAAAAGAGGAAAAAAGGGAAAAAAAGGAAAAAGAAAAAGAAAAATAGTAACGAAGGACTAGATCGGACATTTTATCATAGTTCGAGACCAACTCAGCCAATCAAAGTTCGGGACTAGATCGGACATTTTATTAATAGTTCGGGGACCAAATTGAGCCATTCGAAAGTTCGGACTAGATCGGACATTTTATCAATAGTTCGAGGGCACCAAATGGCCCAATCGAAAGTTGGGGACTAAATGGACATCAGTGAAAATATAGGGACTATTTGTGTAATTTTCCCTATGAAAAATTGCGTGATTCTTAATGTAGGTTTTAAACAAAGTTGACATCTCATCTTCCCTTGCATTGACAATTCCTTCTATTTTAATTACCATATAAAACAAAGCCACAACGATTACCTATATAAGTTGAACATGGATGTCGCAAAATTATTTTGTATATAATCTGATTTACATTTAGAGCTTATAAAGGATATAATATAAGATTGAACATTGAATTCATGTACCATAGTTAACGAGATAAAGGCTTATTATATAATGTAGCTTCGATATAGGCCGGCAGCTAATTATAAAAAATTGTGTGACTCTGAATGTAGGTTTTTAAACAAAGTTGGCATCTCATCTTCCCTTGCATTGACAATTCTAGGTCGACGGGAGGTTGGATTTCCTTTAGTAGCATAACGCGCAAGCTTCTAGCTGAAGTGAATTTCTGGACCACGAATATTAAAGTCTCTTGCATGCAGATTGGCTGCAACGCATGCTTGCTTATTCAGTAACCCAAAGTCGCCAGAGCACTCACGTCGATATGCCTCTCGGATCGAACAGGCCGATTAAAACCCGGGAAGCATCTAACTTGACGCTCAAGGCTTCGCTCGAGAAAGAGATTTCCAAGCGAAGAAATGGCCGGTCATCTCGGACACATCTCCATGTAAACAGAGCTTCCTGTACAAACAAGCTCGGCCCACTTGCTCCCGTGTAAGTTTGGCTGCTTCTCAAGTTGTCTTTAATTCCTCGATCGACGCTTTCGAAGTTCCAAATGACAGTTAAATATCGAGAGATACCTCACATCCCGATATGAGACTTCGATTTTAACATAGCTCCTGCGAACTTTGTAGGCATGGCCAGTCTTCGAATAATCTTGTCGCTTCTGCTTCTTGCGGCCTTAGGCATGATCACTCGGTGTGGCGCCTCGGCAGGTCCCGAACTGGAGCCCCGGAAGCCCGTATACCAAGTCCACCACCCATCCGTACCAGCTCTGCCCTCTCGGGCTATCAAAGCAGCTTACTGGCCGTCAGATGCTGAATTACATGCATCCTCCATAGACACCTCGTATTTCACTCACATTTACTATGCGTTCCTCTTGCCCGACCCAACCACGTTCAGGCTCAATGTCACTGCGTCTGACCAAACCAAGCTGCCTGGATTGACGGGCATGCTGCAGAAGCGAAAGCTGGCAGTAAAGACCCTCCTATCCATAGATGGAGGCGGGTCGGACCCAAATGTGTTCTCCAGGATGGTGAACAGCTCAGAGACTCGCACAGCATTCATAAACTCCACCATTGAAGTAGCTCGAAAATACGGTTTTGATGGAGTTGACCTGGACTGGGAGTATCCAGCTGATGAACAAGACATGTCCAACCTCGCTCTGCTTTACAAAGAGTGGAGAAAAGCCCTGGATAAGGAGTCCAAAAGAAGTGGTAAAATCCGCTTAATACTGACGTCTGCTGTGTACTATGCATCAGGATTTCAGGTTTACGGTACGCCCAGATCGTACCCCAGTCAGGCAATCCGGAAGTATGTGGATTGGGTCAGCCCCATGTGCTTCGACTATCACGGGTCCTGGGAGAATTTCACGGGCGAGCATTCGGCACTCTATGATCCGAAGAGCAACATCAGCACGAGCTACGGAATCAGTTCGTGGATTCGAGCTGGTGTGCCGAGCCACAAGCTGGTGATGGGCTTACCGTTGTATGGGAGGACATGGACGCTCCAGAATCCAAATGTTACTGGCGTGGGGGCTCCAGCTGTTGGAGTGGGTCCAGGAAACGGTACCTTGACATACAAACAGATTGTTGAGTTTAATGTGCAGAACCATGCAGCAGTCAAATTCGACAAGGAGTCGGTGTCGCACTACTCATATGTCGGAGTCTCTTGGATTGGTTATGACGATGTTCGGTCTGTGCGGAGGAAGGTCCGATTTGCTCGGTCTCAGCGCTTGGGTGGGTACTTCTTCTGGGCTCTCGGCCAGGATAAGAACTGGATCATCTCAAGACAAGGTACCAATAAAATCACCTTTTAATGTCCATTACACACAGTAATCACGTGTTGATTCTAACATGTTTGCTTCTTACCCTTCTACTGATGACAGCCTCAAGAGCTTGGGATCACTGATGAACTTGGAAAGACTGTTCGCAGCATGTGACGATTGCAATAGATGCATTTAACTCATTTGAAATTGTTCAATTGTTGACTTCTCTCAGACAACTTTACAATAATTCACGGAAAAATTCTCAGATCTCTCATCTTGAAGGTTCATGATCTCCAAGGATATCCTGTTCATATCATTGGAAAGTGGGAGCCTTTGTGTGTGTATGTTTATCTACCTTTCAATTCAATTTCTGATTAGCTCAAATAGATTCCTTTCATTGAGTTACACAGCCAGCCTTTTCCATCAAACATCTGCGATTAGCAATTCCAACAACTAACAATGAACAGTGAAGTGAAGAACATGAGATATAACATGCAGTAGCATCTCCCCATTTTCAGTGTCGTAAAGCACAAGTATTGAAGGATTAGTTGCTGACCAAAGGACGATATAATTGGGTAACAAACTAAAGCAATTGGTAATTTCGCATAGCTGTGGCTAGAGGAATTGTGTAGTCCGGGTGCTTCTAGCGAAGAACAAACACCGTGCACTCAATCTTTCAAGTGCAAAATCAAGGGGGTTGGAAATGAGATCAAAATCGTTGAGCTCAGTAACTGAAGATATTGATAAGCAGAAATAAAATGAATGTAGTGATTTTTCAGAAATAGTTTTCTTCTGGCTTGAAGATTAATGAACAACACGGGCATTCCAAGGACAGTAGAGGTAAGGAAACTAAAAATGGGCAAGTTAAAGTGCAAAATGAATTGTGCAGCATATTCGCAAACACGTACATAGAACAGTTAACGCCAGCAACAGGAATCATTCTCTCCTCAGTTTGAGATGCATCATCTTATTCACATTGTGTTTAATAATAATAGCGGACGGAAAAGGTATAGAGCATACAAACCTGAAAAGTTGAAGAATGGTTATATCAAGTAGATTTGAATCAATCCCCATAAGGCAGAAGATGATGCGCCTCAGATTAATTCAGCTAGCGAGCACACTCTATCTGCGACAATCTCCTGTCATGCATCTGCAGTGCCTTCTACAAATGCTGTAGCCACTGTCGACAGATTTTTATTCAGAAAAACTGAGATGTGGATGCAGAAAGAAGCAAACATGAAGCATTCTATCCATCACAAGTTTCTCTTAAACAATCAAAGAGAATAGATTCAATAAAACTAAAAGTAGCATTGTGCAGAGAAATTTATTCATCACTGATCAATGCCCAAAGACAAAATGAGCCATGATCAAAGAAGTGTTTATGATGCCATTCAATGGTCCAAATGTTGCAAAAGCAATACTCTGAAACTGAACATCAAGGTTAGTAAATTATCAAAACATGCAAAATTTGGTTGATCACGTCACAACAATCAGTTTATCCCTCTACTTGCCACTTCTTTGCTCTCTTATCCTTGCCAATCCAGAACGTGCAAGGAGGAACAACCAGCATGTCTACTGTCTCTGGGCATTATCTCACGATGAAATGTTCGCAAATGACTTAGCCCCATTTGTGACCCGTCAATCCAAGGTGGGCAGACCCTGTCACCATAGCCCCACCAAGAAATCACGGGTTCAGAATCCATTTTAACAAAGCAATATACCCATTCGTACAACCCACCCCATTGGTGGTCGTGTGGTTTGCGCCCAATCCCTCTACCGGAAGGGAGTGAGTTCAAATCCCCGCGTTCGCTTGTGCAACTAAATTGCGGTCCATGGGAGGTGGGTCCCCGCGGGTCGCCCTGGGTTTACGTCGCCGGCTGCCGGCTATACAGCGGTTCCCGGGTCATCCAAAAATATATATATAACCGTGAGCAGATTTAACAACCGAACTTTGCATTTGTGAAATTAATGCCCTTACCACTAGGCCATCATCACTGGCAGTCGATACTTGCACATTTGAACGTGATAATTCTGTGCGCACTATTCATGCTATTCAATTATCATGTAACAGAATTAAGCAACCCATTTATATTAGAACCATCCATGCCTCTGGATATAGAATGAAGATAATAGTAGCAACTCAAAATAAGTTCTACATGAAAGAAACATACCAAAACAGTATGTAATGTGACGCAAAGATGAGCATAAAGCATGAACACGGGGATGAAAAGAGAGTCAACATTATAAGGAGTTGAAAGCACCTAAGGTAAAAGATTAATTGCAACAAAAAACAAAGAGCTCAGGCTAAAGTAACTCGAGATTTTGGTTACAGCTTAGAAAACATGCAGACTGAGAAACAGATCATTGTAGCAAAAAAATTAGCCCAAGTTTACAAAGAAAACTATGATCCTCACACTCAAGTGGTCCTCAGACATTCATCAATCTCTCCCCATATATCTGTTTTCAATTAGAGCTCTATCCATCCTCCACGCCCAGCATCTTAGCAAACAGATTGGATAAATACTTAGTTTCAATGACTGGATTATTAACTCACCATTCAACAACCATCATCTCATATTCAATTAAAATGATGCTAGAAGGAAAAAAAAAAAAAAAAGTCTATCCATCTATAAAAAGGTTGAAGAATTGGTGTACCAAGCTGCTGGAGTTGATCCAGAATAAGCCAGAAAGACACTAGATGGAAACACTCGTCTGTCAATTCCAGCTATAGTGCAATTTTTCAGCAAAGTCTCCGGTGATGCATCTGCAGCACCTCTGGCACAAGTAAAGTTCGAGTAATCATAATTCATAGACGCTTTCAATTGACACTGTCATTCAAATAGACCAAGACAACAGTGCAAAAAATTTACAATTAGGGAGGAAATATAGAGCATCTGATTTGCCACAACTCTCTTACATAATAAACTGGGCAAATACAATTGAAGTGAAGCTAATATGTTGCAAAGTAGACACTAAATAGCCACGAATCAAAGATGCTTGCGATAATGCCACTATATGCTCCAAAGTAAGCAAGAGCAAATGTACACAATTGTAGTCTTACGAAGCTCTGCAAACAATGAAAGTATCAGGTTAAAGCAAGTAACTGTAATTTCCACATTTGATCGTAGTAACTAGAATGCACTATACAGCACACCTAATTAATTACTTGCCATAAAATCTTCATGTCAGGAAATCAAAATAAAGGATACAACTTAAATGGGAGTTAACAGCTTATTAATGATACATACACCAAAATAAAAGGTGAAATGAGATAAAGCATGAGCATGAGCAGAACAATGAGCAGAGAGCTGATATAAGAAGGAATTGTGAACGCTTTATTAAAAGACTAATTGCAACAATTTACAAGAGCTCAAGCTAAAGCCAACTCAAGGTTTTGGTTACAGCTTAAAGAGCATACAAACTTAAAAGCAGGTCATACTAACATAACAATTAGCCAAAGTTTACAAAGAGAACTAGAACTTTCACACGCAAGTAGTCTACAAATATTCATTAAATCTTTCCCAAGCTATCTTCATTTAATTAGAACTCAGTCCATCCTCGACACCAAGGCCGTACAATACACCAGCGTACTTTTCTGTGGAGCCATTGAAGAACATGTCCCTCAACTTCAGGAAAGTACAAGCCGTGAGCAAGCTGTCAGACCCAGCTTGATGGCACACGCCAAACCTCTCAACTTCCAACAATTCAGCAAGCTTATTCAAGCCGCCGTGAAGACTGTTGCAGAACTTCATCAAATGCTTGATGTCGTACACCATGGGGAAATATATATTGATCAAATCGAAGAACCCCACTTGCGTATCAGGCAAACTCCGGCAAGTCAACAACTTAAGCAGGTAACCGAAATCGTACCCGCTATGAAAGGTAACCCAGTTAACATCAGCATTCAAAACAATCCCAGAGGACATCAAGAGCTCACCGAAGCGTCTCACGTCAACCCCCTTCTCAGTATTCTTCTTGAAATCAATGCCGCACTCGCGCAGCAACTCGATCGAATCGCCAGCAAACATGTCCTCGGTAACGTTGAACTCGCGGAAATTGAACTGCCAAATGCAGTACTTGTCCGTGCCACAAGTGGGCAAGTTCCCGTTCTCGTCCGTAAAGGTGAGCCCCAACTGGATCAACTTCAACATATCGACGTTATTCTTCAAAGTCAGGTAGTTATAGTCGCTGATGTTCTTGAAATTCCCCACCGGGCGCGAAACAACACCGGGGAACTCGGTATCCATCGCGACATAGCTGAATCTGTCCACGACTTCGCGGATTAACGCGAACTCCTCTTCGAGATTATCGTTCCACACCTCCCGAATGTCAATCGAATCATCCTTCAGCGGCACCGCCATTTCCCACGTCCCGATTCCAAAACCACAGCTCGGCCTAGCTCTATCAAGTCCAGATCTGGAAGTAGACCCTCAACCCAAACGCTCGGAAAAAAAAAAAAAAAAAACCCTCGATGCCGAAAGCCCGGTCGCCGCTCGAGCCTCTCAAAGCCGGAGCCTTTCCGCCCTTACAGACAGATCTGAAGCAAACCCAGATCAGGAAACAGCGGATTAGAGACGGAAAACGATTCGGAAGGGAACGGTCTCGCTGAAAATCGAACACGACCCAAGACAGCTACAGGGGTCGACTAAGGAAACTGAACACGCGCGTCAGATCTTACCTCGGATTCGCGAGATGGGCTCTCGGGATCGACAGATCTAGTGCTCGGGGAAGGGCATCCCGAGCGTCGTCGGGGGAGAGATTTCAGGTCAACGAAGCACGCGGAGAGAGAGAAAGAGAGAGAAGGGAAGAAGAACTTTACTGGGGCGTCTTCTAAACCACTGAAGAGACGGACAGTACATCAGGAAATGGGGGAAAGCGACGTTTGGACAAGGGAAAGAAAAAGGCATATCCGACGTCGTGTCGTTCTGAAGAATCTTCCCCGAACGACGTCGTGCCGGTCGCCGCCTCGTGCCGTAACGCTTGCGCCGCGCCTTGAGCGTGTTCATCCTGCTCGTCCCGGACCCTGCATTTGGAAGGCTGTCCTTATTTCATTAAATAAGCATTAGCCAAATGCGGGGAAAAATTTATTGAGAGAAACGAATGTAGCGCGACACTGACATAATTAATCGAACGTGATTTAATGCAGTCCTTTACTGAAATGAAATTTCAATCATACAAGATAAACATAATATTTATATCGGGCATAAGAATACTAAAAATCCTAAAATTATTTTATGACATTCACTTTAGTACTAAAACTTTTTATTAATCCAATTAAGTGTCGAATCGAAGAAAAAAATGATCATTTAAGTGCATAGGGCAATAAATTTCGATCGAAATTATTAAGTATCTTTTATGATAAAATGTTTAATTTGACGTGACCTTTTTTTATATTAGAAATAAGTCCACTGTGGACTTCTCATGTGATTGGCCTGCCTAAACACATTACTAGGCATGTTTGGTTCAAAGATTTACTGAGAGAACTTTTTGAGTCCCGTCACAATCTTTGAACGCCCAAAGCCTATTTTGGGAAATGCAATTGTGTTTAGTAAATAATTTCAAAGATTTGTGAGAATCTTTGAAAGCCTGGTCCCTACTAACTTTGGGCCAAAGATTTTGAAAGACAGTTGGAAAAAGTTTGAAAGAACTTCAAAGTTGAATCAAAGGTCAAAGCATTTCCCGAAAGCTGGAAATCTTTGCCGAACAAACGCATGGCCGTGAAGGCTGGCCTAAATGACATCCCATGAAGCCTATCTCAAAATAGACGGAAAAAATTCTCTTGGAATCGGATATGAGAAAGCTCCTTCATGTCCGTTACCCTCTAGACACCCTTGGCTATCTTCGATCACTGACAGTTGCTGCCATATCTCCATTGTCAGCCACCTCAAGCTTGGCCGCAACTGAAATAGGGAGCTTGGTCGCAAAAATGAAGTCATTTTTTTTTTTAGTTGTAGAGAGCTGATAGAAAATCCTTTCATTGAATTCTCTCATTTACAGATCTCCTTCATAGATTCCAGGCCATTAATAGCCATCGTTGCTATTCACCAATTCCAAGCTATGCTGCAAATCTTGCTATTTTTGCCCTGTTTCTTGGTCGGAAAGCTTGAAGTTTCGTTCTTTCTTTGCCAACGAAAATGCTTCGAGAATCCTTGCTTTCTGGTTTGAACCCTGACTTGAGGACAATGCCTCCTTGCTCTAATTTTGGTGATTTTAGGTCCAAGAGTTCACATCTCTCTGTTTTGCTCTATTTGTCCGTTTGGAAACTTGAAGTGTTTCAAGCTCGCTTGAGCCTCCTTGCTCTATCTCGCTCTATTTCAGTGCCTCTGTGATTGTCGTGTATGTTGCCTATTCGATCTTTGCTTATGTCCATTGCAAGATTCAACTCTTAATTTTAAATGAAAATTGAATTCGGGTTTCAAATTTGGAAAAAATGCTTGATTGCTCGATTTAGGGTTTTTATTTGGGGTAAAACATATAGATGACGTCATTTAGGAATATATATGTTGATTAGGCATGCCCACAAGTTACTGCGGTCAAAGAAACTAATAAAAAATTATAATGCCAAATTTTCAAGTCATCATTTTTTTAAGCGATACTAAAATAATTCAACGAAAAATTTTAGCACACCAATGTGAACAACTATAAAACTTTTGGCCTCTTTCCTTTTGCAGCCACCCGTTGAGAGAGGTGGCAAAATCGTGATTAAGGGTGCGTTTGGGAACTACTTTTGGGGAATGTCTTTAGGAAAATGCAAATACCTTTGACTTAAAGGTGTTTTCCAAAATGCAACCGTGTTTGGTAAATTGCACTTTGAAAGCTCTTTGTAAAGTATTTTGAGCAAAATAGCATTTGGGGAATTACACTTACAAAAGATCTTTGTGGTAAAAAAAAATTATCAAAAGAAAAATTAAAAAAAATTGACCAAAGGGCAGTGGCCGTTGGTGACCTCCGGCAACGCCGAATCTGGGGCAGCGAGGTCGCGCGACGCCGTCGCGACCTCCGGCGACGCCAGATCAGGGCGGTGAGGTCGCGGGAGGACCTCGCCGCCCGGATCCGGGTCGCGGCGGGGTCGCGCGACCGCACCGCCCCCTCGGAACTAGGGCGGCGAGGTCGCGGAGGTCGCGCGACGCCGCCGCGACCCGGATCCGAGGGCCGCGAGGTCGCGCAACCCGGATCGGGGCGGCAAGGTCCTCCGCGACCCGCCGCCCCAGATCTGGGTTGCGGTGACCCGGACCTTGCCGTGGGTCGCGGCGGTCACGCCACCGCCCGGAGTCGCTCGTGGGCGACGGTCGGCGCGACCGCTCGCGGAAGAAGAAGCTCGCGGAAGGAGAAGACCGTCTACCGCCCCAGATCGGGTTTGCGGTGACCCAACCCTCGGTCGCGCCACCTCCGGCGTCGGTTGCGCCACCTCCGGTGTCGGTCGCGCCACCCCGACGATTGCCGGCGTCCCTCTAGTCGCCAGGCCGCTCATAGATCGGCGGAACCGAACCCCAGGAGAAGATGAACAGTAGCGACACAAGGGCAAGAACTAGGAAAAACAAAACATTCGTGAGGACAATTTCGAAAAAAAAAGTTATGAAGAGTGCCCGTGTGGGCATGCCGAAAAAGCCGAAAGCCCAAGGCAGGTCCCCCCCTGCCTTGGGCTTTCGGCTTCACACATGCTGGCATTTAGGGAATGCGGGCTCAAAAATTTTTCCTAAACAGCCTAGCATTTGGCCAAGTACCTTTAGGCTTCAAAGGGGCTTTGGGAAGTGGTTCCCAAACGCACCCTCCAACAGGAGCCAGCTTGCCATATTTGACCAAGACCCAACAAACCCACGCCAATTATTTTTCCAGGAATCAAGTTGCTTGGGCGGCGGATCATGCCTGGACGTGGTCGACGAGGGCCGCGAAATTCGTGAGATTTCGACGTTTTATATATTTTATTACTCATTTTTCCTAAGACTTGTAAACTAGGTCGATGTATGGGGACGGTGATGGTGATGGTGATGGTGATGATGATGAATGACAGGGATAAGACTGGCTTTGTCCGAAGTTCCGCGATTAAATTAAGGAATGATCAGGACGGAGAGGGAGAGAGAGAGAGCGATTAGATGCCCACGGTTTGACCGTGTCATTTGCGCTTACTTTTCAACATGAGCCTGGGAATTCCGGTGTGAATGAATACGAGGTTGCTTTCGATGACTTGGGTCTTTGCTCGAATGCGATTTGAGGGGGTTGAGCTCGAGAGAGGCTGCTGATATTTTTTGAGACTTGCTGAAAATGGAATTTTAAGGGGAGGTTGCAGCTTTTTGGATCGACAGTGCGTGGTCAAAGCCCAAAAATATATGATAGGCCCAATAAGAATTTCAAATATAGACCCGGTGCGGATTCTTCCTTGGTCAGAAAGTGAAGTGTCTCCAATAGATTATACCCTCGCGTTTTTTTTTCTTTCTTTTGAATGGATGAGGAAGCTAGGTAGGTAAATTCGGGGCTTATGAAATATCATACTAGCATAACGG
The DNA here is from genome assembly GCA_014182885.2 of Eucalyptus caleyi. Lineage (NCBI taxonomy): Eukaryota > Viridiplantae > Streptophyta > Magnoliopsida > Myrtales > Myrtaceae > Eucalyptus > Eucalyptus caleyi. The sequence goes on from CM024476.2 coordinate 15,794,684, forward strand.
GCAGTGTAAGACGCGAATCTGAATTGACATGGACCAATCCGAAAAACATTGGATTGTTTAGGTGTGATAGCGTGTAAAATCGAACATGGAGTATGTGTGTTAGGTTTTACAACAAATTGACTATATTATTGACCCAAGAGTCTAAAATGTTACTTATATGTGTTTGGGTGTATGAAATATTAACCATGAAAAAAGAAGTGGCAGATAGTTAAAGGTAACCCTAATATTCTTCCCATCGCAAAATCAAAATCAATCTCCAAAGTGTGTGGTACAAGAATGGTAAATGATTACCAACCAATTATATAGGTATTGGCATTGTTATAGAATGTGGTTGTTGCAATGAATTACTAGTACCCTGCGTTTTGCCCCACGTTCTAGACGTGTCCATCATGTTTTGGACGCAATTAGTGTCAATTTCCAATAATAGGTTCGGAGTTCATGCTAACTGCTTCTTCATGTATGCAAACCTAATTCTACCATGTGCCTTGCCACAATTTCCATCACTTCTTTTAAGAATTAGGTTTGACTAGGAAATAACCGTTCTCGTAAATTTTTATGACTTTAACTGGTTTGGCATTAACCCAACCGTTTTTGCCACGTGTATGCTAACCCCATGTATGCCAGTCACCTTTGCCACATGTTTGGTTATGATGTTCATGTTCTGTTATTGTTAAAACCTAATTTTTTTCTTCAAAGTTGTCAGAGACAAGTGTCACGGGCCGAAAGATGGACGACCCGAAAGGTTCCCCAGAGTCAACCCCAACTCGCCCGTGGACCTCCTGTGCTTGCTCAGATTCCCAACGAGCCTTCTCCCTGAAGTTTCTAGAAGACTCTAGCTTCATTTATGTCGGTAGCTAGTAGTTAAGCATTTATATCTAGTGGTTGGCACTTATGCCGGTAGTTGAGGCGGTGCGATCTCATCCGCCGGAAGAACTCTAGATCAATGGATGTAATCCAAGGCCCTCAACTATAAACGGGGTGTCCTCCTTCATTTGTAAACATCCATTATTTCTGCAATACAAAGATCCACTACTTCTGCAATACAAAGCTAAGCTTCTTTCTAGAGCTCTTCTCTCTAGATTCTTTCTCTCTCTACGATCCGGGTAAGGCGAGTAAGTGAACGTTCAACTGAGCAAGGCTTGGCTTAGGTGCTTCGGCGATCCATTCCGATCCTAAAATGCCCGAGTCGCCGCGCGGTCACGATCCCAATTGATCGGCCCGTGACAAGTAGTATTAGAGCTAAAGAGAGCTAAAGAGAGATCCGTTTCCAAGAGATTGAAGAGCACCAACTGTTCGAGAAAATGTCAAGCCATGAAACGACTATAGTTGGAGAGACTGTGCCAGTCATGGACACACGCAGCAAATCAAAGAAAAGAGATACCTCGGTGGATGCTGCAGCCACGTTCGATGAGAAGATTAGGAAGGTCTGGAGTGCTGTGCTTGAACTCATGGAAGGTCTTGACAACGTGCGAGACCGGATCATGGAGATTAAGGGCTCGCTCCGTGAAGACTTCACGACCGGCATCAACCAAGTCACGACTCCATTGTTCGACAAGGACGAAGCTCTCAAAGCATCGATTGATGGTTTGAACGAGCGCGTCCAAATAATCGAGGAGGTAAGCCCATGTAGGGACGAGGTTGAAGCCATGAAGGCAGAGATCCAAGAGCTTAAGACCGAGCTCGCCCTATGCAAGCTAAGCATCACGAACGGTGCGGTGCCTACTCAAACGGTGACCAAGATCGAGGTGCCGAAGTCGAAGGAATTCAAAGGCAACCGATCCGCCCAAGAGGTGGACAACTTCGTGTGGAGCATGGAACAATACTTCGGCGCCATCAACATACACGACGAGTCAATCAAGGTACGAACCGCTTCCATGTTCTTGTCTGATACGGCAATGCTGTGGTGGTGCAATAGGTGTGACGAGAGTAGATGAGGCGCCGATCCCGTGAACACGTGGGACGACTTCGTGAGGGAGTTATGGGACTATTTCTTCCCCGAGTTCGCTCAACAAGAGGCTTGTAGCATGCTCCATCGCCTCGAGCAAAGAGGCACGATCCGAGAGTACGTGAAGGAGTTCACAGAGCTCAAACTCCAAATTCGCAACCTAAGCGAAGAGGAGGCTTTCGGAGCGTTTGTGGATGGACTGAAGCCATGGGCACAACTTGAGCTGAAGCGGCGGGATGTGAGTAGTCTTGTGCGTGCGTTGAGCATGGCCAAGTCACTCGTTGACCTCACCAAGGTTGAATCGAGGAACAACCAAGCAAGAGATTGGAGGTCGGATCAACCCGACAATGAAGGAAGAAACACTCCCCAAGGCACGCCCGATCAAGGCGGCCGAACCAAGATGTGGGGAGAAGGGTCTTCCAAGCCATCCTTCCAAAGAGGTCGACCACCGATGGACTACGCGAGTAAGTTCGCTCAACCTCCGCCCTCTCCTTGTTTTATTTGCAAAGGTCCGCACTGGACCCAAAAGTGCTTGAAGAGGGACCGCATCAACGCCCTCCTTGCCATCGAGGAAGAGAAGGAGGAACCCAAAGAAGAAAGGCGGCAAATCCGACTCGGAGGTGTGAAGTCAATCAACTCCGTCCAAGCTCAATCACCGCCCAAAGGACTCATTCCAAACACGAACATGTTCTTTGTGGAAGTCGAAGTGTGTGGCCGAACGCTTTACGTTTTGGTTGACACCGGCGCGTCGAACATATTCATGTCGACCGAGGTTGCAAAGGCCTTGAAGCTTCGCGTGGAGCCGACTGGGAAGACGTTCAAGTCGATTAACTTGGAAGGTGTCCATGGCATAGGGTTGACTTCAGATGTAGCCGTCAAGATTGGTGAATGGAAGGGCAAGATGGATTTCGAGGTAATTCCACTCGATGATTATGATCTCATCCTTGGTATTCAATTCTTCCATAGTGCGAGATCTACAATCGACATGAGGACCAAGTGCCTCATGATCCTCTACCCACAATACTCGACGACGATCCCCATGATCAAAGGGGTGGTCGACACCAATACCATTGCTACGATCCGACGCTTCGATAAAGACTTGAAGTCTATAAAGTGACTCAACAAGCTGTCCGAGGCGAAGCCGAAAGTAGAGTTGGATCCTACTCCAACGCACGCCATGCCCATCCAAGTACTCTTCCCCAAGGTTGAGTGCTCACCGCATGCTTCTCCCAAGCCAAAGATGGAGCCGCGTGACAAGTCCGAGTTCATCATCGAAGGTTGTGGTCCTTCGTTTGTGAGCGTCCGAGTGAAGCGCAACAAGAACAAGAAAGCTTGTGCCAAAGCCTGCAAGGCTACCCGTCAAGCTGAGAGCGACGAGGACGTTGCTTGATTGAGTGGGGGAGAATGTCACGGGCTGAAAGATGAACGACCCGAGAGGTTCCCCAGAGTCAACCCCAACTCGCCCATGGACCTCATGTGCTTGCTCGGATTCCCAACGAGCCTTCTCCTCGAAGTTTCTAGAAGACTCTAGCTTCATTTATGTTGATAGCTAGTAGTTAAGCATTTATGTCTAGTGGTTGGCACTTATGCCGGTAGTTGAGGCGGTGCGATCTCGTCCACCGATAGAATTCTAGATCAATGGATGTAATTCGAGGCCCTCAACTATAAAAGGGGTGTCCTCCTTCATTTGTAAACATCCACTACTTCTGTAATACAAAGCTAAGCTTCTTTCCAGAGCTCTTCTCTCTAGATTCTTTCTCTCTCTACAATCTGGGTAAGGCGAGTAAGTGAGCGTTCGACTGAGCAAGGCTTGGCTTAGGTGCTTCGGCGATCCATTCCGATCCTAAAGTGCCCAAGTCGCCGCGCGGTCACGATCCCAATCGATCGGCCTGTGACACAAGGCTGTGACTTTCAAGAACGTTGTAGATACTACAAGAAATAGGAGGTTTCGGCGTAACTGGGGTATTGACCTGGTTATTTTTTCTTCGGGAGATTCCAATCCTCCACCTTAACGTTGTCTCTCCCTGTTGATGAGGACGTCTCTTTGTGCTTAACCCTTGTGGCTAGTGGCATTGAAGGATGGACTAATTTCACTCTTCACCTTGGGGGTATGTTGGTAGTTGTTTTCCAATTTTGATGCCAACGCCTGTCTTGCTGCAGCCGTTATTCAGCATCTCCTTGTAGGTTTGCTCGCAGTTGTTGCGGTGGCCTGGGAGTTTCTTTAGCTGGGAATTGCTTGGTCTTTGAAGGCTACTTGAGGGGTGCTCCGACTGCCGTCTGTTCTGTCCCTCCTGTCTCCTTCCTTCTTGTTGTTGTTTTGCTTGAACTCGCCACTGTTTTGGCTGTTTTCCTTGCTGTGTTAGTCTGTATTGCCGGTTGGCTGATTGAGTCGTTCTCTTGGCAGTCCTTTTCTGTCCCGGCACCCTTCCACTCATTACGGCTTATTGTCATTTTGAGTGTAAGTTTTTGGTGTCAGGATCGCCTCTTGTACAGTTTGGTTAAAGCTCAATACATCTCTTACTTTTACCAAAAAAAAAAAAAAAAATCTCGATAGTTCAAGTTAGGTAATTTGAGGTTCGAGATCCATGGTTACGGCGAGTCTCGCTTTTTGACAAACAAATCAATCAAGTATCCTTAGTGTCTCAGTTGCATGTAGAAATTAGGATCACTGCATTTTATTAGCAGTTAAGCATCATTTTTCAATAAACCGAGTTAACTTTTGGGTTGCCCTTAAAAAAAAAAAAAAAAAAAAGGAAAAAAAATTAACTCTCGACCAAAAATTACAAAAACGTAACAATTTTGCATATAAATCTCAATTTATTTTAGACGTGTAGAATTAGGTCTTTAAATTTCAAATTTTCATAAAAATGGTGAAAGGTTGAGCTTTCGGTCAAATCGAAAAATTTGACATTTAACACATAGAAATTAGAATTTCATTGTTTTCTTATATATATATGGTTTGGAAACAGTAATACTTAGAAACTTAAGGGTGCGTTTGGTTCAGCATTTGGAAAGCTCATTGGGAAAATGCAAAGCAATTTAGCCTAAAGGGCTTTAAAGAAAATGCAAAGACTGTTTGGTAAATTTTGTTTTGAAATGCAACTTTAAGAGAAATGCTGTTTGGTAAAAAACACATTTGCAAAGCCCCTTTGGTGATTAATCTAAATATTTTAATTTTTATTTGTTTAAAATTTAAAAAATAATATTTGCAACTTTTTTAATTTATATTTAACAACAATGTTAAAGATATTGTATAAACAATTTTATTAAAATCAAAATTCCTTTTTTTGCTAAAAAAACATCAAATGGAAAAACTTCACATGCTCTCTTTCTTAATTACAAGAAGAATATTTTCATTACAATAAAAACATGATAACATATGCTTTGAGGAAAGAAGCTCATTATCATTAAAAATTACAAATATCATTAATTACTTCCTTAATTCATAAGTATTTGATCACGTAAACGTGTCATATCAGAAATGTTGCAACACTTATAGAAATAGGAGGATTCAACATTGCTGGGGATTGGACCCGTCCATTTTTAATTTTGCCGATATTCCCTTGTAAGTTCGGGTTCTTAGTGCTGCTGCTGCCTTCGCCGGTTCTTGAGAGTTGTGGGCTGCTCGGTTGGCTAGTTAGCTTCTTGTGCTGCTCTTCGGTGGGTGGGTATTGTTGAAGTTGGGAGCTGCATCTGGTATGTGAGGGTTGCCTTTGTCTGTTGCAGATGATTTCTTGCTACTACTTAGCTGCGCGGGTCATCAAGTTTAAGAGATCTCCTTTTCCTTTTGTTGATAATGCTGTTTTGGCTGCCTTGTTGCCGTTGTTTTTGGTTTTTGTTTATGATTTTTGTGCGTTGTTTCCTCCTTCTTGGCACCCTTCCACTCGATCTAACTTGTTGTCTTCTTGAGTGTAAGTTCTTGGTGCCATGTTTTTGTGTATAGCTGTATAGCTTTTGGTTTAAAGTCAATATATCTATTACCTTTACCAAAAAAAAAAAAAAACAAATTTGTCCAATACCGTATGGAAAAAGTACCTGCAATCAACGCACCAACTGCCACACAAAATGCTCCAACTTGAAGAAGCAACTCCACCCTACTGACTTCAAGCCTCCGAGAGCTGATAAAGAAAGAAGTCAAAGTTTCATAGCTGATTTCCACTCATACAACCACAACAAAAGTGGTGCTCAAAGAGTGAAGGGAAGAGCAAGTTTTACACATTTAGTTGCGCTACACATGAAAATGAAATATATCGATGCATTCAGTCTTCAAGTGGAGCATGCTCTTAGTCCAAAATCTAATATGGAGAATAACATGTTCAGTAGTCCAACAGTAGTCCAACTAATAATTCACGGTAAATAATGTTTTGGGGATTCAAATAATTCACAAGCATTATGGAGATGCTGATCACTGACATTTTTGCCATATTAGTTTTTACAAGAGAATGATGATATATAGTCAACAACAAAGCTTTAAGAAATGATTGTTGTTGGATTTTGTCTAAATATTATTATCTTATGGGTTTCAAGTTTGTGAGCAGTGAGCTCAATGGGTTGAAAAGAAAAGAAAACAAATCATTTCAGCTCTTCCAAGCTAAACAAAGCAGCCTTAAAAATCATGCACGATTGCATTTCTTCAACTATCTAGTCATGGTTACAAAAGCATAATGCAACTCTTTCTCCCAATAAAGTTTACAGAATCAATGCTCATGTGGCCAAGCATCATAAGATCACGTGCATGTATTCATCGGTGTCTGGCAAAGTGAAAGAGGAAACATGGTGTACAAAAATTTATGGACAAATAATGTTAAAAGAGAAAAAATCCACAGATGCCAAAGTTCATTCAATAGGAACCAAACCAGGCGAGAGAACATAACTCCAAACAATTTACAGTTAGCGGTAAACTAGGGCGGTTTCGAGGCACATAAAAATTACAACATAAGGATGAATGCAAAAGTTTTCTGTTGGTAATGCTTGATAGAAATGAAGAATCAAAACAACAGTATAGTGAATGCAGTATTTCTATTTTGTGAACTTGTCCTTTGAAATTCAAAACATTGAACGGAAAACTCCAATTGTATGTCCTTTGAAATTCGTAAAAAAAACACCCACGACCCACAACCCACAACCCACAGCCCTTGCCGCTCACTACTAAAAATCTATCCAACCTCGAAAACCCAGATTGAATCTCAGCTTGCGAAACCCGCAAAGCAACACAAAACCCTTGCTTTTTAAGGAGAACTCCAAATTCCCACGCATTCGACCGCTAAAAAGCAACCGCCCCGAATTTCACCCTCGCACTCCGCCATGGGTTATACAATCACAGATCTCGATTACCAACTAGCGAGAGCATGGAAAAAAAAAGGAACTTGGAAGCAAAAGCAGACGAGATACAAACAGGCGGAGTAGGGGAGTCAAATGGGATCATCAAACCCAGATGAGGAGAAGAATCGAGCGAGCGAGAGAGAGAGAGAGAGAGTGAGTGAGCGAGTGAGCTTACACGCTGAAGGTGCTGGAGAAGTGTCGTTGGTAGATCTGAAGGTGGATTCGATATCCAAGCTGATCTTGAAGTCGACGTCGTTGTGGGGCTCTCGGGAGAGTGAGCGTGAGGAGTTGGGAGCGTGAGCGTTTCTGGAGGAGCTGCAAGGCGAAACCCCTGGTTTTGCTCTTTTATATGGGGGTAAATTTGGGTTTCCGATGCTTTTTTTAGGGTAAAAATGGAACTCCACGAAATTTTATTAAGGGAAGCCTTCAGCATTCCGAAAATGCTGAAATGCTCAAGGTTGGTCTCCACCAGCTTGAGCTTTCAGCATTCCCAAGGTAGACTTTCACTTGAAAGCCCTTTGGGAATGGTTGCCAAACACCCCTATTTAGGGTGAAAGGGCTTTGGGGCTTGGATGGGCTTTTTAAATGCCCATCCAAACGCACCCTTAGCATCCAATTAAAGAAATTTGAACCTATGGAGCTAATTAACCGTTTAGAACATGATATATGACAAGGATTACACTCTTTAAGATCGCGTCATTTGGCATGACCACGTAAAAACAAAACTCCCACCCGTTTCCTCTCATCTTGTCTCGGGGAGGGACAGGAGGCAAGCGGCACCAGTAAGAAAGGAAAAATCCCTCTTTTATTTGGCTAAGTTTCTCAAGGCACTGGGGGAGGGAACACAAATTTTTCTTGGAAAAAAGGGGAACTCACGCACACGTTGAGCGCAAAACACCTCATCGGTAAAGAGTAAATCCGGGAATCGTCGCCTAATGCACATGGTCGCCGTTGCTCAGTGCCGGTAAATCCACGATGGATTCTCCATTGCCTCACTTGGTTCTTCAGCCGGAAGACCTGAGGATCTTTGCCCTCGAGTCTTATCGTCGGCGTAAATCTTTGCCGATGAAATGCTATGAAGTCCCCAGTCATCGTTTTGATTGGAAATTGCGATCGAAAACTCCTTTCAGCCAAGCTTATCTGTTGTTGTAGAGTTACCGACGTTCTTCTTTGTCGGAGATGCCATCCGAGAACCTCTTCATGCTGGTTCGACCACTAACCGCAATCGGGATCTCTCCTTGGTAAGGTAAGAATTACCTATCTTATTCTCGGTAATTTGTGGAAGAAAACCCACAACCTCTGGTCTCGGATGGTATTTGTCCGAAAAACTGCTATGTCTGTGTTGAAGTTGTGATCGAGTTGGTGATCTAAGTTTCCAGTAATGTTAATCATTATAGATTAGCATGAGTTGTTGCCTAAATTTTATGTATAAATGATCAGGATAAGTACATTTTAAGTATTAAAATTATTATAAAAGCGTAATTGAGTCTTAAAATTTACAATCAAGTATTAAAACTTGTTAAGTTGATTCAATTGTCCATTAATTCTGTCCAATTTGACGTAAATGCTTACATGGTTTTTTTTTTTTTTTTTGTAATTATTTTCTTTATCTTATGTGTCGAGGCTCATTTTGGTGCATGTCTAATTTTTAATACAAATTTTATTTAAATTAAATTTTAAAAAGCAAGTCTTTGCCGCCGCTACCCTATCATTGCTGAGAAGGGCTGATGTGGGAGGGGATGGCTGGCAGGTTGCCAAGCCTGAGGCCCTCCTAGTCCTCATTAATATAGTTTATTTTTAAATTTTAATTAATAAAATTTATATTAAAGATCATTTAGATCAAATTTCATTTTAACCTTATGTTTCATGATTTAGTCATGTTATTAGAGAAAAGCTACGTCGTTATTCAATTCGACAAAATTTTAGAAATTAATTACATTTTTTATAAGTTTTATAATTCAATTGCATTTTTATGATAAATTTTGAAACTTCCGATGTACTTATACCTAAATGATTCCACTAATTTTGCCCACCACTTATTTGATGTAAGGGAATTTATCTTCGGTTGTGGATTATTATGGGTGCATATCAATACATTTTACTCAATAGACATCATTTTGGTAGTTATTAAGCGTGATGATTTCTGCCGTGTCTCATCGTTGCTGAGAGTATTGCTGAATCCATCTTTTCTCTGTTTTGTATTGTGCGTCTCATGTAATGACCGATCAACGAAGGCCTTCCGGTTCTTGTCCATTGAAGTTGAGATATTTTCTGGATTCGTTCTAGGTTTATTGTAGCAGGATGAAACTGGCAATTCTGAGGAATAGCAAGCCACGCGTGAAAGATGATGGGAGGAGAAAAGAAAATAGAAAGAAAATAGAAAGAAAAACGAAATAGGAAAAGAAGACAAACGGTGGAGGAAATAGGATGGGCTCATTTAGTTATGGTAGGAGATAGATTTAAGTTGATTTTGATGGGCTTGTCCTTATTTTGGTAGATTTGGGCTTAGCTTTGTTTGGACTAGTTTTGGGCTCTACTTGGTATAATTAGGTTTAGGCTGAATCTGGTCTAATAAGGTTGCTTTTCTTCAAAATGGGTTTTTGAAAGTTTATAAATAGAAAAGGGCTTTCATGTAATAAAGCCCGATTTGTGTCCATGGCCTAGACTTGGAGTCCACAACAGCCCATATTCGCACCGGGCCCCAAGGGCCTCGCTTGGAAGCAATTTATCTTGTTAGATTTTAGAATTAGATTTTGCTTAATTTCGTTTAGTTAGTATATATAGTTAAACTTTTTTAGCAAATTTCTTTGACATAATTTGATTTTTTGTAGGTTGATTTTTTAGGCAAGGAATTTGGCTCAATTCAAATATAGCTCACGGGGTTGCTATTATGAAGTTTAATAACAAAGCCATGTTACGCTCCTTACCCAACTAGTATCAAATTTACTTAATTATTTGTAATCCTTTAATATTGCTTTTTCTAGGTTGTGATTTGCGGGCGGTGGTTCATTGCATGGACATTTAGCAGACAAGAACTTGAGGACTCATAATTGGATAAAAAAATTGCATGTGACAATTAGTTAACAAATGATTAAGTTTACATATCAAAAAGGTTCTAGTTAGATAATTAGTGTAATTGAGTTCTTGATCTTAGATTTCTGATTGTGTAAGAATTGAGGTATCATCTCATGCTTCACTTGGTATCTAATTGAGCCCAACAGGTTAGTGATTATTCCTCATGATAGAATTCCTTTAGACTTAATTGAACTAAAATGAAATTTCCAACATCGCGCAATGTAGGGTTTGAAAAATCTCATGTTGGTTGAGGACCATTGGTCCTCAACTTAGAACCTGTCATTCCCCAACTCCCGTTCAAGAGGGTCGCGTCAAAGATTATGAGGTTGTGGGGCCTAACAATCTCTATTCCTTTTTTTTTTTTTTTTTTCTTTTTTTCTCTTTTTTTATCCCGAGCTTGCATCGTAAAATTTCCCAACGTTGATATCGCACATGCCAAACCTTCCGCTGGTCAAACCTTTACCAATTTCAACCTTGTTGGAATTAATTGCGCTAAGACTTAAAATTATAAAGTGACAATCTTGCTTGATATGATTGATGTCTCATAAAGTCAATGTCTCTTTTAAAATGGAAATGACCGATACTTATTTTGGCGATTTTTTAGGTGTTAATTCATCCCCACTCCTCACATAAGAAAAGAGGTACAAAGATAGCCAGCCAGAACAAGATAAAACAACTGATTATTTGAAAATTAGTTAATGGATAAAATATGCAGGTCTAGTGAGATGACAAATTTTAGTGGTTGTCATCAACTCCATGGGTTTAATCTTGTTTGGATTAGGGGCATGACGTCAATTGGTTGTCACTTTACCAAACGCAAACAACTCCATGCTTAGGCCTACCATCTGTCTATGAGATTAGTGTTGTTTTCCGTAGTCCAAATACTTGCCTATCATGAGTTATCGTCATTAGAAACAGGATATTTATTCTCAAACATTTATGTATCTCTTCACTGAAAAATTATTGGTAATATCATTAAAATGTACAAATGTTAAATTATAATTTGTAATGATTTCATTAGAAAATATTAGTAGAGTACTCGTCAACCCATTAAATAAGGGAATGATGTAATTTTCACTGCATTAACTTGTCTAATAAAACGCATGGTCGTTATTTTAAAAAATCAAATATTTCCTTATTTGATATGCATAAGAAGTGTTATGAGGTGTTACTTGTTAATATGAAGAAAATAATTATATGTCAATCACGCAACTCAAAAGGTATGATGAACTAGTTATATTGTCTGTGGGATATGCTTGCCCCTCCATGTGGCACTTAAATTTTGTAACCACTTACTTTGATTGACTTGTCAAACTACATTTATTGAATTAGTATTCATGTATTAGATTAGGAGGTAAGAGAATACATAGGTGTAATTCTTTGTTTTAAACACCATACATATATGGCAAAAATGTATATGAAATGCATCATTAACAAATTGCAATCATGGATATATCCGTATCCTTATCATACTGAAACGGATCCTATTATTAGTTTTAAACTAATGTTGATTCATACCTAATAAGTCTTCTAATCAATGATAATACCAAAGAAAGAATTTTTGTTTGATCAATTTCTTTTCATCTGGAAAGTTTGCTTTTGTCCACAAATTTGCAACAGTTTTAAAGTTGTCGCAAAATACTGTATTTTTATGAATACCAATTCTCTTTCTCGAATTGAAGTAAATTAGAATTCGTAATTCAGCATTTTTAATCATTCTTTGATGTCCCACAATGGATTTATCCAGATCAATCTTGGCAATATAGCATTTTCATCATCCATTCGATTTAAATTTTGGGCTTTTTCCTTGTGAACCAATGAAATTTTCAGAGTTTGGTACACAATGAATATTGTGTCATTTTTTATAGACAAAAAAATTGGTTGAATGATTAATATTTCGATTTGCATTGATTCTATAAGAATTAAATCCTTTTTTCATTTCATCGATAATCAATTTAGTGGTAGAGACGCTCATGAACTCCCCTTAAATGCCTTGGAGCAGTGATTCCTTTGGTTGCGATCTTTACTACAACAATGATGTCAATAGATCAAAATATTTGTCTGTCTACGGCTCCATTCCATGTGCTTGGGGTAGAAGTTGTGCACAGATGTATTGCCATTCTATAGTTATTATTTTGATACAAATTCTTTCTTAAAGAAGAGGAATCGACTTAACTTGGTTAAGGTGTAAGGATCATATGTTTGTAATGCATTTTATTTCCTAGATTAGGTCCCATTCTCTGACCTTTTATCAAGAGTTGATGACTATTCAAAATTTTTACTTTGACACCAAAGAAGAGCTTGACTTATTTCTTTATTTTTGTCCTACGTTTGTCTTTAATGGATATTTGATTTCATCCATTAATCTATTTTCTTCCCTTTAAGTCCTAGCTAAATAAGAACGTTAGTTTGTATTGTTTGTTTTTATGCTATGTTATGAATATTACCACATCAATCCATAATAGAAGCGTTAGGATTTACTTTTTGTGAGTTTTTTTTATGAGAGACTATAAGATTAATTTGTGGGTTTGCTCTGGATGTGATTTATCATCGGAAAATACTTGAGCAAATGAGTGACTGTAAATTCTGCATTCTCTAGATTTATAGTGGACTTCTTGGCAGTTGGCTCTCTCCATGGAGTGACTACAACATTCATGAATGAACTATGTAAATCTTTGATGTCGTATTGATTATCACTAGTTTCGTTGGTAATTTATTCTTAACGTAATTTTGCCACATTTACATTGACACCAAAGAAGAATTCAACCAAATGCTTTATATTTTTCCTGATTGATCTTGACTCGACATTAAAAGGTAAATTGATTGTTCCCCAATATCTGGATAATTTTTTATTTATTTATATGATTTCATTCATAAATTGATTTTCTTCCCTGAGGGTTCTAGTCTTAATAAGAATGCTGCTTCTTATTGTATGTTTATATTTTATGAAATAAATGTACCATATCGATTCATATTAATACTTTTTACACTCTTTCCAGAAATCTAGAAATTTGCCTCACCTATAAAATAAGTGATATAGTTTCAAATACATAGACAAATAAAGATGTCTTATGATCTATACTGTTAATGAACATATATGTTGATCCATATTGGGTAAGTAGTAGATATTAACTAATTTATGGTACAGATACTCATGAAATTAATCTAATTTTCACTTTTACGAATCAACACGTTCTCGAGAAAACGGAAAATGAGAGCTGGAAAGTGTTGTTCGAATTTAAAATATTTTCCGAAACCAAACGGCCAGTCTCCACATAATATCGTGATAAAAAGATTGAAAAGACACGACGGCCACACCAACTTAAAATGATTGTATCCATAAACAAGTTAACAATCAAAAATTAATTCAATGAGAATAAAACGTTTATACATCTTCTGACAAAGACAAACATTTGTACTCCATTAGTATACTAAAATTCATACGTGTATATATATGTATATATATGTATAGGATAATTAACCTCTTGTGGTTGTGAAAAAATGACAAACAACTTGATCGTGTAATACATTAGAACAAAGAAAATTATTAGATTCGTACTATATCTGGTCTTATTCTGTTCATACTCAAATGCGTGTTTATATATGTACATATTTGTTCCTCCTAGCAACTTCATATTTTTAAGAACATGGACGAATCCATGTTTGAACAAATTACTTGCACCAGGCCGCGATAGGATATTCTTGAATCAATAGAAATTGCTGCATTGATGATTATTTTCATAAAACTTTACTTCACTGCAAAAAGTAAGCTAGATTTGGAGAGATCAAGTGCTTCATCATTTTTCAAGTCTTGTGTAGGAGATTGAATGTCTGAGAAGGTATTGTCTAAACAGTAAACATATTAAAATTGTAATTCGTTGAAGAGTGCCGAGAACACCCTCTAGAAACCTAACAAACCATAAACTTCACATTTTTCTGTGGCCTCTGCATAGTTCGTAACTCAGTCACCATCGTAAAATGAGCCCTGTATTAAACAAACTGTTGAACAAAAAATCCGTAAAGAAACTACTAACCTTTTGATGCACAACAAAAGTGGTTATCCTGAAATATAAGTTGAATCACCGGTACGTAATAGATAAATTTATGAGTTCACGATAGTTCGAATATAATCACAGGGAAAGTACTCTCGTTTCATAGCATTAATGCTAATTGTCTTCTCAAAGTGATGATGGAACTCTGTGTGTTTTCTCTGATTGAGAGGAGAAAATCATAAGCTTTGCATTCATTGCTTTGATGACAAATTCCTCCAAGCCTCAAAGTTCAGGATTCGCTGACTTTGAAAGCATTTTCCACGCGGTAGTTCTTTAGCTTCTTCAAGTTGGATCGATCAGGTAAGCTTGGTAAGGAACTGCAGTCTCTGATGGCAAGATTTTCTAGTGATTCCAGTGCATCAACACCTTGAATCTCAACCAGTTTCGGACAGTCCCAAACTGCAAAGTCCTTGAGATTTGTAGAGTTAGATAAGTTGGACAATGTTTGAAGGAGGGGACAATTCGTAATCAACAAGACCCGTAGATTCTCCAAGTTGGAAAGGTCAACAACTTCAGGAAGATTGCAATTGCGAACTGTAAGGTTCCTCAAACTAGAGGGGAGCTGTCCAATCTGGTACAGGTTCTTGCAGTTGATGAGTTGAAGTTCTTTCAGACAGCAAAGGCAACTCAAATATGAGCTCATGCTGGTGATATTTGGAAGTCCCAAAATACAATATGGGCTGTAAGTTCCCACTTTTGGAAGAAGGTAGGGGTCAATCACTGTTTTAGGGCGGACAAATTTTTCAGGATTACTTTTGGATCCTAAAAATGTGAACCAATCAGGATCACTTTTGGATCCTAATGTTATTTATTTTTTGTGATCCCACATTTTAGACCCAAATTTTCTCTTAAAGTTGCGACTGTTCGACATGAAGTTTTTCCACGCTTCGTACCCTTTCGTGACAACCGCCCGTCTTGATGGGAGACGATGTATAAATAGGAACGTACATTCATTTCTGACGGGTGATCACAAGGTCTAATACAAAATCCTCACATTTAGAATACACCATCAATACGTGAGGAAATTTGATTAGTAGAGCGTGCCTATTATTTTCTTGATTTTTTAGGACATTCGACGAACGTGAATGCAAACAATGGTTGGAGGTTTGTCTATAAACGATCTTGGCTTCCGCATATGAATTATTTATGTCTTACATTTGGTATTAGAGCATGTTTAGTGCCTCTGCCTTGTTTTTTCTCGAATTTTTGGTGTGTTTTTTGGGCATTTTGGATATGAACAGTAATTCGGATTTTGGGGCCAACAGAGAAACTCCCAAATTCCGGGCAAATTCCGGTGACCCACCCCTTGATTTCGGACCCGCACAGTCGCACCGCCATAAGGAACATTAGCCATGAGTTTTTCCGGTATATCGGTGTTCGTCGGAGGCTAATCGGGCGGCGGAAGTCGCGGTGGTTGAAGGAATTGTATTTTGGGAAATTTTCGTCTGATTTTGGGGCCAATTTTTGCTCATTTTCGCCGAAACTTGGACCCATGTGATCGTACCGGCATGCTCTTCAAAACCCATTATTTATTTCTGTTTAGGATGGGCTGCCGGAGAAGAAACCATGGTGAAATCGCGGCTGAAAATGGCGAAAAACTGGCGGAAAGGCTTCTGTTCGTGCGAGGAAGAGGCGCGTGGAGCCCACGCGCATGCTGCGGTTGCAAGCACGTGGAATCCACGCGCCACGCGCTCTCACGCACGTTAAACTGCGCGCGTGCGGACCAAGCGCTTGCCGCGGGAACGGGCGTGTGCCAAGCACGCGCCTGACGTCTCCTCCGCGCGTCTCTTTTTACGATTTTGCCTTAAATTTTTAAAATTTTGCAATCATGCCCTTGGCCGATTTATTTACTGTTCTGCCCTTCGATGTTTTTATTTACTATTTTGTCATTTCATGCATTTTTATGAATATTTTATGCATGAAATTTAATGTCCAATGATTCATATAATTAATTAATTAGAGAGTAGCCACAGCATCTTTAATTAATTAAATTATATATTAAGAGCCTCCGGATCATATTAAGAAATGGACATTGATTGTAATTAATTATATTAATATAATGAATTTTATCCCACTGGAATTTTCATTATATTAATATGATTAATTAGGATGAAATATCATATTATTTTTCTTAATTTACCCACAGGGATTAAGAAAAGGCATATAATATGATAGTTTCTTCATGAAGTAATTATGAATCTATTTAAATTAAAAACTTAGCCCATAGGTAGTTTTTATGTTACGTGATTCATATTGTGACATGTTTACATTGGTAAAACATGATTTATTTATATCTGCCTCAAATTTTGTGACATAAGCATGATTATTTGATATCTTTGTTTCGCAACCTGTGAATTTCTCTAAATTTAAGTTTGATGTTCCCATACTGAATGGTGAGAACTATAAAGTTTGGAAGGAGTTAGTTCTTCTTCAATTGAGGTGGATGGACATTGACTATGCTATAAGGAAAAACGAACCACCTGCTTCTACTGATTCGAGCACTCCAGCTGAGATAGCTCTTTATAACCAATGGGAGCAGTCCAACCTCGTTTGTGCCATGTTTATAAGAGCTAAGATATCTCCTAGTATTCATGGTTCGGTTACTCAGCATAGCAATGCTAAGGCTTTATTGGAGGCCATAGATGCGCAGTTCGAGAGTTCTGAGAAGGCGTATGCCATGACCCTGATTATAAAGTTTTCATCATTGAAGCTCACTAGTGTTAGAGGTGTGCGTGAGCACATCATGCAAATGAGGAACATTGCAGCTCAGCTTAAGAACCTTGAGGTTGAGATAACTGAATCTTTCCTTGTGTATTATATTCTGAACACTCTCCCACAACAGTATGCATCTTTCAAGATCTCTTATAACACACATAAGAATAAATGGTTAATTAATGAACTCATGACCATGTGTGTACAAGAGGAAGAAAGACTGATTATGGAATTGTGAGAAAGTGCTCATTTGGCAACACAAAGAAAGAATAAGGGCTATGGCAAGTATAAGGAAAAAGGTAAAATACCTCCCCAAGCTAACATTAAGAAAGAATCCAAGTGTTTCTTTTGTAAACAGAATGGGCATATAAGGAATGATTGTGTCAAATTTAAGGCCTGGCTCGAGAAGAAAGGTAATCCAATCTCTTGTGTTTGTTATGAATCTAATATGACTGATGTAAGTCACAACACTTGGTGGATTGATTCTGGATCTACAATCCATATTTCGAATTCCATGCAGGGTTTTCAAAACCACAGGAAGCTAGTGGGAAGTGAACAAAGCATTTATTCAGGAAACAAGATGCGTTCGCATGTGGAAGCTATTGGGACATATAGACTAGTTTTCAATAGTGGTTTTGTTTTAAATTTGGAAAAGACCTTTTATGTTCCTAGTTTTTCTAGAAACTTAATTTCATTTTCAAGACTTGTACCTTTGGGATACTCTTTTAACTTTTCAGATGCAAACTTCTGTTTATCATTTAAATATGAAATTGTCGGGAGTGGTACTTTGTCTGATGGTCTTTTTCGAATTAATTTACAAGACAATACCTATTATGATGCGATGCATGTTCATGATAAAGCTGGTATAAAACGATGTGTTGTGAAAGAACATTCTTCTATGTTGTGGCATCGGAGATTGGGACATATCTCCATAGAAAGAATTAAGCGATTAGTAAATGATGGAGTACTTGGTACTTTAGATTTTAATAATTGTGATACTTGTGTGGACTGCATTAAGGGAAAGCAGACTAACAAGACAAAGAAAGGTGCCAAGAGGAGTACAAAAATATTAGAAATCATACATACAGATATATGTAGTCCGGATATGGACTCTTGTGGTCAGAAATACTTCATCTCCTTCATAGATGATTACTCACGTTATATGTATCTCTACTTGATTCATAATAAATATGAAGTATTAGATGCCTTTAAGGTATTTAAGGCGGAAGTAGAGAAACAATGCAATAAGCAAATTAAGATTGTAAGATCAGATAGAGGTGGAGAATTCTATGGTAGATACACTGAAGATGGACAAGCACCTGGTCCATTTGCAAGATTTCTTCAAGAGCATGGGATAGTTGCCCAATATACTATGCCTAGTTCTCCGGACCAAAATGGCGTAGCGAAAA
This sequence comes from Eucalyptus caleyi, assembly GCA_014182885.2. Taxonomy (NCBI): domain Eukaryota; kingdom Viridiplantae; phylum Streptophyta; class Magnoliopsida; order Myrtales; family Myrtaceae; genus Eucalyptus; species Eucalyptus caleyi. The sequence goes on from CM024476.2 coordinate 15,813,199, forward strand.
GAAGAAATCGGACCTTATTGGACATGGTGCGTAGTATGCTTAGCAGCTCCAATCTTCCTAAATTCTTGTGGACTAAAGCACTTAAGACGACAGTATACATTTTAAACCGAGTTCCGACCAAGGCTGTCCCAAAGACACCTTTTGAGTTATTTAAGGGTTGGAAACCAAGTTTACATCATGTGCGCGTTTGGGGATGCCCGTCTGAAGTGGGAATTTATAATCCACAAGAAAAGAAGTTGGACCCAAGGACTATAAGTGGGTATTTCATTGGATGTGCCGAAAGGTCTAAGGGATACATGTTTTATTGTCCATCTCATACCACTAGGATTATGGAATTAGCATTTCTTGAAAATGACTTGATAATTGAGAGCGATCGACCGAGGGATCTTGTTCCTAAGGAAGATCATTCAGACACTCAATCTTCCAACTCAAGTTTAAGGTTGGTTGCTGCTCATAATGCCCCTTCAGTTCAGCCGGCTATTGGACAACCAATCGTTGAAGTTTCACAACCTGCTGATATTGATCTAGTGGATCCAATTGTTCAGCAATTACCAGAAACTGTTGAACAATCAGTTGAGCAACATGCTCCTCAAGAGAATGTTGATCCAACATTGAGAAGATCTGCTAGAATAAAGAAATCGGCTATTCCTAGTGATTATATTGTGTATTTACAAGAGTCTGACTACAATATTAGAGCTGAGAATCATCCTGAAACGTTTTCACAAGCCATGGATAGTGATAAATCCAATTTGTGGTACAATGCCATGAAGGAAGAGATGAGTTCTATGGCATCTAATAAAGTCTGGGATTTGGTTCAGTTACCTGATGGTGCGAAGGCCATTGGTTGTAAATGGGTCTTCAAAACTAAGAAGGATTCATTGGGTAATATTGAAAGATATAAATCTAGACTTGTTGCCAAATGATTCACTCAAAAGGAAGGAATCGATTACACATAGACTTTTTCTCCTGTATCTAAGAAAGATTCACTTTGTATTGTTTTGGCTTTGGTTGCCCATTTTGATATGGAATTACATCAGATGGATGTGAAAACGGCATTCCTCAATAGAGAACTAGAGGAGGAGGTTTACATGAAACAACCTGAAGGATTTTCCTCTAGTAAATGTGAGCATTTGGTGTGCAAGCTTAAGAAATCTATATATTGCTTGAAACAAGCATCCCGCCAATGGTACTTAAGGTTTCATGATGTCATCTCTTCATTTGGTTTTATAGAGAATGTTATGGATCAATGTATATACCAGAAGGTCAATGGGAGCAAAATTTGTTTCCTTGTGCTGTATGTGGATGATATACTACTTACAACCAATGATAAATGGGTTGCTCCATGAGGTGAAACAATTCCTCTCTAAGAGTTTTGACATGAAGGATATGGGTGAGGCATCTTATGTCATTGGCATTAAGATCCATAGAGATAGACCTCGAGGAATTTTAGGACTATCTCAAGAAATCTATATCAATAAGGTCCTAGAGAGATTTCGGATGAAAGATTGTTCACCAAGTATAGCACCCATTGTGAAGGGTGACAGGTTCAATTTGAACCAATGCCCGAAGAATGATCTAGAAAGGGAACAAATGTACAACATTCCATATGCTTCTGGTGTTGGAAGCATGATGTATGCTCAAGTTTGCACCCGACTTGACATCGCTTTTGCTGTGGGAATGTTGGGAAGATATCAGAGTAATCCAGGTTTAGACCACTAGAGAGCTGCAAAGAAAGTGTTGAGATACCTTCAAGGTACCAAAGACTATATGCTTATGTATAGACGGACTGACAACCTAGAAGTGGTCGGTTATTCAGATGCGGACTTCGCGGGTTGCGTTGATTCACGAAAATCAACATCTGGATACATTTTTATGTTAGCTGGCGGAGCCGTGTCATGGAGAAGTGCCAAGCAGACTTTGACTGCTACTTCCACTATGGAGGCTGAGTTCGTTTCTTGTTTTGAGGCTACCTCGCATGGTGTATGGTTGAAGAGTTTCATTGCTGGGCTTAGAATTGTTGATTCTATTTTTAGGCCATTAAGAATATATTGTGACAATTCAGCTGCAGTTTTTATGGCTAAAACTGCCAAAAGTGGCAGTTGAAGTAAGCATATCGACATTAAGTATTTAGCCATAAGGGAACGTGTTAAGGAGAATAAAGTGGTCATTGAATACGTTAGCACTGAATTGATGATAGCCGATCCTTTAACTAAAGGCATGCCACCAATGAAGTATAAGGATCATGTAACTAGTATGTGAATAGGTCCCATCATGTAATTTGTCGTCATTTGAACGATTTTTGTTGTATGAAACTCTTAATCAGTTGTAATGTTGATTCTCAATTTTTGTGTACACATTTTGTTGTTTATGAGAATAACATTTATCCTTGGTTTTGGAATAAACATGGGGTTTATTCATTAAGATATGTTGTCACATAATGGCTGACATTAAAGAAATAAGATGCATTGTGATACATGGAAGGTATTACTCACTCTTAGAGGACATGTCACCATGATTTATGTGTTTTGTTTCTTTTCTTTAAGCATAAAGTTTTCGTGGAATTAGTTGGATAATCCATATGATGAAAATGATGGGATCAAGTGGGAGAATGTTATTTATTTTTTGTGATCCCACATTTTAGACCCAAATTTTCTCTTAAAGTTGTGACTGTTCGACATGAAGTTTTTCCACGCTTCGTACCCTTTCATGACAACCGCCCGTCTTGATGGGAGACGATGTATAAATAGGAACGTACGTTCATTTCTGACGGGTGATCACAAGGTCTAATACAAAATCCTCACATTTAGAATACACCATCAGTATGTGAGGAAATTTGGTTAGTAGAGCGTGCCTATTGTTTTCTTGATTTTTCAGGACATTCGACGAACGTGAATGCAAACAATGGCTGGAGGTTTGTCTATAAACGATCTTGGCTTTCGCATATGAATTATTTATGTCTTACACCTAAAACAGTTAACCTTGACCCATCAGGATTGCTTTTGGGTCCTAAAAATGTGAACCCATCAGAATCACCTTTGGATCCTAAAAATGTGAACTCATTGCTGAAGAAGAATAGTTCCAGATTTCTTAAATTCACAAGATTGGATATCTTTGGAGCTTTATTTGTGGCCCTGGAGGACAGACATAGACTTACCAAACTTTGGGGAAGCTTTGGTACATCCTCTACATGTGTTCCTGTTAATTTCAAAATCTTCAATGAAGGTAGTCCACTGATATCACTAGGAATGATAGTTAGCCGCAAGCAATCCTCCCCATAAATCTCTTCAAGTTTCTCCAACAATTTAATTGTCTCGGGTAACTTTTTCATGTTACTTCTGTTCATCTTCAACACTTTCAAGCTATGTAGATAGACAATAGTTTTTGGCAACTCTTCAATGGCTGTGTAGGAGACATCCAACTTAGCTAAAAATTTCATCCCAATCGAGTCAGGAAGTGTCCTTAGCTTGGGAAATCCACAAACGACCAAGCACTCAAGATTTACGAGTGCTTTGATTGAACTTGGGACTTGATTAATGCTTCCAGAGAATACATAGTTATCTATGAGTAGCTCAGTCAAAGCTTCCAGAGAACCTAGTTCAACCGGCAACTTTGGAGAAGAAAACATGCATTTAGATTCAAGTGTTTCAGACGTTTCAGATGACCAATGGATTGATCAATTAGTAGCAAATTCCTACATCCCTCTAGAATTAATTTTTCTAAGGATGTAAATGCAGAGAGGTCAGGAGTTGTGCTTAACCCAAGGCAATTTGACATATTAAGGACCTTCAATCTCGTAGCCACCTATCAAATGATTATGCATATACAATGAGTTTGCCTTAAATTTTTTTTGCTGAACATAAACAAATAAATTGACTAAGGAAGCATTCCGCCAAAAGTAACTTGACAAGTACCCTGTGCATATCCATTCCTCTCACATAGTTGTGGTCCCATTTTTTAATTGATAACCATGTATATTTTATCATTAAATTTTATTTAGAAGTACTTTATATATTATTTGAGCATAATAAATCTATATGGAGTTTAATGTTTCTTTTAACACATTAAAATAAAGGCAGTAACTTTTTAAGAATCATATTACTATATTTTCATACTAGGATTTTGTTAAAGGATGTACGTAAAACACCTAAGTGAAGAAATATTTATTGGGAGTGTACTTTCCCAAAGGAGATTGCTAAGAGAGAGAGCCCAAGACCTATCTTTACTCAAAAACTTAAGCCAATGAGTGATGGAATTGCGGTGAGTCTCCTCCTCGTCAGTACTGATGTGTTTTAGTATAGAGTCATAATCTTAGCTCCTATAGCAGATTCAATTGCAAAAATGGGTGTTGTAGCTTCATAATGTGTTCACAAATACTTCATAGCTGTAGCTACTTCAGAGATTTAGCATTTTATGCCTCAACGAACTTTGATATATTACAGTAGTAAGATATGTATTGCTAAACACTAAAGTCATAGCACTCTACATCACACTTACAATACGGTACAACTATTGTTTAGTTGCAACTTTACCAAGCGAGATTTAATAAATAGAAGGTAAAGTAATTGTTTAATTCAATATACTTCTAGCTAGATTTAGTGATTGATTTTGAAAACATTCAAAGAAGTTGCGATCTGCAATGCAGAATTGGTATCTTAGGCACGTTTTTAAAGAGCTGGATTTCTTCTTTTATTTCAATTTAAAACCAGAAAAGACAATTCTCAACCCCTTGCAATGAACGAGCTTGCGTGGGGAAAAAAAGGTACACAGATATTGTAACGTAAAAATTTACCATACCTGAAGTTGAATCCAACCGTCCCAATTTTCTGTCATTGGGTCCGCAATAGGTCAAGAATGAGTAGATTTTTGGGGCAAAAGTTGGTTGCTTGCAAATATAAAGGGCAATTCTTCCAAGAAAGCCATCAAGATCCTTAAAATTTCCGGAGAGGTTTCCATTTATCATTGCGAAATCTTATATTTGGCACTTTCGTAAATTCTTCTGGTGTCAAAAGAACTCCGTCAAAGTTTGCACAAATCGCTTCAATAGTCTCAGTTCCCTGCAACGATGGCAAAAAGTTTCTCATTAACCTAGGCAAAGTGCGCATAGCTTTCTGCAACAGTTTTGGTTCCATATAATTCCAAAATGGAGTCAGTTCATTGGTGGCCTTCCAGTGAAGTACGAAATAAACTGGAAAAAGAATAATTTTAGACAGATTTACGCTATAAAAAAGTAACAAGGTGCTGCACTTAGCTTTACCTTCTTCCTTATCATCATATCCAATGCTTCTTCATGATTCCACACCCGAGACCGCTTTCCTGAATCTTTGCAATTTTCATTACGTACAATGCCCTTCCCTAAGTCTTTAAGCAGGTCATGCATCCATAACTTATTCTTTACTCCAACTTTTACTAAGGACATTAAAAGTAGGACATCAATCCCTTCATCCGGAAACAATCCATAGTCATCCCACATATTAGTTGCATCTCTCTTATTCTCTCCGTTTAGGAAGCAGGCAATATCAAGAAATAGTTTCTTTTTTTCTTCATCTAAAGCCTCAAAACTTAACTTTAACATTTTTTCCACATCCTCATGAAGGTGGCGTTCCATCTTTTTTAATGTATCTTCCCATGTTGCTTTTCCTTTTTGGTATAAAAATGAACCCATCACTTCAATAGTTAATTGAAGCCCGCCAGTTTTTGCAGTAACATTCTTAGACAAACTAAGAAAGTCACTTGGAGGAATGTTCGTTCGAAATGCATGCTTGCTAAAAAGTTGTAAAGATTCTTCACTATTCAGCTCTGCAACTTCATAAGTCAAACCATGGTCAAACTGATCTAGAAATTTGGACAAAACATCTTTATCTCTCATTGTAACCACAATTCTACTTCTTGAACCAAACCATTCTCTTTTTGCTGCTAGTGCCATTAGTTGGCTCCTATGATTTACATCATCAAGGAAAATAAGAACTTTCATTCTTTTAAATCTTTCTTTGATCATATTTATCCCTTGATCGATGCTAAATATCTCAATACTTTTCTCGTGAAGGATATCATGCACTAGTTGCCTTTGCAAACTTAGAAGACCAGAATTTGAACTTTCTGATGCTTGTCGTACATCCGAGACAAAGCTACAACTTTCAAAATTAGTAGACAACTTGTGATAAATGACCTTGGCAAGAGTTGTCTTGCCTATACCACCCATTCCCCATATTCCAATGAGCCTTATGTCCTCAGATTCAACACTCAACAAATCTATTATTGCATCCATTGATTGGTCGACACCAATTAAATCATCTGATAGATGTATTGGGGACACCTTAAGCTTAACCAAAAGTTTACGAGCTATTAATCGTGTGAGTTCTCCATGGCTGCATGTCAAAAGAAATAGCATAATTAAGTGACCGTCAAATTAAAAACAAGCATGCGTATAGACAAGATCGTTTGATGATGTAAGCCACAAAACGTGGGACATAGAGGGACAAAGATAATGCATGAGTTTCCGAATTGATTCAATCATAGTGATAGGATATAATAAATTTTTAATGAAGGTGATGACAGAGAGCAAGAAGTTTTGCATGATTCCTTCTAATATTGGTCGCACAATTAACCAGAAGCGAGCATGGTTTGGGTGGCCCGATTCATAGCTGGAACTAGGATTTTTTTTTTTTTGGAAGGGGAGGGGGTCAGAACTGGAACTAGAAACTTAACCAAGGGGTCATCCTGCTTTTTTTTTTTTGTGGGAAATTTGGGACCAAACTAGTTAATCCTGCAACCGGCTTGGACCTCATAACACAAACTGGTTGCTTTAGTTGGGTTTTGTAAGTTTTAGGACTCAATTGTACTTTTGTAATAAGTTTTAGAATTTTCAATACATTTATCCCTAAATATGCATAGAGCGATTTAGAGTCATACCCATCCAAGAACCAACCTGATCGGTTTGGTACCTGAATACTATAGAAGTGGAAAGAAAACCTAGGAGGATTGACCCAAAACCTGACCAAAGCATCCAGTTCATGCTATGAAGCTTCATGTTCAAACTGCTCGGAACACATTATTTCAGTGGGTCCTTCCAAGTTTTGATTCAAATCAAAACAGAAAAACCAAGCCTTTGAAATGGTAGAAAATATGTATTAAATCAGATTTGCAGAAAGATGCTCTACGGAACCAAAATAGATGGAAAAAGTAAACAATCTGCAAGTAGTCCTTCAAGCGCGTCAAACTGCCGCAGAGAGACACATTAGTAACAAATACGTCTATTAATATGAGGTCGCCTTGCCATGATGATCCAGCATGTGATGTTGATTCTGGCGACATGATTTTCCACCATTTAGCACACACTGCCTGAAGAGAGCAAGAGAGAGATATAGGGCAGCCACGGATGCTGTTAGGAAGTTTGGCGGTTCTCGGAGCTAGTAGAGCACGCCAACGACCACTATTGAATTTGCAAAAGTGAAAAGTTCAAACAAATCTAGTGGCCCAGTGGCCACCTTCCAACATGGAATGAAGAGGTAGGGTGTTTGAATCTCCACATTCTCAGGGAGTTGGGGTAGGAACGATTAGGTTTCAACTCCCACACCTTTCAAGGAGGCAGGGCAAAAGTCTGAAAGTGAGAGTTAGAGTAGGAATGAAATAAGACTGATAAAAAAAAAAAAACAAATATGGCGGAAAAGGAAAAGGAAAAGAAGCAAAGAAGATGGTACTGATAGGGAAACAAAAATCCACCCGCACAGAACCATAAATTTCGGATTGCTATCTTGGGTGTCATTGGTTCAAGCTAAATATATGGCATTCATGGCTTTTCAGGCCATTTTGAGTTTTTAAGGAACTGATCCATTGACAGTCCTATCGTGTTGAATTGGTACTTTTTGAGGCTCAAATCAGAAAATGAATTGAATCCGCTTGGTTCTTAGGCTTTGGACCGTGAACCTGTCCGATTCTTCTGAGAATTGACTTTGAACTGGACTTTTGAGTCCAATTCCAGCCATTTCCCTGGTTGAACGTGAATTGTTAAACGCCCCTACTTATGGCCTTATTGATACCAAACCCAAAATTTATGCCTAAATGTAGAGAAATTAATAAGCCTCACAATATACTTAATTCGATAAGGTCCATTCAATAAAATGTCAAGATAAGTCAAAATAATACAATTTATCCACAATACCCATCGATGGAATATTTGAATGGCTTATCAATTGTGAATTTCCAATGAAGGGATGACTTGAGACATAAAAGGAAGTTTACGTCTGAAAGTTCCATCAGCCAAAACTACTTATAGCTAAAAGATCAAAAGCAGAACCACTGAGGTTTACCTGAGTGACCACCCTTCTAACATGAAGGGAAGGTAGGGAGTTTGAATCCTCACCTTCTCAGGGGGTTAAGGTAGGGATGATTTAGTTTCAGGTGTGGATTTTGAGTTTCACACCCTGCAATGATACTGGACAAAAGTAAAAAAAAAAAGAAAAGAAGAAGATCAAAAGTAGTTCCAAGTCATCTCTCATGTAGCACGCAAATCAAGAGGCAATTTGGGATCCTTACGGAGGAAGATCAGGATATGGGTCCATTAGAGATAGAGGCAGAATTCAAGACAAAAAACTCTCAACATCATCCACAACTCAAGACATGTCTCTGAAGACAATTCAAGCACTTTGAATAAGAAGCATTCAGCATCAAGCAAGAAGTCCTTATGGTTTTTTTTTTTTTTTTTGAGCAAAGAAGTCCTTATGGTTTTGAAGATTCCCCGCGTTACACTTTCACTTAGGTTTTAAATTTCAAATTTAAATAGGTTTAGAATTCCTAGGTTCAATATTTGTCTTTGATATTTTAAGAAGCCATTAATCGGTTTCTAGTGATCACATCTTAAAAGAACATGCGGAACGGGCCGAGAACAATATTAAAAGAAAAGGAAAAAGAAAAAGAAATTGCTCTTCAAATTATAACCAGTATTCAAGTAAAAGAAACCGAGAAAGAAGGGAAAAAGGAGTCGAGGGAGTTAACATACCCTATGTCCTTGGTGTCCCATCCCTTGATTTTAGCAGCCTCCTTGAGTGCCTTCCGCCAAAGACGCACTGTCTCAGTCTCATGTTTTAGCTTATGCTGAGTTAATTGATACTTATACACATTGGTTTCAAGTTTCACGTTAGCAGGTGTCACATCATAGAAAATGGGCAAAACCTCCGGTTCATTGGTTTTCCTGCGCTCCATCATGTGTTTCAATTCGCGAAGGCACCAACTTCTAGAAGCATAACTTTTGGAGAAGATAGGAATGCAGATTTTCGAATCATTAATGGCCTGCAAAATTTCCAGACCAATAACTTCACCAATGTCAATCCCCTTCTTGTCGATGAAAACATGTATACCCTTATCTAGCAAGGCATGATAGAGGGAATCCGTGAAGTTAGCGCGAGTATCTTGTCCTCGAAAACTTAAAAACACATCGAACTTAGCTCCAAATGTGCAGTGGCTAGTGGATCCTGTTTCTGGACAACTCCTTGTTTCCATCATAGCTGCGTCTACCACACTTAAAAAATTCACAATAGATTACAAGCTTGGGATGATAAGAAATTTGAAAGTATGCTTTTCAAGCAAGTTTATATCAATAGAATTTTGGGAAATCAAGTTTTTGTTTCCATTACTTGTGTCAGGGAAGAACCGAACAACAAATCACCATGAACTAAACCTAATCTAGAATTAATGTCTCCCTAAAACTAAACTAACTGAAATTGACTTAGCCCAACAACAACTGGCCAATACAACCTTGCAATAAGAATATAACAACGAAATGATAAGGAGACAAAACCAACAACACCACCAAGGTTTTTGTGGAAACCCAATGTGGGAAAAATTGTGGATCATCCAAAAACTTCCACTAGTCAGTAAGAATAGTAAGATGTATAAAATAGTATTCTCTAATCACATATTAGAGGCTCAATATTAATAATACAACTATAACTCTGTTGAGACCTACCTTTTCCATTTGAAGAAAGAAAAAAACATAGGTTTATGATTATTGCCTTAAATACGAGCCTATGACCCTCATTTAGACGCAGGCTCTCCTAAGCTTATATCTCATGTGATGTTGGGGTATTCAATTTAAGTTTCAAATTGACACTATAATGATTTTTTTTTTTTAATGAGGAATCGTCACTAGTCAATTGGGATTGGCTAAAAATCAAGGTATGGAAGTATACTTCACTTTTTATGCAATCAAAGAAGTGCTTTTTCGGCACCTAATCTTATTCATTTTAAGAAGATATTTCTTAGGCAATTTGGATTGATTTTAAACCTATCCACTTGTGTAAGATGATCATGTGAGTGCGAATCATTACCCTATCAATTAGCAACCAATGAAGTATTAAATAAATTACAAGGGAAAACAAGAATCTAAATAAGAAATAGGAAATGTACCATTTCTAATCAAGCTAAAGGAAGACCACAATTAACATATTGAAAATGTGCAATCAAGAGTAAATGAAATAGAAATGCACAAACAACAACTTAACATTTGTCCTAAAAACACTTACACCCTATTTTAAAACCCTTAAGACTTGTTCAATTTTAAACAATTTTTTTCTTTTTAAGGAGTTTCACACATTTAAGAGAAAATTACTCAAAAACTATTTTTTAAGCTTTTCCCTAATTTAGAAAAAATAAATAATTTTTTTGGAATGTTTTTAATTTTTAATTTTATTATTTTTAAAAAGTTAAGTTTTTAAAATTATTTAAAAAAAATTAATCCTAAAAGGACCTAAGTCGGATCCTCGAATCCGGTTCGGGTGGGACAGACCTGGGTTGCGAGGCCCTCAGCTGGAATGGGCTTGACGTGTGGGCCCAGTCCGACCCAAAATTTTAGCTAAACCCTTAAGAAACTAATAAACTAAGCCAGGCCCACAGTAGAAAAACTAAAGTAGGAATTGCACTAAACCAGCCCAACTCAGCCAAGCTAGCCCAAACAAGCCCGGGCCGGCTAGGCCCGCTAGCCAACCCAACCTGGCTCATTTACCTCGGTTTCGCGGCGTTCTTGCCGCGACGGAGACAACCGTAGCAAGGGACGCCACCCGTCTCCATCAGGCCACAGGAGCGTCACGGTGTCGCCAAGGCCTCGGCCGCCATCCCCCAACCGTCCCCCACAAACGGCCGTTTGTCGGGGACAGTACTCAAACCTGCGCCGGAACCCTCGATTGACCACATGCCCGAACAGTGGAGACAAAACGAGGGGGTGATGGGGGCTGGGGCTCGCATGAGCCGGACAGATGTGAGCTTTGGCCCGACATGCCCAAAGCAAGGTAAAACAGGGGCACACACAAGGAGGGTGAAACCGGGGGTCGGCCAATGTATGTTCCTACCTAGCTCGGAGATGACAAATGGAGGGCGAGCTTGACGGATTGAGCAATGCTCGTTCGTCTCGCACGCCTCCCAGCCGGGATCCTTGGAAAATGACCCGATCCGAGTGAAATCGAAAGGGAACCGTGACTTACTGGAGGCTTCGCGCGGGGGAAAGGAGGCTGCTGGCTCAAGGGAGAGGTCGGCAATCGTCGGACGAGGCTCCGGCGTGGGCGAGCTGCTGGAGGACTCCTCGCTCTTGGTCTCGCTCTCTACGTTTCTCTCACTCCCAATCTCCCTCTTGGCCAACTCCTTTCTCTCTCCATCCGAACCCCTCCATCTCTCTCTCCACCTCTCTTTCCTTTTAAATGGCTACAGGCGCTCATGGCCTCGGCCATGCCAATTGCAACTTGGCCCTCGACAGGACGATCACGCTATGAAGTCCCTGCTCCGTTCTGTACGTCGTTCTCTACTCTGCCACCCACGTCCTTTGTTCTGCGAGCATGAGGGAAGAGAGAAAAGGAGGAAGAAGGAAGGAATCGGGACCGGTGGAAGAAGTAAAAGAGAAAGAGGCCGGGCCGGGCCGAGGCAGCAAGAAAAGGAAGAAAAGTAAAGGAAATGATGGCCCGCCCAGCCCGTCTTTTTCTTTTCTTTTCCTTCTCTTTATTTTTAGAAATATTTTTTAATTAAATTTTTCTTTAAAAAAATTTCTATTACTATTAATACAAATGCTCATAATATCTATAAGCTGTGCGATTTAATGAAAATTATTTTTGTTAAGAGTTAAAAATTACTATAATTTTTTATATAATTAAATATTGATTAAAGAGGTTGTCAAAATCGACTTTCTCACCACAAAAGTGAATTTATATAAATAGAGCAAAAAAGTTCCTAACCTCAGTTGAAGAATTTACAGAAAGCTCTCAACGAATGAGACTAGTCAACTCATAGTTCTTGATCTCACCAGTAACATATTCAAATTTGAGCAAGTTTCATTAAAGTTTGGCCCTCGAATCATGACCGCAAAGTAGCGGCCCTCTATTCAGCCCTTTTTTTCTCTTCTTCTCTGCGCTTTCTCGATGCTCTCGGTGGGCTCTCTCTCTTCTGTCTCCTTTTCTTGGGCAAGAAGTGGCGCCTTGCTTTTCTTTTTTCTTTTGACTTGTCACCTTTTTCTTTCCTTTTATTTTAATGTTAGCTGGCCCCACATAGAGGTGGCCACAATTCAGTAAAAGTAGTACTCTAAGGGGGTGCATGAGGGGTGCATGACAAACCAGAATTTCTGTTCCAGAAACAATTTTTCTATTCCAGACCTGTTTCTAGAATAGAAATCCGTTTAGGGCGCGTTTGGTAACGTTTCTGTTTAAAAATTGTTTCTGGGAACAGAAATAGAAAAAAGTGTTTCTGTTCCAGGGAACAATTTTTGAACAAAAAAATGCGTTTGGTAAATCTGTTCAGAAATATAAAAAGAATAGAAACACGTTTGGTAAATTTATATAATTTTTTATTTCTTTTAATTTTTTAATATTTTTATTTTATTTTTCTATTTTCTTTCTTATTTTTTTTATTTATTTTTCCTTTTTTTTTTTTTTTCTTCTTTGGTGGTCGCGGCCCATGGCCGGGCGATGTGTCGACGAGGGCGCGGCCTCGCCCGCCCACGGCGAGGCTCGTCGGCCCCGGCGAGGCCGAGCCGGCCGTGGTCGGGCGAGGCTCGGCCTCGCCTTGGCCGGGCGAGCTCGCCCGGATCCGGCGAGGCCGAGCTCGCCCGGCGGTCGGCGAGGCTCGGCCTCGCCGGGCCACCGCCAGGCGACGCCGACCTGGCGATGGCCAGGTGAGGCCGAGCTCGCCCAGCGGCCGGCGAGGCTCGGCCTCGCCGGGGGCCGGCGAGCCTCGCCGTGGCTGGGCGAGGCCGCCGGCCCTCGTTGGCCGGTCGCCGGCGGTCGCCGGCCATGGCCAAGGCCGGCGACCGGCCAAAGAAAAAAAAAAAAAAAAAAGAAGAAGAAATAAAAAAAGAGAAGTATTTCTAGATTTTGTTCCAGAAACAAGAAACAAGTTTTTTTTGTTTCTTGTTTCTGTTTCTTTTTTGTTCCTGGGAACAAAAGAACAAAAAAGGAACAGAAACGCACACAAACGCGTTTGTTCCTTTTTTGTTCCCAGGAAAAAAAAAACAGAAATTTTTGTTCCACAGGAACAGAAATAAGGTGCAGCCAAACGCGCCCTTAATAAACCTATTCCGTTTTTCTATTTTGGAATAGATTTGCATTCCGAAATAGATTTTGATCAGAAATTAGAAATAGAAATTTTCTACTTCTCTATTTCTGAAACAAAAATCAGAAATAATTTCTCCATAAAATTTTCTACTAAGATGAATATGCTCAGAAAAAGTATTGCCAATAAGATGGCAAGAGATCATAATATGCCGGAGATTCCATGAGATCGTATTTTCAACTTTTGTAATGTATTTCTATTATTTTGTATTTGGGGATTCTCAATCTTTGCTTTTGTAATGTGATACTGTATTTGATGATTCCTATCTCAATTCTTGTAATGTGATATTCTACTTGAGGATTTCCCTTATTTGTAATGGTCCTTTATGACAAGCTCTATTACACTTTGTAAAATTCGCTGATTTTGTAAAATTTGTCACAAATTGCCCAATACACTTCTTTGTGTTTCTTTCTAAAATGATTGCTCGATATCATAAACCGTGGCGGTGATCGACATGACATACTAGCATGAAGGGGATTAGAATTTGGTTGCCCACTTTCATTCTACTAGAGTTTTGGGAACTTTCTATCATGCTCAAAAGTAATGCATATTGATTTCTTTTTTCTATTGTATGGAGACTATTGATAAGTATATTGTTTGACCGTAATTGCCTATCTAGGTGGATGCTAAAGAATTTTGTGTGAAAATTTAGAAAATTTGATATAACAACTCCTACTTTGTTTTTTTTTTTCAAAAAGGGAGACTTTACTAAAAAAAAAAAAAAACTCATATTTTGTATTTGGGTCAATGGGTTCATAAGCATATGAAATTTGTAAGAATGAACATCTCATTTGCTCCAAAAAAAGAAAAATTTATTTTAAGAAATAGAAATTTTATACTGTTATCAAACGAATTTCTATTTCTAAAACAGAAATTTTGTATCGTTATCAAACAGATTTTTTTGCTCAGAAACTCGTCTAGAAATAGAAATAGAAAAATCTATTTCTGTTCCAGAAACTATTTCTGGAACAGAATGGTTGTCATGCGCGCCCTAAGGGTGGGCATGACAAAATTTCTGTTCCGAAATTGATTTCTGCCAGAAATTGATTTCTCAATTTCTATTCCCCGGACAAGTTTCTAAGCAAAGAAACCCATTTGATAACGACTCAAAATTTCTATTTCTGGAACAGAAATCCGTTTAATAATAGAATAAAATTTCTATTTCTAGGAATAGAAATTGATTAAATAACAACATAGGAAATCCTCAAATACAAAATAATTTCAATTTCGTTTTCAATTAGAGGACGTATCGAAATTTTAGCGTTTTGTAATCAAGATTTTTGCGTGCTTATTAGATGGGTGTAATGTAACAATTGAATTTCGCTCAATTACCGATTTTTTCCCAAACTTGTAAGACAATCTCACAATGAGTGAGCTTTTGACAAATTTTGCTTTAATTACAACATTATTAACTAGGACCACTACTAACGTAGAAGTCCATGAGTAGGCCTTTCCTAAGGGAGCTAGGCCGAAAGCTTAAGACCCACATTCCGCCCGCGTATATCTCTATAAATACAGGAGTAAGCCATACCATTAGTATGCTTTCTCTCCCTCTATAAACTCCATGCTTTACACACTCTAGTCCCATGCTAATTTAAGCATCCGAGGATTCTTAATGGGCCATAACCTGGGAACTTCGTTTCTTTGTGGTGTGCAGGTTCAAGGCACGATTTACAGAACCAAAAATCGAAGCTCATGCTTGTTGCAACTCCAAGATAAAGAGAATAGACACAATTACGAGCTTACTACACTTTGAAGAAAAGTTGGCAAGCTTCCGGAACAAATAAGCCTCAAGTCATTCGTCAGGTGATTTTCTTGCATCCGTGGATGTGGAATATGTATTACCAATGCAGTATGTGACTTTCTAAGTATTTATTCTTTTCCTCTCTTCTTTGCAACTCGCAGGCCTATATGTTCACAGCTCGTTAGCGCATGAAAAATGAATTCTCAAGTCATCCTCTATCATCAGCTTCACTGATCATAGTCAAGTAGTGCATTATCAATGGCCGAGTCTGTTGTTTCATTCGCGGTGGAGACAATAGGAAACCTGCTCACCAACGAAGCCAAATTCTTGTGGGGTGTGGAGGGCCAGGTCGAGGACCTGCAAAAGGAGCTGAAGCTGATCCAGTGCCTTCTGAGGGGTGCGGATTCGAGACGAGAACACAACCAAGCCGTTGGAGAATGGGTCGCGCAACTCCGAGTCATTGCCTATGATGCCGAGGATGTCGGGAAAAGTACCAAAAAAGTCCTAAACCTTTTAGCTTTGTCTCAATTTAGTCCTAAACCTTTTTTTGGTGCCAATTTAGTCCTAAACCTTTTTACATTGTGCCAATTCAGTCATTTCCGGCCAATTTTGGCCGGATTTTGCTAACTGGACGTCGGCCGGCTGACGTGGCCTGATTGGTGCTGATGTGTACAATTTTTAATAGTATTATAATATTTTTGAATTTTTTGAATTTTTTGAATTTTTGAATTTTATTCTTTTCTTTATTCTTTTTCCTTTTTTTTTTGCTCATCTTCTTCCTCTAGCTAGTCCCCGAAGCTCGGCGACTAGCTAGAGGCGACGGCCGGCGAGGTCTCAACCTCGCCGGCCACCTCGCCAGTGGCCGCGAGGGTAGCCTCGTGCCAGGCGGGCGAGGCTCGTCCTCACCGGATCTGGCAAGGGTCGAGCCTCGCCTAAGGTCGGTGAGGCTCGACCTCGCCAGATTCGGCACGAGGAGGAGCTAGCGGGGCTTGCCCTCGCTGACCATGGGCAAGGCTCGACCCTCGCCAAATCCAGCGAGGGCGAGCCTCACCGCCCAGGCCTCGAGGGCGGCCTCGCACCGGATTTGGCAAGGGTCAAGCCTCGCCCAAGGCCGGCGAGGCTCGACCTCGCCAGATCCGACACGAGGAGGAGCTGGTGGGGCTCTTCTTCACCGCCCAGGCCTCGAGGGCGGCCTCACGCCGGGTGGGCGAGGCTCACCCTTGCCAGATCTAGCGTGAGGAGGAGCTGGCAGGGCTAGCCCTCGCCGGTTGTGGGCGAGGCTTGAGCCTCACCAGATCCGGCAAGGGCGAGCCTTGCTGCCTAGGCCTCAAAGGCGGCCTCGCACTGGGCGGGTGAGGCTCGACACTTGCCAGATCCGACGAAGTCGAGCCTCGCCCGCCCGGCAGGAGGCCGCCCTCATGGCCACTGGCGAGGTGGTCGGCGAGGTCGACCTCGACCTCGCCAGCCGTCAACTCGGCCGTCTGCCGAGCTTCAAGAACCGGCTAGAGGAAGAAGATGAGCAGAAAAAGAAAAGAAAAAAGAAAAGAATAAAAATAAAAAGAGAAAAATATTAAAAATATTTAAATATTATTAAAAGTTGTACACGTCAGCACCGATTAGGCCACGTCAGCTGGCCGACGTCTAGTCAGCAAAATCCGACCAAAATTGATCGGAAAAGACTGAATTGGCACAATGTAAAAAAGTTTTAGGACTAAATCGACACCAGAAAAAGGTTTATGACTAAATCGGCACAAAACCAAAAAGTTTATGACTTTTTTGGCACTTTTCCCCGAGGATGTTATAGAGTGTTGGGATTAACGGGTTCCCAAAAACTGGATTTGACACTAAATCGAACCCCTAAAACGAATGCGGAAAACAAGTCCGGGAAAATCACGTATCACAGATCCTAAAGCACACCACGGATTTGAGCGTACCTTTTTAGCCACAGATTAAACACCGACGCCAGTAAGAGGAAGAGAATTTGGCCCTGTTCGATCCGATGACACCCATTCGCCTTGAAGGGAAGAAAAACGTCGCCTTGTGCCGTACTGTTTTTCTTTTGGGAGAGAGAGAGAGAGAGAGAGAGGGAGAGGACGTACGTACGTTAATGCACCAAAAGGTGCGTCCTTCCTCTCTCTCCTCCCTTATATACGTCCCCTCCAAAAATATAAAGGTGCCCCTTTATCGTATACCTCCATCCATGGGCCCTAATTTTATGGGCCGGGCTTTCGGGCCCAACATGGGCGGACGGGTCTTAAGCCCATCACATAAAACCATCATCTCCCACTCGCACATGGTGGGCCGAACAGGATTCTCTTTACCTCTCTTCAACATTCATACCGGTGAATAATTCGTGCGACCAGCATATTCTTTGAGAGCTCGTTGCTATACATCTGTTAGGAATATATAGCAGCTCATAATGAGCATCACACTCTGAGTAGATTTAGTATGCAGTATCCTAGATCGATTGATTACATTTATATTTATCTTGATATCTTTTAAACAATGATAATTATAATTATCACAAAGACAGTCATAATTGGTCGACCAGTGAACACAAAACTATAATGTGATTCTCCAAATCCGATCTTCTTCTTTCCTTCAAACTCTAAATTTTAGTTCAGCTTGCTTTTCTAGAAATGACCAATTAGATCGAATCTACTCATGACCATTGGCAACATCCTAAGATAGCAAACACTAAATATAAATCTTGAGAATAAGTAAGAGTCATGAGGGCACTAAAATTGAGGAGCTCTTTTCCTTAAGAGTCTCACACGGCATAAAAGTTGATATCAAACTTTTGCCACTCTTATTGGTCGGCTCATGCATACGTAGTATGAAATACGTATTACGGTATTAACTCCTTTCCCATGGAGCGTATGTCTACACCTTTCAATACCATACAGATGATAGTTCAGACATACTAAATGTCTAACTTGAGTTCACGTATCTACTCATTCACAAAATTCATCAGAACTCACATCTGGCATCTTAGACAGATAAAGTAAAATATGTCGGTTATTTTACTTTCGGACATAGTAAGTATTATGTCCTCATCTTAATACTCAGTTAATGCGACATACATATTTTAAGCTTGAGCTCTCGATTATCACCTAGATAATAAGCTTAAAAACAGTATCATCTCTATTTATCACACAGTAAATAGAGGCGATTACCCGTGTGAGTGGGCCAATCTTATATCTGTCCGACATACTTTCTCAACTTAAAGTAATGCACTGAGCATTAAGATGCATAAAGATCAAACAAAGATTCATAGGCATTAACAATGAAAAAACTCAAGTTCATTGGTGTGAACAACTCAGGGAAATTATAATATCCAGTACATCAGACTCTACGCAATCCTAGAGATTTTACATGACCACAAAACACATCTCTAGGTATTGGCTTTGTCATAGGATCTGCTACCATTCTATGCGTAGATATGTACTGTAAGTTCACATCCTTTCGTGCAACCATATCTTTGACAAAGTTATACTTGGTATCTATATGTTTGGTCTTGCCATGATATTTTGGATCTTTGGTGTACGCTATAACTGCTTGGTTATCACAGTTAACCAATAATGGATTTGCAGCTTTCTCAATAACACCTAAATGATCAAAAAATCTCTTAAGCCAAACTCCTTCTTGTACTACTGCTGATAATGCCACGAACTCAACTTCCATCGTGGATAAGGCTATACACGTTTGCTTCTTACTACTCCATGATATGGCGCCATTGTTCAGTAAGAAAGCAAATCCAGAGGTAGATTTTCTTTCATCTAAATCTCCTCCCCAATCAGCATCTGAATAGCCTTCAAGTCGCAGATCTTTTCCTTGGTAATTCAACTTGTAATAAGCAATTCCCTTCAGATACCTTAATATTCTCTTAACGGCCTTCCAATGTGCTGGACCTGGATTGGATTGGTATCTACTCACCGTTCCAACTGCAAAACATATGTCGGGTCTTGTACACATCATAGCGTACATCAAGCTCCCAATAGCACTAGCATAAGGAACATATTTCATTTGTTCATTCTCTTGTGGAGTCCCTGGACACAGTCTATGGCTCAATCCTTCACCTTTTGCAATAAGAGTGTTTATGAGTTTACAGTCTTGCATACGAAATCGTTCAAGAACCTTATTTATATATGTTTCTTGTGAAAGAGACAATGATCTTTTCGAACAATCTCTTAAAATCTTAACTCCAAGAATGTATGCAGCCTCACCTATATCCTTCATCTCAAAGTTGGAAGACAACCAACTCTTGACAGTATTAATAAACTCCATATTGCTTCCGGCAATTAGTATATCATCAACATATAGTGATATGATCACAAATTGATCTTTGGATCTTTTGATATATACACAATGATCCTCATCTATCATTGTAAAGTCATATGCTATTATGACATTATGAAAACGTATATACCATTGTCTCGATGACTGCTTAAGGCCATATATCGACCTCAAAAGTCGACATATCTTTTCTTCTTGACCTTTCACTATGAAACCAGTAGGTTGTTCCATATATATTTCTTCCTCTAATTCTCCATTGAGGAAAGCAGTCTTTACATCCATTTGATGTAACTCAAGATCCATATTAGCCACTATTGTCAGAATAATGCGAATTGAGGTAAATCTCACTACAGGAGAAAATGTATCTTCATAATCAATTCATTCCTGTTGATTATACCCTTCGCCACAAGGCGGGCCTTATGCCTTTCTATCGAGCCATCAGCCTTTCGCTTTA
Source organism: Eucalyptus caleyi (assembly GCA_014182885.2). Classification (NCBI taxonomy): domain Eukaryota; kingdom Viridiplantae; phylum Streptophyta; class Magnoliopsida; order Myrtales; family Myrtaceae; genus Eucalyptus; species Eucalyptus caleyi. The sequence continues at coordinate 15,833,274 of CM024476.2, forward strand.
TTTTGAGAACCCACTTGTTCCCAATAGCTCTGTGTCCTTTTGGAAGATCAACCAGTTCCCAGACTTGGTTTGATTTCATTGACTTAATTTCCTCTTCCATTGGATGAATCCATTTTTCCTTACTAGGGCAATTCAGAGCCTCATTAATATTTCTTGGCTCATCCTCATCTTATGGAGCAACCATAAAAGTTTCCTCTTCAATGTCAAAACGTCGACGGGGAATACTTTGGCAACTTGTTCGCCGTATGGGAGATTGTACACTTTGCACATCATTTCCTATTATGCTCCCACTTGGATTAGATAATGATGATGTCATCTCATCATATGGGTGTAATTGAGAATGAGTTGAATTCAATTCATCACTTCTCATATTACTCCCACTTGGACGAACTCCACTAATATCATTATCTTGATCCAAGGTTTCAAATAGGGAGTAATCTTCCCCTATTTCGCCATTCTTAAGAAATTCATCCTCTAAGAATGTGATATCTCGTGATTCAAATTCAGTTATACTCCCACTTTCCTTCTCACCTATGAACACATACCCTTTCGAGTGTTCCGAGTATCTTATGAAAATACTCTTCTTTCCCCTAGGACCCAATTTCCCAAACTTGTGAGATGACTCATGTGTATAGGCAGCACAACCCCATGGCTTAAGAAAATTTAAGTCCGGTTTTCTACCTGTCCATAACTCATATGGAGTGGAAGTAACTGATTTGGAAGGCACCCGGTTAAGTATATAGTCAGCAGTTAACAATGCATCACTCCAAAAAGTGATAGGTAAGTTAGCATGCGCCATCATGGACCTAACCATTTCCAGTAGGGTTCTGTTTCTTTTCTTCGCAACACCATTTTTTTGAGAAGTATACGAAATAGACAACTGCCTTTCTATTCCTTTTTAATCACATAATTTTCTGAAATCATCAGATAAATATTCTCGACCTTGATCGGATCTCAATGTTTTTATTTTCTTGTCTAATTGATTTTCTACCAGGTTCATAAACATTTTGAAACAACTTATTGCTTCAGATTTATGAAAAATCAAATAGACATATCCGAATCAAGTATAATCATCTATAAAAGTGATGAAATAAACAGCCCAATGCCTTCCTCTCACATTCATTGGACCACAGACATCATAATGGATTAAATGCAGAGGAAATTAAGCTCTTTTACCTTTTCCAAATGGTTTCTGTGTCGTTTTCCCTTCTAGGCAATGCTTACATATGGACAAATCGACTTTTTCAATGTTGCCCAACAAGCCCTCTTTGGCTAGTCTATTCATACGTTGTTGGCCAATGTGACCAAGTCTAGCATGCCACACATTCACATCATTATCATATGAATTAGGAGGCGTGATAAGGGAATAACAAACATTTGCATTAACATAGTCAATATCTAATACAATGAAACCATCTAGAAAATAACCACAACCATAGTAATTTGTATCCAAAAACAAATCCACACCTCTATTATAGAAGTTCATATTAAAACCTAGTTTAACCAACACCAAAACAAACACTAAATTCCGACGAATCTTCAGAGCATACAATACATCATGTAGGAACAAAGTGTGTCCACCACGCATATTCAGTTGGCATGTACTAATTCCTTTCACTTCAGCTCTGGAGTTGTTTCCCACATAGATCCATTTAGTTCCAGTTGGTATTCGTCGGAATTCCACGAAGGACTCTCTGTCCTTCGCTACATGGTCTGTCGCTCCTGAATCCACAGTCCACAAAGGATTAGACTCAGTTAAGAACATAGAACTTGACACAAAAGTAAAGTTTTGAAAAACACAAGGGGTGTTTACCTTCTTCGGCTCACGACAGTCGCAAGTATAGTGACCCTTCTTGTCACAGTTGTAACACTTCACCCTTGCAAGCTTCTTCATGCGAGGACGCTTTCCTCTTTCATGTTGGTTAAACTTGGGTTTCTTCCCTGAAGGACCTGCTTCCTTGCCTTTCCCTTTATCAAACCAGTTAGGGCGTTTGCGCTTGGAGCTCGAAGCTCCATGTGAGCTAGAACTAGCATGATAGAGTTTAGCATCCGGCTTAGCCGCCAAGAGGCAGTCCTCTTCCAGCTCAAGATGGTGCATAGCATCCTCAAAGGTTTTGATATTATCATTATGGGTCAGGTGCACCTTCATATGCTCCTAACTCTGAGGCAAGGAACGAATCACTGCTTGCACTTGCTGCTCATCTGTCAGGACATGGCCAGCATCTTTCAGCTCATTTATCATGTTTGACATCTTTCTAAGATGTTGTTTCATGGTCTGACCATGAGGCTTCTTATAAGAGTCAAACTTAATAGTGAGCTGCCTCAGTCAGGTCACCGAAGTATGACCAAATCTTGCTGCCAATGCTTCCCACATTTCCTTGGCATTGTCAAAACTCTTAAACTCTCGCATGACGTCATTGTCCATGTTGCTCAGCAACGTAATGCGAGCAAGAGAGTTCTTTCTTTTCCATGCAGCAAACGTTTCCTTATCTCTCTTGTGCTGCGCAGTGTTTCCTTCTTCAAGTTCTACCATGGTTAGGTTAAGAGCTTCTAGTGCTTCTTGCTCTTCCAGCACATATTAGATTTTCATGTGCCATATTTCATAGTTGTCACCATTGAGCTTTCACCTTTGTTCAGCTCGGCAACTATGCTCTTTGTGGCTGAAGCCATTGATCTGAACACATCAGACATATATGCACGAATTATTAATGCCTATCATTTATGCATCCCTTTTGCACAGACCCATCATATTAATGAATAATTTCAAGTAAGGCTTCAGAATCAAAAGGTCACTATGTTTCCAATCATCCTCCAAAATCCTAACTTAAAATTATCATTAATATAATTGTCTTATGCAAAGTAAATTCTATGAAGCTACAAAAACTTCTATAACTACCCACAAAGAATCAAAGAATAACAGAAAGCAAACGAGATAATTGACATCCAATAAAACAATAATGCTTTCAACTAATACAACCAAGATATCGGTTGCTACATCAACAACAATCAGGTAGTAAACATTACATAATATGTCCACAAGCACACTTAACAAAGATCAGCTAATACAACTAACACTAAGTCAGCACACGAACTGGGAAATATCTTCTTTTGTTCAATTTCTTGATCTTTTCCCTTGTAATAATCCAGTAATATTCATTTACAAAATCCATCACAATTTTCTTATAAGAAGCAGCTCTGTTGACATCCCATATGTGATTCAACACTCCTTGCCATTCAGGTGGAAGGGTATTCATGAAAAATCGCACCATTTCTGACTGTGGCATAGGACGACCATTCCATATGACCTTTTGAATTTTCCCGTTGACTTCAAGGACGTGATCAATTAAGTCACCACTCTCCCATCAATGATCAGTCAGCTCAGCTATCAACTTAGACAGCCTTTCCTTTTGTTCATCGGTAATTGCACGAATAGGTGTGCGCAATCTCAGGGGAGGCATTGTTCCTGCAACAAATGCAGAACAAATAAGGGATCACATATAATCCACATAGACTTAATTGAAAAGGAAACACATTCTTTTCCTTTCTTCCTTTTTTTTTTTGGTCAACGGTCAACGGTTGTTGGTCAACGGTCAACGGTTGTCGGTCAACGGTCAACGGTCAGGTCGTCGGTCATCGGATCGGTCGGACCGGACGAACCGGTTGAGCCGAGTCAGACGAACCGATTGCACGTGCCGCGCGCGTGCGCGGGCTGACGTCACGCGCACGACTGCACGTGCTGCGCGCGTGTGCGGGCTGACGTCTCGACGAGCCCTTTCACCTTATGTCATCAGATTCGATTTCGACTTACAGAAACTCGAAAAAACGGACGAATAGTGCTCAGGTGTCGGGATTTCTCGCCCCGATCCGTGTCGGCCGAATTTCTTTGCGAAAAATCAATCAAAAAACATGAAAAGGGTTGGAAAAACATGAACTAGAGCTCTGATACCAATGTAGGGATTAACGGGTTCCCAAAAGCTGGATTCGACACTAAATCGAACCCCTAAAATGAATGCGAAAGACAAGCCCGGGAAAATCACGTATCACCGATCCTAAAGCACACCACGGATTCGAGCGTACCTTTTTAGCCACAGATTAAACACCGACGCCGATAAGAGGAAGAGAATTTGGCCCTGTTCGATCCGATGACACCGATTTGCCTTGAAGGGAAGAAAAACGTCGCCTTGTGCCGTACTGTTTTTCTTTTGGGAGAGAGAGAGAGAGGGAGAGGACGTAATATAAAGGTGCGTCCAAGCGCCAAAAGGTGCGTCCTCCCTCTCTCTCCTCCCTTATATACGTCCCCTCCAAAAATATAAAGGTGCCCCTTCATCGTATCCCTCCATCCATGGGTCCTAATTTTGTGGGCCGGGCTTTCGGGCCCAACATGGGCGGACGGGCCTTAAGCCCAATACATAAAACCATCATAGAGCAATACATCCTCAGAGTCGCCTCGAAGAAGGGACAAAATATCATCATATCTTATGCTTTCTTTGTGGCGAAATGCACGTGCATGCAGGTTCATGGGGTGGGGAGAAAAATTGAGGGCTTAAAATCAAGCATCTCCAATTTGAGAATGAATATGCAGGGTTGTGGCATACAAATAGAAAAGTCCGTGAACGAAGAACGGTGCCCAAATGGAGAAAAGAAAAAATAATTTCTATTTTTACCTTACCAAAAAAAAATTTATATTTCTATTTTAGAAACTGAGAAGCTGAAAATTTTAGCTTCGATTTTCTTCGATTCTCTATTTTCGGAATAGAAATCTGTATCAGAAATAGAGAAATCAAATTGCATTACCAAATGGATTTCTGTTCCAAACTTGTTCCGGGGAAGAGAAATAGAGAAATCGAGAAACATAAATTTTATTATGCGTGCCCTAAGTAAACTAAAAATTGTGGGGCGTCGTTACTCAAGACACCAACAAAACTAAATGAACAATATAAAGCGCACGAACCCAAGTCAAAAATATTATAAAAAAAGGGGGAAGAAAAGAAGGCGTGACCATAGAAATTTCAGAAGACAAAGGCCGGTGCAAAAAGGTCCAGAGGCCGGAGGCCGGGACAGGAAATAAAAATCATGGTGCTCTTTCGCAAGAAGATGGTCAAATTGGAGACGTTTTATGCAGTGATCGAGAATACAATTTCGTTACCCGACAATTTCATAGCGATCAAGTCAACAATCCATCATTGTTATCCAATGATCCTAGAATGATTTCTGTCCAACGTGAAAATAATATGTTATAGATGTATCTTCCCAGAGTGTATACAACCATCGGTGTGGCTCATGTAAGTTTCTATAATGATCAAAAAGCAGTGATTGACAGAGAAATGTTACTTGTATATATGCTCCGTCAAAATGATAATTCTAATATAGTCTTCAAAGCCATGGTTGGAGACGGGTTTGAATGGACTATTTTGTGTTCACATATGATATGAGACATGTTACAGCTTATATGTTAATTGACTCATTTATGCTCTTTTACGTTTTCCCAGCTTTTTCTTCTGTTTTTTTTTTTTTTCACGCCTGAGCTGGAAGGGTGGGTCCAAGAAGCAAATGAGTCCCGAAAAATCTAACCTTCACCGTTTATCAGATCTTACCTTGGATTTGCGGGATTGTTGCTCGAAATCAACAGACATAGATGTTTGGAAATGGAACTAGCTACGTTGGGGGGAGATTTTAGGTCAACGGGAGAGAGAGAGAGAGAGGACTGACGGGTCAGTGCAGCAAGAATCGAGGAAAGTGATGTTTGGTCAAGACAAGGTACATCCGTCGTCGACTAATTATCAAAATCCTCCTTAGCAACGTAGTACCCTTGTATCATAATACATGTACAGCACAGTTTGTTAAGATGCACGTGAATGGGTTGTATTAGAAAATTCCTACATTGGATAAATGATATGGTGTAAAATAGTTAATTTATCCAAGTTGGCTTACAACTGATTGATTTAAATTTTTGAATGAAATTGAATCCAATTGGATATATTGACAAACTCGGATTTGGGCTCTCTCTTGATGATCTCTCCTAGGTGAAAGTATTAGAGATTTCTGCTGTGCGGTCCCAACACCGTTAAGCATGTTCATCTTGTTCGTTTGAATCCTGCATTTGAATCGTTAAAGATGGTGAGTTTTCCTGATGTGAATCTCCAGATCACGAGATCCATGCACTTCTCTATAGTGACCTCATACATCTTCCATGCAAGGCTGTCACTATTTATTCAATGATCATTAAGTGAATGAATTGATGATTTTAAACATTAGGAAAGTGAAAAACGTAGAATGCTATAGACGGAGAAGTTTATTGTGAGAAATGAATGTGTCACGGTACTAAGTAATGCAATTAAATGAGCATTAGCCTTCCATAGAAGGCTGTCATTGTCTATTCACTTGGCATTAGCCAAATGTACCGACGATTTTAGACAATACGAAAGTGAAAAACCTAGAATATTTTATACAGAGAATTTTTTTGTGAGAAAAAAATGTGGCATGATACTAGTGCAATTAACCAGACTCGATTCAACGTGCTCCAATATGGAAATGAAATCTTAGTCATGCAAGATAATTTTTGTGGGGTGACATGTTGAGAAGGGTGGCAAAAACATGCTTAAAGCCAATAGCAGTCAGCTTGCCAAAATGGACGAAGATCCCTAATTTATGCCACTTATTTTTCCCTAATTAAGCTACTTGGACAGCGAACCTGCTTAGACGTGGTAGACAAGGACCACGATTTTTTTTTTTTTTTTTTGGTTGAGATTTTGAATTTCTTTTTTCCCAATTTTCCTAGACTAATTTAGTAGTGTGATGAATGGTGATTGTGATGATAAGGACGAGATTGATCCGTCTGAATAAATAATCGAAAAAATAGAGTGATTAGATGCAGGTTTGACCATGTCATTACACGTTCTTGGCCTATCACGGGAGAAATTAAAGTAAGAAATAATCAAATGAAGAGAGTGATTAGACGCAGGGCTTGACCATGTCATTGCACCTTCTTTTCAATAAAAGCCAGAAAATTGGATATATTTTGTGTCCAAAATCCAAATGAATGCAAGATCGCTTTCAGTGACTTGAGAGGCAACTGAAATTCTATAGACAATGAAAAATAAACTTTCAAGTGGTGCGGACTCTTAGATGGCCGAAAAAGACGTTCCTCTACCTCGGATGCAAATTTTCAGATCCACACGCGTGGTCAAAATTATTGAACCTACTATGTCACGCCCCGAATCTTGAGCGCTCGCACATTCCTCGGTGGTCGATAAAATTGCGATGTCCTAGGACGAATCGCCGACCCTTTCATTTTATTCAACATGCATAAGCGTATAAACAAAACCCCAGACAACACAAATAAGAGATAGAAAAGCATGATACAAAGTTCACAAAACACTTTTATATACAAACTAGTTTGTCTACAAAAAGATCGGCTTTCAAAAAGAAGCTGTCCTACGACCTACTAGTCGGACACATTCACCGATCCTTTGGACTCTACCTCCACAAGCTTCAGGGGCTCCGGGTCCTCCATAATCCCATCAAGAGGGTTAGCTGCACTCTCGTCCAAAGCGGTGTTAACCTCAATGGTGTGGATTTCAAATCCCTAAAGGGGACCTACCCTATACCCATTGAGTTCATGGCGAAACCATGCCCTGAATCGATGAGGTATCCTCTGAGGTAGGCCCTCATTAACCCAGACAGTGGTCACAACTAGCTCATAGACCCAATGACTCTCGAGAACAGAGACGTCTATGCTCCACTTGGTAACCCCCCGAGGTTGCCCAAACCATTCCGGAGGGACCGCCATCTAAGGACCTGAAAAGATTGAGCCCACGACGGGGTGAGACAACGTCTCAACAAGTTCACCCCTTAAACCCCTACTTAGAAAGAAAATACGCCTAGAGGTAATCTAACCACACGTCACAAAAGACTTACCTTGCCTCAATTCCTTTTTGCACTTCAGTACAATTCATAACACAGATGCATATAATCAATGCACACCTTAATTGGAATGCCTCACTAAAACTCAATCAATCACAAGGGTCCCGATTGTAAGGCCAAATTGTTATGACACGTCCTATATCGTGCCACATAATTTTGTCCCATAATCAGGTGGGGTTAACCCACTCATTCATGTGTTCTAATTTTATTACGGCCCAACGGGCATAACCTACTCGATGTTTGGTGGTCTTTTGGCATAACCAAGCATCGTCTCACCCCATTGAGCACAACAACGTCTACCTCGAGACAACAATCTTGAAGGAGCATCGGTTCAAAATCTACTGCGACCGTCATCCATTGTCCAGGGGCATCCTATATAGGGGTAATGTCCACCCGACTCATATCGGGATGGGTTCCCATATCCATCACACGATCATTCACTTATGGCTAAGGACACCGTGTATTGCACTCAAATGTCTCATTTAAAATAATGCGCTTGGCCTATTTTCTTTGTATTAAAAATACTAGGTGAAAATAATCGTATGTGGGTATACGGTCATATCGAACTTTAAAGATTGATAACATTCATTTTAAAATCCCACTATTTGATATAATATTTAAAACCATTTTCGGTGTCAAAATCTGAAACCTGGTATTTTCTAATTAAATACCAAAATTTCTAAAAATCACAATCACTACTCAATTTGCATAAATTAACATTCAATTGCATAAACTAAGCACACCAGTACAATCAGCATAAAATTTGGTCATCGGCTATCATGATATAATTAAATAATTAAATAAACAGAAAAATTAATTAAATAAATACCAATTAAGTAGATAAATACCTATTTAAGCCTAATAATGCTAATCTAACTACCTAATGGACTAATTAAATTATCCTAACATTCTAATTACAAGACAACATAATAAGCTAACTAACTACAATTTCTAACCACCTAATTAGCTAATTTAACTAAACAAGCTAAGAATTATACTAATCTAGTCTTAACTTAAACTAATCACCCTTTAAGTATCATTAACCTCATAAGTAAGGTTTAGTGAGTAAATTCATTGGTTTAGTGGGCCGGTGAGTCCACGGCGATGGCAACGCCAAGGCGGGCGAGAACCAAGCCTGGAGTGATACCAACAGAGGTTCGGACGGGGCCTAAAACAGACCACAAAGTCTTAGCTAGGGGTTGAGAATTCAGTTATCTCCAAGGGCTAAAGTGGCTGGACCGGAGCTCGGCTTGGTTGGAAACGGCGAAGGGGCGGATTAGGTGGATTGGACAGGCGGTAGAGGGGCTTGAAGGTGACGGATGGTGGCTGGAACAGCTTCGATGAACGGCGACAGTGGCCAGGGTACAACGCGAGTAGGCGCGAGATGCGAGCAGGAGGCGGAACTGGCGGCCTGGTCGTGTGGGCTTAGGCGCTCGCGGGCGTGCGGCTAGCGACGATGGTGGCTCGGTTGGTCGACGGCTGCTGCAAGGGGGTCTCTTTGGTTTGCTGGCTAGTCTTTGAGCTCTCCAACACTTCAACAATGGGGAAACCAGCAACAAGGGGGAGGAAGAAGCAATGGCAGCAGTTGAAGGGGGGGACCACAAGCCTTCAAAGTCTCCACAAAAGATCTAAACCATCATCACAAGGCCCCCACTTATTGCTGCCCTTATCCTCAGCCATTTTCCCTCCCCAAACTTCCCCTGGAAGCCATCCAAAGTGTTCAAAAGGTTGTTGCACCCCCTAGCTACGAATTTGTACATTTCCCTCTTCAATTCAACTTAAAATTCAACCTAATTTAATCCAATTGAAGCCCATAAATTCAGCCAAGGTGCCCACATCACATTCCACATTTTCCCTTGCCAATTAGTCCAACTTGAATGTCCAAAGTGTAACAAAAAACGGTCTTCTAATTTTCCCGATCCAAAAACGCCGAAATGTGATTTTTCGCCAAAAGCTCGATTTTGCAGAAAAATCTTTGAAGGACAAGTCGACGTTCCTAAAATAAATTGTGACATGACAGAACTTTCAATTTATGAAATCGGGTTCAATTTCTCGGTTAATTTCAACCGGACGCAATTTTAGCGTGACATAACCTATCGAGTAGCTTTTAGGAATTTTTAGTGCAATTGACCCGTGGTTGATTATTTTCGAGCCACATTGTGCATCTTCGACTTATTGGTGACTCTCAATTGTCGTGAAAATCTTGAGGTTTTAAATATGGGCACGGGGTACAAAAATAACAGAAAAATCAATTTAGTGTCATTCGAAGATAATTTTGCATTTAGGTGGAATCACCAATACTTTAATCATATACCTCAGTCGAATCGATCCATCTCCGATCTCTGATTGATTTTGACAGTGCCATATTGACCCTTGCGGATTAGCATGGTCGAGTAGTCGATTTCTGGTCGAATTCTCAAGTCTATTGCGTTTAGATTCCTTAACAGCTTCACCAGATAGACTAGTTATCATGTGAGTGATCAGCTTAAAGAAAAGAACTATAGGCGCGTCGATGAAAAGCCCAATTCATTTAATTGAAAACAGAGTCAGAAAATCAGGATGTCACATACCAACATTAGGAAACAAGTAAGATGCAAGCCTAAGTCAGGGGAATGGTCCAAACATCACTGTTCATGCATGGTGGTGTGAGATTTCAACCAGTAATGTGCACACTAGGTTTATTACACATTGACCATATCGGCATTTTGAGAGTCCAATAGGTTTACAACACGTTGATATTGAAAAGATGCGAAACAAGAGATAGATAAAAGGCGCCCCAATAATCTTTCCTTTGCAAAATCAAAGTCAATCTCCAAAGTGTGCGGTACAAGCATGGTGAAGAGGATTAGCAGCGAACTACGTAGGAGTGGACATTGTTACCGCCACCCATTAGACATGAAAATAATGGTCACGGGATGGACTTAGTAGTACGAAAACGATATACTGGAAGACCCAAATGGCGTTGCTTGTTATTAGTTGGCGAATTGTGATGCGAAGATGCCTTCCACTTAAACTGTCAAAAGGGCATGGCGTCGGACATTGAGACATGCAGTATCTAAGAAAATGGCAGATTTGGTACTGTTTTCCCGAAGATTCCCCAAATCAAGGTCACTTAAGGAGACTCATCCAGACCAAAGCAAGCAATAAAAGACTTCATTTAGGTTCTCGCCTAGATTTCGAGATTACTTGGATGTCAAACCAAAAGAGGGTATCCCTTACCAAAAAAAAAAAAAAAAAAAAAAAACAAGAGGAGGGTATCGGCAGGTAGTAGGTAAGAAAAAGATACTGTACCAATTAAGGATACACAACGTGCAGGCATGAGGGTCTACTTCCTTAAGAAGACTCATCAATGAAGGTCCAAGTTGAAATTACCAAATGTGATAACATGTGATCTATATATTATTGATTAGATGGTTACAGTCTAAAAAGGAACATGAAACAGACATGACTCAAAGCTAAATTCTGACACTACAAACTCAAAACAAAATCAGAGAGCAAGAATTTGGAGATGAAATAAGTAAATCTTACGATTTAATTGTGTGTATATGCCCTTCTTCTTTAGCCCCTTTATAGTCATGAGCGTCTAGCATGCCACTTTTCATATTTGATGACTTGTTCTCCGCATTTTGGACAATATGCTTATGAGACGTGTCTGACCACGGTCTCCATTGCTGTTATATTGTAGGAATAACTTGAATATAACCATTCCTGCACTATTCCCCGACTTTAACCGTTTGACATTATGCCAACTGCTTCTGCCATGCGTATGTCAGTCGTTTGTGCCACGCATCTGGCTATGATTTCCATGTCTCGAGATTCTAGAGTCGAGGCATAAGAGTCTTTACTTCTCTTTTCCATGCTTGCATCATCGTAATTGCCAATGTCAATCTCGCGCATGCCAAAACTCCCACTGGCCAAGCTTATGCCAATCATTACTTGGTTGGGATAATTTATCGAATATCACACAATTATAAAGTCGATATTTTCTTTGCTATGATTATCTCACAAAGTCAATGTCTCCCTCAAAATGACCAATACCTATTTTTGCCCTTTATAGGTTTTAATCCCCACCGCCCACATAATTTCAGGACAGAGAGTACAAAGACAGCCAACATGACCAAGATTCAACATATGACTCTGTGAAAATTAGTTAATAAATTAAATATGCAAATCTAGTGAGAAGATTCGACTTAGTGGTTGTCCTCAACTCCATGAGTTTAATATAAGTGATTTTTTATTTGACTTGTTTTTTTTAAGGGCCCGGCATCAATTGGATTCTTCACTTTACAAAAGGTAAACATTTTCAAGGTTGGGCCATCAATGATATATTTGTCAATGTTTCGATTGTTGCAAAATAATGGATTTTTAAGAATGGCATTTCTCTTCCTCGAGATAAAACAAATTAGAATTTATTAATCCCCTACACACTTTTTAGGATAAAACTTTTCAGCAACCAATAAATAAGTCATTTTTGTATCTATTTTCCGTCATTCTTTGAAGTCTTGCAATGAATTTGTAATACAACTCTAGATATCTAAATGAATAAGGATGTCCCATGATCTATACTATTAATAAATATGTATGTCAATCTATACTAATCAAGTTGTATATATCACTTAATTCATGGAATAGATATTTATAGAAATCAATCTTTTTTACAAACCAAACGCGTTTTCGAGAGAGTGAAAATGGAAGCTTGGAAATTGTTGCAAATAAAAAATATCTTCCGTACCAAATGGCCGGAATCCACATTAATCTCTAGATTGAGTTGAAGGGTCGAGAAATGATTTTTGGAATAATTTCCTTAACCTTCACCAACTTCTTGATAAAGTGCCACGCCCAAATTGGAAGTTTAAAATTTGGCATGGTTAGGTTGGATTTGATCAAATCTCCCCTTCTACGTAACCCAAGAATTACTCCATCTCTTCGATAATTTTGCAGGGTTTCGTGATGGCTCACAAAACATAAAACGGATCTTTTTTATGGTCAACATCTCTCCACAGTTTAAGCAATAATTTCATTATTTCTCTCCTTCAAAGCGCCCCTATTTCTCCAAAGAACATCATACAACTTTTTTACGTGAGAAACTGACTTGCATGGGTAATATCACCACACCAAGTAAAAATATACTCATTAACTTCCCAAACATGTGCATTTATTGTCATTGTCTATAATTAACTAAAAAAACTCAATTGTGGATGGTGATGGTGAAATCAATTGTTGGATGCAAATTGCGCAACCTCAAGATCTCTATAACAAGAACAAGAACATGCATAATTGAGTAAAAAGATTAACGCACTTGTTTTTGGATCCATTGTTCTTGAAGCGGAAGCAGAAACACAATGTTCTACGCGTAAATCCTTCTCCTCTATTGCCCTCCGTATCACTAGCTCAATGAGGCGGCCTCCTCACGTTTAGCGTTAGGTAAACACTCCTTAGGTGAGGATAATGTGAGAATTAGGGTTAGAGAAGAGACTTGAGCACTATTTATAGAGTTTCCAGCCAGGCCCTCTCATTACGGGCTAGGCTCAACTCGGTCCACACTAGCTAGCCCCATATTAGACTAATTAAGAAACCTTCTATCTCACCTTAGAATAGCCATATTTTACGGTAGCCGTAAAAACGGTAAATTACAATATCAATTAATGTAGTCCACATTATGAAAACTCTTACATTCTCCCACTTGAACTATATTAATTGAAATCGTACCGTATGTGCGCACATTGGTCCAGGGATAATTCTTAATAGTCAATCCTATCCCATAAAGTCTTAAACACCGAATCATGACGGTAACTGCATGTATACACACAGAGTCTTCCATGATCACGAATGTTCTCAACTTTATTGATATAAATTCAATATGGTAGTGTGGCAAATAGATAACATCTCTCATAGAGAGATCCCATTTGTCAGTCATTATTCTCTTACCTTAGGCGACACAAAAATTTGTGCCACTAGAGAATGTCTTTATGGTTCAAATGAATCCCATATGCCTTGTCCTTACGGTTAACCTTTCTTTATATATAACAAGGCATATGCACAAGGCTAATAACCAAATGCCCCTAGCCTTCACTTAAGGTTTATACAGTACCTTGAGACTTTATAAATATGTATTCAATATAATAACAACACATTCAAAAATATTTTATTAAATGCAAAAGTTGATACATATCAAACCATTACAAAGTGTAACGAACATAGATGAAACTTTTATCAGAGTAAATCCAAAATAGTTCACACTAAACAACAACATCTCATAATGCTCCTAGGCCCATGCTAATGACATGCCATTCAAATATACATGGGCATAGGCCTTTAATTAGTGGATCTGCAACCATATTCATTTGTGAAAATATGTTATATTATTACGTCACCTTTTGTACCGTTTCTTTATGGTCAAAATTTTAACCGCCATTTATTTAGACCCCTTGAGACCTCTATAATAAATAAATAATACTACAAATTTATTGTCTCAATACAACCGAATGGGTTTATTCATAAAGTTAAAAATAGTCAACTCCTTCATGAGGTTCCGGAGCCTAATGGCCCAAGTAACAACTTAAAAAAAATGTTACAAACTCTACTTACATAGTAGAAGATGACATAGAACTTTATTTACTGCACTTCCTACTAATATGTATTCTGTTATTGATCATATATCATTTTAACAACCGGCAAAATTTACATCTGAATGCCCTACTAACTGCAAGAATTGAACATGTTTGTAAATCAGCATATAATCTCGTCTTATTTAAGTACCTTAAAATCTTCTTGGCAGTCATGAATTTAACTGATATATGCCTAGAAATCCTGTTGTAAAAACGATATTTAGTCTAGCGCAAGTTTGAGCATACGTTATACTTTTAAATGCACTAACACAAGGTACACCCTTTAATTAGATTTTCTCAATATCTAAATAAGGACAATGTGATAGATTTAGTCCATCACCCTTAATAATAGGAGCAATTCCTGGCTTGCAATGATGTATATTGAATATTTCCAAAATATAATTAGTAAATGTCCTCTCCGAGATAAATATAATAAAATCCAATATTTATATGGCGAGAACAATCCTTACGGATCTAAGTACAAAAGACAAAAGATGCCTTAAGGTCACTACTTGCAAACAAAATATCATGTACATAGTATATGAGAAAAATAAATTTCCTCCCACCGACCTAGCAATATATATATATATATACTAAATTATTTTGTTCCCAATTGAACGAAATAATAATACTATGAAACTTTAATAATATTGTCAAGAAACTTTCTTAAGACTATGAATAAGACTTTCTAGTCTACACACAAGTTTATTTGAATCCGCTACAAAATCTTTTAGTTGCACTATATAGATTCTGTATCTATTTATTTGGCGTAACTCTATAACATGAAAAGCTATTAATGCTACGTTCATTCTAAATGAATCTTTAAAAATACTAGAAAGAAATACTTATTTCTTAACTATTAACTATCCACCCCTCTTTCAGAGTGAAAAATTTAGTTATCAATTTGGTTTAAATTCCACAATCTTTCTTTGAAATCCTTTTACTTTTATACGCCTATTTGCAACTAAAGAACTTATGATCTTTAGGCAAGTCAGTAAGTTTCTAAACACTATGATGTTTCATAGATTGTATATCGCCTTTTATGGCATCTAATCACATACTTGATTAAAGATAAAAAAAAAAACATTTATTTATGTCGCTAAATCAACCATGTAGTGAATATTGCAGTCATGCTCTCGTAAATGGACTATATAGTCTGATGGTATAACTGACTGTTTTTCCCTAACAAATCTCCTGAATAAAGTTATAACCACTTCATTCTGCACTTGAGAAGTTCGATAAATTTCATCATAAACTATATCAAGAATAACACCTTAAACCTTAACAAGTCTATGATACAGGAGATTCCATAATTGTCTATAGAAGTCTTTAGATAGCCGTTAAGAGTAGAAAGAATATCAACATTGTCAACTTTTCTACTCTTCCTTTAGACATGTGTGATATTATTCCTTAAATAGAAAGTTTTTGGAAACAACCTCTTCAGCCATAAACGAGATGTATATGCCATGAACTTAAACACAATCTTTGCAAATGTATCCTAATTTCAGTATTAGATAAAACATAACTTCAAGCCATTAAAGCTTTCATAATCTTTTAGCATTGCAGTAAGCAGACAAGCCACTTTTCAAGTGTTCTTGAATGGAACGCTTTATGGACAGTAAGCAAATTCTATTGCTCTTTTCCCAAGCAGCAAATCATATGTTCACTACTTAAAAATTTAAAGCAATTAAAATCTCAATAATAGTGGAGTTATTAATTATAGAAAATGTGACTGAAAAACAAGCAATGTATATAATTGGCATAATGTGAGTACCGTGTAACTTGATGTACAACCGTGTAACTTGATGTACAAGTACACATTCAGAGAGTTACACGCATAATCATATAATCACTGTCGCGACCCGATCTCACCGCCCCTCGAAAAGTCCAAGGTGGGAAAGGTTGGATTTAGGGGTACTTAATCACGAGAGTTCCCTCAGAAGATCGTGAGCTCTCCCAAGCTCGTACCCCGCGTGACAGCGGGCTTATTTATGCGGTCTAATTGTTTAACAACCTAAGAATATACATGAGTCACCACTAGCCTCATTCTTTGGTGGTCGGCTAGAAAACCCAATTGAGGGTCGGGAGAGTTCCCTCGATTCCTACGCAACCAGATATCTAGATTCGGGGACTTGGGTTACGCTAATATTTCTATTAACGCCATTTCGGTACCCAAACAGTATGTTGTGTTTTATCCTAACATGTCCATGCATTTCTTTTTATATTTTCAGGATCGTTATTTCTAGACTAAGTGACCATGCGGTGGATTACTTTCATTCTATTCTATTCTATTCTATTCCTAGGAAATGAAAGGAAAACAATCAATGAAAATGAAATTGTAAGACATGAAATAAACAATCAAGAAAAGCAGTTAAACCTAATCATGCAATTCTAAAAATATAAAAGAGAAAACAATTGGGAAAGAAAGGAAACCCGCAACTTGTCGGGTTTTATACAATGCATGGAACTCGAGACATATGTCGGGAAAACAAATAGTACATGACAATGGTCGGAATGGACATTGACCTCCACCATCTTCACGCCTTCTCCATATTCAGGGTCCTAATCTAAACCTAATCTTATCGAGCCAGAAATAGAGAGCAGCTGTCGCTGAGGGGTTTCGGAGTTTTGTCCTTAGAGATGAACCGAAACCTCCAAACTTGGTGCGGTTCCGAACCCCGGCACCTCGAGCTCCGGAAGGATGCGATCCACGATGAGAGCGTTAGATCCGGCCGAGAGCAAGATTACCAGAGAGAGCGATCGAGAAAGAGATAGAGATCATAATCCACGACCCGAACGGATTGAAACAGGAATCGAAACTCTAACGGATCGAGAGTGATAGAAAGAGAACTCACCGATTCGGTGAGCCTGATTCAGAGAGAAGATTAGTTAAGCGTTGTTGTCGTCGCGGCTGTTGCCGATCTTGGCCCCAAACCGAGAGAGAAATCCATTGAAAAACTCACAAAAACATCGGAACCGAGAGTGATTGAGAGGGAGCGACCAGTTCTCTGGTTTCCGCCGGAGGTTCGAGAAATCCCCCAGAGAACGCGTCAGATCCAGCAAAGAAAGAGACGCTGGTGTCCTCGCCATTGCTGTAACCGCCACTGTTTTTGCTGATGTCGCCGATTAGAGAGCCGAACCAACTTGAGAGCCACTATGAGAGAAAAACGAAGAACTAGAGAGATTGAGCGAGAGCTGCCTCGTGTGGACGAACACCGGCGGTGAAATCTGTAACGAACTCCAACTCCACTTGCCGGAGACGGGGATTTCAGCGGAGGAAGAGGTTATCACCGCCGAGAAGAGAGAGAGACCCGGAGATTTAGGGTTTCTTCCAATCTCCCATGGAAGAGCTCCATTGAGCAGTTACAGAGAGAGAGAATTCGGAGGGAGTCTTTGTGAGAGAGAATCCAAGAGAGAGTGCGAGCGTTCCCCAAAAGAGGGAGTCCCTGAGAGATCGTGATGGAGAAAGAGCTGGAGAGTGAATCCCCCGTGCCAAAAATGAGCCAGCCTTTATATTTTTTTCAGTGTTTTTTCCCTTTTTTTTTCTTGTTTTCTTTACATTTTTTTTTTTAATGTTTTCATTCTTTTTCATTCATTTTTTTGGCTCTTTATTTTTTTTAATATTTTCTTGCAAAATGAATGTTTAAAAATGTCGACAAAAAATCGGGCGTCAAATGCCTCCTCTTTGAGTGGGAGTTCGAAGAGGTTCTACTCAAAGATAAAATTGATACCCGAAATCTTTAGTCGACTCAACTTTGAAGATAGAAAAAGATAAAAGCAAAGATAGTTGGTTAGGGACATACCTGATACTTACCTTTACTCATCATGGTATCTGAACTCTTGTTGCGGTTTATTCACTCTGTCTCTGTTTCTCTCTCTTATGGAATGGAATGAAAGCAATGAAATCACTAAATGAAAAAGAAATGGTTTAAGGATAACCACTAACCTAAAGACAAGGTTTTAAGATGACCTAGAACTTGGGGACAAGGTTTTAAGTTGACCTAGAACTTGGGGACATGGTTTTAAG
This sequence comes from Eucalyptus caleyi, assembly GCA_014182885.2. Taxonomy (NCBI): domain Eukaryota; kingdom Viridiplantae; phylum Streptophyta; class Magnoliopsida; order Myrtales; family Myrtaceae; genus Eucalyptus; species Eucalyptus caleyi. The sequence goes on from CM024476.2 coordinate 15,851,832, forward strand.
TTGACCTAAAACTTGGGGACAAGGTTTTAAGATGACCTAGAACTTGGGGACAAGGTTTTAAGTTCACCTAGAACTTGGGGACAAGGTTTTAAGTTGACCTAGAACTTGGAAACAAGGTTTTAAGTTGACCTAGAACTGTGTGGTTTAAATCGGGAGAAGGGTCTTATCGTGTAATAACGGGCTTTGACCAGGAAAAAGGGTCTTACTGTGTTATAACGGGCTTTAACCAAGTCCTTTCGACCGGGAAAAGGGTCTTACCGTGTTATAACGGGCTTCGTCCGAGAAAAGGTCCTTTGGACTGGGAAAATGGTCTTACCGTGTAATAACGGGCTTCGACCAAGAAAAGGTCCTTTCGACCAGGAAAATGGTCTTACCGTGTTATAATAGGCTTCGATCGAGAGAAAGGTCTTTTCAACCGGGAAAAGGGTCTTACCGTGTTATAACGGGCTTCGACCGAAAGAAAGGTCTTTTCGATCAGTTATGAGTTTCAAAATTGCTGGAGAACCATCTTGCGCAATAACATTGATTGCCAAATTCTTTCAGAGAAGATTTTAACAAAATGAGATTTGATTAACCATCTAAGGGTTAAATCAAATATGCCAAGTGAAAATATTCTAATCAAAAGAGGTATTTTACATTAGCTCTCAAAAAGGGCTTTTGTTCCCAACCATTGATATGGGAAAACTGTTTAAATCTCACTGGAGAAGTCTCACTCAACCTATGTCTAAGGTTTTCGGAAATATTCACAATGAATACAATCCATTGATCAAAAGGTCTTTTGAAGGGACCGTAATGATGGCTTGGTCATAGGCTTACACAAAGGGTATGCACTTTGAAGCCAAGAAATGAATATTCAATCAATACCTTCTTCAGGTTTACAAGTCAAGAACCTTGAAGATAAGATAAGATAGGATTGCTTCCACTTCTTCTAGCAGTAGCTCTTATGTGATACTCTCATTTCAACTCGAACCATCCCAATCGGAAGAGACTTCGAATAAGGGTTGTAATGTTGGTTCGAGTAAGGCTTAAAAAGGCTTGAAAAACTTTCATATATCAAAGGGTTAAAAAGTGAGTGATTATCTTGGCATCGTTACCATCACACGACTTTTCAAAAATTTGACTCTTGAAATTTAACCTATCTCGAGAATCCTTTTGGTAATTTTTCTTGAGACAAGAGAGCTTTGCTCTCTGCTCTAATGATATTGCTTGCAATACATGTTTTCTCTTGCAAGACATTTCTTTTGTTTTTCAACGGATAATCTTTTGCATGATCATGGATTTCGCTCTTTTTTTGCATTCTTGCTTTTCTTTGCATTTTTTTCATGGGCATTGGTCTTGCTTTTACTTGGCACACTGCTTTTTCATGCCCCCTAGCTTTCATTCTCTTTTGAATATCTAGGACTCTTGAGTGGCATTTACAAACATTACCAATATTCTCAATTTTATTTGTAAATCATGTGCCTTGCCCCAATGTGGGGAGATAATCATCACCTGTGGTTATGAAAGAATTGTATAAAGCTCAAATTGGCTAAGCAAAGGATAATTGTGTTTGTGGTAGTGAACGGAATGCTCTTCATCACTTCGGGATGCTTTGAATTTCGATAAGAAATCACCTGAAGCCAGCACAAGAAGATTGATGCAAGTGAAAGCAATAAAATCTTTCTTAATCTTTTGCTCTATAATTTTCAACCAAGACCCCCTATTTTGCCCCAATGTGGGGTTGTTCTTGATAGGGTTATTTTGGAAATGCTCCCTATTTGGCTCAAAGTGGCTTGTAAGGGATATCAATAGTGTTTGGGGATTGAGAAATGAAAATGCCTTTATCATTTCAAATCATGTATTCACTGTGAATGAATCCTATGCCCTAAGACATGTCTCTTTCCACTCAATTCTCTCAAGGACTATATGAGGACGTGTTTGGCAAAGGGGTTGCCTCTCATCATTTTAGGCACTACCACCTGGCATATTTAACAATCATTTTCAAGTTTTCCAAAACCCACTTTAGTCAAATTCAACTCCTTGGGGAATGAAAATGTAATGAAATTTTGCTTGAAAGGACATGTTTCCTTGACCCTACTGGGGAGATTTTTGAAAGTAAGGTTGAATAAAATTTGTAGATAGAACATGCTTGCTCGACACATAGGTTCACTTCTAGAGTTCTAGCTGTACTTCTAGAGTTCTAACTGACTCTAAAGTTTAAACTGACTCTTTTGGCATTCTAAGGAACATGGTCATTTCTAAGTTCAACGAAGATGGACACTTTTGAAAGTTTTGCACTCTTGAGATGAACCTCTTGTGGACAAGTAGAATCTTCATCAGAGATCCTGCAAAATGAACAAACATGCATATGCAATATGTATGCATGCAATGCATGATGCAAACATCCTAAAGTGGCTCGGATTCAATCAAAAAATGGCTCAAAGGCTTGACAGCATCAGCATGGATAATACTTCCTCGACAGCATCAGCATTTACGGGTCTTGGCAATTCGTGACCATCCATTTCTACAAGGATTAGTGCCCCACCAGGTAGCACTTTCTTTACAATATATGGACCTTCATAGTTTGGAGTAAACTTCCCACGAGGATCTGGAATAATAGGTAAAACCTTCCCCAAGACAAGATCGTTAATCTCAAAATGCCTTGGTCTAACCTTGCGGTTAAATGACCTAGCTACTCTCTTTTGATAGCTTTGTCCATGGCATAAGGCTTTCACCCTCTTTTCATTAATCATATTAAGTTGTTCAAATCTTTGTTGAACCCATTCAGCTTCAGAGAGCTTGATTTGAGAAAGTACCCTTAGTGAAGGAATTTCCACTTCCACGGGTAATACAACTTCCATCCCATAAACCAATGAAAATAGTGTTGCCCCAGTTGAAGTACGAATTGAAGTTCGATAAGCAAACAAAGCATATGGCAACCGATCATGCCAATCATGATAATTCTCCGCCATTTTGGCTAAAATCTTCTTGATGTTCTTATTTGCCGCTTCCACAGCTCCATTCATTTGTGGGCGGTAAGGAGAAGAATTCAAATGGCGAATGTGGAATTCTCCAAGTAAATCATCCACCACCTTGTTGTTCAAGTTTGATCTATTATCAGTGATGATTGCTTCAGGAACTCCATATCGGGTGATGATATCACGACAAATGAATTTTGCCACACTCTTTGCAGTAATGTGGGCATAAGAACTGGCTTCAATCCATTTGGTGAAGTAATCAATTGCTACTAAGATAAAACGATGTCCATTCGATGCTTTAGGATTAATTGGTCCGATGATGTCGATGCCCCACATTGAAAAAGGCTAGGGCTCGGACATTTGATATAGCTCATTAGGAGGAGCATTGATTTTGTCTCCATAGACTTGGCATTGATGACATCACCTCACATGTTGAATACAATCGACTTCCATGGTCAACCAATAGTAATCGAGCCTCATAATTTTTCAAGCCAAGAGATGATCATTCATATGAGTGCCACACTCTCCTTTATATATTTCTTTCAAGAGCCCAATTAATCCATTAGCATCCGCTTGAGAGAGACCTACCCCAATCTTAGTTTCTTTAGAGTTATCCGAATCTCCTAAATTTAGAGTGACTAGCTATTTGGTGATAGGAGGTTTGGACTCTTCATGTCTGAGTCATTCTTTTCCAATACCTCGAGGATCATCTTCATTCTCTGAGTCAAAATAATCGGGTTTGTCAAAGTCTTTTGAATGCGAATCCTAGCCAGGCAAATGACTATCATGATGTGAAATGCCATGTCTGAGATGCAATTGAAAAATGGTTAGTATATATACATATAAATGAATACAATGTATGTAAATGTCATGAAAAACTTGTTTTCAAATTCAAATTGTTTTTTGGTTTATTTATTATTATTTTTTGAAAAAATTATCGGGAACTAGCCCTCATGTCATTGGACATCTTCGTTTCACTAAAACATTTTGAAACTATAGATCGTGTGGAGGCTCAGGCCTCAAAGCATCATCATAGGATTGATTTGGGCCTTACACGTCTATTAACAAAACATGAATTTTATTGATATGCGAAAATTGCATTACAACGTATATCATCTTGAATCTAGAAAGTTTATATATCCAGATTATTACAAACACATACAAATGAAATGAATATAATTCCCTCGCAGGGGAGAATGAATGAAATTCCCTCGCAAGGAAGAAATGAATAGAATTCCCTCACAGGGGAGAAATGAATGGAATACAACTAAAAATTAAATGCAAGAACTAGAAACATCCCTTACACAGTGGGAATTTTAGGCTCTTCATCTTCACTAATAGTGCCAACCATGTCGACATCTTCATAATGCTTTGGAAGGGGGTTTTGTTGGACATTCGGTGTTGAGTCCTTAAAGGTGAGCAGCTTTTTATCTAGCAAATTCTGGATCTTAGAACGGAGCACAGCACAGTTATCCACATGATGATCTTTCTCTCCCATATGATATTCACACATCTTATTAGGGTCGTACCCAGCATACTTTGGCAGATTATCCCTCGAGATCTCTTTCGCCACAAGATGATTTTCGATCAATATTGGAAGTAGTTGGGACATGGGCCTAGGCAATGGAGTAAATTGCCTTTGAGGGGCTTTCCCTTTGTGCTCAAAGTTTCTGGAAGAACCCCTTACCTCCATGGCAGGTTTATGAGCTTGAAGGTTGTATGGCTTCTGAGAAGAGGAATTTTGTACATAAGCGATCTCTACAGCCGATTCCTTATCTCTCTTCGGGGTATATCGACGGTTTGTGTTCTCCGTCAACCTTCCTTCCCGCATGATCCCCTTGATGCGTTCTCCCAACTCTACAAATGTAGCAAAGTTCATACAAGTATGGTTATACATCTTCTCAAAAAAATCACGGGGCATAGCCTGAAGCAGCAATTTCATGGTCTTTTTCTCAAACAATGGCGGTTTTACTTGAGACGCAGTGACCCTCCATCTTTGAGCGTAGGCTCTAAATGATTCATTTCTCCTTTTCTCGACCCGGACTAATTCCTCCCGAGTCGGAGCAATTTCAATATTGAATTTGTATTGCTGAAGGAATTCATCACCGAGATCTTCCCAAGTACGGATTTTCTCCATGTCTAACTCTATAAACCAGGTTAACGCAAGACCAACCAGGCTGTCCTGAAATGAATTGATCAAGAGTGGGGGATTATCTAAATAACGGGCCATCTTGCCCAGGTAGTACTTCAAATGAGTCTTCGAACATCCGATGCCGTCGTATTTCCTTGCAACAGTTTATCAAATCCCTGCAACTGATAGCCTTGCAGCATGCAAAGGTGCTCCTCAATCTTTGCGAGGCTCCTTGCATTTTCTTCATCAAAGTGCGAAGTTGGAATCTCCTTAGATGGAGGCTCTGGGCCAATAACTATCGGGATTGCAGTGGGAATCTCTTCCACAGGCCCTTTTGCCACGGGCTCTACCACCGGCACTTCAGGGGGTGCAATAGGAATATTCATTGTAGAAGAAGCAGGAGTTACAGACGTCAAGTTTTTGACTTGGCTGGAGAGATTAGCCAATAACGTCATCAGCTGTGCCATTTGATTCTCCATATTAATGACACGGGCTCGGGTATCTTCGTTTTCCATCTTTGTTTGGCGGCAAGTTCGTATAACAAATCTTTCTTCAGCCGTTTTTTCAAAACCTCCTCTAAAAGAAAATGACTCGAATTAGTACAAGTTAAAAGAGATCATTGAAATACAAATCCTAGTCAATTTTATATTTTCTTGAGATGAAATAATGACAAGAAGTGTATATGATCCCAAGTATCATATATCATCCTCTTTTCAAAATTTCCTCAAAAGAAATTATACAATTGAAAAGGAACGACGACAAATATTTAATCATAATGCCCTTTTTCTAAAAATTACATGAAAATGGTCGTGAATTTTATTCATTTCATCAAACAATTACAAGGGAAACAAAATATTGCCTTCTTGAAGCTTACAAAGTAGTTCGATTTTACAAGGGATATGAAAAATGAATACAGGGAAATCTCGATAAAAAGGAGGAAAACACAAAGGAAATCTCTTTACAAGAAAAGAAAATGATATGAAAACCTAAGAACTAGGTGGGATCATGTGGAGACGCTTGTTATCATGGGCCAAGCGTTCCTCATTGATCAAGGCACTGTCTTCTTGCTCCATAATATGAGCTCACTGAAAACGCTTATGCGTTTTTCCACATAATCTTGATGTCTTGGGCCAAGATTCTCCCATAGAGTCTTGTAGTTCCCAGGCACGGGCATCACGTCGACTTCGGGTCTACCCATCTAATCCTAAACCTAAAGGGGCACTCATGATTAAAACATATCGTCGTTGGAATATAAAACACATAATTGAAATGTGGAAAGTAAAAAGATAAGGACAATAAAAAAGGAACGATCACTTACCCACCAAACACATGGCAAGCACAAATCACATGTCGCATGAAACTGTGAGGTTTTGACACCTAAGGTGAGGGTGCTAAAGGCTCAAGGTCCTCATCCCAAAGGACAAAAATAGTTTACCCATCGCTACTATCGTCGGTTAGTGCTATCTTTATCGGTTGGGATGAGTGGGTTTATGTAAGTAGTGGATTACCACGAGCATTCACTCGCAGATTCCACCCATAAACCCTCCTAAGGTCCTAGATTAGGCGATCGGGGTTTTAGACCACGGTTGTGTGTGTGGTGTCATGCTAAAGCTTGTAAACATGCACTTAAATTTAAACACCCAGCACTTCAATATAAACCCTCATACATTCATACATCCTTACACCACCTGCAAAACAAAGGGTTTACAAGCACGCCTCCCCTTATAACTCCCACCTACAAAACCATTTAACACGAGGTTAGCGACTAACCCGATTTTCCATGTGACTTTGACATGCAAGCGATCCTACATAAGACATGTTAGTTAAAACACAACAACCATTTTTAAATGGCTTCAAGTCCTCTTAATCTAGTAACCAGAGATTCTGGGTTCGATCCCCAGCGGAGTCGCCAAGCCTGTCATGACCCGATCTCGCCGCCCCTTGAAATGTCCAAGGTGGGAAAGGTCGGGTTTAGGGGTACTTAATCACAAAAGTTCCCTCACGAGATCGCGAGCTCTCCCAACCTCGTACCCTGCGTGACGGCGGGCTTATTTATGAGGTCTAATTGTTTAACAACCTAAGAATATACAGGAGTCACCACTAGCCTCATTCTTTGGGGGTCGGCTAGAAAACCCAATCGAGGGTCGGGAGAGTTCCCTCAATTCCTACGCAACTAGATATCTAGGTTCAGGGACTTGGGTTACGCTAATATTTCTATTAATGCCCTTTCGGTACCTAAACAGTATGTTGGGTTTTTTCTTAACATATCATTCTTTTTATATTTTTAGGATTGTTATTTCTAGACTAAGTGACCATGCGATGGATTACTTTCATTCTATTCTATTCTATTCCTAAGAAATGAAAGGAAAACAATCAATGAAAATGAAATTGCAAAACATGAAATAAACAATCAATAAAAGCAGTTAAACCTAATCATGCAATTCTAAAAATATAAAAGAGAAAACAATTGGGAAAGAAAGCAAACCCGCAACTCATCGGGTTTTATACAATGCATAGAACCCGAGACATATGTCGGGAAAACAAATAGTACATGACAATGGTCAGAATGGACATCGACCTCCACCATCTTCACGCCTTCTCCATCTTCAGGGTCCTAATCTAAACCTAATATGATCGAGCCAAAAACAGAGAGCAACTGTCGCTGAGGGGTTTCGGAGTTTTGTCCTTAGAGATGAATCGAAACCTCCAAACTTGGTGCGGTTCCGAACCCCGGCACCTCGAGCTCCGGAAGGATGCGATCCGTGACGAGAGCGTTAGATCTGGCCGAGAGCAAGATTACCAGAGAGAGCGATCGAGAAAGAGATAGAGATCAGAATCCACGACCCGAACGAATTGAAACAGGAATCGAAACTCTAATGGATCGAGAGTGATAGAAAGAGAACTCACCAATCTGATGAGCCCGATTTAGAGAGAAGATCAGTTAAGCGTCATCATCATCGCGGCTGTCGCTGATCTTGGCCCCAAACCGAGAGAGAAATCCGTCAAAAAACTCTTAGAAACACCGGAACTGAGAGCAATTGAGAGGGAGCAACCGCTTCTCTGGTTTCCGTCGGAGATTCGAGAAATCCCCCCAAGAACGCGTCAGATCCGGCTATGAAAGAGACGCTGGTGTCCTCGCCGTTGTTGTAACCGCCACCATTTTTGCTAATGTCGCCGATTAGAGAGCCGAACCCGCTCGAGAGCCACCGTGAGAGAAAAACGAAGAACCAGAGAGATCGAGCGAGAGCTGCCTCGTGTGGACGAACACCGGCGGCAAAATCTATAACGAAGTCCAACTCCATTCGCCGAAGACGGGGATTTCAGCGGAGGAAGAGGTTATCACCGCCGAGAAGAGAGAGAGACCTGGAGATTTAGGGTTTCCTCCAATCTCCCATGGAAGAGCTCCATTGAGCAGTTACAGAGAGAGAATTCCGAGAGAGTCTCCATGAGAGAGAATCCAAGAGAGAGTGTGAGCGTTCCCCAAAAGAGCGAGTCCCTGAGAGATCGTGATGGAGAAAGAGCGGGAGAGAGAATTCCCCCTGTGCCAAAAAATGAGCTAGCCTTTATATATATATATTTTAGTGTTTTTCCCTTTTTCCTTTTGTTTTTTTTTTTTTTTTTTTCTTGTTTTCTTTACATTTTTTTAATTTTTTTCATTCTTTTTCATTCATTTTTTTGGCTCTTTATTTTATTTTTTTATATTTTCTTGCAAAATGAATGTTTAAAAATGTCGTCAAAAAATCGGGTGTCAACAATTACCTTTGGATATAATACATGACATGCAGTTGTACACTCCTCACATAATAGCGGTTATGAGAATATACTCCAATTTTCGTGAATTCATCATTTTTGGGCAGATGAATCACTGGGATCAGTCAATTCTCTACCACACCATCATGTATCCCTCCATGAACTAATAAACAATCACCTCTTTTGGGAGTATGACTACGCATTAGACCAAGAGACATCTCATTCAGCATACGAGACCAAAATTTCTCAAACTCAATCAAGCATGCTACTTTGGCGGTTACTACTCAATTGAATCCTTGAAATTCTCTCATACCATGGATATAAACTTTACTTCTCACATACACCATATACATGTGATTTAACTTTAGTGATGCGATAGTAAATCACTAAAATCACATATCATGCTAATTACACTACTTTATTCATTAATAAAAATTAATCATACATACATATATATATATATATATATATATATATATATATAGCGAACCTGAAAAATAGATTCCAATGAGATCACTGATCACAACAACACAAAAAACTTCTCATAACATAGAAGAAAGCATCTCTCACCCCAATTACAGATTACCAGAACAACATAAAAAAAAGGATGATCTAGAAGATCTCTCACAAATTAACATCGATAGTAATACAGTGTACACCAAATCAACAAGCCTAACAACTGATTCATTATCACTCATGAGTTTCATAAGGCAAAAAATGACTCCAAGGCTAACAACTGATTTATTAGCCAATTCTTAAGTAACAAATTATCATTGTAATTAACCAGTGGCCTATTAATTGAGTCAAACTAGAAAACCAAATATCTAAACTTTAACAATATATACTATTACTTTGTATAAATGTTGTCGTACTCCTTAACCATAAAAAAGTTCAACTCGATGGACATTAACCAGTGACCAGATGAATTTAGGTACAATATGACATGCATTACCCACATTCAGCAGATGTGTAAATTAGTATAATCAATTTGGTCACGAATTCTTAAGACGTCCATCATTCAAAAGTTACCAGCGTGTAAAGGAGTATGCATGAGCAACAAAAGTTTCATGACTTTTACTGTTTCTCATCACCTCAATACAAAGTTTAATTACTATCCCATAATGGTTGTATCTCATTAAGCCAACTTCAATGCACAATAAAATTTAATTTTTATAAATAAATCACATCATTATAATGTTTATGTGATAACATACCTATAACCCAACACTTGTATTTCTAAACTCACAGAAAATACAAGAAAAATATACAAAAATACACCAAATATACACGTATTTAGGCCTTTGTATGTATTTTCATATCTATAAAATCATCAAACATGTAAAATAAATATATCACAAGGTAGAGAAAGATCATATGAACCTAACGCCACCAGCCATATGCTGATCAAAGGTTCCACGTGCCCACATGCACCGCCTAAGTGCGCGCTTGATCGATCAAAACCTGTCCAACTGGTTCTTGGTCCGACCTCTTAGTCCAGCCGCTCGATCCAACCGATTGACCGGTTTGGTCAACAGTTGACTCGGGTCGGGTTGGTCAATGGGTCGGGTCGGTCAACGGGTCAACGGGTCAACGGTCTTGGGTTGGGTCAACGGATCGATTCAGGTCTAGTCACTGACGTCATCGTGACGTCAGCAAGGTGTGTGCGTCACACGCGCGAGCCGCGCCACATGTGTGGGGGCGCGTGAGGCACGTCTTCGACGCCCAAGCAGCGCGTGGCTGCGCGTGCGGCATCCTCCGGTGATGCGCTGCCTATGGTTCTGCTCGTCTTGACGATCTCGGTCCAAATATATATTTTAATTTTATTTTTATTGAATTAAAAATCTCGAAAATCTCAAAGTAGGGCAAAATCCTATGCGTTCAAGTTCTAGGGTTATGGAGACTCTGATACCACATGTTTGATGCAAATTGCGCAACCCCAAGATCTCTATAACTAGAACAAGAACATGCATAATTGAGTAGAAAGATTAACGTACCTGTTTTTGGATCCATTATTTTTGAAGCGGAAGCGGAAACACAATGTTCCTCGCACAAGTCCTTCTCCTCTATTGCCTTCCGTATCACTGGCTCAATGAGGTGGCCCCCTCACGTTTAGCGTTAGGTAAACGCTCCTTAGGTGAGGATAATATGAGAATTAGGGTTAGATGAGAAACTTGAGCACTATTTATAGAGTTTCAAGCCAGTCCCCCTCATTACGGGTCAGGCTCAACTTCGCCCACACTAGCTAGCCCCATATTAAACAAATTAAAAAACCTTCAATCTCACCTTAGACCATCCCTGTTTTACGATAGCTATAAAAACAATAAATTACAATATCAATTAATGTAGTTCACATTAGGAAAACTCTTACATCAACATGTAATCAGATGTGACAATTCATGACACAACATGAGAATACAATTCAAAGACACCATGGATTTATTGTGAGAAATCGGGATTTGGTGTGAGACGGTTTAACTTGAAGCTAACACGTTTTCCTCCAATATTTTGGAATCATGCTTTGAAATTATAATGAAACATCTCGGTTATGACATGAAAAGACATGAATAATAGCTATAACACGTTGCCAACCCAATGTCATGGGGTGCATTACATATTTTGTTATTGTTACATTTAGAACCAGTAAAGGTAGATGCTTGCAGGAAAATCTATAAAATTAAAATTGTTGACATCTAAATTTTTGCATAAAAATCATTCATGTTTTTTTTATTATCAAAATTTGGGATGGATTCTCTGACAACGATTGAATTTAGCCCCTAGCCTAAAACATCAATCTTTTATAGTTTTGCATTCATAGTTCTTACTACATTTCTTTGCATTTAGCAACAAGAGGCATCTTAGTTTTAGGACCTTGGACCTCACGTTAAGAATTTTAATTAACGAGGACATTAGAGCTCCCGAATCCTTCAAAAACACAATAAACTCAACCTTTTCTTTTCCCGCCGGTTCACATGTTCTAATCACCCACTTAATTTTACATTTCTTCATATTAATAAGCTCCATAGGCCACCCAAAATTTGCTGATAATTAGACAAGAAATTGAAGGTGAAATGGGCTGGAAATGAGAGCTAAAACCTTGGGGATTGCAGCTATATTGACCGTGAATTTCAATTGCACCAAGGACAATTTTCAGCTAAAAATTATGAGCTGGAAGCAGGGAGTTCTGCAGCAACTTCGCTGACCATCCAAGAGGGAATAAAAGGGGAATGGTGGGACTTTTGTGGGGCCCTCCTTCACTTAATCCTCTCCTAAAAGCCCTCACTTTCAGCTGAAACCAGATAGCCAAAGAAAGAAGTGACTAAGAGCGACAACCAAGAGCGAGGGAGTGACTGTGAGATAAGAGAAGGAAACCGTGAGTAAAGGGTGTGTTGCCATGAGCTTTGCTGAGCGCGTTCGCCTATATTTCTCATCATTCGAGGTAGGAGTCCTGTTCTTGTTTCATCCTTGTTTTTGTATCATCATTATGTTCCTCGAGTACGAATGCAGTGTTGTTGCCAAATCTTGTTGGCTGGTTCCACCTCTATGTGGGTCCTAGCTAACACATAAAATAAAAAGGGAAAAAAGAGTAAACATCAAAAAATAAAAGAATGAGAGGTGTTGTTGCTTCGTGCGGGAGACCAAGGGCTATGAGTTAATAGGTTTTGTTCAGTGAGAACCTCCTTAAAATTCTCCAATCACAATTAGTGTTTTTTTGCTTCGTTCATATTAATCCACTTTTGTGGTGAGGAAATACAACTCTATTGTTAATGTTGAGCATTTAGTATATAACTAGAGACTAATACTGTGTGTATGCTATTATTCTTAATGATTAGCGGAAGTTTCTGGGTGGTTCATGGTTTTTTTTTCTTTTCTTTTCACATTGGGTTTCCACGTAAAACCTTAGTGTTTTTGTTGGTTTTATTTACTTATCATTTTTGCATTATATTTACTTCTTGCGAGATTGTATGGGCTGTTTGTTATTGAGGTTAAGTTGATTTTGGCTGGTTTTTTTTTTGGGAAAGATATTGATCTTGGATTGAGTTTAGTTCTTAGTGAATTGTTGCCCAAGTTCTCCCCAACAAATATGATGGCTTGCCTTGCCCTACTGGGCATCGCAAGGCTTCACCTTGGTCTATTAGTTGATCCACTTGGCCATGGTGTTGATTGTGTGTCGTTTCATCTTTAGATCATGCAATTACTTTGTTTAAAGTCATTTGTCATGCCCCTTGAACCCTTATCAAACCTTTGGCCGTGAGTTTGCCTTGCCGATTTGCTTCCTTTTTTTTTTTTTTAATATTTGCTTATTTTATTGTTGATGCACATTAATATTAGAATGGAGCTTTAGGCCTTCACTTAGATGTTGTTTTGGTCGTCCATATTTGTATCTCAGTATAGTAGCACGTTATAGTTAGATCTGCATTGACTAGATTTGCTTGATTTTAATGGGCTATGTTGAGTCTTAACTTTCAAGTAGAGATAGGGATATTTTAGATCATGCACCATTGTTTTATGGTCTTTTGAAGGGAGACTATAAAAGGAATGTGTTTAATAACATATCAAAAACACTAACCTCCATATTATTTCTGGCTTTTTTATTTATTTTAATTTTAATTTTTTTTTTTTTATCTTCTTGTTAGATCTTTAGATCTTGTAGCTCATCAAGTGGTTTTTACAGCTTTTAGATTGTACTCTCGTATTCTTTATTGAAGATAGTGAAACCCCTCTCTCTATGTGATATTTCCCGTTTTGGGTTCCCACGTAAATTATATGTCTTGTGTGATTTCAATTTTACTTTCATCCTTTGCTACTTGTGCTTAGATTGGTGCATCTTTTGGCCTTTTCTAGCAACAAATTGGTATCGGAGTGAAGGAATTTCGGTTTTTTTTTTTTTTTTGGTTCAAGATGGCATCTATCAAGTTCGAAATCGCATCCTTTGATGGCCAAAACAATTTTGAGTTATGACAGATCGAGTTGAATGCGCTATTGCATTCGGAAGGTTTAGTTAGAACCTTGGACAGGAATTATCCCAATGATATGACTATGGCTAAGATCGAGGAGATGGAAGAGAGGGCGCATAGCACCATTTGATTGTCGTTATCCAATAAGGTGTTTTGTGAAGTTGTTGATGAAGAAACAGTTTTGGGATTGTGGAATAAATTTGAGAGCCTCCCCATGAAAAAATCTCTTATGATAAAATTATTTTTAAAACATCATATTTACACGCTAAAGATGCAAGAAGGTACTCCTATCTAATAATATCTAGATGAATTTCATAAGATCGTTATAGATATAAAAAATCTAGATTCGAAGTTAGATGATGAAAATGAAGTTCTGATTGTGTTATACTCACTATCGAGCTCATATGAAAATTTTGTGAATTCTATGCTATATAGAAGGTAATCCATAACTCTTGAAGATGTGAAGATATCATTGAATTCCGGGAGATGCGTAGAAAGTTGAATGTGAGTAGTAGTAGTGATAAAATTGATGGCTTAATTGTTAGGGAAAGATCAAATCATTGTGATAGACGCAGTAATAGTAAAAAGCGTTCGAAATCTCGGTCAGGTGATAAGAGTAAGGTGGAGTATTATTATTGTTACAAATTCGGATACTATAAAAGTGAGTGTCTAGTGCTCAAAGCTCAAGGGAAGAAGCCGATGGAGAATTCCAATTTGGCTAGTCTAGTTAAAAATAATGAGTCAACTAATGCAAACAAGATTCTTACTATTTTGTCTTTGGGTTTTTGTGTCGATGACGAATGGATTTTGGATTTAGCATGTTCATACCATATGTGTCCACATAGAGATTAGTTTCACACATATGAGAAAGTCAGTGGTGGTTTAGTTTGAATGAGCAATAATGCGGTTTGCAAAATTATGGGTATTAGTACGGTGCGAATTAAATATCATGATAATATAGTAAGAATTTTGATAAACGTTAAGCACATCCCAGATTTGAAGAAAAACATTACTTCATAGAGTATTTTAGATTATATTGGGTGCATGTATGCAGGTGGAGGTAGAGTTTTGAAAATTTCAAAAGACTCATTAATTTTGATGAGAGGTAACTAGAAAAGCAACCTTTATGTTATACATGGAAGTACTATTGTTGGTTCTTTAAATATATGATCATCTTCAGATTCTGAAAAATCAATATTGTGGCATATGCGGTTAGGCCATAGGAGTGAAAGAAGAATGCTTATTATCTTGAGTAAACAAGGTTTACTTTGTGGGGATCATACGATCTCACTTGACTTTTGTGAATATTGTGTTTTCAGGAAGTAGTGCAGAGTTGGTTTTAGTCTTGGAGTTTACTCGACCAAAGGCACAATTGACTATATTTACTCCGATTTGTGGAGACCGGCACGGGTAACATCTAAGGGTAATATGGTTTATCTTTTGATATTTATTGATGATTTTTGTAGGAAAGTCTGGGTATATTTCTTGAAACGTAAAAGTGATGTTTTTTATACGTTCACAAAGTAAAAGATGTTGATAGAAAATCAAATTGGGAGGAAGATAAAATGTCTTAGAATGGGCAATGGTCTTGAGTTTTACAGAGGTGATTTCATTAAGTACTATGAAGATTCGGAGATTGTTCGATATAGAATAGTTAGGTACACACCTCAACATAATGGAGAGACAAAGCGCATGAACTTTGGAGAGAGCTAGGTGTATATTCTCTAATGCCGGATTTGGGAAAGATTTCTAGGTTGAAACTGTGAACATGACATGTTATTTGGTGAATTGTTCTCCTTCAACTACAATTGAACATAAGACTCCTAATAAGATATGATCAAGTAAACTTTCTAATTATTCTGGTTTATAAAAGAGGGTAAGTTTGAACCTGGAGCCAAGAAGTATATTTTTGTTGGTTATGCAGACAGGGTTAAAAAATATAGGTCATGGTGTTCTAACCCTTAGTCATCAAGGTTCTAACCCTTAGTCATCAATGTTTATAATTAGTAGAGATGTTACTTTGATGAAAATTCCATATTTGAAGAGAGAAAAGTTGTTACTAAATCTATAGGTATCGAGGAAAAGAATGTTGGAAAAGAGGTGGAGCTTCATGTAGAGCATCCATGGAAAATATCTGAAGATGTTTTTATTTAACCAAAAAGTGAGAATGAGCAACAAGACTCAGATTTTATCAAAGATGAAGTAGAAGAAATTGAGCAGCCTTAGAGTTTGGTTGCAGAGAGGGCTCAACAACGAATTAAGCCTCCCCAAACGTGTAGTTTCACTAATTTGGTAGCATATGCTCTTACAATTGTTGAAGAGCTTGGTATTGAAAAAACCCTCTACATTTCATGAAGCTACTATTTACTCTAAATTTGAGAAGTGGCTTGTTGTGATGAATGAAGAGATGGAGTCTCTTCATAAGAATCGAACTTGGGACCTTGTGAAATTGCCTGAAGGAAAAAGAGCTATTGGGTACAAGTAGGTCTTCAAAGAAAAGAGGGAATTCCGAAGGTTGAAGTTTAAAAATTCAAGGCACATTTGGTAGCGAAGGATTTTAGTCAAAAGAAGGGGATCGACTTCAATAAAGTGTTCTCTCCAGTTGTGAAACATAATTCCATTCGTGTGTTACTCGCGTTGGTAGCCACTTACGATATTGAACTTGAGCAACTTGATGTTAAGACCGCTTTTTTACATGGCGACCTTGAAGAGACAATCTATATGTCTCAACCCAAGGAATTTGTTGTTGAGGGTAAAGAAGATCACATTTGTTGGTTGAAACGTTCTTTGTATGATTTCAAGCAATCTCCACGGCAATAGTATAAGAGATTTGATAGATTTATGTTGAGTCATGACTATTCGCGAAATATGCATCGCAGTTGTGTGTACTATAAGAGATTGCATGATGACTCTTTTATTTATTTTATGTTATATGTAGATGGCATGTTTATTGCAACAGAGAACATATGTGAGATACGAAATTTGAAGATACAACTTAGCAAGGAATTTGAGATGAAAGATCTCGCAGCTACCAAGAAAATTCTTGGTGTGGAGATTCAGAGAGATGGACATGTTGGGAAGTTATACTTTTTCTCAGCATAAGTATATTTAAAAAGTGCTTGAACGCTTTGGTACGGAGAATGCCCTACTAGTAAATACTCCTTTGGTGTTCCATTTTAGGATTTCAACTTCTTTGTTGCCTAAAACTAAAGAAAAGAAAGATGAGATGTCTCGAGTTCCATATTCTAGTGCTGTAGATAATCTCATATATGCGATGGTTTGCACTTGTCTAGATATTTCACAGTCCGGATAAAGTTTATTGGCAAGTCATGAAATCAATTCTTCGGTACATTCGGGATACCTTAGATGTGGGTTTGGTCTTCGATAAAGATTGTAATATAGGACATTCCGTTGTTGATTCTAACTATGTAAGCGATCTCGATAAAAGGAGATCTTTGATAGATTATGCTTTTATGCTTGGTGTTCCGCGGTTAGTTGGAGAGCAATTTAGCAGGACACAATTGCTTTGTCTACCACCGAAGTAGAGTGCATGGCAGCAGCAGAAATGGTAAAAGAAGATCTTTGGTTGAAGCATTTGATTACAGAACTTGGAGTGAAGCAGGAGGTAGCCTCCGTTATTTTTTGTGATAACCAAAGTGCGATCCAGTTGAGAGCACAAAATATATTGACATACAATATCACTTTATGCGTGATGAGGTTACCAAGAGTACAATTATGATGAAGAAAGTATTTGCAACGGATAATCCAGCAGATATGTTGACCAAACTAATTCTTTTGACCAAGTTCAAGCATTGCTTGGACTTGATTGGTGTTTTAACCATTTAATTTGCTTAGGCGAAGTTGGTGATGTTTTATCCCTTGTTTCCTACATTGAGTACGGTCACGTAGTCTTAGGGGTGTGCATCGTTGATTCCGCAGTTTTAAGGGTAGCCTTGTGTATTCACTTTTGGTAGTGAGAGAGAGAGGTCTTGTGGTATTTGACATAATGCTCTTTTGGAGATTTGAAGCTAATGTGGAGATTTGTTGAGTTTTGACTTTCAAATTAGAGATAAAAACATTTTAGACCATGCATTTCTGTTTTAGATTTTTTTAAGGGAGACTAAATGGAATGTGTTTAATAACACATAAAAATCCTAGCCTCCATATTATTTTTTTTTTTTTTTAAATTGTTATCTTCTCGTTAGATCTTTAGATCTTGCGGCTCACCAAATGGTTTTTAGAGCTTTTGGATTGTATTTTCATACTCTTTGTTGAAGATAGTAAAACCTCTCTCTCCTCGTGGTTTATTTTGGGTTTCCACATAAATTTTGTGTCTTGTATAATTTTGATTTTGCTTTCATCATTTGCTACTTTTGCTTCGATTGGTGTATCTTTTGGCATTTTTTTTCACAACAGACCATAAGCCACCATCTGAGCTATGGCTAGCAAGCTGTTGGTCTTGACTTACTCATTTGATGAACCTTGAGCCAACCCTCATGGGTCCTTATGGCTCGGGGTGCAACACCTTGACTTTTTGAACTTTTCTAAACCATTTTTGAATTAAATAAAAAATTAAGAAAAATAATTAGATGATAGTTTTTAATCTACTGTAAGAATAACAATATGTTTTGAACTATAAAAAATAAATAATAAATAATTATAAATTGTTGTAAACTCTATCCCTTTTAAGAATTTATGACTCTTAATAAGCTGTCAAAATTGTGTGCATGTTGGACAGCGGGCATTCGTAAGGTTATTAGTTCATTAACATTCTTGTGAAGTGTCTTGGGCCGGCCCTCATGAGCCCTAGTGACTCGTAGATGCATTGAGGCATCTTGGCTTTTGCTTGGGGTCGTTTGGCATGCGAGATGAGGTCTGTAGATCGCCATTCAAACCATACAAGTGGCTGGACAACGAACTTTCAACCCCATTTGGGTCTTGCTAAAGCGCCCAAGTGGTCTTGGCCCATTTATTTATGTGCATATATATATATATATATATATATATATATATATATATATATATATATATATCTCATGTCATCTCACTTGTTTGCATCATATTAAGCTCAATTCTTAGCGTTGCAACCCGTTTGTTATCTTTCGACGTGTTGGCTGGGTCCACCTTCATGTAGGGCCCAGCTAGCATCAAATAAAAAAAACAAAACAAAACAAAAACAAAAACAAAAGAAAAGAACAAAAAGAAGTGGAAGTGGTCGTGCGTGTGTGCATCCAAAAAGTGAAGAGGAGAGAGAAAACAAGAGAAAAAAAAATTGCAGAAGCAAGGGAGAAGAGAAGAAAGGAAGAAGGCTACAACTTTGTAGCTCCAATTCGAAGGCCAAATATTGACGGAATCGGCTCAAATTTCAGTATGTTATTCGTGAGATCGAGGGCTACAAATTGATGGTTTTTGTTTGTCAAGAACCGTCTCTGAATTCTCCAGTTGCGGATAAAGTTTTCTTGCTCCAAACTTGTTTATCTACCGATATGGTGAGACAAACATGATTGTAATGTTGATATTAAGCCTCTAGCGTGTGACTAGAGAAGAATACTTTGTGTATTCTACTATTCTTGGTGATTAATGAATATCTTTGTTAGGAAAATCCCTTATGATGTTTTGAAGATGATAAAATAAATCAAAGGCTACTAACGTATTTAATGGTTAAGTAATAGACCATGCAGATGATGGAACATATAAAGGATACTATCAAAGTCCGAAGACGGCCAAAAGATTGAACATAACACATGTCCAAAGTATATTCTTGAAAATTTCCAGGCTTCTGTATCAAAGTCTGAAGACTGCTAGACTTTAGTGTCAAAGTCTGTTCTATATCAGAAGTCTATCTACTCTGACAAATTTTAGACTGAACGTGAATGAAGAACTAGAAGACAGACTCTATGCTGAAGCTAAACCAGAAGACGGACTCTATGCTGAAGTTGACCTTATTCAAACTGTGTCCAAACCTTAAAGGTAAATTTGTTCAGAAGCAGAATATGTTCAGACCCAGATTGTAAAGTCTATTGCACTCAAACTTTACATCCAAATTCGATAGAACGTAACACAAGCCCCAATCATATAACGGCTAGTGATCTGGTTTGGATTCTACATCAAGATTGATTTGATTGACTTAATCTAATTGATTGACAATTGAATTTTGAAGACAAGAACTTTATATAGGATGAAGCTCTACTTATGGAAACCAAGATTCTGTTTATATGGGCGATCAGAATCAATTTACGATTCTACTTCTATCACTCAACGGCTTCCAAATCTTCTAGATACAGATCTGTCCAATGGGTAGATTGGAAGACGATCCTCAAGATACTGTCCAACGGCTAGTTTGAAAGTGGAGGAGTATTTAAGGAGATCAAGGACTAATGAGCAAGTAAGAGACGGAGCGTAGAATTTATAATTCCAAAGTCTGAGCAATCTTTGTTTATACACTTGTCTTTGGTAAGCTTAAACGTTTGTGATTGTGAGAAAAATACCAAAAGAGTGACTTAGTGAGATAGTGTGATCTACTAAGTGTTTGCACTTAAAGTTGTAATCTCTTTTTGATTGCATAGTGGAATCTAGCTAAGAAGGTTGTTAGCGTTGGAGAGTGGACGCAGGCTTTGATTAAACCGAACCACTATAAACCTTGTGTTCTTATTCTCTTCCTTAAATCTCTTTATTTTGTTCGTCTTTCTATTTAACTACTAAAGTCTGATCTCACTCAAAGTCTGTTGCTCTTCAGACTCGATTTCAAAAGTCTGTTATTATTCAAACTCAGGTTAAAAGTAAAGGTTTTCGCTGCATTTTGCAGAATCTATTTTTACACCTATTCACCTCCTCTAGGTATTCATACTAGTACTTTCAATTGGTATTAGAGCCAAGTGCTCAGTTTATAAAAGTGTTTTTACTTTTGAGCTAAAGATCTTTTACGACTAGTATGTTGGCACCAAGACTTATGGAGGGACAAAGCAACACAAGGCCACCATATTTTGATGGAAATGAATACAACGTGTGGAAGAACAAAATGAAAGCATTCCTAAGATCCAGAGATCCCTTGCAATAGGATGTTGTGGAAAGAGAAATCAATCCCACTGCTGCGTCTACATCCAATAAGAATGGCAAAGACAGAAAGCAAACCCCCTGCTCCTATGTCTTGGACGGAGATGTCCAAAAGAGAAGCGCTTGATGCAAAAGCCATTTATTCTTTATATTGCGCATTATCTTCTACTTAATATAATAGAATATGTTCATCTAAAATAGTAAAATAAGTGTAGGATAGACTTCATGTTACATATGAAGGGACAGATCATGTAAAAGAGACAAAAGTAAACTTCCTGCTCGGCAAATATGAATCCTTCAAGATGAAGCAAGGAAAGTCGATTGGAGATATGTTCAGCCGTTTTACAGAAATTGTAAATGGTTTAGCATATCAAGGTCAGCCAATTTCTTCACCCATGAAGGTTAACAAACTCTTGCGAGGTCTCTCAAAAGATTGGAACCATGTCAAGACCTCAATCCGGGAGACTCAGAGGATTATGCCACTCTCCGTTGATGAATTGATCGGCACTCTTCAATCCTACGAAGTGGAACAAATTGTTGATGAAGATCCCGAAGGTAAGAAGTCCATCGCTTTAAAAGCTGACGCTAATTTTGATGATACAGACTCAGAAAATGACATGGACAACGAAGAACTTGCTTTTATGATCAAGAAATTCAAAAAGCTGAGTACAAAAGGAAGGAAATTCGGTGGAAGAAGACAATACAAGCATAATGGCCAGAAAAGAACAATAGAAGAAGATGATTAGCAAGGAAATTTATGCTTAATGGCACATTCAGAAGCTGAGTCTGATACAGACAATGACTCAGAATCAAAGTCTAACTTAGACACAAATTCAGAATCTGATGAGGAAATCGAGGTAAGCATTCGAAAATTCCTCTCAAAGTTTCAAAGTATATAAATGAGCTTTGCTCAAATCTCAAATCTTCTCTTAAAAGGATTTCCAAACTTAAAAAGGAAAATTCTTGGCTTAGGCAACAGGATCTTTCTAGAAAAGAAAAGTTTAAAATTTTGCAAAAAGATTTTCTACAAACAAAAGAAAGTCGAGATTTACTTGTCAAAGAAAATGATTCTTTGAAAAAGGAATTTTCAAATATTTCGACAAGATTTTCAAATAGATCAAAAACATTATAGCATATTCTTTCCATACAAGTATCTTATTATAATAAGTCGGGACTTGGTTTCAATAAGGAAAGTGATTCTCTAATTGATTTTCCTAAAGTTAAGAAGAGACCTAGACAAAGACCTCCAAAGGCATTTTACAAAAATCATTTTCAAAAAGTGTTTATAAAACCTGTTGGTTGAAATGACTTCAAGTGTTCAAATTGTGGAGACTCGGAACACTTTGAGAAAGAATGTCCTAAAGTTTGGAGATCTATTAAGAAATATTGGATAAAAGCAGCATATTCTAGTAACTCTCATGGACCCAAGAAAATGGGTACCAAAGAAAAGATGAGTTATTTTTTGTAGGAAATAAAGGAGAAGACGAAAGAGAATTTTTGGTAAGGAATTTTTTTTTTGGCAATAATTCTCATTATACTTGATTTCGATACATCCTTGGTTGATTCAGACTTTATAATGATCATATTCATTGATTTGTTTTATTGAAAAAAGAATCATGTAATTTGTTTTTGTGATTCGAGATTTGATTTGATACGTGTGATTATTTTTTTTTTCTGCTTGAAGACAAATGAATTTATTTGGTTTGATTTTATACTCTCAAATTTTATCATATTTTTCCAAATAAAAATCTGTTTTACGTAATATTAATTTATTATGCAAGATATTCTTAGATACTCAAGGATTTTATTCTCTCTGTTTTTATCGTACTATGACTAAGTGAGAATTTATTTTTCAAAATATCATTGTGCAAAATATTCATTCTTTGAATACTTTGTTATGATGAATTAAGAAAGAATATTTGATTATGGAGATTTTATATTTTACTCTAACGTCATGAAAGGATCCAAATTGATGGATACCAAAAAGGAAATGAGTTGATTGCAGGAAATTTTATAAGAGAAGAATGATTGCAAATCTACGCAATTAGAAAAATATCTCTTACGAGATTGGTAATGATTTTTTTTTATATATACCATGGGTAAGAGGAATTTTTTTTTTATCATCCCGCTTTACAAATTTCTATGTGATATCATAATTTTGGATGATTTTTTATTATATTGCGAATATCTTTTGTCATAAATATAAGGCATTGCAATATTTTTACTTGATTTGGCACGTGATAGCAATATCATCTTTCTTTTTTTGAAATGATTCAATAATATATATCTGAGATTTATGCTCAAGGAAATCATTTGATCTCGAAAGATATTATTGCATATTTATGGATATTCTTGCTATATTATTAGAAGATATATTATATCTAGCAAGTTTGATCAGCAAGTCGAAGGAAGGTATTACGTGGCATTTTTGCAAAGATTATTATCTATTATATAAGATTTTGCAGATGGCAATAGAATCTTCCATATGGATTTTGAAAAGCTTGATTTGAAAATAATGGAGATTATATACTATCTTTTGGAGGTTCAAAAATTCCCTTCCTTGTGCAAAATTTTTGCTTGTTGAGGAAATCCCTTATGCATTGTACAATAGGTTGAGTAGTTCTGAATTTTAATAATTGATAATTTTATATATGATATTCAATTTATTTATTTGAAGAAATGACATTATATATTATATGGATATTATTACAGATTATTTGTGCAAAAAGCTCGTTAAGTTTATGCAAGTTGAATTCGAGAAGAGCTTGGTTGAAGAAAATAAATTTTTGTCTCGAATTTCAAAATACAAATGATCGTTGTGGATATTGTTGCTACGAATGATATAATGGAAAAATATTTTGCTCAACATACACAAGCCACAATTGTTTCTATTCGCAAATATTGTCATGATGACAGGGGGAGAAAGCGAATCCAAGAGAAATGAAAGAATCGTGATCATTTCAAAAAAGGCAACAAATTGAGGGGAAGCTTTGATCAATTATCAAAAAATCTTTTTGGATTGATCGTGATCTTGTTATGAAAGGAAGGAAAAGGTAAATACGTCATAATTTAAGTTCTACAAAATCCGGTTAGTGCATCTCTTATTACCTTTTGTCATTAACAAATTTTTTATTGATATTATCATTTTATTATGACAAAAGGGTTAGTGAATTTTATAACGCATCTGGAATTTTTATTGGATATTTGTTGATATATATGATCGAAGTGAGTTATATTACATATTTTTAATATTCGATTTATTTTATAAAGGCTGATTTCTTGAAAATTGTATTTCATGCAAGATATTTTATATTCTCTACGTGATACTTTTTCATTGTTATCGCTTTTGATTATGACAAAAATGGGGAGAAAATATAAATATGCATATATGTTAATTGGTTGATATTATTTATTGCATAATATCAAGCTGCGATTATTTTATATATATTGTTATGCTCAATCTATTTGCCATCTTTTGATTCAAATCACATTTTTTGAAAATCTAAAATTTGATAATCGATTTATCATTATTTTAGAAAGTGTGATTACACATCTGCATATTCAGAGATTGTTTTGTCATTATCAAAAAAGGGGACATTGTTAGGGAAATCCTTTATGATGTTTTGAAGATGACAAAATAAATCAAAGGCTACTAACGTGTTTAATGGTTAAGTAATAGACCATGCAGATGATATAACATATAAAGGATATTGTCAAAGTCCGAAGACAGCCAGAAGACTAAACATAACACATATCCAAAGTATATTCTGAAGATTTCCAGACTTCTGTGTCAAAGTCTGAAGACTGCTAGACTTTAGTATCAAAGTCTGTTCTATATCAGAAGTCTGTCCACTCTGACAAATTCCAGACTGAACGTGAATGAAGAACTAGAAGACAGACTCTATGCTGAAGCTAAACTTATTTAAACTGTGTCCAAACCTTAAAGCTAAATCTGTTCAAAAACAAAATATATTCAAACCCGAATTGTAAAGTCTATTGCATTCAAACTTTACATCCAGATTCGATAGAACATAACACAAGCCCCAATCATATAACGGCTAGTGATCTGGTTTGGATTCTACATCAAGATTGATTTGATTGACTCAATCTAATTTATTGACAATTGAATTTTGAAGACAAGAACTTTATATACGAAGAAGCTCTACTTACGGAAACCAAGATTCTGTTTGTATGAGCGATCAGAATCAATTTGGGATTCTACTTCTATCACTCAACGGCTTCCAAATCTTCTAGATACAGATCTGTCCAATGGGTAGATTGGAAGACGATCCTCGAGATACTGTCCAACGGCTAATTTGGAAGTGGAGGAGTATTTAAGAAGATCAAGGACTAATGAGCAAGTAAGAGATGGAGCGTAGAATTTATAATTCTAAAGTTTGAGCGATCTTCGCTCATATGCTTGTCTTTGGTGAGCTTTGTGATTGTGAGAGAAATACCAAAAGAGTGACTTAGTGAGATAGTATGATCTACTACTAAGTGTTTGCACTCAAAGTTGTAATCTCTTGTTGATTGCATAGTGGAATCCAGCCAAGAAGGCTGTTAGCGCGAGAGAATGGATGTAGGCTTGGATTAAGCTGAACCACTATAAACCTTATGTTCTTATTCTCTTCCCTGAATCTCTTTATTTTGTTCGTAGTTCTATTTAACTGTTAAAGTCTGATCTCACTTAAAGTCTGATGCTCTTCAGACTTAGTTTCAAAAGTCTGTTATTATTCAGACTCAGGTTAAAAGTAAAGGTTTTCACTACATTTTGCAGAATCTATTTTTACACTTATTCACCCCCTTTAGATGTTCATACTAACACTTTCAATTTTTGGGCGGTCCGTGGTTTTTCCCATGTCAGGTTTTCCATATTAAATCATTGGTGTTGTTATTTTCTTTGTCTACTTATTATTTCGGTATTATATTTGCATATTGTGAGGCTATATATTGCTGGTTGTTGTTGGGGGTTAAGAGATTTTTAGTTAATTTAGTGTTAGAGGATAAATTGATCTTGGATTGCGATTGGCCGTGGTGAATTGTGCCCTTGGGTTCTCCCCAACAAAGTGGTATCATAGCTAGTTTGAAATTCTAGTGTTAATGGAAAAAACTAGCAACACTATGTTCAAGTTAAATGCGTCAAATTATTCTATTTGGAAGCCTCGAATGGAAGGCGTATTATATTGCAAAGACTTATTTGATCCTATTGAGGGTGATGAAGCCAAATGAGATAAGGAAGACAAAGAATTGGAGAGAATGAATCGGAAAACGGTTGGGTTTATCTGATAATGGATTGATGATAGTGTGTTTTATCATGTTGCTCAAGAAATGAAGGTGGACATTTTATGGAAGAAATTATAAGATTTCTATGAGAGAAAAACTCCACAAAATAAAGCTTTTCTAGTTAAGCGACTTGCGCATTTGAGATACAAGGAGGGGAGTAATATAGCGGAACACTTGA
Source organism: Eucalyptus caleyi (assembly GCA_014182885.2). Lineage (NCBI taxonomy): Eukaryota > Viridiplantae > Streptophyta > Magnoliopsida > Myrtales > Myrtaceae > Eucalyptus > Eucalyptus caleyi. The sequence continues at coordinate 15,878,139 of CM024476.2, forward strand.
GTGAATTTCAAGATGTTATAAATCAATGACAAATCTTGAGATTGATCTTGGTGATGAATTGCAAGCATGCTTATTACTTGGTACTCTTCCTGATAGTTGGGACACCTTGGTTGTGGCATTAAACAACTCGGCTTCTTTTGGTGTGTTTTCTATGAGCATAGTTAAAGAAAGTTTGTTCAATGAAGAAACAAGAAAAAAAAAGGCTTGAATTATGCTTCTACATCGGATGCTCTTGTTATAGAAAACAGAGTGATAAGTCAATCAAGAAAATTTCAAAGAAATGATACTCGAGGTAAGTCAAGAGGAAGGTCGAAATCAAGATCGAGAAGGAGTGTGAAGTGTTATAATTGCGGCAAAATGGGACATTATGCAAAAGAGTGTTGGTTGCCAAAGAGAGATAGATTTCATGATAGAAATAGAGATTGAAAGAAAGAAGAGAAATAAACTACAACGGCGATTACATTCGATGGCGATATTGTGTTCGTATGTGACGACGGATATGTGAATCTTACATGCCAAGACTCTACGTGAGTTGTTGACTCCGCGGCTTCTTTTCATGTCACCTCACGGCGTGATTACTTTGCTTCTTATGGCGGCGGCGACTTTGGTTGTATTAGGATGAGAAATAGTGGTGTTTCCAAGTTTATTGGCATTGGAAATGTTTATTTGGAAACTGATGTCGAATGTAATTTGCTTTTGAAAAATGTGAGACATGTTCCGGATATTCAACTTCACTTGATCTCTACGAGTGCCTTAGATGATGATGGTTATTGTAATTCCTTCTTTGATGGCAAATGGAAGTTGACTAAAGGTTCCATGGTAGTGGCAAAGGGTAAGAAGACAAGCTCTCTCTACACCATGCAAGCTGACTTGATTAAAGAAGAGGCAAATGCAGTGGAGGATTCCTCGGTTAATTTATGGCATATGAGGCTGGGTCATCTTAGCGAGAAAAGACTTGAAGCTCTTGCTAGAAAGAAATTTTTACCTTTGAAGGAGAAAAAATTAAAGGAATGCACTCATTGTCTTACAAGTAAGCTACATATATTCTCATTTCATAATTCCTCTCCACACATGAAATCAAATGTACTTGATTTAGTTCACACTGATGTTTGTTGCATGGATGCTAGAACTCTTGAAGGTGCATTATCCTTTGTGACATTTATTAATGACTGTTCTAGAAAAGTGTGGGCTATTGCTTTGAAATCTAAAGATCAGGTACTTGTGGCTTTCAAGCAATTCCTTGTCAATGTGGAAAGAGAAACTAGGAAGAAGCTTAAATGTGTTCGAGCTTACAATGGTGGTGAATATAGATGCCCATTTGAACACTATTGCAGGAATTATGGTATCAAGCTTGAGAAGACTGTTCCAAAAACACCACAGCATAATGGACTAGCAGAAAGAATGAACGGGACAATTAATAATCGGATTCGGTGTATGCTTTCTCATGCAAAGTTGCCTAAGTCATTTTGGGGTGAAACGATGAGAACAACAATAGACTTGATAAATCTTTCTCCATCGGTTCCTCTTAAGGGGGATGTTCTACAAAGAGTTTGGAGTGGTAAAGATGTTTCCTACAGCCATCTAAAAGTGTTCAGTTATCGGGCATTTGTGCATGTTCCAAGAGATGAAATATCCAAGCTTGATGATAAGTCTAAACGGTGTATTTTCTTAGGTTATGGACATGAAGAGTTTGGCTACAGTTTATGGGATCCAATTGCAAAAAAAGTCATTAGAAGCCGAGATGTAGGTTTTGTGAGTATCAAACTATTGAAGACATTGACAAAGTGGAGAGACCAAAGAATATAGCTCAACGTTCAGTTAGTTTCAGCCAAAATCCTTGTAAAATTGATAGAAATCATAGGGAAGAAGTGCGTGGAAATCATGAAGATGGTGAATGCTCACATAATATTGATTCTTCAGTTGAGACAGGTTAAATAATTGAGCAAGAGCAATCTATCCTATCTCAAGTTAGAAGATCTGAAAGAGAGCGTAGGCCTTCTAAAAAATATTTGCCACATGAGTATGTGTTACTCACTGATATATGGGAGCTAGAAACTTATGAAAATGCTATATCATGTGAACGAAAGAATGAGTGGCATGAAGTCATGCAAGAGGAGATTAAATCCTTGCATGAGAACCACACATTTGAATTGGTGAAGTTGTCTAAGGGTAAGAGAATACACAAATAAGTGGGTGTATAAGTTGAAGACAGAAGAAAATAGTTTGCAACCATGATACAACGCTAGACTTGTTGTAAAAGGGCTTTCGTCAAAAGAATGTCATAGACTTTAAAGAGATTTTTTCACCTATTGTAAAGATGTCTTCTATTCTAGTTGTTCTTGGGTTGGCCGCTAGGTTGAATTTAGAAATTGAACAACTTGATGTAAAGATGGCTTTTCTTCATGAAGACCTAGAAGAAGAGATATATGTGGAGGAATTGGAAGATTTTGAAGTTGAAGGCAAATAGCACCTTATATGTAAATTGAGGAAAAGCTTATATGGTCTCAAGCAAGCACCAAGGCAATGGTATATGAAATTTGAATCATTTGTGAAAGAACAAGGATACAGTAAGACAAACTATGATTCTTGTGTCTTTATGAAAAGATTTTCAGATAATGATTTTCTTATTTTCCTACTTTATGTGTATGATATGTTGATTGTTGGGCATGATGTCAAGAAAATCAAGAGCTCGAAAAATGAGTTGATTAAAGCTTTTGTCATGAAAGACCTAGGCTCGGTTAAGCAAATCTTAAGCATGAGAATTACTCATGACGGGAAGAATAAAAAACTGTGGTTATCTCGAGAGAAGTATATTGAAAAGGTGCTTGAATGATTCAACATGAGCACATGTAAACTGGTGAGTACTCCACTTGCAAGCCATTTCAAGTTGAGTAGTAATGAGTGTCCTTCAAGTGAGAAAGAGAAGGTAGAGATAATGAAAATTCTTTATGCATTGGCCGTGGGCAGTTTGATGTACGCCATGATTTGTACAAGCAATATTGCTTATGCAATTGGTGTTGTGAGTAGATTTCTCTTTAATCCGGGTAAGGAACATTGGACTGTTGTTAAATGGATTTTGAGATATCTTAGAGGCACTTCTACACTTTGCTTGTGTTCTGAAAATGCGAAGCCTGAGTTGAGTGGCTACTCGGGCGCGAACTATGCCAGTGATGTTGATTCTCTGAAATCCACATTGGGTTATGTCACACCCTAAACCTCGAGCACGTGCCTATCCCTCGGTGGTCGATAAGAATGCAACTTCCCAGGACGAGTCACTAACCCTTTCATTTTATTACACATGCGAAAGCAAATAACAAATCCCCTAACAGTAACCATCTTAGAATAGAAAAGTAGAACAACAGATTCATAAACAAAACATGCTTTTATATACACACTAAGTCACGTATAAAAGTCTACAACCAAAAGACTTCAAAAGATTGACTCTCAAAAGAAGTTGTCCTATCTGACTTACACCTCAGATCCTCTCAGCTCAGCTCTAGATCCTCCACTCTATGGCCTTGAAAAGAATTGAGCTCACGACGGGGTGAGATATAAATCTCAGTGAATTTACACTCTAAACCTCGATTAGGAGGGTAATACGCCTAAGGCGTCCAAATTACACAATCACACAACCATAGAGACTTACCTTGTCTCAGATCTTCCCAGTAGGTTAGCATAATTCATATCATAGACAACCACGAAAACATGAGCAGCAAATAAGCTCATCAACTAGAATGCCACACTCAAATTTCAACAAGCACATGGGTCCTGATTATAGTGTCAAATTGTTATAACACATCCCATACTGTGTCACACAATTGTCCCATAACCCTAATCATGCATTCCAATTGATTATTACTACCCGCACAGGCAGTTTTACATGACACACATTAGTCCTCTGGCATAGCCAAGTTTCGTCTCACTCCTTTGAGCACGGCTACATCCTCCGACACATATTGGGGCGACATTCCTTACGGCATTCCCGAAGGAGCTTCGGTCCAGAATCTACTGAGACCGGCTTCCCTTGACCAGGGGCATCCTATATAGGGGTAACGTCCACCGACACACACCGGACACGGGTTCTCTTAACCAGCACATGATCATTCAATTCTAGCCAAGGACATTGTGCTTTGCACTCACATGCCTCAATTAAGATAACGACATTGGCCTGTTTTATTCGTATTAAAAACTCTATATGTAAATAATCATGTGTGGGTACACGGTTAAATCGAACCTTAAAAATCGGTATCATTCCTTTTAAAATCCCACAATTTGATATAGTCTTTAAAACCACTTTCGGTGTTAAAACCCGACACGCGGGATTTTTTGAATAAATATTGAAATTCACAAATTTTAGAATAAATGACCAAAATTCCAATCGGCACTCAATTTGCATAAATTAACACTCAATTGTAGAAATTAACCATACCATTGCAATCAGTAAAAAATACCAGTCACCGGCTTTCTCGGTCTAATTTCCAGAAAATATTTAATAATTTAATAATTACCAAAATTAATTAAATAATGCAAATTAAATCAATAAATGCATACTTAGGCTAGAAATTGATAATCTAACCACTTATTGGACTAATTAAATTATCCTAACCATTCTAACTACAAGGCCACACAATAAACTAACTAATTACAATTTCTAACCACCTAAATCACCGATCTAACTAACCTAATTTAATTAAACAAACTAATAACTACACTAATCTAATTGTCGCGACCTAAATTTTGGGTGTGAACCACCCATGGTTTGGCTAATGGATTGTTAAGCCTAGACTTAACTCGGGCTCTCCCAAGCCCATACCAATTCACGACTTAGGTTCAAATTTTAGCATGCAAATGAATTTTAACTAGGAGTCACCACTAATCGGTTTATGGTAAGTTGATTAGACACCTAAGTAAAATAATAGGAGAATTACTTTACTCCTACGAACCAGAGACTAAGGATATGGGGACTTGATTACATTAGATTTCTCTAATGCCCTTTTGGTACCATTCTTTTTATTTTCAAAAATGGTTTTTGCAGGTAGCTGATTTATTTTAACCTAAATTACTATTATGCAAAAAGTGACCACACGAATGCTCAAACATTCAATAAATAAATTGCATCACACAAAGCAAACAATTTTTTTTGGGTTTTCTTGAAATTAGAATTTTTTCATAAAAACATGTATTTTAACTACATGACCTAAATTATATGACATGAAGAAATGCAATAATTAAATGCAATCTAAATGATCTAATTCTAATGACATACAATGCAATGCAACGACATACAAATTTATTTCAACTAAAATGACATGTAACATGCAATTTAATATGCAAGCTATATGTCACGCGACATTTATTAAATGACCTAGTCTAATGATGAGCAATTCCTAATATAATGAACTTAACAACAATTACTAAATGACGTGCATTTCGTGAACTTAATTCTATATGACATGCATATGATTTTTTATCCTAAAAAAGCAATCTATTCTAAATAATGAAGTGAATTTAAAATAAAACTTGCAATTTTATCCTAAGATGCCATGACTTACAAAGAATGCCCTAATTCTACATGATATATGCATGATGATTCTTTTGTGTTTTTATATTTATAAAATTCGAAATTCACAATAATTAAACGTGCAATTTAAATTAAAAACTAACAACCTGAATGAATGCACTTTTTTTTGTTTTTATATTTTTCTAAATTCGAACTAAAATCCCTATTCTAGATATGCAAGATAACATGTAATATTCCAAAACAAACCGAACCCTAGTTCAAATATTTTTGGATTTTTTTAGTGGTTTTCCAAAACAAGCAATTATCAACTAAACATTAAATCTAAACAATCAAGATATTCAAAAAAAAAGGACTAAAATAATCGAAAAAATAACCTCTTGTCTCACTGAGTCAAATTAATGATTATCTAACCCTAAACATCACGACAAAGGGTTCAAAATAACTAAAAATTTGATCCGAAATCTTACGGATCAAATTAATAATCATATTGATTCAGCAATTAAAATACTATTAACAAACCCCAAAAATTAATATATTTAAAAAAATGATCCGACATTTTACGGATCAAATTAGTAATTATAATAATTTTGGGGAAGACCTACGGATAATGCCTACAAAATTCATGAAATGAAGATCACTTCAAATTTACACAATAACAACTAAACTTAAAAGAAATAAATAAAGTAAATAGAAAAAGAAAATGAAACTACCTAATTTCTTTTTCTTTTTTTTTTTTTTTTTCTTCTTTTTCTTCCCAAACATGGCTTGCTCGTGCGGCTAATCTCCGGGCAGCGGGTTCCGATCATCGGAGGGTGTCGCGATTGGAGCTCCTGTCTGGCGAGGGGAATCAGCGGCGAGCAGACTAGCTGGTAGAGGCGTCACAACCGGAGCTGGGCAGAGGAGCAGGCCCTCAGGCAGAGATGCGAGCGCGGTTGGTCATCACTCGGGCATGTGGGAGCTCGGACCTAATCTTGGCGTCGCGGGTCGGCAGCAAGTTGGGCTTCAAGCGGGTGTGAGTATGGAGGATTCGAGTGGCATGCGGTTCAGTGGCGTCGGGGCGGTACTCGTGGGTTGCCAGCGTCGGGTTGCGCGAATCGAGAGTAGCAGGGCTTCGGTGTTGTCGAATCTCGGCTGAAAACGAAATTGCAGGGTCATCGAGTCACTGCTGTTGCAGATCGAGCAGCGACCGGCGAGTGAAGGCGTCAGTGGAGTAGCAGGGTGTCAGATTGCGTGGATTGGGAGCAGCAGAGCTCCGGTTTCGGGGGCTCGGGGCGGCATGGCGATCGTGGCTGGCTTCAGGGCAGCGAGCGGCGTGGGTCGGGAGCAATCGGTGCCTGGGTCGCCGTGGGGGAGACGGGCACTGCGACTGGAGTGGGCTGCAAGTGAAGTGGTCGCGGCTGGCCTCGGCTTCCAGGCGGTGTTGGCATGCGCGGTGAGACGGTGTTCACGGATGAACGCTGCAAAAAGGGGGTTGAGTGGCGAGGGAGACGATGAACAATCGTCCCCTCTGCCCCCTCGTACTTTCTCCTCTCCCTTCTTTTCCTTCTTTTTGCTTTTTGCTTTATGTTCTTTTCTTTTTGATTTCCCCCAAAAAACCGGGAAAAAAAAAAAAAGACCTCCACCCTTTGCTTTACCGTACACGGCCCTTTTATAAGCAAGAAAAAATGTGATCTTCGTGGGATATTTCGAAGATTTCTATAACCTCTTGATCACAAAAATCTTTTTATTCTCCTTATCTCTTGAATATTTTTTGCTGATTTTTAGAGATAATATCACAACCCGATTTTCTTAAATTAAAAAAAAATCCTCATTTCAAATTTCAATTTCAGAAAACGGGCTTTGGTCAATTTGTACTCTTCACGGGCTCAGTTCGACCTGTTAATTTAAAATTCAAAACCACCAATTCAACCCATCCGCCACCGGTCCAAGTAAACAAATGTAAAAATGCAAATTAAAAACAAATGTACATAAATCTATATGCTATGCAATTAATATTTTTAGGGATAAAATTAACCCCTAATTTTTTTATGTGATAAATGACTAAATGGATCGCTAAAATTTAGGTGTCGACAGCTGCCCCTCTTTGAAAGTGAGCTCGTAGAGATTGCCTTCAAAGATAAATTGAAACCTAAATTTTGACCATGCATATGCAGTGATTGACTTTTTTTTTTTTTTTTTCAGAAAATGAATCCCATTTTAAGATGCAATTTATATGATGCATGGAAATTGTGGCATCCCAAAAATTCAAGACAATCCTAGAGGAATTAAAGCCCGTAATTAGGTAATGAAATTACCTATGGTTTATGTTTTAGCCATTAGTTTTCTCTTAAGGCTAAGTGATATGAGCATGTGTTCATAAGTTTTAAGTTAGTAATATTGGATAAAGTAATGAGAATGATTTATCCTTGGCCATGTGAAATTTAAAATTTGAAATCTATAAAAGAAATAATTAAAGATGAATAATTGAAAATAAAATTGTGAAGTTAATTAGGTTGGGCCTTAGGCCCAATGGCCTAAGCTTTTGGTGGGCCAAATGGCCGGCCCAATTAGGGCCCAAGGAGAGTGACCGTCGACCAAGGGGGGGAGTAGTGGCCAGCCCATTGCTGGCCCAAATGCCTCCAAGCCCAAGCCCAAAGCCCATTATGCATGTGTTATGACAAGTGGCAAGGAGGTCTTCATGCATTGGCCTTGGAAGCGGCAAGTAATCATTGCCAATGATGAAGATTTGGGGAAATAAAAGGAAGAGGAGAGGGAGATGGTGGCCGGTTGTGTTGTTCGGCCAAGTGAGAAAGAGAGAGAGAGTGAGTTGCAAGAGAGGGCGAGTGAGGCCGAGAGGAGAGGAACCGAGAGGAGGAGGAGCTCGCCCGTCGCCGCCCGCACGCCGGCCGTTCGTTCGCCGGTGTGCCGTCCGTTTGCTGTCATTCTCTTGGTCTTAGAGGCAAGTTAGGATCCTCTTACTACTCTTGCAAGTGTGTGTTGCATGTATTTTTGGAGTAGTGTCGAATTTTGGGTGATTAGGAGGGAGAAACCGAAGCTCAAATGACTTGTTCTTGAGTGATGTTGCTGTTTTCGCATGAACCGCCTAAGCCAGAATTTTGTGAGAGCTTGCATGCATGTTTTGAGTTCGATTTTGACTCTGATTCCTTCATGAAAGTTGTATCTAACAACTTAAAATACAACATACTGAAATTTGGTACAAAATGAGGGAGATTTAAGGGGTCAAACTCTCACCCTACGAAGATACTAGATCTGGAACAATTTCGCTGACCTTTTGGTAGATTTGTGGTTGCATGTTGATTTTTATCAAGAATCTCTCTTCGACTTCTTCATGAAACTTGTATAGAACATCCTAAAGACTAACATACTCAAATTTGAAGTAAAATGAGCAAGTGTAGCCTAGCGAATTTGACTTACTCTTGAAGACGGTAAATCTGGAGACACGGTACAGGACACCCGAGACTTCATGGACCCATATGGTGACTATTCTCTGGAATTTTGGCTTATATCCCTTAATGAAAGTTGTAGGGGACCTCTTGAAGTAAAACATATCCAAATTTCAGAGGAAACGAAGAAGAATAAGTGGGTAAAACTCGGTATTTCGGAGATGACTACACTGGACGTTTCGGTGCTAGATCCGGAAGCTTCGTACGACTATAGAAAATTATCTAGAACGAATCTGGCCTAGAAGTCTGCATGAAAAATCTACTTTAGTGTCTTAGCTACAATCTGGTAAATTTTCATAATTTTCTGAGGTCGTTCGAGTATTTTAATCTAATTATTTCCAAAACTGCACATTCTGTTTCTTTCCGAAATTGTATGCTATATTTGTGAGAATTATATCTTCTCGTGTGGAACTTTATTAGCCATGTGTTTTTCATGAAATCATTATCTTATTGTCTTGGTTATCACATGCTTTAATTTCATGATTTTGGGAATCATATGGATAATTAATTTAAATATTTTCTAAAATGGTACAAGCTGGAATTTTGTTCAACTTAAAAAAAGGCATGATAAATGGACTATTCCAAATTATATGGACTCCATGAATTGTATTGTTGTGAGTGATTGTGTCTTGCTGCATGCATGATGATGATTAGAGATGCATGTATGAATCAAAGGATGAAAGTGATCTTGTTACCATTGCATCATGTGCTATGCTGAGTTGAGATATAAATTGGTGAACATGAATAATGAGAAGAGAGGAGACTGTTTTGTGGCGGATGATAATGCCCTGGGAGTGTCAGGATGCCCGGGATGGGGGGTGCCAGATGCCGGATTGTATTGAGATACAAGGCCGGATTGTCCTCGAGAGTTTCGAGATGCCCGGGAAGTGGGGGTGCCGGAAGCCCTGGAGGTTTGTGCCCAGGGGGATACCTTGTGATGCCAGTTGGGATGTGATGTGAAGATGATAACCTATGGCATGATGACATGCATATGTGATGTGAAGATGATAGCCTATGGCATGATGACATGCATATATGATGTGAAGATGATAACCTATGGCATGATGATATGTGCGAGACATGATGATGATAACCTATGGCATTATGACGATAACCTATGGCATTATGACATGCATAGACGATATGAGGATGATCACCTGTGGCATGATGACATGAATGTGATATGATTGTGATGAGTATATGAAGATGTAGGTATATAAAGTGTGATTGTATATGCATGGCTGCAAGGTAAGATATGCTTGGATGCATGAATGGCATGTATGATGTTATGATTGTATTGTGTGATGCATTGAGTGGTTATTGGATTCCGTTACCTGCTGAGTGGTTGTATTCACCCCTTCGGGGACCAACATTTTAGATTAGCAGAATGCCACTCCCTGCTATCATGCGAGGCGTGTTTTACGGCCTACCTTCCGATATAGAGGTCGAGTGCAAGGAGTTTGACTGTCCCTCTATTCCTGGACTGACGTATATTTGAGTGCGCTGTTTAGTTATGTACGATGTGAGCCTAGCTGGGGGCCCTGTTGTCCAGGAGTTCATATCCATCCACATTCATCGCGACGGAGTGATGCGTGGGATGTTGCCGCCGCCACTACCTGATGCACCAGGATGGGTGTTAAGGCCCGTGCGTGACAAGTAGAAGCTGAAACTTTTTGGGATGGTTAGCCGACACTAGTGATGGGGGATCTTTCACGTTAGTCGTAGTGGGTCAAGAGTTTCTTTTTGGGGTTTAGGCCGAGTGTGGCTTCATGTCCTGGCCTTTCTTTTGATGTACTGAGCCAGGGAAACCCATCTTGAAAATATGTAAATAAAGTGTCGTGGCTTTGTCTTTCATTATGATGTTTAGTGGTGTGCAATTGTGTCATGGTTTATGGAGGGGGAGATGGCGATATTATATTTTGCTTCCGCTAATGAGTCGCGCTGGGACCGTTTAAAAAAAAATATCTATGATTTATGAAGCTTCTGCTAAGAGATGTAATTAGGTGTAACATTAGGTGCCTGTGGCGACCTAAGGTGGTTCGGGTGCCACAGGGGCGCCACATCCGTTTTTGGTATCAGAGTGATGGTTATAGGTTGGAGTGATAAGGAGCCTCATTTGGAAATTGAGGAACATGATGACAATGCACATCATAGGATATAAAACGGAATAATTGAATAATGGGTGATGAGTATTCACTCGTAGATCCCTAGTAGTTATTATGGATTGCTTTTAGGTACCGGTAACATGTATATGTTACTTATGTAGTAGTAGTAGCTGCTTTAAATGGAGACAGCGAGTCTCAAATTCTTCCTAAGGCAATGCTTGGAAATTGCAGGAAAGTCATGGTGCGAGCCGGAAGTGCTCATCCATCGAGGGCTAAAGCCTCTGCTGCAAGGGCTGAACCCCGAATGGAAGGCATCCTGCAGGCATTGGCCAATATTGGAAATCTGATGGAAAGGCAGATGCAGCAATAACTTGGAGTAGAACGTCATACTCAAGGACTAGTGGAACAGTTTTTGAAGTTGAAGCCACCTAAGTTCAGTGGAATGGGAAGTCCTAAGGAGGCAGAACATTGGATTAATGGAATGGAGCAAATTTTCAGGTTGTTGGACTGCACTGCAGCTGAGAAAATAACTTTGGCAGAGTATCAGCTGGAGGGAAATGCAAAGTTTTGGTGGAGAGCATCGAGGGACACAATCTTTCCACCAGGTACTGAGGTTAACTGGGAAGAGTTTGTGAGAGCTTTTAATATAAAGCATTTTTCTGACTATGCTAGGATAGGAAAATTACTGAATTTGTTCAATTAGAACAAAAGGAGCTGACAGTAGATCAGTATGAGGCTAGATTTTCTGAACTGTCTAGATATGCTCCTAGGCTGATTGAGGATCAGGAAGAAAAGGCTAAGAGATTTCTGAAAGGATTGAGAACTGACATTAGAAAGCAACTAGTGCCTTTGAACATAAGAGATTATAATGAGATTTATGAAAGGGCAAAGTTGGTAGAGCAGGAGCTGTTGAGAGAGCGATCAGAGTTTAAGAAACCGCTGAACTTTAATGATGTGAGAAGGGGTAAGAGACCTTACTTTGGTTAAGGTCAGACTTAGAATGTGAAGAAGAAGAGCAATTTTGGAAATTTTGGGGGAGCAAGAAATAGCCTGAATATAGGGAAAGCACCCTATCAGCTTGATGTTTGTCAAAAGTGTGATGGGCGACATGGCCCAGGACCTTGCAATGGACGACTGAAATGTTTTGGTTGTGGACAAGTGGGTCACCTTAGGAGAAGTTGCCCACAAGAAAGGTCGCAAGTGAGTGTTGGCTCGGTGCGACAGGGATATCAGAGTGCTGTTAGATCAAACTTGCAAAGGAATCCTTAGAGGCTACCAGCACGAGGAAGGGTGTATGCGGTCACCCAAGAGGAAGCGGAAGCTTCCAAAAATGTCATCTCAGGTATGATCCTTATCAATGGTGAAAAGGCATATGCATTATTTGATAAGGGTGCAACGCATTCATTTGTGTATGAAAGATATAGACGTTTGAATAAAATAGAAGTTATGCCTCTTGAGACGCCTCTTTATGTTTCCACGCCTTTAAAGGATATGTTATTGTCTACGCTGGTGTGTGGAAATTGTAAGATAACAATGGGAGGAAAGGATATGGAAATAGACTTAGTTGTAATGGCCATGTATGATTTTGATGTTATCATAGGAATGGATTGGCTTCGTAAGTATCGGGCCCAGATGGATTGTTATAGGAAAGTAATCCAAGTTACCTTGCCTAATCAATCTAGTTGTGAATTTTTAGGAGGTTAGACCCATCTACTTGTAGCACTTATTTCGGCAATAGAAGCCTGTGCGTTACTTGACAAAGGATGTCAAGGATACCTGGCCATAGTTAAATATTATGCAAGGGAGGAGCCTAAACTTGAGGAAGTTCGAGTAGTTAATGAATTTCGAGATGTATTCCCTGAGGAATTGCCTGGATTACCACCAGAGCAGGAAGTTGAATTTGAAATTGAATTAATGCCTAGAATAGGACCAATATCAAAAGCCCCATATAGGATGGCCTTAGTCGAGTTGAAGGAATTGAAAGTACAACTACAAGAGTTGCTTGACAAAGGATTCATTAGACCAAGTGCTTCACCTTGGCCACCTTGGGGTGCATCGATCTTGTTTGTGAAAAAGAAAGATGGATCGATGCACTTGTGCATTGATTATAGACAACTAAACCAGGTGACCATTAAAAATAAGTATCCTTTACCTAGAATTGATGACCTGTTTGACCAACTCCAAGGAAGTTCGGTCTTCTCTAAGATTGACTTAAGGTCGGGATACCATCAGCTAAGAATTAAGAAAGAGGACATTCCTAAGACTACGTTTAAGACTCGTTATGGACACTACGAGTTCCTTGTTATGCCATTTGGATTGACTAACGCGCTGGCTGCATTTATGGATCTAATGAGTAGGGTATTTAAACCTTATTTAGATCAGTTTGTGATTGTGTTTATTGATGACATCCTAATATATTCGAGAGGACCTAAGGAGCACGAGCGACATTTGAGGATAGTTTTGCAGACCCTGAGAGAGCATAAGTTGTATGCTAAGTTTAGTAAATGTGAATTTTGGCTGGACCAGATAATATTTTTAGGGCATGTGGTATCGGGAGAAGGAATTGCAGTAGACCTGGCTAAAGTTGAGATGGTAATAAATTGGCCGAGACCGACGACACCTACTGAAATACGGAGTTTCTTAGGACTGGCTGGTTATTATATGAGGTTTATTTATGGATTTTCATGACTGGCAGGTCCTTTAACTAAGTTGACCCGAAAGAATATGAAATTTGAATGGAATGGGGAATGTGAAAGGAGTTTCCAGGAGCTTAAAAGGAAATTGACCTCCGCTCCAATCCTGACTATACTAACTGGACCTGATGGTTTTACAGTATATAGTGATGCGTTTCACAAAGGACTGGGATGTGTTTTGATGCAACATGGCAAGGTTGTAGCATATGCATCTAGACAATTAAAACCCCATGAGTTGAACTACCCAACACATGATTTAAAGCTAGTAGCTATAGTGTTTGCCTTGAAGATATGGAGGCACTATTTGTATGGGGAGAAGTTTGAGATTTATACGAACCATAAGAGTTTGAAGTATTTGTTTTCACAAAAGGAGTTGAACATGAGACAAAGGAGATGGACGGAATTGTTAAAGGATTATGATTGTGAGATAAAATACCATCCAGGGAAGGCGAATAAGGTAGCGGATGCTCTTAGTCGTAAGTCGGCTATGGAGATGGCTAGTTTAAGAATGGCGGAATGGAGTCTGTTAAAGTCTGTTACAGACTTAGAATTTAAATTAAAATTAGATTGTCTTATTGGTATGCTTAGTGCATTAAGGATTGAGCCTGAAATTATTCAGAAAGTTAAAATCCTCCAAGAGTCAGACCCGGAGATTTTGAAAATGAAAGACACTATGTCTTTAGGGAAAAGACCAGAATTTCAAGTCTCTGATGATGGAATAGTAACATGCCAAGGACGACTTTGTGTTCCCGACAACGAAGAATTAAAGAAGGAAATTCTGTCGTAGGCGCATAAGAGTAATTATAGTATCCATCAGGGTAGTACAAAGATGTACAGGAATTTGCGTCAGCAGTTTTGGTGGAATGGTATGAAGGCGGATACGGCTAAGCACGTTTCTCAATGTTTGATGCCAGCAAGTAAAAGCGGAGCATCACAAACCCGCAGGACTTTTGAGGCCGTTAGACATACCAGAATGGAAATGGGAGCATATAACGATGGATTTTGTGCAAGGACTGCCAAGGACATCAAGTGGTCATGACTCTATCTAGGTAATAGTAGACCGCTTAATTAAGTCTGCTCATTTCCTAGCTGTTCGCATGGACTACCCAATGGACAGATATGTGGACATATATGTAAGTCAAGTGGTATGCTTACATGGTGTTCCAGTGACTATTATCTCGGATCGGGATTCGAGATTTACTTCGAATTTTTGGCGAAGTCTTCAAATTGCATTAGGAACTAAACTTCAGTTTAGTACTGCTTTTCACCCTCAAATAGATGGACAAACAGAAAGAGTAATCCAGACATTAGAGGATATGTTGAGGGCTTGTGTAATTGATTTCAAAGGAAATTGGGATGAAAGATTGCATTTGGTGGAGTTTGCCTATAATAATAGTTTCCAGAAGAGTATAGGCATGGCTCCCTATCAAGCATTATACGGAAGGAGATGTAGGACTCCTAACTGCTGGAATGAAGTAGGTGAAAGGAAATTGACAGGACCTGAACTAGTACAAGTTACCACTGAGGCTATTGAAATTATTAGGAAAAGACTTAAAACAGCTCAGAGTAGGCAGAAAAACTACGCAGATAGGCATAGAAGGCCTTTGGAATTTAGCGTGGGAGACCATGTATTCCTTAAGGTATCTCCAATGAAAGGGATATCTCGATTTGAGATGAAGGGTAAGTTAAGCCCTAGATTTGTTGGACCTTTTGAAATACTTGAAAGGATAGGGGATGTAGCTTATCATTTGGCGCTGCCTCCTAAGTTGGGAAATTTGCATGATGTGTTTCATGTGTCGATGTTGAGGAAGTACCATTCGGATCCTGGTCACATACTCGATCATGAAGCCATCAAAGTAGATGAGAAAGTGAGGTACATCGAAGAGTCTGTGCAAATATTGGATCGAAAGGAACAAATTCTTAGGACTAAGAAGATTCCTTTGGTTAAGGTATTATGGCGACATCATGATATGGAGGAAGCCACATGGGAAAGTGAAGATCAGATGAAGGAAAAGTACCCCTATTTGTTTCAAGAAGGCACGAGTGGTGTTTAATTTCGAGGACGAAATTCTCTAAGGAGGGGAGAATTGTGGCATCCCAAAAATTCAAAACAGTCCTAAAGAAATTAAAGCCCGTAATTAGGTAATGAAATTACCCATGGTTTATGTTTTAGCCATTAGTTTTCTCTTAAGGCTAAGTGATATGAGCATGTGTTCATAAGTTTTAAGTTAGTAATATTGGATAAAGTAATGAGAATGATTTATCCTTGGCCATGTGAAATTTAAAATTTGAAATCTATAAAAGAAATAATTAAAGATGAATAATTGAAAATAAAATTGTGAAGTTAATTAGGTTGGGCCTTAGGCCCAATGGCCTAAGCTTTTGGTGGGCCGAATGGCCGGCCCAATTAGGGCCCAAGGAGAGTGACCGTCGACCAAGGGGGGGAGTAGTGGCCAGCCCATTGCTGGCCCAAATGCCTCAAGCCCAAGCCCAAAGCCCATTATGCATGTGTTATGACAAGTGGCAAGGAGGTCTTCATGCATTGGCCTTGGAAGCGGCAAGTAATCATTGCCAATGATGAAGATTTGGGGAAATAAAAGGAAGAGGAGAGGGAGATGGTGGCCGGTTGTGTTGTTCGGCCAAGTGAGAAAGAGAGAGAGAGTGAGTTGCGAGAGAGGGCGAGTGAGGCCTAGAGGAGAGGAACCGAGAGGAGGAGGAGCTCGCCCGTCGCCGCCCGCACGCCGCCTATTCGTTCGCCGGTGTGCCGTCCGTTTGCTGTCGTTCTCTTGGTCTTAGAGGCAAGTTAGGATCCTCTTACTACTCTTGCAAGTGTGTGTTGCATGTATGTTTGGAGTTGTGTCGAATTTTGGGTGATTAGGAGGGAGAAACCGAAGCTAGAATGACTTGTTCTTGAGTGATGTTGCTGTTTTCACATGAACCGCCTGAGCCAGAATCTTGTGAGAGCTTGCATGCATGTTTTGAGTTCGATTTTGACTCTGATTCCTTCATGAAAGTTGTAGCTAACAACTTAAAATACAACATAATGAAATGTGGTAAAAAAATGGGGGAGATTTAAGGGGTCAAACCCTCACCCTACGAAGATACTAGATCTGGAACGATTTCGCTGACCTTTTGGTAGATTTGTGGTTGCATGTTGATTTTTATCAAGAATCTCTCTTCGACTTCTTCATGAAACTTGTACATAACATCCTAAATACTAACATACTCAAATTTGAAGTAAAATGAGCAAGTGTAGCCTAGCGAATTTGACTTACTCTTGAAGACGGTAAATCTGGAGACACGGTACAGGACACCCGAGACTTCATGGACCCATATGATGACTATTCTCTGGAATTTTGGCTTAGATCCCTTAATCAAAGTTGTAGGGGACCTCTTGAAGTAAAACATATCCAAAGTTCAGAGGAAAAAAAGAAGAATAAGTGGGTAAAAACTCGGTATTTCGGAGATGACTACACTGGACGTTTTGGTGCTAGATCCAGAATCTTCGTATGACTATATAAAATTATCTAGAACCAATATGGCCTAGAAGTCTTCATGAAAAATCTACTTTAGTATCTTAACTACAACCTGGTAAAATTTCATAATTTTCGGAGGTCGTTCGGGTATTTTAATCTAATTATTTCCAAAACTGCACATTCTGTTTCTATCCGAAATTGTATGCTATATTTCTGAGAATTATATCTTCTCGTGTGGAACTTTATTAGCCATGTGTTTTTCATGAAATCATTATCTTATTTTCTTGGTTATCACATGCTTTAATTTCATGATTTTTGGGGATCATATGGATAATTAATTTAAACATTTTCTAAAATGGTACATGCTGGAATTTTAGTAAACTTCAAAAAGGCATGATAAATGGACTATTCCAAATTATATGGACTCCATGAATTGTATTGTTGTGAGTGATTATGTCTTGCTGCATGCATGATGATGATTAGAGATGCATGTATGAATCAAAGGATGAAAGTGATCTTGTTACCATTGCATCATGTGCTATGCTGAGTTGAGACATAAATTGGTGAACATAAATAATGAGAAGAGAGGAGAATGTTTTGTGGCGGATGATAATGCCCTGGGAGTGTCAGGATGCCCGGGATGGGGGGTGCTGGATGCCGGATTGTATTGAGATACAAGGCCGGATTGTCCTCGGGAGTTTCGAGATGCCCGGGAAGTGGGAGTGCCGGAAGCCCTGGAGGTTTGTGCCCAGGGGGATGCCTCGTGATGCTAGTTGGGGTGTGAGATGCCCGGCCAGGGAGTGTAAATGCCAGAAGCCTCGGAGGTTTTTGCCCGAGGAATGTCTCGTGATACCAGTTGGGATGCGAGATGCCCGGAATGTGGGGGTGCCGGATGCCCGGTGGTGTGTGCCGGAGGTTTATTTTGCAATGCCAGATGTAGTGATCGAATTGAAAGATAAAAGTGAAAATTAAGACATGCATATATGATGTGAAAATGATAGCCTATGGCATGATGACATGCATATGTGATGTGAAGATGATAACCTATGGCATGATGATATGTGCGAGACATGATGATGATAACCTATGGCATTATGACATGCATAGACAATATGAGGATGATCACTTGTGGCATAATGACATGTATGTGATATGATTGTGATGAGTATATGATGATGTACGTATATAAAGTGTGATTGTATATGCATGGCTGCAAGGTAAGATATGCTTGGATGCATGAATGGCATGTATGATGCTATGATTGTATTGTGTGATGCATTGAGTGGTTATTGGATTCCTTTACCTGCTGAGTGGTTGTATTCATCCCTTCGGGGACCAACATTTCAGATTAGTAGAATGCCGCTCCCTGCTATCACGCGAGGCGTGTTTTACGGCCTACCTTTCGATGTAGAGGTCGAGTGCGAGGAGTTTGACTGTCCCTCTGTTCCTGGACTGACGTATATTTGAGTGCGCTGTTTAGTTATGTACGATGTGGGCCTGGCTGGGGGCCCTGTTGTCCAGGAGTTCATATCCGTCCACGTTCGTCGCGACGGAGTGATGCGTGGGATGTTGCCGCCGCCACTGCCTGATGCACCTGGATGGGTGTGAGGACCCGTGCGTGACAAGTAGGAGCTGAAACTTTTTGGGATGGTTAGCCGACACTAGTGATGGGGGATCTTTCACGTTAGTCGTAGTGGGTCAAGAGTTTCTTTTTGGGGTTTAGGCCGAGTGTAGCTTCATGTCCTGGCCTTTCTTTTGATGTACCGACCCAAGGAAACCCATCTTGAAAATATGTAAATAAAGTGTGATGGCTTTGTCTTTCATTATGATGTTTAGTGGTGTGCAATTGTGTCATGGTTGATGGAGGGGGAGATGGCGATATTATCTTTTGCTTCCGCTAATGAGTTGCGCTAGGACCGTTTTAAAAAAAAAAAAAATGTCTATGATTTACGACGCTTCTTCTAAGAGATGTAATTAGGTGTAACATTAGGTGCATGTGGCGACCTAAGGTGGTTTGGGTGCCACAAGGGCACCACAGAAATGCTAATACAAAATGCATGATGCGAAAGGAAAGAACGTACTTGCAATTACTTACCAATCAATGCGGTAAAACATTTTGAGGTACCTGATAAATCCCTATTTACTCCACAAGTACCCAACTCTCACTCGGGTTCCTTGAAGAGTCAAACAGGTAATAGATTGAAACATTGAGATCGAGAAGAACATTCACATCCAAAGTGAAATGTTCGACAAGAATTAAGACATCCAGATCCAGACTGAGATGTCAAAATTTTAAGACTCGAAATACCTAGATCCAGACTAAGGTATAACGAGAATGCTCGAAAAACATTTACATCCAGAGTAAAATGTTTTAGATGAAGATAATTTAGACATCCAGCTCCAGACTGAGATGTCAAGATTTTGGGATTTGAAATACCTAGATCCAAACTAAGGTATAACAAGAAAGATCCAAAAACATTCACATCCAGAGTGAAATGTTCAACGAAAAAAATTAAGACATCCAGATCCAGACTGAGATGTCAAAAGGAACCTACTCGAAATATCTTACCTTCAAGGAGGGTAAAATGACTCAAGATAGATTGGTGTTATATGTCCAAAACCAGTACCATTCTATGTTCGCCCAGAATTGTAACATGGCTTTGTAAAGAAACTGCTTTCCTAGGATTCGTACCATTCTACAGTTGCCCAGTATGACAGTGTTTGATTATGTCTAGGACTCGTACCATTCTACGGTCGCCTAAACGAGGATTCCTTTTCCAAGACCCGTACCATTCTACAGTCGCCTGAATAGAGAAATAGGTTTTGTCTAGGACCCGTACCATTCTACGGTCGCTCAAACGGGGATTTACCTTCCAAGACTCGTACCATTCTACGGTCGCCTAAACAGGAATTTACCTTCTAGGACCCGTACCATTCTACGGTCACCTGTATAGGGAAATAAGTGTTGCCTAGGACTCGTACCATTCTATGGTCGCTTAAACGAGGATTTACCTTCTAAGACCCGTGCCATTCTACGGTCGCCTAAATAGGGAAATATGTGTGGAGAAAAATCTTTGGGGACAACTCAATTGAGTGTCGATTAAAAGGGACTCTAGGCTACGAAAGCACGCTAGGTCAATATAAATGGACATCGAGCTATGAAAGCATGCCGAGTCGATAAAGATGGGTCCTGGGCTACGAAAGCATACCGGGTCAATATAAAGGACACCGGGCTACGAAAGCACGCCAAGTCAATAAAGAGGAACTCTAGGCTACGAAAGTATGCCAGGTCAATATAAAAGGACTCTGGGCTATGAAAGCATGCCAGGTTAATATAAAGGACACCGGGCTACGAAAGCACGCTGGGTCAATAAAGAGGGACTCTAGGCTACGAAAGCAAGCCGGGTCAATATAAAGGGACTCTGGGCTACGAAAGCACGCTGGGTTAATAAAGAGGGGGACTCTGGGCTACGAAAGCACGCCAAGTCAATTTAAAAGGACACCGGGCTATAAAAGCACGCCGGGTCAATAAAGAGGGGGACTTTGGGCTACGAAAGCACGCCAGGTCAATTTAAAAGAACAGCTTGACCAAGTCAAGTGTCGAGAATGGATAGAGATATACTTACCTGATGATATCTCTGATTCTTTGGGATATGTCTTCTGGAACTTAGATATCCTGTGGAGGCCTCTCACCTCCTGGTAGAAATAAATTTTGGAACATCAAGGATGCACCTTGAATGTTCATCATGGTTTCTCATCTCTTAATATCATGACGCATTTTGAAAGGAACCTGAATATCAGGAGCTCTTGGGTTTTTGAGAAAACATTATCTGTCAGACATGATTAGAGCAAAAATGCATTTACCAATGAAATAAGCAATTAAGGCTATTCCATAATGCATACTTCAAAATCTACTGAAGCTTTTATCAATTTAATGAAGGTTCATGCATAATGACTTTTGCATCACCTAAATTTCCACTAGAGAGAATTATCGTTCAAGACAACTTTCACTCATGACATGGATTTCTTAAAAATACTAAATGAGAGACTTTTAGTTAGAAAGGACTTTCACTCACTCTCATTTAGAATGGCTATTTTATGAGAATCGCTTAATTTTATCATATCGACATGGGTTCGAGTATTCTCGCAAGCGGTACGATCTTACCAATCTGAGAGGTCTTTAATAGGGACCATAATGTGGGCTTGGTCAACGACTTAACAAAAGGACTCTTTGAGTCAAAGCTATTGAATGAACAGTCTTGTAATCATCTTCGGGTTTACAAGTCAAGAATCCTGCAAAATGAAAAAGAAATAATCTTGCTCGCACTTCTTCGAGCAATGCTTATAAACATATGAACTTCTACATTAATTCAAATGCCTTAATCTAAAGAGACTTTGTAAGGGACGTAACGTAGGTTGGGTTCATGGGTTGAGAAATGAAAGGTTCATTAGGCTCAAAATGTGTGTAAAAGGTGAGAGTTGATGATCATCTTGGCATTGCCACCAGTTTTCTTTTTCACCATCGGGGATTGGCTTCATGAAGTCCCCCATTGATTGTAGAAACTCGGCATTTGAGTTCTTTGAGTATTGCTCCATTGGGATTCAATTCTTGTAATTGACAGTCACCTATCTTGACTTTCTTTTTTTATCTATGGGCATTGACCTTGCTTTTACCAGGCACACCACTTTTATGCCCCTAGTTCTCATGCATTTTTTCTTCACTTCTTTTCATGGGCATTGGCCTTGCTTTTACTAGGCACACTACTTTTTCACGCCCCTTAATTTTATTTTGAATTCAATTCTTGTGCACGATGCATGCGTCAAGCAATTACACTTTGAATGACACTCGAACATTTCAAGAGTCTTCATCTGCCTTTTGCCTTGCCCCAGTGTGGGGGATGATCACCAACTATGTTTGAAGAAATGAAATTGCAGGCTCAAGTGGGCTATGCAAAGGATATAAGTGTATGGGATAGAGAAAGAAATGCTTTTCGTCATCCTAGGGCACTTAAATTAACACATGAATTCAATGTAATAGCACTACTTGAAGATTGATGCAAGTGAGAGCAAGAAAATTTCAATTCATTTTCCTTACCTCATGATGCCATTTTATCTCCTAGCTGCCCCGATGTGGGGTGATTCTTGACAGGGGTGATTCGAAAAAAATATCCATAAGTGTATGGGCTCAAAAGGGTTAAGCAATTGATCACCTGTAATGTTTGGGATAGAAAAATGAATTGCCTCTCATCATTTCGGTTGCCGTACCTCTTGCGAGAGAACTCTTTACCTTGTGGATATGAACCTTCCTACACTCATCTCACAAGTGTATGAATATGGGACTGTGTATAGGATAGGATTTGCCTTTCATCATCCCGACTCGTCTCATTTAGTATGCTCAATCAATTCCACATCATTCATTAAATCAGTCCATCTTGATGTTCTTTAGTGGAATTGTTGGATAAAACATGTAAGAGTCATTATGCAAAATCCTTTTTTAAAAAGAATTCAACAGCTTTAAGCATGTCAATTTCAAACAGTTTTCTATACTGCAAAATGGTTTTAAGCATTCATTCAAGGATTCCGCTACAATGGGAATTGCCTCAACAGTTGATGTCTTTGGATCGTCCCTATCATTCAAGACTGAAAATCCACTTTTGCCCCTGCACAAGAGAACGTGCATCATTATGATATTATGCAACATTAAAGTAAATTCAAATTGCACATCCATTTTGGCTTGGGTCGAGACTTTATCCCAGTCGGGTCACTACCAAAACCTATCATGCCCCCAATTTGTCAACTCTTCCACCAGGGAATGATGGTCCTTTTTTACTTGCCCCGAATCTTTTTCATTACAAGTGCACTCTAAACCTCTTGATCACAAGTCAAGTTTATGATCATCGAAACTTGATATGCCATTCTCAAATGTCCCTTGTCATAACAAGTTATAGAATCATGCTCTGAGACAAGAAGCAAATGAGTCAGACAAACAAACAGGTTTAATCTGCTACAAGCTTTGGGAAATTTTTTTTGTTTTTTGTTTTTTTTTTTAGTAGTGAAATGCTTTTGCTTTCGAAAATTTTTTTGGGAAGAAGCATGAAAAAGTCCAGCCCTCAGGATATCCCCGTAGATGATAGTTTCTTTCATGGTTGGATATCGTCATTGGACTGGTTTGAAGTACACCGTCATGTCCTCAAAATTGGAAATAAAATTGTAATTTCATTGAATAGAATCAAATGAATTACATTGTTAGAATGGAAATTGTGATTCCTAAACCCCTAAAAAGAGAAAAAAATCGAAAACAATTCCTAAAAAGCGAAAACCAATCCTAAAAAGTGATAAAAATTCTCACGTAGGGGAATGTGCAACAGTAACAAGTTACTCTTGCAGGCTAACGTCCATGTCTTCCGAAGGTCCTTCATCATTGGCTCCTATGAAAAGGTCATCAAACATACCTGTGATTCCTTCCAGGGCGTCATCAGAGTTCTCTGTCTTTGGAGGCGTCAGATCGTCCATGTCATCCCATCCACTTGGAACTATGTTGCGGGAGTCAAAGTAAAAGCTGGGAGGAGCCGAATACTTCACCAGGTAATCAAACTTGCCACTAGGCTACCCCAGAGTGTCCATCACTCCCACATCATCTTGCCCCATCTTAGGGACATTGTCAGGATTAGTTTTTTTCGCAGTGACCAACAGTGGGTCATCTTCCAGGTCAGGCATGTCGCCATTGCTCATTTGGGTCTTGCCTAACTGCTTCAGGACTACTATCTCAGCGAGAGCAGGTGCAGGAGTCAAATCCGTTCGGAGGGATTGGATTTGAGTTGTCATGAATTGCATAGAGGCGAGCAACTATCGGAGTTGGTCTTCCATAGCGGAGATACGATCACGCATTTCATTTTGGTCTGCCATTCTACTTCTTGATCACCTAAAAAGGAAATGGAAATATGTAAGAACGATGTATAATGAGAAAACCAATCCATGACAATAATCTACTTTTTAGTTAAGAAAAATCCACATATGAAAAGGATTTTCAAAAAATACGGGATGCTCCAGTAGGGATGAAATTTCTTAAACATGAACTAGGAAGAGTCAAGACATGAATTGAAAACAAATTTCCAATTTTTTATTTTCCAAATGATTCATTGCATGGCAATTTCCTCATTTCATTTCTAACTGACAAAGGAATTAAATCAATGATTGACCTAGATTGTCATGGATCGACCCAAAAATACGACAAAATAAATTGCATGGTATAGAGATAGAAGACTTACTTCACCAAATAAAATCAATGGCAATCACATAGACATGCACATGAGACATGAGGCTTGATTTCTACCTAAACAGCTTAACAAAGTGAGCTAAGAGGGTGATCTGACCGTTGCAGTCTCGCATTAACGTGTCAGGTCCCCTTAAATCCGGCTCAGTTGAATGGAATGTCCAATGGTCACGCAGTCTCGCGAATATGGATAAAATACATTTCAACACCATGAAAAACTTTCGGGGAAGAGGAGGTCAACCTCTATATAGTAGTCTCGCTTTAGAGGAAGTATACTTCTCAACACTATCCTAGAAATCCTATCGTAGCCCAGGTCCGACCGCAGGTTGTGTGTGCAAATAGTGTGGTGCTAAAGCAATAAAGTATGCACAACAGTTTAAATGCAAACAACACTTTTAATCAGGAAAAATAAATCATTAATCTCAACACCTCCCTGTAAGACAAGGGTTAGCAAAGACTACTCCCTTTATACCTCCCATCTGCAAGAACATTTAACACTTTAGAAATGTTAGGGACGTATCTAGGATCCTTGCTGCCAAACAAAAACATTTTTAAAATAAAAAGAAAAATTGGCCTAAGTCCACTAAGTGTTTTAACACAAATCCCCAGCGGAGTCGCCAAGCTGTCGCGACCTAAATTTTGGGTGTGAACCACCTATGGTTTGGCTAATGGATTGTTAAGCCTAGACTTAACTCGGGCTCTCCTAAGCCCATACCAATTCGCGACTTAGATTCAAATTTTAGCATGCAAATGAATTTTAACTAGGAGTCGCCACTAATCGGTTTATGGTAAGTCGATTAGACACCTAAGTAAAATAATGGGAGAATTACTTTACTCCTACGAACCAGAGACTAAGGGTACGGGGACTTGGTTACATTAGATTTCTCTAATGCCCTTTCGGTACCATTCTTTTTATTTTCAAAAAAAAAATTTGTAGGCAGCTGATTTATTTTAACCTAAATTACTATCATACAAAAAGTGACCACACGAATGCTACAACATTCAATAAATAAATTGCATCACACAAAGCAAACAATTTTTTTGGGTTTTCTTGAAATTAGAATTTTTTCATAAAAACATGCATTTTAACTACATGACCTAAATTATATGACATGAAGAAATGCAATAATTAAATGCAATCTAAATGATCTAATTCTGATGACATACAATGCAATGCAACGACATACAAAATTATTTCAACTAAAATGACATGTAACATGCAATTTAATATGCGAGCTATATGTCACGTGACATTTATTAAATGACCTAGTCTAATGATGAGCAATTCCTAATATAATGAACTTCACAACAATCACTAAATGACGTGCATTTCATGAACTTAATTCTATATGATGTGCATATGATTTTTATCCTAAAAATGCAATCTATTCTAAATGATGAAGTGAATTTAAAATGAAACTTGCAATTTTATCCTAAGATGCCATGACTTACAAAGAATGCCCTAATTCAGCAATTAAAATACTATCAACAAACCCCAAAAATTAATATAATTAAAAAAAATGATCCGACATCTTACGGATCAAATTAGTAATTACAATAATTTTGGGGAAGACCCTCACGGATAATGCCTACAAAATTCATGAAATGAAGATCACTTCAAATTTACACAATAACAAATAAACTTAAAAGAAATAAATAAAGTAAATAGAAAAAGAAAATGAAACTACCTAATTTTTTTTTTTTTTTCTTCCCAAACACGACTTGCTCGTGCGGCTGATCTCCGGGTAGCGGGTTCCGATTGTCGGAGGGCGTCGCAATCAAAGCTCCGATCTGGCGAGGGGAATTGGCGGTGAGCAGACTGGCAGGTAGAGGCATCACAGCCGAAGCTAGGCAGAGGAGCAGGCCCTCGGGCGGAGATGCGAGTGCGGTTGGTTGTCACTCGGGCGTGTGGGAGCTCGGACCTGATCTTGGCGTCGCGGGTCGGCAGCAAGTCGGGCTTCGAGCGGGTGTGGGTACGGAGGATTTGAGCGGCGTGCGGTTCGGTGGCGTTGGGGCAAAACTCGAGGGTTTCCGGCATCGGGTTGCGCGGATCGGGAGCAGCAGGGCTCCAGTGTCGTCGGATCTCGACTGAAAACGAAATTGCAGGGTCGTCGGGTCACTGCTGTTTTAGATTGAGTAGCGACCGGCGAGTAAAGGCGTCGGTGGAGTAGCAGGGCATCAGATTGCGCGGATCGGTAGCAACAGAGCTTCGGTGTCGAGGGCATGGGGCGGTGTGACGGTCGTGGCTGGCTTCGGGGCGGCGAGCGGCATGGGTCGGGAGCAATCGGCACCTGGGTCGCCATGGGGGAGACGGGCACTGCGACCGGAGTGGGCTGCAAGCGAAGTGGTCGCGGCTGGCCTCAGCTTCCAAGCGGCGTTGGCATGCATGATGAGGCGGTGTTCGCGAACGGACGCTGCAAAAGGGGGGTGAGCGGCAAGGGAGACGATGAACAGTCATCCCCTCTGCCCCCTCGTACTTTCTCCTCTCCCTTCTTTTCCTTCTTTTTGCTTTTTGCTTTGTGTTCTTTTCTTTTTGATTTCCCCCAAAAAACTGAAAAAAATAAAAAAAAAAAAATAAAAAATAAAAAATAAAAACCTCCTCCCTTTGCTTTACCGTACATGGCCCTTTTATAAGCAAGAAAAATGTGATCTTCGTGGGATATTTCGAAGATTTCTATAACCTCTTGATCACAAAAGTCTTTTTATTCTCCTTATCTCTTGAATATTTTATGCTGATTTTTAAAGATAATATCACAACCCGATTTTTTTAAATTCAAAAAAAAAAAAATCCTCATTTCAAATCTTAATTTCAAAAAACGGGCTTGGGTCAATCTGTACTCTTCATGGGCTTAGTCCGACTTGTTAATTTAAAATTCAAAACCACCAATTCGACCCATCCGCCATCGATCCAGTAAACAAATATAAAAAATGCAAATTAAAAACAATGTACCTAAATCTATATGCTATGCAATTAATATTTTTAGGGATAAAATTAACCCCTAATTTTTTTATATGATAAATGACTAAATGGATTGCTAAAATTTAGGTGTCGACACTAATGTTAATTTAATCTAAACACCCCTTAAACGTCATTAGCACCCTAATGAGAGTTTAGTGCATAAACTCACTAGTTTAGCGTGAAAACTGGTTCACCGCGACAACGGTCAAAACTCGAGCCTATGGTGACGCCAAGGGGAGCTTGGCCGAAAAGCCTTGCAAGCTCACGGCGAACTGCTGGGTTCGGATTGGACTTGTGGCTGAGATGCACGGCTGCTGGGCTCGGCTTGACGAGGTTGAAGCTTGTGGGCTGGGCTGACTTGCGGAGGAACGACGGAGACGGCAACTTGTTGGGTTGAAGCGTGAGTGGGCTGTAGCGGCTGAAGATGGGCTAGGCCGAATGGTGTTGATTCAGTGGGAAGGAGAAGACGCGGACGTTGCTGCTGGGGACGTCACGAATGAAGACTTGCGGTCAAAGGTGGGAGTTTTCGCTGGATTGACTGGTGGGATGCTTCGGTGGAGATGGTGCAGGCAGGAGATCCTGTGGACGTGTGAAAGTTGCAGTCGAGGGAATGGAGCTGGCACCGAAGAAGCTAATGGATTCGGTTAGTGGGCTACTACACTAAGAGGATGGACGTGCGGCAGAGCTTGGCAAGCTGACTTCGTGAGTGGGGGCTGGTAGTTGACCAAGCGTGGGGATGGCAGCGAGGGAGAGAGATTTGGTGGGATTCGGCCACTGGTGGGGCAGAGAAATGTGGGCTGCAGAATTCAAAGGAAGGAGCTACAGTTCGAAGGAAGAAATTGAAACAGAAGCAGAACCGAAGGGATCGAGGGAGGTCGGTCCGTGAAGAAGAGGAAGCAGCTTGGCGTGAAGAGGAAGCTGCGGTATGGGGGAGGGGGGAGTCCACAAAAATATCTTCACAATTAATGTTTGGTCCCCCAAAAGTCTCCATGCTTATCCCTTGGTTCCCCAATTCTTTTTTGCACGTAAAATCCCACAATTAACAAGTTTTGATGCCAAATGTTGCAGCCCCATCAAGCCTACGAATTTCACAATTGTGGACTTCAATTTCTTGACCAATTCTCCAATTTGATGTCTAATTTTGTTGAAGAAGAAGCCCACACAATTTTCACATTTTCCCTGCACCAATTAGCTCACTCTGGAGGCCAAAAATCCCCTCTATTTGGCTCATTCAAATTTTCTTTCGTTTCCAAATTGTCCGAATTGATTTTCCATAAAAATCATGAGCTCTTCGAAAATTCTTCAAAGGATGAATTGACGTTTCTAAAATAAATCATGACATGACCGAACTTTCAATTTTTGAAATCGGGTTCAAATTCGCGGTTAATTTCAATCTAATGCGATTTTAGCATGACCTAACATACTGGGTAGCTTTTAGAGATTTTTAGTGCAATTGACCCGTGATCGATTATTTTCGAGCCACATTGTACATTTTCGACACATTGGCGACGCTCGATTATCGCAAAAATCTCGATATTTCAAATACGGATATATGGTACATAAATGATAGAAAAATCGATCTAGTGCCGTTCAACAGAAATTTTGCAATTAGGTGGAATCACCCACACACTAATCACATACCTCTATCGAATCAAACTATCTCCGATCTCTGATCGATTTTGATGGTGCCGTAATGACCTTTGCAGATTAGCACGATTGAGCAGTCGATTCTTGGTTGAATTCTCAAGTCTATTGCGTTTAAATTCCTTAATAGCTTCACCTACTAGGCTAGTTATCCCGTGAGTGGCCTGAAATAGCTAGTACGAGTACCTAGAGGGGGGGTGAATAGGTATATAAAAAATTTCTCGAAGCTTGCACGATATTTAAACAGTTAAAGATTCAATCGCAAGACTGAGTAAGGGAAAGAGAGAATTGAACGCTCGGTTTATAGTGGTTCGGCTTGATTCAAGCCTACGTCCACTCTTCTGCACTGACAGCCGATTGGCTGGATTCCACTATGATCAAGAGATGTTACAGTGTTGATCTTCCTTGATTTCTAGGTGTAGATGATCTACCACACTCACTCAAGGCGTCACCAAGTATATACTCTCTCTGTATACAATTTCGCTCGAACAGTCTCAAATAACAATCAAGGATCTTCAGACTCTGGAATTTTTCTATCACTCACACACTTAAAACAACTAGACGTCTTCCTTTTATACTCCTTCATGCCATCATAGCCGTTGGCACTTACCAAAGGAATTCCTCCAATCTACCCGTTGGACGGAATCAATCAAGAAGATCATCCGAGCTATTTAAGGAATCTGATGATAGCCCATCAATCCTGTTCGCCCATACAATCAGGATCTCGGTTTCCATGAATAGAACTTTCCAAGATTATTTCGTCGACCATCGGATCTTCAATCGATCATTAAAGAATTAAAGAATCCGAAACGATTATCCAACCAAAGAATCTATTCCAGAGGATAGGATCGAATCCTCAACCAAAAACCTCGGCTTTGGATTTCCTTCGTCACTGGATTAGAAAGACTGTCAGTGAGAATAGACTTAAGTCTTGAGTCCTGAGTCTTAAGTCTTGGGTCTTGAGTCTTGAGTCTTGGGTCTTGGGTCTTGAGTCTCGAGAGAACAAAGTCTTCAGACTTTAAACTGACGGTCTCCGAACATCCAGACTTTAGACTGAAAGAAACGTTTTGTCAGCTTCAAAATATTCTGGAAAGATTTCTCCAACATGGCCAACTCAAAGAAAAAGACTATAGGCGCATCGATCAAAAGCCCAACTCATTCAATTGAAAACAAAGCCTAAAATTTAGGATGTCACGTTATATAATAATCTTTGCAAGGGGAGCTGTTTCATGGCAATTGAATTGCAAAAATGTACTGCTTTGTCTATAATTGAAGCGGAATATATCACTATTACTGAAGCAGGTAAAGAACTCTTGTGGATGCAAAAATTCCTATAAGAGTTAGGCTTGAAGCAAGAGAATTTTGTTCTATATTGCGATAGCATGAGTGCCATCCATCTTAGCAAGAATTCACTGTTACATTCAAGATCGAAGCATATTGATGCGAAGTATCATTAGATCCAAGAAAAGCTAGAAGAGAAGCTCTTCCTACTTGAGAAAGTTCATACCGACAACAAAAGGTCTGACATGATGACCAAGGCCTTGCCCGTCGTGAAGCTTGTCGCTTGTAGAAGAAAAGCGGGCATGATGAACCTTCCCACATGAGGTGGAGGGGGAGATTTGTTGGCTAGGTCCACCTTCATGCGAGGCCCAACTAGCATCAAATAAAAAAAGAAAAAAGAAAAGGAAAGAACAAAAAGAAGTGGAAGTGGGGTCGTGTGTGTGTGCATCCAAAAAGTGAAGAAGAGAGAAAACAAGAGAAAAAAAAAAACTGCAGAAGCAAGGAAGAAGAGAAGAAAGGAAGAAGGCTGCAACTTTGCGGCTCCGATTCGAAGGCTAAATATTGACGAAATTGGCTCAAATTTCAGTATGTTGTTCGTGAGATCGAGGGCTACAAGTTGATGGTTTTTGTTTTTCAAGAATTGTCTCCGATTTTTCCAATTGTAGTTAAAGTTTTCTTGCTACAAACTTGTTTATCTACCTATGTTGTGAGAAAAAGATTATTGTAATGTTGATGTTGAGCCTTTAGTGTGTGACTAGAGAAGAATACTGTGTGTATCCTGCTATTTTTGGTGATTAGTAGATGTTTTTGGGCGGTCCGTGGTTTTTTCCATATTGGGTTTTCCACGTTAAATCCTTAGTGTTGTTATTTGCTTTGTCTACTTATTATTTCGGTATTATATTTGCATATTGTGAGGCTATATATTGCTGGTTGTTGCTAGGCGTTAAGAGATTTTTAGTTGATTTAGTTTCGAGGGAGAAATTGATCTTGGATTGTGATTGGCCGTGGTGGTGTGTCCCGGGTTCTCCCCAACACGACGTAAGTCAATTTGTCTAGGTCCGTGGATATTTATGGAAACGAAAAAAAAAAAATGATCAAAGTTGCATTTATGTAGAAATTGCATTATGGGAATTGATTCAATTCAAGCTTAAATTCCATTTATTTTGATGAAAGTTTTATGTTGGATAACATTTTTCTCATTTTCTAATGTTTAGATCGTAGGAAGATGAGATAATGCACTATCATCTCATAGTCAGCAAGATGCCTATACCTTGCATTCAGGAAAATGATTTTCTTTTTAAAAATCAGAAAATATTGGCTTTTCATAAATTTCCGTTTTCCTTCTTGGAATCAACTAGGAGCAAGCTGCATGCCCATCTCAGTTTATTTTCTTGTGGTAGAGGAAAAAATAGAAAGAAGCAAAAATCGAGAGGTAAAAGTAGAGGAATGAAACCCAATAACCTTCCTCATTGCAGTTGAGAATTTGGAAGCAAGAACCAACAGGAAATATCAATCACTTCCAACTGCAGAAACATGAACTTCTTGGCCGGTCGTGTGCTTGAAAGCACTTCATTTGTTCCAGGCTGACCTAGGAAATCACAAATGATCCACATCAACGGCTTCATCAAATCAAGCATGGATATTTTCTTGAGCTGTCACTTGAGCGATACCGCGTTGAACTTCTCATTGTTGACTTGGTGCCCGTGGCATGGGTGTATTCGAAAGGATGCTCTTGAACAAAGCATGTGCATGAGAGGGCAAATACATTGGGACTTCGCATCCCGATCCCAACACAGCAACGAACATGAGCCCTTCGTATTCCTTGATCCAACCTCCGAGCTGATTAGAAACCAAAGAGTCTTGTTTCTGTTTAACGTGAGTTACTGCACGAAAGCTTTTCTCCAGCTTGATTTGAATTGCGCTTACCATATTGTTTTGATTCCAAGGGTACCATTTATCCTACAGTTTGAGCTTAAGGGCTTTAACGTTGCGCTAAGCCGTTGACAAAGGAATGGCTAAATCTGTAGTCGCACTGCTCAAAAAGAAAAAATTTGATCTGTGAAAGTAAATATTTGGTACTATTAATGTCTAAAACCAAAAAAGGCATCTTGATGATGAATGAATATATAACTTCAATTATTGTCAATTAATGTTTATGCACTAATTCTACCAATTGTAATACAATCATGATTATATCTCAAATTAATCAAATGTTGCAAACTCTAATACGCCTTACCTATACATCCAAATGCGCAATTGGGTCTCTATGAGTTCTTTTAGAATCCACAACATCGATGATTCTGTGTCACTTTCTAAGTAGTGTTCTGTCGAACCAGGTCACTACGTAAGCGAAACTGCATGATTTATCTTCCCTAGGAATTTTCCATGCCCTTGATTTGAGTGAAGTTCTTGAATCATGAACAATTCCTGGCTAGAGTATAGTTCACTGGAATATACGAAGGGTCGATGTGGAAAGCTTCCTGCACCTCTTTCCTTCTCAAAGCGAGTACTAGTGTCATTATCCGAGTAATGTCCAAACCCATCTCTGTCAAGCAAATCCTACTTGCAGAGAAAAACTGAGGATTGAGTATCAAAGTGCTGTTAGGCTTCCTTACCGCTCATTTTCCAGCCTCTAAGAATAAATTTAGGAGCTATCTCAGCTGCATGGGGCTCACAGATGGTCTCATAAATAGGTTAAAACTGTCGATGTCTCCAAATTCATTCATGTATGCTTCATCCCAGGCTTTATTGCAGCCATCAGAATGTCTATCGACAGCTCAAAATTTCCGTATGTTTCGGTATGTAGTGTCTGAGATCAACCCATGATTCCACAGGTAATCAGCCATACCCGATTCTCCAGTTTCGTCGTCAAGGAGGGTTTCCTGGCTAGGAAATTTTTACCCAAGGAAAGAGCACTAGCTTAGTCCAGTTTAATAGCAAAAATGGATATGCTTTGACATGCAGATTCGACACTAGTCATCTCACCAATATTCCCTGTTGGGAAAATATGGCTTCGAATTGTGTAGAACAATGAAGACAGATTTTTAGAGTACTCAAGTTAGACTTTGAGGCGTGATATCACTTTCTTTAAGAATTTATTTGCCCACAAAGTTGCTAATGGTTACCAGCAAATATCCCCCATGATACAACAAAGTCTCAAAATTAAGAATACTATATAGCAATTCTAATATTTCTCTAGGATCTCTCTAAGAAACAATTGAAAAAATGATTGTGGTTCTTTTTTTTTTTTTTTTCAGAAAGAATGCTCAAAAAGATAATATGATCACACACCCGTTCTTCTGAAAACTGACATGTATATACATATAAAACAGTCTTAAAAACGTAGGTAACTTTTCGTGAAAGGTTGCAAAGAGAACAAATATTAGGGGTGTGCAAAATACCTGGGAACCGCTCGGAACCGGTGGTTCTTGAGGGAACTGGTCAGGTTCCCGGTTCCAATTTTTCGGAACTGGTGGGTACCGGTCAGGTTCCCGGTTCCATGGGCGGATCCGCCCACCCGGACCAGATGTGGCATCCGGGAATTTCAAGCCGAAATATTGATTTTGAGGGAAACGATATTTGTCTTTGAATGGCCATAGGGACAATTACATCATCGACCACAATATTTTATCTCTTGGACCGAACGCCTTATGAAATTGTTAATTGATTATGGGAATGTTAATTGATTTCTATAAATAAAAATCAAAATCAAATGCCCTAAAGTGGTGTAGGAATTATGGGCTTATTATTGATATTTTTCTATGGGCTATTTAAATTGGACATGGGACAACTTGGCCCAAAATTTTCGGGCCCAAAGCAAGCCAAGAGGCCCAAACCGTCGGCCCATGGAGGAGAACCAGATGGAGGCCACGCCACCTCCTCCATTTGTCCTCTTGATGCAGCCACTTGTCTCCTTGTTGAAGCCACTTGTCCTCCTCTTGGAGCCAAGTGTCCCTCCATGCAAAAAGGGAAGCATGCAAGTATATAAACAACCAAAAAGAAAGAGAGAGGGGGAGTGGCCGGTTTTGAGAGAGTAAGAGAGAGAGAGAGAGAGTTGTCGAGTGAGAGAGGGAAACCGAGAGAGGAAGAGGGAGGCCGTGCGAAGAAGAAGGAGGAGGATTCGTCCGCCCGTTCGTCCGCCGTTCATTACTGCTTTGTCATTGTTTGTTGCTGTTTTTTTGCTTGAATCTAAGGCAAGTAGAGTCCTAAAACCTACCCTTTGCTTGCTGTGAAGTGTGTGTAGAAGATGATAAATCGTGGTTGTGGTAAGTGGTGCAATTTCGGAGCTTTGGGGAGAGGTTTGTTGGTCTTGCATGCTGTTTCTGGAAAATCAGCTTGACTGTTCACGAGTTTGGGGGTTGCATGCGACTTTTTATTTGGAATTTCACTTCGACCTCTTCATGAGAGTTGTAGAGAACATCTTTAAGATTAACATACTCAAATTTGAGATAAAACGAACAAGTTTTTCTTGGTGAAACGATTTTTCCTTTGAAGACGTTAGATCTGGAAATGTTGTACTGAGCTTCACTGATTTCATGGACTATAAAGTGATTTTATTTTGAAAATATCACCTTGATATCTTAATGAAAGTTTTAGTATACTTCTTGAGGTAAAACATATCAAAAATTGAGAGGAAAAGAAGAAAGATAAGTCGGTGAAATCGTTTTTCTTTGAGAAAACCGGATCTGGAAAATATTACTTCGACCCAGTAAGACTCCGTGATTTTTATAAAATCATGTGGTCAAAATTTGATCATATGTTCTTAATGAAAGTTGTATTTAATATTTTGAGGAATAACATACTGAAACATTTGAAGAAATGAACATATATAAGTCGAAGAATCGAGTTTCTTTGAATGATGATAATCTGGAAAAGATAAACCCGAAAACAGGAAAGTAAGCTGGTTTTAACTTTTAGTCCGAAACGAATTCGACTTCGGTTTCTTCATAAAACTTGTAGATATAGATCTTAACTACAACTTGTCCAAATTTCAGAATTTTCTGAGTACATTTGAGGGTTCAATCGAAATTATTTCCGAAACTGTGCAAAAGTGATGCTGGAATTTCTTTTGCTGTGATGTATGGATCTATGTGATTGATGTGAAACTTTTTGACATTGTGTTCTT
This sequence comes from Eucalyptus caleyi, assembly GCA_014182885.2. Classification (NCBI taxonomy): domain Eukaryota; kingdom Viridiplantae; phylum Streptophyta; class Magnoliopsida; order Myrtales; family Myrtaceae; genus Eucalyptus; species Eucalyptus caleyi. The sequence continues at coordinate 15,913,659 of CM024476.2, forward strand.
CATGAAATATCTTCCTCTAGATCTTGTTTACATCATGTTAAATTCTCAGAATTTGTTGAGATTGTTTACTAATTTTCCAAGAATTTTCACTAAAGAAGTGCATTCTGTTTTATCCGAAAATTGGTTCTAGTTTTAAAAACCAATGAACTTCTTTATGAAATGTGATATCGTGGATGTTATGCATACTGCATATATATGGTGATGTTTGGCATATCATGTGACATCAAAAGATGGTTTAAATCTATGATATTGTTGCATCAAATGCCATGTTGAAAATTAGACATATATGTGAATATACATTGTGATAATGACGATACCGTCGAAGGTGTGAGCCGACGATGCCCCGGGAGCGTCGGGATGCCCAGAGGTTCGAATGAGTCGATGCCCTTTGGATGCCCGGTTGTATTACGATACATGCCCGAATGTCCTCGGGAGTTTCGAGATGCCTGGTGGTATACAATACGTAATTCCAGGGGAAGTGCCTGGTGGTATGTCAGTATGTAATTCCGGAAGCCCCAGAGGTGTGTGCCGGGGGGATACCTCGTGATGCTAGTTGGGATGCGAGATGCCCGGAATGTGGGGGTGCCGGATGCCCGGTTGTATTTTGAATACATGCCCGGAGGTTCCTCGCGATGCCAGGTTGGGTGCGAGCGATAAATTGTGGGATGCAAACATTGATCCCTGGAAAGAAAAACTGATGAGATCCTTGTGAAAGATAAAAATTAAAAGTGAATCATGTGCATAGGTGTATGCATATGGCATGATGCATGATCTACTTATGAAAATAAATTGATACTATTTGACATTGAGAATGCGATCATGAAGGCTTGAATGGATCTCATGGTGATGTATGCTTGATAGCATGGATGATATGAGTGCATGGTGGTATATGCACATTGCATGGTGATATATGCATGAATGCTTGATGATGAGTGCATGGTGGTATATGCACATATGGCATGAGTATGCATGAATGCTTGATGATGAGTGCATGGTGGTATATGCACATATGGTATGGGTATGCATGAATGCTTGAAGATGATGGCATGATGATATATGTATGGTTGCGAGGTGAGGTATGCTTGATATGCATGAAAGATATGTGCTTTGTTATGATACCTTGATTGTTCTGTTTAACGCAATGAGTAGTTTGGTGGATCTTTACTACTCAGTGGTTGTACTCACCCCTTTTGGGGAATAACATTCAGACTATATAAGATACCTTTGCTGCCACTGCTACCAGTAGATGGATCAAGTGGTTGGATATGACTGCGAGGAGGAGGATAGCAAAGGAAGGAACTTTTGGATGCCGACACTGATCGATGGACCTTAAGTATATGACTAAGGAGGAGATATCTGTCATCTTTTGAAGTATAGCCAAGTATAGAAGACTATGGCAATTTGATGTACTGATTTAATGATGTCCATCTGGTTTAAGTAAATAAAAGTGTTCGGCTTTTACCTATAAATGTTTAGTTGGTGTGCATCATTTTCTAATTATAGTGAAGAGAGTTGTTGGATATGCTTCCGTTATATGAACTGTGCAAGGGACCGATCAAAAAAAAAATGTAAACCCCCATGTTGTATGAACCCACTACACTTGGAATGGTATCAGAATGACATGTTATCAGGTCAAGCGAATGGTAATTGAACTGTGTCAACACTAACGGTTCGGGGGCCGTTCGAGGGTGCCACACAGGACTGAACCTTTTTAATATTAAAAGAAAAATTACTAAAAGAAACTCTAGATTAGATCTCATCTCCTCACTCCCTTCGTCTTCGGTTCTCTCTCTCTTTGTCTCTTCCTCGGTTCCTCCTAATTCTATCGCCATTTCGATTCCTCCCCGAGCGTTGACGCTGCCGCTGCTGCTCCTCCGCCGTTGTTGTTCGCCCTCTCATGTCAGCCACCACCCGCCACAGCCACAGAAAATTGTTTCGCGACCGTTCTATGTTGAAAACCAAAATTGTTTCGCATCAAGATCGGTTCCATGAATCCACCCGGTAACCGGACCGGATCGGCGGTCCAGTTCCCGGGTGGATCCATGCAACAAACGGGTGTATCCCGATTCCAATTTTTCGGAACTGGTCCTTAGCGGGCAGTTCCTGGTTCTAGGTCGGTAACCGCCTGCCCGAACCATGCACACCCCTAACAAATATATCCTTTCAAAAATTGTCCAGATGAACAAAGACGTCCATTCGAAAGAAGTTGAAAGAATGAACAATTACAACCCTTCGGGAAAAGTTACGAGACTAAACGAGTATCTTTTCCAAAGGTTGTCTTGAAAAGACACAAATAAAAATTCGGAATAATAATATTTTTTAAAATAAATAAAATTTTTATTTTTAATAATTTCTGAAAATTCTCAAAAAAAAAAAAAACAACAATTGAATTGATAAAAGTGCTAAGTTTGCCAAAATCACGCACCCGCACGTGGGTATGGTGGGGTCTAGCCCACACCCAATCATTTCTTTAGATACACAAAGGAAACCACACACTTATTAATTGGTCCACTTCCTCTCACTTTTTCTATGTGGGACAAGGAAAATGTACTTAGTTTGTTTTTACAAACAAACTTCCAACATTCCCTTCAGATTGATGATTGGTTGCGCGATCCCATGTTGCGGTTTACTATCAGTCGAGCGAGTTGAGGCACATAATGTCCTGGAATAAGCATTAATTATTAAACTCGTGCGTGACCTAAAATTACGTTATACATTAAAATGGCCACAAAAAACGCGCACTTGCACAGCTCTCTCCGGCAACATAGAAGTCTCGGTATTTGTATTTCGGAAAGATTTCGAGCCATTTATTGAAAAATGTGTGACTGTCCATGGCTGAGATGGAAAGAAAAGGAAATAACTTGAGACTTTTAGAAAGAAAGTATAGAGTGGAAGACTCAATAATCAAACCAGGGCAAATAGGTAGAGCAAGTCATTAAGTCTCGACCGATGCTGTTATCTCCGATTGACTCAGTGACGCTGAGGATAGAAAATCCAGCTCCAGCAACCACAAGATGTTATTATTCAATCTTCATCTTAAATATGGATTTCTTAGTGATGACGCATTGTTTATGAGTTTGAAAAATGTAATCCAAATATAAAGGCCAAAATGGATCATGTAGTCTGCCATCATGAAAAAGCCGTTACTTTGGTCTGAAGTTATACCATATAACAAGTTAAAAGGGTAAAACTAATCGACAGATATAATGAAAATGTTGAGTCTCCATACTACAATCTACACACTAATTATGTCACTATACTAATTATGTCACTATTTAAACTCGGCACATTTTTTTGGCAAAAAAAAAAAAAAAAAACCTTGGCACCTTCTCAATTGAGTTTCGTCTTAGAGAGAGGTGGGCCTAAAGTTTCTTGAGTTTGACTTTCCCTAATCAATAAAACCAAACAGCAAGTCATATAAGGTCATAGCCATTCGAGACATTCAACGAGCAAGTCTTAATCGAGATTTAATACGCAAAGCATTTTTTTTTTTTTTTTTTGTGAAAGGTAATAAATATATTGAGGAGAGGCCAAAAGTACACAATATCACGGCTTCAAAACTTGCACTCCAAATGAGAAGATCAAAAGGAGTGGAAGGATGCCGTGATGTAAAAGCCATGAACACGCGGCACACACCCTACAACACAATGCCAAAGACAAGCACTGCATAGACAGTCGGCATTCAAGCAAAAAGCGATAGCCAGGGAGAAGAGTAGCCCACAGCTCCAAATTGCAGGGACTCCACCAAGGCTACGAGTCCACGGAGAAAATGATCGGATCAATACCCCAACTTCATTGCAACCTTCTATTCCTAAAATTATCTTCAACGTTCCTGAAGGTGATAGCCTTATCTTGGACCACTATGAAAAGATGGTTCTTCATGGTTGGGACCGAAAGAGGCTGATCTCTGAAGATGATGCTATTCCTATTTTTCCAAATGATATGACATAGAGCGCCGAAGGAGAAAAAACAAATGCATTTATAAAAATCTTTACCCATCAAAAAAGTAGCATCCCAATGTAAATTGTCCCTCCAAGACCTGTTGCACCAAGGCAAATTACATCTAGCAACCTAGAAGAAAGCAACACTGGCCGTGACGCCTTAGCCAAAAAATAAATGATCAATCAAGTCAGGCATACCCTTGCAGAAAGTGCAAGCCCCACTAGTTATTCTTCCATGAGAAAGTAGGAGAGCTTGGGTGGGAAGCCTGCGATTGGCAATGAGCCAAAGGTTAAGTTAATATCGAGGCGATATGTCATTGTTCCAGACGAAGGGATGCTAGTAGACTCGGGCCCTCTTCCATCTAACGAATCCCATGCTGAAGCTACCGTGAAACGGCCCGACGGGCTATCCCTCCAATAGCAGCAATCCAAGTTCTGAGAGAGGGTCGGGAGAGGAAAACCCCACGACTCAATCACAACCTTACGAGCCTGCTCATAGCCTGAGAAGAGATCAGCCACAAAAGCCTATCTAGAGAGCACTAAACTGTAGATAATTGAGTCCGAAAAAATCAAGTTCAAAGGCCCCCTGGGGTGCCAATTATCAAACCATAAAGAGGTTGAGAGACTATTGTCAATTTCCCAGAAGAAGGCCTTCCAAAAGTCGTTTGTGAGGTTCAACAGGCTCTTCCAAGCCCAAGAACAATAGGTTGGCTTCCTCACCACCCAAAAGTTCTTGTTTTTTAAGAAGGTGGAATGAATCCATCTGCACCAGAGCGCCGCCTTGTCTGAAAACAAGAGCCAAATGTGCTTCAGCATGGCGGCCCTATTGCAATCTCGAAGTCTCTTGATACCAAGCCCTCCCTCCTCTTTTGGAAGGCAAACATCATCACAAGCTACCTTGGCACCACCCCTACCCAACTCCAGGCCTTTCCATAGGAATTGTCTAAGGAGTTTCTTCATCTGGTTCAATATAGCTATAGGTAGAACAAAAACACTCACCCAGTAGGCTTGTATGGCATGAAGAACTGACCTGATGAGCTAAAGTCATCCAATAAGAGAGAGAAAGTGTTGAGTCCAAGACTAGACCCTCGTTATAATACGGTTGACAAGGGAACAACAATCTCCTTTACCAAGCCTCGAAGTAATAATTGGAACCCCCAAATAATGTACCGGCAAGTTGCCTTCATGGAAACCAAGTTCGGAGAGAATCTGATTCCTTAACGAAGGCGTGCCTCCCGCCAGGAATATTTCACTTTTGTTCGGATTTGGATATAAGCCATTCCAAGAGGAGAAGATTTGAAGACCTTCTTTGAGGAGAACTACTGTAGGTAAATCAGCCTCACAAAACAAGAAGACATCATCTGCAAAAAAATAGATGGGAAAGACTTATGGCCTTACACCTCTAGAAGAATTTAAACTCCGGTCTCGAAGAGTACCCGACCAAGATTCCTGAAAACACCTCCATAATCAAAGTGAAAAGATAAGGAGAAATGGGATCACCCTGGGAAGGCCACGGCCACTCGCGAAGAACTCATGAAGCTCCCCATTCAAAGCAATTGAGAACTTGGGAGTGAGCACGCAGGTCATAATAAGATGAGTCACCATCACAAGAAAGCCAAAAGCCAAAAGAACTCCTTCCAAGAAGTCTTAATCAACTGTATCATAGGCTTTCCTGAAGTCCACCTTTATCGCACATTTAGGCAAGCAAGGCTCCAGATGAAAGCTAGAAAAGAGTTCCTTGGCGATCAAGATGTTATCGCTGATCCGCCTGCCCTTCACAAAGGCGCTCTAAGAGGGGCTTATCATGCTCTTCAAAACTGAAGCGACCTAATTAGCCAGCACCTTGGTAATGCACTTGTAAATAGTGTTGCAGCAGGTGATAGGCCTATAATCATCAACGGAAGTGGCACTAGGCACTTTAGGAACCAAAACCAAGATGATGTTGTTGATTTCCCTTAGGAGTTTGCCGGAGGTGAAAAATTCCATGACTGCCTCTGTTACGAGAGGTTCAACTGTCCCCTAGCTTTCCTTGAAGAACTCAGTCGTGAATCCGTCCGGCCCAGGGGCCTTTCCCCTAGGCAAGGAGAATAAGGTGTCCCATACCTCCAATTCGGTGACTAGCCTAGCCAGAAAGGCAATCTGGTCATCTGAAAGAGGGTGCTGGATGACCTCCTTCAACTCCCTAATCGAAGGCTTGGTCGGCTTCGCACGCAGTGCTAGAAGGTCATGACAATACTCAATAAAATGCTACTATACCAGTTGCGACTCGGTAATCTAGTTCCCCGAGGAATCAAGGATAGAAAGAATTATATTCCTCAATTGTCTCTTTTTGACATACTGATGGAAGAATTTGGTATTGCAATCTCCCTCCTGGAGCCACTTAACCCTCGACTTCTGTCTGAAGAAGGACTCCTTAAAGGATCGCAAGTCAGCAAAGGTACGCCGTTGATCATTTTCTACCTCAGCAAGATCAGCAGAAAAAGGATCCTACTGCAATCTAGCCTACGTGATCTCTAAAGCTGTCCTCACTTCTAGCGTCCCGGTGGAGATATTAGAGAATGAGTCTCTATTCATCTGCTTGAGCCGGTATTTAAGAGCCTTGAGCCTGGCCACAAGCCTATACATAGGAACTCCAACACCTAGATCTTCTCAGATTTGATTGACAATTGAATTAAACTCCAGGTGCTTCATCCAAAAGTTAAAGAACTTGAAATGCTTCCTCTGAGGAATCAAGCTAAGCACCTTAACCACCATAGGCATGTGATCCAAGATACCCAGCACTAGGAAGAACGCTTTCGAGTAGGAGAACTCAAGGCTCCACTTAGGGTTCACCAATACCTTGTCAATCTTCCTGGCCTTTTTGGTAGCCCCCGAGGAAGTAGTCCAAGTATATCTAAATCCTACAAACCTCAGGTCTTCTAGTTTGACCCACTCCAAGCACTGACTGAATTCATTAAAACAAGGGATCCAAGCATCAGAGCCACCAACACAATCATAAGGGTCTTTAATAGCATTAAGTCTCCCAAAACTAGCCACACTGAGTTCTGCAGATCAATGCTCCTAAGGATCAGGTCTTCCAACAAAGGTCTCTGGAGCGAAAATGAGTGATCGTCATAGACAAAAGACACACGGCAAACCACCCCGGAATCGAACCACATGAGGTTCCCATGAACCGCCTACTTAGTAATTGTAAAAAAATTCAAACTTAATCCATGAGGGATTCCAACCAACCCAGATCCTGCCCCTAGGGGAGAACTCATAGTTTGCAAGCCGGCATCAGTCTCTGATCAGTCCCCCAGAAATGGAATTGAAGAGATTATGTGCACTTTCATTTCCAATAAACCAACACAAAACAAGTGGTTTGACTAGACAAGGCTTTGGACCTCCACCTGCCTGATGGGGGTAACAAGGCCCCTAACATTCCAGCAACCTATATACATATTTACAAAAGGAGAAAAATCAAAAATTACCTCATCGTTGGAAGCTTGCGCCGGCTGGGGGGTGGGGTAGCTCTAGTCGAAGGAGGAGGAGGGTTTGGACAGAGAGCCAAGAGCTTGTCCTGGATGGTCTCAACATTCCTTCTAGCAAGTGGAGCCTTCGGCGGTGGGCATGGAGACAGGAGGTCATCATCCAAACTGCCTAGTCGGTCGGCGGAAGTATCCAAATCATGGCGCGGGTTGAGCGAGTCAGCCGTTAAGGCTTCAGCAGGGCTGATGGGGTCCTCCTCTCCAGTAGCGGGAATAGGAGCATCCGTCTTAGAAAGGATCTGTAGGTCTCTAATGGCCCTATGCGTTGAGGTCGAGGGCAGAGACTTCGCAACAGCAGTAGCATTTTGCTTGGTCGAATGCTCCTCATCACCTGAGCTAACTGAAAGGGTCGAAGTGTGGCATCCCAAAATTCATGACGACCTCCAATTACATTAAAGTCTATGAATAGGTGATGGAAGTACCATCAAGTTATTTTATAGCCATTTAATCCATAATTTGCAATAAGATTTATGGCCAAGCTTTTAATGGATAATTATGTGATAGGAAAGAAAATTCCATCATTGGCCATGTGTATTATAAATTGAAATTTATGGATTTGTGACTACAAGTTTTATGGCCTTATTATTTTTTGCAAGTTAGGTATTTATTTAAGTGGAAAATGTTAATAGATTATTAAAAGGTTAGTGGGCCGAAATTCTTAGGCCAAGCTAGCCCAAAAACCCAGCCCAAGACCCCCACCACTTCGGCCCAAAGCCACGCCCATGAAGCCCATTGGGCCGTCAACCAAGCTGGCCCCAAGCCCAGCCGGATGGAGCCCCTCTTGCATGGCAAATTGCCAAGTGTTCTTCCCTAGTTGCCAAGTGTGGCTGCCCCCATTGGCCATCTTGGGCGGCCACATGCAGCTTTCAATCATTTCAAATGATTGAAGGAAAGGGAAATTAAGAGAGGGAGAGTGGCCGATTTTGGTGAGTGAGAGAGAGAGAGAGCTGTCGAGAGAGTGAGAGAGGGAAACCGAGAGAGGAGGAGGAGGCCGTGTGAAGAAGAAGGAAGAGAGTTCGTCCGCCATTCGTCGCTGCTTTGCCTCTGTTTGCTGACATTTTGTGCTTGAATTTAAGGCAAGTAGAGTCCTAAAACCTACCCTTTTCTTGCTGTAAAGTGTGTGTAGAAGATGATAAATCTTGGTTGTGGTAAGTGGTGAACTTTCGGAGCTTTGGGGAGACGTTTGTTGGCCTTGCATGCTATTTCTGGAAAACAACCAGCCTGACTGTTCATGAGTTTGGGGTTACATGCGACTTTTTATTTGGAACTTCTTCATGAAAGTTGTATATAACATATTGAAGTATAACATACTAAAATTTGAGACAAAATGAACAAGTATTGCGGGGTGAAACCCTTTTTTCTACGAAAAAATTAGATCTGGAAACTGTTTTGTTGACCTCTTGGTGATTTTGTGTGTTGCATGTGACTTTTATTTGGAATTTCACTTCGACCTCTGCATGAAAGTTGTAGAGAAAATCTGGAAGAATAACATACTGAAATTTGAGATAAAACGAACAATTATTTCTTGGTGAAACGATTTTCCTTTGGAGAGACTAGATCTGGAATTCGTTGTGATGACCTTCAGTGGTTTCGTGGTCTGTAAAGTAACTTTCTTGTTGAAATTTCACTTCGATTTCTTAATAAAAGTTGTAAAGGACATCATGAGGTTTAACATATCAAAAATTTAGAGAAAACCAACAAGAATAGGTAGGCAAAATCGTGTATTTTTTGGAGGTAGTTAGATCTGGAAATTTCGGTACTAAGAACAGAAGTTTTAACCGCCTATATTTAATTACCTAGGACGAATCTGACTTTGATGCCTTCATGAAATATCTACCTTAGGGTCTTGACTATCACATAGTCGAATTTTATAATTTTTGGAGGTCGATTGGGTATTTAATCGGAAATGTTTCTAAAACCGTGCAATCTGATGTGTTCGGACTGTGTAAGTTGCAATGCGTGGACTATATCGTTTTGGTATGAGGTTCTTTTGGAAACGTGTTCTGCATGAAATATTTCTCTTTATGTCTTCCCTACAACATATTCAAATTTCGTAATTTTTGAAGTTCATTTGCCTATTGAACTAAAAATGTTTCAAAAACTGTGCAAGTCGAATTGTTAGAATAGTAGTGCTGTGTTGCATGGTCTGTACCGAATTATATGGAAATCTTTTGGTGTAGTGTTCTTCATGAAATATCTGCTTTTATGTCTTTACTATCACATGTTCGAATTTCATAATTTTTTAAGGTCATTTGGGTATTTAATTAAATTTTTTTCTAAAAGTGTGCAAGCTGGATTGGGCGAATTTCAAAAGCTGTAATGCATGGACTATTCTGTTTTGTATGAAATTCTGATGGTGTTGTGTTTTTCATGAGATATTTGCCTTTAGGTCAGAAAAATTAGTAAATGACATTAATAAATTCTGATGGCGTTGTGTTCTTCATGAGATATCTGCCTTTAGGTCTTGTCTATAATGTGCCAAGTTTTCAGAATTTATTAATGTCATTTACTAATTTTTCTGAAGTTTTAATTAGAGGAATGCATTCTAATTTATTCGAAAAACTGATGTGTTTTGAAAAATAAATGAAATTCTTCATGTGATGAAATACTTTGAGTCGTTGATTTTGCTGCATATGTGATGGCATATGGCATGTTAATTGGCATGAAAAGTTGGTTGAGATCCTTGATATTGTTGCATCAAATGCTATGTTGAAATTTAGATACATGTATAAATGTAAATTGGGATAGTGACAAGACCGTCGGAGGTGTGAGCCGACAATGCCCCGGGAGTGTTGAGATGCCCATAATGTGGGGGTGCCGGATGCCCGGTGGCCTAGTGGCGTAATTCCGGAGGGTTCTCAGGAGTCTTGAGATGCCCGGTGGTATACGGTACGTAATTCCAAGGGGAATGCCTAGTGGTATGTCGGTACGTAGTCCCGGAAGCCTCGGAGGTGTGTGCCGAGTGGATACCTCGTGATACCAGTTGGGATACGAGATGCCCGGAATGTGGGGGTGCCAGATGCCCGGTTGTATTTTGAATACATGCCCGGAGGTTCCTCGCGATGCCTGGTTAGATACGAGCGATAAATTGTGGGATGTAAACATTGGTCCCTAGAAAGAAAAAAACTAATGAGAGAATTGAAAATGAATCATGCGCATGGGTGTATGCATATGGCATGATGCATGATCTGCTTATGAAAGTAAATTAATGCTATTTGATATTGAAAATGCGATCAGGAAGGCATGAATGGATCTCATGGTGATGTATGCTTGATAGCATGGATGATATGAATCATGATGGTATATGCACGATGGCATGGTGAGATATGCATGACTGCATTGAGGTATATGCACATATGGCATGGTGATATATGCATGAATGTTTGACGATGAGTGCATGGTGGTATATGCACATATGGCATGGTGATATATGCATGGATGCTTGATGATAAGTGCATGATGGTATATGCACATATGGTATGATGACATATGCATGGCTACAAGGTAAGTTATGCTTGAATGCATGAATGATATGTGCTTTGTTATGATGCCTTGATTGTTCTATGTGACGCAATGAGTAGTTTGGTGGTTCTTTACTGTTGAGTGGTTGTACTCACCCCTTTTGGGGAATAACATTTCAGACTAGATAAGATACATCGGCTGCCACTGCCACCGGTAGATGGATCAAGTGGTTGGATATGAATGCGAGGAGAAGGATAGCAAAGGAAGAAACTTTTGGACGCCAACACTGATCAATGGACTTTAAATGTATGATTGTTGGAGGAGATGTCGGTCATCTTTTGAAGTATAGCTGAGTATAGAAGACTACGGCATTTTGATGTAACGATGAATGATGTCCATCTGGTTTAAGTAAATAAAAGTGTTTGGCTTTTACTTATAAATGTCTTAATTGGTGTGCATCGTTTTCTGAATATAGGGAAGGGAGTTGTTGGATATGCTTCCGTTATATGAACTGCGCAAGGGACCGATAAAAAAAAACAATATAAACCCTAAGGTTGTATGAACCCACTGCAATTGAAATGGTATCAGAGTGACATGTTATTAGGAAAAGTGAAAGGTATGTGAACTGTGGCAACCCTAACGGATCGGGGGCCGTTCGAGGGGTGCCACACAGAGCAAGTTCCCTAAAAGGAGGGTACTTCTTTTTCTTTCCCCTGCCTTGATCATGAATCAAGATTAGGGCCTCGATTAACCTGGAAGACTCCACACTTGGGCTAGAAGGAGAGAGCACAATCTTCGGGGGAACACTAAAACCCCTCAATGGCTCCCGAGAAGAGACTGAAGGCACGACCTTCACTGGTGCAGGGACTGTCAGCCTTCGGGACTGCCCCTCATTGCCAGAGCTAACCGGCCGGGAGGAGGGTTCATCCTTCGAAGGCATGGCTTTCTTCTTTTTCCCCTTAACTTTGAAATGGCTAGTATGAACACTTAGAGAGGGGTGAATAGGTGTGAAGACAAATTTTCGCAAGATTTAATAGAAGTAATTTGCCTTTTAGAAGATAACAAATTATAAATGAATTCAACCTTAAACAATTAAATAAAACATCAAACAAAATAAAGGAGTTCAGGGAAGAGAATAAAAACACAAAGTTTATAGTGGTTCGGCTTAGATCAAGCCTACATCCACTCTCCCACGCTGACAGCCCACTAGTTAAATTTCACTGAGAATCAAAAGAGATTTTACAGCAGTGCGAACTCGACTCACAATGAGAAGTCTCTACGGGTCTCTCACAAAGTCTCATAACACCTTCTCTCTTTTGTTTACAACTTTAAGCTTGATGAATGGAATATTAAGGAACTAGAAAACTTCAGACTTTGAAATTTTTCTTTCACGCACACCCTCAAACAGCTACAGAGTCCACCTTAATACTCATTCATGCCTTCACGACCGTTGACACTTTACAAAAGAATTCTTCCAATCAACCCATTGGACAGAATCAATCAAGGAGATCTCAAGCCGTTTGATGATTGAGATGAAAGCTCATCAATCCTGTTTGCCCATACAATTAGAATCTTAGTTTCCATAAGTAGAACTTTCCAAGTTTGCTTGCTTTCCTAAAGATTTGATTAACAAGATTAAATCCAATAAGGATAGTCAATCATGTGATGCTATATCCAGCCATAAGATCTTCCATAAACCATACTAATCGAATCCTTGAAGAAATTAAGATAATCTCATATTTGAATAAGTCTTCATTCTTGAGTAGCATTCGGTTTGGAATCTATCGAGTAGATAGACTTTGAACCTAAAATCCAGCAGTCTTCAGACTTTGACACTTCAGTTTGGAAGTCTTCAGACTAGACTATGGAAAGATTTTGTCAGCTTCAAAACAATAAATGAGTTTTCTCTAATAATCTCCCCTTTTTTATGATGACAAAACTTTCCTACAGATTTAAGAATTTTTGACCTGTAAAACAACTCTTAGGCAACACATAATATCTTATAAAAATAAGTTAATTAAGACTTGGATAGCATCGATTCTGCAACCACATAAAACATGTTAATCTTGAAAGGGTAAGATAAATAACTATCCAACCATAATCAGTATCACCAAAAAAAAAAAAAAATCATTGCAAGCATTAAAAAGTTCAACAAATAGGTTCAACAGTCAAATAGCAGTCAAACAAAAGTCTACCAAAAGTTAAGTCAACAAAAGTTCAAAAAGAATCAAATGTCAAATCTGCACATTCTCCCCCTTTTTGTCAACAGCAAAAAGTGGAGAAGTATAAAAAGTTTGATTAAATCAGGGCTGTTTGGGGATGCGAACAATCTAGAAATCCCCCATAGACTAAATTGTCTTCTCCAACTTTCTCACAATTTCCTTCAACTTCTCAATATCTTCACCTTTAATAGTCTCTTGAATTTAAAGCTTAAGTGCCTATATCTGGTCGTGTAGAGAATCTGAAGTAGATTGCAAAGCTGATCGGAGGTTCTTGATCTCATACTCCATACCACATTGCTGTGCCTTTAACTCCAAAAGGAGCTCTAGCAACCTCTGAAAGTCTGTTGTAGGTTCGGTTGATGCATTAGGTTCAACCAAATTAATTCCAGGAGAGTTGATATGAGTGGGATCATCAACAGTTCGATCATCAAGACTTGGAGAGGATGCCTCAACATCAGCTTCAGGAAATTGAGAGGCATAGACATCCTTTGGAGCGACAGGAGATCTACTAACATCATCACTGGTAAAAACAGGTGAAAAAGAAGTATCTATTTTTGCAGTAGCTCCCTCTGTCTTTGTGGCTACAGGTGGAGAAGAAAAGTTTTCTTCTTGTTCTACTCAGCTTCAGCTCCCAAATGATATTCTTTTTCTATTTTAGCTCCTGCAAATCCACTCCTAGTCTTCTCAGAATCCTCTAACAAGGATACTACAAATTTTGGTTCAAAAGAGTCATCTTGACCCTCTTCCTCTTCGGCTTCTCCGCCTTCTTTTTCTCTTTGTTCTCTTTGTTCTCTTCTCTGCTCTGTTTCTTCTCTTTCTTCTCTACTCTCGGGCTGCTCAAAACTAACAAAACTCTGTAAATTTTTCAAGGCAAATGCAAAAATGGTGAGATCATCCTCATCCTCTCTGTCTTGCAGGATAAGGGCTCTTCTCTTCTTGATAGGTTCACTCATAGGCTCCTTGCCTTTTCTTTTCTATGCGATAGTCTTGCTTTACTTTGCTGGGGGATTTCTCCTTAAAGCGCTCTAAAGCTTTATTTAATGCCTTCAATCTCATTTTTTATATCATTTTCAATCCTATCACCATAAAAGCAATGGTTCTAACACAGAGAGATGCTAGAAACTGAATTTGAAAGTGTCGAAACAGTTGAGTGACCAGCGCAGAATAAGGGAATTGTCCTTTTTCCTTCACAACAGTCCTGTACATGTGCATTAGGATTGTGTGTGGTAGTGAGAACTTCATCCCATTAGTAATGGCAAACATCAGTTTTGCCTCAGAATGGGAGACATCTATCTTGGAGGTTGACTTGGGTCGAATGCAGTTGATCACAACTTTATGTAATAAAATGTTTGAGGCAGACATTCTAGAGTAGATAACGCGGCCTTCAGCAAGTCTGTCCCTAACAAGAGACATTGTTGCATGACCAACAAACACATTTATTAGCTAGAAACTCCCTCTCTCCACACTAATAATATCAGCCAAAGTTGTTAAAGAAGACACCTTATTGTTTTGAAGCTGACAAAACATTTCCAAAAAGTCTAGTCTAAAGGATTATAGACTCAAGTGTTATTGTGGCACCCCTTGACAGCCCCCAATCCATTAGGGTCGCCAATGTTCGATTACCATTCTCTTGCTTGACCTGAAGGTCTATTGATCCTGGGGGTTTACATATTTTAGATCGGTCCCTGCGCAATTTGTATGGCAGAAGCACATCCATTAACTCCCTTCCCTATATTCAAAAAACGATGCACACCCACTAAACATTTATAGGTAAAAGCTGAACACTTTTATTTACTTAGACCAGATGGACATCATTCATCTCGTACATTGTTGACACCCGAAATTTTAAATCGACATTTTAATCATTCATTTTTGCAAAAATATAAAAAAAATAAAGAGCCAAGAAAAAAATAAATAATAAGAAAGAAAACAAAAAGAAAACAAAACAAAACAAGAAAATGAAATGAGATGAAAAGAGAAAAAAATTAGAAATAAGGAAAACAAAAAAAAAAAAAGAAAAAGGAGAGAAAAAAAAAAAAATAAAAGAAAGAAAAAAATAATAGAAAAGGAAAGAGGGGACTCTGGGGACGAGGACTCACGCTCTCTCGCTCCCGCTCTCTCTCCTCACACAGTCTCTCTCTCCTCTCGGACGCCCGCAAGCTCTCTCTCTCTCCCCGGGGGTTTTTTCGATCGCTCTGGCTCTCCACACGAAGGCTCTCGCTCCTTACGCAGTGGCTCTCTTCCGTATTCTCTCTCACGCGGGGCTCTCTCTCTCGGGGGAACGCGAATTCTCTCTCTGAGGGTTCTCGGCTTCCACTCGTTCTCTCTGAGGAATCCCTCTCTCAATCGCTGACTCTCGCTCGATCAGTTCTCGAAGGCGAAGCAGCTGCCGGCGGAGACATTGGTGGTTACAACGATGATGATAGGGGGTTCGATCGGCTAGGGTTTTTCTTCCATTGGCGAGGGATCCAAGATCGGAGGCCGGCTCTCTAGGATTGGCTGGGGTTTCTTCTCTCGAACTCCCTCTCTCTCTGATTCTCTCTCTGGTTTGCTCGATCACGGCGCCATTGGCGAAGACGGTGGCAGCGATAGCAGTGACGACTATCAACAGCGGATTCGACAGCGGCGACAACAGCTTCCGTTTGTCTTCTCGTTTTGTTTTTTCTGATCTCTCTGTTCTGGTTCGGGCTCTCGCTCGCTCACTCAATCAATCGAAGATTGGAGGCCGAGGATCGCACGTGAGCCCTCTTTCTCTCTCGATTCGTTAAAATTTTTGGCCTCTGGTTCCTCTCTCCCGTCCTCTCTCTCTGACCTCGCACATTTTCTCTCGCATCGGATCTAATCCGCTGGAATGGCCGGTCGAGGACCTCGGAGTTCAAGGCTCAGATTCGCACGATCCGCTCGGTTTGCAGATTATATAACTCCCCTGTGACAGCAGCGAAGGCGACAGTGGTGGCATTGACGATTCCGGGATATACATTCTTCAATCCCATCACTCGACATCTACACTTTCGAGGTACGTGTTTCTGTGCTCTGTTTGAACGATTCTGATGGCATAGATTAGGATGTGCTCAAATAGCATGATCGACCTAAAATAAGCTTGTTCTGATGTTGTTGTGATGGAAATAAAAGTGAATCGTCGATTCATATTCTTGTATAAACTCCTTGATGGAAATGCATATCACATGTTTGGGGAAATGCCTGAGTAAAATCTACGCTTTTGTTCTTAGTCCTCTATGTGTTTCGGGTTCATAGTTTGTTAGATAAGTTCGATAGATGTCTACCGCCTCCTTTTGCTTTGTATGTTTTTGTTTCGACGTCTTTTGTGCGCATGCTATACTTCTGCGTAACTGGTTCTCAGCTGTCAAAGTTGAAGGTTGGTGGTATTCGTGGCCATAAATGGCATTCGCATGGTAGGCAAGCTGCAATTTTTTTGATTTGGTTGTGTGTATCACCAATCGTGATTTGTTCATTTCTTTTTGTGCCTCTTTCGATTTGATTTGTGTAAATGAGGTGTATATGTAATGCATGAATGTTATATAGTCTCAATGTAAGACATGAAGAACCAGCATTGTTTGTATCACTGTGCTTGCTGCTATCTATGATTGTCTAGCTTGCCACGAATATACATGTTACATTCTAGTCACCTTGTTGTGTTTGTACCGATGTGTGATGAGCCGTGTTGTGAATTGTGTCAATTCTTTGTGTGTTTGCTGTTTTGACTTACTGCAATTTTCTGTTTTGGCTAAAACGAGGTGTTAGATAAAGTTTTTTGACTTCGAGCCCTTCTAGACATATAAAATACACTTCTAGAGCTTCGATTTGATATGTTACACACCCTGACAGACGTCATTTGGTCAATGAAAAACACCTACAAAGTCTGTCAATTCTGCAGTAGTTTTAAGGTTGATTTGCTGTTCTGCAATTTTCTGTTTTGACTGTTATAAGCTGGTTGTTGTGGTTTTCTGAGTTCGAAGTCTTGATGGAGGTCGAAGATGGTTCGATTATCTTTCCAATGAGCTATAGAATGCCCTAATCGGACTTCATTTAATATGGTTTTTGTCTGTCCGAAGTCTGGTCCAGAATCTGCCAAATATTTGTCTCTGTGTTCTGAATGACCTTCTGTGCAAATGACTTAATATGAGCTGTTTGTTGTGGTTTTCTGTGTTCGGAATCTTCATGGAGGTTGAAGATGGTTTTATTATCTTTCCATCGACCCATAGAACGTTTGATCCGATGTCGTTTACTACCTGAAAATAGCTCGGCATTTAGTACTAGTTTTCTGGAAAATTTTGGTGTTCTGACTTGCTCTCTGTTTCGGATGACCTTTCGTGTAAATCACTTGAAATGAGCTGGTAGATGATGTTATTAGGACTTAATATCTTCTAGAGATTTTTAATAGAATTCTCAAGCTTTCCATAGACATATTATATGTGGGATTTGGCCATCATTTGCGCTGCCTGATGCTTCTTGCAAAGAGCACTAATCTGCTGATGTGTTCTGCTTGTTATGATCTGATCTGACCACTTATACAAATGGCTTTGTTTGAGCTAGAAAAAGACCGAATTTGCAATTGTCACCTAATAGGAATTCATAAAGGACACCTTGAGCTTTCTAACGATGCCTAGTTTGCTCAATTTGCCCATCATTTGCCCTGCTTTTCTTGTTCTATAGATCAAGTTTTGAAGTCTGAATTTGTCTTGACCTGCAGTGCTGTCTTGTCTCTATGAATCTGACTGTCTACCAATTTTGTGTGATCTTATACATAATGATCATGAGGATAAATTTTCAATGAAATCTGTCCATAATATCCATATCCATCCCATGTTAAAATTTGAGAATTTTTAAGGTCAAGTAATCTTAGAATTCAAGTCGACATGTAGCAATTTAAATTGTTATGCATTTTGCTCCTAATGACAAGTCACATATCAATGTTAATGGATTTGTGTGGCCTTTTGCACATGGATTTAGGGCTAAATGTCTAAATCAAACATTTTCTTCACATTTAACCCTGCGTCATGTTCAAATTTCATGATTTTCATGCATTGATTAGGTGGCTTAACAAATCAGTTATCATGCATCATTCTCTGATTTGCTTATGATTGATTTGCATGCTTTAGCGACTGTTGTTTTTCGGCCATGAATTTGACTTTGCTTGAACTTGATACGCCTCAAGAAATTCCATTCATGAAAGTTGCTCTTTATAAAAGTGCTTGATTTCTGTGCCTTTTTCTTAGAGCCGATTATACATGGGTTCTAACCCAATTGCTTTGATCTTAGTTGTGATGATTGTTTCGTCCACTTGTATGCACCTAGTCATAAATTTCTTAGATTAGGTTTAGATTAGGACCTTGAAGATGGAGAAGGCATGAAGATGGTGTAGGTCGATGTCCATTCCGACAATTTTCATGTAATACCCATTTTCCCGACATATGTCTCGGGCTCCATTTGTTGTATAAAATCCGACGAGTTGCGGGTTTCTTTTCTTTTTCCATATATTTCTCTTTTATACTTTCTTTTAGGTTTGCATGATAGATTTACTGCTTTTCTTGATTGTTTACTTTATGTCTTGCAATTTCAATTCCATTGCTTGTTTTCTTTTCATTTTTTAGAAATAGAATTGAATGAAAGTAATCCACCACGCATGATCATTTAGTATAGAATTGACGATCCTGAAAATGTAAAAAGAAACGCATTGACACGTTAGGAAAAACACAACATACTGTTTAGGTACCGAAAGGGCGCTAATAGCAATATTAGCGTAACCCAAGTCCCCGAACCTAGATATCTGGTTGCGTAGGAATCGAGGGAACACTCCCGACCCTCGATTGGGTTTCTAGCCGACCCCCAAAAAATGAGGTTAGTGGCGACTCCTGTATATTTTTAGGTTGTTAAATACCTAGATCGTTTAAATAAATCCACTGTCACGCAGGGTACGAGCTTGGGAGAGCTCGCGATCTTGAAATCAAGTACCCCTAAACCCGACATTTTCCATCCTTCGATACCTCTCGAGGGGCGGCGAGATCGGGTCGCGACATACATCAAAATGCCATAGTCTTCTATACTCAGCTATACTTCAAAAGATGACCGACATCTCCTCCAATAGTCATATACTTAAAGTCCATCGATCAGTGTCGACATCCAAAAGTTCCTTCCTTTGCTATCCTCCTCCTCGCGGTCATATCCAACCACTTGATCCATCTACCGGTGGCAGTGGCAGCAGAGGTATCTTATCTAGTTTGAAATGTTATTCCCCAAACGGGATGAATACAACTACCCAGCAATAAAGATCCACCAAACTACACAATGCGTCAAATAGAACAATCAAGGTATCATGAATAAAACACATATCATTCATGCATTCGAGCATACCTCACCTTACAGCCATGCATATATCACCATGCAACGTGCATATACAACCATGCACTCATATCATCTATGCTATCAAGCATACATCATCATGCAGTTGTGCATATATTACCATGCAGTCATGCATATCTTGCCTTGCCATCGTGCATATACCAACCACCATGCAGTCATGCATATCTCACCATGACATCATGTATATATCACCATGATTCGTATCATCCATGCTATCAAGCATACATCACCATAAGATCCCTTCACGCCTTCGTGATTGCATTTTCAATATCAAATAACATCAATTTAATTTCATAAGCAGATCATGCATCATGCCATATGCATATACCTATGCACATGATTCAATTTCAGTTCTTATCTTTCACAAGGATCTCATTATTTTTCATTCAGGGACCAATGTTTGCATCCCACAATTTATTGCTCGCATCCAACCTGGCATCGCGAAGGCCTCCGACACACACCTCCGAATATCCGGCACACACCTCCGGGCATCTTGCATCCCACCTGGCGTCACGAGGAATCTCTGGGGCTCACCATGAAAATGGTTACCCCTACCCTCTGGGCATGTATCATAATACAACCGGGCATCCCAACACTCCCGGGGAAAACTTCTGGGCATGTATTCATAATACAACTAGGCATCCAAAGGGTATTGACTTATTCGAACCTTTGGGCATCCCGACACTCCCGGGGAAAATCTCTAGGCATGTATTCATAATACAACCAGGCATCCAATGGGCATCAACTCATTCGAACCTTTGGGCATCCCGACTCCCGGGGCATTGCCGGCTTACACCTCCGACTATATCATCATTATCACAATGTATATTCATATATATGTCTCATTTTCAACATGGCATTTAATGCAACAATATCATAGATCTAAATCATCTTTTGATGTCACATGATATGCCAAACATCACCATATATGCAATACGCATAACATCCATGATATCACATTTCATGAAGAAGTTCATTGGTTTTTGAAACTAGAACCAATTTTCGGATAAAACAGAATGCACTTCTTTAGTGAAAATTC
Source organism: Eucalyptus caleyi (assembly GCA_014182885.2). Taxonomy (NCBI): domain Eukaryota; kingdom Viridiplantae; phylum Streptophyta; class Magnoliopsida; order Myrtales; family Myrtaceae; genus Eucalyptus; species Eucalyptus caleyi. The sequence continues at coordinate 15,934,231 of CM024476.2, forward strand.
TTGGAAAATTAGTAAAAAATCTCAATAAATTCTGAGAATTTAAAATGATGTAAAAAAGATCCATAGGAAGATATTTCATGAAGAACACCATGTCAAGAAATTTCCACATCAATCACATAAATCCATACATCACAGCAAAAGAAATTTCAGCACTACTTTTGCACAGTTTCGAAATAATTTCTATTAAGCCCTTAAATGAACTCCAAAATTCTAAGATTTTGATATGTTATAACTGAGATCTAAGGGTAAAATTCTCATGAAGAAATAAAAATTTAATTCCTTCTCTATTAAAAACTATAATTTTATAACTCTTCCTATCTCTCGGTTCACTGTCTAGATTCATCCTTTTCAAGGAAAATCATTTTCCCCGATCATTACTTGTTCGTTTATCCTCAAATTTTATTATGTTGCTCCTCAAGATGTCTTCTACAACTCTCATCAAGAACACGAGATCAATTTCGGAGTGGATAATTTCACAAAATTCACGGAATCACAACAGATTAACATAACAGTTTCCAGATCTAGCTTCATCAAAGAAAATTGGTTTCATCAAACTATACTTGTATGTTTCCTTTTAAATTTTTATATGTTATTCTCCAAGAAGTCCTTTACAACTTTCATCAAGAAGTCACAGTCAGATTCCAACTAGAACATCGCATGCAACTCACGAAATCATCAAAGGTTGACATAACAATTTCCAGATCTAGTTTCTTCAAAGGAAAATCATTTCACCAACCAATAATTGTCCGTTTCATCTCAATTTTTATTATGTTAATCTGCAAGAAGTCCTCTACAACTTTCATCAAGAATTCAAAGTCAGATTCCAACTAGAACATCGTATGCAACTCGCGAAATCATCAAAGGTCGGACTGTTTTTCCAGAAACAGAATACTAGGCTAGAACACAACTCCTATAACTTCAAAATTTCGCACTTCATCCACATCCAAGATTCACCATTCATCACACACAAAACACAGCAAGCAAGGAATAGATCAATGGACTATACTTGCCTCTAATCCAAGCAAAACACAGCAAGCAAACGGTGGCTCGACGGCGACAACGAAACTCCTCCTTCTTCCTTTCTCTCTTCCTCTCCTTCGCACAACACTCCTCTCTCTCGGTAACCCTCTCTCTCAAACTGCCCACTTCTCTTTCCTTTCCCCCCTCAATGATTTGCAATCATTGATTTTTGCATGACTTCTTACACTTGGCTACAAAGGGGCAACACTTGGCATTTTTGCCATGCATATGATGGGCCTTCCTTTTTGGCCGGGCCTCTCCCTCCTTCCTCTCTTCTCTTGGTCGACAGCAGCCCCTCCTCCTTTGGGCTTCGTGGGCCAGGCCTAAATGGCCGAATGGTGGGGTCTTGTGGGCTGGTCTTAGCCTAAGAATTTCGGCTCACTCTCCTTTAAAAATCTAACCTAAACCCCCACTCATCAAAATACTAATTGAAATTTATATAACCATAAAACTTGCAACATGGATTAATAAATTCCAACTTATAAAACACATGGCCAAGAATAGAATTTTCCCCATCAAATAATTGTCCAATAGAATGCTTGGCCTTAATTTATTGTGATCCATTGGTCTAAGGCCACACATAATCCTATGGCACTTCCATCCCCTTTCCATAGGTCTTAATGCCTCTAGAAATTGCCATGAAATTTTGGAATGCCACAATTCTCCCCTCCTTAGAGAATTTCGTCCTCGAAATTAGACATCACCTATGTCTCTTTAAACAAGTGAGGGTACCTTTCCCTTATTTCATTTTCACTTTCCCATGTGGCTTCCTCCACATCATGATGTCGCCATAATATCTTAACCAATGGCATTCTCTTCATCCGTAGGACTTGTTCCTTTCGATCTAGTACTTGCCCATGCTCTTCAATGTACCTCACTTTCTCATCCACTTTGATGGCTTCATGATCGAGTATGTGACCAAGGTCTGGCTGATACTTCCTTAGCCATGCCTATACTTTTCTGAAAACTATTGTTATACACAAATTCTACCAGGTATAACTTTTCATCCCAACTTCCTTTAAAGTCAAGGATGCAAGCTCTTAACATGTCCTCTAATGGTTGGATCACTCTTTTCGTTTGTCCATCCATCTGTAGATGAAAAGCAGTACTAAATGAGAGCTTTAATCCCTAAGGCGGTTTGAAGACTTCGCCAAAGGTTTTGAAGTAAATCTCGAATCTCGATCAGACGTGATAATTACAGGAACACCATGTAAGCGTACTATTTGGCTTACACGTATATCGGCAATTTTATCCATAGGATAATCTACGCGAACTACTAGGAAATGGGCAGACTTAGTCAAGCAATCTACTATCACCCAAATAGAGTTGTGACCACTTGATGTCCTTGGTAATCCTTGCACAAAATCCATCGTCACATGATCCCATTTCAACTCTGATATATCCAATGGTCTCAATAGTCCTATGGGTTTGTGTTGTTCCGCCTTCATTCCATTCCATTAGTGGTACTAGTGAAGGGTTCTATAATTTGATCCTTTGCATAATTTCAAGCTCTATCCTAAGTGCAACCAACAATCAAATTCAAATTTAAAGAATTCCACCTCTCGGCTCAATCAAACACACCAGTTAGCCAAATTATTCCTATACCTTTGTCACCATCAATTCAAGTCTAGAACCATCAAAATCGACACCATTAACAACTCATCTGGTTCAGTCCAACAAAGACATTTACTACGCTTTCACTGCAACATAGATTCAAGCCTAAAATATAGCATCATTCATTCGGTTCAAATATCGATAGTCCACCAAGACTTATTCAATTCAAAGATCGACAATCCACCAAAATAAGAACTCGTCTAGTTTCCATCGAGTATATCTCATGTCTCACCCTAAAAGATCATCACTTGGACTAATCACTCATCAAATCCATAATTTGAACTTCCACCATTTCACCTTGGAGAGAGTATCACCACAATTGATCATATCCACTAATTCCACATACCCTTTTCAAATTGAGATCATCACCAAAAATTAAAAGTTGACCATCATCGATTAAACCTATTATTCCAACATATAATCCACAAATAATTTCATGTCTCATATGACCACTCAAACTCATGACTTCCAAGATCAATCTATACATACTAAATGCCTCAATGTAATGCATCAAGACTTCCAATGAGATCCTCTAATAGGAAGTCACTACTTAGCTCAAATGATCATAACTTAATCCTCAAATTCATAACTCACTCTCCATAATTCACTTCTTAAGCCTTGTTTGCAGCACTACGCTTAGATGTTGCGCATGTTCTTTAGGTCCTTTAGAATATATCAGGATATCATTAAATGAAGACAATCACAATTTGATCCAAATAAGGCTTAAATATCCTATTCACTAAATCCATGAATGCAGCTAAGACATTCGTCAATCCAAATAGCATAACTAGGAACTCATAGTGTCCATAGTGAGTCCTAAATACGGTCTTAGGAATGTCTTCTTTATTAATCCTTAGTTGATGGTATCCCGACCTCAAGTCAATTTTTTTGAAAAGACTGAACTTCCATGTAGTTGGTCAAATAGGTCATCAATTCTAGGTAATGAGTACTTACTCTTAACAATTACATGATTCAATTGCTTATTATCAATGCACAAATGCATCAACCCGTCCTTCTTTTTCACAAACAAAAGTTCTACAAGCTTAACCATGCTTCCGCTGCGCCACTCTGATAGAATTATCCCAGAAACACTACCTTCCCAGTTCCATTCATAGATTGGTTCATTCTTGCCCCCTTTTGCCATCCTAGAAGCCTGCCAGGAGTAGGGGTGTGCAACGGGAACCGCCCGAACCGAGAACCGGCCGGACCGGACCGAACCGGCCGGTTTTGGGCGGTTCCCACAGTCGGCGGTCCGGTTCCCGGTTCCTAATCTTGGAACCGTTGGCCGGTCGGTCCGGTTCCCGGTTCTAAGGTGGGAACCGGACCGAACCAGACCGACCGGACCGAAACAAATTTTTTATATATTATTTATATACATAGAATTAATAAAATATATAAACATGATAACTTATTGCAACTAAAATTGCAATTTGAGGTAGCATCATCTTATGTGGCCAGAGACCATTAAAACTATTTTTATTACTCTTTTAATTATAGAAAAAAATCTCCTTGTTAGTTTTTGTTGGAAATATGATTTGTTTTTTTTTATTCTAATTATCTAAATACGGTTAATTGATTCTATGAATCCATGAGATTGGATATTAGGATAGTAATATAGGAAACAACATATTTTGTATATTCTTTCCTATTGTACTCTTTTCTTGTATTATTAATAGATGTGTAATACATGTACAAACACAGCAATACACAATACAGAAAATTCCTCCAATTCCTTCTTAGTTTTTGTCAATTTTCTTTCTCATTTTCTATCAGTTTCATCTTCTACTTAATGTGGGACTAAGGTTCCATGAGACCCACAAGGCACTTCAAGCCTCCAAGAGTCCCACATTGACTAAACATTTAAAGAGCAGAGATTGTCTATAAAATCTAAGCCATGCATAACTTTTAGCCAAATTATTCACGGCTTTCATGGTTAAAGTTAAATGTGAAATACACGAAGTGTGAATCACATTTGAATATTTTGCACATGGAAACATGTGTGATTAGTTTTGTTGAATTGCTCAAGAACCGAATTGGATTGATCGGTCCGAAGCACGATCACTCTTTAGTGCAAAAAAGTAGAGCCGATTTTATTGGACCGGAACAGACCGGACCGGAACCGATGGTCGGTCCGGTCCACGGTTCGCAATTTTGGGAACCGGTGCTCCCGGTCTAATTCCCGGTTCCAAGGTGGAACCGGACCGAACCGGGAACCGATCACCCTTAGCCAGGAGCCGCTCCTTGTTCAGGCCCTCTAACCTCGGCGTCCACTCCCCGCCCTCATCAGACCGGGTCATTATAGGTACACCAGCTTTCGCCTGGTTCGAACCCAAACTACACATCCACTGGAGGGTCTCATTTCAATAGAGACTAACTTACAGAGATATTATCCACTAAGCCTATCCCATACGAAGTCTCACGGTTTTACTCTTGGCGCATGGGTAAGTACTATCTCAGGAGATCATCCATCCTAGTCCATTGCTTACGGAGCTAGTCCATTCCTATGATGAGGTCAAAGTTATACATAACTATCACTACCAAGTCCATCTCTAGATCTCATTCCCTTAGGGTTATCTCACACATCTCACATGCTAAAGATTTGTTCATATTTCTCATAATCATCTATATTTTTCGGACACAAATGAATACGTGCCACTCATATCAAATAACGCATATACCTTCTTATCCCTCTATCGAAATCATACCTGAGATAACATTTTTAGAAGCTTCCACTTCCTCTTAGGTGACCGCATACACCCTTCCTTGTGCTAGTGGCCTCTGTGGATTCATTGGTAGGTTTGGTCCACCAGAACTTTGTTGTACCTGTCACACCGAGCTAACATTTGGCTGCGACCTCTCTTGTGGACAATCTTTCTTAAAGTGACCTCTCTGCCCACAGCCAAAACATTTCAATCAATCATTACAGGGTCCTGGGCCATGCTGCCCATCACACATTCGACAAACATCAGGCTGATAGGGTGCTTTCCCTATATTCAGGCCATCCCTAGCTCTTCCAAAATTTCTGAAATTGCTCTTTTTCTTAGCCTCCCAAGTCTAACCTTGACCAGGATAGGGTCTCTTACCCCTTCTGATATCACTAAAGCTCAACTGTCTCTTAGACTCTGATCGCTCTCTCACCAGCTCTTACTCTACTAACTGTGCCCTTTCATAAATCTCATGAAAATCCCTTATATTCAAAGGCACCAGTTTTTTCCTAATATCAGTCCTCAATCTTTTTAGAAATCTCTTAACTTTTTTCTCACGATCCTCAATCAATCTGAGAGCATACCTAGACAATTCAAAAAAATTTGCCTCATATTGATCCACTGTCAACTCCCTTTGTTCCAATTGAACAAACTCAGTGATCTTCTTATCCTTAGCACAGTCAGAGAAATGATTCCTATTAAAAGCTCTAACAAACTCATCCCAGTTTACATCAATACTTGGTGGAAAGATCGTTTCCCTTGAAGCTCTCCACCAAAACTTTGCATTTCCCTCTAGCTGGTACTCTGCCAAAACTATTTTCTCAGCATCACTACAGTCTAACAACTGGAAAATCTGTCTTATCCCATCAATCCAATGTTCCGTCTCCTCAGGACTTCCCATTCCACTAAACTTAGGTGGCTTCAACTTCAGAAATTGCTCCACCAGTCCTTGAGGGCGACGTTCCACTCTAGATTGTTACTGCACTTGTCTTTCCATCAGATTTCCAATATTGGCCATTGCTTGCAAGATGTCTTCCATTCGAGGTTTAGCCCTTGCAGCAGAGGCTTCAGCCCTCGATGGATGTGCACTTCCAACTCGCACCATTACTTTCCTGCAGCTTCTAAGCATTTACCTCAGGAATAATTTGTAACTCAAGGTCTCCATTTACAAGCAAATATAACTATATAAGTAACATAAACATGTTACCGACACTTAAAAGCAACTCATAATAACTAGTAGAGATCTATGAGTGAATACCCATCACTCGTTATTCAAAGTTACCCAACTATTCCAGTTAATATCCTATGGTGTGCATTGTCATCATATTCCTCAATTTCCAAATGAGGCTCCTTATCACTCCAAATAGACCATAGCTCTGATACCATTAAGATGTGGCACCCCTCGACGGCCCCCAATCCGTTAGGGTCGCCACTGTTCGATTACCATTCTCTTGCTTGACTTAAAGGTCTGTTGATTCTAGGGGTTTACATCTTTTAGATCGGTCCCTGCACAATTTATATGGCAGAAGCACATCCATCAACTCCCTTCCCTATATTCAGAAAACGATGCACACCTACTAAACATTTATAGGTAAAAGCTGAATACTTTTATTTACCTAAACCAGATGGACATCATTCATCGGTACATCAAAATGCCATAGTCTTCTATACTCGGCTATACTTCAAAAGATGACCGACATCTCCTCCAATAGTCGTATACTTAAAGTCCATCGATCACTGTCGGCATCCAAAAGTTCATTTCTTTGCTATCCTCCTCCTTGCGGTCATATCCAACCACTTGATCCATCTACTGCTGGTAGTGGCAGCAGAGGTATCTTATCTAGTTTGAAATGTTATTCTCCAAACGGGGTGAGTACAACTACTCAGTAGTAAAGATCCACCAAACTACACAATGCGTCAAACAAAATAATCAATGTATCATGAATAAAACACATATCATTCATGCATTCGAGCATAACGCACCTTACAACCATGCATATATCACTATGCAACGTGTATATACCACCATGCACTCATATCATCCATGCTATCAGGCATACATCACCATGTAGTCATGCATATATTACCATGCAGTCATGCATATCTTGCCTTGCCATCGTGTATATACCACCATGCAGTCATGCATATCTCACCATGCCATCGTGCATATATTACCATGATTCGTATCATCCATGCTATCAAGCATACATCACCATGAGATCCATTCACGCCTTCGTGATCGCATTTTCAATATCAAATAACATCAATTTACTTTCATAACCCTCTCTCTCAAATCGCCCACTTCTCTTTCCTTTCCCCCCTCAATGATTTGCAATCATTGATTTTTGCATGGCTACTTACACTTGGCTACAAAGAGGCAACACTTGGCAAGCTTCTCTTGCCACTTGGCATTTTTGCCATGCACATGATGGGCCTTCCTTTTGGGCTGGGCCTCTCCCTCCTTCCTCTCTTCTCTTGGTCGACGATAGCCCCTCCTCCTTTTGGCTTCGCGGGCCAGGCCTAAATGGCCGAATGGTGGGGTCTTATGGGCTGGTCTTGGCCTAAGAATTTCGGCACACTCTCCTTTAAAAATCTAACCTAAATCCCCACTCATCAAAATACCTAATTGAAATTTATATAACCATAAAACTTGCAACATGGATTAATAAATTCCAACTTATAAAACACATGGCCAAGAATAGAATTTTCCCCATCAAATAATTGTCCAATAGAATGCTTGGCCTTAATTTATTGTGATCCATTGGTCTAAAGGCCATACATAATCTTATGGCACTTCCATCCCCTTTCCATAGGTCTTAATGCCTCTAGAAATTGTCATGAAATTTTGGGATGCCACAATTATAGTCTGAAGAACTTAAGACTCTTAATCAATATCTGATGACTTTTAGAATTTAAGCTCAAAGTCTGACCTCACTGATAAATTCAAGATCGACGAGAGAAGACTTATCCAGATGCAAGTTTGTCTTCAAGGATTTAGTTTGCGGAAGATCTTACAGCTGGAGATAACACCTTGTGATCAATTTTTCTCATTGGAATATATTTGGATAATCAGATCTTTTGAAAGGCGAAATATCCTTGGAAGGTTCTACTTGTGGAAACCAAGATCCTGATTGTATGGGCGAGCATGATTGATGGGCTATCATCACATTCCTTAAATGACTCGAGATCTCCTTGATGGATTCTGTCAAACGGGTAGATTGGAAGAACTCTTTAGGAAAGTGCCAACAGTTATAGAGACATGGAGGAGTATATAATAAAGACTATCAAGTTATTCGAGTGTGTGCGTGAAAAAAAATTCCAAAATTTGAAACTCTTAGTTCTTTGCTATTTCAATCGTTGAGCTTAACTTGTACTCAAAAGAGAGAACAAACATTTGTGAGACTTTGAAAGAGTGTAGTAGAGTTTCTACACTGTGAAGTTGAGGACGTGAGACTGTATAATCTCTTTTGATTCATAGTGAAATCCAGCCAGTGGGCTGTTAGTGCGGGAGAGTAGACGTAGGCTTAGTCTAAGCCGAACCACTATAAATCTTGTATTTCTATTCTCTTTCCCTAAACTCCTTATGTTGATTCATAGCTTTGTATAACTGCTTGTAGTCGTTTACATCTTTAGTCTATTATCTTCTAAAGTTGATTTGATTTATTAAGTCTTGCGAAAATTTCTTTTAACACCTATTCACCCCCCTTAAGTGTTCGTACTAGCCCTAACAAAAGTGTTTACATCCCTCACAGTAACACGAAATCTATTTGCGTCTAGAAAAGACAAATTCGAATTGAAATAAGCCGTTAATTCAGGGTAAGCGACAATAGTCTCAAAGCAAAATTTCTCAAATTGAAGGAGAGCAAATTTCTCCCTTAGGTTCACCTTCAAGGAATCCAAGAAATCAAAATCCACAGATCGAGGGTTCATCACCCCTCTTTTCAGCAGTCTTGAGTAAGTTTTTCTGTGGTCCTTAGAACGAAACAAACACGCTCTCTCACCACACACATCAGCAACAACGCCCATCCTAGGCTGAAAATTCGCATACATTCTTTCATCATCATCTTTTACCTCCAGTTGATTAAAGGAACCAAAACAGTGATCAGCGGGAAAGTTAGCAAACGTCTTGTCTGTCGTTCCTGTGGACACAATGCCCAACCTTTCCATTGTTCGCAAAAACTAAGTCTTGTTTCTATATCCTCTCTCTTTCAGAAATTCATCAATAAACATCATTGCAATTCCACCCTGTTTCAACTGATTGTAAAGTTTAAAGATGAACTAAGGTTTTGACGCTCTTACAGGTTCAACATCTTTCAAAATCTCTTCTTCCACTGGTTGGTGTGGAGGATTATGAGTGGCACATTGTGAAAAATGTTGCTGAGAATGTTGTTGTTGCGGAGGAGAATCTTCTTCCTCGGTTAAGTCAAAATGCGTAGGACCCTCTTGCATATTCTGTGGTCCCCTGTTAGCGATCCGAGACGACTTCCTTTGGAAAGACATCTTCAAAGTCAAGAAGGATTCCACAAACACGTTCGGAAGAGAAAGATGAAAACTTGTAGAACAAGCTTGAGAGTAAAAACGAGAGAGTAGAAAGGAGAGAGTGGAGTAGAAAGTCCGTATTCTAGGGTTCGGTGAAAATGCTCAAAAGGAATACAAGGGTATATAAGGAAGATGAACAGTCATGAATAAAAGAAAAATGAACCATCACAAAGATAATTGTCTTTTTCGAAATAACTGAAAAATAAAACTGCCTTTTTTAAAATGAAAAATGTCAAAGATTCAAAATTCAATAATAATATTTTCTAAAGAAAAGTCTAAAAATGAAATACCTGGATTCAAGACTTTCTTTTTTGAAGAAAAGTCTTGGAAACTTTGAGTCGACCAATCTTCAAACATTAACTAGTAGGGGGTAAAATATTTAATTTGGTACGAATAGATTCAAATAGATTTTTCTCCGGGGGGTTTTGTAAATATATATGCCAGCTGATTCTTCGAATCAATAAACTGAATCATAATCTCCACATTTTGAACATGATCTCTTATAAAATGGTGTTGAATCTCTATATACTTTGCCATTGAATGAAGAATTAGGTTCTTTGTGAGATTTGTAGCACTGGCATTGTCGCATTTAATCTTAGTGCACGATTCTTCAATTCCAAAGTCTCTTGACTGTTGTCTTATCCACAAAATTTGAGAACAACAGCTCCCAAGAGTCACATACTTTGCTTCAGCTATTGATAAAGTTATAGTACTCCGCTTCCTTGAAAACCAAGATACCAGCTTGTTGTCAAGTAGTTGACAAGTATCAGAAGTACTTTTTCTATCAACTTTACAACTTGCTAAATCTGCGTTTGAATACCCAAGGAGACTAAAGTCTCATTCTTTGGGATACCACAAACCTAGCTTTAGAGTAGTTGCAATGTATTTGATGATGCGTTTTGCAGCACTTAAATGAAATTTTTTGGGGTCTAATTGGAATCTAGCATAGATACAAACATTAAAAAAAAGTCAGGTCTAGATGCAGTAAGATAAAGAAGCGAACCAATAATGCTCTTGTAAAGCTTCTGGTCTACATTATTTCCTCCTTCATCTTTATCCACCTTCGAAGAGCTTGACATTAGTGTCTCTGTCTTTTTGTAGTTCTCCAATTTAAATTTCTTAATGAGATCTTTTGCATACTTCTCTTGGTGAATGAAGATACCTTTATCCAATTGTCTAACTTGCAATCCCAAAAAGAAAGTTAACTCACCCATCATACTCATCTCGAATTCATCCTGCATATATTTAGAAAATTTCTTGCATAGGTTTTCATAAGGGGAACCAAAAATGATATCATCAACATGAATTTGAACTAGCAGAAAGTCTTTACCCTCTCTTTTTATAAACAAAGTAGTATCTACCTTCCCTTTAACAAAGCCATTTTGGGTTAAGAATTTACTTAACATTTTATACGAAGCTCGAGATGCTTACTTCAATCCATATAGAGTCTTTTCAGTCTATAGACTGAGTCTGGCTTTCTTGGATCTTTAAATCCAGGTGGTTTGTTCCACATAGACTTTTTCTTGGATAAATCCATTGAGAAAGGCACTTTTTATATCCATTTGGAATAACCTGAAATTTTTAAAACAAGCAAAAGTAAGTAATAGTCTAATTGCTTCTAACCTTGCTACTAGTGCATATGTCTTGTCATAGTCTATTCCTTCTTCTTGCGTATATCATTTAGCCACGAGTCTTGCTTTGTTCCTGATCACTTTTCCTTTTTTGTCCATCTTGTTCCTGAAAACTCATTTTGTTCCGATACTAGACTTACCTTTAGGTTTAGGAATTAGCTCCCAAACATCATTGATGCTGAACTATCTGAGCTCTTCTTGCATAGCTTCAATCCAGCTTTCATCAGACAGGGCTTCTGCTACACTTTTGGGTTCTATTTCAAAAACAAGTGCCAAAGCACTAGATTATTCATGTCTTTTGGATCTAGTACGAACTCCTTCATCAATGCTTCCAATAATGAGTTCTTTGGGATGACTTAATTTATGCTTCCAGTTGCTGGTAGGTTTGAGATTCTGTTGATCCTCTGCTTCAGTTGAATCTTTTGGTTCCACTTGAAGGCGATCTCCAGAAGTCTAAACTACTTCGGGAGAAGAAGACTTTGTAAAGTCTAGAGCAGGTTCAGAATCTTCAAATTAAGTCTGATTCAGTTGATTCTGCATAGAATCTTGAAACTTGATATTCGTAGATTCTTCCACAGATTGAGTCTTCTTGTTTAATATTCTATATGCTTTGCTTGTAGTTAAATAGCCAAGAAAAATTCATTTGTCTGATTTTTCTTTAAACTTTCTAGTTTGATCATTTGCATTTTTCAAAACATAACATTTGCAACCAAACACATGGAAGTAAGAAACATTTGACTTTTTTTCCTTTTATACACTTCATATGGAGTTTTCTCCAAGATAGGCCCAAGAATACTCTGTTTATGATGTAGCAAGCTGCAGAAATCGCTTCTGCCTAAAATCGACAGGATATATTGCTCTCAATTAAAAGAGTTCTGGCTATCTCCTATAAACACCTATTCTTCCTTTTCACAACTCCATTTTTCTCTGGAGTGTATAGAGAAGAGAAAACATGCTGGAAACTAGATTCATTATAGAATTTCGCAAAATCTTGATTTTCGAATTCACCTCTATGGTTTGTTCGTATACTTGAAATAGTATAACATTTTTTATTATAAATCTTCTTTGCAAACTTTGAGAAATAAGAAAAGGCTTCAGACTTATTTGCTAGGAAGTAAACCCAAGTAAAGTGAGAGTAATCATCCACAATTATTAGGCAGTACTTCTTTCCACCAATACTTTGAGTTTTGGTTGGTCCAAAGAGATCCATATGCAAAAACTACAAAACTCAATTAGTAGAAACTTGATTTACAGATTTAAAAGAATTTCTAACATGTTCTCCCAAAACGCATGGAGTGCATAAATCAGTCTTTTGATAAGTCAGGCTGGGAAGTCCAGGAACAAGTTTCTTGGAAGAAATCTTGGCAATCTGCTTCATGTTAACATGGCCAAACTTTCTATGCCAAAGATTTGCTTCATCTTGAATAGAAATAAGACACTGAGAACTTTATGGTTTTATATCTAGAAGGTAAATGTTTTCATGCCTTCGTCCAGTGAAAGATTGAGAGAAATTGTTACTTATTCTCAAACAGCTACCTTCTTGAGACAGAGACAGAGTTCATCTATATACTTCGAGACTTTAACAGGTATCTTGAGATTGCTAACCTTAATTGCTTTGTCTGAGTCTAAGTTAGAATTTGTTTCCGAGTCTAAGTCTGATTCTGAATTGGCCATCAAACATATATTGGCGTGTCACGACCAAATTTTCGGGGTGTGAACCACCTAAGGTTTGGCTAATGGATTGTTAAGCCCAGACTTAACTCGGGCTCTCTCAAGCCCATACCAATTCGCGACTTAGGTTCAAGTTATTAACATGCAATTAATTTTCAATTAGGAGTCGCCACTAATCTATTTTTGGTGGGTCGATTAGAAACCCAAGTAAAGTAATGGGAGATTTACTTTACTCCTACGAACCAGAGATTTGGGTACGGGGACTTGGTTACGCTAGATTTCTCTAACGCCCTTTCGGTACCGTTTCTTTTATTATGAAAAAATGTTTGTGCAGACAGCTTGAATTGATTTTAAATCTATTTCCCTAACATGTGAAGCGATCATGCGGGTGCGCAAACCACCAATTTAACACCCAAGTAAAGCAATAAATAAATTGCAGAACTTATCTCGTAGCAACGAAAGCATATGTGTTGTTAGTTTAGAATTCACATCAGCGGTCCTAAATATGCTTTCTAATTAACACGCAATTTGCTTTTTTTCACTTATTTAATGAAAATCATGCAATATGCAATGCATGCCACTAATTTAACATGAAATGATATGACATGGCAACATGACTTAGCTATATAGCAATATGACATAACTAAGCATGTAGTCTATCCTAAGCATAAGATGGATTTATTCTAAATAATTTTTGTATTTTCTATGAGATTCAAAATTAAAGAAATGCAACATTTAAATATGCAATCTAAATTAATCTAATGACTGACAATTTCTAATTAAATGGACCTAACAAAAATCACTAAATGACGTGCATTGTATGAACCTAATTCTATATGACATGCACATGGTTTTTATTCTAAATAAGCATGCAATTTATTCTAATATGCAATGACGTATAAAGGATGTCCTAATTCTACATGACATATGCATGATGACCTTTTTGTGTTTTTGTTTTATTAATTTCAAAATTAAGAATTGTCAAATTATTAAACATGCAACCTAAGTAAAAAAGACACTAGCAACCTAAATTGATTGATTTGATTTTTATTTTTGAAATTCGAAATAAAATCTCTATTCTAAATATGCAAGATAACAAGAAATATTCTAAAACAAACCTAATCCTAACTCAAATGTTTTTTTTGGATTTTTCCTTTACAAAAATAAAATTGATTCAACCAACATGACGGCAAATCAGATAAGATATGATTGATATCCACAAATTGGCGAACCGTATCTCGCGCATGAGATCGGGTTGGCCAATTTCTAAATAAATCGCGAATCGAATCTCAAGCGTGAGATCGGATTGGCGATTTTCCGTGCGGTGCGAGTCGGATTTGGGCGCGAAAATCGGACTGTCAATGCTTCTCAAATTTCGAATATCAGTCAGGGATTTCATACGAGATAGCGATCTCATAAATTAGGCAATAAAAATATATGAAGATCAATTTAATGAAAATTATTACTTAATTGCAATATCACTCGGATACCATTTCCAAACTCAGACGGACAAATCATGCGAATTGCGATGGTGATGGCTCTGAGTTCGGTGGAGGACTCGCCGGAGCATCGAGGGTCGTCAATATCACTGGACCGATCTGGTGGTGCCGAGCAATGATGATGGGTCAAGAAATTTTTGATAGGTGCCTGAAGTTCTCGGAGATGGGCCTGGCTCACGAAGGTTCTCTTGGACTTCAAACTGACATGGTGCTTTTGACCGGGTTCACGTGTCCCTCTGACCCAAATAACCTGCACACACACAAATTCCACACCGTAAGCAATGGAAAACAAATCTTCAAATTTAAAGCCAAGCCTTTGTTGAGGATCCTTTGGCTTGTTGCCGTAATTATGTGAATTTTGAGGCTCAGATGGCGGTGATGGACAGCGATGTTGATGACGATAGTGTGAGCGGCGGTTTATGGACTAGATCGCCAACGATGATGGACCGAAAGTTGATTGTCCAGGCTTGACCTTGACTCAACAATGCTGGGCTGATGTTGAATAACCGCTTGGGATTGCTGGAGTTCAGTTAAAAGACCTTCCATCTTGCCTCTAAGTTGTCGACAGCAACGACTCGAATAGAAGAAAGTCGATGTCCCTAGTACGTTGCTGAGGCGGTGAGAAACGTTGGAGCAACTCACGTCGAGGCTTTGTGGCTCAGCACGGAGTCACGGACGGAACGACGAGGCATTCGAGAGTGGTGTAAGAGATCATCTGGATCTGCTGGATTATCTCTGGAAGTTCGATTACGTCAATTGATCAAGATTTGACTTGGCAATCCTAGCTCGGAAAAGTTATCTCCAAGAATGGGACCGGCAAGGAATGATGTAAGGATGAAGACGAGGACGAGTTCACAGATCCATGGTCAACTCGACACAACTCAGCAATAGCAGCAGGCAATAAACAACAACGATCGTTGCGGGAACTCGGCAATTCCAATTCGATCCTACAAGGCCAGAAATTCCATGCACGCATGCAAGGATAAAGAGGAATTGTCGGTGCTTGCTGAGCAGTGTCACCAGCCTCCAGGTCAGTGGAGCGTTGGGCGTACTCCTCAAAATAAATTGCTAAGATCGCTTGTAAGGTGTCCAAGGATGATGACGAGATGCACTGATGATGTGATGAAGTGATCTGCGCATTCTTGATGGCGTGGCCGCATGTGGGACTCCCTTTTGTGATGACTCCTTGAAAACGTGGACTAGATGTAATGGATTATGCTCTCTCCTTGAGCGAAACGTCGCCAGCGCTTCGCCACCTTCTCCCTTTTGTTATGCGAACCGGATTCTCTCTCTGCGATCTGGTCTTTTGACAAAACCGTCGAGCTTTTCTCCGATCTCTCCCGATATATCTCTCTTTCTCCAAAACCCCTTTTGTTGTGCGGCCGTATATTCAATGTGTGGCCTTCTCCTCAAACCCTACGCATTTAATCTATTTATAGGCCATGGTTAGGGTTTTAATTTTTCCAAATCCGTATCCACGAAAATTCCTTTTTCCAAATGCAATATTTGCTTTAGGATTGCAAGAGGATTCTTCTAAAATTTGAAATCTCGCACAAATCAATCCGTAAAATCTTTCCGAGGATACGGGCTTGGGCCGATTTACTTCTTTCGTGGGCTTAGTCCAATTCACCAAATTAATATTCTGAACCATCAATTCGAACCCAATGTAAATGCAAATTAAAATAAATGCACCTAAAACTATATGCTATGCAATTAATTAATTAACTAATATTTTTTTAGGGGTTAAAATTAATCCCTAATTTTTTAATGTGATAAATAATTAAATGGGTCGCCAAAATTTAGGTGTCAACATGGCGTATCCTTCATCACTTTCCTTACATTCAGTATCGCTCCATGTTTCTACTTTGAGAGCCTTTTCGTATTTCTTAGTTCTTCCATTCTTTTTCTTCAACAGAGGATAGTTAGGTCTGATGTGCCCATTTTTCCTGCATTCGAAGCATATCACATCTTTGTTGTTTTCATTGTCCTCAATTAGATTCTTCTGGAATTTTTGAGTGCTCTACTTCTTCCAGTTGAATCTTCTTCCCTTCTTATTCAACTTTCTAAACTTCTTAATCATAAGTGCTAGCTCCTCATCGTCCATGTCATCTTTTGAATCTGTATCATCAGAATTATCGCTAGACTTTAAAACAATTGACTTCTTACCTTTGGAATCTTCTTCCTCATTGATTTGCTCCACTTCATATGATTGAAGTGTGCCTACCAGTTCATCTATTGAGAGAGGCATTATCCCCTAGGTTTCTCTAATTGATGTCTTCACGTCATTCCAATCTTTGGAGAGTCCTCGCAACAGCTTATTGACCTTCATGGGTCCTGAGATTGGTTGTCCTTGGTATGCAAGGCCATTTACAATCTCTGTAAAACGACTAAACATATCAGTAATGAATTCTCTAGGCTTCATCTTGAAGGCTTCATACTATCCGAGTAGAATATTGATTTTTGTTTCCTTTACTCAATCAGTTTCTTCATAGGTAACGTGTAACCTATCCCAAACTTCTTTTGCTGTTTCACAAGAAGAAATTCGATTATACTCAGTGGGAAATAAAGCACAGTATAAAGAGTAGATGGCTTTAGCATCAAGAGCTTGTCTCTTGGTTATTTTTGCTTGTGTTAATTCGCCGACATCTACAATTTCCTTTCCTTTTTCTGAAGCTGATGTAGCTTTAGGATTGATCCCTTTTTCTACCACATCCCATTCCAGAGGATATTTCGGTTTCAGGAATGTATTCATCTTGTTTTTCCACATATTGTATTCTTTCCCATCAAAGTAAGGAGGTCTGGTGTTATTTTGGCCTTCAACCAAACCTGGAGCAAAAATTCTAGCTATAGATCTTTAGCTTAAGAAGTAAAACACTTCAATAAAATAAGCACACAAGCTCTGATACCAATTGAAAAGGCTAGTATGAATACCTAAAGGGAGGTAAATAGGCGTGAAGATAATTTTTCGCAAGATTTAATAGAAGTAATTTGCCTTTTAGAAGATAACAAATTATAAACAAATTCGACCTTAAACAGTTAGATAAAACATCAAACAAAATAAAGGAGTTTAGGGAAGAGAATAAAAACATAAAGTTTATAATGGTTTGGCTCAGATCAAGCCTACGTCCACTCTCCCATGCTGACAGCCCACTGGTTGGATTTCACTAAGAATCAAAAGAGATTTTACAACAGTGCGAACTCGACTTCATAGTGAGAAGTCTCTACTAGTCTCTCACGAAGTCTCACAAGAGTTTCTCTCTTTTGTTTACAACTTTGAGCTCGATGAATGGAATAGCAAGGAATTAGAAAACTTCAGACTTTGAAATTTTTCTTTCACGCACACTCTCAAACAGCTAAAGAGTCCACCTTAAATAATCCTTCATGCCTTCATGACCGTTGGCATTTTCCAAATGAATTCTTCCAATCAACCCGTTGGACAGAATCAATCAAGGAGATCTCAAGCCGTTTGATGATTGAGATGAAAGCCCATCAATCATGTTCGCCCATACAATCAGAATCTTAGTTGCCATAAATAAAACTTTCCAAGTTTGCTTGCTTTCCAAAAGATTTGACTAACGAGATTAAATCCAATAAGGATAGTCAATCATGTGATGTTATATCCAGCCATAAGATCTTCCATAAACCATACGGATTGAATCCTTGAAGAAATAAAGATAATCTCACATCTGAATAAGTCTTTATTTTTCAGTAGCATTCAGTCTGGAATCTGTCAAAGTAGGTAGACTTTGAACCTAAAGTCTGACGGTCTTCAAACTTTGACACTTTAGTCTAGAAGTCTTCAAACTAGACTATGGAAATGTTTTGTCAGCTTCAAAACAGTAAAAGAGTTTTCTCTAACAAACTTGTTTCCACAGCTGCTCCTACTCTCTCAGCGAATCTGCCATAGCCGGGGCAAGGATGGGGATGGGGACCTAGGAGGGGCCGGGGGAGCAGAACCGACCTGGGAAAGGACCTACTCCGTCAGTTGCTACTACCCTTCAAGGGATTTCCATCGCTTGCTGCTACTCTTTGGGGGGGTTCCGTCGCCGGGACAGGGATGTGAGATGGTCCAACCACCGTTGATGAAGGAGCTTTCTAGCCCCACTACACAGGTCTACTCGCTTTGGTTTTTGGTTGGGGGGAGGGGGGGCATCGCAATTGTGACTGAAGCAACCACATCTTCCGCACTCCACCGGCCTCCACTCATACTCGATAGCTATCGAGCATACCACTCCATCCAAGACAACATCTACGAAGTGACTCCTTAACTAGCCCGCATGGAGCTCCACACATACCCTTGCAAAGGAGATCATCTTCCTTTGTTCTGTTCGCTTATCCACATATAGTGGTTGCCCCACGACACTTGCTATAGCACTAATGGAATGTGCCGACCAAAGTTCGTATGGGAGGTTCTTCAATCTAATCCAGACAGGGATCGGGTCTTGTTTTTCCTTTTTAGCTCCATGAGGGGCCTCCATTGCTTCAGGATAAAGGGCACCCTTGCAACCGTAAGGGGACCATCTTCAAGGATTTTCCTTCGAAAAGTAGGATCCAGGATGTGGAAATAGAAGAATCCTAGGTCATCTGCCAAGACTTCGACAAGTTTGGGGCCCCAAGCATACTTCAATGATTCCTCCGTGACCTTGTAGGGCAACCTTCTCCCTACGTAGTAACCAACGAGGTACTCGTTCCACATGGAGTCTGAAGCCTCCAAAGCCTCCTCTGAGAGATGGATGATAGGCTTGTTGTCCACAAAAGTAGGTGGAACATAGAATAGATCATATCCCTTTGCAACAAGGTGAGCCACACTCGCCCACGAGCGAGTAGGGGTTGTCTTTGGATCACTTGGTCGCTGAGCAGGCAGCTGTGGCCTCTTGGAAGAGGACCGGGCGCCACTACAACCTCTTGAGCGACTCAGCTGGGTTGGGGGCACCAGCGGGCCTTTCTGTTTGACATCCAGACCAGCAAGGGCTGGTATGAAAGGAATGTCCTAACCTAGAAGCCCTTGGGATGAGCTACCATGAGCACAGGAGGTGGGGCTCCGTCCCCTAGAGGTACCAACAGGTTGCTGGGTTTCTCGGACAGGGCCAGGTGCACCAAAAGCAACAGCGGCCATTTTCACAAAGACCCGGTGTGTAGACCAATTCCTACCAATGAAAACCCATTGGACGGAGGAGACTTACTAGGTTTGACTTCAATGGCACACTACAAGAGGGAGGAGGAAAAAAAAAACCAACACAGCAAAGTGCAGCACGTCACACCAGCAGCAGTCGAACTAGAAGGACGCAAGCTCCTACCATTGGTTCCTCTATCTTTAAACAACAAAGGAGTTAGGCAGCAGCCGAATGCGCCTTAGAATCAAGATGGCAAAAGGCGGAAGGCTGACTGGGTGAAGAGTAGACGAGCTCCTAGATTCCCTCCTCACAAGAATTTGGTCGAACACTTGCTGTGCACACTTTGTGTAGCCCAAAAAGAACACCTAGAATTGGTTCAGGTTCTGGTTTTGGGAAGAAAATGGGGAGTGGCTACGGTGGTGACGGAGGTCTTGGGAGGTGGAGGACCGTAGTTTGCAACTGGGTGAAGATCGGCTCTGACTAAGGGTTAGAGAAGGAGGGTGGAGGTAGGGATAGCTGGAGGAGAAAGAGGCGGTGGCAGTAGGGCAATTCGGGCTAAGGGCGAGGCTCCAAAGTTGGTTACCTTGTAGATTTGGGTATGCTCGAGCTACGACAATGATGCCAGTGTCGCTTGCATTTCAAATTTGAAAAACCTCCAGGTATGGAAGCAAAAGCGAGAAAGGGAGTAGTGATGTTGAGACGGAGGAGGAGGCTGAGGCGGCAACTCAAGCCATCCTCAGGGAGGGGCGGAGGAGAAGAGCATCACA
This sequence comes from Eucalyptus caleyi, assembly GCA_014182885.2. Taxonomy (NCBI): domain Eukaryota; kingdom Viridiplantae; phylum Streptophyta; class Magnoliopsida; order Myrtales; family Myrtaceae; genus Eucalyptus; species Eucalyptus caleyi. Next base: position 15,954,791 of record CM024476.2, read on the forward strand.
GGAGAAGGGAACCCTATCTAGCTCTAATACGCAAAGCGTTGTTGAAACAAAATTACCAATATTCCAAGCAAATTGTCTCTTAAAAAGCTTCCCGGCGGACAAGATCTAGAAGGGTCCAATCTCTCGAAAGGCTCTGTACCCGATTGTCAAGGTGCTAGGTCCTCCATTGAGCCATAGAAGAAAAGGTTTAGACTTTGCATCCAATGACGCTTCAACCAGCCAATAGAACAACTTCTTCTTTTTGTTTATGATCACATGTTCTGAATACTAAGCAAAACTTACGTCCATAGGTTGTCCAGGTAACGCCGTAATCGTGGCATTTGCTGCTTCATCTACTGAAGGTTCAACAGCGATGGCCGGCACCCGTAAGTTCAATAAGAGAAGGGAAACGATATTCGATGACGCTTGTTTCTCTATGTTTCAGTTGTCTTTTGGTGGGGCTTCTTCTTGATGTTCATGGAATCCTTTTGCTCTTATGTAAATGTATACGTTGTGGTGTTAACCATCGACCGAAGATATAAAGTTGTTTGCATGGTTGTGGGTAAATAACAGTATTTTGTTATCTATTGTTAGCAATAGAAGTGAGTGATTTTAGATTCTCTACAAGTTTCATTTGAAACCTAGAACCTACCCATTGGAACACATTCCTGATTTTTAGAACTTGGAATCTACCCTACATACCCTAAACCCTAAAACTTACCTTGTCACAAGTTCTAGGATTTACCTAGGTTCCACTTGCTATTATAATTCAAACCTTTAATGACCTCCACTTGCTGTTATAATTCATTGACCATAACTTATATTTTGACATATGAAAAATATGAACATTGAAAAGGTCAAAATCTCAATCATAAATTGAAAGCTTAGATTAGTACTTCTAGTTATACATTCATCATCAAGCGGCATGGAAAATTGGAGGATCACGCAAAGACATGGACCAATAAAAACATTAAAACTTGTTTTAGGTTCTAGGTTTCAAGTTCCAAGTTTCTCCAATCAAGAACCTTGAATCTACCAGTTCAAACAAGTTTCTCATATTTTGGAAATTGTAACATATCATGCATATATTAGAACCTAGAACCTACAGGTTCCCATCAGTCCAATTCTCAGGTTTTAGGTTCTACTCTAAAGACATGCTCACCCCTAATTAGCAATAATAGGGTAAGTACACTATCAATGCCAAAAATTGTGTATGACGCTCATTTTAATGCCAAAAGTTTATGTTGGATCACTTAAGTGCCAAAAAGTTTGAAAAACAATCATTTTAGTGCCAACTCCGATCTGGTTGGTCGGAAATCCGACGTGACACTTTTTTATTAATATTTTAAGCTGATGTGGCTCGCCAAAGAGTACAATCAGCCTTTAAACAACAAAACGACGCCGTTTGGTGTCTCTCCCCCAATTCAAAACCCTAAATCCCCAAATTGAGAGAGAGAGAGAGAGAGAGAGAAGATAAACGGCACTCACTTTGGGCCAGTTGCCGTCCTCGACAACCCCCGGGGCTCCGACCCCGACCTCGACCCTAACGACAGCCACTCGACGGCCAAGTCGAAGGCTATGATCTGACCGATGCTCGAGGAGGCTGCCGATGAGTGTGCTGCCCCCGATCTCTCCCTCTCCATCTCTGATCTCCTCGACGAGTGCCTTGCCTACGTCTTCCAGTACCTAGGCTCGACCGAGGCCAGTGCTCCCTTGTGTGTCATCGTTGGCTCGCGATCGAAGGCTAGAGCCGCCAGAGGCTTGCCCTCCACGCCCACTCGGAGCTACTGGACGCGGTCCCGACGCTGTTCGCACGGGTTCAACTCGGTCACGAAGCTCGCACTCAAGTGCGACCGCAAGTCGTTGAGCATCGGCGACGAAGTGCTTGTGTTGATCTCACTCAAGTGCAAGAACCTCACACGCCTTAAGCTGCGGCCGAGCAATGACAGCCGAGTGAGCTAGGTCGGCGTTGGGCGAGGATCGGACAAAAACCCTAATTTCAATCCCAAATAATAATATAATAATAAATTCCCAAATGAGTTGTACGGCATCGTTTTTGTGAGGCCATCCACTTAGGACGGCAAAATGACGTCGTTTTCTTAAGGAGGACAAAAAACAACGTTGTTTATAAGCCATGTTGATTTTTTTTTAAAATATAAAAGCAACATCGTCATTTTGGCCGGAATCTCTCGCTGGTGGCACCAAAGTGATTGTTTTTCCTCTGATTTGGCACTTAAGTTATCTTACAGAAACTTTTGGTACCAAAGTGAGTGTCATACACAACTTTTGGCACTGATAGTGTACTTACCCCTAGCAATAATACATCATTCTTCTAGAGTTTTAGAAGATTATAAGCAAGATATTTGTTTTGGCAATGTTAAGCTTTTTTTAGTTGTAAGCACAAGGAATGGTTGAATTAGGATTGTTCCAATGAAGGGCAATTAGTCTTGAGACTGCAATGTAGAATATGTTACCAGTGAAAAAAAAAAGAAGGAAAAAAGAAGAAAAGAAAAAGGAAAGGAAAAAGAAAAGAAAATAATAATAATAAATCAAAAAATTCACGTTAGTGCTGGCTGATGTCCGCGTTAGCAATTTCCAGACAAAATTAGCTAGATGAACTATATTGTCAAATTATCAAAATGTTTATAACTAAATTGATAAAATTGAGAAGTTTAGAATTGAATTGACACAAGTGCAATAAGTTTAGTAATTTTCTCAATTATTTTGATGTCGCTAAATCCTAATAGGAAATAGGTGGCTGGTTATATAAATATGAGCGATCCACTTGGCTATGACAAATCTATTAGCATCATGTCTGATTGAGTTTTTTGAAGCCAGTGCCAAGAGATCTAGTGAGATACCTATTCTTGAATTGCAGAGAAAGAAAAAAAATGAGTATAAAAATTTCTCTTCGAACTCATATTTCTTGACCGTATTTGTGCATTAGAATATAAGTAAAACATATCTCCTGGGTCCTGACTTTCATTTTTGTCAATAAAAGACATATGTCCTTATTTCATATTTTGATAAGCGATTGAGGAGAACATGCAGTTAGACGGGATATAAAGGGGAACAGGGAAGGAGAAGTTGAGAGTACTAATTAATTAATCCCTATACGCTTCACTTCTTCTTCTTCTTATAGTACTGAAATATCTTAGAATATTTTTATGATATAACTAGGATGGACAGAGATAAGAAAATAATGGTAGCGGGGTTTAGTCGGGCAACAATGCCAGTATTAATAGTACGAAAGTGATATGCTAGAAGACCGATTTGGTCCTGTTATCGCAAAACAAATAGCCAAATGAAAGCCAGCTTCCTTAATAAACTCTCCTCAATAAACACCGAGTTTAAAATTAGCAAATTTGAGAACAACTTGTCATTGTATAATTGATTGGACGATTACAGTGTAAAATGGTACAAGAACCAGACTTAATAATAAATCAAAACTAAAATCCGACGGCACAAACTTAAATCAAAGTCTAGTGTGAAAGCCTGACAAAAGAAAAGAAACATAAACTTTGATCGAATAAGCTAAATTTGACAGTTTAGTTGAGTGTGTGTGCTCTTCTTCTTTCATCCATTTATAATCATAAGCTTGTAGGATTTCACTTTCCGCAATTCAAGACTTGTTATCTCGACCTTCTGGACGTGTCCCTGAGGTTCTGGACATTGTTTCCTACATTTTGTAAGTGGCTGGTATCAACTTATGGTAGCAGGCTTGGCATTCATGTCAATCTCTTCTCCGCGAATGTGAATGGGCTGGTGTCACATTTTCATTATTACGCCCTCACCCTAGCGACCTTTGCTGGCTATCACCGATGGGTTGGTGATCGGCGGAGGGAATAGAAAAATAAAAAGGAAAAAAATAGAAAGAAAAGTAAAGAAAAAAAAAAGGAAAAAAATTAAAAAATATTGCAAAATGCCATTTCATCCCCGCCACTAATTGAGTCTCCACATTAGCGATTTTTAGGCAAATTGGTTGGATGGACCACATTAAAAGATCTTCAAAAAATTTAGGACTAAATTGGCCAAACTAAAAAGTTTAGGACTAAGTTAGCAGCCACAAGATAGAATTATGACTTTTTTTGACAAAGTTCCCCCATATATGATATTCCTCTCTGTCAGATGCAGTTTTTTGGATGCAGACCCCTAGAATGTGATACCCTATTAATGTCATAAACCAAGTACGAACGGGTCTAGAAGATGGTCCATATAGTGGATTGTTCACGCGTGATAGTGTGCAACATCAAACCTGAAATATTTATGAGAGGTTTTATATCATATTGATCACATTACTGATCTTAGAGTCTAAAATAGATTTACAACACATTGATCTCGAGAACGGGCGAAGCAGAGATAGATAAAGGGAACCCCAGTAACTTTCCCTTTGCTAACTCAAAATTCATCTCCAATGTATGTGTACCAGCATCATGAAGAGGATCAGCAACAAATTACACAGGAGTCGACGTTGTTTCAGGAGAGCACTGGTGGTCAGTGGCGACAAAATACCGATACCCCACGTTGTATTTTGCAACACAGGCTAAATTCTGCAACTGTGGGTACAAGGACAAGGTATTCGACGTTTGTGTTGGAACGTGGAGCAGGGTCTTTTATATGAAACTCTAGAGATTAGCATCATAAAGAGTAGCTAAATGAATGGTGAATTGCCTAGTTTGAGGACAACCGGCCATTTCGAATCAGAAAATGCAAGCGTTCCATGTCTTTTATCAGAGGAGAGGTGAAGGCCCATAATGTATTCTATTGGCAACATAGGGCACGCATGACAACCATTCTGTACTGAAATAGTTTTGAGGAATGAAATAGATTTTTCTATTTCTATTTCTAGAAGAGTTTAAGCAAAAATAACCGTTTAATAACGATACAAAATTTATACTCTAAAAATAGAAATTCGTTTGATAACGACACAAAATTTCTTCCTTTCTCGGATGGCGAAGTGGCGACAACCAATGACCTTTAATATAAAAAAATAAAAATAAAAATGATTTAGTAACAAAAAAATAAATAATAAATTAAATTAAATTAAATCATAAAAAAATAAAATAAAAATATCATTTTATTTTAAAATTAAAATATCCTTAAAAATAAATTTATTTAAAAATGAATAAAAATTAAAAATAAAAATAAACTTATTTGGCAAAACACTCAAGGCAAATAAAAATCATTTATTTTTATTTATCATAAATAAAATATTTTAAATAAATTAAATTTATTTATTTTTAATAAACTAAAAATAAAATGATAAATAAAAATAATTTAGTTAGTTTCATAAATTTATTTTTTATTTTTAAATGAATATATTTATTTTTATTTATTTTTATTTTTAATAAAATGAGGAGAGGCGGAGGAGGAGGAGGAGGCAAAGACGTAGAGGAGATGAGGGAGGACTCACCGAAATTAGGGTTTAATGGGAGAAATTATTTGTAATTTCTCTTCCAAAAATCAGAAATAGAAAATTTCTACTTCTGATTTCTCTTCCAAATCAATTTCTGGAATAGAAATCTATTCCAAAAATAGAAAAACTGAGTAGGTTTATCAAACATATTTCTATTAAAAGCAGTCAGGAATAAAAAAATTATTTCTGGAGCAGAAATTTTGGTTATCATGCACCCCCATAGTGATTGGCCCGTTTGGTATCTTGAAGATTACTCTTAGAAGGTTTTATCACAAATTGCCAAATAGGGCTTCGGTCGCATTGCTTGTCACAAAACTAATCCGACAACTTATCAGAGAAGTACCAACACTCTTCAAGAGCCTTTATGTCATGTCGAACATTTCGACACGTGTCCGACACTCTCCAACACTCTTAGACACTTTCCGACACTCGGTCAACATGTGTCGGAAAATCCGATACCTGGTCAACTTTCCCAACACTCTCCTACACTCGAGTCGGAATTCTGATATATGAGTTTCCGATATCGATGTCAATTTTAAAAAATGAGAGGTCAATGTGTGTGTGTGTGTGTGTGTGTGTGTGTGTGTGTGTGTGTGTGTGTGAATAAATAAAACACAATAATAAAAATAATAAATGGAGAAAACAGAAAAACTTAGTTTTTCTTCTTTTCCAACTTCTACTTCCCGTGACACACAATTCATCTCTTAAGTTTTTTTCTTCTCTTCCAACATATCTAACATGCGAGTCCAGAAGATGGATCACTTGTTTTTCTCCAAGTTTTATGAATTATTGAAATAGAGTTGAATTTGTCAATTTAAAATAATGAATGATATTAATAAATTGTGGATTAATGTCTTTAGTGTAAATTCATTCTAGGCTTTTTAATTATTTATATGTTTATGAATTTGATTCAAATTAATTTGATTGAAATAATCATAAAAATGATAATTTATTATGTATATATAAAAATACATATTTAATATACAACATGTCACAACGTGTCGGAATTTTCTTTTTTTTAGAAATGGCGTATCGACGTGTCGTGTTGTGTCATGTCGCATGTCATGTGTCAGTATCAGTGCTACTTAGCTTATCGGTAGTGGTTTGATTTGGGGAGCCACTGCCTTACCAGGCGTCTTACCACTGAAGAGAGAGTACAACATAAGGAAAGTGATGTTTGGACAAGAAAAGGATTGTCCGACATTATGTGCTCATAAAATTCTTGTTAATGATGTCGTATTCAATATTCGATGCCTTGTATCATGACACTTGTATTGTATGCTAAGAGAGTTAATCCTACTTGTCTAAAAGGTGAATCTCCATATCATGAGATCAGTGGACTCCTCATGAATTGCCCGATTTGCCTTGTTTTAAGGACGTCATTATTTATTTTTATTTTTTTGGTTGGCAAAGCCGTCATTATTTTATTCAATTAGCATTAGCCAAATATGGAAAAATTTATCAGCGAAAATGAATGTAGCACGATCTTGACAAACTTAATCGGGATGCAACTTAACATGGTATTTTTTGCAACTTAATCTTTGCAGGGACATGTTGAGAGGGGATGGCAAAATTATGATTTTAAGCCAATAGCAAACAGCCTGCCAAATTGGACCAAGACCCAACAAATTCATGCCAATTACTGAATCAAGTTGCCTAGGCCCTGGGCGACAACCTTGCTTGGACGTAGTAGACTAGGACCACAATTTTGGTGATATTTTGACATTTTATTTATTTAATTTTTAATTTTCCTAAGAATTCTTCACTAGTTTGATGAATGACGGTAGTGATGATGATGATAGGGATAAGACTTAGGGTGCATTTGGTAACACTTTTGTTCCGATGAATAATTTTTTAACATAAATATTTTTTTATTTCTGTTCCCAGGGAACAATTTCTGAATATAAGAATGCGCTTGGTAACTGCACAAAATTTATGTTCCCGAGAAAGAAATGTGTATGGTAAAATTGTATAATTTTGTTGTTTCTTTTAGTTTTTTCATATTTTTATTATATTTTCCTTTTTTTTCTTCTTTTATTTTTTTTTTTTTTCTCTCCTTCTTCCTCTTTGAGGTTGATCACCGGTGGCCAGCTGGGCGAGGTCCGACGAGCTCGCCGGAGCGTCGCCAAGCCAAGGTGAGGGCCGACAAGCCGGAGCCTCGCTGTGCCTCACCCAACCATGGCGAGGCTCGAGCCAATGAGCCTCGCCATGCCTCACCCAACCACGGCAAGGCTCGGGTCGATGAGCCTCGTCGTGGCGCGGCGTTTCCGGGGGCCGATGACCCCCCGGCAAGATCGCTAGCCCTTGTCTGGCCGGTCGCCAACGCCAGCCATGGCCAAGGCCGACGATCGGCCAAAAGAAAAAAGAAGAAAAAGAAAAGAGAAGAGAGAGAAAATTTGTTTCTAAAAATTGTTCCCGGAAATAAGAAGCAACTTTTTTCCCGGAAATAAGAAACAACTTTTTTCTACTTCTTATTTCTGTTCCCGAGAACAAAAGTTTTACCAAATATGTTTCTGTTCTTTTTTGTTTCCTGGAACAAAAGAATAGAAATTTTTATTCCGGGGGACAAAAGCATTTTTTAACAAACAGAGCCTTATTTGTCTAAAGTATAGCTATTAGGCCTATCACAGGAGAAATTGAGTTAAGGAATCATCAAATGGAGAGAGTGATTCGAAGCATGGTTTGACGATACCGTTGCACGTACTTTTATATTTAAGCCAAAAAATCCGACGTTTATTATCTTTTTTTTTTTCTTATCAATATGAATGAGGTTAATTTCAAAGATTTGGACTTTTGCTTGAACACGAGTTGAGACTGTTGAACTTGAGAGGCTATAGAAATTCCAAAGACGTTGAAAAATAGAAATTTGTTGTAAAATATTGCGCTGCAAATATGTAATAGAGAGAATAGAGAGATTGAGTAGAGAAAGCCAGAGGAGAAAAATTAATTTTCACTATATCACCCTATATGACAAAATCTAAGCTTATATTTATAAGAAAACAATAATGCACTTATCATTAATATTAATGTATTAAATAATACATATATTGGATAGGGAGATGAATATTTATTGTATAGGGAGATGTACTTAGAATGTATGATATAAATGTACCATAATAAGTACATTAAATAAGATGAATATAATGAATATTCATTCATGTATTTCATAACACTCCCCATTGAATATTCATTGTATTCATTAAATTACGAATGTGTATTGAATGACATTGCCTCATTAAAAACCTTAAGCCGGAAAAACCCAATAGGACAAAAACCGAACAAAAGGAAAAAAGAGTACAAAGCACAAATTTTATGATATCTCCCTTTTATGGATGCATTTATTGCCTCGTTAAAAACTTTAAGCAGGAAAAACCTTGTGGGAAAATACTGGATAGAAAGAAAAAAAGAGTGCAATGCATAATTCATAATATATCCGCTTCAATTAAGCCATATAGCCACTGCTGGGGTTAGTCAATCTTGCATCTTGTGAACTCGTCATATACCAATGCCATATACTAATTTCTCAAAAGTTGACATTGGCAATGATTTGGTAAAAAAATCTGCAAGATTATTTATGGATTAAATCTATTTAACATCAATTTGTCGACTTTCTTGGAGTTCATGAATATAGAAAAATTTTAGCGAAATATGCTTGATCCTATCACATTTGATATATCTTCCTCTAACTTGTGCAACACAAGTAATATTATCTTCATCTATTATAGTGGGAGAATTTGTAACCGCTATTAAATAGCAAAAATAAGAATATATGTTATAACGGATTTTAACTAAACATACTATTTTCCAACTTCATATAAAGCAATAATCTTATAGTAGTTAAAAAATGTAGCTACTAGCGATTGTTTCGTAAAACACCAAGAAATAATGGTGTCGTTATAACAAAATAAATAACTGGCTTGAGAGCGAGTCTTATGTGGATCCGATTAATATCCAGTATCAACATATCCAACTAAACCAGAGGTAGCGAAATTCTTGGAATAATATAATCCAAAATCTATAATTCCTTGGAGAAAACGGAAAATATGTTTAACTCCATTCTAGTGTCTCCAAGTTGGCTCATAACTAAAACGTGCCAATAAATTTATGTACCAATACATTGTGCCAAGTACATCAAAGTCTCAATTGCATTAAGATATGGTACTTAAGGATCAAGTATCTCTTCATCAGATTCTTTAAGACAAAACGAATCCCTTTTGGGATTTAGAGACCTTACAACCATAGGGGTGCTCAATGGGTGAGCCTTGTCCATATTGAAGTGTTTAAATAATCTTTCAATGTATGCTGATTGATTGACGATTACTCCATTTGCTTTATACTCAAGTTCTAGACCAATACAAAATTTGATTTTACCCAAATCTTTAAATTCAAACTCTCTTTGTAAATACTCAGTAATTTTAGTTAACTCTTCTAGAGTTCCAATTAAATTTATATCGTCGACATAAACTGCTACAATAGCAAATCTGATTTCCGATTTCTTAATAAGCATGCATGGACAGATAGGATCATTCTTGTATCTTTCCTCAATTAGGTACTCACTTAGGCGTTGATACCACATGCGATCGGATTACTTTAACCCATACAGAGATCTTTACAATTTTATTGAGAATAAATTGCGAATAGTGCATGCATCAAGCATTTTGAATTCCTCAGGAATTTTCATAAAATAATTAGAGTCTAATGAGCCATATAGATATGCCGTCACAATGTCCATAAGACACATTTCCAATTTTTCAAAGAGTACTAGGCTAATGAGAAAATGAAATATAATCATATCCATCACAAATAAATATGTCTCATTATAATCAATTCCAAGTCTCTATGAGAATCCTTCGACAACAAGTCGAGCTTTATACCTGACAATCCCGTTTTTCTCATTTCGTTTCCAGACAAATACTCATTTATATTAGGGGTGAGCAGTTCCCGGTTCTGATTCAGTTCCATCTAGAACCTAAAACATACCCTCAAGTACAAGTTCCTCATTTTTTGGAACCTAAAACCTACCCGTCAAAACCAAGAACCTCGAACCTACCTTGTTACAGGTTCCAAGGTCGGTTCCAGGTTCCAACAAGTTCTTTTCTTTTTTTTTTTTTAATTTTCAGATTCGAAAAGCTCTTTTCAAACAATTGACAGTTAGGCTCAAAAGATTAGAACAACGCGACAACATGTATCATCAAGCACTGTTCAAAAAACTCTAAGTTGATACCGCAAGGTTATGAATTAATTGAAGCTTCATTCATGAAGCAACACATAAAATAGGGAATAGCATGCACAAAATAAATTGTCGATTGTTTTTTCCTGTCTTCATTAAATATATGGAGCAGAGTTTCCTACCTGAGAAGCATTTTTAGTGGATACGGATACCATTAGAAGTCACAAAGTAGTAATAATCTGAGCCTCCTCATTAAATATATGGAGCTAAAGATTATAAACGAAAGAAAAAGGAAATCAAGATAATGTTCCCTAGTATTACCCTCAAACTACTTCCCTAACGCATGTCGCCTGAGGGCTCTAAGGTTTCCCCCATTCCCCTGGAAGAAGCTGATATCTTGAGATTGAGATCAAGACCATGGTCACTATCTGCATCAATTGCATCAAAATACTTCATCAACCTTGTAGAGAAACCTGATGTATTTCTTTTCATAAAAATGAAATAGTTTGCCAAAAGCTTCTTATTTATAACAAAGAATGTGATTACAGATGCTATTTCCATCGTTGGCTTTTGCAATCATCTCTCCGCCGTACGTACTAGGTTCAAAGTTGGTCACAACCTCTCTTCCGTTACATTTGATAGCTGCCTTGTCATACACCCTGATTTCAAATAAACAAAAGCTATAAGTGAGGGATCCAGCATATTAAGGCTAAGTACTCATAGAATTGAATTCTCTATGTGATCACAGGTTGCTCATAACACCTTGCTGCCTCTACTTCACTATCAAATAGGCTTAGGTATATATACCTGCACAAATGCATTGCAAGATACTTCGATACAATTCTCTAAAGTTCGCTTTCCAGAACATTTAGTGATAACTGGCTTGTATATAAACATAAAAGCTTGCCTCAGTTCAAGGGTAGAAAATCTTTATAAAGGGGAACAAGTTTTAAAGGGAAAAGGCTTTTAGTTTTTTACTTTTTGCCAAGGAATTGACCCATTCTAGCTTCCCAACGCCCGCACTTGTGCAGTGTCACCCCTAATATTTCGAACTTCCCCTAGAAAAGCCAATGCTTTGTCAATAAAGTATGTGTACAAATTCTTCCTTAGAAAGATTCTTCATCTGCCGATCTCAACCAAGAAAGAGTCTAAGCCAATCCATAATGCAAACCAACATGGTGCAATGGCGGAAGTTTAAATCATGCAAAACATCTTACCTATTTAAAAGCATCCTCATAATCACTCAAATTGAAATTTATGTTTGCAGCAAGCCCCCTGAATTTTATTGCAGCTCGATCATAGGCTGAGTCCACAAAAACCCAATTATGTTATCTTCTAAGATGAATGGAACCTTCTAAAGCTACAAAGTTTAATGAGACATGGCGATGTCTTACCATGTTGCAGCATGTGCAGTGTCAAATCCACCTACAAATCGGTCAAAGATTATCAGTGCTGCCAAAGGTGAACTGACATCAAGTAAACTTAATTCAAATTTCCTGAGAAAAGACTATGCATACCCAAATACACTTGTTTTCCATAGTCCCTGTATCAAAAATAAGATAATAAATCCATAGTTAATAAGTCAAGGGCGAGCACGCGGCGACGGCAATGTGATGGCAACGAAGACACGAGTCTCACGACACCAACGGCAGTGCAAACGGCGTGGTGAAGACAATGGCGGTCGCGGCTCAACCCATGGCCAAGGGGGGAAGAGCTTGGTTCTGGCATAGGCGGTGGCGGTTCGAAGCAACGACAGCCCGAATGGTCGAGCGAGCAGCGGCAAGAGGTTGTGACGGTGGCTTGGGGACGGCGGTGAGGGGCAACGCGGATGGCGCGACAGCTTGTTGGGCTCAACGACGAGACGGCTCATCAGACGAGCGGTGGGTGGTGGTGGTTCGGTGGCCAAGAGGTGGTGGTGAGTAGGGCGTGGGGCGGCGGTGTGGTGGTGGGTGAAGCAGCAGCTAGCAAGAGGAAGGAACAAGAAGAAGAGAAGAAGGGAGGGCTTCGGCCGAGAGAGAGAGAGGGAAAGAGAAGAGAAAGAGAGGGAAGAAAAAAAAAGTTGGGGGGGCAGGAAGTGACTTGAGGAGGAAAAATGGGAGAAAAGAAAGAGAGAGAGAAAATAGAGAAAAATAGAGGGGAATCATGTGGGGGGAAGTGCTAGGGCTTTTTTTTTATTTTTAAATCCCGACTAGTTCCAGTTCTTCCGATTCAGGCTCCCATAGGAACCGGAACCAGAACCGGGAACGCTGGTTCCCAGATAAGAGAACCGGGAATCGGAACCGATCTCTATAGAATCGGGAACTGAACCGGACCCTCCGATTTAGTTCTCCAGCTCCCAGTTCTATCCAGGAACCGTGCTCATCCCTAATTTATATCCAACAGGCTTTACATTATCAAGGAAATGAGTTACGGTCCAAAAACCTCTCGTTTAGCTAAAGAAACTAATTCAGCCTTAATCGTTTCCTCCCACTTAGGCCAATTTTGCCTTTGACGACATTTAATAATAGATTGTGGCTCACAATCATCATCCATAATTTTATAAGCAATTGATGATGCAAAAGTATCGTCAATGATAATTTTATTTCGATCTCAAATTCCATTACAATATGTAATGGAATTCTCAGTATTCCTAGGGTCGGTGTTCATTTCATGGGTTTTCGTCTCTTTAGGGGTAATAGGTTTTTTGGGAGCAAGCAGAACACTAAACTCTTCTGCAGCGGATTATTGATTATTTCCCCTTCGTTTTCGAGAAATAGTATCTTTTGATCCTATCGGTCTACCACGCTTCAAGTGTGGGGGATTTTAATACATTTTAGCCTGTCTTTCAGGAACAGCTATCTTAGCTGGAACATTTACAGCTGAAATATGAGATTTTGTTACTTTAGTAGCATCATTAGATGCATCAAGAAGTCTATTGCCTATAGCCTGTAAATGGATTATGCCTTACACCTCGTTTTCACACTCAAGAGTTCTTAGATCTAATTAAGATAAATTTTTATCATTCTAGAAGTAAATCTTAACTGGTTTTTGTTTTGTAGTCATGAAAATTGAAGGTGTCCCAATTGATGGAAACATAATCTCATCAAAATGACAATATGCGAATCTGGCAGTAAAAAGATCACTAATATTAGTTGCAAGAACCTAATGATAGACAGTGAATTAAACCCAACATAAATGCTCAAACGGCATTAGGGACTCATTTTCGTTCTTTTCGGTGCACAACCAAAGGTATATAAATGTGAAATATCTTGTTCATAACCAAGAACCATTTGAATGGGAGAGTGTAAAAGACTAGTAGTGGGGCGCAATTCTATTAGGGCTGCCGCATGCAAAACTACATGACCCTATACTGTATCGTTAAGATTCGTTCTCAATAATAGAGTGCGAGTAATGATTTGCATATATTTAATAAAGGATTCTTCCAATCAATTTTAAGTATGAACATATGCGACCGGATGCTCAACCTCGATTCCGAGTTAAGCAAAATAGGTATCAAAACTCTTTGATGTAAATTTACTAGCATTATCCATCCTTATACTTTTAATTGAATAATTATGGAATTGTACCCGGAGCTTTATAATCTACGCAAGTAAACGTGCAAATGTGACATTGCGCATAGATAATAGGTAAACATGAGGCTATCTACAGGATGCATTCACTAATACCATAAAATATCGAAACGGTCCATATGGTAATTGTATTGGTTCACAAATATCATCCTGAATTATTTATCAGAATAAAGAGGATTCAAAATTAACCTTTGTTATAGAATGTTTGGTAATGAGCTTTCCATGTTAACAAACCTCACAATTATAATCTTTGGACAACAATACCTCTATATTTTTTTAAGGGTGCCATTGTGTATTCTGAATTATTCTACGCATCATTGAAGTGCTAGAGTGATTAAGGCAATCATGCCACAATCCAAACTGATCAAGGTTTACCAATCTCTAAGATGTGGTAGCGTAGGTTTCAACGACCTTAATCATGACACAATACAAACCCATAGAAAAAGCTTATAACTTATCATGGATGGTCTTCAGATCAATCTTATAAGAAATAATGACATTATATTCTTTATCTTGCTCATAAATAGTCTCAATATGATACACATTACGGCGTACATCTTTGAAGCTGAGTAGATTCATTTTTGATCTACTGCTTAAAAACGCATTCTGAATATACATAATGGTGTCATTTGGCAAAACAATTATGACATTCCCAAAACCATTAATAATGAGAACATGACTTGATATTGTATTAATCTTTACCTTACGCAATGTCATACTCAAGAAAAAGTGCCTACTATAAAATGAAAAAGTGCCTACGCAATGTCATTCTAAATATGTGTTGTTGCACTATCAAGTAAACAAATATCTTCATTTTTCTCGATATTTTCCATTTATATTTATGTTGACAACTTCAGGTGTCAAGTATCATAATATTTATATACTAGTTATAGAGTCAAATAAAATTTCAAAATAATATATTAGAGAACAATAAAAGGAAAAACTAGAAAAGAAATTATTAAAATCATAAAATTCGAAATCCAAGTTATCATCCACTGCCTCATCAAAGTAATAAGAAATTCTCAAAGAAATCAGAAACATCCAATGATACATTTGCTACTTGAGGAGCAAGAGGAGTCCCACCATTAGAGATATTGTTGGCCTTAATAGTGGTTATGACAGTAGAATTGATTTCAATGACATAAGATTCACAACGCTTGCTCGTATTTTTTAAAGATGCTTGGTATAGATCAATAAAGTGATTTATCGTATGACAAGTACATCACATGCCACAACGATGATAAATACTTTTATTAGTCACTTTTTTGGCTTCTTTTCTTTGCCATGATTCGGGCCAAAGTTAGATTTCCTAGGCAGATAAATTTATTAACATCCCTTCTAGAATTATGTTCTTACATGCGCTTATAGCCCCTAAAATGGCCATTTTCTCAGAGTTAGCATGTGCTTCAAACAATACTTTTGGCCAGCAGGTCTGAAATCATTATTTTTTTTAACAGCAATTCATTAGTTTGCTCACTGTGAGGAGCATAAAAATTAATTTAAAGTATAAGGCAACCGTGCTGTCACAGTATTATTGTAATGATACAATTTTCGAAACATGAAATGTGGAGAAAGTTTTCTCTAACAGTTTCGTATCAGTGAGCTTGATACTGCATAACTCAAGCCAAGAAACAATTTCAAAGAAAGCGGAATTATAGTCATATACTAATTTAAAATCTTACAATCTGAGATTTTGTCAGTCATATTGTGCTTGAGGGAAGATAACAATCTTGATATGATCATACATATCCTTCAATCTCCTTAACAAGGTTTGAGAGTCTCAAACGGATAAATATTGAGTTTGTAGGCTCTCATGCAAATGATGACGAATAAAAATCAGTGCATTTACTTTATCTTTTGCATCTGAGGTTTCGTTTTCTGCAATTATATTAACGAGACATTACCCTTGGAGATGCATTTCCATGTCAAGACACCAAAATAGATAATTCTTTTTACTCACTTCCACAAAATGGAATTTGAGTTTTTCAATATTTGATATAATGTTTACAAAAATGAATCTTCAAATTAATTATAATGATTTCCAAATATCCACCGTCACTTCAAGAGCAGAAGGATACTCATATTTAAAATTGGCTTCGAGCCAAGAAAAATAAAAATGAAGAATTGACAGGAGAAGATGAAGTATAAGTTAATTAATGAAAACAAAGAGAACCTTACAAAAAGTACTTACTCAGTTAGTAGATCTTCATGCTAATAACGTGTTGTAAAATATTGCATTGCAAATATGTAATAAAAAAAAAAATAGAGAGATTGAGTAGAGAAAGCCATACACCAAAAATCGTAAAGAAAGCTAGATGAGAAAATTTTATTTTCACTATATCACCCTATATGACAAAAACTAAACTCATATTTATAAGAAAACAATAATACACTTATCATTAATATCAATGTATTGAATAATACATATATTGGATAGGAGATGAACATTCATTGTATAGGGAGATGTACTTATAATGTATAATACAAATGTACCACAATAAGCACATTAAATAAGATGAATCTAATGAATATTCATTCATGTATTTCATAACAAATTTTAAGTAGTTTGGACTTTCATAATGGCCAAGAATGGAGCTATTCTACATAGGATGCAATGTTTTGGGATTTGCATTGTGTGGTCAAAACCCAATAATATCATAGGCCCAAAAAGTTCCGACAAAGTTCTAAGAGGCCTAATTGCGTATGCATCCTTTGTTCATCAAAAGTAGACGCCTAAGCACATGAAATAATCCACGACCAAATAAAAAAAAAGGGGGGACCCTATTAGCATCACGGATCAAATAAAACACGAGCCAACATAATAAGGATTTGCCAATCCTACAAGCTTTTTTCAAGTGCTAAAGTGGGAGATCATCACTTCGAGCTACCTGTTTCCCTCTCGCCAAATTTGTCGCAAGAGCATCTACATCCCACTCCGTTAGCTCCTTCCAAGTAGATAGATCAGGTAAGCGTAGTAAGGGACTGCAACGTTCGATGTAAAGACTTTCCAATGATTCCAATCTCTCAAGACCTCGAATTTCAACCAATCTCGAACAGTCCTGTACTTTGAGATCCTCAAAATTCTTGAAGTTAGAAAAGTTGGAAAGGTCCACAACTTCAAGAAATCTACAATTGGTAACTGTTAATATCCTCAAATCAGAGGGCAGCTGTCCAACACAACGCAAGTTGTCGCAATTCTCAAGTTCAAGTTCTTTTAGACAACAAAAGCAACCCAAATATGAGCTTCCGCTGGTGATAATTGGAAGTTTTAACTTACAATATGAGTTGAACATGTTTAGACCACTTTTTGGAATCATGGGATGAATGATGTATGTAAGGGGAAAACATAATTCCAGATTTCTTAAATTCACTAAGTTGGAGAGCTCTAGATCTTTTTCCGAGACTATTGAGGAGAAACATAGACTTACCAAACTCTGTGGAAGCATTGGTACATTCTCCACACGAGTTTCTGTTAATTTCAAAATCCGAAAGAATTGTAGTCTCACAATATCACTAGGAATCATTTCTAGCAGCCGGCAACTCTCTCCATCAATTTCCTCAAGTTTCTCCATCATCCCAATGGCATCGGGTAACTTTTGCATGCGACTGCCGCCAATTTTCAACACTTTCAAGCTCTTTAGATTGACAATGCTATTTGGCAACTCTACGATACTTGTGCATGAGACATCCAACTCAACTAAATATTTCAGCATTCCGATCGAGTCGGACAGTTTCGTAAGCATTTCACACCCCTTTAGAATTAATTTTTCTAAAGATAAAAATGCAGAAAGCTCAGGAGTTTCTTTCAACATTCTGCAGTATGACAGATTAAGCACCTTCAATCTTGTAGCCACCTGCCAAATGATTATACATATCCAACAAGTTTAATTTAAATTAGTTTTGCAAAACATAACCAAATATATTGACTAAGCAAGTACTCCATAAAAGTAACTCTATAAATACTCTGTTCATGCATTTCTCACTTAAGCCAACACCACTCTTTGTCACACTTCTTTCATTTCTTCCAATGTTGTCCCCAACAACTAAAAGAAAATGAATATATTCTTAAATGACCCCCACATTGAATAATTAAAAGACAAATTATAACCAACACTACTCTCATAAACAATAACATCTACAATGTTATGGGAAAACATAATTTTAGATTTTTTAAACTCATTAAATTGACGATCTTCGAATCTTTTTCTCAAACATGTGAGGATAGATGTAGATTTATCGAACTCTGTGAAAGCTTTGGTATATTCTCCACACGAGTTTCTGTTAATTTCAAAATCCATAAGAATGATAGTCTCACAATATCGCCAGGAATCAATTCTAGCTTGCGGCAACCCTCTCCATAAATTTCCTCAAGTTTCTCCATCATCCCAATGGCATCAGGTAACTTTTGTATTTGACTGCCGCCAATCTTCAACACTTTCAAGTTCTTTAGATTGGCAATACTATTTGGCAACTCTACAATGCTCGTGCATGAGACATCCAACTCGACCAAATATTTCAGCATTCCGATCGAATCGAAAAGTTTCGTAAGCATTTCACACCCCACTAGATTTAATTTTTCTAAGCATACAAATGCAGAGAGTTCGGCTATTTCTTTCAACGTTCTGCAGTGCGACAAATTAAGCACTTTCAATCTTGTAGCCACCTGTCAAATGATTATATATATCCAACAAGTTTAATTCATATTAGTTTTGTAGGAGATAAGCAAATATATCGACCAAGCAAGCATTCCACCAAAATAACCTTATAAATACTCTATATATGCATTCTTAACTTAAGCTAAAACCACTCTTCATCACACTTCTTTCAAAGTTGTCCCCAACAACGAATAAAAGAAAATCGATCTATTCTTAAATTACCCCGCATCGAATAATAAAAAGGCAGAATATAATCAACACTACTCTTATAAATGGTAACATCTAGAATGTTATGGGAAAATATAATTTCAGATTTATAGAATCACTAAATTGGAGATCTCCGAATCTTTTTTAAAACATGTGAGGATAGAAATAGACTTACCAAACTCTCTGGAAGCATTTGTACATTCTCCACATGAGTTTCTGTTAATTCCAAAATATGCAAGGATGTTGCTCCCACAATATCACTAGGAATCACTTCTAGCTCCTGGCAACCCTCTCCATCAATTTCCTCAAGTTTTTCCATCATCCCAATGGCATCGGGTAACTTTTGCATGCGATCGCCGCCAATTTTCAACACTTTCAAGCTCTTTAGATTGACAATGCAATTTGGCAACTCTACGATGCTTGTGCATGAGACATCCAACTCAACTAAATATTTCAGCATACCGATCGAGTCGGACAGTTTCGTAAGCATTTCACACCCCTTTAGAATTAATTTTTCTAAAGATAAAAATGCAGAAAGCTCAGAAGTTTCTTTCAACATTCTGCAGTATGACAGATCAAGAACCTTCAATCTTGTAGCCACCTGCCAAATAATTATGTATATCCAACAAGTTTAATTTAAATTAGTTTTGCAAAACATAACCAAATATATTGACTGAGCAAGTACTCCATAAAAGTAACTTTATAAATACTCTGTTCATGCATTTCTAATTTAAGCAAAAACCACTCTTTGTCATACTTCTCTCATTTCTTCCAATGTTGTCCCCAACAACAACTAAAAGAAAATGAATCTATTCTTAAATGACCCCCGTTGAATAATTAAAAGACAAATTATAACCAACACTACTCTCATAAACAATAACATCTACAATGTTATGGGAAAACATAATTTTAGATTTTTTGAACTCATTAAATTGACGATCTTCGAATCTTTTTCTCAAACATGTGAGGATAGATGTAGACTTACCGAACTCTGTGAAAGCTTTGGTATATTCTCCACACAGGTTTCTGTTAATTTCAAAATCCGCAAGAATGATAGTCTCACAATATCACCAGGAATCAATTCTAGCTTGCGGCAACCCTCTCCATAAATTTCCTCAAGTTTCTCCATCATCCCAATGGCATCAGGTAACTTTTGTATATGACTGCCGCCAATCTTCAACACTTTCAAGTTCTTTAGATTGGCAATACTATTTGGCAACTCTACAATTCTCGTGCATGAGACATCCAACTCGACCAAATATTTCAGCATTCCGATCGAATCGAAAAGTTTCGTAAGCATTTCACACCCCGCTAGATTTAATTTTTCTAAGCATATAAATGCGAGAGTTCGGCTATTTCTTTCAACGTTCTGCGGACGACAGATTAAGCACCTTCAATCTTGTAGCCATTGTCAAATGATTATATATATCCAACGAGTTTAATTCATATTAGTTTTGCAAGAGATAAGCAAATATATCGACCAAGCAAGCATTCCATCAAAATAACCTTATAAACTCTATATATGCATTCCTAACTTAAGCTAAAACCACTCTTCATCACACTTCTTTCAAAGTTGTCCCCAACAACGAATAAAAGAAAATCAATCTATTCTTAATTTCCCCCCCATCGAATAATAAAAAGGCAGAATATAATCAAGACTACTCTTATAAATGGTAACATCTAGAATGTTATGGGAAAATATAATTTCAGATTTATAGAATCACTAAATTGGAGATCTCCGAATCGTTTTTTAATACATGTGAGGATAGAAATAGACTTACCAAACTCTCTGGAAGCATTGGTACATTCTCCACATGAGTTTCTGTTAATTCCAAAATCTGCAAGGATGTTGGTCCCACAATATCACTAGGAATCACTTCTAGCTCCTGGCAACCCTTTCCATCAATTTCCTCAAGTTTCTCCATCATCCCAATGGCAACGGGTAACTTTTGCATGCGACTGCCGCCAATTTTCAACACTTTCAAGCTCTTTAGATTGACAATGCTATTTGGCAACTCTACGATACTTGTGCATGAGACATCCAACTCAACTAAATATTTCAGCATTCCGATCGAGTCGGACAGGTTCGTAAGCATTTCACACCCCTTTAGAATTAATTTTTCTAAAGATAAAAATGCAGAAAGCTCAGAAGTTTCTTTCAACATTCTGCAGTATGACAGATCAAGAACCTTCAATCTTGTAGCCACCTGCCAAATGATTATGTATATCCAACAAGTTTAATTTAAATTAGTTTTGCAAAACATAACCAAATATATTGATCGAGCAAGTACTCCATAAAAGTAACTTTATAAATACTCTGTTCATGCATTTCTCACTTAAGCCAAAACCACTCTTTGTCACACTTTCTTTCATTTCTTCCAATGTTGTCCCCAACAACTAAAAGAAAATGAATCTATTCTTAAATGACCCCCGCATTGAATAATTAAAAGACAAATTATAACCAACACTACTCTCATAAACAATAACATCTACAATGTTATGGGAAAACATAATTTTAGATTTTTAAACTCATTAAATTGACGATCTTCGAATCTTTTTCTCAAACATGTAAGGATAGATGTAGACTTACCGAACTCTGTGAAAGCTTTGGTATATTCTCCACACGAGTGTATGTTAATTTCAAAATCTGCAAGGATGGTAGTCTCACAATATCACCAGAATCAATTCTAGCTTGCGGCAACCCTCTCCATAAATTTCCTCAAGTTTCTCCATCATCCCAATGGCATCGGGTAACTTTTGTATATGACCGCCGCCAATCTTCAACACTTTCAAGTTCTTTAGATTGGCAATACTATTTGGCAACTCTACAATTCTCGTGCATGAGACATCCAACTCGACCAAATATTTCAGCATTCCGATCAAATCGAAAAGTTTCGTAAGCATTTCACACCCCGCTAGATTTAATTTTTCTAAGCATATAAATGCAGAGAGTTCGGCTATTTCTTTCAACGTTCTGCAGTACGACAGATTAAGCACCTTCAATCTTGTAGCCACCTGTCAAATGATTATATATATCCAACGAGTTTAATTCATATTAGTTTTGCAAGAGATAAGCAAATATATCGACCAAGCAAGCATTCCATCAAAATAACCTTATAAACTCTATATATGCATTCCTAACTTAAGCTAAAACCACTCTTCATCACACTTCTTTCAAATACTCTGTTCATGCATTTCTCACTTAAGCCAAAACCACTCTTTGTCACACTTTCTTTCATTTCTTCCAATGTTGTCCCCAACAACTAAAAGAAAATGAATCTATTCTTAAATGACCCCCGCATTGAATAATTAAAAAACAAATTATAACCAACACTACTCTCATAAACAATAACATCTACAATGTTATGGGAAAACATAATTTTAGATTTTTTAAACTCATTAAATTGACGATCTTCGAATCTTTTTCTCAAACATGTAAGGATAGATGTAGACTTACCGAACTCTGTGAAAGCTTTGGTATATTCTCCACACGAGTGTATGTTAATTTCAAAATCTGCAAGGATGGTAGTCTCACAATATCACCAGGAATCAATTCTAGCTTGCTGCAACCCTCTCCATAAATTTCCTCAAGTTTTTCCATCGTCCCAATGGCATAAGGTAACTTTTGCATTCGACTGCCGCTAATCTTCAACACTTTCAAGCTATTTAGATTGACAATGCTATTTGGCAACTCTACAATGCTTGTGTATGAGACATCCAACTCGACTAAATATTTCAACATTCCGATCGAGTCAGAAAGTTTCGTAAGCATTTCACACCCTGCTAGATTTAATATTTCTAAGCATACAAATGCAGAGAGTTCGGCTATTTCTTTCAATGTTTCGCAGTACGACAGAATAAGGACCTTCAATCTTGTAGCCACCTGTCAAATGATTATGTATATCCAACGAGTTTAATTTATATTAGTTTTGCAGAACATGAGCAAATATATCGACTAAGCAAGCATTCCATAAAAGTTACTTTATAAATACTCTGTACATGCATTCCTAAGTCAAGCCAAAACCACTCTTCATCACCCTTCATTTCTTCCAATGTTGTCCCCAACAACCAATAAAAGAACATAGATCTATTTTTAAATTATAACATTCCTTTCCAACTTCGTCATCAAACTAGCGATTTTGTCCTTACCACAAGTACTTATGGCTAAACTTTACGGTTGTTCCTATGTGAATATATCTTCTAAATTTCAATATAGAAAATTATCTCACATGTTTTCTAACTATAAACTAATTTATATTAGCACTTTACTTTTTCTTTTTGTGCTTTTCATTTATTAAAATAAGGGCCGGATTAGCTTTCACATAAGCTAAGAAGAGTATAATGTTCATTTATCAATATTGATGTTCAAAATAAATCAGTTTGCATGTTCAAATTTGTTTGCCAATTTTTATTGATTTGCTAATTTCTCCCCATTGTTTGCCTTTTCTTCGCATTGCATCTTTGTATATTATAGATGGTCACTACTTATATTTCACTTAACTTTAAACATTTATTATTCGTGACAACTAGTTGGGGATTAGGGAACTTGAAACAATGTGAATGTTTATAAATTGTTCTTTAAATAGTAATGTTAGTCAATAGTTGTTAACCAATGGCATTTATTCCATTGGACAATTTAACAACCCTCCAAATTATAGAAATCACGAAATATGTATGAATATCTAATCAAGTCATTACATTTATTTATTGTGCAACCCAAAAATGTAGTTACTAGTAACATAGAATGTACAAATTACAATACCCTTTAATGATGCAGCTACAATCAATTTGAATTGAAGAAAGCCATTGGAGAAGAATCGGCATGAATGGTAAAACAGCAATAACATAATATCAATGTAAAACTATAAAATGCAATGCAGATTGATGACCATCAACCAAATCATAACATCTTTTTTCTTTTTTCGGTAAGTTAATTGTTTGATTAGGTAAAAATGACAAATGCAATCTTGAAAAATCTGCACAAGTTAAATTCTCTCCATTAACACAACAAAATATCTAAGAACACAATATTGAATCAACAAATAAATGTGGTCAAGGGTACTAGTTTTTCCGTTGACCAAAGTGTCTTCACCAGGGATATACAAGTGGCATTATCTCTTGAATGACATCTATGACATAAATGTAAAGTAATTGTTTGATTTGATGTTTTTCTAGTGAAAACATAATGGTTAAGTTTCAGACCTAAGGAACGAGGGATTGGTGTCATAAGCCTTTTTCAAGACCAAGACTTGTTTTATGAATGAAACCAATAGACGTCAATAAAATAATAATAAAAAGGAGATCAAGGATGACGATCGACGACCACGTGAGACACAAGAACTGGTGTGACTGGAAGAAAATATAACATGTTATCCCAAATTATTTGCACACACATACATACCTTGAGTTGAGTCCAACCACCCCAATGTTCATCTATTGAGCTCCACCCTAGGTTAAGGATGACTAAATTTTTTGGGCAAAAGTTGGTTGCCTGCATTTCCTTTGGACAACCATTCCAAGAAAGCCATCTCAATTCTGAAAAGAGACCCCCAAAGTCTCCAGAGAGGGTCCAAGCAGACAATTGGAGAAATCTAATATTTGGCACTTCGATAAAGTCTTTTGATGTCAAAACAGAGTCTTGCAGAGGTACCTCAGAATACTTATAGTACACTGCAACAGTTTCGGTTCCCTAATTTGAGAAAGAGTCGGTTCAAATTGAGGAGTTCCAAATAGAGCCCCAAAAAAAAGGCAAAATAAACCGAGGAAGTTTTCTGCAATGAAAAAAGAATACGATGGTGCAATTAGACTTACTACCTTCTTTTGCTGGACAACATCCCGACCACCTTGCCGATTCCACCACACTCGAGAACCCTTTATTGGATCTTGGCAATTTTCTTGCTGCACAATACTCCTTCCTAAGTCCTTAAGCTGATCATGCATCCATAGTCGATTTTTTCCTCTAATTTTCACTAAGGACATTAAAAGCAAAACTTCAATCCCCTCATTTGGAAAAAATCCACAATCATCCCACATGTAAGTTGCATAGCTCTCATTTTCTTCTGATAGAAAGCAAGCAATGTCAAGAAATATTTGTTGTTGTGGATGATCTAACACCTTATAACTCAACATTAACTTCTCCCGTACATTCCTTTGCACATCCCTTTGCTGACAATATTTTATCTTTTTCAATGTATCTTGCCACACTAACTTCTTTCTTTTTCCACATAAAAATGAGCCAATCACTTCAATTGCCAAAGGAAGCCCTCCGGTATTTGCAATAACTTCTTCAGATAGACTCAAGAATTCATTTGGAGGAGAGTTGCTTCTGAAGGCATGCTTGCTAAAAAGTTGAAGGGCAACACAAGTGTTGAGTTCATTGACTTCATAAACCAAACAACAATCAAATTGATCTTGGAATTCAGCGAAAACACTTTTGTCTCTTGTTGTAACCACTATTCTACTTCCCGAACCAAACCATTCTTTCTTTTCTGCAATGCCCTAAGTTGGCTCGCATGATCTACATCATCAAGGAAAATAAGAAATTTCTTTCTGCAAAATCGTTTTTTGATCATATTCTTCCCATGATCAATGCTAGAAATTCTAACTTCCGTGTCACCAGTGATATCAGAGATTAATCGCCTCAGCAAATCTAACATACCAAAACCTTGTGATGCTTCTCGGACATCTGAAATGAAGCTGCAACCATCAAAATTAGAAGATAGCTTGTTGTAGACAACCTTGGCAAGAGTTGTCTTGCCTATTCCACCCATTCCCCAAAGACCAATGAGCCTTACGTCCTCAGATTCAACATTCAGCAAATTTACTACTTCATTCACTGATTCATCCATTCCAACTAAATGATCAGATATATCAACACAAGACACCTTAAGCTTAACTAACACTTTCTGAGCAATCAAATGTGCAAGTTTTCCATGGCTGTATCAGGACAAAAAACATTATCAAGTTAATTATAAAATTGGCGGCAAACTAGTACACTTGCAAGATCAAACAATAACATGAAGTTGCGAAATTGACGCTAGACCCAGCAAACAAAAGAATAAATACATGGTTCTCTAGTTGTGTTCAATCTAGGACGATAGGTTATAATGCCTATGTCGAGCAATGATTATTAAGTGAATTATAAGATTGGTGGCAAACTTTTTCACTTGCAAGATCAAACAATAACATAAAGTCACGAAATTGACGCTGGACCCAGAGAACAAAAGAATAAATACATGATTCGATAGGTTATAATGCCTATGTCGAGCAATGATTATCAAGTGAATTATAAAATTGGTGGCAAACTTTTTCACTTGCAAGATCAAACAATAACATAAAGTTACGAAATTGACGATGGACCCAGCGAACAAAATAATAAATAAATGATTCAATCCACTTTTGTTTAATCTAGGATGATAGGTAATCCTTGAGTCTTGAGACAATGGAGTGTAGAATTGAGTGCGACATCCATCACATTTTTTGGTCCAGAGCTAACAAAAAATTGTCCTCTTCAAATTATAATCCGCCTTCAAGCAAAAGAAACATAGAGAAAAGGGAAGATGGAGTTGAGTGAGTTGACATACCCTTTGTTCTTGGTGTCCCATCCCTTGATTCCAGTAACTTCCCTAAGCACCTCCACCCAGCGCTGCACAATCTCAGCCCCATGTTTTTCTTTATGTAGAATTAGTGCATCCGCATACACTTTGGTTTCAAGCTTCACGTCAGAGGGTTCCACATCATAGAATATGGGCATAACCTCCAGTTCGTTGGTTTTCCTACGCTGCATCATGTGCTCTAGCTCACGCAGGCACCAGCTACTAGAGGCATAATCTTTGGAGAATATGGGAATGCAGATTTTCGAGTTATCGATGGCTTGGAAAATCTCAGGACCAATCTCCTCACCAACGTCAATCCCTTGCTTGTCTATGAAAACATTGATACACTTATCCACGAGGGTATGATAGAGGGAATCCGTGAAGTTAGCGCGAGTATCCGGTCCTCGAAAACTCAAGAACACATCGTACTCAGTTCCAAACGAGCCATGGCTTGTGGATCCCGTTTCCGGAGAAGAGCTTCTTTTTCTTTTCATCTTCAAGTCTAAGTAAACCTAAAATTAGGAAGGCAAATTGAATTTAATGTATTGCTCTAGAAACGTTATATTAAATCAAATGTGATGATTAAGTTTTCTTTTTTGGATAACTTATGGTAAAGTAACATGTCTAGTTAATCTTCAGGGAATTATTGATAGGCGTAAGTATCCGCATAGTCTAGTTTCATAAATAACATTTAATAAAATAGAACGTAAGGAGGTAATCCCGATCATAGAGTAGTTTTCTTAAGACTTAGTTTTTTGTGCTTTATAGAAAGCAAAACTGTTCTAACCAAAAAGAAAAAGAAAGCAAAACCGTTTTCTTTTTGTTAAAATTTAAAATGTTTTTTCAAGTGTAGGAAAATCATATGTAAATTACTTATCAATTTTTATGTGTTGTGAAAATATAAAAATTTATAATTGTGTCGGCAATGAAAATTTAATTAAACAACCAGTAAAACATAAAACTCAGCGATGCAAGCTCGAAACTAGGTTTTTATTTTTTTTGTCTTATGCTAGTGAAAGGGTAAAGCTGGAAATCCACTATCGGTGGTGGACCATATCATCGCCCTTTAATTGGAATTTGTCGTCCTTTCGTTTTTTCCCTTTTTCCTTACATTTTTTTCCGAAAAGTTGACCAGAAAAAGGGTAAGATACCATGTTGGTGAAGCACAGCCACAAGTTCTCACTTCCGTTGGCCTGGGGCCCACCGGAGTTAAATCAATAAAAAGCGGAAGTTTGATCTAAGTAAAATGTAAAATGAAGCACGTGTATCTAAAAAAGAAAAAGAAAAGAAGAATTGGCACTAGCTTGAGATTAAAATTTCTAATTTAAAAGAAAAAGGAAAAGGAGTTACTTGACAAGATGACAATCTAAAAAATAAATTAAAAAGAGAGACGAAAAATTGCACCCCGATTGCAATAGCGTCAGAAGCAAACCTACTACTATTCAAGGATGCTTTGAGTGACCTGATCGTTTTGGTCACAAACAAAATGCTCCTTTTTTGGAGTTACTTTATTGTACTATTACTAGTCAAAAGCAACAAGAAAAATAAATCTAAAAAAGCTGGATCGTTGACAATTGTAGGTGCTTTTTAATTTTAATTATACATGCAGTTTTGAAAGAAGATTGGGAAAATAGAACTTTATGAAACGTTGTTAGCTTATATTCATTTAGGCCGGATGATTTGTTTATGTAATCTTTTATTGAATTAAAATTTACGTATAAGGAAAATTAAAATTATTATTAAATTTTTTTAAATTTGTTTATGCAATCCATAACCCAGATCAAATTATTGAAATAAGAAGTTTCCTAACACGGAGATGCTTAAAAATCTCAAACAAATCAAGATTATTATCGAATACTATCAACTTAGATAATCAATAATTGCTACTTATCAAATTGGTTCAAGAAATTACCTAGTTTGAAGTATTTCTTTCCAAGAATTGGGACTGCGGACGGGCAGCTTTACAGCGACGGGTGAGGACGGACGTCAGGACCAAAGCAGCAGCGATGGCAATTCAGCACGGACGCAGCAAATTGCAGACAGGTTCGCTAGAACAAAAGATGCAACGGTGATGGTTCGTTGGTGTTGGCCAGTCTAACTAGAAAGCTGGGGTCGCCCGGACCCTCCCTGACGGCGACAGTGTGGATTCGATCAATGCTAGTCTGCTCTATGCAACCTGCGAAAGGAAATCAAACGTAGCAGACGAAACAAAACATCAAGCGGTGGCGTCAAGTGGAGCCGGGATGCCGCCTGGAGTCACCGGAAACCGACACGGACTGCTGCTGTGGTGTTAGAATAAGCCGGCAAGCGAGGTATAGGCGCGACGATGGCTAAGCCGGCAGTAAGCGCGGTGAATGGTGAGGGGCGGCGGCGATGGGCAAGCCGGCAACAAGGTCTCGAGAATTCCGAAGAGAAAGCAAACCCGACCGCCGGACGAAAGCAGCAGCGACACCGAGAAGTTTGGCAAGACCCAACCTTACAGATCCACGTCTCACACTACGGCCTTCGTCGAATAGATGAATGGCTTCAAGATTTCACCCATAACTCAACAAGTTTCGATCTCCTAGCCACAGTACTCTGGCAGATCTGGAAAGAAAGGAACAACACAATTTTTCGCCAACAGAAACCGAACCCAAAGAAAATCATCAGCTTAGCCAAGGTGGAGAATCTCTGTTTTACAAATCAGGCGAACTCAAAGAAGAAAGCGCACGGTGACGAAGGCTCCTTACCTCAGATCTGGAAAAGGCCGACTGCAAACGCCCTCAAAATCAATATTGACGGGTCTTACTCTTCGGATTCGCCGGTAGGAGCAACACGCTGCGTGTGCCGGAACAAAGATGGAGAATTAGTGAACGGGTTTGTGAAATGGGTGAGATCGGGCTTGGCTGAACAGATGGAGAGTATCGCAATGGTTGAAAGCCTAAGATGAGACCAGCTGTTCGTGGGATTTGGAGAATTTGATCGACGATACGTCCAGCCCTCCGAAACCCTTTTGGCTTTAATTTGTTAAAATTCAAGTCTTTTCTACTCAGACTTTCGAGCTATTTAATATATTTCCATTTCGACCAAAAAAAAGGACAATCAATGTTTCTTTTTATAGTGTGTTTTTTTCTTTTTTACTTTTTACTTTTTTTCTTTCTTTTTTGTCTCTCAAATTGTGAGCCGGCCTCTCTAATTGTTGCGTGTCTTAAGGGTTGTGCGGAAGCGGTCGTTCCAAAATGAGCATTTTATACTGTTTTTTTCTTGCTTTTTCTTTTTTTGTGTGAACTATTAATCTTACTTTTCTCGTTTTAAAATAAATATATATTACTCTCAATATTCCTTTTCCTCTCAAACCTCACGTAAAGCTCCCAGAATTTGCTTCCGATATACTTCCTTGTTGACCGACCAATCGTAGCTTGGATTGGCTCTCATCTTTTCCTTTTTAATTTATTGTTTTCCTTTTGTCGTCTCTCTCAATGTGTACGACCGCGATGCATTTATGATGATGTGCTTGGTGTCAACTCGGGCGTGTATGTTCGGAGATGAATCAAGTCTTGGGGGCAAGTTCTTAGAAATTTACCCGGGAGAAAGGACAAGGTGTGAGAAGAAGGTGCTGCATGACAGCGTTTCTGTTCCTCAAAATTTCTGTTCTTTGGTTCCCCGAAACAAAAAAAGAATAGAAACCTATTTGGTAAAACATTTATTTCCGGGAACAATTTCTCAATTTTTTGTTCACGTTTTGTTCCCAGGAACAGTTTTAAGAAGCAAAAAAAAGTTGCTTCTTGTTCCCGGGAACAATTTCTAGAAGTAAGCTGATTTTCTTTTTTAATTTTATTCTCTTGTCGCGACCACCATCAACCGCCCAAAGCCATCGCCCACCGCCACCGCCGCCACCGCTGGTCGCCGCCGTCGCCGTCAGTCGCCGTCGCCGCCGCCGGTCGCCGCCCACCAGTCGCCGCCCACGGTCGCCGGCCACTAGCGCCGCGGTTGCCGCCCACCATCACCGTCGCCCCGCCCGCCAGCCGCCGCCGCGGCGTCGGCGGGGCAAAGAATCCGTCGGCAAAAAAAATAAAAAATGAATAAATACAAAAAAGAAATTGTTGCGTTACCAAACGCATTGCTATTCTTTTTCTATTAAGAGTAGAAATTTTGTGTCGTTACCAAACCTGGTTCTTTTACTCATAAATTGTTCCCCTGAGAGAAATAGAAAAGAACTATTTGAAAAAAAAAAAAAACTCTTCCAGGGAAGCGTTGTCATGCGCGGCCGAAGTGGATAGGAATATTATTGTTATATCTTAATTTTTGGGCCTGGAGTGAGAAAGGGGAGGGGAGGGGCTGAGAAGGGCAAGGGCAACGATCTTGCACTGTTCCCACCGATATAGGCTCTTCAATTAGGTTGGGGAGAATCTCAGCCCTTCAAATAGAACCAATCTCGCCATGATGTGGTGGCGAAGACATTCCTGCAATGTCCTTTAAACTTTAATTTTTATAAAATTATTGTCTATATCCCCGGAATTTACTCTAATGAATTAATTTTTTTCCACCTTGGCACCTCTTAGTTCTCCCATTTATAAATTTCGGTCACTGCGTGTTTTATGCGCTTGGCGAAAATTTTATGCTCTTATTGGCCCAATCCAATTTATCAGGAAGTTCAATACAATTCACTTAAATCCACCTACTGCCTGTCCAATGCACATATATGGGTTAAATAATGATGAAAAAATTGCAACTAATATGCAAAATGCAATTGTTGATTTTTGGTTAGGGATCAGGGTCGATTCATAAATTTTTTAAAGCAATTAACAACTAATTGGATTGCAAAATTTTAAGCATCAACAACAGATATGCTGCTAATACATTTTAGCCAAAGCGAGTTCACTACAACTGTAGCAGCACCATCCACTAAATTTTGTCCTTTTTTTAATTTATTTACCTTGAGGAACTTGGGGTTTTGTTTTTATGCATATAAGTATTTTTGTTTGAACGTAAGTGTTGGAAAAATAGTAATCTCATAAAAAAAATCACTAGTAAGGTGGTCATATAAACTCTAAGTCCAAGGAAAAAGTATAAACAGCTCCTCTTTCCTTTTATCTTAGCCGCACCTCCTAAATTTATGAAACAAATCACACCACATTTTATGGTGATTTTATAAGACCAGGATGATGGAAAACAAGTCATGACGCATTTCAAGGAAGTTGCAAGAATTATGTGTGGAATAGGGGTCAACAAGCGATGGTCATGTAGGAAAATTAGAAGTGACAGAGACATGATTGAAGGAAGGACTGAGAAATGGCCCTAAAGCCCCACAAATGACCGGGCATATGGGGCGAGAATCAAATGAAATGTCTAAGAAATGTAGACACATAGAGTTGCATATTATAACCCAGCTAGAAAACAAAAATGAAAGGGTAACGCCTTCAAACTTTAATTATAATTTTTTTTTAATCTTCTATAAACTTCTAGTTGCATTTCTCAAAAATGCCTTAACATTATCGACTTTAATTAGATTGACTTATCTACTTTTCTCCATTTAAATTATCAATTAGTTTTGAGTTACTAACTCTTATGCGAATTACTTACCAAGTTTTTTTTTTAATTACCAACTTTTCTTTTTTTAATCAATTTTTCGTTCAAATTTCTTTATTGTGCCTTAAATTTACTAACTATTATTTGTCAACTTTTTCTTCAATTAAGCTTTCAACCGGTTACCAGATCTCATTCTAGTTAACTATCAATGTTTTTTTTTTTTAATTTATTAACTTTTCCATCAAGCAACTTAATCTAGAAAAATTGGGAAGTCACCAATAAATCGGAGTACTTTTCTATTAATTTGTAAATTTGAGATGTTAATAATAAAATAGAATTTGCCAAATAATTAGAGAATTAGTTCATCAGTCAAAAAGAAAAAGGAAAACAAAAGGTGTTGGCTGCCAATTTCAGACCGACGAGGTGCTTTCCAAGGACGCTCGAAAGGTAATCTCCACTGCCGATGTACCGTGTAAAATGGAAAAGCAACACTTCTTTTGCAGCCTTCAACAAAAGGGAAAAGTTAGAGATCAGTCATGGATGGAGTCGCCGACGAGCTTTACTTTTTCTCATCCATTATCATGCTTCTATGAGCTTTCTTGGAATTTTAGAATCAATTATTATTGTCTCGCTTTAAAGCAGCCTTAATCTCTTTGTGATCTTGACCAAGATCGAATTCTCTAGATTCAGAATAACTTGTGCTGTCTTAACAATGATTTCGGTCTTCGACAAATCTTGATCTATGCAATGAGAGAGTGTTAATACATTTAAAATTCTATGTAAGGATCTAAATGGAAAGTGTATTGTATCAAAGTTCAATTTGTCTCATAAATCATAATAACATGATAGTCATTTTACAATGGATAGATAGAAATTTCTCTTCTGTTTTCCTTTTCCGCTAATTGTTCCAATCTGTGAGTAGCGACAAAATGTTTATTAATCAAAACAGTATGGTTATGAAAAAAATCAAAACAATAAGGTTGAGTATAGTTGTGAGCTGGTGTATTTTTTGTATCTGCTAATTATCTTTTCGTGTGTTTTTGACAAAAGGGAAAACAAGGAAAGAAGACCCCACATTTAACCAGCACTAGCACCAGAAAAATCTTTCAAGAATGCTCTAGAGGATCATAGGAGATTTAAGAAGACAATTAATAAGATCTCCTAAATCAATCTCTCTCTTTGACTTGGATAGCACTTCAATCATCATGCATCTATTCAAGTTTATATGATTTTTTTTAACTATAAAAACATGAAAAATCTCATGTAATTCCTTGATATTTAGAACCATCAGCTCTAGCTTTAGCTTAAGCATCTATGCATCACAAGCATCAACTAATCCTAGTCATGTAGACCCAAAAAAAATGAAAATATACAAATAGTCATACTTGATTGTTAGTCACTTTCCATATGCAGATTTGACAACAACGGAAGTATTTTCATTGATTAATTATTTCAAACGACACAAGCAACCATTTTTTAAAATGTTTTCCGAATTATTCATTTCGTGTAAAACAAACAAAGCATAATATGCAAAATGCAATTATTGATTTTTGTTAGGGATTGGGATCGATTCATAAATTTTTTTATGCAATTAATAATTAATTTGGTCGTCAAAAATTATGTTTCAACAACAAATAAGCTACCAATAAATCTTTATCCAAAGCGAGTTCACCACCAACTATAGCGGCATCATCCGCTAAAATTTGTGCCTTTTTAATGCATTAAGCCCACGGAACTTGGGATTTTTTATGCATACAAATATTTTTGTTG
Organism: Eucalyptus caleyi; assembly: GCA_014182885.2. NCBI lineage: Eukaryota > Viridiplantae > Streptophyta > Magnoliopsida > Myrtales > Myrtaceae > Eucalyptus > Eucalyptus caleyi. Next base: position 15,988,660 of record CM024476.2, read on the forward strand.
GAACATAGGTGTTTTTTTTTTTTTTTTTTTTTTTGACAAGGAAACACATATATATTGATTAAAGAGGAAGATTACATCCCTGCAGCTATAGCTTCCGAATACATAAGATGTAGTAGGTCCTGCGGAAGAGGAAAAGAAAGAGAGAGGCGCTGAGCCGGGAAAGCCAATTGGGCTTTGGCGGCCCAGTCGGCCACTAGGTTGGCCGAGCGACGACAGTGTCGCAAAGAGAGGAAAGGGAAATTGGAGAGCCAATTTAGGGTTTCGTCAAGCACTGGACGCAGCTCCCATGGCGGCAGGCGAAGCCCCTTCACAATTTCAACAAGATGAAGACAGTCTGTATGAAGAACGATCCGGGAGAGATGGAGTCCTCGGTGAAATAGATGTTGGAGGGATAGATTCAGCGCCTGAAGCTCCGATTCAAAGGGTGAATGTGCTGGGAAACCTTTGGAAAAGAGATCGGTAAGTTTACCTCGATCATCTCTGCAAATACTTGCCATGGAGCCTTCGGAGGAGCCTTCTTTATAACTGCCATCGATATTGCATTTTAGAACACCTGTCGCCGAAGGTCGCCATAGCTGATCGGGTGGTACAGTGGCAATACCAGAGAGTGAACGTGATTGAGAGGTTACAGCACCAGAGGACTGGTATGCTAATACCTGAGCCAGTGCCGATTCCACAACCATGGATGAATTCGGACTCTGATTCCGAAAAACAGAGTTGTTTCGTTTCTTCCAGATCTGCCAAAAGATGGTGGCAACGACCTCAAGCCGGGGAGAATGAGCAGGTAAAAGGACATACTCCAGTAACCACTGTGTTATGCTAGTAACCGAATTGGTTGCTGAGGCTAAATTAAGCTGTGAGTGGGACCAGATGGGTTTTGTCCATGGACACTGGATTAACAAATGTTCTATTGTTTCAGGAGTAGACTGGCAGCATATAGAGCAGAAAGGGTCTGGAATAATTCGACGGTGGAAGAGATTAACACGAGTTGCAAGAGCGTTATGGCAGATAGACCAGAGAAAGATACGGACTCTGGGGGTGATCTTCATCATCCATAGCTGGCGCCAGAGCTGCTTATTCATCCGGTAAGAGCTTAAATCCTGTAACTCTTGATGAGGGTGGCATGATTGTTGAAGTGCATGATAATTACTTTTAACCGAATATATGCCAGTCGATGTTGCTGACCATATAAGTTTATCCTCGGAAAATAGTGGCCGAATAGGTAATGATTGGATTTGTTGAGCAACCTGTTCTTCGAAAAATTGGTTAATAAAAGACATCTTCCATGATTGTGTTTGTTGATCCATAATGTCTGCTACTTTAAGTGGTTCCTCACGAGCTGTAGGTCCATAGATAATTCCCATTGGAAGCCAGTGATCCCCCCGAATTCTGATAGAAGTGCCATTCCCAACAGACCATCGCAGATTAGGTAGAATTGTATCCCGACCTTTAAGAATGCTCTGCCACCCCCATGAAGGCCTATTTCCTCGGACAACCGACAGAAAAGTGGAAGATCTAAAATACAATGCTTTAAACAGAGTGCCCCAAAGTGAATCAGGATTAGTCAACAGCCGCCAAGCCTGCTTTCCTAAAAGTGCTCTATTCATAGATAACAAATCACGAAAGCCCATCCCCCCTTGAATTTTCGGAGTTTTCATAACATCCCAACTCTTCCAATACAGCCCTCCTTTTTGTTGATTAGTTCTCCACCAGAAACGCGCTATACATTTCTCAATAGTTGAACAAATGGAAATAGGCAACTGAAATATCATCATCGCATACTGTGGAATAGCCTGAATAACAGATTTAATTAGGACTTCCTTACCCCCCTTAGAAATGAAATTCTCCTTCCATCCCTCAAGCTTTGCATTGACTCGAGCAATAATCCATGAGAACATGTCCTTCCTTGATCGTCCCCAATCCGATGGTAGGCCTAGATATTTTCCAAACCTTTGTAGAATTGGAACCCGAAACTCCTGAGCCATGTTATGCTGTAAAGTAATAGGACAGTTCTTGGAGAAAATCAGGCCAGATTTGTTGCGATTTATCAACTGGCCAGTTGCCATACAATAGATGTTTAAAAGTTCTGCTAGATTGTGACATTCAGAAGTCGTTCCAGATAAGAAGAATATGGCATCGTCAGCAAAAAATAAATGTGATAACGTAGGACACCATCTGTTCAAACGTAAGCCTTTGAGATGACCAGAACCGATTGCTTGATGGATTAACAAGGATAAAACATTTGCAACAAGAATGAATAGGTAGGGTGAAATGGGGTCACCTTGGCGCAGGCCTCGAGTTGGAGAGAAATAAGGTAGGATTTCGCCATTAAATTTCACGCCAAGTGTTGAAGTAGTAACACAAAGCATGATCCAACCTACCCATTGTGGGTGAAAACCTAGCTTGAGGAGGTAATCTCTTAGGAAATCCCATTCAATGCGGTCATAGGCTTTTTTCATATCAGTTTTCAGAATAGCTTTGAAATTGTTTGTTGTCTGGTGTGTGGGAAAATGATGGAGGACTTCTTGTACAACAAGAATATTATCTTGGATCTGGCGGCCTTGGACAAAGGCCGATTGTTCTTTTGAAATGAGATCATTCAACAAGGGTTTGAGTCGATTGGCAAGCACTTTGGAGATAACTTTGTATGCAAAATTGCATAAACTAATGGGACGGTATTGGTCCAAAGTTTCAGGTTGGGAAATTTTAGGGATAAGGGTTAGGATTGCTTGATTAAGGGCTGGGGCCATATCCTGAAATAGCATAAAATTTTGAATCAATTCAAACAGGCTGTTTTTAACTATGTCCCAATGCTGTTGATAAAACAGGCCTGTCAAACCATCCGGACCCGGAGCTTTGTTGGCTGCCAATTGGAAAGTGGCTTGGCGAACTTCATCAAGGGTAAGGGCAATGGTCAACTGCTGGTTCATCTCTGGAGTTACAACTGCAGTGCATCTGTCTAGGAGCGGGATGTAGTTACGGGAGCCCTCTGACTTATAGAGAGTGGAAAAATAGGAGAGGGTCATATGCTGGAGGGCTGGTATGTCTCTTACCCACTGCTGATTGTCATCTTGGGAAAATAGGAATCTCACAAAAAAAAATCACTTGTACAGTGGTCATATAAAGTCCAAGTTTGAGGAAAAAGTATAAACAATTCGTTTTTCTTTCCATCTTCTACTAAAATTCTGAAAGTGAATTACAACATATAGAATTCCACTACATTTTATAATGACTACAAGACTTGGATGATGGAAAACATAGTATGATGCATTTCAAGGAAGTTGCAAGAACCCCGTACGAGCAATGGTAGGAAATTCCATCTCCATTGTGGTGCGGCATTGGTCGTGAGAAATGGCAAAGATATGATTAAGAAATGGCCTAAGCCCCACAAGTTGAGATAATTTAGAAGGAGTGGTCTTAAAATATGGGGAAAGCGGAAGCGGTTGCTCAGTCCTCACCAATTTAAAGTATCATATTAACACCAATTTCCAAAGCAACATGTCTGAGAAATATAACTCTGTACATATGGGAAGCGCATTTCACCTAGCTCGAAAGCAAAAATGAAAAGGGTAATACCATTTTGATTGTGTCACTAAATTTATGTATCTTACTTTTTTTAATTAGTTACCTAACAAGTTAATTTGAGAGCACTCATTGATCAAATCCTTTTAATTATAGAATTCCACGACGGTAACACTGCACCGTCATCTAGACAAACAGCCAAAAATGAGTTGAGCCACCATCTATGTCTCATGCATTCTAAAACATTATCGTGGTGACCGCGAACCTGTTGAGAAGGATCTTTTCTAAAGTCTGCTCAAATTCACATCCACACTACCGACCCCCTCACCCACATATACTCGAGTGGCAGGTGATCCGAGAGCACATGCATTGGAGTTCTTGACACAAACCTTGTCCCGAGGGACCCCAAAAAATTTATTTCACCCCAACCAACGCAGTGAACACAACAACATTTTCAACTTGAATAAACAAAATCAGAAACAAGACCTTAGAATCGAATTAATGCTGAGATTCCCAAAGACAAAGCCCTAGCCTCACAAAAATAAGGTTGTTCCTTCCACTCTTGGATGCGGGATTCTCAATGTACAAAGCACGAGGTGAAGTTGGTTTTCTTTCAATTCAAAATTATAATCTCTTGTTATTTACAAACTTCTATTTGTGCAAAGACTTAAAATTACTGACTCTATTTAAAAATTGCCAACTTTAGTTAGAGTGGTGTACCAACTATTTACTGTTTAAGTTATCAACTAGTTTGAGGTTACCAACATTTCTTACCAAGTTTATCTTTTAATTATCAATACCGACTTCCGATTACCTTCATTTGCTACACCTATTTGCACCCAAATTTAACTAAATCGTTAACATGAGTAGAGATATGTTTAGAAACAGATGGTTATCGACACTAGATACGCGAGTAATTGTTGACGGCCGAAAGAGTTGTTGGTATTAATATACATCAATGACCATAAATCAATTATTGATATAAAATCAATTTATCAACAGTTGATATGAAGATATAAATGTGTATTTATGTTCAGATAAATTAAGATACAAAATCGAGTCATTGACTTTCTTGCCAAAACTCAGCATATCTTTTACGTTTTAAAAATTTATGACAAAATAGTATATGATTTTATATATTGATTATTAATTTGTACATTTTGAAAGGTTTAAGGACTAATTTTTTTAATTTTAAAAAGACAAAACAAACGACAGAAATAAAAAGTGGTTAATACTAATTAAACAGAATTTAATCTTCATATATAGAGAAAAGATTTCACGTGCTAATCCTTTCATTTTGTTATTTAATGGGTCTTTCGTCTCCATTTACCCATCTCTCTTTTTTCGAGCGTCGTTTTTGGCTTGAAGCAGGCAAAGCTTGACTCAACCGCAAATCTCGAGAAAAGCTGCGAGGCTTCGCGGAACTTCACCTCTGTCGGGAAAGGCTGATAGCCTCTGTCAGCACGCCACATCCTCTGTGGCTTCTTGTGCTGGAATGCGTTCTTTGAATATTTTGTTTCTCAAGAGAAAGAATCAAATTGATGTTTGTCAGAATTTCATATTATTTTTCAATTCAACCCCAACTCCAAGATAGTCAGGTCACGTGATTTAGTCTGTTCATCCGAAAGAGCTGAGTCTGTGAGAGTAACGAGTGAAGTTTTTTCGCTCTCCCTTCGCTATTCTCATTTCACCGCCATCTGAACGGGTCTTGTCTAAAGGATTCTTTACACTTTTCTGTCAATGAGCCCCATTATTTTCCTGAGGAATAGGGGATAACCTTGTTAGATCTTGTAACTTCGATATAACCTAAAGTCTAGTGACTTGAACAGTGTAAGTCTCTACGGAAATGCAAATGTTATGGGATTATAGGAGGTTGAAAGAGACCAAAGTAGATAATGGAACCGCCTCTTGCAAAATCTATTTTGTGAGCTTGAAAAGGAAAGGACATAAGCTCCAAGCGGGTAGCAGACATTTCGCTCAATGGCAGCGCTCATGAGAAACTTCCCAGCGATTAAAATATGGATGATGATTCTTGTGTCTCGTGGGTTAAAAATTGGGAATTCTGTTTCCGTGCCGGTCAATTCGTGAAACTGTTGATGACCATCAAATCTTGTTGGTGACAATAAAGTTGATTGACAGCTTGTTTGTTGTAACGTCCCATGTCTTTTCATATTAATTAAATAGTTGATAGGAGACGATATATCTATATAAGAGTTAATTACTTGAACAATTATGTAATATCAGTAGATACAAAAAGTTATCTGATCAAATAGTTTTCAAAACAACCAAATAGAAATTAATATGTCACTCAAAACAAATTCATATTACCAAGATTATTCAGCAAATCTGTCGGAGAAAAAGTTATCTCCATGGTTGGTACACCGTGTGGAAAAGACAAACGCTATAGCACAGCCATCAACGAAGAGAAAAAGTTTAAGATCAGACATTTAAGGAATTTCAAATGATTTTGCTTTTTCTTTTCCACAAATATACAATATGTCATTTAACACAATTCAATATTTCCTTCACGAATTGGATGAGAAAGCACTTTAATTAGTTATATTCTCACTATTCCGTTATTTTTTCTCCATGAATGAGAACTGCAGTACATAGACATTTACTAATGAAGGTTTAAGTGCAAAGTTTAAGCAAAATCTATTGAAGTTTAACTTGTCATTCTATTCTTTTCAACCACAGAACTACTATATTTACTATTTGAATCAACGAATTTGCAGTGATACTGAGCGGCTCTGGCCATGGTCATATTAGAGACTAACTAGTGGCACGAAGGTACGCAGATCGAGGTGAGGCTGATCGTTACTGATTAAACATGGATCTGGACAGTAAGGTCGTCCATGGCCAGTGCACGGGGGCGCGTGGAGTATTGGATGAGGTTGTGGTCGCCAGTGCTAGGAAGTTCTGATGGTGGGTAATTTGTGGCAAGAAAAGGGGCAGTTTCTGCTGGCATATATTTGGATGAATGTTACATTCGCCCGCAAAGGGTGGAGTGTCCTCGCGCGAGCACATTCTCAAGGGCGGATGGAGTTAGATCACAATTGTTGAAAAACGTCTGAAGGATTTTGACAATATCAAAACTTAATCCAAATACTAAATAATTTTATTTTAGTGTGCAAAGACTCATATCTAAATTATATATAAGAGACGATACGACTCTACAAGTGTATGGGTCATACTTCACTAAATCCGAAAACTGCTGAAAGAAAGGTGTATAACCAAAATCTTAGTTTTGTGAAATAGTTAAACTTGATTGTTAAATACTTTTTTTATACAGATTGATGACCGTTGGAATTCCTAAATTGAAGACTTGGCTTATAGCAATAGAGTATGATATTCCAAGATTATCTATGCCAAAAATCTGGAATAATTTGCTCGACGGATTAATAGGATGACATGATCGAAACATGTTAATAGAAGATCTGATTGATCGCTTAAATTTAGGGAAGGTTCTTTGTAGACCTCAAAATGAGTCATCGAACCATTTCTTAATCCATATTTGATGGGTTGAGTTATTATATTAGTTATTATTTCAGTAAGTTGATTATAAATAGATTTAGAATTAAATGATTATTTTTTATCGATATGACACCAAAGTGATCTAATGAAAAGTTTTAACATTAAAGTTAGTTTTTACGAGAGTTGTGGTACTAATAATGTTTTTTTTTCTCGAAATACAGCTGTAAAACATGTTATGGAAAAAATTGGACTAAGGATTGTTATATTGGAGAGAGCGATCATCGATGGGAGATTTATAGCACACCATCTATGTCTTTCCAAAAACTTTACAATATAAACCGTAAAGTGGACATGATTTTAGTAGCAATCACCAAGTCTAAGTAAATTGTAAAATATAGATAAGTGGGTCGGTCAGTCCTCATCAATCTACGTCTTGACACTGATGAACTTCGGGAACTATACAAAACCCATGTACCCACGATGAAAAGGAAAGAAGAATTTGCACTTGATTGTCATTGAGATTTCCAATGAAAATAAAGGGAAAAGATGACAAGATGAAAAAGGTTACGCTTGACAAGCCCCCCCCAAAGCAAAAAAAAAAGGAAAAGAATTGCACCTCAATTGCAAATTGCGTCAAAAGCAAACCTGCACTCTCTAGTATTACTTTATCGTACTATTGATCAAAAGCATCAGGATAAATAATTCTAAAAGAAAGATCAAAGTGATGCTTTGTAGATAAACAAAGTGATGCTTTTTTGGAGCTCCTTTATCGTACTATTATCAAAAGCATCAGGATAAATAATTCTAAAAAGTTGGACTGGTGACTAACGTAGGTGGTTTAATATTTATATTGATATGCATTTCTAAAAGGAGTGGGAAAATATAATTTTTGAAAATTTCTTAACTAATATTCATTTTGGTTTGATCATTTGTTTATTTAATTTTTTTATTGACTTAAAGTTTACGTCTAAGGAAAAGAAAAAATAAAAGATCAAAGTGGGACATGAGTCAATTGAAGAGAGGGCCACTTGTCAACTTCACATAGGCCTCCTGCCTTTGCACCACAAAAATAATTTAATATTAAACTAAATTAATATTAGATTAGACTTAATAATACAAATTAAGATCGAGAAAAAAACTGAAACAACTCAAGTTTGAAACAAAAGAGCTATCTACACTCTTTATCTGTAAAAAAAAAAAAAAAAAAAAAAAAAAGTATAGACTCTATATAATTATCATTTATTTGAAAGAGAAAGCGCAAGGAAAAGCAACATAGAGGACCAATTATTTATTTAATCAACATCCTATTGATTTAAGTAGTTAGATGTAAATCTCCCTTTTCTTCCTGAAGTTTATTTATTTTTATTTTTTGCTTAAGTAGTGGAAGGATAGAAATCACATAAAATAATTTCTAACCAATGTCCAAAATCAGTATAACAACGTATTGTTATTCTGAGATTTCGCATCAAAATTGGGGGGCCCTTTTGTTTTTGTGATATTGTTTTTGTGAGAAGTATGGAGAAATATTGGTACTTTCCCAAACCAAGCAAGATGAAGAAAAGATCACGTGTAAGGTGGTCATAAACAGCTCCTTTTCCTTTTCATCTTGGCCATGTGGAATCACACCACATTTTATGGTGATTTTACAAGACTTGATTGATGGAAAACGCGGTATGATGCATTTCAAGGAAGTTGCAAGAACTATGTGTGGAATAGAAGCCAACGAGCAATATTAGGAAAGCAAGAGATGGTAAAGATATAACTAAAGGATTAAGAAATGGCCTGAAACCCACTATTGATTGGCGTATGGGACGAGAGGAAAGTGAGAGGTGGTAAAGATATAATTGAAGGATTAAAAAATGGCCTGAAACCCACTACTGATTGGCGTACGGGATGAGAATTGAATGAAAGAAATGTAGATATGTGGAGTTACAAATCTAACCTCGCTCGAAAATAAAAATGGAAAGGGTAATGCCTTCATAATTTTTTTTTTGGACAGTCTTACTCTACTCCTATTCTAACGTTCATCTCAAACTTTAATTATCATTTTTGTTATTGTCTACCAACTTCTTGTTGCATTTCTCAAAAATGCCTTAACATTACCAACTATAAATTTGAGTGACTTTCCTACTTTTCTCTATTTAAATTATCAATGAGTTCTCAACTCTTATTTAAATTACTTACCTAGTTTATTTTTTAGATTACTGACTTTTCTTATTTTTTTAATCAATTTTTCATTCACCTTTTTTATTATGCCTTAATTTTACTAACTCTTATTTGTCAAACTTTCCTTCAATTAAGCTTTCAACCGGTTACCAACTTTCATTCGAGTTAATTATCAATGTTTATTTGGTTTTTTTAATTATAAACTTTTTCCATTGAGTCACTTAATTTGGACAAAAATGGGGAAGTCACTCAATCAATATCGGTAATTTTCTATATAATTGGTAGATGTAAGATGTTGTTAATTAAAAAAAAATGGCAAATAATAAGAGAATTGGTTCATCAGTCATTAAAGAAATTTGGTAATTATTAAAAAAATAAAAAAAGACTTGGTTACTAATTTCTTAGACCCACGAAGAGCTTTCCAAGAAGAACGCTCCAAATGTTATCTCCACTTTTGGTGTACCGTGTGAAATGGAAATGACTTCTAAAACTCATCTTCCCAGCCATCAAGAAAATGGAAAAGTTAAAGATCAGTCATGGAAGGAACCGCAGAAGAGCTTTACTTTTTCTCATCCATTACCTTGCTTCTACAACCTTTCTTAGTAGATTAAAATCAAATTTTTTTGTCTTACTTTAAGACAGCCTCAATCTCTTCGCGATCTTGTCTTGAATAATTTGTCCCCTCTTTACAATGATTTTAGTCTTCGATGAATCTTGGTCTACGTGACAACATTGTATTGTATCAAAATTAAAATCTTTTCACAAATCATAACGTTACGATATTCATTGTACCATGGATAGGTTGAATTTCTTCTTCTTTCTACCTTTCCACCAAATGTTCATATTTGTGAGTTGTGACATGATGTTCGTTAATCAAAACAATTTGGTTAATTAAAAAAATTAAACAATAAGGTTGTGTATAGTATGTGAGCTAATTATTGTTGCATGTGTTTTTAACATAAGTAAAAACAAGAAAATAAGAAAACGCATTTAACTAGTAGCTTTGCAGACAATGCATCTTTGAAGAATGCTGCAAAAGATCATGAGAGACTTCAGAGGACGATTAATCCGGTCATTTAAATCAATCTCTGGCTCGAACAACACTTCGGTCAGCACACATTTATTTAAGTTTGTATGATTTTTCTGAACTATAAAAACATGAAAAGGTTCATGTAATTGCTTGATATTTAGAACCATCAGGTTTAGCTGTAACTTGGACATCAACGCGATCACAAGCATCACTTAGTTTTGGTCATGTAACCCGGAAAAAAGAATTAAACAAAATTCTTGAATATTTTGAAATTGGGACAAGTGCATCAAAAGTCCTAAACTTATTATGAAAGTGCAATTTTTTCTTAAAATTTTAAAAAATGCAATTATGTTGAAAACATGTCAAAAGTATAGTTAAATTTTGAAACTTTCAAAAGCACAATCAAGTCCTAAATCTTGTTAAATTGGTCCAATCAATTCCTTCCGTCGATTATATTTTGAAAATTTTAAAATTCGATTGCACTTTGGTAATAAGTTTTATGGCTTAATTGTATTTAAAATTTTAGAATTGATTGCACTTTGCGACAAGTTTTAAGATTTCCAGTCCTTTGAAATTTTATACAAATATTCAAACCAATTTGTCAAACACTTTCTCTATAGAGAAACAAAAGTTGGAATCCCCAAAATGGAGACCCAGCTTATAGCATTGAAGTATGATATTTCAAGATTATCAGTGCCAGAAATCATTGCTTAATTGATTTGTGAGATGGCGTGATCAAAACTTGCTAATAATAGAAGTTTTTATTGCCCCCGATAAGGAGAAGGGCTAATAAGGTGTTTTTCAAAGAAACTAGTTTTGAATAAAATTATCGTGAGTGTAACAGTTTAACATGTTCTGTGAGATGAAATTCAACACTAAATAAATGTGTTATGTGAATACTGGTTTGAAACTTCTAATTGTATTAACCGAACGACGGACAAAGAGACTCGTGAACTAATTTCTTAGAGTCCACGAGGAAATTTACAGGAAGGATGCTCAAAAGGTTATCTCCTTGGTTGGCACACCAAGTGAAGTGGAAAAGACTATCTTGCCTAGCCATCAACAAAAGGGAAAAGTTCAAGATCGGTCATGAAAGGAATCTCAAACGATCTTTGCTTTTTCCCATCCATTATCTTATTTCTATGAGCTTTCTTGGAAATCTAGAATAAACTATTTCCTTTAAAAATTTCAATTACCTACTGTTTTATAAATAGACTTTGGGAACTAATTTCTTAGAGCCCACGAGGAAATTTCGAAGAAGGATGCTCAAAAGGAATAGACTCCTTGGTTGGCACACCAAGTGAAATGGAATAGACTAACAAAAGTTTTCCCAATCATCAACAAAAGAAAAGTTTAAGATTAGTCATTGGAACCTCAAATGATTTTGCTTTTTCCCACCCATTATCATGTTTCTATGACCTTTTCTTGGAAATGTAGAATCAACTATTCCCTTTAAAAATTTTCAATTATCAACTGTTTCTCCCAAATCCTTATTAGAAGTCGGTTTAAAACCAAGGGTGGTAAAAAGCATACCTTACTTTCTATGCAACCGGAGATTTAGGAATAGGAACTTAATTACACTAGTTATTTAATTAATAACCTGTAATACCTTACTTGATTGATTTGTTACCTAAATGATTTAGGCAATTTTTGACCATTGTATTAACCTATGTCACTAAATGATGTCCATGCATGAGTGCACAATCAAGAAAAAAATAGACAAATCACAAACAATACAATAAAAATAAAGTGCAAGAGGGTAAACCCAATAAAGTATCATGCAAATGATACGCATGACTTTGTTATTAAGTTTCAGGACAACAATCCCCATTAGCTAAGTTCAAATTGAGTCCAATAACTTGCCTAAAAGATCAACCTATCTAAATCTAAGCTGCATCAAAGGTAACCACTAAAACCCTCTAAACTAAAGGCATGCTAAATAAACAAATAAATCTAAGCTACATCTAGCGCTAAAAAAAAACAACTTAATCAAAACCTGCTTTAATACAATTTTCTTATTCTTTGCTAGTTTTGATTTATTAACTTATTAATTTTTATTTTATTATTCTGGAAAATAAGGGACTCGGGCTGGGCCCCTTGAGCCCAGTTTGCATGTAAGATTAAGTTGGACTCCAAAGACGTGGGCCAAGGATAAGATTGGGCTTATTAAAACAAGCCCAATTAAACAAATTAAACCGACTAACAAAACTTAAAACCAGCCCAGACCTATGCTAAGTCCACCCCCAAAACTCACCTATCGACTTAAGAACATTAAAGCCCTCAGCGACAATCCACATGAACTATCTAAAACCGAGAACAAAAGCTCCATCATCGACCGCTTCCCGTTGCCGGACCACCATGTTCAACCACACCGGACATGACTCACGAGAATGGTGATATCAATTCCAACCTTCCCTCTCCGGCAAATGCTTCCAAACACCGCCATTGTTCATTCACAGAACACAATTTCAAAGCAAACATTCACAAATCAGAGAAATTCTTAACGACATATTCAATGAATCTTCAATGAATAATACGGTTCATTCACAAAGGAAGATCCCAGTAATCACTGCACCATGACACAAACGATGAACTCATAGATCTACTTCAACACACAGAGTATAGCTAGTCAATTTGACAAACAAATAATCATGAGAACCAATATTCAGAAACGATTCAACTACAGTTAGCAATTGACAAAGCTGTACACACGCATAGGAGTGAGCCAGATAACACTGATTTAACTTGAGCATGTGTTTGAACTGATGGTGAGCATCTCGAATGACAGTCCTATGTGCGATGCTGGATAAACGTTTGGACTCAACAGTCTCGCATCAGCAGAAGTCTAGTTTATATTAACGAAAATAGCTCCCATGACATTTACCAAAAAAAAAAACAAAAAATAGCTCCCATGACAATCGTTTTTCAGGCTAGTATCAACCCTGGATTTGCACTCAGTATATAGTTGCATACTTGCTAATTAATCAAACGATGAAAATTAGTAAAAGAGGGCTGAAATCTGGAAGCTGAGAAAACTCCCTTGGTTTTTTTTTTTTTTTTTTTTTTTTTTTTTTTTTTTTTTTTCCACAGGTGGGCGTCCGTCCTCCTCAATGAACGAAAGAAGTCTTAAAGAATCAAAGAGAGCCTCTCCTCTTTTTTACAAAAAAAGAGGGATCTTTTTCCCTTTTTAGTGTGCCGTCACTTGCCCCTCCCCAAAGAACAGGTTTTATTTATTCTTTCTGTAGGGTTTTGTGTGGTTGCCCCAAGTAGCACGATCTTAAGGGGTGTAAGTCTAAGTAACTTCAATCCTATGGTGCCAAATATCATCACGCTCTAAATGATTGACCAGCTCCATAGATTGGAATTTCTTAAAGTTTTGCATTAGAGTCACTATCAACCTTTGATAATAAATTTTATAGGTTTGAACAAATGATTTTTGTTAGTTTTTTAGTGTTGATCGCAAGCATTTTTCTATGAAAATGGGCTGACACTGATCTCATATAAAGAAAATAGGCTGGTAAATAACATTAGATAATGCATGAGAGTCCAAGTACGGTAATGATATGTAATAGCCATCTTAAGAAGAGTGGCTGTTAAAATATGCTCTATAAATAGTACTTTACCGCGTGTCTTCTAAACCAGTGAAGAGACACTACAATTGGAAATGAAGAAAGTAATGTTTCGACAAGAAAAGGGGCATGTTCCATGCACGTCAAAGCCCATTCCTATGATGTTGTCCTAGATGAGAAATGGTTTTTGAATTGTTACGATTCTGTGTTCTTCCTGAGGGGAATCTCATAAGCATGAAATTTATGGGCTTTGATAATCACCTGATGTGCCTTGTAAGACTACCTTGTTCAGTAAGGACATGTTTAAAATGCCTGAATTATTATCCATGTTATGAAAACGAAAAATGCAGTTGGGAGATATTGCAGTACAATGTGCCGTGGTTTGTGTGTTACGAAAGCGAGCAATCAAACAATAAAATAGACAAAAGAAGAAAATAAATTGGATATCGAATTTATGTGTTTTGGTCGTAAAGACCTACGTCTACGGAGAGAACAGTGACGAGTTTTACTATAGATCAAGCGATACATGAAGATTACACACTCGAATAACTCAAACATTCTCTCGGTATTTCCCAACCCTAATTACACCCAATAACGCACACAATATTTAGCTCCAAAATTTCTCAAGAGATGGTATCTTAATCTCACGAAGGAATTACATGCAAATCTTATCTCAAGATTTAACAGGCTATAAACACTAATTTTTCTCGGATGTAATTATACGAATGAAAAACAACAAGCCCACTTTCAAGCACTCGATATTTGGTGCTTCAAGATGGCTTGCATTAACAATGGCGGAACACTAAGCACTCATGCGGCGCTTCAAGAATTCAAGCCGACTTCTGCATCAAATAATATCATATCTTTTATTTCCTTTTATTCTTTCTCTTATCCGTTGTTGTTTGACCGAGTTCCATAAGCCCACACCTATTAGGATAGCCTTGATTTTATTTCCTTTTCTGACACAAAGTCAGACTTCTTGAACTTGTATTCCAACGTAGCTTTGTTTCCGTAATCTACAAATTCATGGCTTGATCTCTACAAATCAGCAACTTGATGTCCAAGTATCCACTTTCCTTTAATTTATTTTGGTTTCGGTTTCATTCACGGACTCAAATTCGAGACATATTATAACAATGCGGATCCTGTTTCTGAACAACTTTCTTCTGTTTTCATCGTAGCAGCGTCTGCTACCAACAAAGATTTTGCAGACCTGGGATGATGGAAAATCTGGTATTGTGCATTTCATGGTAAATTTTAGTTTCTGTTTCCGATTTCCATGACTGGCCTCGAGCCGATCAGAGTCAAGTGGATCTAATTTAATAGAGTTCGAAGTCGATGTCTAACACAGACCAGAAAAACCAGAAGTCGAAGTCTAAGGAACCATACCTTGTCGACCCCAATGAACTTAACTATACAAAACAAAAGGAAAAGGGTGATCAGTCCAAGTCAATCGTCAGAATCGGCGTGCAGCGTATTACATTTTCTTCTATTTAACCTTTTCTGTGCCTTTGTCATCCAATAAGAGTCGATGTCATCCATAGCTGATCAGTTCATCGTGAACCAGGAAACGCTGTCCAATTCACGCACGAACACATATAACAATGTTAGACATGCCACAATTAATCTCTGACAGTGACGTAATAAATGCCGTGACATATTAATAGCGGCATTTGCTCTCGATACATTAGTTAATTTTAATATGCCTTAGTCCATAAATAAAGGAAAAGCCAACTAAATCACCGTCCCAACACAGAAATTGGAAAATTGAAGCGATAAATCAAAGTGTCCCATGTATATTGGTCGAACTAATTGCTTTTACAGTGAACCATTTATAATAAAAGCTATACCTTATTCAACAGAAAGAAGGTTGTCTCTGTTTTCACACAATCAAGTGCATCATCAATCAACTCATTTTTGGCCTTTCCTTAACCCAAACTGTGAAAAAAAAAACAAAGAATGAACAAATGTTGTCCCGTTCTCTCGTGAATTCCAAAACCTTGTTGTCACGATCCAAAAATTCCTTTCTAAGGAATCATCTGAAAAACAGGAAAAAAAAAAGGAATGATCATTTTCTTAAAGTTCTATTTTAGAGCGATCATCAACCTTTTATAATAAATCTAATAAGTTAGAGCAAATGATTTTTGATAGTTTTTAGTGCTGATCGCAAAAATTTCTCTATAAATATGGGCTAACGCTAATCACATAAATGGAAGAATAAAAAAATAGGCTCGTATATAATATGGGTTAAATCAGGGTCTTGGCAACACTAGAACGGACGGCGGTGAAAGACAAAACTGCATAGATTCAATTCCACCTTCAGTTGCTGAGGCTTCATTTTGGGGGACCAATCTTTTCAAATTCTCAATGCTAATATTGAAGCGATTTTGCTGGAACTGTTAAATGAATTTATGCAGCACATTTTAAAAGAAACAGCAGATCCTTTACTTGCCATTAGTAGAAATGAGTATGGTTTGAGTGAGCGATCCTCACGACATTGTCAGTTTAGTCCGATTCCCAGATGAGTCCATGGAATCAGCCCCATCAACTTCACCACTAGTTCAACATTTCCAGCAAGCCAAAGTAAAGCAAAAAATAAAAAATTTCCCTATGTTTAATGGCAAGATCAAAGAAAAAAAGATTAGACTCATATTAAAAGTTCAGAGATAAGATCGTGAGTTGATAAGCATTGAACTTAAGAGTCAATACCGTGAGTGAGAGATAGAGAAACAACTCAAACATATTAAAAGTTTAGAGACAAAGTTGTGAGTTGATGGGCGTTGAGCTTGAGAGTCAATGCCGTGAGCAAGAGATAAAGAAACAACTCAAACAAGATGAGATGAGATTGAGACAAGACAAGCGCTCCGTTAATGGGTGTTGAGCTTCAAAAATTAAATATATATCTATATATTACTAGTCCGGTTCGGATGGGTGGTTCCACACTTAAATTTGGGAACTGGACCAACGGTTCCAATAAATTGGAATTGAGAATCAGACCGGTTTTCTTGGGAACCATTGGTTCCAGTCCGATCTGGTTCGATCTGGTTTCGGGTGGTTCTCAATTCTGTTACACATCCCTAATCATTAGTCCATCGCACTGTGAAGCAATGGTTGAAAGAGTGAAAGAATCTTTCCAAGCCTTGGTTGGTATTTGGCTGCTCATCTTGAATAACTTCATAACTGGAATATCCCAATTGCAATCCTCTGAACCGTCTTGAACGATTTGACAGCAACTGTCGGATGCAGAGGGACGGCATAAGTCAGCTTTCTAATGTCAAAACATGGATATCGGCTTTTTGAGGTGAGTTTCCAGAAACTTTGCGGTTCCTCTTTCAAGACTTTCATATTGAGCTTTTTTTTTTTTTCCTTTTTAAAGATGCAATTTTGTCATCCTTATGAATTTGTTAACCCCTTGCTACACCTTGTTTTTCCATATGAGAAAAATTAGTTGGCTCTTAACGTGACGAATGTTGGTATGACAACCAAAATAAAATTGATAATTTCAAATGCTAGCTAACTTCAAAGGCATTAGTAAACCATTAGATAGATATCGATAGATTATCAAAGTAGTTGGTAACCTTAGAAGCATAAGGCAATGTTGATACTTTCGAAACCAAGCAAGATTAATGTGATGGATGTTGATATACCAGTCAAGTTTTTTTTTTTTTTTTTTTTGGTCGGAAATGATAGTTTCTTTCATTCATAACATACGAGACTTACAAGAAGACGATAGATAATATTCCAAACATAAAATTTCCGCAAGAGCTGGTGGAGGAAAGGACCTCCAATTTTGAGGTAGAGATTTTGTTCTATGCACCTTTGCAAGCCAATCTGCAGCTTTATTGGCTTCCCGCGAGCAGTGAACCAACTTCATCGAATTTGAATGGGATAATATGCCTTGCTCAATAATGGTCTTCACTTTCCGAGGAGATTTGGCCCAGCCCATGATACTTTGCTCTGCAGTTAAACAGTCGGTCTCACACTCCACTTTTCCGTTTTATACTTTTCCAGTTCCTTCTTAACCCACGTGCGGTTCCTTTCTGAACTGCATAAACTCCAGCCCGTGCAAGATCACTAGGGTTTCGATTTGAATAGGGGAAGAAGCTCGGACTTCTCGCACGAAGCCGTCGATTACTTGGCCAGCTTGATCTCGTAGGATTCCGGCGACTGATCCGACATGTTCTCCTTGTACCCAAGATCTATTGACGTTTGGTTTTAGCAACCCTCTGTCCGGCGGTCTCCATCTTCGCGGTAAGTGCAGATTTGTGGTTTTCTTGGCCTCATTTTTGTTCTGCCATCTGCTGAAGTTTTGGAGATGTGCTTGTGCTAGATCAACTATGGTGTTCGGATCCGGTGGCTTGGCTCTGAAAATGGCATGGTTTCGGGCTTTCCATACGAACTAGAGCACTACCGCCACCAACTCCTTCTCGGGTGAGTCCTTGTTGCCTTTGAAGCTTTCCATCAGCCATTTATCAAATCAGAAGATGACGTTGGGTGTGCAGTTGAGATTGATCCGTGGATCTGTCCATATGTTCTTTGTCCATTTGCAAAGTAGGAATAAGTGCTCAGTGGTTTCCTGATGGGTACTGCAGAGCGAGCAAATTGGATCAGGTAAAACCTTTCATTTGTATAGGTTCCTCTAGTTGGTATTGCATTTTGACAAATACTCCAAATAAAGATACGCATCTTCAGGGGGATAAATAAATTCCAGAGTTTTTGTCCACAATGTTCTAGGAGGTTGGAAAGAGGTTGATGCTCTGTGTAGTTCTGTTTTCGTAGTTTGTGCACACACTTTGTTGTAGCCGCTCTTTACCGAGTACAATCCGGTCCTGTTGCCTTTCCATACAAGTGTATCTTCCTTCTGGTTTGGATTTATAGGGATAGAGAAAATTTCATTAGCTAGTTGGTCTTCAAAAAGGTTATGAACCTCTGTTTCTTTCCACCCCCTGCTTTCTTCGCTTATAAGTTCAGCCACAAATATAGGGTCGTCTTCTCTCCCCACCAGAATGCTTTGCCAACCCCAAGATGGGCGCTGCCCTTTTCTTGCTTTTCACATATCTCCATTTGGAAAGTAAACCCCTTTCAGAATTTTGCTCCATAAAGTTGAGGGGGATTGAGATAACCTCGAAGCTTGCTTTCCTAGCATTGCTTTGTTGAAATTTGTGTAATCTTTGAATCCGAGCCCCCTTTCATCCTTTCTCATTTTCAATACTTCCCACTTCTTCTAGTGCAACCCGCTTCTTGTATCATTTTGTCTCCACCAGAATGATGCGATTCTTCTTTCAATTGCTTTACATATTGAGATGGGTATTTTAAAGATTGACATTGCATATTGAGGAAGAGCTTGTACAACACTTTTTATCAGCGTTTCTTCACCTGCTTTGGACAGTATTTTCTCTTTCCATCCCTCCAACTTCATGTTTACTCTAGCTAGGATCCAGGCGAACATCTCTTTTTTTGACTGGCCCCAATCCGTTGGAATTCCGAGATATTTCCCTATCTTGTCTATGATCGGGACTCTGAGTTCTTGTGCCAAATTCCTCTTCAAATTCGGAGGGCAGCCTCTGCTAAAACATACTCCTAATTTGTTTAGATTTATTGCTTTACCCTTTGCAAAGCAATACTGGTTTAAGATAGCTGCTAGGTTTTGACATTTTGAAATAGTCCAATCCAAGAAAAAGATAGCATCATCGGCAAAGAGTAGATGTGATAGAGTAGGGCAATGTGTATTCAAGGTTATCCCTTTAAAACTCCCATCTGCCATAGCCTTGTGCATTAACCATGATAGGACGTTCGAAACCAGAATGAAAAGATAAGGTGAGAGAGGATCACCTTGCCTTAATCCCCTTGATGGTGTGAAATAGTTCATAGGCTCCCCATTTACCTTCACACTAAGAGTTACTGTTGAAACACATTGCATAATCAGCCCTACCCACCTTGTACTAAATCCCATTTTTAGCAAGCATTCACTCAAAAAATCCCATTCCACTCTGTCATACGCTTTTTGCATATCTAGTTTCAGAATGGCTTGAAACTTCTTTTTTCTCTTCTTAAATCTGAGCTGATGGATTACTTCATGAACTATTAATATATTGTCTTGAATTTGCCGGCCTTGTATAAAGGCACTTTGTTCAGGAGTAATAATTTTTGGGAGCCATATCTTCAATCTATTTGCCAACACTTTTGCTATGATTTTGTAGCTAAAATTACATAAGCTGATAGGTCTGAATTGGTTTATGCTTTCTGGATTTTTGACTTTCGGTATTAGGGAGATATGCGTTTGATTTAGGGTGGGGTCGAGAGTACCTATCTCAAAGAAGAGCTGTACTAGCTGAAAAACTTCATGCTTTAATTCCTCCCAATAATGCTGTAAAATTGCCCGTTTAAACCATCAGGACCTAGAGCTTTGAGTGAACCCATTTGGAAGACCACTTCTTCTACTTCTTCAATTTTCACATTGTCCATCAGTTGTGCGTTAATTGCATCATTGACTGGATTGGGACACTGATCTAGGACTAGCTAGAAATTCCTCAGACCCACAGTTTCATAAAGTGTTTGATAAAAGTCCTTGATATGTTGCTGAAGTACGTTCGGCTCCCTACACCAAGTGTCTTCATTTATCTTTAGCATTGTGATTCTATTTCTCTGCCTTCTTTGCACTGTTGTGTCATGGAAATACTTTGTGTTTTTATCTCCCCATTTAAGCCAATTGATGCGTGCTCGAAGCCCCCAATACTTTTCCTCTTGTCTCCATAGTTTTTCAATTTGATCCACAACATGCCGATATTCCTCCTTACTGTAACTTTCTGGAGGTCTATTTGTTAGCTCTGTTAATGTCCTCTTCAGCTCTCTTATTCGAACGACAGCATTAGGAAACTTGTTTTTGCTCCAGGTTGCTAGTTCTTTAGAGACATCTTGAACTTTGTCTGAGAAACTATTTTCATTTAAGATATTTTCATTCCATGTTCGCTTTATAACCTCTCTACATTCTGCTTCTTCCAGCCAATAAGCTTCGAACCTGAATTATTATTTTTTTTCTTACTTTCAGGGTGCAGCATGAGAAGAAGCGGTCTGTGATCTGAGCCGACAACTGGTAGAGCCTGAACTTCAACATTTGGGAAAGTCACTCGCCATTCCATGGTACATAGTACTCGATCTAATCTTTTTTTAACCAAATCCTCTCATACTGTGTTGTTTTGCCCAAGTAAAGGCACAACCTTTGCTGTTTATATCCGTTAGGGAGCAATCATTCAAGAGCTCACGAAAAGCTGTTATTCGGCAGTGGTCAGCTTCCCTTTTTCCTTCCTTCTCCCAAGCATATAAGATTTCATTAAAATCCCCTATACAAATCTATGGAAGTAGGTTTTATGAATGTATCTCCCTTAATTTATGCCATATGAGTAGTCTCTCCCCATAATTTGTAGGAGCATAGAGGAAAGTTACTCGCATATGACAACCACTAGTCAGATCATGGCATTCGACATCAATGAAAGCTTTGGTGCTGGAAATCACTTTTAACTCCACCTCTTCACTTGACATGAGTATTAATCCTCCTGCGATGCCTTCTGGATTCTCTAGAAATTTATTTGGGAACTTTAGGCATTTTATGACACCCTCAACCATCGACTCCTTGTTCTTAGTCTCCGTTAAGAAAACCATGGTAGGTCTTTCAAGAGCAATTAAAGCCCTTAGCTCTTGGAACGTCAGGGGGTGCCTAGCCCCTGATAGTTCCAGCTAATGATTTTCATGATGTCTTCGGTGGCTTATTAAGGCTAGCCACCAAAGCCCAGTCTTTTCCTTCCTTTACTATCTGAACAGGGGTTTCCAATAGCTCCATTTCATCAATGAGCAGAATGGCATTTTCTGCTGATCTTTTCTGTTTTTTAGTTTTCTGGGTCTTCAAGCCTTTCTTGTTGTTGCTTTCCTCAATCTGAATATTCGCTTTAGGAAAATCAATGAACATAATTTGTTTCCCTTTATCTTTTTTGCTTGGATCCATAGCTACGCCTTCTATTGCAAGAAGAGTAACATTCTACCCTTTTCTTGTTGCGAGTTGTAGTAGCATGTATCTCCGATTCATTTCTAACCTCTCTTTCCATACCATTTTCTGTTGCAGGCGTTTCGGGAACTACTTCTTCAACATCTAAATTTGTTTCTAATTTACCATAGAAGGCTTCCCAATGAGGGTTGTAATCACGTACTTCCACCTTTAGCCAAGGTCTGTACTGTCCTGCCTTATTTTCTGTCCATTTAGTCTGATCATAGGGAATTCCCTCACAATTTGTAGCATAATGACCAATTCTCCCACACGAGTAGCAATAATGTGGAAGTCGTTCATACTTAAATTCCATCCATAGCTTCTTATTCCCTATGTCCAATATAGCCCCCGATTTTAAGGGTAAACTCAAATCCATATCTACTATCACCATTCCTACTTTGTTTGGACCATTTCCTCTAGCCTCCATCTGTATTTCTAGAACTTGTCCCACTCTTTCAACCAAATCAGCAACCACTTCCTCTCTAAACCACCCTGGAGGTATCCCTCCCATTTGAACCCAGAAGGCGCAACGAGAAAAATCATAACAGTGCTCTGGAATCTCTGGTTCGCATTGTTTCAGAACTAAAAGGTTACTTGCAAAAGACTATGGGCCTGTTTTTATGATTCTCTCTTTATCCTCTTCAGATTGAAAAGTGAAAGAGAAGAGTCCTGGCTCTTTTTGTAAACAAACAACTGAATCTGTTTTCCATGCCTTCTTCATTGTGTTAGAAAAGGCTTGGAAATTGACATTAGGTTGGGAGAACAGCTTATCAAATAGAGTGAGACTACATTCCTGCCTTTTAATAAGAGGGATTTCTCTTGAAACCTCAACAACATCACTTTCTGACCAGAGATAATCTAAGCTTTTACACAATGCTGCTAATCGCAAATCATTATTGTTCTCACCTTCCCTTTCTCTGTTTTGCAGGGTTTCTCGATGCTCTTTGCCTACTCTAATATGAAGCTAGGTCGCTATCTTTGCTTGTTTAGAGTTGAAGCTGGGTTGCTACTCTTTGCTAAATCAGAACAAAAACAAGAATCCGCAAATGGGCAATGGTTGGAGTGGTCAAGTTTGCTGAATCTTTTAATATTTTTGGGAATAACAGATAACGGCTTGGGTTTAGATTGAAGGGGGCTCTGTGAAGATGTTATGGGAAGACTGAAAATGGTTATTCGATCAACTGTGGGTAGAAGCTTGAAAGATACGGTGCAATGGAGAGGGGAGAAAGTCACGCAGTGATGATTCGTATGTGGATTTGTGGTTTTTTGATGTAAAACTGGGAAAGGAGAGGGTTAGGGTTTAGGTATCAACTTACCAGATCTGGGATGCACTCGAAAGCCATATGGGATGAGCAGCGAAGCCAGAATCATGGTAGTTTTAGGGTTCTATTTGTGCTATCAGCCATTAAAGGGAAAGGGGAAGCTCTGCCCTAAGGAGAGAGGAGCTCTTCCGATAGAAGAGAGCGTTCATATACCAGTCAAGTTGATGTTCGTAATTTCGTACAAGAATTGGTAATTTTTCAAGGCATTGGTAAGCTACAAAAATAACTATAGGTATGTTATTTAACCGGTTGGAAATCTTACAAATATAAATAGATGCTGGTACTCTTCTAACCAAGTAAGTGAAAAAAAGTTGATGAGTAATAAAAAATAAACTGATAACATAATGTAAAATGTTGGTATTTGGTAATCTCAAATAAAACTTTAATTGGTTTTCATAATTCTGAAAGGAAAGGAAACCATGACATAAAGAAATGTGAAAAGGAGAAGAAAACAATTTAAAAAGGCGCAAAGTGGGGCTCTGCATCAAATTAATAGACGGTCAGTTCCCAATCACATTACCTGTCTCCCCTAGAACACATAAACACATATTAGTACTAGAGCGCAAGCCTGTGCGATCCACGGGTATAAAGTAAAGTACCGCGTTTGTAATCTTAGCTGAACATTAATTTTATTTATTAGTTTAAGGAAAATAAATATTACATAGATAGAAATTTTTTAGATTTATTTAACGTACATAAAATCTGTATAGCAAGAGATATTAATCATTAGAGGTGCACATCCTTGACTACTTGTATGCATGAAACTGGGTACTTTTCTCGCCAAGATAATGTCTTGTCATCTTGTAATGCCAACCCCATAATATTCTGCAGTTGGACAAAACTTATTTAACTGAAAGAAATGCATGTTTTAAAAAACTCTCCCAGTCGCTCTGGGTTTCCCTCTACCTCTTGGTAGTCTTTGATTATCTTCTCGATGAAACTTTCCTCGGCGATCCCCTTCTTGACCTCCGTTTCTTCATCCTACGAAGTTCCATCTCCAGCTCAAATCTATAAAATTGTCAAGCCTTTGTGTCGGTATACTTTAGTCCGAAACCCGTCCAAACCCTAAAATAGCTTTGGGCTTCTTTCCACACCTCCTCCCCTGTTATCCCCTTCCTCTCGAGCGTCTCCTTCAGAACCCTAATGCTCGGGCCCCAAACTTATTTGATCCTCGCTCCACGCCTCAACTCATCACCCACCCCCGCTCGCTCTCCTTTTCGTTTCCCCCGACCGCAGCCCAAACCATTCTACGCATTCCCCTCTCCTCCCCCTTTGGTTTCAACTGGCCCTTCAAGGTTTTGGTTTCGCCCTCTTACGTTTGGCCAGATAGCCAAGCTGAACATCAGTAAGGATGACACGAAGAAAGGTAAGCCAGCTACCAAGCTTTATATATAGTTTTAATGAGAACTCTGCTCAAAGTTCAAGCGACATATTTAGCTATCTATCACCTGCATGAAATCTGACCGTCATCCTTCAGAGCTGTGATATCCTGTTAATTTTCCATTGACTCTCTTAGCATACTGCAATATGACTGACTTGAATTCTGAAGCTAGTCGACTTGAAGCGCTGTGTAAAAGCTTGGGTAACTTATGGTCGGATGATGATGTAATTGATGTTACGGATGGCATTTCCGACGAAAAATTAACAGAATGCAGGCTTACTTTATTTGGCAAACTATATTCTCGACCCAATGTAAACTTTCAGGCCTTTCTTAACACTATGAAACGGGCATGGAGGACAAAGAATGTATCTTGTACCTTATTACAAACAAGTTTCTTTTCATTCTCCTTCAAATTAGAAGCCGAGAAGCAGAGAATCTTAGAAACCGGGCCATGGTCCTTTTCCAGCAACCTCCTTGTGCTCCAGCAATGTGATCCTGACATTCCAGAAATGTGTTATGATTTCTCTCATTGCCCCTTTGGGTGCACTTGTTTGGCTTACCATTCGGCCGTGTAACGACGGAAACTGTTAGAGGGATTGCCTCTAAAATTGGAGAAGTCATAGAAGTAAAACTTGAAGCTAAAGGAAACAACACTTATAAGGTTGGAAAAGCCAGAATTAATCTAAATCTTGCTTCGCCTCTTAAAATAGGGGTCATCATTCAACTTGGGCAGGCAAAAAATTATGGATCAAGTTCAAATATGAGAGGCTACCACATTATTGCTACTCTTGTGGTAGAATTGGGCATTATGCGACCGAATGTAAAGAGATATCTTATGAAACTACAAGGCTGGAGGAAGATTTACCGGGCAACTTCGGCAAATGGTTTCGCTGAGGTAAGGGAGCTTAGCCCATATGGAAAGCTCTTTTATGGTAAACAGACCCCACTCATAGAAGGCGAAGAAATGGTGCCGGAAACTCCACTTGCTTCGGATACTCAAGGAAATCAACAAGGAAATCAGCAAGCAATGAAACTAGTCGCACAACCTCTTCTAGCGCTCCAACCCCAGCAATTCTCGGAGGAGGGAACCAACATTCCAGCTGATCATCTACACTCTTCTCAAGGCCTAACTATTATAGAAGGCAAAGCACCACAGAAAAGAGAAAGCAACTATTTAGATGCAGAATCCTCGATGACAATGTATAAAGAACAGCTTAAAGAAGTGGAAAAAGAGAGGCTACAATATTTAGGGAATGAAAGAAGCCAAGCCAAGGCTAAGACCAGATCTACCAAGCTCCCTTCAGCAAAGAAAGGAAAGAGGTTTTGCTCGTATAGAGCTCAATCCTCAAGGACGACGTCCAATGATAGCTTACAACTTGTGGAGATCCCTATCATGGAGGAGGAGAAATCAACTCAATGGGCTTTGGTGGCTAACCCTAATAAGCCACCGGTTCACCCATGAAATTACTAAATTAGAATTGTCAGGGGTTGGGCTCTCCCCTGACAATTCAGGCCCTTAGAGTCCTTGTGACTAGGAAAGGCCCAATATTATCTTCTTAATGGAAACAAAAAACCAAGAGCAGACGGTGCCTAGAATAAGAAGGAGGTTGAAGTTTTCCAACAGCTTTTTGGTTAATCCAGTTGGTTTTGCAGGGGGCTTGGCTATTTTTTGGGATGAGCATGTAACCATGTCTATAGAATCGCATTCTGAATATTTGATCAATGTGCAATGCCTTCTACATGAAAGTAGACAGGTTATGCAGATTTCGTTCCTTCACGCTTCTATTGCTTTTCAGGATAGAGTCTTACTATGGGACGAAATGCATAGAACAAGTATCTTGAATCGTCTTCCTTGGCTCTGCATCGGAGATTTTAATGAAATCTTGTACCATTGGGAAAAAGTGGGAAAAAGGATGGCTGAACACTTTCGACTCATAGCTTTCAGAGATTTTTTACAAGCCTGCTCATTAATGGATTTGGAAAGCAAGGGGTGCGCCTTTACTTGGTCGAATAGAAGGGATGGAGATGAGATTGTTAAAAAAGGTTGGACAGAGCCCTATGTACCATGGAATGGAGAATAGATTATCCAGAAGTAGATGTTACAACCCTACCAGCTATCGGATCAGACCACAGTCCTCTCATTCTATCAACTAAACCAACATTAAGTCGCAAGTTAAGAGAGTTCAAGTATGAAGCTTATTGGGCCGAAGATGAGAATTGTAGGCAAGTTGTCAAGCACGCTTGGGAGAATTCACACCGGAAGAATATTGCTGACAAACTGCAGATAGTGGCATTTAAACTAATGGCATGGAGCAAAAAAAGATTCCCCAATGCTTATAAGAGAATTGAAGAACTGAAAAGTGAACTTCAGACTCTAATGAATAGGCCCTCCTTGCAGTATGATCAGTGTAGAGTTCAGCTTATCCAAAAAGAGATCGAATCACTATGGCGACAAGAAGAAATGTTCTGGGGCATGAGATCTAGAATAAAGTGGCTCAAATGGGGGGATAAGAATACAAAATTTTTTCATGCTACTACTATACAACGGAGAAGTAGAAATCGCATTTCCATCTTGATGAATTCTAAAGGCGATTGAGTTAGAAATAATGATACACTCAGGGAAATGACAGTGGATTTCTTCAAAAATTTATACACCTCAGGGGGTCCTAGGAATTTTCAGCCTATTCTCAACCATATCCAAAATTTAGTTGATGCAACTATGAACATCAAACTTATTAAACTAGTTACTATGGAAGAAGTTTATGCAGCAACGCACCAGTTGGGTGCTATCAAAGCTCCTGGACCGGATGGATTTAATGGCTTATTTTTCCAGCAACATTGGCAAGTCATCGGCCCGGATATCCTTAGGGAGGTGTAGTTCTTCTTTGAATCTGGTTCCCTAAATCCAGCCCTAAACAAAACACAAATTATTCTCATCCCCAAAACCAGAATCCAGAAAAGCTTGAACAATTTAGACCCATAAGCCTTTGTAATTTTGTCTATAAAATCATCTCTAAAGTTCTCACAAATAGACTAAAACCTCTACTACCAGACATAATTGCAGCGGAGCAAAGTGCCTTTGTGGGAAACCAGCAAATTCAAGATAAATCATGATAGTACAAGAAGTTCTCCACAGAATAAGAACTACTGATAGGGGGAATAAGTTTCGAGCCATCCTTAAACTTGATATGCAGAAGGCTTATGATCGAGTAGAGTGGGATTTCCTCAAAGAGTGTCTTCGCAAGATGGGCTTTTGTGATAAATGGGTGCAGTGGGTTATGCGGTGTGTCACCACCGTGACCTATTGTATTAAGTTTAATGGGGAATCCTCACCTTATTTCAAACCAACCCGGGGTGTTCAACAAGGAGATCCTCTATCCCCATACTTGTTTATTATAGTAGCAAATGTTCTATCTCATGTGATGAAGCAAGCACTCATAGCAGGTACACTTCATGGGATTAAACTGAATAGAAACTGCCCAACTCTTTCCCATTTGTTATTTGCAAATGACTTGATTGTTTTCCTGAATGGTACAATTTCGAAATGTCAAAATTTGGTAGATATTCTCAATCAATATTGTTATGCATCAGGCCAGGCTATAAACTTGAATAAATCCGGAATGTATTTTAGTAAAGGATGTCTAGAGAACCTTTGAAGAAGCATGGCGTCTGTCTTGAGAGTTCGAAATTGCGAAAACGGGAAAATATCTAGGAATCCCTTCGGACTAGGGAACCTTGAAAAAATATATGTTGCGTGGATACTTGCAAGGGTAAATATGAAGCTAGAAAGTTGGAAAGAAAATCTGCTTTCACGAGCTAGAAAGGAAATACTTCTGAAATCAATTGTGCAGGCAATACCTCAATATGTGATGTCAATTTTCAAAATTCCAGTATCCATCATTAAAGCCATTGAGAAGAAAATTGCTAACTTTTGGTGGAGGAATAATAATAATAAGATAGCTGGTCTGCATTGGAGGAAATGGGAGCTCCTAAAGCTTTCTAAGAAAGAAGGAGGTCTTGGCTTTAAGGACTTACTTGCCTTCAATACCGCGATGTTAGGTAAACAAGCCTAGCGGATTTCTCAACATCCAAACACACTTTGGAGTCAAATTATGAAAGGGCTGTATTTTCCAAATTGTGACTTTTGGAAGGCAAGGAAAGGCTCACGTCCATCATGGGGTTGGCAAAGCTTGCTAGCAGGTAGAGATGCGATTGCTCCTTAAGTTAGGCTGGGTTGTGGGTAATGGTCAAAAAATTTCAATTCGAGAGGATAAATGGTTGAAGATAGGACTAATTGGAGGATCTACAAGACCAGATGAACCACATAAAGTGGAGGATTTGATAGACAAGCAAAATGGAAGGAAGTGGGTTGTGGGTAATGGTCAAAAAATTTCTAACTATAGAAGACAAATTGGTTTGGGAAAATAACAAAATAAATGGTTGAAGATAGGCATAACAAATTGGAGGATTCTCAACGATAGAAAGAAGTTCTATATTGATTACAAAATGAAGTACAATCAAAGTAAAGAGAGCAAGGAAGAGAAAATTGAACACAAAAGTGGAGGATTTGATAGACTTTGAAGCAGCAAAATGGAAGGAAGAGCTTTTCCTTGATTATAGATGTTCTACCACACCTCCTCAAGGTTTCTCACGGTCTTTTGTATACAAGGATTCGCTCCCATAAACAACAGGAAGCTTCTTTGACGATACCCTAGTGAAAGAAATTAAACGTCTTCCTTATATACTCCTTTACACCAGTCCCTTTCAAAGGCCTCCCAACAATTAAGAAGATTATTCGAGCTATAAAAGGAACGTGTCGAGCCCATCAAATGTTGGTTTGGGAAAATCCAAGAAATTTAAATCATCGGATCCTTAATCTTAGTCAATCTCGGTCAATCAAAGAATTATGTTATGTCTTTTCTAGCCAAGAGATCTCTTAAGGAATCATAGAAAATCTCGGATAATTGCCAACAACATCTCAGTCCTGGCTGTCCCGAGGTCTTCGGACTTTAAATAGCAGAGTCGGATCGATGGAAACGTTTTGTCACCTTCAAAACACTTCAAGAAGATTTCTCCAACAAAGAGTGGATACTTGTTTACCAGAAATCTCTTAAGGAATCATAGAATCTCATTGCCAACAACATCTCACCAGATCGATCCAAATTTGTGGAAGTATATCTGGAACTCCGACATTCAACCAAAAATTAAGTTCTTCCTATGGAGTGCTTGTCAAAATGCATTGCCTACATTGGATAACCTTTATAGGAGGAAAATAGTACCTGCTCCAATGTGCCCATTATGCAATCTCGAACCGGAAATGATCGAGCACACTTTGCTACTTTGCCCTTGGACTTCACAGCTATGGAATGAGCCACCGCTGCAAATCCATGTTAATCAGATTGGTTTGACACGTTTTGATGACTGGTTATGCAAATATCTTGCAGGACAAAGGAACTCACGCAACTTTGAACTGGTTGCGACAGTCCTATGGTGCATATGGAAGGATCGTAACCATTTCATCTTCAGAAAAATTCCCCTTAATCCACTTCAAACCCTGTTCAGAGCGACAACACTTCAGGAAAGCTTCACAGCTTGGAATGAAAAGTCACAAAAAAGAAAACAAGATCACACCCTACCTAGCAAGTGGCAACCCCCAAAACTAGGAGCTCTCAAAATCAATATTGATGCTTCTTTCGATAATACTTGCATAGCCAACACATCCCCATAATTCAGCCAAGAAATCTTGATGAATACTGATGAAATAGCCTCATATTCTGACCTGGGCTTAGACTCAAATTGCAATGTTGCAGCGCCCACGCAGAGTGTTCTCCAAAACTCAACACTAGTGAGGATAGAAGACATGGCGGACAGTGACTCCAACACATCATGTAACCCAAAGGAACACAGCAACGCCTGGAAGAATAAAAGTAAGAGACCTGCAATGCCCCAAGCAGAAATGAAAGACAAAGTCGAAGTCAATCCTGCACACACCAATGGCCAAGTCCGATACATACATGTCTACAACAAAAAGGAGAGCTGGAATATGAATATTAGCAAAGCCCCACCCGAGATGCTAGGAAGATGCCAAGCGCAAGACCGAGGGAAATGTCCCCTCTCTACCACTAACAATGTAGAAGACTCTGCAGCGTCAACAGCCCCCCTTCTCAACATCAAACCCGTTGATTTTTGCATCAGAACACATAATCAAGAAAGGAGATGTATCGGTTTACTCTACCCTAATCTGAACAACAGAATGGACGAAATAGATGGAGACAACACTAACCTGAACTGCAATGCCAGTGAAGATGGGTCTGACTCACATCATTCTCGCCCAGATTTCACCGAAAGACAGATAGACTACAGCCCCAGTCGCGAGTGCTCCCCCTTGCGTAATGCGGAAGTGCGAGATCAAAGCAAGCTCCCTTCGACTAGCGGATTCAGTGATGTACGATTTGCTGCACAATCTGACCCAAGCCACGAAATCATATCTACTTTTTTGAAATCCCCAACCCAGCAGCAGGATTGATTGAACAATAATGCAGCCCACCCTGTAAGGAGCAGCAGATCGGAAGCACAAAACAGGGGTAGGCCTTACCCGAACAGCAGCGACGCTGATGGTGGACCTGATTCATCTCCCGATCCTAATCTCACTGAAGGACAACTCGACCGAAGCCTTGACCTAGGACGAAGCCTTGCCTTGCCCGGAGGGAAGAATGGACGGATCTTCGGAACTCAACAGAGCAGACCTTCTTCTCGGGCTGCAGTTGCCTGTGTCTGCAGAGATTCTCTTGGCAGGATCAGGGATGGGTTTGCTAAAAACATCAAGGTTAGTTCAACTGAACAAGCGGAGGCCGTAACTTTGATTGAAACCCTAGATTTTATCTCCTCGAAGCTTTCTCCGAATAATATGGAAAAAGAAATAATAATCCACTCTGACTGTTACACACTGGTGGAGAGTGTTCTATCCTCAACTAATTTAAGTTGGGCTGTGCAGCCTCTAGTGGACCGGGTTAAGCAAAAAATGGAGAATATGTCGGGACTTATCTTAGCTCATTGTAGTCGAGAGACAAACAAAGTGGCAGACTGGTTAGCCAAAGCCCATCGTATGGGTTGTCTCCCTACAAACTGGGTTAACAATCCTCCTTATGCTCTTTTCAATTTACTTTGTAGTGATGCTCTTACTGTACCTGTTCAAACTCTCAGTTAGTAATGTATCCCAGCTTAGTTGTTCAAAAAAAAAAGAAAGAAATGCATGTTTTTAAAATTTTACAAATTAGTTTATTCATTAATACTGACCAGATGCCTACCGCTAGCAAATGTAAACGGTAGGTTTATTGTAGAGTACGAATTCGATGATTGTTTATTCCTTTCTAACTCATATTCTCTCGTAAGTTCAATACCAAGTAATAATAGTGTATATATTGATTGTCAAATGTTTATTTTGCATCTCTCGTCCTTGTAGTTTATTAAACTTGTTATTTCTCTAAACTATTAAAGTTATATGATATCTAGGTGTTTCCAGTTTTATTTGCGTGTATCAAATCAGCTCCAAAGCCATCTTCTTTGAGGATCGCCGGTATCGGCCATGACCTTGTGCAATAATAACCTGGAACTAATTGATCGAGGGAAGATATCTGTTTGTACTGTATCTATTGAACCTCATGATAATATTTCTTAGGGACTCGAGAAAAAGAGATTATTAACTAATACTCAGTCCTAATTCCTAGATCTGCCATTTTAAGATCAAATTTTGCATAAAAGTATCAGTTTTACCTTTGTTAATTGATTATTAAGCTTTATTTGCTTTTTAGTATTGCAACCTTAATTTTGTGTTTCGTTTTCATGTACCTTTTGCGCATGTCTATCGCATTGGAACTGATTTGTCTAGAGTGTAAAATTTTAAGGAATTGCGGTCAATTGTTCTAAAAGCTTAAAAACTCTTAGATAAATGCGTGATTAATTATTTAACTATTCTAATGTAGAGAAGTGATAAATTTTCGGAGAAAGTAAGACCCACCTAAAATGTATGGTGCCATTTGTCAATCTTCAACAAATGTTTAAATGATAGATATAGATTAGCTGGTAACTGTAACTTTAGGTAATTAGAAAGGTTAGACCTTTGTTTGGTTGTAATTCAAGTAAAGTAAATCCCTCATTTTTGGGTTATGTTAATTTTGGATCTCAAATATGCATTTGACAGGATGAAAAAGGGGAAAGAAAAGAAACATATGCACTTGATTGACATTAAGATTTCTGATAAAAAAAGAAGGAAAAGTTACGCTTGACAAGATGACCACCCAAAAGAATAAAGAAAAAGAAATTGCACCTCAATTGTGAATAGCGTCAAAAGCAACCCTACTCTCTATAGGATGCTTTGATTGGCCTGGTCTTTGGAGTCATCGTTGCCACTTACCCTTTCCGTCCAGATGGGAAAATAAATAATATTAGAGGTATTGCCTAATTTGGGTTAACAGCTATTGATTAAACGCGTGCTTTCCTAAGCTCATACCTCACGCAATGTTGAATTTTATTTTTTTAATTCTTAACAACTTAAATATTTTTAGGAGTTACTACTAGCCTATCGGAGTCGACTACAAACCAATCAAAACGCTGGAGTATTGTCTTAATTTCTAAGCAACCAGAGATTCTAGAATAGAGGACTTGAATATGCTAACACATATTAACGCCCTTTTGCTCTAACTTGGAACGTCGTGACTTTTTTTTGGTTAGAGAATATATTCGAGCTTCATTACTTCACGTAGTTTCTTCATAACAAAAAATACAGGCCTTGGAAACAATGAGGTCCCATAAAGTACTAGGAGGATCAGTAAGCCAATATTTAGGAAGATAATTACCTTTATGGGCCTTAACTACCTAGTCCGCTACTTTGTTTGCTTCTCTTGGGCAATGGGCTATACTCAAGTTTTCGAATTGGGCCTTCTCTAATTTGCAAGCATTGACTATAGTTTCCTCCTCCCACAAAGTGTTTTCTTAATTTGTCACTGCCCTTATAACATTTAAATTGTTAGACTCCACGCCTAAGTTTAGGGAAGTGTTCTTCCCTAGATATCGACACGCCTCCAACAAAGCTAGGGTTTTAGTTTGGCTTGCTAACACTACAGAAACCCTCTTCGCAAACCCATCCACTACTCTTCCAGTTTTGTTATTACTTAAGTAGTCACATGGTCTTGCTTGCCGATTAGAATCCTCAATGCATCAAAAGTGCTAAATGATCATGCAAATGTTTTTGTAGGGTTCATTTTCATCAAATTCTAAACTAATCTTAACCTATTATAGGAAAGCGATAAACAACCCATTTATTGAAAGATAATGTAGAAAGTAAACGCCGAAGGATTGAAATGACTTCTAAAGTAAAAGCTGAAAGAAGAAGAAAAAAAAATTGATACAAGTTGGGCAAAGAATATACATAGCCATGTTGTAAGGCCCAAGACATGATCCCCATGAGTAAATCCAAATCAAGTTTAATTTCTTTCGAAAGAATACTCAACTAGGAATAAGCTACATGTATACCAATTAAACAAAACTGAGCTAAATCTAATGCTAAAACTTAAAAATTTCATGAAAACCTAATTCCAAGCATTTTCTGAATTTTATTTTATTTTTAAAATTTTAATAATTCCAAAAATGGTGAATGGGCTGGGTCCTTGAGCCCAATTTGAATAAAGACATGGCCTCGCCAAGATGGGCTAGAGGGCGCAATTGAGCCCCTCCTCAAGCCCACTCCAATTCTAACCTTCCTAAGCTTGATTTCAAAAGACTCTTAAATTAAGCCCATGTTCGTTTAACTCAACCCAAGCCCGAATTAAGAAGACTCACGACCAACCTACTCTTCCACTAAAGCAATACCAAGCCCATGCTACAGCCTCTTTCAAATAAAGATGGAATAAACCCAGGTCCATGTTAAACCCATTTATCATTGTAGAGCTCATACCCTAATTATCTATTCTTCACACTCACTCTTCACATCCAATTCGTCCAAATAAACACTTTCAGGAGGTGAAACTTCCTCTCGTTTGGCTCCTTCTCTCACTCCCCATATTATTTACTAAAAGTATGTATGGTAACTATCCTTTTTTTCCTGTTTTTTTTTCTCGGAACAAAAAAGAAATAGAAATCACTTTGGTAACGTTAGCTAATTGTTCTATTCCAAGTGGCTAGCAAAATAGGTTTTTAATAGAAATAAGTAGTAAAAAAATCTACTTTTTTTTCGAGAATATAAATATTGCCAAACACATCCTAAACTTTCTGTGTCCATTGTTTTTAGTTAGTGCACTAAGAGCTCATCAAAGTTTACACACTGACTCATCAACCTCGAGACTCATAATTTACGGACAACGCAACAAAATCTCAAGCCACAAACAAATGGACTTTACTACTGACTACCTATCATTATGTCGATTCATCATATGCATTCCAGCTGTGCACTCCATCTAGCAAGCGTCACACAAGTAACACCAAAACATGTGCAAAACAAGGAGCCAAACACGAGAGAAAGAAAAGGGCGGGACATATAGCCATGTACTCGAACCACAGAAAAATGAGCTCGAAATGAATCAATCGAAGATGGATGTTGCGATTTAAAAATGAAATTGTCATCGGAATGTTTTAAATCAGGAGACGTTCGCCAGACAATAACAGAGCTTCATTTAGACATTTCTGCAAACACACGGTGCGCAGTGCGTTGAGGAGAAGTTACTGACCGTTCTAAGCCCTGAACTCGGATCTAGACCCGTGACGCCAAAGAAATCAACTCAGTTGGACATGGAGCACTCAAGAATCGGAGAAACCAAGTCCGGATCGTCCTTTAAACGGAACAAGGCGGAGCTGAAGGGGCTCGTGTGGGTGACCGTTTAACGAGGAAGTCCCTACCCGGCTCGGAGACAACGACTAGAGGGCGAGTTCGAGGTGAACCGCGGCTCTGGCCGGCTCCAAGCCAAGATCCGTGGGAAAGAACGACTCAAAGTAAACAACCAAAGAGCCCTCGCGAGATGCGAGCAGCGACTTAACGGAGATACGACACCCAAAACGCCGAGAGCCCCCTACCCGAGATGGTGACAGTGGAAATAGAAGAACAGGTTCATTCCATACACGAAAACGGGATGAACCATGATCTCACATCTTTCGACCCCGTCAAGCCCCGAGATCATCGGAAGACCGCACTGACGACGACGATGACGACCAGCGATTCCTTTAAAGAGCAACCAACCAACGATTCCTTCTCCTCAAGGACGACGCCCCCGTCCTCTCTGTTGGTCGCTTCCCCGACCAAAATTCTCGCTCGACGATCACCGTCGCCGCTGCAATGTTGACTCCGCTGTACGAGCGTCCTTCCTCGCTCGTCTCCGCGAGCGTGAAGAAAAATTGGGGAAAGAAAGAAAAGGGGGATCGGGCTGAAGAGGGAAGAGAACTGGGCCAAACAAAATAAAAGAAATGGGCTGGGGAGAGAAAATAAGGGAGACGGCTAAGGCCCGACCCAAACAAGCCGGGTCGAACTGGCTCCATTCCTTTTTTTTTTTTCACTATTATATATTTTTTGTATTCTCATAAGTGACAACCTCCTAGACCGTCGAAATCAGGTGTCAACAATCATGATCAAACTAACTCTTTTTTTGGAGTTACTTTATTTTGTACTATTATTAGTCAAAAGCAACAGGAAAAATAAAATAAAGAAATGAAATTTAAAGCTTACAATTTAAAGCTTGTTTGGCAACCAATTTAGGTTACTTTTCAATCTAACTAAACATGCATCTTAATAGAAGAGTCGGTAATACAGTTATTTGAAAATTTGTTAATTTATCGTCATTAGGTTTGATCATTAGCTTATGTAATTAAAAAATTACATTTACGGAAAATGAAATAGAATCTTTTACATACTATCTGTTTATGTTGGTTCTTTTGCCTTCCAAAAAATAAAGTGATAAGTGGCCAAAAGGAAAAGGATGAAGATAATGTTATAAAGAAATGAAAAGGAAAGGAAAATAAAAAATTATATAAAGATCAAAGTGGGATATATGTCAATTTAAGAGGGGCCATGTGTCAAACTTCACATAGGCCTCTTGATTTGCACTAAATAACTATATCGTACTAGATCAAATTAAATCAGATTAGATTAGACTACAAAATAAAATAAAAAACAAAACAACCCAAGCTTGAATAAAAGAGAAAGTGTAGTTATATAATTGTTATCTTTTTTTGGAATTAGTAGTCGGATGTAATCTCCCCTTTCTTCCTTAAGGATTTTCTGGCCAAATCTTCCTTAAGCATTGAAAAAAAAAAAATATAAATCTCATAGAAAGATCACTTCTAAGTTCTAAGGTGGTCAAATGAAGGAAAATGGTTGCATATACCTCGTTGGATAAGGATGTATTATGATCTACACTACAAATGAATATTTATGTCAATCCATATCAATGAAGTTGTCAATGTAAATAAGTATATGGAATAGATGCTAATACAAGTTATTCTAAAAATTCCTTTCTTGTGTCAAAGAAAAGACTAAGAAGAAGAAGGCGAATAATCCTTTGTTTTCTATTCTCCACTTACTTATTTTATGTTTAGTATCCAGTGAAATTTTCGATTTGATTTATTCTATTAGAATAGAAAACGATTGATCCATTCTATGACATTTCAATCTCACAAGAGTGACCTAGTGACACCGCTCGAATTTGGCTTAAAAAAAAGAAGGGATAAAGTAAAATAATCTTTTTCACAATATACATACTATGACTAGTAATGCGGTACAAATAATTCCCGATATCGACATCTGGAATAGAAACAAGCAAAAAGCTTTTCATAATTTTTAATCATACATAATATAATTGAATTGTCAAAACAAAAATTTGATTCTTTTTACGAATTTGATATTGGAAATCCGCGAATCTAGAAATTCATTTCGGACAATTGAACCTTCTCAAACTGTTTCTTCTTAAGAACCAAAAATATTTGTGCCAAATTTTTCACAAACCATACACGTTTTCAAGAAAAAGGAAAATGAAAATTGGAAAGCATTTTCAAATTAAAAATATTTTCAAAAATGAAATGGCTATTCTCACGTAATCTCATGAAAAAGATCAAGAAGACACTATAGGCACGCTAAAGTTAAAGGGGAGTAAATAAACAAGTTTACCAATATATATTTCTTCAAGTCTCAAAATTCCAGATTTGCTGATCTTTACAAGCTTGCTCAAGTGCTAGAGTGCGAGACATCTTCTCAAGCTTTTTCTTAAAGTTGGAAAGGATCATCATTTCACTAAGGATTGGGAAAACCATTATAAAAAAATAGACTTCATCAAGTTCTTCAAGTTGGACAAATCACATGAGCTTCCCCAGGAGCTACAGCCTTCAATCCAAAGAATTTCTAGAGATTCCAGTCTATCAAGACCTTGAATGTCAACCAATTTTGGGTTGTACCATAACTCACACTCCTTAAGATTTTTCAAGTCAGAGAAGTTGAGTAATGTTTGAAGGGAGCAACACTCTGCAATATACAAGAGCTGTAGATTTTCCAAATTGGAAAAGATCCATGCGCGGGCCGGGCATCACATTTTTGTAGGCATGACCAGCGTGAGGAGGAAGAAGACCCATGCGTAGGTTGGGCCAAAATGAAGGGAGATGGGCCATCCCACGTGAAAAGAAGAAAAGAAGGAAGAAGAGAGAGAAAAAGAGGTGGGCTGGGCTTGCGTGGGGAGAAAGGAAGAAAGCGGAAAAAAGAGGGCTGGGTAGGGGATTTTTTTTTAAAATATAATTTTATTATTATAATTTTAATAATAATGATATTTATTCTCCTTTTTTCTTTTTTTTTTTTTTTTTTTTTTGAAAAATTTAATAATTACCATTAGTAATGCAACTATTCCTAATGCTAATATGCAATGCAATTTAGTTAAAATTATTTTTTATCTAGGGTTTAAAAATAAATTACTTATTTTTTACGCGATTAAATCCTAAATAAAAAGGAAAATTTTAGATGTCAACATGTAATTTACTGCAATGAGAGATTGAAAAATAGACAAGGCATCTTTGAGCAGATCTTATCTAATTCTTTTCCTCTTTTTTTCCCCTTTTCTTATTTCTTAATTTGCTCCTCCTCCATCGTAATTGTCAACCCTGCCTAGTCAATAACCCACCCCCACCCCCCCCAAAAAAAAAACCCCTCTCCCCTAAATTATAAGTATACAACATTACCCATTCATTGCAATGAGAGGTTGACAATTAAATAAGGAATCTTTGAACCGGATATAACCATCTTATTCTTTTCCTTTTCTTTTTTTCCTTTCCTTGTTTCTTGACTTGCCCTCCACCGCCATCGCCCAAGAACCGGGGCCGCAACCCCCGTACTAGACCGTGCTATCTTTTTCTAGTAGGGGATAGAGTGAGAGAATGCTTTCGACAATGACAACAGTAGCCTCGTGTGATGGCAGCAGATAACGAGCAGAGATGTGGTGTGGGGTTGACAAGAGCATGATGGTGGCGGAGGTAAACTGAAAAAAAGAGACATTAGGTTTAGGCTTTTTGAGTAAATTCTTTAATATTGTGTTGCTTTTTTGTCATTTTGGTAATCGAATAAGAAAATGATCTCTATGCTTTCTCATTATTGACACCTAAATTTCGCCTTTTCACTTAGGATTTAATGTAGAAAACTAGGGATTAATATTAACCTCCAGTAAAAATAAATTTCACTAAATTGCATCGGATATAAACATCAACAATACTTGCATTACTATTATTAATTATTAAAGTCTTCAAACAAAATTCAATAAAATTATTATTAATAGGTGTGTAATTTATAGATGCCACAACAAGGACTTAAATGATTAGGTTGTTTAAAAGTACAAATTTTAGCGGATAGTGCTGCTACAGTTGGTGGCAAACTCACTTTGGGTAAAAGTGTAGTTAATGTAAAAAAAAAAAAAAAAAAAAAAAGAAAATCGAAAAGGGCCTGGCCAGGGCTGAGCCTGCCCGGCCCTCTCTTCTCTTCTCTCCTTTTCTTCTTCACGCTAGACCGGCCCAGTGCCTCTTCCTTCCCAGCCCGGCCCACTCCTCTTTTCTTCTTTTCCTAATTTAGCCCTGTGTGGCCCATCTTTTTTATTCCTCAGTGCGGCCCGCTCCGTCGCCTTGGACGCCGGCCGGACGACAAACGGAACGGAAAGGGAGGGGCGACCAACAAAGGACAGAAGGACAGAGGCGAGGACGAACGGAGGCGATGCTGCGTGCGACGCTCGACTGAGAATGTCGTGTGGTTCAGGTCTGAGAAAGGCAGCTGTCGTCGCTGGAACAGAGAGAGAAGATCTGAAAAAGGAGAGGGCAGCTTCTTCGTAGGGGGGATTCGGCGTCTTCTTCTTCTGGGGCTGGAAAGGAAAAAAAACAGAGGGCAGAGAGCTAGAGGGAGCAGAGGAAGAGAGAGCTCGGGGAAGAGTGGTCTCGACGAAGAGAGGATCTGAAAGAGAAAAAGGGTGGCTCGATTCTGAGAGGCGTTCGGCTGCGCAAGAACCAGAGTGCGAAAGAGAAAGCTCGCGAGAGAGAGATGGAGAAGGGTACTGAGAGAGAGAGAGAGAGAGGAGAACAGAGAAAATAAGCAAGCGTCTTCCTTCATCTTCTTCAGCGCTCTTTTCGTCACTAGGTGGTCCTCGCGCTTGCACAACCGTGAGGTCCCCCCTCGCACACCGGCGCTCCGCCAGCATATGCCGTGATCTCCGGCGACGCTCTCAGCGAGCGCGAGCTTCAGGTTTTCCTACGCTGGTTGGGACCTTGACGCGCCTCAGATCTCCACCATCAAGGCGTCTCCACAGCAGAGTTCACCGAGCCCGATTGCTTAGCACCATAGCCACTGCTCCAGCAAACCAGACGGGCTGCCTTCCCCGACGCTGGCTCAACGCCATAGCCGCCGCAGCAACAAGCTGCCGCCAAGCTTATCCCAGCAACCTCACCGTGACTCGCCCTCCCTCCAACTCGTTTTTCATCGATCACCCAGCGCGGACGCCGGATTTGCAAGCGAGCATCCTGCGGTCGCACGCCTCCGGTGACCATCTCAACCAGGTTGACGTCGCTCCCTGTCCAAGACCCTGACGCCGGCCCCTCGCTGCCGCGCCACGGGAGCCAGCCACGTGTATTCCACCACCACTGTGGTCGCGTTTCATCGACGGTTACCCTGGCGTCCCACCTTGTCAAGCGTCGCCCCGTGCAAGCACCACCACCACCGTGGCCGAGAGTCGAGCAGCAACACGACCCACACGCCGAGACGTGCCACCGCGAGGCGACGCTGCTGCACCAGCATTTCGAGCTTGCCCTGTTTTCTTTGTGTTTTGCAGGTCGTCTGCGAATTCCTAGTGATCCTGGTGGATATCTGACGTGCCGCAAGCCTCCACATCACGCCGAGATCCTCGACGTGTGAGATCGTCCTTGACTAGCCGCCACAACTGGATCTTTCTTGTTGCATATTTTCTTCAGTCGCGTTGGAGTCCAACCCCGTGACTTCCGAGGAGAAAGATACAAAAAAAAGAGAAGGGGAGGGCAGCAAGCATACTTGAGCCAAATCAATTCTGTGTTTTGCAGGTTCACGGTGGTGTTGCTCCTACACGCTGCCACTTGGACCTCCGGAAGACTTGCTGTCGCCTCTGGTTGGTGATAGCTCTTGCTATGCCGCGAATTCTTATGTTGTCTTTCGGTGTTCCTTGCCCTTCCGAGACATGTCTTGCTCCGGCGAGTCGTGATCTGGTCCGATTCCGATAAAGATTACGAGCGCCCAAATTAGGTGACGATTTTGTCCGATTTGATTTGAAACTTTAATCGCTAATTTCAGGTTGATTTCGTTATCTAATTGCAATATTTGAGATTTTATGCATCATCCAGTTAATGCATTGTTTGTAATAGTCAATTTAATTACTAATTTTATCCATAAAGATTTCTGATCTTTTTTGAATTACTTTGACTTATTATTGGATAACTGTTGTGTCTAAAGATT
The DNA here is from genome assembly GCA_014182885.2 of Eucalyptus caleyi. Lineage (NCBI taxonomy): Eukaryota > Viridiplantae > Streptophyta > Magnoliopsida > Myrtales > Myrtaceae > Eucalyptus > Eucalyptus caleyi. Next base: position 16,030,140 of record CM024476.2, read on the forward strand.
TAATCGGTGAAACAATCATTATAATTATCACAATCTTTTAATTTGAAATTCCCAAGAATTGCGCATGTGGGTTAAGTGAGATCCTTAATCCGGACTGACCACCATTTTCTGAAAATGCCAAAAAAATCATCTTAGAATGGATTTGATTCTTTTTCTTAGTTCAAATTGCATGTTTAAATTATGGCATTTTTAAATTACAAACTTAAAAAGAAACCAAAAAATCATGGGCATGTTGTTAGCTGCATCATCATTATGCCATGTTATCATGCCACATCCTTACGCCATGTCATCATGCATGCCATCGTGCTATGTCATCAATCCCATGACATGTGGTGACATGTGGTCATCGCCCATGTCACCACATGTCATGTCATCATTCACATGCCATTTAGTGATTGCACGTTAGGGTCATTAAATCAGAACGCATGTCATGCTAAGGTAAAATGCATATTGAGTATTTCCCATCCTTAGAATTAGGATACATAGCTGAATTTAAAGTAAGCTCACATTGCATAAAGCATAGGTTTCATAAAACAAGAGGAAACCTAAAAGCAGTTGGTTGAAATTGTGTGTTGATTACTAACCATAAATAGTTGAATATGTGTTTCTTCTAATTAATCTTGTAGGTGTTTATGTTGCTTTAAGGTAAGTACGCCTCTCTTTCCTTGCAATTTATTAACTACTTTGATCATTGTGTGTTTCATTAATGATTATGTACCGCATGGTCACCTCATTAGTGGATAAGCTTAAAATCAATCTAAACTACCTAACAAAAAAATTATTGAATTGAACAAAATTAGGTACTAAAAGAGCACTAATTACTTAATTAGTATAATTAAGTCTCCGACTCTAAACTCTTGGGTTATGTAGAAAGTGATGTATATTTACATGCCTTACTTAGTTTCTAGTTAACTTCGTAGGTTAGTGGCTATTCCTCTATTTTAGAAAATTTTCATACCATCGATTTGAATACCCAATGTTGTGTAGGGTATGGACTTGGGAGAGCCTACGTCTAGATCATGGGCCGTAGACCCATCCTTTAAACAATACCCTTAAACCTTGTTATTGAAGAATAGGTTGTGACACTATGTCAAAACATGGAAAGTGTCGAATAAACACTTGGTCGCGCTTTTTGCACTCTCGCTATGTTTAAACACTTTCTATCACAACGTTTTGACAATATTAACTTTTGTGGGTCTCATTTTTTTAAAGCATTCTTCAGTCGCTTTTCTTATTTCTCTTTTCTTGTTGTGCCACTCTCTTCTTCTCATTTATTTCTCTCTTTTCTTTCTCATTCTAAAACACCCCCCTCTCATGCCAATAGGACAAGCTTTTGATACCCCAATGTCTGTCATCGACACAAGCAACTCACGAAGTTGAAGCCCATATTTTGTGTCAGATGAATAAAGCATCAGGTGCCAATCGTACTAAAGTCTTCACCAGAAAAACAAAAACACTTATATAGGAGGGTATAAATCAAAGTACTATTGAGGTTCGTACTACCACAGGTTCAAGCACTGCTCGTGCATATGAACATCAGAACAGATGAGGATACTTAAAAAGAAGGGATATCGCCGATCTTGAAGTTGAACTGCGGATGGAGAGGGAGACTTTTATTTTTCGCTCGGAAATGCACCGATTCAATTTGTAAGCTCAAAAGCACAGTGTGACGACATTGGGAGTAGGGGAATATAGGTGAATGTCCTGGACTCCAGAAAAATGAATCTGGTCCCAAAAAGCTTGCTAGGCCACAAAATCAGGCCGACTGCTAATCCAGTCTCCCAAATCAACGCCACCCCAGACTCTGCAATGCAAGTCTCATAGGCCTGAATCTAACATCGTTTAAAATCTTGAACTTCTCGCTTCATACAAAAGAATCTCCATAACCTATAATATCTGTTTTGACTCTTGCATAATCATCTATAAGATGTCATCTTTTAGATCACATATGACTCCATCATCCAATCACATCAAAACTAATAAAGCTATTAGAACTTTGTCGTGACTTCAAATGATAAAGCTAGCTGAGTAATCATCTAAATTAATAAAATCATCACAACAATTTCGTAATTAACTCAATGCTAGAGTTACAACATGTTCTAACTTCACTTATTTATAGCTCAGGATACTTTTGCTGTGATATATATGATGAACTTAGACAGGGGGATCCGGTCGTGGAGTGGTGCAACCTAATTTGGAGTAATGTTATTAACTAATACAATTTTATTGGCTAGCTAGTTTGCAGAGATGAACTATCGACAATAGAGATCGTATAATGATGGACGACCTCCATTGATATCCAGTGTAACTTCTATAGGGTTAATATAGAAGACAAAACTCATATATTCTTGTGAATGGACAGGCGGTATTTGGCATAGTATCCTTGCAAAACATGTGATTAGGGATTTTTAAGGAGGATGGAATGTGGAACTTCAATGGATGATTAGGGCAACAAATGGTCAAGATTTGGCAGTGAGACTCCTCAAAGTATTTTTCTTAGCAATTATATATTGCATTTAGATGAAGCGCAATCATAAATGGTTTCAAAATGAATCAACTGACATCTATATTATTTTGGCCAAGGTGCATAAAAATATAGGAGGTAGAGCTTCACTTTACCAAAAAATTAAACCCTCTTAGTCAAATGTTGTATTGGCTACTATGTGGAGACTTCTTAGCTCCATCTTTTTGAATTATTTACTCTACTTGTAATGCTAGGGGATGCCCCTAAGTTGCTGTACTTCTTGTGTTTTATAATACTTCCATTTTCAACCCCAAAAAAAAAAAAATTATTATACTATTCATTTGAAGACCATGAAATACTCAAATACTAGACACAATCTGCATTGTGCGGGCGGCATGGATTGCCATACAAATCTACCATGGACAGTGAACTAGAAACATGTAAAAAGAAACCTTCATGATATCGTATTTATAATAAGATTGTAATGTTAACATTGCATTATTAATTTTTTTAGCAACTTATTTATGAAATAATTAGCGTGATGGTTGACCTCTTTCTTTATTATGGTATAAGTAAACATAATTTATACATGTTTCTTTCAGTAAACATAATTTGTATACTAATGTAAATAATTATGTTACTATTAAGGTGGAAAATTTCTTTAAGATAAAGGAATACAATTAGAATAAATATGAAGAGGGAGGGGAGCGAGAGGGATGGATGTAATAAACGGTGGCATAATGTGGGCAAGGAGAACGGTCAATCCCTTTCAACTTAGAAGCAACCTTTAGGAAAGACATTATTATTATATATTTATATAGATACATAATAATGCTTGAGCACATTTTCTACGTTTGAGTTCTCTTTATCCCCCCCAACCGAATTTCCAGTTGCAAAAGCAATCGAAAGTCGATCAATTCGTATAAGAGGTTAGAAACGGCAACCCAACTTTAGAAAAACTTCAATTTTGTTATTTCTAGTTTAAAAGAGTTTGCAAGAGATGAATTTTACTGTTTCCTTGGCATCACATGTCAAATAACTTAACAAACTGTTAATTTGAGATTACCCTTTGTAATTTTTGTAACGGGATAGATCATACCACCTCCGGATGCACCGTTAACAAAAAAGCTTGGACACATGACATAATTTTATTGGTTATTGAAGATATCTAGGGACCAATGGGGTGAGCATGGGGTCTTGAACTAGGAATTGGCATCTTGACATTCACTGATTTAAAAATGCATCACCCATTATTGAAATGTGTGTATATGCTTATGATAAATATGATATAAAAAGACTCATCATGTAGTAAATATGTGTCGGATTATGCTAAAAAAATTATTTTGTCTTAAAATATCCCAAATATGGTAAAATGATTTTATTTGCAGTAAACATGTATAAACATTTTATAAAAGAAAAGAAAAACATTTTTGGTACCACCCCATATGAAGAATCAAATAATAGCGTCGTAGGGTGACTTACCTACTGGCGTCCTCTTGCATCATGCTTACGGGTTTCCCCTGGATCATCAAAAAAAAAAAGAATCAAATAACAACAATATAACCACTTGATCAACCTATGTTTTTATAATGAAATGGTGTAACACTGATATTTTATTATAAAAAATTGATTTTTGGACAAAACAAAAATTGGACCTATTCTAATTTAAATTTTTTTGGAACCAAGTCGGAAATCCACTCAGGCACTTGTCACTCCTTCCCATCGAACACACATTAAAGTAGTCAATTTCCTTGTTCCTCTCTCCTATCCTCTCCCTAGCCACGTCTCCGTTGCCACAACACAATCTTACCGTTGCTGCTGCTGCCACCAAGCGCCTTGCCACTACGGTCACCGACCACAGTGCCTAGGCGCTCCCTCGACAAAAACAGGTCGCAAGCCCCAGATCTGGCCTCGTTGTCACCGGCCGATCTTGACTGGGAGAGATGGAGAGGGGAATGAGGGGAAATGACACACCAGGCGCAATCTTGACTGAGAGAAGTGTTGAGCAGCCATTGGCCACGTCATGAGCAGGGCAGCGAAACGATGAGTGGCCATTGATGAGAGAGAAAGCAGAGGATTCGAAGAAGGAAAGAAGAAGAGGCAAAATTGAAATCCTAACCCAAAATTCTTTTCTTTTTTATGGAGTGAGCGCCAAAAGGCTAATCCTACGGGAGAGAGAATCTATTCATGAGAAAGCGTTACTTCATCCCTCGTGTCCTCTGTGCAAACAAGCCCCGGAAACCGTAGAGCATCTATTCCTTTTGTGCCACTGGACGGAAGCAATGTGATCGGACCCGAGACTGAAAGTACAGATTTTGCATCCGGATATTACTAGAATGGACAAAAATGGGTGTTGCAATTTCTTTGAGTCAAGAACTGACTTGTCATCTAATTACGGAGGAGCCCGTCGGTGCTCTGGGGTTTCTCCGGAAAGCCTGAACTACCATCGTCTTCCGCTTCCGACAGCCTTATCCGAGTTCAATTGTTGATGCTGCTCTTGCAATGACCATTTCATGAGATGGAACCCAGCTATCGAAACACGAAAGAAAAAAGCGAGTAAACCAACCTGTCGAGGGGATTCCCCCAGCGAGGGACTCTCAAGTTCGATCTGGATCGAAGATGGCAAAAGAAAGCTGACCCCGCTCAAGTGGGCTTGCGTGTCTGATTGTCCCCGTGATGCAAATCAACTGATAGATTGAATCGCCAAGCCTATCGCAAACGGTTCTGTTTAAGCCCACGTTAACTCTGCTCTGACATTATTGCTTAATGAAATGACTTGTCGTGAGGTGGGTGGGCTTTTTTTTTTTTTTTTTCCTAGCGTATTAGATATAAGGTGAGTTACTTGTAAGGGGATAGTAATTAAATTTAAGTCTAACACATGGGTGATCGAGTGACATTGACAATACTTCAAATAACTAGTTGAAGATTTCAACAATTACCTCCTCTTATTTTTTTGATCTGGAAGTTTATTTTGAATATTTTCAAGATTGCTTCTATCTATTTGAGGATTTTGACGTTTAGTTGAATTTTTATTATATATAATACATCTTTTTTGGCACTCAAAGGTTATTAAAAGGGATCGTAAATTGTTACTCAGCTTCTTGCATTGTGGCTCGCAATTGAGTCTTATAAAAGTTCACGCCACCTCGTCACACGAAATCGAAAAGCGATGTACTGCGCCGAATCACACGGCTACAGGTGCGTTTGGATGGGCATTTAGAAAGCCCATCCAGCCCCCAAAGCTCCTTCAGCCCAAAAATGAGTGTTTAGCAACTAACCTCAAGGGGCTTTCAAATGAAAGCAAGCCGAGCTTTCAGCATTTTCGGAATGCTGAGTCTTCATTTAATGAAAATATTACGTTGCCTATTTTACCCTCAAAATTTTCTTGAAAACCCAACGTTGCCCATTTTGAAAACAAGAAAACCCTAGATCTAATTCGCACTCCTCCCTTCCATCGCTTTCCGTCGCTCTCTCCCTCGCGAAACCTCTTCTTGCTCGATTGCTCTGACCCTTCCGTCGCTCTCTCCCTCGCGACAACCTCTTCTTGCTCGATTGCGCTTTTCTTTTGCTCATCCTCTGCAGTTCGTCTCTCCTCTCTCCCCCTCGCTCCCGAAGCCCGGTGTTCCCAGTGAGGAAGGAGGGAGGTCTTGGACTACGGCCGGCGGAGGAGCTCCTGCGGGTACCGCAAATCGCCGAGTGGGTCCAGCGTTTCTCACGGTTCGTACGGTTTCTCCTTCATTTCTCATGGTTTTTCTCCCCTCCCCTGTCGTTGAGTGCATTTTTTTGCCCGGCTCCGGTGGTTGGGGACTAGAGATGCCGTGCTTCGGGTTTGCCTTTTTCTGTCTTTTGCCATCTGTCGTGACGTTCACGGTCGCTGGAATTGCTGATTTTGCTGATTTGCGCTTAGACGTTAGTTCCAATCTGATGCTTTGTTGCGTGCGTCGGCTTGCGCTGATGATTTTTTTCCCGTTTTCGGTTGTTTTTTTTTTTTTTTTACGTCTTTTCGACTTGGATCGCATGCTTGAGCACAGAGCCTAACCGTGGATGATGGTGTGCAATTTCCTATTTTGAGAGTTTGGGCACCTCTGGACTGTTGATGCGCTCTGGACTGTTGATGCGCTGTTACTGATCCCAACTTGCTGCTTATCATGTGTTCGTTGAAATGACCGGACCAAGTTAGCATATGTGGATGGCAAGGATGGGGAGAGGGATGCGGTGGGGGGAAGGATTTAAGGAAAAGGTTGTTAACCGTCGAGGGAAAGGAGGGGTTGTTGGGGGCAAGGAACTGTGAAACCGCCAAACCTTTGACATAACAACTTCATGAGTCCCAACAAGAAAAAGCGTTTGTTTTAGTTTCTGTTCTTATTGCCCCTACCCCAATTGATTGCATCATCGTCATCATCTTCTTCTCCTTTGCACGAGAGAGAGATGGGAGTTGGGATCTAGGCCCACTTAAGTAACGGCTAATGTAGGCAAATTACACATCACATGTTCCATGTCTCTTCAGTTGGGTTTTTATGAACTTGAGGAAAATATCAACCATAATTACGTGATTCCTAATGCCGAAGATTGAACATCCTAACATTAGAAACAGAGGACACATATGCGAGTCTCAACCATAATTCTTTTAATAGCTACTACGGATGCTCACTAAAGGTCACAGTTGTTTGTCAACGATTCAAATGTTTTTCTTGGTCGCCCTTATGGTAAAATCAAGTCCGTTCCCCCTCATCATGATAATGTTAACATTAATTAATTTAAGTATGGAAGTATAGGGTAATATGTTCAATTCACAATATTTGGCGTTCTATATTTGTACGTGGATCTTGTGTTTTGAACTCTCTGGCCACTTCATGTTCTTGTTTTTGCAGTTATAATTGAAGTCCCTTGTCAGTTTCCATTAATCTTCCAATTCTACAGGAAAGGAAAACAAAGGCACCTTCAATACTCTCTACTCTTTTTCCCATTTGTTGCAACAAAACGAGAACAGACAAAGACAAAGCACAAAAGTTGAAAGAGAGTGGTGATCGCGAAGTGAGGTGGAGGGATCCGAGTTGATATGTCCATTGAACAAGGAAAGAGATTCAGGGCTTGTGGAGGTATATTCCGGCAAGCAAAGCAGCTTCCGTGACAAGAGAGAGGATGTCGATGACATCCTCAACTTAGCGCTTACTTCCTTCAAACATTCGCCCTCCGGAGTTCTTGAAGTTGGCCATGCAGCTCAGTAAGTTTTGGCTGCACTCCTTACTTAAGAGAGTCGTCTGCACGAACCCCTCAGGACTCAATGTTACAGCTCCCATATGTTTATGTGGGCGATATGACCTTTTCTATAAATGAAAGTTCAAATTAAACCATCCAACAATATGATTTCTTCATCATTGATGTCGATTGTTACATTTGACAAGCCAAAATATTTGTGATGTTATTGTCCTAGAACGGTCAATGAGAGAGATAATCTAGATATGCACTTTCTGTTATAAAAGCAAATGTTGATATTATAGCTAACATGAGTCATTTGATCCCGCACAATCTCCTCCCCCGAAACCTCAGAGCAGAAATTACAGTTGGCTTGTGAATGAAGAGATGGTGTAGTGAAATTGAGAAACACTATAGCCTTTGCAGGCACAATAATTTTACTCAGATGTTTTCACCACATTTGGTGTCTATTCTTTCTTTTGACCTGTTGGTCCCTTAACACCATTTTTACTTCATCTATAGACGAGTAAAGCTACCGTTCACCGGTGAAAAGCTATCCCACATTCATCCTCATAAAATGTCCATGCGGATGTGGGGGGCCAACGACTAGTCATCAAGTGATTTGATGAAGAACAAGCTGGACATATTGATGTCGAAACTTGTTGCTTTGGCTTGAACCCAAGCGTCGTGCTTCGCGCAGCAAGCATCGAGGCCGTTGTCAGGTCTTTCTCCCGAAAATAAAAATTATCCAATCAATCAATCTTAAAGATTCCAATTTAGTTTTAAGCTTTTCATTTTTGTCAATTTAGTCTTGAACTTTTGTGCGAAATTGGAATGTAGTTTTTTTGATCAAATTTCACTTGAAATTACTAATGTGGTAATATCATGCTGTATAGCAAGGATGATGATGACTAGACTATGTCGTCATCAATTTCCATGAAAATTTGTTGGATGAACTATACTAGAATGTTACGCAAAGGTTTAAGACTAAAATAGTAAAATTGAAAAGTTTAAAACTGATTAAGTAATTTTTCCCACTTGCACATTCACCGTAGAGGAGACCATGATATTTTTCGTACCTCAAAAATAGAGGCACTATATAATTTTCAATAATGATCTTTTTTATGTTCAATATCAATTAATCAACCATAAAAAAAAAAAAAGGAAATGCAAATGAATCGAGAATCCTTCATCACTTATTGTAATTGAGAAAGAGAGCACGTAAATTTTTTCCATTTGATATTATTTAGCAAAAAAAAAAAAAAGAATTTTAATTTTAATAAAATTATTTACACAACATCTTTAACATTGTTGTCAAATATAACTTAAAAAATTCGTAAACATTCTTTTTTTTTTTTTAATTTTAAACAAATAAAAATTAAAATACTTAGATTATTCACCAAATGGGCTTTTCAAATGTGTTTTCTACCAAACAAACATTTCTCTCAAAGTTGCTTTTAAAAGCAGAATTTACCAAACAGTCTTTACATTTCATTCAAAGCCCTTTAGGCCAACCTGCTTTGCATTTTCCCAATGAGCTTTCCAAATGCCGAACCAAACGCACCCTACACCCAATAACTCCCCCGGTGGATGGGCCATCCCTTCGATATAGAAACCGATCCCGTACGTTTGGGGCCTCCTGGTGGGGCCCACCAAGGTTGCATTCATTGTATTTGCAAATAGGCGGCGGGTATCCGTTGGATACGGCATAAAAAGTTCTCGGACTCGCGACGAATAGAAAGGCGTCTCGTCAAAAATAATTATATGCCCTTGAAAAATAAAACAAGATAACCGTATCGATTCATGCATGAATTGAGCGGGATTTGACAAGGGCCTTAACGGTAGTCATGTTTCACATTTGCTAGTGTCCATTTTTTTGAAAAGATACTCTTGGCATAAAGACATGGCAAGATTGCATATATGTACTTTAATTGGTACCATCTTTATATTTAACACTGTACTTATATTGGACAGATCACGTGAGCTTTCCGAGGAGCTACAGCCTTCGATCCAAAGAATTTCTAGAGATTCTAGTCTATCAAGACCTTGAATGTCAACCAATTTTGGGTTGTACCATAACTCACACTCCTTAAGATTTTTCAAGTCAGAGAAGTTGAGTAATGTTTTAAGGGAGCGACACTTGGCAATAACAAGAGCTGTAGATTTTCCAAATTGGAAATGATCCATGCGCGGGCCGGGCATCACATTTTCGTAGGCGTGACCGGCATGAGGAGGAAGAAGACCCATGCTCCGGTTAGGTCAAAATGAAGGGAGATGAGCCAGCCCACGTGAAAAGAAGAAAGGAAGGAAGAAGAGAGAAAAAGAGGTGGGTCGGGCTTGCGCGGGGAGAAAGGAAGAAAGGGGAAAAAGGAGGGCCAGGTAGGGGATTTGTTTTTTGTTTTTTTTTTTTTGTTTTTTTAATAATAATGATATTTTTCTCTTTTTTTTTGAAAAATTTAATAAATACCATTAGTAATACAAATATTCCTAATGCTAATACCAATGCAATTTAGTTAAAATTATTTTTTGTCTAGGGTTTAAAAATTAATTTCTAATTTTCTATGTGATTAAATTCTAAGTAAAAAGGTAAATTTTAGGTGTCAACATGTAATTTACTGCAATGAGAGATTGACACATGGACAAGGCATCTTTGAGCAGATCATATCAGTTTAACACAATTGGGGATGGATAATTAGTGTAGTCCGGTATTGTAATAGCCATCTTCGGCATAGACAGGTTGTTTAAACATGCTCTATAAATAGGACTTTACAGCGCGTCTCCGTCTTCTAAACCACTGAAGAGACCCTACAATTGAAAATGAAGAAAGTAATGTTTGGACAAGAAAAGTCATCTCCCACGTCGCATGCCCATCAAAGCCCATTCCTACGATGTTGTACTAGATGTCATGGATCATAAAACTGATGGATTTATGAGATGGGCTTAAGGCCCATCCGCTCAAGTTGGGCCCAAAAAGGCCCGGCCCACGGGAATAGGGCCCGTGGATGGGGAAAGGTATAAAAGGGAGGAGAGAGAGAGAGAGAACACACCTCTTGGGAAATCAGAACGTACGTACGTTCCTCTCCCTCTCTCCCTCCAAGAAAAAGAAAAGAAAAACGCTCTCTTTTCTTCCAAACGCTCAAGGCGACGCCGTTTCCCTTTCAAGGCAAATTGACATCATCGGATCAGAATTTCTTCCTCTTCTTCAGCGTTTGGTGTTTAATCTGTGGCTAACAAGGTACACTCGAATCCGTTGTGTGCTTTACGATCGGTGATGCGTGTTTTCCCGGGCTTCGTCTTCCGCATTGATTTAGGGGTTCGATTCGGTGTCGAATCCGGTTTTCGGGGATCTGTTATTCCCAACATTGGTATCGAGTCTGTTTCACGTTTTTCCCGATCAATTCTGATGTTTTTGATTGATTTTTCGCGAAATTACTTCGGCCATACGGAACCGGGCGAAAATCACGACACCCGAACGCTTTTCGGCCTTTTTTCTGAGTTTTTGTAAGTCGAAATAAAATTCCGAAGGCACTGAGAGAAAGGCGACGTCGAGACGAGTCCGGCGACTGGTCACACGCCGCCGTACGACACCGCACGCGCCCACACGCGTGGCTAGAAAGCCACTGCGCGTGGGCGCGACGCGCCTGGAAGCGCTGGCTTCGCCAGCGCGTGTGCCACACGCGCCGGTGGCGAACTAGCACGTGCGTGCCGGCGGCCGGCGAACCGGCACGCGCCGGTCCGCGGACCGACGCGTGCTGACGTCACGAGATGACGTCATCGTGACGTCATCCACGGTTGGTAACCGTTCGGATGACGTCACCGATGACGTCATCATCGACGACGCTTCGCCGGACGGTCACCGGCCGGCGACCCCACCCGACCGGCGACCCGACCCGACTCGCGGACGAGGCACGCGCCCGGCACGTGCCGGATGATGTCTGCGTGACATCATCCCCCGCACGCACGAGGCACGTGCGGTCGGTCCGCGCGGACTATCCGACCGGTCCAACCCGCGCGCCTGTTGACCCGACCCGTTGACCGTTGACCGACCGTTGACCGACGACCGTTGACCGTTGACCGACCGTGACCGTTGATCGACGACCGTTGACCGACCGTTGACCGTTGACTTTGACCGTTGACCCGAAAAAAAGAAAAAGAAAAAGGAATTTGTTTTCTTTTTCAATCATGCCTATGTGGATTATAAGTAATCCATTTTTAATTCTGCATTTGTTGCATTGAATTTTGGAAAATTATGTATTTTCTCTTATATTAATTATGGATTATGAGTGATCCATTTTTAATTCCGCATTTGTTGCGAGAACTATGATGCGTTATGCAAGGATACCTGCAATCCCGAGAACGGACGAGGGAAATGCAAGACTTAAAAGGCTGATGTCAGAATTAGCTAATTATCAATGGCATGATGGTGATTTAGTATCACATGTGATCAAGGTCAATCAGATGATACAGGAAATCATCTGGAATGGTTATCTTATGCTAGATTTTGAGAAGGTGCCGGCTTTGATGAACACTCTTCCACCTGAATGGCAAGCAGTGTTGGATCGGCTATGAGAGGTCAACGTGGTCCCGGGTTATAGGAGGCTGGTGAAAGCTTTTGTGAGAGAGCACTATATGATTGAGTTGACCAAAACTTCAACCCTTAGACAGAGCGCCACATGGCGCCGAGTGAATGCGCCTTGGATGCGACATGAAAGCTCTCCAAAAGTTTTTCCATGGTTGGCAAATGTGCCTTCAGTTTTCTCAGATGTTTTTGACTGATAGATTAGAAGGGACATTCCCTATTTATTTCTTTGATTGATTATGTAATGATTACTACCTAATTGTATTAATTGAAAGCATTATTGTTTTTAATTGTATGTCAATTATCTGTTGCTTTCATTATTGCTTTGGTTGCTGTGGGTAATTAGCTATGGGTAGTAATAGAAGTTTTTGTAACTTCATAGAATTTATTTGCATAAGATAATTATATTAATAATAATTTTAAGTTAGGATTTTTGGAGGATGATTGGAAACATAGTGACCTTTTGATTTTGAAACCTTACTTGAAATTATTTATTAATATGATGGGTCTATGCAAATAGGGATGCATAAATGATAGGCATTAATTATTCGTGCATGTATGTACGATGTGTTGAACGATGGTTCAAAGAACTAAGAATGTAATTGCGATATGAACGGCAATAATTGTGAAATATTGAATATGAAGATTCAATATGTGCTGGAAAAGCAAGAAGCACTAGAAGCTCTTGACCACATTATGGAAGATATTGAGGGTGTCGTGCACCACCTTAAGCTAGTAGAGTACCACCTAACGGTATTTGAGCCAAAAATAGACATTTGCTATGCTGGTTCTAGCTCAGAAAGGGCTTTGTGCTCTAAGCGCAAATATATTGATTCGTTCAATATGTGAGAATGCAAAGGATCAAGTCCTTATTGCAAGAAATCAAGAATTAACCAACAAGAGAGAGGAAAGCGTCCTCAAGTGAAGAAAATATCAAGGGTGTGATGTTACAATTGTGACAAGAGAGGTCACTATGCTCGCGACTGTCGTGAGCCAAAGAAGCTATACATCTCTTGTACATTTGAGAACTTTGCTTATGTATCAAGGTCTGCATTATAGGCTGAATCCAATCCTTTGTGGAATGTAGATTCATGAGCGACAGACTATGTAGCAAAGGATAGAGGATCATTCGTGGAATTCCGACGATACCAACTGGAACTAAGTGGATCTATATTGGAAATAACTCCAGAGCTGAAGTTAAAGGAATTGGCACCGGCCAATTGAACATGATTGGTGGACGCACATTTGATGTTCTATATGCTCTAGAGATTCGTCGAAATTTAATGTCTGTCTTAGCGTTGGTTAAGCTTGGTTTTGGTATGAACTTCCATAATAAATGTGTAGATTTGTGTTTAGATACAAACTACTATGGTTGTGGTCACTTTCTAGATGGTTTTATTGTACTAAATGTTGACTGTGATGATGTCAATATGTTATCCCCTTGTTTCACGTCTTCTATCTTATATGATAATGATGTGAATATGATGGCATGCTAGATTTGGTCATATGGGCCAACAACATATGAAAAGACTAGCAAAAAAGGGCTTGTTGGGCAATATTGAAAAAGTTGATTTGTCCATATGTGAGCATTGCCTAGTAGGAAAAATGACAAGGAAACCATTTGGAAAAGGTAAAAGAGTTGAATTTCATCGGCATTTAATCCATTTGGACGTCTGTGGTTCAATGAATGTGAGAGGAAGGCAAAGGGCTGTTTATTTCATCACTTTTTTTTATAGATGATTACACTCGAGTCGGATATGTTTATTTGATTTCTCATAAATCTGAAGCATAAGTTGTTTCAGAAGGTTTATGAACCTGGCAGAAAATCAATTGGACAAGAAAATAAAGGTATTTAGATCCGATCGAGGTTAAGAATATTTATCTGATAAGTTCAGAAAATTATGTGATGAAAAAGGAATAGAAAGATAGTTGTCTATTCCATATACTACTCAACAAAATGGTGTTGCGAAGAGAAAAAACAGAACCCTACTGGAATGGTTAGGTCCATGATGGCGCATGCTAACTTACCCATCACTTTTTGGAGTGATGTGTTGTTAACTGCTGCCAATATACTTAACCGGATGCCTTCCAAATCAGTTATTTCCACTTCATATGAGTTACGGACAGTTAGAAAACCGGACTTAAGTTTTCTTAAGCCATAGGGTTGTGCTGCCTATATTCATGAGTCCTCTCACAAGTTTGGGAAATTGGGTCCCAAAGAAAATAAGAGTATTTTCATGAGATACTGCGAACACTCAAAAAGGTATGTGTTCATAGGTGAGCAGGAAAGTGGGAGTATCACTGAATTTGAATCACGGGATGTCACATCCTTAGTGGATGAATTTTCTAAGAGGGGCGAAATAAGGGAAAATAACTCCCTATTTGAAACCTTGGATCAAGATAATGATGTCAGTGGAGTTTGTTCAAGTGGAAGTAATATGAAATGTGACGAATTGAATTCAACTCATTCTCAATTGCAACCACCTGATGTGACGACATCATCATTACCTAATCCAAGTGGGAGCATGATGGGGAATGATGTGCTAAGTGTACAATTTCCCATACGGTGAACAAGTCGCCAAAGTATTCCCTGTCGATGTTTTGACATTGAAAGGGAAAGTTTTAATGGTTGCTCCACAAGATAAGGATGAGCCAAGAAATATTAATGAGGCTCTAAATTGCCCCAATAAGGAAAAATGGATTCATGCAATGAAAGAGGAAATGGAGTCAATGAAATCAAACCAAAGTCTGGGAACTGGTTTATCTTCCAAAAGGGACGCAGAGCTATTGGGAACAAGTGGTTCTCTAAATAAAGCGAAAGGCTGATGGCTCAATAGAAAGGCATAAGGCTCGCCTTGTGGCGAAGGGGTATAATCAACAGGAAGAAATTGATTATGAAAATACATTTTCTCCTGTAGTGAGATTTACCTTGATTCGCATTATTCGGCAATAGTGACTAGTCTGGATCTTGAGTTACATCAAATGGATGTAAAGACTGATTTCCTCAATGGAGAATTAGAGGAAGGAACATATATGGAACAACCTGCTGGTTTCAAAATGAAAGGCCAAGAAGAAAATGTATGTCGACTTTGGGGGTCGATATATGGCCTTAAGCAGTCATCGAGACAAATGTATATACATTTTCATAATGCCATAGTGGCATATGATTTTACAATGATTGACGAGGATTATTGTGTATATATCAATAGATCCAATGATCAACTTGTGATCATATCATTATATGTTGATGATATACTAATTGCCGGAAGTAATATGGAGTTTGTCAATACTGTCAAGAGATGGTTGTCTTCCAACTTTGAGTTGAAGGATATGGGATTGTAAACCCATAGACACTCCTATTGCAAAAGGTGAAGGATTGAGCCATAGACTGTGTCCAGGGACTCCATAAGAGAAGGAACAAATGAAATATGTTCCTTATGCTAGTGCTGTTGGGAGCTTGATGTATGCTATGATGTGTACAAGACCCGACATATGCTTTGCAGTTGGAATGGTGAGTAGATACCAATCCAATCCAGGTCCAGCACATTGGAAAGCCGTCAAGAGAATACTGAGGTATCTGAAGGGAACTGCTGATTTCAAGTTGAATTACCAAGGAAATGATCTGCGACTTAAAGGCTGTTGTGATACTGATTGGGGAGGAGATTTAGATGAAAGAAAATCTACCTCTGGCTTTATTTTCTTACCGAATAATGGCACCATATGTTGGAGCAGTAAGAAACAGAAGTGTATAGCCTTGTCCACGATGTAAGTTGAGTTCGTGGCATTATCGCAGCATTAAAGATAAGAGAGTGTTTGGCTTAAGAGATTTTTGGATCATTTAGGTATTATTAGAAGTGCTGCAGATTTATTGTTGGTTAACTGTGGTAGCCAAGCAGCAAAAAAAGCGTATACCAAAGATCCAAAATATCATGGCAAGACCAAACCTATAGATACCAAGTATAATCTTGTCAAGGATATGGTTGCACGAAAAGATGTGAACTTAGAGTACATACTACGCATGGAATGGTAGCAGATCCTATGACAAAGCCAATACCTAGAGATGTGTTTTGTGGCCATATGAAATCTCTAGGATTGCGTAGAGACTGATGTACTGAATATTGTAATTTCCCTAAATGTTCACAATTTGATGAATTTGTGTTTTTATCATTAATGCCAATGAATCTTTGTTTAATCCTTATGCATCTTAATGCTTAGTGCATTACTTTAAGTTGAGAAGTATGTTGGACAGATATAAGATTAGCCCACTCACACAGGTAATCACCTCTGTTTACTGTGTGATAAATAGAGATGAGACTGTTTTTAAGCTTATTATCTAGGTGATAATCGAGAGCTCAAGCTTAAAACACGTATGTCGCCTTAACTAAGTGTTAAGATGAGGATATAATACTTACTATGTCCGAAAGTAAAAATACCCCACATGTTTTACTTTATTTGTCTAAGATGCCGGATGTGAGTTCGATGAATTTTGTGAATGAGTAGATACGTGAACTCAAGTTAGACGTTGGGTATGTCTGAACTATCATCTGTACGGTATTGAAAAGTGTAGACATACGCTCCATGGGAAAGGAGTTAATACCGTAATACGTATTTCATACTACATATGCATGAGACGACCAATAAGAGCGGCAAAAGTTTGATCTCAACTTTTATGTCGTGTGAGACTCTTGAGGAAGAGAGTTCCTCAATTTCTTAGTCCCCTCATGACTCTTACTTAATCTCAAGATTTCTATTTAGTGTTTGCTATCTTAGGATGTTGCCAATGGTCATGAGTGATTCGATCTAATGGGGCATTTCTAGAAAAGCAAGTTGGACTGAAATTGAGAGTTTGAAAGAAAGAGGAAGATCGATTTTGGAGAATCACATTGTAGTTTTGTATTCACCGGTTAACCAATTATGACTGTCTTTGTGATAATCATAATTGTGAATACAATATATATATATATATATATATATATATATATATATATATATATATATCATTATTTAAAAGAGATCAAGAGAGATATAAATGTGATCGATCGATCTAGGGTACTGCATACTAAATCTACTCGGAGTGTGATGCCCATTATGAGCTGCTATATATTCCTAACATATGTATAGCAACGAGCTCTCAAAGTATGCTGGTCGCACGGATTATTCACTGGTATGAATGTTGAAGAGAGAAAAAAAGGATTCTGTTCGGCCCACCATGTTAAGTGAGAGTTTATAATGGATTTTTCTCTGATGGGGCTGAGTAGGGCCTGTCCGCCCATGTTGGTTTTGCACCACCATGTGCGAGTGGGAGATGATGGATTTATGAGATGGGCTTAAGGCCCATCCGCTCAAGTTGGGCCCAAAAAGGCCCGGCCCACGGGAATAGGGCCCGTGGATGGGGAAAGGTATAAAAGGGAGGAGAGAGAGAGAGAACACACCTCTTGGGAAATCAGAACGTACGTACGTTCCTCTCCCTCTCTCCCTTCAAGAAAAAGAAAAGAAAAACGCTCTCTTTTCTTCCAAACGCTCAAGGCGACGCCGTTTCCCTTTCAAGGAAAATTGACATCATCGGATCAGAATTTCTTCCTCTTCTTCAGCGTTTGGTGTTTAATCTGTGGCTAACAAGGTATGCTCGAATCCGTGGTGTGCTTTACGATCGGTGATGCGTGTTTTCCCGGGCTTTGTCTTCCTCATTGATTTAGGGGTTCGATTCGGTGTCGAATTCGGTTTTCGGGGATCCGTTATTCCCAACAAAAAATTAAATAGAGAAATGGTTTATTTGAATTGTTATGATCACGTGTTTTTCCTGAGGGGAATCTTGGGAGCAAGAAATTTATGGGCTTCGATAATCACCTGATATGCCTCGTAAGACTACCCCGTTTAGTAAGGACGTGCTCGAATTCCTGAGTTATTATCCATGTTAGAAAAGGAAAAATGTAGTCGAGAGATGCGAATGCAGTACGGATGTGCCGCGGCTTTCTGGATCCTGCTTCTGAACAACTTCCTTCTGTTTCCGTCGTAGCTGCGTCTACTACCAACAAAGATTTTGACAAAAGATGTGCATTTCATGGGAAATTCAGTTTCTGTTTCCGATTTCCATGGCTGGCGTGGAGCCCACCAGAGTCAAGTGGATCTAATTGAAAGAAGATGGGAATCTGCAGATGGCGAGAATTGAAGAAGGAACAGTTTCTTTTCTATTCACTTCATTGATGAATTTGTACAATTCTTGTTGTAAATATAATACAAGTCTGTATGAAAAAAAGGGAATAAATGAACAGAAAAAAAAGGGAATAAATGATTCTACAAATCAATCTATAGCTAGATCTAATCTTAATTGATTATGTACATAATTCTAATCTTCAAATCAAATCAATAATCAATCCGGATCCTTGATTACGCAATCCATGATTCTGCATATCTTCCAACACTCCCCCTCAAGCTGGTGGTCTGTATATGTCTAAGACACCTAGCTTGCTCAACAGATATGCGTGCTGTCTTTGACATAGAGGCTTGGTAAATATATCTACTGGCTGCTCCATTGTTCCAATTCCTCTTGTCTCAATCACGCCTTCTTGTATCTTTTCTCGAGTGAAGTGACAGTCGACTTCAACGTGCTTGGTTCTCTCATGTACTATAGGATTTGCTGCAAGTTTTAGGGCTGCATCGTTATCACAATAAAGCCTGGTTGGTCCTTGCACTTCTATCCCAAGATCCTTAAGTAAACCTCGCATCCACACTATTTGACATGTGGTCTTAGCCATAGCTCGATACTCTGCCTCAGCTGAGGATAAAGAGACAGTGGGTTGCTTCTTGGTCTTCCATGAAAGAAGTGATTCCCCAAATTTAATGCAATATCCTGTGACCGATCTTCGACTTATAGGACATGTTGCATAGTCTGCATCACAAAATGCCGTCATCTTCATGTCACATTTCTTTGACAGAAGTATCCCAAGTCCTGGACATTTCTTTAAATATTTTACAATCTTCAAAGCTGCATCGAAATGAGACTGTTTTGGGCTATGCATGAACTGGCTCAATGTTTGTACTGCATAAGAGATGTCCGGCCTCATCATTGTCAGATATATAAGTTTCCCAACAAGCCTTTGATATCCAGATGGATCTTTGAGTATGGGATCGTCATCTTTGGATACACCTTCATCGTAAGCTGCAGAAGTCAATTTAGTGTTCTGCTCGATGGGAATTGCTGCTGGTTTACATCCTGATAGCCCTGCTTCTGATATAATCTCCAATATGAAATTTCGTTGACTGAGGGAGATTCCTAAGTCGGATCGAGCAATTTCGATTCCAAGGAAATATTTAGGTGCTCCTAAGTCCTTAATATGAAAGGTAGCATGCAAATATTCCTTGAATCTTTCTATGGCAGCCTTATCATTTCCCATAAGAAGAATATCATCGACATATATCATCAAAAAGATAGATGACATACCTCTGTTCCTTGTGAACAATGCATAGTCATGCTTTGATTGTTTGAACCCAGCTTTCGTAAGAGCATTTGCAAATTTTGCATACCATTGTCTGGATGCTTGCTTCAACCCATAAAGGGATTTGCGGAGACGACACACTCTATTCTCCCCCTGTCTCCGTAAACCTTGAGGAACATCCATATATATCTCTTCATCTAAATCACCATGGAGAAAGGCATTATGCACGTCCATTTGATGCAGACTCCAATCATTGATAGCGGCGACAGTCAAAAAGGAGCGAACTGTGACATCTTTGGCAACTGGGGAAAAGGTCTCGTGGTAGTCAAAACCTTCTCGCTGAGTAAATCCCTTTGCTACCAAGCGTGCCTTGTACCGTTCAATTGATCCATCTGCACGATATTTAATCTTGTATACCCATTTGCACCCAATTGGTTTCCGATTAGGTGGCAATGAGACAAGATCCCATGTGTGGTTGTCATTCAATGCCTTTAACTCTGCTGCCATGGCTTGCTGCCATCTAGGATCAACAGCTGCCTTATCATAACTAGATGGTTCCTGTTCTTCTGATAGGCGACTAATGCAGCATCTATGTTCCTCTGATAATCTATGAAAGGAAACATAGGAGGAGACAGGATATTGAATACCTGGAGAGTTGTGAGTGGCGCAGATGTAGTCCTTGGTCCACGTCGGAGGTCGAGTGGCCCGATGAGAGCGTCTTGGATGATCTCCATCAGAAGTGGGAATTGTTTCATTGGAGGTTGGTGGCGAGATATCATGGCCAACTTCTTCCGCAATATTGCTTGCATCTTCAACTTCCTCTTCTGTCAGGTTTGCTGATGATGATGGATTCTCCAGTATAGATGGTATCTCTTCTGGAATTATTGTAGGAGTGGAAGATGGATTCCTTGATTGAACCAGTGGTATGTAACCATGGTCTGGAGATATTGCGTCGTCATGTGGGAGTTGATGAGAATTGGAATTGATATCAAGATTCTCATTTGGTTCCCCCATGTTGGAAAAGGGAAATATATCTTCATGGAAAGACACATCACGGCTTATAAGGAACTCCTTTGTTGATATATCAAGAAGTCGATACCCCTTCTGCAGATTAGGATATCCCATGAAAATGCATTTCCGAGCACGTGGGCTCAACTTGTCTCGAGAGCCCAATGTTGTAGCATAGCAAAGACATCCGAAGATTTTGAGATGTTGTAAATCTGGTTTTCTTCCATAGAGTAGCTCGAATGGTGTTCGTCCATTGAGTATCTTGGTGGGCATACGGTTGATCAAATAAGCTGCTGTGATGACACAATTTCCCCAATAATCATCTGGTACTGAAGCTTGAAACTTCAAGGCACGTGCGATTTCCAAAAGGTGCCAATGCTTGCGCTCAACCACTCCATTCTGTTGTGGTGTATAAGTGCATGAACTCTCATGCTGGATGCCATGAGATGAGAAAAGCATGGAACAATTCTGACTGAAAAATTCTGCTCCATTATCAGTTTGAATTCTCTGGATTGACTTTCCAAACTGATTTTTGGATAAGGCAATAAATGTCTTTAAATAAGAGTAAGTCTGAGCCTTTGATTGCATCAAGAAAATCCATGTCGCACGAGAATGATCGTCCACTATTGTGAGGAAATAACGTGATCCATCATAATTAACCTTATGATAGGGTCCCCATATATCAACATGTATCAGTGAAAAAATTTGTCTAGCACGAGAATTACTAGATGGAAAAGGGGAACGAGACTGTTTTGCTAGTGGACAAATAGGGCATTTAGGATAAGGAAAGGTGGCATTGTGACCTAATCTCATATGCATAAGAGAACTTTTATCATTCAAGCTCAAATTACACAAGGAGGATTTATTTAATGAAAAGCTGGATAAATCAAAATTACTTGGGAGTCTTGACCAAAAAAATAGTCCTTCTGAAATATTACCCCAGCCCATCAGTCTGCCAGTCGAAAGGGCTTGAAATAAACAGTATCGCATTGAATATCACTCGACATGAATTCTCTTGGCAGACTTTTGATACGGAAATGAGATTGAACTGAACTGGGACATAAAGGACATTTTAAGAGTAATTTGAGGACTGAGATTAACCGTTCTGTCACACGAATATGACTAATATTCCCATTAGGCAATTGTACGGAAATGGGAAAATTCAATTCCTCATCTATTCTTGAGAAAAGACTCTTGTCACAAATAATATGATCATTGCCCCGAGTCAATAATCCATGCTTTTCTTGATATAGAATTAATCAAGCCATGGGTGATACCTGAAAATGCCTCCTTTGTCAGAAACATCCAATTTCTGCAGAGCTTGCATCAGTTGCTGGTACTATCCATAGGTAATGGTATGATCAGAATTTGGGCCGGAAGATCCACTCAATTGGTATGCTGCCGAAATTCTTTTTCCTTTTTCTGCTGGTTTCCCGTGCAGCTTCCAACAACTGTCAATTGAGTGATTAGAACGCTTGCAATAATCACAAAATAATCTACCTTTCCCTTTAAAATTTTGCCCGAAATTCCTGGATGATGTGGCAAAAATCTATCCGTCGGTTCCTTTTATCGCGAGTTCATCTGGGCCGTCCGATCCCCTTAAAGGATCGGTCTCCTGTGAGCCGTCGGATGTACGCGCTCGATCAGAGCCGTTCATCCCTTCTGATTTATAGGCCCGCAATCCTTCTCCGCGAAACCCTAGCACCCCGCGTCTCTTCTCTGCTAGGGTTTTCTAAGTTCCATCTTTTCGCTCCTTGTGAACTGCAAGAGCGATACTCTCGCCACTCTTCGCGTACTCTGGTGATGCGAATCGCTGGCTTTCCTCCTGCACTGCCAGTTGATAAATTCGCCCGATTGATGGCATGGGATCCATAGCCAAGATCTGCAAGCGAAAGGTAAGAAAGTTGTCGTTTAAAATGAGCAAAAAACGCGTCGCTTTCTCCCTGTCTTTGATGGATTTGTACTGTTGGAGTGTGGATTCGGGACCCTCGAGTTTTTCTTCTGCTGCTTCGAGGTTGTTCCATAACGATGATAATTTGTTGAAGCAAGCTGTGACCGTCGAATTTCCTTGCTTTAAATCACTGAGTTCTTGCATGAGGGTGAATATTTTTGCTTGATCCAACCTCCCGTACATCTCCTTGATATTATCCCACATCCCTTTGGCGTCTTCTGTCGGTGGGAGTCCAGCCGAGACCTCTGTGGAGAGACAATTGCAGATCCAAGTCCGGACCAGGCGGTTGCTCTTCCTCCAGAGCCGTGCTAGACGCTCGTCGGTAGGGATTGGGATGGTTCCATCGAGAAATCCATCCTTGTCCTTTGTCGCTAGGGCACGTCGGAATTCTTGCGACCACTTGGGGTAAGTCTCTGGCCCGGTCAGTTGTTGACTGATTAGTCGCAGCTCTGGTCCGTCGGCTATGGAAACGAACAAGGGGTCGTCGGGTTCTGGCCGTCCGGCGAAGGCCGCCGCTGGAAAGGGTAGAAACCCGGGCATATGATTCGGGTAGGGATTCGTCCCTTGACCCGATTCATTCGACCCGAATGAAAAATCCACATTCAAAAAACCCGGGTAGGGATTCGTACCCATACCCGGTTCACTCGACCCGTGTATCCGCTCCATTTCGTCAGTCGGGTTTGTCCCTTCTGTGGCTGGCGAACCCCCGTCGGTTTGGACGTGGTTTTGGTGGCCCACGTACCCAGGCAATGAAGAGTTTGGGCTTGACCCAACATAGATTGGATATGGAATCCATTGGAAAGGCTGGCCCGTCATGGGCTGCCCCATATTGAACTGAGCCGGGGTGGGTCGCCATTGCACGGGCTGAGTTGGAAACAACATTTGCGTTGTTGTTTGAGTTGTAATAGGTGAAATCGACGTCTGAGCAGTGCTTCCAGCGGCTGGAATAACTTCTCCAGCAGATTGGTTCCTGGTGATGGATGCTTCATCTTGCAGATTCGCCATGGTAAGTAAAAATTTTCTGAGCGTGACACTATGCCTGAAAAAGAAACCCTTTTTTTCAGGTCAGAATTTCAGGATCAGAAGGTCACGGCAAGGAGAGAAAATTTTGAGCGGAAGCGGAAGCTAGGTTCAGAGAATCGGCTGCTCTGATACCATGAAAGAAGATGGGAATCTGCAGATGGCGAGAATTGAAGAAGGAACAGTTTCTTTTCTATTCACTTCATTGATGAATCTGTACAATTCTTGTTGTAAATATAATACAAGCTGTATGAAAAAAAGGGAATAAATGAACAGAAAAAAAGGGAATAAATGATTCTACAAATCAATCTATAGCTAGATCTAATCTTAATTGATTATGTACATAATTCTAATCTTCAAATCAAATCAATAATCAATCCGGATCCTTGATTGCGCAATCCATGATTCTGCATATCTTCCAACACTAATTTAGCAGAGTTCGAAGTCGAAGTCTAAGGAACAATACAAAACAACCTACCGTGTCGACACCAATGAACTGAACGATACGAAACAAAAGGAAATGGGTGATTAGTCCAAGTCAATGGTCAGGATCAGCGTGCTGCGTGTTACGTTTCCTTCTGTTTAACCTTCTTTGTGCCATTGTCATCCAAAAAGAGTCGATGTCATCCATCGCTGATTAGCTCACTGCGAACCAGGAGACGCCGTCCCATTCACCCATGAGCATAGATAACAATGTTTTACCTACCATTGTTAATCTCTGAGAGACGTATTAAATACCGTGACATATTAATAGTGGCATTTGCTCTCAACGAAGTACTCACTTTCACTGCAAACCTGGAGATGCCGTCCGATTCACCCATGAGCATAGATAACAATGTTTTACCTACCATTGTTAATCTCTGAGAGATGTATTAAATACCGTGACATATTAATAGCGGCATTTGCTCTCAACGAAGTAGTCACTTTTAGTATTTCCTAGTCCAGACATAAAGGAAAAGCCGAATGAATGATTATCATCACGCGGACATTGAAAAATTGAAGCTGTAAGTCGAAGTTTCCCCTATATATATTGGTCGGACGAATTGCTTTTACAAATGAGCCGTTTACAATTAATGCCACACCTTTTTCACAAGAAAGAAGATTGTATTTTCTTTTTTCTTTTTTACATAATTAAGTGTATCATTAATATTGGCCTTTCCATAACCCAAACTGTGAAAAAAAAAGAATGAACAATTGTTGTCACCTTCTCTCGCGAACTCCAAGACATTATTGTGACGATCCAAAAGTCTTCTAAGGGATCATCCCCAGAAAGGATCCTTTCTAAGGTCTCCCAGCTCTGCAAACTTTGTCAGGTTTGCGACTAAAATGATCGATTTCTTAAAGGTCATTTTAGAGTCATTGTCAACCTTTTATAATAAATCTAATAAGTTAGATCAAGTGATTCTTGATATTTTCTCGGTGCCGATCGCAAAAATTTCTGTATAAAGTATGGGCTAACACTAATGACATAAACGGAAGAAAGAAACAGGCTGGCATACAATATGAGGCAATGTATGATGGTCCAAGTACGGCAATGACTTGGGCTTTGCATTTGTAGGTCTTGTTCCACTGGTGTTGTTGATGTGTGGAGAATGTGTTCAGATGCATTGGCTACTTCTAGTAATCTGGCCAGGAGGGGCACTCGAAGGGGGCAACGCCGGGGGAATGAAGGAAATTATAGAGCATTTGTTTTTGTTATGCAATTGTTCTGAGTGTGTTTGGTTTCTTCATTCAGTGTGTGTGTGTGTGTGTGTGTGTGTATAGATGTACATGCGTATATCTACTAGTATACTCCCACACCAGCGAAAGCCCAAAGTAGAATGTTCTCGAATCAATAGAAATACTGCCACTTGGATGATTATTTTCATAGATCACTACATTATTGCCAAAAGTAAGCTAGATTTAAAGAGAACAAGTGCTTAATGATATTTCTAAATCTTTGTCTAGGAGATTAGATGTGCGAAAAGATACTGTCTAAACTTGTTGAAGTTAGCATTTCGGTGAAGCGTGCCTAGAACAGCCGTTAAGCAACTTTAGAAAAGCGAAACTTCACACTATGTTGCCTCTTTCTAGTTCCTACCTTGGTAACCATCATCAATTGAGTCCGTATATTTTTTTTTTATTTCTTTGATGACAACTTCCTCCAAGCCTCAAAATTCAGGATTTGCTAATCTTACAAGCTTCTTCAATTGCTAGAGTGCGCTTAGAGATACTTGTTTTCCTCTCGCCGAATCTGTCGAAAAAACATCAATCCCACTTCTTCAGCTTCTTCCAGTTGGATAGATCAGGAAGGCATAGCAAGGAATTGCAACATGGAAGTTAATACCTTCCTGTGACTTTAGTATGTCAAGATCTTGCATCTCAACCAATTTTGGACAACCCCATAGTACAAGGTCCTTGATATTCTTAAAGACAAGAAGATTGCAATTGTTAACTGTAAGTATCCTCAATCTAGAGGGAAGTTGTCCAATCTGGCACAAATTCTTAAAGTTGATGAGTTCAAGTTCTTTTAGATAGCAAAGGCAACCAAAAATATGAGCTCACACTCGTGATCCTCAAAAAGTTTTTCTTTTATCAAAATCCTCAGAAGTTCCAATATACAAAAATGCATTGTCAATTCTCACTTTTGTAAAAGCAATGGGTCATGCGTTGATTGATTAGCTCACAAGGTTGGAGAACACTGGAGCTCTTGGGGACAAACATAAACTTACCAAATTCTGGGAAAGTTTTAGTACATTCTCCATACGAGTTTGCTTTAATTTAAAGATCTCCCAGAAAGGAAGTCTCACGATATCACAAGGAATTGTCTCCAGCCACTTGTAGCCCTCTCCATAGATCTCTTCAAGTTTCTCTAACATTCCAATTGTCTCGGTAACTTTTGCATGTGACTTCTATTCATCTTCAACACTTCCAAGCTCTTTAGATTAACAATGGTATTTGGCAACTCTACAATGCATTTTTTTGAGACATCCAACTCAACTAAACTTTTTAACATTCCAATTGAGTCGGGAAGTTTCGTTAGTTTGGGGTACGTTTGGTAACGTTTCTGTTCAAAAATTGTTCCAGGGACTATTTATGTTCCGGAAATAATTTTTTAACAGAAAACGCATTTTGTAAATGCACAAAATTTATATTCCTGAAATAGAAAAAGAACATAAACACATTTGGTAAACTTGTATAAATTTTTTGTTTCTTTTAATTTTTTAAAATTTTTAAAAAATTTTCTTCCTTTTGGCTGGTCGCCAGCTCGGCCATGGCCATCGACCGGCTGACGAGGGCTGGTGGCCTTGTCGAATCTAGGTGAGCTCGAGCTCGAGCTCGTGCTCGCCCAGCCAAGGCGAGGCCGAGCCTCGCCGAGGGCGGCAACACTCCGGCGAGGTTGCCAGCCCTCGACAGCCCCGTCGCTGGCCATGGCCGAGGCCGACAACCGGCCAAAGAAAAAGAAGAAGAAAAGAAAGAGAAGGAAAAAATATGAGAGACAAAAATTGTTTCTCAGAAGTGTTTTGGGAATAAGAAACAATTTTTTCTTGTTTCTTGTTTCTGTTCCAAATTTGTTCCCAAGAACAAAAGTGTAAACAAATGCATTTTTGTTCTTTTTTTGTTCCCCGAGACAAAAGAACAAAAAATTGTGTTTCGGGGAACAGAAAAAGAACACAAACACCACTCGCTTCGGTGGCTTCATTGGTAGTTCTTCCCTATCGTGGGGGGACCCGTTGATCCCTTACTTAAGGGAGAGGGTTCGAATCACCGCGGAATTGCCTGCATCTTACCCAGTGGCTGGGGTGGTGGGTCCTCCAGTTCACCCCTAGGGTTTACTCCAGTTGTCCGCGGTGTATGGGGCTTCCCTGAGTCATCAAAAAAAAAAAAAAAAAAGAACACAAACAAACAGGCCCTTGATGGCCCCACGAATGACCAAGCGCTCAAGATTTACAAGTGCTCTGATTGAGCTTGGGACTTGACTAATGCTTCCTTTTATGAAATGATTACCTGTTAGCAACTTAGTCAATGCTCCTAGACAACCTAATTCAACAAGCAGCTCTTCAAGCCAATAACATCCATTTAAATTCAAGTGCTTCAGATGTTTCAAATGACCAATGGATCGACCAATGCATGACAAATTAGTACACCCTCTAGAATTAATATTTCTAAGGACAAATATGCAGAGGTATCAAGAGTTCTTTTTAGCGTGGGGCACTTTGACAGATTAAAGGACTTCCAATTTTGTAGCCACCTGTCATATGATTGTATATATTCAACAAGATTGATTTATGGAATTTTTGTGAGACAAGCAAATATATATACTAATGAAGCATCCCACCAAAGTATCTATATAAATATTTCGGGTATTCCTCTATAATCTGAGTTGAAATCACTTTTTGTCTCATTTTTAGATTTCTTCCAATCTTGTGCCCAATAACAATAAAAGAACATAGATATATATTAAATTTTATATTATAAGATAGAATTATATTTGAATATATAAATAATAATATTAAATTAAAAACTAAATTATTGTTATTTTCGTTAGTTTGAATTTCTTATATTAAAATATATATTTATATTTATTGAAATATAATTTTAATTTTAGAAATTTAAGAAGTTTGTTATTCAGGAAAAAATAGATTTCCTATTATAATATTAAAAATCCTATTCATCTTTACATTACCTTCTCCATGAGAAAATTTTATATGGGCTATGTTCTTCTTATATTCGACTTTTATCGTGTCTTGAATAGACACCAAACACAGTCCTATACTAAATTTTATCATGATTATCAAACACAGCCTCAAAATTATGCATATATCTCCTTTGATTTAGCATATCCTTCATTGATCATATTTGATATTATATTTATCTTGTTACCTTAATAGCTATCTCTTATGGCCTATAAATAGACTAATGTATTCTTCATTATAATATATGAAAGTACAGAGAAATTCCAATATTCCTATCTTCCACATATTATTTTATTTATTTAACTGGTGAAGCAAATTTGCAACGATTATGGTGGTTATGATCAGCTTGCTATGCATTACAAATTCTTCTATTTTACCTTTCTTTTTGGGACAATATTATAATTTCTACTGCATTAATTAATCTCTTTCGCACCATTATCATCCGGTAAGACTCGATATCGTCCATCGCTGATCAGTCCATCGTGAACCATGAATTGCCGTCAAATTCACCGACAAAATGGACGACGATGTTACATGTATCGTACACCTTAAGTCCAGACACAAATGGAAAGCCAACTAAAATCATCATCACCACGCATAGATTGAAATATTGAAGCTATAAATTAAAGTGTCCAGTCTACGACTAAAATGTTTGATTTTTATAAGGTTTAATTTAAAGTCACTATCGACCTTTCATAATAAATTTAGCAATATGTTCACCGTAAGTTTTGAAACTTGTCATGAAAATACAATTAATCTTAAAACTTCTAGAAAGTGCTATCAAGTCTTAAAATTTGTCAAATTTGTATAATCAAGTCTTTTCATTAATTTTGTTAATTTGGTTAATGACAAATGCTAATATCCCTTTTTTATTAGATTATCTCTCCTACGTGACAATGACGTGACCAAAACAAGAAAGATAAGCTCAAAATGACATTATTTTGATCCAAATTTGATTTTTAGTATAAATATTAATTATATTAAATTAAAAAAATCAACTAAATGTTAGTGGCTGGGCCTTGGCAACCTCAGCCAACCATCGCCTCACCATCGCCAGCCCTTTTCAATGATGGTAGGGCGACAGCGACGTCGGCGAAGCAAGGGCGACGAGGGCCCCATAGTTTGTTGCATTTATTGTTTTTATTTTTTAATTTAGTCTATTTTTAAATTTAATTTAATTACTATTTATACTAAAAATTAAATTTGGATCAAAACAACAACGTTTTGGGGTCCCGTAGGAGAGAAAGTAATAAAAAATAATGGCATCATTTTCCGTTAGTAGGAATTAACAGAAGAACTCGATCACATTAATTTAATAAATTTAAGGACTTAATTATATTTTTTAAGTTTTAGAAATTAATTGCACATTCGTGACAAGTTTTATGATTTCTAATTAGCATATCCTATAAATTTAATAAGTTAGAGAAATTGTTTTCTAGTTTGCACTTTTTTACTCCTCTTTTGGCTTAAACACTTTTTTTTTTTTTTTTTGGTGTTTTGATCATGCTATCTCTTGTGAGTCCCACAACTTTTGGTACAATTCTAAAAAGTAATCTTTTTTTAATTATTTGGTCCACTGTTGTTATTATTTTTTTCCTGTGAGTCTTACTTTCTTTCTTCTTCTTTCCTTCCACCCCTTTGATGTCTCAATTCTCCACTCTTGCAAGTTGTCTCCATATTTTTCTCTACAGTAGGCCATTCTTCTTCCGCCACAAATCTCTCTTGCATTTACAATCCCCAAAGAACTGCTTACTTCAGCAATTCGTGCCCTCCTTTTTCACTATCAAAGGTATCGTTTTGGCAAAAGCTTGTTTTTTTCCTTTTCAGTTTTCTTCGTAAAATGCTTGATCTTGTGTTTTAATCTTGCATTTAGAGCGTAGCGTGATCATCACAGCGTTTGTGAATTAATTGTGCAGGTTTTTTTTTTTTTTTTTTGTAGTCTATAGCTTATTTGCATCCTATAGAATTTTGCTCCCTCTAAGTTTAGTTTCTTACCATTGTTTCCATAAGTTCTTCATCATCAATTTTCGGATGTTGTCGTTGCTTCTCATTAATTGACTTGTTGAAAATAATGATGTGGGATATGCTTAATCTAGTTGTTTGATCAAGGGGAATTGAGGTAATCTATTTTCTTTGACAATAGAAAAGGCCAAAAACCATTTACAATAGCGGAGAACTAAGAAATCAAAGGCCTGGAAAAAAAGAAAAGAAAAAGGAAAGTGAGATCTACAAGGAAAAAAACAAAATAAAAGGAGTTGACCAGATAATATAAAAAAGATCATTTAGTAGAGTTCTACCAGAAGTGGTGGACCACATGAGATAATATGTCAAAACACCAAAAAAGAGTGTCTAAGACAAAAAAAAAAAAAAAATGAGTGAAAAAAGTGCGGCCTCTTTGTTTTATGGTTATTGAGTACTTATTGTAACGGTTTTCGAATGAATATGGGCTAACACTAATTGAATAAGCGAAGAAAAAAAAGGCTGGTATATAATATGAGATGATGCATGATAGTCCAAGTATGGTAATGAGATCAAATTCTGTTGGACTTTGCATATCTCAATTTGGGGGATAAATATTAAAAAAAACTAAACCTATGTTATTGGTGCTAATTTGGTGCTAAATATTTTAATTGTGTCAATTTATCCTAAACCTTCCAACCTAGTGTCAATTTAGTCTTTCTAGCTAATTTCGACTACATATTGCTAACGTGGATGCTAGCTCACATGCATGATAATATTTTAATGATTTCCGAATTTTTTATTTTTAAAATTTTTCTTTTTTTTTTTTTTTTTTTTTCCTCCTCTTCCCAATGGTCCTCTCTACCACAAGCAAGCCGGTGAGGCCATCCTGGCCTAGGCGAGGCTTGACCCCACTAGATTTGTCTCACGAGAAAGAGTGGGTTGAAAGCTTGATGCTTCTGGGTTTGTGAAGTTGAATCCGAGAGAATGAATAGTGTGAGATCTGGACTTCGAAGCTTTACTAGAACCGAGCCTCACGCCCCAAGTCCGTGGTTCTTAATTGTGCATGAACTCAACCTTCATAGTAATCGAGCCTCAATTAGCTGTCGTATCTTCTTCTTCGATGTGTAATTCTCGGAATTACAACCTCTTTCGTTCGATCTCTTATTTTTATTGCTTCAATAATGAACGCCATCTAATGTCATTCCAATTGCTGAAGCTCTGTTCTCGCGGATTGCAGCTCGATTCCATGTGAAACTGAAGAGACATGTGAGGAGCTTTGTTAGCATCCCACTGCTACCTCCCACTTCAATCGAACGCTGATTCTTCCTTCGAATGCAGCTAACAAAAAGGAAAATCTTTTTCCTCTCCTTCTTCTTCGTTTTAGCCTCTTCAATTGTATTTAGGAGACATGATTGCAGAGATTCATGCTCCAATTCAGGTGAACAGAGATGCAGAAATGCCTAGGTCGGCCTCGCCAAATCTGGTAAGGCCGACCTTTGCCTATGCAACGCTTGGCGAGGCTGCCCTCACTCAGGCAACAGCTAGCCTTGCCCTTGCCAAGGCCAGTCCTCACTAGACATTGGAAAGAGGAGGAAGAAAAAAGGGAATAAAGGAAGGGTAAAAAGAAAGAAGAAAATTCGATTATTATTAAAATATTATTTAAAAATGTCAACATTGATTCTAGCTATAACATGTAAATTGGCTTGGCATCCACGTAGAAATATCTGGCCAAGATTAGTTATAATGATTAAATTAGCTTTAGGTCAAAATATTTATGACTAAATTAACATAATTAAAAGCGTTTAAGACTAAATTATTACCAGTACAATAATTTAAGACTTTTCTAACACTTTTCTCCTCAATTTAGTGACAACATAGGGGGATAGCTAGTGTAGTCTGGTATTCTAATGCCCATTTATGGCAAAGAGGCTGTTAAAATATGCTTGATGGAAAGGGCTTTACTTGGCGTCTCCTAAAACACTAAGGGACGGTACAAGTGAAAATAAAGAAAGTGTCATTTGGACGAGAAACGGTATCTCCAACGTCACATGCACATCAAAACCCATTCCTATGACATTATACTAGGTACATGTTATGGATTTTAATACGTATATAGAGAAGTGATAAGGGAGTTTGTCCTCTTCTGTTAAAATTTACTTATTAATCATTGCGATTACATATCTTTTAGACGAAAATCTAGAAAGCATGAAATATATGGGGAAAATGAAATAAATAGTTCCTAAATTTTGATCCAATATGCAATTTGATTTCTGAATTTTTAATTTGTTCAATGTGGTCCATAAACTTTAGCTCAATGTACAATATGATCCTTGAATTTTTAATTTGTTCAATATAGTCATTGAATTTTTTGTACATGTTCAACACAATATCTGAATTGTATAGAAATGCTCAATGTAGTCCCACATTAAACATTACCATTGTTCAAGGACTATATTGAATATATATCAAAATTTTATTGATTATATATTTTGATATATATTAAATAAATTAAAAATTTAAAAACCACATAGCATATTGGGCTAAAGTTCAAGGACCAAATTGCACATTAGGCCAAAGTTTAGAGATCGTTTGTGTCATTCTCCCAAATATATGGGTTTCAATGGTTACCTAACATGCCTTGTGTCACGCCCCGATCCTCGGGCACGCACACATCCTTCTACTTGGTTGATTTTTAAATGCGATATCCCAGGACAATGTATCGCCGACCCTTTCAATTATTATGCACATGCGGAAGCGATTATAAATCCCCAGACAATAAAACAATGGGATAGAAAAGAGGGCCATATTTTCCATATAGAAACTTATAACCAAACTTTTATACAAAACACAAACCACTTCATAACTATTCATATCAAAAAGGATATCTCAAAAGAAGATAAACTCTCAGTCCATCTGGGCCATACTCAAGGCCTCTCTCGGGATTATCTTCTTCTTCCAAAAATCATTCTCCTCAAGTTTCACCTCCGAGTTCTCCTTCTCAAACTCCTCCTCATCAGCTCCTCATCGGGGTCCTGAAATGTTTTTCCCCAAACTGGGATGAGACTACGTCTCAGCGAGTTCTACCCCACTAAGCCCAATTAGTAAACTATTATACTATAGGCTGCCTATACACGCATAGGGCAGAAGACGTACCTTGGCCTCATATCCCACCTGCAAGTCAGTACAATTCATAATAGGCACTCAAGTAATCATATCACGGATCGAAGCATCGATCAAACCATCCTAGTCGATCACAAGCCAACAAGACCACTCACGGTCATTCCCATCAGTCAATCAATTCACAACATACAAATCAAATCAATGAATCACATCAAGTCACACTCAGATCGAATCATCGATCAATCGACCTAGTCGATTACAAGTCAATCAGACCATCTCATGGTCATTTCCAATTAATCGATCAATTCACAACATCAGATCAAGCAATGATCAATCGACCTAATCGATTACACGTCATCACGACCCATGCTTGGTCGGCACATTCAATACCATCTATAAGTCCGACCATAGTCCAGGACTGCTCACTCTAAGCTGATATATAGATAGTATAGCTCACACTAAACTGACAGGGCTAAGGTATACTGCTCTCACTAAGCTGACATATCGCCTGTAGGCTGATATAGTATACCGGTATACTGCTCTCGCTAAGCTGACATATCGCCCGAAGGCCGATATAGTATACCCCCGATGCTCCCACTAAGCTGATAAAGTGTACTGCTCGCACTAAGCTGACATATCGCCCGTAGGCTGATATAGTACACCAGTATACTGCTCTCGCTAAGCTGACATATCACCCGCAGGCTGATATAGTATACTCCCGATGCTCCCATTAAGCTGATAAAGTGTACTGCTCGCACTAAGCTGACATATCGCCCGTAGGCTGATATAGTACACCAGTATACTGCTCTCGCTAAGCTGACATATCAGAGCCCGTAGGATGATATAGTATACTATCCAACCATTCAATCCATTCCATCTGATATCCTTCTCGATAAAATAGCCGTGTGTGGGGACACGGTCGGCCTTAGCCAAAATATTATAATTTCCTTTTTCATAATTCCCACCATTCTCTACAGCCCACCAAAACACTTTTGGTGCTGTCAACCGACACCCGGTTATTTTCCAATCAATAATCAAAGATTATTCCATTAAAGGATAATTCTCACTTTCACAAATAATTCAATTCAACACAAACTAAAGCTCGATTAAATAAACGAACTGCGCCATGACAATCGACATGAAATTGCGGGTCGTCGCCCATCTCAATCTTAATTTCTGAAAAATAATTAATTAATTAATTAATTTCGAAAATTAATTATTAAATGTTAAAAATTCCATTTAGCTTAAAATAAGGCCCAATTGAATAAACGGACTTCACTACGGTCATCAGCATAATTTTCCGGTCACGAACCATCCCAATTAAATTTTCAGAAAATAAATAATTATTTAATTAATTTCAAAAATTAATTAATATTAAAAATTCAATTTAGCTTAAAATAAAATCCGATTAAATAAACGGACTTCTGCCACGATCATCAACATAATATTCCGGTTCCGGACCATCTCCCTTTGAATTTTCAAAAAAATAAATAATTATTTAATTAATTCCGAAAATTAATATTTAAATGCCCAAAAATCTCACTTAGGCCCGAATCGCCAAATTGAAGCCCGATTAGGCGTCAGAAAATTCCCGAGATGCTTCCAATAAATAGTAGACCACGTCTACTTGTTAATTGCACAATCAATTTATCTAAATCGCATCACAATTGGCTAATAATTGCTAATTACTTCTAATCTAACAACCTAAACATAATTAATTAAAACTAAACCAACCTAAAGCATAATTAGCCAACTAATCCGGGATTAGTGAGATTACTCACCAAATCGCGCGCAAATCGGATCAATCCGACGGCGGCGA
Source organism: Eucalyptus caleyi (assembly GCA_014182885.2). Classification (NCBI taxonomy): domain Eukaryota; kingdom Viridiplantae; phylum Streptophyta; class Magnoliopsida; order Myrtales; family Myrtaceae; genus Eucalyptus; species Eucalyptus caleyi. The sequence continues at coordinate 16,065,371 of CM024476.2, forward strand.
CGCGAGGAACGATTCTTCCCAAAGCGGCTCGCGGATCCGGGGGGTCGGGAACGGCCCAAAACGGCCCACGAACAGCTGGATACCCACTCCGTGGGTTTGCTGGTTCGGCCACAAAACAGCAAGAAAGAGAGAGGGTTGGGGGCGGCAAGAGGTCGGGAGAGCGGGTGGTGGCTTGGCGAGGCCAAGCGGTGGCCCACGGTGGCCGGAGGTGGCCGGATCGTGGCCGGTGCTGGCCAAGACAGAGCTGAACAGAGGCGGTTGGGAGCTGGACGGCGCACGGCAAAGACAGCAAACGCGAAGGGGCGGTGGCGGAGCACGCGGCGTGCGCGGGCGGTGCGGACGGCGGCTCGGCGGCGTGCGGTGGCGACGGCAAGCGGCTCTCCTTCTTCTTCCGCTTGCTGGTTCGCACAAAAAAAAGAAAGGAGAAGAAGGGTTGGTCACGAGGGAGTGGGGACAAGAAGAGAGAGAAGAGATAAGGGAGGGGGTTTGACCGGTCAAAAAGGAAAATAAGGAGGAGAAGCCAATTTAAAATTGGCAAGGAGAGTGTTCGGTGACGTCCTAAGCAAGACGTTAAAAGGCTTTGACCACCAGGAAAGTCTGGGTACAGGCCGGGGTGTGTCCGCACGAAGAGAGAGGGGAGAGGAGAGAGAAGAGAGAGAGAGAGAAAAGGGAGAGAGAGAAAAGAATTTAAATAATGATCTTATTCTTTTTCTTTTCTTTTCTCTTTTCCTTTCCTTTTCTATTTTCTTTTGGTCTTCGATTTTCCTCCGATAATTTCTTTCTTGAAATTTCGGACTCGTCATTAAATTGACGAGCGATGAGACAGGATCCTATTTATCCAGTCAAATTAAAACCCGAAAATCTGGATGTCACACCTTGTGACATTGCCTTATTGATGAGAGTTCAAAATGTCAGAGTAATTATCAAGATTAGAATAGGAAAACTATAGCAAAGAGATATGAATGTAACATAAAGCTAGCACAATTAATCCAACATGATACAATGAGTTCCTTCATGAAAATTAAATCCAAATCATAAAAGATAAATATATTTTTACATTGACATGTCAACAATAGGCCTTGATACCGCCCCGCCACTAGATTGAAAAATTATGAAACACAAGAGGGTGGGAAAAAATGTGAATGAAGCTGATACTAACCAACTTATGGTGCGTTTGGTGACTATTCTATTTCCGAGAACAATTCCTACTTCGAAATAGCCTTTTTTGATTTTGTTCCCTAGATGAGTTTTTGAGCATTTGAAGGCATTTGATAATTACACAAAATTTCTATTTCTAGAATAAAAATACGTTTGATACAACTCCCAATTTTTTTTTTGTGACTTAGAATTTAATTTACTTTTTATTTTTTATTTTTGCATTTGTCTCTCTCTCTCTCTTTTTTCTTCTTTCTCTAGCTAGTCGCAGGCCTCAGCCATGACCGATGATTGGCTAGACGAGAGCCGGCAAACTTACCGATCTCGAGGGAGCCTTATTAGCTCCTGGTGAGGTTGAGCCTCATCAGCCTGAGCCTCGCCGTGGTTAGGAGATGCCAAGCTCACCCAGCCACAGGTGAGGCTCAACCTCACCCTGCAACTGCAAGGTTGGCATCACCCAATCATGGCAAGGTTGACCTTGCGATGACTAGGTGAGGTCGAGCCTCGCCCGAGATCTTGGCAAGACCAAGCTTGCCCAGCCGCCAATGAGGCTCCTTTGAGGTCACTGACTCTTGTCTAACCGGTCGTTAGCAACTTGTTGGAGGAAGAAGAAGAAGAAGGAAAGGAAAAGGGGAAAAGAAAAGAGAAAAAAAAAAATGAAATGAAGACTAGAAAAGACAAAAAAGAAGAAGAAGAAGAAAATGCATGATTCTTGAATTGTTTCAAGAGCAAAGAAACAACTTTATTTTTTACTTCTTGATTATATTTTAAATCTATTACCAGGAACAAATTTATTTACGAAAACAAAAATATGACCAAACGGATTTCTATTCTATTTTGCTCTGGGAAACAAAAGAACATAAATAGTTATAGTTTTGTCGGTTATAGAACATGCCTTTACTAAATTTGATGAACTCTTGAAATTTGTGTCAATTATTCTTTTGTAATTAGTTACTTGGTAGCAAACTTACTAAAATGTGGTAGATTAGACCATGAGCTTTTGTGAAATTTTGACTTTTTTTTTTTTAAAATTTTATGTTATTGTCAAGACCTACCATTTTTGTCCGAAGGGGAAACGACGATTGGTTTAGGGGTATTATCTAAAAGGACATGCCTACTCATTTGATTAGGCATGGGCTCTCCCTAGCTCATACCTTGTGCAATGTTAGAGTGTTCAATGTTAGCTCAAATTAATGCTATGAGAATTTTCTAATAATGAGTCATCACTAGCCTATTGGAGTCACCTAAAAATCAAGTAAAGTATGAAAGTGTATCTCACTTCTAGGATCAAGGACTTTGTTACACTAATTAATCAATTAGTGTCCTTTGAATATCTAATCTTGTTTATTTAAAAAAAAAATTGCCAGGCAGTCTAGATTGGTTTTGGACTTATCCACAAATGTGTAAGGTGATGATACAAGTGTATAATTATTAAAATAACAATCAACAATTGAGGAAGCATTTAAATAAATTACAAAGAAAAACAAGCATCTAGTGATAAGAAATAAATAAATGCCAATTCTTACTAGGCTAAAAGGAAATCATAATAGTCATATTGCAAGTGTGCAATCAAGAGAACAAAAAAACCCCAATGGTAAAGCCCTAAGGGTTTGATCAATGGCTTTCCCACAATTTGAGAGAATACTACTCAAAAAGACTATTCTGAAGCTTTTTATGAGGAATTCTAATTTTTTTTTTTTTAAAATTTTCGAATTTTTGGGAATTTTCGAATTTTATAAATTTTTTCTGTATCTTCTAAACTTTAAAAAATTGTATTTTCTAATATTTTATTTTTATTAATTTTTAAAAAGGAAATCGGATCGGATCAAGGACCCGGTCCGAACATGGGCCCGACCCGGACCCTAAAGGTGCGGGTTGGGTCAAGAATCCGGACCAGCCCGAGGCTCGGCCCGAATAAACCTATTTCGCTCAAACCAAATATGCCCACTTCACAGCAGTTTACGCCCAAGTTTTCTAAAGCCAGACTAGAGCAAATCAGGCCCGAACTTAACAAACCCATGAAAACGGAAACGAACGTAAACGCACTAAACTAAATGAAGCCCAACCTACCACCCAACCTTCACAGAACCAACGCCTCCCACTTCACCCTCTCGGTTGCTCCCTCTCCGTCGGAACAGAGACGAACGGCCATGAGCCGGCCCGTCTCTGGCCTTCGCTCAATCAATAGGACCGTCCGCTGGCCTTGTCCACCAGGCCGGCTCTATTGGTCGTTTCGAGCCAACACCACCACACCGCCTGTTTGTCACATCCAGCCCCCATTCTCATCACCATCCGCCGCGATACACACACGACACGGAAAAGGAACAGCGCACGACTCCATGGATGACAATGAGAGTCCACAAGCATGTCAAAGGACCGACAAATGCTTAGAACCAAACCAAAATCACGGAAAACCTACCAAGCTCGGTTCGGGCATTTTCATGAACAAATGACGGGCATCGAATGAAGGGAGGCAATTGAGTCAGCTGGGACTCAACTCATGTCGAGACGCTTAGCAATCGACAAGCAGAGATGAAAATGCAGCATAGCACAACATAGATGGGGGCTGGGACTAGCGCAAACCGGGACCCGACGAGGCCCGGTCCAATGAGCCGAAACAGGGCACAAAACCTGGCAAACGGGGCCATTCGTGGTGCCCTCTACTCGGCTCGGCAGCAGTGAATGGTGGGGAGGAGCTCGATAGATCGGACCACGTCCGTGCCTCACGCACCTCCGATCGGGGATCCTTGAGGAATTGACCCAAACCGGAAAAAAAAAAACAGAAGGGCAACGGGGTCTTACCACATGCTCAATGCGGCCGGGACTCGGGCGCAGTCACTACCGGAAAACACCCGCGCGGCCTCACTCTTTTCTCTCTAGTTCTCGCTCCCTCTCGGTCACGGCTCAATCTCTCTCTTTCTCTGGTTTCTCCCGAAGAAACCTAGCGTGCACTCCCAACAATCAGTCCAAGCAAGCATCGAGCACCTAAGCGATGACTAATTTAGGTGCTTGTTTATTTTAATTCTATATGCAATTCAAGAAAAGAGTGGGGAAACCTAAGTTTACGAAACTTTGCTAAGTCATCTTCATTTAGGTTCGATGGTTTGTTTCTGTAAATTTTTATTGAACTGGAATTTACACGAAAATGGAAAAAAAAAAAAAAAAATCTTCTGCGTACTATTTGTTTATGTTGGCTATGTTGTCTTTCAAAGGATACAACGATATGTGGCAAAGGTGAAGGATGAGGAAAAGAACAATAAACAGATCAAAGTGGGATATCTGTCAATTGAGAAGAGGGCCATCTATCAACTTCACAGACGCCTTTTGCTTTTGCACCAAAACACTAATCAAATTTCTTTTGATTAGGTTCAACAATAAAATTAAGATTGAGAGAAAAAAATGAAACAGTTTAGTTTGAACCAAAAGAGCTAATCATAAGTATAGACTCTAAATAATTAGTATTGTTTCAGAAGAGAAAGCTCCAGAAAAATCAACAACATTGCATCAATCAGTTATTTAATCTTCATCCTTTTGAGGAAAGATAGAAATCTCATAAAAAATTTCACTTCTAGACGATGTCCAAAATCTTGATTTTCTGATCATCGGACCCTTTTCTTATATGGATTTGATGACCGTTGGAGTTCCCAAATTGAGACCCAGCTCATATCAATAGAGTATGATATTCCAAAATTATTTATGCAAAAAAAAAAAATCACTAACTAAATTCGTTTAATATTTTGGTGAGATGGCGTGATGAAAAACCAGCCATCAATAGAACATATGATTGCAGACTCTATACCAAGAGAAGATCCCCCACATGTTTTTCAGGAGATATTTTGCTGAAATTCTCTACAAAGAATTAAATGGACTTCAAGGACAACGTCCGAATTTGGAGATCTATAAATTGGAGAAAACTCGGCCAAAAGTCATATAATCGAAAAGGACAAAAGAAGTTAGAGTGAATACAAGTGAGGGGTTTTTTTGCGTCCATCTCTTTCATAAGCTTGTAACGCCCACCTGGAAGGAAAAAGTGTCGGAAAATCTTAAACTTATTATATTTATGTCAATTTAATCATAAATCTTTTGACATAGTATCAATTTAATCCTTCCGGCTAATTTTGACCAAATATTAGTAATGTGGACATTAGTTGGCCTACGTGACATAATTAGTGTTAACATTGACAAATTTTAATAATATTTTAATATTTTTTGAATTTTTTTATTTATTAAATACTTTTTGAATCGTTTATTTATTTAATCCTTTTTTTTTTCATTCCCTTCCTTCTTCTGCTAGTTGGTCGCTAAGGTCTAGTGACGGCCAGAGGTGAGGGCAGCGAGCCTCACCAAAGGCCATGAGGACAACCTTGTGCTAAGCTGGCGAGGTGAGCCTCACCAAATCTGATGAGGGTCAAGCCTCACTAGCTATGGCGAGGCCCAACCTTGACAATATTGTGCTATGTGTATGGGAACAAGTTCCAATCATAGATATATTCTCAGATAGATAATTTATAATTTATTAAAAAATCTCAACTCAAGCTCAATTGTCATTTAATTATATCAATAAGCATCTATCGCTTTTCAACTCACATACATGCACATCATCTAGATAATATTTAAGCCCCGTAATCTTTATTAATAAGCCACCTTAATCATCTAAAATCATAAGTATATATCAACGTACCTGGCAATGGCTAGTGTAAAAAAAAAAAAAAAACTATAGAATTTCTATATAAAAAAATTGTGCTTTTCAAATTTTAAATGATTATAGTTTACTAAATTATAGTCAATTCATCATGCATGAGGACACTTCTACGGTGTCTGTGTCGTGCCCTGGTACACAACAAAATTGTCATGCCCAATTTGACGGCTAACATGAAGCATTTTTTATCTGATGGTTGGGATTGCGATGACATCCGACGGATGAGATTTCGACGGATGAGATTTCAAGCCCCCTTAATTCGTCATGCATTATTAGGAACCTTGCGAGTTCTCCTGAAGTGACCCAGTCTAATTGTGTCCCAATGCCAAATGAAAACGAATTTCTCCGAAGTATTTTATTAATGACTTGTTAAATGGGGGAACGTTGTGAGTTGTAATCCACTTATATAATAATAAACCAAACACGTTCTCAAGAAAATTAAAAAAGTCTTATTCAAATTAAAAATATGTTTCAAAACCAAATAGTTGATCTCTGCAAAATTGAGTGAAAATGACTAAAAAGACACCATAGGCACAACTCTATATTATTAAGGAAATTGTCAAATTCATGTTAGAACAAATTACTTACACTAGTACACTCCACACCAGCTAAAGCCGGTAAGTAGGATGCTCTTGAATCAATAGAAATACTGCTACGTCGATGATTATCTTCATAGATCATTACTTTATTGCAAAAAGTAAGCTAGATTTGGAGAGATCAAGTGCTTAATGATATTTCTAAGTCTTCTTCGTGTAGGAGATTGAATGTGCGAGAAGATATTGTCTATACTTTTTGTAACTGGGATTTCGTTGAAGAGTGTCCGAAACACCTCTTGAGCTACTTGACAAAAATGTAAACGTCGCAGTTTTTTTGCTTCAGTAACCACTGTACAATGAGTCCGTATATTATTTATATATTTGATGACAAATTCCTCCACGCCTCAAAAGTTCAAGATTTGCTGATCCTCTACGCCTTTCCAAGTGCTAGAGTGGAAGATAGTAGCTTTGAGCTACTCGTTTTCCCCTCGCCGAATATGTCGTAAGAGCATCAACGTCCCAACTCTCTAGCTTCTTCCAGTTGGATAGATCAGGTAAGCATAGCCAGGAACTGCAGCATCTGATTGCAAGATTTTCCAGTGACTCCAGTTGGTCAAGACCTTGAATCTCAACTAGTTTCGGACAGTCCCCTACTACAAGGAGCTTTAGATTCTTGAAGTCAGATAAGTTGGAAAGGTCCACAACTTCAAGAAGATTGCAATTGCAGACTATAAGTCGCGTCAAACTAGAGGGAAGTTGTCCAATCTGACGCAAGTTCTTGCAATTGAAGAGTTCAAGTTCCTTTATGTGGCGAAGGCAACCCAAATATGAGCTTATACTGGAGATACTCGGAAGTTGCAATTCACACCATACGACTTTAGTGCTCCAATTCACATCATTGCGGTAGCTATACATTCGTTGATAGAAGTGCTGGCTTGTAGTATCCCTTCCGATGGAGGTTGAGTTGGGATAACACAATGACAAACCCCTTAAATTCACAAAGTTGGAGATATCTGGAGCTTTTTCTAAGGCTCTTGAGGACAGTTGTAGACATATCAGACTTTGAGGAAGCTTTGGTACATTCCTCACACAAGTTTCTGTTAATATCAAATTCTTCAAGAATGGTAGTCTCACGATGTCACCAGGAATGGTCTCTAGCCAATTGCAATACATTCCATAAATCTCTTCAAGTTTCTCCAACATCCCAATTGCCTCAGTAACTTTTGTATGTAACTTCTGCTCACATTCAATGCTTTCAAGCTCTTTAGATTGATAATAGTATTTGGCAACTTTGCAATACCTATGTCTGAGACATCCAACTCAACTAAACATTTCAACATTCCGATTGAGTCGGGAAGTTTCGTTAGGTAGGGAGCTCCACAAATGGCCAAGCACTCAAGATTTATGAGTGCTCCAATTGAGCTTGGGATTTGACTCATACTTGTAGGGAATTCGCTGAAATCTAAGAGCATCTCGGTTAATGCTTCCAGCACACCCATTTCTTTAGGAAGGACTTGGAGACAACAACATCCATTTAGATTCAATTGCTTCAGACGTTTCAGACAACTAATGGATCGATCAATCCTTAACAAATTTCTACACCCCCATAGAATTAATATTTCTAAGAATAAATATGCAGAGAGGTCAGGAGTTTCCTTTAAGTAGAGGCAATTAGATAGATCAAGGACCTTCAATCTTGTAGCCACCTGTAAAATAATTATGTATATTCAACAAATTTGATTTATAAAATCTTGCAAGGCATAAATAAATATATCGACCACGGAAGCTTTCCACCAGAGTAACTTAATAAAAACTTTGTGCATATCAATTCCTTAAGCCAAAACCACACCTTGTCTCACACTTTTTTCATTTCTTCTAATATTGTCCCCAACAACAAAGAAAAAAAATGGATCTAGTTTCAAATCACCGCTGTATCGAATAATAAAAAGACAAGAATGTAACCAACATATCTCTTCAGAAAACATCCCTTTCTGATTTCATCATGGAATTACCGATATTGTCCCCGACACAATTACTTATGACTTTCCTATGTTAATACATTATCAAAACATCAATATAAAAATAATTTTATATGTCTTCTGACCATCAACTAATCTATATTTGCAGTCCACTATTTTTTGCATTTTGTTTTTGTTTCATACGTTAAGATAAGGGCGTTATTAGCTTTCACATAACCGTTGAAGAGTATACCATCTTTGTATACTATTGATGTACTAAACAAGTTAGTTTGCATGTTCAATGTTACCGGCATCCTATGTATAGTACCGATAGTCTTATTAACCACTTATTTTTAACATAATTTAAATATCTAATAGTGACAACTCATTGGCTTGATTAGGGAACTCAAAACAACGTGAATGTGCATATAACGTTCTCTAAAAGGAATGCAAGTCAATAAATATCAAGCGACAACAATTATTCCATTAGGCTGTGTTTGGCAGTCAAGATAAAATTCGGGATAGGATACGATTTATCTTATCCTATGTTTGATGCTCGCTCAGGATATGATAAAGTCGGATATAAAGGGGATATAGACATGATAAAATTATCTTATGGGAGAGGTGGGATAAAGGTGGATAGGATTTCTAATGTCCATACTAGGAAAGTTATTTCTCTCGAATAACAAACTTATTAAATTAATAAAATTGAAATTATATTTCAATATAAATAGGATTAATAGATTTTTTGGGCAAGAGTCGGTTGCAAGTTCGTTTGGAAAACAATCTCAAGAAAGCCATCCCAATTCTGAAAAGAGACCCTCACAGCATTGAAACAAAACACAAAGAGCATTTTGTTGTGAATTATTTTTGTGATAGTAGTCGTTGCACAAGTTTTAAACTAGACTTATTGAAAGTTCTTATATTTGGGTGATGTGGTCATATACTACAAAATATACTAAAGTTATTCGCAACTTAGTACAAATAATTCATATTTATCAACATGGTTCATTACTTTACTAAGTAATCTGTTGTATACTATGTCTTGTTTATTTGTATATTTTTACGACAACTTTATACTTAGAATATTTGAATTTAAAGTTATCTTAAATTTATTTTCATACACCAACAATTTTGATAATTCTTATTTACTAATTAATAGACGCATTATAAACCAATCATATACATGATAAACCCAATATATTTGTTAATTAGAGTATTTAGATTTATTCACTATCATCTCAAATTACACCCATGTTACTATTTTATGTAAAGATGTTAATATGCTGTCCAATGAACATCAATTATTAGTTTAAGTACGTTAATGAAGTTCTTTTATCTTATCAATGTAAAGGGCAGCGTTTCCTATTTAATGTTTAGAGAAGCAGGTAACGAAAAGTTGCGATGGTGTGACTCAATCACAAAACTCCACTCTACGCACTTCTTTAATTATAAATGTGTGTAAATGTACTAGTTACGTGAAGTTACCATAGAAACTTGTTGAGACTGTTTGGTAAAACTTCGCGGCAATTGCTTCAGTTGTAAAAAGTTGGTGTTGCGGTTTTACAAAGTAATTGGAATATGCCTCTCAGTTGCAACTAAGTCAAAGCTATGGAACCTTATAGAAGCTTTTAGAAAGCTGACGCATCCAGCTTTGATGTGCTACATCTTTAAATTTTAAATTTGCCACACCTAATGGTTAGAATAGTTTACAATACAAAATTACAGCATTAGTGCAATTACAATTCAGCTACCAAAAGAGACATATTTAACATATGTTAAACTAATTTTGTTTCGATATACTTCTAGCTATCAAGAAGCAATTGAGTTTGAAAACATTAAAAGAAGTTGAATATGGAGGTCGGAAAAGGTATCTTAGGGACATCCTTCAATAGCTAGATATCTTCTTTCACTTTAATAATAAGATAACCCTCAACCGGTGTAACGCACGAACTTGTGTGGAAATAAAAAGGTAAGCAAACATTGTACCTAAAAAGTTGCCCATACCTTGAGTTGAGTCCAACCATCCCAGTGCTCTGTTATGTCACTCCCTGAAAGGTCCAGGATGAGTAGTTCTTTAGGAAAAAAGTGGGTAGCTTGCAAAATTGAGGGACATTTCTTCCAAGAAAGCCATCTTAGTTCTGGAAAAACGTCCTTAAAGTCTCCGGAGAGATTTCCGCTCCTCATTTCAAGATATCTTATATTTGGCAATTTCTTAAACTCTTTCGACGTCAAAGAAATCCCATCTAAATCCACACAAATCGCCTCAATAGTTTCACTTCCCTATAACGATGAAAAAGAGTCTTCCATCAACCCATGTAAAGTACAAAATAAGCTGGAAAAAAAATTATATTAGGCAGATTTATGCTATGAAAAAGTTACAAGCAATTGCACTTAGCTTTACCTTCTCTCGGTGATCATGCCCAACGCATCTTTATGATTCCACACTCGTGAACGCTTTCCTGGATTGTTGTAATTTTCAGCAAGTACAATACTCCTACCTAAGTCCTTAAGCTGGTCATGCATCCATAACTCATTCTCCTCTCTAATTTTTACTAAGGACCTTGAAAGTAGGACTTGGATTCCTGTTCATTTTGGAAACAATTTGTCATCCCACATATAAGTTGCATCTCTCTTATTTTTTCCGGCTAGGAAACAGGCAACATCAAGAAAGATGTCCTTTTACGTGACATCTAAAGCCTCATAACTTAACCTTAAATGTTTCAGCACATCCTCACAAGGATATATTTCCATCTTTCTTAAAATATCTTTCCACGCTGCCTCTTCTTTTCCACGTAACAATGAACCGATCACTTCAATAGTTAAAGGAAGCCCCCCGGCTCTTGCAATAGCTTCTTTAGATAGACTGAGAAAGTCACTTGGAGGAAAGTGAAAGTTGCTTCCAAATGCACACTTGCTAAACAGTTCTAAAGATTCTTGACTATTCAGCTCTTCCACTTCATAACGCAAACTATTCTCAAACACAGACAAAACACTTTTATCCCTCGTCGTAACCAAAATTCTACTTCCTGAACCAAACCATTTCCCCTCTACTGCTAGCGCCCTTAGTTGGCTCCCCTCATTTACATCATCAAGGATTATAAGAACTTTCTTGTTTCTAAATCGTATTTCGATCATATTTTTCCCTTCGTCAATGCTAGGAATCTCAATTCTTTTGTCCCCAAGGATATCACGCACTAGTTGCCTTTGCACATCTAGAAGACCATAACTCGAACTTTCTGATGCTTGTCGAATATCGTGGATAAAGCTACAACTTTGAAAACAAGCTGACAACTTCTTGTAAACGATCTTGGCAAGAGTTGTCTTGCCTATCCCGCCTATTCCACATATTCCAACAAGTCTTATGTCCTCATATTCAACACTCAACAAATCTATAACTTTATCCACTGATTTGTCGATCCCAACTAAAGGATCATGCAGATGTACTGCAGACACGTCAAGCTTACCCAAAACTTCTAGAGCTATTTGTCGTGTGAGTTCTCCATGGCTGCATATCATTAGTGAGAGTATTATGAAGTTACTGTAAATGATATGAGTTAGCCACAAAATGAGGGATATAAAGAGAAAAAAATAGTACATGACTTTCCGAATCGATTCACTCATGGTAATAAGATAAAATGGATATTTAATATGTGATGACCAAGACCATGAAATGTAAAATGATCCCTTCCAATATTCGTCGCATATATATCAGGAACTGAAGCAGGGGCCGTTCCAGGTTTTCTGGAATTGGAAATTGAACTAGTCCACCAAGTAACCGGTTCGGAACTAAACCGTTCCCTTATGTTTCCTTCTTTGTTTTGCTGTTTCTTTTTTTCAATTCCCTATATAAGTAAACTTGTAAATCACATTTTCTATTGTAACTGGTAACTTTAAGAACCAACCTTTTTATATTATAATCTCACATAATAATTGAGCTGTGAGTAGGAGTGAGCAAAAGAACTGGGACCGGCCCGGACCGCTCGGAACCGATGGTTCTTGAGGGAACCGGTCCGGTTTCCGATTCCAATTTATGGGAACCGGTGGGGTACCAGTCCGATTCCTAGTTCCATGGGCGGATCCGCCCACCCGAACACTCCCCCGGACCTGACCTAGGACCGATCATATTATAATAATATATTAATTTTTAATATTAAAAAAAATTGAAATTACTAATTACCAAACCCAAATTAAATAATAAACCCAAATCAATAATTAAAAAAATAATTAAAGTGGGTAATCTAATATCATGCTTGTCAAACCAGGATGGAGAGGTCTTGATCCTGAAGCTGAAAAATCCGAAGCGCACACCTTGACAAAACGCCTAGCAGTTAGTGGGCAAAAAGCAAGCACGCGAAGAAGCAAGAGGAGGAGGAGAAGAATAGGTTAGGTGAAGAAACAATGTCAAGATTGGAGCTTTCGAGAAACCCAGGAACCCCCTCAGGCTAGGGTTCGCAGGAAACCCTCGATAACAGCACATCCGTCTGTCCGTCCCTTTCTCTATTCGGCCCCCCAGAAAATCGTCGTCGCCCTCAATAGCAGCAACTTGTGGCTTTTGACTTATAATTAGTTTTACCTTCTTTCACTTTCAACGTTATGTTTTGATTTCTAGTTGTTGTAACTTTTGGTTTCTAGTATATTACTTGATATGAAGAGTACTCATGGCGAGATTTAGAAAATGATATTATTATTGATGAGACCGGTTCTATGGATCCACCCGGGAACTGGACCGCACCGGCGGTCTAGTTCGCGGGTGGATCCATGCAATTAACGGATGGATCCCAGTTCCAATTTTTCGGAACCATCAACTCGGACCATGCACACCCTAGCTGTGAGGCGAGAGAGAGAGAGAGAGAGTCGAGAGATTAAGTTTTGTTTTGATTCATTGTGTGGGCCGGGAGTGAGTTGAGTATTAGAGTGGATGTGGGCTCTCTCATGCTCGAGTTTAAGGTGGGCTGGGCACGGTCGTTCTGAGTCCACCTAGATTTATAGTTGCAATATAAAATTTAATCTGCATAGTCGTTTTGAGTCTAACCTAGATTCGTATCATGTGACAATAATCAAGATTTGATGTTTTTACACTACACGATGCTAACTGATTGAATCTTAAATCTACCTACTATAAAAACTAATTTTATCCGGCACCCTCCTTGAAATTAATTAATTCATGCTTTGAAGCAAATCTCTTGCTTTTCCCTATATTCTCCGGCGTGGCATTATTCCATTTAGAAATTGCGAACTGAAGGACGGTGAAAAGGCCAATCAATTCTTTCTCTTACAGACACATCCTAGAACCTTTCGGCGACTTCCTCAAACCGCCTGAAGCTTTTGGATGGGAGAACTTTTAGACCGCGAACTTTCTTAGTAAATTCATGTTAAGTATAAAAATTAGATACAAAATGCACCCAAAAAATTTTGATGTAGAAATTGTTAGCATACTGAATTACATGGTATGATATAAATGGGCGTTTAGAATTTTGGGGAATTGTTTGAGTGTCTTGTATACAAATTGTTTCGGTCACACACCGCAATTTTTTCAAAAATAATTTTCTATAGACTGGTTCAAAGTTAATTCTATCCAAAAAAAAACAATATGGTTGGTTTGACGCCAATCAAAAGTACTCTTTCAAATCAAGTTAGTGAAAGGATAGGAGCTCAATCAAAACTAGCTACCTGTGGAAAGAAATTTACAAGACCCGTCCCAGCCCAGCTCATATCCAATCTGGACGGATTGGTTTGTTTTATGAAGCTTCACGTTCATACTGCTCGAAAAACATTATTCAATGGGTCCACGCTTCAAATCCGAAAAACATAAACCGAGCCCTTTCTAATTGAAAAAAAAAAAAAAAAACTACGAATTAAATCAGATCTGAAAGTGGAAAAAGAAACAGATTTGGGGAAACAGCAATATCTGAAAGATGGTGAGGAAATAGGGCACCAAAATAGATCAAAAAGTTTACAATCTACAAGTGGAGTCATCGATGGGCGTCCACCAGCCGCAGAGACATTAGGAACAAATAGATCTACTAGTATGAGGTCACCTCGCCATGATGACCGTCCCGCGATTTTCCACAATTGAGCATGGACTATCTCGGGAAGATCAGCAGAGTCCGGAACCATTAGAGCAAGCCAACGATCACTATTCTTCGACTCTCTCCCCCTTTTTTGTCAATTAGAAGCAGAGAAGCTGCTTGCTTCGTTCTATCCTTCTTTCGCATTTCTTTTTTAAAGTTTTTCCCTAGTAGTTACAGTGTGTAAAAGTGAAATGTCCGAATAAAAAATTTGGCTATTCAAATTATAATCAGTATTCAAGCACAAGAAACGGAGAGAAAATGGAAGTTGGAGTTGAGTGAGTTAACATACCCTGTGTTTTTGGCATTCCATCCTTTGATTTTAGTAACTTCCTTGAGGGCCTCCTCCCAGCCCTGCACAGTCTCATTCCCACGTTCTCTTTTATGCTGAGTCAATACATCCCTATATACTCCGGTTTCAAGCTTCACAACAGAAGGTTCCACGTCAAAGAAAATGGGCATGACCTCCAGTTTGTGGGTTTTCCTATGCTTCATCATGTGTTCTAGTTCACGTAGGCACCACCTACTGGAGGCATAGCCTGTGGAGAAGATGGGAATGCAGACTTTCGAGTCATCAATGGCTTGGTAAATTTCAAGGCCGATCTCGTCACCAGCATCGATCCCTTTCTTGTCTATGAAAACACGGATGCCCTTTTCTAGCAGGGCATAATAGAGGGTATCTGTGAAGGTCAAGCAAGTATCTGGTCCTCGAAAGCTCAAGAACACATCAAACAGAGCTCCTGATGTGTCATTGACGGTGGATCCTGCCTCTGAACTAGTCCTCGTTATCGTAGATGCGTCTTCTGCCATCAAAGATTTCACAAAATATTTTACAGACTTGGGATGATGAGCCCACCAGAGGCTTAACATTCAGAGTCGAGTCGAGTAGAAATCGAAGCCTAAGTAAACTGAAAATATGGGGGCGTCTTTGGTCAGTCCTCATCAATTTATCGTGTCCGCACCAATAAATTTAAGGAACAACATAAAACACACGTACTTAATCAAACAAACAAAAAAAAAGGTTGAGGCTCTGGAACTTTCAGAAGACAAACGCTGGTGCAGAAAAAGGTCTAGAGGCGGAAGAGTGTGACCCAACAAGCATTGATGAGAATTTTTCTCGTGACAGGAAAAATAAATTGACTTTGGAGTCCAAGAACACGAGATAGTGATTGAGAGTAGGACAGTATCTATGAACGCTAGATAATGAATAAACTAATGAACAAACTTAAATGAAATCCCAGTCCTCTGACCTTCGGAATGAGCCCCGCCGCTACGATCTAAAGACCAACCAACAAGGTATTTCAGCAAAATCCGTAAACAAGATGAGTAAACAAATATCTCTAAAAGAGCAAGTCATTCAAAAACCTGAAAGCTCAGTCCTCAGACCTTCGGAATGAGCCTCGCCGCTGTCATCTACAGACCAACCAACAAGGTATTTCAGCAAAATCCGCGAACAAAATGAGTAAACAAAATCTCTAAAAGAGCAAGTTATTCAAAACCTGAAAGCTCAGTCCTCTGACCTTCGGAATGAGCCTCGCCACTGCGATCTACAGACCAACCAACAAGCTATTTCAGCAAAATCCGTAAACAAGATGAGTAAACAAAAATCTTTAAAAGGGCAAGTTATTCAAAACCTGAAAGCCCAGTCCTCTGACCTTCAGAATGAGCCTCGCTTCCGCAATCTACAGACCAACCGACGAGCTATTTCAGCAAAATCCGTAAACAAGATAAGTAAACAAAAATCTCTAAAAGGACAAGTTACTCAAAACCGGAAGGGCACCCCTAGGAGACAGCTTGGGTATGACTCTTCTGGTTCGGATGCGAGAGTAGAGGAATCCAGCAAAAATCAGAGCCAAAGCAACCCCAAATTTCAACAGGATAGGCCATATCTCCCTCTTTTCTCTCACCATAATGAATCGATCTAGTCTAAGTTCCATCGAGTTCAAAAGAGCGAAAAGAAAAAATTGCAGGTCGAGAAACAAAAAAAAAAAAAAAAAAAAAAATTGAGGAAGAGAGAAGTTCAAGAATCCGAGGACTCTCTGCACTGTGCAGGCTCTTATATTATATATAGTCCCGAGTCATAGGAGGGAATGACCGACTGTTGTGAGATGGTAGTTGGGTGCGAAAAGACTTAACTGACCCAGTAAGGATGTGCCACCTACCCAATGCGACTTAGGTTTTGTTGGAAAAATATTAGACAACATAAAATAATAATCGGGCAAATATATTGAAAAAGACTAGAAAATAAAGCCAATTATTTGAGACGTACAAATAGTATCCTTCAGGATAATTCCATTTTTCGAAGTACGAAACTTGGTATGTAAGGGCGCGTTTGGTAACGATTACATTCTGAGGCGATTTCGATCAGGGCGATTCTTTTTGATTCATTAGGAACCGATTCTAAAGATTTTAAGCTCGTTTGGAATCGTCCAAAATTTTGATTACGGAATAAGTGCGTTTGCACGTGTTCATTAATTGTTCCAAATCAATTTCTTTTAATTTTTAAATAATTTTTTTACTTTATTTTCTTTTTTTTTTTTTCATTTTTTCATTTTTTTCTTTTCATTTTCCTTTTTTTATTTTCTTTTTCTTTTTTTCCTTTTTTTCTTTTCTTTTTCTCATCTTCTTCTTCTTCTTCTTGCCGCCGACGGCGACGTGCCAGAGGACGAGGGCGGCGACCACCGGAGGTCGCCGGCCCTCGTCAGCCGAGCCTCGCCGAACCGGGCGAGGCTCGGCCGAGCCCCGCCGGTGGCCCGGCCGACCTCGTCGGGGTTGGGCGAGGCTGCCGCCAGCCACCGGCGGGGCCGGGCGAGGCTCGCCCGGCCCGCCCGATCCCGCGAGGCTCGGCCTCGCCGGATCTGGCGAGGCCGAGCCTCGCCGGTGGCTAGGCGGGCCTCGCCGCCCCCGCGAGGGCGTCGCCCGGCCCGGCGAGGCCTCGCCGGCCCGCGCGAGGCACGCTCGGCCACCGGCGAGGCTCGGCCTCGCCGGATCCGGGAGGCCGAGCCTCGCCGATGGTCTGGGTAAGCCTCCGCGAGCTCGCCGGTGGCTGGGCAAGCCTTCGGCAAGCTTGCCGGACCTCGCCACAGTGCGGGCGAGCTCGCCAGGACCTCGCCCGGTGCAGCGAGCTCGCCGGACCGGCGGCGACGGACGGCGGCCGGCGGCGGCGGTGGACGGCGGTGGCGGATGGCAGACGGTGGCGGGCGGTGGTGGACGGCGGTCGCGAGATGGCCGAAGGGAACAAGAAAATTTATTGATTTTGATTCTCAAATTCGTTCCGGGAGCAAGAATCAACTTTTTTTGGTTCTTGATTCTTTCCCAATTTGTTCAAGGGAACAAAATTTTACAAAACGCGATTCTAGGCAAAGCGATTAGGGAATAAAGAATCAGAAGTTGGCCTTGTTTGGATAGTTACCAAACAGAGCCTAAGACTTTAACGGCTAACTTCTCAAAATACAACATACCACCTCTCAAAATACAACATACATTTTTATTTATTCTGCTATGTGTATAAGGAAACTGTCTGGGACTGCTGCTGTGGTGTCAGAACAAGTTGGCAAAGCTGCTGTGACGACCCCAGCAGGACGTACTGAGTGCGACGAGGTAAGCAAGCAAGGGAGGTAGAGGCGTAACAATGGCCAAGCCGGCGGCGAGCGTGTTGACTGGTGAGGGGGGGCGGTGGCGGCGGACAGGAGCCAAAGACCAACACCGGCAAACGAGGTCTCGAGGATTTCGACGAGAAAGCAAACCACGGACCGCCAGACAAAAGCAGCAACGACGCCGAGAAATTAAACCACACCGGCGAACAAGGACAAGCAATCTCCCCTCAGTATAGTGTTTTTTCTTTCATTTTTACTTTTTTGTGAACTATTAATCTCCCCTTTCTTGTTTTAAAATAATCATATATTACTCTCAATATTCCTTTCCCTCTCATTTTTTTCCCTTTTAATCTATTGTTTTCCTTTGTCGTTTCCCTCAATGTGTAAGACCACGATAATTCTTCTTCTTTTCTTCGATC
Source organism: Eucalyptus caleyi (assembly GCA_014182885.2). Taxonomy (NCBI): domain Eukaryota; kingdom Viridiplantae; phylum Streptophyta; class Magnoliopsida; order Myrtales; family Myrtaceae; genus Eucalyptus; species Eucalyptus caleyi. The sequence goes on from CM024476.2 coordinate 16,083,805, forward strand.
TTGCCATGATATGGTTGTGAAGACATCCTGCAATCTCCTTTCAATTTTTTTCTTTTTTATGAAGTTATTATCTTTATCCCCCGAGTTTATCATGATGAATTAATTTTTTCCACCGTCGCACCTCTTACTTCTTCCATTTATAAATTTCAGCGACACAGTGTTTTATGTGCTTGGCAAAAATTTTATGCTCTTATGAGCTCAATCTAGTTTATCAATTAAGTTCGAGACAATTCATCTAAGTCCACCTGCCGTTGATCCAATAGAAATATATGGAATTAAGTAATGCATGAAAAAAGCAAAAGTAATATGCAAGATGCAATTATAGATTTTTTGTTAGGGATTGGGGTCAGTTCCTATATTTTTTTATGCAATTAACAATTAACTGGATTGTCAAAATTAAGGTATCAACAGTGAATAAGCTATTAATACATTTTTACCCAAAGCGAGTTCATCACCAACTATAGAGGCACCATCCACTTAAAGTTGTCCTTTTTCTAATGCATTTTGAAAACACTCATAATAAGTGTCCCTATAAAGTCTAAATATGAGGAAAGAATATAAACAACCTCTTTTTCTTTTCATCTTAGCTGCACCTACTAAAATCCTGAATACAAATCACACCACATTTTGTGGTGATTTTACAAGATTGGGATGATGGAAAAAGCGCTATGATGCCTTTCTAGGAAGTTGCAAGAACTACGTGTGGGATAGTGGTCAGCAACCAATGGTCAGGTAGGAAAGATAGAAGTGGTAGAGATCTGATTAAAGAAAGGACTAAGAATTGGCCTAAGCCCCACAAGTGACTGGGTGTACGGGGGAAGAATCAAATGAAATGTCTAATAAATGTGAACACGTGAACTTGCATTTCTAAACTCACTTGAGAACAAACATGAAAGGGTAACACCTTTAAACTTTAGTTATCATTTCTTTTATCGCCTACAAACTTCTAGTTGCATTTCGAAAAATGCATTAATATTACTGACTTTAATTAGATTGACTTACCGACTTCTCTCTATTTAAATTATCAATTAGTTTTGAGTTACCAACCCTTATTGGAATTACTTACTGAGTTTTATTTTTTTTAATTGCCAACTTTTCTTATTCTTTCTATCAATTTTTCATTCACCTTTCTCTATTGGTCCTTAAATTTACTAACTCTTATTTGTTGACCTTTTCATTGATTAAGCTTGTTACCAACTCTTATTCAAGTTAACTATCAATGCTTATATATATATTTATTAACTTTTCCGTTGAGTTACTTAATTTGGAAAAAATCGGGAAGTCACCAAATAAATATTGAAAATTTTCTATACAATTGGTAAATTTAATATGTTGATAATTAAATAAAATTTGCCCAATAATAAGAGAATTGGTTTATCAGTCAAGAAGAAATTGGTAATTAAAAAGGAAAAAAAAAATTAAAAAGGCACTGGCCAGTGGCTACCAGTTTCTTAGACCCAAGAAGTGCTTTCCAACAGGGACGCTCGAAAGGAAATCTCCACCTTCGGGTCTACCGTGTGAAATGGAAGACTTTTTAAATGGAAAAAATTATATCTAAACAGAAATTGCTCCCAGGAGCAAAACCAAACACATCCTAAACTTTATGTGTCCATTATTTTAGTTAGTAGACTGAGAGCACATTAAACTTTACCAACTCACTCATGATCCTCGAGACTCATAATTTATGAACAACGCAACAAAATCTCAAGCCACAAACAAATGGACTTCACTACTGGCCACCAATCATTGTGTCCATTCATCATATACATTCCAGCCGTACACTCCGTCCAACAAGCATCACACGAGAGGGGGGCAAAAAAGAGCGGGACATATGGCTATATACTCGAACCACAGAAAAATGAACTCGACATGAATCGATCGAAGATGGATGTTGCGATTTAAAAATGAAATTGTCATCAAAATATTTTAAATCCGGAGACCTTCCGCGGACAACAACAGAGCTTCATTTAGACATTTCTGCAAACAGACGGTGTGCAGTGCGTCGAAGAGAAGTTACCGACCGTTCTATGGCCCGAACTCGGATCTAGACCCCTCGCGCCAAAGAAATCAACTCAGTCGGACATGGAACACTCAAGAACCGGAGGAACCAAGCCCGTCGTCCTTCAAACGGAACGAGGCGGAGCTGAAGGGGCTTGTGTGGGTGACCGTTTAACGAGGAAGTCCCTACCCGGCTCGGAGACGACGACTAGAGGGCGAGTTCGAGGTGAACCTCGCTCTGGTCGGCTCCAAGCCAAGATCCCTGGGAAAGAGCGACTCAAAGTAAACAAGCAGAGAGCACTCACGAGATGCGGGCAGCGACTTAACGGAGATACGACATCCAAAACGCCGAGAGCCCCCTACCCGAGATGGTGACAGTGGAAATAGAAGAACAGGTTCATTCCATACACAAAAACGGGATGAACCATGATCTCACATCTTTCGACCCCGTCAAGCCCCGAGATCATCGGAAGACCGCACTGACGACGACGATGACGATGACGACGACGACCAGCGATTCCTTTAAAGAGCAACCAACCAACGATTCCTTCTCCTCAAGGACGACGCCCCCGTCCTCTCTGTCGGTCGCTTCCCCGACCAAAATTCTCGCTCGACGATCGCCGCCGCTGCCGCAATGTTGACTCCGCTGTACAAGCGTCCTTCCTCGCTCGTCTCCGCGAGCGTGAAGAAAAGTTGGGGAAAGAAAGAAAAGGGGGGATCGGGCTGAAGAGGGAAATGAACTGGGCCAAGTAAAATAAAAGAAATGGGCCGGGGAGAGAAAATAAGGGAGGCGGCTAAAGCCCGACCCAAACGAGCCGGGTCAAACTGGCTCCATTTCTTCTTCTTCTTCTTCTTCTTCTTCTTCTTACTATTATATATATTTTTGTATTCTCATAAGTGACAACCTACTAGATCGGCGAAATCAAGTGTCAACAGTCATGATCAAACTGACTCTTTTTTTGGAGTTACTTTATTTTGTACTAGTATTAGTCAAAAGCAACGAGAAAAATAAAATAAAGAAAGCTTGCTTGGCAATCAATTTAGGTTACTTTTCAATTTAACTAGACATGCATCTTATTGGAAGAGTCGGTAATACAGTTATTCGAAACTTTGTTAATTTATCGTCATTATGTTTGATCATTAGCTTATGTAATTAAAAAACTACATTTACAGAAAATGAAAATAGAATCTTTTACATACTATTTGTTTATGTTGGTTCTTTTGTCTTCCAAAAAATAAAGTGATAAGTGGCCAAAAGGAAAAGGATGAAGATAATGTTATAAAGAAATGAAAAGGAAAAGGAAAATAAAAAATTATATAAAGATGAAAGTGGGATATATGTCAGTTTAAGAGGGGCCATGTGTCAAACTTCACATAAGCCTCTTGATTTGCACCAAATAACTATATAGTACTAGATCAACTTAAATCAGATTAGATTAGACTACAACATAAAATAAAAAACGAAACAACCCAAGCTTGAATCGAAATAACTAATTCTAAATTATTATCACTTATTTCAAAAGAGAAAGCGCAGTTATTTAATTATTATTATTTTTTTTTAAATTAGTAGTCGGATGTAATCTCCCCTTTCTTCCTTAAGGATTTTCTGGCCAAATCTTCCTTAAGCGTTGAAAAAAATATAAATCTCATAGAAAGATCACTTCTAAGTTCTAAGGTGGTCAAATGAAGGAAAATAGCCACATATACCTCGCTGGATAAGGAAAGACATTATTATTATATATTTATATAGATACATAATAATGCTTGAGCACATTTTCTACTTTTGAGTTATCTCTATTTTTTTTTTTCCAATTTCCAGTTGCAAAAGCAATCGAAAGTCAATTAATTCATATAAGAGGTTAGAAACGCCAACCCAACTTTAGAAAAACTTCAATTTTGTTATTTCTAGTTTAAAAGAAGTTTGCAAGAGATGAATTTTACTGTTTCCTTGGCATCACATGTCAAACAATTTAACAAACTACTAATTTGAGATTACGCTTTTTAATTTTTGTAATGGGACAGATCATACCACCTCTGGATGCATCGTTCACGCAAAAGCCTAGACACACGACATAATTTTATTGGTTATTAAAGATATCTAGGGAGCAATGGGGTGAGCATCGGGTTTGGAATCAAGATTTAGTGTCTTGACATACATTGATTTAAAAATGCATCGCCGGCGATTGAAGTGTGTGTATAACATCTGGTAAATATGATATAAAAAGACTCATCATGTAGTAAATATGTGTCAGATTATGCTAAAAAATTTATTTTCGTCGTCAAATATCCCAAATATGGTAAAATGATTTTATTTGCTGTAAACATGTATAAACATTTTATAAAAGAAAAGAAAAACAATTTTGCACAAAAGAAGAATCAAATAATGATCCTTGGCATGAAGATACAACAATATAACCACTTTATCAACCTATGTTTTTATAATGAAATGGTGTAATACTAATATTTTATTATACAAAAATTATTTTTGGACAAAACAAAAATTGGACCTATTCCGATTTAAATTTTTTGGAACCAAGTCGCAAATCCACTTAGGCACTAATCACTCCTTCCCATCGGACACGCATAATAATAAGTAATCAATTTCCTTGTTCCTCTCTCCTCTCCTCTCCCTAGCCACGTCTCCGTTGCCACAACACAACCTTACCGTTGCTGCTGCTGCCACGATCCCGCCCTGCCACTACAGTCACCGTGCCTCGACCACAGTCGTCCCCTCTCTCTACCCCGACAAATAGGCGCTCCCTCGAAAAAAACAGGTCGCAAGCCATTGAACCAGATCTGGCCTCATTGTCACCGGCTCGATCTTGACAGGCTCTAGGGACAGATAGAGAGGGGAATGAGGGGATGAGAAGACACACATGGCGGCGGCGGCGGCGGCGGCAGCGCAATCTTGGACTGGTAGCGACGTAGTGTCGAGCAGCCATTAGCCACGTCATGAGCAGGGCAGCGAAACGATGAGTGGCCATTGATGAGAGAGAAAGCAGAGGATTCGAAGAAGGAAAGAAGAAGAGGCAAAACTGAAATCTGGAAATCGAAATCCTAACCCAAAATTCGTTTCTTTTTATGGAGTGAGCGCCAAAAGGCTATTCCCACGGGAGAGAGAATCTATTCATAAGAAGGCGTTACTTCATCCCCGTGTCCTCTGCGCAACCAAGGCCCAGAAACCGTAGAGCATCTCTTCCTTTTGTGCCACTGGACGGAAGCAATGTGATCGGACCCGAGACTGAAAGTACAGATTTTGCATCCGGATATTACTAGAATGGACAAAAATGGGAGTTGCAATTTCTTTGAGTCAAGAACTGACTTGTCATCTAATTAAGGAAGAGCCCCTCAGTGCTCTGGGGTTTCTCCGGAAAGCCCAAACGACCATCGTCTTCCGCTTCCGACGGCCTGATCCGAGTTCAATTGTTGATGCTGCTCTTGCAATGACCATTTCATGAGATGGAACCCAGGCGTCGAAAAACGAAAGAAAAACGCGAGTAAACCAACCTGCCGAGTGGATTCCGCCAGCAAGGGACTCTGAAGTTCGATCTGGATCGAAGATGGCAAAAGAAAAGCTGACCCAGCTCAAGTGGGCTTGCGTGTCTGATTGTCCCCATGATGCAAATCTGATAGATTGAATCGCCTAAGCCTATTGCAAACGGTCCTGTTTAAGCTCCCGTAAACTCTGCTATGACGTTGTTGCCTAATGAAATGACTTGTTGTGAGTGGGTGGGCTTTTATTTTATTTGTTTTCTCTAGCGTATTAAAAATAAGGTGAGTTGCTTCGCTTGTAACAGGATAGTACTTAATTAAGTCAACACATGGGTGATCAAGCAACATCGACAATATTTCAAATAACTAGTTGAAGATTTCAACAATTACCTCCTCTTATTTTCTTGATCTGGAAGTTTATTTCGAATATTTTCAAGATTGCTTTTATCTAGATGAGTAATTTGATGTTTAGTTGAATTTTTTATTATATATAACACATCTTTTTTGGTACTCGAAGGTTATTCAAAGGGATCGTAAATTTTTTGGCCATAGTTACTCAGCGTCTTGCATTATGGCACGCAATTGAGTCTTCGTATAAAGTTTCGCTCTTTGGAATTATCCTTTGTCACATCTCTTTTTGTTCACAAACCACGGGGCCTTCCCCCACGATCTGTACACGCGACAGTTGCCGAGCTCCGCACCAGTAGAGAGCCACGGGCAAAAAATTCACGCCACGTCGTCACACGAAATCGAAAAGCAACGATCTGGATTGCGCGTACCACGTCGAAACGCACGGCTGCACCCAATAACTCCCCCGGTGGATGGGCCATCCCTTCGATATAGAAACTGATCCCGTACATTTGGGGCCTCCTGGTGGGGCCCACCAAGGTTGCATTCATTGTATTTGCAAATAGGCGGCGGGTATCCGTTGGATACGGCATAAAAAGTTCTCGGGCTCGCGATGAATAGAAAGGCGTCTTGTCAAAAATAATTATATGCCCTCGAAAAATAAAACAAGATAACCGTAACGATTCAAGCATGAATTGAGCGGGATTTGACAAGGGCCTTAACGGTAGTCATGTTTCACATTTGCTAGTGTCCATTCTTTTGAAAAGATACTCCTGGCATAAAGACACGGCAAGATTGCATATATGTACTTTAATTGGTACCATCATTATATTTAACACTGTACTTATATTGGTATCTATTGAGGAGTATTGCATGGAATGGATTTACAAATTAACTTCATCTTGATAGGTATGGGATCAAAGTGTAGTTGGCGCAAGTCTAGTCGAAACTTCCATACACCCATTTTTTTTAATAAATAAGACTTTAGTAAATCTTGAGATATGTTTGTGATAGAAGGTAAGATATGCTACTACCCGAAAAAAGAGTTCAAGTTTGAGCCCATTCGTGATATCTAGTAAAAATTATTGTAACTTAAATTTTAAGTTAATGAACTAATTAAGATATACATGATGCTCCATGTCATATCGAATTTATCAAGTTGGACTTCTCCAACACTTTTCTCACTGGCACTTTAACAATCTCCTCCTAAGCATGCTTCTCTAATCCATATTTCCTTCAGCACCATCTTATTTTAACATGAAGTTCCACATTATTGCTATGTATTGTGGCAACCGTCTTTGCAAACTTGAGGCCACTTTGCTCTAGTTGCCCCTTTTAGATAAACTATAATGGTCATTTCCACGTGAAACCACATTGACCATGAGATGCATAGTGGATGTTGGATACACTATCATAAGAAGATTACCAAGAAAAAGCTCAAGTCCAAACTCTTTAACATATCCAACTAGGTTTACCTTCACAAAAATTTTTGAGATAATAAGTATGGACCAACTATTATATATTAATTGATCCATATTACGTTAAATTTTCGATATTAGACTTTTTTTAACACTATTAACATGTGCGTTTTAAGACACAAGGTGAAGAAAACCTCCAAGAAAATGTGAGAGATATGAAAACATATCTTAAAACACCTTTACTAATAGACTCATTTATGTATCTAGAAGGAATTTGCTACGTGACCTATAGTTTATAAATTTTGTATTAGGATATCTTCCAAAAAGTCATAAATCTATTATATGGCTGATAAATCAGTTATAAATTATTTAATTTGGCAAATTATATCCTAAACATTTTTGATGATTTGCCAATATATTTTTTCTAGTTAATTTTAATTAGAAATCACTGACGGGAATGTTGACTATTTTGTGTGGCACAACCGGCATGATTTAAATGATTTCACAATTCTTTTATATTTTTGAATTTTCTACCATTTTCTTTTTCTTTTTTTCTTCTTCTTCCTTCCTCATCATCAAGACCCAATGATTGGCGAAGGAAAAAGAAAGAAAAAGAAAAGAAAAAAAACATAAATTTCTTAAAAAGTTATAAAAATTGGCAACATCAATATTGCTTATGATACGTAAGGCGGTGATGTTAACTAGACTATTATATCAGTGATTTTTAGCATGGACTACATTGAAAATTTATCAAAAAGTTCAAAATTTAAATTGAAAATTCAAATAGCCGCTTTATAACATGTTTAAGTTTTCAGCACTCTCACATGAGTCGCTAATCAACTAAAAAAGTGCAGATCGACCAAAAAAAAAAAAAACTAAAAAGTGCAGAGCATTTCAAATTTTGCACAACTAAAATTGCAGCCGCAAAAAAGATCTGCTTTTTCTTTTTATTGCTTCACCAAAAATCTGTCTGTACATCTCTTGTCTGCAGTAACCGAATCAATAGTCACATTCTTAGAAAAAGAAAACGAATCAATTGAATCAGAACCCTCGTATTGAACAAAAAGAATCATCCGAGAACTCTGCTCTGTTCCAAGCTATGCTGACTCTGCTTTTGGAATTGGGACGAACTCCGATCATCGATCGGTCACCCAACCCTCGGAGTGTTCAACTCACCTTCCCGATCCATCACCGATGAAGAATCCGACGAGATCTCCAACGCAGCAGCATCCTCTCTAATGAATGACGGATCAGAATCCATCTCCGAGGAGGGCGAAAGCGAGCCCGACTCCCAGCTCGTTCTTGAACATTGCATCAAAACCCAGTCTTGGAAATCGAAGTGGCACCTTGGAGAGGAATCCGCCGATTCGACTACTCCATAATCTCCTACGACCTCCTCGTCGTTGATGCAGTCGAGGGCAAGGAAGAGGTGCTTCAAGAGCATACGGGCGGTCCACACCTTCTTCGGGTTCTTTGCGAAGCACTTCATCAAGGATTGGCCTACGAACTGAAGAGCACGATTTGCCGCGAGGATACGTCCTTCCCGAAAATCTTCATGGCGTCTTCTGACCCTTAACCCTCTCTCTCCCTCTCTCTCGCTGTCTCCAAATGCATCGGACGGACGACGTTAGCTTGGTTGTCGGATGAACGCGAGCTGAGGGTCCGGCCACGTTTGGACCCTCTTACTCATGCCATTGTACTTTGCTTTACATTAACGGTACGATATTTTTTTCCCATTTGAAGTAGTTTTTCTAACAGAAAGAAAAAATAAAAGGTATTGAAAGTTATTCGAAAAATATTAAATCAATTATGAAACGATATTAGGTTAAGATAATCATGTACGTCAAATCAACTATGTCAATAATCACGATGCTAATACTTATTTATGTAGGGATTGCAATACCTAAATATAATAATACATTTTTTAATATAATTTCAATGGCCTACGAGGTGGTGATTAGATTAAGAGAGTCTCTTCCTTCTTTCCTATCCTCCCTAGGATCTTGAACTAAAGTTTTAGATGATAGCCTGATCATACTTAGCAAGAATTAGGTAATGATCGTATTGTAGAGTTCAAGATCACTTGCATTTTATAATGAGTGGAATTTAGGTTATGCGAGATATGGATTTCTAGAGGAAAGAGTAGATATTGTTGGATGATATGGCTATTTCCCGCCTTTAGTACACAATTAATGGACGAGTCTAGACAAGGGTTCAGTTTTGGGCTTCTTAACGTTCGATAGTTCATATGGACATCAGAATTTCTGCTGACAAATTATGCATACAGTTTAGTAAAAAGTACAAAATAATGATAATGATAATGATACTAATAGACAAGTGAAAAATAGAGAAGTCTAATTTGATTATGTGAGCAATCATCTGGCCAGTTCGTTGTAATAATAAATCAATTTGCGCGCACCCAGCTTGTATTCAATTGGCACTACACTGGTAGCCTCGCTCAGCACGTTGACCACCATAGCTTTGGCACCGTCACAGAAATCTTTGAAGTCTCACACAAAGATCAATGAGAATCACGACCTCCACTACAATCCAGACCGAGGTCACGCAGCGTCGATCTAGACATTTTCCACAATGTGTGACTGTTAAAGCTATCATCCAGAGTTAGCATTTGAATGACGACTCCAGCAGTGGAGGAGAAGACGGTGAAGGTAGTAGTGCTGGCGAAGATGGTGCCAGGGGAGTGGACACCGGCAGCGAGGGTGATAAGAGGGTTTGTCTTGCTGGGGAAGGAAGTTTATTCTCGTTATATCTGCTGCGTGAGGGGTAAGGTAGTCCTTTTGCTCGCGCATTTTTGCCATTATAAGATGCGAAATGATTTTCAGAAATGGATGAGGCGAAATTGAATAGATGCAAAACCAGAGCCCGACACGTGTGGCGTCCAACTTGCAATGATTACACGAATCGGGTCATTAGCAAGCTAATGAGGGTTGCTGCCCAAATTCCAGACTTAATTATAACGTGTCAATTTTTTTTTCCTACCTTCGGGTTCTTTGCGAAGCACTTCATCAAGGAATGGCCTACGAACTGGAGCACGATTTGCCGCGAGGATACGTGCTTCCCGTAATTCTTCGTGGCGTCTTCTGACCCTTAGCCCTCCCTCTCTCTCTCTCTCGCATCGGATGGATGACGTTAGCTTGGCTGTCGGATGAACGCGAGCTGAGAGTCCGGCCACGTTTGGACCCTCTTACTCATGCCATTGTTTTTTGCTTTACATTAATTGTACGATGTTTTGTTACCCATTTGAAGTAGTTTTTCTAACAGAAAGAAAAAAATCGACCAAAAATTGGAAAGAAAAAAAAAGGTATGGAAAGCTATTCGAAAAATAGTATTTAATTATGAAATGATATTAGACTAAGATAATCATGCACGTCAAATTAACTATGTCAATAATCATGATGCTAATACTTATTTATGTAGGGATTGCACTACCTTACCATAATAATACATTTATTAATATGGTTTCAAATAATTTTGGAATGGCCTACGAGGTGGTGATTCAATTAAGAGGGTCTCTTTCTTCTTCCCCACTCTCCATAGGGTTTTTTTTTTTTTCACCTCGTCAAGATGAAAAAATAAAATAAAAATAAAACCTTTTATCCTTTTTTTTTTTTTTCATTTGATGTTTCATACATCCTGACGTATTTCTGAGCCAAGGGCCCACAAAAAAGAAACCCTAGTTCTCATATCTTTTGGGTAGAATGGATTTTCGATCATTTGATGATTACATTATGGCCTAACACCAAGAAGAGGCATGTCAGGGCTAAAGATGTAGGGAAGGGGCATAAGGCCCAAAAGGAAGGGGCGAAAATTGGGCCTAATTATTTATGATACTTTGAAACGTCTCCCAATTTTTAATTTTTTTTTATCTACCTTACTCTATTCTATCCTATCTCAATGATTCTATATTTTGGATGTCGAGAGTCGAGTAAAGATTGGATTTTTCTTAAATAAGGCCTATTCTATTATTAATGTTATTGTTAAGTTTTACTTTTAATTTTCTTGTATTCTTCACTTATGTTTTTTTGTAATATATGCACCATATTCTTTGTCCCCCTAGTTCGACTAGTTGAACCTGGTGAAGAGCACTAAATCGGACAAGAGGCCGGGTGCAATGCCCCTGTTGCAAAGATTATTCTATTCTCCAATATTGTTTTCATAGATTTATTCGTAGAAAATGGAACAGGAGAGTAGATAATTTCTAAGCGGATCACAATACTCATGGTTCACATGTTTGTTAGCAATACATGATCACAAAGTGGAGAGAGTCTTCATGTTATTTGCTCCTCCAATTACGAGCTTTTTCAACCATGGCAGACTAAGAGGTCATGATGGCTTTGAGCTATACTTCTCCTCGAGGATTACCTCTGGAACAACATTCAATATCGCAATACTCCACCTTCTTCAAATTGGATAGATTAGGTAAACCTTGCAAGGAACTACAGCCTCCAATGGTGATTGATTGTAGTGATTCAAGTCTGTCAAGACCTTGAATCTCGATCAGTTTCCGATAGCTCCACAGAAACAGGTCCTTCAAATATTTTAAGTTGGATAAGTTGGGCAATGTATGAAGGAGGGGCCAAAGTTCAATCGATAACAGTTGTAGATTCTCTAGTCTTTCAAGCCCACTAAGATTGCTAAACTCACTAGAGGACAGTTTCAAGCACTGTAATGATCTTAAACCTTCAAGGTCTTGAATATTTGGTATCCCAAAACTTAGACTTAAGTCCAACAATTTTTGCAAGTTAGAAAGATCTATACTTTGTAGAACACTACAGTGGGAAATTGTAAGTTTCCTCAAACGAGAGGGAAGCAGTCCAATGTGCCACAGGTTCTTACAACAGATGAATAGAAGTTCTTTCAGGCAACAAAGGTGATCCAAATCTAATGGTATGCTAGTGATGCTTGAAAGTTCCAATCTTAAGTACTCCAGTCTCAGTAGTTTCCCAATCCACCATGGGTTGTATGTTCTATCCAGTTCCATAACTGTGATGGATGTTGAGGTGGGAAAACTCAATTTCAAATTTCTTAGATTCGACAAGTCCGAAAAGAGAGATATAAACTTATTAAACTTGGGGGAAGCTCTGGTACTATCTTCACACGAGTTTTTTTTGTTAATTTTAAAATCTTCAAGAAACATAGTCTTGCAACATCTCTAGGAATCATTCCTAATGTCGAACAATCCTCTCCATGAATCTCTTCTAGTTTCCCCCACATCCCAATTGCCGCTGTTCATCTTCAAGATTTTCAAGTTCTTAAGATGAACAATCGAGCTAGGCAACTCTATAATTCCTGTGTCTGAGATATTCAATTCAACTAAAGATTTCAACAACCCAATTGATTCTGGAAGTCTTGTTAGCCTTGGAGCTCCACAAATGGACAAGCACTCGAGATTCAAAAGTGCTCCGATTGAGCTTGGGACACACCTAATGCCTAGACTTTTTCCCCTATATGGTCAATCCCTTCGATAACTTTTTTGTGCATAGGTGCCTCCATCCATGATAGCTTTGACTTCTACATATGACCAATACTTTCCATAAGTTTCTAGTGCAGAGGTCACTCCATCCATGAACATCTAAATTAAAGCTTTCAGAGAACCTAATTTAGGCATTTCCCAGAGTGAACAACATCCATTTAGAGTCATGTGCTTCAGATGCCTTAATTGACCAATGGATGGATCAATCCAGTTCAAATTCTCACACTCCTCAAGAATTAGTATTTCTAAGGATAAATGTTCTGATAGCTTTGGAGTTACAGTCAGCCTACGGCAATACGAAAGATTAAGGACCTTCAATCTTGTAGCCACCTGCAAATCATATTTTTTAAGAAGTTGAATTAGCAGAAAATTTGCAGGACATAACCAAAAATAGTGTTACTCCATCAATGTAACCATAAACAAATATCCCAAATGAAGAAAGAGCTACACCAATGCCATACCTCACATTTTTTTACTTACATTCTCTTTATGCGACAAAATTTATTGAATTTACAATAGATTTGAGCCAGTCAATATTGTTTATTCCCTATATCCTCTACTTAGTAAACGAAAGTGCATAATCAAGATTTTCAATCTAACTAGTATTTGCTCAATATATCAGTTGAGAATTGTAATGAAAACGACAGGAATGTAAAATCCTATACATTACCAAAATGAAGATTATAAGATAGGTTATAAGATACATATAGAAAAAGCAATCAGACTTAAGTACAACTAATGTAAATTACAAAATAACTTGGCCTAAAAGAGTAATCCTAATATAATCTAAAATACCTCTCAAACTAAATGTAACTTGAAAGAAGTCAATTCGAATTGGAGAATAGATCTACAAAACACTCATATGGATGTGTCTTGGTGAGGATATCAGCACTCTAGTCAGCAGATGAAGTGGAGATATTGTACAATGCCATTCACTAGGCACGTGATATCAAATGAAATAATAATGAAAGTTCAATGTATTTTGTGCACTCATTATGTGCGATTAGGTAATTCTTACTCTTGCTAAGTAAAATTGGCCTTTATTGGCTTGCCAACATCTTTTCTCTAGATTCATCCCTACTCGCGGGCTTGTTTGAGAAAACAAAAACTAAGAGTGCGTTTGTTTCGCGGAATACATTTTTGGGAAAAACATTTTTCTCATTTTCCAGCGTTTTGATCGTTCGGGAAAATGAGTCAATGGAAAATATTTTCCTAGCAAAGCTTTAATTCAAAAAAATGATTTCCCCTTTGAAAGAACCGGAAAACGTTTTCCGAATCTACCAAAGCTTGGTTTATAAACAATTATTCTTATAAAAATATATTTTAATAAAAAATTGAATTTGAATTTTTTATTTTTTAAAAAAATTAAAATTTGGAAAACATTTTAAAAATGAAAATAAAAAATTTGAATTTGCTTCTTTTTCTTTTTCTTTTCTTCCTTTTTCTTTTTGCTTCTTCTTCACCCGTCACCGGCCACAAGGATGGCCAGTGAGCTCTAGTCTCACCAGATCGAGCGATCTCATGGCCTTCGACAACAAGGCTTGAGCTTGCCTGAGGCCGATGAGCCTCAAGCCTTGCTAAATTAGGTGAGCTTGTGGCCTCCAGCAATGAGACTCAAGCCTCGCTAGATTAGGCGAGCTCGCAGCCTCTAGCGATAGCTGGAGCTCTTCCCTCGTAAGCTAGCCAGGAACGATTGCCAGAGGAAGCAGAAAGGATGGCGTGAGGAAGCTGAGGAGTGAAGGACAAGAAGAAGGAAAAAGAAATAAAGAAATAAAGAAATAAAAGGAAAGAAAATAAAAAATAGAAAGTAAAAGTAAATAAAAACAACAATATTAAAATTTTGAAGTTTTTAAATTAAAAATTCATTTTATTTCTATGATGAAGTGTGAAATTATTTTTTATTGGGATCCAAACGGTAGAAAACATTTTCAATTATACATTACCAAACAAAGGAAAACAAAACGTATTCTTGGAAAATGCTTTCCCGGAAAGCATTTTCCCTTATCATTGAGTTTTCCGTAAAACAAACACACCCTAAGTGGTGAAACTTTAAGTGTTGAAAATTGTTGAATTGTTTAAGTACCGAAAATGAAAATAAAATGTTGTTTATACTTAAAACAATTTATTAAGTTCTGTGGAGTTAGAGATTATCAAAAGTACCAAATGTGGTTATCAAACACATGCTTATTGCGTCCAATTTTGGGTTAGGTCTTATTAGTGCCTCCAGCGCACTTTGTTAGCCATATGTAGCAAATAAATATTTACATTAATAATGCACTGATTGTGCAAAAATGAGAGAAAAATACTTTAAAAATGACAAAATTTCTTTGATGGATGTCTAGCAAATGTTTTTAGAGCACTCATTAACAAAAACCTTTTAGATTTTCTTAAAATGGCATAAAAGGAAGAGAAAAGTATTTTCTTGAAATTGCAAAATTGTAAAAAAAAAAAAAAAAAAAAAAAAAAATTAACTATGATTACTATAAAAGAAAAAAATCTTAAATTACATGATTGTCCTCCTTTATTTGTCATTTAAAATTTAATTAAGGTACTTGGGGAGAGAAGAGAGAAAATATCCCTGAAAATTAGAAACCTCTCCTCATCTTTTCGTGCAAGAATGCCTGCACATGTAAAATGCTTGTATTTCCAACTTTGGATATATTGCATATAATTGATTCTAAGAGTGGCTAATTATACATAAAATGGAAAATTTAGTTAGTAAAATACAAAAGAGAACTGAGAATGTGGAGTTTTCTTGTACTTAAAAAGGACAAACAGTATAGAGAGAAATTTAGGCAATGAAGTACAATAGATAATTAAAGTTTAACGTGTGATTATTTTATTTCATCTTTTTTAAATTTAGGCATTTGTTCTCGGGACAATTTACAATCGTAAGTTTATGGCATTTGCGTAAGAAAGAGGGACAGATATTCCTTAAAAGTAGAATTCATGCTAACACTTTTATCAAAAAAAAAAAAATTAATGAAGATCATGCAATGGGATAAACAATAACCATACCAATTATTTTCCTTAAATCTATAACAATTTTTTCCTTAAGTAATTTATTTTCTTTTTTTCACACACACAACACTGTGCTTTGCTTTTCTTTAATATACTAGAATTCATCCACGCACGTTGTGTCAAGAAAATGAAACTATAAGAAAATATCTCATATATAATAGAATTCATCCTCTTGAATATCTAATTTGTAACGTGTATGAGGCTGTCAATGAAATTTTAAGCTTAGATTAGTTTACATATGATTTGTTTGGACTATCTTTTTTTTTTTTTTTCTGTTAAATAACAAAAGGGAGAGTTCATAATCGATAAGATTAGGGATTTTCAAACTAATTGAAGCTATCAAATTCATTCTAATATTTTTATTTTTATTAATTTTCTAAAAGGAAATCGGATTGGGTCAGGGACCCGGTCCGAACATGGGTCTGACCCGGACCCTAAAGGTGCGGGTTGGGTCAAGAATCCGGACCAGCCCCGAGGCTCGGCCCGAATAAACCTATTTCGCTCAAACCAAATGTACTGGCCCGGCCTCCTCTTCTAATCAAACTAAGCCCACCGCACAGCTTTAAGCCCAAGTTTTCTAAAGCCGAGACTAAAGCAAATCAGGCCCGAACTTAACAAACCCATGAAAACGGAAACGGACCTAAACGCACTAAACTAAATTAAGCCCAACCTACCACTCGACCTTCACAGAATCAACGCCTCCCACTTCACCCTCTCGGTTGCTCTCTCTCCGTCCGAACAGAGACGAACGGCCATGAGCCGGCCCGTCTCTGGCCTCCGCTCAATCAATAGGACCGTCCACTGGCCTCGTCCACCGGGCCGGCTCTGTTGGCCGTTTCGAGCCGACACCACGACACCGCCTGTTGGCCACATCCAACCCCCATTCTCATCACCGTCCGCCGCGATACACACACGACATGGAAAAGAAACAGCGCTCGACTCCACGGATGACAATGAGAGTCCACAAGCATGTCAAAGGATCGACAAACGCTTAGAACCAAACTAAAATCACGGAAAATCTACCCAAGCTCGGTTTGGGCATTTGCATGAACACATGACGGGCATCGAATGAAGGGAGGCTATTGAGTCAACCGGGTTCAACCCGCACCAAGACGCTTAACAATCGACAAGCAGAGATGAAAATGCAGCATAGCACAACATAGATGGGGGCTGGGACTAGCGCAAACCGGACCCCGACGAGGCCCGGTCCGATGAGCCAAAATAGGGCACAAAACCTGGCAAACGGGGGCCGTTGGTGGCGCCCTCTACTCGGCTCGGCGGCAGCGAATGGTGGGGGGGGGGAGCTCAATAGATCGGACCAGGTCCGTTCGCCTCGCGCTCCTCCGAGCCGGGTTCCTCGAGGAATTGACGCAAATCGGAAAAATAAAAGAAAAAAAAGGGCAACTACTGGAAAACACCCGCGCGGCCTCACTATTTCCTCTCTAGTTCTTGCTCCCCCTCACTCACGACTCGCTCTCTCTCTATCTCTGGTTTCTCCCGAAGAACCCCAAGCCGCCCGGCCCCCGGGGCCGTTTCAGCCAACCTTCTCCGCTCTCTCTTCAAGGCCAGCATCCCCGACCGAGTGTCTTGCGCGACGCTCGACCTCCCTGTCCTTGTCCCCCAGTACGCCCCGTCCTCTCTATCTATACCCCGCGTCCTCCCTCCTTTCTTGCTATCATCCAAGGCGGAGAGGAAGGGAAGAAGAGACGAAGGGAGAGGTCGGGCCAGAGAAAGAGGAAAAAAGAGGATGGGCTGGCCCAGCGGGGGGAAGGAAAAATAAAAAGGAAAAAGGGGGCCAGACAGACCCAGCCCTGGTCCGGCCCCACTCCTTTTTTTAGATATAATTTATTTTAAAAAATAGATTTAATTGTTAATTTAAATTTCTTTATATACTAGTCATGAAAATATTCCTTGCTAGATTTAGGTGAGGGCCTTCGCACCCTCATCTATGGTTGACAACGCATCAAGACCCTTGCCTAGACAAGTTTGTGGCTAGTGATGGTCGGCCAACAGTCTCATTGGCCAAGAGTGTAAAGAAAAATAATGAATATAAAAGAGAAAAAAATAAAAATTTTGAAAAAATATCAAAAAATTATAAAATTTGTTAACATTAGCGCTGGTCATGCCACATAGAATCACCGGCATTTATATTAATAATTTTTAGCCGGAATTGGCTGAATGGATTGAATTAGTACCAATGCAAAATGATTTATGAATAAATTGATCAAATTAAAATGTTTAAAATCGAATTAATATCAATATAGTAGGTTTATTATTTTTTTGTACTTTTCGCCTAGTAATGGTACTACTATTGAACTTAGACAAAAGAGAGTTTACTAATCCTCAATCATATTTCCAAAAAAAGATAAAAGCATAAAAATTTTGTTTACTAATCCTTTATAGTTATGGTCAATCATATTTCCTAAATCTACCATTTTGAGATAAAATTTTGCATCCAAAAATTTTCAGTTCTTCGTTAACTAATCAATTCATAAATTTTGTTTGCTTTATAGTTATGGTAACCTTTATTAGAAGCTTCATCCTCATATACCTGGAGGTTTTTTCTACATTTCTATCTTGCTATGAATATATTCCAAGTTGAAATGAAGAAAGCCCGGAGAATTGATCATGTAGAGATTTTACAAGGCTGTTTATAATTAAATCGGATGGGAGTCCTTGGCTATTTTCAGGTCAATTGGTTAACCTTCGCCCATGGCAACCAATTACCCCCTTACAACACTATGACTTTAGTAAATGTATGTTTTGGGTGCATGTTGTTGGCTTACCTTTGGAGTGGAGTGTCTCTCGCTAGGTAGAGTTTTTGTCGCAAGAATAAGAATTGAATTAGATTTGAAAGAACCCTTGAAAAATGGAAAACTCATCAGTATTGAAGGCAAAACCCTATGGCTGGATTTTCGGTATGAGCGATTGTCACACTACTGCTACTCTTGTGGAAGCCTCGGGCATTATGCTGCTTCATGCCTGGAGGTTCCTTATGATGAAGCCCAATTTGATAGTCGTGATACGATGATCTATGGACCTTGGCTTAGAGCAGAACTCAAACAATTTAGTCCTTACTGGGATGCTTTTTACCACCCTAAAGTTCCTAGTGAGACAATGGAAGAAACAGTACCTGAAACTCCTCCTCCAAAACAGCCTGCACTTCTAGCTCTTCCATATATCCCTGCCACAGTGGAAGCAACTTTCAATCCTGATATACACCACGAGTCTTCCAGGCTCTTGAATACTTCCAACCCTACTGTCATCACAACGGATTTAGTACTTGCAGCAGAAAAGATGAAAACTACTCAGACCTTTCCAGTGGATAAACAACAACAGAAGCGACCTAAGGTTACTCGTCCTATGCATCTTGGGGGTTCCAGTAAAAAATCGAAACGGTATACACCTTATGAAGTGACAGTTCCCTTATCTACAGTCATTGACGAGTCCCTCCTTCTAGATGCCCCAATTTTGGAGGCACCTCTTCCTGATCTTCGGGCTTTGGCGGCTGGCCCTAAACAGCCACCGGGTTCCCAATGAATCTCCTCAGTTGGAATTGTCAGGGATTGGGCAATTGCCTGACAATTCAAGCTTTAAAGGCGATGATAGCCTGTGATAAGCCCGACATTCTGTTCTTAATGGAAACGAAGCATGATCAACTTTTTGTGAATAGATTACAGCGTAAGTTTAACTTTACTCACTCTTTTGTGAAGGATCCTGTTGGCTTTAAGGGCGGTCTTGCTCTGTTTTGGAACGACACTTTTGAAGTTACTTTGGTACATACGGATGATCATTTTGTTGATTTCATTGCCTGTGATCCTAGAACATCAGCTTCTATGCATATCACTTGCCTGCATGCTCCTCCATCATATCAGATCCGTCAAGATTTATGGGATACCATAAGAATTATTCACGCTGCAAATCAGTTACCTTGGCTATGTCTTGGTGATTTCAACGATTTCCTTGCTCCATGGGAGAAAATGGGCAAGAGACCTGCATCCACTTCACGAATGACCTCTTTTCATAATGTAATTAATGATTGTTCCCTTCTAGAACTTCAAAGTAAAGGTTGCCAATTTACCTGGTCCAATAACCGTGAAGGGGATGATCTCGTTAAGGAGAAGATTGATCAGGTGTTTTGTTCTCTGGAATGGCTGATGTCTTTTCCTTCTGCAGAAGTTTATGCTCTACCTCCTATTGGTTCGGATCATTGTCCTTTGTTTTTGCAAGCTCGCCCCCCATCTGTCAGACGTACAAAGATGTTTCACTATGAAGCTTTCTGGAATCAAGATAATGAGTGTCATGACATTGTTACAAAGGCATGGGAAAACAGTAATACCTCATTGCTTTCTAAGTTACAGGCAGTTGCTATCCGCTTAACCAGCTGGAGCAGAACCAGGTTCAGCAATTGTCATCAACGCATCTCTCACTTCCAATGTCAACTGCAGACAATTATCAATAGACCATCCTATCATAGCGGAGACAAAGAGCATGCTAATGCTATAAGATGTGAAATTCATAAACTATGGACTCAAGAGGAACAATTCTGGGCTATGCGTTCTCGTATTCAGTGGTTGAAATGGGGAGATCATAATTCAAAGTTTTTTCATGCCTACACTATGCAACGACGACAACGCAATCGTATAACAATGCTTCTAGACACTAATTACCAGTGGATTAGAGAACCAGAACAGCTAAAAGAACTTACTCAGGGATTTTTCTCTCAGCTATATAGATCTGTGGGCTATCGAGATTTTCGACCTTTCTTAGAGCAATGTCTGCCTGTGGTAACATCTGAAATGAATAACAATTTGATGAGAAGGGTAACTGATGAGGAGATTTACCAAGCAACTTGTCAATTGGGAGCGTCTAAGTCTCCAGGTCCTGATGGCCTTCCTGGACTCTTCTATCGGCATCACTGGAATGTTATAAAATCATCCGTTATTCAAACAGTTCAAGATTTTTTCGCTACAGGTAGTATGCCTACAAGATTAAACAGAACGATTATTGCCCTAATCCCTAAAGTTCAGCATCCAGAAAGTATTGAACTATACCGTCCCATAAGTCTCTGTAACTTTGCTTACAAGATCATTTCAAAGATTATGGCCAACAGACTTAAACCATGGTTAGATACTTTGATCTCCAAAGAGCAAGCAGCTTTCATTAGCAACAGACAGATTCAGGACAACATTATGGTAGTGCAAGAAGTCATGCATCAATTTAAAGTGCGAGCATGCAAGAAACGTTATAATCTTATGCTGAAAACAGATATGCAGAAAGCCTACGACAGGGTGGAATGGGACTTTTTAGAAGCCTATTTGAAACGGTTGGGATTTCATGACAGTTGGGTTGCTCAGGTAATGGCCTGTGTTACTACAGTCTCCTTTAGCATTCGTTTTAATGGTGAACAACTCCCTTATTTTAAGCCAACTAGAGGGCTGCGCCAAGGCGACCCTCTCTCTCCATACCTCTTTATTCTACTAGCCAATGCCCTATCCGCTTCTATCACTCATGTTGTGGCTATAGGTCATATTAAGGGAGTTCAATTCAATAGAGATTGTCCTATCTTATCTCACCTATTTTTTGCTAATGATTCAGTATTTTTCCTCCGAGCTACTATTTCTGAATGCCATAATCTTGCCAACCTCCTAAACCAATATTGTTTCGCCACAGGCCAGCTCATAAATAGGAACAAATCTGGTGTGTTTTTTAGTAAATACTGCCCTAATTCTCTACAACAAAATTTAGCACAAGAACTTAGGGTACCAATACTCAGTAAATACGGAAAATACCTGGGTATCCCTTCGGATTGGGGTCGATCCAAGAAGGAAATGTTCTCCTGGATCCTGGCACGAGTTAATGCTAAGTTAGTAGGTTGGCGAGAAAATTTTTTATCGAAAAGTGGCAAGGAAACCTTACTGAAATCAGTTATTCAGGCCTTACCGCAGTATGCCATGTCCATCTTCAAGCTTCCGTTATCTCTTTGCAGATTGATAGAAAAGAAGATTTCAGCATTTTGGTGGAGCAAGCATAACAGTCAATCAGGCATTCACTGGAAAAACTGGTCAGAATTAAAGCTCTCAAAGTTTTCAGGAGGGATGGGATTTCGGGATTTAATTACCTTTAACAAATCTATGCTTGGAAAGCAAGCTTGGAGGCTTTTTCAGCATCCTCAAGCTATCTGGAGCCGGCTCTTTCAAGGTTTATATTTCAGATATTCCTCCTTCCAATCAGCTACTTCAGGACACCGTCCTTCTTGGGGATGGCAGAGTCTATTGAAAGGTCGAGATGTGATTACACCTAAATTACGTTGGTTAGTCGGGGATGGGTCGCAGATTCACATTAGAACAGATAATTGGTTACCACAAGGTCAGATAGGAGGCTTACCTGCGGATGGAGAACCAGAACTAGTTGCTGATCTCATTGATTCCCAAAATTCTGAATGGAAGTCTTCCTGTGTTACTTCATTCTTTGATGCCCAGGTTAGTACAGCCATTCTCAACACTCCTATCAATCCGTCTCTCCATCACGATCAACTGGTTTAGACAGAGACTCTTTCGGGTACCTACTCAGTGAAGAGTTGTCATCATTATCTATCTTCACAATCTCAGAAAATAATTCATAATCCATCATCCTCTTATACTAACCCACCCCTGTTATGGAGGAGAATTTGGAATATGCATACAGTTCCCAAGATTAAGGTTTTTCTATGGTTAGCTTGCAAAAATGCATTAGCAACCAAACATAATCTCAACCAGCGACATATCATCCCGCATCCCTACTGTACACTCTGCCATAATTCTATCCCAGAAACAATTGAGCATATGTTTTTCTTTTGCCCATGGACTCAAGACATCTGGAATCATGAAGAAATCAAGAACAGTATGTCTCTTACCTCTGTTCGCAGATTTGATGCCTGGCTTGTGGATCGTGTCTCTAACCCTCAAGCGTCTCCGGATCTCGAAGTGATAGCTCATATTCTGTGGGAGATATGGAAACATCGAAATAATGCTGTCTTTCACCAGATCCCGCTGGATCCTCTCCTAGTTGTCAATGAAGCCCTTTCCCAATACACCATCTTCAAGGTCATCCAACCCTCGTCACAGAAACATCAAAACACTCAGATCAGTCTAGGGCACAGATGGAATCCCCCAGCGGAGGGTTATATCAAGTGTAATATTGATGGGGCTTTTCGTTCAGTAGAGGAGAACGGATCCATTGCTTGCATTTTCAGAGACAGTAAAGGAATTTTGACGGATGTGCTTACCCGATCTGTGCCTGCTCAGTCGGCATTCCAAGCTGAGATCTATGCCCTTATATCTGCTATCCAACGGATCATCCAGAAGGGACTCCATCTTCAGCACGTCGTGATTGAATCTGATTGCTTGCAGTTGGTGGAGATCGTTCGGACGAAACAGAAGCCGCCATGGAAGGAGACTCATCTCTTCGCGATTCTTGGAGATCTTCTTCCGCAATGCCCTCTCCTGTCGCTTCAACACATTCGGCGAACAGCAAACCTAGCAGCTGATTGGGCTGCAAAAGCCCACCGGGATCCAGGCCCACCAACAAACTGGCTCCTCTTTCCTCCGCCTAGTTTCCTTAATATTCTCTCTTCGGATGTTATAGCTTGTAGTAATCTCTAATATAATATAAGCTCTTTTTCGACCAAAAAAAAAAAAAAAAGACACCCCCCACCCCCACCCCCACCCCCCAAACAACAAAAAAATGTATCGTTTAATATGTCAAATTTGAAGTAGGCTTATGAAATGTTAAAAAAAGAGAGCTAATGATAGATATAAATAGGTTGATAATGATAATTTCAACTAATTAAAAAGGTTATACCTTCGTTTGGTCTTAATTAAAATAAAGTAAACCCCTCAATTTTGGGGATTCATTTTTAGACGTCAAATCTGCACTTGATAGGATGAAAAAGAAGAAGCAAAATTTGCTCTTGATTGACGTTAAGATTTTTTATCAAAAAAATGGGGAAAGTTACCCTTGATGCACCTCATTTACTCTCCCCAGGATGCTTTGGTTGCCTGATCTTTGTAGTCATAAACAAAGTGATGCTGTTTCGGAGTTACTTTATTGTAGTATTATAAAAAGGCAACGGGATAGATAAAGTCTAAAAAGCTGAATTGCTGACTAATTTAGGTGCTTTTTTTATTTTGATTCGATATGCATTTCAAGAAAAGAGTGGGGAAACATAAGTCAATGAAACTTTGCTAAGTTATCTTCATTTAGGTTCGATGATATGTTTCTATAAATTTTTAGTGAACTGAAATTTACACGAAAATGGAAAAAAAAAAAAAAAAAAACTTCTGCATACAATGTGTTTATGTTGGCTATGTTGTCTTTCAAAGGATACAATGAGATGCGGCAAAGATAAATGATAAGGAAAAGAACAATAAAAAGATCAAAGTGGGATATGTGTCAATTGAGAAGAAGGCCATCTATCGACTTCACCGACGCCTCTGGCTTTTGCACCAAAACACTAATCATATTTCTTTTGATGAGGTTCAACAAGAAAATTAAGATGGACAAAAAAAAATATGAAACGGTTAAGTTTGAACCAAATGAGCTAATCATGAATACAGACTAAATAATTATTATTGTTTCCAGAAAAATCAATAATATTGCATCAATCAATTATTTAATCTTCATCCTTTTGAGGAAAGATAAAAATCTCATAAAAAAATTCACTTCTAGACAATGTCCAAAATCTTGGTTTTGTGATCATCGGACACTCTTCTTATATAGATTTGATGAGGGAAAATTGTCCAAAAAGTTCTAAACCCATTGCACTTTTACCAATTTAGTCATAAACCTTTCAACTTTGTCAATTAAATTCTAAACATTTTTACTTTTTACCAATTAAGTTTATCCAGTCAATTTTGGCTGAAATTTGTTGACGTGGATGCCGCAGCTGATGTGGACAAATTTTGTTAATTGTTAATATTTTTTCAATTTTTTAAATTAATTTTTTTATGCTTTTAATTTCTTCTTTCTCTCTCTCTCTCTCTCTCTCTCTCTCTCTCTCTCTCTGTCTCTCTCTTTATTATTATTTATTTCCCTTTTTCTCCAACAACCGGCTAAAGGCCATGACTGGCGGGGATCGGTCTCAACGCCCTCACACAAGGTCGCCCTTGTCGAGATTTGGCAAGGGGCAACCTCGCCAGCCTTGAGCAAGGCTCACCCTCGCTGGCATCTGGTGAGGGTGAGCCTTACTCGAGGACAACGAGGTCGCCCCTCGCTAGTTCCCTACGAGGGTGACCTCACTTGAGGTCAGCGAGGTCGATCCTCACTGACCGTGGCCTTTGGCCAATTGCTGGAGGCTAGGCGACTGGTTAGAGGAAGAAAAGGGAAAAAAAAGAAATTTAAAATATAAAAACAATTAAAAAATTAGAAAAATATTAAGAAATATTAAATTTTATTCATGTCAGTATTGACTGTGCCATGTAGGACGGTTGGCATCCATGTCAGCAAATTCCAACCAATTTTGACCGGATATACTCATTTGGCAAAATATTGAAATGTTTATGACTCAATTGACAAAGTTGAAAAGTTTATGATTGAATGGATAAAACTACAATAGATTTATGACTTTTTTGGACAATTTTCCAGATTTGATGACCGTTGGAATTCCTAAATTGAGACCCAGCTCATATCAATAAAGTATGATATTCCAAAATTTTTCATGCAAAAAAATAAAATCACTAACTTTCGTTTAATATTTTGGTGAGATGGCGTGATGAAAAACCAGCCATCAATAGAACATGTGATTGCAGTCTATACTAAGGGAAGGTTCCATACATGTTTTTCAACAGATATTTTGCCAAAATTCCCTACAAAGAATTAAATGGACTTCAAGGACAACGTCCGAATTTGGGGCTCTATAAATTGGAGAAAACTCGGCCAAAGGTCATATAGTCGAGAAGGACAAAAGAAGTTAGACTGAACATAATTGAGAGGTTTTTTGGCATCCATCTCTTTCGTAAGCTTGTAACACCCATTTGAGAGGAAAAGTATAAAAAAATCTTAAACTTATTGTATTTATGTCAATTTAGTCTTCAATCTTTTGATATAGTGACAGTTAAGCTCTTTTGGCTAATTTTATCCAGGTATTATTGATGTAGACATAAATTTATGTTGATATTTTTTTATTTATTTTTTAAATATTTTTTCGAATCATTTATATATTCCTTTTTTTTTTTTTTTTTTTCTTTTTGTTCCTTCTTCCACTAGCTAGTCACCAAGGTCTAAGGATAGCTAGAGGTGAGGGCGGCGAGCCTTGCCAAAGGCCGCGAAGGCAACCTTGCGCTAGGCTGGCAAGGCTTCCTTGCCATATTCGATGAGGGTTGAGCCTAGCCACCCATGGACGAGGCCCAACATCAACAATATTGTGCTATGTGCATGATGCATGTGAACAAGTTCCAATCACAAATATATTCTTGCATAGATAATTTATGTTGTATTAAAAAATCTCAACTCAAGAGCTCAATTATCATTCAGTTATAATTGAATTAATCTCATTGCTTATCAATCAACATTTATAGCTGTTCAACTCACGTACATGCACATCATTGACGTACCTGGCAATGGCTAGTGTAAAAAGAATTACAGAATTTCTGTATAAAAAAAATCGTGTTTTCCAAACTTTAAATAAATATAGTTTACTAAATTATAGTCCGTTCATCGTACATGAGGACGGTTCTGGCGTGTCCGTGTTGTGTCCCTATGCATAACGAAATTGTCATGCCCAATCTAACGGCTAACATTAAGCATTTTTAATCTAACAGTTGGGATTGCGATGGCATCCGACGGACGAGATTTTAAGCCCTCTTAATCCGATGGCGGATGTCACCTTCGTCATGCATCATTTGGAACCTGGCGAGTTCTCCCCACGTGACCCAAGTCTAATTGTGTCCCAAAGCCAAATAAAAACGAATTTCTCTAAAGTATCTTATTAATATGAAATGTTAAATGGGGGAACATTGTGAGGTGTAATCCACTTAGAGAATAATGAACCAAACACTTTTTCGAGAAAATAAAAATTAAAATTGAAAAAGTCGTATTCAATTAAAAATATATTCTAAAACCAAATGGTCGATCTCCACAAAATTTCGTGAAAAGATTAAGAAGAAACCATAGGCCCAACTCCATATTATAACCAAAATTGACGTTAGAACAAATGACTTACACACCATCCAAAGCCGGTAAGTAGGATGCTCTTGAATCAATAGACTACATCGATGATTATTTTCATAGATCATAAATTTATTGCAAAAAGCAAGTTAGATTTGGAGAGATCAAGTGCTTAGTGATATTTCTAAGCCTTCTTCGTGTAGGAGATCGAACGTACGAGATGATATTGTTTTTTTTTTGGTAAAGGTAATAAATAAATAAATAGACGATATTGTTTATACTATCTGTAACTGGGATTTCGTTGAAGAGTATTTAGAGAACACCTTAAGCAACTTAAAAATGGTGAACTTTACATTTTTGTTGCCTCAGTCACCATTGTAAAATGAGTCTGTATATTATTTATATCTTTGATGACAAATTCCTCCACGCCTCAAAATTCAGGATTTGCTGATCCTCTAAGCCTTAACCTGTGCGAGAGTGGAAGATCTTCGGTTTGAGCTACTTGTTTTCCCCTCGCCAAATATGTCGTAAGAGCATCAACGTCCCACATCTTCAGCTTCTTCCAGTTGGATAGATCAGGTAAACATAGCCAGGAGCTGCAGCGTCCGATTATAAGACTTTCTAGTGACTCCAGTTTGTCAAGACCTTGAATCTCAACTAGTCTCGGACAGTCCCATAGTTCAAGGTCCTTTAGATTCTTGAAGTTAGATAAGTTGGAAAGGTCCATAACTTCAAGAAGATTGCAATTGTTAACCATAAGTTCCGTCAAACTAAAAGGAAGTTGTCCAATCTGACGCAAGTTCTTGCAATTGATGATTTCAAGTCTTTTTATATAGCGAAGGCAACCCGAATATGAGCTTATATTGGAGATAGTCGAGAGTTCCAATTTACAACACGCAATATCAATTGTCTCTTTTGCAACATGGCGGGAGCCACGCATTGTTCGACAGAAGTCCCCTCTTATAGTTTTCCATCCGATAGAGGTTGAGCCGGTAAAACATAATTCCAAACTTCTTAAACTCACAAGGTTGGAGATATCTGGAGCTTTTTCTGAGGCTCTTGAGGACAGACATAGGCATACCAAACTCTGAGGAAGCTTTGGTACATTCTCCACACGAGTTTTTGTTAATACCAAAATTTTCAAGGACGGTAGTCTCACGATATCACCGGGAATCGTCTCTAGCCAATTGCAATTCACTCCATAAATCTCTTCAAGTTTCTCCAACATCCCAATTGCCTCGGGTAACTTTTGCATGCAACTTCGGCTCATATTCAACGCTTTCAAGCTCTTTAGATTGATAATGGTATTTGGCAACTCTGCAATACTTGTGTCTGAGACATCCAACTCAGTTAAACATTTCAACATTCCAATTGAGTTGGGAAGTATTGTTAGGTGGGTAGCTCCACAAATGGCCAAGCGCTCAAGATTTATGAGTGATCCGATTGAGCTTGGGACTTGACTAATACTTGTAGGGAAATAATAACTTTCTATAAGCATCTCAGTTAATGCTTCCAGACCACCCAATTCAATAGGAAGGACTTGGAGACGATGACATCCATTTAGATTCAATTGCTTCAGACGTTTTAGATGACCAATGGATCAATGAATCCTTAACAAACTTTTACACCCCTTTAGAATTAATATTTCCAAAAATAAATATGCAGAGAGGTCAGGAATTTCCTTTAAGTAGCAGCAACATGATAGATCAAGGACCTTCAATCTTGTAGTCACCTGTAAAAATAATTATGTATATTCAATGAGTTTGATTTATAAAATTTTCTAGGACATAAACAAATATATCAACTAAGGAAGCTTTCAACCAAAGTAAATACTCTGTGCATATCAATTCCTTAAGCCAAAACCACACTTTGTCTCACACTTTTTTCATTTCTTCTATTATTGTCCCCAACAACAAATAAAAAAAATGGATAGAGTTTCAAATCA
The DNA here is from genome assembly GCA_014182885.2 of Eucalyptus caleyi. NCBI lineage: Eukaryota > Viridiplantae > Streptophyta > Magnoliopsida > Myrtales > Myrtaceae > Eucalyptus > Eucalyptus caleyi. The sequence continues at coordinate 16,112,666 of CM024476.2, forward strand.
CCGCTGTATCGAATAATAAAATGACAAAAGAATGTAACCAACATCTCTCTTATGAATTATGACACCCCTTTCCAATTTCATCATGGAATTACCGATATTGTCCCCACACTAGTCCTTATGACTTTCCTATGTGAATGCATCATCAAAACGTCAATATAGGAAATAATTTTATATATCCTCTGACTATCAACTAATTTATATTTGCAGTCTACTGTTTTTTGCCTTTCATACATTAAGATAGGGGCGTTATTAGCTTTCACATAACCTTTGAAAGAGTGTAATATCTTTTTATTCTATTGATGTACTAAACTAGCCGGTTTGCATTTTCAATTTTACTTGCATCCTATGTATAGTACGGATAGTCTTATTCACCAATTAATTTTTAACTTAATTTAAACATCTAATAGTGACAACTCATTGGCTTGATTAGGGAACTCAAAACAACATGAATGTTCATATAATGTTCTTTAAAAGGCATGTAAATCAATAGGTATCAAGCGACAACAACAATTATCCCATTAGACGATTTAACAATTCCATGAATCACTTGTATGAATATCTAAATAAGTCATTCCCAATAGTGGAAGTTACTATTAACATGGAATGTCCACATTACAATACCCATTGATAACGCAGCTACAATCAATTTGAATTGAAGAAAGTCATCAAGAAAAGATTTGCCATAAATGATAGAATGACAATAGCATGGTATCAATGTAAAATTATAAATGCAATACAAGTTAATTACCAATCACCAAATCTTAACATCTTTTTTTTTTTTTTTTTTTTTTTTTTGGTAAAGTAATTGTTTGATTCAGAAAAGTAAAAATGCAATCTTGAAAGTTCTAGACATTTTGAATACACTATTGAATGAATAAAAAATTGTGATTGAAGGTAACATTCTTTCCGTTGACCATAGTGTGTACAACCATTCTATGCCATAAATGTAAAGTAATTGTTTGAGTCAATATACTTCTAGTGAAAAGTCGACATTTAAGTTTCAAACATATGGAATGAGGGATTGGTGTCATAAGCCTTCTTCAAGACCAAGATTTGTTCTATTATTTTAAGCCAATAAAATGTAATTAAAAAAAAGATCAATAAAATGATGATCTACAACCTTGTGCGACACAAGAGCTAGTGTGACTAGAAGAAAATATAGCATGTTATACCAAATTATTTGCATACACATACCTTGAGTTGAGTCCAACCACCCCAATGTTCGTCTATATTGCTCCATGATAGGTCGAGGATGACCAGATTTTTTGGGCAAAAGTTGGTTGCCTGCATTTCTTCTGGACAATCCTCCCAGTAAAGCCATCTCAATTCTGAAAAGAGATCCTCAAAGTCTCCAGAGAGTGACGGACCACACATTTCTAGAAATCTAATATTTGGCATTTTGATAAAGTCTTCCGATATCAAAACTAAGTCTTGAGAACGCACAAAAAAGTTCGAATAGTATGCTGCAACAGTTTCAATTCCCTAAATTGAGGAAAGAGTTGGTTTAATGTGAGGATTTCCAAATAGAGCCTAAAATAAAGGGAAAACAGTCCAAGGAAGAATTATGCAATGAAAAAAGTAGATGAGGGTGCACTTAGACTTATACCTTCTTTTGCTGGACAATATCAGGACCTTCTTGATTCCTCCACACCCGATAACCCTTTTTTGGATCTTTGCAATATTCTTCGTACACAATGCTCCTGCCTAAGTCCTTAAGTTGATCATGCATCCATAGTTCATTCTCTTCTCCAATCTTCACTAAGGACATTAAAAGCAAAACATCAATCCCCTCATTTGGAAAAAGTCCACAGTCATCCCACATGTAATATGGATAACTCTTGTCTCGTCCAGCTAGAAAGCAAGCAATATCAAGAAATATCTGTTGTTGCTGATGATCTAATACCACATAACTCAACATTAACTTCTCCTTCACATCCCTCCGTTGACAAAATTTCATCTTTTCTAATGTATCTTGCCACACTGCTTCCTTTTTTTTTCCACATAAAAATGAGCCAATCACTTCTATAGCCAAAGGAAGCCCTCCAGTTTGTTCAATAACTTTCTTAGATAGACTCAGGAATGCATTTGGAGGAGAGTTGCTTCTAAAGGTATGCTTGCTAAAAAGTTGAAGAGCTACGAGATTGTTGAGTTCCTTGACTTCATAAATCAGACAATGGTCAAATTGATCTAGGAATTGATCAAAAACACTTTTGTCTCTTGTTGTAACAACTATTCTACTTCCCGAACCATACCATTCTTTCTTAGCTGCCAATGCCATGAGTTGCCTCATATGGTCTACATCATCGAGAAAAATAAGAACTTTCTTTCTGCATAATCGATTTTTGATAATATTTTTCCCATGATCAATGCTAGAAAATCCAACTCCTATGTCACCAATGATATTAAAGACTAATTGCCGCTGCACATTCAAAAGACCAGAACCTTGTGATGCTTCTCGAATATCTGAAATGAAGCTGCAACTGTCAAAATTAGTAGATAGTTTATCGTAGACAAGTTTGGCAAGAGTTGTCTTGCCTATTCCACCCATTCCCCAAATACCGATGAGCCTTATGTCCTTAGATTCAACATTCAGCAAATTTACTACTTCATCCACTGATTCATCCATTCCAACTAAATGATAAGATATATGCACACAAGACACCTTAAGCTTAACCAACACTTTCCGCGCAATCAAATGTGCGAGATCTCCGTGGCTGTGTCAGAACACAAAATATTATCAAGTGAAATATAAGATTGGTAAGATCAAACAACAACATGAAGTTACAAACTTGATGCTGAACCCAGCGAACAAAAGAATAAAACATGATTCTCTGGTTCTGTTCAATCTAGGACGATAGGTTGTAATGCTTGTGTCAAACAGGTAATCCTAGGGTCTTGAGACAATGGAGTGTAGAATTCCATACGATATCCATCACAGTTTTGGGTCCAGAACTTAGAAAAAATTGTGCTCTTTCAAACTATAATTTGCATTCAAACAAAAGAAACAAAGAGAAAAGGGAAGATGGAGTTGAGTGAGTTAACATACCCTATGTTCTTGGCATCCCATCCCTTGATTTTAGTAACTTCCTTGAGCGCCTCCTCCCAGCGTTGCACAATCTCAGCCCCACGTTCCTTTTTATGCAGAGTTAGTGCATCCTTATACACTCAGTTTCAAGTTTCACATCAGAGGGTTCCACATCATAGAAAATGGGCAAAACCTCCAGTTCATTGGTTTTCCTATGCTGCATCATGTGTTCCAACTCACACAAGCACCAACTACTAGAGGCATAACCTCTGGAGAAAATGGGAATGCAGATTTTCGAATCATCGATGGCCTGAAAAATCTCGGGACCGATCTCTTCCCCAACATCGATCCCTTGATTGTCTATGAAAACACTGATACCCTTATTCAGCAGGGTATGATAGAGGCAATTTGTGAAGGTATTGCGCGTATCCGAACCTCGAAAATTCAAAAACACCTCGTACTTGGTTCCCGATGAACCATAGCTTGTGGATCTTGTTTTCGGAGAAGAACTCCTTTTGCTTTCCATCTTAGCTGCGTCTGCTAAAATTTTGAAAGCGAATCACAAAAGATTTGACTTGCTTTAACGGGGCCAACGAGCGACGGTCAGGTAGTTTAGTCAAGCTTAGTTTCGATTTCCGTCATGTTGCGGCATTGATAGAGAGAAATTGCAGATTTATGACTGAAGGATGAAGACATGGCCTAAGCCCCACAAGTTGACTGGTGAGATGGGGCGAAAATCAAAGGAAATGTCTGAGATTTTTAACTCTACACATGTAGAGTCGCACATCTCGGGATGATTGGAAATGCAACTCCACAAGTTTATATTAATTTGAGATACGTGAAATTGAGTTTCTGTATTCCAATTTCCATGACCAGAGTCAAGTCAAAGTCTAAGTAAACCGAAAAAATGGAAGGTAAGTTGACGTTAGTGTATTGCTCTAGGAACGTTATATTAAATCAAATGCAATGATTAAGTTTTATTTTTTTCCTACTTTATGGTAAAGTAATATGTCTAATTAATTTTAAGGGAGAGGGAGGAGAAAGAACTTGTGATTATGTGGTTCAACCGCTAGCTCCATTTTACCTTACTTTCTTAATTATTGGTAGATGTAAGTATTTGCGTAGCTTGGTTTCACAAATGACAACCCCGATAATTAGATACTGCTGAGTTTTCTTAGGACTAGTTTGTTGGGTGCTTCTAGAAAGCAAAACTTTTTGACGTTCTTAGTAAGATTTAAAATGTTTATTCAAATATAAAGTGTAAGATAACGTGTTATTGCAGATCAAAATCTATTACAAATCAGAATCACCATTAATCTGTACAGCGATAATGGCTGGCTTGGGGTTCACTGGAGTCAAGTCAACATAGTTTAGTCGAAGTCGAAGTCTAATTAAACTATAATTAAGAAACACGAGTACCTAAAAAGGAAAAGAAAAGAAGAAATGGTCCTTGATCGACATTAAGACTTTATATATATATATAAAAGGGAATAAGTTACACTTGACCAGATGACAACCCAGAGAGAGAGAGAGAGAGAGAGAGAGAGAGAGAGAGAGAGAGAGAGAGTTGCTCCTCTATCGCGAATAGTGTAAGAAGCAAACCAACTATCCTAAGACGCTTTGAGCGGCCTGATCTTTATAGTCATGAACAACGCGATGCTTTTTTCTGGAGTTACTTTATTGTACCATTATGAGTCAAAAGCAACAAGAAAAATAAATCTAAAAAAGCTGGATTGGTGACTATTTTTGGTTCCTAAAAAAACTAATTAGATATGCATTTCTTAAATAAAAAAAAAAGAAAAAAGAGTGGGAGAATATAAGATTATGAAATTCTGTTGACTTACATCCATTTAGGTTGGATGATTTGTTTATTTAATTTTTTATTGAATTAAAATTTACATATAAGGAAAATAAAAATCATTATCAAATTTTTTAAAATTTATTTATGCAACATTTTAATTTCTAAATATTGAATTATCAACTATAACCACAGTTCAAAATAGGGAATTTCCTAACATGGAAATGCCTAAAAATCTCAAACAAATCAAGATTAGTACGAATGGTATCAAATTAGATAATCAATAACTGCAAACTATCAAATTGGCTCGAGAAATTACCTAGTTTGGAGTATTTGTTTCCAAGAATAGGGACCGGCAACGGAGAGCTTTACAGTGACCGGTGAGGAGGAGCGTCAGGACCAAAGCAGCAAGGACACAGCAAATTGAAGACACGTTCGCTAGAACAAAAGATGCAACGGCGAAGGCTTGTTGGTCGGACTCTGCTTGGCAGCAACGGTGTGGGTTCGATCAATGCTAGTCTACTCTGGGCAACCTGCGAAAAGAAATCAAACGTAGCAGAGGAAATAAAAAGAGCAAGCGGTGGCGTAAAGTGGAGCCAGGATGCCGCTTGAAATTACCAGCAACCACCAGAGACTGCTGCTGTGGCGTTAGAAAGGGAAAGCGCAAGGAAAAGCAACATAGAGGATCAATTAGTTATTTAATCAAACACCCTTTTGATTTTAGTAGTTAGATGTAAATCTCCCGTTTCTTCCTTAAGCATTCTTTTGCAGAAATCTTGCTTAAGTAGTGGAAGGATAGAAATCACATAAAATAATGACTTCTAACCAATGTCCAAAATCAGTATAACAACGTACTGTTATCCTGAGATTTCGCACCGAAATTGGGTGGGGCCTTTCTGTTTTTGTGATATTGTTTTTGTGAGAAGTATGGAGAGATATTGGTACTTTCCCAAATCAAGCAAGATGAAAAGAAGATCACGTGTAAGGTGATCAAGAGCCCCTTTTCCTTTTCATCTTGGCTGCACGATGTAAAATCGCACCACATTTTATAGTGATTTTACAAGACTTGGATGATGGAAAACACGGTATGATGCATTTCAAGGAAGTTGCAAGACTTTGTTTTTTAAATAACCAACTTTTCTTTTTATTTTTTAATCAAGATTTCAGTCACCTTTCTTTACTATGCCTTAAATTTACTAACCCTTATTTGTCAAACTTTTCTTCAACTAAGCTTTCAATTGGTTATCAACTCTCATTCGAGTTAACTATCAATGTTTATTTATTTATTTATTTATTCACTTTTCCATTGAGTTACTTAATCTGGGAAAAAAATCGGGAAGTCACCTAGTAAATGTCGGTAATTTTCTATATGATTAGTAAATGTAAGATGATGTTTATTAAAAAAAAAAAAAAAGTTTGGCAAATAATAAGAGAATTGGTTCATCAGTCATGAAAGAAATTTGATAATTATAAAAAAAGACTTGGTTACTAATTTCTTGGACCCACGAAGAGCTTTCCAAGAAGTACCCTCCAAACGTTATCCCCACTTTCGGGGTACCGTGGGAAATGGAAAAGACTTTTAAAACTTATCTTCCCAACCATCAACAAAATGGAAAAGTTAAAGATCAATTATGGAAGGAACCGCGATGACATTATATTGTATCAAACTTCAATTCTTTTCATAAATCATAAAGATATGATATTCATTGTATGATGGATATGTCAAAATTCTTCTTCTTTCTACCTTACCACCAAATGTTCATATTTGTGAGTTGCAACATGATGTTCATTAATATAAAAAAAAATAAAATTGGTTATAAAAAAATATCAAACAAATAAGGTGGTGTATATTATGTGAGCTGGTGAAAACAAGAAAATAAGAAAACGCATTTGACTAGTAGCTTTGTAGACAATGCATCTTTGAAGAATGCTGTAGAGGATCATGACAGACTTTAGAGGACAACTAATCCGGTCTTTTAAATCAATCTCTCTCTTTGGCTCGGAGAACACTTCGGTCAACACACATTTATTCAAGTTCGTATGATTTTTCTGAACTATAAAAACACGAAAAGGTTCATGTAATTGCTTGATATTTAGAACCATCAGCTTTAACTTTAACTTGAGCATCGAGGCAATCACAAGCATCAATTAGTCCTGGTCACGTAACCAAAACAGAAAAAGAAAAATTAAACAAAATTCTTGTATATTTTGAAATTGGGACAAGAGTATTAAAAGTCCAAAACTTATCACGAAAGTGCAATTTAGTTTTAAAATTTTCAAAAAGTGCAATTAAGTCCTAAACTTGTCAAAAGTATAGTTGAGTCATAAAACTTTCAAAAAGTGCAATCAAGTTTCAAAACTTGTCAAATTAGTCTAATCAATTCCTTCCGTTGATTGCACTTTTGAAAATTTTAGGACTCGATTGTACTTTGGTAACAAGTTTTATGACTTAATTGTACTTTCGTAACAAGTTTTAGAACTTCCAACCTTTTGAAATTTTATACAAATAGTCAAACTAGATTGTCAAACACTTTCTCTACATAGAGACAAAACTTGGAATCCCCAAAATGAAGACCCGCCTCATAGCATTAAAGTATGATATTTCAAGATTATTTGTGCCAGAAATCACCGCATAGGTGATTTGTGAGACGACATGATCAAAACTTGCTAATAATAGAAGTTTTGATTGCCCCTGATTAGGAGAAGGACCAATAACGTGTTTTTCAAAGAAATTAGTTTTGGATAAATGTATCGTGAGTATAACAGTTTAGTATGTTTTGTGAGATGAAATTTAATATTGGATAAATATGTTATGCGACTAATGGTTTGAAATTTCTAATTGTATTAACCGAACGATAGACAAATAGACGTCAAGAACTAATTTCTTAGAGTCCATGAGGCAATTTTCAAGAAGGACACTCAAAACATTTTCTCTTTCATTGGCACACCGAGTGAAGTGGAAAATACTAACACTATTTTGCCCGGCCATCAACAAAGACAAAAAGTTTAAGATCAGTCATGAAAGGAATCTCAAACGATCTTGCTTTTTCCCATCTATTATCGCATTTCTATGACCTTTCCTGGAAATCTAGAGTAAACTATTTTCTTTAAATAATATTTTGATTACCTACTTTTTTTTAAAGGCGTTAGGAAATAATTTCTTAGAGCCCACAAGAAAATTTCATGGAAGGATGCTCAAAAGATTATCTCCTTGGTTAGCACACCAAGTCAAACAAAATAGACTAGCACTACTTTTCCTAGTCATCAACAAATGGGAAAAGTTTAAGATCAGTCATTGGAATTTGAAATGATCTTGCTTTTTCCCATCCATTAACGCATTTCTATGACCTTTCTTGGAAATCTAGAATCAACCATTTCCTTTAAAAAAAATTTGATTATCAATTGTTTCTCCCAAATCCTTATCAAAATTTGGCTAAAAATCAAGTGCGGTATGGGAGCGTACCTCACTTCCTAAATAACTAGAGATATATGATTGGGGACTTGATTAAACTAGTTATTGGAATCTCAAATGATCTTGCTTTTTCCCATCCATTATCGCATTTCTATGACCTTTCTTGGAAATCTAGAATCAACCATTTCCTTTAAAAAAATTTGACTATCAACTTCCCATATAACCAGAGAGCTATGATTGGGGATTTGATTGGTGCTTCACATAGGCCTCATGCCTTTGCACCACAAAAATAATTTAATATTAAATTAAATTAATATTAGATTAGACTCAATAATAAAATTAAGATCGAGAAAAAAACTGAAACAACTCAAGTTTGCACCAAAAGAGCTAACTATATATATAGACTCTTTATCCGAAAAAGAAGAAGAAGAAAAAAGGATAGACTCTGTACAGTTATCATTTATTTGAAAGAGAAAGCGCAAAGAAAAGCAACGTAGAGGATCGATTGGTTATATAATCAACATCCTTTTGATTTTAGTAGTTAGTTGTAAATCTCCCTTTTCTTCCTTAAGCATTTTTTTTTTTTTTTGCACAAATCTTGCTTAAGTGGTGGAAGGATAGAAATCACATAAAATAATCACTTCTAACCAATGTCTAAAATCAGTATAACAACGTATTGTTATACTTTTGTTTTTGTGATATTGTTTTTGTGAGAAGTATGGAGAGATATTGGTACTTTCCCAAACCAAGGAAGATGAAAAAAAGATCATGTGTAAGGTGGTCTTAAGGAGCTCCTTTTCCTTTTCATCTTGGTTGCACCATGTAAAATCACACCACATTTTATAGTGATTTTACAAGACTTGGATGATGGACAATGTGGTATGATGCATTTCAAGGAAGTTGCAAGTCAATGAACAATGATTAGGTAGGAGAGAGAGAGAGAGAGAGAGAGAGAGAGAGTAGGGATATGATTGAAGGATTAAGAAATGGCCTGAAATCCACTACCGATTGGCGTGTGGGGCAAGAATTAGATGAAATGTATAAGAAAGTAGACATGTGGAGTTGCAAGTCTAACCTCGCTTGAAAACAAAAATGAAAAGTTTTAACGCCTTAAAACTTTAATTGTCATTTTTTTTAATCGTCTACCAACTTCTAGTTGCATTTCTCAAAAATGCCTTAGCATTACCAGCTATAAATTTGAGCAACTTTCCTACTTTCTCTATTTAAATTATCAATTAGTTTTGATTTACCAACTCTTATTTAAATTACTTACTAAGCTTATTTTTTAAATAACCAACTTTTCTTTTTCTTTGGTTTTTTTTTTTTTTTTTGGTAAAGGTAAAAGGTTCTTTTTTTTTTTTTTTTGGGTTAATATCCTGAAAAATCTCAAACCGGTACACATGTGACAAATTTACCTAAAACTATTTTTTTTATCACCAAAAACCCCAAACTGGTACATTTGTGACAAATTTACCCTCTATTAGTTTTCATTAAATTTTATTGTCAAATTATTAAGTTAAATGACACATGACAGTTGATTGGTATATCAATTTGGGATTTTACGATCCGTTTGTCACAGTTTACAATTCTTTGATTCTTTTGTGATATTAATCCAATTTAACGGAGGGTATATTTGTCACAAATTGACCAGTTTTGGGTTTTTTGCGGTTGAATAAATTAGTTTGGGAGTAAGTTTGTCATAAATGTACTAGTTTATGGTTTTTTATGGTTAGTCGGAGTAAATTTGTCATAGATATACCGGTTTGGGGTTTTTCATGATCAAAAAAATATTTTTGGTAAATTTGTCATAGGTGTACCGGTTTGGAGTTTTTCAGGGTATTGATCATTTTTCTTTTAATCAAGTTTTCATTCACCTTTCTTTATTATGCCTTAAATTTACTAACTCTTATTTGTCAACCTTTTCTTCAATTAAGCTTTCAACTGGTTACCAACTCTCATTTGAGTTAACTATCAATGTTTGTTTGGTTTTTTTTTTTAATTTATTAACTTTTCCATTGACTTACTTAATCTGGAAAAAAATTGGGAAGTCACCCAATAAATATTGGTAATTTTCTATATGATTACTAAATGTAAGATGATGTTAATAAAAAAAAAAAGTATGGCAAATAATAAGAGAATCGATTCATTAGTCATGACAGAAATTTGGTAATTATAAAAAAGACTTGGTTACTAATTTCTTAGACCCACGAAGAGCTTTCCAAGAAGTACCCTCCAAACGTTCTCCCCACTTTCGGTGTACCATGTGAAATGGAAAAGACTTTTAAAACTTATCTTCCCAGCCATCAACAAAATGGAAAAGTTAAAAGATCAATCATGGAAGGAACCGTAACGACATTATATTGTATCAAACTTCAATTCTTTTCATAAATCATAAAGATACGATATTCATTGTATGATGGATATGTCAAAATTCTTCTTCTTTCTACCTTACCACCAAATGTTCATATTTGTGAGTTGTGACATGATGTTCATTAATAAAAAAAAAAACGGTTATAAAAAAAATCAAATAATAAGGTTGTGTACATTATGTGAGGTGGTGAAAACAAGAAAATAAGAAAACGCATTTAAATAGTAGCTTTGTAAACAATGCCTCTTTGAAGAATGCTGCAGAGGATCAAGACAGACTTTAGAGGACAATTAATCCGGTCTTTTAAATCAATCTCTCCCTTTGGCTTGGAGAACACTTTGGTTAGCACACATTTATTCAAGTTCGTATGATTTTTCTGAACTATAAAAACATGAAGAGCCTCATGTAATTGCTTGATATTTAGAATCATCAGCTCTAACTTTAATTTGAGCATCCATGCAATCACAAGCATCAATTAGTCCTGATCACGTAACCCAAAAAAAAAAAAGAAAAGAAAAATTAAACAAAATTCTTGTATATTTTGAAATTGGGACAAAAGCATTGAAAGTCCTAAACTTATTACAAAAGTGCAATTTAGTTCTAAAATTTTCAAAAAGTGCAATTAATTTTAAACTTGTCAAAAGTATAGTAGAGTCATAAAACTTTCAAAAAGTACAATCAAGTTTTAAAATTTATCAAATTGATCCAATCAATTCCTTCCATCGATTGCACTTTGGGAACAAGTTTTAGAATTTGATTGTACTTTCATGACAAGTTTTAGAATTCGATTATACTTTTATGACAAGTTTTAGAACTTCCAACCCTTTGAAATTTACACAAATAGTCAAACTAGATCGTCAAACACTTTCTCTACACAGAGACAAAACTTGGAATCCCCAAAATGAAGACCTAGCTCATAGCATTAAAGTATGATATTTCAAGATTATTTGTGCCAAAAATCGCCACTTAATTGATTTGTGAGATGACGTGATCAAAACTTGCTAATAATAGAAGTTTTGATTGCCCTTGATTAGGAGAAGGGCTAATAACGTGTTTTTCAAAGAAATTAGTTTTGGATAAACGTATCGTGAGTGTAACAGTTTAGTATGTTTTGTGAGACGAAATTTAATATTGAATAAATGTGTTATGTGAGTAATGGTTTAAAATTTATAATTGTATTAATCGGACGGTAGACAAATAGATGTCAGGAACTAATTTCTTAGAGTCCACAAGGCAATTTTCAAAAAGGACAGTCAAAAGGTTTTCTCTTTGGTTGGTACACCAAGCAAAGTGGAATATACTAACACTATTTTGCCCGGCCATCAACAAAAAGAGAAAAGTTTAAGATCAGTCATAAAGGAATCTCAAACGATCTTGCTTTTTCCCATATATTATCGCATTTCTATGACCTTTCTTGGTAATCTAGAATAAACTATTTCCTTTTAAAAAAATTTGATTTCCTTAGGGGTTAGGAACTAATTTCTTAGAGCCCACGAGAAAATTTCATGGAAGGATGCTCAAAAGCTTATCTTCTTGGTTGGCACACCAAGTGAAACGGAATATACAGTCACTACTTTTCCTAGTCATCATCAAAAGGGAAAAGTTTAAGACCAGTCATTGGAAAAGTTTACAACAACCTCAATCTCTTCATGACCTTGACTTTGAATAATTTGTACCCTCTTTACAATGATTCCAGTCTTCAACAAATCTTGATCTACGTGTCATTATTATATTGTATCAAACTTCAATTCTTTTCATAAATCATGAAGACATGATATTCATTGTACGATGGATAGGTCAAAATTCTTCTTCTTTTTACCTTACCACCAAATGTTCATATTTGTGAGTTGCGACATGATGTATTTATAATAATAAAAAAAAAAAAAAAGTGATAAGAAGCGTATATAATCCCATATCATATAACATCTCTCATCAAAATTTCCTCAAAAGAAATTATATAATTGCAAAGGACAACGATAAATATTTAATCTGAATGCCCATTTTCTAAAAATTACATAGAAATGAATAATTTCATGAATTTTCATTGATTACATCAAACAATTACAAGGGAGGCAAAACCTTACATATACAAAGCTTACAAAGTGATTCGATTTTACATGTAATATGAAAATGAATACAGGAAAAACTCAAAGGAAAGGAGGGAAATACAAAGGAAATTCCTTTACAAGAAAAGAGAAATGTACAAAAGAATGTCAAGTGAATATCCTAGGAGCTAGGTGGGATCATGCAGAGATGCTTGTTATCACAAGCCAAGCGTTTAACATCAATCAAGGCTTCATCTTCATGCTCCTCGACATGAGCTTGTTAAAACCCTTGAGACTCGGGAATATCAGGCAACTCAACTTCAAGCTCCTGTTCTACTTGGCGATAGATATAGTTGATAGACGTGTAGTGTGTCCTAATTTCTCTTTCTAAGTTGAATTTGTTAATAGCGACCACATGATGTGAGAATCTGGAATACCAAATCCCAATAGCACCTCGAATCGCGACTTCAACATGACCAATTTGGTTTTCCACGATGACCTCATTGTGATAATCAATATGGTATAACGCCCAATTGAAGATTGACAGAATCATTTGAAGTGTTAGACTCGTCAATTCTACAAGGGGGAATGGGTCATCAACTCCACTAACAAGGCCCAACTTGGCATTCCCAAGCCATCGGACATGCCATTGGATTAAGCATGGGGTGAGTCTTTTGAGGAAATGGAACCATAGAGAGAAAGACCATAATAGAAAGAATTAATTTCTTTGGTGAAACATACGATTAGGATGATGGTATTTTGTGACATCAATGATCCTCATGCGAGGGGAAAATTCTTCAATGTGAGAAGCGAGCCAAATATGGAGAAGTCCGAATGGAGCTCTAAGAATTCCTCGACCACTTGTTTTGAATTGGTAACGAGATACAAAAGTTATGGCAATGATCATGTGTGTAAAGCAGCTAAAGGTGCATACTTGATTAACAATGTGAGTGAATAAAGGATATATTGTTTTTTGAGTATGCGAGAATATTACAAAGTTGCAAAATATGAGAAGGAAGACATAAGAAATTTAATTCCTAGATTTAGGCTCAAGGCTAAGAAAATGTTGCTCAAGGAATGTATAAGGCATATAATTCGAATTTCTACTAAGAATGGTTCTAATTTTATTAGTAGGGATATTTGGGAATTGACTTAGGAGGGAGATTGGATTTTGACTAATAGGAGGAGTAGTGAAACCTAGGGAAGCCTTGCCTAACCCAATGGTTATCTGAAACTTATCAATTATAGGGGTCACCTCATATTTGCTAAATACAAAGGTATAGGTCATGGGATTCCAAAAATGGGCAAATGCCTTCACCATCGCAATTTGGAGTTTGATCTTGAATAAGGTCTAGAAGAAGCCTATGTGCTTCTCCACGTAACCTTGATGTCTCGGTTTGAGATTCTCCCATATGGCCTTGAGACTCCTTGGCATGGGAATAATGTCCAATTCGGGCATGCCCATCTAAGCCTAAACCTAAGGTGCATTCATGATTAAGGACGTATTGTTGTTGAAATATAAACTGCGTAATTAAAATTAAGGAATTAGAAAAGATAACATCAATAACAATTACCAAAATTAATTAAATAATTAAATTTAAATACTAAAAATACTAACTTAGGCCATAATTGCTAAATTAAATACCGAAACGGGCCTGGAAAATTATTGAACCAATCTAGATAAATAATGCAATCTATCTAGTCTCTAATTTAGTCATTCTAACCACCTAACATGCATAATTAACTAATTAAATCACTAATCTAATCTAACTAACCACATAATCCCTAATTAAACTAAACTAAACACCCATTAAATATCTTTAGCCTACTAAGTAAGGTTTAGTGCATAAACTCACCGGTTTAGCGCGAAAATCGGTTCACCGCGACAGTGGCGTGATGGCGGCCGATAAACTCTGAAGTGGCGACGCTAATGGAGCTTGGACCTAGCCTAAAATGGTCCGCAAACTTCCTGCTCAAGCTGAAAATCAAATCTGCTCAAGGCTAGTCGCAGGCTTGGCTCGAGACTGGGTGAGCTCGGCTTCGACGGGGGAGAAGAATCAGTGGGAGCTACTACTAAGGTGAAGATCGAAGGAGGCAATGCTGAGAACGCGCGGCCAAAGATGGGGAAGAAACGATGGAGTGGGACAGTGGGGTTGACTTCGGACAAGTGGCAGAGGAGTCAACATTGGGGGCTTCTGTGACACCCCGAACCCTTCGCGGGTCGTCACCAGCGCCAATGTTACTCCTTATTACCTTTCTGTCTTTCTCCTTAGAAGATGCGTCGTAATTTATAGACACATTTTTTTTAAAAACAAAACGGTCCCAGCGCGACTCATTAGCGGAAGCAAATTAAATATCACGTCTCTCTCCCTACCAACCATGATACAAATACACACCACTAAACATCAGGATTTTTATAAACATGCCACGACACTTTATTTACATATATTTTCAAGATAGGACTACTCTCGGGTCGGTACATCAAAAGGAAAAGCTAGGACTCAGCCACGTCCAGCCTAAAACCTCAAAAAGAACCCTCGACCATCAACATCTCACGTGTACAATTCCCCCCATCATAAGTGTCGGCTAACTAACTCCCAAAAAGATCCAGCTCCTACTCATCGCGCACGGTCTCACACCCAACCCGGTGCATCAGGCGGTGGCGGTGGCAACATCCCTCGCATCGCTCCATCCCGACGAACATGTACGGATATAAACTCCTGAATAATAGGGCCCCCAGCCAGGCCCACATCGTACATCACTAGACAACGTACTCGAATAAAAGTCAGTCCGGGAACATAGGGACAGTCTATCTCAGCACACTCGACCTCTACATCGGATGGTATCCCGTAAAATGTACCCCGCGTGACGGCAGGGAGCGGCATACTGACTAATCTGAAATGTTATCCCCAAAAGGGGTGAGTACAACCACTCAGCAGATAGGGAAATCCAATAACAACTCAATGCATCAGGCAGATCATACATGCATTGCAGGCGTTACTTACCTTGAAGCCATGCGCATACTATCATGCATCATCATATCAATTTATAACACATACATGTGTATCATCATCGTATCATACATGTCATCATCATCATGACATCATCACATTACACATGTCATATCATATACCATCATCATTATCATCACCATGCATATCATGCATGCCATATCATCATCATCATCATGCATATCATCATGCATATCATATCATCATGGGTGATCATCGTTATTTCACATCACATATCATTATCATCATCATGCATATCATCATGCATATCATATCATCATGGGTGATCATTGTTATTTCACATCACATATCATTATCATCATCATCATGCATATCATATCATGGTTTAACTTCCACTTTTTTTACTTTTCAATTGATCACCACATCACCAATTTCTCAAATCATCAATTTCATCATCCCCTCGGGCAAAGACCTCCGAGGTTCCTCGGCATTCAGCCTCCCAGGCCACCGGGCATCCGGCGCCCCCACATTCCGGGCATCTCGCATCTCAACTAGCATCATGAGGCATTCCCTTCGGGCAGAAACCTCCGACAGGGCTTCCGGCCCCTTACATTCCGGGCATCCTGAATCTCCCAGGGAATTTCAGCAATGTATCTCTATACATTCCGAGCATCATCCGCCATCACAGTCATCTCCTCATTTACCATCATCCATGTTTACCAGTATTTTATTCACATTTTAACATGGCACATGGCATGATATCAAACAAATCATACTAGGCATGACATTCACACATGCATTGATTCAATTGCCATACATATGCCAAGACTTTATCACATGTGCATCTCAATTCAATATTATAGACATATAAAGGCTTTATCACATGTGCATCTCAATTCAATACCATAGACATATCAAGGCTTATCACATGTTCATCTCAATTCAATATCATAGACATATCAAGGCTTATCACATGTTCATCTCAATTCAATATCATAGACATATCAAAGCTTATCACATGTTCATCTCAATTCAATATCATAGACATATCAAAGCTTTATTACACATGCAACATGAATTAATTGAATGGAATCTATGGCCAATGAAATAATTCCTTTTTATTCATTTATTTTATTTATATTTATTATTATTTTATTTTATTTTTAAAATAACTATAAATTCCCAAAATTATCAAAATTCAAGAAATTATTAAACAAACCCATAGGATGATAATTTCTTGCAAAATTCATGGCCAAATTGAATTTTTACAAAACCTCATAATTTTCCCAAAACATCCTATGCTTCTCGGATGAAACCAGAATGCACGGTTTCCGAATAAATTCAATTAAAATATCCATATGGCCTCCAAAAATTATAAAATTTTACTGGATTATATCCAAGATATTTTAGTACAACTTTCATGAAGAACTCCAAGCCAGATTACTTATATATTATTTTATACGACCTCACGAAGCTTCTGGACCCGTTACCGCATCGTCCAGTGCCTCCATCTCCGAAATATTAAGATTTCACCCATCTATTCTCTTTATTTTCCTATGAAATTTGGATATGTTATGTACCAAGGTGTCCTTTACAAGTTTCATGAAGAGATCTAGGTCAAATAACCAGAGTATAGTCCTCATTTTAGTCCTTTAAGTCTCGGGTGTCTCGGAATACATCACCAGAATCATCGTCTTCAAGATCTAGTCCATTTACCAAGCTATACATATTCCCTACAACTTTCATGAAGACATCGAAGTGAGATTCTCAATCAAACCAACATACAACCATGATTCCAGCAAAAGGTCAGTAAAAACTCTCCAGATCTGAGGTCTCCGTAAGATGCAACTTTAACCCCACAAATCTCCATCATTTTCCACGAACTTTCAGTATGTTATAGTAAAAGATGTTAGCTACAACTTTTGTGAAGAAATCGAAGTAAGATTCTCAAAAAAAACCAACATGCAAGCTCAAACAAGTTACTGACTCACACAACCCGAGCAAGAACAGTCACACGACTTAAGAACGAGCCATCCTTACCTCGGTTTTTCGCACTTAAAACACCTAAAATCTAACATGAAATCAACAATACAAGCATGCAAGAGAAGTTAGAGGACTCCAATTGCCTCTAGGATGAACGATCGATGACGTACGGCGGACGGACACGGCGGTTTCCCTCCTCCTCTCTCTCGGCCGCTCCTCCTCTCTCTCGCACACCTCTCTCTCTCTTCCTCTCCTTTGGGCGAGCAAATGGCCGGCCACTCTCTCTCTCTTCCCTTCTTATACCCCCCTAGAGCTCATCATTTGTAATGATTGTTTTGCCTCAACCATGGCCAATGCATGGCCTTCCCCTTTGCCACTTGTACATTGAATTTTGAATTGAATTGGGCTTCTTGGGCTTGGGCTCCTTTATGGCTGGCGATCACTTCTCTTGGGCCTCTATTGGGCCGGTCGACTTCCCCTCTTGGGCCGCTCATCTTGGCCCATTAAAGGCTTAGGCCAAATGGGCTTAAGGCCCATTCGAATTTTGACCTTCTTTTTCCCTTTTTTTTTTTTGAATTCCTTCTATAAATATTTTTAAATTTCCATTTTCAATCTTGGCCAAAGTCTTGGGACATCTTGTCTATTGAAATTTAATTTATAAATCTTATGGCCAAGCATAGATTATTAATCTATCAAATTTAAATTTTCCCAATCGTAGGCACAAATCATCTAATTAAAAGACTAATGGCTAAAGCATAAGCCATGGAAATTTTATCACCTAATTAAAGACTTTAACACACCTTATGGCTTGACTTTGAATTTTGGGATGCCACAGCTTCGTTTGGAGAGGGTTGACGTTGGATGTGGCGTTGGACAGGAGGGTGATGGTGGACCGAAGATGGTGGGTTAAATAAGCTTAAATTCCTTAGCGAAATATCCCAATTCGACGTCCAATTTTGATGAAGAATAAAGCCCATTAAATTTTTGCAAGTCCCCATCACCTAAAGGCTCGGTAAGGAGGCCAAAAATCCCTTCGATTTGGCTCATTCGAATTTTCGTTCTTTTTCGAATCGTTCGAATCGATTTTCCCATAAAAATCTCGGGCTCGCCGAAAATTCTTCGGAGGATGAGTCGATGTTCCTAAAATAAATCGTGACATGACAGAACTTTCAATTTCTGAAATCAGGTTCAAATTCGAGGTTAATTTCAATTTGACGCGATTTTAGCGTGACCTAACTTACTGGGTAGCTTTTAGGAATTTTTGGTGCAATTGACCCGTGGTTAATTATTTTCAAGCTACATTGTATATCTGCGACACATTGGCAATTCTCGGTTGTCATGAAAATCTCGAGGTTTCAAATACGAACACAGGATACGAAAATGACAGAAAAATCAATTTAATGCTGTTTGATAGAAATTTTGCAATCAAGTAGAATCACCCACACATTAATCACATATCTCTATCAAATAGACCTATCTCTGGTCTCAGATCGATTTTGACGGTGTCGTAATGACCCTTGCAGATGAGCACAATCGAGCAGTCGTTTCCTGGTCGAATCCTCGAGTCTATTGCGTTAAAATCCCTTAATAGATTCCCCAAATAGTCTAGTTATCTCATGAGTGATCAGCTTAGAGAATAGCACTATAGGCACATCGATGAAATGCCCAATTCATTAAATTGATAACAGAAATGGAAAATCAGGATGTCATAAATATCTTACCAACTGAACTCATGGCAATCACAAATCACACATCGCATGAAACTTGTAAGGGTTTTGATGTCTAAAGTGAGAAAACTAAAGGCTCAAGGTTTTCATTCCAAAAGATAAAAGAAGTTTACCCACCGCAACTATTGTTAGTCAATGCAACTTTTATCGATTAGGATAAGCAAGTGGAAGAATGGATTACCACAAACATTTACTCGAGGATTCCACCCATGAACCCTCTTAAGGTTCTAGATTAGGCGATCGGGTTTTATATTGTAGTTGTGTGTACGGTGTAGTACTAACTTCTGTAGAGCCAATATAGAAGACAAAACTCATCTATTCTTTGGGTGTGAATTGACGGATAGCATTTGGCATAGTATCCTTGCGCAACATGGGATTAGGGGTTCTCAAGGTGGATGGAATGGGGAACTTCAATGGATGAGTAAGGCAACAAAGGACAAAGATTTGGTAGTGAGACTCCTCAAAGTATTTTTTCTAGAAACAATATATTGCATTTGGAAGAAGCGCAACCATAGACGATTTCAAAATAAATCAACTTTCATCCATATAAAAAAAAAAAAAACTGACATCCATATTATTTTGGCCAAGGTGCACAAAAATATAAGAGGTAGAGCTTCACTTTACCAAAAAATTAAACCTTCTCAGTCAAATGTTGTATTGGCTACTATGTGGAGACTTCTTACCTACATCTGTTTGAATTATTAGCTCTATTTGTAATGTCGGGTGATGCCCCTAAGTTGTTGTACTTATGTTTTATAATACTTACATTTTCAACCAAAAACAAAAGATAATACTATTCATTCGAAGACCGTGAAATACTCAAATACTAGACACAATCCACATTGCGCGGGCATCACGGATTGTCATACAAATCCACAATGAAGAGTGAATAATAAACTTTCATGTAAAAAGAAACCTTCATAATATCGTATTTATAATGAGATTGTAATGTTAACATTGCATCATTAATTTTTTTGGCAACTTATTTATGAAATAGTTAGCGTGATGGTTGACCTCTTTCTTTATTATGGTATAAATAAACGTAATTTATATATGTTTCTTTTTAGTAAACATATTTGTATACTAATGTAAATAATTCTGTTACTATTAAGGTGGAAAATTTCTTTAAGATAAAGGAATACAATTAGAATAAATGTGAAGAGGGAGGGGACGGAGAGGGACGAATTTAATAAACGGGTAGCTTAATGCGGGCAAGGAGAACGGTCAATACCTTTCAACTCAGAAACAACCTTTAGGAAAAAATTATTATTATATATCTATATAGATACATAATAATGCTTGAGCACACATTTTCTACTTTTGAGTTTTCTCTTAACTTTTTTTCCCCAATTTCCAGTGGCAAAGGCAATCGAAAGTGGATCAATTCATATAAGAGGTTAGAAACGGCAACCCAACTATATAAGAGGTTAGAAACGGCAACCCAACTTTAGAAAACTTCAATTTTGTTATTTCTAGTTTAAAAGAAGTTTGCAAGAGATGAATTTTACTGTTTCCTTGGCATCACATGTTGAACAACTTAACAAACTACTAATTTGAGATTACGCTTTTTAATTTTTGTAACGGGACAGATCATACCACCTCCGGATGCACCATTAACACAAAAGCCTGGACACATGACATGATTTCATTGGTTATTAAAGATATCTAGCGACCAATGGGGTGAGCATCGGGTCTAGAACCAGGAACTGGCGTCTTGACATTTATTGATTTAAAAGTGTATCGCCAGCAATTGAAATGTGAGTATAACATCAAATATGATATAAAAAGACTTATCACATGGTAAATATGTGTCGGATTATGCTAAAAAATTTATTTTCATAATAAAAATGTCCCAAATATGATAAAATGATTTTATTTGCGGTAAACATGTACAAACATTTTATTTAAAAAACGCTTTTACATTTACAGAGAATCAAATAATGGTCCTCGGCATGAAGACCCAACAATATAACCACTTAATATAAAAAAATGGTGTAACACAAATTTTTTATTATAAAAATTGATTTTTCGACAAAACAAAAATCAAGTCGGAAATCTACTCAAGAACCACTCACCCCAATTAATCAATTTCCCTGTTCCTCTCCTCTCCTCTCCTCTCCCTAGCCGCCTCTCTGTTGCCACAACACAACCTCGCCGATGCCACTGCTGCCACGAACCCACGTTGCCACCACAGTCACCAAGCCTCGACCAAATTCGCCCCACCGCTCTCTACCCTCTGACAAATAGGCGCTCCCTTGACAAAAAACAGTTCGCAAGCCATTGAACCAGATCTGGCCTTGTTGTCACTGGCTTGATCTTGACAGGCTCGAGGGAGGGATAGAGAGGGGATTGAGGGGAAGACAAGACACTCCATGGTGGCGGCAGTGGCGGCAATGCAGTCTTGGACTGGCGGCGACGTAGCGTCGAGCAGCCATTAACCACATCATGAGCGCGGTGGCGAAACAATGAGTGGCCATTGATTAGAGAGAAAGCAGAGGATGGACAAGAGAAACAAAATTCGAAGAAGGAAAGAAGAAGAGGCAAAATTGAAATCTGGAAATGGAAATCCTACCCCAAAATTCGTTTCTTTTTATGGAGTGAGCACCAAAATGCTATTCCCACGAGAGAGAATCTATTCAGAAGAAAAGGTTACTCCATCCTTCATGTCCTCTGTGCAAACAAGCCCCGGAAACAGTAGAGCATCTCTTCCTTTTGTGCCATTGGACGGAAGCAATATGATCGGACCCAAGACTGAAAGTACAGATTTTGCATCCAGATATTACTAGAATGGACCAAAATGGGTGTCGCAATTTCTTCGAGTCAAGAACTGACTTGCCATCTAACTACTATCTGAGGAGGAGCCCGTCGTTTCTCTGGAAATCCCTGAAATACCTTCGTCTTCCGCTCCCGACAGCCTGATCCAAGTTCAATTGTTGATGCTGTTCTTGCAATGACCGAAAATTTCATAAAATGGAAGCCGGGTGTCGAAACAAGAAAGAAAAAAGCGAGCAAACCAACCTACCAAAAATGGCTGTAATTTAGGGTCACAATATGATGTAATGGTTACTAGAACTCCATATAGATGAGTTATTTGTCGGACGTATAGCTCGGCATATTGTTATGATGTATAGCCCTTTCGAACTGCGAGGAAGTGGGCTGACTTTGTCAGCCTATCAATAATCACCCAAATAGAATTATTTCCTCTTTGGCTTCTAGGCAAGCCCAAAATGAAGTCCATTATGAGATGTTCCCACTTCCATTCCGGAATTTCAAGAGGTTGTAGAAGTCCTCCAAGTTTATAATGTTGTGCCTTTATTTGTTGACATGTTAAGGCAAAAGAAAGTTGGCTCACGTGTCCGATTGTCCCCACCATGCAAATCAACCGATGGATTGGATCATCAAAGCCCATCACAAACGGTCCTGTTTAATCGCTCATGAACTCTGCTCTGAGATTGCTACTTAATGAAATGACTTGTTGTGAGTAGGTGGTTTTATTTATTAAATATCTAGCATATAAGAAATAGGGTAGCTTATTTGTAAATGGATAGCATATTAAATTAAGTTGACATAACGGTGATCTAGTGACATCGAGAATACTTAAGATACCTATGACAGAAAGTGGATAAGAGAGAAGGACAGAGCAAGAGACGCAAAGCTTTTGGGGAATGATTTTCTATATCTCTATTGTATTCTGTGTACAATGCTTTGTAATTATAATACAAGAGATGTATGAATAAAAGGAAAAAGAATATTTTACAAATCAATTAATATCTCAATCTATTCCTTAATTGATTGAATGCATGATCCAGCATATCTTTGAATATATCTTCCAACACTCTCCCTCAAGCTGGTGGTTTGTAGATATCCAAGACTTCTAGCTTGCTTAGAAGATATGCGTGTTGTCTTTGGCATAGAGGTTTGGTGAAGATGTCTGCAGGTTGTTCTGCAGTTCCAATTCCTCTTGTCTCGATGATTCCTTCTTGAATCTTCTCTCGTGTGAAGTGACAGTCCACTCTATATGCTTCGTTCTTTCATGCATTACAGGATTCGTTGCGAGCTTGAGGGCTGCTTCATTGTCACAAAACAGCTTTGTTGGCCCTTTTAACCTTACTCCAAGATCCCCAAGCAATCCTCGTATCCATACAATTTCACATGTAGTTTTTGCCATAGCTCGATATTCTGCTTCAGCTGAGGATAAGGAGACTGTTGCCCGTTTCTTGGTCTTCCATGAAAGAAGGGATTCCCCAAACTTAATACAAAAGCCAATGATTGATCTTCGACTCATTGGACAAGTTGCATAATCTGCATCACAATATGCATTCAATTCCATGTTGCATCTTCTAGATAGAAGTATTCTAAGTCCTAGGCACTTCTTCAAATATTTCACAACTTTCAAGGCAGCATTCATGTGAGACTCCTTCGGGCTATGCATAAATTGGCTGAGAGTTTGTACGACGTATGAAATATCAGGCTTGGTCATAGTTAAATATATGAGTTTTCCAATGAGCTTCTGATAACTTGTTAGATCTTTGAGTATAGGATCATCATTCTGAGATATTCCTCCAAGAAATTCCGCTGTGGTTAATTTTGTATTCTGCTCGATTGGAATAACTGCTGGCTTGCATCCTGATAATTCGGCTTCTGAAACGATCTCCAATACAAATTTCTGCTGACTGAGAGAAATCCCTTGGTCGGACCGAGCAATCTCAATCCCAAGGAAGTATTTTGGTGCTCCCAAGTCTTTTATATGAAACGTGGTATGCAAATATTTCTTAAGACTCCCTATTGCAGTTTCATCATTTCCCATGATAAGAATGTCATCAACATATATCATTAAGTAGATAGATGACATACCTCTAGTCCATGTGAACAAGGCGTAATCATACTTAGATTGTTTGAAACCTGCAGTTGTGAGAGCGTTTGCAAATTTTGCATACCATTGCCTTGAAGCTTGCTTCAATCCATAAAGGGATTTGTGGAGACGATATACTCTATTCTCCCCTTGTCTTCGTAAGCCCGGAGGAATATCCATGTAGATTTCTACATCCAAATCGCCATGAAGAAAGGCGTTATGGACATCCATCTGATGCAATGACCAATTATGAACATCTGCTATGGATAAAAAAGAACGAATTGTGAGGTCTTTAGCGGCTGGGGAGAAAGTCTCGTGATAATCGAATCCTTCCCATTGGGTATATCCCTTAGCCACTAACCGAGCCTTGTAACGCTCAATGGATCCATCAGAGCAATATTTGATCTTGTAGCCCCATTTGCATCCTATGGACTTTCTGTTTTGGGGAAGAGTGACTAATTCCCATGTATGGTTATCAGTCAGTGCCTTTAATTCTGCTACCATAGCTTGTGCCACCATGGATCTCGAGATGCTTTTTCATAACTAGATGGTTCCCTCTCATCCGACATACGACTAATGCAACATCTATGGTCTGACGAAAGCTTATCGAAGCATACATAAGAAGATATTGGATAGCGAATACCTGGTGAGTTAAGTGAAGCATAAACATAATCTTTAGTCCATGTCGATGGTCGTGTAGCTCGCCCGGAGCGACGTGTATGAGCGGTCAGTGGTGGTGATGAGGATTGTCCTTCTTCATTTGTTTCTGATACAATAGAAGCATCCTCCAAGCTGTTTATGTCTACAGCAACATTTTCCATAACCTCTTCTAAAAACGAGTCAGTTGAGACTGGATGAACCATTTCAGTACCTGTCAACGGAACCATTCCAGTATTTGGTGTTGGAGGTGTTGGAAGGATATAACTAGGAGATGTATCCTCATCTTCTAAGACTTGATGGGAACTGTTGGAAGCATCCAAGTCTTCTTGGGAGGATGTGGTTTCACGAAATGGAAAGACACTTTCGTGAAAAACAACATCCCGACTAATAAAAAAACTCCCATGTTGTTGTGTCAAGAACACGATATCCTTTTTGTAGATTTGGATGCCGCATGAATATACATCGCCAAGCACGAGGACCCATTTTATCCCGAGGCCCCATTACTGTAGCATAGCATAGAAAGCCAAAAATTCTTAGATGATCCAATGTTGGCCTTTTTGCATAAAGTAATTCGAAAGGCGATTTGCCATCCAGTATCTGTGTCGGCATCTTGTTGATTAAATAAGCCGCAATAACAACACAATCTCCCCAATAATTCTCTAGGATTGATCCCTGAAATTTTAGTGCTCGTGCGACTTCCAAGAGATGACGATGTTTTCACTCTACTATCCCATTCTGTTGTGGAGTATAAATGCAAGAGCTTTCATGGAGAATACCATGGGACAAGAAAAGTGAACGACAATCATTATTGAAGAACTCTGTCCCATTATCACTACGAACTCGTAGAACTGACTTCTCAAACTAATTCTTGGTCAGTAGTAAAAAAGTCTTTAGATGAGAGGCAACTTGAGATTTCGTCCGCATCAAAAATACCCATGTGGCACATGAGTAATCGTCCACAATCGTGAGAAAATAACGTGAACCATCACGATGTGGGGTGTGATAAGGCCCCCAAACATCCATGTGAATTAGTGAAAAAATGTCACTGGATCGTGTTGTACTGGAAGGAAAGGGAGTGCGAGATTGTTTTGCAAGTGGGCATATATCACATTTAGAGTGAGGATAAAATGCACTATGACCCATTCTTGAATGTATAAGAAAATCTTTATCATTGGCAGACATATTACACAATGATATTTTATTCAGGGGAATTGAAGATAAATCAAAATGACTTGGAAAACTAGTCCAAAAATATAGCCCTTCAGAAAGACTACCCAAGCCCATCAGTTTGCCAATCGAAAGAGCCTGGAAAAAACAGGTGTCAAAATCGAAGAATATTCGATAGGAATTTTCTTAGCAAACTTTGGACACAGAGATAAGATTGAATTGAAATTGTGGAACACAAAGAACATTTCAAAGGGTAATTTGATGACTCAGTTGGACATTGCCGGTCAAAGTGACATGAGTGATGTTCCCATTTGACAGTTGCACAA
Organism: Eucalyptus caleyi; assembly: GCA_014182885.2. Taxonomy (NCBI): domain Eukaryota; kingdom Viridiplantae; phylum Streptophyta; class Magnoliopsida; order Myrtales; family Myrtaceae; genus Eucalyptus; species Eucalyptus caleyi. The sequence continues at coordinate 16,139,001 of CM024476.2, forward strand.
AAATAGGTGTATCTAATTTCTTATGCATATTGGAAAAAATCCCTTATCACAAATAATATAATCACTTGCCCCTGAGTCAATTATCCAAGCCTTTCTTGAAATAGAATTTATTAGGCAATGAGAAATATCTAAAAAACTTCCTCCTTTATTCCCAACATCAATCTTTTGCAACGCCTGCATCAACTGTTGGTATTGTCCATAGGTAATAGGTTGGTCATTATTTAGACCAATTGATCCAGTGACCTGATAGGCTGTAGAAAATTCCTTTTTCTTCCCTTTTTCACCTAGCTTACCATGTAATTTCCAACAAGTATTTACGGTGTGATGCAGACGTTTGCAATATTCACAGTATAATTTACCTCTCCCCTTTGAATTTTGAGCAAAATTCTTTGAAGATGCGGAAAAAATCTGACCATCCGATCCTTTTAGTCCCGAAAGAAACTGGCCGTCCAATCCTTTTAAGGTGGGATTATACCCACCGTCTAATTCAGCGGATTGATACGCCCCTTGTCCACTGTCAGATCTCTGTGAAGCATTTGAGCCGTTGATCCCTTCTCTTTTAAGGGACTTTTTGCCGCCAACAGACCGTGTAACCCTAGCCCTTCTCTCTTCTCTCTCTCTCTCTCTCTCTCTCTCTCTCTCTCTCTCTCTCTCGAGCTAGGGTTTTCATGCTCGAATCTTGCCAGACGCCGCACAGCGCGAGGGCGACGCTGTCGATCCCTCACGTTTGCTTCGGAACCGCGAGCCTCTGGCTCTCCTCTTGGACGGCCAACTGGAAGATTAATCCAAGAGGAGGCACCGACTCCATTGCCAAGATCTGCGAGCGGAAAGTCATGTAAGTTTCATTTAAAATCAGTAGAAATCGTGTAGCCTTTTCCCTCTCTCTGATGGATCTGTATTGTTGGAGAGTCTCTGCTGCTCCCTCAAGCTTTTCCTCTGTCGCTTCGAGTTGGTTCCAGAGAGAGGACAGCTTATTGTAACAAGCTATGACGCTCATGTTTCCTTACTTGAACTCACTTAATTCTTGCATGAGGGAGAAAATTTTGACCCGATCTAACTTCATGTACATTTCTTTTATGTTCTCCCACATCTTTTTTGAGTCTTGCGTCGGAGGGAGCCCGACGGCCACCTCTGGAGAGACACAGTTGCCAATCCACATTCGGATTAGGTGGTTGCATTTTCTCCGGTGCTTGGTCAGTCGCTCGTCCGAAGGTATAGGTATTGTTTTGTCGAGAAATCCGTCTTTGTCCTTCGTCATGAGGGCTCGCCGAAAATCCTGCGACCACCTGGAGTAGTTCTCCGTCCCGGTGAGTTGCAGACTGATTAATTTCAATTCTGGGTTGTCGGCGATTGACACGTACAGCGGGTCGCCGGGCTCTGGTCGGCCGGTGATAGCTGCGATCGGAAATGGAAGAAAATTGGGTGTGAGATTCAGGTAGGGATTCATCCCTGCACCCAATCCGCTAGATCCGGATCCATAACCCGTATTTGAAAGACCCGAGGTAGGGATTTGTCCCAAAAACCGATTCACTCAACCCGCCAATCTGTTCTGAACCGACGGTCGAGTTTGCCCCATTCATGGCTGGTGGACTCCCGTCAGGCTGGGGGTTGCTTTGGCTGCTCCCGGTCCCCGGCAATGATGCATTTGGGCCCGGCCCAACATACCATGGATATGATACCCATTGGTAAGGATGGCCCAATATGGGCAGCCCCATATTTGACTGAGCTGGGTGATACTGCCATTGTAGGCCTTGAACTTGCTATTGGACCATTGGGGTCATGTTTTGTATTTCTTGTGCAGGTGTAGTTTCTCTTGAGGGTTGGGGTTGCGTGTCAATACCAGAAGATGGATTCTCTGGGTGATTCATGGTGAGTATTGATGTTTGCTTCTTCCTTTCTCTAATGAATTTTGATTCCTTCGCTGCTTTGATCTAATTTTTGTAGATCAGGAAGCTTTGACAGGCAATTGATGCGGAAGCGGGATCAAGAGCCAAGCTCTGATACCATGACAGAAAGTGTATAAAAGAGAAGGACAGAGCAAGAGACGTAAAGCTTTTGGGGAATGATTTTCTATATCTCTATTGTATTATGTGTACAATGCTCTGTAATTATCATACAAGAAATGTATGAATAAAAGGAAAAAGAATATTTTACAAATCAATTAATATCTCAATCTATTCCTTAATTGATTGAATGCATGATCCAGCATATCTTTGAATATATCTTCCAACAACCTAGTTGAAGATTTCAACAATTACCTCTTCTTATTCTCTTGATCTGGAAGTTTGTTTTGAATATTTTCAAGGTTGCTTCTATCTAGATGAGGAATTTGATGCTTGTTTGAATTTTCTATTATACATAATGTGTCTTCTTCATACTCGAAGGTTATTCAAATGGATCATAAATTTTTTGGCTGTAATTACTCAGATTCTTTCATTGTGGCACACAATTGGGTCATCAAATAAAGTTTCACTCTCTGGAATTATCCTGTTATGTCTCTCTGAGTTCCCAAGTGAGAGATTTACATGCTTTTCGGGTCAAAGATTCCAAAAATTCAGATCGTGGGAGAATGTTCTTTTCTTCCCCGAGGAGGAGCCATGCAAAAAGATCCCTTCCAAACGGCAGGACCCAAACCACTGGGATTCGCCCCAGTGGCCACCCTTCCAACATGGAAGGGGGAGGTGAGGGGTTCAAATCCCCACCTTCTCAGGGGGGGATAGGGTGAGGACGCGTAAGTTTCAGGAGTGGGTTTCGACTCCCACACCCTGTAAGAGGCAGGGCAAAAGTCTGAGAGTAAGTGTAGAATAGGAATAGAATAGGACTGATAATAAAAAAAAAAAAACGGCGGGACCCAGCCCCCGCTGAAACTCGTGATCTCCACGCGCGACGGTAGCCGAGCTCCGCACCAATAGAGAGCCACAGGCAAAAAATTCACGCCACCTCATCACACGAAATCGAAAAGCGACGATCCGGATCGCACGTATTGCGCCGAATCGCATGGCTGCACCCAATAACTCCCCCCAGCGGGTGGGCCAGCCCTTCGATATAGAAACTGATGCTGTACGTTCGGGGGCAGTGGGGCCCACCAAGGCTGCACGCATTGCATTTGCGAAGGGGGGAGGGGGAGCCCTCGCGCTGATCGCGTCTGGCTGGTGGCCATCACCATATCGACTGGCTGCACGTTTGGTGGTGTTCTTCCCATTTCGTTGCCTCTCTGGAAATCGACCGGTTCGTTTCATTAGGCCTATACATTATCAGAACCGATGTCCAGTCCACGGCATCCGTTGGATATGCCATAAAAAATTCTCGGGCTTGCGACGAATAGAAAGGCGTCTCGTCCCTCGGAAGACAATTAGGTGGTTTAGCTCATTCATGACATTGAAAAAAATTATATGCCCTCGAAAAATTAAACAAAATAATTGTAATGATTCATTCGTGAATTGAGTGGGATTTGATGAGGGCCTCGACGGTAGTCATGTTTCGCATTTGCTAGTGTCTATTCTTTGGAAAGATAATCCTAACATAAAGACACGGGAAGATTGCACATATGTACTTTAATTGGTACCGTCTTTATATTCAACAACATACTTATATAAATATCTATAGAGACGTATCGCATGGAATCGATTTGCAAATCAACTTCATCCTGGCAGGTATGTGATCAAGGTGTAGTTGGTGCTAGTCTAATCGAAACTTCCATACACCTATTTTTTAATAAATAAGACTTTAGTAAATCTTGAGATATCTTTGTGACAGAAAGTAAGAGATGCTATTACATAATCCTTTGCCAGATCGATCACCAAAAGAGAGTTCAAGTCTAAGCCCATCTGTGATATCTAGTTGAAATTACTGTAACTTAAATTTTAAATTAATGGATTAATTAAGATATACAAGCTGCTTCATATCACATCGAATTTATCAAGTTGGACTTCCAACACTTTTTCTCACTAGCACTTTAACAATCTCCTCCTAAGCATGCTTCTCTAATCCATATTTCTTTATGCACCATCTTATTTTAACATGAAGTTCCACATTATTGGTATGTATTGTAGCAACCGTCATAGCAAACTTGAGGCCGCTTTGCTCTAGTTGCCTCTTCTAGATAAACTAAAATGGCATTTCCACGTGAAAACCATGAGATGCACAATAAATGCTAGATGCATTATCATAAGAAGATTACCAAGAGAAAACTCAAGTCCAAACTCTTCAATGTATTCAATTAGATTCACCTTTGCTAAAAAAATTTAAGATAATAAGTATGGGTCAACTATTATATATTAGTTGCTACACACTACGCTAAATTTTCGATATTAGACCTTTTTAACACTATTAACATATGCACTTTAAGACACAAGCTGAAGAAAACCTCGAAGAAAATGTGAGAGATACCAAAACATATATTATAACAGGTTTACTAATAGACTCATTTATGTATCCAAAAGGAATTTGCTAGCTGTCTTGCATGGCATAATCGGCATGATTTGAACGATTATCGCAATTCTTTTATATTTTTTGAATTTTTTTCCTTTTCTTTTCTTTTCTTTTTCCTTTTTTTTATTCTTCTTCCTTCGCCAATTGTTGGCCATGGTCAGGATCCGATGACCTGTGAAGGTAGAAGGAAGAATAAAAAAGCAAATAAATAAATAAATTTCTTCGGAAGTTATTAAAATTATCAACATTGTAGCAAAATAAAAATAAAAATCACAATATCAGTGTCGGTGGTATTATGTAAAACGGCCATGTTGGTTGGACTATCATGTCAGCAATTTCTGAACATGGATTACATTGAAAAATCATCTAAATATTTAAAACTAAATTTGGCAAATTCAAAAATTTAAAACTCAATTTGCCAATTTACGATATGTTTAAATTGTCAGCACTCCGCGTGAGTCGCCAATCAACTAAAAAAGTGCAAAGCATTCCGTCAGACTTTGCATAACTAAAACTGCAGCCCCAAAAAAGATCTAATTTTTCTTTTTATTGCTTCACGAAAAATCTGTCTGTACATCTCTTGTCTGCAGTAACCGAATCAATATTCACATTCGTAGAAAAAGAAAACGAGTCAATTGAATCAGAGCCCTCGGATTGAACAAAAAGAATCATCCAAGAACCCTGCTCTGTTCTAAGCTATGCTGACTCTGCTTTCGGAATTGGGACGAACTCCGACCATCGAACGGTTACCCAACCCTCGGAGTGTTCCCAATTAGGCCTCTCGTGGTTCGCCCACTCGCCTTCCCGGTCCATCACCGATTAACAATCCGACGAGATCTCCAACGCAGCAGCATCCTCTCTAATGAATGACGGATCAGAATCCATCTCCGAGGAGGGCGAAAGCGAGCCCGACTCCCAGTTCGTTCTCGACCATTGCATCACAACCCAGTCTTGGAAATCGAAGTGGCACCTTGGAGAGGAATCCGCGAATTCGACTACTCCGTAATCTCCTACGACCTCCTCGTCGTTGATGCAGTCGAGGGCAAGGAAGAGATGCTTCAAGAGCATACGGACGGTCCACACCTTCTTCGGGTTCTTTGCGAAGCACTTCATCAAGGAAAGGCCTACGAACTGAAGAGCACGATTTGCGGCGAGGATACGTCCTTCCCGAAAATCTTCATGGCGTCTTCTGACCCTTAACCCTCTCTCTCCCTCTCTTTCGCTGTCTCCAAATGCATCGGACGGACCACGTTAGCTTGGTTGTCGGATGAACGCGAGCTGAGGGTCCCGCCACGTTTGGACCCTCTTACTCATGCCATTGTATTTTGCTTTACATCAACGGTACGATAATTTTTTCCCATTTGAAGTAGTTTTTCTAACAGAAAAAAAAAAAAAAAGGTATTGAAAGTTATTCAAAAATATTAAATCAATTATGAAACGATATTAGGATAAGATAATCATTTACGTCAAATTAACTATGTTAATAATCATGATGCTAATACTTATTTATGTAGGGATTGCAATACCTAAATATAATAATACATTTTTTAATATAATTTCAATGGCCTACGAGATGGTGATTCGATTAACAGAGTTTCTTCCTTCTTTCCTATCCTCCCTAGGATCTTGAACTAAAGTTTTAGATGATAGCCTAATTATACTTAGCAAGAATTAGGTAATGATCGTATTGCAGAGTTCAAATCACTTGCATTTTATAATGAGTGGAATTTAGGTTATGCGAGATATGGATTTCTAGAGGAAAGAGTAGATATTGTCGGATAACATATGCGCTATTTCCCGCCTTTAGTACGCAATTAATGGACGAGTCTAGACAAAGGTTCAGTTTCGGGCTTCTTAACGTTCGATAGTTCATATGGACATCAGAATTTCTGCTGACAAATTACACATACAGTTTAGTAAAAAGTACAAAATAATGATAATGATAATGATACTAATAGACAAGTGAAAAATAGAGAAGTCTAATTTGATTATGTGAGCAATCATCTGGCCCAGTTCGTCGTAATAACAAATCAATTTGCGCGCACCCAGCTTGTATTCAATTGGCACTACACTGGTAGCCTCGCTCAGCACGTTGACCACCATAGCTTTGGCACCGTCACAGAAATCTTTGAAGTCTCACACAAAGATCAATGAGAATCACGACCTCCACTACAATCCAGACCGAGGTCACGCAGCGTCGATCTAGACATTTTCCACGATGTGTGACTGTTAAAGCTATCATCCAGAGTTAGCATTTGAATGACGACTCCATCAGAGGAGGAGAAGACGGTGAAGGTAGTAGTGCTGGCGAAGATGGCGCTAGGGGAGTGGACACCGGCAGGGAGGGTGATAAGTGGGTTTGTTTTGCTGGGGAAGGAAGTTTATTCTCGTCATATCTGCTGCGTGAGGGGGTAAGGTAGTCCTTTTGCTCGCGCATTTTTGCCATTATAAGATGCGAAATGATTTTCAGAAATGGATGAGGCGAAATTGAATAGATGCAAAACCAGAGCCCGACATGTGTGGCGTCCAACTTGCAATGATTACCCGAATCGGGTCATTAGCAAGCTAATGAGGGTTGCTGCCCAAATTCCAGACTTGTTTATGACGTGTCAATTTTTTTTTTCCTACCTTTTTTTTCATTTTGTTTTTTTTTTTTTCAGATTTCCATTTTGCTAAAAGCAATTAAGATAATGGGAGCTTGGGAGAACGATATACGTATTTATTAGACTAAAATCACGGCTGAATCAATTTGCACCCATCAATATGTCCATTTTTAGATACTTTTGAAATGCCGTATGGATACGGTCTCAGTTGTATAATTCATAGATCACTATCAAATAGTAATGAATTCAAATGAATTGATGAATGTTAAATAAAAAAAAAGATAAAATGTGAATGTCATTTTAAACTTATTGTAAAGCCAGGAGAATTTTACCCTAAAATTTCAACAATTAATGGGCAAGAAAAACGGAAATTATTAGATAGGAACGAAGAAAACTTGTTCTGCGTTTTGTTGGCTTGAAATATATTTTGGCAAAGTGGACTTGGGACTCAAAAGGTCAAACAAAAAGGCGATAATTGCCATTTTTATCCGACACTTTAATATTTCGTCTCCCTTCAATTCTCTCCTGTTCGAACACTTGCGTCACATATTGAAGTTAATTTCAATTGTTGATTAGATGACGTTGTTACATCCAAAAAGAAAAAAAGAGAGTAGGACCTGAAATATACATGTAGAAGATAGAATACATTTGATTCATTTCAAAGCCAAATCAAAATGCATAAAGGACCACAAAGGCCATTTATGAATTTCTTCTTAAATTAATAAAACTCTCTAATTTTTAAACCATTTATAAAACACCTTAGAAAATTAAAGGGAGATGGGCGCAAGTAAAAGAGCAAAACGAAAGAATATGGTGTTAGGGAAATCCCTTATGATGTTTTGAAGATGACAAAATAAATCAAAGGCTACTAATATGTTTGATGGTTGAGTAATAGACCATGCAGATGATAGAACATGTAAAGGATATTATCAAAGTCAGAAGACGGCCAGAAGACTGAACGTAACATATGTCCAGATTATATTTTGAAGATTTCCAGACTTCTGAGTCAAAGTCGAAGACCGCGACTCAAGACTCAAAGTCTGAAGATTGCCAGACTCAAGACTCAAAGTCTCAAGACGCAGAGACTTTAGTGTCAAAGTCTGTTTCTACATCGTAAGTCCGTCAACTTTGACTAATTCTAGACCGAACGTGAATGATGAACCAGAAGACAGACTCTATACTGAAGCTGAACCAGAAGACAGACTCTATGCTGAAGCTGAACTGGGTATAGACCTTAAAGCTAAATCTGTTCAGAAGCAGAATATGCTCAGACTCAGATTGTAAAGTCTATCGCACTCAGATTCAGATTGTAAAGTCTATTGCTCTCAGACTTTACATCAAGACTTGACAGATCGTAACTCAAGCCCAATCATATAACGGCTAGTGATCTGGTTTGGATTCCACATCAAGATTGATTTGATTAATTCAATCTAATTGATTGATGATTGGATCTTGAAGACAAGAACTTTCTATACGAAGAAGCTTTACTTATGGAAACCAAGATTTCATTTGTATGGGCGATCGGAATCAATTTGGGATTCTACATTTGTCACTCAACGGCTACTAAATCTTCTAGATACAGAGCTGTCTAATGGGTATATTGGAAGACGATTCTCCGGGATACTGTCCAACGGGTAGTTTGGAAGTGGAGGAGTATTTAAGGAGATCATGGACCGATGAGCAAGTAAGAGACGGAGCGTAGAATTTATAATTCCAAAGTCTGAGCGACCTTCGATCATATACTTGTCTTTGGAGAGCTTAAACGTTTGTGATCATGAGAGAAATACCAAAAGAGTGACTTAGTGAGATAGTGTGATCTACTAAGTGTTTGTACTCAAAGTTATAATCTCTTGTTGATTGCATAGTGGAATCCAGCCAAGAAGGCTGTTAGCATGGGAGAGTGGACGTAGGCTTGGATTAAGCCGAACCACTATAAATCTTGTGTTCTTATTCTCTTCCTTAACTCCTTTGTTTGAAGTTTATTTTATTCCGCATATATTTGCCAAGATTTATCTTAAATACCTATTCACCCCCTCTAGGTGTTCATACTAGCACTCTCAATTAGTATCAGAGCCAAGTGCTCGGTTTATAAAAGTGTTTTTACTTTTGAGCTAAAGATTCTTTATGGCTAGTATGTTGGCACCAGGACTTATGGAAGGGCAAAGCAACACAAGGCCACCATATTTTGATGGAAAGGAATACGACGTATGGAAGAACAAAATGAAAGCATTCCTAAGATCCAGAGATCTCTTACAATGGGATGTTGTGGAAAGAGGAATCAACCCCATTGTTGCGTCGACATCAAATAAGAATGGCAAAGACAAAGAAACCAAACCCCCCGCTCCTATGTCTCGGATAGAGATGTCCAAAAGAGAAGCGCTTGATGCAAAAGCATTTATTCTTTATATTGCGCTTTGTCTCTTGCTGAATATAACAGAATCTCTTCATGTGAAACAGCAAAAGAAGTTTGGGATAGACTTCATGTTACATATGAAGGGACCGATCGTGTAAGAGAGACAAAAGTAAAACTTTCTTCTCGGCAAATATGAATCCTTCAAGATGAAGCAAGGAGAGTCGATTGGAGATATGTTCAACCGTTTTACAGAAATTGTAAATGGTTTAGCATATCAAGGTCAGCCAATTTCTTCTCCAATGAAGGTCAACAAACTCTTGCGAGGTCTCTCAAAAGATTGGAACCATGTTAAGACCTCAATCCAGGAGACTCAGAGGATCATGCCACTCTCCGTTGATGAATTGATTGGCACTCTTCAATCCTATGAAGTGGAGCAACTCAACGATGAAGATCCCGAAGGTAAGAAGTCCATTGCTTTAATATCTAATGCTGTTTTTGATGAAACAGACTCAGAAAATGACATGGACGATGAAGAACTTGCTTTTATGATTGAGAAAATCAAAAAGTTGAGTAGAAAAGGAAGCAAATTTAGTGGAAGAAAAAAATACAAGCAGAATGGCCAGAAAACAACAATAAAAGAAGATGATGAGCAAGAAAATATATGCTTGACGGCACATTCAGAATCTGAGTCTGACTTAGACACAGACTCAGAATCAGAGTCTGACTCAGGCATAGACTCAGAATCCGATGAGGAAATCGAGGTAAGTCATTTAGAAATTCTTGCCAAAGTTTCAAAGTATATAAATATTCTTTGCTTAAATCTCAAATCTTCTCTTAAAAGGATCTCCGAACTTAAAAGGAGAATTTTCGACTTAGGCAACAAGATCTTTCTCAAAAGAAAATTTTGAAATTTTGCAAAAAGATTTTCTACAAACAAAAGAAAATCGAGATTTGCTTGTTAAAGAAAATGATTCTTTGAAGAAAGAATTTTCAAATATTTCAACAAGATTTTCAAATGGATCAAAAACATTAGAGCATATCCTTTCTATACAAGTTCCTTACTATAATAAGTCGGGACTTGGTTTCATTAAAGAAAATGATTCTCTAATTGATTTTCCCAAAGTTAAGGAGAGACTTAGACTTGCGTACAAGAAGCATTTTCAAAATATCTTTACAAAACCTGTTGGTCTAAATGCCCTTAAGTGTTCAAATTGTGGAGATTTGGAACATTTTGAGAAAGATTGTCCTAAAGTCTGGAGACCTATTAAGAAAATTTGGATAAAAGCAGCATATTCTGCTAACTCTCATGGACCCAAGAAAAAATGGGTACCAAAGAAAAGATGAGTTATTTTTGCAGGATATAAAGAAGAAAGAAGAAAGAGGATTTGGTAAGGAATTTTTTATTCTCAATTTGGTTTGAGTACACAATTTAAAATTTCTCATTATACTTGATATTCGATATATCCTTGGTTGATTGAGACTTTATAATGATCATATTTTGTTTCATTGAAGAAAGAATCGTATAATTTGTTTGCGATTCATAAGTTGAGATTTGATATCATGCTTAAGAGACAAATGAATTTATTTGGTTTGATTTTATACTCTCGATTTGATTTAATACATGTGATTATTTGAGATAATTCAAAATTAGTTTGTCTAATTTTATACTCTCAAATTTAATCATATTTTGCAAAGTGAAAATCTGTTTTACGTGACGATGCAAGATATTCTTAGATATTCAAAGATTTTATTCTCTCTGTTTTTATCGTACTATGACTAAGTGAGAATTTATTTTTCAAAATATCATTGTGCATAATATTCTTTCTTTGAATACTCTGTTATGATGAATTAAGAAAGAATATTTGATTATGGAGATTTTCTATTTTGCTCTAACGTCAAGGAAGGATCCAAATTGATGGATACCAAAAAGGGAAATGAGTTGATTGCAGGAAATTCTTTAAGGGAAGGATGATTGCGAATCTATGCAAATTCTGGTGCAATCAGAAAATATCTCCTGCGACAATTGGTAATGATTTTTTTTTTTTTTTTATCAATGGTATATTTGAAACATATACCTGGGTAAGAGAAATTTTTTTCCCCGCCTTGCAAATTTCTACGTGCATTTATCATGATTTTGGATGATTGTTTATTGCGAATATCTTTTGTTATAATTATAAGGTATTGCAATTTTGGCACGTGACAGAAATATCTATTTTTCTTTTGCAAAATGCATATCTGAAATTTATGCTCAAGGAAATCTCTTTGATCTCGAAAGATATTACTGCATATTCATGGATATTCTTGCTATATTCTTAGAAGATATATTATATCTAGCAAGTTTGATTCGCAAATCAAAGGAAGATATTACGTGACATTTTTGCAAAGATTATTATCTGTTATATAAGAATTTGTAGGTCACAAAAGAATCTTTCATATGGATTTTGGAAAGCTCAATCAGAAAATCATGGAGATTCTATACTATCTTTTGGAAGTTCAAAAATTCTATTCCTTGTGCAAAATTTTTGCTTATTGAGGAAATCCCTTATGCATCGTACAAAAGGTTGAGTAGTTCTGAATTTTAATAATTGATAATTTTATGCTATTCAATTTATCTATTTGAAAAAAAGGGTATTATATATCACGTGGATATTATTACAGCTTATTTGTGCAAAAAGTTTGTTAAGTTTATGCAGGTTGAATTCGAGAAGAGCTTGATCGAAGAAAATAAATTTTTGCCTCGAATCTCAAAATACAAGTGATCGTTGCAGATGTTGTTGCTACAAATAAAATACTGGAAAAATATTCTGTTCAATGTGCACAAGCAACAATTGTTTCTATTCGCAAATATTGTCATGATGACAGGGGGAGAAATCAAATCCAAAAGAAAAGGAAAAGAATCGTGATCATCTCAAAAAGGCAACAAATTGAGGGGGAGCTTTGATTAATTATGGAAAAATCTTTTGGAAATTATATGTCATTTTATATTCTCTACGTGAATCTATTGTTATTGCTTTTTTATTATGACAAAAAGGGGGAGAAGATATGAATATGCATGTGTTGATTGGTTAATATTATTTATTGCATAATATTGAGCTGCGATTATTTTTCTATATATTGTTATGCTCAATTTATTTGCTATCTTCTGATATCCTTTGATTTAAAAGTATGTTTACAAATCTGCATATTCAGAGATTGTTTTGTCATCATCAAAAAGGGGGAGATTGTTAGGGAAATTCCTTATGATGTTTTGAAGATGACAAAATAAATCAAAGGCTACTAATATATTTGATGGTTGAGTAATAGACCATGCAGATGATAGAACATGTAAAGGATATTATCAAAGTCAGAAGACAGCCAGAAGACTGAACGTAACATATGTCCAGAGTATATTTTGAAGATTTCCAGACTTCTGTGTCAAAGTCTGAAGACTGCCAGACTCAAGACTCAAAGTCTGAAGATTGCCAGACTCAAGACTCAAAGTCTGAAGACTGCCAGACTTTAGTGTCAAAGTCTGTTCTACATCAGAAGTCTGTCAACTCTAACTAATTCTAGACTGAATGTGAATGATGAACCAGAAGACAGACTCTATACTGAAGCTGAACCGGAAGACAGACTCTATGCTGAAGCTAAACTGGGTACAGACCTTAAAGCTAAATTTGTTCAGAAGCAGAGTATGCTCAGACTCAAATTGTAAAGTCTATCGCACTCAGATTCAGATTGTAAAGTCTATTGCTCTCAGACTTTACATCAAGACTCGACAGATCGTAACTCAAGCCCAATCATATAACGGCTAGTGATCTGGTTTGGATTCCACATCAAGATTGATTTGATTAATTCAATCTAATTGATTGACGATTGGATCTTGAAGACAAGAACTTTCAATACGAAGAAGCTTTACTTATGGAAACCAAGATTTCGTTTGTATGGGCTATCGGAATCAATTTGGGATTCTACATTTGTCACTCAACGGCTACTAAATCTTCTAGATACAGAGCTGTCCAATGGGTATATTGGAAGACGATTCTCCGGGATACTGTCCAACGGATAGTTTGGAAGTGGAGGAGTATTTAAGGAGATCATGGACCGATGAGCAAGTAAGAGACGGAGCGTAGAATTTATAATTCCAAAGTCTGAGCGACCTTCGATCATATACTTGTCTTTAGAAAGCTTAAACGTTTGTGATCATGAGAGAAATACCAAAAGAGGGACTTAGTGAGATAGTGTGATCTACTAAGTGTTTGTACTCAAAGTTGTAATCTCTTGTTGATTGCATAGTGGAATCCAGCCAAGAAGGCTGTTAGCGTGGGAGAGTGGACGTAGGCTTGGATTAAGCCGAACCACTATAAATCTTGTGTTCTTATTCTCTTCCTTAACTCCTTTGTTTGAAGTTTATTTTATTCCGCATATATTTGCCAAGATTTATCTTAAACACCTATTCACCCCCCTCTAGGTGTTCATACTAGCACTCTCATATGGTTCATCTAAAAGCCGTATTGGAACCACAAGAAATGAAAAATTGTCCGAGTGCCACTTAAATTGTCTGAGTGTCACTTAGAACCTTTAGTTCAAATTATCCGAATGCCACCTAAAACTTGTTGCTACGTTAAGTCCTTAAATTATACATTTTCAACATAAATTTTGGACGTAATCGAACCGATTAAAATATTTAGGGCTTAATTATGCATATATTTATAAAAATGCAACATCCGATCGAATTAATTAGAAGATTTAAAAGTGCGATTCGATTCTGTACATAAGGGACTAGCCTCATCGTTGACTTAACCACCGGCTCGCTTTGATTAAACAAAGAGGGACGGAGGGAGACTGAGAGTGAAAACCTTGAACCGGAAAATGCCACCTGCACATCACATTCGTAGACCACACTCGGTCCATTTTGAGCACAAGCCTTTTAACTTTTGATGGGGTCAAATCATGCAACAAAACAAAACATGCAAGGCATAAAACTTCATGTTATTTTCTTTTTAGTACATTCTTAAAGGATGCTCATGAGTCAAGGCCTAAGGGTAAAAAAAGAGGGAGCATCGTGGGAGTTTTATTGTGATGGGATTGGAGTTGCAGCTTTGTTCAGACAGCAAGTTGCTTCCTTTGAGGTAAGTTGTTGTCGGAGCAGGTAAGATTACTGGCAAGGAAGCAAGTCCAATCTATGCCTGCATATTTAAGGTAAGTTTTGGTGACGCGGTGCGGTGTCCTTTCTTTCTAGACTTTCCACTTCTTTTCTTGTAAATGGCAGTCTCTTGGTCCTTGTTACATTTCCATTATAAAATTTGACTTCTCTATATGAACAATGGAGTCCAATTGATGTTTTCTTGGCAAAAGTATTCGGGCAGCCCTTCATGGTTTAGTTCTTGCTCTAGCCGTAGGTTTCCCAGCTTAAATTTGATACAATTTTATAGCAGAAGAAGTCAATTGCTGAACTGTTGGTTCTGGGCATGGATAAGAAAGCGAGACTGGAATGAATAGGGTCCAATTTTGAAAGCCAGGCTCAATGCAAAACTATCAATTTATTGAGCCATCACAAGATTCAAGATGAAGAGGTCATCATCTCTTGATTTGGATGGTAAAGCTCTGAAGAAGTTTTGGCTTGAGACTCTTGTAATATTCCCCGACATAGCTGAGGCATGTTTACTATTCTTCTGGAGAAAATTAACGATGTGTGAAGATCGATTCAACGCTTTCCTTACTAGGTTGGTTCAAATTGTTGTCACTTAGGGTGGACAGCAGGAACGAGTGCTGCTCATTTGCCACAAGCTATTTGTATTGACTGCATATGCTTAGGCACGTCTAAGAAAGGAATTATGCCTGTCAGCATCATCCATTTGCAATAACTCTGATTGATCTGTTTATCCATATTATTCTGTTTCTAGGACTACAATTTGTAGCAGGCCGATGTGTGGACCAATAGCCATGGAGCCATTATTGAAAGTGTAATGAAGGCAAGCTGTCCAGTGATTGAACATGGTTGAGCAATTCCTGGTTTACTGCGGATTCTTGTACGGACATCTACTTTCTAGTGTATTTGCTCATATATAATAGGAATATTACCCATGAGTTTGCTTTATAAACTGCAAGGTTCCCATGGGAGCCCAGTTTCTCAAACTTTTCTTCCTCCATTAATTCTTGTCAACACTTCTTTTATAGAAATGGTACAGTTTAGGTTCTTCCCAAAAGCTAAAGTTAGTAGCTAGGATAAAACGGTTAAATTTTCATGGAATTGTGTCTAGAGCTCATTATGTGCATGACAAATGTCTGTCCGAGTCTGACAAAAGATGAAAGCTGCATAAACCAAATGAAAGAACAGAGAGCAGCAACTTAGCAAAACGATATCATCTATGAGAAGAAAACACATCCTGCCAGTGTTCCTCATTCATAAAAGAGTACTCCTCAACAAAATTATTCAGTAAATCTAGATATCTAAAGACAAGTTTCATGTTGAGGAGAATTAATGAAGAAATTGCAGACACTTAATTATTCCTGATCAATGCTTGGCAAAATTGCAAGTAATGATAGCTTTCCCAGAGCTAGCAATTGGCCGCAAGCGAATTTTAGAATAGGTTGCAAATGCCAGTTGTGCACCAACAAGAGACATGCATTTAGAAATCAGATGGATGAAAATAGCAAGAGATATGTACATATGACGGTCAAGAAGATAATTCCAAGAGCATTCAGAAGGCACTTCACCATCGAGAGCTCCTTTTGCTCCCGGTTTAGGAATATATATGGCTCTTAGAATGGAAGTTCGAGAAAATCCAGTCCTTGAAGTAGAATGTCTTCATAAGCCAAGCAGTGAATCGTCCATGAAAGATGGACAATGGTATTTGTAGCCAATAGTCACATCGTGAACTGCATTAGAGGAAAGAAGCTTACTCAAGCTGGACGGGATAGAAGATAGGACTACTTCACACGTCATTCATATTTTAAATACCTAGTAAGAGTACCATTTTTGTCTGTCTTTCCCTCGAACAAGATTTTCCATACTGTTTTCTTCTCAATTCAGCTAAATATGTAGGGACTACAATTTAATAATGTTCTCTTCTTCAGTAATAGAAGAAATCAAGACAATTTCATCCCCTACATCATTTGGGAAAGGAGAAAACTGTAATTTCATCTTCTTCATGTCGAATCTTGAACCTAGTGCCTATTAAGATATAGCTTCTCAAGTTCCACGTGGAAAAACTGATGAATTTGCTTCAGCATTAGAAACTCCTAACTTGGAGGAATCCTGAAACCAATGAACAACCTTCACCAGCCATCAACATTTGCTTCCTGGTTAGGACTACCGATTAGAAAAGTACTTTTGGATCAATTTATGTGGAAGCTTTGAGGTCAATATTGGAGGTCCCTATCATAAATATAAACCTGCCACTTCCTTAGTGAAAACAGATGTAAATATAAGACAACTTGAGTCAGGAGACACCCGTAACTCCTGCAAGCATGTGTCACGACCAAGAGGTTTCTGCAGCTAAAGGGCCGTGCCTTTCTGTGGAGGACCTCCTACAGTCGCTAGGATTCCCAACAAGACTTCTTCTGGAACGTCTCAAGAGCGGGCAATACGGCAATTGAGCCAAATTTTGGAATTCTCCTCTCATTACTGTCGGTAGTTTGTAGGTTTGGCAGTGCGATTTCGTCCACTAGATGAAAAGCCGATCAATAGATGTAATCAGAGGGCTTCTAGTATAAGAAGGGGTGCCCTCCCTCTCATTTGTATCCATCTAACCATTTCAGCAATATAAAGGCTCATTTTTTTCTAGAGCTTCTCTCTCTAGAAACTTTCTCTCTCTACGATCCGGGTGAAGTGAGCGAGTGTGCGATCGATCAAGCAAGGCTTGGTTTAGGTGATCCAAAAGTGTTTGAGTTGCCGCACGGTCACGATCCCAATCGATCGGCCTATGACACATGCATAAAACCCTTTCTGTCTTTGGAAGCAACATATTTTTAAGATTGGTAGGCTACTTTCAGCAGCATTTTTCTTTTTTAATACTTTGAACCCATTTCTGCTTAATGCAGTGAACATTTTAAGCTCAAGGCATATGGGGTCAGAGAAAAAACATAAAGCTCATCTATTTGTCGGTTGAATAAAAGGATTCATTATCCAAATGCACAACAAGACGCCTTGTCGATATTGTTATAAGATGCTTACATATATAGACAATACATAAGCCTCTTAAAGCAGTGAACACATTCACCATTTTGAAACTATGGGAAAATAAAATCACCCATTTCAATGGAAAGATAAGGGTATGTCAAAGGTTTCTCATGATGTGTATGTTTCCCTACTCTCTACAAGACCCTCACACCCAGCACAATCCATAATCAATCACAAACATAATCTCTTTCAAATAGTAATAGCCTAACAGACATTTATTTTTACCTAACACCCCTATCTTTTAATTACTCCTGCAACTGTCTTTGAGCCACTTGCGTCCCTAGCGTCCTCAATGGCGTGGACCTTCTCAAGGCTATATTCCTAGCCAACTGCTTCCAATTGAAAAATGACTGAAAAATTGGATCATCTCCTCCAGTGTTAGGCCTCAAGTCTCCAGCATTATTTTGTAGAAGAGAAACCATGAGATGCATGACACTGCCACGAAGAAGAAGGCAGCCTTGCCATGGATGATTGCCTTGTCCAGTGGTAAGAATGTCGGAGCAGAAGAATGTCATGTTAAACACATTTCTATTCTGGTCACCTTCATATGCTTAGAAACTCATTGAGGGAACAAAATCAGAAAAAAAAAAAAAAAAAAAAAACATATCAGACCAGAAAATTTTTCTAATAAGAGAACCTAAATTACAAAAATTTTAGGATTCAAGTGCATTATTATAAAAGTTTTAGAATTTATGCTTCAATTTTTTTTTTTAACCTTAAGTAACTAGTGGCATTATGGCTTGCTAAGCGCAAGAAAGTTAAAAGAATGATTTTCACATGAAAATTACAGAATTCTCTGCACGAAAAATTGTAAGATGATAGGGAATAAGATTTTCATGTTTCGCATTCCCATGCTTTCACATTCTACAACTTGTTTCTACTCTACATTCGCATATTTCAATTAATTAATTATTCAATAGATGAGTCTACCTGATTGTTTGATCCTAATCTATTTATTTTGTATTTTACCAATAAGTTTTTCGAGAATTCAGTTGATTAACTATTTTTAATAGCTTGGAAATTCACTACATCAATTACAAAGTACTCATATTTAGTTGAGGTATTCAACTAGAGAACTCTTCATTATTAATTGACGCTACTCTTCGTTTCACATTACCATTCACGGCCTCTCGAATATTTGTTCTTATATAGGACGATAACTATATTTAAGAACAGTTTCTCTATATTAGTGTGTTCTTTAACCTAGTCGTATCGATATTTTTCTGTATGTTTTTATTTGACTAAGTACTTTTCTAAACTTAACACTCCTCGCGATTTATTTGTCTAAAAAAAAAAAAAAAACTCAATTAAACTTTCCTTCAGTTTGAACCATTTTCCAAGAGAGATATTCTTTTTATATAATTAGTTGCACAAATATATATATAGATATATTCAAGTGTGTGACCGTAATACATGTTATGGTGACTAGAGGAGAAGAACTTAATGAACCCGAATTTTAGATACAATTAAAGACAAAACGTACTATCAACCAAATCACATGCTCGCATACTACAGAGCAAAATGGGCCGCCAACAATTTGCTTGTAAAAAATTTGGATGCCCATGCCAATTCATTTTGGCATACTTATGTTATTTTTATGTATTTATTTTATATTTAACATTACAAATCCTTTTTTGAAAAAATGTCCCCATTCTTACTATCATAACAAAAAATTCTATTGCTTAACCTTCCTCTTTTATTTGGATGCGTGTAACTTCTTAGAAATAGCATGTAACTCCATAGTAGTGAGAAGAGCCAACAATTTTAGTACTAAAGCATAGATATTAATATTCTCAATCTTTTCTTGCAGACTAGACACCAATTCAATCATGTTCACCTTCATTCTTTTTTCTATTTATATAATATCACATGTCGTAACAAAGTCAAATTTCTAAGAATTGATTAACATTACTTTTTTTTCATGCTCGACAAATTAATTTTATATATTACTTTAAATTTAGATGTTTTTAGATGTGACGTTTGTAATTATACTAACATTTTAAAAGGTTCCTCTTAAATATTTTAGTCACTGTACTTGTTTTTATCGAGAAATTTTGCTCTAAACTCATTAAAACTAAATGCACTTAATGAGCAAAGAGCACTTTTATTATCATATATTACCCATCGATTTTCCTATACTTTTTACTTTTCTCTTGACAAAGCTTTCAAAATATTATTTGAGAAAGAAGAACATTTTCATTTAAAAATGAATGAATTTAATGTGCTTAAAGTCAATTTTGATATGATATATTAGATTTTTAGCCTTTATAAAAAAATATAATTAACTGATTTCAATGAGTGTTTAACTAAAAATACACTTTTAATAATATCATTTAGATTTCCATATCATAAATACAATCAAAGCATGTTTCTTCTTTTCAATAAACTTGGTGGAGATAGACCCTATGATCGACAAGGCTAATGAGAGATTTTTCTATGATTTAAAAAAGTTGAATCTTTTCCCCCTTAGAGAGTAGAAAGCTTTTATGAACAAAGAGAAAGTGTTGGGATCAGGTAACTTAAAATAATTTGAATATGGAATTTAAAATTAGATAAAATCTAATCCCAATCACTTTGTTACCAAAAGTTATCCAAAATACTTACCTACATGGGGCGTTGCTTCAGAGAGGATAGATTGTAAAAGGGAAGTTCTGAATGGGGCGTTCTCTGCATTGACCATCGCTCCACATTGTCATCACTACTTCGACGTCCAACAATCACACAAGAGGAGTGAAGCGGTGAGGTTTGGAATATTATTCAACTTTTATTTCTTCAACAAGCTGACCCCTCCTGGTAAGAACCTTCTTAACTATTTTTTAGCCTTGTTTTGATCATGTTTGATAGATTGACGATTGCATTATTTTTCCTTTTTTTTTTTTTGATAGATTAAGGCTAGTTTTTGTTAAAATTATTGCTTGCACTTTTGGTAGATCTGTAAAAAACATATACAACGATGTAATTGTTTGATACGCATAGTTTATCAATCAAGTGGCTAGACAAGTAACACGCATGGTTTGGTGGTGTGAGGACAAATATCACGTATGGTTTGTTTGATACATACATAGTTTCTTCACAATGAAATAATGTCGATCCTATGTTTTGTGACTTTGTAATTAATATTTCATTATTTTTTCTTCTTTGTTCTTTTTCTCAATTAAAGGAGGGGGGAGGGTAGATTTTTTATTAAGTCGAACAGATGCGAGGAGTATCTTATAAATTGGTGCGTTAGGCAATTACATCGTTGTGGGGAGAATCAAACAATTACATCGTTGTATATGTTTTTTTGTAGATATACCAAAAGTGCAAGCAATAATTTTAACAAAAACTAGCCTTAATCTATCAGAAAAAAGGAAAAAAGAATGCAATCGTCAATCTATCAAACATGATCAAAATAGGGCTCGAAATAATAGTTGTCAAAGGTCTTACCATGAGGGGTTGGCTTGCTGCAGAAATGAAAGTTGAATAATATTCCAAACCTCACCGCTTCACTCCTTTTGTGTGATTGTTGGACGTCGAAGTGAGTGTGGAGCGATGGTCAATGTAGAGAACACCCCATTTAGAACTTCCCTTTTACAATCTATCCTCTTTGAAGCAAGGCCCCGTGTAGATGAGTATTTTGGATAACTCTTCGTAACGGAGTGATTGAGATTAGATTTTATCTAATTTTAAATTCCATATTCAAATTATTCAAAGTTACCTAGTCCCAACACTTTCTCTTTGTTCATGAAAGCTTTCTACTCTCTCTAAGGGGGAAAATATTCAACTTTTTCAAATCATTGAAAAGATCTGTCGCTAGCCTTGTCGATAGAGTCTATCTCCACTAGGTTTATCGAGAAGAAGAAACTTGCTTTGATCGTATTTATGATATGAAAATCTAAATGATATTATTAAAAGTATATTTTTAGTTAAACACTCATTGAAATCAGTTTATTGAATTTTTTTATAGAGGCTAAAAATCTAATATATCATACCAAAATTGACTTTAAGCACATTAAATTCATTCATTTTTAAATGAAAATGTTATTCTTTCTCAAATAATATTTTGAAAGCTTTGTCAAGAGAAAAGTAAAAGTATAGGAAAATTGGTGGGTAATATATGATAATAAAAGTGCTCTTTGTTCATTAAGTGCATTCAGTTTTAATGAGTTTAGAGCAAAATTTCTCGATAAAAACAAGTACAACTAACTTTACGATTGAAATATTTAAGAGGAAGCTTTTAAAATGTCAGTATAATTACAAACACCACATCTAAAAACATCTAAATTTAAAGTAATAAATAAAATTAATTTGTCGAGCATGAGAAAATAGTAATGTTAGTCAATTCTTAGAAATTTGACTCTGTTACGACATGTGATATTATATAAATAGAAAAAAGAATGAAGGTGAACATGATAGAATTGGTGTCTAGCCTGCAAGAAAAGGTTGAGAATATTAATATCTATGCTTTAGTACTAAAATTGTTGGCTCTTTTGACGACTATGGAGTTACGTGCTATTTCTAAGAAGTTACACGCATCCAAATAAAAAAGGAAGGGAGAATATTTAAGCGATAAAATTTTTTGTTATGATAGTAAGAATGGGGACATTTTTTTCAAAAAAGGATTTGTAATGTTAAATATAAATAAATACATAAAAATAACATAAGTATGCCAAAATGAATCGGCATAGGCATCCAAATTTTTTACAAGCAAATTGTTGGTGACCCATTTTGCTCTGTAGTATGCGAACTAGTCACCATAACATGTATTACGGTCACATACTTGAATGAATATATATATATATATATGTGCAACTAATTATATAAAAAGAATATCTCTCATGGAAAATGGTTCAAACTGAAAAAAAGTTTAATTGAGTACTTTTTTTTTAGACAAATAAATCGCCTCATTGTTAGGAGTGTTAAGTTTAGAAAAGTACTTAGTCAAATGAAAACATATAGAAAAATATCGATACGACCAAGTTAAAGAACGCACTAATATAGAGAAACTGTTCTTGAATGGTAATGTGAAACGAAGAATAGCGTCTTTTCTAGTTGAATACCTCAACTATTGTAATATGAATACTTTATAATTGATGTAGTGAATTTCCAAGCTATTAAAAATAGTTAATCAATTGAATTCTTGAAAAACTTATTGGTAAAATACAAAATAAATAGATTAGTGTCGCAACCTAAATTTTGGGTGCACCACATAAAATTAGGCTAATGGATTATTAAGCCTAAACTTAGCTCGGGCTCTCTCAAGCCCATATCAATTCGCAATTTAAGTTCTTAACATGCAATTAATTATTAATTAAGAGTCACCACTAATCTATTTTTTGGTGGGTCGATTAGAAACCCAAGTAAAGTAACATGAGATTTACTTTACTTCTGTGAACTAGAGATTGTGAGTTCGGGGACTTGGTTACGCTAGATTTCTCTAACGCTCTTTCGGTACATTTCTCTTTTATTTCAAAAAAATGTTTTGCAGGTAACATGAATTGATTTTAATTTACTTTCTTAACATGTGAAGTGATCATGCGAGTGCATAAACCACCAATTTAACACCCAAGAAAGCGATGAAAAAATTATGAGACTTACCTCGTAGCAACGAAAGCATCTGTAATGTTAGCTCAAAATTCATATCAAAAGCCCTAGATATAATTCACAATCACTCAATCTTTTTAGGATTTTCTCTTATTTAATGAAATTTAAACTACGTGCAATGCAATGCAATGACGTACAAAAATGCCTAACTAAAATGACATGCAATATGCAATGTATTAATGGATTATATATCACGCTATATTTAGTAAATGACCTAATCTAATGACGGGCAATTTCTAATTAAATGGACCTAGGAACAATCACTAAATGACATGCTTTTTATGAATCTAATTCTATATGACATGCGAATGATATTTTTGTTTTTTTTTATAAAAAATCGTAATTAAAAATTGCTAAAATAAAAATCTAACTAAAGTGAGATATTATCTATTTTAAGTTAGGAAATAGACTAATTTGAATCCTATCTTAACTTAGAAATTTATCTCGACATGCAATTTAATTCAAAGATATTATCTAACCTAGATACCATCTAAACATGCATTTTAATATAATCATAAAAGAATCTAACTATTCTATCTAGGAAATCAAGTCTAATCTACATGATATGCAAATGCAATCTTTTTTTGCATTTTTGGGATAAACAAAAAAATTAAAAGATAAGCACCAAATCATTCACGGTCATCAAAGATATTTTCTATCGTTCAAATTTGGAAACGATATCTAACCAAACTTGGTTATTTTGCTAATAAAATCAACAAATTGATCTTAAGTCTTAAAGATCAAGATATCAACTTTATTCTAGGGTGATTAATTATTCCATCTAAAGCCTTATAGATAGAATAAAAAATTGACATGCAGTTGCGGATTGGGCAATAAATCCTAATTGGGAATACGTCTATAATTCAAATATGCACGTAAGATATTGAAAAGCACGTATTGGGCAATAAAATACCCAAATCAAATTTAGATAAGATAATTACTTAATTTCGCCAATAATGTTACCAAATTTGAACTGAACGAAATCCGCTCAACAGATGAACGGGAAAGGGTTGCGGCACTTGATGGTGGAGGTTGGTGAGCAGGGATGCGGGTGGGTCACAGCCAATGAACTTGCGAAAGTAAAAACTTCAACGGATTGGCTTGAAGAGAAGATCACTGCTGGCTCGAGCTTGACGTCATCGTCGACGGGCAGCTCGCGGTTTGGGACCGTGAATCGTGGTGGCTTGCAATTCTCAGTGGGCGGCCAGCAATAGGGACTCAGTGTGAGGTAGTTGGCGGTATACACAGTGGATAGGGCTCACGGGGAGGTAGCGTGACATTGTGCTATTTATTCTTCTCCCCACTGTCCATAGTAGCCACGCATCCGAATTCTTCGCGATCTCATTGCCAAAAAAAAAAAAAACCGTTCTTTTGCTTGCATGAAACAAAATCACAAAGCCCACAATGGCCCCGTTTCGTTCAACTTTGGGGAAATGGCTTTGAATTTCCCCAAGTATCCTTGAGAGAATGAGCATTTTGGGAAGGGAAGTGTGTTTGGAAACCAATTTTTTGTGTATGTTTTGCAAAGCTATTTCAAAGTAAAAAGAAAAATGAAAAAAAGAAAAGGGAGGAGGAGATGCAGCTGGTGATCGTTGGGGTGCGGCTGGTGGCGGTGGTGCTGGTGGTGGCGAGGAGGCAGTGGCGATGGCAGGGAGCAGCTCGCCTAAGGTCGCCTCGGCGACGCCCTGGGTGGCGCCGACCTCAGGTGAAGCCGCCTGAGGTCCAGTGACCCAGGGCGTCGCTTGAGATCATGCGGCCACAAGCTACGTCGCCTGGGTCGCTTGACCTCAGGCGGCGGCGCCTGGGTTGCTCGACCCAGGCGATGCCTGAGGTCACTCGACCTCAAGCCACCTCGCCTGAGGTTGCGCGACCTCGGGCGAGGCATCCCGGCAGCCCGCTTGCGGCTGAGCGCCGTCAACCGCGAAACTCGGCCAACTCAGGCGGGGGAAGAAGAACCGAACGAGGAAGGAAGACGGTGAAGAAGAAGAATGAACAGTAACTCTCAGAATGCCAAAGCTGAAAGCAGCCCTACCCCAGCATTGGGCTTTCAGCTTGTGGAATGCCCACATTCCACCAAGGAGCATTCAAAAGTTTTGCCAAACACAAAAATTTTTCCCCAAGGGGCTTTCGGGGCCCAAAGCCCCTTGGGAAAGTCCAACCAAACGGGGCCAATGTTATAGTAAAATCTGGATAAAACTTAAAAAGAAGACAAATCCACCTCTCCGAATTATTCAAGTGAGATTATGATAACTATTTTTGACCGTGGACTTCAAGCTCACAAGCGGTGGCCACGAAAATATGACGAGATATTCACATTGTTCGGGAGATTTTGGCCTTGCTGGACCTCGGCGAAACCGTCCCACTAGATGGAATCCGCAGGAGTATTCGTTCACTCTAAACCAGGGTGAGGGGGGTTCAAGCATCCCTAGGGTATGCTGGTTCGCGATACAGCAGAAGCAACAGATCGTGGATCGCTGGGGGTGCGATGGCTGCTCGAGTGATTGATGCAAGGAGAAATCACGGTCTCGTTGGGGGATCAGCGGCCTGGACTCACGGTGGATCAACAATGGATTGGCAGCCGCTTTGAGGACTTGAGGAGTCCCAAGAACTTGTTCCTTCTTGTGTCTTTTCGTAAAGTGCACTACGAGATGGACTGAGCGGGGCTAGAGCTAATAGATGCGCCGGGGAGCTGTGCCAATAAAAAACTAACGAAACACCTGAGGCAAAGATCGACGTCTCGAGGATCACCGAGAATGGTCTTCTTCTTTGCGTGCGCCTATGGCAAGTGCTCTGTGAAGACCAAGTTTGTGCTCTCCAATGTGCCGAATGTTGATGCCAGAGAAGTCCTCCAAGTGCTGCCGCTAAGAACCTTGAAGACCCCCTCTCCCTCTCTCTCCCTCTCTCTCGGCTCTCACTCACAATTTTTATATTGTGGCTGACGTAGATTCTGTCGCCGTGTGTTTTCAGTTGTGTGGCCTCCCCTTCTCTCATAATAGGTCTTGCTTTATATACGTAGGGTAGCCGAGGATCTTCCAAGGAAAGAGAGCCGGCCTTTGCTCCTTTTGTAGATGCTGAATATATTATGATCTTTATCTCTTTCCTTTTCTTAAATTTCACATGTGCAGGAATCAAATTTTTTCTCACCATTGCCCGCAAATAACATTCCCAATTTAGTTAGACTAGTGGCTGGCTTGATTCCATCAAAATATTGATAGTATCTTCCTCATCCTGTTTGCTAATCGCCAAAAACTCAAATGAGTATAATATGATTGCCCCCTGAGAAATTCATCTTTCTTAATTCAACCCTCCAATCTATATGATATTTTTTACCACTACCAATGTTCATGGCCTTGGCCAAATTCTCTCTTGTTGTGGGCTTAGTCCAATTCCTTGAATTAAATTTTAGAGCCATTAATTCAAACCCATCCACTGGTCCAATACAAATGCAACTATAGACTAAATAATAAATAAATGCACCTAAGATTATGTGCTATGCAATTTAATTTTTTTAATACAATAAATAAATAACTAAATCGCCAAAATTTAGGTGTCAATAATTATGATCAAGCAATCAGATAGACTTATCCAATTGAATAATCAATTAATTGAAATATGCGAATGTAGAGTAGAAACAAGTTGTAGAATGTGAAAGCATGGGAATGCAAAACATGGAAATCTTATTCCTTATCATCTGACAATTTTTCATGCATAGAATTCTGTAATTTTCATGTGAAAATCATTCTTTTAACTTTCTTGCGCTTTGCAAGCCATAATGCCACTAGTTACTTAAGGTTAAAAAAAAAAAAATTGAAGCATAAATTCTAAAACTTTTATAATAATGCACTTGAATCCTAAAATTTTCATAATTTAGGTTATGTTATTAGAAAAATTTTCTTATCCGATATGTTTTTTTTTTTTTTCTAATTTTGTTCCCTCACTAAGTTTCTAAGCATATGAAAGCAACCAGAATAGAAATGCATTTAACATGACATTCTTTTTGCAACTTAGATTTTTTTTTCTAATTTTTAAAATATTTTATTACATTTTTTCTTTTTTTCTTTTTTTTTATTTTTTTCCTTTTTCTTCTTCTTCATCTTCTTCCTTTAGTTGGTAATCGGCCTTAGGTGTCATGCCCCGAACCTCGAGCGCATGCACATCCCTTGGTGGTCAATAAAATTGCGATGTCCTAGAACGCGTCGCCAACCCTTTCATTTTATTGCACATGCGGAAGTGTATAAACAAAACCTCTGACAACAAACAATATGTGATAGAAAAGTAGAATACAAGTTTCACAAACACTTTTATATACAAATTAGTCTGTTTACAAAAAGATCGGCTTTCAAAAAGAAACTGTCCTACAACCTATTAGTCGGACACATTCATCGATCTTTCGGACTCCACCTCCACAGGTTCTAGGGGCTTCGGGTCCTCCACAACCCCATCAGAAGGGTCAGCTGCACCCTCACCTAGAGTGGCATTAAGTGTAATGGTGGGGATATCAAATCCTTGAAGGGGACCTATCCTATACCCATTGAGTCCATGGCGGAACCACGCCCTAAATTGATGAGGTACCCTTTGAGGTAGGCCTCATCGATCCAGACAATGGTCACAACCAGCTCATAGACCTAATGACTCCTAGGAACATGGATGCCTATGCTTTGCTCAGTAATAGCCCGAGGTTGACCAAAACGTTTCGGAGGACTGCCATCTAAAGACCTGAAAAGATTGAGCCCAAGATGGGGTGAGACAACGTTTCAACAAGTTCACCCCTTAAACCCCGACTAGGGAGGAAATATGCCCAGAGGTGGCCTAACCACATAACCACACAACCACACAACCATAGAGACTCACCTCATCTCAAATCCTCCCTACATGTCAGTACGGTTTATATCACAAACATAAGCCGTAATAAAACTCAATCAATTGGAACGCCTTAACTTATATCTCAATAAACACAAGGGTCTCGATTATATGGTCAAATCGTTATGACACGTCCCATACCATGCCACAAAATTTTGTTCCATAATCAGGCACGATTAAGACACTCAATCATGCGTTCCAATTTTATCATGGCCCAAAGGGCATGGCCTACTCAATGTTCGGTGGTCTTCTGGCGTAACTAGACATCGTCTCATCCCATTGAGCATGGCAACGTCTACCTCGAGATGGCAATCCCGAATGAGCATCGGTCCAAAATCTACTGCGATCAGCATCCGTTACTCAGGGGCATCCCATATAGAGGCAACGTCAGGTTCTCATATCCATCACACGATTATTTACTTACAGCCAAGGACACTTGGTTTATTTTCTTCATATTAAAAACACACAATAAAATAATTGTGTGTGGGTAAACAATCAATTTGAACTAGAAAAATTGATATCATCCATTTTAAAATCCCACTATTTGATATAGTAAAACCAATTTCATTGTCAAAACCCGACACCCGGTAATTTCTAATTAATTAACAAAATTTCCTAATTTTGAAATAAATACAAAAAATACAATCACCACTCAATTTGCATAAATTAACACTCAATTGCATAAACTAAGCATATCACTGTAATTAGCACGAAATTCCGGTCACTGGCTATCTTGGTATAATTTCTGAAAAATATTAAATAATTAAATAAATTACAAAAATAATTAAATAATGTAAATTAAATCCAATAAATGCTAACCTAGGCTGGAAATGTTAATCTAATCACCTAAACGGGCCTAGAAAATTAATGCACCAATCTAGATAAATAGCACAATCTATTTAGCCCATAATTAATCTATTCTAACCACCTAACATGCATAATTAAGCAATTAAATCACTAATATAAACTAACGAACCACCTAATCTCATTTTAAGCTAAACTAATCAGCCCGTAGGTATAATTAACATCTTAAGTAAGGTTTAGTGAGTAAACTCATCGATTTAGCGGGCCGATAAGTCCATAGCGACAGCGACGCCAAGGCGGTCGAGGACCAAGCTTGGAGCAACACCAACAAAGGTCCGGATGGGCCCGGAAATGGCCCATGAAGCCCACAGCAAAGTTGCTAGGCTTGGTTCTATTCTTGAAGATCTAAGCTGAACCAAGCAGTTGGAAATAGCAAGGCGAGACAATGACGGCTGCAACGGGGCCAAGCGGTAGCTCCAGTGGGTCCAAACGGCTTAGGGGGGGGATGGTGGTTGGATGATAGCCTGGGTGACGGAGGTGGCTCGGGATAGAGAGAAACGATCATGGACGAGTGAATGGGTGGGCGAGCATATGGGCTGGCGTATGGAAGCTCGGGTGGCACTGGCGACTCGAACGGCGATAGCAAGGATGGTCGATGGTTTAGAGGGTGTTGGCTAGTTCATGCTTGCTTCATCTAGTTTTTGAGCTCTCAAATGGCACAACAATGGGGAAAGCAAGGCTGAAGAAGAAGAAGAAGATAGCTGCTAAGGAGGGGGTCACAAAATATCCAAACACTCATTACCCTTGCCCCACCATGCTCAACTATCATCCTTAGCCATTATCCACACTAAAGCTTCTCTAAGAAGTCTCCCAAGGTGGCTGAAATGTTGCTCCCTCCATTAACCTACGAATTTTGGAACATTTCCCCCAAAATTGAGCTCAATTCCTCTTCAATTAAGTTCAATTGGTGCCTAAAAATTCCCAATAAGGTGTTCACATCCATTCCATGATTTTTCCTCATCAAATGAACCAACTTGAACCCCAAACATTCACCCAAAAACAGCCCTCTAATTTTCTCGATCCAAAACGCCTAAATTTGATTTTTCGCCGAAAACTCGGGTTTGCAAAAAAAAAAATTGAAGGATAAGTCGACGTTCCTAAAATGAATCATGACATGACAGAACTTTCAATTTCTGAAATCGGGTTCAAATTTGCGGTTAATTTCAACTAGACGTGATTTTAGCGTGACTTAACATACCGGGTAGCTTTTAGGAATTGTTAGTGTAATTGACTTGCGGTCGATTATTTTCAAGCCACATTGTGCATCTTCGACTCATTAGTGACTCTCGGTTGTCATGAAAATCTCGAGATTTCAAATACAAGCACATGGGGTACATAAATGCAGAAAAATCAGTTTAGTGCCATTTGACGAGAATTTTGCAATTAGGTGGAATCACCCACACTTTAATCACATACCTTAGTCGAACCGGCCTATCTCTAATCTCTGACCAATTTTGATGGTGTCGTATTGACCTTGCAGATTAGCACGGTCGAGTAGTCGATTTCTAGTCGAATTTTCAAGTTTATTGCGTTAAAATCATTTAATGGCTTCACCAAATAAACTAGTTATCTCATGAGTGATCAGCTTAGAGAAAAGAACTATAGGCGTGTCGATGAAAAGCCCAACTCATTCAATTGAAAACAGAATCAAAAATTCGGCTGTCACAACTCTTCCCCTCTTATAAAAATGTCGTCATCAAAATTTAAACCTACAAATCTTAAACAAAAAGGTGGGGGTATTGTCGTATCATCGAATCTTCACTTTCCTAGGTTGCTCCTTCTATACTGTGGTGTTGTTAGACCACTTTAACCAATGGGATTGTCTTGGTGCGCAGAACTTGATCCTTCCGATCTACAATTTGAACTAGTTTCTTCATGTATGACACTTTGTCATCCACGTCTAACTCTTCAAAATTCAGCACGTGGATCGAGTCAGGTTCATACTTTCTCAACATTGACACATGAAAGACGTCATGCACTTGCGCTAGTCTTGGCAATGCAAGACGATACGTTAAAGTCCCTATCCTTTCCAAAATCTCAAAGGGACTTACATATCTCGAACTCAGCTTTCCTTTCTTATCGAAGCGTGAAGTACTCCTCATCGGTGACACCTTCAAGAAGACGTGCCCACCAACTTAGAATTCCAAAGCTCTTCAATGCTTATCAACATAGCTTTTGGTGACTTTGAGCAGTCTTTAATCTGTCCCCGATAACTACAACTGCATCCACTGACTATTGAACCAACTTGGGCATGTGATCTTCCATTCTCCAACTTCATCCCAACACACTGGCGTTCTGCACGCTCTGCTATACAATGCTTCAAAAGGTGCCATTTGAATACTCTGCTGGTAGCTATTGTTGTAGACGGACTTGACGAGATGAAGCTGTTCCTCCTAGCTTCCTTTGAAGTCTAGCATACACGCTCTCAACATGTCCTCGAGAGTCTGAATCATCCTTTCAGACTGGCGGATGGCAAGCCGTACTAAATTGCAACTTCATTACCAAGGCGATCTGCAAGCTTTTCCAAAAGGTAGCTATAAATGACGGGTCTCTATCAAATGTAATTGTCATCGGCACTCCATGCAAACGAACAATCTGACTCACATACAATTATGCATATATGTCCAATGCAAGGTCTTTCCTTACGACGATAAATGATCCGACTTCGTCAGCCTGTCGACCATAACTCAAATGGAATCATTACCCTTCTGACTCCTCGGTAAGCCCATCACAAAGTTCATTGTGATATGTTCCCATTTTCACTCGAGAATCTCAAGAGGTTGCAGAAGTTCTCCTGACTTACAGTGCTGTGCCTTCACTTGCTGACACGTCAAACATTTGGCGACATGCTTGGCAATGTCCGCTTTCATACCGGTCCACCAATAGTGTTAACGTAGATTCTGATACATTTTCGTATTGCCTAGATGAATGCTGTACCTATTATGATGAGCTTCTGACAAGATTTCCTCATTAAGCTCTGCATCTTTAGGTACACACAATCATCCACGAAACCTCAATGTTCCTTCAAGATGAAAAAATAACATAAAAAATAAAACTTTTTTTTTTTTTTTTTCCCCATTTCATTTGGTGTTTCATTATTCCTGACATATATCTCAGCCAAGGACCCACAAAAAAGAAACCTTAGTTCTCATATCTTTTTGGTAGCATGGATTTTCGATCATTTGATGATTACCTTATGGCCAAACACCAAGAAGAGGCATGTTAGGGCCAAAGATGTAGGGAAGGTGCATAAAGCCCAAAAGGAAGGGGCAAAAATTGATGGTTTCCTTTGGCCTAATTATTTATGATACTTTGAAACGTCTCCGTTTTTTTTTTTAATCTACCTTACTCGATTCTATCCTATCTCAATTGATTCAATATCTTGGATGTCGAGAGTCGAGTAAAGATTAATTTTTCTTAAATAAGGCCCATTCTATTATTAATGTTATTGTGTAAGTTCTACTTTTAATTTTCATGTATTCTTCACTTATGTACCTTTGTAATATATGCACCTTATGCTTTGGCCCCCAGTTTAACCAATTGAACCTGGTGAAAAGCACTAAACTGGAGAAGAGGCCGGGTGCAATGCTCCAGTTGCAAGATTTTTTCATTCTCCAATATTGTTTTCAATATACGAAGTTGTGGTGTACCTCCTAGTAAATCCAATTTTTTTTTCTTTGAAAAAAATAAATAACCGATGTTGGAACTAAATAGTTACATAATTAATATACTCCAAAGGGCCAGAGCCCCAAGCGTAGAATGTAGACTAGGTCTGGAGCATGAAGTGCTTAACGATTTTCATAGATCAATCTGTAGAAAATGGAACAAGAGAAAATATAATTTCTTAATATATCAAAATACTCATTGTTCACATGTTTTTAGCAATACATAATCACAAAGTGGAGAGTCTTTTATGTTATCTACTCCTCCGATTACAAGCTTTTTCAACCATGGCAGATTGAGAGGTCATGATGGCTTTGAGCTATACTTCTCCTAGGGGAATACCCCGGAACAACATTCAATGTCGTAGTTCTCTAGCTTCTTCAAATTGGATAGATCGGGTAAACTTTGGAAGGAACTATAGTCTCCAATGGTGATTGATTGTAGTGATTCCAGTCTGTCAAGACCTTGAATCTCGACCAGTTTCCAATAGCTCCAGAGACAAGTCCTTCAGATATTTTAAGTTGGATAAGTTGGGCAATGTATGAAGGAGGGGGCAAAGTTCAATCGACAAAACTTGTAGATTCTCTAGTCTTTCAAGCCCATCGAGATTGCTAAACTCACGGGAGGACAGTTTCAAGCACTATAATGATCTTAAGCCTTTAAGACCTTGAATATTGGGTATCCCAAAACTGAGACTTAACTCCAACAATTTCTACAAGTTAGAAAGATCTATACTTTGTAGAACACTGCAGTGGGAAACTGTAAGTTTCCTCAAACTAGAGGGAAGCGGTCCAATGTGCCGCAGGTTCTTACAGTAGACAAGGAGAAGTTCTTTCAGGCAACAAAGGTGATCCAAATCTGATGGTATGGTGGTGATGCTTAAAAGTTCCAATCTTAAGTACTCCAGTCTCAATAGTTTCCCAATCCACCACGGGTTGTAAGTTCTATCCATTTCCATAGCTATGATGGACATTAAGGTGGGAAAACTCAATTTCAAATTTCTTAGATTTGTGTCCAAAACTACTGCTATTGAAGAGAGACATTAAACTTGGGGGAGGCTATGGTACAATCTTCACGAGTTTTGTCAATTTGAAAATTCTCAAGAAACAGTCTTGCAATATCACTAGGAATCGTTTGTAATGCCAAGCAATCCTCTCCATGAATCTCTTCCAGTTTCTCCAACATTCCAATTGTCTTTGGTAGCTTTGTTATGCAACTTCTGTTCATCTTCAAGACTTTCAAGTTCTTAGGCAACTCAATAATACCTGTGTTTGAGATGTTCAATTCAACTAAGGGTGTGTTTGTTTTGCAAAAAGCAATTTACGGGAAAACATTTTTCTCATTTTCCAGTGTTTGGTTCATTTAGGAAAATGAGTCAACGGAAAATGTTTTCCTAGTCAATAGAAAATGTTTTCCTTCCAAAGTTTAAATTCAGGAAAACAATTTTCCTTTTAAAGAAGTGGAAAACGTTTTCCAAAATTTTTAAGGTCTTTGCCTAATGAAAAATTATTATTAGAAAAAATTTCTAATTAAAATTTTGAATTTGTTATTATTATATCTTTTATTTTCTTTTTCTTTCTTTCTTTTTCTTTTCTTTTTTTCTTGTTTTCTCTTTTCTTTCTTTGCCCGTGAACGTAAACCCTAACTCCTCCTCCCCTCTCTCCTTCTCCTTCGCCCCCTCCCTTTCATCACCGCTACCGCCTCCTCCAACCCTAGCCCCTCCTGCACTCCCGTTGGCGTCTTCTGCACCTTCATTCTCTAATGGATTTGGCTCCACATCGATGACTTCGGCACCGATGCTCTTCGGTATGCTATCGCAAGTTATGTCTAGAGGATTGTCGCCCTTCGGAATGGCTCAGCTTGCTGCGAGCTTTAATCCGTCGCCATTCATGTCGAGTTCCCCTTCACCATTGTTTGCCTCGTTGGGGAGCTTTGCTGCTTCTCTGTTCGGTGCGCTTGCGCCTTCTTCCAGTGCGAGCCTAGGTTCATCCTTGTTTGCGAAGCGTGCGCCTATGCCTCGGGCATGGTCAAGGCTCGCCGACTTGTGCCTGTACTTGGACCTCGGCCGAGCTTCAGTGGACGGAATCGCTGTAGAGGGAGGTGAGGTCAGAAGATGGGGATGATGGTGGTGGATTAGAGGAAGGTGCGATGGGTTAGGTGGAGAGGCGACTGGGAGAGAAGGAAAAAAAAGAAAAAAAAAAGAAAAAAAATGTTTATTTAAAAATTTGATTTTTTTATCTGAGAGAAAGCATTTTCCAATGAGGTCCAAACTAGAAAAACGTTTTCAATGATATATACCAAACAAAAGAAAACTAATCGTATTCTTGGAAAGTATTTTTCAAGAAAATATTTTCCTCAATCATTGAGTTTTCCATGAAACAAACACACTCTAAAGATTTCAGCAACCCAATTGATTTTGGAAGTCTTCTTAGCCTTGGAGCTCCATAAATGGACAAGCACTCGAGATTCAAAAGTGCTTTGATTGAGCTTGGGACAAGCCTAATGCCTAGACTTATTTCTCCAGATGACCAATACCATGATAACTTTTTGGTGCAGAGGTCTCTCCATCCATGATACCTTCGACTTCTACATATGACCAATCCATTCCATAAGTTCCTAGTGTAGGGGGACCTTCATCCATGATAGCTTTGACCTCTACATTTGACCAATCCTTTCCATAAGTTTCTAGTGCAAAGGTCACTCTATCCATGAACAGCTCAGTCAAAGCTTTCAGAGAACCTAATTTAGGCATTTCCCAAACAGCTCAGTCAAAGCTTTCAGAGAACCTAATTTAGGCATTTCCCAAAGAGAACAACATCCATTTAGATTCAAGTGCTTCAAACGCCAGTTGACCGATGGATATCTAGTTCAAATTCTCACACTCCTCAAGAATTGGTATTTCTAAGGATGAATGTGCTTATAGGTCTGGAATCACAGTTAACCTACGGCAATATGAAAGATTAAGGACCTTCAATCTCATAGCCACCTGTTAAATCGTATTTTTTAAGAAGTTGAATTAATAGAAACTTTGCAAAACATGACCAAAAATATTGTTACTCCATCAACGTAACCATAAACAAATATCCTAAATGAAGAAAGAGCTACATCAAATGTCATACTTTCAAATTTTTTTACATTCTCTTTATGTGACATAATTGATTGAATTTACAATAGATTTGAGTCAATCAATATTGTTTAGTCCTTATATCCTCTATTTAGTAAACGAAAGTGTATAATTAAGATTTTCAATCTAACTAGTATTGGAGTTTATCAAAGTATTTGTTCAATATGTTAGTTGAGAATTGTGATGAAAATGAGAGGAATGTAATATCCTATAGATTACCAAAATGAAGATTATAAGATCTACATAGAAAAAAACAATTAGACTTAAGTACAACCAATGTAAATTACAATTAACTTAGCCCGAAAGAGTAATCATAATATAATCTAACATACCTCTCAATGGGAAAAGTACAAAAAAAAGTCTAAAACCTATAACATTGGTACTAATTTAGTCATAAACTTTTCAATTTGACCAATTTAGTCCTAAACCTTTTTATATTGATACCAATTCAAATTTTATGGTCAATTTTGGTCGACGGGCACTAATGTGGACGTTGTTCAACAAGTGAACACTAACGTGGCAATTTTTAAATAATTTTTAATTTTTAATTTTTTTCCCTTTTTTCCCTTTTTTCCCCTTTTCCTCTTCTTCTTCATGGCTTCATCTCCTACAGTAGCCAACCAGCCTTTAGTGGCTCGTTGGCCACTGGGCGAGGGCCGCGAAGCCCTCACCTACCGGGGGTAAGGGTTGTGGCCCTTGCCCACCGCCAGCAACCGGCCTCGCCTAAGGCCGCGGGTAAGGCGGCTTTGCCTAGATCTAGGTGAGGCCACCTCGCCATGGCCTAGCCACGAATGAAGGTGGCCTTGCTTGCGGTTGGTGAGGCAATGGTGGCCTTCGCTGGCCTTAGCAAATGCCACCATGGCCTTGCTAGCTGTGGGCGAGGTCATCTTTGCTCGCAGCTAGGCCATGGCAAGGTTGGCCTCGTTTAGATATGGGTGAAGCCGCCTCACTTGTGGCCTTGGGTGAGGCCGATGAGGCCCTTGCTAACCGAGGGGGGGTGAGGCCCACTAGAGGCTCATCGGCCACTGTAGGAGAACAAGCCATGAGGAAGAAGAGGAAAAGGGGGAAAAATTCAAAAAAAAAAAAAATTGTTTACAAATTGCCATATCAACGTTCACCGACCAGCCGATGTCTACCTCATAGCCGACCAGTCAAAATTGGCCGGAAAAACTAAATTAATATCAATGAGAAAAGATTTAGGACTAAATTGGTCCAATAAAGATGTTTAGTATTGAATTGGTACCAATGCCATAAGTTTAAGATTTTTTTGGGTACTTTTCCCCTCTCAAACTCAAGAACTCAAGGTAACTTGAAAGAAGTCAATTTGAATTTGGAGAATAGATCCAAAAACGCTTAAATGGATTTGTATTAGTGAATATATAGGCACTTTGGTCAACAGATGAAGTGGAGATGAGTTGTACAGTGCCACTAGGCACATGATATCAAATGAAATGACAATAAAAGTTCATTGTATTTGGTGCGCTCATTATGTGCTATTAGGTTATTCTTACTCTTGCTGAGTAATATTGGCCTTTATTGGCCTGCCAACATCTTTTCTCAAGATTCATCCCTAACCGCGAGCTCATTTGATAAAATAGAAACTAAGTGGTGAAACAAAAACTAAGTTTTGAAAATTATCAAATTGTTTAAATACCAAAAATAAAATAAAAAAGTTGTTTTTATGACAAATGAACATTAAATAATATGAACAAAAAAAAAAATATTAAATAATAGTTTTTATTTGTTTCTTACCAATTATAGAATAGTGAACATTTTTGGAAGGTTTTTAACTATACAATTGTTAATATTACAGTTTTTATTTATTTTTTTTTCACTTAACCTTTTAAATAATAGCTTCCTCCATATTATATTAAGTGATTTATACTTAAAAAATTTATTAAGTTGTGTGGACTTAGAGGTTATCAAAAGTACTTAATGTGGTTATCAACACACGCTTAGTACATTCAATTTTGGGTTAGGTCTTATTAGTGCCTTCAGTGAACTTTGTTAGCCATATGTAATAAACAAAGATTTACATTGATAATGCACTTATTGGGCAAAATACGAGAAAAATCCTTTACAAATGATCAATTTTCTCTATATGCATGTCTAGCAAATATTTTTAGAGCACTCATTAAGAAAAACTTTTATATTATTTTAAATAGAATATAAGGAAGAAAAAAAAATATTTTCTTGAAAGTGCAAAAAAAAAAAAATTTACCATGATTACTATGAAAAAATATCTTAAATTACATTATTATCTCCATTTATTTGTCATTTAAGATTTAATTAAGGTACTTGGGGAAGAGAAAAAAAAAATATCCCTGAAAATTAGAAACCTCTCTTCTCATCATTTTGTACAAGAATTTGTGCACATATAGAATTGCCCATGTTTCCATTTTGGACATATTGCATATAATCGATTCTAAGAGTGAATAATTATACATAAAATGGAAAATTTAGTTGGTAAAAGTACAAAAGGGAACTGAGAATGTGGAGTTTTCTGGTACTTAAAAAGGAAAAAAACAGTATAGAGAGAAGTGAGAATGTGGAGTCAATGAAGTACAATAGATAGGTAAAGTTTAACATGTGATTATTTTATTTCATCTTTTTAGATTTACGCAATTGTCCTCAGGAGAATTGTTTGATTCAATAAAAATGAAAATACAATTTTGAAAATCTACACATGCTACATTCTCTCCGTCTCCACAACATAATATCTATGAATACTATATCGAAAGAATGAGATAAAAGTGATCGAGGGTGACATTCTTTCCGCCGACCAAAATGTACAATGGGGATATACAAGTAGCATTATCTCTCCAATCACATATTTGACATATATCAAAGTCATTGTTTGATTCGATTTACTTCTAGTGAAAGCTCAACGGTTGTGTTTCAAACCTATGGAATGAGGGATTGGTGCCGTAGGCATTCTTAAAGAACAAGATTTGTTTGAAATAAGGCAACAAAATTCAAATGGAAAAAAAAAAAAAAGCAATAATATAACAGTCTTCAATCACATGAGACACAAGACCTCATGTGATTGAAAGAAAATATAACATGTTATACTTAATTATCCGTACATACCTTAAGATGAGTCCAACCACCCCAAAGTTCCGTCTATTCAGCTCCTCGAAGATGGGTAGTTTTTTTGCGTATAAGTTGGTTGCACCTAGCATTGAAGGACCGTACTTCCAAGAAAGCCATCTCAATTCTGAAAAGAGATCCTCAGAGTCTCCAGAAAGGTTCCCACGGACCATTTTAAGAAATCTAATACTTTGGCATTTTCATAAATTTATCTGATGTCAAAACAGTGGCTGTTATAAACCTGCCAAAGTTCATACTGATCGCTTCAACAATTTCGTTTCCCTAAAATGAGGAAAAAGTCAGCTAAATGCGAGTACCAAATAATGTTTGAAATGAAGGGAAAACAATCCAAGGAAGATTTCTGCAATGAACAAAGCAAAGGAGGGTGCACTTAAACTTGTACCTTCTTTCTCTTGATCATGTCAAGAGCTTCTTCATGATTCCACAACCGTGAACGTTTTCCTAGATCTTTACAATTTTCTTGGTATACAATGCTCTTGCCGAAGTCTTTGACCTGATCATGCGTCCATAGTTGATTGTTTTCTCCAACTTTCACTAAGGCATCAAAAGGAGAACTTCAATACCTTCATCCGGAAAAAAATCTGCAGTCATCCCACATGTAATCTGCATAACTCTTATTTTCTCCAGCTAGAAAGCAAGCAATATCAAGAAGTATTTATTGTTGCTGATGATCTAATGCCTCATAACTCAACATCAATTTTTCCTTCACATCCTTATGAAGGTAATGTTCCATTTTTTTCAATGTATCTTGCCGCACTACTTTCTTTTTCCTATATAATAATGAGCCCATCACTTCAATATCCAAAGGAAGCCCTCCGATTTTTGAAGTAACTTTCTTAGATAGACTTAAAAATGCATTTGGAGGAGAGTTGCTTCTAAAGGCATGCTTGCTAAGGAGCTCAAGAGCTTCAAGATCCTTAAGCCCCTTAGCTTCATAAATCAAACAGTGGTCAAATTGATCTTGAATCCACTTAAAACACTTCCGTCTCTTGTAACAACAATTCTACTTCCCGAACCAAACCATTCTGTCTTTGCTGTTATTGGCTCCTATGAATTACATCATCAAGGACAATAAGAACTTTCTTTATCTTGAATCTATCTTTGATCATATTTATCCCATGATCAATGCTAGAAAGTTCAAATCCTACGTTGCCAAGGATATCAGAGACTAGTTGCCTTTGCAAATTGGACAGATTAGAACCTTTTGATGCTTCTCAGATATCTGAAATGAAACTACAACTTATAAAGTTAGTAAAAAGTTTGTGGTAAACAACCTTGACAAGAGTTGTCTTGCCTATTCCACCCATTCCACAAATTCCGATGAGCCTTATGTCCTCAGATTCGACATTCAGCAACTCTACCACTTCGTCCACCGATTCATCCATTCCAACTAAATGATCCGATATATGAACATAGACACCTTAAGCTTAACCAACACTTCTTAAGCAATCAACCGTACGAGTTCCCCATGGCTGTGTCAACACATACAATGTAATCAAGTTAATTAAAAGATTGGTGGCAAACTTGTACATATGCAAGATCTAACAATACATGAAGTTACAAAATTGACGCTGAGTGAACAAAAGAATGAATACATGGTTTTTTGGTTCTTTTCAATCTAGACAATGGAGTATAATGCTTATGTAGATAAGGTGATCCTTGAGCCTTCAGATAATGGAGCGTAGAGTTCCATGTGATATTCCATCACAATTTTTGGTCCGGAACACAGAAAAAGCTGTGCTCTTCAAATTATAATCTGCATTCAAGCAAAAGAAACAAAGAGAAAAGGAAAAATGGAGTTGAATGCGTTAACATACCCCCGTGTTCTTGGTGTCCCATCCCTTGATTGCAGTAACTTCCTCAAGCACCTTGGTACAATGCTACACGATATCGACCCCCATTTTTCTTCATCCAGAGTTAATGCATCCCTATATACTTCACTTTCAAGCTTCACATCGAAAGGATCCACATCATAAAATATGGGTATAACATCTAGTTCGTTGATTTTCCTACACTCCATCATGTGTCCCAGCTCACGTAAGCACGAGCTACCGGAGGCATAGCCTCTGGAGAAGATGGAAATGCAGATTCTAGAGTCATTAGTGGCCTGGAAAATCTTTAGGCCGATCTCTTCACCAACGTCGATTCCTTTCCTGTCTAAGAAAACACGGATACCCTTATTTAGCAAGGCATTATAGAGGGAATCTGTGAAGTCAGTGCAAGTTTCAGATTCTCGAAAACTTAAGAACACATCAAACTCAGCTCCCAATTAGCCATGGCTTGTGGATCCAGTTTCCGAAGAAGAGCTCCATTTCCTTTCCATCTTAGTTGCGTCTGCTAAAATTCTGAAAGCAAATCACAAAAGATTTGACATGCTTTTCTCATAAAAAATCACGTAAAACCATATCACATTTTAAAACAATTTTACAAGACTTGGATGATGGAAAACATGGTGTTATGCAATTCAAGGAAGTTGGAAGAGCTCCATTTGGAACGGGGATCGACGAGCGATGGTCAGGTAGGAAAGTGAGGCTCGGTTCCCATTTCCATTCCCATTGTGTTGTGGCATCGATCCAGAGAAGTGGTAAAGATATAATTGAAGGATTAAGAAATGGTCTAAGCCCCACAAGTTGACATAATTTGAAGGAAGTAAACTCCAGTATGGTCGATAATCAAGGTGTGACCAGAACCGAAGCGTGGCTCGCAAAATTCATCCATACCTCAGTCACTTTCGAGCTCCTTGCTCTGCTGTTGCTATGGCAAATCTGGAAAGCATGAAACATCCTCGTATTCAGAGCTCAAAGTCCAAACCCCCCAGGCAACTCATCGACCTGGCTCTGGTGATGGTTGCATGAGACACAGGGGAAGAAGCCATTGCTCGCGTACATCACCGTGACGGCTATGGCTTCTTGATCGATGGCTTTGCTCGATTGGGGAGAGTGGCCTCGGCGTTACAAGCAGAAGACCTACCCATTGTTGAATCTGAAGCAAAAGCCGAACTGAAGTTAAGAGTTGGAAATAGAACAGTCTGATCTGGTGCAGGAGATATGCAAAGGCGCAGATCAAGCGAGCTGGGAGGTGGTTGTTCTTATCACTGAAGCCCAAGCCCGTTTGATATATTTCCAAAACCTGAAGAGAATTGTTAACCTAAATTCAAAGCCCAAGCCCAAGCCCAAGCCCAAGCAAGAGAATTGAAATAAGGTTGCCGATTGGGTGGTCAATGTATCTCACCACCCAATCTTATGTCGATTGACACCATCGTAACCGAGGTTCTACCTCACCGCCTAGGTATCTCTAATGCAGTGATCCGCGGAGCAACTACTATATGAATTATCAACCTAAATTCAAGTAATTTATCAATTTTTGTTACATAAAGTTACCATTTAGTTCTGCATTACCAAATTTTATTTGGTTTACTAATTCTCTTTATATTTACCAATTCTATTAGTTAACGTGATTCCCCAACTTGTCTCCCATAATATTACTACTTAGTATTGAGTTATCAACTCTTATTTAATTTACTTATTGACAATTTATTTGGTTCTTAATTTCTAACTTTTCTTATTGTTTACAAACTTCTATTTGCATTTCTTAGCAATGCCTTAGAATTACCACATTTTTTTAAAAAAAAATAGCCATCTTTACTTACAGCGACTTGCTAACTTTTTTCTATTTAAGTTATCGACAAGTTTGGGTTGTCAACTCTTGTTTGAATTACTTACCAAGTTTATTTATTAATTACCAATTTTTTTCTTCTTCTTCTTCTTCTTTTTACCAATTTTCATTTACCTTACCTTTCTTTATTATGCCTTAAATTTATTAACTCTTAAGAGATTTTTAATCAATGATAAGAGAAGTTAGTATTTTTTAAAAATAAATATAAATTGATAACTAATTTCTTAGAGACCACGTGGAGCTTTCCAAGAAGGACGCTCGAAATATAATCTCCATGGTTGCTACCGGGTGGAGTAGAAAAGAGTAACACTTCTTTCCCAGCCCTCAACAAAAAGAAAAAGTTAAAGATCAGTAATCAAAGTAACAACAAACGATCTTAATCTTTCTCATTCATTTTCGTGTTTCCATTACCTTTCTTATAAATCTAGAATCAACTGTTCTTTTAATAATTTCGAAACCTTACGTTAAATGTACATAACATAGCAAAACAGAGGAAAGAGGGGTGTGAAAATTAAAAAAGGAAAGGAAATAGTATTGGTAAGTTTAATCAATGTATTTATGTATGGTATTAGTAAGAAAACAACGCATTTGACTAGCACAACTTGTAAGCCACGCATCTTTGAAGACAATCGCATTTAATCCAATCTCCCAAATCAATCTCTCTCTTTGACTTGGATTACACTTCAATCAACACATCTGTTCGAGTTCATATGATTATTTTGAACTATAGAAACATGAAACCTCTTGTGTAATTGCTTGATATTCAAGACATCAACTCTGACTTCCAATCGTCGCATCCAACTCAAGCATCAATGCGATGACAAACATCAAATAGTCCTAGTTGCCTAGCAAAAACAATTGTATAATTATTCCATACTATCTTATAGTATACTATAACATTATACCACCTATTCAAGAAACCATGCCTTGGACTATAGTAGAACCACTTAAAATGGTTTATATAATTGAGTGAGCAACACCCATTTCTCCGAGGAAGGACCTACGTTTGCAAAGTTGGGGGCAATTGCCCCCACTATCCTGTGAAGAATATATATATATATATATATTATGTCATTTTAAAAATAATTTTCAATAGTACCCCCACAAATTTGATGAGAAATCACTCTAAATAGTTTTTTTTTTTTTTTGGTAAAGGTAAGAGATATATTAGCTATTGCAAATCACAAGACAATTGTACAGCAAGGGGGGGGACCCCGGCACCAACTTGCACTCAGAGAGAAAGTCGCAATGAGTGGAGGAGTGCCAGGGGCGGGGGGGGAGAAAAGCTGCGAAAAAGATACATAGCAAGGGGAACACAAGCAGCGAAGAGCACACAAACAACTGCGGCCTCAACTACGAAATCACTCTAAATAGTTATTTTC
Organism: Eucalyptus caleyi; assembly: GCA_014182885.2. Classification (NCBI taxonomy): domain Eukaryota; kingdom Viridiplantae; phylum Streptophyta; class Magnoliopsida; order Myrtales; family Myrtaceae; genus Eucalyptus; species Eucalyptus caleyi. Next base: position 16,182,814 of record CM024476.2, read on the forward strand.
TCAATTTTTCATTATTTTTTCCCTCCATGATTGAGAACTGCAGTTAATAAATATATAACTTATGAAGATTTAAGTGCAAACTATAAGAAAAATCTATTAAAAATTTACTCATCATCCTATTTTAAGCACATAACTACTATATTTAATATTTGAATCAATACATTGCATTCCCTTTTTATTTTCTATTAGGTTTTCTCACTAATAAAAATTTTCTGAATCCCCCGATTTTCCCAAGTGCAAACACGAATACAAGGTTGCCAAGATAAATCCAAGGAAATGTCAATTCTAAAAGAAATAATACACAAAACTAACCTCAAAATCTTAAGGCCAAAATATATTATTGGACTAAACCGAAAGAGTAACGGTCTGAATAGGATTCAAGTAGGTCCATGAATGCCTCCGGCCGGTTTAGTCCGCTGATTAGCACGTTTCATTGACGGAATGGATTTTTGGACTAGCCACGGACGTGGCATTATGTGGAGCTAAGGTAGCACTAACACAGCGGCTCTAACCATGGTCAAATGAGAGACTGGCTAGTGGCACAAAGGCACATAAATCGAGGTGAGGCAGGTCGTTGTTGCATGAAACTGGATCGGGACAATCGGATCATTTATGACATTTCTTATGCAGGTGCGTCGAGTATTGGATGAGGCTGTGGCTCCTAGCGTTTGACTTTCTAGTGATGGGTGATTTGTGCCAAACAACAGGGACCATGTGCTCTGGCATGTATTTGGATGGAAGTTGTGACGCGAGAACATTCTTGGCGGCCGGCGAAGCTAGATCACAATTGTAGGATAATACCTTAAGTATTGATGATAACAAAAGTTAATCCAAGTATCTGAACTATTCAAGCTTTATTAATTGACTTGCCCTCTTGTAATGCCAACATCAACACATGCTGCAGCACATATTGCGGTTAGACAGAATTAATTTAACAAAAAAGAAACGCATACTTTTAAACATTTATTAATATTGACTATATATGGCATGCAAATGAAATTGTTACATTTCTATTAGACTAAGAACTAGATAACTCTTTATTCCCGCTTTAAAACACATATTCTCTCATAAGTTGAACACTAAGTAATAGTAATGCATCTTTATTTATGGTCAACTTTTTAAATCATGGTACTTGCAGTGCTTAGACTTCTCTAAACTATTAGAGCTATATAATACTCAATCTTAACTCCCAAAAAAAAAATGTGTTGCCGTATGTCAAATTTGAAGTATGCCTTATGAAATCTTCAAAGAAATATAATAAAGGTAGATATAGATAGGTCAGTAAAGATGATTTTGGCTAATTAAAACAATTGGACCTTCGTTTGGTCTTAATTTAAGTAAATTAACCCATCAATTTTTAGTTTTATTATTTCAGCTATCTTCTGTGAGGATTTTTTTTTCTTTTTTTGGGTCCGATCTTTGAGGATTGATAGGTAGCCAGTTTCACCTTATGCAATTGTAACATGAAATCAATTGATCAAGGGAAGACTTCTATTTGGTCTCTACATATCGTGTATTGGACCCAATAATAATATTTCTCTTGAACTCCGGAAAAAGAGAATGTCAACTAATACACAACAACCAATACACAATCCTAATTCCAAAAAAAAAAAAAAAAGGAAAGAAAAATGGTGTGGCGCCGTATATCAAATTTGAAGTATGTTGTATGAAATCTTCAAAGATATATTAAAGGTAGATATAGATAGGTTGGTAAAGATGATCTTGGTTGATTAAAACGGTTGGACCTTCGTTCGGTCTTAATTCAAGTAAACCCCTCAATTTTTTGTGTTCTGTTAATATTGGAACTCAAATCTGCATTTGATAGGATGAAAAAGGAGAATATGAAAGAAGAACGTTCACTTGATTGGCATTAAGATTTCTGATAAAAGAAAAAAAATGCAAAGGCCGTTCCAGTGTCAACGACGGACCTTGTACCAAAAACAAGAACAATAACACCAGAAGCACCATATAAAACTTGAAACACGTATGCAATCATTTGAGTAGCCTCCAACAAAGTTCAGTTCTTATATAATCAAATTCGCGAATTCAAGGTCTCTATTTTGAAGGAAACATAGCGTGCACTTTACCTTCGGTGAAGCGAATCTAACTGGGAATCAAATCCGTCAAGGAACTTCCGGATGTTTTGTCGGTGAAGATCGGAGCTGGTAGTGGAGAATCGAACACAAATTAGATTCTTTTCGGATTCTTGGATCTGAAGACAGAGTCGAACAGGACATACTCAGTGCGACTGTGAAATGGCCAACGGCATTAGCGACAGCTATTGTAATAAGCTAAAAGACGTCAAAAATTGTGATCGAATCCACTGTACATGTACGATGCCCTGTTTCCTGATACGGTTTTGAGCCCGAAGTGGCCGGCTATCGAGCTTGACGATGGGGAATTCAAGGTAACGGGGAAGGAAATCTCTCCTTTTTTTTTTCTTTTCTTTTTTTTTTGGCGATCAGGATTCAGAACCCACCGTGTCAGAGCCAAACTTTTAGAAAAAACCCTGTGGGAAATGACTTGGGCTGAAGGAGAATTGGACTAGGCTTTTCTCGTGGCCTCTGCAATTTGGACAGGGACCGAATTGACCCGTTATTTTGTAACCTTTTTTTTTATTTGTGTATTTCGATTTGGTTTCTTTTTTCATACTTTTGATAAAATAAAATAAAAAAACTACCTAATGGCCGATTTTGCTTGAAATTTCCATTAAAAATCAAGCGTGGACAATCATTGTAAATTGATCTCCTGACATTTTGATGAGAAATTCCTCCAAGTCTCAAATTTCAGGATTTACTAATCTTCAAGCCTTTTCAAGTGTAGTGAGAGATCATCTCATGAGCTACTGGTTTTTCTCACCACCAACTCATCTTCAGCTTCTTCAAGCGGGATAGATTAGGTAGGCTTTGCAGGGATCCGCAGAATAGGATATCAAGCCTTTCTAGTGATTCTAATCTGTCGAGACCTTCAATCTCAACCAGTCTCGGACAATCCACTAGTTCAAAGTCCTTGAGATTTTTTAAGTTAGATAAGTTGGGCAATGTCTGAAGGAAGCGACACATCCAAAGCTTGAAGAGTTGTAGATTCTTCAGTCTATCAAGCCCTTGAATAGCACAAATCCGATTATCGGTTAGACGAAGCTCCAACAAATTCTCCAAGTTGGAAATGTCAACAACTCCAAAAAGATTGCAATCACTAATTTTGAGTTTCCTCAAACTTGAGGGAAGCTGTTGAATCTGACGCGGGTTCTTGCACTGGTTGAGTTCAAGTTCTCCTGTACAATGAAGCCAACCCCCGAATGAGCTTACGCTGGTACTACTCAAAAGTTTCATATGCACTGAGCTGTAAAAAGCGTGGGGCTGTTGCTCTGATTTATGGTAGACAAAGGTTTCATCATCGTCTTCGTCGAAACATAATTCTAGATTTCTTAAAGTCGGAAGGTTCACTGGGTTGAAGATCTCCAGAACTTTTTCTACGGCACTTGAGGACAAACATAGACTTATCAGACTCTCTGGAAGCTTTGGTACATTCTCCACACGAGTTCCTGTTAATTTCAAAGTCTTCAAGAATGATGGTCTCACAATATCACTATGAATCATCTTTAGCTGCTCGCAATGCTCTCCATAAATTTCCTCAAGTTTCTCCATCATCTTCCTCAAGTTTCTCCATCATCCCAATAGCCTCGGGTAACTTTTGCATGTAACTTTGATTCATCTTCAACACTTTCAAGCTCTTTAGATTGACAATGGTATTTGGCAACTCTACGATGCTTGTGTATGAGACATTCAACTCAATTAAACATTTTAGCATTCCAATCAAGTTGGGTAGTTTCGTAAGCGCTCTACACCACCCTAGAATTAATATTTCTAAGGATAAAAATGCAGAGAGGTCAGGAGTTTCCTTCAACATGTGACAACCTAACAAATTAAGGACCTTCAATTTTGTAGCCACCTATCAAATGATTGTGTATATCCAATGAGTTTAATTAATAGAAGTTTTGTGGGACATAAGCAAATTTATCGACTAAAGAAGCATTCCACTAAAGTAACCTCATAAATACTCTATATATGCATTCCTAACTTAAGCCAAAACCACTCTCACACTTTTTTTTTTATTTCTTCCAATATTGTCCCCAACAATAAATTGAAAAAGAAAGATTTATTCTCAAATTACCCCCCCCGGTATCAAATAATAAAAAGACAAAATATAGCCAAAACTTCTCCAATAAATTGTGGCATCCCTTTCCAGCTTCATCATCGAATTACCGATTTTGTCCCCACCACTTATACTTATGACACTAAACTTCATGGCTTTTCCTATGTAAATATATCTTCTAAATTTCAATATAGAAGATAATTTACATATTTTTTGACAATTGATTATGTCTTCTTATAGTAGGCATTGCACTTTACTGTTTTTTAGTTTTTTATTATTAAAATAAGGGCCGCTTTAGCTTTCACATAACATTCTAAGAGTATAATATTTATTTAATAGTATTGATGTTCTAAACAAATGAGTTTGCATGTTCAATTTTAATAACCAATTTTTATTATTTTCCTAATTTCTAGTTTGGCTTTTCTTCAAGATCGCATCCTTGTACAAAGTATAGATAGTCACTAATTATATTTCATTTAAATGTAAACATTTATTACTCATGACAACTAGTTGCATGATTAGGGAACTCAAAACAATGTGAATGTTTATAAATTGTTGTTCAAAAAGTAATGTAAGTCAATAGATATTAAACTATGACATTTATTCCATTAGATGATCTAACAATCCTACAAATTACATACCTTGAGTTGAGTCCAACCACTCCAATGTTCATCTATTGGGCTGCTCCGACATAGTTGAAGGATGACTAGATTTTTGGGGCAATAGTTGGTTGCCTGCATTTCTTTTGGACAACCCAACCAAGTAAGCCATCTCAATTCTGAAAAGAGATCCCCAAAGTCTCCAGAGAGGGTCCAATCAAACAATTCAAGAAATCTAATATTTGGCACTTCGATAAAGTCTTTTGATGTCAAAACAGAGTCTTGGAGAAGCACCTCAGATTGATTATGGTACGCTGCAACAGTTTCAGCTCCCTAAATTGAGAAAGAGTCAGTTCAAATTGAGGAGTTCCAAATAGAGCCCAAAATTAAAGGCAAAACAGGCCAAGGAAGTTTTCTGCAATGAAAAAAGAATACGAGGGTGCACTTAGACTTATACCTTCTTTTGTTGGACAATATCCGGACCACCTTGCCAATTCCACCACACTCGAGAACTCTTTATTGGATCTTTGCAACTTTCTTGTTGCACAATACTCCTGCCTAAGTCCTTAAGCTGATCATGCATCCATAGTCATCTTTTCCTCTAATTTTCACTAAGGACATTAAAAGCAGAACTTCAATCCCCTCATTCGGAAAAAATCCACAATCATCCCACATGTAAGTTGCATAGCTCTCCTTTTCTCCTGATAGAAAGCAAGCAATGTCAAGAAATATTTGTTTGTTGCGGATGATCTAACACCTTATAACTCAACATTAACTTCTCCTGTACGTTCTTTTGCACATCCCTTTGCTGACAATATTTTATCTTTTTCAATGTATCTTGCCACACTAATTTCTTTTTTTTTCCACATAAAAATGAGCCAATCACTTCAATTGCCAAAGGAAGCCCTCCAGTATTTGCAATAACTTCCTTAGATAGACTCAAGAATTCATTTGGAGGAGAGTTGCTTCTAAAGGCATGCTTGCTAAAAAGTTGAAGAGCAACACGAGTGTTGAGTTCATTGACTTCATAAACCAAACAACAGTCAAAATGATCTTCGAATTCAGTGAAAACACTTTTGTCTCTTGTTGTAACCACTATTCTACTTCCCAAACCAAACCATTCTTTCTTTTCTGCCAATGCCCTAAGTTGGCTCGCATGATCTACATCATCAAGGAAAATAAGAAATTTCTTTCTGCAGAATCGTTTTTTTATCGTATTCTTCCCATGATCAATGCTAGAAATTCCAACTTCTATGTCACCAGTGATATCAGAGATTAATCGCCTCAGCAAATCTAACATACCAAAACCTTCTGATGCTTCTTGGACATTTGGAATGAAGCTGCAACCATCAAAATTAGTAGATAGTTTGTCGTAGACAACCTTGGCAAGAGTTGTCTTGCCTATTCCACCCATTCCCCAAATACCAATGAGCCTTATGCCCTTAGATTCAACATTCAGCAAATTTACTACTTCATTCACTGATTCATCCATTCCAACTAAATGATCAGATATATCAACACAAGACACCTTAAGCTTAACTAACACTTTCTGAGCAATCAAACGTGCAAGTTCTCCATGGCTGTATCAGGATACAAAACAGTATCAGGTTAATTATAAGATTGGTGGTAAACTTGTACACTTGCAAGATCAAACAATAAATGAAGTTACGAAATTGACGCTGGACCCAGCGAATAAAAGAATAAATACATGATTCTCTAGTTGTGTTCAATCTAGGACGACAAAATATAATGCTTATGTCGGGCAATGATTGCCAAGTGAATTATAAGATTTGTGGTAAACTTTTTCACTCGCAAGATCAAACAATAACATGAAGTTATGAAATTGACGCTGGACCCAGCAAACAAAAGAATAAATACATGATTCAATCTAGCTTTGTTTAATCTAGGACGAAAGGTAATTCTTGAGTCTTGAGACAATGGAGTGTAGACATCCATCACGTTTTTTGGTCCAGAACTAACAAAAAGTTGTCCTCTTCAAATTATAATCAGCCTTCAAGCAAAAGAAACATAGAGAAAAGGGAAGATGGAGTTGAGTGAGTTGACATACCCTCTGTTCTTGGTGTCCCATCCCTTGATTCCAGTAACTTCCCTGAGCGCCTCCACCCAGCGCTGCACAATCTCAGCCCCATGTTTTTCTTTATGTAGAGTTAATGCATTCGCATACAATCTGGTTTCAAGCTTCACATCAGAGGGTTCCACATCATAGAAAATGGGCATAACCTCCAATTCGTTGGTTTTCCAACGCTGCATCATGTGCTCTAGCTCGTGCAGGCACCAGCTGCTAGAGGCATAATCTCTGGAGAATATGGGAATGCAGATTTTCGAGTTATCGATGGCTTGGAAAATCTCAGGACCGATCTTTTCACCAACGTTAATCCCTTGCTTGTCTATGAAAACATTGATACACTTATCCAGGAGGGTATGATAGAGAGAATCCGTGAAGTTAGCACGAGTATCCGGTCCTCGAAAACTCAAGAACACATTGTACTCAATTCCAGACAAGCCATGGTTTGTGGATCCCATATCCGAAGAAGAGCTCCTTTTTCTTTCCATCTTAACTGCGTCCCCTAAAATTCTGATAGCAAATCACAAAAAATTTGACATGCTTTAGCAGGGGCCAACAAGCAATGTTCAGGTAGGTAAGCGAGACTCAGTTTCCATTTCCGTCATGTTGCGGAATTGATCGAGAGAAACTGCAGATATATGATTGAAGAATTAAGAAATGGCCTAGGCCCCACACGTTGACTGGTGGATGGGAAATTCGATATTGAGCATTTCGAGCAAGTTTATATTAGTTGAGGTCTGTGAAATTCCGATTGCCAAGACTCGCGTGGGGCCCATCAGAGTCAAGTCTAAGTAATTGAAAATTAGGGAGGCAGGTTGATGCTACTGTATTGCTCTAGAAACGTTATATAAAATCAAATGTGATGATTAAGTTTTCTTTTTTTCTAATTTATGGTGATGATTAAGTTTTCTTTTTTTTTTTTCTAATTTATGGTAAAGTCATTTGTCTAGTCAATGTTAAGGGAATTATTGATAGACATAAGTAAATGCATAGTTTGGTTTCACAAATAACATACAATAAAATAGAACGAATGGAGGTAATCCTAATGATTAGAGTCAGTTGAGTTTTTTCAAGACTTATGTTTACTTTATTGTTAATATTTAAGATGTTTATTCAAGCATAAGAAAATTATATGTAAATTACTAATCAATTTTTATGTATTTGTGAAAATATTATACACACACACACATATATATATATAAAGGGAAAAATGTATACTTGTGTAGGCAATAAAGATTAAATTAAATAAAAAGTAAAACATAAAAATTTACCGATGCAAGCTCGAATGAGTGTTTTGTTTTTATTAATCATTGTGAAAGCGTAAAGCCGGAAAACCATTATCGGTGGTGGACCACATCATTGTCCTTTTACTTGATATGTGTCACGGGTTCCGCTTTTTCCTTTTTTCCGTCCTTTTCTTTTTCGAAATGTGACCAGAAAAAGGGTAAGATACTGTATTGGCGAAGCAAAGCAACAAGTTTTCACTTACGCTCGCCTAGGGCCCACCAGAGTCAAGTTAACATAATTTAGTGGAAGGCAAGTTCTAATAAAACTATAATTAAGAAACACGTGTACCTAAAAAAGGAAAAGAAAGGAAGAAATGGCCCTTGATTAACATTAAGATTTCTGATATTGAGAAAAAAAGGGAATAAGTTACACTTGACCAGAGGACAACCCACATAGGGAGAGAGAGAGACAGACAAAAAGTTGCATCTCGATCGCGAATAGCGTCAGAAGCAAACCTACTGTCCTAAGACACTTTTGAGTGGCCCGACCCTAATGGTCATGAACAACGTGATGCTTTTTTTGGAGTTATCCTATTGAAGCATCATGTGTCGAAAGCAACAAGAAAAATAAATCTGAAAAGGCTGGATCGATGACTATTTTAGGTGCTGCTTCATTTTAATTAGATACGCATTTCTACTAACGGCCTTGGAGAATACAAGATTATGAACTCATATTAATTTTGGTTGGATGATTTGTTTATGTAATTTTTCATTGAATTAAAATTAACGTAGAAGGAAAATTAAAATCATTATCAAATTTTTCAAAATTTGTTTATGCAATCCATAAGCCTGATCTTAATACCTAAATATCAAATTATCAACTATACTCACCATTAAAAATATGGAATTTCCTAACATGGAAATGCCTAAAAATCTTGAACAAATTGAGACTAGTATGATGTATGAATGATATAAAATTAGATAATTAATAATTGCAAACTATCAAATCGGTTCGAGAAATTACCTAGTTTGAAGTATTTGTTTCCAAGAATCGGGAGCGGGACGGGGAGCTTTACGTCGACTGGTGAGGAGGAATGTCACGACCAAAGCAGCAACGATGGCAATACAGCAAAGGACGCAGCAAATTGCAGGCAGGTTCGCTAGAACAAAAGAAGCAACGGTGGAGACTTGTTGGTCGGACTCTGCTTGGCGGAGACGGTGTGGGTTCGATCAATGCTAGTCTGCTGTGGACAACCTGCGAAAGGAAATCAAACGTAGCAGAGGAAACAAAACAGCGAGCGGTGGCGTCAAGTGGAGCCGGGATGCCGCCTGGAATCACCGGAAACCGCCAGGGACTGCTGCTGTGGCGTTAGAATAAGTCGGCAAAGCTGCTGTCGCGGCTGCAGCAGGACGAGCCGAGAGAGCAAGCGAGGTAGAGGCGCGACGATGGGCAAACCGGTAGCGAGCGCGGGCTGGTGAGGGCCGGCGGCGGCGGCGGCGGCGTCGTTAGTTGAAGTACAGGAGCCAGAGATCAACACCGGCAAACAAGGTCTCGAGAAATTCGACGAGAAAGCAAACCACACCGCCAGACGAAAGCAGCAACCACTCCGAGAAATTAAACCAAACCGGCTGAACAAGAAACCCTAAGAACGATGAACAGTCGCCTTTGTTTTTCTTTTCGTCTCTCAGATTGTAAGCCGTCCTATCTAAGCGTTGCGTGTCTGAGGGTTGTGCAGAAGCTGCCGTCCCAGTGCTCCTGTTCCTTTATCTAGTGTTTCTCTTTTACTTTTACTTTCTTTCTTTTTGGAGCTATCAATCTCACCTTTCCTGTTTTAATATAAATACATATTATAACAATATTCATTTTTTTTTGGTAAAAGGTAATAATATTATATCAATATTCCTTTCCCTCTCAAACCTCACGGAAAGCTCCCAGAATTTGCTTCAGATTTTCTGCTTCAGATTGGGTCTGGTCCTTTCCGACTTCGTTCGTTTCATAAAAATAAGTAATTTAAAAAAATTCAAAAAAATCACTAATTTTGCTTAAAATAATTCATTAATATAAAATAATTTCATTATTGACATTTGTTTATAACTTAACATTATGTGAATGATAAAAAAAAATTGATTAATTTATTTTCATAAACGATACAAATAATTATTTTCAAATTATTCATTTTTTGTTAAACAAATGAAGTCTAATGTACTATTTTCTTTCTTTTGTTGTTTTCTGAAATGTGCAAGGCCACAATATTTCTTCCTCTTTTCTTCAATCTTGCCGTGATATGGTTGCGAAAGACATTCCCTTGGAAAATCTTTTATTAAGATATTGTCTTTATCCCCATAAATTTATCTAATAAATTTAATTTTTCCACCTTGGCACTTCCTCCATTTATAAATTTCGGCCACTTACTTTGGGCTTGGCCAAAATCTAAATAATGCATGAAAAAATGTAAATATTGGTACATCTGTTTCGCAGAGAACAAATAATTTGAAACACATTTTCCAAAAAATGATTGTCCGAATAACTTACAAAAATAAATGAACGAAAATATTTTCATCCACTATAAAAATGTATAGACATAAATTGTCATTGACAACGAAAGTATTTTTTCTTGACTAATTATTTCAAACGAGACAAATGATCATTTTTAAAAATATATATATATATATATTTTTCAAATTATTCATTTTCTATTAAACAAACGGAGCCTAATATGCAAAATGCAATAATCGATTTTTTGTTAGGTATTGGGGTCGATTCATAAATTTTTTTTATGTATTTAACAACTAATTGGAAAGCCAAAATTTATGTATCAATAGCAAATAAGCCGCCAATAAATATTTATCCAAAGCGAGTTGGCCACCAACTATAGTGGCACCATTTGCTAAAATTTGTCTTTTTTTTTTTTAATGTATTAACCCCACGGAACCTAGGAATTTTTTATGCATGCAAGTATTTTTGTTGGAAGGTAAGTGTTGGGAAAATAGGAATCTCACAAAAATTAAATCACTTGTACAATGGTCATATAAAGTCCAAGTATGAGGAAAAAGTATAAATAGCCCCCCCCCCCCTTTTTTTTCATCTTCTGCTAAAATTCTAAAAGTGAATCACAGCATATAAAATTACACCACATTTTATAGTGACTCTATAACACTTGGATGATGGAAAACACAGCATGATGCATTTCAAGGAAGTTGCAACTTGCAAGAACCCCGCGTGGAACATGGGTCAACGAGCAATGGTAGGAAAGTGAGGGTCGGTTTCATTTCCATTTCCATTGCGTTGTGGCATTGATAGTAAGAAATGGCAGATATATGATTAAGAAATGGCCTAAGCCCCGCAAGTTGAGATAATTTAGAAGAAGTGGTATCAAAATACCGGGGAAAATGGGAGTGGTTGTTCAGTCCCCATCAATTTAAGGTATCATATTAACACCAAATTCCAAAGCGACATGTCCAAGAAATATTACTTTATACATATGGGGTAGCACATGTCACCTGGCTCGAAAACAAAAATGAAAAGGTAATACCATTTTGATTGTGTCACTAAATTCATGTATCTTACTTTTTTAATTAGTTACCTAATAAGTTAATTTGAGAATACTCATTGATCAAATCCTTCTAATTATAGAATTCCACGCCGCTAACATTGCACTGTCATCTAGACAAACCGCCAATAATGAGTTAAGCCACCATCTGTCTTATGCTCAAACTTCTTGAGAAGGATCTTTTCTAAAGTATGCTCAAATTCAAATCCACAGTACCCACCCGCTCACCCACATATACTCGAGTGGCCGGTGATCCGAGAGCACGTCTTGTCATGAGGGACCCCAAAAAATTTGTTTCACCCTAACCAACGCAGTCTAGGGTACGTTTGGTAACATTTGTTTAAAAATTGTTCCAGGGAAATAGAAATAGAAAAAAGTGTTTACATTTACTGGGGAACAATTTTTGAACAAAAAACACGTTTAGTAAATTTGTTTGGGAATAAAAATGAACAAAAACACGTTTGGTAAATTTGTATAATTTTTTTATTTCTTTTATTTTTTAATATTTTTATTTTATTTTTTCTATTTTCTTTCTTATTTTTCTTATTTATTTTTCATTTTTTCTTTTTTCTTTTTCCTTTTTCTCTTTTCTTCTTTTGGTCGGTCGCCGGCCTCGACCATGGCCTGCGACCGGCCGACGAGGGCGCGGCCTCGCCCGGCCCACGACGAGGCTTGACCTCGCCGGATCTGGGCAAGATCGAGCTCCCCGCTCGACGCGAGGTCGGCCTCGCCGGGTCGGCGAGCCTCGCCGTGGTTGGGCGAGGCCGCCAGCCATGGCCGAGGCTAGCAATCGGCCAAAGAAAAAAGAAAGAAAAAGAAGAAGAAAAGAAGAAGAAAAAAAAAGAAAAGAAAATGAAAAGTGTTCCTAAATTTTGTTCCGTAAAACAAGAAACAACTTTTTTTGTTTCATGTTTCTATTTCGATGTGTTTCTAGGAACAAAAAAATAATTTTGGAACAAAAACGCAAACAAACGTTTTGTTGCTCCTTTTTTGTTCTCGGAACAAAAAAAACAAAAAAAGTGTTTAAAAACAGAAAGAAGAAGTAAAAACAAACGCAGCCCTAACGACATAAAAAAAGAAAAAGAAAAACACGACATTTTCAACTTGAATAAACAAAATCGAAGCAAAACCTTAGAATCGAATCAATGCGGAGATTCCCAAAGACAAAACCCTAGACTCACGAAAAAAAAGTGGTTCCTTCCACTCTTCGATGCGGGATTCTCAATGTACAAAGCACAAGGTGAAGTTGGTTTTCTTTCTTAGACCAAAAAAAAAAAAAGTTGGTTTTCTTTCCATTAAAAATTATAATCTCTTGTTATTTATAAAGTTCTATTTGTACAAAGCTAAAAATTACTGACTCTATTTAAAAATTACTAACTTTAGTTAGAGTGGCCTACCAACTATTTAGTATTTAAGTTATCAACTAATTTGAAGTTACCAACATAAGTTTATTTTTTTTAATTATCAACTTCTTTTTTTTACCGACTTCCGATTACCTTCCTTTATTACGCCTATTTGCACCCAAATTTAACCAAGCTGTTGATATGAGTAAATATATGTTTAGAAACAGATGGTTATGATACTAGATATGTGAGCCATTGTTGATGACCGAAAGAATTGTTGATATTAATACATAGACGGCCATAAATCAACCGTCGATATAAAATCGATTTATCATTTGGGTTATACAATATGACATGATTAACGTGTCTAAGATATGAAAATATGAAAGTGTATGTATGTTCAGTTAAATTTAGATATGAAATCGAGTCATTGACTTTCTTGCCAAAACTCAGCATATTTTTTTTATGTTTGAGAAATTTATGACAAAATAGTATATGATTTTATATACTGATTATTAATTTGTACATTTTGAAAGGTTTAAGAAATAATTCTTTTAACTTAAAAAAAGCCAAAACAAGAAACAAGAAAAAAATAGTTAATATTAATTAAACAGAATTTAATGTTCATATAAAGAGAAGATTTCACGTGCTAATCCTTTTATTTTGTAATGTAATGGATCTTTCGTCTCTATTTACCCATCTCTCTTCTTTCGTGCGTTGTCTTCGGCTTGAAGCCTAGGACCCACTTATTACCCACATCAGCCCAGCACATTGAGATCTGGAAGGGCAAAGCTCGACTCAGCCGCAAATCTCGAGAGAAGCTGCCAGGCTTCGCGGAACTTCACCTCTGCCGGGAGAGGCCGAAAGCACGTCTTTCCGCCCGGCACATCCTCTGTGGCTTCTTGTGCCGGAACATCGATATGCGAATATTTCGATTCTTAAAAAGAAAGAATCAAATTGATGTTTGTCAAAATTTCATATTATTTTTCAATTCAACTCGAACTCCAAATTCAATCCATCGGAACAAGTTTAAAATAGAAATTTATTTGGTGACATAATTTCACTTTCTATTTCTGGAATAGATTTCTATTCCAGAAATAGATTTGGAGTAGAAATCAAAGACTAAAAATGTTAACTTATCTATTTTTGAAACAAAAGTGAGAAATGAATTTTTTTTTTCATTGTTCACTTTTATCGCCGCCCGTTGCCACCCGCCACCTATGAGACGTCGGCTGCCCGCTCGTTGGCACCCACCATTGGATGCTAGACACTAGCCGCTAGAGGCCGAATGCTGCCTCCCAAGAAATAGAAATTTATTTTGTTACTATAAGAATTTTTGTTCCAAAAATAAAAATTTGGATTGTCATCAAATGAGCTTTTTGGTCAAAAATTAATTTCTATTCCTAAAATTTTGTCATACACCCCCTAGTCTGCTCACCCAAGAGAGCTGAGTTTGTTAGACATTCTCGTTTCACCGCCGTCTAAAACGGGTCTTGTCTAAAGGATTGTTTACACTTTCTCTGTCAGTGAGCCCCATTCTTTTCCTAACGAATAGGGGATGACTGTTACTTCTCGTAACTCCGATATTACCTGAAGTCTAGTGACTTGAACAGTGTAAGTCTCTACGGAAATGCGAATGTAATGGGATTATAAGAGGTTGAAGAGACCAAAGTAGATAATGGAACCGTCTCCTGCAAAATCTATTTTGTGAGCTCGAAAAGGAAAGGACATAAGCTCCTGGCCGTAGCAGACGTTTCGCTCGATGGCAGCCATGACTGACGCTCATGAGAAACTTCCCAGCGAATTCAATATAGATGATTCTTGTGTTTCGTGGGTTAAAAACTAGGAATTCTGTTTCCGTGCTAGTAAATTCGTGAAAGTGTTGATAACTATCAAATCTTGTTGGGGACAATAAAGTTGATCGACAGCTTGTTTGTTGTTATGTCCCATGTCCTCTTCATATTAATAGAATAGTTGATAAGACATGATATATCTATATAAGAGTTAGTTAGGGAAAAGTGTCTAAGAAGTCCTAAATATTTTACATTTGTGTCAATTTAGTTCTAAACATTTTATTAATGTCAATTTAATCGTAAACATTTTCACTTTATGCCAATTTAATCCTTTGTGGCTAATTTTGGCCGAATTTTGCTAGCTAGGTGGTGGTTGGTTGACGTGATACGATCGGCGTTAACGTGAATAATTTTTAATAATATTTAATATTTTTTCTTTCTCCTCCTTCCTCAAGCTGGTTGTCAACCTCACTGGCCTCTAGCGAGCCTCGCAGGCCACTAGCGAGGCTGGAGCCCTCACCAAAGGCCACAAGGGTTGCCTCGTGCTCAGCAGTGAGGTTCACCCTCATTGGATCTAGTGAGGATCAAGCC
The DNA here is from genome assembly GCA_014182885.2 of Eucalyptus caleyi. NCBI lineage: Eukaryota > Viridiplantae > Streptophyta > Magnoliopsida > Myrtales > Myrtaceae > Eucalyptus > Eucalyptus caleyi. Next base: position 16,198,158 of record CM024476.2, read on the forward strand.
TCGTCGTGGCGAGGTCGAGGCTTGACCCTCACCAAATCCGACAAGGTCAAGCCTTGCTAGGCCTCGAGCTAGCCTCACCAGAGGCCAGGCAAGGCTGGCCCCTCGCTAGGTTCGATGAGGGCGAGCCTTGCCCATGGCAGGTGCAAGGCCACCCTCGGGGCCTTTGGGGAGGCCTCAAGCCTCATTAGTGGTCGGCGAGGCTCACTAGAGGTCAGCGAGGTGGACCTCGACCTTGCTGGCTGTTGCCTTTGGTCAATCATTGAGGTCCGACGACCAATTGGAGGAAGGAAGGGGAGAAAGAAAAAAGATAAAGGAAAATAAAATAAAAAATTCAAAAAATATTAAAATATTATTAAAAATTGTCCATGTTAGTGTCGATTGTGCCACGTCAGCCAATCGATGCCTAATTAGCAAAATTCAGCCAAAATTAACCAAAATGACTAAATTAGCATAAAGTGAAAATGTTTAGAACTAAATTGACATCAATAAAATGTTTAAGACTAAATTGGCACCAATAAAAGATTGATGACTAAATTGGCATAAATACAAAAGGTTTAGGACTTCTTAGACAGTTTCCCGAGTTAGTTACTTGAACAATTATGTAACATCAGCAGATACGAAATGGTATATGATGAAAATAGTTTTCAAAACAACTAAATAGAAGTTGATATGTCACTCAAAACAAATTAATATTACCAAGATTATTTAGCAAATCAGTCAGAGATAAGTTGGTAAAACACTTCAGTTATAGTTGCTAATTTTGTATAGAAGTTAGTAACTTGAACACATTGGTAAGTTTCAAAAATAAATATTTGTAAACTATTACAATAGTAAGTTTCGAAAAAAAATCAAACAAAAATTGATAAGTTACTCAAATAATATATGCTAATCTAAAATTAGTTGGTAACTTGTTGTCAAGAATGTTGGTAAAATACTTAAATTGAAGTTGGTAATTCCCTATAAAAGTTAGAAATTTTAACAAGTAGCCAAGCCACAAAAATGAATATTGGTGGATTACTAAAATAGTTGGTAATTTTGGAAAAACAAAAATGTCAGAAATTTTCAAAATGTATGGGTACTTATTAGCCGCTATAGGCTAACCTAGTCGTCTGTCAAAATTTAGTTACCAACGCATTTTGAAATCGGGTAAGAACAAAAGGTGAGTAAATCGAGACGGAAAAAAGTATACTGATCTACCTATATTCATCTAACGACAACGATCTCTAGTACATGACTCATGCTCTTAGAGCACTTATTAACCGACTAAAAAAAGAAAGTTTATATTTTTTAGTGCAATGACTTACTGTTTATGTGTGATCATTACTTTGAAAAATGAATTATTCTCTCATTCATTATACTTAACAAGTGTTTTGAGTGTACTCATTGACCTGAGCCGTGGAAAAATTAATTCAATTTAAATTATTTTCACCGACCAAATTAGAAGTAAATGTGGAGAGCCTCTGAAAATTCTCAACCTCCCTCTAAAACTCTTTTCATGTTGTAATGTGGTACTAGATTATTAACCTTCAATGCCAACAACAAACTCTTGAAAGTATATTGAGAATCCCTGTAGCACTTTTGTCTCTCAATATCCTCTCGATATCTATCAGATTAAAAAGGTCCTGAAAGTAGTTCATGAATCTTGATTAGTTTTTGTATTTATCAAATAATAAGCTATTAACTCCCCAGTATATATAGATTGATAGCCCAAATTGGAAGAAAGGCCAAGCAAATGTTTAAAAAAAAAAAAAAAAAAAAAACTGGTCTTGTATAAATGTCGGTGTAACAATTTAGTATTTTTTGTGAGATGAAAATTAATTTTTAATAAATGTGTCATGAAAGTGACTGTTTGGAATTTCTAATTATATTAACCAAACAATAGACAAAGAGACATTGGGAACTAGTCTCTTAGAGCCCATGAGGAATTTTCCAATAAGGATGCTCTTTTCAAAAGGTTATCTCCATGGTTGGTACACCGTGTGGAAAGGACAAACGCTATTAGCCCAGCCATCAACAAAGAGAAAAAGTTTAAGATTAGTCATGAAAGGAATTTCAAACCGTTTTGCCTTTTCTCGTCCACAAATATATGTAATGTCATCTTTCAAATTACAATTCATTATTGCCTTCACGAATTGGATGAGAAGGCACTTCAATCAGTTATATTCTCACTATTCCATTATTTTTCCTCCATGAATGAGAACCGCAGTAAATAGACATATACTTATGAAGGTTTAAGTGCAAAGTTTGAGCAAAATCTATTGAAGTTTTACTCATCATTCTATTCTTTTCAACCACAGAACTATTATATTTACTATTTGAATCAATGAATTTTATTTACTTTTTAGGATTTATTAGGTTTTCCCGCTAATAAAAATTTCCGAATCCGTCCCTGATTTTCTCCATCGTAATACGCATACAAAGCAGCTAAGATAAATCCAAGGTAAACTCATTTATGGAAGAAATATGCAAAGAACAAACCTCAAATTATGAAAGAGAACATATATGAGAAATCAGACGAAATTGGAAGAGGAACGATCCAGAGTCGTGAACACCTCAGGCACTGCTGTGGACTTTTGTGCCAATCGCTGACATGGCACTGCTGTGGAGCTAACATGACAGTGATATGGAGTGGCTCTGGCTTTGGTCATATTAGAGACTAACTAGTGGCACAAAGGGACATAAATCGAGGTGAGGCAAGTCATTATCGCAAAAAAATGGATCTGGACAGTCGGGTCGTCTATGACCTAGCGCGTGCGGGCGCGTGGAGTATTAGATGAGGTTGGGGGTGCTAGTTCTTGGAAGTTCTGGCGGTGGGTGTTTTGTGGCAAAAAAAAGAAGGGGGCAGTTTCCGCTGGCATATATTTGGATGAACGTTACATTCGCCCACGAAGGGTGGTGTATTCTGGCGCGAGCACATTCTCAACGGCCGACGGAGCTAGATCGCAATTGTTGAAAAATATCTCAAGGATTTTGACAATATCAACACTTAATCCAAATACTTAATAATTTTATTTAAGTGTGCAAAGGCTCATATTTAAATTATGCATAAGTTATGACATGACTTTATGAGTGTATAAGGGAAACTTCACTAAGTCCGAAACCTGCTAGAGGAAAGGTATAGAATCAAAATCTTAATTTTGTGAAATAGTCAAACTTGTTTGTTAAACACTTTTTTTATATAGATATGATGACGGTTGGAATTCCTAAACTGAAGACTTGGCTCATAACGGTAAAGTACGATATTCTAAGATTATCTATGCCGAAAATCATGAATTAATTTGCTCAACAAATTGATAGGATGACATGATTGAAACATGTTAATAGAAGGTCCAATTGACTGCTTAAATTTAGGAAAGGTTCTCCATAGACATATCAAAACGCATCATAAAACCATCTTAACTCATATTTGATGGGCTGAGTTATTATATGGGTTGGTTATATTCAGTATGTCATAAATAGAGTTAGAATTGAGTGATCATTTTTTATCCAATGCGACACTAAAGTAATTCAGTTAAGAGTTTTAGCATTAAAGTTAATTTCGTATGAAAATTATAATACTTATGATGTCTTTTTCCTTAAGTACAGTTATAAAGCATGTTATGGAAGAAATTAAACTTAGGATTGATTTATTGGAGAGAACGATCATCGATTGAAGATTGGTAGCATGCTTTGTGTCTTTGCACAAACTTTACAATATATACCCTGAAGTGGACGTAATTTTAGTAGAAGTCACCAAGTCTAAGTAAACTATAAAATATGGGTGAGTGGGTTGGCCAGTCCTCATCAATCCACTGTGTCGAAGCCAATGAACTTCGGGAACTATATAAAACCCATGTGCCCGCGTGGTAAAGACAAAAGAATTTGCACTGTGTTGTCATGGAGATTTCCGATGAAAAGAAAGGGAAAATGTTACACTTGACAACCCCCCCCAACCAAAAAAATGAAAAGAATTGCTCCTCAGTTGCAAATTGCGTCAAAAGTAAACCTGCTCTCTTAGATTATTAGATTGGCCTGATCTTTGTAGTCATAATCGAAGTGATGCTTTTTGGAGTTACTTTATTGTACTATTATTAGTCCAAAGCAACAGGATAAATAAATCTAAAAAAGTTGGATTGGTAACTAACGTAGGCGGTTTAATATTTATATAGATATGCATTTCTAAAAAGAGTGGGCAAATATAATTTTTTGAAACTTGTTAACTTATCTTCATTTAGGTTTTGATCATTTGTTTATTTAATTTTTTTTTACTTAAAGTTTATGTATATGGAAAAGAAAAAATAAAGATCAAAGTGGAACATGTGTCAATTGAAGAGAGGGCCACGTGTCAGCTTCACATAGGTCTCCTGCCTTTGCACCACAAAAATAATTTAATATTAAACTATATTAATATTAGATTAGATTCAATAATAAAAATTAAGATCGAGAAAAAACTGAAAGAACTCAATTTTGAACCAAAAGAGCTAATTATATATAGACTCTTTATCCATAAAAAAAAAGGATAGACTCTTTGTAGTTATCATTTATTTGAAAGAGGAAGTGCAATGAAAAGCAACGTAGAGGATCAATTAGTTATTTGATTGACATCCTTTTGATTTTAGTAGTTAGATGTAAATCTCCCTTTTCTTCCTTAGGCATTTTTTTGGGCACAAATCTTGCTTAAGTAAAGGAAGGATAGAAATCACGCAAAATAATCACTTCTAGCCAATGTCCTAAATCAATATAACAACATATTGTTATTCTGAGATTTCACACCACAATTGGGTGGGGCACTTTTGTTTTTGTGAGAAGTATGGAGAGATATTGGTACTTTCCTAAACCAAGCAAGATGAAAAAAAAATGTGGTCATAAACAGCTCCTTTTCCTTTTCATCTTGGCTGAAAAAAATGTGGTCATAAACACCACATTTTATAATGATTTGACAAGACTTGGATGATGGAAAACACAGTATGATACATTTCAATGAAGTTGCAAATACTACATGTGGAATAGGGGTCAACGAGGAATGATCAGATAGGAAAGTGAGAGATAGTAAGGATATGATTGAAGGATTAAGAAATGGCCTGAAACCCACTACCAATTGGCGTATGGGGCGAGAATTAAATGAAATATCTGAGAAATGTAGACATGTGGAGTTGCAAGTCTAACCTCATTGGAAAACTAAAATGAAAAGGGCAATGCCTTCACACTTTAATTGTCATTTTTTAATTGTCTACCAACTTCTAGTTGCATTTCTCTAAAATGCCTTAACATTACCAACTATAAATTTGAGTGACTTTTCTACTTTTTTCTATTTGAGTTGTCAATTAGTTTTGAGTTACCAACTCTTACTTAAATTACTTATCAAAATTATTTTTAAATAACCAACTTTTCTTATTTTTCAACCAGGTTTTCATTCACCTTTCTTTATTATGCCTTAAATTTACTAACTCTTATTTGTCAACCTTTTCTTCAATTAAGTTTTCAATTGATTACCAACTCTAGTTCAAGTTAGCTATCAATGTTTTTTTTGTTTATTAAATTTTCCATTGAGTTACTTAATCTGGAAAAAAAAAATCGGGAAGTCACCCAATAAATATTGGTAATTTTCTATATGATTAATAATGTAAGATGTTGTTAATTAAAAAAAAAGTCTGGCAAATAATAAGAGAATCGGTTCATCAATCATGAAAGAAATTTGGTAATTATAAAAAAGACTTATTCTTAGACCCACGACGAGCTTTCCAAGAAGTGCCCTCCAAACGTTATCTACGCTTTCGGTGTACCATGCAAAATGGAAGACTTTTAAAACTTACCTTCCCAGCCATCAACAAAATGGAAAAGTTGAAGATCAATCATGGAAGGAACCGCAGACGAGCTTTACTTTTTCTTGGCGACGACATTGTATTGTATCAAATCATAACAATACGATTTTTATTTTATGATGGATAGGTCGAAATTCTTCTTCTTTCTACCTTACCACTAAATGTTCAAATTTGTGAGCTGCGACACGATGTTCATTAATCAAAACAATTTGGTTATGAAAAATATCAAACAATTAGGTTGTGTATAGTATGTGAGCTGGTGTACTTTTTTGTCTTCTGTGAATTACTTGTTTCATGTGTTTTTGACATTAGTGAAAACAAGAAAATAAGAAAACTCATTTAACTAGTAGATTTGTAGACAATGCACCTTTGAAGAATGCCGTAGGGGATCAAGATAAACTCTAGAGGACAATTAATCCGGTCTTTTAAATCAATCTCTCTCTTTGGCTCGGACAACACTTCGGACAGCACACATTTATTAAAGTTCGTATGATTTTTCTGAAGTATACATGAAAAGGTTCATTTAATTGCTTGATATTTAGAACCATCAGCTCTACCTTTAACATGAGCATTGATGCGATCACAAGCATCAGTTAGTCCTAATCACCTAATTCAAAAAAAAAAAAAAAAAAAAACTTATATATTATGGAATTGGGACAAATGTATTGAAAGTTCTAAACTTATCACGAAAGTATAATTTAGTTCTAAAATTTTTAAAAAGTGCAATTAAGTCATAAACTTGTCAAAAGTATAGTTGAGTCATAAAACCTTAAAAAGTGTAATCAAGTCTTAAAATTTGTCAAATTGGTCTAAGCAATTTCTTCTATTGATTACACTTTTGAAAGTTTTATGATTCAATTGTACTTTGATAACAAGTTTTAAGACTCGTAGACTTAAGTTTTAGGACTTGATTATACTTTCGTAATAAGTTTTAGAACTTCCGGTCCTTTGAAATTTTATACAAATAGTCAAATAAGATTGTCAAACACTTTCTCTACACATATACAAAACTTGGAATCCCCAAAATGAAGACCCAACTCATAGCATTAAAGTATCATATCTCAAGATTATTTGTGCCGGGAATCACCGCTTAATTGATTTGTGGGACGACGTGATCAAAACTTGCTAATAATAGAAGTTTGATTGCCCCCGATTAGGAGAAGGGCTAATAACGTGTATTTCAAAGAAATTAGTTTTAGATAAACGTATTGTGAGTGTAATAGTTTAGTACGTTTTGTGAGACGAAATTTTATTGTTGGATGAATGTGTTATGCAAGTACTGGTTTGAAATTTCTAATTGTATTAATTGAACGGTAGACAAATAGATGTCAGGAACGAATTTCTTAAGAGTCCACAAGGAAATTTTCAAGAAGGACACTCAAAAGGTTATCTCATGGCACACCGACTTATACTAACACTATTTTGCCCAGCCATCAACAAAAGAGGAAAAGTTTATGATCCACACTTGGACTCTTGGAATGCCAAAACTTGGCATGAGGGACACTTAAGTGTCAAATGTTAAGAAAGTAACACTTAAGTGCCAAAATTGGAATAAAATGGATTAGTTAATTGTCAACGGCAAGAAAACTTGGCTAAAATACCGACGCGATGATTTTTTGGCAAGACAAGTAGTTTTGAACGCTGACGTGGCTAGATAAGTGCAAAAACGGCGTCATTTTGCTGATGTGGTTAGATAATTAATATAAATATTAATTAAATTGAATTTAAAACTTTTTTTTTTTTTTTTATAAAGATGGAGATTATAGGTGACAAGGGCTTGCAGGCCCTTGCCACTAGTCGGCAGGGTCACCGACCTTCCTGGTGATGGTGAGGAGGCAGCAACAAGGGCTTAGCCTTCACCTTCTGTATCCTCCTCCCTTTTTATTTAAATATAAATATTTTAATTTAATTATTATTTATATTAAAATTCAAAAAAAAAAAAAAGAAGACAGAACGACGACGTTACTAACTCAGCTCTTCGATGTGCCACGCAGCGAGTTATATTATTAAAAAAAAATTACCACATAGGATTTGTGGCCATCTTCGCCAAACTTGGCACATAAGTGTCATATTTTAAAAAAAAAATGGCACTTTTGTAGTTTTTTGCATTTAAGAACGCATTTAGTGACCATTATGTTCCATGAAATAATTTTTATTAGAAATTGTTCTTTTTATTAAGTTTCCAAGAACAAATTCTAAGCATTTAAAGACATTTGATACCTATCCAAAAAAATTTATTTCTAGGATAGAATTGCATTTGGCATTGTTCTCGAAATTTCTAATCTAAACCATTTTATTATAATTTTTTAATAATTGTATTTCTTCTTTTCTTTTATTTTCTTTTATTTTCTTCCTTAGCCAATCGTCAGCCTTGGGATGATCGATGACCGGCCATACGAGGATCGGCGACTTTGTCAAAGGCTCACCGACCCCTGGCAAGGCGATACCTCGTCAATCAAGCCTCGCTCGACTAGGTGAGTCTTGCCGGTGTCTGGGTGAGCCTCCACGACCTTGCCCTAGCCTGGTGAGCTCGCCAATGGTCACCTAACTAGTTGCCAACAACTGGCAGCAGTGGACGGTGGCAACGACGGTGGCAGTGAAAGAAGAAGAGAAAAGGAAGAAAAACAAGAAGGAAAGAAAAGATAAAAGAAAAGAAAAATTTCGATTGGTTTGATTATAGAATTATTCCTAAAAACAAAGAATCAATTTTTTTACTCATCAATTCTACTCCAAATTTATTTTTGGGAACAAATTTGTTCTTGAGAGAAAAAAATTTACCAAATGAATTTCTATTTCAAATATACTCCAGGAACAAAAAAATAGAATCAAATACTATTTGACCGATTGCGCATCCTAAGTGTCCCACGATCAAACTCTAGATGTTCTTTGCCGTTTAAGATCGGTCATGAAAGGAATTTCAAACAATCTTGCTTTTTCCCATCTATTTCGCATTTCTATGACCTTTCTTGGAAATCTAGAATAAAATATTTCCTTTAAAAAAATTGATAACCTATGTTTTTTTAATAAAAAAAAAGGCCTTAGGAACTAATTTCTTAGAGTCCGCGATAGGAAGGATGCTCAAAAGATTATCTCCTTCGTTGGCATACCAAGTGAAACGAAATAGACACACTATTTTTCCCAATCATCAACAAAAGGGAAAAGTTTAAGATGAGTTGTTGGAATCTCAAATGATCTTGCTTTTACCCATCCACTATCGCATTTCTATGACCTTTACTGGAAATTTGGAATCAACCATTTCCTTTAAAAAATTTAAATTATCAACTATTTCTCCCAAATCCTTATCAAAATCAAATGAGTTATGTGAGCATATCTTACTTCCTATATAATCAGAGTTCTATGATTGAGGATTTGATTACACTAGTTATCTAGCTAATACACTTTCAATAAATTGACTTGATTAATTTGTTACCTAAATGATTCAAATAATCTTTTACCATTATATTAACCTATGTCACTAAACGATGTCCATGCATGAGTGCGCAATTAAGGAAAAGTAGACAAATCACAAACCATACAATAAAAGTAAAGTGCAAGAGAGTAAACCCAATAAAGTATCGTACAAATTATACACAATAGCCACGTTATTAAGTTCCAAGATAACAATCCCCATGAGCTAAGTTCAAATTGAGTCCGATATCTTGCCTAAAAATCAACCTATATAAACCTAAGCTATATTAAAGGCAACCACTAAAACCCTCTAAGGGCATGCTAAAAAAAAAAAAAAAACTAAGCTACATCTAGTGCTAAAATAAAACAACTTAATAAACCTGCTTCTATACTATTTTCTTATTTTCTGTAAGCTTTCGATTTTTTTATTTTTTTAATTTACGATTTTTTTTTTTATTATTCTGGAAAATAAAGGACTCGGGCTGGGCCCCTTGAGCCCAGTTTGCATGTATTATTCAGTTGGATACGAAAAAGTGGGCCGAGAATAAGATTGGGCTTGTTAAAATAAGCCCAACCAAGCAAATTAAACCGACTAACAAAACTCAAAACCAGCCCAGACCTATGCTAAGTCCACCCCCAAAACTAACCTATTGACTCAAGAACATTAAAAACCCCAGCGACAATCCGCATAACCTATCTTAAACCGATAATACAACGCTCCACCATCGACCGCCTCCGGTTGGCGGCTCCACCACGTTCAACCATCGGACATGACTCACAAGAACGATGATATCAACTCCTGACATTCCCTCTCCGGCAACAGCTTCCGAACACTGTCATTGTTCATGCATAGAATAAAATTTCAAAGCAAACATCCACGAATCAGAGAAATTATTAACAACATATTCAATGAATCTTCAACGAATACTGTGGTTCATTCAAAAAGGAAGATTTCCAGTAATCGCTGCACCATGACACAAACAAGGAACTGATGTACTTCAACGCAGAGAGTATAGCAAGTTTATTTGACGAATGAATAATCATGAGAATCGACATAGCTCTACTCAAATTGGGAAGACTTATCTCATCGGTGGTTCATTTTCAGAAACGATTCAACTATATTTAGCAATTGACAAACCTGCACACACGCAAAAGAATGAGCCAGATAACACCAATTTAACTTGAGCATATGTTCGAACAGATGGTGAGCATCTCGGATGACAGTCCTATATGCAAGTAATTTTTGGACTCAACAATCTCGCATCAGCAAAAGTCTAGTTTATATTAACAAAAATAGCGCTTATGGCAATCGTTATTTCAGGCTAGAATCAACCCGGGATTTGCACTTAGTATATACTTGAGAACTAATTGAAGCAATGAAAATTATTAAAAGAGGGATGAGATCTGGATGCCGAGGAGCCCCTCTCAGAGTGGCGTAATAAATGCTGTGATATATTAATAATGGCATTTGCTCTCCATATAGCAGTTGAATTTAATACGCCTTAGTCCATAAATAAAGGAAAAGCCAACTAAATCATCGTCACAACGCGGAAATTGGAAAATTGAAGCTATAAATCAATTGTCCATTATACGTTGGTCGAACCAATAGCTTTTACAGTGAACAATTTATAATAAATGCTATGCCTTATTCAACAGAAAGAAGGTTGTGTCTGTTTTCACATAATCAAGTGCATCGTCAATCAATTCCTTATTGGCCTTTCAATAACCCAAACCGTGAAAAAAAAAGGAATGAACAACTGTTGTCACGTTCTCTCGCAAATTCCAAAACATTATTGTCACGATCCATTTTTTTTTTCCTAAGCGATCATCCCCAAAAAGAAAAAAAAAAAGAATGGTCGATTTCTTAAAGTTTTATTTTAGAGCAATCATCAACCTTTTATAGTAAATTTAATAAGTTAAAGCGAATATATATATATATTTTTTTATAGTTTTATAGTGCTTATCGCAAAAATTTCTCCATAAATATGGGCTAACACTATTCTTATAAATGGAAGGAAAGAAAAAGAGGCTGGTATATGATATGGGTTAAATCAGGGCCTTGTCAATATTAGAACGGACGGCGGTGAAAGACGAAATTGCATAGATTCGATTCCGCCTTCAATTGCCGAGGCTTCATTTTGGGGGACCAATCTTTTCAAATTCTCAATGCTAATATTGAAGCGATATTGGCGGAATTGTTGAACGAATCCATGCAGCGCATTTTAAAAGAAACAGCATATCCTTTACTTGCCACTAACCCATTGCAATGTGAAGTAATGGATGAAAGAGTGGAAGAATCTTTCCAAGCCTTGGTTGGTATTTGGCTGCTCTTCTCGAAAAACTTCATAACCGGAATATCCCAACTGCAGTCCTCCAAACCGTCTTGAATTATTTGGCAGCAACTGTCGGATGCAGAGGGACGGCATAAGTTAGCTTTCTAATGTCAAAAACATGGACAGTGTCAAAAACACTGTTGTTTTGGCTTCTCCTGTTTTCTTTTTGGGCGAGAGATATCGCCTTCGCGAAATTTAGGCCTTTGGAACCAGGACTTTTGAGGTGAGTTTCCAGAAACTTTGCGGTTCCTCTTTCAAGACTTTCATAGTGAGTTATATATATATAAGCAATTTTGTCATCCTCCTGATTTGTTAACCCTTTGCTGCACCTTGTTTTTCCATATGAGAAAATTAGCTGGATCTTGAGGTGATGAATGTTGGTATGACAATTACCCACCCTGCTGTGGCCGCGTTGGTTCGGCCTTCCCCTTTCTTCCGGTAGGGAGGAGGTTTGAGTCACCGTGGTCGCAATTGCGTGACTTAAGTGCAGCACCGTGAGAGGTGGGTCCCCACACTAGCGTCGCCCTAGGTTTACGTCGCCAGCTGCCTGCTGTATGGCGGTTCCCGAGTCATTAAAAAAAAAATGTTGGTATGACAATCAAAATAAAATTGATAATTTCAAATAAGAGCTGGCTAACTTCAAAGGCATTGGTAAACCATTAGATAGATATTGGTAGATTATCAAAGTAGTTGGTAACCTTAGAAGCATAAGGAAACATTGATACTTTTCAAAACCAAGCAAGATTGAATGTGACGAATGTTGAAATACCAATCAAGGTTCGTAATTTCGTACAAGAATCCATAACTTTTCAAGGCATTGGTAAGCCACGAAAATAAACATAGGTAAGTTATTTACCTAGTTGGTAATCTAAGAAATATAAATAAATGCTAGTACTTTTCTAACCCAAGTAAATGAAAAGAAGTTGATAAGTAAGTAAAATTAACTGATAAATAACATAATATAAAATGTTGGTAATCTCAAATAAAAAGTATTATCTTTGGAGGCTTTGGTAAGATAAAAAAAACAATTGTTGTTAGATTTTTTAAGAAGTTGGTGATATTTGAAGTATAACGAAATGTGGATATTTTTAGATTAAGACCCAACAAGATTAAAAGTTGGCAAATGACTTAAGTTAATTAATATCTTAATGTGACAGATTTGGTTCCTCAATAAGATTGGTTATTTTGAATAATAGTTAATAACTTAAAAAGCATTAGTGAGACAAAAAAATTAAGTTTGGTAGACTATTAAAGTCATTGGTAAAGTTTGAAGTATAAAGAAATGTCGGTACTTTATGAAACCAAACAATATAAAAAGATGGCAATTGATAGAAAATTAATTAGTATCTTAGTGTGACAAATTTGGCATATCGCTCGACTTAAGGTTAGTAATTTTGTACAGAAGATAGTAGCTTTAGCAAGTCTGTAATTCGATATTTAGGTGAATTTGAAAATAATAATTAATGTTGGTACCTGTCAGAACTTTTTGGTAATCGCTAACGATTGACCAAGTAAGCAAGTTGTCAGGTCACTCGATTTGATACTTACCAACAATTTTTAAAATATACCAATGCAGAACTAGGTTCCTATTTTCCCAGATCGAACCCTAGGAGTATGCTCATTTGCAGAGTGAATGAAAAGGCTAAACTTATAGTGACACGTCAATAGTAGGCCTTAATACTACCCCACCACTAGATTGAAAAATTATGAAACTCAAGAGGGTGGGAAAAAAAATGTGAATGAAGCTGATACTAACCAACTTATGGTGCATTTGGTGACTATTCTATTTTCGGGAACAATTCCTACTTGAAATAGTTTTTTTTTATTTATGTTCCCTAGATGAGTTTTTGAGCATTTGAAGACATTTGATAACTACACAAAATTTCTATTTCTGGAATGGAAATACGTTTGATACAATTCTCAATTTTTTTGTGACTTAGAATTTATTTTACGTTTTTATTATTTTTTTGGCATTTTCTCTTTTTTTTTTTTTTTTCTTCTTTCTCTAGCTAGTCACAGGCCTCAGCCATGGTCGATGATTGGCTAGACGAGAGTCTGCAAACTTGCCAATCTCGAGCGAGCCTTGTCAGCTCCTGGTGAGGTTGAGCCTCGTCGACATAAGCCTCGCGTGGTTAGGAGATGCCAAGCTTGCCCAGCCATGGGCGAGGCTCAACCTTGCCCCGCAACTACAAGGTTGGCATCACCCAACCATGGCAAGGTTGACCTTGCGATGACTAGGCAAGGTCGAGCCTCACCCTAGATCTTGGCGAGATCAAGCTTGCCTAGCCACCAATCAGGCTCCTTTGAGGTCACTAACTCTCGTTTAACCAGTCGTCAGCAACTAGATGGAGGAAAAAGAAGAAGAAGAAGGAAAGGAAAAGAGGAAAAGAAAAGAGAAAAAAAAAAGTGAAAAGAAGAAGCATAAAATGCTTGATTCTTGAATTGTTTCAAGAACAAAGAAACACCTTTTTTTTTTTTTTTACTTTGTGATTATATTTTAAATCTATTATCGGGAACAAATTTATTTACAAAAACAAAAATGTTACCAAACATATTTTTATTCTATTTTGCTCTTGGAAACAAAAGAACATAAATAGTTACTGTTTGGCCGGTTATAGAATAGGCCCTTACTAAATTTGATGAACTCTTGAAATCTGTGCCAATTATTCTTTTGTAATTAGTTACTTGGTAGCGAACTTGCTAAAATGTGGTAGACTAGACCATGAGCTTTTGTGAAATTATTTTTAAAATTTTATGTTATTGTCAAGACCTACTATTTTCATCCAAAGGGCAAACAACGATTGGTTTAGGGGTATTATCTAAAAGGACGAGGCCTACACACTTGATTAGGCATGAGCTCTCCCTAGCTTATACCTTGCGCAATGTTAGCGTGTTCAATGTTAGCTTAAATTAATGCTATGAGAATTTTTTAATAATGAGTTATCACTAGCCTATTGGGATTACCTAAAAACCAAGTGAAGTATGAAATGATACCTCACTTCCTATATAATCAGAGAGTCTAGGGTCAAGGACTTTGTTACACTAATTAATCAATTAGTGTTATTTGGATATCTAATCTTATTCATTTAAAAAAGAAATTGTCAAGCACTCTGGACTGATTTTGGACCTATCCACAAACGTGTAAGATGATGATATAGGTGCATAATCATTAAAATAATAATAAATAATTAAGAAAGTATTTAAATAAATTACAAAGAAAATAAGTATCTAACGATAAGAAAAAAATAAATCCCAATTCTTACTGGGCTAAAGGGAAACCATAACCATCATATTGAAAGCGTGCAATCAAGAGAACAAAAGAAACCCAATGGTAAAGCCCTAAGGGTTTGATCAATGATTTTCCCACAATTTGAGAGAATACTACTCAAAAAGACTAGTCTTAAGCTTTTTACGAGGAATTCTTTTTTTAATTTTTTTAATTTTCGGAATTTTTGGGAATTTTCGAATTTTATAAATATTTTCTGTATCTTCTAAATTTTAAATTTTTGATTTTCAATAATTTTTAAAAAGGAAATCGGATCGGGTCAAGGACCCGGTCCGAACATGGGTCTGACCCGGACCCTAAAGGTGCGAGTTGGGTCAAGAATCCGGACCAGCCCCGAGGCTCGGCCCGAATAAACCTATTTCGCTCAAACTAAGCCCGGCCTCCTCTTCTAATCACACTAAGCCCACTGCACAGCAGTTTAAGCCCAAGTTTTCTAAAGCCATACTAAAGCAAATCAGGCCCGAACTTAACAAACCCATGAAAACGGAAACGGACCTAAACGCACTAAACCAAATTAAGCCCAACCTACCACCCAACCTTCACAGAACCAACGCCTCCCACTTCAAGCTCTCGGTTGCTCTCTCTCCGTCCGAACAGAGACGAACGGCCATGAGTCGGCCCGTCTCTGGCCTTCGCTCAATCAAGAGGACCGTCTGCTGGCCTCGTCCACCAGGCCGGCTCTGTTGGCTGTTTCGAGCCGACACCACCACACCGCCTGTTGGCCACATCTAGCCCCCATTCTCATCACCATCCGCCGCGATACACAAACGACACGGAAAAGGAACGGCGCACGACTCCACGGATGACGATGAGAGTCCACAAGCATGTTAAAGGACCGACAAACGCTTTGAACCAAACCAAAATCACGGAAAATCTACCCAAGCTCGGTTCGGGCATTTTCACGAACACATGACGGGCATCGAATGACAGGAGGCAATTGAGTCAACCGGGACTCAACCCGCGTCGAGACGCTTAGCAATCGACAAGCAGAGATGAAAATGCAGCATAGCACAACATAGATGGGGGCTGGGACTAGCGCAAACCGGACCCTGACGAGGCCCGGTCCGATGAGCTGAAACAGGAAACAAAACCTGGCAAACGGGGGCCGTTGGTGGCGCCCTCTACTCAGCTCGGCGGCGGCGAATGGTGGGGGGAGCTCGATAGATCGGACCACGTCCGTTCGCCTCGCGCGCCTCCGAGCTGGGTTCCTCGAGGAATGGACGCAAATCGGAAAAATAAAAGGAAAAAAGGGCAACCGGGTCTTAACACGTGCTCGATGCGGCGGGAACTCGGGCGCGGCCACTACCGGAAAACACCCGCACGGTCTTACTCTTTCCTCTCTAGTTCTCGCTCCCCCTCACTCACGGCTTGCTCTCTCTCTTACTTTGGTTTCCCCTGAAGAACCCCAAGCCGCCCCGCCCCCCACGGGGCCATTTCAGCCAACCTTCTCCCTCTCTCTTCAAGGCCAGCGTCCTCGATCGAGTGTCTTGCGCGACGCTCGCCCTCCCTGTCCTCGTCCCCCAGTACGACCCGTCCTCTTTGTCTGTACCCCGCGTCCTCCCTCCTTTCTTGCTAGCGTCCAAGGCGAAGAGGAAGGGGAAAAGAGATGAAGGGAGAGGCCAGGCCAGAGAAGAGGAAAAAAGGAGGATAGGCTGGCCCAGCGGGGTGAAGGAAAAATAAAAAAGGAAAAAGGGGGCCGGAGACGGGCCCGGTCGGTCCGACCCCACTCCTTTTTTAGATATAATTTATTTTTAAAAATAAATTTAATTTTTAATTTAATTTTTCTATATACTAGTAGTGCAAATATTCCCGATGTCTATATGTAATGCATTTTAATGAAAATCATTTTTGGGTTGGGGGTTAAAAATTAATCCGTAAATTTCTATGCAGTTAAGTTCTAAATAAATACATCAAATTTATGGGTTAATAGTTATTCTTCCTACACTCTTTTACTAGTTTGTTAAGGTTGCGCATGACAAAATTTTGAAACAGAAATTGATTTCTGGCCGAAATCAATTTCTTAATTTCTATTAAGAGACAAGTTTTGAGCAAAAAAACCCGTTTGATAACGACTCAAAATTTTTATTTTGAAACAGAATTCTGTTTGATAACAGAACAAAATTTCTATTTCTAGGAATAGAAATTGATTAGATAACAACATAGGAAATCCTCAAATACAAAATAATAATCGAAATAATACTAAAACAACATAAAAAATCCTCAAATACAAAATAATAGTCGAAATAATACTAATACATTACAAAAGTTGAAAATACAATTTCATGGAATTTCCAGCATATTATTTTCCCTTGCCATTTTATTAGCAATTGTTTTCCTAAGCGTATTTATATGGTTTCCCTCCTCGGTCAATGTATCATTTGCAAGCTTATCCTACGTAGGTTCAGATAAGTATTGCGGAAGCATGAATATGGGTGCCATCAATGGCGCCTATACAGCCTTGTCATTTTAAAACTAGTATTATACAAGATTATCAACAAAATAAAATTAATGGTGTAAAGGAATATATGAGAATTCTACCTTAAAGTAACGTTTATGGTTAGGAACCAATCGAGGAAATGTCGATTTATTTTGATTCTCGAATTGAATCAGTCTAGTTGCTCATCCCTAATTTCTTTATTGTTGCTCAATGAACCTTTAATGGCCCTTGCATAACAAAGAGAGAGATTCTCTTGAATCTCTTGCCTTCGAATTAAAATTCAAGATTGTGTAACAATCTAATTATTTTGATTTTGCAAGAATTTTGAATCCGTAAAAAAATAAGGTTAAATTTCTAGGCACGTTTTTATTTATCTATTACGTAAGAAATTTTTCTTCAATTGGTCATGCGCGTGCCTTTTCTAGGAGGAAAGAGCCCCATTATTTTTAAGTAAGCATTTAAGAACTTTGACCGTTTTTGAAAATTGGGGACCCATTCGATTGCCTTTCATTCTAAAGAGGAAATTATAAAAAAAAAAAAAAAAATTGAAAAAAAATGCAAAAAAAAAAAAAAAAACACGAGCAAAATAAGAAAAAGAAAATTAGCAATAATTTGTGAAGTTGTGATTATGAGTAAATTAAGTTAGCAAGAAAGTGCAATGTTCTTTTATATGGTTTGATTTCAGTTTCTGATTTCTATTTCAGAAACTGAGAAGTTAAAAATTTCAGCTTCTGATTTCTTCAATTTCTCTATTTCTGAAATAGAAATCTGTTTCAGAAATAGAGAAATCAAATTGCGTTACCAAACGGATTTCTGTTCCAAACCTGTTTCGGAGAACAGAGAAACAGAGAAATCGAGAAACAGAAATTTTGTCATACGCGCCCTAAATGACCATATGTATTAGACTGATTTATCTGAAGTATAGCTATAAAGCTTGTTGTGGAAGAAATTAAACCGATGTTTAATGCCCTAGAGAGAGCGATTGTCGATTAGTAGCACTGTTTGGAACACAAGGTCTACCATGGTTATGTAAGGGACATTTATGATTAAGGTGATATATACAGGCCTTCTTCCTAGGGATTTAGTAGATCTAGGAAAAAATTATATATGTATTCTTTATAAGTTGAGCCTAATAATGGAGAAAGTATTAAAAAAGTCATAAACTTATTATATTAGTATCAATTTAGTTATAAACCTTTTAATTTGACCGATTTAGCTCTAAACATATTCGCATTGGTACCAATTCAGTCAATTTGGCTAATTTAGGTAAGAAATTGCTAACGTGGACGTTGGCGATCATAGCACAGCTAATGCTGATATGCACAAATTTTATAATATTTTATTAATTTTTGAGAATTTCTTTTCTTTTTTTTTTTTTTTATCTTTTTCTTTACATTGTTGCCTTATGAGGTTATGGGTCAACCATTACCAGCCACAGGCAAGAACTGGCAACCCTTCCCCGATCCAAGCGAGGGCCAAAACTCTCGCTTGTTGGTTGGTGAAGGCCCCATGCCCTTAATGGCCACAGGCAAAGGTGCAAAGCCCTCACTCGTGGCGAACGAGGGCTACAGTGCCCTCACCCAAACTTGGTGAAGGCATCAAGGCGTTAGGCCCTTGGTAGATCTAGGTGAGGTCCTTCATGCCCTTAGGTATGGCTGACAACGCATTAAGGCCCTTGCCTAGACCAACTTGTGGCTAGTGATGGTCGGCCAACGACCTCACTGGGCAAGAGTGTAAAGAAAAATAATGAATATAAAAGAGAAGAAAAATGAAAATTCTAAAAAAAAAATATCAAAAATTAAAAAATTTGTTAACATTAGCGCTGGTCATGCCACATAGAACCACCGGCATCTATGTTAATAATTTTTAGCCTAAATTGGCTAGATAGATTGAATTAGTACCAATGTGAAAGGATTTAGGACTAAATTGATCAAATTGAAATGTTTAAGATTGAATTAATATCAATATAGTAGGTTTATGATTTTTTTGTACTTTTGCCCTAGTAATGGTGCTACTATTGAACTTAGACAAAAGAGATTATTTACTAATCCTCAATCATATTTCCTAAATCTACCATTTTGAGATAAAATTTTCCATAAAAATTTTCAGTTCTTCGTTAACTAATCAATTCATAAATTTTATTTGCTTTATAGTTATGGTAACCTTTATTAGAAGCTTCATCCTCATATACCTTTTCTACATTTCTACTGCATAGGAAATGTTTTATCCTGCAAAGTGATTTTTTGTTAAGAGAGAGAAAGTAAGACACCCCCCCAAAAAAACAACAAAAAAAATAAGAAGTAATAGGTTGATAATGATTATTTTAACTAATTAAAAAGGTTATACCTTCGTTTGGTCTTAATTCAAGTAAAGTAAACCCCTCAATTTTGGGGATTCATTTTTAGACGTCAAATCTGCATTTGATAGGATGAAAAAAAGAAGAAGCAAAATTTGCTCTGGATTGACATTAAGATTTTTTATCAAAAAAATGGGGAAAGTTACCCTTGATGCACCTCATTTACTCTCCCCAGGATGCTTTGGTTGCCTGATCTTTGTAGTCATAAACAAAGTGATGCTGTTTTGGAGTTACTTTATTGTAGTATTACAAAAAGGCAACGGGATAGATAAATTCTAAAAAGCTGGATTGCTGACTAATTTAGGTGCTTTTTTATTTTAATTCGAT
Organism: Eucalyptus caleyi; assembly: GCA_014182885.2. NCBI lineage: Eukaryota > Viridiplantae > Streptophyta > Magnoliopsida > Myrtales > Myrtaceae > Eucalyptus > Eucalyptus caleyi. The sequence goes on from CM024476.2 coordinate 16,218,106, forward strand.
ATGCATTTCAAGAAAAGGGTGGGGAAACATAAGTTAATGAAACTTTGCTAAGTTATCTTCACTTAGGTTCGATGATATGTTTCTATAAATTTTTAGTGAACTGAAATTTATATGAAAATGGAAAAAAAAAAAAAAATCTTCTGCATACAATGTGTTTATGTTGGCTATGTTGTCCTTCAAAGGATACAATGAGATGAGGCAAAGATAAATGATAAGGAAAAGAACAATAAAAAGATCAAAGTGGGATATGTGTCAATTGAGAAGAAGGCCATCTATCGACTTCACTGACGCCTCTTGCTTTTGCACCAAAACAAAACACTAATCATATTTCTTTTGATGAGGTTCCACAAGAAAATTAAGATGGACAAAAAAAAAAAAAATGAAACGGTTAAGTTTGAACCAAATGAGCTAATCATGAATACAGACTCTAAATAATTATTATTGTTTCAGAAGAGAAAGCTCCAGAAAAATCAATAATATTGCATAAATCAATTATATAATCTTCATCCTTGAGGAAAGATAGAAATCTCATAAAAATTCACTTCAAGACAATGTCCAAAATCTTGGTTTTGGACACGCGGATCCCTAGAGTGCTATAACTTGGCACAAATGGCACAAAGAGACACTTAAGTATCATAACTTACGAAAGTGACACTTAATTGCCAAAATCTGAGCAAAATGGATTACTTAAGTGCCAAACCAGCCAAAATCTAGCCAAAATGCTGAAATGACAATTTTTGGCGAAACAAATGCAAACAGCGTTGTTTTGGTGCTGACGTGGTAAAAAAATAATATAAAAATAATTTAAATTTACTTAAAATATTTAAAAAAAAAAATTTTTAATATTGAAAATTTTAAAATTTTTTAAAAATTAAAAAGATTAAAAAAATTAAAAAAAGGAGAAAATCACAAAAGAAAAGGGGGAGGTGGTCGGCCGCCACCACCGCCTCCCCGCCACGATCGAGAAGGGCCGGCTATGGAGGGAGGAGGGTCGGTTGAGGTCGTCGGGCTCGGCCGGGGCGCGACCTCGACCAACTAGTGGTGAGGGCTTGCGAGCCCGGCCCTCGCCCCGCCGAGCCCCGGCAATCCCGACCGACCCTCCCCCCTCCGTTGCCGGCCCTTCCCGGTGGCGGTGGGGAGGCAATGGTGGCGATTAAGGGCTCTCCTTTTTTTTTTAAAAAAATATTAATATTAATATTTTTAAATATTTTAAATAAATTTAATTTTAAATTTAATTTAATTAATTTTTATATTATTTTTTTACCATGTTAGCACCAAAATGACACCGTTTATGCATTATTTGGCCAAGATATCATGCAAAACGGCGTCATTTTGCACTTATTTTGCCGGAAATTGTGCACACCAGCATTTTGGCTGGATTTTGGCCGAAGTGGCACTTAAGTGATCCATTTCTCTTCGAATGTGGCACTTAAGTGGCACTTTCGTAAGTTATGGTACTTAAATGTTCCTTTGTGCCAAGTTATGGTATTTGAAACATTCTTTTGCCCTTAGTTTTGTGATCATCGAACACTCTTCTTGTATAGATTTGATGAGGGAAAATTATCCAAAAAGTTCTAAACTTATTGCATTTTTACCAATTTAGTTATAAACTTTTCAACTTTGTTAATTGAATTCTAAACATTTTCATTTTTTGCCAATTAAGTTTATCTGGCCAATTTTGGCCAAAATTTGCTGACATGGATGCAGAGCCGATGTGGATGCTAGAGCCGACGTGGACAAATTTTTAATATTTAATATTTTTTTTCAATTTTTAAATTATTTTTTAATGTTTTTAATTTCTTTTTTTTTTTCTCTCTCTCTTTTTCTTTATTATTATTTCTTTCCCTTTTTCTCCGACGACTGGCAGAGGCCACAACCAGCGAGGATCAATCTCGACGCCCTCATGCAAGGTCGCCCTTGTCGAGATCTGGCGAGGGGTGACCTCGTTAGCCTCGAGCAAGGCTCATTGTCACCAAGTCCAGCAAGGTCCTAAGAAGCATTGATACTCTCCGGAAGCTTTCATGTCATGTCCGACACTCCGACACGTGTCCAACACGCTCCGACACATTCCGACACGCAATCAATGAGTGTTAGAAAATCCGACACGTGGTCAACTCTTCCCGACACGTTCCAACACGCGAGTCCAAAATTCCGACACGCGATTCCGACACGCACAGGGTCAATTTTTAAAATTTTTAATACTTGAGGGGTCAAAATGTAAACATATGAAAAAATAATGAAAATAACAAAAATAAAGGGGAAAGAAGAAAATTCTTCCTCTCAAGCTTCTCACTTATAAGTTTTAATCTTCCCATGAGTGAGGATGGAACACTCCTCTTCTCGTTGGCGTCATTCTGTTGCCCCCACATACTTAAAGTTATAATTTTTTTTGCTTCTTTCTGCCTCTCGCAAGTATCGCTTGGGAGTTATCTCTTTTGGTCTATGTTATTGGCTGGTGAGTTATCTCTCACATTTTCCGTGACAAATTTAATGATTTCCTTTTCTTTTTGTCATACTTCAAGAGTTCTTGTCCTGGATTTTTATTTCTCGAACCTTGTTTTGCAGAGAAGCTCCAAGCTAGTCTATATTATGAACTCCGAACTCTGTCTAGGACTATAAGAAATCTCACTAATCTCTGACAAGTATAAGAAAATAGAACATGTTCCTTCAAGTTTACTCTTTTATGTTTGCAATTTTTGAATTTCTCGTTCAATCTCTATTAAATTAAAACAATGAATGATATTAACAAATGTTGGCTTAATATTTTTAGTATAAATTAATTCTATGCTCTTTTTATTATTTATTTATTTATTTTTGCATTTATATATAAAAATATATATATTTAATATATAACGTGTTGGAATATGTTGGAATTCTTTATTTTTTTGAGAAATGACATGTCGACGTGTTGTGTCATGTCGTGTCATGTGGTGCTACATAGGCGAGGTCGACCCTCGATGGCCTTTGGCAAGGGTGAGCCTTGCTTGAGGACAACGAGGTCACCCCTCGCCAATTCCCTACAAGGGTGACCGCCCTTGAGGTTAGCGAGGTTGACCCTCATTGACCGTAGCCTCTGGCCGGTTGCCAAAGGCTAGGTGACCGGTTAGAGGAAGAAAAGGAAAAAAAAAAAAAGAAGAAATTTAAAATATAAAAAAATATAAAATTTAGAAAAAATTAATAATTAATAAATTCTATTCACGTTTGTGTTGGCCATGTTACGTAAGATGGTTGGCGTCTATGTCAGCGAATTCCGACCGATTTTGACTAGATATAATTTTTGGCAAAATACTGAAATGGTTATGACTCAATTGACAAAGTTGAAAGGTTTACGATTGAATTGATAAAAGTGTAATAGATTTATGACTTTTCGGACAATTTTCCTGATATGATGACCGTTCGAATTCCTAAATTGAGACCCAGCTCATATCAATAAAGTATGGTATTCCAAAATTTTTTATGCAAAAAAATAAAATCACTAACTTTCGTTTAATATTTTGGTGAGATGGCGTGATGAAAAACCAGCCATCAATAGAACATGTGATTGTAGTCTATACTAACGGAAGGTTCCATACATGTTTTTCAACAGATATGTTGCCAAAATTCCCTACAAAGAATTAAATGGACTTCAAGGACAACGTCCGAATTTGGGGCTCTATAAATTGGAGAAAACTCGGCCAAAGGTCATACGGTCGAGAAGGACAAAAGAAGTTAGATTGAACATAATTGAGAGGTTTTTTTTTTTTTTTGGCATCCATCTCTTTTGTAAGCTTGTAACACCCATTTGAGAGGAAAAGTATCAAAAAAAATCTTAAACCTATTGTATTTATGTCAACTCAGTCTTAAATCTTTCGATATAGTGTTAGTTTAGCTCTTTCGACTAATTTTGTCCGGATATTATTAATGTAGATATTAGTTGGCCTATGTGACATAACCAATGCCGATGTTGACATCTTTTACTAATATTTTAATATTGTTTGAATTTATTTATTTTTTAAATATTTTTTCGAATAATTTATTTATTTATTCCTTTTTTTTTTTTTTTTTTTTTTTTTTCATTTTGTTCCTTCTTCCACTAGCTGGTTGCCGAGGTCTAGGGACAGCTAGAGGTGAGGGCGACGAGCCTTGCCAAAGGCTATGAGGGCAACCTTGCGCTAGGCTGGCAAGGCTACCTCACCAGATTTGACGAGGGTTGAGCCTAGCCGACCATGGGTGAGGCCCAACCTCAACAATATTGCGCTATGTGTATGACGTATGCGAAGAAGTTCCAATCACAAATATATTCTTGCATAGATAATTTATGTTGTATTAAAAAATCTCAACTCAAGAGCTCAATTATCATTTAGTTATAATTGAATTAATCTCATCGCTTATCAATAAACATTTATAGCTGTTCAACTCACGTACATGCAAAGATACTCATCAATCTAAACAACAGTATGCTCGCCTACCCACCGATGGTAGTTTATCGGTCCATTGCAACCCTAATCTACCTCTAATCCATCCGATTTCCTTTCAATTTCATGGTTCGTTCTTCACCCACTAAAGATGCCGTCGAAGGTGCCTCCAATTCGTCGCTTCTCTTGAATGGCTGTCGCATCTAAGTCGGTAACCAAGCTTGACCTAAATGATTTCTGCTCGTGAATCTAGCCAGGTAATACCCACATCTATTTCAGTAGTCTACTCAGAAGTTAGTCTTTCCCTTGGATTCTGGAGGGTTATTATATAAGATATGAAATAATTCATCTGAAGCATTGGGTCTTTATGGTCGGATAATCTGAATTAGGATTTGGGTAGAATTTAAGAGCTGCCTTTCTGCCATCGGAATGTCTCTAAGTCTAGCCAAGTCTCTTTCTACCAAACATTGCTCGGTTGAAGTTTGCACTGAATGCACCGTAGTGTATCCCCTGTTTTCATCTGCAAATTGATACGGCCCTGCTGAAATTGCTACCGCTTGTGTTGAGGAACATGGCTTCGGATAATAGTGCTGATTCATTGCGCATGGCGGCATTGTGTAAATGATTGGGATGGCTATGCCCAGCATAGGAAATAGAAATTTTGGAAGAGGAACCCTAACCTGAACAATTAGAGGAATGTCGTTTGCTATTAGTGGGTAAAGTGCTATCAAAATCAGCTATTAACTTTCAAGCACTCTAGAGTACCTTGAAGCGTGTATGGCGGATGGACCGAGTTGACCTTTCACCGAGAGAGGAAGGCCTATATACAGCAAAATTTCATTCTGAAGTTGAGAAACATCGGATATTGGAAGGTGGACCATGGCTTTTTGCTAGTCAGTTTGTAATCTTCAAACCATGGGTTCCTAACACACCTTTACATCTCTATGACTTTAGTCGTTGTGCTTTCTGGGTTCAGATTTTCGGATTACCTTTGGAATGGAGTTCTGAGCATGTTATTAGAAAGGCTTTAAAACAGGTAGGAGAAGTCTTAGAGATCAAAGCAAGTTTTCATGATGGATCATCATTGAAAGCTGGAAGGGTTAGAGTCGAAGTCAACTTGAATGAACCTTTATAATCCGGCAAGCTACTTCGCCTTGATGGGAGAACACTATGGATAGACTTCCGATATGAACGGCTTTCCCACTTTTGTTATTCCTGCGGGAAGATAGGCCATTATGCCACATACTGTCAAACATATCCCTTTAAAGAGGCCAAAAATGGACGGTAAATACAAGATGGCTTACGGTCAATGGCTGAGAGCGGAGGTTGGAGAGCATAGTCCTTACCGGAATGTGTTCTATAATCCACTTGAGGATGTTGAACAAAATGACGAAACCATTCTTGAGACGCCTCCAGCTTTGCTGCCAACCGTGCCAGTGTCGACTCAACAAGATCTAGTTGTTCCTCTGCCCTTACCGACAACTTCGCATATCTCAGACAAAGGAGTGACTGCTCTGTCTATTCAACCACAGTTGATGCAAATTGAGAAAAGTATAACAACAACTATGATCCCTGCGAGTGCAAAACAGAAAGACATCATCAACCTAACCATGGGAAACCAGCAAACAAAAAAACAAAAAGGAACTATGGCTCCTCCAAAGGTGGGATCAGCAAAAAAACCAAAAAGGTATTCACCATATAATATGAAACTTTCAGCTTGTAGTGATTTTGATGATTCTCCATTTCTGGATACACCAGTTCTAGAAGCGAGTGAGGTGACTCAGTGGGCGATGGTGGCTAGCCCTAAACAACCACCGCCACACAAATGAAGTTAATATGTTAGAACTGTCAAGGTTTGGGCAATCCCCTGACAGTTCAAGCACTAAAGGCCATGACGGCCAAGGAAAAGCCTGACATTTTGTTTTTAATGGAAACTAAGAATTAGGAATCAGTGCTTCATAGAATGCAACGTTGATTACATTTCAGCAAATCTTTTGTGCGCAACCCGACAGGTATAGCAGGGGGTTTAGCAGTTTTTTGGAATGAAACAGTGTCCTTAGAGTTTGAACAGTGTTCGGAGTACCTTTTTGATATGATCTGTCGTGACTCCATGGATGATAGGCTGACGTGGTTAACCTGTCTTCATGCTCCTTCATCTTTCCACAATCGCCAGTTATTCTAGGAGGACCTCAGAAGAATCAGCAACGTCAATACTCTACCTTGGCTCTGCACTGGGGACATCAATGAGATCCTTTATCCCTGGGAAAAGGTCGGAAAGCGCTAGTCAGATTGGTACCATTTAAATTCTTTTTGAATTGTCATCAATGACTGTGTTTTGCTGGAGTTAGAGAGTAAGGGCTGTGCCTTTACCTGGATGAATAATTAGGCCGGTGACGACTTAGTTAAGGAACGATTGGACCGTGTTCTGTGCACACTGGAATGGCAACTTCTATATCCTACTGTGGAGGTGTTTGCTTTGCCGGCCCTGGGCTCAGATCATTGCCCGCTTCTTTTGACCAATTCAGCTCAACCTAAAAGGGGCAGTAGGCCTTTCATCTTTGAAGCTTACTAGATCCAAGACCAAGAATGCCGCGAGGTCATCTACAAAGCATGGAACTTAGTTACGGTAAGTAATTCATACCTTATGCATAAACTACGACTGGTTTCTCGTGCCTTACATGTTTGGAGCCGTTCAAAATTTTCTAACGGCCACCTGAAGGTTCAAGCATTAGAACAAACAGCTTCAAATCATTATAAATCAACCATACAATTCTGGAACGGACACAGCGGTAGCTTCTCAGCTTCGGGATGAGATTAAAACTATATGGCTGCAAGAAGAAAAGTACTGGGCTATGCGCTCTAGAATAAACTAGTTGCGATGGGGAGATAAGAATACCAAATTTTTTCATGCAACTACGATTCAAAGACAACAGAGAAATAGGATAGGCATGTTACAAGACGAGACTCACAACTGGGTGAGAGACAATCAGGCCTTGAAGGAGCTAACAAATGCCTACTTCTCACAGTTATATACAATAGGAGGCCCTCGTGACTATGCTCCAATTCTAGATCAGTGTCCATAGATTGTATCGGTTGATATGAATGATAATTTGATGAGTCTAGTCACTGCCTCTGAGGTGAAACAAGCAGCCTTTCAGCTGGGGAAAATGAAAGCACCGGGTCCAGATGGTTTAAACGGGTTATTTTACCAAAACCATTGGGATATCCTCCAGGATGATTTGCTTAACTTAGTAAGGGATTTCTTCAGCTCCGGGGTGTTGCCTAGAGACATTAACAAGACGATTATCGCTCTCATTCCTAATACCAGTCACCTTGAAAACCTGGACTAGTTTAGACCTATCAGCCTATGTAACTACGCATACAAGATTATATCCAAGGTCTTGGCCAATCGACTAAACCATGGCTTTGTGAGCATATCTCAGAAGAGCAGGCTGCTTTTGTGAGTGGGAGACAAATACAGGATAATGTCTTCATTGTCCAAGAGGCACTACATCAATTTAGAACAAGGGAAAGGAAGAAACACTTTAATGTACTCCTCAAGACAGATATGCAAAAGGCTTATAACAAAGTTGAATGGGATTTTCTATAGGACTATCTACTGCGATTGGAATTTCATTCCCGATGGGTTTAGCTACTAATGCAATGCATAACCATAGCCTCTTTAAGTGTTCACTTTAATGGAGAACAACTTTCATATTTTCGACCATCAAGAGGACTCCGGCAAGGTGACCCTCTATCCCCTTATATCTTCATATTACTAGCGAATCTTCTATCCACTCTCATTAACCAGGCGATTCACATCGACCATCTTACAGGTATAAAGCTGAACAGGTCATGCCCGACACTATCGCATCTCTTTTTTGCTGATGATTCCGTTTTCTTTCTCAAAGGCACTTTGATGGAATGTCAGAATCTTGCTAATATCCTCAACCAATACTGTATGGCAACGGGACAAGTTATAAATCGGAACAAATCAGGCCTCTTTTTCAGCAAAAACTGTCCATTGACCTTACAGGAAAACTTGACAGGTATTTTTAGAATGCCGGTGTTGCATCGGTATGGTAAATATTTAGGTATTCCGTCCGAGTGGGGTAAATCTAAAAGGGAGATGTTTGCTTGGATATTAGGGAGACTACATTCAAAGCTTGAGGGCTGGAAAGAAAGATTCTGTCTAAGGGTAGAAAGGAGATCCTAATTAAATCTGTTGTACAGGCAATTCCTCAATACGCTATGTCCATTTTCAAGTTGCCAACATTTTTGTGTAAACTTATTGAATAGAAAATTTCCGTATTTTGGTGGAAGACTGACCAAAATAGGGTTGGTGTGCATTGGCAGAAATGGGATTTGCTAAAAACTGATAAGGATGGTGGAGGGCTTGGCTTTCGAGACTTGATGGCGTTCAACGAAGTGATGCTTGGGAAGTAGGCTTAGCGCTTAGTACAACAACCTGGCTTGTTGTGGGGTCAAATCTTTAAGGGGTTGTATTTCAATTCGGTGAATTTCCAAAAGGCAGCTAGAGGCACACGACCTTCATGGGGATGGCAGAGTCTTCTTCTCGGCCGAGAGGCCATCCTACCTAATATAAGTTGGTCGGTTGGGGATGGCACGGAGATAAGGATTCGAGAAGATAGGTGGCTACCTATTGGAACAATAGGTGGACCGGCAACTCGAGAGGAGCTAGAGCGGGTGGTTGATCTTATTGATCCTCTCACCCAAACATGGAACCTTCCTATGATTCAATAGCTATTCGATACTCCGGTTAGTACAGAAATTGTTAAAATTCCTATACGACCTGCCTATGCTAAAGATACATTAATCTGGATGCCTACCAAGGATGGAAATCACACGGTTAAGAGTAATTATAGATCAGTGGTTAGCACGGCAAGCACAACAACTACTCAACAAGCATCTACATCACATCAGCACCCCAAAATATTGTGGCGTAAGATCTGGTCTATGCATACAGAGCCCAAAATTCGCACTTTTATGCAGACAATTTGTCATAATGCCCTTGCGACTAAGGCTAACTTGTTTCATCAACATATTTCTCCCACTCCAATATGCAGTCTATGTAATCATAGGACTCCAGAAACTATTGAACATTTGTTCTTTTTCTGTCCCTGGACAAACGATGTATGGAAGCACCCTAAGATCAACATTTCAGTCACACCTGCTACAATATAGATGATTGATGACTGGTTCACGGAACAAGCAACAAATCAGAGGCTCATACCTGGTTTGGCAACAATAGCGCAAATCTTGTGGCAAGTTTGGTGTATGCACAACAGTTGGATTTTTCGTTGAAGACCACCGGATCCCAATCGGGCAGTGGAAGATGCCCTTGCACTGTCCAGCCTCCGATCCTCCTCTTCTACGCACAAATCTAGAACAGGGGCTGCTACTATCAATGCCGGTCATCTGTGGAAACCTCTAGAACGCGACTTCCTAAAATGCAATATTGACGGCTCTTACTATCCAGGTAGACAAGAAGGAACGATGGCATGTGTTAGTCGAAACCATTAGGGTATGCTTACAGATGTCTACACCAATTGGTTTCTTGCAGCCTCGGCGTTTCAATTGGAAGTTCAAGCGCTCACCTTCACTCTGCATCATCTAAGGCATCAAGGCATCCACACAGCAAAGATTGTAATCGAGTCTGACTGTTAGATCTTGATCAACACAGTTCACGGGAAGAAGAAGCCGCCATGGGAAGAACGAATGCTCTTCAATGAAATCACAGCTCTGCTCCCCGCATACCCTAGCGTGCAGCTGCAGTTCTGTCATAGGGAGGCCAATGGTGCCGCTAACTAGGCCGCAAAGGCCCACGGAAGACCTGACCTAGCCCACAACTGGAACATCTTTACCCCTTACATTTTGCAAGATCTTGTAGCTGCCGATGCAATAGCGTCGGGGTGTAATTTGGCGAATGCTTAAATAATAATATCTACTGTTTCGATAAAAAAAAAAAAAAAACGCACGTACATGCACATCATCGACGTACCTGGCAATGGCTGGTGTAAAAAGAATTACAGAATTTCTGTATAAAAAAACCGTGCTTTTGAAACTTTAAATAAATATAGTTTACTAAATTGTAGTCAATTCATCATACATGAGGACAGTTCTGGCATGTCCGTGTTGTGCCCCTGTGCATAACGAAATTGTCATGACCAATCTGACGGCTAACGTTAAGCATTTTTATCTGACCGTTGGGACTGCGATGGCATCTGACGGACGAGATTTCAAGCCCTCTTAACCCGACGGCGGATGTCACCTTCGTCATGCAATAATTTGGAACCTTGCGAGTTCTCCCGACGTGACCCGAGTCTAATTGTGTCCCAAAGCCAAATAAGAACGAATTTCTCTGAAGTTTTTTATTAATATGACATGTTAAATGGGGCAACATTGTGAGTTGTAATCCACTTAGAGAATAATGAACCAAACACTTTTTCAAGAAAATCATAAATTAAAATTGAAAAAGCCGTATTCAAATTAAAAATATATTCTAAAAGCAAATGGTCGATCTCCACAAAATTTCGTGAAAAAGATTAAGAAGAAACCATAGGTCCAACTCCATATTATAGACGAAATTGACAAATTCATGTTACAACAAATTACTTACACACCAGCCAAAGCCGGTAAGTAGGATGCTCTTGAATCAATAGAAATATTGCTACATCGATGATTATTTTCATAGATCATAAATTTATTGCAAAAAGCAAGTTAGATTTGGAGAGATCAAGTGCTTAGTGATATTTCTAAGCCTTCTTCGTGTAGGAGATTGAACGTACGAGACGATATTGTTTATACTATCTGTAACTGGGATTTCGTTGAAGAGTATTTAGAGAACACCTTAAGCAACTTAAAATAGGTGAACTTCACATTTTTGTTGCCTCAGTCACCATTGTAGAATGAGTCCGTATATTATTTATATCTTTGATGACAAATTCCTCCACGCCTCTAAATTCAGGATCTGCTGATCCTCTAAGCCTTAACCTGTGCGAGAGTGGAAGATCTTCGGTTTGAGCTACTCGTTTTCCCCTCGCCAAATATGTCGTAAGAGCATCAACGTCCCACATCTTCAGCTTCTTCCAGTTGGACAGATCAGGTAAGCATAGCCAGGATCTGCAGCGTCTGATTATAAGACTTTCTAGTGACTCCAGTTTGTCAAAACCTTGAATCTCAACTAGTCTCTGACAGTCCCATACTTCAAGGTCCTCTAGATTCTTGAAGTTAGATAAGTTGGAAAAGTCCACAACTTCAAGAAGATTGCAATTGTTAACCATAAGTCCCGTCAAACTAAATTGAAGTTGTCCAATCTGACGCAAGTTCTTGCAATTGATGATTTCAAGTCTTTTTATATAGCGAAGGCAACCCCAATATGAGATTATATTGGAGATAGTTGAGAGTTCCAATTTACAACATGCAATATCAATTGTCTCTTTTGCAACATGGCGGGAGCCACGCATTGTTCGACAGAAGTCCCCTCTTATAGTTTTCCATCCGATAGAGGTTGAGCCGGTAAAACATAATTCCAAACTTCTTAAACTCATGAGGTTGGAGATATATGGAGCTTTTTCTGAGGCTCTTGAGGACAGACATAGGCATACCGGACTCTAGGGAAGCTTTGGTATGTTCTCCACACGAGTTTTTGTTAATATCAAATTTTTCAAGAATGGTAGTCTCACGATATCACCATGAATCGTCTCTAACCAATTGCAATTCACTCCATTAATCTCTTCAAGTTTCTCCAACATTCCAACTGCCTTGGGTAACTTTTGCATGCAACTGTGGCTCATATTCAATGCTTTCAAGCTCTTTAGATTGATAATGGTATTTGGCAACTCCTTAATACCTGTGTTTGAGACATCCAACTCAGCTAAACATTTCAACATTCCAATTGAGTCGGGAAGTATCGTTAGGTGGGGAGCTCCACAGATGGCCAAGCACTCAAGATTAACAAGTGCTCCGATTGAGCTTGGGACTTGACTAATACTTGTAGGCAATACATTACTATCTATGAGCATCTCGGTCAATGCTTCCAGAGCACCCAATTCAATAGGAAGGACTTGGAGACGATGACATCCATTTAGATTCAATTGCTTCAAACATTTCAGATGACCAATGGATCGATGAATCCTTAACAAACTTTTACACCCCCTTTAGAATTAATATTTCCAAAAATAAATATGCAGAGAGGTCAGGAATTTCCTTGAAGTAGCAGCAACATGATAGATCAATGACCTTCAATCTTGTAGTCACCTGTAAAAATAATTATGTATATTCAATGAGTTTGATTTATAAAATTTTGCAGGACATAAACAAATATATCAACTAAGGAAGCCTTCAACCAAAGTAACTTTATAAATACTCTGTGCATATCAATTCCTTAAGCCAAAACCACACTTTGTCTCACACTTTTTTCATTTCTTCTAATATTGTCCCCAATAAAAAAAAAGGATCTAATTTCAAATCACCGCTGTATCGAATAATAAAATGACAAAAGAATGTAACCGACATCTCTCTTATGAATTATGACATCCCTTTCCAATTTCATCATGGAATTACTGATATTGTCCCCGACACTAGTCCTTATGACTTTCCTCTGACCATCAACTAATCTATATTTGCAGTCTACTGCTTTTTGCTTTTTGTTTTTGTTTCATACGTTAAGATAGGGGCGTTATTAGCTTTCACATAACCTTTGAAGAGTATAATATCTTTTTATACTATTGATGTACTAAACTAGCCAGTTTGCATTTTCAATTTTACTTGCATCCTATGTATGGTACCGATAGTCTTATTCACCAATTAATTTTTAACTTAATTTAAACATCTAATAGTGACAACTCATTGGCTTGATTAGGGAACTCAAAACAACATGAATGTTCATATAATGTTCAATAAAAGGCATGTAAATCAATAGATATCAAGCGACAACAATTATCCCATTAGATGATTTAACAATTCTATGAATCACTTGTATGAATATCTAAATAAGTCATTCCCAATAGTGGAGTTACTAGTAACATGGAATGTCCACATTACAATACCCATTGATAACGCAGCTACAATCAATTTGAATTGAAGAAAGTCATCAAGAAAAGATTTGCCATAAATGATAGAACATCAATAGCATAGTATCAATGTAAAATTATAAATGCAATACAAAATAATTACCAATAACCAAATCTTAACATCATTTTTTTTTTTGGTAAAGTAATTGTTTGATTCGGAAAAGTAAAAAATGCAATCTTGAAAGATCTAGATATCTGAATACAATATTGAAAGAATAAAAAATTGTGACTGAAGGTAACATTCTTTCCGATAACCGTTGTGTGTACAACCCTTCTATGCCATAAATGTAAAGTAATTGTTTGAGTCAATATATTTCTAGTGAAAAGTCCATATTTAAGTTTCAAACATATGGAATGAGGGATTGATGTCATAAGCCTTCTTTAAGACCAAGATTTGTTCTATGAATTAAGCCAATGAAATGTAATTAAAAAAAAAAGATCAATAAAATGATGATCTACAACCCCGTGTGACACAAGAGCTGGTGTGACTAGAAGAAAATATAGCATGTTATACCAAATTATTTGCACACACATACCTTGAGTTGAGTCCAACCACCCCAATGTTCGTCTATATTGCTCCATGATAGGTCGTGAATGACTAGATTTTTTGGGCAAAAGTTGGTTGCCTGCATTTCTTCCTGGACAATCCTCCCAGTAAAGCCATCTCAATTCTAAAAAGAGATCCTCAAAGTCTCTAGAGAGGGATGGACCACACATTTCTAGAAATCTAATATTTGGCATTTTGATAAAGTCTTCCGATATCAAAACTAAGTCTTGAGAATGCACAAAAAAGTTCGAATGGTATGCTACAACAGTTTCGGTTCCCTAAATTGAGGAAAGAGTTTGTTTAATGTGAGGATTTCCAAATAGAGCCTAAAATAAAGGGAAAATAGTCCAAGGAAGAATTCTGCAATGGAAAAAGTAGACGAGGGTGCACTTAGACTTATATCTTCTTTTGCCAAACAATATTAGGACATTCTTGATTCCTCCACACCTGATAACCCTTTTTTGGATCTTTGCAATATTCTTCGTACACAATGCTCCTGCCTAAGTCCTTAAGCTGATCATGCATCCATAGTTCATTCTCTTCTCCAATCTTCACTAAGGACATTAAAAGCAAAACATCAATCCCCTCATTCGGAAAAAGTCTACAGTCATCCCACATGTAATATGGATAACTCTTGTCTCGTCCAGCTAGAAAGCAAGCAATATCAAGAAATATTTGTTGTTGCTGATGATCTAGTACCACATAACTCAACATTAACTTTTCCTTCACATCCCTCCGTTGACAAAATTTCATCTTTTAATGTATCTTGCCACATTGCTTCCTTTTTTTTTTCCACATAAAAATGAGCCAATCACTTCTATAGCCAAAGGAAGCCCCCCAGTTTGTTCAATAACTTTCTTAGATAGACTCAAGAATGCATTTGGAGGAGAGTTGCTTCTAAAGGCATGCTTGCTGAAAAGTTGAAGAGCTACAAGATTGTTGAGTTCCTTGACTTCATAAATCAGACAATGGTCAAATTGATCTAGGAATTGATCAAAAACACTTCTGTCTCTTGTTGTAACAACTATTCCACTTCTTGAACTATACCATTCTTTCTTAGCTGCTAATGCCATGAGTTGCCTCGCATGGTCTACATCATCAAGAAAAATAAGAACTTTCTTTCTGCAAAATTGATTTTTGATCATATTTTTCCCATGATCAATGTTAGAAAACCAACTCCTATGTCACCAATCATATTAAGGACTAATTGCTGCTGCACATTCAAAAGACCAGAACCTTGTGATGCTTCTCGAATATCTGAAATGAAGCTGCAACTGTCAAAATTAGTAGATAGTTTATCATAGACAAGTTTGGCAAGAGTCATCTTGCCTATTCCACCCATTCACCAAATACCAATGAGCCTTATGTCCTTAGATTCAACATTTGGCAAATTTACTACTTCATCCACTGATTCATCCATTCCAACTAAATGATTGGATATATGCACACAAGACACCTTAAGCTTGACCAACACTTTCTGCGCAATCAAATGTGCGAGTTCTCCATGGCTGTGTCAGAACACAAAATATTATCAAGTGAATTATAAGATTGCTAAGATCAAACAACAACATGGAGTTACAAATTTGATGCTGGACCCAGCGAACAAAAGAATAAAACACGATTCTCTGGTTCTGTTCAATCTAGGACGATAGGTTGTAATGCTTGTGTCAAGCAGGTAATCCTAAGGTCTTGAGACAATAGAGTGTAGAATTCCATACGATATCCATCACAGTTTTGGGTCCAGAACTTAGAAAAAATTGTGCTGTTTCAAACTATAATCTGCATTCAAACAAAAAAAACAAAGAGAAAAGGGAAGATGGAGTTGAGTGAGTTAACATACCCTATGTTCTTGGCATCCCATCCCTTGATTTTAGTAACTTCCTTGAGCGCCTCCTCCCAGCGTTGCGCAATCTCAGCCCCACGTTCCTTTTTATGCAGAGTTAGTGCATCATTATACACTCCAGTTTCAAGCTTCACATCAGAGGGTTCCACGTCATAGAAAATGGACAAAACCTCCGGTTCATTGGTTTTCCTATGCTGCATCATGTGTTCCAGCTCACACAAGCACCAACTACTAGAGGCATAATCTCCGGAGAAAATGGGAATGCAGATTTTTGAATCATCAATGGCCTGAAAAATCTCGGGACTGATCTCCTCCCCAACGTCGATCCCTTGATTGTCTATGAAAACACTGATACCCTTATTCAGCAGGGTATGATAGAGGCAATTTGTGAAGGTATTGCGCGTATCCGGACCTCGAAAATTCAAAAACACCTCGTACTTGGTTCCCGATGAACCATAGCTTGTGGATCTTGTTTTCGGAGAAGAACTCCTTTTGCTTTCCATCTTAGCTGCGTCAGCTAAAATTTTGAAAGCGAATCACAAAAGATTTGACTTGCTTTAACGGGGCCAACGAGCGACGGTCAGGTAGTTTAGTCAAGCTTAGTTTCGATTTCCGTCATGTTGCGGCATCGATAGAGAGAAATTGCAGATTTATGACTGAAGGATGAAGACATGGCCTATGCCCCCCACAAGTTGACTGATGAGATGGGGCGAAAATCAAAGGAAATGTCTAAGATTTTTAACTCTACACATGTGGAGTCGCACATCTCGGGATGATGGGAAATGCAACTCCACAAGTTTATATTAATTTGAGATACGTGAAATTGAGTTTCTGTTTTCCAATTTCCATGACCAGAGTCAAGTCAAAGTCTAAGTAAACCGAAAGTAAGGAAGGTAAGTTGACGTTAGTGTATTGCTCTAGGAACGTTATATTAAATCAAATGCGATGATTAAGTTTTATTTTTTTCCTACTTTATGGTAAAGTAATATGTCTAATTAATTTTAAGGGAGAGGGAGGAGAAAGAACTTTGTGATTATGTGGTTCAACCGCTAAGCTCCATTTTACCTTACTTTCTTAATTATTGGTAGATGTAAGTATTTGCGTAGTTTGGTTTCACAATGACACAACCCCGATAATTAGAGTCTGCTGAGTTTTCTTAGGACTAGTTTGTTGGGTGCTTTCTAGAAAGCAAAACTTTTTACGTTCTTAGTAAGATTTAAAATGTTTATTCAAATATAAAGTGTAAGATAACGTGTTATTACAGATCGAAACTATTACAAATCAGAATCACCATTAATCTGCACAGCGATAATGGCTGGCTTGGGGTTCACTGGAGTCAAGTCAACATAATTTACTCGAAGTCGAAGTCTAATTAAACTATAATTAAGAAACACGAGTACCTATAAAGGAAAAGAAAAGAAGAAATGGCCCTTGATTGACATTAAGACTTTTTATATATGTAAAAAAAAGGGAAAAAGGGAATAAGTTACACTTGACCAGATGATAACCCAGAGAGAGAGAGAGAGAGAGAGAGAGAGAGAGAGAGAGAGAGAGAGAGAGAGAGAGAGAGAGTTGCCCTCTCTCGCGAGTAGTGTAAGAAGCAAATCAACCATCCTAAGACGCTTTGAGCGGCCTGATCTTTATAGTCATGAACGACGCGAACTTTTTTCTGGAGTTACTTTATTGTACCATTATGAGTCAAAAGCAACAAGAAAAATAAATCTAAAAAAGCTGGATTGGTGACTAATTTTGGTTCCTAAAAAAACTAATTAGATATGCATTTCTAAAAAAAAAAAAAAGGTGGGAGAATATAAGATTATGAAATTCTGTTGACTTCCATTCATTTAGGTTGGATGATTTGTTTTTGTAATTTTTAATTGAATTAAAATTTACATATAAGGAAAATCAAAATCATTATCAATTTTTTTAAAATTTATTTATGCAACATTTTAATTTCTAAATATTGAATTATCAACTATAACCACAGTTCAAAATAGGGAATTTCCTAACATGGAAATACCTAAAAATCTCAAACAAATCAAGATTAGTACGAATGGTATCAAATTAGATAATCAATAACTGCAAACTATCAAATTGGCTCGAGAAATTACCTAGATTGGAGTATTTGTTTCCAAGAATAGGGACCGGCAACGGAGAGCTTTACCGTGACCGGTTAGGAGGAACGTCAGGACCAAAGCAGCAAGGACACAGCAAATTGAAGACACGTTCGCTAGAACAAAAGATGCAACGGCGAAGGCTTGTTGGTAGGACTCTGCTCGGCAGCACCGGTGTGGGTTCGATCAATGCTAGTCTACACTGGGCAACCTGCGAAAAGAAATCAAACGTAGCAGAGGAAATAAAAGAGCAAGCGGTGGCGTAAAGTGGAGCCAGGATGCCGCCTGGAATCACCAGCAACCACCAGGGACTGCTGCTGTGGCGTTAGAAAGAGAAAAGCGCAAGGAAAAGCAGCATAGAGGATCAATTAGTTATTTAATCAACATCCTTTTGATTTTAGTAGTTAGATGTAAATCTCCCGTTTCTTCCTTAAGCATTTTTTTGCACAAATCTTGCTTAAGTAGTGGAAGGATAGAAATCACATAAAATAATGACTTCTAACCAATGTCCAAAATCAGTATAACAACGTACTGTTATCCTGAGATTTCGCACCGAAATTGGGTGGGGTCTTTCTGTTTTTGTGATATTGTTTTTGTGAGAAGTATGGAGAGATATTGGTACTTTCCCAAATCAAGCAAGATGAAAAGAAGATCATGTGTAAGGTGGTCAAGAGCCTCTTTTCCTTTTCATCTTGGCTGCACAATGTAAAATCACACCACATTTTATAGTGATTTTACAAGACTTGGATGATGGAAAACGCGGTATGATGCATTTCAAGGAAGTTGCAAGACTTTGTTTTTGAATAACCAACTTTTCTTTTTTATTTTTAATCAAGTCTTCAGTCACCTTTCTTTACTATGCCTTAAATTTACTAACCCTTATTTGTCAAACTTTTCTTCAACTAAGCTTTCAACTGGTTATCAACTCTCATTCGAGTTAACTATCAATGTTTATTTATTTATTTATTTTTAAATTTATTCACTTTTCCATTGAGTTACTTAATCTGAGAAAAAAATCGGGAAGTCAACCGGTAAATATCGGTAATTTTCTATATGATTAGTAAATGTAAGATGATGTTTATTAAAAAAAAAAAGTTTGGCAAATAATAAGAGAATTGGTTCATCAGTCATGAAAGAAATTTGGTAATTATAAAAAAGACTTGGTTACTAATTTTTATACCCACGAAGAGCTTTCCAAGAAGTACCCTCCAAACGTTATCCCCACTTTCGGTTTACCGTGTGAAATGGAAAAGGCTTTTAAAACTTATCTTCCCAACCATCAACAAAATGGAAACGTTAATAATCAATTATGGAAGGAACCGCGACGACATTATATTGTATCAAACTTCAATTCTTTTCATAAATCATAAAGATACGATATTCATTGTATGATGGATATGTCAAAATTCTTCTTCTTTCTACCTTACCACGAAATGTTCATATTTGTGAGTTGCGACATGATGTTCATTAATAAAAAAAAATTTGGTTATAAAAAAAAATCAAACAATAAGGTGGTGTATATTATGTGAGCTGGTGAAAACAAGAAAATAAGAAAACGCATTTAACTAGTAGCTTTGTAGACAATGCATCTTTGAAGAATGCTGTAGAGGATCATGACAAACTTTAGAGGACAACTAATCCGGTCTTTTAAGTCAATCTCTCTGTTTGGCTCGGAGAACACTTCGGTCAACACACATTTATTCAAGTTCGTATGATTTTTCTGAACTATAAAAACATGAAAAGGTTCATGTAATTGCTTGACATTTAGAACCATCAGCTTTAACTTTAACTTGAGCATCGAGGCAATCACAAGCATCGATTAGTCCTGGTCACATAACCAAAAAAGAAAAAGAAAAATTAAACAAAATTCTTGTATGTTTTGAAATTGGGACAAGAGTATTGAAAGTCCGAAACTTATCACGAAAGTGTAATTTAGTTCTAAAACTTTTAAAAAAGTACAATTAAGTCCTAAACTTGTCAAAAGTATAGTTGAGTCATGAAACTTTCAAAAGTGTAATCAACTTTCAAAACTTGTCAAATTAGTCCAATCAATTCCTTCCGTCGATTGTACTTTTGAAAATTTTGGGACTCGATTGTACTTTGGTAACAAGTTTTATGACTTAATTATATTTTCGTGACAAGTTTTAGAACTTCCAACCTTTTGAAATTTTATACAAATAGTCAAACCAGATTGTCAAACACTTTCTCTAAATAGAGACAAAACTTGGAATCCCTAAAATGAAGACCCAGCTCATAGTATTAATGTGACATCCCGAATTTCGACCCCGTCCCGAACATATGAAATGTGCATATCGTCGGCGTGCCTATGGTCCTTTTTCTCTGAGCTGATCACTCACGAGTTAACTAACTTATTGGGTGAAGCCTTTAAGGGATATATCCGCGGTAAAATCCCTAAACGCTACCTTATTTGTTGGATTGGACTAAAATCACGTTCGGTCGATTTTAATCATGAAATTTAATTCGGTTTTGGGAATCGAATATCCGAGCGTGTCACAATTCATTTTTAGGACCTTGTCTCATCGATCGTCAAATTATCGACGAGTCCGAAATTTCGAGAAAGAAATTATCGGAGGAAAAATCGAAGACCGGAAGAAATTAGAAAGGGAAAGAGAAAAGAAAAATAAGAATAATATGATTTTTAGATTTCTTTTCTCTCTCCCTTTCTCTCTTTCTTTCTCTCTCTCTTCTCTCTTTTTCCCCTCCCCCTCGTGCGAATTCCCCACCGCCCATTCCCTCTCTCTCTTTCTTTGACCGGTCAATGCTTATCCCATCTCTCTTCTCTCTCCTCTCTCTTCTTTCTTCCCCTGGACGACAGAATCGGTTCCCTTCTTCTCCTTCTTTCTTCTTTCTTCTTCGCGGAAACCAGAAGCGGAAGAAGACCAAAAGCTGCAACTCCGTCGCCGTCCCGCCGCCACACCGTCGCCCGCACCCGCGCCGCGCCCGTGCGCCCGCCGTTGTCCCGCCGTCCGTTGTTCGCGGCCGCTCCTCCCTCCGCGCGATCCAGCCGACCCAACCCCTGTTCCGCACCGACCAGCCACCGTCCGACCACCTCTGGCCACCGCCTAGCTCCGCCGGACCACCCCCGCGACCCCCTCGCCCTCCGCCGGCTTCCCCTCGCCGCCCTAGCCGCCGGAACAGCTCCGTTCGGCTCCGTTTAGCAGACCCACGGAGTGGGTTTCAGCACCTTCGGGCCCGCTTTTGAGCCGTTTCCCGGCCCCGAACCCGAGCCGTGCTTTGGGAACAATCGTTCCTCGCGTCGCCGTCGTCGGATTGATCCGATTTGCGCGCGATTTGGTGAGTAATCTCACTAATCCAGGATTAGTTGGCTAATTATGCTTAAGGTTGGTTTAGATTTAATTAATTATGTTTAGGTTGTTAGATTAGATTTAATTAGCAATTATTAGCCAATTGTGATGCAAATTAGATAAATTGAATGTGTAATTAGCAAGTAGACATGGTCTACTAATTATTGGAGGTGCCTCGGGATTTTTCCCGACCCTTAGTGGGCTCCAATTAAGCTTTTCGGGCCTAAGTGGATTTTTAGTATTTAAATATTAATTTTCGGAATTAAATTAAATAATTATTTATTTTCCGAAAATTCAACTGAGAATGGCCTGGAACCGGAAAATTATGCTGATGACCGTTGTGAAGTCCGTTTATTTAATCGGGTTTTATTTTGAGCTAAATTGAATTTTTAATAATAATAATTTAATTTTCGAAATTAATAAATAAATTATTTATTTTCGGAAATTAAGATTTTGATGGCCGACGACCGAAATCTCGTGCTGATCATCGTGGCGCAGTCCGTTTATTTATTTGAGCTCCACGTTGTATGGAATTGAATAAATTGTGATATTTTAGGGATTTACCTAAATTGATTGGAATTGATTGAGATTGAATTATTGATTGGTAAGTGGCCAATTATGTTTATTCAGCATTTATAATGCTTTGTTGAGTTGTAAAGTGAGTAGAATTGTGAGAGTGATTTGAATATACTCTTGGCTAAGATTCATCGGGTATGTTAATATCGTGAGAAAATTGAGTGAGTTGATGAGTATGTGGGGATTCATCCCAAGATTGATCAGTGTCGGCATTCAATTAGAATTTGACTATGAGAGGTTGTGAGTTAAACCTCGAAAGCCGCCGAAGTATGGCTATGCCAGTTGGGCTGAGATCTGCCACCCGATATGGGTCGCGCCTGATAAGGCCGTAATCTACCACCCGATATGGGTCGCGCCTGATAAGGCCGTAATCTGCCACCCGATATGGGTCGCGCCTGATAAGGCCGTAATCTGCCACCCGATATGGGTCGCGCCTGATAAGGCCGTAATTTGCCACCTAATATGGGTCGCGCCTGATAAGGCCGTAATCTGCCACCTGATATGGGTCGCGCCTGAGAAGGCCGTAATTTGCCACCCGATACGGGTCGCGCCTGATAAGGCCGTAATCCGCCACCTATTAAAGGTCGTGCCCATTGGGCCGTAATTTGCTACCTAAAGGTAGGTCGTGTCCTTCGGGACTGTAATTTGTTGCCAAGAAATTTGGTAGTCTAGGCTTGCGAAGTTGTGAGTACGATTTGAGACTGAATAAAGGAAGCGACTGGGGAATGATCCAACTGACATGTAATCGACGAGGTCGATTGATCATTGTTTTGATTTGATGTTGTGAATTGATTGACTGAGTGGAAATGACCGTGAGTGGTCTTGTTGGCTTGTAATCGACTAGGTCGATTTGATCGATGCTTCGATCGGTGATATGATTGCTTGAGTGTCTATTGTAAATTGTACTGACTTGCAGGTGGGATCTGATGCTAAGGTACGTCTTCTGACCTATGCGTGTTTAGGCAGCCTTTAGTATAATAGTTTACTAATCGGGCTTAGTGGGGTAGAACTCGGCGAGACGTAGTCTCATCCCAGTTTGGGGAAAACATTTCAGGATCCCGACGAGGAGCGAGCGGGGAGGAATTTGTGAATGAGAACTCGCAGGTGAAATTGAGAAAGAGAATGATCTGAGTGAAGAGGAATCAGAGGAGGATCAGGATGATCTCGAGTATGACTTAGACGAGGATTGAAATTCCATCTCTTTGTGAACCATTTTGTATATGTGTAGATAGAGTGAGACTCTGAAGTTGCGAATAGCTTGTGAAGTACTCTGTCTAATGCCATGTATAAAGATTTGGTTGTAAATTTCAATATGAAAAATATAGCCTGCTTTTCTATCCCATTGTTTTATTGTCTGGGGATTTATAATTGCTTCCGCATGTGCTTAATGAATGAAAGGGTCGGCGATATATAGTCCTGGGATATCGCATTATAAAATCGACCAATGAGAAGGATGTGCGCGTGCCCGAGGATCGGGGCGTGACAATTAAAGTATGATATTTCAAGATTATTTGTGCCAGAACTCACCGCTTAATTGATTTGTGAGACGACATGATCAAAACTTGCTGATAATAGAAGTTTTGATTGCCCCTGATTAGGAGAAGGGTCAATAACGTGTTTTTCAAAGAAATTAGTTTTAGATAAATGTATCGTGAGTGTAACAGTTTAGTATGTTTTGTGAGATGAAATTTAATATTGGATAAATATGTTATGCGAGTATTGGTTTGAAATTTCTAATTGTATTAACCGAACAATAGACAAATAGATGTCAGGGAACTAATTTCTTAGAGTCCATGAGGCAATTTTCAAGAAGGACACTCAAAACGTTTTCTCTTTCTTTGGCACACCGAGTGAAGTGGAAAATACTAACACTATTTTGCCCAGCCATCAACAAAAATAGAAAGTTTAAGATCAATCATGAAAGGAATCTCAAACAATATTGCTTTTTCCCATCCATTATCGCATTTCTATGACCATTCTTGGAAATCTAGAATCAACCATTTCCTTTAAAAAATTTTGATTATCAATTGTTTCTCCCAAACCCTTATCAAAATTTGGCTAAAAATCAAGTGCAGTATGAGAGCGTACCTCACTTCCTAAATAACTGGAGATATATGATTGGGGACTTGATTAAACTAGTTATTGGAATCCCAAATGAACTTGCTTTTTCCCACCCATCATCGCATTTCTATGACCTTTCTTGGAAATCTAGAATCAACCATTTCCTTTAAAATTTTTTGACTATCAACTATTTCTCCCAAATCCTTATCAAAAGTCAGCTAAAAATTAAGTGAGTTATGGGAGTGTATCTCACTTCCCATATAACTAGAGATCTATGATTGGGGACTTGATTGGTGCTTCACGTAGGCCTCATGCCTTTGCACCACAAAAATAATTTAATATTAAAGTAAATTAATATTAGATTAGACTCAATAATAAAAATTAAGATTGAGAAAAAACTGAAACAACTCAAGTTTGCACCAAAAGAGCTAATTATATATATATATAGACTCTTTATCCGAAAAAAAAAAAAAGAAGAAGAAAAAGGATAGACTCTGTACAGTTATCATTTATTTGAAAGAGAAAGCACAAGGAAAAGCAACGTAGAGGATCGATTGGTTATTTAATCAACACCCTTTTGATTTTAGTAGTTAGTTGTAAATCTCCCTTTTCTTCCTTAAGCATTTTTTTTTTTGGCACAAATCTTGCTTAAGTGGTAGAAGGATAGAAATCACATAAAATAATCACTTCTAACCAATGTCTATAATCAGTATAACAACGTATTGTTATACTTTTGTGATATTGTTTTTGTGAGAAGTATGGAGAGTTATTGGTACATTCCCAAACCAAGCAAGATGAAAAAAAGATCACGTGTAAGGTAGTCATAAGGAGCTCCTTTTCCTTTTCATCTTGGTTGCACCATGTAAAATCACACCGCATTTTATAGTGATTTACAAGACTTGGATGATGGACAACGTGGTATGATGCATTTCAAGGAAGTTACAAGTCAACGAACATGGTTAGGTAGGAAAGCAAGAGAGAGTAGAGATATGATTGAAGGATTAAGAAATGGCCTGAAATCCACTAACGATTGGCGTGTGGGGCAAGAATTAGACGAAATGTCTAAGAAAGTAGACATGTGGAGTTGCAAGTCTAACCTCGCTTGAAAACAAAAATGAAAAGTTTAACGCCTTCAAACTTTAATTGTCATTTTTTTTTAATCGTCTACCAACTTCTAGTTGCATTTCTCAAAAATGCCTTAGCATTACTAGCTATAAATTTGAGCAACTTTCCTACTTTTCTCTATTTAAATTATCAATTAGTTTTGAGTTACCAACTCTTATTTAAATTACTTACTAAGCTTATTTTTTAAATAACCAACTTTTCTTTTTTCTTTAGGTTAATACCTTGAAAAATCCTAAACTGGTACACCCGTGACAAATTTACCCCAAACTATATTTTTGACCACAAAAAATTCAAAACCGGTATACCTTTGACAAATTTACCCCAAACTGGTACAATTGTGACAAATTTACCCTCTGTTAGTTTTCGTTAAATTTTATTGTCAAATTATTAAGTTAAATGAAATGTAACAGTTGACTGGTATACCAATTTGGGATTTAACGCTCCGTTTGTCACAGTTTACAATTTTGTAATTTTTTGTGATATTAATCCAATTTAGCGAAGGGTATATTTGTCACAAATTTACCAGTTTGGGTTTTTTTGCGATCGGATAAATTAGTTTGGGGTAAATTTATCATAAATGTACCAGTTTAGGTTTTTTTATGGTCGTCGGGATAAATTTGTCACAAATATACTAGTTTGGGGTTTTTCATAGTCAAAAAAATAGTTTGGGGTAAATTTGTCACATGTGTATCAATTTGGGGGTTTTTTTAGGATATTAATCCTTTTCTTTTAATCAAGCTTTCATTCACCTTTCTTTATTATGCCTTAAATTTACTAACTCTTATTTGTCAACCTTTTCTTCAATTAAGCTTTGAACTGGTTACCAACTCTCATTCGAGTTAACTATCAATGTTTGTTTTGTTTTTTTTTTTTTTTTAAATTTATTAACTTTTCCATTGAGTTAGAAGATTTATGCGAGGGAGACACTGTTCACTTTCTCTCTATTTTGGGCGATTCTTTCACTATTCCTGGCTTCTGTCGAGTGGTTGATTCCGGTTGATTTTCTCGATAATTGGGGCTGATTTTCGGTGAGAATGGTCGTCTGTGGACCGCCTTCAGACCCTTGTGGAGCTTGATTCGTATTGTCTCAAGTTTGGGGAGCATGGAAGGCCGTGTCTAGGGTTCTCTGTGCGTCGCTACTGGTCGTTGGGCTTTGTGGGGCTTTGACTGGTTGGTTTGGTGGCCAGCATTGTCTTTTCCTCCCCAAATCGTGACCGAACACCTGGTATGGCTTGATTCTCGACTTCCGAAATCTTGGCTACGGTTTTTGGTTCTTTTGTGCTTCGTTACTGCTGCTATTGGGTATGGCTTCTTCCTCGAACCCTACAAATCGTATGGATCGGCCTTTTGAGAAGTCCCAAGCTGGGAATAGGCATAGCAAAAGCCGCCTTAGATTCGGCTCTCGTGGCCCTGCTGTGGCTCAGCTTGATGCCCAAAAACCGAATATGCAGAAAGCCCCCCAACCCGATCCTGGGCTAGTGTTGCTAAACTTTCGGTGAAGGGCTACGAACTTAGCTATATCCCCCCAACTTCTGTTGGGAAAATGCTGTTATCCACCTTTCTGAGGATGTTGTGCATGCTACTGATCCAAAATGGAACCACTGTCTAGTGGGTTACTTTGTTGGCAATAAAGTTCCTTTCAAAATGATTGAATCGGTACTTAAGGATACTTGGGGATCTCATTTAACGGAAGTGCTAGCTAACGATGAAGGATTCTATTTCTTCTTTATTCTGGATCATGATTATCGCAGGAAACTTCTTGATGAAGGCCGGCTAACGGTGGATAGAGTACCACTTATCCTTAAACAATGGTACCCCACTCTTGAGTTGAGGAAGGATCTGCAATCCTCTGTGCCCGTTTGGATTCGCATGAAGAACATCCCGTTCGCTTATTGGTCAGCTCCTGGTATTAGCTAAATAGCAAGTTTGGTGGGTAGACTGTTGTATGTAGACCCTTTTACTGAAAAAATGAGACAACTATCCTATGCAAGGGTATGTGTTGAAGTGTCTGCTAAGCTGGAAAGATGTGAAATAGTGGAAGTCTTCTTGAATGGTGAATCCTTCATTGTCCCCATCTTCTACGAGTGGAGACCGATCTCTTGTCCTAAGTGCCATGTGTTTGGCCATAACTGTGAAAGAGTAGAAGTCCCGGTTCCCCCTGCTGTAAATTCTCGAGCGCCTGTTGTTGCTGAAGTCCCAGTCCCTCCTGCTGTGGAGTCTCGTACTCCTACTGTTGCTGAGCCTTCTTCGAATACTCAGGTTCATGTGGCCCAAAGTGACCGGTGTGAAGGATGGAAGCAAGTGACCCACAAGAGAAAGAAACAACAACCCAGTACATTAGTGATGGGTAAGTCTTCTACACCTTATGTTTCTGCATTGAAGTCTAAAGACAATGCGGAATCCTTGTTTCCACCTTTGAGCAAATTTGTCTAGAAAGACCAAGAGATCCTTAAGCCTAGTGCTGCAGGACCTTCTTCTTCGATTGTCCTAGTGGAGCCAATTTTAAAAAATGCCTCTGTGATATCTGGCTCATTGGATGAAGATTCTGAGGATGTGGCTAGTGCAATGAGTAGTAGCTTTGAGGAGCTTGAGCCAAATGACTCTCAAGAGCTTGCTACTAATGATGATTGTATTGCTGAAATTGAGACAACTCCTATCAAAGAGGATATCCCTCAGGTTCCAGTTCCATCAATCGAGGTGACTGCTCTTCCAAAACAGGGGACTAGTCGGAGGAGGCCTCCTAAATGTCAGTAGCTCTCCTCTCCCTCTCTTTATATATATATATATTATAGGAGTTTGGAATATAAGGGGTCTATGTGGTCACTTGAGACAAGCGAAGATTAAGGAATTTCGTTAGGTCCAATAACTTATGCTGTATTGGGATAGTTGAAACTAAAATTTCCCGTGGTGCTTTCGGTCCAGTCTCTCGTGTTGTTGCCGGGTTGGAATTGGGAAAGCAATTATAATTATTCCTCTAATGGAAGAATTTGGGTGGGGTGGAATCCTCTGGAAGTTTCGTTTATCGTTAACTCTTCTTCGGATCAAGCTATTCATGGAAAGCTTTCTAATGTTAGTTCTGGTAAATGGTTCTTTCTCACGGTGGTTTATGCTGAGCATAGATTTGTCTCTAGATGGCCATTATGGACCGATCTTATTCAGACTAGTTCTCTTCATTTGGTTTCTCCTTGGATTATAGCAGGAGGCTTTAATGCGATCCGTGACCCTTCGGATAGGTTGGGCGGTTCTAATGGCTGGATCCCAGTTTTTGATGAGTTCCGTGAGTGTCTCTTTCAAGCTGGTTTAGATGATCTCAGATATATGGGTAACAGATTTACTTGGTCTACGTCGATGGGTCCTAACCGTAAGTAAAGGAAAATCGACCGTGTTTTGGTTAATTCATGCTGGTCAGCTGAATTCTCCTTCTCTGAAGCTTCATTTTTGGCCCCTAGCATTTCGGACCATTCTCCAATGGTCATTAAGATCCTCCCTGCCCCTAAAGTCTCGCAAGCCATTCAAGTTCTTCAACTTTTGGCTTACCCACCCGGATTTCTCTAATATGGTTTCTCAAGTTTGGAACTCCTCACTTAGGGGTACTCCGATGTTTATGCTTTGCTCCAAGCTTCGTCGCCTTAAATGTAGATTGAAGCAGCTCAATAAGGAGTCTTTTTCGAATCTCTCCTATAGAACGGCTGAAGCTAGACGGGTGTTATGTGTTACTCAGGAAGCTCTACAGGTTGACCCTTATAATATTCAGTTTGCTGAATTGGAGAAACTTCAGCTCCAGTCTTTTTTAGATTTGCGCCTTCAAGAAGAATCTTTTTATAGACAGAAATCCTGAGTTCATTGGCTGAAAGAAAGGGATCTCAATACAAAGTTTTTCCATCAATCGGTAAACAAAAGGCATCTTCATAACAGAATTATTTCACTGTCTAATGGGAACTACACCACTTCAAATCCTTCTGAAGTTTAGAACCTTTTTGTAGATCATTTTTGTGAGCTCTTGGCGTATTCTCCTCCAGTTGCTCAGCCTTCTTTGGAAGAGATGCGTGCGGTTCTAAGTCACACCCTCAATGAGGATCAGGTGTGTTTCATCTCTAGCCTTATTTTTGATGCTGAGATTAGAGATACGCTCTTCTCTCTTGTAGTGGGTAAAGCTTCTAGCCCCGATGGATATAATGTAGAGTTCTTTAAGCATTCTTGGGAAAGAGTTGGACCCACGGTTATTTTGGCAGTTAAAGATTTCTTTACAACAGGCAAGTTGTTGCAGGAGATAAATATGACCATCTTGACCTTGGTTCCCAAAGTCCCTAATGCTTCTAATGTTAACGATTTTCGACCAATTGCTTGCTGTAACACCATCTACAAGTGTATCACCAAGCTTATTGCCAACCGGCTCTCTCATGTGCTTCCCTCTATTATTAGCTTACCCTAAAATGCTTTTGTTAAAGGTAGGCATATAAGCGACAATATTTTGCTTGCTCAAGAGCTCTTTTGTGGTTTCCACCTTGATCCTTATTGGCCTAAATGCGTGATAAAGGTTGACTTTAAGAAGGCTTATGATATGGTGGATTGGAATTTCATTGATCTTTGTTTGCAAGCTTTTGGTTTCCCCTCGGAGTTTATTGCCTGGATTATGGTCTGCATCCGTACCCCTAAATACTCGGTTTCTATAAATGGGGAGCTCCATGGGTTTTTCTCGAGTGGTAGGGGTATTCGACAAGGTGACCCGATGTCTCCCTACATCTTTACCCTTGTGATGGAAATATTTACTGGCATCCTGGATATCCAAACTAAGCGTCCTGATTTTCAGTTCTTCTGGCGTTGCAAGCCCTCTAGACTCTCTCATCTTTTCTTTGCTGATGATGTATTACTTTTTGCTGAAGCTAGCTTACCGTCGATTGAACTGCTTAAGGATGGGATTGACAAATTTTCTAATTGGAGTGGGCTTGTTCCGAACCTTAGAAAGAGTGAAGTTTTTCTCTCTGGGGGCTCCTCTAATCTTCGGCAGGATATTTTAAATAAACTAGGCTTCCAGATGGGCACCCTTCCTTTCTGTTACCTTGGAGTTCTAGTTATCTCTACAAGATTGAGTAAGGCGGATTGTGTGTCTTTGGTAAATTCAATCACGGCTCGTCTCCAATCTTGGACTCATAGATTACTCTCTTTTGCGGGACACCTTCAACTTATAAGGTCGGTACTCCACTCTATCCAAGCCTTTTGGGCCAATGTTTTCTTTCTACCTTGTTCGATCATTAACCGAATTGAACAAATGTTTCGGCAATTTTTGTGGAAAGGCCCGGCGATGGGCCCTGGAGGTGCTAAGGTCTCTTGGTGTGATGTTTGCCTTCCAAAAAAAAGAAGGAGGCTTGTGTATTAGAACTCTTCGGGAGAATAATATCGCTTCTATGCTTAAGCACATTTGGATTCTCTTCTCTAATAAGGAATCCCTTTGGTGTAAATGGATCTATTCTACTTTTTTAAAGCGGGAAAACTTTTGGGTTGTCCCGTGTCCTACTCATTGCTCTTGGGAGTGGAGAAAGATATTAAACCCGCGAGAACATTTCCAGCAATACTTCAAGTGGAATATTGGGAATGGATGATCGGTTTCGTTTTGGTTCGACCCATGGCACCCAAATGGCCCTTTATACAGGATCTTCTCCAACCAAGATATATACCACTCCGGTATCTCCCGACTAGCGACGGTTGCTGAAGGCTTTACCACGCCCATGGGCTGGTACGTGATCAACATCTTGGCCAATTGGTGGAATCCCCTCCCGGTGTTTAACCAAGAAGATGATCGCTTTCATTGGCTACCCCACGCCTCTGGTCGTTTTTCCTCCGCCTCTACTTGGGAGTTGATTCGGCCAAAGGGCAATGCTGTCACTTGGGCCTCCTTTATTAGATGAAGATGCACCTCCATAAGGCGATTAAAGATAAAGCTATGACGTTTAAGCATGTTGCTCACATTCCAAAGAATAGAAGACTTCAACAGAACTGGGATCTTCATCCTTCTATCTTTGATTGATGGAAGTTCTCTAGTTTGTTTTTAGTCTTCCTTTCTTTCTTTTCGTTGTTTGTTCTGTTTGTTGGGAACCACGGTACCCCTACACTCGCTTAGACTCCTGTCTTCTTGAGTGTCTGTTTTTTGTTGGTGCCGGGCCTCCCCCTTGTATTCTTCTTCGCAAAAGCTATACCATACGTACCTTTACCAAAAAAAAAAAAAAAACTTTTCCATTGAGTTAATCTGGAAAAAATTGGGAAGTCACCCAATAAATATTGGTAATTTTCTGTATGATTAATAAATGTAAGATGATGTTAATTAAATTTTTTTAGCAAATAATAAGAGAATTGGTTCATTAGTCATGAAAGAAATTTGGTAACTATAAAAAAAGACTTGGTTACTAATTTCTTAGACCCACGAAGAGCTTTCCAAGAAGTACCCTCCAAACGTTATCCCCACTTTCGGTGTACTGTGTGAAATGGAAAAGACTTTTAAAACTTATCTTCCCAACCATCAACAAAATGGAAAAGTTAAAGATCAATCACGGAAGGAACCGCTACGACATTATATTGTATCGAACTTCAATTCTTTTCATAAATCATAAAGATACGATATTCAATGTACGATGGATATGTCAAAATTCTTCTTCTTTCTACCTTACCACCAAATGTTCATATTTGTGAGTTGCGACATGATGTTCATTAATAAAAAAAAATTTGGTTATAAAAAAAATAAAATAATAAGGTTGTGTACATTATGTGAGTTGGTGAAAACAAGAAAATAAGAAAACGCATTTAACTAGTAGCTTTGTAGACAATGCCTCTTTGAAGAATGCTGTAGAGGATCATGATAGACTTTAGAGGAAAATTAATCCGGTCTTTTAAATCAATCTCTCCCTTTGGCTTGGAGAACACTTTGGTCAGCACACATTTTTTTTTTCAAGTTCGTATGATTTTTTTTTTTTTGGTGAAGTTAAGAGAAGTTCGTATGATTTTTCTGAACTATAAAAACATGAAAAGGTTCATGTAATTGCTTGATATTTAGAGCCATCAGCTCTAACTTTAACTTGAGCATCCATGCAATCACAAACATGAACTAGTCCTGATCACATACCCCCCAAAAGAAAAATTAAACAAAATTATTGTATATTTTGAAATTGGGACAAGAGCATTGAAAGTCCTAAACTTATCACAAAAGTGCAATTTAGTTTTAAAACTTTCAAAATGTGCAATTAAGTCCTAAACTTGTCAAAAGTATAGTTAAGTCATAAAACTTTCAAAAAGTACAATAAAGTTTTAAAATTTGTCAAATTGGTCCAATCAATGCCTTTCGTCGATTGCACTTTGGTAACAAGTTTTAGAATTTGATTGTACTTTTATGACAAGCTTTAGAACTTCCAACCCTTTGAAATTTATACAAATAGTCAAACTAGATCGTCAAACACTTTCTCTACACAAAGACAAAACTTGGAATCCCCAAAATGAAGACCTAGCTCATAGCATTAAAGTATGATATTTCAAGATTATTTGTCATGCCCCGATCCTCAGGCATGCACACATCCCTTACCTTTGGTCAATTTTAAAATGTGATATCCTAGGACTACGGATCGTCGACTTTTTCATTTTCAATATGCACATGTGGAAGCAGTTATAAATCCCCAGACAATAAAACAATGGGATATAAAAGCAGGACTATAATTTTCATACTGAAATTCTCAACTACTCTTTTATACAAGCACCTCATAGTATATAATGCAATACTATTCACAGGGGTCTAATCTAATATTTATCCACATATAGTCAAGGTCTGACAAAACAGGATGAGATCTCAGTCCTCATCTGGGTCGTACTCAAGATCCTCCTCATGGTCATCTTCTTCTCCAAAATCTTCATTCTCATGTGGTTCCACATTAGAGTTCTCCTCTTCAGATTCCTCTTCCTCAGGCTCCTCATTAGGGTCCTGAAATGGTTATTCAATAACCATTGAGACCATGTCTCAACAAGTTCTACCCCCTAAGACCCGATTAGTAAACTAATATACCTTAGGGCTGCCTATGCACAACATGAGTCAGAGGACTTACCTTGTCCTCAGATCCACCTACATATTAGCACATATCAAATAAGCACCCAAGCAATCACATCACTAATCGAAGCATCGATCAAATCGATCTAGTCGATTACATGTCAACAAGACCGCTCATCGATCATTTCAATTCGATCAATCAATTCACAACATCCTAATGAACCAATATTCAATTGACCCAGTCGACTACATGTCATCACGACCCATGCTTGGTCGGCACATTCAATACTATCTATAAGTCCAACCATAGTCCAAGATTGCTCATTCTAAGCTGATATATAGATAGTATAGTTCGCACTAAGTTGATAGGGTTAAAGTATATTGCTCTCGCTAAGCTGACATTTCGCTCGTAGGTTGATATAGTATACCGGTATACTACTCTCGCTAAGCTGACATATCGCCCGTAGGCTGATATAGTATACCCTCGATGCTCACTCTAAGCTGATAAAGTGTACTGCTCACACTAAGCTGACATATCGCCCGCATGCTGATATAGTACACCCCCAATGCTCACTCTAAGTTGATAAAGTGTATTGCTTATGCTAAGCTGACATATCGCCAGCAGGCTGATATAGTACACCAGTATACTACTCTTGCTAAGCTGACATATCATAGCCCGTAGGATGATATAGTATACTGTTATGATCATTCAATCAATTCCGCCTTAGCTCGCGTCGCAGTTGTTGCATCAGCCCGTGCCGGAGCCGTTCGGCCACCTCCAACCACCGTTCGGGCTGCGCCTAGGTTTGGTTCGAACCCTCAACCTTCCCCGGTCCTTCTCCATCTCATCGAAGCGTTGGATTTACCCTTTCTCGGCCTCAAACCGCAGTGGACAACAGCTGCAGAAATGGGTATGGCAGCTCAATCTTGGCCCGTTTTGGCCGTCTTCTCGAGCTCAGATGCTCGGCCCGCCTTGAGGAAAGTCGATCCTCGCGTCATCCTCGTTGTTTTGGTCCGCTCGGCTCACTAATCCGATGAGTTTAGCTCACTAAACCTCGCTTAAAGGGTTAATTATGCTTAGGGAGGTTTAGTTTATGTTAAGTGTTATTAGGTGGTTTGTTTAATGTATTTAAGTGTAGATTATATTAAGGTGCTTGATTAACTTAAAGTGTGTTTAATTTAAGGCTAAGTGAATGTTTATATTAATATAAGCTTTGATGTGACTTAAAGGAATTTGTTTTTGATTTATATAAGTATTCCGAAATTATTAAATAATTTAATAATATATATTTATTCGAAATTATTAAAATATTAGTATTTAAATAAATTTTGGAATAAAATTAATTATTTAATAAATTCCAAAAATTATCTCGGGACCTTATTTGCTCGAATTTTGTGCCTGATCGCTGCTTTGTGTATTTGGATTTTGAAATTGATGGTTAGATATTATAAATTGAGTGTGGATTCGAAAAATATGGATATTATTATTTAATTAATTTTTGGAATAAATTTAATTATTTATTAAATTTCGAAAATTTCGTCGGGACCTTAGTCTCTCAAAATTTCGTGCTTTGATTCTTCTTTGTGCATTTATAATTTGAGTTTGGTGAATGGATGTGGCAAATTAAGTATTGATTGTGATAAATAGGGATGTTATTCATAAAAACCCAAGTGTCGGGTTTTGATGCAAAAATTGCATTTTAATAATTATATTAAATAGTGGGGTTTGAAATAGTGAGATGTTGGCTTTCTGGTTCGAAATTAGCGTGCCCCCACACACGTGAGTAATTTCTGGAATATTTTTATTATGGAGAAAATGGCCGAGATCACTATTTTAAGTGGAAGCATTGAGTGAAATACAAAGTGTCCTGGGGCCAAATATGAATTGTTGTGTGATAATTAAGAGGAGATTGTTCTGGGCTGTTGAGCCGGACTTGCCCCTACATGGGATGCCCACGTAGTGGTTGCGGTTCGCAGTTGATTCTGGGCCTATGCTCCTTCGGGAACGCCGTCGACGTACTGACGAAGCCGCGCTCTAAGGTGGGGAGGCGATGCCTGGCTATATGCCAGTAGATAGCCGAACTGCGAGTGGGTTATGCCCTTGTGTGGCAGTGAACAACAATTGGAATGCATGTTGAGTGTTGTTGATGTGTCGGATTATGGGATGGAATTGTGTGGCATGGAATGAGACGTGTCATAATGATCTAGTCTTATAATCAGGACCCCCGTGGTTGTCGATTACATGAAAGCGAATGCGTTCTGGTTGTTTAAGTTCGTATTGTTGTATGTGGTTGGGTGATATGAACATGTGATTGAGTGATATGAATTGTGCTAACCTGTAGGAAGGAATTAAGACGAGGTAAGTCTTCTGTGCGATGTGGCTAGGCCACCCTGGGCGTATTTTCTTTCTAATAGGGGTTTAAGGGGTTGAACTTGCTAAGACAATGTCTCATCTCGGTTGGGGGATTAAAATTTCAGGTCCCTACTGGACGGAGCGGCCAGATAACTTTGGTTGATCTTGAGGAGTTGCAGAGGTGAAGTCATAAGGATTGCAGAACGTGTCCGACTTGTAGGTCGTAGGACAGTTCATTTTTAAGAGCCGGTCTTT
Source organism: Eucalyptus caleyi (assembly GCA_014182885.2). Taxonomy (NCBI): domain Eukaryota; kingdom Viridiplantae; phylum Streptophyta; class Magnoliopsida; order Myrtales; family Myrtaceae; genus Eucalyptus; species Eucalyptus caleyi. The sequence goes on from CM024476.2 coordinate 16,253,818, forward strand.
TGTAGATTTTTGGCCGTAGACCTCTGTTTGTAATTCTGTTGAATTATGAAAGTGTTATGTTGTGGTTTTGCTTCCTGCTTTTCTATCCCGTATTTCATTGTCAGGGGTTTTATAATACGTTCTGCTTGCGCAATAATAAATGAATGGGGTCGGTGACACTACCTGGGAATGTCGCATTTGCATGACCATGGTGGGACGTTGGCGCGCTCAAGAATCGGGGTGTGACATCCCCATTTAAGTGGTATCAGAGCATGGTTTGAGTATGGAGTGATAAAGTGCGATAAGTCATGGGATAGTTAGTAGGAAAGGCTTTTAATATGCTGATGCATGTGGTTAATAGCTATTTGGTAGTGTGTTTGTGGGGTCACTCAAATTTCAACCTGATGTTGGAATCGAAAAACAGGTATCTATAAAGAGCCTGTAGGATGAGTGACCAGGAGTGGAGAACTCCTTGGAAGAGGTCGGTAGGACCTATACCTCGGGGTAGGATGCTGACAAGAGTTGGTACCCGAGGTAGAGCGTAGGCTTAGACCAGCACGAGTGTGAGAGTACCGCCGCAAGTCGGTACTTAGAGTGTAGCAGCACCGAATGATCCTAGGTTCGTCGGGATCATTCAGGCGCTAGAGTCTTTGGGAAGTATTTTGGGTCAGTAAGCTCAGGACCGAGCCGCCGTTGTTGCTGTTGTTTCTACTACTGCCAGTGTTGTGACCATTGTTGTGCCACGCCTGTTGAGGCTCAATCTAGAGTTGTGATCAATGATCAAGCCAATTTATCTGAGTCAAGGTTCAGTTTAGACAGAAATGGAAATCGATTGGCGAGAAAGGCCGATGTTAGAAAAAAGGTGTCATGTTTCACCCAATCGGAAGAGTAGAATTGGAAAGTTAGTACTCAACTCGATCGATGTGTGCCGTGTCTGTAAGAAAGGACATGGGTCTGTCCCGTGCTGTAAGAGAGAAAGGACTTGTTACAAGGGTCGCCAGTACAGTCATTTGATCAAAGATTGTCCGTATAGACAGATGGAATCGCAGCTATTCCTAACACCGTTGTTGATTGGATAGAACAGAGGAAACATGCTTCAGGATATTTAGTGAGGTACATGGAACGAACCCCAGTACAAGGAAGGGTACATGCTGTCACTCGACAGGAGGCAAAGGGCTCACCGATTGTGTGCTGAGTTTGTAGAAAGAGGCTTGAGTCAGCCCAATGTCAGAGTAAAAAGAGAGCATGCTTTGAATGTGGCCAGCACGGCCATCGGGTTAGGAACTGTCCGTGTAAGTTCAGGAGAGCGTAAGCACTGTTACTGCAGATAGGACGTCACTAGGATGGCTAGAGGAGCATGAAGGGATCGACCATGCATCGATTGAGGGGAAAATGTCATTGAGGAAATTTTATCAGAGTAGTGCAGCAGACTTTTCAGTGAAGGTTGTAGGATTTTTGAATTGGTAATAAAGTAATAGAAATATGAATCTCTGACTATAATTGTACTTGAAGGGTTTGCCTAAGTATGGCTTGGAAGTCATTTATAAAAAGGTTTGGCTTAAGGAGCTTTCTATTGTTTTGAATCGTGCTAGTGATATAATTCAGTTTGTTTAGTTAGCGTGCGAAAGTTTTGAATCACTGAAAGTCGAAGAGGAACTTCGATTCTTGTTATTCGTCACTGAAGATGACCTGGTTCTAATTGTTGGTTATTGAATCTACATGGCAGCTATAATGGATGCATCAGTTAAGGGGCCGAATATGGAGAACATAACCGTAGTACAGAAGTCTTCTGAGGTATTTTCTAAAGAATTGCCAGGTTTTTTGTCAGGAAGAGAAATAGAGTCATGATTGAATTAGCACTCGGAATAGAGCCAGTCCCTAAGGCTCCTTACCAGATGCTGTTACCCGAGTTAAAAGGACTGAAGGTGCAGATGCATGAATTATTGGATAGGGGATTCATACATTCCAATGCATCACCTTGGGGAGCACTCGTTCTATTCGTGAAGAAGAAAGTCGGTTTGTTGTGTTTGTACATCGATATTCTTCAAGATCGACTAAAGGTTAGGGTATCATCAGTTGAGAATAAGGAAGAAAGACATATTGAAGTTAGCATCTCACACTCGATACGGTAGTTATGAGTTCATTATAATACCTTGTGGTTTGATGGACACCTTAACTGTTTGTTTGGGTCTTATGAGCAAAATGTTTAAGGGTACATAAATCAATTGTGATCGTGTTCATTGAAGTTATCTTGGTGTGTTCGAAGACTACTGAGGAGCACGAGAGACATTTGGGGATGATACTTCAGACCTTGAGTACTTTTGAATTTTACAATAAGCTTAGCAGATGCGAGTTTTGGATGACTCGTGTTGCATCCCTAGGTTAAGTGATTTTGGAGAAGGAATCTTCGTAGACCCCGTCCAAGATTGAAGCAATGATTAGTTGGCCGAGATTGACTATAGTGACAGAGATCAAAAGTTTTCTGGGTTTAGCAAAGTATTATAGACGGTTTTCTAGAAGGGTTTTCAGTGTTATCATCGCCGATGACGAGACTGCTGAAGAAGGAAGAAAAGTTTGTATGGACAGATAAGTGTGAGAGTAGTTTCCAATAGCTTAAGCAAAAGCTAACTACTGCACATGTGCTGATCATTCCATCTGGTCTTGGAGGATGCGAGATCTACAGTGATGGGTCATTTAGAGGACTGGGTTGCGTACTAAGACAACATGATATGGTTGTTGCATACGCGTCCTGTCAGTTGAGACCTCGGGATTTGAATATAAGATAGCATCGCTGGATGGAACTCTTTAAGGATTATGACTATGATATTTCGTATCACTCCAGAAAGGTGAGCAAAGTTACAGATGTATTGAGTCGAGAGTCATTAGTTGTACAGTTAGTACTCAGGGATTGGATCTTACTCGAGGAAGTTCGAAATTCAGTTTTCAAATCTAAGGTATGCCACCTTTTGAATCTTATGACCACCCTCAGAATTGAGCCAAGAGTACAAATCAGAATCAAAACGCTTCAGTGGAAAGATTCAGTATTTTAGAAGATTCTATAAGAGAACGTAGATGAGAGAGGTTGATTTTCAGATTTCTGAAGACATAACGCTAAGGGTCTGAGGACGATTGTGTGTAATTGACAATACAGAGATTAAAGAAGAGATCTTATGGGAAGCTCATTATAGCAACTTCAACGTTGTCCAGACAGTACGAAGATGAGTCAGAATCTACATCATCGGGATTGGTAGATCGGTATGAAGATAGATATTGCCGAACAAGTTGTAAGTGTCGGATGTATCAGTAAGTGAGAATTTGGTAATGTAAGCCAGGAAAGCTTTTTCAAGCACTTGAGAGAGTCTTGTGTGGGAATGAAAGTATAGCATGATGGAATCTTATGACAGGTTATTAAGGAGTCGGGAAGAGTATTGATTCCTTATAGGGTTGTGGTCGACAGATGAATAGAGTCAACTCACCTTAGTGCAGCACGAAAAGATCTCGATTAGAATAGGTGTGTATATCATATAAATCATATGTGTGGAGTGCCGAGGATGAATTGTATTTCAAATCTAGATCATATGTTCCAAGTTGGCAGAGCTTTCAGATGGTTCCTTCTTAAGCAGTGCATAGTAGAGAGTGCAGAATTTCAATTGCTGAGATGAAGTCAGGGAAAGAAAGATCACAAGCCAGGGTCAGTACAATAGTCAGTGATTGCGGTTGCCGAGATCAGTGTCAGAGTTATATCAGATATTGACCAGAGGTTCCCAGTTTCAGCATATCAGTTAGATAGTTCCTTTTAAAGCAGGGTAGAGTAGAGTGTACAGGACTTCAGTCGGTTGAGATGAGATCAGAGATCAGAAAATCGTAGGTCCAGAGTTGGTTCAGAAATCAGTGATTTAGTCATAGTTATCAGAGACAGTTTTGAAACCGCTCAGAATCGCTAGTTAGCTTCGCAGATTTTGTGTTGAAGACCTTTGGAATTTTAAGTGGGAAAGTGTATTTTTCCTTGGGTGTTGCCCTTGGTGAGGACGTCTCGATCTATTAAGGAAGGGAAGATGAATCGGCATTTAAATCGGAATCCATCGAAAATTGAGTTCAAAGGAGGGTTTTGGCTTTAAATGAATTAAAGAAGCATTTTGAGACACCGTCAGCGCCTCTAGCCGAGTGGTACTCGGGAAGAAGCGAAAGATCTGAAGTCGGGTGTTCGAATCCCCGACACGGCAGTTAGCCGCTTTGTGGAAAAAGAAAAAAAAAAGGGGAACCAAAACTTTTGTAACTTTCATTTTTGTAAAGATGGACAAGTGCTTAGCCTTTTTGGGAATCAAGGATTGGTCTAGTTAATTCGGAAATATTTCATCGGCATCGAGGATCTTGGATGGCAGTACGAAGTAGAATAAAGGAATAGAATTGATGAGACGACAATACCCCACCATTTTGAAGAAGAATTTTTAATGGTTTAAATTTCGAGGACGGAATTTTTATAAGAGTGGAAGAATTGTGACATCTCGGTTTTCCAATTCTATTTTCAATAAATTGAGGCGGGCATTTCGTTGGCACATATATAGTTCTTTTTCTTGGACTGATCACTCATGGGATAACTAGTCTATCAGGTGAAGCCGTTAAGAAATTCTAATGTATCGGACTCGAGAATTTGACCAGGAAACGACCTTTCAACCGAGTTAATCTGCAATGGTCATTACGGCACAGTTAAAAATCGATTAGAAACCGAAGATAGGTCGACTCGACAGAGGCATGTGATCGAGTGTGGGTGATTCTACTAGATCGCACAATTTTTGTTGATCGGCACTGGACCGGCTTTTCTGTCGTTTGGGTACCCTGTGTCCGTGTTTGAAACCTTGAAATTATCCCGATAACTGAGAGTCGCCAATGTATCAAAGATGTACATTGTGGCTTGAATTGATTAACCACAGGTCAAATGCACGAAAATTTCTAAAAGCTACCCGGTAGATCAGGACGCGCTAGTATCGTGCCAAAGTGAAATTAATCATGAAATTGAGATCGAATTCAGAAATTGGAAGTCAGGGTGTGTCACAAATCATTTTAGGAAATTAACTCATCTTTAGAAGATTTTTCATGTAATCAGATTTTTTTCAGCAATTAAATCAAAGAATGGTTAATTTGGCTCGAGAAATTAGTAGGCCCGCCCTTGGTCGTGCTTTTGGGACTTAAGTTGGTTTTATGGACAAGTGAAGACGTGAATTGAAGTGTGGTGACATTGGATTAATTTATGGACTTCAATTTGATTCAATTGGAAGAGAATCAAGTGGAATTGAAGAATTGGTTGTACAAGATTTTGTGCCCTGGCGGTAGGGGTGATCGGTTCCCGGTTCGGTCCGGTTCCAAGGTTGAACTAGGAACCGGACCGGGAAAACTGGTTCCCAATTTTGGGAACCGTGGACTGGACCATCGGTTCCGGTCCGGTTCGGTTCGGTCCAATAGGATCGGCACTTTCTTTTTTCACTAAATAACGAGCATTCATTAAAGAACGACCATGCTCCGGACCGATCAATCCAATTCGGTTCTCGGGCGGTCTAATAAAACTACTCACACATGTTTTCACGTGCAAAATATTTAAACTTCACTTGCGTGAATATTAATCATAATTTATGTGTTTCACTCTTAATTTTAAGCATAAAAGCCATGAACAATTTGAGTAAAATCTGTGCTTGGCTTAGGTTTTATAGACAATCTCTCTTCTATGCTTTGAATGTTTAGTCGATGTCAAACTCTTTGAGGCTTGAAGTGCCTTGTCGTTTGCAAGTGAGGGGAGCAAGAGAGAGAGTGAGCATGAGGAACTCCTAGAGCCTTATCCCATATCGAGGAGAAGATAAAACTAACAAATAAGTTTTTTAAGAGCTTTGGTGGTCTCTTGGACACATAAGAGGTTGTTACCTCAATTGCAATTCCGATTGCAACACGTTTCATATATAATATTCATATATTATATGTGTTTATATATTATATGTATATAAATTATATATAAAAAAATTTGGTCCGGTCCGGTCGGTCCGGTTGGTCTGGTTCCTACCTTGGAATCGGGAACTGGACCGCCGACCATGGGAACCGCCCAAAATCGGCCGGTCCAGTCCGGTCCGGTCCGGTCCGGTCCCGGTTCGGGCGGTTTCCGTTGCACACCCCTACCCGGCGGAAAATGAAATTGAACCCATTGGAATAAGGTTGGCCCCCCTTCCTTCTCTCTCCTCCCTCCCTCTCTCCCATCGCCTCTCTCCTCCATCTCCATTGTGCAAAGACCAGAAAAATGCAGAGAAGAAGCTGGAGCAGCCACGGCTGTTCGCTCCCGCTCGTACGCCGTCATCGCCATCACTGCCGCCACCGCGCGTCTGCCCCGCGCCACCCGCGTGCCTCTCGCCGGTCAACTCGCCTCTCCGCTCCGCCTCAGCTCGCGTCGCACCTGCTGCATCAGCCCGTGCCGAAGCCGTTCAGCCACCTCCGGCCACCGTTCGGGTCTCGCCTAGGTCCGGTTCGACCCCTTAACCTTCCCCGGTCCTTCTCCATCTCATCCAAGCACCGGATCTACCCTTTCTCGGCCTCAAACTGCAGTGGACAGCAGTTGCAGAAATGGGTATGGCAGCTCAGTCTTGGCCTATTTTGGCCATCTTCTCGAGCTCGGATGCTTGGCCCGCCTTAAGGAAAGTCGATCATCGCATCATCCTCGTCGTTTTGGTCCACTCGCTCACTAATCCGTTGAGTTTAGCTCACTAAACCTCGCTTAGAGGGTTAATTATGCTTAGGGAGGTTTAGTTTATGTTAAGTGTTATTAGGTGGTTAGTTTAATTTATTTAAGTGTAGACTATATTAAGGTGTTTGATTAACTTAAAATGTGTTTAATTTAAGGCTAAGTGAATGTTTATATTAATATAAGCTTTGATGTGACTTAAAGTAATTTGTTTTTGATTTATTTAAGTATTCCGAAATTATCAAATAATTTGATAATATATATTTATTCGAAATTATTAAAATATTATTATTTAAATAAATTTCGGAATAAGATTAATTATTTAATAAATTCCGAAAATTATCTCGGGACCTTATTTGCTCGAATTTCGTGCTTGATCGCTGCAGTGTATTTGGATTTTGAAATTGATGGTTAGATATTATAAATTGAGTGTGGATTGCCAAAAATATGGATATTATTATTTAATTAATTTTTGGAATAAATTTAATTATTTATTAAATTTCGAAAATTTCGTCGGGATCTTAGTCTCTCAAAATTTCGTGCTAATTGCCGCTGTGCATTTATAATTTGATTTTGGTGAATGGATGTGGCAAATTAAGTATTGATTGTGATAAATAGGAATGTTATTCATAAAAACGCAAGTGTCGGGTTTTGATGCAAAAATTGGATTTTAATAATTATATTAAATAGTGGGGTTTGAAAAAGTGAGATATTGGCTTTCTGGTTCGAAATTAGCGTGCCCCCACACACGTGAGTAATTTCTGGAATATTTTTATTATGGAGAAAAATGGCCGGGATCACTATTTTAAGTGGAAGCATTGAGTGAAATACAAAGTGTCCTAGGGCTGAATATGAATTGTTGTGTGATAATTAAGAGGAGATTGTCCTGGGCTGTTGAGCCGGACTTGCCCCTATATGGGATGCCCACGTAGTGGTTGCGGGTCGCAGTTGATTCTAGGCCTATGCTCCTTCGGGAACGCCGTCGACGTACTGACGAAGCCGCGCTCCAAGGTGGGGAGGCAATGCCTAGCTATATGCCAGTAGATAACCGAATTGCGAGTGGATTATGCCCTTGTGTGGCAGTGAACAACAATTGGAATGCATGTTGAGTGTTGTTGATGTGTCGGATTATGGGATGGAATTGTGTGGCATAGAATGAGACGTGTCATAACGATTTAGTCTTATAATCAGGACCCCCGTGGTTGTCGATTATATGAAAGCGAATGCGTTCTGGTTGTTTAAGTTCATATTACTGTATGTGGTTGGGTGATATGAACATATGATTGAGTGATATGAATTGTGCTAACCTGCAGGAAGGAATTAAGATGAGGTAAGTCTTCTGTGTGATGTGGCTAGGCCACCCTGGACGTATTTTCTTTCTAATAGGGGTTTAGAGGGTTGAACTTGCTGAGACAATGTCTTATCCTGGTTGGGGGATTAAAATTTTGGGTCCCTAGTGGACGGAGCGGTCAGATAACTTTGGTTGGCCTTGAGGAGTTGCAGAGGTAAAGTCATAAGGATTGGAGAACGTGTTCGACTTGTAGGTCGTAGGACAGTTCATTTTTAAGAGCCGGTCTTTTGTAGACTTTTGACCGTAGACATTTGTTTGTAATTTTGTTGAATTATGAAAGTGTTATATTGTGGTTTTGCTTTCTGCTTTTCTATCCCGTATTTCATTGTCAGGGATTTTATAATACGTTCCGCTTGCACAATAATAAATGAATGGGGTCGGCGACACTACTTGGGAATGTCGCATTTGCATGACCATGGTGGGATGTTGGCGCGCTCAAGATTCGGGGCGTGACACCAATTGACTAACATGCATCACAATTATCTAATAATCACTAATCTACTCTAATCTAACCACCTAATTGCACTTAATTAAATCTAATCAATATTTAAGTATAATTAGCAAACTAATAAGGCATTAGTGAGTAAAACTCACTTGGCAAAGTGAAGATCGAAAACTGCGACGACGGCCGAATTCGAAAATTTCGGTGGCGTCGATGCACACTCGGGGCGGCCAAGAAACTTCGCAAGCCGGCAGAAATTCTGGGCTTGGGCCTACTAAAATTCTTGGGCTGAGCTTGACCTGGGCTTACTTTGGACTGGGCTTGCCTTTGGATGGGTTGATCTTTGCGAGCTGGGCCGAGCAACAAAAGAAATAGCTGGGCCGAACTCCAATGGGCTGAAGACTTCAAATGGACTGCTGAAAACAATTGCGAACCGGGCTGAGTTGGGCTGAAATAGCTAAACTGAATGGGCCTCACTGAACTCACGGGCTGAAGAAATGGAGCTGCTGGGCTTGCTTGGAGAAGTTGGGCCGAAACAAAACTGAACTGGGCCTGTCTTGGTTCTGCAGATGGGCTGAACTTGTTGAACGCACGTGTGGCTGAAGACTGTTGGGCTCGAGCAACTGCAAGTCTTCGTGGGCTGTGGCGGCTGAACGAGAAGGAGCGGCGACATCCACGCCAGGGAAAGCAAAAGTAGCGATGGGTTGATGAAGGCATCTTCGAGTGAGATGAACTGCACGAGGATGGGAGTAAGTTGGCGTGCGTCTTCGGTGGAATGGAGCTGCACGAAGAGTTGTGGCTTTGGACTTCGCTTGGATGGGATGCTGCTCGGTGGAATTGGTGGGCAGATGGATGAACACAGTCAAACTTGATGGAGGACGTGCTGGTGTGGTGACTCATGCAGAGAATCGGTGGGGCGTGAAGGTTGCTGCAGGCGTGGGAAACTTCGTGGATTGAAGAAGCTGAAGATGGCTGGTCAAGTGGCTGTTTCGGTGGGGCTGCTGGCGTTGACAACAAGGAGGAAGACCGGTTGAGGTGGCGAGCTGGCTTCGGTCTTCATTGCTTCGTGGGTGAACGACAAGCTTCGGTGGAGAGTGGGCGATGGAGTCAACTTCGGTGGCCGCATGAACTGACTTGATGACCGAGAGTGTTGCGGGGAAATGAAATGTGAAAGTGGAGGAGGACGCTTGGTAGCTTGGGCTCTTCGTTGCTGGATGGATGACCGGCAAAATGAAGACATGAAGAGGTTGATGGTCTTCGGTTGACTGAGGAGAACAGACCATGGACGTGTGGGCCTTCGGTGGATGAGTCGTGGATGGCAGAGGGAACTGAAAATGGAGCAGGCGGCAGGGACTGATCGAGGAAGGAGGAAGCGAAAGTTGAAAGCAAAAGCAAAATAAATCTTCGGCTAAGGATAAGCTCGCGTGAAGAAGATGGAGGCCAGCAGTTGGGACGTGCTCAACACGCCAAGAAAAAGAGGAAAAGATCAACACAAACATCTCTTCTCTTAAATACTTGTCCCCCATAATACTTTCCAACCTAAAATTCCATAAATAATCCAAATTGGTGCCAAAATTCTAGCACCCCTCCTTAGTTCCGAATTTAATTTAGCCCGTTCAATTTTCTATTAATTTTCTGCAAAGTCCGAAACGGTTTTCCGGAAAAATCTCGAAATCTCTGAAAAATCTTCTGAGATTAAGTTGACATTCCTAAAATAGTTTGTGACACCACATAATCTTCAATTTCTGAAATCGGACTCGATTGACGGTTAATTTCACTCCGACGCGCTTTTAGCATGACCTAGACTACTAGATAGTTTTCAGAACTTTTTAGGACAAATGACCCATGGTCGATTTTCTTCAAGCCATGATGAATCCACTCGACACATTGGCGACTCTTGATTGTCGTGAAAATCTCGAGGATTCAAATATGGACACAGGGTACCAAAACGACAATAAAATCAAATTAGTGCCAATCGATGAGAGTTTTCCAATTTAGTGGAGTCACCCACGATTGGTTATTCATCTCAGTCGAACCGATGTATCTCTGATCTTAATTCGATTTTTAACTATGTCGTAATGACCTCTAAACATGAGCACGGTCGAGAAATCGATTCCTAATCGAATTCTCAAGTCTATCTACCTTAAAGTCCTTAATAGCTTACCCAGCTAATCTAGTTATCTCGTGAGTGGCCAACTCAGAGAAAAACACCGTAGTTACTATTGACACCTAATTTTTAGTTGTACATCATTAGGAAAATAAAAATAAAAATAAAAAATAAAAAAAGAGAGAAAATCCCAATTTATTTGCAATTAATCGTCGCCATTCATCAATAATGCATCATGGCCGTTGAAATAGGCATATGCTCAATTAAGGGAACTATTAAAAGATCAAATCCTAGCCCTTAGTTCAATCCAAGGGCTGAGATTTGATCTTGCCTGAAAATATATAAAGGAAAAAAAAAGAAAAGAAAAGGGGGGTCATTTTCACGATCAATGCTCTCTTTCCCGATCTCGTGTAGATTCTCTCTCATGGGCTCTCTCTGGGAAAACGGCCGAACTGGCTCGAGGAGTTCGGGAAGACGAATCAGCTACCGGCGAAGTCATCGGTGGTTAGAGCGATGATGACAGGGGGTTCGATCGGCTAGGGTTTTTCCTCCATTGACGGAGGACTCGCTGGGGTTTTCTCTCTTGGATTCCCTCTCTCTCTGATTCTCTCTCTGGTTTGCTCAATTGCGGTGACATCGGCGAAGACGGTGGCGGCAATAGCAACGACGACGACAGCAACGGACGCTCTCTCTACAACGGTTCCTCCACTTTGAGATCCGATCATCTCTAAAATCCTATCTTAGCTCGATTCCGCCACCGATTCGACCTCTTCCATTCATCATCAACCACTCGAGCTCTTGTCGAAGGCTAAGGCTTTCTCTCGTTAGCAGAGATCAGAGATTGAAGGCCGACAGTTGGGGATCGCGAGGATCGAATTCTTGCTCGGGGATCAGAGATGAGTTCTTTCTGTTTTCTCTGCCCCGGTTCTCTCCCTCGGAAGTTTGCTCGGCTGCAGGGAGCTTAGATCTGAAGCTGACCGGCGGTGACAGTAGTTCCTTATCTATGGCTTGATTCGGCTCTCCACCAGATTCGACGCCTAACCCTTGTTCGCTTGGTTCTCAGTCCTCTGGTGTAGAGGCTCGCCGGTGATCTCTCTCTAGGGTGGCCGGATCGGCGATGACTGCGGCGATGACGACGCTTAACCGAGTTTCTCTCTGGATCGGGCTCACCAGAGCGGTAAGCTCTCTTTCCCTCTCTCTCAATTCGTTAGGGTTTTGGCCCTTGATTTCTCTCTTCCGTTCACTCTCTCTGACTGGAACATTTTCTCTCTGCTCTGTCTTGCGCATCGGATTTGACTTGCTGGAATGGCCGATCGAGGAGCTTGGAGTTTAAGGCCCAGATAGTGTTAACGGTAGTGACGGTCTTTGATCAATCGCTGATTCATTCAAAGGTTGGTACAACTTCTTCAACGGTAGTTGATCCCCTGATTATACTAGCAATAGTCGCTAAGAGAAATGGGGCATGATTCCATATTGATGCTTGTGTGAAGCCTATGTCAATGAAATCCTAGTGTGATAGATTAGTGGATGCTTTATATTGATTAGGTTCTACCATTGATGATCCTTATGTCCTGATCAGTTACTTCATCGTCATCATGTTTGCTTGTTTAAAACTTGATGCCGATATAATCTGAATGTGTTGTTTCTTTTTCTGTCCTTGAGTGATGATCCGAGATTGTTGATGTGAGTCCTGTGTCGATCAGAAGCTAAGCAACTTGTTTCTGAATGCAAATTGTGACCTTAAAATTGGAGACTTTAGGCTAGCTAAGACCATATCTAAAACAAAGTTGATGACTGAATGTGTTGTTACTCGTTGATACGTGCTGCATTCTTGAATTTGCAATGTTATAGTTAATCATGTCTTTGATGTTTGAATTGCATTGACTATATGTGGGACTCTAAATGGGATATGGTTCTATGGGATTCTGTTTAATCTGTCATGTCATATTCACTTCATGGATTCCATCTAGACTAGAACTATTCATTAGTAACTATTGTAACAATGTTCACAATGTAGAAACATAAGGCACAGGGGTGCAGAAAATGTGTTGCAAGGGTATGTCTGGATAGATTTTGTTTCCCTCTTGATATTTTGCAATGGATGCCGTGAGCTCTTGGATTTGGTCATCATTTACTAGATTCGACAATTGTTACAAACGGAGCTACAATTTGTAAATGATTAAGTGTTCTGTTTTCATGCTCTACTTTAATGACCTATGTTGTTTGCCATTTTCACATGATTTTTTGTGATTAGATTCTAAAGTTGATGCCTAAATGAAAGTTGTTCATTAGGTTCCAATCTATATCAAATAAAAAATTTCGTGATATTTGAAGATCATTTACCCAGGTCGAATATGTCTAGAATATCCCTGACTTTGTTTGAAATTTTGCTGTTCTGATTTGTTCTCTGTTTTGGATGACCTTTTGTACAAATAATGACCTAATACGAGCTAGTTGCTGTGGTTTTCTGTGTTTGATGCCTTCATGAGAGTTGAAGATGGTTCGACTAGCTTTCCGACAAGCTATAACACACCCTGATCCGATATCATTAGCCACATGAAACCTTCTTTAAAAGTTAGGGAGTAATTCTGGAAAATTGTTGTGTTCGTACCAATGTGTTATGTTACAGAGTATGTCTATTTTGTGCATGCTTGCTGTTCATATGCCCTGGTATGTGGAACTGTTCGATCATGCATCTGATTTTGCTGTTTCTTTGTGTGCTGTTTTTGCTGTTTCTTTAGGTACTGATTTTGCTGGTTCTTTGCTTTGAGAGACAAATTGTCTTGAAAAGATATACAATAATAGATTGAAACGTTTGAGAATTCAAATCACAAGTTTGTTATCTGATTGTGGGAATAACGTAGCCATATTTTTTTAGCAAGTTGAGAAAAAGTTGAAAATTTGTACCAACCCTGCCAATATGTTGCCGCTTTTCTCTCACATGATTTGCAATGAGTTGATGATTATTGATGATGAACTTGATTTGCCTTGATCTGCAATTTCGTATGCCCGATATGTCACTTTCTGTTTTGGCTAAAATGAGGTGCTAGATGAGTTTTTTTGATCTCAAGCCCTTCTAGACATAAAAAAAAATACACTTCTAGAGCTTCGATTTGATATGTCGCACGCCCTGAACGGATGTCATTTGGTCATCGAAAAACACCTACAAAATCTGTCAATTCTGCAGCAGTTTTAGATTGATTTGCTGTTCTGACTTACTACGATTTTCTGCTTTAATTGGAATGAGTTGATAGATGATATTATTAGGACTTAATGTCTTCTGGAGATTTGTAATAGACTTCTCAAGCGTTCTATAGACATATAATATGCTTGATTTGGCAATCGTTTGCCCAGTCATATGTTTGTTGCGAAATAGAAGTCAGTGGCTTCATGAATTCTGCTCCTCATATCTGAAAGTTTGCTGTTCTAGAATGACCTTTATGTGTTCATCTATTTTTATAAAATTGTGTGTCTTGAATCTGAAAATAAGGTCATGTGACTTGAATGCTCAGTACGTTATACGCTTCGCATTTGATTGTTAGATGAATGATTTAGGTGCGACCCATAATAATGTTGAACCTTGGTATATCACCTAGAATTTGATTTAGGGACTTCATGACTTTAGTCACCATTTCTGAACACAAAAGATGTCTTTTTTTTGTTTTGATATGCATGTTTGTTTCTCTCATTTGTATGTACCTAGTTATTAGTTTCTTGGACTAGGTTTAGAATAGGATCCTGAACATGGATAAAGCGTGAAGATAGTGGAGGTCGATATCCATTCCTACCATTGTCATGTACTATTTGTTTTCCCGGCATATGTCTCGTGTTCCATGCATTGTATAAAACCCGACGAGTTGCGGGTTTCCTTTCTTTCCCAATTGTTTTCTCTTTTATATTTTTTAGAATTGTATGATAGATTTACCACTTTTACTTGAGTGTTTACTTCATGTCTTGCAATTTCAATTTCATTGATTGTTTTCCTTTCGTTTTTTTAGAAATAGAACATAATGAAAGTAATCCACCACGCATGATCACTTAGTATAGAACTGATGATCCCGAAAATATAAAAAGAAATGCATGGACATGTTAAGAAAAACACAACATACTATTTAGGTACCGAAAGGGCGCTAATATTAGCGTAACCCAAGTCCCCGAACCTAGATATCTGGTTGCGTAGGAATCGAGGGAACACTCTCAACCCTCGATTGGGTTTCTAGCCGACCCCCAAAAATGAGGCTAGTGGCGACTCCTATATATTTTTAGGTTGTTATAAACAACTAGATTGTATAAATAAACCTACTGTCACGTGAGGTACAAGCTTGGGAGAGCTTGCGATCTTGAGATTAAGTACCCCTAAATCTGACCTTTCCCCTTTGGACTTTTCGAGGGCGGCGAGATCGGGTCGTGACAGTCACGTCGATGAAATGCCCAATTTATTTAATCGAAATCCGAACCTGAAAATTTGGATGTCACATTATTTGTGCCAGAAATCGCCGCTTAATTGATTTGTGAGATGACGTGATCAAAATTTGCTAATAATAGAAGTTTTGATTGCCCTTGATTAGGAGAAGGGCTAATAACGTGTTTTTCAAAGAAATTAGTTTTGGATAAACGAATCGTGAGTGTAACAGTTTATATGTTTGTGAGACGAAATTTAATATTGGATAATTGTGTTATGTGAGTAATGGTTTAAAATTTATAATTGTATTAATCGGACAATAGACAAATAGACTTAGGAACTAATTTCTTAGAGTCCACAAGGCAATTTTCAAGAAGGACGCTCAAAAGGTTTTCTCTTTGGTTGGCACACCAAGCAAAGTGGAAAATACTAACACTATTTTGCCCGGCCATCAACAAAAAGAGAAAAGTTTCAGATCAGTCATAAAGGAATCTCAAACGATCATGCATTTTCCCATCTATGATCGCATTTCTATGACCTTTCTTGGTAATCTAGAATAAACTATTTCCTTTAAAAAATTTCGATTTCCTTAGGGGTTAGGAACTAATTTCTTAGAGCCCACGAGAAAATTTCATGGAAGGATGCTCAAAAGGTTATCTCCTTGGTTGGCACACCAAGTGAAACGGAATAGACTATCACTACTTTTCCTAGTCATCATCAAAAGGGAAAAGTTTAAGACCAGTCATTGGAAAAGTTTACAACAACCTCAATCTCTTCGTGACCTTGACTTTGAATAATCTGTACCCTCTTTACAATGATTCCGGTCTTCAATGAATCTTCATCCACGTGTCGTTATTATATTGTATCAAACTTCAATTCTTTTCATAAATCATGAAGACATGATATTCATTGTACGATGGATAGGTCAAAATTCTTCTTCTTTCTACCTTACCACCAAATGTTCATATTTGTGAGTTGCGACATGATGTATTTATAAAAAAAAAGTGATAAGAAGCGTATATGATCCCAATATCATATAACATCTCTCATCAAAATTTCCTCAAAAGAAATTATATAATTGAAAAGGACAACGATAAATATTTAATCTGAATGCCCATTTTCTTAAAATTACATAAAAATGAATAATTCCATGAATTTTCATTGATTACATTGAACAATTACAAGGGAGGCAAAACCTTACATATGCAAAGCTTACAAAGTGATTCGATTTTACATGTAATATGAAAATGAATATAGGAAAAACTCAAAGGAAAGGAGGAAAATACAAAGGAGATTCCTTTACAAGAAAAGAGCTAGGTGGGATCATGCGGAGAAGCTTGTTCTCATGAGCCAAGCATTTCACATCAATCAAGGCTTCATCTTCATGCTCCTCGACGTGAGCTTGTTGAAACCCTTGAGACTCCGGAATATCAGGCAACTCAACTTTAAGCTCCGGTTCTACTTGGCGATAGATATTGTCGATAGATGCGTAGTGTGTCCTAATTTCTCTTTCTAAGTCGAATTTGTCAATAGCGACCACATGATGTGAGAGTCCCGAATACCAAATCCCAATAGCACCTCGAATCACGACTTCGACATGACCAATTTGGTTTCCCATGATAACCTCATTGTGATAATCAATACGGTATAATCCCAAATTGAAGATTGACAGAATCATTTGAAGTGTGTGATATTGGGAGAGCACCCGTAAAGAGTAATATGATGTTAGACTTGTCAATTCTACAAGGGGGAGTGGGTCGTCAGCTCCACTAACAAGGCACAACTTGGAATTCCCAAGCCATCGGACATGCCATTGGATTAAGCGTGGGGTGAGTCTTTTGAGGAAATGGAACCATAGAGAGAAAGACCATAATAGAAAGAATTCATTTCTTTGGTGAAACATATGAATATGATGATGGTATTTCGTGACATCAATGATCCTCATGCGAGGGGCAAATTCTTCGATGTGAGAAATGAGCCAAATATGGAGAAGTCCTAATGGAGCTCTAAGAATTCCTTGACCACTCGTTTTGAATTGGTAAAGAGATACGGAAGTTATGGTGATGATCATGTGTGTAAAGCAGCTAAAGGCGCATACTTGATTAACAATGTGAGTAACTAAAGGATATTTTGTTTTTCGAGTATGCGAGAATATTACAAAGTTGAAAAATATGAGAAGGAAGACACAAGAAATTTAATTCCTAGATTTAGGCTCAAGGCTAAGAAAATGTTGCTCAAGGAATGTATAAGGCATAGAATTCGAATTTCCCCTAAGAATGGTTCTAATTTTATCAGTAGGGATATTCAGGAATTGACTTAGGAGGGAGATTGGATTTTGACTAATAGGAGGAGTAGTGAAACCTAGGGAAGCCTTGCCTAACCTAATGGCTATCTGAAACTTCTCAATTATAGGGGTCAACTCATATTTGTTAAATACAAAGGTATAGGTCATGGGATTCCAAAAATGGGCCAATGCCTTCACCATCACAATTCAGGGTTCGACCTTGAATAAGGTTGGGAGGAAGCCTATGCGCTTCTCCACGTAACCTTGATGTCTCAGTTTAAGATTCTCCCATATGGCCTTGAGACTCCTCGGCATGGGAATGATGTCCAATTTAGGCTTGCCCATCTAAGCTTAAACCTAAGGTGCATTCATGATTGAGGACGTATTGTTGTTGAAATATAAAATGCATAATTAAAATTAAGGAATTAGGAAAGATAACATCATAAGAAAGGAACAATATCTTACCAACTGAACTCATGGCAATCGCAAATCACACATTGCATGAAACTTGTGAGAATTGGATGTCTAAAGTGAGAAAACTAAAGGCTCAAGGTTCTCATTCCAAAAGATAAAAGAAGTTTACCCATGGAAACTATTGTCAATCGATGCAACTTTTATCGATTAGGGTAAGCGGGTGGAAGAATGGATTACCACGAACATTTACTCGCGGATTCCACCCATAAACCCTCTTAAGGTTCTAGATTAGGCGATCGGGTTTTAGATTGTAGTTATGTGTACAGTGTAGTACCAAAACTTGTAATCAGGTGTTTAAAAATTAAACAATAAGCACTTCAATATAGTCCATTATTTATTCATATACCCTTACTCCACTTACAAAAAAAAAAAAAAAGGTTTACATACACTCTACCCCTTATATCTCCCACCTACAAGAATATTGTACACATAGTCAGTAACTTACCTCTTTTTCACGTGACTTTGACATGCAAGTGATCCTGCACAAGACATATTAGTAAACATGACAATTATTTTTAGACGGCTTTAAGTCATCTTCATCTATTAACCAATCTATAGTGGGGTCGTCAAGCCTATCACGACCCAACCTCCGTTGCCTTCGCCTTGGGAAAAGGAAGGGCAAAGGGTCGGATTTAGGGTAATTGACTATGTGAGTTTTCTTAACGGTTCACATTCCATAAAGGTGTCATCACCTTGCATTTCAGGACGAACTTCTTGTAAGTTCCCTTGCACATGATCGAGAGCTCTGCCAAGCTTGTATCTTGCGTGATAACGGAAGGTGTCGTGACCCTACCTCGACATTGTGGCACATCTTGATCAACGGTTTTAAGGTAGAAATGAAACCGGACATAAAGATGAGTTTAAGGGTATTTTGACATAAAGATGTACATCCACTAAAGATGGCATTACTTCATCTTTTTTAACTTCATAATCTTAAGTAGGGGTGAGCATGGTCCGGGTTGGTCTAGGCCACCCCCTAACCCTAGGACCAACCTGTACAGTGTCGGTCCTCAATTTTTAGGACCGAGGACCGACCCTATTGAGCCTGGGACCAAGGACCGGACCGACCCAATGGGTTCGGTCCGGTTCCAGGGTCAACCCGAGACCGATCGATAGTTTTTTTCGTCTTATTTTTTACTCCCTAAAAAAGCAAACTTACGAATTCAAATTACACATCCATCGACAATGTGGCATTGTGCAATTAAATTATAAATACCAATACATATTTAGCAAATTTAAGATGAAATAATAATAGAAATTTCGTACTTGCTCAAGCTTTGCTCATCAAGATATGGGACAAGATGGAAAGTTCTTGTAATAATCTATCTTTAATATTCGTCACACCATATGCAAAAGCGTTTTCCTGCATTTGATCACGTTGAGTTCACTCAACCAAAAAATGAGCTTCACATCACTTGACTAGCAAATCACTGTAGCAACTGCAGTACTAGTTTACTGTTAAAAAACTTCTACCATTTGACACAAATTGGAAAGCAAAGTGCAGCTGAAATTCATTAGTAAAATACAATTAAACCATAGAAAGTTCAAAATACTTAATATAAACCATGAATATATAACTTCACATCTTGTTAATTCACTTGAACTTTTAAACACCTGAAAACAAAACGAACGACACATAATTAATACTCAACAAAATTTTTAAATTGAAATTACTATTAGTGCTATTGACAGAACATCTCAATATAATATAATATAATAGACATTTTACTTAGGTTTAAATAAATAAAATAATTATAAATAATATAATATAATATAATATAATATAATATAATATAATATAATATACAGGGTTGGTCTAGGGTTGGACCGACCCAAAACTCCTGGAATTTGAGGATCAAGACCGACCCAGTCTCCTTGGGAACCGGACTAGGACCGGTAGGGTTGGGCCGGTCCAGGGTCGGTCCAGGGTAGATCCTAAACCGCTGCTCACCCCTAATCTTAAGTATGCTAAATCATAATGGTAAACCTTTTCATAAGGTTTATACCCCTCACACAGGTTTATTAAGCGATCTAGTTGTTTAAGACAACCTAGAAAACAAAATGGGAGTTGTCACTAATCTCGTTTTTGGGGGTTGGCTAGAAAATCTAATTGAGGGTTAGGAGTTATCCCTCGATTTTTATGCAACTAGATATCTAGGTTCGGGGACTTGGATTAAGCTAATTTTTTTATTAATGCCCTTTCAGTACCTAATGGTATGTCGTGTAACCTAAAGTGATCACTCGTATCTTTTTACTTTTTCGATTCAATGATCCTAAACTAAGTGATCACGCGTAGATGGTCATTTTTGTGCAATTCTATTTCTATAGAAAAGAAAAAAACACACAATTGTATTTAAAGTATAAGACGGTAAGTAAACAAACAATTGAGCAGTTGATGGAAAATGGTAAATCTAGCATACATCTTAAACAATGAACAAAAATAAAGTGGAAGAAGTAAAACCCGCGTCTCATAGGGGGTTTATACAAATGACAAACCTGAAACATATATCGGAAAAATGGGTACAATAGTATGGTTGGAATGGACATCGACCTTTGCCATCTTCATGTCTTCGTGATCTTGAACCTCCATGGACCTAAGCGAGCCCTAACCTAAAAACTAGAATTAGGTACATAAAATGGAAAGAAACATCTATACATTACAAAACAGTCAAAAGCATGACATAGAATCAAAATCAATTGATCAAATGAAGCAAGGTTCAAAATTGACCAAATTTTGTCCTCGGGATCGACCTTTACAATTCATATGTAGGTCTCTCTTGACATCTACCAAATTTATTTTATGACTTATAGCCATTATTGTTCATTTGTGCTCTCACATGACCAATAACACTTATAAATCCCCAAAGAGATGTTCTAGGTGATTCCTCAAGATTTTTCCTCGGTATCGGGCATCATATATAACATACATCTAAAATCCACAAGCATTGGCATGAATTAAACATATAGGTAGGCTTTTAAGTCTTATTTCTCAAACAATCACACAACTGAGTGAATCGTCGGCGGGTCACTTATTCAATAGGTATGCCCCAATCACAAACACAAGCATTTCTAATGAATGACATGACTTCATGTAATATATCAAAGATGAATTTGAAAAAGGGATAAGTGCTGCAGAAGTCCTAAAACTTGTCAAGAAAATGCAATTGAGTCCTAAAATTTGCAAAAAGTGCAATTAAGTCCTAAAACTTGTCAAGATGTTTTAATCGAGTCCTAAACTCGACGCCGTCAAATTTCCTTACGGAAATTTTTTCTTTAACTATTCTCCATGTGGAGAGAGAAACGATTAAAAAAGCCACGTCCGCGTCACGTCAGCTTTTTCAGTTAGGAAATTTGACAGCGTCGATTTTAGGACTCGATTGAAACATTTTGACAAGTTTTAGGACTTAATTGCACTTTTTGTAAGTTTTAGGACTCAATTGCATTTTCGTGACAAGTTTTAGGACTTTTGCAGCACTTATCCCTTCAAAAAATTGATAACTAAAAATAGAATTTTGAGACAACGAGACATCTCGGTTATGGAACACATTTAATTGTCAAGGCTAGTCTAGGGCTAGCATAAATACACTCACAGACATCACAGGCATTTGAAATACGGTCCAAATCATGACAATCACAATGCCAAATCAAAGGTTTCATAAAGAATTTGAAAACATTGAACATTAGATACATCACGTGTACCAAAAGCATTTCAACATGCAATGGCAAGTGTTTCTAATCAAGATTTTGAAAAATATGATCAAAAGATCAATCCATTTGTTGAAAACATTTTGACAATGAAGATCAAGAGATTTAAAACAAACTTCATGAAGATGACATGTCCTAATTCCATGCATAAACTATCCTAGAAATCTCTGATAAGCAATTGTAAGCAAAGCTTATAACAGCTAATTTCATACAAAGCACATTAAATCAGCAACATTAAATCTAATAATTTACTTCTGAGAAAATTACACAGCATGCATATCATAATATGGAACAACTTTCCTGAAGAAAGTTTCCTGAGGAAAGTTAAGCATGATTTTATAAAAAATGTAATAATGCACCTCATCACATTAGAAAATTGTCAAAATAGTAGTACATTAAGTTATTGCAACTGAGATTTTCCCTCTCAAAAAGTATCTAAAAACCATGAAAATTTACCATAATGTAGTTCAAAGAGCCACAAACAAATTTTGTTAAAGAATCAACTCAAGAATCCCTACACGAAAATGGCAAAAGTATGCCAAAACAAGAGTAAAAGTAGGGTTCCAATTTTACTTCTAAGTGAGAATTCTAATCTAGTTTAGAAAAAATGGAAAATATGTCTAACGTGAGCAATTTGTGCGAAACCAGCGACACTTGAAAGGTTTAAGCATATTCTACGACTTCCTAGAAGGGTTCAGGTTTCAATTGAAGTCAATTCGGTGCTCAGAAATTGAGATTTCTAAAAGTGCATGCATCGGTCATTAACAAACTAGAATGCAAATATGCATAATTAAGCCCTAAAAGCACTTATGCAATGCACAAACAGCATGGAAATCACACATGACCAAGAATTAGATGTGACAAGTGATTAGGGTAAACATTTAACCCTAAATCGGCATGTAAAAGTGCCACACGAGTTGATGTCAATGCAACATGATTTAAGACTATAATGACATACTTGAGGATTTCAAAGTGCAACAAGCGTAATTGCGGCGTAAATTTCACATATCAAATGACACTCAATCATGACAAGCCACACATGCACACGAAGCTTGCAATGCGCACTCTAATATTCAAGCAAGCATTGACATGAAATTTGGTCTCTAAGAAACCCAAACGAGCATGATAAAGTGCATAAATGATAAGATTTTAGTCTAACCTTAATATTACATAATAGGCATGATTTCAATCTCACAAGGATATGTAGAAATCTAACGAACAATCTCATACACAAAACACACACTAGCAAGCGTTTTTCGTTAAGAACTCAAAATCTAATTGAGTCACACGAATCGTGATGAAAATAGCAAAACACACATATGTTGCTAAACATCCTAGTTGCAGCAGGACCTAATGTGTTTAAACATGCAAACGACATACCAAATGGCGATGAAATCATGCAAATCATGTATCGATGCAAAGCACATGACATATACTTCAATCGTCACCAAATGAACTCATTTATATACTCAATTTGACAAAAATGTCTTGGATTAGTGTAGGGTAGATTGACCTATGTTTGGATTTAGGTGGTTTTGACCTAATAAAACATTTTCAAAAAGTCTGAAAAAATGTATGTTATACAAAGACGCTTTGGAACAAGTTCTGTGAAGAAATCTTTTTCAAAAATCAATCACAGAATTAGTAGAAAAATAGCAAATTCCAGAGGCAGAATAAGAACAAAACCTAAAACGTGTAAAAAAAATCTATAAAATTGAGCAAATTGTGAGGCATTTTTCGAGAGTCAAACAACGCCCATTCAGGGCGTGCGACCTATCAAATCAAAGGTCTCAAAATGCATTTTCTTAGTCAAGACTCAAGTTTAAATAATGTCATCTAATGCCTTGTTTTAGGCCAAACAACAACTACATCACAAATGCACAAAACTTGCAGGTTTGCACCAAAATCACACAATCAACCACAAATCATCTTCAATCTCCATTCAACCTCAGCAAATCATTGATCAAGCCTATCAACAATTTATCTAGGCATTTGTATAGTTCCTAGTGTGAATCCTAGCCTCGACTAGCTATTCTAACCTCGCTTTATCGGATTCAAGTTCGAGATCTTTACCTTTTGCACAATTTCATTGATTTTTACACGATTGGATGAATTGATCAGTGTTGGAACTCAAACGGAGCTCAATCTAACCTCCAAAGATCGAATCAGATTACCTTGGACCATCATAGAAAGGATTAGACTGCCGGTTCGGTCACGAGTAATACCGGTCCAAGTATGGACGGGTTTTCAAATGCCAGACGAGGAATGGACCGCTAGAGATTTGGTCGATTGAACTTCGTCCGTCCAGAGGTCAAGGATGTGTCCAGTACCTAATCGGAGGTGACCGGCAACCTCAGGGATCTTTGGTGACTATTGGTTGGTCTAATTAAAATTGGTTTGATATGGACCGATTTAAGGCTGCCCGTAAATGATCCAGCTACTGGGAGAAATCCAGTGATCCTCCGATAGTTCCCCAACCACAGTAAGGTCGAGGCTCAATCTGGAACTCGACCGGCGATGGTCAGCGTCAACTCGGACCACCATTGGCTGCTAATCGATGAGATAAGGCTCACCGATCCAACCAACGCTTGAGGGACAAGTCGGATGAAAGGACAACAAACGCTTGAGGGACAACCGGAGGCGATAAAATGGGCGGCGTGCGGCCATGAACTGATGGAGGCCGGTGCGCAAAGGAGAGAGAGAGAGAGAGAGAGAACGATTTAGGTGGGAAAAAAGGAGAGATGAGAGAGAGAATTCTGCTAAGAGAGAGAAAGTGATGCAAAATGAAATTTGGAGGGAAAAACCCACTTATACTAACCTCAAATCAGTTGATTTTTGCTGTCGGTTTGATCCAACGGCCAAAATCTTAATATAATGGCTAAATCAAAATTTTAAAGGGCTAAACATCATTAAGAAGTGTCGGGAAATCGATCAGATGGGTCCAATTTGAGTTTAAAACAAGAATTGTGCTTAAGGGCCTAATTAGGAGTCAAATTGCAAATTCACGAAATTCGAGGATCAATTCACAAAATCATGAAAATGTAAGGGCACAAAGATAAAATTGACGAGGTGAGGAGCTCGGAACCGGTCGCCAGAGGTCCGGAACTAGCTGGCAAGAGGTCGAATCGACCTACATCACCAGCGGTCAATCGAATTAGTCAAGCAAGTTCACGCCGGTTTGACAAATTCTGGCCGGTTCTTGCTAGTTCTAATCTGTGCGGTCCTTGTGGGTTCGAAATTTATGCAAGGACCAAATTAGAGAGAAAACTTACACAATTTAAGGAGAAATTGTCCGATTTTTATTCAATTAAGCCAATTAAATTTCATTAATGCAATTTATGGATTCTCTATTGATTTAATTAAGTGATTATTGTAAAAATAATGGACCAAAACTATGGGTACTTGAAATCGAGTCTTTAAGACTTAAAATGAGCAATTTTGCAATTTTATGGTCAAAATAGCGAATTTATTTGAAATTAAATTCAATTAATATTGCAATAGACCATCTTGATTAATTACCCATGTGTAGGATCACCAAATGAATTTAAATTGACCTCGGATTATAGTGCTAAGACTTAGAGAAATTGAATCGAGGTCTAATATTGAAATTGGGCCTAGATTCGTGAAATTGAACTATGGTGTTGAATGAGTCAACCCAAATTTATTCAATTAATTCTCGATAGCTCGGTTTTCTTATCTTCAAGAAAGTAAAATCTCTCAAATTAGGAAGTTCTCATGTGAATTCTCAAAGTTGACCTTGGATTTTGACTAATCTTAAGAAAATAAGTGGAAAAAAATTGTTCGTTCATAAATCATGAAGAGTCAATTTTGATCCCCTAGTTAGAGCTTAAAATGGCAATTCATTTTTCGATATGGCAATTTGAAAAATTAAATAAACCAAATATCGTAAATGGAACTACACCAAACTATGGCTAAAATAAAATAAACTTTATTTTTAGTCGATTTAGAACCTAAAACCAAAAAATCAGGAAAATAAGGTTCTTAATCGAATTTTGTAAAATTTTGATACAAAAGTCAAATTGACACTAAAATAAAGCATTTTGAGAATTTAGAAAATTTGAAATTTTGAAAATAATTTTTTTCTAAAATGTTAATTTTTAGAGTGAAATCCTTAAATTCTCAAAAAATTAATTTAACAAAAGTGAAATTAAAGCTAATTGACATCTTTTTTCGCAAAAAGCCAATTTTTGACATAGGGTTGACTTTTTGGTCAACTTTCTGATCAAAAGTCAATCTGAAAGTCAACCATTTGACTTTTTGGATTTTTCTTTAAAATGAATAGGGAAATGCTTAAATGCCACAATGCAAAAGAAATAAATGAAAAACAACACTTTTTGATAGAGAAACGGGTTCCGTCATGATTAGAAATCCAAATCTCGATTTTTTTATTTTATTTTTCTGACTTGTTGATTAAAACTCATGTATCAAAAATTACCCCCCCCCTTTGAGTGGGAGTTCAAAGAGGTTTCACTCAAAGATAAATTGATACTAGCAATTTTTAGTCAGCTCCATTCTAGGGAAAAGAAAATAACAAAGGAAAATTACATTTGGTTAAGGACATACCTGAATATTATCTTCGCTCATTGAAGTGTTTGAACTCATGCTTAAGGTTGGTCTCTCAATCTCTCTTGTAGAATGGAATGAAGAAAATGAGATTGTTGAGGAAGGAGAATGGTTTAAGGATGACCACTAACATAAGGACAAGATTTATGAGGATAACTTATAACCTAGGAGACGAGGTTTAAGGTTTACCAAGAACCTAAAGAATGAGGTTCAAAGTTTACCGGGAACCTAAAAAAAGGGTATGGTTTAGGCTAACCAAAAACCTTAGGGACAAGGTTTAAGGTTTATCGAGAACCTAAAATAACGCATATAGTTTAGGCTAACCAAAAACTTAAAACAAGGATTATGGTTTAGGATGACAAAAAATCAGAAACAAGGGATTATGGTTTAGGGTGACCAAAAATCTAAGGACAAAGGGTTATAAAGCCTAGAACAAGGGTTATGGTTTAGGATGATAAAAAATTGGAAACAATGGGTTATGATTTAGGATGACTAAAAACCTAAGGACAAAGGGTTATGGTTGAGGTTAGCCAAAAACCAATTCATTGGGGAACATATATTTTGAAAAATAATTTCGGGATTGCTCAAAGGCTAATCTTGTGAAATCATTCAAACACATATTGGTAAACAATACCAATTATCAAATTTCTTCGAAGATGATTTTAACTAAATGAAGTTTGATTAACCATCTAAGTGTTAAATCAAATATATCAAATTGGAAATAATTTAATCAAAAAGGTTTTTCATACTAGCTTTCAAAAGGGTTTTTGTTCCCATCCTTTGACGTGAGAAAACTATTCTATTCTTACTTGAGAGGTCTTACATAACCTATGCCTAAGGTTTTCGAAAACATTCATAGTGAATACAAACTCACTTATAAAAAGGTCTTTGTAATGATGGCTTGGTCATGGGCTCACACAAATGGTATGCATTTTGAGGCCAAGAAAAGAATAATCAATCAATATTTTTATCGGGTTTACAGGTCAAGAACCTTGAAAATAAGATAAGATACGATTACTTTCACTCCTTCTAGTGATAGCTCCTATATGAAATTCTCATATCAACTCAAACCATCACAATTAGAAGAGATTTCGAATAATAGTTGTAATGTTGGCTCAGGTACGGCTTTGAAAGGCTTGAAATTTTTTGGATATCAAAGGATTGAAAGAGAGTGATTATTTCAGCATCATTTCCATCATGCAACTTTTTGGGAAGTCACGACTCTTAAAATTCAAACTATTTCAAGAGTCCTTTTCACTATTTTGATCTTGAGACTTGAGAGCTTCGCTCTCTTTTCTAATGTTATTGCTTGCAACCCATGTTTTGCAAAGTAATTCTTATTTTCCTTTATTGATAAATAGTCTTTTACGCAATCATGGATCTTATTTTTTTCACAGGATTTTTTTACGGGCATTGACCTTACTTTTACCAGGTAAATTGTTTTTTCATGCCCCGAGTTTTCAATCTCTTTTGAGTATCTAGGACTTTCGAGTGGTTTTACAAATGTGACTAATATTATAATCATTTTGTTGGTAAATCACATGCCCCACCCCGACGTGGGGTGATAATCACCACTTGGGGTTCAGAAAAAGATTGCATAAGGCTCAAATTAGCTAAACAAATGGTAATTATGTTTGGATAGTGAACATAATGCTCTATGTCACTTCGGGATGCTTCAACCTTCCACCAAAATTCACTTGAACTTGCAACAAGAAGATTGATGCAAGTGAAGGCAATCAACTCTTTCTTGATTTTTTGGTCTATAATCTTCAACCAAGATCTTCTATTTTGCTCTAATGTGGGGTTGTTCTTGATAGAGTTATTTTGAAAATATTCCTTATTTGGCTCAAAATGACTTGCAAGGGATATCAATAGTATTTGGAATTGAGAAAAAAAATGCATTTATCATTTCAATCTATGTATCTACTATAAACAAACCCTATGCCTTAAGACATGGTTTTTTCCATTCAATTCTCTCAAAGTGTGAACAAGAACATGTTTGGTCAAAGGTTGCCTCTCATCATCTTAGGCACTACCATTTGGCATATTTAACGCTCATTTTTGAGTTTTTCAAAACATCAATTAGATAAATTCCTATCCACGGGGAATTAAGATATGAAGGATGCTTTTCAAAAGATATGTTCTCTTGACTTTATAGGGGTTTACTTTTAGTGTTCTAATAGACCAGACCTTTCCTAAGTTCTATGGAAAGTGGTTGAACTTTGGGAATTTAGTTCTCTTGAGGTTGATCGCCTAAGGACCGATGAAGTCTCCATTGGGGATCGTTTTGTACCTGCAAAATGAACAAACATGCAAATATGCCATGTATGCGTGAGATGCATGATGCAATTATCCTAAAGTGGCTCGAATTCAATCCAAAAGCGGCTCAGATGCTTTTCACTTTATTTATGGATAATATTTCTTGATGGTATCGACGTTTACAGGTTTTAGCAACTCTCGGCCATTCTTTTCTACAAGAATCAATGTTTCGTCTAGTAGCACTTTCTTTACAACATAAGGACCTTTGTAGTTTGAAGTGAACTTTCCACGAGAATCTAAAATGATAGGTAGGATTTTCCTCAGGACGAGATCATTAATCTCAAAGTGTCTTTATTGGACCTTACAGTTGAATGACTTGACTACTCGTCTTTAGTAGCTTTGTCTATGGTATTGGGGTTTTATCGATTTTCGTCAATTATGTTGAGTTATTCGAACCTCTATTGAACCCATTGAACTTTAGAGAACTTGACTTGCGAAAGTATCCTTAGTGAAAGGATTTCCACTTCCACGAGTAGCACAGCTTCCATTCCATACACCCATGAGAATGATGTTGCCCTAGTTGATGTACAAATAGAAGTTTGATAAGCGATTAAAGCACAGGGCAATCAATCCAGTCGGTCACGGTAATTTTTAGCCATCTTGGCCAAGATCTTCTTGATTTTCTTGTTTGTTGCTTTTATAGCTCTATTCATTTGTGGGCGATAAGGAGAAGATTTCAAGTGGCGTCTACTATCTTTTGGTTCAGATTTGATCCATTGTTGGTGATGATCACCTCAGGTATTTTGTCTCGAGGAATAATATCACGACGGATGAACTTTGACATGCTTTTTGAATTAATGTGAGCATAGGAATCGGCTTCAATCCATTTGGGGAAGTAATCGATGGCCTTAGGATAAAGCGATGTCCATTTGACACCTTGGGATTGATTGGTCCGATAATGTCGATACCCTACATCGGAAAAGGCCATGACTTAAACATTTGATTCAGTTCATTAGGAGGAGCATTGATCTTGTCTCCATATACTTGGCATTAGTGATAGCACTTCACATGTTGAACACAATCGGCTTCCACAATTAACCAATAATAACCTAGCCTCATGATCTTTCTTGCCAGGAGATGACCATTCATATAGGGGCAACACTTTCCTTTATGTATCTCTTTCATCAATAATTTGACCTATTGTGCATCAACATACTTAAGCAAATTTGAGTCAAAAGACCTATTGTAAAGGGCTCCTCTACTGATCATTGGCCTGACTTCCTTGGAGAAATCTACTCTCTCGGAGGTGATTCATGTTATTGTAATATCATGGTTGACCATTTGGTTCTTCTTTAATCAGCATGCATTAGGTAGGCTTTTTCAGGATATCGATTTGTAGGGGATCAATGCTCAAGCCCACTTACAACATTAACGATAAGGTTGCCAAAGTATCGGCAAAGTGATTTTTTGATCTTGGCAAGTAATCAAAGGAGATTTCATCGAACTCCTTAATTAGGTTTTCGAGATACTCATGGTAAGAAATCAACTTCAAATCTCGCATTTGCCATTCACATTATGTCTGGAGGATGATGAGCACAGAATCACTGTAGACTTGAAGCCTGTTGACTTTCATATCGATGGCCAATTTTAGATCGAGGATACAAGCTTCATATTCGGAGATGTTGTTGGTGTAAGGGAATACTAACTTTGCAGCTACTGGATAATGTTGACCAGCAGGTATATTAAAACTGCTCCAGTGCTAGAACCAAGAAGGTTAACAACACCAGGAAAGTACGTGGTCCACTTGTCTTGTGAAACCAAATGAATCCATTCATCAACTTCATCCCAACTATCGACTTATGGGGATTTTCAACTAATATATCAACTATGGCTTGACATTTGATAGAATTTTGTGCTATGCTTTGAATATCAAACTCAGAGAGTAAAATTTGCCATTTGGTGAGCCTACAAACTAATATAGGTTTCTCCAAAAGGTACTTGATTGGGTCATTCTCAGTCACTAGAAAGATGCGGTGATGAAGAGTGTATTGGCTCAATTGGTATAATACCCAAATTAGGGCTACATGTGTCCTCTCTACTTCAGGATATTGGACCTCAAAAACAGTGAACTTCTTATTAAGATAGTATATGGCACACTCTATTCCATCATTTGGTCCTTTTTGTGCCAACATAACTCCTAAAGACCCATCATGGATGGTGAGATATAGAATTAAAGGTACGCCTTGAGTAGGCAGTATCAATACAGGTGGTTGCGAAAGATATCACTTGAGTTCTTCAAGGGACTTTTGTCATTCTTCGTCTCAATTGACTTTGGTGTTTTTCTTCAACAGCTTGAAGAATGGCTTTGTAGTTTATGATAACTAGGATATAAACCTCACAACATAGTTTAACCTTCCCAATAAGCTTTGAACTTCCTTGACAGTAGAAGGAGGTTTCAAGTCACATATGATTTTCATATTGGAGGGATCGATCTCGATGTTCCTGTTACTAACCATGAATCTGAGGAGCTTCCTAAACTTTGCCCCGAATATGCATTTTGTAGGGTTAAGTCTCAACTTGAACTTCCATAATCAGTCAAATAACTTTTTCAAGACTTTAATGTGATATTCACCTTGTCTCAATTTAGCAATCATGTCGTCGACATAAACTTCAATTCCCTCATGCATCATGTCGTGAAACAACACCATCATAACTCTTTGATATGTTGCCCTTGCATTCTTTAGGAAAAAAGGCATTACTTTGTAACAAAATGTCCCTCATGGGGTGATGAAAGACATTTTGGTCTTATCCTCTTCCTTCATCTAGATTTGGTTATAATCGAAGAACCCATCCATAAAGGAGAACAACTCAGATTCAATCGTACTATCAACTAGAACATTGATGTGCGATAGAGGAAAATCATCTTTAGGGCTTGCTTTGTTCAGGTTGCGGTAATCAACACATACTCGGATCCGTCCATCTTTCTTCATGATTGAAACTATGGTGGTAGCAAGCATACTTGAGCCAAATTATTCCATGTTTTGCAGGTTCACGGTGGTGTTGCTCTTACATGCTGCCACTTGGACCTTCGGAAGACTTGTTGTCGCCTCTGGTTGGTGATAGCTCCTGCTATGCCATGAATTATAATGTTGTCCTTCAGTGTTCCTTGCTCTTCCAAGACATGTCTTGCTCTGGCAAGTCGTGATCTGATCCAATTTTGATAAAGATTATGAGCGCCCAACTTTGGTCACAATTTTGTCCAATTTG
Organism: Eucalyptus caleyi; assembly: GCA_014182885.2. NCBI lineage: Eukaryota > Viridiplantae > Streptophyta > Magnoliopsida > Myrtales > Myrtaceae > Eucalyptus > Eucalyptus caleyi. Next base: position 16,285,390 of record CM024476.2, read on the forward strand.
ATTTGAAATTCAATTGCTAATTTCGGATTGATTTCGTTTCTAATTGCAATATTTGAGATTTGATGCGCCATCCAATAAAGGCATTGTTGATAATAGTCAATTTAATTACTAGTTTTATCCATAAAGATTTGGGATCTTTTTTTTTTTTTTTTAAATTACTTTGACTTTTTATTGGATAACTATTGTGTCAAAAGATTGCGATAACCTTTTATTTAACTCGTGAGACAACGGGTTATATTTAAGATTATCACAATATTTTAATTTGAAATTTCTGAAATTGAGTGTGCGGATTAAGTGAGATCCCATCCTTAATTTGGACGACCGCCGTGTTCTAAAAATACCAAAAAATCATCTAATGGATTAGATTCCTTTTCTTAGTTCATATTGCATGTTCAGATACCACTTAAAAAAAAAAGACACCAAAAATATCATGGGCATGTTGTATAGTTTTTGATTTGATCATTATTTGCTATGTCATGTTATGTGCATATCATATAGCTCTTAGCTACATCATCATTATGCCATGTCATTGTGTATACCATCATGCCACATCATCAATGCCACATCATGTGCGTCGTCATCGCTTATGTCACCACATGTCATGTCATCGTTCACATGCTAGGATAAAATGCATATTGATTGTTTCCTGTCCTTAGAATTAGGATTCGTAGTTGAATATTGTTACTTCTTCACGTCATTGCATTTAGAGTAAGCTCACAGCGCATAAAGCATAGTTTTCATCAGACAAGAGAAAACCCAAAAGTAGTTGGTTGAAATTGGGTATTGATTACTAACCTTGTAGTTGATTATGTGTTTCTTCTAATTAACCTTGTAGGTGCTTACATTGCTCTAAGGTAATTACCCTTCTCTTTCCTTGCAATTTATTAACTGCTTTGATCATTGGGTGTTTCATTAATGATTGCGCGCCGCATGATCACCTCATATATTAATGGATAAACTTAAAATCAATCCAAACTATCTGACGAAAATTTTCTAGAATTGAACAACATTAGATATTGAAAAGGCACTGGTTGCTTAATCAATGTAATCAAGTCTCCAACCCTAAACTCTCTGGTTGCGTAAGAAGTGACATATACTTTCATGCCTCACTTAGTTTTTAGTTGACCTCAATAGGCTAGTGACATCTCCTCCCTTTTTGAAAATTTTCATACCCTCTATTTGTATACTCGACGTTACGTAAGATGTGGGCTTGGGAGAGTCCACGTCTAAATCATGGATCATAGGCCTATCCTTTAAGCAATACCCCTAAACCTTATTCCTTTCGTACTGAGGGATAGGTTGCGACACTATGTTAAAACATGGACAGTGTTGAATAAATACTTGGGTCGCGCTTTTTGCACTCCCACTACGGTTAAAACACTCCCTATCATAATGTTTTGACAATATTAAGTTTTTTCGGTAGCATTTTTTTAAAGCAATCTTCAGTTGCTTTTCTTATTTCTCTTTTCTTGTTGTGTCACTCTCTTCTCCTCATATATTTCTCTCTATTCTTTCTCATTCTAAAATTGTAACATCTTGATTTTCAACCCTGTTTTCGATGAAATGAAATGGGCTTTTCATCGACACGCCTATGACCTTTTTCTTTGAGTTGGCCACTCATGAGATAACTAGTCTATCAGGTGAAGCCTTTAAGGAATCTAAACGTAATCGACTTGAGAATTCGACCAAAAATTGACTGCTCAACTGTGCTAAATGCAAGGGTCGATACAACAATATTAAAATTGATCAGAGACCGGAGATAGATCAATTCAATAGAGGCACGTAATTGGGTGCTTCCACCTGATTGGAAAATTCTTATCAATCAGCACTAGACTGATTTTTCTGTCGTTTCTGTACCCTATGCCCATATTTGAAACATCGAGATTTTCACGACAATCGAGAGTCGCCAATGAGTCGAAGATGTACAATGTGGCTCGAAAAAAAATCGATCACTGGTTAATTGCACTAAAAATTCCTAAAAGCTACTTGGTAGGTTAAGTTACGCTAAAATCGCATTGGGTTGAAATTAACCACGAAATTGAACCTGATTTCAGAAATTGAAAGTTTTGGCATGTTATGATTTATTTTAGGAACATTGATTTATCCTTCGACGAATTTTTGGCGAGTCCAAAATTTTGGCGAAAATTCAAATTTGGGCGATCTTGGACAGGGAAATTCGGATAGGCCAAATTGGGTGTGCTTTTTGCCGTTAGGTTGGATCAATTGATGAGAAAAACTATGGAATTTAATGTGGATACCTTAGTTGGAACTTTGGGCACCAATTGGATTTAATTGAAGAGGAATTGAGTTGAAATTGAAGTAGAAATGTCATAAAATTCGTATGCTTTGTTGGGTGTGACATTTGGGCAACTAAGATGGCTTGTTAAAGAAGCTTGAGGAGGGAAAATGGTTGCTGGTCAAGGCTGTGGGCTGGTGGGGCATGGCCCTCAAGTGTTTGTGATATTTTGGAAGACTTTGGTGACCATTTGTTCCCCCTCCAGTTGCAGCAGCAATTCTTTTTCCTTCCTTGCTCCTTGGTCTCCATTGTTGTTGTTTTAGAAGTAGAAGACCAGCCATCAAACCAAAGAAACCAGCCAACCTCCGTCGACCGCCCCTCACCGCCATTCGAGCATTGTCAAGCTTGCTGAAGCCGCATGCCGTCCTTGCTCGAGTTGCTACCCTAAGCTCGCCTGGCCACCGTCTGAAGCTGTCAAGCTGCCTTCATTGCCGTCTCGAAGTCCCCAACGCCCCTTGGTTCCGCCATGCTCACTCCTGTGCTAACCTAACTCGTTTTAGCCGTTGAAGCCTTTGATCCAACCCTTGGACAGAGCTGAAATCTCAGTTGTGGGCTGAGACTTCGTGGCCTGTTTCCAGCCCTTTCCTGGCCTCCCTTGGCGTCACTCCAGGCTTGAGCCTCACTTGCCTTCGCATTGTCGTTGCCGTGAACTCACCAGCTCACTAATCCGGTGAGTGTACTCTTTAAACTCCACTTAGGGAGTTAATTATGCTTGGGGTAGGGTTAGCTTAGTCTAAGAGTGGATTAGGTGGTTACATTAGTGTGATTAGTGGTTTAGTTGGTTAATTAGACTAATTAGGTGGTTAGATTATATTAGTTAATGGTTAATTAGATTGCATGATTTATCTAGCTTAGTGCATTATTTTTCCAAGTCTAATTTGGTGACTAGATTAGTGTATTTAGCTTAATGAGGCATTTATTTAATTAATTTTGTAATTTATTTAATTATTTAATATTTTCCAGAAATTATACCTGGATAGCCGGTCGTCAGAATTTCGTGCTGATTGTCGTGGTGTGGTCAGTTTGTGCAATTGATTGCTAGATTGTGCAATTGAGTAAAGATTCTTGATTTTTGGATTACTATTCCAAAATTATGGATTTTCGATATTTAATCAGAAAATACCAGGTGTCGATTTTTGACGCCAAAAATGTTTTTAAGTACTATATCAAAAAGTGAGATTTTTTTTTAGAAAAAAGGAGTCACTTTTTCTGGCTCAAGCTGACCATGTACCTATACATGATTATTTTACCGGGTGTTTTTAATATGAAGAAAATAGGCCATGTTCATTATTTAAATTGAGACATTTGAGTGTCAATGTGATATCCTAATTTTCAGGTCCTGATTTCGATCGGATAAGTTGGGCTTTTCATTGATGCGATTATAGTGTTTTTCTCGAAGTTGGCCACACACGAGATAACTAAACCATCTAGGGAAGTCATTAAGAGATTTTAAGGTAAATATACTTGAAAATTCAACCAGAAATTGGCTTCTCGATTTTGTGCTTATCTTTAGAGGCCATTACGGCACAGTATAAAACCGATTTGAGATCAGAAATAGATCGGTTTGACTGAGATATGTGTCCGTATTTGGATGCTCGAGATTTTCATGACAACCGAGAGTCACCAATGAGTTGAGTGGGTTCATTGTGGCTCGAAGAAAATCGACCACTGGTCATTTGCCCTAAAAAGTTTTGAAAACTATTTGGTAGCCTAGGTCACGCTAAAAACGTGTTAGAATGAAATTAACCACCGATATGAGCCCGATTTCAGAAATTGAAGTTTCTGTCATGTCACAATAAATTCTAGGAGTGTTGATTCAGTCTCAAAAGATATTTCAGAGATTCCAAGATTTTTACAGAAAACCGTTTTGGACGTTGTGGAAAATTAACGAAAATTCAGATCGGCCGAATTGAAGAAATTTTCGACTTGTAAACTGAACTATATGGTGAAGGGGACCTGTAGAAATTATGTGGATTTTTTCTACATCAAATTTGGACATCAAATTTGGGGATTCGTCAAAGAAATTGGAAGCTCAAAATGTGAAATTCGGAACTAAGGGAGGGCAGCATTATTTTGGACCTTAAATTGGTTTATTGGTGGAATTTATGCTTGAAAATGATGGGGGAGACATAGATGATGAGATTGAGGTTTGTGGGACCAAAGCATTGAATGATTTAGCTAAGGTTGTTGAATTTTTGTTCCCCCTCTTAGCTGGCTTCTCGAGCACGGTTTCTTCCCCCCTTCTCTGTTGGCTTCAGTTTTGCTTTCATTTTCCTCTTCCTTCGATAAGCCAACCCACGCCTGCTCCTCCTCCACTTCATTTCCTTTGAAGCTTCACGTGGACGTCTGCTACTCCCTCCTCTCCATCGAAGCTCCAAATTCCCTTCATCTTGCCGCCACACGTACACGAGGTCAACCTTCCTCTCCAACAAAATGTTGGTTGACTGAAACAGCTTAAATCTCCGCCGAATTTCCCTGCTCCACCACCATTACCATCGTCAGCTTGCCACTCCACCGAACTCCATCATGCGCCCCTGCAGCTCACTAAAAGCCCACGTTCCACGTAGCAGCTGCCTCCGCCCACACGTTGCTTCAACCCAGCGAGGTTCAGTCCACACGCCTGTCTTCACTGCCCCAGATCTTTGACCGAACAACCTAGCCAATCGTCCACTTCAACGCCACCGAGCTCCTCCCTTCGCTGGATTTCTTTACGGTTGGCCCAGCGAAGAAGTCTCGGCCCAGCAGTCCAGCGAAGTCTCTTCACGAACCCAACAAGTCGGCCCAAATTTGCAACCCAACAAGCCCACAAGATTGATCCATTGGAATTCGGCCCAGTTTACAGCAGCCCCAGCCCAGTTTTCCGCCCATCTTCAAGCCCTCAACTTGAAGCCCAATTCAGTGAGGCCCAAGCAAGTTCGACCCAAGCGTAGCTTTTGTTGTGGGCTTGCGAGGCTTGTAGGCCGGCCCGAGTGTCCATCGACACCGCCGAAAGTTCAGGTTTCGGCTGCCGTCGCGTCGCCGTCGCGGTGACCCAATCTCCACTTTTAACCAAGTGAGTTTTGCTCACTAATGCTTTCTTAGTTTGCTAATTATGCTTAAGGGTTGATTAGATTTAATTAAGTGCAATTAGGTGGTTAGATTAGAGTAGATTAGTGATTATTGATTAAATGTGATGCATGTTAAGTGGTCAGACATAGTCATTAGCAAGTAGAAACATGCTATTATTTATTAAATGCATCTCAGGATTTTTCCTGACCCTTATCGGGTTTCAATTAGGCATTACGGGCCTAAATTGGATTTATTTTAACAATTAATTTTCGGAATTATTTAATTAATTATTTATTTTCCGGAAATTAGGCAGAGATAGTTGACGACCGGAATTTTATGCTGATCGTCGTGGTGTAGTCCGTTTATTTAATTGAGTTCTACATTGTGTTGAATTGAATAAATTGTGGATTTTTAGGATATATTCCTAAATGAGTTGATTTTGAGTAATTGATCGAGGAACAACCGGGTATCGGTTGTCAGTGTTTAATTGATTGGTGAACTACGGAAAATTGTGAAAATTGAGTAAAAATTGGTGAATATGGGAAAATGTCCCAAAATTGAGAAGTGTCGGTATTGATTGGAAAATGACCGTGAGAGGTTATGAGTTGAGCCTAGAAAGCCGTTGAAGCATGGTTGTGCCAGTTGGGCCGAGAGTTGCCACCGAATTGGAATCAGTCGTGCCTAATAGTGTCGTGATTCACCACCTGCTAGAGGTCGTGCCTAATATGGTCGTAATCTACCACCTATTAAAGGTCGTGCCAAGTGGGGCCATGATTCCACTAAGTATAAATCGTGCCCATTGGGCCGTGATCCACCACCTGTTAAAGGTTGTGCCCACTAGGGCCGTGATTTGCACATGATAGAGGTCGTGCCTACTAGGCCGTGATTTGCCACCTATTAAAGGTTGCGCCCAATTGGGCCGAGATTTACCACCTAATAAAGGTTGTGCCGAGTGGGGCCGTGATGACCACTAAGCTTGGACTGTACCGTAAAGATGTGATTTGCCACCTGTTAAAGGTTGTGCCCATTGGGCCGTGATTACCACCTAGAGATAGGTTGTGGCCTAATAGTCCAGGAGTTCCTGTCTGTCTATGTTTGTTGCAATGGGAGGATGATGGGGATGCTGCCGCCGCCGCCGGCCGATGCACTGGGCTGGGTGTGATTAGAGTGTGTGACTGGTAGAGGTTGACACTTTTTGGATGGCCGACAATGGATGATGGATTGATGTACAGGTCTGATGTAGAGTTGGGTTCTTTTGGGTTATAGCCGAGCTTAGTTAAAGCTTTGGCCTTTTGTTGTACTGACTCGTGATGCCCATCGTAGTTATGTAAATAAAAGTGGTTCGGCTCTAACTTATATATGATGTGTAGTTGGTGTGCATCGCATTATTTTGTTGGAGTAAGGGATAGGGAGATTGGAATATTCTTCCGTTATATGAACTGTGCTGGGATTGATTTAAAAATAATATATATATGTTTATATATATGAACCCCCGGGATTTATGGACCCACTATAATTCAATAGTATTAGAGTGACATGTTATTAAGACAAGGGAAAGATAAGTAATCTGTGGCGACCCTAGCGGATCGGGGGCCGTATCGGGGGTGCCACACATAATCTAATTGCTTCATGTACAATTGCATAACCAAAGTTCTTGCATCTAAAAAGAATTCGATCAAGCGACAAGATTTCTTTTCCTTACTTGTCAAATTGCACAACGGAGATGTACATGATCCTCAAGTTCGACCCAACTCCTCAAAATTTTATCCTTAAAGTTCAGCATGCATGTTCCTCTCGCAGAACCGAATGCAATCCCTTCGTAACTAGAAAAATATTATTCAGTCATAGTCCAAAGTTTTTCTCTTGTTGTACGGTTGATTAGTCCATTGCTAGACATATCATATCAATCCAATAAACAAATACGAATTTATGCCCATAAATGATATCAATGCCACATTCCGATGATACTCCCATCAATTGATCATGACTGTCACCTATCCGAGGATCGTCTAAATTTTTGAATGCCACATTTCTCCTCTCCTTAGAGCATTTCGTCCCCGAAATTGAACACCACTTAAATCTCATTAAACAAATGAGGGTATTTTTCTTTTATTTCTTCCTCACTTTCCCATGTGGCTTCCTCCACATCATGATGTCTCCATAATATTTTAACTAGTACACTAGTGAGATGGTCTATTTCTAACTTAAACTCTGAATTTGCTATTATGTCTAACAATTCCATTATGTTGCTCTTATGCTTGCCATATCCATTGCCGTCTTACAACTAAGAGCATCCGCTACCTTGTTCGCATTCCCTGGATGGTACAATATCTCGCAATTGTAATCCTTCAACAGTTCTATCCACCTTTTTTTGTCTCATATTTAATTCCGTTGAGAGAATAAGTACTTCAGACTTTTGTGATCTATATAAATTTCAATTTTCTCCCCATACAGATAATGTCTCCATGTCTTTAATGCAAAAATTATTGCCGCCAATTCTAGGTCATGAGTTAGATAGTTCAATTCATAGGGTTTTAATTGTCTCAATGCATAGGTTATGATCTTCCCATATTGCATCAGGACACAACCCAACCCTTTATGGGAGGCATTGCTATATACTGCGAATCCACTAGATCTAGACGAAATAGTTAGTATTGAGGTTGTGGTCAATCTTTTCTTGAGTTCCTGGAAATTCTGTTCACATTCATCACTCCATTCAAACTTCACATTTTTCCTAGTCAATTGAGTTAATGGGCTTGCAAGTCATGAGAATCCTTCTATAAACCTTCTATAGTATCCTACGAGTCCCAAGAAACTTCGTATTTCTGTTGGCGTTGTTGGTCTTGGCCAATTTACTACAATCTTAACCTTCATTGAGTCCATCGAGATTCCTTCTCCTGATACTACATGGCCTAGGAATATTACCCAGTCCAACTAGAATCCACACTTACTAAATTTGGCATACAATTTATGGTCTCTAAGGGTTTGTAGTATTATTCTCAGGTGTCGCTCGTGTTCTTCTGGCTCTTTTGAGTATATTAGGATATTGTCAATAAAGACATTTACAAATTGATCCAAGTAGGGTTTGAATACCTTATTCATTAGGTCCATGAATGTAGCTGGGGCATTTGTCAATCCAAATGGCATAACTAGGAACTCGTAATGTCCATAACGAGTCCTAAAGGCAGTCTTAGGAATGTCTTCCTTTCTAATTCTTAATTGATGATATCCTGACCTTAAGTCTATCTTAGAAATGACTGAACTTCCTTACAACTGGTCAAATAGATCGTCAACTCTAGGCAACGAGTACTTATTCTTCATTATCACTTGATTCAATTGCCTATAATCAATGCAAAGGCGGATTGACCTATCCTTCTTTACAAACAGGACTAGTGCACCCCATGGGGATGCGCTTAGCCTAATGAATCCCCTACCGAGTAATTCTTGCAACTACACTTTCAACTCCTTTAGTTCCGCTAAAGCCATTCTATATGGGGCTTTTCATATTGGTTCAATTCCAGGCATCAATTTGATTACAAACTCGATTTCCCATTATGGTGGTAGTTCGAGTAGTTCTTCAAGAAATACGTTTGGAAATTTCTGAACCACTTGAATTTCGTCGAGTTTGGCTTCTTATTTAGTAGGGTCCTTTACTACTGCCAGGTATCCTTAACACCCTTCGTCAAGAAGTACATGTGCCTATGTGACATCCTGAGTTTCAGGTTCTGTTTTTGATTGAATAAGTTGGGCTTTTCATCGACGCGCCTATAGTTCTTTTTTTTAAGTTGGCCACTCACAAGATAACTAGCCTATCATGTAAAGCCATTAAGCGATTTTAACGTAATAGATTTGGTAATTCGACTAGAAGTCGAACTGCTCAACCGTGCTAGTCTGCAAAGGTCATTACGGCATAGTTAAAAATCGATTAGAGATTGGAGATATGTCGATTCGATTGAGATATGTGATCCAAGTGTGGGTGATTCCACCAGATTGTAAAATTCTCGTCAATTGGCACTAGACCGAATTTTCTGTCGTTTTGGTATCCTGTGTCCATATTAGAAATCATGAGATTTTCACGGTAATCGAGAGTCGCCAATGTGTCAAAGAGGTACATTGTGGCTCAAAAATAATCGACCATGGATCAATTACACTAAAAATTCCTAAAAGCTACCCGGTAGGCTAGATCATGTTAAAATCGTGTCTGATTGAATTTAATTGCAAATTTAAACCCGATTTCAGAAATTGAAAGTTCTCTCATGTCACGATTTATTTTAGGAACGTCGACTCATCCCTTAAAGAATTTTCAGCGAGCCTAGAATTTTTACGGAAAATTAATTCGGACAATTCAGAAATGAAAGAAAATTTAGTTGGCCATTTTCAAGTGGATTTTTGGCCTTCCAAAAAGGACTAGGTTGTGAAGAAAAGTGTGGAAATTGGCATGGGCACCCTCCTCAACAATTTGGCCGTCAAATTGGAGAGATTTGTTAGGAATTTGAATTTCGAACAAGTCGAAAATAAAAGTGGAAATTCGGATGGCTGAAAGAAAAGGGTTATTTGGCCCCTAAATGGATTTGTTTGTGGGAAATTAAAGTAAATTCTTATTGGAGAAAGCCAAGAATATGAGGGCCAAACCAATGATGAAATTAGATATTTGTTTTGAATTTTGCTTCCCACTTTTCTCCAACTTCTCGAGCACGTTTACTGCCCCCCTCCTTGGGTCTCTTTCCCGTACACGCTAACTTCGTCGGCTCCTCCTCCTTCGCGATTCCAGCGTCTCCATTTCTTCCTCTTCTTTGTAACTGAGCACCCACCTATTTTGCTGCCAGCCATTAACGCCCCCTGCCAGCCCCTCCACTCACACCCGCTGCCCCACTGCTAGAGATCATCCTTCACCAGCGCCACATGTCCGTGTCTTCTCCCTACTTGGTCAATCACTAGCAGACACCCCAGACGCTGGCTTCGAAGACTCCAGCTCCTCTTGCTGCCGCGTGTCCTCTCCGGTCCAACCCAGCGAAGCCTCCCCCGAAGTTTGATTCTCGTAGCTTCTTCGTGTAGCCCCATCTCCACCGTCCACTCATGTTGCCCATCTCCATCGAAGTTGCTTCTTCCTCGCTACTAGCAGTCAACGCACGAACCCAGCAACCCGTGCGGCTCGTCGTTCCTCTCAAGTTCGAGCCGATCTTCAGCCTCTGGTCCAGCCCGGAACCGAGCTGAGACTAGCCCTAGCCAAGCTAACTAGTAGCTTCGGAATTGAGCAGGAGCAAAAGCAATTTCCAGTCCTTAGCCATGGGCCTTGCGAGGCCGTTTTCGGCCCGATCCGAGCCTCCGTTGGTGCCGCCGTAAGCTCGAGTTTCGGCCATCGTCGCACCGCCTTCGCCATGAACCGGTTTTTGCACTAAACCGATGAGTTTACTCACTAAACTCTGCTTAGGGAGTGAATGATGCTTAAGGGTTGATTAGTTTAGGCTAATTAAAGTTTAGGTTGTTAGTTAGAACGGATTAGTGATTTAATTACTGGTTATTGCATGTTAGGTGGTTAGAGTAGTGTAATTAGCAACTAGATAGATTGTATTATTTATCTAGATAGGTTCGGAAATTTTACGAGCCCGTTTCAGTATTTAATTAGGATTTTCCGGCCTAAGTTTGCATTTTTTGTATTTATTGGTATTTATTTAATTAATTTTGATTTTACCAAAAATTTTTAAATTAATTTTGATATTTATTTAATTATTTATTATTTTTCGAAAATTATACCGAGATAGCCGATAATTGGAATTTCGTATTTGATTGCAATGGTGTATTTGGTTTATTTAATTGAATGTTGCATTGTGCAAATTGAGTGAAAGTTGGAATTTATGGTAATTTTCCCAAAATTAAGTAATTTCAATAATTAATTCACAAATACGGGGCGTCGGTTTACAATGCCAAAAATGTTTTTATGGACTATTTTAAATAGTGGGATTTTCCAAAATAAAGATATTATATCTTTGGCTTAGGCCAACCGTGTACCCACACATGATTATTTTTATCTAGTATTTTTAACACGAATAAAATAGGGCAGGACATTATTTTAATTGAGGAATTTAAGTGCAAAGCACAATGCCCTTGGCCATGAGTAAATAATTGTGTGGTGGTTTATAGTCAGGGCATGTTGATTATTGAAAGTTGACTTGATATGTATCGTGTTGAGGGAACCCAATGGGTCGTGAGAAGGCGAATGACTAAGTACTACACAAGGATGAGACTTCGTGTGAGTCACCTCTACTACCTTATACCATTACTTATTGTAATCAAGGGCTAAGTGTTACATGGCAACTTGAGTCACATGGGAACTACTTCTAGTGCCTTGCAGTATTGTCTACATAGTGAAGGGCTAAGTGATATACGATGATGAAATTTCGTGTGAGTCGCCTCTAGTGCCTTATACTATAATAAAAGACTAAGTACTACACTATAATGAGACTTCATGTGAGTCGCCTCTAGTACCTTATAATATTGCTTGTTGTAATCAAGGGCTAAGTGTTACATAGCGACCTGAGTTGGATGGAAACTACCTCTAATGCCTTGAGTTTGATCTTGGGTCTGGTATTGAGTATTAAGTTGGAACGTGGAGTCTGAATATGGAGTGGGGATGTTGAATTGGAATATTGAGAGTGAATATCGGATGTAGATGGAATCACCAATATGATTTATTCGTGTCTGATTATGGGACGAAATTGTGTGACACAGTAAAGGACGTGTTGTAACAATTTGGTTTTATAATTGGGACTCTTGTGAATTACTTGATCGAATGATGGATCTATCATGTTAATTCAATTGATTGACTAAGATTGAATTAGACGTTCCAAATGCTCGAGTGTTGTTATTGCACTTATGTGATATATGAATTGTGCTAACATGCAGGAAGGAACCAATGCGAGATAAGTCTTCCGTTTCGTGTGTATAGACTGCCTCTAGGCGTATTTTCTTCATAGTCGGGGTTTAGGGGGTGAACTTGATGAGACATTGTCTCACCTCATCGTGGGCTTAACTTTTCAGGTCCCTAGTGTGAAGAACCTGGAGCTTGAGGCGGAAGGATCAGGAGCATGGGTGGCTCAAAAGTTCTTATTTGGAGATAGACCTCCTATACTTAGACCCTAGAATTAGCCTCTATTTGTAAACTAGATTATTTATAAAAGCTGTGTTGATTGATTTGAAATTTGTTGTCCTACTTTTCTATCCCGTGTATGCTTTTGTCAGGGGATTAGTAATTCACTTCCCATGCGCATTACAATCAATGGGTCAGCGACTCGTCCTGGGACGTCGCAAATTTATCGACCACCAAGGGATGAGTACGCGCTTGAGGATCGAGACGTGATAGCCTTTGCTACCGAAATAAGGGCCATTGAGGGGTTTGTCTGGTCTTTGTAAAATTCAAAACTATGTTGATTAAGTGGGTTGAACCGAATCATCTTTCTATAACAATCCACCATAGCCTATTGTTTGCGGAGCCAATCCATTCCTATGATGGCGTCAAAGTCATACATGACCATCACTAGTAAGTCTATTTCCCGATCTCGTCCACCTATAGATATCTTACATTTCTCGCATAGTAATGTGGACGATACCACATCTTTCAGTGGCATAGAAATACGAAGAGGCGTATCAAGGGGTTTGGTTTCTATTTCATCCAATCGTCTATATCTTTCAAACACAAAAGAACGTGTAGCACCCGTGTCAAATAATGCATAAGCTTTCTTGTCATTTAAAGAAATTGTACCTGAGATAACATCTTTTGAAGCTTCCGCTTACTCTTAGGTGACCGTGTACACCTGTCCTTGTGCTGGCAACCTTTGTAGATTTCCTTGTGGAGGTGGTCCACCTGCACGTTGTTGCATTTGTCGCAATGGATTAACGTTCGACTGTGATCCTCCTTGCGGACAATCTCTCCTAAAGTGACCCTTTTGCTCGCATCCAAAACACCTCAAGTGATCTAGGTAGGTTCCTAGCCCATGTTGTTTACCACACCTTTGACAGGGATTATTTTGATATGGCACTTTACCTGTGGCGTGACCATTCCTGGTCCTCCCGAAATTTTCAAAATTCCGCTTCTTCTTAGGATCCCAAGGTTTAGATAGGGTCATTTACCACGTCGGGTGTCACTTAGTGCCTTTTCTCGCCCTAACTCCATTTGTTCCTTGCTTTCCAACTATTCTCTTATTACTTCTTGCTCCACAAGTTGGGCCCATTCATAAATTTCATTATAATCCTTTATATTTAGAGGCACCAATTGCCTTTTGATGTCTATCCTCAGGCCTTTAAAAAATCTCTTAGCTTTTTCCTCTTGGTATTCTACCAACTTAGGAGCATACTTGGACAGTTCATAAAATTTCGCTTCATATTGGTCTACCGTCAACTCCTTTTGTTCCAGTTGAACAAATTCTGTTATTTTCTTATCCTTAGCACAGTCAGAAAAATGCTTCCTATTAAAAGCCCTGACAAATTCATCCCGTGTTAGAATAGTACTAGACAGGAAGATTGTATCTCTAAAAGCCCTCCACCAATGTTTGGCGTTTTCTTCCAATTGGTACTCTGCTAGAGTTATCTTCTCTTTGTCGTTGCAATTCAACAGTCAGAAGATCCTCTCTATCCCATTGATCAACTGTTCTGCCTCTTCAAGACTCCCCATTCCAGTAAACTTGGGTGGCTTCAATTTCAGAAATTGCTCCACCAACCCTTGAGTACAACGTTCTATTCCCGGTTGTTGTTGGGCCTGTCTTTCCATTAGATTCCCTATGTTGGCCAGCGCTTATAAAATATCTTCCATTTGGGGTTCTATCCTCGAAGTAATGGCTTCAGGCCTTGATGGGGGAGAACTTCCTATTCGTACCATACTTTCCTGTAGATTATTGAGTATTTACCACATGAACAATTAGTGACCTCATTTTACCAAAAAAAAAAATTAAATTTTACCAAAAAAAAACAATTAGTGACCTAGTGTCACTAATAGACTAATAAGGGAATGTAACATTCACACGTTACTAAGATCATATAAGTAACATATAAATGTTACTAGTACGTATGGGTAACCCACAATCGTTACCAGCACCTTACGAGTAAAAATTAGTCACCCGTTTTTCACAACAAATCATCTACATGCACTTAGTGCCTTATTGTGTGTGATCATCATAACCCCCTTTCTACCGCTAGTGCACCTTGTCACTCTAGACAAAACCTAAGCTCTGAAACCACTTCGGCTGTGATGACCCCAACTCCATTCCAAGGGTGTGACGACCCTCAGCACATTAAGGTCACCGTGACGTTCCATTGTTATTACTATTATTTTTTTATGTGGAAGCGTATAACGATAATTTCATTATAACTTAAATCGATGCACATGAAAATATACAACTAGGTAGTTTTATTTATTTATATATTTTAGACGACCTAGGTCAATACATTAGGGTTAAAAAGTTCATTTTTCTGGCTATATCCAAAATACTATCCTAACCATCCTACTGCCTATCTACACGGCCGTCTGCGTAACACGTCCTGGTCTTGCCACAAATGCCACCTTTGTCCCTAGGCCCTCCTACTCGACCCCGCTAGCACCATCGTCGTCATCGTTTGGGAGTGGAAGTGGTCCCACCATATGCCCATTGACCCGGGCATAGAGTGCGATGAACCCCATCAACATGGGGCTCGATGGAAGACCAGTGTCCACCATCAAGATCACAATGATGCATATAAATGTAACCTCATGAAAAATCGAGGTCAACTTGCTCCACTCGGTCCCATGTGAGATCGGTGGGGTCGCCGTAGAGCATCATGGAGGATGCAAGTTGCAGGGGCATAATTATGTGTTTGGAAAATAACCCACGAGGGGTGAGTACAACCACTCAGCAAGTAAGAGTCTACTAGACCATACTATGTGAATCTATCACCACCCATTCAACGCAATCCAAAAATAAAGTACACAGAACTGAAAATAATTCAACTTGCATCGGTTCTAAAAGAAATTCGCAAAAATGGTTATCATAAAGCAAATGGAAATTTGGAAATTGCAATTAGTCTAGATTCAACTGCCACCATCTTCCAAAGGGAATTGGATACACCTTTCCAGGCATCTCGCATCCCAACTGGTATCACGAGGACCTCCGGGTCCTTATTTCATTCCCCGGGCATCGAAAGAGCGTCATGTTACGCTCCTCCAGGCATCTTGCACCCCACCTGGCATCACAAGGACCTTCGGGGGCCTTTATCACATTTCCAAGCATCCGGAGGGCACCGTATTACACCCCTCTGCGCATCTTGACACCCGGGGCATCATCGTCAATGTGGACCGATGGCATCCATCAAATTCATATCATGGTGCAGCAATTGAATAGTTCAAGTCTAGAATATTTTTCACGCTGCTAATGTAAGGAAAATAATTCAATTCCGAAATCCAGAATCATAGTATAAAACAAAGTGTAAATAAAATCTTGAAACTGTGCCACACCCCCGTCGGCAGGAACATTTCGTAAAATCGACGTCGTAAACATGACCTGCATCGATCATAATCCAAAATCACGGTTTTCACCCCCAAAATTTGTATTGTTCTACCCGAAATACCTTTGAAATTCACAAGCCAGTACCTCAATGAAATTTTCACGTTTCGAAAGTTCATAATTTTCGTATAATATAAAACAATTCGTATATAAAGCCCCAAAAGTTCTGCAACACCAAAAATCGGTAAAATCATGGGTCCATAAACCGAATCTGACCATGATCAAAATCACGTATTTCACTCCCCCTTTAGATTCGTGGTCAATCCAAATGACTTCCAAATTTCACCAGCCAATACCTCAGTGATACTTTCAAAAATTCACAGTGACCATAAACTCGGAGAGGTTCATCTATGAATGTTTCCAAATCCACCAAATAACGCGAGTATTATGGAAATAATAGTAATCAGTAGGATTCCGAAGGAACACGTCTCATCAAGCAATGATGGAATTTGCAAAGTATAGAATAGTCGACGTCTACTTGCGTTGAATTCTCGGTGGTGCGGGCTGGTGGCGGAGCGGCGAGATGGTGCGAGCTTTTGGCGTCGAATGACAAGAAGGGAACGAAGCTGTGAGGGTTTGATGGCGATGAATATTTAACGAAGATGCTGACGGAACGAAGAAGATCGTGAGGTGAGGGAAATGAGAGAGCGGTCTCCTTTTGTGCTTCGGCTTCACCGCCTGCTTGACTGTCTTGGTCAACCTTTCTCTTCAATTTCGTGGCAGCAGAAGGAGAAGACAGCTCCGTGGATTCGTGTCTTTAGCGTGAGGAGTCTTCACCTGTTCATGGCACCTTGCAGGTTAATGCAAGGACGTGGCTGCACTGTGAAGTGAAGGTCTTCGTTGGTGGCAAGCTGAGGAGAAGCGGATGGGGGTTGACGTGGTTGATGGTGGGAGTTCTTTGCTCCTCTCTTTGACCAATTGTGCGGACACATGGGGGTGAAGAAGAATTTGCATGAGAAAGCTCGCTTGGTAATGTAGCGAAGGAAATAAACATTGGTCTCGTTTGAGGCATTTTATGAAGAAGAATTTTTAATGTGATAATGGACTAGGTGGCGATCGAGCTATCATAGTACGGCGGACACGTGACGATGAAGTGGTGTAGTGGGGATGTGATGAGGCGTGATGGTTCAGGAGGTGACGGTGGTGGTGATATGGTGGCCGTGAGTGGTGCCAACAACGTAGTCCGATGACAAGGTTGTTGATGAGGCACAGATCGGTAAGTATTCGAGGCTCGGGCAAAGTCCGGATATCACAAACACCTCCTAGGACATCACAATCAAATGACCAAAGGATAAGTAAAGGTTCAATGGCGCGGGTTGTCATGCGGCCGGGCATGACAAATTAACTTGAGAATGAGTACTTAACAATAGAAATCAGACTTACCAATAGCATTGCCAAGCTCTCGCTTGTATTCTAAGGAATCCCGATTTTAATTAGAGGAATTAAATAAGCAGCCAGATGGACCAACTGCTACCGCTTTAGCCCATATTTGATCTGAAGATACTACATTAGGATTTTCCAGCCGCATAGGAAAATCTCTAAGTCATCCAACAATATTCGATAGTCAGAAACAAGAAAAACTAGGCTTTTTCACAGTCTGCCTTTGAATTCAATGCCCCTTGGTCGGTCCATGCACAACTATAATTGGTGTGGGCTTAGAATAGCTTCCGAAGCAACTGGTGCCACACCATAAACCATGTTAATCACATGAGCAAGAATTACTAGCAGCAAGGAACACACTAGTGGACCTGATCAAGAAACACCATTATTGAACCCTCGGGCTTAGCCTTAATATTAGGCATCACAAATCCATTCCTAATCTTTTTAACGATAAATTATCAAGAAGCCCCTTCTTTTCTACCCCATCCATCACTTCTTGAAATGATTTTTGAAGGAGAACCTTTTCCACTTTCAATTCTAATAAACTAGAGTAGTCAACAGCAATATAGATAAATCCAATAACCCATCTCAAATCAACTCCACGAATTAACAAATTCCAATTAAACCCAGATAGCCAATCAAAATTAAGCAAAGAACATCACACAAAGCAGAGGTCAAACAACCCAACGATCATTAAATGTTCAAGACAAGAAATTTCTCCCAGAAATCAGCGCAAATAAAAAGCTTCCTGCGAACCCGAACAAATCCAAAGAGAATGAATCGAGGACTTACCCCATGCAAGGGAGAATGTGGCGGATCCAAACTGTGCTCGGAGGCGAGTGGCAAAGGTGGCTCGGAGGCGAGCAGCATGGGTGACTTGGAGGCAAGCTGCAAGGCGAGCGGCAGAGGGGACTCGGAGACAAACCACGGAGGCGAGCAACAGAGGAGGGCTCGGAGGTGAGTGGCGAAGGTGAACGATGGAGGGTAGCTGAGGACTGAGGATTGCGAAAGCTTTGTGCTCTCCAGGTTACCCGCTTAAGTGGAAAATGGGTCAAAACCTTTAACCCATTTTTGACCCATATAAATTCAACTTAAAACCTTTTGGACGCATTTTAATTGGGCTTTTATACCTCTATAACCCACATACAGCCAGCCCATTGGTATGAAATATGGGTCAAAAAGTGGGTCATGGACCTATGTCACCACCCCTACTTGGAATTATTAACTAAAGAAACTTGATTTGCGACTTTATAGGCACAACATGCTACTCCACAGGTCTCCACTGCTACAGTGCAGTGCTTGCCACTTCTAGCTCATCCTCATCACGTAAGACTTATTGTATGCATCGTCACTAACTTGGTCATCATGCATCTAACTATTATTAGCTACTGTTGGGATTGTCGGATTCCCAAAAACCAGATTCAACACTAAATCGAACCCCTAAACTTGTGCGGAAGACGAGCCCTGGAAAAACACATTCATCACCGATCCTAAGGCACATCACAGAATTGAACGTACCTTATTAGCCATAGATTAAACACCGACGCTGATATGAGAAAAAGAAACTGATCTCATTCGATCCGATGATGCGAATTTGCCTTGAAGGGAAGAGAGCTTCGCCTTTTGCTTACTGTTTTTCTTTTGGAGGTGTTTCAAGGGAGAGAGGGAGGAGGAAACGTACGTTATGCCAAAAGGTACGTTCCTCCCTCTTTATTTCTCCCTTATATACGTCCCATAAAAAAAAAAAAAAGTGCCCCTTCATCATATCCCTCTATCCATGGGCCCTAATATTGTGGGCTAGGCTTTTAGGCCCAACATGGGCGGACGGGCCAACTTAGGCCCATCACATTAAATAATTAAAAAACCATCATCTCCCACTCGCACATGGTGGGCCGAACAGGATTCTCTTTACCTCTCTTCAACATTCATACTGGTGAATAATCCGTACGACCAGCATACTTTGAGAGCTCGTTGCTATACATCTGTTAGGAATATATAGTAGCTCATAATGGGCATCACACTCTGAGTAGATTTAGTATGCAGTACCCTAGATCGATCAATCACATTTACGTCTCTCTTGATCTTTTTTTAAACAATGATATATATATATTGTATTCACAATTATGATTATCCCAAGGACAATCATAATTGGTCGACCAGTGAATACAAAACTTAGAATGTGATTCTCCATATTCGATCTTACTTTTTCCTTCAAACTCTCAATTTCAGTTCAGCTTGCTTTTCTAAAAATGTCCCATAAGATTGAATCAACCCATGACCATTGACAACATCCTAAGATAGCAAACACTAAATAGAAATATTGAGAATAAACAAAAGTCATGAAGGTACTAAAATTGAGGAACTCTTTTCCTCAAGAGTCTCACACGGCATAAAAGTTGAGATCAAACTTTTGCCACTCTTATTGGTCGTCTCATGCATACGTAGTATAAAATACGTATTACGGTATTAACTCCTTTCCCATGGAGCGTATGTCTACACCTTCAATACCGTACATATGATAGTTTAGACATACCCAATGTCTAACTTGAGTTCACGTACCTACTCATTTACAAAATTCATTAGAACTCACATCTGGCATCTTAGATAGATAAAGTAAAATATGTGGGTTATTTTACTTTCAGATATAGTAAATATTATATCCTCATCTTAACACCCAGTTAAGGCAACAAATATATTTTAAGCTTGAGCTATCGATTATCACCTACATAATAAGCTTAAAAAATCATCTCATCTCTATTTATCACATAGTAAATAGAGGCGATTACCCGTGTGAGTGGGCCAATATTATATCTGTCCGACATACTTTCTCAACTTAAAGTAATGCACTGAGCATTAAGATGCATAAAGATCAAACAAAGATTCATAGGCATTAATAATGAAAAAAAAAAACACTAGTTCATAAATGTGAACAACTCAGGGAAATTACAATCTAGTACATCAGACTCTACGCAATCCTTGAGATTTTACATGACCACAAAACATATCTCTAGGTATTGGCTTTGTCATAGGATCTACTACCATTCTATGTGTAGATATGTACTGTAAGTTCACATCCTTCCGTGCAACCATATCTTTGACAAAGTTATACTTGGTATCTATATGTTTGGTCTTGCCATGATATTTTGGATCTTTGGTGTACGCTATAGCTGTTTGGCTATCACAGTTAACCAATAATGGATTTGTAACTTTCTTAATAACACCTAAATGATCCAAAAATCTCTTAAGACAAACTCCTTCTTGTACCGCTGCTGATAATGCCATGAACTCAGCTTCCATTGTGGACAAGGCTATACACATTTGCTTTTTACTGCTCCATGATATGGCGCCATTGTTCAGTAAGAAAGCAAATCCAGAGGTAGATTTTCTTTCATTTAAATCTCCTCCCCAATCAGCATCTGAATAGCCTTCAAGTTGCAGATTCTTTTCTTGGTAATTCAACTTGTAATCAGCAGTTCCCTTTAGATACCTCAGTATTCTCTTAACGGCCTTCCAATGCGCTTGACCTAGGTTGGATTGTTATCTACTCACCATTCCAATTGTAAAACATATGTCAGGTCTTGTACATATCATAGCGTACATCAAGCTTCCAACAGCACTAGCATAAGGAACATGTTTCATTTGTTCCTTTTCTTGTGGAGTCCTTAGACACAGTCTATGGCTCAATCCTTCACCTTTTGCAATAAGAGTGTCTATGGGTTTGCAATCTTGCATACGAAATCGGTAAAGAACCTTATTTATATATGTTTCTTGCGAAAGAGATAACGATTTCTTCAAACGATCTATTGAAATTTTAACTCCAAGAATGTATGCAGCCTCACCCATATCCTTCATCTCAAAATTGGAAGACAACCAACTCTTGACAGTATTAACAAACTCCATATTGCTTCTGGCAATTAGTATATCATCAACATATAATGATATGATCACAAATTGATCCTTGGATCTTTTGATATATACACAATGATCTTCATCAATCATTGTAAAGTCATATGCCATTATGGCATTATGAAAACGTATATACCATTGTCTCGATGACTGCTTAAGGCCGTATATCGATCTTAAAAGTCGATATACCTTTTCTTCTTAGCCTTTTATAATGAAACCAGCAGGTTGTTCCATATATATTTCTTCCTCTAATTCTCCATTGAGGAAAGCAGTCGTTACATCTATTTAATGTAACTCAAGATCCATACTAGCCACTATTGCTAGAATAATGTGAATCGAAGTAAATCTCACAATAGGAGAAAATGTTTCTTCATAATCAATTCCTTCCTGTTGGTTATACCCCTTCGCCACAAGGCGAGCCTTATACCTCTCTATCGAGCCATCAGCTTTTCGCTTTATTTTGAGAACCCACTTGTTCCTAATAGCTTTGCGTCCTTTTGGAAGATCAACCAGTTCCCAAACTTGATTTGACTTCATTGACTCAATCTCCTCTTCCATTGCATGAATCCATTTTTCCTTACTAGGGCAATTTAAAGCCTCATTAATATTTCTTGGCTCATCCTCATATTGCAAAGCAATCATAAAAGTTTCCCCTTCAATGTCAAAACATTGACGGGGAATACTTTGGCGATTTGTTCGCCGTATGGGAGATTGTACACTTTGCACATCATTCCCCTTTATGCTCCCACTAGGATTAGCTAATGATGATGTCGTCTTATCATGTGGTTGTAATTGAGAATGAGTTGAGTTCAATTCATCACTTCTCATATTACTCCCACTTGGACGAACTCTATTAATATCATTATCTTGATCCAAGGTTTCAAAGAGGAAGTAATCTTCCCCTATTTCGCCCTTTTTAGGAAATTCATCATCTAAGAATGTGACATCCCGTGATTCAAATTCAGTTATACTCCCACTTTCCTGCTCACCTATGAACACATACCCTTTTGAGTGTTCGTAGTATCTTATAAAAATACTCTTCTTTCCTCTGAGACCCAATTTCCCAAACTTGTGAGAGGACTCATGAGTATAGGCAGCACAACCCCATGGCTTAAGAAAACTTAAGTCCGGTTTTCTACCTGTTCATAACTCATATGGAGTGGAAATAACTGATTTGGAAGGCACCCGGTTAAGTATATAGGCAGCAGTTAACAACGCATCACTCCAAAAAGTGATAGGTAAGTTAGCATGCGCAATCATGGACTGAACCATTTCCAATAGGGTTCTGTTTCTTCTTTCCGCAACACCATTTTGTTGAGGAATATATGGAATAGACAACTGTCTTTCTATTTTATTTTCATCACATAATTTTCTAAATTCATCAGATAAATATTCTCGACCTCGATCGGATCTTAATACTTTTATTTTCTTGTTTAATTAATTTTCTACCAAGTTCATAAATCTTTTGAAACAACTTAATGCTTCAAATTTATGAGAAATCAAATAGACATATCCGAATTGAGTATAATCATCTATAAAAGTGATGAAATAAACTGCCCCATGCCTTCCTCTCACATTCATTGGACCATAGACGTCAGAATGGATTAAATGCAGAGGAAATTAAGCTCTTTTACCTTTTCCAAATGGTTTCCTTATCATTTTCCCTACTAGGCAATACTCACATATGGGCAAATCGACTTTTTCAATGTTGCCCAACAAACCCTCTTTGGCTAGTCTATTCATACGTTGTTAGCCAATATGACCAAGTCTAGCATGCCACACATTCACTTCATTATCATATGAATTATGAGACGTGAGAAGGGAATAACAAACATTTGCATTAACATAGTCAATATCTAATACAATGAAACCATCCAGAAAATAATCACAACCATAATAATTTGTATCCAAAAACATATCCACACCTCTATTATGGAAGTTCATATTAAAACCTACCTTGACCAACACTAAATTCTGACAAATCTCCGGAGTATACAATACATCATGTAGGAATAAAATGCGTCCACCACGCATGTTCAGTTGGCAGGTGCCAATTCCTTTTACTTCAGCTCTGGAGTTGTTTCCCACATAGATCCACTTAGTTCCAGTTGGTACTCGTCGGAATTCCACAAAGGATCCTCTATCCTTCGCTACATGGTCTGTCGCTCCTGAATCTACAGTCCACAAAGGATTAGACTCAGTCAAGAACACAAAACTTGATATATAGACAAAGTTCTTAAAAGCACAAGGGGTGTATACCTTCTTTGGCTCGTGACAATTGCGAGCATAGTGACCATTCTTGTCACAATTGTAACACTTCGCCCTTGTCAGCTTCTTCATTCGAGGACTCTTTCCTCTTTCATGTTGGTTAAGCTTAGGTTTTTTCCCTGAAGGAACTGCTTCCTTGCCTTTCCCTTTATCAAACCAGTTAGGATGTTTGCGCTTGGAGCTCGAAGCTCCATGTGAGCTAGAACTAGCATGATAGATTTCAACTTCCGGCTTAGCTGCCAAGAGGCGGTCCTCTTCTAGCTCAAGATGACGCACTGCATCCTCAAAAGTTTTGATATTCTCATTATGGGTCAGGTGCACCTTCATATGCTCCCAACTCTGAGACAAGGAACGAATCACTGCTTGCACTCGCTGCTCATCAGTGAAGACATGGCCAGCATCTTTCAGCTCATTAATCATGTTTGACACCTTTCTAAGATGTTGCTTCATGGTCTGACCATGAGGCTTCTTATAAGAGTCAAACCTAATAGTGAGCTGCCTTAGTCTGGTCACCGAAGTATGACCAAATCTTGCTGCCAATGCTTCCCACATTTCCTTGGCATTCTCAAAATGCCTGAACTCTCGCATGACGTCATTTTCCATGCTACTCAGCAATGTAATGCGAGCAAGAGAGTTCTTTCTTTTCCATGCAACAAATGTTTCCTTATCTCTCTTGTGCTGTGCAGTATTTCCTTCTTCAGGTTCTACCATGGTTAGGTTAAGAGTTTCTAGTGCCTCTTGCTCGGCAACTATGCTCTTTGTGGCCGGAGCCATTGATCTGAACATATAAGACATATATGCACGAATTATTAATGCCTATCATTTATGCATCCACTTTGCATAAACCCATCATATTAATGAATAATTTCAAGTAAGGTTTCAGAATCAAAAGGTCACTATGTTTCCAATCATTCTCCAAAAAATCCTAACTTAAAACTATCATTAATATAATTGTTTTATGCAAATTAAATTATATGAAGCTACAAAAGCTTCTATGAACTACCCACAGCAGTCAACACTAACAGAAAGCAAATAATATTTGACATCCAATAGAATAATAATGCTTTCCCATAATACAACTAACATATCAGTTGCTACATCAACAACAATCAGGTAGTAAACATTACATAAGATGTTCACAAAGCACACTTAACAAAGACCAGCCAATACATCTAACACCAAGTCAATACACGAACTGGGAAAGATCCTATTTTGTTCAATTTCTTGATCTTTTCCCTTGTAACAATCCAATAATAATCATCTATAAAATCCATCACAATTTTCCTATATGAAGCGGCTTTGTTAACATCCCATATGCGATTCAACACTCCTTGCCATTCTGGTGAAAGAGTGTTCATAAAAAATCACACGATCTCAGACTGTGGTATAGGACGACCATTTCATATGACCTTTTGAATTTTCCCGTTGACTTCAAGAACGTGACCAATTAAGTCACCACTCTCCCATCGATGATCAGTCAGCTCAGCTATCAACTTAGAAAGCATTCCCTTTTGTTCATCAATAATTGCGTGAACAGGTGTGCGCAACCTAAGGGGAGGCATTGTTCCTGCAACAAATGCAGAACAAATAAGGGATCACATATAATCCACATAGACTTAATTGGAAAAAGAAATACATTATTTATTTATTATTATTTTTTTTGTCAACGATCAAAGCCAATGGTCAAAGTCAACGGTCAACGGTCAATGGTCAACGATCAACGGGTTGGGTCGGGTCGGGCCGGGCCGGACGAGCCAGTCGGGCCGGTCCGACCGGACGAACTGGACGGACCGGTCGGGCCGGTTGGACCGGTCGGGCAAACCGACCGGCACGTGCGACATGCCAGTTCATTCCAACTGCACGTGGGGGCGTATTCGGCGGCCTTTTGTGGCGTTCCACCACTTGTCGCGCTCGTCTCGACGAGACCTTCCATCCAACGCCATCAAAAACTGATTTCGACTTACAGAAAATCAAAAAAACGGGTGAACAGTGCTCGGGTGTCGGGATTTTTTGCCCCGGTCAGTGTCAGCCGATTAATTTCACGAAAATTAATAAGAAATCATCCATAAACATGAAAGGGGTCGGGAAAAACATGGAAAAGGATCGGGAATCGAACCCCTAAACTTGTGCGGAAGACGAGCCTGAGAAAAACACATGCATCACCGATCCTAAAGCACATCACAGAATCGAACGTACCTTGTTAGCCACAGATTAAACACCGACGCCGATATGAGAAAAAGAAACTGATCTCGTTCGATCCGACGACACGAATTTGCCTTGAAAGGAAGGGAGCTTCGCCTTTTGCTTACTGTTTTTCTTTTGGAGGTGTTTCAAGGAAGAGAGGGAGGAGGAAACGTACGTTATGCCAAAGGGTACATTCCTCCCTCTTTATTTCTCCCTTATATACGTCCTCTCTAAAAAGAAACGTGCCCCTTCATCATATCCCTCTATTCATGGGCCCTAATATTGTGGGCCGGGCTTTTAGGCCTAACATGGGCGGATGGGCCAACTTAGGCCCATCACATTAAATAATTAAAAAACCATCAACTACAATCTAAGCAACCTACATAGAACAAACGACTGATCCCAATTTAGAGGTCCGCCTACATGCTGCCCATCCACTGTTGCTACTGCTATAGAGGATTCCTCTAACAATTTGTCTATCACACTACCATTAGATGATCTTCAGTCCACAATTCGTTCTATTGTTCAAGAAACTAGTACTTTTTGCCTTTCTACTTTGTCAATCACTGCAGGTACTCCTGATTCATGATTCTTTGATTCTATGTGTTATAATCACATGACATCCAATTCCAATTTATTCAGGTCAAAATCATACACCTCACAAACACCTATTATTCACACAGCTTATAACTCTTAGATGATAGATTGTCATACAATTAATGTTTCAACTTCTACCTTGTCCTTACCCGCTATATTTATGGTTCCCAAACTCTCATTAAACTTGATATATATGGGTCAACTATGTGAGCTTGGTTTTGACATTCATTTCTCTTCAAATGGTTGTCATGTGAGGGATCCACAGACAAGACAGACAATTGGGAAAGGCCGTAAAGTGGGACGATTGTTTGAGCTTGTTTCATTAAACTTCCCAACTCCTTAACTAGTTGCGCTACCACAGTATCATCTAAAACTTGGCATTCTCGTTTGGGTCATCTTTCTTTTTCTCTATTAAATCCTTTACTTTCAAGTGGTTGTCTAGGTTCTGTTGATAATAAAACATTTGATTGTCTACCTTATAAGTTAAGAAAACATCATGCTTTACCATTCAATATTAGTGAATCTGTCTCGTATGCTCACTTTGATATAATTTATTTTGATATTTGGGGACCATCTCCCACTCCCACTATGGGAGGTTCTTGTTATTTTATGATCTTTGTTGGTGATTATTCGCAATATACATGGCTTGCATATACTATTAATCATATTCCATCACCTACTATAGGTAACATTTCTCCACATGAGTGCTTGTATGACAATGTTTCTAATTACAATCTCCTTCGAGTATTTGGCTTCTTCCAAATGAACGCATGAAGTTAGAATCTCGTGCTCGTCTTTATTGTTTTCTTGGATGTCGTATTAAGCATAAAGGGTATAAATGTTAGGACCCTATCTCCAATCGACTTCGTGTGTCTCGTCATGTTACCTTGGGAACATAAGATGTTCTCATCTTTACATTCTTTTGCATCTTCTTCCAATGTTCCAATTGGTCGCTTCTTCATCAATCCTTCTGTCGATCTGTTTCCTGAAGATGACACTCTTGCATCTTCCTCTTCAGAATTGTCGTCTCCAAATCTTGATGCAGGTATCTCTAGAAATCCCACTTCAGCAGCTCTTGATATGTCTGTACCATCCACGGATTGACCACCTTTGGATGTTCCTTCTTCTCCCATTTGTCGTTCTACTCATGTAAGTCAACTTTCGATCCGACTTCGTTATTATTACTGTTATTCTACAATTGCCTCTTTTCATGAGCGTCAGACATATAGAGAAGCTCGTATTAATCCTCTTTGGTAGCAATCAATGGTAGATAAGTTGCAAGCATTAGAAAATTCTCATACTTGGGATTTAGTTGATTTGCCTCTTGAAAAGTTGGCTTTAGGTTGTAAATGGGTGTACAAAATCAAATTTAAGGCAGATGGTATAGTGGAACACTATAAAGCTTGACTAGTAGCAAAAAGCTTTACCTGGGAGTATGACATTGACTATGATGAGACATTTGCCCCAATTGCACATCTTACTACTGTTGATGCCTTATTGTTGTCGCTGCTATTAAGCAATGTCCTCTTTTTCAAGAGAATGTCAAAAATGCATTCCTTATTGGAGATCTCACTGAAGAAGTGTATATGAAGCCACCTCATGGATATAGTCATACTCTTGGTAAAGTGTGTCGTCTACACTGAGCATTATATGGACTAAAATAGGCTCTTCGTGCATCGTATTCCAAGTTTAGTTCTACAATGGAACACCTTGGATCTGCATACAGTTCCTGTGCTAATGCTTTATTTGTCCAACGAACAGCTCGCGAGAGTATTCTACTACTGTTATATGTGGATGACATGATAATTACTAGCGATGATCACGATGGCATTACAAAACTATAGTAGTATTTAAGTCAATAGTTTGAAATCAAAGATCGTAGAAGGCTCAATTATTTTCTAGGATAGGAGGTTGTTTTAGATTCCTTTAGCTATTATCTTTCTCAAGCAAAATATACCACTAATCTTCTTTCTTGAGCCAGACTTACTGATAACAAGACTACTACCACTCCCATTGAGAATAATGCTAAATTTGATGAAAAAGATGGGATTCCTCTTCCAAACCTTGCACTTTATCGACAGTTTGTTGGCATCTAGTATACCTCACTGTTACCCACCCTGACATTGTTTATGTCGTCCATATTGTGAGTCAATTCATGACTGTGCCGTGAATGACTCACTTTGCCACCGTTCTTTGAATTCTTCACTATGTCAAGAGCACTTTATTTCATGGTCTTCATTTTTCTGCTAACCTAACCTTAGAGTTGACAGCTTATTTGGACGCTGATTGGGCTGGTGCTCCTCTTCATCGTCGCTCTACTACAAGCTATTACTTCTTTTTAGGGAAGTCCTTTATTTCCTAGCGGAGTAAGAGACAAACTACTGTCGCTCGATTGAGTACGGAAGCAGAATATCATGCTCTTGCCGATACAACTTCGGAATTATTATGGTTGTAGTGGTTATTAGAAGACATGGGAGTTCATCATAATGGTGGAATTGTCATTCATTGCGATAACTGAAGTGCCATCCAAATGGCTCATAATGATATCTTCCATGAGCATACCAAACATATTGAAATAGACTACCATTTCATAGGCTCTCATGTGTTTCTTGGTGCCGTTCGTCTTGTTCCCAACTCGTCAACTAATCAGACGACTAACATTTTCACTAAAACACATCCACATGGAGTTTTAAAGATATTTTCTCCAAACTTGAGTTGACCTCTTTTACATCACCTTGAGTTTGAGAGGGGATGTTAGAGATATTGATTATAATTGATTTTATTTGATATTGTAATACTTTATTGCTTTAGATAGTTGTCTAGAATAACTTATAAATAAGCTCTTGCATCATCGTATTATACACATAGAAATATACGAAAATTCTCTTTTCCACTCTATTCTATCATAATTCTAACAAGTAGCTTAATTCAAACACCACCTTTTTGTTTAAAGATTTGTAATAGCTTAATTTCGAGGACGAAATTTTTATAAGAGGAGAAGAGTTGTGACATCCCGAATTTCTAATTCTATTTTCAATTGAATAAGTCGGGCCTTTCATCGACGTGCCTATAGTTCTATTCTCCGAGCTGATCACTCACGAGATAACTAGTCTTTTAGGTGAAGCCATTAAGGAATCTAAATGCAATAGACTTAAGAAATTGATCAGGAATCGACTGCTCGACCGTGCTAGCCTGCGAGGATCATTACGGCACTATCAGAATCGATAAGAGATCATAGATAGGTTGACTCGACAAAGATATGTGATTAGAATGTGGATGATTCCACCTGATTGCAATATTCTCGTCGATCGGCACTAGACCGATTTTTCTATCGGTTTGGGTACCTTGTGTCCATATTTGAAATCTTGAGATTTTCACGACAACTAAGAGTTGCCAATGAGTCGAAGATGTACATTGTGGATCGAAAATGATCAACCACGTGTCAATTGCACTGAAAATTCCTAAAAGCTACCCGGTAGGTTAGGACGCGCTAAAATCGCGCCAGATTGAAATTAGCCGTAAATTTAAACTTGATTTTAGAAATTGAAAGTTCTGTCCTATCACAAGTCTTTTTAGGAATATCGACTCATCCTCAGAAGATTTTTCTACAAATGGAGATTTTTGGCGGAAAATTA
Organism: Eucalyptus caleyi; assembly: GCA_014182885.2. Lineage (NCBI taxonomy): Eukaryota > Viridiplantae > Streptophyta > Magnoliopsida > Myrtales > Myrtaceae > Eucalyptus > Eucalyptus caleyi. Next base: position 16,315,233 of record CM024476.2, read on the forward strand.
AAGTTAGACCGTTTTGGATCGGAAAAGTTTGAGGGACCTCTTTTAGCACACCCAAGGCCGTCAAATTGGTTCAATTGATGATGAAAAATCATGGATTAAGAGTGGACACCTTGGCTGAATTTTGGGGCACCAATTGAAGTCCATTTGAAGTGGAATTGAAGGGATTTAAGGGATTAATGTACAAAATTCGTAGCCAAGGGGGGGAGCAACATTTTGGACTCTTTGGCAAGCTTGTTGAAGAAGATTTGGGAGAGAGAAAGTGGCTATGGATGGCTGAGCATGGTGGGGGCAAGCAATGAGTGTTTTGCCAAGTGTTGAAGGTTAAGAGGCCCTTGGGGTCCCCCTTGCTTCAGCAACCTTCTTCTCCCTCTATCCCCCTCCTTTCTCCATTGTTGTGGTCCTTGGAGAGCTCAAGAGAACCAGAGAAACCACCAACTCCTTCCCCTTGCCCGTCGCATGCCCGCTGAGCCACCAGACTGCCGCCACTTGCGCTTGCTCGCCCATCGCGCACCGTTGCTGCAGCCGCAAGCTCTGCTTGCATCCAAGCCCTCTTGCTCGCGTTCCCTGCCATCCTGAGCCTCCCTGGTCACCATTGAGGTAGCTTGAGCCATCACCACCGCTATTCAATCCCTGGAACAGCCCGCCTGGTCCGCCTAGCCCGCTAGTCCCCTGCGCACAGCGTCCACTCGTCCCGATGTCCCGAGCCATCGTCCATTTATGTTTGCAAGTCCAACAGGTCACCAAACCACCTTAGGCCACCGTTGACCTCCGTCCAACCACCATCAGCCTTTGCCGTCATCCGCCTAAGCCATAGCTGCCTCCGCCAACCCGTCTTTGCTGTTGCAGCCACTAGTTCCCTCTCTCTATCCAGCAAGCTGAAGCCGAAGACTAGCAAGGGTCTTGGACTTTATGGCCCCTTTATGGTCCCTTCTGGGCCTTGGTTGGTGTCGCCGTAAGCTCAAGTCTCGCCTGCCTTGGCATTGCCGTTGTTGTGGACTCATCGGCTCACAAATCTGATGAGCTTACTCACTAAACTCTGCTTAGGGAGTTAATTATGCTTAAGCGATGTTTAGATTAGGCTAAGCATGTTTAGGTGGTTAGATTAGCTTAGTTAAATGTTAATTAGATTAGATGAATGATTAGTTTAGTGGATGTATTAATTAGTCTAATTATGCAATTAGATTAGTGTAATCTTAATTAAACATTTAATTAATTAATCATTTATTTATTTATTTATTTAAATTAATTATTATTTAATTGTATTATTTTATATTTATTTAATTTCATTTAATTTCATTTAATTAATTAATTAATATTTTACAAAAATTATACCAAGAGAGCCGCTCATTAGAATTTCGTATTGACCGTAGTGGTGTTGTTAGTTTATGCAATTGATCGTTAAATTGTGAAATTGAATGATAATTGTAATTTTGGGCATTTACCCCAAAATGAGTAATTTCAGTATTTAAACAAGAACTACCGGGTGTTGTTATACAACACCAAGATACTATATTAAATAGTAGGATTTTCTAAAAGAAAATTATAGCATTTTGGCTTAGACCAATCATGTACCCACACACGATTATTTTTATCGGGTATTGTTAACACGATGAAATAGGGTCAACTTCACTATTAAATGAGGATTTGGTGTGCAAAGTACAAGAGACTTGGCCGGGATTAGTATATTATGTGTTAGTTTTGGTGAGCATTAATCAGCTTTGGTGAGCAATATTAATCAATATCAGCTTCGATGAGGAAAATATATAGATATGTAGCAGCTTTGGTGAACAAAATATATAGATATCTAGCAGTTTCGGTGAGTAATATAGATATATAGCAGCTTCAGTGAGCATTATTATATATCTATTAGCTTTGGTGAGCTATACCATCTATTTCAGCTTGGGTGACTAGTGCTTGAATTGATCGAATTTTATAGATGGCATTGATGGTATTGAATTGAGTGGATCGATTGATCGATGATTGGATTTGGTTTGATTTCATTGAGTGTATGATTTATATTGACGTGTAGGAAGGAACTAAGGCAAGGCAAGTCCTCTGTCTTGTGTGTGCATAGAAAACCTTTAGGCGTATTTCCTTCCTAGTAAGGGTTTAAGGGGTGAACTTGCTGAGACATTGTCTCACCCCGTCATGAGATCAACATTTTCAGGTCCTTAGATGACAGATATGGAGGACCCGAAGCCCCGGAGTCTATGGAAGTGGAGACCGAAGGATTGGTGAATGTGTCTAACTAGTTGGTCATAGGATAGTTCATTTTTTGTTGAGCCAGTCTTTTGTAGACGACCTAGTATTGTATATAAACCTGTGTGTTTATAAAAGGCTTGTTTTGGTTGTGAATTGTTTCTTGCTTTTCTATCCCAAGTTGTTGCTTGTTAGGGGATTTGTTTCGCTTCCACATGTGCATTAAAATTTATCGATCACTGAGGGATGGGCACACACTCGAGAATCAGGGCGTGACATCCCCGCCAAGAGTGGTATCAAAGATGGTCGATAGTTGAAGTGATAAGGTGCGATGGGTTCTTGGGATAATTAGTAGGAATGACCTCTATTTCATGCTGATGCATGTGTTTGATAGCGGAGTGGTAAATTATTTGGTGTGGGTCACTCGAATTCTAATATGGTATTGGAATTAGAAAACAGGGTTCTATAATGATCCTATAGCATGAGTGATCAGGAGCAGAGGAGTCCTAGTAAGAGGGCAATAGCCTCTGTGACTCGGGGTAGAATGCCGATAAAGATCGGTGCCCGAGGTGGTCAAGGTAGAGCGTTGGCTCAAGCCAGCACAAGCGGATTAGTGCCATCGCAGATCGGTGGTTATGTAGCAGCACCCGGCGATCCTAGAATTGATGGGATCGTATAGGTGCTAGTGACCCTTGGGAACTTGTTAAGCCTACGAGCTCAAGACTAAGCCGCCGCTGTCATTGCCGCCGCCAATGCCGTAACCATTGTTGTTACTGCACCTGCTGAGGTCTAGCATGGAGATGTGATCTCGGAGCGAGCTGTTGCGTCAGGGTCGAGGTGCGGATCCCGTAGAGATAGTAATCAGTTAGGGAAGAGGCCAATGTCAGAAGAAATGTGCCCCATTCCACTCAACCGGAAGAGTAGGATTGGAAAGTCAGCTCCGAGTCAAAATGGCGCATGTTGCTTCTATGGAAGACGACATGGATCAATTGCGTGCCATTTTAGGACGGGTGCTTGCTCTGAGTGTGGCCAACAGGGTCACCTGGACAGAGACTGTCCTAGAAAGTAGAGGGGACCACAGCTGTGGCACCCCCGACAGGGCCCTCGATCCGCTAGGGTCGCCATAGATTACTTACATTTCCCTTGTCCTAATAACATGTTACTCTAATACCATTAAATGATAGTGGGTCCATAAATCTTGGGGATTTGTGTGTGTGTGTGTGTGTGTGTGTGTGTGTGTGTGTGTATTTTAAAACGTTCCCAACGCAGTTCATATAATGGAAGCATATTCCAATCTCCCTATCCCTTACTCCAACAAAATAATGCAATGCACACCAACTACACATCATATATAAGTTAGAGCCGAACCACTTTTATTTACATAACTATGATGGGCATCACAAGTCGGTACAACAAAAGGCCAAGGCTTTAACTAAGCTCGGCTATAACCCAAAAGAACCCGACTCTACATCATACATGTACATCAATCTATCATCCAGTGTCGGCCATCCAAAAAGTGTCAACCTCTACCAGTCACACGCTCTAATCACACCCAGCCTGGTGGCGGTGGCAACACCCCCATCATCCTCCCGTCGCAACGAACATAGATGGATAGGAACTCCTGGATTACGCGGCCATCAGGTAGACCCACATCATACATCACCAAAACACGAACACGGATAAACACCAAACCATGAACACCAACGCAGGGGTGCTCTGAGCACTCGACCTCAACATCAGACGATAAGCCATAAAATGTACCATGCGTGACAGGTGATAGAGGCATCTCTCAATCTAAAATGTTAGTCCCCAAAAAGGGTGAGTACAACCACTCAATAGTAAAGATCCATCAAACTACACAATATAACAGGCAAGACAACCACAATTTCGTGTTAAATGCACATATCATCCGTATAATCATGCTTGTATATCCACAAGATTCTTTCATTAAGGCAATTTATGTTCCATACCATATGCACATACATGCGCATGATCCATATCACTCATACAATCATATATATATTCTCATGAGATCCATTCAATGCCTTCATGATCACATTCTCAATGCCATATAGTATCAACTCAATTTCATAGGCAATTATATCCCATGCTATATGCACACACACGTGCATGATTCAATTCCCAATTTTAGTTTTCAAAAGGATCTCATATTTCTCCTAGGGACCAGTGTTTGCATCCCTCATATATCGCTCGCACCCAACCTAGCATCACGAGGCCATCCGGTACAAACCTCTGAGCATCCGGCACACACACTTTGGGCATCCCGACACTCCCGGGGCATCGTCAGCTCACACCTCCGATGGTATCATCAAGCATCACAATGTATATTCACATATATGCCTTACTTTCAACATAGCATTTGATGCGATAATGTCAAAGGTCTAAACTAGCTTTTTGATGTTACATGACATGCTAAATGTCACAACATATGCAGTACACATAACCACCCAAGATATCACATCTCCTAGAGCAATTCATTTGTTCTTGAAATAAAACAATTTTCGGACAAAACAGAATGCACTCCTTTAATTAAAATTCTGGAAAAATTAGTAAACGATCTCAATAAATTCTGAAAATTTAACATGTTATAAACAAGATCTAGAGAAAGAGGTTTCATGAAGAACACCGTGTCAAAAGAGCTTCGTACGAGTCGCTACAGTCCAGGCATTACAGCCTTAAAATCTCAAACATCACCATTGCATCTAGAACACAAGATTAAATTCTCACTGGATAATTTTATAAAATTCACGGACTCGCAAGGATTCAGACTGTCCTTACATGCAACAGCTTGATTGTTCTAGAAAGGCTACCACCATTCACTCGAATTTCAGCATTCAACATCACAACCCAAGCATTTCCAACACCCATTACACTTCACACACAACCACAACAAGCAAAATGTAGGCTAACGGACTCTACTTACCTTAAATCCAACAAAATCAAGCAAGCAACGGCGACTCGAGGACTTCGAACATAGCATGATCGACGGCGAAGTTAGGCACACGCACGGCAGGGCTGGTCTTCTTCTTCCCTCACCGGAGCACCCACGCGAACAACCCTCTCTCTCTCAGCTTTTCTCTCTTCCTCTTGGCTTCCTCTCTTTCTCTCTTTCTCTCATTCTCTCCCTTGCGCGACAACTCTCTTCCCTCACTCACTCCACCCCTCCTCTTTTCTTCCCCTTCATGATTAATAATCATTAGCTTGCATGCAAGAGCCACTTGGAGCACCCTTCACACCACTTGTCAATTTTTTCATGCAAGTTGATGGGCCTCCTTTGGGTCGGGCTTGGGCCAGCCTTTTGGTCGACCAAACGGTGGGGGCTATGGGCTGGTTTTTGGGCTGGTTCAACCTTAAGAAATCAGCCCACTCCTTCTCCAACTTTTTTCTATTGATCCCCACTTATATAAATACCTAATTACAATCTATATGGCCATAAAACTTTGTAACATAAATCAAATAAAAATCCAACTTATAAAGCGCACAGCCAAGAATAAAAATTTTCCTATCAATTCGTCCCTTAGTACAATCCTTGATCACTCATGGACATAGGTTATATTTCCAACAAAATAATTGTCCATTAAATGCTCGGCCTTGATTTATTATAATTCATTAGTCTAATGGCCATAATATAATCCAATGGCGCTTCCATCACCTATTCATGGTTCATGGTATATCGAGGAGTTGTCATGAAATTTTAGGATGCCACAACAGCAGCTGCCGCCACTGCATTGATAGAACATAACAAAGGAAGTGTGCCGCAGGACACACAATGGGGTATTTGGAATAGGCCCCTAATGTAAGTAAGGGTGTGTGCTGTCACCCGACAGGAGGTAGAGGACTCTCCAGATGTGTGCCGAGTTTGTAAAAGGAAGCATGGACCAACCTAGTGTCCCAGAATAACAGGAGCATGCTATGGTTGCGGCCAACATGGCCATCAGGTGAGGGACTATCCACGTAGGTCCAGGGGGAGCACAAGCATTGCTCCTGTAGATAAGGCACCCCTAGGATGGCGAAAATGATAGGAATGAATCGAACCATGTACTGATCCGAGGAAGAATGTTTTTGGGGTGATTTTGTCAAAGTAGCGCAACGGAATTTTGGTTAAGTATGGAGAACTTCAGTTTGTTGTAATAAATTCGTAGAAAGGAGAATCGCTGGCTAGACTTATACTTGACTAGCTTGCTTATGTTTAACTTTTTTATCATATATAAGAGATTTCACTCGAGGAGCTTTTTGTTGTAATGAATTGTTGTCGTAATGTAATACAGTTTGACCCGTTGAGGGATGAAAGTTTCGAATTTATTGGAAGTTGAGGAGGACAATCGATCCCTTTTAATCTCGTTGCTTGAGGCAACCCGTTTGTTAGATGGTGGTTGCCAAGGTTACTTAACGACTGTCATAGATACGACAGTTGAGGAGTTGAAGATCGAGGATATCGTTGTAGTGTGAGAGTTTCTAGACATGTTTATGAGAGAATGGTTAGGTTTGTCGCTAGTAAGGGAGATTGAGTTCGTGATTGAGTTAACACCCGGGACAGAGCCAATCTCTAAGGCTCCATATCGGATGTCATTGTCTGAGTTGAAGGAACTAAAAGTACAGATGCAGGAATTGTTGGATACGGTATTCATACGTCCCAGTGCATCACCTTGAGGAGCACCAGTTCTATTCATGAAGAAGAAATATAGTTCGTTGAGTTTGTGCATCGACTATTGTCAACTCAATCAGGTGATGATCAAGAACAAGTATCCATTCCCGAGAATCGACGACTTGTTTGATCAGCTACAAGGAGCGTCGATATTTTCTAAGATCAACTTGAGGACAGAGTATCATCAGCTGAGGATAAAAAAGGAGGACATGCGGAAGTCAGCGTTTTGTACTGGATATGGCCATTTTGAGTTCACTGTAATGCCATTTGGTTTGACGAATGTCCTAGCTGCTTTCATGAATCTGATGAAACGAGTGTTCAAAAAATATCTAGATCAGTTCGTGATCGTGTTCATCGACGATATCCTTGTGTATTCGAGAAGTGCTAAGGGGCAAGAAAGACAGTTAAGGATAGTGCTTCAGACTCTGTGAGATCACGAGTTGTATGCTAAGTTCAGTAAGTGTGAGTTTTGGTTAACTCGTATGGCGTTCTTAGGTCACGTGATTTTAGGCGAAGGAATCTCCGTGGACCCAGCCAAGATAGAAGCAATTATCATCTAGCCAAGACCGACTACTGTGATAGAGTTTAGAAGCTTCTTTGGTTTAACAGGGTACTACAGAAGGTTTGTGGAAGGGTTACCAGTGTTAGCGTCACCATTAACTCGACTAGTGAAGAAGGAAGAGAAGTTTGTGTGGACAGACAAGTGCGAGCGTAGTTTCCGAGAGCTTAAGCAAAAACGAACTACCGCACATGTGCTGACCATTCCATATGATCCTGGAGAGTACGGGATCTGTAGTGATGCATCGTTTAGAGGATTGGGTTGCGCACTGATGCAACATGGTAGGGTTGTTGCATACGCGTCCCGCTAGTTGAAACCTCACGAGCTGAATTACCTAACGCACGACTTAGAACATGCATCAATTATTTTCACTCTGAAGATTTGGAGACATTATTTGTGTGGAGAAAGATTCCAAATCTTCACTGACCATCAAAGTCTCAAGTACTTATTCTCTCAGAAAGAGTTGAATATGAGACAGTGCCGCTGGATAGAACTTCTGAAGGACTACGATTGTGATATTTTGTACCACGCTGGAAAGGCGAACAAGGTCCCAGATGCGCTGAATCAGAAGTCTTTAGTCGCATATATGATGGTCAAGGAATGGACTTTACTAGAAAGAGCTTGAGATTCGATTTTCAAATTCGAGGTAGGCCACCTTTCAAATCTTATGGTCACCCTCAGAATTGAGCCAGAGGTGCAAATCAAAATCACACTTCAATGGATAGACCCAGAGATTTAGAAGATCCTGCAAGAGGATACCGATAAGAGAAAGACTGACTTTAAGATTTCTAAAGATAAAACCCTAAGGTTCCGAGGATGATTGTGTGTACCTAACAATGCAGCGTTCAAGGAAGAGGTTTTGTCTTAAGCTCATTGTAACAGTTACAACATTCATCTCAGTGGTACGAAAATGTACCAGAATACGCATCAACACTATTGGTGGTCCGGTATGAAGGTGGACAATGCCAAGCATGTCGCCAAGTGTCTGACGTGTCAGCAAGCGAAGGCACAGCATTGTAAGCCGGGAGGACTTCTACAACCTCTCAAGATTCCTAAGTGGAAATGGGAGCACATCACGATAGATTTTGTGACAGGCTTACCAAGGAGTCAAAGGGCTAATGATTCCATTTGGGTAACGGTCGACAAACTGATGAAGTCGGCTCACTTCATGACAGTATGAAAGGATTTTGATTTGGATAGGCATGCAGAGTTGTACGTGCATCAGATAGTTCGTCTACATGGAGTGCCGGTGACGATTACTTCAAACCAAGACCCGAGGTTCACAGCTGCCTTCTAGAAGTGTTTGTAGACTGCCTTAGAGAGGAAGTTGTAGTACAATCAGCTTATCATCCTCAAATGGATGGCCAATCTAAGGGGAAAATTCAAACCCTCGAAGACATGCTGCGAGCTTGTGTTTAGAATTTCAAGGGAAGCTAGGAGGATTAGCTTCATCTTGTCGAGTTTGCCTACAACAACAGCTACCAGTAGAGCATTCAAATGGCTCCTTTTGAGCGTTGTATGGCAGAGTGTGCAAAACTGTGGCATCCCTCGACGGCCCCGGATCCGATTAGGGTCGCTACAGTTCGCTTACCATTCACTTTTCCTAATAACATGTCACTCTGATACCATTTCAATTGCAGTGGGTCCATACAACCTGGGGGTTTACATCTTTTAGATCGGTCCCTTGCACAATTTATATACGGAAGCACATCCAACAACTCCCTTCCCTATATTTAGAAAACGATGCACACCAACTAAACGTTTATAGGTAAAAGCCGTACACTTTTATTCACTTAAACCATATGGACATCATTTATCGGTACATCAAAATGCCATAGTTTTCTATACTAGGCTATACTTCAAAAGATGACCGACTTCTCCTCCCACAATAGTATGCTTAAGGTTCATCAACTAGTGTCGGCGTCCAAAAGTTCCCTCATTTGCTATCCTCCTCCTCGTGGTCATATCCAACCGCTCAATCCATCTACTGATCTGAAATATTATTCCCCAAAAGGGGTGAATACAGCCACTCAGCAGGTAAAGGACCAATAAACCACTCAATGCATCATGCCACACAATCATCACAATCATAGCATCACATGTCATTAAGGCATCCATGCACAACTTACCTCGGTATCATGCACATGTCATCATACCTCATGTACATACATCATCATCATATCACACGTACCATCATCATGTCATGCATATATCATCATGCATAATTCAATTTCAATTTCATTTTGGACCGCCGCATTTCTCTTTCTCGAGACCAATGTTTGCATCCCACATGTATCCAAGATACAATCAGACATCCGGCTCCCCCACTCTCCGGGCATCTCGTACCCCAATTGGCATCATGAGGACCCTCCGACATTAAGCCATTCAAGACCATCGGGCAACCGGCCGTACCCTTCTAGCCAGGCATCTCGCACCCAAACTGGCATCGCGAGGTATCCCTCGGCATAATACCTGCCGAGCTTCCGGCTTCCCCACTCTCCGGGCATCTCGATACCTCTCGGTACTCCCGAGGACCCTCCGGTATCCGGTCATTCATGGCCATCGGGCAACTGGCCGTACCCTTCTAGCCAGGCATCTCGACACTCCCGGGGCATCGTCAGCTCGCACCTCCGACGGCCTTCTCATTTATCTCAATTCTCATCTTCAATTATAGTTCAATTTTAACATGGCATGTGATGTGATGGCAATCAAGATCATATTCATCCTTTGAATTCATACATGCATCTCAAATCATTATCATACATGCAGCAAGACACAATCATCCATAACAATACAATTCATGGAGTCCATGCAATTTAAAATAGTCCATATTTCATGCCTTTTCAAAGTTTACAAACTTCCAGCATGTACCATTTTAGAAAACCTTTAAATTAAATATCCATATGCATCTCAAAAATCATGAAATCAAGACATGCGATAGACAAGTCAATAAGATAACAATTTCATCAAAAGCACATGCCCAATAGAGTTCCACACAAGAAGACATAATTCACACAAACACAGCATGCAATTTTGGATAGAAACAGAATGTACAGTTTTTGAAATAATTCGATTAAAATACCCCAACGACCTCCAAAAATTATGAAAATTTACCAGGTTATAGTTAACACACTAAAGTAGATTTTTTATGAAGACATCTAGGCCATATTCGTTTTAGATAATTTTCTATAGTCATCCGAAGCTTCTGGTTCTAGCACCGAAACGTCCAGTGTAGTTATCTCTGAAATATCGAGTTTTCACCCACTTATTCTTCTTCGTTTCCTCTGAAATTTGGATATGTTTTACTTCAAGAGGCCCCCTACAACTTTCATTAGGGATCTAAGTCAAATTTCCAAAGAATAGTCACCATATGGGTCCATGAAGTCTCGGGTGTCTAGTACCGTGTCTCCAGATTTACCGTCTTCAAGAGTAAGTCGATTCACTAGGCTACACTTGCTCATTTTACTTAAAATTTGAGTATGTTAATCTTTAAGATGTTCTATACAAGTTTCATGCAGAAGTCAAAGAGAGATTCTTGGTAAAAATCGACATGCAACCTACAAAACTACCAAGAGGTCAGCAAAATAGTTCCAGATCTAGTGTCTTCGTAGGATGAGGGTTTGACCCCTTAAATCTCAACCATTTTGTCCCAAATTTTAGTATGTTGTATTTTAAGATGTTGGATACAACTTTCATGAAGGAATAAAAGTAAAAATCCAACTCGAAACATGCATGCAAGCCTCCACAAGATTCTGGGTCGGGCGGTTCACACGAAATCAGCAAGCATATTCAAGAAGAAGTCACATTCTAGCTTCGGTTTTGCCTACCCTAACATCCGAGATCTACCACCAACAAATCACACATGCAAGACACACATGCAAGAGTGGAAATCGATCCCAACTTGCCTCTAAGACCAAGTGGATGACAGCAAAAGGGATGGCACACCGGCGACGGACGGATGGCGTGCGGGCGGCGACGGGCGAGCTCCTCCTCCTCCTCGGTTCCTCTCTCTCTCGCAACTCCCTCTCTCTCCTTTTGGCTTGGCCGAATACCACTAACCGGCCACTCTCTCTCTCTCTTTCCCTTTTATTTCCCCAAAACTCCATCATTAGCAATGATTATTTGCCTCTCCACAAGCCAAGGCATGATCTACACTTGGCAATTTGAGAGAGACACATGGCCTTCTCCATGCAAGGATGGGCCTCATTCTCGGCTGGGCTTTGGGCCAGCAAATGGGCCGGTCGACAGCCCCTCCTTGGCCCTAATGGGCCGGCCATTTGGCCCTCCAAAATCCATGCTCTTGGGCCTAAGGCCCAACCTAATTCAAATCAATTTTAACCTCCTTTTTAAATACTAATTAAATCTTATTAAACTAAAGTACTATAGGGTAAAATTAAATAACTAAACACTTAGAATTACAAACCTATGGATTCTAATTCACGACGCACATGGCCAAAGATAAGTCATCCTCTTCCAAGATCTATCCATTTAAACTCGGCCATAGATTTCAATACAAGACATTAATTGGAGCACCCCTAATGGCTAGCAAAGAATTTCAGGATGCCACAAAAACACCAGTGTGTTGGGATGAGGATGGAGAACGAAAGATCACAGGCCTAGAGTTAGTCCAGCAGTCAGTGGATGTAGTTGCCATCATCAGAGACAGATTGAAGACTACTTAGAGCCACCTGAAAAGCTACGCTGATAAGTGTTGAAGGCCATTGGAATTTCAAGTTGGTGATCACGTTTTTCTGAATGTGTCACCAATGAGAGATACTTCACAATTCGGCAAGAAGGGAAAGCTGAGTCCAAGGTACGTAGGTCCCTTTTAGATTCTAGAAAGAATTGGGATCCTAGCGTATCGTCTTGCATTACCGCCGAGATTAAAGCAAGGGCATGATGTCTTTCACGTGTCAATATTGAGGAAGTATGAGCCTGACCCAACCCACGTGCTGAATTTTAAGGATTTAAATGTGGACGATAGAGTGTCGTATGTGGAAAACCCGATTCAAATTGTTGATTGGAAAGAACAAGTTCTACGTACCAAGGCTATCACGTTGGTCAAAGTGGTCTGGCAAAACCATGGCACTGAAGGAGCAACCTTGGAAAGTGAAGATTCGATGAGACGACTATACCCCCACCATTTTGTTTAAACATTTGTAATGGTTTAAATTTTGAGAATGAAATTTTTATAAGAGGGAAAGAATTGTGACATCTTGAATTTTAATTTTGTTTTCAATTGAATAAGTTGGGCATTTCATCAACGAGCCTATAGTTTTATTCTCCAAGCTGATCACTCACGAGATAACTAGTCTATCAGGTGAAGCCGTTAAGGAATCTAAACGTAATAGAGTTGAGAATTTGACCAAGAATCGACTGTTCGACCATGCTAGCTTGCAAGGACCATTACGGCACTGTTAGAATCGATAAAAAATCAAATATAGGTCGACTCAATTGAGATGTGTGATTAGAGGGTGGGTGATTCCACTTGATTGTAATATTTTTGTCGATCGGTACTAGACCGATTTTCTATCGTCTTGAGTACCTTGTGTCCATATTCGAAACCTCAAGATTTTCATGACAACCAAGAGTTGCCAATGGGTCGAAGATGTACATTGTAGATCTAAAATGATCTACCATAGGTCAATTGTACTAAAAATTCCTAAAAGCTACCAGGTAGATTAGGACACGCTAAAATCGTGCCATATTGAAATTAACTACGAATTTAAACTTGATTTCAAAATTGAAAATTTTGTCATGTCACAAGTCATTTTAGAAATGTCGACTCATTCTTAGAAGATTTTTCTCGCAAACCAAGATTTTTGTGGAAAATTAAAGTTCAGCTGTTTTGATTGGGAAAGTTCAGGGGACCCTTTTTTAGTGCACCCAAGGCCATCAAGTTGGTTCAATTGATCATGAAAAATCATGGATTAAGAGTGGATACCTTGGCTGAATTTTGGGGCACCAATTGAAGTCTATTTGAAGTGGGAGTGAAGGGATTTGAGGGATTAATGTGCCAAATTCGTAGCCAAGGGGGGGGGAACAACATTTTGGACTCTTTGCAAGCTTGTTGAGGAAGATTTGGGAGAGAGAAAGTGGCTGTGGATGGATGAGTATAGTGGGGGCAAGCAATGAGTGTTTTGCCAAGTGTTGAAGGCTTAAGAGGCCCTTGGGGTCCCCCTTGCTTCAGCAGCCTTCTTCTTCCTCTATGCCCCTCCTTTCTCCATTGTCGTGGTCCTTTGAGAGCTCAAGAGAACCAGAGAAGCCGCTAGCTCCTTCCCTTTGCCCGTCGCACACCCGCCGAGCCACCGGACCACCACCACTCACGCATGCTTGCTTGTCGCGCGCCGTCGCTACAGCCGCGAGCTCCACCAGTGTCCAAGCCCTCCTGTTCGCATTCCCTGCCATCCCAAGCCTCCCTGGTCACCGTTGAGGTCGCCTGAGCCGTCGCCACTGCTGTCCAGTCCCCCGAGCAGCCTGCCTGGTCCGCCTAGCTCGCTGGTCCCTTGCGCACGCCGTCCGCTTGTCCCACTGTCCCGAGCCATCATCCACTTCTGTTCGCCAATCCAGCAGGTCATCAGACCACCTCAGGCCGCCGTCGACCCTAGTCCAGCCGCCATCAGTCTCCGCTGTTGTCCGCCTAGGCTGCAACTGCCTCCCCCAGCCCGTCCTTGCCATTGTAGCCGCTAGTTCCTGTTGTTAGTTCAGCAAGCTGAAGCCAAAGACCAACAAGGGTCTTGGACTTCATGGCCCATTTTAGGTCCCTTCTGATCTTTGGTTGGTGTCGCCGTAGGCTCGAGTCTCGCTCTCCTTGGCATTGTTGTCGTCGTGGACTCACCGGCTCGCAAATCCGGTGAGTTTACTCACTAAACTTTGCTTGGGGAGTTAATTATGCGTAAGGGATGTTTAGACTAGGCTAAGCATGTTTAGGTGGTTAGATTAGCTTAGTTAAATGTTAATTATATTAGATGAATGATTAGTTTAGTGGATTGATTAATTAGTCTAATTATGCAATTAGATTAGTGTAATCTTAAGTAAACATTTAATTAATTATTTTATTTACTTATTTATTTATTGATTTATTTATATTATTTTATATTTATTTAATTTAATTTTCTGAATTTAATTAATTAATTATTTAATATTTTCCGGAAATTATACCGGAGAGCCACTCATTAGAATTTCATCTATCGATGGTAGTGTGGTTAGTTTATGCAATTGATCACTAAATTGTGAAATTGAATGGTAATTGTAATTTTGGCATTTACCCCAAAATTGAGTAATTTCAGTTTTTAAACAAGAACTACCAAGCATAAGTTTACAATGCCAAGATACTATATTAAATAGTGGGATTTTGTAAAAGAAAATTATAGCATTTTGGCTCGGGTCGATCGTTTACCCATACACGATTATTTTTATCGGGTATTGTTAACACGACAGAATAAGGCCAACTTCGGTATTTAATTGAGGATTTGGTGTGCAAAGCACAAGAGACTTGGCCGAGATTGGTATATTATGTGTTAGCTTTGGTGAGCAATATTAATAAATATCAGCTTCAGTGAGCAAAATATATAGATATCTAGCAGCTTCGGTGAGTAATATAGATATATAGCAGCTTTGGTGAGCATTATTATATATCTATCAGCTTTGGTGAGCTATACCATCTATTTCAGCTTAGGTGAGCAGTGTTCGAATCGATCGAATTTTATATATGGTATTGATGGATTGAATCGAGTGGATCGATTGATGAATGATTGGATTTGGTTTGATTTGATTGAGTATATGATTTATACTGACGTGCAGGAAGAAATTGAGGTATGGTAAGTCATCTATCTTGTGTGTGCATAGATGGCCTTTAGGCATATTTCCTTCCTATTCGGAGTTTAGGGGGTGAAATTGCTGAGAAATTGTCTCACCCCGTCATGGGCTCAACATTTTCAGGTCCTTAGATGACAAATGTGGAGGATCTGAAGCCCTAGAGTTTGTGGAAGTGGAGACCGAAGGATCGGCGAACGTGTTTGACTAGTTGGTCATAGGACAGTTCCCTTTTTGTTGTGAATTGTTTCCTGTTTTTCTATCCTAAGTTGTTGGTTGTCAGGGGATTTGTTTTGCTTCCGCATGCGCATTAAAATGAATGGGTTGACGACGCATCGTGAGATGACACAAAATTCATCGACCACCGAGGGATGGGCACACGCTCGAGGATCGGGGTGTGACATCCCCGCTCGGAGAATCCAAAGCTATAGCTAAACTAAGCTAGGCTAAAATAACTTAAAGGATAAGATAAATTGTTTTTGTGTGTTGTTCAGGGGGCTTTTTTTTTTGGATTGTCTGCGGTATTTATAAGTCAATTTGGTAACCGTCAGTGGTCGGTTGATTCCTCCTTGAAAGTTCCTCCACATTCTTTGCTTGACCGCTTTATCCATAACTTGTTATCTTCTTACTTGTTCAACTATGCACACATGACTTGGCCAGCAAGTATTAACCGCTCCTTTAATTTTTGTGCACCCTTTTAAACATCAACCATTCTAGCCTAAATTTTGACGTCAATTCCATCTGAATTTTATGTCTTCAATACCATCTCTTGGCCTAGACACGTGACAATCAATTGCTTTACTATTGAATCACGTATCTCCATTTGTAGGCCCATCGAAATCTAGCCCAAGGACTTTTGAAATCCTTGGCTATTCTTTGTTTTCATGACTAACATGGGTTGGATTGATGTTAATCACAGCCCGCACATGATAGCCATGACAATTTTGAATGTCTATATCCCTTGTGACTAGCACATGACAATAACAGTAATTTTGAGTGTCAACAGCTACAATGTGCAGAGGAGTCTCAGTATGATTTCCAGTCATGATTTTGTCAAGAAGCAGCTTATCTTTTGCGAGCAACTCAAGTAAAGTAGGCACGCTTTCTCTCACAGCGGCTTTGGAGAGCTTAGACTCCATTTTTGGATTTCTAGGAAGAGAGTTTCGAAATCCTCACTCCTCCATTCGCAAATTTGAATATACATTATCCCAATCAAGTGAACCTTCGCAGTACGCTTGACGAAGACCAAAAAATGTTTGATAGATCTTTCTCAACAGCAATTAATTGGCCCAGTTCGCGCAAATGTCCAAGGATGTCAGAAAAGGTGATGATTCTTGGAGCCATATCGAGGGTAAGTGGGGATTCGCCTGTCGGCCATTTTCTGACGAGTTTCGTCTCCATCTGGTCCTTAGATAGGTCAAGTTAACACATGTAACACATGCCTCAAACCTCTATTCATGAAAACTGTTGTGGACATAAATTACTTTCAATGGACATGAATTTCATCGAAGTGTGAGAAACAGTTTTTGCACCAACATTCGATCAAATGGAATGAGCCAGTCTCCTAGGCACTTTTAGAGAAATTATTCCTCTGTATGGATATATTAAAAATATTAAATGTGCGTGTGAATTATATTAAAGAAGTTTTACATTGAAAAATTGATGTGGAGTGGAACAGTTAATATATCATAGACTCTTGACATATAAACAAAGTGTCATAGTCCCCAAGGCCTTCACATGATGTTAGACATGATTGGCTAAGATTAGTGACAATAATTTTCTACAATACTTTCACCAACCAATAAGAGATATGTCAACATCATTCTTCTCCTTTTCTTTTGAATATGGACGTGTGTGAACGCATGACCTTGACCTACATAGATCAAATGCAAACAGTATCACCACGAAATGGCCCCCAATTGTATCCCTTGATTCCCTAAAAGCAGCATGTCAGCTTCAAAGACTTCCATTATAGCCTTACTTGAGACTGCACATTACCTGATTCTTTAGGAGGATTATTCAACTTTATAAGTTGTCTCGGGAAGATGCTTGAAATGAGCAATAGTGTCATAAGTGCATTTGCGATTAGTCTTCCTACCAAAATAATCGCAAATGATTTAGAGCTAACAAAAAAAATAAGCACAATGAGCAATCAACATTCTTGCTCCACATTTCATTGCCCATTTCTATTCGAAAACCAGTTAACATTTGAAGGTATGATCAGCAAAAAGAAATGTTCATAAATTGGAGAAGGGAAAGATAATTTATGAACAGCAAGATAACCTGGGGATGTTGTCACTAGCAATTATCCAGCATTATAATAATTTTCTTCTATTAGTCAAAATTGGTAGTTGATTATTTTGTATTATTCCATTATTAGTAATAGCTTACTTTTATATTTCGTAACTCGACAATGGAATTACTAAATAATCGTCCTAAGGATAATTCTCCTCAACTAGTCATAACTTGTAGTTCCTATCCTTAATAATTATACCTCCAGCAATTGTAATCTGCCTGAAATCATCACGATCTCAATCGCATGTCTAATTAGTACTTTCCCCTCTGTGTGGTAATTGAGCTAATACAGTTTGAAACAAGAATTTCGTATCACCGAGCAATAAACTATTATGATAGTAAGGTACTTGAAATTGTCATAAGAGGCTTGACATCAATCATCATAAATAGTAAATTACCTCAAGTAAGCGTGGGCTCGAAAGGTCTTAATGACCATAACTTTTATTGAGAAATCTAAGCAACCTAAAGTTTACTTTTATATTTCCCTATTATTGGTAAATCTACATAAATAATCCTTCATATTCGTAATCAATGGGTCCTATCCGTATGTAATAATCCTTTTGACTGTCATGAATTTCCGTAATTAATCTTAAAATTTGCAATTCCACCGGAACAGACTTCCTTAATTGTCAATAAATTACCGCTTTAACTTGTTCAGGTTACTCTATATAAAATTGATCCCATGGCTGAGATTTTTGGACTTTAAATCCAGTAAGTCATTCTGTTTTTTTTTTTTTTTTTGACTGCCACAAATCAAATCAAATAAAACAGCCATCCATTATACATCTAAATTCAAACTTTTACATAAATTCAACACACTTAGAACATTCATTGTTTTCACAAACACATGCCATACTCTTATGCATCGTAGCTAAGTTGTCTAATCGGCACACTGAACAACACATACACTGTATAGCATCCGCTCTTTTATGCCCATAGGGCTCAGGGCGTTGCTGCTGGACTAAATACTTTTGCAATCATATGTGCTACTTGGCAGATGCATCCTCCAACCTTGCGCACCAATTTCACGATTAAACGAATAAAGTGGCACAGGAAAAGAATAGCCATCAATCCAATCCATGCAAACACTACACATCCACTTGCAATACTGGAAGACTCCTGTTCATCTATGGAGATGGCATAAGTTGCTGCCGCAAAGGTTATCGCAACCCACATAGTCACCATTACAAGCCACGTGGTGATCCGATGCCGCTTTAGAGGAAGACCACTTATGAAGAGCATCATGATGCTAAGCGATGCGATGAAGCTTATCGTGTTACAAAATAAGAAAACCTGGTACATTCCCCAGTCCTTAAATGCCATTACAGATTCACCCGCATAATTTGTTGGACTGCTTGCATAGTGTTTTAAACTCTTTGCATCATCTGAGTCCCCTTCCCAAAGGCCGCCAGGTGGGGTAATACCGGCTTGGTATGTCATGGTAGCTAGCAATGTCGCTACCACCATTAGCGTCTTCTGCATATTGTTTTGCCACTTTCTCTTTCTTTCCTCGCTTTCACTTTGTGCTAATAGGTTTCTTTCCTCGCTTTCACTTTGTGCTAATAGGTTTCTTTCCTCCCTTTTACTTTGTGCTAATAGGTCGAGTGCTGTGAAACCTTTGGAGTTCTTCATGTTTGGCATAACTCCTTTATTAGTCAGGAAGAGCATAGTCTGAAAAGGAGTAACACCAGAATGTACCAATTGGGGTCAAATTTGAACTAGACAAGCCCATGTTACATACTTTTCATGATTAACTTTGCTACTAACGTTTTTCAGTCTTCTAGTCTTTATGACTATTATTTGATGACTTCATAAAGGGGTACTCATAGATAAAATTAGTAGCAAAATAACGTGAAGTGTAAAGTTGTAGTTTATTATATGGACCAATAATTTCCTTCTTTTTTAAATATCATAACCTACCATGATTTATAAATGGATATCTTTTAGCTTCTGAATATTTCTAGGACACTCACATATCTTAGAACCACCCTTTTTTACTAATAAGCTCTCTAAATTTGACCATTGCAGAGGTTTGGTTGTATGAACGTACCTTAAAATCTCCATCTGCACCAGCCAAATGCAAAATCGTGTTGCCATGTCCATCCGTCGAGTTGATGAGATCTACGCCTAAGATATCTATCAAAAGTCTCAAAGCATCTAGTCTATTATAAGTCACGCATAAATGCATAATTGTCTGGCCATTTTCCGCAGCACAACGAGCTGCATCAGGTCTCACTCGAACTAAGTATTCCAACACATCCACATGGCCTTTAATGGCCGCAATATGAAGAGGGTTTCTTTTATTTTTGTCACAAAAAAAACATAAATCAGGGTCGACTCTTAACAAGCTTACCACTATGTTAAGGTGCCCTTTTGTGGATGCGAGATGAAGAGGGGTCGATCCCTGAGAATCTTTCTCTTTTGCCAGCTCGGCCTTTCGAGCTAGGACCTCTTCCACGAAATCCAAGTGTCCGAGCATAGCTGCAATGTGCAAAGGAGTCTCAATGTGATTCCCAGGCACGATTCTATCAAGAAGCAGCTTATCTTTTGCGAGCAATTCAAGCAAAGAAGGCACATTCCCTTTCACAGCAGCTATGTGGAGGTCGGACGCCATGTTTGGATATCTAAAAAGAGAGTTTCGGAATACTCATTCCTCCATTTGGAAACTGGGATATATACTGTCACGGCCAAGTCACCTTCACACTAGGGCTTGACGAAGACCGAAAAGTAATTGGTCGATCCATCTCATCGGCAATTATTTGTCTCAGTTCGTGGAAATGTCCTACCATGTCAAAAAAGCTGACGATTACTGGAGCCTATCGTGGGTGGGCAGGGTTTCGCCTGTCGGCCAATTTCTGCCTCCTCTCCATTTGGTCCTGTATAGGTCATGTTCGCACACGTAGGTGTCCCTTTCGAGCCATGATATCCTTTGAAGATGTAAAGCAGACACACTCTATTCATGCAAATTGTTCTAAACAGGAATTACTCTTAAAGGACATGTATTTCATCGATTTATCAGAAATTGTTTTTGCGATAATAATCGATCAATCAGCATGAATTGTGACATAAGAACTTTAACAGAAATTATTCTGCCATATTGGTGTGTGAGGAAGACAGAAAAAAAAAAGGCCATAGTATCCTTAGCACATTTCAAGTCGGCCTTCTCAACACGGTAATCCCAAGTGATTTTGAGCTCGCAAATAGTTTAAGCTCAATGTGGAGGCATCAGCCTTGCTATACCTCCAAAATTCTGCCAAAGAGAGTTTTATCTTCTATGTCTTCCCTTAAAAATTTCCGACATTGAAGGACCATAACTTCCTGATTGATTTTATCAGTCACGAAAGTCCTCAATGGTACTAGACAGGGAAATGAATCACATAGAATGTATTGCCCTGCGTCAATAGCAATGGTTTTCTCATTTAAATGAAGAAGCCTCAGATGACGGTATACACAAATGCTTGGACAGATGTCACTTATGGCTCTATGTGTAACAATCCGGTCCGATGAGGGCAGGGTGTAATCGAGGGCCAGAGGGTTCAGACAAGAAGCAGCTTCTTGTTGCGACCTGACCTCTTCAAGGTGCAGGGAATAGGAGGCCGAATTTAGGGGTTTTTGGCTATTAGAGCTCCCTCACGGTACATACTCTAAAAGATATCATCACCTCATCTTTTAAGATCAACCACATGAGTTTGCTCGATCACAGTTGTGAAGTCTTCGAAGTTCCTACCTCGTGTGTGCCATGACTCTGCCTACATGCCACGGTATATCTTGATCGACAATTTAAAGTTCCAAAGGAAACCGGACATAAATTTGAGTTTAGGGGTATTTCGACCACGATAGCGCTCTCAAGATGGACATCCTCTAAAGATGGAATCACTAAGTTAGGAGTCACCACTAGCCTCATTTTTGGAAGTCGACTAGAATTCCTAATCCGCGGTCGGGTGTGGTCCATTGATATCTATGCAACCAGAAATTCCAAGGTTCGAGGACTCGGATTACATTAGTTTGTCGTGTTTCCTCACAGCAGGTTCGACGGCTATCTGATTTTCCCCTGTAATAGCTATGGGTGAGCCTACCACCTGTTAGGCGCCATAATTAGGATGCAATATCGGATTCACATTACAACATCCTCGATTCCGACCTCATATGGATTGGTCATAAGATCCTGGATGGATCAATCGTGGAGGCAAGATGAAGAGGGGTCGATCCCTCAGAATCTTTCTCTTTTGCCAGCTCGGCCTTTCGAGCTAGGACCTCTTCCACAAAACCCAAGTGTCCGAGCATAGCTGCAATGTGCAAAAGAAGTCTCAATGTGATTCCCAGGCACGATTCTATCGAGAAGCAGCCTATCTTTCGCAAGCAATTCAAGCAAAGAAGGCACATTCCCTTTCACAGAGGCTATGTGGAGGTCGGACGCCATGTTTGGATATCTAAAACGAGAGTTTCGGAATTTCATCTCTAAAACGAGAGTTTCGGAATACTCATTCCTCCATTTGGAAACTGGGATCTATACTGTCACGGCCAAGTCACCTTCACACTAGGGCTTGACGAAGACCGAAAAATAATTGGTCGATCAATCTCATCGGCAATTATTTGTCTCAGTTCGAGCAAATGTCCTACCATGTCAAAAAAGTTGACGATTACAGGAGCCTATCGTGGGTGGGTAGGGTTTCGTCTGTCGGCCAATTTCTGCCTCCTCTCCATTTGGTCCTGTATAGGTCATGTTCCCACACGTACGTGTCCCATTCGAGCCATGATATCCTTTGATCATGTAAACCAGAGACACCCTATTCATGCAAATTATTGTAAACGGGGAATTACACCGGAAGGACATGAATTTCATCGATTTATCTGTAATTATCTTTGCGATAATGCTCGATCAATCAGAATGAATCGTGACCTAGGAACTTTAACAGAAATTATTCTAGTATATGGGTGTGTTAGGAAGACAGGAACAGAAAAAAGCCATAGTATCCTTAGCACATTTGAAGTCGGCCTTCTCAACATGGTAATCCCAAGTGATTTCGAGCTTGCAAATAGTTTAAGCTCAATGTGGAGGCATCAGCCTTGCTATACCTCCGAAATTCCGCCAAAGAGAGTTGATCTTCTATTTCTTCCCTTAAAAATTTCGGAGATTTTTTTTTTCGAACGGAAACCCTCATAGGAAAAGGCCTTACATCCCGCGGCTAGAGCATCCACGCATAATAAGTTCAAGAGACCGGGGGGGGGGGGAATTAAGGGCCCAATTACAAATCAAAGATGAGTGATTATGGGCCTTACAAGTCCAGTCAGCAACAGAATTCGCCTCTCTTCAGCAAAACCCTAGCGTGAGGTTGGGAAATAGGGTTAGAAGGAAAGCTGCTTCGGCGAATAGAGAATGATCTGTCCATGGCGGCTATGAGTGGCTATTCAGAGTTTTGACCAGAGTAAGGTTATCTGATTCAACGACGATTGTTGCTGATTGGAGTCCTTGGTGCAGAAGATGCCGAAGCGATAATGAGAGAGCTTGAATCTCAACCTGAAGAGCAGAGACAGCTGCTACCCCTACAGAAAAACCATCGGTCAGCCGGCCTTGATGATCCCGGCAAATACAAGCTATCGATGCTTTGTTGCTGCCTTGATGAAATGATCCGTCTATATTGACTTTCAATACCTCAAGATCTGGAGGACGCCATAGATGGGATCGATTTGTGACGAAACTGTTCTGGTGCAGGTTTGAGGCTGAAGATGATCGGTCCGCTTGAGCGCCAGTTAGAGTTGCTTCTACAACTTGGTATGATTTGGGATAAGTACCTCGGAAGACGAAGGCATTCCGAGCACGCCAGATCTGCCACAATATGTGAGAAATAAAGGCCAGCCGAGGTAAACGATTTCCTATCCCAACCGTTGAAGCGATCCATGAATCCATACGGTTGATATTAATGGGAAGGATTGAAATCCGAATCTGGGGATGATTCCACACCTGTCGAGTCCACGAGCAGAGTAATAGTAAGTGCTCTAAAGTTTCTGGGGTCTTTCTTTTACACAACGTGCAGCAGGGACTATCTAATATATGTCGTCGATGCAGGTTCTCTCTCGTTGCCAAGGCATCATTGCAGATGGACCAAAGAAATACTCGGATTTTGGGAGCGGCAGGCATTTTCCAGATAGAGCGCCATAACCAGGTAGGAGTTTGGTGTGATGTTGATGCAGATGAGGTTGTGATGGCCGATTGAGTGTGAATGAGTGCATGATATGCAGATTTCACCGTAAATATGCCTTGCTTGGTTGCTATCCATATGAGTGTATCTGTGGTAAAGTGAGGTCTGAGTTGAATGTCTGTTATCTGTTGAATAATTGGCATATCAAAAAATCTGGATAACAAATCAATTCTCCATGAACTGGCAGTTTGATCAATAAGATCAGCTACTAGAGTAGGTTCTTCAGGGGCTTTAGGTCCAGCTGGAATTCCCATAGGAAGCCATCTGTCTTCTCTTATTTTAATGCTTGATCCATCTCCCACAGACCAACTAATATGAGGTGATATTGCATCCCTGCCACATAATAAGCTTTGCCAGCCCCATGAGGGGCGAGAACCCTTGTTTGCTTTTAAAAAAGTGGAAGAATGGAAATATAATCCCCTAAAAAGCTTACTCCACAAAGATGATGGCTGATTCAGTAGACGCCATGCTTGCTTACCGAGCATGGCGAGATTAAAACTCACTAAATCCCTGAATCCTAATCCACCAAGGTCTTTTCGGTTCTGTAGATGATTCCAGCTTTACCAATGCACTCCAGATCTGCTTGCGTCATTACTCCACCAGAATTTAGCCATTCTTTTCTCAATAACTCTATATAAGGATATAGGGATCTTGAACACAGACATTGCATACTGAGGGATAGATTGAATAACCGCCTTTAAAAGAACTTCTTTCCCCCCCTTAGATATAAGCTTCTCCTTCCATCCTTCTAGTTTGGATTGAACTCTACTCAGCAACCAAGAAAACATATCTCTTTTAGATCTTCCCCAATCAGTAGGTATCCCTAGGTACTTCCCACAACGTTGTAAAACTGGTACCCGTAATGCAGCAGCTAAATTTTCCTGAAGAGCAATATGACAAGAGGAACTAAAGAAAATTCCAGATTTATTACGATTGATTGTTTGTCCTGATGCTAAGCAATATTGATTTAGAATGTTAGAGAGGTGCTGACACTCCAAGAGGGTACCATCCAGAAAAACACAGCATCATCGGCGAAAAAAAGATGTGATAGAGCAGGACACCATTGGTTCAACTTTATCCTTTTGAGAGAGCCCATATTCATGGCATTTCTAATTAGGATGGATAAGAGGTTTGCAATGATAATAAACAAGTAAGGAGATAAGGGATCTCCCTGCCTCAGCCCACGAGATGGTTGGAATCTTGGTAAAAACTCCCCATTCATTTTAATAGAGAAATAAGGCGTTGAGATACACTGCATAATTAGATGGACCCAATGCGAATGAAATCCCAATCGAAGTAAATAATCTCGGAGAAAGTCCCACTCTACACGGTCATAAGCTTTCTACATGTCTACCTTTAGAATGGCTTTAAAATGACGCTTCCGTTGCCTTGTTTTGAGCTGGTGAATGAGTTCCTGTACTATTAGAACATTATCCTGAATCTGTCTGCCAGCAACAAAAGCGCTCTGTTCTTCGGTGATCAGTAGAGGCAGCAGAGGTTTCAATCAATTAGCAAGCACTTTAGCGAAAATTTTGTAGACATAGTTGCATAGGCTAATAGGGCGGTACTAATCTAAGCATTCCGGGTTAGGAGTTTTGGGAATCAGGGTTATAGCTGTACTGTTTAGGGATGGGGGTAGTGTGCCGTTTTGAAAAAATTGTTGTACTGCCCTGTGAATGTCCATTTTAATAATTTCCCAATGCGATCGGTAGAATAATCCGTTTAAACTGTCGGGTCCTGGTGCCTTTGAAGCACCTAGTTGAAAAGTAGCAGCGCGAACCTCTTCAAGAGTGGGATGAGAGAGAAGGCCAGCATTCATTTCTGCATCCACCATTCTTGGACATTGGTCTAATATCTGTGCATAAGGTCTAGATCCGGAAGTGGTGTATAACTGTGAGTAATAAAGGGTAGTCATATGTTTGATCTGATCACGATCCTTAACCCATTGCTGATTTTCATCTTTCAATATAGCAATCTGATTTCGTTGCCTTCATTGAAGAGTAGAAGCATGGAAAAACTTAGTGTTACGGTCACCCCATTGTAACCAGTTTATCCTCGATCGCATTGCCCAATATTGCTCTTCCCTCTGCCACACTTGTTGAAGTTCTTCTTTAATCCTCTGTTGCTAAGATTGGTTCAGAGAAGTAGGTTGCTGATTTGATAAAGATTGTAACTGTTGTTCTAATTCCATTGCCTTTTGCTTATTATGGGAGAAAACCTGGTGACTCCAACGAGATAAAGCAATGACAATTGCACGAAGTTTGATTGGGAGGGGAGAGTCCCTTCGTGAGATAGAGTTCCAGGAGGACTCAATCACTGATTGACAGCCAGGATCCTGGTTCCAGAAAGCCTCAAAGGTAAAGATTCTCTTTCTCCGAGTTATGTTGGGATTTGTATGAATAACCAGAGGGCTGTGATTTGAACCTACTGCAGGTAGGGCTATCACTTCGGCATCTCTGTTGTTTGACCACGTATAGGCACAACCATGAGAGGGAAAATCCATCAATCTGCAGTCATTGAGGACTTCTCTAAAAGAAGAAAGGCGGTAAGAATCCGCTGGTCTAGAGCCTACTTTCTCCCATCGGTTTAAAATTTCATTAAAATCACCGAAGCACACCCAAGGTAAGACATTGAAGTTGCTAAAATGGCGCAAGGTCTGCCAAAGATACTGACGATCTTGATAGACTGCAGGGGCATGAATACAAGAAATCTGCATTGATCTGGCATCAGAGATATCAAAACAGGTAAAATCCAGTAAATGCGGAGAGGAGAAGAAATCTGACAGAGTGAGCCCTGCATTCCAAAAAAGAGCTAAGCCACCAGCTGATCCAACAGGGCTGACTAGCTTGTGATGCAAAAAACCCGAAGACCTTTTCAACCGAAGGAGAACTTCATCAACATTTCTCGTCTCCATCAAAAATAAGAGGTCAGGCTTTTCCTTAGCCAAAAGGGCTTTTAAGGATAGGACTGTCAGGGGATTGCCTAAACCCTGACAGGTCCAACCTATAAGTTTCATCTTTGATTTGGTGACTGTTTAGGGCCAGCCACCGTCGCCCGAATTACTTCTTCAGACGCCTCCATAATTGGCGTGTCCAACAAAAGCGAGTCATCATAGACCCCCGAATGTCCTCCTGGTAAGTCATAGGGATTATAGCGCCTGGGTTTCTTTGAAGGACTAATCTTGCTTACCGGTCGTGTACTTTGCCCTTTTTTTGTCTGAGGAGATAATACTGGCCATTTCACTCCCTTCATCTTCTCTATGGCAGGGATTAAAGCAGTGGTTAAGGTTCGTGGCTCGGAGGGAGGTATGGTTGATGAATCAGTTGTGGTCTGAGTTGAGATGGGAATAATAGGATGTGGCTGGGTGGTTGTAACAGGAATTGGTGGTAAAAGAAGAGGAATAAGACGAATCTCAGAGGGAGGGGTTTCAGGTATGGTTTCATCTCTATCCTCCTCCAACATAGTTGGGCCATAATAACATTGCCAGTAAGGGCTGTACTTTTGAATTTCAGCTTTTAGCCAGGGGCCGTAAGGAGTAGAGTCAGATTCAGTGATCATTTTCTCCTCAAAGGGAATAGAAGGACAGGAATCAGTATAATGGCCCAGACGTCCACAAGAATAGCATAATGAGGTAATCTTTCATACCGAAAGTCCAACCACAAAGTTCGATTTGTAAGTTTAATGAGTCAACCAACCTTCAATGGTTCAGATAAATCCAATTCAACACGAGCACGGCATGCCTTCAGGGCGGAACCAGAGGCAAACTCAGATTTTACTTGCAGAACAGAGCCTACCGAACTAACAGCTTTACGTATCATATCATCAGTACAGCATTCTAGAGGTAACCCTATCACCTGAACCCAAAATGCACAGGTAGCAAAGTCGTAACAGTGAAGAGGGTTATTAGCTACCCATGGTTTGAAATTTATTAGATGGCCTGAAAATTGCCAAGGTCCTGTGTCAAGAATTCTCTGTTTTTCAGCTTGAGATTTGAATTTGGCTAAATAAATACCAGCTTCTCTCTGTATGATTTCCACTTGGTCCAGCCGCCATGCTCGCTTCAAGACAGACTGAAAAGCTTGGAAATTAAAAGAAGGGTTGGAGTGAACTTTACCAACTAGCAGTAACTTGCATTCCTCGACTGCACCAGGTGCGGGTTCAACACGCCATTCTTCGATTGCTTTTTCTGTAGATAATCAGCCCAGTTTTTGACAAAGGGCTGCGATCCTGGATGCATCAGGATCATCGTCAGTGGCCATCGATGAAGAAGGAGGGTCGACTTAACCAATGAAGGTCTGAGGCATCAAAATTATCGACATGCAGATGAAGAGGAGGGAAGATTATGGGAAAATAGAAACCCTCTGAAGAGGGAAAAGGAATATGTTATGTGGAGAGTTAACTAGCGAGGTCTGGGTAGGAAGACGAGGACAGAGTACTTAGAGATTGCCATTCGCAGTTCTGTCGAGAGTGGGTGAAGATGGCAGAGAAGAAGGAGCTAAGAAGGGGTGAAGAAGAAGACTCTATCCTGCCGATAGAGAGGAACTCGACAACGACGAGAGGATCTCGACAAGACGAGAGATTTTGTTCCACGAGACTTATCCCCATCTCATCAATTAATTTCGGAGATTGAAGGAGCATAACTTCCTGATTGATTTTATCAGTCACGAAAATCCTCAATGATACTAGGTAGGGAAATGAATCACGTAGAATGTATTGCCCTGCGTCAATAGCAATGGTTTTCTCATTTAAATGAAGAACCCTCAGATGACGGTATACACAAATGCTTGGACAGATGTCTCTCGTGGCTCTATGTGTAACAATTTGGTCCGATGAGGCCGGGGTGCGGTCGAGGGCAGAGGGTTCGGACAAGAAGCGGCTTCTTGTCGGGACCTGACCTCTTCAAGGTGCAAGGAATAGGAGGCCGAATTTAGGGGTTTTTGGCTATTAGAGCTCCCTCACAGTACTTACTCTAAAAGATATCATCACCTCATCTTTCAAGATCAACCACATGAGTTTGCTCTATCACAGTTGTGAAGTCTCCAAAGCTCCTACCTCGCATGTGTCGTGACCCTGCCTAGATGCCACGATACATCTTGATCGACAATTTTAAGGTCGAAAGGAAACCGGACGTAAATTTGAGTTTAAGGGTATTTCGGCCACGATAGCACTCTCAAGATTTACATCCTCTAAAGATGGCATCACTACGTCTTTTAGTTTTACCATGTCAAGTATGGTAAATCATGATTGCGAACCTTTTCCAAAGATTTATACCCTAATTACAGGTGTATTTATTATCTATGAGTTCTTTGAGATAAGCTAGACAATAGTTAAGAGTCACACTAGCATCATTTTTGGGAGTCGACTAGAATTCCTAATCGACGGTCTGGAGTGGTCCATCAATATCTAAGCAACCAGAAATTCTATGGTTCTAGGACTTGGATTACATTACTATTTCTTTTAATGCCCTTTCGGTACTTAGTAGTTTGTCGTGTTTCCTCGCAATAGGTTCGACGGCTATCAGATTTTGCCTTGCGATAGCTATGGGCAACACTACCACCTGTTAGGTGCCATAATTAGCATGCAATATCGTATTCACATTATAACATCCTCGATTCCGACCTCGTATGGATTGGCGAAAAGATCCTGGCAGGATCGACCGTCGACGCGAGATGAAGAAGGGTTGATCCCTGAGAATCTTTCTCTTTTGCCAGCTCGGCCTTTCGTGCTAGGACCTCTTCCACAAAATCTAAGTGTTCGAGCATAGCTGCAATGTGCAAAGGAGTCTCAATGTGATTCCCAGGCACGATTCTATCGAGAAGTAGCCTATCTTTTTGCAAGCAATTCAAGCAAATAAGGCACATTCCCTTTCACAGAGGCCATGTGGAGGTTGGACGCCATGTTTGGATATCTAAAACGAGAGTTTCGGAATTTCATCTCTAAAACGAGAGTTTCGGAATACTTATTCCTCCATTTGGAAACTGGGATATATATACAGTCACGGACAAGTCACCTTCACACAAGGGCTTGACGAAGACCGAAAAATAATTGGTCGATCAATCTCATTGGCAATTATTTGTCTCAGTTCGAGTAAATGTCCAAGCATGTCAAAAAAGCTGACGATTACTAGAGCCTATCGTGGGTGGGTAGGGTTTCGTATGTCGGCCAATTTCTGCCTGCTCTCCATTTGGTCCTGTATAGGTCATGTTCGCACACGTAAATGTCTCTTTCGAGCCATGATATACTTTGATGACGTAAAGCAGACACACTCTATTCAGGCAAATTGTTGTAAACAGGAATTGCTCTAACGTGATACTAGTATAAGCAAATGATAGAATGGAAATACAGATGATAGAATGGAAATATTTTGCTTAATCAAAATGAGTTACGATTAAAGTAAAGTAAAGAGAAGGGAAGAGAAGATTAAACACAAGGTTTATAGTGATTCGGCTTATCCTAAGCCTACGTCCACTCTTCCACACTGACAGCCAATCGGCTGGATTCCACTATGAACAAAAGAGATGTTACAGCACAGTCCTTCCTTGATTCCACAGTGTAGATATTCTATCACACTTCCTAAGGTTTCTCACAAGTATAAACTCTCTTTTGAGTACAAGTTTTTCGCTCAAATGAATTGACTAAACAACAAGAGGCTTCAGACTTTGGAATTCTTCTATCGCGCACTTCCTTGAACAGCTTTAGAACGTCTTCTTTTTATACTCCTTTATGCCATCATACCCGTTGGCACTTTCCAAAGGAATTCCTCCAATCTACCCGTTGGACGGAATCAATTAAGAAGATTATTCGAACTATTAAGGGAATATGTCGATAGCCCATCAATCATGTTCGCCCATATAATCAGGATCTCGGTTTCCATAAGTAGAACCTTCCACGAATATTTTGCCAATCAACGGATCCTTGATCATCGAATCAATCTCGATCAATTTAAAAGGGATTCCGATAAGTCATATCCAGCCAAGAGATCTTCTCCAGTTGATAAGGTCATATCCTTAATAAAACATCCAGTTTTGGATACCCTTTCTTCAACGGATTAGAAACTGTCAATGAGGATAGACTTTGAATCTTGAGTCTGGCTATCCAGAGGTATTTAGACTTTAAACAGCAAAGTCTGCAAGCCTTCAGACCAGATTGATGGAAATGATTTTGTCAGCTTCAAAACACTTCAAGAAGATTTCTCCAACAATCTCCCCCTTTTTGATGGTGACAAAACTTTCCTGCAGATTTGGACAACTTTGACCTGCAAAACATTTCTCAAACACATATGCATATCTTATAGAGATAAATGGCTAAATGAATAACACTATAATCTACAATCACAGAAAAGAGGTTAGTCTTAAATAAGATAAAGCCATAAAGCCAACCATAAGATATCAATATCAATAGCAGTTTCACAGTCTAATCCAAATCTAAATCCAGAAACAAGATTAAAGTCAAACATTAATCCAAATTAAACAACAATCCAAACGATTAAAAATTCAAAGTTTTGATTCAAATCTTGCACTTCTCCTCCTTTTTGTCAGCATTAAAAAGGTTAAGATGAAAATGGAGTGAAGTCAAGATTGCTTGGGAACGCGGACAAGCTGGAAATCTCCCATGGACTGTACGATCCCTTCCAGCCTTTTCAAGTCTTCCTTCAGTTGAGCAATCTCCTCACCCTTGGCATTGGCCTGAATCTGAACAAAGAGGGCTTGGATTTTATCATTCAATGAACATGAGGAAACTTGACCCGCATTTTGCAAGTTTTGAACCTCGCATCCCAAGGCATAAATTTGTCCACGCATCTCCATGAGAATATCCATGATTCTGCAAAAATTGGTTGAGCTGTCGGTCTAAGTACTTGCTTCAGCACATTCTGCAGATGATGGCATATTAGAATAATCTTGCAGGTTTGGCGATGAAACTTCATGACCTTCTTCTGGAAATTGAGATGTATAAACATCCTCTGGGTATGTAGGGTGAACGACTGACTCCTTCACTTGCATCAAGATATGAGGACTTCCCTCCTTTCTCTTTTTCTCCCCCTGTTTCTGTGCCTACAGGTGGAGAAGAGTGTCTTTCAGGTTCTCCTTCTTCTCTTCTTTCTTCTTCAGCTCTTTCTTGCTCTGCTTCTTTTTCGCCATCTGCTCTTTCTTCTTCTTCTTTTTCTTCTTCTTCTCTCGCCTCTTTTTCTTTTTCTTGTCCTTGTCTTTCCTCTCCTTCTGTCTCATGATGTTCCATGGATTCTGGAATAGAGTGACTTAGCTTCTTCAAAGCTATGGCCGAAATGGTAAGGTCATCATCCTCTTCATCTTCCACGATGAGAGCTCTTCTTTTCTTGGTTGGAGCAACCATGGGCTCCTTCCCTTTCCTTTTTGAAGCAGAAGAGAATTGATGAGACTTTACATGAGTCTTTTCCTTAAATTTCTCCAACTCCTTGTTTAGTTCCTTCAGACGCATCTTGGTCACCATTTTCAGTCCTATCACCATATGATCGCACGATCGAACACAAAAGATTTGTGGAGGCTAAATATTCATATGTCTGAATAACTTTGTTACAAGGCTTGGGTAAGGAAGTTGACCTCTGTCCTTCATCACTGCTCTATACATATGAAACATGATAGTATGAGGAAGAGAAAACCATTTCCCAGTAAGGATGGCGTACATCAGCAATGCCTCTGAACTTGAGACATTAGTCTTGGAAGTTGATTTTGGTCGAAGGCAATTGATCACAATCTTGTGAAGCAAGATGTTGAACACATTCATCCTTAAGTAGGTGATCTTTTCGTCTGTTCTCCTGTCTTTCACCAGTTCCATTGTAGCCCGAGCAGTAGAAACTTTGATCAATTGATATCTTCCTCTTTCAACTCCTAACACATCCGCCAGCATATTCATGTCCACAACAAAATCTTGATCTTTGACACTGAAGGAGAATCTATTCGCATCCAAAAAGCTAAGATTTGAATAGAAATATGCGGTCAGTTCAGCATAGGTCTCTGTAGTGTCGGAGCAGAACCTTTCAAGTTGAAGATGACCGAACTTTTCTCTCATGTTCACATTCACAACATCCAGAAAGTCAAAATCTACACTCCTAGGGTTTACCATCCCACGCTTTCAGATTTGAGTATAGACCCTTCTGGTCTTTCGATCTGAACAATTCTCCTTTTTTTCCTCTGATTTCCGCTGCAATACCCATCCTTGGTTGAAATTGCATGAACAATTTGTCATCGTCATTCCCCTCTCTCGGATTAAATCCCCAATCACGAGGATCACTTGGGATATTTTCAAGGGATTCTTTAGCCACCCCTTTTCGAGCAATTCCCAAACTTTCCATTTTCCGCAAAAAGATATACTCATTCCCATATCCTTTGTCTTTTAGAAAATCATCGACATAGTTCAGAGGAGTACGAGTTCCTTTTAAAGCACGATACAGCTTATAAATAAAGGCGAGTTTTTGAACTCTTACAGGATCTGCATCCTTAACGATTTCTTCCTCTTGATGAACAACGCCTTGAGGACTATGTGGAGGAGAATGACTCGATTGAGAATGTTGTGGGCTCTGTTGCTGATCTGGAGACACTTCTTCTTCGGTGAGATCGAAGTGCGTAGGCCCCTCATTCATCCGTCATGGTCCCCTGCTTACGATCCTTGACGACTTTCTTGAAGAAGACATTTTTCTCGTACTTTGAGAGATTCCTTGCTTGACTTCCCCCAAGAAAAACGACAACTTTTTCGAAGATTAGGCAGGAGATAAAAACAAGAATGGAGGATCGGTGCTTTTTAGGGTTTTTGGGAGTGAAGAGAGGAGGAAGCAACAGTATACGATCGGTTAAAAGGGAGATATACGGATCGTCACAATAAAAAGATGCCTTTTCAAAATAACTGTCATTTTTTCCGCGAAAATAGTCATTTCAAAAATAACTTCTTTTTCAAAAAAGGAAACGATGCAATAATTACGCCAATTAAAGATAGCAATAAAAAGACATAGATCGACGATCGTACCTTTTCAAGATAACATTCGAGAGAGAGAGACTAACTTACAGTCAAGGTCTTGTTTGTCTGAGTCTGAGAGTCTCTAGACTTTAACTTCTTCAAACATTAATATGTTGAGTCTGGAGCGAATAATTTCAAATTGATTTTTCTCCAATGACTTTGTGAATATATCCGCTAGTTGGTTCTTTGAATCAACATACTGAATCGAAATTTCTCCATTCTGAACATGGTCTCTAATGAAGTGATGTCGAATCTCTATATGCTTTGCTCTTGAGTGAAGAATTGGATTTTTAGTGAGATTGATAGCGCTGGTGTTATCGCAATTAATCTTTGTGCATGAGTCTTCAATTCCAAAGTCTCTTAGCTGCTGCTTTATCCATAGAATTTGTAAACAGCAACTTCCAAGAGCTACATACTCTGCTTCTGTTGTAGAGAGAGCTACTGTACTCTGTTTTCTTGAAAACCAAGACACCATCCTGCCTCCAAGTAGTTGATAGGTACCCGAGGTGCTCTTTCTATCAACTCTGCAATCGGCTAGATTTGTGTCTGAGTATCCAAGAAGAGTAAAATCCCCCCTTTTTGGATACCATAGGCCGATGCTTGAAGTTGAAGCAATATATTTGATAATACGCTTTGCAGCACTTAAATGAGATTCTTTAGGGTCTGCTTGAAATCTAGCACAAATGCAAACACTAAACAAAATGTTAGGTCTAAAAGCAGTAAGATAAAGAAGTGAGCCAATGGTACTCCTGTATAACTTCTGATCGACTTTCTTTCCTTCTTCATCTTTGTCTATCTTCAAGGCACTTGACATTGGAATGTCAGTCTTTTTGCAATTGTCCAGTCCAAACTTTTTGACAAGATCATTAGCATATTTTTCTTGACGAATAAAAGTTCCTTCCTTTAGTTGTTTCACTTGAAGTCCAAGAAAGAAGGTCAACTCACCCATCATGTTCATGTCAAATTCATCCTGCATAGTCTTAGAGAATTTCTTGCACAGAATTTCATTAGGAGATCCGAATATGATATCATCGACATATATTTGAACTAGTACAAAACTTTTGCTTTCCTTTTTAATGAATAGAGTAGTGTCTACTTTAACTTTTACGAAACCGTTTTGAATTAAAAACTTACTCAGTCTGTCATACCAAGCTCGAGGTGCTTGTTTCAAGCCATATAAGGCCTTTTTGAGTCTGAATACTGAGTCTGGTTTCTTTGGGTCTTCAAACCCAGGTGGTTGTTCCACATATACTTCCTCATGGATGAATCCATTTAGAAAAGCGCTTTTGACGTCCATTTGGAATAGCCTGAAATTTTTGTGACAAGCAAATGCAAGTAATAAATGAATTGCTTCTAACCTTGCTACTGGTGCATAGGTCTCGTCATAATCGATCCCTTCTTCTTGCGTGTAACCCTTGGCCACGAGTCTTGCTTTGTTTCTTACGACTTTGCCTTTCTCGTCCATCTTGTTTCTGAAAACCCATTTAGCTCCAATAACAGATTTACCTTTAGGTTTAGGAGACAATTCCCAGACATCATTGATACTGAATTGCTTGAGTTCTTCTTGCATAGCTTCAATCCAGCTTTCATCAGATAAAGCTTCTTCTATGCTCTTGGGTTCTATTTCAGAAATAAGAGCCACAGCACTAGATTCTTCGCGCCTTTTGGATCTTGTGTGAATTCCTTCATTGATGTCGCCAATGATAAGATCTTTGGGATGACTGGACTTATGCTTCCAGTTGCTGGATAATTTGTCAGATTGATGATCACTTCCTTCACTTGATTCTTCGATAGTCAATTGCTGTTGTTCCTTCAAAGTCTGAGCTGCTTCTTGAGATTTAGACTTTGTAGAGTCTGGAGCGGGTTCAGATTCTTCAAGATGAGTCTGAATAGATTCATTTTGAATGGAATCTTGGAATTTGACATTCATTGATTCTTCCACTATTTGAGTCTTCTTGTTGTAGACTCTGTACGCTTTGCTAGAGGTTGAATATCCAAGGAAGATGCCTTCATCTAACTTTTCTTCAAACTTACCAACTCGATCATTTGCATTTTTCAGTATAAAACATTTGCAACCGAATACATGAAAATATGAAACGATGGGCTTCTTTTCTTTGAATAATTCATAGGGGGTTTTTTCTAGAATAGGCCTTAGAAAAACTCTATTAATAATGTAACATGCTGTAAAAA
Source organism: Eucalyptus caleyi (assembly GCA_014182885.2). Taxonomy (NCBI): domain Eukaryota; kingdom Viridiplantae; phylum Streptophyta; class Magnoliopsida; order Myrtales; family Myrtaceae; genus Eucalyptus; species Eucalyptus caleyi. Next base: position 16,351,144 of record CM024476.2, read on the forward strand.
CTGCTTCAGCCCAAAAACGTGAAGAGATGTTGCTTTCAATTAAGAGAGTTCTTGCCATTTTTTGAAGCAATCTATTCTTTCTTTCCACAACTCCATTTTGCTCTGGAGTATATGGAGAAGAGAACATATGCTGAAAACCAGATTTATCACAAAACTTTGCAAAATCTTGATTTTCAAATTCACCTCTATGATAAGTTCTAATACTTGAAATAGCATATCCTTTTTCGTTTTGAACCTTTTTAGCAAATTTTTCAAAGTAAGAGAAAGTTTCAGACTTACTTGCCAGGAAATATACCCAAGTAAATCGTGAGTAGTCATCCACAATTACTAGGCAATATTTCTTACCTCCAATGCTTTGAGTTCTGGTTGGTTTAAAGAGATCTATATGCAGAAGTTGCAATACACGGTTAATGGAAACTTGATTTATTGGTTTGAAGGAATTTCTTACTTGTTTTCCCAATATGCATGGTGTACATAGATCAGACTTTTGGTATGTGTCGAACAAGCTTCTTGGCTCGCTTCATATTGATGTGTCCAAGCTTTCTGTGCCATAAACTTGCTTCATCTTGTATTGAGAATAAACACTGTGATTCATCTGGTTTTACATCCAAGAGGTAGATATTTCCATGTCTTCGACCCATAAACGACTGAGTAGAGTCTTTACTGGTTCCAGAACATATTCCCTCTTGAAAGTAAATTTTGAAACCGGTATCACAAAGCTGGCTGACACTGAGCAGATTGTAGTTGAGTCCTTCAACTAAAGAAACATTGTTTATTGTGAGGTTTCCAATCTTCACGGTTCCAAGTCCAACTATTCTTCCTTTGCTATTTCCTCCAAAAGAAACTTTTCCACCATTCGTTTGTACAAGCTTTATGAAACAATTTGAATCTCCTGTCATATGCCTTGAGCATCCACTATCCAGATACCATTTTACCTTTTTCTTGATAGTGACATGCATTTAAAAAAGAAACTCAAACTTTCTTTGGTACCCATCTTTTCTTGGGTCCATTGGAGTTAGTATAATATGTTGTATTTGCCCATACTTTCTTAACAGGTTTCCAAACCATTGGACACTCTTTTTCAAAATGATCTGTACTATTGCACTTTGAACATCTAAGAGCATTGCGACCAACTTTTTTACAAAAGTCCTTTTAAAATGATTTTTGTAAGCATCTCTTGAGGGTCTTTTTTGATTCTTTCCTTTACTTTAGGAAAATCAATTAAAGGAATGGTTTCAAGAAGTCATTCCCAAACCAGATTTGTTGAAATAAGGTCTTTGAACAGAAAGTATTTTTTCTAGTTTCTTAGATCCTATAGAAAATCTTTTGGAAATATTTGTGATATCATTTTTCAAGAATGCATTTTCTTTTGAAAGATTATTTTCACTTTCTCTAAGAGAAGAAACATTCACATCTAAACATTTTACATTTTCTTTCAAAACATTTTCTTGTTGTTTTAAGGCAGAATTTTCCTTTTTGAGTTCGGAAATCCTTTTAAGAGAAGTCTTAAGACTAAAGCACAACTCATTAATATATTTAGAAACTTTAATAGGAATTTTAAAGTTACTCACCTCAAATTCACTGTCTGAGTCTGTCTCGGAGTTTGAATCCGAATCCGATTATGCCATTAGACATATGTTGGCATAATCATCATCACTTTCTTCACATTATGTATCACTCCGGGTTTCTGCTTTAAGAGTCTTTCGATACTTTTCAGCTTTTTCTTTCTTCTTCCTCAGAAGATGACAGTTGGGTCTGATGTGTCCTTTTTTCTTGGATTCAAAGCAAACTACATCTTTGTTTGATTCATCATCCTCAATAGACTTAGCCTATTGCTTTTGAAAACCTTGTTTCCTTGGATTGAATCTTCTTCCTTTTCTGTTAAGCTTTCTGAATCTTCTTATAATGAGAACAAGCTCCTCATCGTCCATATCATCTTCAGAATCTGCAACATCATAATCATCATTGGATTTTAATGCAATGGATTTCTTACCTTTAGGGTCTTCGTCTTCATTTATTCATTCCCTTCATAAGACTGAAGAGTTCCAACCAACTCATCAACAGATAGTGGCATGATTCTTTGAGTCTCTCTGATTGAGGTCTTTATGTGATTCCAATCCTTGGAGAGTCCTCGCAGTAGCTTATTTACTTTCATGGGATCAGAAATTGGTTGACCTTGATTTTCAAGACCATTCACGATATCTGTAAAACGACTAAACATGTCAGTTATAGATTCTCCCAATTTCATGCTGAAGGCTTCGTATTGACCGAGGAGTATATTGACTCTAGTCTCTTTCACTCGATCGGTTCCTTCATAAGTAATGTGTAATCTATCCCAAACTTCTTTGGCTGTATCACAATAAGATATACTGTTATATTCAGTAGGTGATAAAGCACAATATAAAGAATAAATTGCTTTTGCATCAAGAGTTTGTCTCTTGATTATCTCTTCCTGACTCATTTCGCTGGACTCAACAGTGTCCTTTCCTCTCTCTGAGACAGATGCAGCTTTAGGAATGATTCCATTTTCTACAACGTCCCATTCCAGAGGATCCTTTGATCTTAAGAACGCCTTCATCTTTTTTTTCCATATGCTGTATTCCTTTCCATCAAAGTAAGGCAGTCTAGTGTTGCTTTGCCCTTCTACCAGCCTTGGAGCCAACATACTAGCCATGGATCTTTAACTCTGAAGTAAAACACTTCAAACAAAGTGAGTACACAAGCTCCGATACCAATTGATGTAGCTAGTATAAGCACCTAGAGGGGGGTGAATAGATGTATAAACAATATCTTGGGATACCACAGAAATACTAAGCAGACGATAGAATGGAAATACACTTTTGCTTAATCAAAATGAGTTACGATTAAAGTAAAGTAAAAAGAAGGGAAGAGAAGATTAAACACAAGGTTTATAGTGGTTCGGCTTATCCTAAGCCTACGTCCACTCTTCCGCACTGACAGCCAATCGGCTGGATTCCACTATGAACAAAAGAGATGTTACAACACAGTTACAACACAGTCCTTCCTTGATTCCACAGTGTAGATATTCTATCACACTTCCTCAAGGTTTCTCACAAGTATAAACTCTCTTTTGAGTACAAGTTTTTCGCTCAAATGAATTGACTAAACAACAAGAGGCTTCAAACTTTGGAATTCTTCTATCGCGCACTTCCTTGAACAGCTTTAGAACGTCTTCTTTTTATGCTCCTTTATGCCATCATACTCATTGGCACTTTCCAAAGGAATTCCTCCAATCTACCCGTTGGACGGAATCAATTAAGAAGATTATTCGAACTATTAAGGGAATATGTCGATAGCTCATCAATCATGTTCGCCCATACAATTAGGATCTCGGTTTCCATAAGTAGAACCTTCCATGAATATTTCGCCAATCAACGGATCCTTGATCATCGAATCAATCTCAATCAATTTAAAAGGGATTCCGATAAGTCATATCTAGCCAAGAGATCTTCTCCAGTCGATAAGATCACATCCTTAATAAAACATCCAGTTCTGGATACCCTTTTTTGGATACAATGAGGATAGACTTTGAATCTTTTCTTCAACGGAACTTTAGAAACTTGTCAATGAGGATAGACTTTGAATCTTAAGTCCATCAATCAAAATGAATCATCACCTAAGAACTTTGGTAATCCCAAGTGATTTCGAGCTCGCAAATAGTTTAAGCTCAATGTGGAGGCATCAACCTTGCTATACCTCCAAAATTCCGCCAAAGAGAGTTTTATCTTCTATTTCTTCCCATAAAAATTTCGGAGATTGAACGACCATAACTTCCTGATTGATTTTATCAGTCACGACAGTCTTCAATGGTACTAGGTAGGGAAATGAATCAAATAGAATGTATTGCCCTACATCGATAGCAATGGTTTTCTTATTTAAATGAAGAACCCTCAGATGACGGTATACACAAATGCTTGGACAGATGTCTCTCGTGGCTCTATCTGTAACAATCCGGTCCGATGAGGTCGGGGTGTGGTCGTGGGCCAGAGGGTTCGGACAAGAAGCGGCTTCTTGTTGGGACCTGACCTCTTCAAGGTGCAAGGAATAGGAGGCCGAATTTAGGGGTTTTTGGCTATTAGAGCTCCCTCACGGTACTTACTCTAAAAGATATCATCACCTCATCTTTCAAGATCAACCACATGAGTTTGCTCTATCACAGTTGTGAAGTCTCCGAAGATCCTACCTCGCATGTGTAGTGACTTTGCCTAGATGCCAGGGTATATCTTGATCGACAATTTTAAGGTCAAAAGGAAACCGGACATAAATTTGAGTTTAAGGGTATTTCGACCACGATAGCACTCTCAAGATTTACATCCTCTTGCGAACCTTTTCCTAAGATTTATACCCTCACGACGGGTGTACTTATTATCTATGAGTTCTTTGAGATAAGCTAGACAATAGTTAAGAGTCACACTAGCATCATTTTTGGGAGTCGACTAGAATTCCTAATCGACGGTCTGGAGTGGTCCATCGATATCTAAGCAACCAGAAATTCTAAGGTCCTAGGACTTGGATTACATTACTATTTCTATTAATGCCCTTTCGGTACTTAGTAGTTTCTCGTGTTTCCTCATAGTAGGTTCGACGGCTATCTGATTTTCCCCTGTAATAGCTATGGGTAAGCCTACCACATGTTAGGCGCCATAATTAGGATGCAATATCGGATTCACATTACAACATCCTCGATTCCGACCTCGTATGGATTGGCCATAAGATCCTGGATGGATCAATCGTGGAGGCGAGATGAAGAGGGGTCGATCCCTGAGAATCTTTCTCTTTTGCCAGCTCGGCCTTTCAAGCTAGGACCTCTTCCAAAAAATCCAAGTGTCCGAGCATAGCTGCAATGTGCAAAGGAGTCTCAATGTGATTCCCAGGCACGATTCTATCGAGAAGCAGCCTATCTTTCGCAAGCAATTCAAGCAAAGAAGGCACATTCCCTTTCACAGAGGCTATGTGGAGGTCTGACGCCATGTTTGGATAACTAAAACGAGAGTTTCGGAATTTCATCTCTAAAACGAGAGTTTCGGAATACTCATTCCTCCATTTGGAAACTGGGATCTATACTGTCGCGGCCAAGTCACCTTCACACTAGGGCTTGACGAAGACCGAAAAATAATTGGTCGATCTATCTCATCGGCAATTATTTGTCGCAGTTCGAGCAAATGTGCTACCATGTCAAAAAAGCTGACGATTACAGGAGCCTATCGTGGGTGGGTAGGGTTTCGTCTGTCGGCCGATTTCTGCCTCCTCTCCATTTGGTCCTGTATTGGTCATGTTCCCACACGTACGTGTCCCATTCGAGCCATGATATCCTTTAATGATGTAAAGCAGAGACACCCTATTCATGCAAATTATTGTAAACGGGAAATTACACCGGAAGGACATGAATTTCATCGATTTATCCGAAATTATTTTTGGGATAATGCTCGATCAATCAGAATGAATCGTGACCTAGGAACTTTAACAGAAATTATTCTAGTATATGGGTGTGTTAGGAAGACAGGAACAGAAAAAAGCCATAGTATCCTTAGCGTATTTGAAGTCGGCCTTCTCAACATGGTAATCCCAAGTGATTTCGAGCTTGCAAATAGTTTAAGCTCAATGTGGGGGCGTCAGCCTTGCTATACCTCCGAAATTCCGCCAAAGAGAGTTGATCTTCTATTTCTTCCCTTAAAAATTTCAGAGATTGAAGGAGCATAACTTCCTGATTGATTTTATCAGTCACGAAAATCCTCAATGGTACTAGGTAGGGAAATGAATCACGTAGAATGTATTGCCCTGCGTCAATAGCAATGGTTTTCTCATTTAAATGAAGAACCCTCAGATGACGGTATACACAAATGCTTGGACAGATGTCTCTCGTGGCTCTATGTGTAACAATCCGGTCCGATGAGGCCAGGGTGTGGTCGAGGGCCAGAGGGTTTGGACAAGAAGCAGCTTCTTGTTGCGACCTGACCTCTTCAAGGTGCAAGGAATAGGAGGCCGAATTTAGGGGTTTTTGGCTATTAGAGCTCCCTCACGGTACTTACTCTAAAAGATATCATCACCTCATCTTTCAAGATCAACCACATGAGTTTGCTCTATCACAGTTGTGAAGTCTCCGAAGATCCTACCTCGCATGTGTAGTGACTTTGCCTAGATGCCAGGGTATATCTTGATCGACAATTTTAAGGTCAAAAGGAAACCGGACATAAATTTGAGTTTAAGGGTATTTCGACCACGATAGCACTCTCAAGATTTACATCCTCTTGCGAACCTTTTCCTAAGATTTATACCCTCACGACAGGTGTATTTATTATCTATGAGTTCTTTGAGATAAGCTAGACAATAGTTAGGAGTCACACTAGCCTCATTTTTGGGAGTCGACTAGAATTCCTAATCGACGGTTTGGAGTGGTCCTTCGATATCTAAGCAACCAGAAATTCTAAGGTTCGAGGACTTGGATTACATTACTATTTCTATTAATGCCCTTTCGGTACTTAATAGTTTGTCGTGTTTCCTCACAGCAGGTTCGACGGCTATCGGATTTTGCCTTGCGATAGCTATGGGTAACACTACCACCTGTTTGGTGCCATAATTAGGATGCAATATCGTATTGACCTTATAACATCCTCGATTCCGACCTCGTATGGATTGGCCATAAGATCCTGGAAGGATCGACCGTCGATGTGAGATGAAGAAGGGTCGATCCCTGAGAATCTTTCTCTTTTGCCAGCTCGGCCTTTTGAGCTAGGACCTCTTCCACAAAATCCAAGTGTCCGAGCATAGCTGGAATGTGCAAAGGAGTCTCAATGTGATTCCCAGGCACGATTCTATCGAGAAGCAGGCTATCTTTCTGCAAGCAATTCAAGCAAATAAGGCACATTCCCTTTCACAGAGGCCATGTGGAGGTCGGACGCCATGTTTGGATATCTAAAACGAGAGTTTCGGAATTTCATCTCAAAAACGAGAGTTTCGGAATACTCATTCCTTCGTTTGGAAACTGGGATATATACAGTCACGGACAAGTCACCTTCACACTAGGGCTTGACGAAGACCGAAAAATAATTGGTCGATCTGTCTCATCGGCAATTATTTGTCTCAGTTCGAGCAAATGTCCTACCATGTCAAAAAAGCTGACGATTACTGGAGCCTATCGTGGGTGGGTAGGGTTTCGTCTGTCGGCCAATTTCTGCCTCCTCTCCATTTGGTCCTGTATAGGACAATTTCGCACACGTAAGTGTCCCTTTCGAGCCATGATATACTTTGATGACGTAAAGCAGATACACTCTATTCATGCAAATTGTTGTAAACAGCAATTGCTCTGAAAGGACATGAATTTCATCGATTTATCAGAAATTATTTTTGCAATAACGCTCGATCAATCAAAATGAATCATCACCTAAGAACTTTAACAGAAATTATTCCACCATATTGGCTTGTGAGGAAGACAGAAAAAAAAAGGCCATAGTATCCTTAGCAAATTTGAAGTCGACCTTCTCAACACGGTAATCCCAAGTGATTTTGAGCTCGCAAATAGTTTAAGCTCAATGTGGAGGCATCAGCCTTGCTATACCTCCAAAATTCTGCCAAAGAGAGTTTTATCTTTTATGTCTTCCCTTAAAAATTTCAGAGATTGAAGGACCATGACTTCCTGATTGATTTTATCAGATGACGGTATACACAAATGCTTGGACAGATGTCTCTCGTGGCTCTATCTGTAACAATCCGGTCCGATGAGGCCAGGGTGTCGTTGAGGGTCAGAGGGTTCGGACAAGAAGCAGCTCCTTGTTGCGACCCGACCTCTTCAAGGTGCAGGGAATAGGAGGCCGAATTTAGGATTTTTTGGCTATTAAGCTCCCTAACGGTACATACTCTAAAAGATATCATCACCTCATCTTTCAAGATCAACAACATGAGTTTGCTCGATCACAATTGTGAAGTCTCTGAAGCTCCTACCTCGCATGTGTCGTGACTCTACCTAGATGCCACAGTATATCTTGATCGGCAATTTTAAGGTGGAAAGGAAACCGGACGTAAATTTGAGTTTAAGGGTATTTCGACCATGATAGCACTCTCAAGATTTACATCCTCTAAAGATGGCATCACTACGTCTTTTAGTTTTACCATCTCAAGTATGGTAAATCATGATTGCGAACCTTTTCCTAAGATTTATACCCTCATGATGGGTGTATTTATTATCTATGAGTTCTTTGAGATAAGCTAGACAATAGTTAGGAGTCACACTAGCCTCATTTTTGGGAGTCGATTAGAATTCCTAATCGACGGTCTGGAGTGGTCCATCGATATCTAAGCAACCAGAAATTCTAAGGTTCGAAAACTTGGATTACATTAGTATTTCTGTTAATGCCCTTTCGGTACTTAATATTTTGTCGTCTTTCCTCACAGTAGGTTCGACGGCTATTGGATTTTGCCTTGCAATAGCTATGGGAAACCCTACCACCTGTTAGGTGCCCTAATTAGGATGCAATATCGGATTCACATTATAACATCCTCGATTCCGACTTGGTATGGATTGGCCATAAGATCCTGGAAGGATTGATCGTGGAGGTGAGATGAAGAGGGGTCGATCCCTAAGAATCTTTCTCTTCTGCCAGCTCGGTCCTTTCGATCTGGGACCTCTTCCACAAAATCCAAGTGTGCGAGCATAGCTGCAATGTGCAAAAGAGTCTCAATGTGATTCCCAAGCACGATTCTATCAAGAAGCAGCCTATCTTTTGCAAGCAATTCAAGCAAAGAAGGCACATTCCCTTTCACAGAGGCTATGTGGAGATCGGACGCCATGTTTGGATATCTAAAACGAGAGTTTCGGAATTTCATCTCTAAAACGAGAGTTTCGGAATACTCATTCCTCCATTTGGAAACTGGGATCTATACTGTCACGGCCAAGTCACCTTCAAGCTAGGGCTTGACGAAGACCGAAAAATAATTGGTCGATCTATCTCATCGGCAATTATTTGTCTCAGTTCGAGCAAATGTCCTACCATGTCAAAAAAGTTGACGATTACAAGAGCCTACCGTGGGTGGGCAGGGTTTCGTCTATCGGCCAGTTTCTGCCTCCTCTCCATTTGGTCCTGTATAGGTCATGTTTCCACACGTACGTTGTGACACCCCGAACCCTTCGCAGGTCGCCACAAGCCAATGTTACTCCTTATTACCTTTCTGATTATATTTTAGAAGAGGCGTCGTATTCATAGGCATTTTTTTTTTAAAAAAAGCGGTCCCAGCGCGACTCATTAGCAGAAGCAAAACATCACCATCTCTCCCCCTACCAACCATGATACAAATACACACCACGAATCTTCATAATTTTATAGACAAGGCACGACACTTTATTTACATATATTCTCAAGATGGGACTTCTTTTGGGTCGATACATAAAAAGGAAAAGCTAGGACTCAGCCATGTCCAGCCTAAAATCCCAAAAAGAATCCCTCGACCCTCTACATCACATGTGCACAACTCCCATCATAAGTGTCGGCTAACTAACCCCAAAAGAAAACAGCCCCTACTCGTCATGCTCGGGCCTCACACCCAGTCCGGTGCGTCAGGCGGTGGCGGTGGCAGCATCCCTCTTATGACCCCATCGCGGCGAACGTGAACAAAGACGAACTCTTGGACGACCGGGCCCCCAGCCAGGCCTATGTCGTACATGACAAAACAGTGCACACGTATGTATGCCAGTGCAGGCACAGAAGGACAGCTGAACTCCTCACACTCTACCTCGATGTCATACGGTAACCCGTAAAATGCACCCCGCGCGACGGCAGGAAGCGGTATACTGCTAATCTGAAATGTTGGTCCCCAAAAGGGGTGAGTACAACCACTCAGCAGATAAGGAATCCAATAACAACTTAATGCATCATACAAATCATACAAGCATTGCAGGTGTTACTTACCTTGAAGCCATGCACATACTATCATGCATCATCATATCATACATGTCATCATCATCATGACATCATCACATTGCACATGTTATCATGCCATATCATCATATATCATCATCATCATCATGCATATCATCATGCATATCATCATCATCATCATCATCACCATCATGCATATCATCATGCATATCATCATCATCATCACCATCATCATCATGCATATCATCATCGTCATCGTCATCATGCATATCATTATGCATATCATCATCATTACCATGCATATATTGTCATGCATAATGTTATGCATATATCATCATGCATCATGTCACACATATATCACCATGCATGATTTAGTTCCAATTTCATCTTGGACCGCCACATTTCTTATTCCTGGGACCAATGTTTGCGTCCCACATGTATCCAAGATACAATTACAAATCATCCGGCTCCCCCACTCTCCGGGCATCTCGTACCCCAACTGGCATCACGAGGATTCTCCGGGCATGCATCATGATACAACTGGGCATCCAACACAAACCTCAGGGCATGTATCATGACACAACCGGGCAACCGGCCGCACCCTTCAGGCCAGGCATCTCGCATCCAATCCGGCATCGCGAGGTATCCCTCAGTATAATTACCATGCCGACCTTCCGGCTCCCCCACTCTTTGGGCATCTCGATACCACTCGGTCTCCCGAGGACCCTCCAGTATTCGGCCATTCATGACCACCGGGCAACCGGCCGTATCCTTCTAGCCAGGCATCTCGACACTCCCGGGGCATCGTCGGCTCACACCTCCGACGGTCTTCTCAATTAATCTCAATTCTCACTTTCAATTATAGTTCAATTTTTAACATGGCATGCGATGTGATGACAAATCAAGATCATACTCATCATGGAATTCATACATGCATCTCAATTCCAATGTCATGCATACATCAAGACCTCATCATACATACTACATGGTACAATTATTTATAAAATAAAATTTATGGAATTTATGCCAATTAAAAATAATCCATTTATCATGCCCTTTTTATATTTATTTAAATTCCAGCTTGTGCCATTTAATATCTATAAATTTCCAAAATTATAAAATTACAGAAAATATTAAAACAAGCCAATAGGATGATAATTTCATACAAAATACATGACCAAGTAGCATTTCACACAATTTCCCAATTTTCACAAAACATCATATAATTTTCGGATGAAACCAGAATGCACGGTTTCCAAAGAAATTCGATTAAAATATCCATACGGCCTCCAAAAATTACGAAATTTTACCGAGTTATAGCGAAGACATTTTCGTACAACTTTCATGAAGACTTCCAAGCCAAATTATTTTTATATTATTTTATACGGTCTCACGAAGCTTCTGGATCCATTACCGAATCGTCCAGTGCATGCTTCTCCGAAATATTGAGTTTTAACCTATCTATTCTCTTTCGTTTCCTCTGAAAATTTGATATGTTTTACTTTCAGATATTCTCTACAATTTTCATGGAGAGATCTACGTCAAATAACCAAAGTATAGTCGTCATTTAGGTCCATGAATTCTCGGTGTCCCAAAATTACATCACCAGAATCACTGTCTTCAAGATCTAGTCGATTTACTGGGCTATACTTGTTCATTTCACTTCAAATTTGAGTATGTTGTAGTCTAAGATATCCCCTACAACTTTCATGAAGACATTGAAGTGAAATTCTCAACACAAACCAAAATGCAATCACAAATCCAACAAAAGGTCAGTAAAAACTCTCCAGATCTGAGGTCTCCGTAAGATGAGACTTTAACCCCTGAAATCTCCATCATTTTCCACGAGATTTTAGTATGTTGTAGTAAAAGATGTTAGCTACAACTTTCATGAAGAAATTGAAGCCAAAATTGGACTCCAAACACACATACAAGCTCAAACAAGTTTCTGACTCACACGGTCCGAACACGAACAGCCATACCATTCAACATAAATCATCCATGCTTCGGTTTTTCTCACTTAAACGCTCAAAGATTCAACATGCAAACAACATACAAACATGCAAGAGAAGCTAGAGGACTCCCACTTGCCTCTAGACCGAAGAAAACGACGGCACATGGCGGACGGACGGCGAGTGGCTCCTCCTCTCTCTCGGCTTCTCCTCTCTCGGCCTCACTCTCCCTCTCTCTCGCACGGTTTCTCTCCCTTGGCCGAACAAAAGCAACCGGCCATCTCTCTCTCTCTTTTCCCTTTTTATTCCCCCCTAAACCTCATCATTAGTAATCATCACATGCCACTTAAATGGACCAATGCATGGCCTTCTTCCCTAAGCCAATGCATGAGAGTCTTGTGCCACTTGTCCTATGGATTTTTGGGCTTGGGCTTGGGCTTCTATTGGGCCGGTCAACCACTCCTTTTGGGCCTCTATTGGGCCGGCCAACTTGGCCCATTAAAGCTTAGGCCAATGGGCCTAAGGCCCAACCTAAATAAAAATTTAATTTCCCCTTTTATAATTTCTTCTATAAATTTTAAATTTTCAATTCCACATGGCCAAAGTCTTGTGATATTTTATTTGTAGGAATTTAATTTATAAGACGTATGGCCAAGCATAGATTATCATCATTAATTCTATCAAATTTAAAATCTCATAAACACAAGCACAAATCACTTAATCTTAAAAAGACTAATGGCTAAAGCACTAAACCATAGGTAATTTCATTACCTAATTAGAGACTTTAACACACCTTATGGCTTGGCTTTGAATTTTGGAATGCCACATACGTTTCCCATTCGAGCAATGATATCCTTTGATGATGTAAAGCAGAGACACCCTATTCATGCAAATTATTGTAAACGGGGAATTACACGGAAGGACATGAATTTCATCAATTTATCCATAATTATTTTTGCGTTAATGCTTGATCAATCAGAATCAATCTTGACCTAGGAACTTGAACAGAAATTATTCTAGTATATGGGTGTGTTAGGAATAGATGAACAAAAAAAAGCCATAGTATCCTTAGCACATTTTAAGCCGGCCTTCACAACATGGTAATCCCAAGTGATTTCGAGCTTGCAAATAGTTTAAGCTCAATGTGGAGGCATCAGCCTTGCTATACCTCCAAAATTCTGCCAAAGAGAGTTGATCTTCTATTTCTTCCCTTAAAAATTTCCGAGAATGAAGGACCATAACTTCCTGATTGATTTTATCAGTCACCACAGTCCTCAATGGTAATAGGTAGGGAAATGAATGACATAGAATGTATTGCCCTGCATCAAGAGCAATGGTTTTCTCATTTAAATGAAGAACCCTCAGATGACGGTATACACAAATGCTTGGACAGATGTCTCTCGTGGCTCTATGTGTAACGATCCGGTCCAATGAGGCCGGGGTGTGGTCGAGGGCCAGAGGGTTTGGACAAGAAGCGGCCTCTTGTTGGGACCTAACCTCTTCAAGGTGCAAGGAATAGGAGGCCGAATTTAGGGGTTTTTGGTTATTAGAGCTCCCTCACGGTACTTACTCTAAAAGATATCATCACCTCATCTTTCAAGATCAACCACATGAGTTTTGCTCTATCACAGTTGTGAAGTCTTCGAAGCTCCTACCTCGCATGTGTCGTGACTCTGCCTAGATGCCACGGTATATCTTGATCAACAATTTTAAGGTTGAAAGGAAACCGGACGTAAATTTGAGTTTAAGGGTATTTCGACCACGATAGTACTCTCAAGATGTACATCCTCTAAAGATGGCATCACTACATCTTTTAGTTTTACCATCTCAAGTATGGTAAATCATGATTGCGAACCTTTTCCTAAGATTTATACCCTCATGACGGGTGTATTTATTATCTATGAGTTCTTTGAGATAAGCTAGACAATAGTTAGGAGTCACACTAGCCTCATTTTTGGGAGTCGACTAGAATTCCTAATCGACGGTTTGGAGTGGTCCATCGATATCTAAGCAACCAGAAATTCTAAGGCTTGAGGACTTGGATTACATTACTATTTCTATTAATGCCCTTTCGTTACTTAATAGTTTGTCGTGTTTCCTCACAGTAGGTTCGACGACTATCGGATTTTGCCTTGCGATTGCTATGGGTAACCCTACCACCTGTTAGGTGCCATAATTAGGATGCGATATCGTATTCACATTATAACATCCTCGATTCTGACCTTGTATAGATTGGCCATAAGATCTTGGAAGGATCGACCGTCGACGTGAGATGAAGAAGGGTCGATCCCTGTGAATCTTTCTCTTTTGCCAGCTCGGCCTTTCGAGCTAGGACATCTTTCACAAAATCCAAGTGTCTGAGCATAGCTGCAATGTGCAAAGGAGTCTCAATGTGATTCCCAGGCACGATTCTATGGAGAAGCATCCTATCTTTTTGCAAGCAATTCAAGCAAATAAGGCACATTCCCTTTCACAGAGGCTATGTGGAGGCCGGACGCCATGTTTGGATATCTAAAGCGAGAGCTTTGGAATTTCATCTCTAAAACGAGAGTTTCGGAATACTCATTCCTCCATTTGGAAACTGGGATATATACAGTCACGGACAAGTCACCTTCACAGTAGGGCTTGACGAAGACCGAAAAATAATTGGTCGATCAATCTCATCGGCAATTATTTGTCTCAGTTCGAGCAAATGTCCTAGCATGTCAAAAAAGCTGATGATTACTGGAGCCTATCGGGGGTGGGTAGGGTTTCGCCTGTCCGCCAATTTCTGCCTCGTCTCCATATGGTCTTGTGTAGGTCATGTTCGCACACGTAGCTGTCCCTTTCGAGCCATGATATCATTTGATGATGTAAAGCAGACACACCCTATGCATGCAAATTAGTGTGAACAGGAATTACTCCGAAAGGACATGAATTTCATCGATTTATCAGAAATTATTTTTGCGATAATGCTCGATGAATCAGAATGAATCGTGACCTAGGTACTTTAACAGAAATTATTCGAGCATATGGGTGTGTTACGAAGACAGGAAAAAAAAAAAAAGGCCATAGTGTACTTAGCACAATTGAAGTCGGCCTTCTCAACAAGGTAATCCCAAGTAATTTCGAGCTTGCAAATAGTTTAAGCTCAATGTGGAGGTATCAACCTTGCCAAAAATAGTTGATCTTCTATTTCTTCCATGAAAAATTTCAGAGATTGAAGGACCGTAATTCCTGTTTGATTTGATAAGTCACAAAAGTCCTGAAGGGTACTAGGCAAGGAAAAGAATCACATAGAATGTAGTGCCCTGGGTCAATAGGAATGGTTTTCTCATTTAAATGAAGAAGCCTCGGATGTCGGTGTACAAAAATGCTTGGACAGATGTCATTCATGGTTCTATGTGTAACAATTCGGTCCAATGAGGGCAGAGGGTGGTTGAAGGCTTCATCGGTTTTTGGGCTTAAGGCCCATCCGCCCAAGTTGGGCCCAGGAAGCCCGATCCACGGGAATATGGCCCGTGGAAGGGGAGAGGTATAAAAGGGAGGAGAGAGAGAGAGAAAAAGGAACTGTTTTAGAAAAGACGTACGTTCACTTTTTCTCTCAACGTATTCTCCCTCTCTCTCCCGTTTTCTTCAAAAGAAAATTAGTAAAGCACGTGAAAGGATTTTTCTTCCTCGGATCGAACAGGACCGTTTCTCTTCCTCCATCGACAACCGATGTTTAATCTGTGGCTAAAAGGTACGCTCGAATCCGTGATGTGCTTTAGGATCGGTGATGCGTGTTGTTTTCCCGGGCTTCGTCTTCTGCTTGATTTAGGGGTTCGATTCGGTGTCGAATCCAGTTTTCGGGGATTGGTTATTCCCAACATTGGTATCAGAGCTAGGTTTCACGTTTTTCCCGATCAATTCTGATGTTTTTTGATTGATTTTTTTGCGAAATCCCTTCGGCCGTACGGAACCGGGCCAAAATCCCGACACCCGAGCCCTTTTTGGCCATTTTTCCGAGTTTTCGTAAGTTAAAATAAAATTGTGATTGCATAGGAAGAAGCGCGACATCGAGACGAGTCCGGCGATGTGTCGACCGCCGACGGGCGCCGCCGCACGCGCCCACACGCGCGGCCGGAAGGCTCTGCGCGTGGGCGCGACACGCCTGAAGCGCTGGCATTGGCCAGCGCGTGCGGTGCACGCGCCGGTCGGCGAACCGGCGCGTGCACGCCACCGGTGGGCGAACCGGCACGCGCCGGTCCACGGACCAACGCGTGACGTCACGTGATGACGTCACCGTGACGTCATCCAACGGTCGGTAACTATTCGGATGACGTCACCAATGACGTCATCACCGACGTCGTTTGCCGGACAGTCACCGGTCGGCGACCCGACCCACCGGAGACCAAGGCACGTGGCAGGCACGTGCGGATGACGTCTGCGTGACGTCATCCCCCGCACGCGCGCGGCACGTGCGTCGGTCCGCGTGAGCGGTCCAACCGGCCCAACCGGTCCGTCCGGCCCGTCCGGTCCGACCGGTCCGGCAACCGACGACCGTTGACCCTCTGACCGTTGACCACGTTGACCGTTGACCGACGACCGTTGGCCGTTGACTTTGACCGTTGACCGTTGACTTTGACCGTTGACCGTTGACAAAAAAAATGGAAAAGAATGTGTTTCTTTTTCAATTAAGTCTATGTGGATTATAATGTGATCCATTATTTGTTCTGCATTTGTTGCAGGAACTATGCCTGCCCTAAGGTTGCGCACACCTATTCGCGCAGTTACCGATGAACAAAAGGATAGGCTTTCTGAGTTGATAGCTGAGCTGACTGATCATCGATGGGAAAGGGTTGACTTAATTGATCATGTCCTTGAAGTCAACAGGAAAATTCAACAGGTCATATGGAATGGTCTTCCTATGTCACAGCCAGAGATGGTGCGATTTTTCATAACCACTCTTCCACCTGAATGGCAAGATGTGTTGAATCGCATATGGGATGTCAACGGAGCCGCTTCCTATAAGAAAATTGTGATGGATTTTGTAAACGAGTATTACTGTATTGTTTCAAGGGAAAAGATCAAGAAATTGAACAAAGGAGGATCTTTCCCAGTTCGTGTGCTGACTTTGTGTTAGTTGTATTGGCTGTTATATATTAAGTGTGCTTTGTGGACAACATTATGTAATGATTACTACCTAATTGTGATAATTGAAAGCATTACTGTTTTTAATTGTATGTCAATTATCTCGTTGCTTTCTATTATTCTGGTGCTGTGGGTAATTAGTCTGTGGGTAGTTTTAGAAGTTTTTGTAGTTTCATAGAATTAATTTTGCATATGACAATCATATTAATGATAGTTTTAAGTTAGGAATTTTGGAGGATGATTGGAAACGTAGTGACCTTTTGATTCTAAAGCCTTACTTGAAATTATTCATTAATATGATGGGTCTATGTAAAATAGGGATGCATAAATGATGGGCATTAATAATTCGTGCATATTTGTCTGATTTGTTCAGATCAATGGCTTCAGCCACAAAGAGCATAGTTGCCGAGCTGAACAAAGGTGAAAAGCTCAATGGAGACAACTATGAGATTTGGCAAATGAAAATCCAGTATGTGCTGGAAGAGCAAGAAGCACTTGAGGCTCTTATCATGACCATGGTAGAACCTGAAGAGGGAACCATTGCACAGCACAAAAGAAACAAAGAAGCTTTTTTTGCGTGGAAAAGAATGAACTCTCTAGCTCGCATCACGTTGTTGAGCAGCATGGAAAATGACATCATGCGAGAGTTTCGGCGTTTTGATAATACCAAGGAATTGTGGGAGGCATTGGCAGCTAGATATGGTCATACTTCGGTGACTAGACTGAGGCAGCTCACTATCAGGTTTGACTCTTATAAGAAGCCTCATGGTCAGACCATGAAGCAACATCTTAGAAAGATGTCAAACATGATAAGCGAGCTGAAAGATGCTGGCCATGTCCTCACGAGATGAGCAGCAAGTGCAAGCAGTAATTCGTTCCTTGCCTCGAGTTGGGAGCATATGAAGGTGCACCAGACTCATAATGAAAACATCAAAACCTTTGAGGATGCGATGCGTCATCTTGAGCTGGAAGAGGACCGCCTGTTGGCGGCTAAGCCAGATGCTGAACTCTATTATGCTAGTTCTAGCTCAAATGGAGCTTCGAGCTCCAAGCGCAAGCGCCCTAACTGGTTTGATAAGGGGAAAGGCAAGGAAGAAGCAGGTCCTTCAGGGAAGAAACCCAAATTCAACCAACATGGAAGAGGGAAACGTCCTCTCATGAAAAAGCTTGCAAGGGTGAAATGCTACAACTGTGACAAGAAGGGTCACTATGCTCGCGACTGTCGTGAGCCAAAGAAGGTATGCACCCCTTGTACTTTTCAGAACTTTGCTCGAGTTCTGTGTTCTTAACTGAGTCTAATCCTTTGTGGACTGTGGATTCAGGAGCGACAGACCATGTAGCGAAGGATAGAGGATCCTTCGTGGAATTCCGACGAGTACCAACTGGAACTAAGTGGATCTATGTGGGAAACAACTCCAGAGCTGAAGTGAAAGGAATTGACACATGCCAACTGAATATGCGTGGTGGACGCACCTTGTTTCTTCATGATGTATTGTATGCTCCGGAGATTCGTCGGAATTTAGTGTCTGTATTAATGTTGGCCAAATTAGGTTTTAATATGAACTTCTGTAGTAGAGGTGTGAATTTGTTTTTGGGGACAAATTACTATGGTTGTGGCTATTTTCTAGATGGTTTTATTGTATTAGATATTGATTATGTTAATGCTAATGTTTGTTATTCCCTTCTCACGTCTCCTAATAAATATGATAATGATGTGAATGTGTGGCATGCTAGACTTGGTCACATTGGCCAACAACGTATGAATAGACTAGCCAAAGAGGGCTTGTTGGGCAATATTGAAAAAGTCGATTTGTCCATATGTAAGCATTGCCTAGAAGGGAAAACGACAAGGAAACCATTTGGAAAAGGAAAAGAGCTGAGTTTCCTCTGCATTTAATCCATTCGATGTCTCGTGGTCCAATGAATGTAAAAGGAAGGCATGGGGCTGTTTATTTCATCACCTTTATTGATGATTATACTCGATACGGATATGTCTATTTGATTTCTCATAAATCTGAAACGATAAGTTGTTTCAAAAGGTTTATGAACCTTATAGAGAATCAATTAGATAAGAAAATAAAAGCATTGAGATCCGATCGGGGTCGAGAATATTTATCTGATGAGTTCAGAAAATTATGTGATGAAAAAGGAATAGAAAGACAGTTGTCTATTCCGTACACTCCTCAACAAAATGGTGTTGCGGAAAGAAGAAACAGAACCCTACTGGAAATGGTTAGGTCCATGATGGCGCATGCTAACTTGCCTATCACCTGTTGGAGTGATGCATTGTTAATTGCTGCGTATATACTTAACCGGTGCCTTCCAAATCAGTTGCTTCCACTCCATATGAGTTATGGACAGATAGAAAACCGGACTTGAGTTTTCTTAAGCCATGGGGTTGTGCTGCATATACACATGAGTCCTCTCACAAGTTTGGGAAATTGGGTCCCAGAGGAAAGAAGAGTATTTTCATAAGATACTCGGAACACTCGAAAGGGTATGTGTTCATTGGTGAGCAGGAAAGTGGGAGTGTAACTGAATTTGAATCGCGAGATGTCACATTCTTAGAGGATGAGTTTCCTAAGAAGGGCGAAATAGGGGAAGATCACTCCCTATTTGAAACATTGGATCAAGACAATGATATTAGTGGAGTTCATCCAAGTGGGAGCATAATAGGGAATGATGTGCAAAGTGTACAATCTCCCATACGGCGAACAAGTCGCCAAAGTATTCCCCGTCGACATTTTGACATTGAAGGGGAAACTTTTATGGTTGCTCCACAAGATGAGGATGCGCCAAGAAATATCAATGAGGCTCTTAATTGCCCCAGTAAAGAAAAATGGATTCATGCAATGGAAGAGGAAATGGAGTCAATGAAATCAAACCAAGTCTGGGAACTGGTTGATCTTCCAAAAGAACACAGAGCTATTGGGAACAAATGGGTTCTCAAAATAAAACGAAAGGCTGATGGCTCGATTGAAAGGCATAAGGCTCGCCTTGTGGTGAAGGGGTATAATCAACAGGAAGGAATTGATTATGAAGATACGTTTTCTTCTGTAGTGAGATTTGCCTCGATTCGCATTATTCTAGCAATAGTGGCAAGTCTGGATCTTGAGTTACATCAAATGGATGTAAAGACTGCTTTCCTCAATGGAGAATTAGAGGAAGAAATATATATGGAACAACCTGTTGGTTTCATAGTGAAAGGCCAAGAAGAAAAAGTATGTCGACTTTTGAGGTCGATATATGGTCTTAAGCAGTCATCAAGACAATGGTATATACGTTTTCATAATGCCATAGTGGCATATGATTTTAAAATGATTGATGAGGATCATTGTGTATATATCAAAAGATCCAAGGATCATTTTGTGATCATATCATTATATGTTGATGATATACTGATTGCCGGAAGCAATATGGAGTTGGTTAATACTGTCAAGAGATGGTTGTCTTCTAACTTTGAGATGAAGGATATGGGTGAGGCTGCATACATTTTTGGAGTTAAGATTTCGAGAGATCGTTCGAAGAGATCGTTGTCTCTTTCGCAAGAAACCTATATAAATAAGGTTCTTGAACGTTTTCGTATGCAAGACTGTAAACCCATAGACACTCCTATTGCAAAAGGTGAAGGATTGAGCCATAGACTGTGTCCAGGGACTCCACAAGAGAAGGAACAAACGAAACATGTTCCTTACGCTAGTGCTGTTGGGAGCTTGATGTATGCTATGATGTGTACAAGACCCGACATATGCTTTGCAGTTGGAATGGTGAGTAGATACCAATCCAATCCAGGTCCAGCACATTGGAAAGCTGTCAAGAGAATACTGAGGTATCTGAAAGGAACTGCTGATTTCAAGTTGAATTACCAAGGAAAGGATATGCGACTTGAAGGCTATTCAGATGCTGATTGGGGAAGAGATTTAGATGAAAGAAAATCTACCTCTGGATTTGCTTTCTTACTGAACAATGGCGCCATATCATGGAGCAGTAAGAAGCAAACATGCATAGCCTTATCCACGATGGAAGCTGAGTTCGTGGCGTTATCAGCAGCGGTACAAGAAGGAGTTTGGCTTAAGAGATTTTTGGATCATTTAGGTATTATTGAGAAAGCTGCAAATCCATTGTTGGTTAATTGTGATAGCCAAGCAGCTATAGTGTACACCAAAGATCCAAAGTACCATGGCAAGACCAAACATATAGATACCAAGTATAACTTTGTAAAAGATATGGTTGCACGAAAGGATGTGAACTTGCAGTACATATCTACGCATAGAATGGTAGCAGATCCTATGACAAAGCCAATACCTAGAGATGTGTTTTGTGGTCATGTAAAATCTCTAGGATTGCGTAGAGTCCGATGTACCTTGAATTGTAATTTCCCGAGTTGTTCACATTTATGAAATTTTGTTTTTCATTGATTAATGCCTATGAACCTTAGTATAATCTTTATGCATCTTAATGCTCAGTGCATTATTTTAAGTTGAGAAGTATGTCGGACAGATATAAGATTAGCCCACTCACACGGGTAATCGCCCCTGTTTACTGTGTGATAAATAGAGATTAGACTATTTTTAAGCTTATTATCTAGGTGATAATCGAGAGCGCAAGCTTAAAATACGTATGTCGCCTTAACTGAGTGTTAAGATGAGGACATAATACTAAAGATGTCTGAAAGTAAAATACCCCACGCATTTTACTTTATATGTCTAAGATGCCGATGTGAGTTCGATAAATTTTGTGAATAAGTAGATAGGTGAACTCAAGTTAGACATTGGGTATGTCTCGAACTATCATCGTACGGTATTGAAAGGTGTAGACATACGCTCCATGGGAAAGGAGTTAATACCGTAATACGTATTTCATACTACGTATGCATGAGACGACCAATAAGAGTGGCAAAAAGTTTGATCTCAACTTTTATGACGTGTGAGACTCTTGAGGAAAAGAGTTCCTCAATTTTGAAGTCCCCTCGGGACTCTTACTTATTCTCAAGATTTCTATTTAGTGTTTGCTATCTTAGTGTGTTGCCAATGGTCATGAGATGATTCGATCTAATGGGGCATTTCTAGAAAAGCAAGCTGGACTGAAATTGAGAGTTTGAAGGAAAGAGGAAGATCGATTTTGAAGAATCACATTATAGTTTTGTATTCACTGGTCGACCAATTAAACTGTCTTTGTGATAATTATAATTGTGAATACAATATATATATGATGTTTAAAAGAGATCAAGGGAGATATAAATGTGATCGATCGATCTAGGGTACTGCATACTAAATCTACTCGGAGTGTGACGCCCATTATGAGCTGCTATATATTCCTAACAGATGTATAGCAACGAGCTCTCAAAGTATGCTGGTCGCACAGATTATTCACCAGTATGAATGTTGAAGAGAGGTAAAGAGAATACTGTTCGGCCCACCATGTGCGAGTGGGAGATGAAGGCTTCATCGGTTTTTGGGCTTAAGGCCCATCCGCCCAAGTTGGGCCCAGGAAGCCCGATCCACGGGAATATGGCCCG
Organism: Eucalyptus caleyi; assembly: GCA_014182885.2. NCBI lineage: Eukaryota > Viridiplantae > Streptophyta > Magnoliopsida > Myrtales > Myrtaceae > Eucalyptus > Eucalyptus caleyi. The sequence continues at coordinate 16,373,616 of CM024476.2, forward strand.
TGGAAGGGGAGAGGTATAAAAGGGAGGAGAGAGAGAGAAAAAGGCACTTTTTTAGAAAAGACGTACGTTCACTTTTTCTCTCAACGTATTCTCCCTCTCTCTCCCGTTTTCTTCAAAAGAAAAACAGTAAAGCACGTGAAAGGATTTTGCTTCCTCGGATCGAACAGGACCGTTTCTCTTCCTCCATCGACAACCGGTGTTTAATCTGTGGCTAAAAGGTACGCTCGAATCCGTGGTGTGCTTTAGGATCGGTGATGCGTGTTGTTTTCCCGGGCTTCATCTTCCGCTTGATTTAGGGGTTCGATTCGGTGTCGAATCAAGTTTTCGGGGATTGGTTATTCCCAACAGTGGTCGAGGGCCAGACGGTTCGAACAAGGTGCAGCTTCTTGTTGTGACCTGACCTCTTCAAGGTGTAAGGAATAGGAGGCCGAGTTTAGGGGTATTTGGCTATTAGTGCTCCCTCACACTACATACTCTAAAATATATCATCACCTCATCTTTGAAGATCAACCAAATGAGTTTGGTCTATCACAATTGTGAAGTCTTCGAAGCTCCTACCTTGCGTGTGTCGTGACTTTGCCTAGATGCCACGGTATATCTTGATCGACAATTTTAAGGTCGAAAAGTAACCGGACATAAATTTTAGTTTAAGGGTATTTGTACTGTGACATTCCAGATTTTCAACCCTATTTTCTATTGAATAAATCGGGCATTTGATCAATGCGCTTATATGGCTGTTCTCAGAGCTTATCACGCTCAAGATAACTAGACTATCCCGGGAAGCCATTATGGAATTTTAAGGCAATAGACTTGAGAATTCGACCATGAATCGGCTTCTCGACCGTTCTCACCTTTAGAGGCCATTATGGCACAGTATACAATCGAATTGAGATCAGAGATATGTTGATTCGGCTGAGATGTGTGGCTAATTGTGGGTGACACCACTAAATTGGAAAATTCTTGTCGATCGGCACTAAACTGATTTTTTTATCGTTTTGATACCTTGTGCTTGCTTTGAATTCTCGAGACTTTCATGACAACCGAGTGTCGCCAATATGTCGAGTGGGTTCATTTTGGCTCGAAGTAATCGACCACAGGTCATTTGCTCTAAAATTCTATGAAAACTATCCGGTAGCCTAGGTCACGCTAAAAATGCACCGAATGGAAATTAACCACGAATTTGAGTCTGATTTCAGAAATTGAAGATTCTGTCATGTCACAATAAATTATAGGAGTGTCGCCTTAGTCTTAGAAGATTTTTCTGAAACCTGAGACTTTTTGGGAAAAAGTTGGTTTAAGATCGTTTTTGTTTAGAAAAAGGCTGGGATCGTTTTTGGTCGCAAAATTGGGATGCAAGATGGATCCATAGGTGAGGAAAAATATCAATTGGAGCATTGAGGTGCCAATTGAAATTATGAGGGCCAAATGAGATTGATTTGAGATGGATCAAGTGTCCAATTGGTGATGAAATGTTGCAAATTCGTATGTCCCTCTTTGCCTAGTCTTTTGGACCATTTCAAGAGTTGTGGAGAGTGCATGTGTGGCTGAATTACAACTAAGGAAGACATGGGTGGTGGTGGAAGGGTCAAGGGGACAAGCATATGGAAGATTAAGGCTTGTGGCCCCCTCCATCTCTCTCTTTCTCTCCAAGGCAGCGTCCACCACCCCTCTCCGCTATGTTCTGTGATGTTGACACCCTCAACCAATAGGAGAGAAGTTGCTGTCATTCCAGCAAGCCGCCAAAAGCCGTCCACGCCATTGCCGCCACATGCCGTCGCCGTTTCCACGAGCCACCGTCCGCATGAGTAGCCTGCACACCCGACTGCCCTTGCTCACACCTCACGTTGGTCCAGCTGCTGTTTGGGATCTGGTGGAGCTCAACCGGAGTTGTCTTGGCCCCGTTCAACCACCGTAAGCCTCCGCCAAGACCCGGTTTGGCGCTTTCACTATTTCCCAATCAATTCCCGCCTAAACCAAGCTTGTTTCCTCTTTGTTTTAGCAAGAACAGATCAAAAAATTAGTGGGTTTCCAGCCACCTCCTAGGTCCATTTTGGAGGTGATCCTAGGCCTCAAAACATAGGCCCGCTTTGGAGAGAAGTAACCCCCGCAACGTTTCCATCGGTTTGACTCAATCCGTGCGTTAAACAAGTAAGTTTAACTCACTAATCCTCGTTTAGTAGACTAATGATGCTTAAGAGTTGATTAGATTTAATTAAGCATGATTAGGTGGTTAGATTATATTAGAGTAATTAAATTAGTGATTTTCCAAGGCATGTTAGGTGGTTAGATGTAGCCATTAACAAATAGATTAGTTCTAGTATTTATCGAACGAACCTCAAAATTTTTCCAGGTCCGTTTCGGCTTCCAATTAGGCATTATGGGCCTAAGTTGGATTTATTGATATTTAGTAATTAATTTTTGTAATTAATTAATTAATTATTTATTTATCAGAAATTTAATCGGGATGGCCGGTGACCGGAATCTTATGCTAATCATCGTGGTGCAGTCTATTTATTTATTCGAGCTTTACTTTGTGCTGAATTGACTTAATTGTGATTTTTAGGTTTTATTCCTAAATTAATTAATTTTGGGTAATTAATTGAAGAACAACCGGGTATCGGTTGACAGTGCCAAAAAGATTTTGGTGGACTAAATAAAATAGTGGGATTTGTGGAAATGAAATTGATAATGCAATATGCTACGTCGGCTCGATGACTAAATGTGTCATCTCGGAGAAAGATGCTATGTTATGTCGGCTCATCGATGACTAAGTATGTCATCTCGAAGAAAGACGTTATGATTTGTTGGCTTATTGAGTTGGTACATCACCTTGGAGAATGCATGTGGGATCCGTGACTAGGAATGTCATCTTGGAGAATGCACGTGGGCTCGGTGATTCGTTATGTCATCTTGGAGAAGGCATGTGGGCTCGGAGACTCGGTATGTCATCCTAGAGAATGCATGTGGGCTTGATGACTAGATATATCATCTTGGAAAATGTATGGTATTGATTAAAATGACCGGGGAATGGTCTGATTGACATGTAATCAATTAAGTCGATTGATCGGTGTTTCGAACTGTGGTGGTTGATTGGGTGTCTATTGAACTGTGTTGAATTGCAGGTGGAATCTGAAGCCAAGGTAAGCCCTCTGACTTGTGTTGTGCATAGGCAATCCTTATGGCATATTGGCCTTCTAATTGAGTCTTAGGAGGGTAGAACTCGTTGAGACGTAGCCTCACCCCGTTGTGGGACAACATTTCAGGTTCGTAGATGGCAGCACCTCAACCTCCCCCTCCTCCTGAGCAGTTTGGTGTACCGGAGAGCATTTTGGAGATAGCTTATCATATACTAATAGATGACCACCCTGAGGGATTGGAGTATGTTTTAGTGAAATCCACCTTTTGGGTCGATGTGGGTAGAGACAATTTTGTGCCCCACGAGTATAGGTCGTGGTATTGTTACTACTCGGACAGACTGACTAAGGGATGGTCCAATACCCAAGTCTACTGTACCCTTGTACATTTTGGAGAAGGCTTTTGGTGAGGGTACAACAGACCCTAAAGATAGGATGGTGGGAGATGCTAAGGATCCCAAGCTCGGGAGTGAGCCAAATTCTTCGGTATACTCAGCTGAGGGTGCCAATTGGAGCGAAGAAGAAGGAGAGATTGTAAAGCCTGAGGAGGAGGGATTAGAAGAGGATCAGGAGATGGAAGACCCTGGAGAGGAACCTGAAGAAGAGGAACCTAAAAAAAGATTCAGAAGAGGACTTGGAGGAGGATCTAGGAGACGATCTCAAGTATGACCCGGATGAGGACTGAGACCTCACCTCATTTAGCAAACCCTGGGTTGTGATCTGATGTGTGATAGAATTGACTTGTTAATAGTATTGTAATATATACTATGAGGTTTGTTGTGTATAAAAGTGTGGTTATGGTTTTTCAGGTGGAAAAATATGGCTCTACTTTTCTATCTCATTGTTTGATTGTTTGGGGATTGTTTTAACTACTTCCGCTTGTGTAATAAAATAAAAGGGTCGGCGATGTGTCCAGGGAAATTGTCATTAATTGACCAAGAGAAGGATGTGCGTGTGCTCGAGGATCGGGGCATGACATCGACCATGATAGTGCTCTCAAGATGTACATCCTCAAAAGATGGCATCACTACTTCTTTTAGCTTTACCATCTCAAGTATGTTAAATCATGATTGTGAACCTTTTTCCTAAGATCTATACCCTCATGACGGGTTTATTTATTATCTCTTATTCATTTGAGATAACCTAGACAATAGTTAGGAGTCACCACTAGCCTCATTTTTGGGAGTCGACTAGAATTCCTAATCAACGGTCTGGAGTGGTCCATCAATATCTATGAAACCAGAAATTCTAAGGTTCAAGGACTTGGATTACATTAGTATTTCTATTAATGCCCTTTTGGTACTTAATAATTTATCGTGTTTCCTCACAACAGGTTCAACGACTATCTAATTTTGCCCTAGGATAGCTATGGGTAACCCTACCACCTGTTAGGCACCATCATTAGGATGCAATATCGGATTCACATTATAACATCCTCGATTCCGATCTTGTAGGTATTGGCCATAAGATCCAAAAAGGATCAATCGTGGATGTGAGATGAAGAGGGGTCGATCCCTAAGAATCATTCTCTTTTGCCAGGTCGGTCTTTCGAGCTAGGACCTCTTCCACAAAATCCAAGTGTCCAAGCATAGCTACAATGCGCAAAGGAGTCTCAATGGGATTCTCGGGCACAATTCTATCGAGAAGCAGCTTATCTTTTGCAAGCAATTCAACCAAAGAAGGCACATTCCCTTTCACAGCGGCTATGTGGAGGTTAGACGCCATGTTTGGATATCTAAAATGGGAGTTTCAGAATTTGATCTCTAAAAAGAGAGTTTCGGAATACTCATTCCTACATTTGGAAACTGGGATATATACTGTCACGACCAAGTCACCTTCACACTAGGGCTTGACGAAGACCAAAAAATAATTGGTCGATCTATCTCATCGGCAATTATTTGTCTCAGTTCGTGCAAATGTGCTTGCATGTCAAAAAGCTGACGATTACTAGAGCCTATCGTGGGTGGGTAGGGTTTCGCCTGTTGGCCAATTTCTGCCTCCTCTCCATTTGGTCCTGTATACGTCAAGTTCACAGACGTAAATGTCCCTTTCGAGCCATGATATCCTTTGATGACGTAAAGAAGACACACTCTATTCATGCAAATTGTTGTAAACTGGAATTACTCTGAAAGGACATGAATTTCATCGATTTATCAGAAATTATTTTTGCGATAATGCTCAATCAATCAGAATGAATCGTGACCTAGGAACTTTTATAGAAATTATTCTACCATATGGGTGTGTTAGGAAGACAGAAAAAAAAAAAAAAAAGCCATAGTATCCTTAGCTTATTTGAAGTCGGCCTTCTCAACACGGTAATCCCAAGTGATTTCAGGCTTGCAAATAGTTTAAGCTCAATGTGGAGGCATCAGCCTTGCTATGCCTCCAAAATTCTGCCAAAGAGAGTTGATCTTCTAATTCTTCAATTAAAAATTTCAGAGATTCTAGGACCATAACTTCCTCATTGATTGGATCAGTCATGAAAGTCCTCAATGGTACTAGGCAGGGAAATGAATCACATAGAATGTATTGCCCTGCGTCAATATGTGGCATCCCAAAATTCATAACGACCTCTAGTTACATTAAAGTCTATGAATAGGTGATGGAAGTACCATCAAGTTATGGCCATTTAATCCATAATTTGCAATAAGATTTATGGCCAAGCTTTTAATGGATAATTATGTGAGATGAAAGAAAATTCTATCGTTGGCCATGTGCATCATAAATTGGAATTTATGGATTTGTGACTACAAGTTTAATGGCCTTATTATTTTTGCAAGTTAGGTATTTATTTAAGTAGAAAATGTTAATGGATGATGAAAGTTGGTGCTATAGGACAATTTGATAAAGAAGACTTTGTTCTTGACTATGCACTTTATAGATTTGATTTTACGGATTAATGTCACGACGTCTTTTGGCCATTTTATTATGCAATTAGGTATTTATTTAAATGAGGATTAAGATGTATTATTAAAAATAAACTTGGGCCATTTAAGTTTGGGCTTTAGGCCCAAGTGAGATGGGCCTAAAGTGGGCCATAAGCCCGGCCCATGTTGACGCATGGAGGGGGAGAATGAGGAGCCGCATGGCCTCCAAGTGTCTTCAACAAAGGAGACACTTGTCTCCTTCTTAGGGACAAGTGTCCCCCATGCATAATAAGAACGCATGCAAATATATATACAACCAAAAAGAAAGAGAGAGAGGGAGTGGTCGGTCTAGGTGCTGAGAGAGAGGAGAGAAAGAGAGGAAGAGAGGAAGAGAGAAAGGAAAGAGGAGGTCCGTCACCGCCCGCATGCCGTCCGTTTGTTCGTTGCCGATGTGCCGTCCGTTTGCTGTCGTCCGCTTGATCTTAGAGGTAAGTTGGGACTGATTTCCGCTCTTGCATGTGTGCCTTGCATGTGTGATTTGTTGGTGGTAGGTTTCGGATCATAGGGAAGGCAAAACCGAAGCTAGAATGTGATTTGTTCTTGATTTTGCTTGCTGATTTCGTGAGATCCGCCTGACCCAGAATCTTGTGAAGGCATGCATGTTTCGAGTTAGATTTTGACTTTAATTCTTTCATGAAACTTGTAGCCAACATTTTAAACTACAACATACTAAAATTTGGGACAAAATGATGGAGATTTATGGGGTCAAACCCTCACCCTACGTAGACACTAGATCTGGAACTGTTTTGCTGACCTTTTGGTAGTTTTGTGGGTTGGATGTCGATGTTTGCTAAGAATCTCTCTTTGACTTCTTCATGAACCTTGTAGAGAACATCCTAAAGACTAACATACTCAAATTTGAAGTAAAATGAGCAAGTTTAGCCAAGTGAATCGACGTACTCTTGAAGACGGTAGATCTGGAGATACGGTACTGGACACCCGAGATTTCATGGACCCATATGATGACTATACTCTGGAAATTTGACTTAGATCCCTTCACTAAAGTTGTAGGGGACCTCCTGAAGTAAAACATATCCAAATTTCAGCGGAAACGAAGAAGAATAAAGGGGGTGAAAACTTGATTTTTCGGAGAAACATGCACTGGACGTTTCGGTGCGAGAACCAGGAGCTTCGTATGACTATAGAAAATTATCTAGAACGAATCTACTTTAGTGTCTTATCTATAGCCTGGTAAAATTTCATAATTTTCGGAGGTCGTTCAGGTATTTTAATCGAATTATTTCGGAAACTGTGTATTCTGTTTCTATCCGAATTTGCATGCTGAAATCGTGTGGATTATATCATCTTGTGTGGAACTCTATTGGGCATGTGTTTTTCATGAAATTACTATCTTATTGACTTGTCTATCACATGTCTTGATTTCATGATTTTCGAGAGGCATATGGATATTTAATTTAAATATTTTCTAAAAATGGTACTTGCTGGAATTTTGTAAAAGGCATGAAATATGGACCATTTTAAGTTGCATGGATTCCATGAATTGTATGGTTATGGATGATTTGAGATACATGTATGAATTCAATGATGAATATGATCTTTATTGCCATCACATTGCATGCCATGTTAAAATTGAACTATAATTGAAGATGAGAATTGAGATAAATGAGAAGGCCGTCGAAGGTGTGAGCCGACGATGCCCCGGGAGTGTCAGGATGCCTGGCTAGAAGGGTACGATTGGTTGCCCGGTGGTCATGAATGGTCGGATACCGGAGGGCCTCGGGAGTACCGAGAGGTGTCGAGATGCCCGGAGAGTGGGGGAGCCGGAAGTTCGGCATGGTAATTATGCGGAGGGATACCTCACGATGCCAGTTTGGGTGTGAGATGCCTGGCTAGAAGGGTACAGCTGGTTGCCCGGTGACCTTGAATGGCTGAATGCCGGAGGGTCCTCGTGATGCCAGTTGCGGTACGAGATGCCCGGAGAGTGGGGGAGCCGGATGGTCTGACTGTATCTTGGATACATGTGGGATGCAAACATTGGTCCCGGAAAAGATAAATGTGGCGGTCCAAAATGAAATTGAAAGTGAATTATGCATGATGATATATGCATGACATGATGATGACGTTATATGCATGGATGCATGGCAATGATGATGGTACATGCGATATGATGATGATGTTACATGCATGGATGCATGGCAATGATGATGGTACATGTGATATGATGATGATGTTATATGCATGGATACATGGTAAGGAAGGATTCCATACGTGACATGATAATGGTAAACATATGATATGATGGTGCTGTCTATATGATGATGATGGTACATGAGGTATGATGACATGTGCATGATGCCATGGTATGTTGTGCATGGATGCTTGTATGACATGTGATGCTATTGATTGTGATGATTGCATGGCATGATATATTGAGTGATTTATTGGTCCTTTACCTGCTGAGTGGCTGTACTCACCCCTTTTGGGGAATAACATTTCAGACTTGATAAGATATCTCTGCTGCCACTGCTACCAGTAGACAGATCAAGCAATTTGATATGACCGCGAGGAGGAGGATAGCAAAGGAAGGAACTTTTGGACGCCGACACTGATCGATGGACTTTAATTATACAACTATTGGAAGAAATGTCGGTCATCTTTTGAAGTATAGCCTAGCATAGAAAACTATGGCATTTTGATGTACTGATGAATGATGTCCATATGGTTTAAGTGAATAAAAGTGTACGGCTTTTACCTATAAATGTTTAGTTGGTGTGCATCATTTTCTGAATATAGGGAAGGGAGTTGTTGGACGTGCTTCCGTATATGAATTGCGCAAGGGACCTTTAGTAAAAAAAAAAAATGTAAACCCTCATGGTTGTATGAACCCGCTACAATTGAAATGATATCAGAGTGACATGTTATTAGGAAAAGTGAATGGTAAGCAAACTGTGGCGACCCAAATCGGATCGGGGGCTGTCGAGGGGTGCCACAGCCTGTTTAATTGGTATTAGAGCTATGGTCTATTCGGAGTGATAAGGAGCCTCAGATGGAAATGAGGATAGAATGTTGCACTCCATAGGCTACTAACCAAGAGTAGTTAACTAACTTTAAACAACGGGTGATGGGTATTCACTCGTAGATCCCTGGTAACTAGTGTAATGTTGCTTTTGTGTGCTAGTAACTTTTTATGTTACTTATATGACTTTGGTAACGTATGAACATTACTTCTCCTTCTTAGCTAATTAGTGACACTGAGTCGCAAATTGTTCCTAAAGCGAAACTTTCTGAGCTGTCTAGGTATGCCCCTAGATTGATAGAGGATTGCGAGGAAAAGGTTAAGAGATTCCTTAAGGGCCTGAGGATAGATAGTAGGAGATAACTAGTGCTCCTGAACGTGAGGGATTATAATGAAATTTATGAAAGGGCCCAGCTTGGAGAGCAAGAAATGTGAAGAGAATGAATGGAATCAAGGAGACAAGTGACATTGAGTGATGCACGATAAGGTAAGAGACTCTATTCAAACGAAGAGCTACCTGAGATAGTGCTTACCCATGCGCCAAGGATGAAACCATGAGGCCTAGTATGGGATAGTCCAAAACAGATAATAACTCTGTAAGTTAATCCCTATTGAAATGAGACCCCTCAGTAGATGTGTAGTTTGGGTTCGAACCAGGCGAAAGCTGGTGTACCTGTAACGTCCTGGTCCGATGAGGGCAAGGAGTGGACATCGAGGTCAGAGGACTTGAACAAGGAGTGGCTCCTGGCAAGCTTTTGGAATGGCAAAAAGGGGGCAGGAATGAACCAAACTATGAACTGAACTAGGAGGGCAGTGTTTTTGGGATAATTTTATCAGAGTGGCGCAGCAGAAGCATGGTTAAGTTTGCAGAACTCTTGTTTGTGAAAAAGAAGGACAAGTTGATGCGTTTGTACATTAATTATAGGCAATTGAATCAAGTGACAGTTAAGAATAAGTATCCCTTATCTAGAATTGATGACATATTCGACCAACTGCAAGGAAGTTCGGTCTTTTCTAAAATTGACTTGAGATAAGGATATCAGTTAATGATTAAGAAAGAAGACATCCCCAAGACCATGTTTAGGACTCACTATGGACACTATGAGTTCCTAGTTATGCTATTTGGATTGACGAATGCCTTAGTTGCATTCATGGATTTAATGAATAGGATATTTAAGTCTTATTTGGATCAAATTGTGATTGTCTTCATTTGATGATATCCTGATTTATTCTAAAGGACCTGAAGAACATGCACAGCATCTAAGCGTAGTGCTGCAAAACAAGGCTTAAGAAGTGAATTATGGAGACTGAGTTATGAATTTGAGGATTAAGTTATGATCATTTGAGTTAAGTAGTGACTTCTTATTAGAGGATCTTATTGGAAGTCTTGATGCATTACATGGAGGCATTTAGTATGTATAAATTGATCTTGGAAGTCATGAGTTTGAGTAGTCATATGAGATATGAAATTATTTGTGGTTTATATGTCGGAATAATAGGTTTAATCGATGGTGGTCAACTTTTAATTTTAGGCGATGATCTTAGTTTGAAAAGGTTTAGTGGAATTAGTGGATATGATCAATTGTGGTTATAGTCTTTCCGAGGTGAAATGGTGAAAGTTCAAGTTGTGGATTTGATGAGTGATTAGTCTAAGTGATGATTCTTTAGGATGAGATACGAGATATATTCGATGGAAACTAGACAAGTTTTATTTTGGTGGATTGTCGATCTTTGAATTAAATAAGTCTTGGTGGACTATAGATATTTGAATCGAAGGAATGATGCTATATTTTAGGCTTGAATCTATGTTGCGGTGAATACATAGTGAATGTCTTTGTTGGACTGAACCAAATGAGTTATTGGTGGTGTCGATTTTGATGGTTCTAGGCTTGAATTGGTGGTGACAAAGGTATAGGAATAATTGGGCTAAATGATGTGTTCGATTAAGTCGAGAAGGTGGAATTCTTTAAATTTGAATCTCATTGATAGTTGCACTTAGGATAGAGCTTGAAATAGATGTTTTCACAAAAGGAATCGAGTATGAGACAGAGGAGGTGGATGGAATTATTAAAAGATTTTGACTGTTATGGTACCACTCATGAAAGGTGAATAAGGTGGCAAACGCCCTTAGTCGAAAGTCAGCTACGAACATGGCTAATCTGAGGATAACAAAGTGGAATCTATTAAAGTCAATAGCAGATTCAGACTTTAAGTTGGAAGTAGACCACGTCGACGGTATGCTTACTGCATTAAGTATTAAACCCGAAAATATTCAGAAAGTTAAGGTTTTGCGAGAATCTAATTTGGAAATTGTGAAGATGCGAAATGCTATGTCTTTAGGGAAAAGACCAGAGTTCCAAGTCTCTGAAGATGGAGTAGTAAGATATCAAGGACGACTCTGTGATCCTGACAATGAAGAAGTAAACAAGGGAAATCCTGTCGGAAGCACATAGGTGTAATTATAGTATTCATCCAAGTAGTACAAAGATGTACAGAAATTACACCAACAGTTTTGGTGGAATGGCATGAAGACAGATGTAGCTAAACACGTTTCTTAGTGTTTAACATGCCAGCAAGTGAAAGTCTACTAACCTATATAATACATTGCCGTTGTTGTCTGATGTAGTGCAGTTAGATTGGAAATACTTGAGTTTGGATGTTTTCAAAGCTCTAAGATTTTACATTCAAACTACTTTGAAAATCTTAAGGTCGGGACCGAGTTTGATGACTCGCCGATGCGTTGATTTCGGTATTTCAAGAAAGGCTTAGGATTTTGGTATCTTAAAGTTTTTAGTTTCAAAAATCTTTATGACAGGACCAATATTATCGACTCGCCGAACTATGATTTTCAATACTTCAAGAAATGCTTATGGTTTTTGGAGAAAATTATCACCTGTACATTCCATGTTTTGAACTTCAATCGAAAAGCAGATTTTGATTGTGAACTGTTTTAGAAAATCTCTTGAATTCCGTCAAAATTTATGAGTAATGTGACACCGTGCCCAAATGTTTTAAGAAAAATTTTATATTTTAAATATTTCTGAACTTTTTATAGAAAGCATTCCAACCCATTGGAGTTGGGATTGAGATTGGAATTTGCCAACGTACCGATTTAAATTTACTAAGGGTTTTGATAAAGTATTTTATTTCGCGCCGTGATGCAAGTGTGACTCAAGGCTTTACACGTGGATTCCGAAAAACATTTGAAATCTAAACGTGAACATGGATTTTACAGATTTGGTATCATGCTTTGACTTTGTGAATTGGTTTCAACGATATGAGATTTACCTATTTTCAAAGACTATTATTGTTATATTGTTGTGTCTTTGAAATCCCTATTTTACATCATAAAGTGGGATTTTCAAGGACTCAAAGGATTTTCCACATTGGTGATTTGAAAACGTTTTGACATGGAAATGGCATATGATTTCAAAGCTTGCTATTGTAGTATTGATATGCTTTTGAAAATCTCAGTTTGCATTATTTGACATTATGAAGGGAGATTTTCAATCGTTCAAAAGGTATATCTCGATTTGGAATGAAAGGAAAGTTAGGTCCCAGATTTGTCGGACCCATTGAGATACTTGAAAGAATAGGAGACGAAGCTTATCGATTGGCGTTGCCTCCTAATTTGGGAAATTTACATAATGTGTTTTATGTGTTGATACTAAGGAAGTATTAGCCAGACCCTAGTCACATACTCGATCATGAAGTTATCAAAGTGGATGAGAAAGTGAGGTACATTGAGGAGCCTGTGCAAGTATTGGATCGAAAGGAACAAATTCTCAGGACTAAGAAGATTCCTTTGGTTAAGATATTATGGCGATATCATGATGTGGAGGAAGCCACATGGGACAGTGTAAATGAGATGAGAGAAACGTACTCTCACTTATTTCAAGAGACATAGGCAATGTCTAATTTCAACGACGAAATTCTCTAAGGAAGCGAGAATTGTGGCATCACGAAATTCATAACGACCTCTAGTTACATTAAAGTCTATGAATAGGTGATGGAAGTACCATCAAGTTATGGCCATTTAATCCATAATTTGCAATAAGATTTATAGCCAAGCTTTTAATGGATAATTATGTGAGATGAAAGAAAATTCTATCGTTGGCCATGTGCATCATAAATTGGAATTTATGGATTTGTGACTACAAGTTTAATGGCCTTATTATTTTTGCAAGTTAGGTATTTATTTAAGTAGAAAATGTTAATGGATGATCAAGGTTGGTGCTATAGGACAATTTGATAAAGAAGACTTTGTTCTTGACTATGCACTTTATAGATTTGATTTTATGGATTAATGTCACAAAGTCTTTTGGCCATTTTATTATGCAATTAGGTATTTATTTAAATGAGGATTAAGATGTATTATTAAAAATAAACTTGGGCCATTTAAGTTTGGGCTTTAGGCCCAAGTGAGATGGGCCTAAAGTGGGCCATAAGCCCGGCCCATGTTGACGCATGGAGGGGGAGAAGGAGGAGCCGCATGGCTTCCAAGTGTCTTCAACAAAGGAGACACTTGTCTCCTTCTTAGGGACAAGTGTCCCCCATGCATAATAAGAACGCATGAAAATATATATACAACCAAAAAGAAAGAGAGAGAGGGAGTGGTCGGTCTAGGTGCCAAGAGAGAGGAGAGAAAGAGAGAAAGAGAGAAAGAGAGGAAGAGAGAAAGGAAGGAGGAGGTCCGTCGCCGCCCGCACGCCGTCCGTCCGTTTGTCACCGGTGTGCCATCCGTTTGCTATCGTCCGCTTGATCTTAGAGGTAAGTTGGGACTGATTTCCACTCTTGCGTGTGTGCATTGCATGTGTGATTTGTTGGTGGTAGGTTTCAGATCATAGGGCAGGCAAAACCGAAGCTAGAATGTGTAGCCTAGTGAATCGACGTACTCTTGAAGACGGTGGATCTGGAGATACGGTACTGGACACCCGAGAATTCATGGACTCATATGATGACTATACTCTGGAAATTTGACTTAGATCCCTTAATTAAAGTTGTAGGGGACTTCTTGAAGTAAAACATATCCAAATTTCAGGGGAAACGAAGAAGAATAAAGGGGTGAAAACTTGATTTTTCAGAGAAACATACACTGGACGTTTCGGTGCGAGAACCAGGAATTTCGTATGACTATAGAAAATTATCTAGAATGAATCTGGCCTAGAATTCTGCATGAAAAATCTACTTTAGTGTCTTATGTATAACCTGGTAAAATTTCATAATTTTCGGAGGTCGTTCAGGTATTTTAATCGAATTATTTCGGAAACTGTGTATTCTGTTTCTATCCGAATTTGCATGCTGAAATCGTGTGGATTATATCATCTTGTGTGGAACTCTATTGGGCATGTGTTTTTCATGAAATTACTATCTTATTGACTTGTCTATCACATGTCTTGATTTCATGATTTTCGAGAGGCATATGGATATTTAATTTAAATATTTTCTAAAAATGGTACTTGCTGGAATTTTGTAAAAGGCATGAAATATGGACCATTTTAAGTTGCATGGATTCCATGAATTGTATGGTTATGGATGATTTGAGATGCATGTACGAATTCCATGATGAATATGATCTTGATTGCCATCACATCGCATGCCATGTTAAAAGTGAACTATAATTGAAGATGAGCATTGAGATAAATGAGAAGGCCGTCGGAGGTGTAAGCCAATGATGCCCCGGGAGTGTCGGGATGCCTGGCTAGAAGGGTACGGCCAGGTGCCCGGTGGTCATGAATGGCTGGATACCGGAGGTCCTCGGGAGTACCGAGAGGTGTCAAGATGCCCGGAGAGTGGGGGAGCCGGAAGCTCGGCATGGTAATTATGCCGAGGGATACCTCGCGATGCCAGTTTCGGTGTGAGATGCCTGGCTAGGAGGGTACGGCTGGTTGCCCGGTAGCCTTGAATGGCTGAATGCCGGAGGGTCCTCGTGATGCCAGTTGAGGTACGAGATGCCCGGAGAGTGGGGGAGCCGAATGGTCTGATTGTATCTTGGATACATGTGGGATGCAAACATTGGTCCCGAAAAAGAGAAATGTGGCGGTCCAAAATGAAATTGAAAGTGAATTATGCATGATGATATATGCATGACATGATGATGACGTTATATGCATGGATGCATGGCAATGATGATGGTACATGCGATATGATGATGATGTTACATGCATGGATGCATGGCAATGATGGTGGTACATGCGATATGATGATGGTGTTACATGCATGCATGCATGGCAATGATGATGGTACATGTGATATGATGATGGTGTTACATGCATGGATGCATGGCAATGATGATGGTACATGTGATATGATGATGATGTTATATGCATGGATACATGGTAAGGATGATGCCATACGTGACATGATGATGGTAAGTGTATGATATGATGGTGATGTCTATATGATGATGATGGTACATGGGGTATGATGACATGTGCATGATGCCATGGTATGTTGTGCATGGATGCTTGTATGACATGTGATGCTATTGATTGTGATGATTGCATGGCATGATGTATTGAGTGGTTTATTGGTCATTTACCTGCTGAGTGGCTATACTTACCCCTTTTGGGAAATAACATTTCAGACTAGATAAGATATCTTTGCTGCCACTGCTACCAGTAGACAAATCTAGTAATTTGTTATGACCGCGAGGAGGAGGATAGCAAAGGAAGGAACTTTTGGACGCCCACACTGATTGATGGACTTTAAGTATGCAACTGTTGGAAGAGATGTCGGTCATCTTTTAAAGTATAGCCTAGCATAGAAAACTATGGCATTTTGCTGTACCGATGAATGATGTCCATATGGTTTAAGTGAATAAAAGTGTACGGCTTTTATCTATAAATGTTTAGTTGGTGTGCATCGTTTTCTGAATATAAGAAAGGGAGTTGTTGGACGTGCTTCCATATATGAATTGCGCAAGGGACCTTTAGTCAAAAAAAAAAAAAATGTAAACCCCCATGGTTGTATGGACCCGCTGCAATTGAAATGGTATCAGAGTGACATGTTATTAGGAAAAGTGAATGGTAAGCGAACTGTGGCGACCCAAATCGAATCGGGGGCCGTCGAGGGGTGCCACACAATAGGAATGGTTTTCTCATTTAAATGAAGAAGCCTTGGATGACGGTGTACAGAAATGCTTGGACAGATGTCATTCGTGGCTCTATGTGTAACAATCCGGTCCGATGAGGGCGGGGAGTTGTTGAGGGCCAGAGGGTTTGGACAAGAAGCAACTTCTTGTTGCGCCCTGACCTCTTCAAGGTGCAAGGAATAGGAGGCTGAGTTTTGGTGTATTTGGCTATTAGAGCTCCCTCACGGTACATACTCTAAAAGATATCATCACCTCATCTTTCAAGATCAACCACATGAGTTTGCTTAGTCACAGTTATGAAATCTCTGTCACGTCCCGATCCTCTGAGCACGTACTCATCCCTGTTTGGTCGATATAATAGCGACATCCCATGATGCATCGCCGACCTATTCATTTTAATGTGCATGCAAAAACAAAGAAATAAATCCCCAGACAACAACAAGATGGGATAAGAAAGTAGGGCCATAAATTTTTCAAACCAACAAGACACTTATATATACATATCATAACAGGTCATATACAAGCCAAGTTGATATATATCTATACACATGCGAGGTCTACAAAACAAGGGGGTTTACAAACATCTATTAATATTCATCCTCGTCCTCCACCTCCTTTTCATCTTGATTGGATCCTCCTTCAGAGAACACTGGGGTTCCTGGATCTTCAAGATCCAGATCTACCGCGTCTACCACTAAACCTTCTGGTGGATCTGCAGTGCATTTCCCAAAAGTAACCTCCATCACATACAGAGGTATCTCAAATTCTGATATGAGGACCCCTCTCTGACCATTACGATCTTGACGGTACCATAATCTATATCAATAGGGCACCCGATGGGACAATCCCGTAGTGACCCAGACCACAGACTGTACAAGTTCGTACTCCCATCCCCTAGGGTCCCCATGAAACGGAATGTAACACCTTTGTTCTGTGACTTCCTTCGGTTGTCCAAAATTCTCGGGAGGAGTTGTCATATAGGGCGCTGAAAATGTTATCCCACAACGGGGTGAGATGATGTCTCAGCAACTTCGACCCCCTAAGACCCGACTAGGAAGAAAAAATGCCTCAAGGGCTGCCTAAGCACAATACGAGACAGAGGGCTTACCTTGGCCTCAGTTCCTTCCTATAAGTCTATACAATATGTAAATCATCGAGTCACAACAACAAATCAAATTATTAAGTTCAGATCAAATCATCGATCAGTCGACCTAGTCGATTTCATGTCAACAAGATTATCACACGGTCATTTCAATTACTCATTCCCAACTCTTAATCATGGCCCAATGGGCACGGCCTACTAAATCTTCAGTGGTGAATCACGGCCCAATGGGCACAATATAAATTAAGTGGTAATCACAGGCCAATGGGCACAACCGATTCCAAGTTCGGTGGCAAATCATAGCCCGATGGGCACGGCCTATGATAGGCGGTAAATCATGGCCTAGTGGGCATACCCATACTTCGGCGGTTTTCTTAATCAAATCACAATATCACACGGTTATTCACCCACGGCCAACAACATTACACTTCTCAAATAGATTCCTCAATTAACATACTATTTTGGCTTATTTACCTCGGGTTAAAGGTACCCAATAAAAATAATCGTGCATGGGTACATGGTCGGCCTTTACTTTCAAAATTCCCACAATTTATATGGTCGATAAAAACATTTTTTTTGTGCTGTAAACCGACGCCCAGTAATTTTCTAATTAAATACATAAAATAAATAAATTTAGGAATAAATTCCCAAATTCACAAATTACACACAATCAACACAAATTAGAACTCAATTAAATAAACAGATCACACCATTACAATCAGCATAAAATTCTGGTCACGGCTATTCCGGTGTAATTTCTGAAAAATAATTAATTAATTAAATAATTACGAAAATTAATTATTATATACCAAAAATGCAAACTTAGGCCCATAAAGCCTAATTAAAAGCCGAGACAGGCCCATAAATAGTGGAGCTTGTCTAGGCTCTAATTACACTACTCTAACAACCTAACATGCAATAACGATTAATTAATTTGCTAATCTATTCTAACTATCCATCTAATCCATACTTAGTCTAAACTAATCAACCCCTAAATGTCATTAACTTACTAAGCAAGGATTAGTGAGTGAAACTCACTTGTTTAACGATCCGCTCGGATCAAAACGATGGGGACGCGGCGAGGAACAAGGAACTCCAAAGTGGGCTCGCCAAATGGGGTCGGGAACGGCCTGGAAATGGCCCAAACAATGGCTGGAAACCCAATGCCGTTCAGCTTTTGGTCAGTGGCTAATCTTGGCCGAGAAAGGTGGCTCAGTTGGCTGGTTGAGCTGGAAATGGCCCAGGTGAGGCGGTAAGGCTACAGCAGCTCAGGCGGGCGATTCCGGCAGCTGGCGGTGGCTTAAACGGTGGGAACAACTAGCAACGGTGGAGGGGACGGCTTGAGGGATCGACTGGACGCGAGAACAGAGGAGGACGATGGCTAGGGACGTGCGCATAGACAAGGGGCGACTGGCTAGCGGGCGACGTGACGGCGACTGCTCAGGCTCCAATAGGCTTTGATAGTGGAGGGAAGCTGGTTTGCTTGGTTCTGAGTTTGTTGGAGGTCTTTGCACGACTGGAAGGGGGGAGAGGGAGGCTACTCGACAATGGGGGAGAGAAAGGAAGGGAGGGGGGAACAAGTTTGCTTCAAGGGGGCCACCTTTAATCTCTTCCTATCCCTTTTGTTCCCTTGACTTAGCCCCACCACCAGTTGGCTTTCTTTGCTCATTTTCTAGACCAAAGGCTCCTTCTAGAAGCCTTGAAGAGGTCCACAAGTTGTGTCTAAGGGGGGGCATACGAATTTCAATTGATTTCCCTCAAATTGGAAATCAAATCCTCCTTGAATCTACTCAATTTGGCTTCTAAAAATCCAACTATCGAGTCCTCGATCAAATTAGTATTTTTCATCGCTAATGCAACCCACTTGCATCCCAATTTCGCAATAAAAAAACCGTCCTCTTATTTTTCTGGATAAAACGACCCTACCTTGACTTTTTCCCAAAAAGTCTCAATTTGCATAAAAATCTTCGGAGACTGAGTCGACGTTCCTAAAATGACTTGTGACATGGAGGAACTTTCAATTTTTGAAATCGGATTCAAATTTGCAGTTAATTCCAATGGCGCGATTTTAGCATGACCTAGGCTACCGAGTAGCTTTCAGGGATTTTTAGTACAAATAACCGATGGTCGATTTTTTTCAAGCCACAATGAACCTTTTCAACACATTGGTGACTTTTGGTGGTGGTGAAAATCTCAAGGTTTCAAATACGGATATAGGGTACCAAAATGATAGAAAAGTCAATTTAGTGTCGATTGACGAGAATTTTGCAATTTAGTGGAGTCACCCACGTTTAACCACGCATCTCGATCGAACCGACCTTTCTTTGATTTTTAATCGATCTTACTGTGCCAAAATGATCTTAGCAGATGAGCACGGTCGAGTAGCCGATTCTTAATCGAATCCTCAAGTCTATTACATTAAAATATCTTGATGACTTGGAATTCTAAAAGCCTTCGACGCTTATCTGCGTAGCTTTTCTGCAGGCTTTGAGCAAGCTTTAATCTATTCCTGATCACTGCGACAGCATCCACTAACTGCTAAACCAACTTTAGGCCTATGATCTTTCTCTCCCCGACTTCATCCTAACACATGGGTGTTTTGCACACTCTGCCATACAATGCTTCAAAAGGAGCCATCTAGATCCTTTGCTGGTAACTGTTGTTATAGGAAAATTCCACAAGCTGAAGTTGTTCCTCCCAGCTTCCTTTAAAATCCAGTACAAGCTCGTAGCATGTCTTCAAAGGTCTGAATCGTCCTCTCAGACTAGCCATCCGTCTAAGGATGATATGCCATACTGTACTACAGCTTCGTACCTAAAGCACTCTATAAGCTCTTCCAAAAATCAGTTGTGAATATTGGGTCTCCATTTGAAGTTATTGTAACCAGAACTCCATGCAGTCGAACTATCTGGCATATGTACAACTCAGCATGCCTATCCAAGTCAAGATCCTTTCGCACTACAATAAAGTGAGCTGACTTTATCAATCTATCAACTATTACCCAAATAGAATCATTACCTCTCTGACTCCTTGGTAATCCGGTCACGAAATCCATCGTGATGTGCTCTCACTTCCACTTTGGGATCTCGAGAGGTTGCAGAAGTCCTTTTGGCTTACAATGCTGAGCTTTAACCTATTGACATGTCAGACACTTGACGACATGCTTGACGATGTCTGCCTTCATACCAAACCACTAGTAGTGTTGATGCAAATTTTGATACATCTTTGTACTGCCAGGATGAATGCTGTAACTACTATGATGAGCTTCTGATAAAATATCCTCTCTAAGCTTCACATCATCAAATACAAACAATCGTCCTCGGAACTTTAGTGTTCCATCATAAGAAATCTGAAAAGTCAGCTTTTCTCTTATCAGTATCTTCTTGTAGAATATTCTGAACGTTTGGGTCCATCAGCTAAAGTAATTTGATCCTGATCTACACATCCGGCTCAATTATGAGGGTGGCCATAAGATGAGAAAGGTGGCCTACCTCAAATTTGAAAACCGAATCCCAAGCTCTCTCGAGTAGATTCCACTCCTTAACCAACATGTGAGCGACTGAAGACTTTCAGCTCAAAGTGTCGGCGACCTTATTCGACTTTCCTGGGTGATACAGAATATCATAATCGTAGTCTTTCAAAAGTTCCATCCAATGGTGCTGTCTCATATTCAACTCATTCTGAAAGAACAAGTACTTGAGACTCTAATGGTCTGTGAAGATCTAGAATCTCAAATAATGTCTCCAAATCTTCAATGCGGAAATGATTGCTGCTAGTTCTAAGTCATGCATCAGATAGTTCAGTTCATGAGGTCGCAACTAGCGAGAGGCATATGCAACAACCTTACCATGTTGCATTAGCACGCAACCCAGTTCTCAGAATGACGCATCACTAGAGATCTCGTATCCTCCAGGACTAGATGTAATTGTCAACACAGGTGCGGTATTTAGCTTTTGCTTAAGCTCCTGGAAACTACACTCGTATTTGTCTATTCACACAAATTTTTCTTCTTTCTTTAGGAGTCTTGTCAATGGCAACGTTAAAGCTGAAAATCCCTCTACGAACTATCTGTAATATCCTGCCAAACCCAGAAAACTTTTGATCTTTGTCATGGTAGTCAGTCTTGGCCAATTGATAACCGCTTCAATCTTGGATGGGTCCACGAAAGTTCCTTCACCTAAAATCACGTGACCTAGAAACGCAACACGAGTCAACCAAAACTCGCATTTGCTAAACTTAGCATACAACTGATGAATCATTAAGGTCTGGAGCACTAATCTCAGATGACTCTCATGCTCCTCAGCACTTCTCAAATACACCAGAATATCATCGATGAACATGATCACAAATTGATCCAAATATTCCTTGAATACTCAGTTCATAAATCCATAAAAATAACTGGAGCATTCGTCAACCCGAATGGCATCACAGTGAACTCGTAATGACCATACCGAGTACGAAATGCTAACTTTGGAATGTCTTCCTTCCTGATCCTCAGCTGATGATATTGTCCTCAAGTCGATTTTCGAAAATATCGACGCTCCTTGTAATTGATCAAACAAGTCATCGATCCTTGACAGTGGATACTTGTTCTTGATTGTCACTTAATTGAGTTGGCGATATTCGATGCACACGCACAACAAACCATCCTTCTTCTTTACAAAGAGAACTGGTGCTCCCCAAGGTGATGCACTGGGACGTATGAATCCCTTATCCAACAATTCATGCATTTGCACCTTCAGTTCCTTCAACTCTGATAATGCTATCTGATAAGGAGCCTTAGAAATTGGCTTTGTCCCGGGTGCTAACTCAATCACGAACTCAATTTCTCTCTCTAGCGGCAATCATGGTAATTCTTTTAGAAAAACGTTTGGAAATTCTTGCACAACTGAAATATCTTCAATCTTCAATTCCTCAACTGTCGTATCCATGACAGTAGCTAAGTAACCTTGACAACCCCTGTCTAACAAACGGATTGCCTCTTGCGACGAGATCAAGGTAATCAAGGGTCTTCCTTGATTCCCGACAGACTTAAAGCTCTCACCCTCTAACAGGTTAAACTGAATCGCTTTGCGATAGCAGTCAACTTTAGCTCGTTACTTGGTGAGCCAGTCTATGCCAATTATTAAATCAAAGTCAACATGGTTAGGACTAACAAGTCTATTTTCAACTCTCACTTACCAATTGCTAACTTGCAACCAAAAAAACCCAATGCAAACAACACCTTATCCTTTAACGGTGTAGATATGCTAATCACTGACTCCAGCAACTCAAAACTTAATCATATCAGCTTAACAAATTGCTTGGCAATAAAAGAATGAGTCGTGCCAAGGTCGAATAAAGCATAAGCAGCATGGTCGTTCAGTGAAATCGTACCTATGATCACATCAGGCATGTCCTCAACCTAACCTCGGGTGATGGCGTAAACTATTCCTTGAGCTGGGGGTCAAACTTGTCCACCCTGCGGTGCGTTCTGCGGTGCATAAGCTCTAATCTGACCCAATTGTGGCGACGGCGGCAACTATTGTGGTCCCCTCAGTCTTCTGGGATAGTTTTTAGCTATGTGACCTAGCTGGCCACACTCAAAACAATTACCTGGCCTAGATTGGCATTGTGTGTGGCATCCCAAAAATTCAAGACAAGCTCTAAGGTGTGTTAAAGCCCATAATTAGGTAATGAAATTACCTATGGTTTATGCTTTAGCCATTAGTCTCCTTTTAAGACTAAGTGATATGTGCTTGTGTTCATAAGTTTTTAAATTAGTAATATGTGATAAATTAATAAAAATGATTTATTCTTGGCCATGTGAAATTTAAAATTTGAATCTATAAAAGAAATAATTGAAGATGAATAATTGAAAATGAAATTGTGGATTTAATTAGGTTGGGCCTTAGGCCCAATAGCTTGAGCTCTTGGTGGGTCGAATGGCCGGCCCAATTGAGGCCCATGAGGTGACCGTCGACCAAGGGGAGGGGAAGGAGTGGCCGGCCCAGTGCTTCCAATCCAAGCCCAAGCCCAAAGCCCATCTTGCATGTGTCATGACAAGTGGCAAGAGGAGGTCTTCATGCATTGGCCATTGGAAGTGGCAAGTGATCATTGCTAATGATGAGGATTTGGGGAAATAAAAAAAAGAGGAGAGAGAGAGGGTGGCCGGTTGGTGATATAGAGAGAGTGAGTTGCGAGAGAGAGTGAGGCCGAGAGGGAGGAGGAGTCGCCCGTTGCCGCCCGCACGCCGTCCGTCCGTTGCCGGTGTGCCGTCCCTTTTTGCTGTCATCCGTTCGGTCTAGAGGCAAGTTGGGACTGATTTCCGCTCTTGCACGTGTGCCTTGCATGTGTGATTTGTTGGTGGTAGGTTTCGGATCATAGGGAAGGCAAAACCGAAGCTAGAATGTGATTTGTTCTTGATTTTGCTTGCTGATTTCGTGAGATCCGCCTGACCGAGAATCTTGTGAAGGCTTGTATGCATGTTTCTAGTTAGATTTTGACTTTGATTCCTTCATGAAAGTTGTATCCAACATCTTAAGCTACAACATACTAAAATTTGAGACAAAATGAAGGAGATTTAAGGGGTCAAACCCACATCATACGAAGACACCAGATCTGGAACAGTTTTGCTGACCTTTTGGTAGATTTGTGGTTGCATGTTGATTTTTACTAAGAATCTCTCTTCAACTTCTTCATGAAAGAGAACATCCTGAAGACTAACATACTCAAATTTGAAGTAAAATGAACAAATGTAGCCTAATGAATCAACTTATTCTTTAAAACAGTAGATCTGGAGATACGGTACTGGACACCTGAGACTTCATGGACCCATATGATGACTATACTCTGGAAATTTGACTTAGATTCCTCAATTAAAGTTGTAGGGGACCTCTTTAAGTAAAACATATCCAAATTTCAGAGGAAAATAGGAAGAATAAAGTGGTGAAAACTCGATTTTTCGGAGAAACATACACTGGACGTTTTGGTGCGAGAACCAGGAGCTTCGTATGACTATAGACAATTATCTAGAACGAATCTTTCCTAGAAGTCTTCATGAAAAATCTACTTTAGTGTCTTAACTATAACCTGGTAAAATTTCATAATTTTTGGAGGTCGTTCGGGTATTTTAATCGAATTATTTCGGAAACTGTGCATTCTGTTTCTATCCGAATTTGCATGCTGAAATCGTGTGGATTATATCATCTTGTGTGGAACTCTATTGGGCATGTGTTTTTCATGAAATTACTATCTTATTGACTTGTCTATCACATGTCTTGATTTCATGATTTTCGAGAATCATATGGATATTTAATTTAAATATTTTCTAAAATGGTACATGCTGCAATTTAGTAAACTTCAAAAAGGCATGAAAAATGGACTATTTTAAATTGTATGGACTCCATGAATTGTATTGTTATGGATGATTGTGTTTTGCTACATGTATGATGATGATTTGAGATGCATGTACGAATTCAATGATGAATATGATCTTGATTGCCATCACATCGCATGCCATGTTAAAATTGAACTATAATTGAAGATGAGAATTGAGATAAATGAGAAGGCCGTCGGAGGTGTGAGCCAATGATGCCCTGGGAGTGTCGGGATGCCTAGCTAGAAGGGTACGGCCAGTTGCCCGGTGGTCATGAATGGCCGGATACCGGAGGGCCTCGAGAGTACTGAGAGGTGTCGAGATGCCCGGAGAGTGGGGGAGCCGGAAGCTCGGCATGGTAATTATGCCGAGGGATACCTCGCAATGCCGGTTTGGGTGCAAGATGCCTGGCTTGAAGGGTGCAGTCGGTTGCCCGGTGGCTTTAAATGGCAGGATGCCGGAGGGTCCTCGTGATGCCAGTTGGGGTATGAGATGCCTGGAGAGTGGGGGAGCCGGATGGTCTGAATTGTATCTTGGATACATGTGGCATGCAAACATTGGTCCCGGGAAAGAGAAGTGTGGCGGTCCAAGATAAAAATTGAAATTAGATTATGCATGATGATATATGCATGATATGATGTATGATGATATATGCATAACATGATGATGAGGATATATGCATGGATGCATGGCAATGATGATGGTACATGTGATATGATGATGATGTTACATGCATGGATGCATGGTAATGATAATGGTACATGTGATATGATGATGATGTTACATGCATGGATGCATGATAAGGATGATGCCATATGTGACATGATGATGGTAAGTATATGATATGATGGTGATGTCTATATGATGATGATGGTATATGAGGTATGATGATATGTGCATGATGCCATGGTATGTTGTGCATGGATGCTTGTATGACATGTGATGCTATTGATTGTGATGATTGCATGGCATGATGTATTGAGTGGCTTATTGGTCCTTTACCTGCTGAGTGGTTGTACTCACCCTTTCGAGGACCAACATTTCAGATTAGCAGCATGCCTCTCCCTGTTGTCACGTGGGGCGTATTTTACGGCCTACCTTCGGATGTAGAGGTCGAGTGCGTGGAGATTGATTGTCCCACCGTTCCTGGTCTTACGTATATTCGAGTGCGCACCTTAGTTATGTACGACGTGGGCCTGGCTGGGGGCCCTGTCATCCAGGAGTTCATATCCGTCCATGTTCGTCGAGACGGAGTGATGCGTGGGATGTTGCCGCCGCCACCACCTGATGCACCAGGATGGGTGTGAGGGCCCGTGCGTGAGGAGTAGGAGCTGAAACTTTTTGGTTGATTAGCCGACACTAGTGATGGGGGATCTTGCATGTTAGTCATAGTGGGTCGAGTGTTTCTTTTTGAGTTTATGGCCGAGTGTGGCTTCATGTCCTGGCCTTTCTTTTGATGTACCGACCCAAGGAAACCCATCTTGAAAAATATGTAAATAAAGTGTCATGGCTTTGTCTTTTATTATGATGTTTAGTGGTGTACAATTGTATCATGGATGATGGAGGGGGGAGATGGCGATATGGTATTTTGCTTCCACTAATGAGTCGTGCTGAGACCGTTTTTTTTTTTTTTTAAATGTGTCTATGATTTACGACACTTCTTCAAAGAGATGTGATTAGGTGTAGCATTAGGTGCCTATGGTGACCTAAGGTGGTTCGAGGTGCCACATTGTGGCACCCCTCGATGGCCCCCGATTCGTTAGGGTCGCCATAGTTCGCTTACTTTTCACTTTCCCTAATAACATGTCACTTTGATACAATTTTAATTGCAGCGGGTCCATACAACCTAGGGGTTTACATCTTTTAGATCGGTCCCTTGCGCAATTCATATAACGAAAGCATATCCAACAACTCCCTTCTATATTTAAAAAATGATGCACACCTCCTAAACTTTTATAGGTAAAAGCCAAACACTTTTATTAACTTAAACCAGATGGACATCATTCATCGGTACATCAAAATGCCATAGTTTTCTATACTTGGCTATACTTCAAGAGATGACCGACATCTCCTTCAACAATCATATACTTAAAGGCCATCAATCAGTGTTGGCATCCAAAAGTTCCTTCCTTTGCTATCCTCCTCCTCGCAGTCATATCCAACCACTTGATCCATCTACCGATGGCAGTGGTAGCAGAGGTATCTTATCTAGTCTGAAATGTTATTCCCCAAACGAGGTGAGTACATTCACTCAGCAGGTAAAAGATCCAGTAAACTACTCGATGCATCACACAGAACAATCAAGGCATCATAACAAAGCACATATCATTCATGCATTCAAGCATAACTTACCTTGCAGCCATGCATATATCATCACACCATATGTGCATATACCATCATACACTCATCATCAAGCATTCAAGTATATATCACCATGCCATATGTGCATATACCACCATGCACTCATCATCAAGCATTCATGCATATCTATGCCATATGTACATATACCACCGTGCAGTCATGCATATCTCACCATGCCATCGTGCATATACCACCATGATTCATATGGTCCATGCTATCAAGCATACATCATCATGAGATTCATTCATGCCTTCATGATCGCATTTTCAATATCAAATAGCATCAATTTACTTTCATAAGCCGATCATGCATCATGCCATATGCATACACCCATGCACATGATTCATTTTCAATTCTTATCTTTCACAATGATCTCATCAGTTTTTCTTTCCAGGGACCAATGTTTGCATCCCAGAATTTATCGCTCGCATCCAATCCAGGCATCGCGAGGAACCTCCGGACATGTATTCAAGATACAACTGAGCATCCAGCACACACCTCCGGGCATCTCGCATCCCAACTAGCATCACGAGGAATCCCCCTGGCACACACCTCCAGGGCTTCCGGAATTACGTACTGCCATACCACCAGGCACTCCCCCTGGAATTACGTACCATATACCACCGGGCATCTCGAAACTCCCAAAGACCCTCCGGGCATGCATCATGATACAACCGGGCATCCAGCACAAACCTCTGGGCATGTATCATGACACAACCGGGCATCCAGCACTTACGCTCCCTGGCCGGGCATCCCGACACTCCCGGGGCATCGTCGGCTCACACCTCCGACAGCCTTCTCACTTATCATAGTTCATGTTCACAATTATGGCTCAATTTCATCATGGCATATGATATGATGGCAAACAAGGTCATTTTCAGCATTTAATTCTTATATGTGGTTCCAATCATCATCATACATGCAGCAAGATCTAATCACTTATGACAACATAATCCATGGTTCCATGCAACTTAGAATAATCCATACGTCATGACTTTTTGAAATTTACTAAATTTCAGCTTGCACAATTGCAGAAATCATATAAATTAAATACCCATATGGTCTTAAAAAATTACAAAATTTGAACATGTGATAGTCAAGACACAAAGGTAGCAACTCTATGAAGAACACATGCCCAAAAGAACTTCACACAAAAAGATGTAGCTCACACATTACAGCTTGCAAAATTCGGACACATCAAATTGCGCAGTTCTTGAAATATTTCAATTTAAATAGCCGAATGACCTTAGAAAATTATGAAATTTTACCAGGGGATATTAAAGACCCTAAGGTAGATTTTTCATGCAGACATCAAGGCCAGATTCGTCCTAGATAATTAACTATGGACGGTCGAAACCCCTGTTCCTAGTACCAAACAGTCCAGTTTAGCTGTCTCCGAAAAATCAAGGTTTCACCTACTTATCTTCCTTCATTTTATCTGAATTTTTTCTATGTTTTGCCTAAAGAGGTCCACTACAACTTTTATTAAGGGATCTAGGTGAGATTATCAAAGGATAGTCACTTTATAGTCCACGAAGTCGCTGGAGTCCAGTACAACACTTCCAGATCTGCCGTCTTCAAAGGAAAATAGTTTCACTAGGCTAAACTTGTTATTTTTACCTTAAATTCGAGTATGTTAGTGTTCAAGATGTTCTCTATAACTTTCGTGAAGAAGTCGAAGTAAAATTTCCAGTAAATAGTGACATGCAACACACAAAATCACTAAGAGGTCAACAAAACAGTTTCAGATCTAGCGTTTTCGTAGAGGAAGAGTTCACCCCTTAAAACTCAGCCATTTTATCTCAAATTTTAGTATGTTATACTTTGAGATGTTGTCTACAACTTTTATGAAAAAGTAGAAGCCAAAATCTGACTCAAAATCCACATGCAAGCCTCTACAACATTCTGGGTCAGGTGGTACACTCGAAAACAGAATACATTTTCAAGAACAACACACTAAAGCTTCGGTTTCTCACACCCTAAACATCCGAGATTCACCACCATTCAAACACATAAGCAAGATAAAACATGCAAGAGTAGAGTATAGATCCCAACTTGCCTCCAAACCGAGCTACGGCGAGCACGACGGACGACGGACGCATGGCGACGGGCGACGGACTTCCTCCTTCGTGTGGCCTCTTCCCTTCCCTCTCGATTCCTCACTCTCTCGGCAGCTCTCTCTCTCTCTCTTGGCTTGGACGGCAGCCCCCTAAACCGGCCATTCTTCCTTTTATTTCCCCCTCAATTTAATCATTGCAGCTGCATGTGGCCGCCCAAGATGGCCAATGGGGGCAGCCACACCTTGCGCAACCCCCATGCCACTTGGCAGCTCGCATGCAAGGCTTGTGGGCTTCAAGGTTTGGGCCGGTCTTGGGCCTTCATGGGCCAGTCGACCAAGGGGCTAGCGTGGGCTGGTTGGACGGGCTTTTGGGCCTAAAAATCAGCCCACCCTCTCCTATTCCTATTCCATTTAACCCTTATTTAAATAAACTTATAATTTCAACTTATAAGCCCACAAAACTTTATAATTTAAATCAATAAAATTCTACTTATAAAGTGCACCACCAAGAATAAGATTTCTAAATCAATTTGCACTTTAATAAATCCTTGGGTCACTTGAGGATACATCTCCATCCAAGCAATCATCCTTTACAATGCTTGGCCTCAAATTAATTGAAATTTGTCAACTCAATGGCTAATACAAAATCAAACGGCACTTCCATTACCTACTCATGGTTCATGGTATATCCTGGGTTGTCATGAAATTTTGGAATGCCACAATTCTCCCCTCCTTAGACATTTCCTATGTCTCTTGAAATAAGTGAGAGTACCTCTCCCTCATCTCATTTTCACTCTCCCATGTGGCTTCCTTCACATCATGATGTCGCCATAATATCTTAACCAATGGTATTCTCTTCGTCCGTAGGACTTGTTCCTTTCAATCCAGCACTTGCACAGGCTCTTCAATGTACCTCACTTTCTCATCCACTTTGATGGCTTCATGATCGAGTATGTGACTAGGGTCTAATTAATATTTCCTTAGCATCCACACATGAACACATCATGTAATTTTCCCAAATTAGGAGGCAGCGCCAATCGATAAGCTTCGTCTCCTCTTCTTTCAAGTATCTCGAAGGGTCCGACAAATCTAGGACCTAACTTTCCTTTCATTCCAAATCGAGATATTCCTTTTGAACGCTTGAAAATCTCCCTTCATAATATCAAATAATGCAAACTGAGATTTTCAAAAGTATATCAATACTACAATAGCAGGCTTTGAAATCATATGCCATTTCCATGTCAAAACGTTTTCAAATCACCAATGTGGAAAATCCTTTGAGTTCTTGAAAATCCCACTTTATGATGTAAAATAGGGATTTCAAGGAGATAGCAATATAACAATAATAGTCTTTGAAAATAGGTAAATCTCATATCGTTGAAACCAATTCACAAAATCAAAGCATGATACCAAATCCATAAAATCCATGTTCACATTTAAATTTCAAATTTTTTTCAAAATCCACATGTAAAGCCTTGAGTCGCACTTGCATCATGGTGCGAAATAAAATACTTTATCAAAACCCTTAGTAAATTTAAATAGGTACGTTGGCAAATTCCAATCTCAATCCCAACTCCAATGGGTTGGAATGTTTTCTATAAAAAGTTCATAAATCTTTGAAATAGAAAACATTTCTTAAAACATTTGGGCACGGTGTCACAGTACTCATAAATTTTGATGAAATTCAAGAGATTTTTTAAAACAGTTCACAATCAAAATCTGCTTTTCGATTGAAGTTCAAAACTTGGAATGTACAGTGATAATTTTCTCCAAAAACCATAAGCATTTCTTGAAGTATTGAAAATCATAGTTTGGCGAGTCGATAATATCGGTCTTGTCGTAAAGATTTTTGAAACTAAAAACTCTGAAATACCAAAATCCTAAGCCTTTCTTGAAATACCGAAATCAACGCATCGGCGAGTCATCAAATTCGGTCCCGACCTTAAGATTTTCAAAGTAGTTTGCATGTAAAATCTTAGAGCTTTGAAAACATCCAAACGCAAGTATTTCCAATCTAACTGCACTACCTCAGACAACAACGGCAATGCATTATATAGGTTGGTAGACTTTCACTTGCTGGCATGTTAAACACTAGGAAACGGCGTTTAGCTATATCCGCCTTCATGCCATTCCACCAAAATTGTTGCTGTAATTTCTGTACATCTTTGCACTAGCTGAATGAATACTATAATTACACCTATGTGCTTCCGACATGATTTCCCTTGTTTACTTCTTCATTATCGGGAGCACAAAGTCGTCCTTGATATCTTACTACTCCATCTTCGGAGACTTGGAACTTTGGTCTTTTCCCTAAAGACATAGCATTTCGTATCTTCACAATTTCCGAATCACACTCTTGTAAAATCTTAACTTTCTGAATATTTTTGGGTTCAATCCTTAATGTAGTAAGCATACCGTCGACGTGGTCTACTTCCAACTTAAAGTCTGAATCTGCTATTGACTTTAATAGATTCCACTCTATTATCCTCATATTAGCCATGTTCGTAGCTGACTTTCGACTAAGGGCGTCTGCCACCTTATTCACCTTTCATGAGGGGTACCGTAACAGTTAAAATCTTTTAATAATTCCATCCACCTCCTATGTCTCATATTCAATTCATTTTGTGAAAACATCTATTTCAAGCTATATCCTAAGTGCAACTATCAATCAGATTCAAGTTTAAAGAATTCCACCTTCTCGACTCAATCGAACACACCATTTAGCCGAATTATTCCTATACCTTTGTCACCACCAATTCAAGCCTAGAACCATCAAAATCAACACCACCAAAACTCATTTGGTTCAGTCCAACAAAGACATTCACTATGCATTCACTGCAACATAGATTCAAGCCTAAAATATAATACCATTCATTCGGTTCAAATATTGATAGTCCACCAAGACTCATTCAGTTCAAAGATCGACAATCCACCAAAATAAAACTTGTCTAGTTTCCATCGAGTTTATCTCATATCTCATCCTAAAGAATCATCACTTAGACTAATTACTCATCAAATCCACAACTTAAACTTTCACCATTTCACCTTGGAAACACTATAACGACAATTGATCATATCCACTAATTCCACCAAACCCCTTTCAAACTGAGACCATCACCTAAAATTAAAAGTTGACCACCATCGATTAAACCTATTATTCGGACATATAAACCACAAATAATTTCATGTCTTCATATGACCACTCAAACTCATGACTTCCAAGATCAATCTATACATACTAAATGCCTCCATGAAATGCATCAAGACTTCCAATGAGATCCTCTAATAGGAAGTCACTACTTAGCTCAAAGGATCATAACTTAATCCTCAAATTCATAACTCACTCTCCATAATTTACTTCTTAAGCCTTGATTGCAGCACTACGCTTAGATGCCACGCATGTTCTTCAGGTCCTTTATAATGCAGCTAAGGCATTCGTCAATCCAAATAGCATAACTAGGGACTCATAGTATCCAGAGCGAGTCCTAACTACGGTCTTAGGGATGTCTTCTTTCTTAATCCTTAGCTGGTGATATCCCGACCTTAAGTCAATCTTGGAATAGACCGAACTTCCTTGCAGTTGGTCAAATAGGTCATCAATTCTAGGAAATGAGTACTTACTCTTAACAATTACATGATTCAATTGCCTATTATCAATGCACAAACGTATCGACCTGTCCTTTTTCACAAACAAGAGTTCTACAAGCTTAACCATGCTTCCGTTGTGCCACTCTGATAAAATTATCCTAAAAACACTACTTTCCCAGTTCAGTTCATAGTTCGGTTAATTCCTACCCCCTTTTGCTATCCTAGAAGCCTGCTAGGAGCCGCTCCTTGTTTAGGTCCTCTGACCTCGGCGTCCACGCCCTGCCCTCATCAAACCGGGACGTTACAGGTACACCAGCTTTCGCCTGGTTTGAACCCAAACTACAGATCTACTTAAGGGTCTCGTTTCAATAGGGACTAACTTACAGAGTTATTATCCGTTTTGGCCTATCCCATACTAGGCCTCATGGTTTCATCATTGGTGCATGGGCAAGCACTATCTCAGGTAGCTCTTCGTTTGAATAGAGTCTCTTACCTTATTGCGCATCACTCAATGTCACTTGTCTCCTTGATTCCATTCATTCTCTTAACATTTCTTGCTCTCCAAGCTGGGCCCTTTCATAAATTTCATTATAATCCCTCACGTTTAGGAGCACTAGTTGTCTCCTACTATCTGTCCTCAGGCCCTTAAGGAATCTCTTAACCTTTTCCTTCCAATCCTCTATCAATCTAGGGGCATACCTAGATAGCTCAGAAAGTTTTGCTTTAGGAACAATTTGCGACTCAGTGTCACTAATTAGCTAAGAAGGAGAAGTAATGTTCATACGTTACTAAAGTCATATAAGTAATATAAAAAGTTACTAGCACACAAAAGCAACATTACACTAGTTACCAGAGATCTATGAGTGAATACCCATCACTCGTTGTTCAGAGTTAGTCAACCATTCCAGTTAGTATCCTATGGTGTGCATCATTCTATCCTCATCTCCATTCGAGGCACCTTATCACTCCAAATAGACCATGGCTCTGATACCAAAACAAATATGTGGCACTCCTCGACAGCCCCCGATCCGTTAGGGTCGCCATAGTTCGCTTACTTTTCACTTTCCCTAATAACATGTCACTCTGATACCATTTCAATTGCAGCGGGTCCATACAACCTGGGGGTTTACATCTTTTAGATCGGTCCCTTGCGCAATTCATATAATGGAAGCATATCCAACAACTCCCTTCTATATTCAGAAAACAATGCACACCTACTAAACTTTTATAGGTAAAAGCCAAACACTTTTATTAACTTAAACCAGATGGACATCATTTATCGATACATCAAAATGCCATAGTTTTCTATACTTGGCTATACTTCAAGAGATGATCGACATCTCCTCCAACAATCATATACTTAAAGTCCATCAATCAATGTTGGCTTCCAAAAGTTCCTTCCTTTGCTATCCTCCTCCTCGCAGTCATATCCAACCACTTGATCCATCTACTGGTGGCAGTGGTAGCAGAGGTATCTTATCTAGTCTGAAATGTTATTCCCCAAACGGGGTGAGTACAACCACTCAGCAGGTAAAAGATCCAGTAAATTACTCAATGCATCACACAGAACAATTAAGGCATCATAACAAAGCATATATCATTCATGCATTCAAGCATAACTTACCTTGTAGCCATGCATATATCATCACACCATATATGCATATACCATCATGCACTCATCATCAAGCATTCATGCATATATCACCATGCCATATGTGCATATACCACCATGCACTCATCATCAAGCATTCATGCATATCCATGCCATATGTACATATACCACCATGCAGTCATGCATATCTCACCATGCCATCGTGCATATACCACCATGATTCATATCATCCATGCTATCAAGCATACATCACCATGAGATCCATTCATGC
The DNA here is from genome assembly GCA_014182885.2 of Eucalyptus caleyi. NCBI lineage: Eukaryota > Viridiplantae > Streptophyta > Magnoliopsida > Myrtales > Myrtaceae > Eucalyptus > Eucalyptus caleyi. Next base: position 16,408,097 of record CM024476.2, read on the forward strand.
CTTCATGATCGCATTTTCAATATCAAATAGCATCAATTTACTTTCATAAGCCGATCATGCATCATGCCATGCATACACCCATGCACATGATTCATTTTCAATTCTTATCTTTCACAAGGATCTCATCAATTTTTCTTTCTAGGGACCAATGTTTGCATCCCACAATTTATCGCTCGCATCTAATCCAGGCATCGCGAGGAACCTCTGGGCATGTATTCAAGATACAACCGGGCATCTGGCACACACCTCCGGGCATCTCGCATCCCAACTAGCATCACGAGGAATCCCCTTGGCACACACCTCCAGGGCTTCCGGAATTACGTACCGCCATACCACCAGGCACATTGGTGACTCTCGGTGGTCGTGAAAATCTCGAGGTTTCAAATACGAAGATAGGGTACCAAAACGATAGAAAAATCAATCTAGTGTCGATTGACGAGAATTTTGCAATTTAGTGGAATCACCTACATTTAATCACGCATCTCGATGGAACCAACCTATCTCTGATTTTTAATCAATCTTATTGTGCCGAAATGATCTCAGTAAATGAGCACGGTCGAGTAGCCGATTCCTAGTCGAATCCTCAAGTCTATTGCATTAAAATCTCTTAATGACTTCCCCAGAGAGTCTAGTTATCTTATGAGTGATTAGTTATGAGAATAGCACTATAGACGCGTCAATGAAAGACCTAATTTATTTAATTGAAAACAAGATTGAAAATCGAAGAGGTCATAGTCTCCGAAGGTCCTACCTCGCGTGTGTCATGACTCTACCTAGATGCCACGGTATATCTCGATCGACAATTTTAAGGTTGAAAGGAAACCAGACATAAATTTGAGTTTAAGGGTATTTCGACCACCGGACATAAATTTGAGTTTAAGGGTATTTCGACCACGATAGCACTCTCAAAATGTAGATCCTCTAAAGTTGGCATCACTACGTCTTTTAGCTTTACCATCTTAAGTATGATAAATCATGATTGTGAACCTTTTCCTAATATTTATACCCTCGTGATGGATTTATTTATTATCTATGAGTTGTTTGAGATAACCTAGACAATAGTTAGGAGTCACCACTAACCTCATTTTTAGGAGTCGACTAGAATTCCTAATCGACGGTCTGGAGTGGTCCATTGATATCTATGCAACTAAAAATTCTAAAGTTCAAGGACTTGGATTACATTAGTATTTCTATTAATGCCCTTTCGGTACTTAATAGTTTGTCGTGTTTCCTCATAGCAGGTTCCATGGCTATCTGATTTTGACCGAGGATAGTTATGGGTAACCCTACCACCTGTTAGGCGCCATAATTAGGATGCAATATTGGATTCACATTATAACATCCTCGATTCCGACCTCGTAAAAATCGGCCATAAGATCCTAAAAGGATTGATCATGGGCCATTGGCCATGGATCGATCGGTTCGATTAGCAAGAAATCACGAATTGGTCATAACTAACCGACTGATCGGTCACGAATTGGTTGAGGTGTCGGCCATGAATTTCTACCAACCATACCGATGGGATAGGATCATATGCTCATAAGATAAATTTTTGATCACGAGAATTGGTCACGGGATGATTTTGGATTGGTGGATGGTCATGGGTCGATCTGATTAGTCACAGTTTTTTGTTGTGGGTGATTCCGTTCGATTATGCATTAATATACGAACAATCTGAATTGATCAAATGTGATCGTCTTCCGAACAAAAATGCATCAATCCCTATTTTATTCTTATTGATAGGAATGAAATCTTGAATTAGTGATGTCCGATCATGGATTGGTAATGCACCAACCATAAACCCTACCAGTGCATCGAGTGCCAACCGGAATGAGCCCAGGGATAGACTCGACTATTCCGCCATTAATTCTAAGTCCATGAGTGCCTTGGCTTAGTGCTAGGCCATGGATAGCCTTAGGATTAGTCTCGAACCAATCAAAGGACAACCGGCCTTATTGGTCGACCGACCATCCAAAGGAACAGTTTGGGTGAATATGGGGCATGATGGTCAAACCTTGGGTATACGTGATTTGATTTTTTGGAGTGTACTTAATGGTCCATTCTCTGGCCCTAGAACTAACATGGATGATAGAATTCTCTAGATCGCCTTATTAATGAAGAAAATGACAAAATAAGGAAATTTCTATAAACCTCTCATTAAATGAAGGGGTGAGTTGTTATTTGAATATTCAAAAGTCAAGATGGCAGCCAAAAAAGGTGGCGATACATGGACCAATCAAGAAAAGACATATAGAATACTCTAAAACTCCTCATTAAATGCAAGGATGAGTCATCCTGCTTAGGTGTCCCTTGAAGATTTGGTAATGATGGCTCAAGATTTTCCTTGGGGAAGAAGCAAATGACTCAAGGGCTTAAGTGGACAAATAAGAATAGAACTTTATGGAATATTCTAGAAGGCCAAAACATAGAAAGCGAGTTCTTGAATTTAGGCATGTGCTAAATTTCCAAACCCCATGATTAACTAAATCAAAGCATTTAATGAGAATGGTGAGTCATTAGCTTAGGTATCCATGAAAGATATGGCCATCATCACCATAAGAATTTCCTTAGAGAACAAGTAGGCCAAGTCATGATGGCATTATTTAAATAGTCCAATAGGATTAAAACAAGTAAACCTCCAATAATTACACTAGGCCATTAGGTGTACCACCTTTTAAAATAGGCATGACACCGTGCAACTTAGGCTTGCCACCTAAGTATTCTAGGTGGGCCACTTGGAGAATATGGAATGGACCGCTTGGCTCGGTAATGATGACACCGAGTAGTATAAATAGGAAAAGCCCTTCCTCATTTTCCTCAGCTTGTCATCCATTTCCTTCTCCTCCTTCTCATTTCTCTCGGCCTTGCATCCTCAATCCATCAAGCTATATAAGTTGTTCCTTGAGGTTTACCAAGGTAAGTAAGATCCCTAAGTCTCATCTAAGGCGGTGGTCTCCATTGCCGAGTCTAGTTAGGTGCTCACTCGTCAAGCTGTGGATAGGATGTTGGATCTTCTGTATGGTTTTGCTTGTGTTTGTGTTTGAACATGTGTTCGAGTTGTTCATGCTCAAAATGAGGCCAAGGTTCATTCAGATTGAGTTCATCGCAAGACAAAGTCACCCCAAGTCATAAAGCCTTGGTTTTGGCATAAATAAGATACCGAGTCCAAGCCTCACTTGGTGCGGGTATCACTTAAGGCTGCAGCCTTAAGTCGACATTGAGACGTGTCGATCTTACGCCTTGATTGGTATGGGGATCGCTTGAATCCACGAGGTCTTGGTAACACACCAAGCATACCAACTTCTATAGTCCAAGTGGACGTGGGGACTTTGTGCTTGGCATTGGATCAAACTGCAAGCCGAGGGTCATTCTTGATGCATGTACATTCACATCTGTCGAGCTGAGATGCCTTAGTCAAGCTAGGAAACCAAATAAGAAGCTGGAAGCCTCGGTCAAGCTGAGAGGGCATGGTCGAGCCAGGATGACGCTAAATGAATTTGCATGAATGCTGATATATTTATTGATAAGCCAAAGGTAAGTATGCATTGAAGCATGTTGCGATGGACATTTGCATGTAGTCTAGGATAGCAACAAGTTTGCTATTGATCTGCCATCAACACTGTTTGTGAGTGTTGTACTTGCTACCTCACGCATGGGCCGTCACACCCATCCTGGCACGTTAGGCGGTGGCAGCGGCAACATCCCCCACATCACTCTATCTCGACGAACGTGAACAGATATGAACTCCCGTATGATCGGGCCCTCAGCCAGGCCCACGTCATACATCATTAATGCATGAACCCGAATGAACGTCAGACCAGGAATGGCGGGACAGTCGATCTCCACACACTCGACCTCCATGTCCAAAGGAAGGTCGTAAAAGACGCCCCAGATGACAGCAAGGAGCGGCATCTTTCTAATCTGAAATGTTGGTCCCCGAAGGGGTGAGTATAGCCACTCAGCAGGTAAAGGACCCAATATACCACTCAATGCATCACACAGTACAATCGTAACAATCATAGCATAACACATATCATTCATGCATCCATGCATAATTTACCTTGAAACCATGCATATGTCATCATACCACATGTACACACATCCTCATGTAATCATCACCATCATGTCATACATGTATCATCATGCCATAGGTGCACATATATCCATGCACTTACCATCATCATGTCACATATACCATCATGCCATAGGTGCACATACATCCATGCACTTACCATCATCATGTCACATATTGCATCATGCCATAGGTGCACATACATCCATGCACTCACCATCATCATGTCACATATTCCATCATGCCATAGGTGTACATGCATCCATGCACTCATCATCATGCACTCATACATGTACCATCATGCCATAGGTGCACATACATCCATACACTCATGCATACACGTTACCATACCATGCATAACTCAATTTCAATTTCCCAATTTTAATCTTTCATTTTAGGCCGCCACATTTCTCTTTCCCGGGACCAGTATTTGCATCCCAAATTTATCGCTCGCACCCCACCTAGCATCGCGACGAACCTCCAGCACAAACCTTCAAGCATCTCGTACCCCAACTGGCATCACGAGGCATCCCCCGGCACAAACCTCCGGGCTTCCGGCTCCCCCACTCTCCGGGCATCTCGAAACTCCTGAGGACCCTCCGGCATCCGGCATTTACACTCCTTGGCCAGGCATCCCGACACTCCCGGGGCATCGTCGGCTCACACCTTCGACGACCTTCTCACTTATCATAGTTCACATTTACAATTATGGCTCAATTTCCACATGGCATATGATGTGATGGCAAACAAGATCATTTTTCATCATTTGATTCTTATATGCATTTCCAATCATCATCATACATGCAGCAAGATACAATCACTTATGACAATACAATTCATGGGGTCCATACAACTTAGAATAATCCATACATCATGACTTTTGAGATTTACCAAATTCCAGCTTGCACAATTTCGGAAAACATATAAATTGAATATTCATATGATCTTCAAAAATTATAAAATCAGAACATGTGATAGAAAAAACATAAAGGTAGCAACTCCATGAAGAACACATGCCCAAAAAAACTTCACACAAAAAGATATAGCCCACACATTACAGCTTGAAAAATTTGGATACAATCAGATTGCGCGGTTCTTGAAATATTTCAATTTAAATACCCGAATGACCAATTATGAAATTTTACCAGGTGATAGTCGAGACCCTAAGGTAGATTTTTTCGTGAAGACCTCAAGGCCAGATTCGTCCTAGATAATTAACTATAGACGGTCAAAGCCTCTGTTCCTAGTACCGAACAGTCCAGTTTAGCTGTCTCCAAAAAATCAAGGTTTCACCTACTTAACTTCCTTCATTTCCTCTAAATTTTTTATATGTTTTGTCTCAAGAGGTCCACTACAACTTTCATTAAGGGATCTAGGTAAGATTCTCAACGGATAGTCACTTTATGGTCCACGAAGTTGTTGGAGTCCAGTACAATACTTCAAAAGAAAATCGTTTCACTAGGCTACACTTGTTCGTTTTACCTCAAATTTGAGTATGTTAGTCTTCAGGATGTTATCTACAACTTTCGTGAAGAAGTTGAAGTAAAATTCTCGGTAAAAAGTGACATGCAACACACAAAACCACCAAGAGGTCAACAAAACAGTTTCAGATCTAGCATTTTCGTAGAGGGAGGGTTTTATCCCTCAAGACTCAACCATTTTATCTCAAATTTTAGTATGTTGTACTTTGAGATGTTTTCTACAACTTGCATGAAGAAGTTGAAGCCAAAATCCAACTTAAAATCCGCATGCAATCCTCTACAACATTTTGGGTCAGGTGGTACACTCGAAAACAGAATACATTTTCAAGAACAACACACTCAAGCTTCGGTTTCTCACACCCTAAATGTCCGAGACTCATCACCATTCAAATGCACATGCAAGATACAACATGCAAGAGCAGAATATAGATCCCAACTTGCCTTTGTACCGAGCAAACAATGGCACACGGACGGCGACAGACGCATGGACGGACGGTCGACGGACAAGCGGACGGGCAGCTTCTTCCTCGCGTGACCCCTTCTTCCTCTCTCTCGGTTCCTCACTCTCTCTCTCACTTGGCTTGGGCGACAGCCCCCTAAACCGGCCACTCCCTCCTTTTATCCCCCCTCAATTACCATCATTTGCAATGATTAAGAGCCACCCAAAGTGGCCAATGGTGTGACTTTCCTTTTTGCCACTTAGCAAAACCCATGCATAATGGGCTTGAAGGTTTGGGCCGGCCTCTCCCCTCTCTCCTTGGTCAACGGCAGCCCTCTCCATGGGCTTCATGGGCTGGCCTTTTGGCCCATCAAAGGTCCACACTCTTGGGCCTAAGACCCAAGCCTAATTAAATCAAATTTTAACCCCTTTTTAAATACTAATTAAATCCTTATTGAACCAAAGTACTATAGTGTAAAAAAATTAAATAACTATACACTTGAAATCACAAATCCATAAATTCTAATTCACAATGCATATGGCCAAAGATAGATCATCCTTTTCCAAAATTTATCCATTAAATTCGGCCATAGTCCTTAATACAAGACATTGATTTGAGCACCCCTAATGACTGGCAAGGAATTCTAGGATGCCACATCTAGCCGTGAGATCTTCTTCAACCATATGAATCAAATCCTTAAGGATATACTCGCATCTGTATAAGTCTTCTTCAATGGATAATACTTTTCTTCGTCGGGCTAGAAAATGTAAATGAGGGTAGACCTTAGATCTTGAGTCTGGAGGTCTTCAGATTTTGACGATAAAGTTTTCTCAAGCCTTCAGATTAGACTAATGGAAACTTTTTGTCAACTTCAAAATAAATAGGGAAGTTTTCTCCAACACATTTGATCTGAAATTTGATGATGTTAAACTAAAAGATATAAAAACAACTATTGTGAAGAAATCATTTTGAAATTTGAACCCTAAGAGTTGATAAAAATCCCTAGAGTCCCAAAAGGTCAGAAATTCCAGCACGGTCTGAGGTTATGTTTGCAAATGACGGAGCTGATATCTCATTCTTTTAAATTCCTAAAACTATTGAGATAAATATATGTTATATTTGAAGATGCATAAAACATTTCTCAAGAAGGAAGCAACCTCAAATTCACAACTCATTTCGATATACAAAAATGGCAAACGGCGAGGGTTCAGAAATCCTAATTGCAGAAAGTCCACTGATTTAGACTAATCCATCTCAAAGGTGCTAACCTCACTAATTAGATTAACACTAATGAATTCTAAAGCTAATATAACCATTCTAGATTATCACTAATCCATTCTTAAGCTAATCCAACCAACCCTTAAGTATAATTCACCTCCTAAGCAAGGTTTAGTGAGTAAACTCACCAGTTTAGCGGTCTGGTGAGTCCACGGCTATAGCAACGTGGAGGTGAGCGAAACTCAGGTTCACAGCGACACCAACGAAGGGCCGGACGAGCCTTAAAACCACATTGCAAGCCCAAGGCTTGCTACTGGTAAACTAGTCCTGTTCTACTTCTGCTTGAGCTGCTGGTCGGGTGGCTGTTGGCGCGACTTAGTGGTCTCGGCTCGGTGGGACGGCGGCTTGACAAAAAGGTGGAGCTGCTGGTGGATCGGCGAAGATGGTGAGGCTGGTATCGAGGTGGTGCTGTGGACGTGTGGGGCAGATCGGTAAGCTGAACGTTGCAGTTGGGATTGAAGATGATGGCGTTGGCGCGTGGGTGGAGAAGGCGTTGGAGGAAGTGGACACGAGATGGAGTTGTTCAGTGGAGTGGTAAGGTGATGATGTGTGGGCGTGAGGTGAGTGTTGGCATGAGAATGGGATGAGACGGAGGGAAGAAAGGGCACAGAACCAGGGGAAAAAAGGGAGCTATTGGTGGCGTGAGGGGACGTGGGTGGAGAGTGGCATCTAGCGTTGGGGGATAGGGACGTGGAGAAGAAGAATGCTAAAAATGAAAATGGGCAGAAGACAGCAAGAGAGGAGAGAGTTAGCTGGGGGGGAAAGAAACGTGCGCCAAAAGGAAAGGGAGATGTCAGCTGAAGTGCACGCATGGGGAGGGGGTTTGCGCGAGAGATAGAGAGAGAGATAAGAACGAAAAATAAGTCAATGAACCAACCAATAAAAAGCTTTAATAAATATCTATGTAATCATCAATTTGGCACCAAAGTCTTCATTGCTTAATGTCAAACACCCCTCCAATCACAAATTAGCCTTTAAATCTCACAAATTAAATCATTTTGGGCAGCAAAAATCCACCTTTCCCTCTTGATCCGAATTTCACTTTTCTTTTCCGATTTGTCTGAAAACCGATTTTTCTGCAAAATTTTGAACTCAATGGAATTTCTCCAATAGACGAGACAACGTCCTATAAATAAATTGTGATATGCTCGAATGTCCGAATCTTGAAACCAAATTTAATTTCGTGATTAAAATCGACTGGACGCGATTTTAGTCCAATCCAACCTACCGAGTAGCTTTTAGGGATTTTACCACGGTTATACCCCTTAACGGCTTCACCTAATAGATTGGTTAACTCACAAGTGATCAACTTAAAGAAAAAGGATCATAGGCGTGCCGATGAAAAGCCCATTTCGTTTTATCAGGACGGGTCGAAATTCAAGTTGTCACACCATGGATGGGATTATAGTGGCCTCGACGGCGTGTTCACTTGGCAGTGGCATAAACAGAATGGAGCTAACTACCGAAGACCATTGATCGGGCAAGTAGGTCTTGACTTTTGCCTTCCAGCCATATCTCATTCCTTTCTTCTTGAATCTTGCCGTGTCCATGTTCACCATCCGCCCGCTCATTTCTGCATTGTCAGATGGAAAGTCCTCATCTTATCCCTTTGCACGGTATACCCCCACGCTCGTCCAAACGAATCTTCTATGAGGTAGTATATATATCCACTAGCCATGATCCTAGCAGGCATTGCCCACATCTTTCGTGACGTCTATTAAACCTTTGACATGAAGTGAAGGTAGATTTAGGGAAAAAAAAAGAAGAAGAAGGCAATGTTACCTTGCAATTCAGTACATTGTTCCAGGTTTAAATCTCCTAAAACCACCACATGTCTATCGTTCGTAGCTGCTTGGAATGTGAACTTCCTCTAGAGCATCGAGCCCTTAAGAGGCATGGTGCGCGCCCAAAGCTTAATCACGCGGTCGCTCCCACCTTGTTAGAGAAAACTCCTATGTTGTTTTGAAGCTGACAAAACTTATCTAAGTTCTATTCTGAAGATTGCCAGTGTGGCATCCTAAAATTTTATGACAACCCCTGGATATACCATGAACCATGAATAGGTGATGGAACCGCCATCGGATTATATTATAGCCATTAGACCAATGAATTACAATAGATCGAGGTTGAGCATTTAATGGACAATTATTTTGTTGGAAATGTACCCTATGTCCATGTGTGAATAAGGATTGTATTGGAGGATGAATTAATAAGGAAATTTTTATTCTTGGCTGTGCGCTTTATAAGTTGGATTTTTATTGATTTATGTTACAAATTTTTATGCCCATATAAATTGTAATTAGGTATTTATATAAGTGGGGATTAATAGAAAAATTGGAGAAGGTGTGGACTGATTTTCTTAAGGCTGAACCAGCCCACAGCCCCCACAATTTCCCCCATTTGGTCGACCAAAAGGCTGGCCCAAGCCCGGCCCAAAGGAGGCCCATCAGCTTGCATGAAAAAAAATGACAAGTGGCGTGAAGGGTGCTCCAAGTGGCTCTTGCATGCAAGCTAATGATTACTAATCATGGAGGGGAAGAAAAGAGGAGGAGCGGAGTGAGCGAGGGGAGAGAGTTGTCTCACGAGGGAGAGAAAGAGAGAAAGAGAGGAAGCCGAGAGGAAGAGAGAAAAGCCGAGAGAGAGAGGGTTGTTCGCGTGGGTGCTCCGGCGAGGGAAGAAGAAGACTAGCCCTGTTGGGGTTTCATGAATCATGTATAAGAAAAATTAACAAAAGAACGCAACGGAAACAAAGATATATTATATACATGATTCTCCTAAGGCGTTGTTCATGCGTTTTAATCAAAAATCTAAATATAAAAAGGGAGTTAAATGAATTACCTCTCGAAGTGCGCTTTATATGAATCGGTTTAGATGTTCTACAGTTCGAGCCCCACAAATGTCGAACCTCTAGTTCAGACACACCAACAATGGACGTCGAACGGAAGAGAGAACTTTTGGAAAATCACCACTTTGATTGTGCTAGCAATCTTGTGAAGCAATTCTCCGTATCTTCTATGTATATTAGTCACGGCCCGGATGAGAGAAAAAAAAAACTTATTCCTTCTTGCGTCTCAAAGAAAACAAGAACACACACAAAACCACATGAACATGCACACACGGTTTTTCTCTCTTTCTTCAGCAAGCAGCCCACACTTTTCCCTGTTGCGGCATTTATTAAAAAGCACACTTTCATGAAATCAGCAATGGTTGCCGAACCGTTGCTGATTCGTGCACCATCATGCACAATCATGCATGAATTCATGCACGAAGCAAATGTGCAAAAATGTGCACGGTTGCTTCGTGCATGCGCACGATTATCAACCGTGCATGTGCACGATTATTCGTGCCAAATGGTTAGCAATTCTTGCTGACCATTTCAACTTTAATTAATTAATTAATTAAATGAATAAATAATTAATTAATCAATTCCCTTAAAAAGAACATAATCTTTATATGTACAATTGGAATACACTAACATATATTTACAATGGGCATATATGTGCATCATATGCAAATAGGCTTGTGACTATAATACTAATTAAATTAAATCTCATTTAATTTATTTTCAAATTGACACAATTCGATTGCAGTAATTGCAAAAACTTTTGCATCATTATTTCTCGCTTGTTCCACGTTATCTTAATTGTTTATGGTGTGTGACATCCTTAGGTTCATCACTAAGCTGGTAGCAAGACTTGTACTAACACATTAGTACTCCCAAAAGAATTAATTGTCCCAATTAATCTTTTAGGTTCTATAAGCCATGATTGACATCTAGCAATATGTCATGGCTACCCAGATAGTGTGAATACTTTAAGAACATAATAAAACTTTCAGCTTTTGTGGCACCCCTCGACGGCCCCCGATCCATTAAGGTCGCCACAGTTCTCTTACCTTTCACTTTCCCTAATAACATGTCACTCTGATACCATTTCAATTGTAGCGGGTCCATACAACCTGGGGTTTACATTTTTTTTTTTGATCGGTCCCTTGCGCAATCCATATAGAGGAAGCACATCCATCAACTCCCTTCCTTATATTTAGAAAATGATGTACACCAACTAAACATCTTATATAAGTTAAAGCCGAACACTTTTATTTACATAAAGTACATGGAAATCTTTAGTCGGTACATCAAAATGCCATGGTTTTCTATACTTGACTATACTTCAAAAGATGACCGACATCTCCTCCAACAATCGTATGCTTAAAGTCCATCGATCAGTGTCGGCTTCCAAAAGCTCCTTCCTTTGCTATTCTCCTCCTCGCGGTCATATCCAACCACTTGATCCATCTACTGGTGGTAGTGGCAGTAGATGTATCTTATCTAGTCTGAAATGTTAGTCCCCAAAAGGGGTGAGTACAACCACTCAGCAGTAAAGATCCACCAAACTATTCATTGCATCAAACAAAACAATCAAGGCATCATAACAAAGCATATATCATTCATACATTCTAGCATAACTTACCTTGCAGTTTCGCATATGTCATCATATCATATGTGCATATACCATCATGCACTCATCATCAAGCATTCATGCATATATCACCATGCCATGTGTGCATATATCACCATACACTCATCATCAAGCATTCATGCATATTCATGCCATATGTGCATAGACCACCATGCACTCATCATGAAGTATTTATGCATATATCACCATGCCATATGTGCATATACCACCATGCAATCATGCATATCTCACCATGCCATCGTGCATATACCACCATGAGATCCATTCATGCCTTTATGATCGCATTTTCAATATCAAATAGCATTAATTTACTTTCATAAGCAGATCATGCATCATGTCGTATGCATATACCCATGCACACGATTCTTTTTCAATTCTTATCTTTCACAAGGATCTCATCAGTTTTTCTTTCTAGGGACCAATGTTTGCATCCGACAATTTATCGCTCGCAACCAACCTAGCATCGTGAGGAACCTTCGGCACACACCTCCGGGCATCCGGCACCCCCACATTTCGGGCATCTCATATCCCAACTGGCATCATGAGGAATCCCCCTGGCACACACCTCCAGGGCTTCCGGAATTACGTACCACCATACCACTAGGCATTCCCCCTCGAATTATGTACCGTATACCACCGGGCATCTCCAAACTCCCGAGGACCCTCTGGAATTACACCACTAAGCCATCGGGCATCCCGACACTCTCGAGGCATCGTCGGCTCACACCTCTAACAGCATCCTCATTTATCACAATTCATGTTCACAATTGTGTCTCAATAATAACATGGCACATGATGTGATGGCAACAAGGTCAATTTTAGCTTTTGATTTTATATGCAATGCCATATATCATCACATATGTAGCAAGATCAATTACTATTATTTTAGAAAACAGAATGCATTCTTTTTAATTTACATTTCCTAAAATTTAGTAATTGTCTCTAATAATTTCTAAGAATTTAGTACATCATAGACAAACTCTAAGGGCATTCATCTCATGAAGAACACAGCACCACCAGAATTTCATACAAAACAGGATAGTCCATGCATCACAGCTTTTGAAATTTACACAATCCAGCTAGCACAGTTTAGAAAACATTTTCATTAAATACCCAAATGACATTAAAAAATTATGAAATTAGAACATGTGATAGTCAAGATATAAAGGCAGATACTTCATGAAGAACACTACACCAAAAGAACCTTTTATAGTTCAATACAGACCACGCATCACAGCACTACTAATTCTGTCCGTTCCACTTACACAGTTTTTGAAACATTTTTGATTAAATAGGCAAATGAACTTCAAAAATTACGAAATTTGAATATATTGTAGACAAGACATAAATAAAGGTATCTCATGCAGAACACTTTTCCAAAAGAATCTCATACAAAACGGTGTAGACCCCGCATTGCAACATTACCATGTCCGAACACATCAGATCGCACAGTTTTAAAATCATTTTCGATTAAATACACAAATGACCTTCAAAATTATGAAATTCGACTATGTGATAGCCAAGGCATAAAGGTAAATACTTCATGAAGACATCAAAGTCAGATTCGTCCTAGGTAATTAAATATAGGCGGTTAAAAATGCTGTTCCTAGTACCGAAATTTCCAGATCTAACCATCTCCGAAAGTCCACGATTTCACCTTACTACTCTTGTTTTTTTTCTCTAAATTTTTTATATGTTCTACCTCACGAAGTACACTACAACTTTAATTGAGAGATCAAGGTGAGATTTTCACAAGAAGGTTACTTTACAGACCACAAAACCACTGAAGGTCACCACGACGAATTCCAGATCTAGTCTCTCCAAAGAAAAATCATTTCACTAACCATTTCTTGTTCGTTTTGCCTCAAATTTTAGTATGTTGTTCTTCAAGGTGTTCTCTACAACGTTCATGAAGAAATCGGAACAAGATTCCGACTAAAAAGTCACATGCAACACACAATCTCATGGACGGTCGGACCGGTCTTTCCAGAAACAGCATGCATGGCCAATGAATCTCTCTTCAAAGCTCCGAAATCTCATCCCATCTACCACAACCAAGACTTACCATCTACTACACATACACACAGCAATGCAAAGGGTAGGTTTAAGGACTTCACTTGCCTCAAATTCGAAGAAAACACAGCAAGAACGACGGCGGGACTAGGCGGGCTCGACGGCGTCTCCTCTTCCTCTCTTCCTCTCTTTCTCTCTTCTTTCTTTGGACGGTACTCTCTCTCTCTCTCTTCTCTCTCTTCTGGTCAAAGTCCCCCTCCCCCTTTTCCTTTTAGTTGAATTAAAACCCTTGCATGCTTTACTTCTTGCATGGAGGGACACTTGGTTACAAAGGGGCAACACTTGGCAAGCTTTTCTTGCCACTTGGCATTTTCGCCATGCACATGATGGGCCTTCATTTGGCTGGGCTTGGGCCAGCCTTGGTCGACCACTTCATGGGCTCCTTGGGCCAGGCCTCTTGGCCCACTTTAGGCCAACACTCTTGGGCCTAAAGTCCAAACTTAAATGGCCTAAGTTTTCTTTTAATAATACATCTTAATCCTCATTTAAATAAATACCTAATTGCATAATAAAATGGCCAAAAGACTTTGTGACATTAATCCATAAAAATCAAATCTATAAAGTGCATAGTCAAGAACAAAGTCTTCTTTGTCAAATTGTCCTATAGCACCAACCTTGATCATCCATTAACATAAGATGTATTTCTACCCAAATAATTCTCCATTAAAATACTCGACATTAATCTATTAAAATTCTTTGGTCTAAAGGCCATAACATAAATCAATAACACTTCCATCACCTTTTCATAGGTCGTAATGCATCCAGAGGTTACCATGAAATTTTGGGATGCCACAGCTTTGGCTACATGTAATTCAATCCCTCCATCTTACTATGTCCCGATCAAACAAAGACCATGGAATATTTTTCAAGTCACTAATTCGATCATATGCACAAATTTAATTGACATGCATTTTATTTGAGACATAAACAATTTATTCTCAGTTACAACCCCGGTCGAGGATTTCAATGCAGTGTCATAATTAGATCGTGTAGGACATCATTATTATACCTTGCATGTAACAAGGAGACAGATTCCATATTGCGCACACGTGCAACTTCGTATATGAACAAACTATGACTATCAGGTATAAAGACGGATCAACGACCTGGCATTATGTGCACCCGTGGACCATAGTTGTTCAATACACAAGTTAACACTGTGCCTCAGGTCTAAGGATTATTTACACAAGACTAAAGCATGAACAATTAGACATTGACCACGCTAAAAGCTTCCATGTCGCTAATCATTCCATATGCGTCACGTTCAATGAACTTGTCTAATATAAACACCTGTGTTTTAACTCAGGCATCATAATACCTAATGACATGTGACTCATCATTCCCTTAAGTATCCAATACTTAATGACGAAGTTAAGAACACACTGGTCTCAACGAGATTATTAATATCCACTCAATAATCCATCGACCATGAATGATTTAAAGATTCAGTCTAACTATGAACCTGTCACATATATTCTTGCCGTCTCAAGAGTAGGTCTAGTTGCAACTAATCTTATGGAATCATTCATCAATATAAAATAATTGAACAAATGAATGAATACGTCATTGCCATTAATTAAATAATAATAATGAAAGTACAACTGAAATCCCTAATATGTAACTATTACATAGTAGCTTTAGGGCATACATCCAACAATCTCCCACTTGCACTAAAGCCAACTTGTCTGGTACCTTATACCCATTTTGTCAATATGTCTTTCAAAAGAAGACTGAGGTAAGGCTTTAGTGAAGGGATCTGCCACGTTTTCTACTGAGGCAATTTTTTACAAGGCGATATCACCTCTCGCAACAATTTCTTTGATGAGATGGAAGCGTCTCTCAATATGCTTGGACTTTTGGTGAGACCTTGGTTCCTTAGCTTGAGCTATCACCCCAATGTTGTCACAAAACAATGTAATCGGTTGCTCAATTGAAGGAACGACTCCAAGTTCAGAATTAAACTTCTTCATCTAAACAGCTTCCTTTGCTGCTTCAGAAGCAGCTACATACTCTGCCTCAGTGGTGGAATCGGCAGTTATGCTTTGTTTGAAACTTTTCCAACTAACTGCACCACCATTGAATGTAAAGACATACCGAGACGTAGACTTATAATCATTAGGATCCGATTGAAAATCAGAATCGGTATAAGCTACAACTTTAAATTCTCTTTCTCCATATATCAAGAATAGATCCTTAGTCCTTCGCAAGTACTTAAGAATATTCTTGATTGCTATCTAGTGCTCTTCTCTTAGATCAGACTGATATCTGCTAGTAATACTTACAGCATGTGCAATATCAGATCTAGTACATAGCATAGCATACATTATGCTTCCAATAGCGGTTGCATATGGTATTTTTGCCATCCGCTCTCTTTCTTTAGGAGTGTTGGGACACATCTTCTTAGAAAGACGGATCCCTTGCCTAAAAGGCAATAATCCTCTCTTGGAATATTGCATGTTAAACCGTGTTAACACTTTGTCTATGTACGTAGACTGTGAGAGGCCAATCAATCATCTTGATCTATCTCTATAGATCTTGATACCTAAAATGTAGGTTGCCTCTCCTAAATCTTTTATGGAGAATTTCTGTGACAAGAATAGTTTTATTGATGATATCATTGGTACATCAGTTCCAATCAAAAGTATATCATTGACATATAAACTAGAAATGCAATTGCACTCCTACTGATCTTCTATACACAAGGTTCATTCGGATTTTTGATGAAGCCAAACGATTTGACTACCTCATAAAAATGGATATTCCAACTTCTGGAGGCTTGTTTGAGTCAATAAATGGATGTCTTAAGCTTACACACCTTCCGTTTTTCACTATTGGATTCAAAACCCTGTGGCTGTTCCATATAGATGTCCTCTTCAAGAAAACCTTTTAGAAAAGCCATTTTGACATCCATCTGGAATATCTTATAATCAAGGTGTGCAGCTATAGCCAACATAATCCGAATGGATTCTAGCATGGCCACAGGTGAGAAAGTTTCGTCATAATCAATTCCTTCTTTTTGACGATATCCTTTCGCCACCAGCCGTGCTTTGTAAGTTCCAATTTGACCTTTAGCATTCATCTTCCCCTTGAAGATCCATTTACAGCCAATTGGTATAATACCATCAGGCAGGTCAGTTAAGGTTCAAACCTCATTTGAATACATTGAATCCATTTCGGATTTCATGGCTTCTAGCCATTTACCAGAATCGATGTCCAACATCGCCTCCTCATAGGTTTTAGGATCACCGGGCTGATCACTATCATTCACAATGAATAATAGTTCAATATGATCAACCGAGTGTCTATAACGAGCAGGTGGGCGAGACGTTCTCACACTTCTCCTAAGAGGTTGTGTATCAGAAGCTCCCACTGAATCAGAGATTGGTATCTGAACTCGGTTGTTTAGTACTTTATTATTTTCTTCTTGTAAGACTATTTTCCGCCCAGCACCACCTTCTTGGATGAACTCATTCTCCAAAAAGGAAGCGTGCTTGCTTACCAAAATTCTTTGGTCTGTATGAAAATAGAAATAATATCCAAGAGTTTCCTTTGGATATCCAATGAAGCAACCTTGTTAAGATCTTGCCTCCAATTTTTCCATTTTCAGCTTTTTCACAAAAGCTGGACAACCCCAAATCTTAATATGATTAAGACTAGGTTTCCTACTATGCCATATCTCATAGGGCGTAGTTGGAACAGATTTGGACGGCACTCTATTCAGTATATATACAGCTGTCTCAAGGGCATATCCCCAAAGGGATATTAGCAAATCGGTGTAACTCATCATAGATCCCACCATATCTAATAAAGTACTATTTTTTCATTCAGATACACCATTATGTTCTGGAGTTCCAGGAGGTGTCCATTGTGATAAAATGCCATTCTCTTTAAGATAGTCCAGAAATTCAGTACTAAGGTATTCACCTCCTCGATCCGATCGAAGAGCCTTAATACATTTTCCTGTTTGTTTCTCAACTTCAGCCTTGAATTTTTGAACTTTTCAAAGGATTAAGATTTATACTTCATGAGGTATAAATAACCATACCGTGACTGATCATCGGTGAAGGTAATGAGGTAATTATAACCACCTCTAGCAGTTTCATTAATTGGTCCACATACATCTGTATGTATTAATCCTAATATATTAGCAGCTCGCACACTTTGTCCCACAAAAGGCGCTTTGGTCATTTTTCCTAGAAGACATGCCTCACAAGTCGAGTATGACTTAAAATTTGATGGATCAATGTACCCATCATTACTCAACTTGTTAATTCTGTCTTCTCCAATATGACCTAATCGGAGATGCCAAACATACTTTTTATTTGGACCATCTCTAGGACGTTTATTAGTTATGACATTTATATCAATTCTATTTTGCTTATTGAGATTGGTAATCGCATTACCTAACATTGTAATGGTATAAAGATTGTTGGTTAATAAGCTAGAGCCAACACATATTCTATTATGATAAATAAAACATACATCATCAGCAAAAGAAAATTCATAATTCTCTTTACCCAAACGAGGTATAGAGATGATGTTCCTAACAGCATTCTTATAATGCAAACAGTTCTTTAAAACCAATACATGTCCAGAAGGCAAACATAAACGAAAAGTCCCTATAGCTAATGTAGCAACTCTTGCTCCACTGGCAAATGTCAAGACAATCTCATTTCGCCCTAGCATCCTGCTTATTTCCAGATTCTGCAAAGACATACAAATATGTGAAGTTGCAGCAGAATTTAGAACCTATGAGTTGGATTTAGCACTAACCATAAGATTAGTTTCAATAAGCATAGACACCATACCTTCATAAGGTTGGTCCTTGGGCTTGACCTTCAAGCTTGCGAGATACTTCCTACAATTGCTTCTCCAGTGTCCCTTGACACCACAGTAATGACATTTTCCTTTATCAATCTTGGGTTTTGGTTGCACAACAGGTTTGGCAGGCCTCTTCTATTTCTTTTTCTTCAAAATGGTCTTACCCTTTGAAGAAGAAGTCTTAGCCATAGCCACTACATTTGGTCTCGTGTTGTGCATTTCCTTCTCATAAACTACTAGCATGCTATGTAATTCAGCGAGATTTGTCTCCATCTTATGCATGTGGTAGTTTTGGATAAAACCAGAGAAGGAATTAGGTAAAGATTGGAGGATCAAATCCACAGCTAACTCGTTGTCCATAACGAGATTTAGCCTAGCCAATTCTTCAATGTGCCAGATCATTTTCAAAGCATGATCATTGACAGATGATCCTTTAGCCATCCTCATACGGTACAATGCCTTAGATATCTCATATCTAGAGGTTCGACCATTCTCATCAAAGTATTCGTTTAAATGCAAAATGATCGACCTAGCATCTTCCATAGATTCATACTTCTTCTGTAATTCATTATTCATAGAAGCAAGCATATATGACCTAACTTTTAAGTCATCGTCACGCCACTTATCATAAGTGACACGCTCCTCTTGGGTCCCACTCTTAAGAAAGGAGGTTGGCATCCTTTCATCAAGCACATACCCAATTTTTTATGAATTGAGAACCATTCTCAAATTCCTCACCCAGTCAATGAAACTGGGTCCAGTCAAACAATTATTGTCAAGTATAGAAGCGAGTGGGTTTGTGGTCACAATTTTCAAAGTAATAATATATCTGTTGCAGAAAATAAATTGTTAGCTGTTGTACTTTTCATAATAACTATTTCATTTTGGTCTTTAAATGAAATAGATCATCCCACTAAATTTATATTCGAATCCCATACTCCTTAAGATGGGAAGCGGTAATCTTTGTTGGGTAAAGATTACTAGTGGGGATTGGAGTCCCACTAGCCTAAAGTTCACCTCACCTAACAGTTATTGGTGTCCTATGAACTTAGTGAGTGAACCAGCTTGTTCAATGCATCATATGCGAGTCTCAATCATAACTTTGGCCTCTAGACCATGAACGCCTCAACTAACAGTTATTGGCATCATGATCATAGTTAAGTCTTACCTGTCATCTCATGCAAGTATTGAAAGCACAAATGATTCCCTCACCTGACAGTTATTAGAAATCATTTGGCTCCAACCCCACAAGATCATATGCATAATGGAGTGGTCCAATATTATGAATGGTAATTAACCCCGATGTATCCATAGCCAGTCAGTTAACCACTATAATATTGGATCAAACCACGATGATTGAAGGCCACGAGTCCGAAACTCGTTTCGACTTAATATTATTAATAAGGAGATTTTAGTCGTTATTAATGGTCTCACTTTGCACATTAACCAATTTAACATGCACGATAACATAAACACAGTAAATAATAGATATCACATAAACATCTATCCTATGTGGTGATCATGGAATTATGGTTCAATGGGTCTCGAGCCAAAGAGACCCATTTCGCAATTTTAATGTTTTAATAATATGGACTTGCTCCACTTTTTTTTCAATCTTTGAACTCTTCAAAGAAGTGGCCCAGAGAGCTCACCGGTTTAATGGCTCCTCCAATGGCTCCTCCTCTCTTGTAGCATTTACATCAACAATTGAAATACTAAACTACACTAAAATTACATTTCATGAAAAATTAAAATAAAATAAAAGGAAGGACACAGCCTCCATTTAATAATTACAACCCCAAAAAATGAATACTTGCAATCATCATACATTCATCCATACAACAATCACATATTAGGATTTTTCCATGATCACCACCCTTCCTTGCGAGCCATAAATTCAAAATTTAAAGCTCTAGAAGGCAAAGATAAAATTTTGCATTTAATCAAATTTAAAGTCAAACAACGCAAACCACGTCAAGAAATCAACATCGATGAAACAAATTTCATGAGCGTGATTCTGAACGAAAGTTGTGTTGTCAACTTTAAATTCACAATCACGAAACATTCGTAGAATATAAACACAAACTATAACAAGTTACGGATTTTTGATTCAAAATTGATGTAGTTCTAATTTTTGCTTAGTTGATTAAATTTATCACATAAATTAATCAATTTCTAGAGGCCACAAAGAACAAGAGAACCAATTCTCTTAACAAAAATAAATTGGCCATTAGATCGCAAAAATATATTTGAACTATAAATCAATTAAACGCACGAAAAACGCCTAAGGTTGGGTTTGATACCACTGTTGAGATTTCATGAATCATGTCTAAGAAAAATTAACAAAAAGAACGTAGCGGAAACAAAGATATATTATATAAATGATTCTCTTAAGGCGTTGTTTGTGCGTTTTAATAAAAAATCTGAATATAAAAAGGGAGTTAAACGAATTACCTCTCGAAGCGTGCTTTATACGAATCGGTTCAAATGTTCTACAGTTCGAGCCCCACAAACGTCGGACCTCTAGTTCAGACACACCAATAATGGACGTCGAACAGAAGAGAGAACATTTGGAAAATCACCACTTTGATTGTGCTAGCAATCTTGTGAAGCAATTCTTCATATCTTCTATGTATATTAGTCACGGCCCGGATGAGAGAAAAAAAATCCTTTTCCTTCTTGCGTCTCAAAGACAACAAGAACACACACAAAACCACACGAACATGCACACACGGTTTTTCTCTCTATCTTTAGCAAGCAGCCCACACTTTTCCTTGTTGCAGCATTTATTAAAAGGCACACTTTCATGAAATCAGCAACGGTTGCCCAATGGTTGCTGATTCGTGCACGATCATGCACAATTGTGCATGAATTCATGCATGAAGCAAACGTGCAAAAATGTGCACAGTTGATTCGTGCATGCGCACGATTATCGACCGTGCATGTGCACGATTATTCGTGCCAAACGGTCATCAATTCTTGCTGACCATTTCAACTTTAATTAATTAATTGATTAATTAAATAAATAAATAATCAATTAATCAATTCCCTTAAAAAGAACATAATCTTTATATGTACAATTGGAATACACTAACATATATTTACAATGGGCATACATGTGCATCATATGCAAATAGGCTCGTGACTATAATACAAATTAAATTAAATCTCATTTAATTTAATTTCAAATTGACACAATTCGATTGCAGTAATTGCAAACACATTTGCAACATTATTTCTCCCTTGTTCCACGTTATCCTAATTGTTTATGGTGTGTGACATCCCTAGGTTCATCACTAAGCTGGTAGTAAGACTTGTACTAACACATTAGTACTTCCAAAAGAATTAATTGTCCCGATTAATCTTTTAGGTCCTACAAGCCATGATTGACATCTAGCAATATGTCATGGCTACCTAGATAGTGTGAATACTTTAAAAACATAATGAACTTGTCAGCTTTGGCTACAGTGTAATTCAATCCCTCCATCTTACTATGTCCCGATCAAACAAAAATCATGGAATATTTGTCAAGTTACTAATTCGATCATATGCATAAATCTAATTGACATGCATTTTATTTGAGACATAAACAATTTATTCTCAGTTACAACCCCGGCCGAGAATTTCAATGCAGTGTCATAATTAGAAAGCATAGGACATCATTATTATGCCTTGCATGTAACAAGGAGACGAATTCCATATTGCGCACACGTGCAACTTCATATATGCACGAACTATGACCATCAGGTATAAAGACGGATCAATGACCCGGCATTATGTGCACCCGTGAACCATAGTTGTTCAATACACAAGTTAATACTGTGCCTCAGGTTTAAGGATTATTTACACAAGACCAAAGCATGAACAATTAGACATTGACCACGCTAAAAGCTTCCATGTCGCTAATCATTCCATATACGTCATGTTCAGTGAACTTGTCTAATACAAACACCTGTGTTCTAACTCAAGCATCATAATACCCAATGACACGTGACTCATCATTCCCTTAAGTATTCAATACTTTATGGCGAAGTTAAGAACACACTAGTCTCAATAGGATTATTAATATCCACTCAATAATCCATCGACCAGGAACGATTTAAAGATTCAGGATTCAATCTAACTATGAACCGATCACATTTATTCTTGACGTCTCAAAAATAGGTCTAGTTGCAACTGATCTTATGGAGTCATTCATCAGTATAAAATAATTGGACAAATGAATGAATACGCCATTAATGAAATCCCTAATATATAACTATTACATAGTAGCTTTGGGGCATAAATACAACAAGCCCTACTGTGCATGTGCCTAACTTCGCCGTCGATCGTGCTGTGTTCGAAGTCCCCGAGTTGCCGTTGCTTGCTTGATTTCGTTGGACTTGAGGCAATTAGAGTCCGTTAGCCTACATTTTGCTTGATGTGGTTGTGTGTGAAGTGTAATGGGTGTTGAAAATGCTTGGGTTGTGATGTTGAATGCTGAAATTCGAGTGAATGGTGGTAGCCTTTCTAGAACAATCAAGCTGTTGCATGTAAGGACAATTCGAGTCCTTGCGATTCCGTGAATTGTTTAAAATTATCCAGTTTGAATTTGATCTTGTGTTCTTGATGAAAGTTGTATATGATATCTTGAGGAGTAACATACTAAAATTTGAGAAGAAACGAACAATTATTGGTTGGTGAAATAATTTTTCTTTGAAGTGTTAAATCTGGAATCGTTACCGAGGGTTAGGGGGAGTTTTGGTGAATGTAGTTCATGATCTATAACGAATCTGACTACGAGTTCTTCATGAAACTTTTACCTCTAGGTCTTGGCTATAACATATGAAAATTGCATAATTTTCTGAGTTGATTTAAGGTTTATACCAAATTTTGAATAAAACTGTGCAATGGTGATTTTGAGATTTTAAGGCTGTAATGCATGGACTGTAGCGAGTCGTACGAAGCTCTTTTGACACGGTGTTCTTCATGAAACCTTTTCTCTAGATCTTGTTTATAACGTGTTAAATTTTCTGAATTTATTAAGATCGTTTACTAATTTTTCCAGAATTTTAATTAAAGGAGTGCATTCTGTTTTGTCCGAAAATTGTTTTATTTCAAGAACAAATGAATTGCTCTAGGAGACGTGATATCATGGGCGGTTATGTGTATTGCATATGTGTGGCACCCCGAAACACCTAAGGTCGCCACAGATACCAAAAGAAGAACCGTAGTTCATAGGCCTTTTTTTTTTTTTTTTGAAAGCGGTCCCGACACAACTTATTAGCGGAAGCAAAATCAAGTCTTACCAATTCTCCCTCCAACAATCATGATACAATGCACACCGCTAAGCACCATAAGAAAGATAAAGCCGAGCCACTCTTTATTTATATATTTTCAAGATGGATTTCACTGGTCGATATAGCCAAAAGGAAAGCCAAGACTCTTGGCTAGACTTGGCCACAACTCAAAAAGAGACAACTCGACCGTCTACGTCGATCATGTATAATCCTCCATCTACAAGTGTCGACTATGTCCAAAAAGTGTCAGCTCCTACTCCTCACGCGAGCCATCACACCCATTCCGGTGCGTCAAGTGGTGGCGGCGGCAACATCCCCTGCATCACTCCGTCACGATGGACGTGGACGGATATGAACTCCTGAATGACCGGGCCCCCAGCTAGGCCCACATCATACATGACCAGCACGTGAACTCGCACAAACGTCAGACCAGGAATGGTAACGCAATCAATCTCCGAACACTCTACCTTCACGTCAGATGGGAGGCCATAGAAGGTACCCCGCGTGACAGTAGGGAGCGGCATCTTTCTAATCTGAAATGTTAGTCCCCAAAAGGGGTGAGTACAGTCACTCAGCAGGTAAACGATCCATTAAACTACTCAATGCATCACACAGAACCATCAAGACATCATGGTATAGTTCATATTATTCATGCATCCAAGCATAACTTACCTTGTAGACATGCATATGTCGTCATACTATATGTGCATACACAACCATGCAATCATGCATATACCATCATGCCATAGGCGCATATGCAACCACGCATTCATCATCAAGCACTCATGCATATCCATGCCTCATGTGCACATACTCCATGCACTCATGCATAGCATATCATATAGCCATGCATACACGTCATCATACCATGCATGATTCAATTTCAACTTTTTATCTTTCAATTGGGTCACCACATTTTTCTTTCCCGGGACCAGTGATTGCATCCCACATTTTATCGCTCGCACCCCACCGGCATCGCGAGGAACCTCCGGCACACATTGCCGGGCATCCGGCACCCCCACATCCCGGGCATCTCGCATCCCAACTGACATCACGAGGTATCCCCTCGGCACACACCTCCGAGGCTTCCGGCACCCCCGCATCCCGGGCATCTCGAAACTCCCAAGGACATCCGGCACCCCCACATCCCGGGCATCCGGCACTCCCCTTACCGGGCATCCCGACACTCCCGGGGCATTGTTGGCTCACCCCTCCAATGGTATTCTCATTTGTCATACTCATATTCACAATTTATGTCTGAATATCAACATGGCACATGATGTGATGGCAATCAAGTCAATTTCAGCTTTTCATTATATATCTAATGTCAAACACCATCACATATGAAGCAAGATTCAATCACTTACAACAATACAATTTATGGGGTTCATGCAAAACAGAATAGTCATTGCATTACAGCCTTTGGAATTCGCACATTCCAGCTTGCACAATTTTTGAAATATTTTTGGTTAAATAGGAAAATGAACTTCAAAAATTACGAAATTTAAATATGTTGTAGGGAAGATATAAAGAGAGATTTTTCATGTAGAACACATACCCAAAATAACCTCACACAAAAAGATATAGCTCACGCATTACAGCTTCCAAAATTCGGACACATCAGATTGTGCGGTTTTAGAAATATTCCAAATTAAATACCCAAATGACATTCAAAAATTACACGATTTTACCATGTGGTATTCAAGACCCTAAGGTAGAGTTTTTATGAAGACATCACGGTCAGATTCGTCCTAGAAAATTAACTATGGACGGTTGAAGCCCCTGTTCCTAGTACCGAACATTTCAGGTTTAGCCGTCTCTGCAAAATCACTATTTTACCTACTTATCTTCCTTCTTTTCCTCTGCATATTTTATATGTTTTGACCCAAGAGGTCTACTACAACTTTCATTAAGGGATCAAGGTGAGATTTTCAAAGGAAGGTCACTTTATAGTCCACGAATTCACTGGAGCTCAGTACAACATTTCCAGATCTAACGTCTTCAAAATAAAAATTGTTTCACTAGGCTATACTTGTTCTTTTTATCTCAAATTTGATTATGTTAGTCTTCAAGATGTCCTTTAAACTTTTCATGAAGCGATCGGAGTGAAATTCTCAGTAAAAAGTTACATGCAACACATAAAATCACCAAGAGGTCAGCAAAACAGTTTCAGATTTAACATTCTCGTAGAGGGAGGGTTTCACCCCTCAAAACTCACCCATTTTGCCTCAAAATTTATTATGTTATACTTTACGATGTTATCTACAACTTTCATGAAGAAGTCAAAGCCAAAATCTGACTCAAACATCGCATGCAAGCCACTACAACATTCTGGGTCAGACTGTTTACTCGAGAACAGTTTACTACTTCAAAACAACACTCTTAAAACTTCGGTTTTTCACACCCTAGACATCCGAAATTCATCACCATTCAATAACACATTCTAGACACAACATGCAAGAGTAGATCAAAGGATCTAACTTGCCTATAAATTGAGCTACGGCGAGCACAACGGCGGCGGGACACGGCGGCTACGGGCGACGCACGGCTTCTCCTCCTTCTTCTTTTCTTCTTCCTTTCTTTCCCTTTCCTTTCTCTCTTCCTCTCCTCTCTCTCTCTCTTACGGTCGACACCCCCTAAACCGGCCACCCCTTCTCTTTATTTCCCTTTAAAAGCAATCATTAGTAATCATTAGGAGCCGCCCAAGGTGGCCAATGGGTGTAACTCCCCTTTTTGCCACTTGGCAAACCCCATGCACATGATGGGCTTGAAGATGGGCCGGCCTTCTCCCCTCCTTGTGGTCGACGGCCCATTCATGGGCTTATGGGCCAGCCAATTTGGTCCATCTTAGGCCCACACTCTTGGGCCTAAGACCCAAGCTTAATTAAATCCAATTTTAACCCCTTTTTAAAACTAATTAAATCCCTATTGAATCAAAGTACTATAGTGTAAAAATTAAATAACTATACACTTGAAATCACAAATCCATAAATTCTAATTCATAATATATATGGCCAAAGATAGGTCATCCTTTCCCAAAATTTATCCACCAAAAACTCGGCCATAGTCCTTAATACAAGACATGAATTAGAGCACCTCTAAGGATTAACAAGGAATTCTAGGATGCCACACCTATCCTAGAGAAAACTCTTCATGAAGTATATAAAGGAAAGAAGCCTATTGTTTCCTACTTTTATGTCTTTGGTTGTAAATGTTTTATTCTGAAGAATGTGAATGATCAATTTGGAAAGTTTGAGGGAAAAATCAGACGAAGGAATCTTCATTGGCTATTCGACTTCAAGCAAAGCCTACAGGATTTTTTAACAAGAAGACTTAATCCGTGGAAGAATTTATGAACGTCAATTTTTAGGATTATGTGTAGAATCAACCAGATCAGACTCAACTTGAAGAGTATGAACCCGTTCTAGATTTAACAAAGTCTACTTCCCCCGAAGAGGTTCAGATTGTTGGAGAACATCAACAAGTAGATCGAGAAGATTCTAACAAAGTAGAGAATCAACAGATTCTCAAACCAAACAACAACTAGAAGCACAAGTCAAGTCATCCCAAAGAACTCATCACTGGCGACATTGATGAAGGAATTCGCACTAGATCCAAAGGAAGAGAAGAGTCTAGTGCTCTAGCACTTGTTTCTGAGATAGAACCAAAATGAGTAGATGAAGCCTTATCTGATGAAAGCTAGATAGAAGCTATACAGGAAGAACTCAAACAATTTAGCATCAACGATGTATGGGGGTTGATTCTAAAACCCAAAGGCAAATCTGTGATTGCAACGATATGGGTTTTCAGGAACAAGATAAATGAGAAAGGAAAAATGATAAAAAAAAACAAAGCAAGACTCGTGGCGAAATGGTATACACATGAAGAAGGGATAAACTATGACGAGACCTATGCACCAGTAGCAAGGTTAGAAGCAATTAGATTATTACTTACTTTTGCTTATTTTAAAAATTTCAAGTTATTCCAGATGGATGCCAAAAGTGCACTCCTGAATGGGTTCATACAAGAAGAAGTCTATATGGAGCAACCACCGGGATTTGAAGACCCAAGAAAGCCACACTCAGTCTACAGACTGAAAAATGCCTTGTATGAACTGAAGCAAGCACCTCGAGCTTGGTATGAAATGTTGAGTAAGTTTCTAACTCAAAACGGTTATGATAAAGAAAAGTTGATACTACTTTGTTTATAAAGAGAGAATGAAAAGATTTTCAACTAGTACAAATTTATGTAGATGATATTATCTTTGGTTCTCCTAACGAAAATCTCTGCAATAAATTTTAAAGATCCATGCAGGATCAATTCGAAATGAGCATGGTGGGTGAATAAACATTCTTTTTGGGATTACAAGTCAAACAATCGAAGAAAGGTATATTCATTCACCAGGAGAAATATGCCAAAGATCTCATCAAGAAATTTGGATTGGAGAATTGCAAGAAGACAGAGACATTTATGTCAAGTTCTTCAAAACTAGACAATGATGAAGAAGGAAAGAAAGTAGATTAGAAGCTATGTAGAAACATGATCGGTTCTCTTCTCTACCTTACTGCCTCTAGACCTGATATTATATTCAGTGTGTGCATCTGTGCAAGATTTCAGTTTGATCCAAGGGAATCTCATATAAGTGCTGTAAAATACATCATTAAATATGCTGCAACTTGTCCAAAGCTGGGTCTGTGGTATCTAAAAGAATGAGACTTTACTCTACTTGGATATTCTAACGCTAATTTAGCTGGTTGTAGAGTCGATAGAAAGAGCACATCTGGTACTTGTCAACTGATGGGAAATATGTTGGTATCTTGGTTCTCAATGAAGCAGAGTATTGTAGCTCTATCAACAGCAGAAGCAGAATATGTTGCCCTTGGGAGCTGTTGTTCTCAAATTTTATGGATAAGGCAACAACTAAGAGACTTTGCAATAGAAGAATCTTGCACCGAGATCAAATACGACAACACAAGTGTCATTAATCTCACTAGGAACACAATTCTTCATTCAAGGGCGAAGCATATAAAGATTCGACATCATTTTATAAGGGATCACGTTCAAAATGGTGAGATTTTGGTTCAATTTATTGAGTCAAAGAATCAATTGCAGACATCTTCACGAAGCCTCTAGAGAAAAGCCTATTTGAGTCTATTCGCAACAAGCTGAATATTATTTCTCCTATCGATTAAAGTATGATGTTGGTCAGACTCAGAACTTCTAGAAGCTACTATAGTTGAGAATCTATCGAATCCAGGTATTTTAATTTTTGGAATGAAAAGGTATGATTAACTGAATTGTCGCTTGCCTATTTTATTTTTATAAATGACTATTTTATTGGTAATTTTCGGATTTAAAATTTTTAGCAGTTATCTTTTAAAATTTGTTTTTGAAAAGGCATTTTTCTTTTGTATCGTTTCAACCGTTGGAGAAAACTCATTTAATATTTTGAAGTTGACTAAACTTATCTAGGGTTTAGTCTGAAGACTTCTAAACTTTAGTGTCAAAGTCTGAAAATCGCCAAACTTTAGGTTCAAAGTCTACCCACACTGACAAATTCTAGAATGAACGCTACTGAAGAATGAAGATTTGTCCAAATATGAGGCTTTGTTTATTTCTTTCAGGAGTTCGGTAAGTATGGTTTTTGGATGGCTTTCTAGTTGGACATCTCACCTACAAGATTAGCAATCTTTATTGAAATCAATTTTGATACACCCAATCTTTTGGAAAGCAAGTAAACTTGGAAAGTATCTACTTATGGAAACTAAGATCCTGATTGTATGAACGAACAAGATTGATGGGCTTTCATCTCAATCTTCAAATGGCTCGAGATCTCTTTAATTGATTTTGTCTAACGGGTAGATTGGAAGATTACTTTGGAAAGTGCCAACAGACGAGAAGGCATGAAGGAGTATTTAAGGTGGACTCTCCAGTTATTCGAGAGAATGCGTGAAAGAAATGTTCCAAAGTCTAAGACTTCCTATTCTCTTGTTATTTCATATACTGAGCTCAAAGTTGTACTCAAGAGAGAGAAACTTATAGTGTGACTTTGAGAAAGAGTAGTTGAGACTCTTTACTGTGATGTTGAGAACACAAGGCTATAAAATCTCTTTTGATTATTAGTAGAATCCAGCCAGGAGAATGTCAGCGTGGGAGAGTAGACGTACGCTTGATCTAAGCCAAACCACTATAAATTATGTGTTCTTATTCCCTTCCCTAAACTCCATTATTTTGTTCATAGTTCCATTTAACTGCTGAAGTCTGAAATTGCTTTAAGCTAGGTGTTTTTTAGACTCTATTTTAAAAGCAAATTATTTTTTACTGTTCCCTGTGAAAAATTGTCTTCACACCTATTCACCCCCTCTAGGTGTTCATACTAGCACTTATAATTGATATCAGAGCATGTATGCTTATTTCTTTGAAGTATTTTTGCTTCTAAGCTAAAGATCTATGGCTAGTATTTTGGCTTCAGGATTGATTGAAGGTCGAAGCCACACTAGACCTCCTTACTTTGATGGGAAGGAGTATAATGAGTGGAAAAACAAGATAAAAGCATTTCTGAGATCGAGAGATCCTCTAGAGTGGGACGTGGTAGAAAAATGGATCAATCCCAAAGCTACATCAACCTCAGAAAGAGGAAAAGAAGTTGTAGATGCTAGCGAAACAACTCAAGCAGAAATAACCAAGAGACAAGCCCTTGATGCTAAAGCCATCTACTCTTTATACTGTGCTTTATCTCCTACTGAGTATAACCAAATTTCTTCTTGTGAAATAGTGAAAGAAGTTTGGGACATATTGCATGTTACCTACAAAGAAACTGATAAAGTAAAAGAAACGAAAATCAATATTCTACTCGGACAGTATGAAGCCTTCAAGATGAAGCTTGGAGAATCCATTATTGATATGTTCAGTCGCTTCACAGAAATTGTAAATAGCCTGGCTTATCTAGGTCAACCAATCTCCAGACCATTGAAGGTTAATAAACTACTGTGTGGACTCTCTAAAGAGTGGAATCATGTGAAGACATCAATTAGAGAAACTCAAAGGATCATGCCTCTTTCAGTAGACGAACTGGTAGGCACGCTTCAGTCGTATGAAGTGGAGCAGATTAGTAAGGAAGAAGATCCAAGAGGTAAGAAGTCAATTACTTTAAAATCTAATGATGACTTGGATGATGAGGAGCTAGCGCTTATCATAAAGAAGTTCAGAAAATTGAATAGAAAGGAAAGAAGATTCAACTGGAAGAAGCAGAGCACGCAAAATTTCCAAAAGAGATCGCTTGAAGACAATGAAATCAACAAAGATGTAATATGCTTTGAATGCAAGAAAAATAGGCATATCAGACCTAACTATCCTCCGTTGAAGAAAAAGAAAGGAAGAACTGAGAAATACATTGAGTGAGAGGAAAGTGAATAGGAATATGCCAATATATGTCTGATGGCCCATTCCGATTCAAACTTTGATTCAGATGCAGAACAAGAGGTTAAGGTTACTATCAAGAGGAAGATCAAATGGTATGTGGATTGTGGTTGTTCGAGGCATATGATAAGAGACTCAAGCTGTTTCATAAAGCTTGTTAGACTGAATGGAGGAAAAGTTTCTTTTGGAGGAAACAGCAAAGAAAGAACTGTAGGTTGTGGAACTGTGAAGATTGGAAGCCTAACTATCAACAATGTTTCCTTGGTGGAAGGCTTGAACTACAATCAACTCAACATAAGTCAACTTTGCGATACTGGATTTAAGATCAACTTCTAAGAAGGCATTTGTACTAGAATGAGTCAAGACTTTTCCCAATCTTTCACTAGGTGAAGGCATGTGAATATTTACCTTATGGATATAAAATCAAAAAGTTCTCAGTGTCTTATATCTATTCAAGATGAAGAAAGTCTCTAGCATCGAAAGCTTAGTCATGTTAACATGAAGTAAATTGCCAAAATTTCTTCTAAGAAGTTTGTTCGTGGTCTTCCCAACCTGGCTCTTCAAAAGTCTGAATTATGCACTCCATGGGTTTTGGGAAAACAGGTTAGAAGTACCTTTAAACCTATTAATCAAGTTTCTACCAATCGAGTTTTGCAACTTTTGTATATGGACCTTTTTGGACCAATTAGAACTCAAAGTATTGGTGGAAAAAAATATTGCTTAGTAGTCGTAGATAATTACTCTCGCTTCACTTGGGCTTACTTCTCAAAATTTGCGAAAAAGGTTCAAAATGAAAAAGGCTATGCTATTTTAAGCATACGAACTGACCATGGAGGTGAGTTTGAGAATCAGGACTTTGCGAAGTTCTGTAATGAATCTGGTTTCGAGCATGTTTTCTCTTCTCCATACACTCCAAAACAAAATGGGGTTATGGAAAGGAAAAACAGATCCTTACAAGAGATGGCTAGAACCCTCTTAATTGAGAGCAATATATCCTCTCGATTTTGGATAAAAGCAGTTTCTACAGCTTGCTACATTATCAATAGAGTATTCTTGAGGCCTATCTTGGAGAAAACTCCATATGAAATGTACAAAGGAAAGAAACCAAATGTTTCCTACTTCCATGTCTTTAGCTGTAAATGTTTTGCTTTCAAGAATGCAAACGGTCGAACTAGGAAGTTTGAAGAAAAATCAGACGGAGGAATCTTCCTTGGCTATTCTACTTCAAGCAAAGCCTACAGGGTCTTCAACAAGAAGACTCAATCCGTGGAAGAATCTATGAATGTCAAGTTTCAGGATTATGTGCAGACTCAACCACACCAGACTCAACTTAAAGAATCTGAACTTGTTCCAGACTTTACAAAGTCTACTTCCCCTGAAGAGGTTCAGACTTAACTTCTTGAGCACAACATCAAACAAATCGAGAAGTTTCAACCGAAGCAGAGGATCAACAAACTTTCAAACCAAACAACAACTAGAAGCATAAGTCGAGTCATCCCAAAGAACTCATCATTGACAACATTGATGAAGGAATTCCCACAAGATCTAAAAGGTGAGAAGAGTCTAATGCTCTAGCACTTATTTCTGAAGTTGAACCAAAAAGTGTAGATGAAGCCTTGTCTAATGAAAGCTGGATCGAAGCTATGCAAGCAGAGCTCAGACAGTTCAACATCAATGATGTTTGGGAGTTGATCCCAAAACCTAAAGGTAAATCTATAATTTGGACAAAATGGGTGTTCAGGAACAAGATGAACAAGAAAGGAAAAGTCATTAGGAATAAAGCAAGACTCATGGCCAAATGATATTCACAAGAAGAAGTAATAGACTATGACGAGACCTATGCACCAGTAGCAAGGTTAGAAATAATTAGATTATTACTTGCTTTTGCTTGCTATAAAAATATCAGGTTATTCCAAATGGATGTAAAGAGTGCCTTCCTGAGTGAGTTCATATAAGAAGAAGTCTGCGTGGATCAACCACTAGGTTTTGAAGATCCAAGAAAGCCAGACTCAGTCTATAGACTGAAAAAGGCATTGTATGGACTGAAGCAAGCACCTCGAGCTTGGTATGAAAGATTGAGTAAGTTTCTAATTCAAAACAGTTTTGAAAAGGGGAAAGTCTTATATAGCTAGAATAAGCACCTAGAGGGGGGTGAATAGGTGTAAAAATAATTTTTCAAGATAAGAGAGCAATACTATTCAAACAATAGAAAGGAAGTTCTCCTTTGGTTAACAGAACGAATTATGATCAAAGTAAAGCAGAGAGTAGGGAAGAGAAAATTGAACACGAGATTTATAGTGGTTCGGCTTATTCCAAGCCTACGTCCACTCTTCTGCACTGACAGCCCATTGGCTGGATTCCACTATGAATAAAAGAGATGTTACAGCTATGCGTTCCCTTGATTCCACAGTGTAGATACTCTACCACACTCCCTCAAGGTTTCTCAAAATATAGACTCTCTTTTGCGTACAAGGTTTCGTTTAGTAAATGAATTGACTAAGAACACGGAGCTTCAGACTTTGGAATTCTTCTATCGTGCACACACTCGAACAACTGGAACGTCTTCCTTATATACTCCTTTATGCCATCATACTCGTTGGCACTTACCAAAGGAATTCTTCCAATCTACCCGTTGGACAGAATCAATTAGGAAGATCATTCGAGCTATTTAAGGAACATGTCGATAGCCCATCAATCCTGCTCGCCCATACAATTAGGATCTTGGTTTCCATAAGTAGAACCTTCCAAGTATACTTCGCCAATCATCGGATCCTTAATCAATCTTGATTCGAATAAAGGAATCCGTTATGTCATATCCAGCCAAGTGATCTTCTCCAGTCGATAAGGTCAAATCCTTAATGAAACACTTAGTTCTAGATAGTCTTTCTTCAACGGATTAGAAAACTATCAATGAGAATAGACTTTGATTCTTGAGTCTGGCAGTCCGGAGGTCTTCAGACTTTAAATAGTAGATTCTGCAAATCTTCAGACTAGACTGATGGAAACATTTTGTCAGCTTCAAAATATTCCAGAAAGATTTCTCCAACAATCTCCCCCTTTTTGATGGTGACAAAACTTTCCTGCAGATTTGAATAACTTTGAGCTGCAAAACATTACTCAAACAAACATGGATATCTCATAAAGATTAATGGCTTAATGATAACACTAAAATCTGCAACCACAGAAAATAGGTTAGTCTTGCATGAGAATAAAGCCATTCATAAGATATCAATACTATTTAATATGAGTAGTCAAATCCAAATCCAAATTCAGTCCATATCCAGACACACAAGTCAAGTCAAACATCAAAACAAACAAACTAAAAGATCAACAAGATTAAGTTCAAAGTTTTCAGATCTCACATCTCTCCCCCTTTTTGTCATCATCATAAAAATGTTGAGCTGGAATAGAGTCAAGATTGCTTGGGAACACGAACAAGCTGGAAATCCCCCATTGACTAGACGATGCCTTCCAGCTTTTTCAATTCTTCCTTCAGTTGAGCCACCTCTTTACCCTTAGCAGTTGCTTGAATTTGAAGAGCAAGGGCTTGAATCTGATTATTCAAGGAAATTGAAGAAGCTTGACCTGCATTCTGCAAATTCTGAACTTCGCATCCCAGAGCATATATCTGACCCCGTATTTCCAAGAGAACATTAAGAATTCTGCGAAAATCTGCTGAATTATGAGTCTGCGTACTGGCTTCTGCTCGATCAGATGGAGTAAAGGCAGACGATGGCACATAAGCATAGTCACGCAGAATTGGCGATGAAACATCATGTCCCTCCTCAGGAAATTGAGAGGCATAGACGTCCTCTGGATCTGCTGGAGAGCGGCTGACTCCTTCACTGGTTGCAGGATATGAGGACATTCCTCTTTTCTCACGATCTCCCCTTGTTTCCATGCCTTCAGGTGGAGAAGAGTGTTCCTCATGCTCTCCTTCCTCTTGACTTCCTCTTTCTTCTTCTTCTTCGAACCTTTCTTCCTCTGCATCTCTTTCTTCAGCTTCTCTCTCCTCTCTTCTGTCTCTTCTCTTTCTCTCTCATCTGCTTCTTTTTCTTCTCTTTCTCCAGTCCTCTGTTCCGCTTCTTTTTCTTGTCGTTCCATTCATTGTGGAACAAAACGACTTAGGTTCTTCAATGCCATAGCAGAAATGGTGATGTCATCCTCATCATCTTCATCCTTAATGATGAGAGCTCTTTTCTTTTTGGATGGAGCAACCATGGGCTCCTTCCCTTTTCTTTTTGCTGCCGAAGAGACTTGATGAGTTTTGACAGGGGTTCTCTTCTTAAATTTCTCCAACGCCTTGTTGAGTTCCTTCAGACGCATTTTGGACACCATTTTCAGTCCTATCACCATTGTATCACACGATCAAACACAGAGAGTTTGTGGAGGCTGAACATTCAAATGTCTGAATAACTTTGACATAAGAGCTGGATAAGGAAGTTGACCCTTGTCCTTCACCACTGCTCTATACATGTGGAACATAATAGTGTGAGGAAGAGAAAACTTTTTCCCATCATTGATGGCATACATCAGCTTTGCCTTTGAATTTGAAACATCGGTCTTTGAAGTGGATTTCGGTCTAAGGCAATTGATCACAATCTTGTGAAGCAGAATATTGCATGTACTCATCCTTGAGTAGGAAACCTTTCCCTCTGTCCTTCTATCCTTGACAAGTTCCAGTGTAGCACGAGCAATAGAGACATTGATAGGTTGATATCTCCCTCTCTCAACCCCAATCATATCAGCCAGCATATCTACATCCACCACAAAGTCCTGATCTCAAACACTAAAAGAAAATCTATTTGCATCCAAGAAACTAAGATTCGAATAGAAATATGTAGTGAGTTGAGCATAGGCTTTCATAGAGTCAGAGCAGAACTGTTCAAGTTGAAGAAGACTGAACTTTTCCCTCAAATTGACGTTCACAGCATCAAGGAAATCAAAATCCACACTCCTAGGGTTTATCACCCCACGCTTTAACAGTTTAGAGTATAGATCCTTCTGTTCCTTTGATCGAAACAACTCTGTCCTTTTTCTCCTAATTTTTGCCACAACACCCATTCTCGGTTGAAATTGGCTGTACAACTTGTCATCATCATTCCCGTTTATTGGATTCACTCCTCCAACACGCGGATCACTTGGAATATTAGCAAGAGTTTCTTCTGCCAACCCCGAAGGGGCAATTCCCAAACGTTTCATATCTCGTAAGAAGATATATTCATTACCATACCCCTTGCCCTTAAGAAACTCATCGACGTAGTTCAATGGAGTAGCGATCCTCTTTAAAGCCTGGTAAAGCTTATAAGTGAAAGAGGGCTTAAGAGATCTTATAGGATTTGTTCCTTCGACTATTTCTTCTTCTTCTCGATGACCAACATCCTGTGGGCTAGATGGTGGAGAATGACGCTGCTGAGAAGGTTGTGGGCTCTGTTGCTGACTGGGAGATTCTTCTTCCTCGGTGAGATCAAAATGCGTAGGCCCCTCACGCATTTGTCGTGGTCCCCTGCTTGCGATCCTCGAAGACTTTCTTGAAGACGACATCTTTCTCAGTCTTTAAAGGATTCCAAGCTTGACTTTCCCGAGAAAGATGACAACTTTTTTGAAGATTAAACAAGAGAAAGAGACAGGAGTGGAAGATCGATGCTTTTAGGGTTTTTTGGAGTTAAGCGAAGAGGAA
The DNA here is from genome assembly GCA_014182885.2 of Eucalyptus caleyi. Taxonomy (NCBI): domain Eukaryota; kingdom Viridiplantae; phylum Streptophyta; class Magnoliopsida; order Myrtales; family Myrtaceae; genus Eucalyptus; species Eucalyptus caleyi. The sequence continues at coordinate 16,445,118 of CM024476.2, forward strand.
CCGACTGTATATAGTTCAGTCGAAGAGGGGAATACTAAACGTCGTAAAGGAAAGTAAAAGTTGCCTCTTTAAAAATAACTACCTTTTTCAAAAATAGATAACTGCCATTTTTAAAAAACAATTAACTTTTTTTTGAAAAAGAAAGATTGCACTTATCATGGAAATTGAAGATAGCAAAAATCAATTATAGATAGATGATCATACCTTTCGAGATTTAATACGAGAGAAAATATAATAACTTATAGTCAAGAACCTTGATTGTCTGAGTCTGAGAGTCTCTAGACTTTAATTTCTTCAAACTTCAAGATGTTGAGTCTGGAACGGATGATTTCAAATTGATTTTTCTCCAATGGCTTTGTAAATATATCTGCCAGTTGGTTCTTTGAGTCAACAAACTGAATCGAAATCGTTTTGAACATAGTCTCTTATGAAGTGATGTCGAATCTCTATATGCTTTGCTATTGGGTGAAGAATTGGATTTTTGGTAAGATTGATTGCGCTGGTATTGTACAGTTAATCTCCGTGCATGAATCTTCAATTCCAAAGTCTCTTAGCTGTTGTTTTATCCACAAAATTTGTTAACAACAACTTTCGAGAGCTACATACTCTGCTTCTGCTGTAGAAAGAGCTACTGTATTTTGCTTCCTTGAAAACCAAGACACTGTCCTGCTTCCAAGTAGTTAACAAGTACCCGAGGTGCTCTTTCTATCAACTCTGTAACCGGCTAGATCTGCGTCTAAGTATCCAAGAAGAGTAAAGTCTCCCCTTTTAGGATACCAAAGGCCGAGGCTTGAGGTTGAAGCAATGTATTTGATAATACGCTTTGCAGCACTTAGATGGGATTCTTTAGGGTCTGCTTGAAATCTTGCACAAATGCAAACACTAAACAGAATGTCAGGTCTAGAAGCAGCAAGATAAAGAAGTGAACCAATCATACTTCTATATAGCTTCTAGTCAACTTTCTTTGCTCCTTCATCTTTGTCTATCTTCAAGGAACTTGACATTGGTATGTCAGTCTTTTTGCAATTTTCTAGTCCAAACTTTTTGACAAGATTATTAGCATATTTTTCTTAATGAATAAAAGTCCATTCCTTCAATTGTTTCGCTTGAAATCCAAGAAAGAAGGTTAGTTCACCCATCATGCTCATTTCAAATTCATCCTACATAGACTTAGAGAATTTCTTACACAAACTTTCATTAGAAGATCCAAAAATGATATCATCAACATATATTTGAACAAGCAAAAAACTTTTGTTTTCTCTTTTGATAAACAGAGTAGTGTCTACTTTACCTTTGTCAAAGCCTTTTTGAATTAAAAACTTACTCAGCCTGTTGTACCAAGCTCGAGATGCTTGCTTTAAACCATATAAGGCTTTTTTCAGTCTGAATATTGAGTCAGGTTTCCTTGGGTCTGCAAACTTAGGTGGTTGTTCCACATAGACTTCCTCATGGATAAATCCATTCAGGAAAGCACTTTTTACGTCTATTTGGAATAACCTGAAATTCTTATAACAAGCAAAAGCAAGTAATAATCGAATTGCTTCTAACCTTGCTACTGGTGCGTAAGTCTTGTCATAATCTATCCCTTCCTCTTACGTATATCCCTTGGCCACGAGTCTTGCTTTGTTTCTTACGACCTTTCCTTTCTCGTTCATCTTGTTCCTGAAAACCCATTTAGCTCCAATAATAGATTTACCTTTTGGTTTGGGAGTCAACTCCCAGACATCATTAATGCTGAATTGTCTGAGTTCTTCTTGCATAGCTTCAATCCAGCTTTCATCGATAAAGCTTCTTCTATGCTTTTTGGGTTCTATTTCAGAAATAAGAGCCACGACACTTAACTCTTCGTGCCTTCTAAATCTTGTGTGAATTCCCTCATTAATGTCGCCAATAATGAGATCTTTGGGATGATTTGGACTTATGCTTCTAGTTACCGGTTGGTTTGTCGGAGTTGATGATCACTTTCTTCATTTGAATCTTCAACAACCACTTGTTGCTGGTCTTTCAACATCTGAGCTGCTTCTCAAATTTTAGACTTTGTAGGGTCTGGAGCAGGTTCAGATTCTTCAAGATGAGTCTGAATAGATTCATTTTGCATAGAATCTTGAAATTTGACATTCATTGATTCCTCCACAGATTGACTCTTCTTGTTATAGACTTTGTAGGCTTTGCTTGAGGTAGAATATTCAAGGAAGATGCCTTCGTCTGATTTTTCTTCAAACTTACCAACTCGATCATTTGCATTTTCCAATATAAAGCATTTGCACCCAAATACATGAAAATATGAAACAATAGGCTTCTTTCCTTTGAATAACTCATAGGGGGTTTTATCTAGAATAGGCCTTAGAAAAAGTCTATTAATAATATAACATGCTGTTGAAACTGCTTCAGCCCAAAATCGTGAAGAAATGTTACTTTCAATCAAAAGAGTTCTAGCCATTTCTTGAAGCGACCTATTCTTTCTTTCCACAACTCCGTTTTGCTCTGGAGTATATGGAGAGGAGAACACGTGCTGAAAACCAGATTCATCACAGAATTTTGTAAAATCTTGATTTTCAAATTCATCTCCATGGTCTGTTCTTATACTTGATATAACATACCCTTTTTCATTTTGAACCTTTTTAGCAAACTTTTCAAAGTAATAGAAGGTTTCAGACTTACTTGTCAGGAAATATACCCAAGTAAATCATGAGTAGTCATCCACAATTACTAGACAATATTTTTTACCTCCAATGCTTTGAGTTCTGGTTGGTCTAAAGAGATCCATGTGCAGAAGCTGCAGTACACAATTAGTGGAAACTTGATTTATTGGTTTAAAGGAATTTCTTGCTTGCTTTCCCAATGCGCATGGTGTATATAGATCATACTTTTGATATGATAAATTGGATAGACCACGAACAAGCTTCTTTGCTGAAATTTTAGCTATCTGCTTCATATTGATGTGCCCAAGCTTTCTATGCCATAAGCTCACTTCGTCTTGAATTGAGATTAGACATTGCGATTCATCTGGTGTCACATTCAAGAGGTAGATATTTCCATGTCTTCCACCCATGAATGACTGAGTAGAATCTTTACTGGTTCCTGAACGTATTCCCTCTTGAAAGTTGATTTTGAAACCAGTATCACACAGCTAACTGATATTGAGCAGATTGCAGTTAAGTCCTTCCGCTAAGGAAACATTACTTATTGTGAGGTTTCCAATATTTACAGTTCCAAATCCCACAATTCTTCCTTTGCTGTTTCCTCCAAATGAGACTTTTCCACCATTTACTTGAACGAGCTTTATGAAGCAATTTGAATCTCCTGTCATATGTCTTGAGCATCCACTATCCATATATCATTTTACCTTTTTCTTGATAGTAACCTGCATTTAAGAAAGAGACTCAAAATTTCTTTGGTACCCATATTTTCTTGGGTCCATTGGTATTAGTATGATATGCGGTTTTTGCCCATACTTTCTTAACAGGTTTCCAAACCATAGGACATTCCTTTTCAAAATGATCTGCACTATTGCACTTTGAACATTTGAGAGCACTACGACCTACTGGTTTTACAAAGATCTTTTTAAAATGATTTTTGTAAGCATCTATTGAGGGTCTTTGCTTAATTCTTTCCTTCACTTTAGGAAAATCAATTAAAGGAATGGTTTCCACAGTCATTCCCAAACCAGATTTATTGAAATAAGGTCTTTGTGCTGAAAGAATTTTTTCAAGTTTCTCAGATCCTATTGAAAATCTTCTTGAAATATTGATATGTCATTTTTTAAAAATACATTCTCTTTTAAAAGATTATCTTCGCTTTCTTTTAGAGTAGAAACATTCATGTCTAAACATTTCAACTTTTCTTTCAAAATATTTTCTTGTTGTTTTAGTGCAGAGATTTCCTTTTTAAGTTCGGAAATCTTTCTAAGAGAAGTCTTAAGACTAAAACACAGCTCATCAATGTATTTAGAAACTTTAACAGAGATTTTAAAGTTACTCACCTCAAATTCACTGTTTGAATCTGAGTCTGTCTCGGAGTTTGAATTTAAATCCGATTTTGCCATCAGACATATATTGGCACAATCATCATTATTTTTTTTCACACTCTGTATCACTCCAAGTTTCTGCTTTAAGAGCCTTTCGATACTTTTCAGCTTTTCCTTTCTTCTTCCTCAGAAGAGGACGGTTGGGTCTGATGTGTCCTTTTTTCTTACATTCAAAGCAGACTACATCTTTGTTTGATTCATCATCCTCAACAGACTTAGTCTGTTGCTTTTGAAAACTCTGTTTCTTTGGATTGAATCTTCTTCCTTTTCTGTTCAGCTTTCTGAATCTTCTTATCATGAGAGCAAGCTCCTTATCATCCATATCGTCTTCAGAATCTGTAACATCAAAATCATCATTGAATTTTAATGCAATGGATTTCTTACCTTTAGGATCTTCGTCTTCATTGATTCATTCCACTTCATAAGACTGAAGAGTCCCAACCAACTCATCGACAGATAGTGGCATGATTCTTTGTATTTCTCTTATTGAGGTCTTTATGTGATTCCAATCCCTGGAGAGTCCACGCAGCAGCTTGTTTACCTTCATGAGATCAGAAATTGGTTGACCTTGATTTTCAAGACCATTCACGATTTCTATAAAATGACTAAACATGTCAGTTATAGATTCTCCTGATTTCATTTTAAAGGCTTCGTATTGACCGAGGAGAATGTTGATTCTGGTCTCTTTCACTTGATCAGTTCCTTTATAGGTGATATGTAATCTATCCCAGACTTCTTTTGTTGTAACACAATAAGATATTATGTTATATTCAGTAGGTGACAAAGCACAATATAAAAAATAAATTGATTTTGCATCAAAAGCTTTTCTCTTGATTATCTCTTCCTGAGTCATTTCACTGGACTCAACAGCTTCTTTTCCTCTCTCTAAGACAAGTGCAGCTTTAGGAGTGATTCATTTTTCTACAACGTCCCATTCCAGAGGATCCTTTGATCTTAGGAACACTTTCATCTTGTTTTTCCAAATGTTGTAATCATTTCCATCAAAGTAAGGTGGTTTGGTATTGCTTTGCCCTTCCACCAGCCCTGGAGCTAACATACTAGCCATGGATCTTTAACTCTGAAGTAAAACACTTCAAACAAAGTGAGTACACAGACTCTGATACCAATTGATATAGCTAGAATAAACACCTAGAGGGGGTGAATAGGTGTAAAAATAATTTTTCAAGATAAGAGAGCAATACTAATCAGACAATAAAAAGGAAGTTCTCCTTTGGTTAACAGAACGAATTATGATCAAAGTAAAGCAGAGAGTAGGGAAGAGAAAATTGAACACGAGATTTATAGTGGTTCGGTTTATTCCAAGCCTACGTCCACTCTTCTGCAGTGACAGCCCACCGGCTGGATTCCATTATGAACAAAAGAGATGTTACAGCTATGCTTTCCCTTGATTCCACAGTGTAGATACTCTACCACACTCCCTCAAGGTTTCTCAAAATATACTCTCTTTTGCATACAAGGTTTCGCTCAATAAATGAATTGACTAAGAACAAGGAGCTTCAGACTTTGGAATTCTTCTATCGTGCACACACTCGAACAACTGGAACGTCTTCCTTATATTCTCCTTTATGCCATCATACCCGTTGGCACTTACCAAAGGAATTCTTTCAATCTACCCATTAGACAGAATCAATTAGGAAGATCATTCGAGTTATTTAAGGAACATGTCGATAGCCCATCAATCATGCTCGCCCATACAATCAGGATCTCGATTTCCATGAGTAGACCTTCCAAGTATACTTCGCCAATCATCGGATTCTTAATAAATCTTGATTCCAATAAAGGAATCCATTATGTCATATCCAGCCAAGAGATCTTCTCCAGTCAATAAGGTCAAATCCTTAATGAAACACTCAGTTCTGGATAGCCTTTCTTGAACGGATTAGAAAACTGTCAATGAGAATAGACTTTGAGTCTTGAGTCTGGCAGTCCGGAGGTCTTCAGACTTTAAATAGTAGAGTCTGCAAATCTTCAGACTAGACTGATGGAAACGTTTTGTTAGCTTCAAAATATTCTAGAAAAATTTCTCCAACAAACTCGATACTATTTTTTTCATAAAGAGAGAATGAAAATATTTTTTACTGGTACAGATTTATGTAGATGATATTATCTTTGGTTCTCCTAATGAAAATCTATGCAAGAAATTTTCAAAATCTATGCAGGATGAATTCGAGATGAGCATGTTGGGTGCATTAACTTTCTTTCTGGAATTGCAAGTTAAACAATTGAAGAAAGGTATATTTATTCACCAAGAGAAATATACCAAAGATCTCATCAAGAAATTTGGATTGGAGAATTGCAAGAAGATAGAGACACCAATGTCAAGTTTTTCAAAGATGGACAAAGAAGAAGGAGGAAAGAAAGTAGACCAGAAGCTTTATGGAAACATTATCGGTTCTCTTCTTTACCTTACTGCATCTAGACCTAACATTTTATTTAGTGTTTGCATTTGTGCTAGATTCCAATTTGATTCCAAAGAACCTCATTTAAGTGCTGCAAAACGCATTATCAAATATGTTGCGACTACTCCAAAGCTAGATCTGTGGTATCCCAACGAATGAGACTTTACTATTCTTCGATATTCAGACGTGGATTTAACAGGTTATAAAGTCGATTGAAAGAGTACTTCTGGTACTTGTCAACTGCTAGGCAGCATGCTGGTGTCTTGGTTCTCAAGGAAGAGAGTAATATAGCTCTATCAACAGCTGAAGCAGAGTATGTGGCTCTTAGGAGCTGTTCTCAAATTTTGTGGATAAGACAATAATTAAGAGACTTTGGAACTAAAGAATCGTGCACTGAGATCAGATGTGACAACACCAGTGCCATTAATCTCACAAAGAATCCAATCCTTCATTCAAGGGCAAAGCATATAGAGATTTGACACCGTTTCATAGGAGATCATGTCCAAAATGGGGAGATTATGATTCATTTAATTGACTCAAATAATCAGTTGGCAAACATATTCACAAAGCCTTTAGATAAAATCTATTTGAGTCTATTCGCACTAGACTGAATATTTTATCTCCTACAGATTAAAGTCCTGAAGTTGATCAAACTCGGAATGTCCAAAAATTTCTTCGTAAGTTAATATCTCTTCAATGCAGGTAATTTAATTTTAGTATTAAATTTCATACAAGTACATTGATATTTGAATTATTGCTTGCCTATTTTATTTTTAGAAGTTATCTTTCTCGAATTTTAAAATTTTTGGCAAATTTTATTTTTGAAAAAGGAAGTTTTCTTTTTTCCTTATAACGACTCGTTTACCCCCATTTTACTTTCTTTATATACCGTCGAGTCCTTTTCTTCATACACATCTTCTCAAATCCTAGAATACAGACTCTCTACTCTCTCATCTTTTACTCTCAAGTTTGTTCTACTAGTTTTCATCTTTTCACTCGAACGTGTTCAGAAAATCCTTGTTGAGACCTAAATTTCATCATTTTACTCGAGACTTAATAGCATTAAAATTTAGGAATTAGTCACTAAAAATAATTAAAATAAAAAAATAATTAATTAAAAATTAAAAAAATTATTATTTATTAAAAAACTTAGGGTCGGGTCGAATTCAGCCTTGGCCGACCCGCCCCCTTCCTCTTCTTTCCCCCTCGTAGCCTAGCCTCTTTCCCCTCGCGGCCCAGCCTCCTTCCCTCGTCAGCCTGGCCCACGCCACATCCTTCTCCCTCTTTCAGTCTTCACGTTGAGCCTACAGATACTGCAAAAAAAATAAAAAAAAATGAACTGGGCAGTAGAGAGCAAGAGCAGCAGGTGATCAGTGTGGTAGGTGGGCAACATGATTTGCGAGTCAGGCGCAGTCCGGCCGGCAGCTGGCATAGTAGAGGTCTTCGCCCAAACCTGCAAAAGAAAAATGGGAAAAAGAAGAAGAAAGAAAGGCGGGGCACCAGTCAGACAAAGGTTGAGAACCGAGAGGGGAAAAGGAACTAAGAGAGGGAGAGCCAAAGAGAAAGAAGTCCTCTGGCGGTTCGGCCACGCTCGAAGCTCGCTCGATGACTCCCGGATGCACCCTCGAGCTTGCTATCCCTGTTTTCCCCAGGCTACATCCCAAGTAAGCCGTAAGCTTGAGTCTTGTTTGTCTTCTCTCGAGCACGTCAAGTCCCCGAGGACCCCGACTCGGAGGTGAAAGGGCTAGTACGCACACCTAGAGGGGGGGTGAATAGGTGTATATAAAAATTTTCTCGTAAGACTTAATAAAATAGATTGCCTTTAGAAAATGATAGACCAAGGACGTAAACTACTTTAAACAATTCTATAAAACAATTATATAAAGCAATGAATGAAGTAAGGAGTTAAGGAAAGAAAAATTGAACACAAGGTTTATAGCGGTTTGGCTTAGATCAAGCCTACGTCCACTCTCCCACGCTGACAGCCCACTGGCTAGATTCCACTATGAATCAAAAGAGATTATACAACTTGTAATCTTCGACTTTCTCAATGGAGAGTCTCTACTGGTCTCTTCACAAAGTCTCACTATGTGTTTCTCTCTTTTTTGTAAACAGTTTTAGCTTGATGAATGAAAGAGCAAGGATCTAGAGAGATTCAGACTTTGAAATTCTTCTTTCACGCACTACTTCGAACAACCGGAGAGTCTGCCTTAAATACTCTTCCATGCCTTCACGACCGTTGGCACTTTCCAAAGGAATTCTTCCAATCTAACCGTTGGACAGAATCAATTAAGGTGATCTCGAGTCGTTGAATGATTGGAGATGAAAGCCCGTCAATCCTGTTCGCCTATACAATCAGTATCTTTGGTTTCCATAAGTAGAACCTTCTAAGTTTGCTCACCTTTCAAATGATCTTCATATCGGAGTAGGTTCCAATAAGAATAATCATCATGTAGGTGCTATATCCAGTCATAAGGTCTTCCAAAAACCATACGAATCAAATCCTTAAACATAATCTGGAATCTGGATAAGTCTTCATTCTTCGTCTGGAAACTGTTAGTGAGGGCAGACTTTGAATCTTGAATCTGGCGGTTTTCAGACTTTGACGATAGAGTCTGGAGTTCTTCATATTTTAACACTTGAGTTTGGAAGTCTTCAGACTAGACTGTTGGAAACATTTTGTGAACTTCAAAACAATAAAGGAATTTTCTCCAACAATCTCCCCATTTTTTATGGTGACAAAACTTTCCTGCAGATTTGAAAACTTTTGTCCTGTAAAAGAATACTCACGCAATACATGATATCTTATAAAAATAAATTGATTAGAGCTTGGATAGTATCGATTATGCAATTATAGAAAACATGTTAATCCTGCAAGATAAGATAACTATCTATCCACAATCAGTATCATAAGCTTAGTTACTGCAAGCATCAAAGGATTCAAATCAAAGCAATTAGCAGTCAAGCAGTCAAAGGTCCAAAGTCAAAAATCCAAAACCAAAAAAAAATACCAAAGTCTAAAAGGTCATCAAAATCAAACCAAAAAGTACTCGAAAAGATAAAAGAAGTGCTAAAAAAGATAGGTCAAGTCAAATCTGCACAACTTCTCGCCCTTTTTGTCAACAGCAAAAAGTGGAGAACGAGTAAAAAGAGTTGTGTCAAAATCATGTCTGTTTTGAGATTCGAATGAGTTGGAATTCCCAATTGATTTGATTGTCTCCTCAAGTTTTCCGAGAGTCTCCTTCAGTTGCTGTAAATCTTCACCCTTCACATTATCTTGCACTTGAGTCTTCAGGGCGAGTAATTGTTCTTGCAAAGAAATTGATGTAGTCATGAAAGCTTTCTTGAGATCTTTTATCTCATAATCCAAACCATATTACTGTCTCCTCAAATCCAACAGGATATCTAGCAATCTTGAAAAGTCTGTTGTTTGTTCTAGTGCAATACTGGGTCCAGCCGAGTTAGTTCCAGGAATCTTGAGATTGGAGGGATCATCAGCAGTTCATCCACCATGACTAGGAGTGGATGACTCAATGTCTGCTTCAGGGTAAAGAGAGGCATACACATCCTCTAGATCTACCGTAGATCTACTAACATCACTAGTAAGAACAGGTGAACAAATATCCTGTTTTTCAGTAGCTCCCCTGTTTGTGTGCCTTCAGGTAGAGAAGTGAATTCTTTTTCCTGCTCTTTTTCAGCTTTAGCATCAGAGTGATGTTTTCCTTTTCCTTTTTCTCCAGCAGTTCCACTCCTTGTCTTCTCAGAGTCACTCGACAAGGGTACAGCCAATGTAGCCTCAAAGGAGTCATCTCGACCCTCTTCTTCTTCTTCTTCTTCTTTTTCTCTTCTTCTTTCTTCCTTTGTTCGTTCTTCCTCTTACTCTGTTCTTTTCTCTTCTCTTTCTTCATCTCTCTTCTCTGTCTCTTCTCTGTCTCTTCTCTTTCTCTTGTCTCTCTTTCCTCTGGTTCTTGAAAGCTAACAAAACTCCATAAATTCCTTAAGGCAAAGGCGGAGAGAGTGATGTCATCCTCATCTTCTTCATCCTGCAAGATGAGTGTTCTCATTTTCTTAATAGGTTCACTCATTGGTTCCTTGCCTTTTCTCTTTGCTGCTGCAAAGTCTTGCTTTTCCTTGACAGGGGACTTCTCCTTCATGCGCTCTAAAACCTTGTTGAGCTCCTTCAGATGCATCTTTATGACCATCTTCAATCCAATGACCATTGGAGCAATGCTTCGCACGCACAAAGAAGCGGGAAAATGAATGTTGAAGTGTCTGAAGAGTTGTGTGATAAGAACAAAGTATAGGAGTTGTCCCTTGTCCTTCACCACTGTCAAGTTCCACATCTTCCACATTTTCTTCTTCTGGTTGTTGCTGTGGAAGATCTTGTATCATGTGTTAAGAAGACTAACGCGGTTGAGAATGTTGTTGCTGACTTTGCTGTTGCTGTTGAGGAGAGTTTTCTTCCTCAATCAGATTGAAGTGCGTAGGACCCTCACAAATATGTTTTGGTCCCCTGTTTGCGATTCTAGAAGACTTTCTTTGAGAAAACATAGTAGCTTTCTTGGTGCAACTCTTGAACTCATTCGTGAAAAAAGTGAAATCTTTTGGATTAAACTAGAGAGAAAGTGAGAGCAAGTGGGATTTTTGTATTCTAGGGTTTGTGAGTGAAAATGAGGAAGATGAAAATCAACGGTATGAAACATCATAAAGTAAAAGTAAAAACTGACTTTTTGAAATTAAAAAACTGCCATAAATTCAAAACTCGAAAAAGATAAATTCTTTTAGTTGTTGTCTTATCCATAAGATTTGAGAGCAGTAACTCCCAAGAGCTACATATTCTGCTTCAACTGTTGAAAGAGTTGTGGTACTCTGTTTTCTTGAAAACCAAGATACCAGCTTGTTGCCAAGCAGTTGACACATGCCAGAAGTACTCTTTCAGTCCACTTTGCATCGTGCTAAATCTGCATCTGAATATCCAAGGAGAGTAAAGTCTTCTTCTTTGGGATACCATAGACCTAGCTTTGGAGTTGTCACAACATATTTGATGATGCGCTTTGTAGCAGTTAAGTGAGATTCTTTGGGATTTGATTGGAATATAGCACTAATACAAACACTAAATAAAATGTCAGGTCTGGATATAGTAAGATAAAGAAGTGAACCACTTATGCTCCTGTATAGCTTCTGGTCTACACTCTTCCCTCTTTCATCTTTATCCATCTTCGAAGAACTTGACATAGGCATCTCTGTCTTTTGGCAATTCTCCATTCCAAACTTCTTGATGAGATCCTTTGCATACTTCTCTTGGTGAATGAACATTCCTTCCTTTGATTGTTTAACTTGTAATCCTAGAAAGAAAGTTAACTCCCCCATCATGCTCATCTTGAATTCATCCTGCATGCATCTTAAAAATTTATTGCATAGATTTTCATTAGGTGATCCAAATATGATATCATCAACATAAATATGAACAAGTAGAAAATATTTACATTCTCTTTTAATGAATAAAGTAGTATCTACCTTTCCTTTAACAAAATCGTTTTGAGTTAGGAATTTACTTAACCTTTCATACCAAGCTCGAGGTGCCTGCTTTAATCCATATAGGGCCTTTTTTCAGTCTGTAAACTGAGTCTGGCTTTCTTTGATCTTCAAAACTAGGTAGTTGTTCCACATAGACTTATTCTTGTATAAATCCATTTAGGAATGCACTTTTTACATCCATTTAGAACAACCTGAAATTTTTATAGCAAGCAAAAGCAAGTAATAATCTAATTGCTTATAACCTTGCTATTGGTGCATAGGTCTCGTCATGGTCTATCCCTTTTTCTTGCGTATATCCTTTGGTCACGAGTCTTGCTTTGTTCCTAACCAATTTTCTTTTCTCGTCCACCTTGTTCCTAAAAACTCATTTAGTTCCAATAATAGCTTTACCTTTAGGTTTAAGAATTAGTTTCCAAATATCATTGATGCTGAACTGTCTGAGCTCTTTTTGCATGGCTTCAATCCAACTTTCATCAGCCAAGGCTTCTTCTACAATTTTAGGTTTAATCTCAGAAACAAGTGCTAAAGCACTTTATTCTTCTCGCCTTTTGGATCCAGTGTGAATTTCTTCATCAATGTTGACAATGATGAGTTCCTTGGGATAACTTGACTTATGCTTCCAATTGCTGGTTGGTTTGTGAGTCTGTTTATCCTTTGTTTTAGTTGAGTCTTCTTGTTCATCTTGATGTTGATGTGACACCCCGAACCCTTCACAGGTCGTCACCAGCGCCGATGTTACACTTTATTTCCTTTTCCATCTTGTACTCAAACAAGCGTCGTTAATCACATGCATTTTTTTTTTTTAAAATGGTCCCAGCGCAACTCATAGCGGAAGCAAATTAAATATCACCATCTATCCCCCTACCAATCCATGATCCAAATACACACCAGCTGAACATCAGGATTTTATAAACAACTTCGACACTTTGCTTACATATATATAAATAGCAAGATGGGATTCCCTTCGGGTCGGTACAAAACAAGGAAAAGTTAGGACTCTGCCATGTCCAGCCTAAAACCTCAAAAAGAAACTCTCAACCCTCAACATCATACGAGTACGAACCCCCATCGAAAATGTCGACTATCTACATCAAAAAAATCCAGCTCCTACTCATCGTGCGTGGATCTCACACCCAACCCGGTGCATCAGGCGGTGGCGGCGGCAACATCCCTCGCATCGCTCCATCCCGACGAACGTGCACAGAAATGAACTCCTGAATGACAGGGCCCCCAACTAGGCCCACGTCATCGATCACTAGACAACGTACTCGGATAAAAGTCAGTTCGAAAACAGAGGGATAGTCTATCTCAACACACTCGACCTCTACATCGGATGGTAGACCATAAAACACCCCGCGTGACGGCGGGAAGCGGCATACCGGCTAATCTGAAATGTTATCCCCAAAAGGGGTGAGTACAACCACTCAGAGAGATAAGGAAATCCAATAACAACTCAATGCATCATGAAAATTTCACATGCATTGCAGGCATTACTTACCTTGAAGCCAGGCACATTCATGCATCATCATATCATACATATCATCATCATGGCATCTCATATATCATTATCATCATCATGCATTTTATCGTGCATATCATACCATGGATGATCATCATATCACATCACATCATCATCATCATCACATCATCATGCATATCATCATGCATATCATATCATTGGTGATCATCATATCACATCACATTATCATCATCATCATCACATCATCATGCATATCATCATGCATATCATATCATGGGTGATCATCATATCACATCACATTATCATCATCATCATCATGCATCTTATCATGCATATCATATCATGGGTGATCATCATATCACATCACATTATCATCATCATCATCATCATCACATCATCATGCATCTTATCATGCATATCATATCATGGGTGATCATCATATCACATCACATTATCATCATCATCATCACATCATCATGCATCTTATCATGCATATCATATCATGGGTGATCATCCTATCACATCACATTATCGTCATGCATTACATCACCATGCATAACATCATGCATTAATTTCCATTTTTATCTTTAAATTTGATCACCACATCACCCATTCTCAATTATCATCCCTTCGGGCAAAGACCTCCGTCAGGGTTCCCAGCATTCCAGCCATCCCATGGCCACCGGGCTTCCGGCCCCCCACATTCCGGGCATCTCGCATCTCAACTAGCATCACGAGGCATTCCCTTCGGGCAGAAATCTCCGACAGGGCTTCTGGCCTTTACCCTTCTAGCCAGGCATCTCGCACCCACATCCTGGCATCACGAGGCATTCCTTTCGGCCAAAGACCTCCGACAAGGCTTCCGGCCCCCCACATTTCGGGCATCCTGAATCTCCCAGGGAATTCCGGCAATGCATCTCTGTACATTCCGGCCTCATCCTCCACCACAACCTCTTACTCACATATCATTTTCCATATTCACCATCCTTTTAATCTCATTATTACATGGCATATGATTCACACATGCATCACAATTTATGATCATACATACACCAATGTCATATAACAATGCATAATAAATTAAATAGAATTCATGGCCAATAAAATAATCCCTTTTATTTTATTATTATTTTATTAATTTATTAATTTATTATTATATTTATTTATTTTCATAAATAAATATTAAATTTAATATCTATGATTTTGCCAAAATCATAATATTCAAACAATCATTAAACAAATCAATAGGATCACAATTTCATACAAAATTCATGGCCAAATTCAATTTCTCATAGTTTCACAATTTCCACAAAATAGCACATGATATTCGAATAATGACCAGAATTGCACAGTTTCCAAATAAATTCGATTAAAATACCTATATGGCCTTCAAAAATTACGAAAATTTACAGGGTGATAGCCAAGACATTTTCGTGCACTTTTCATGCAGAACTCTAAGTTAAATTCTTTTTATATTAATTTATTCAACCCCACGAAACTTCTGGAACCACTACCGCGTCGTCCAGAATACACTTCTCCGAAATTTTTAGATTTCACCCATCTATTCTCTTTCGTTTCCTCTGAAATTTGAGTATGTTATGTAAAAAGGTGTCCTTTACAAGTTTCATGAAGAGATCTAGGTCAAATAACCAAAGTATGGTCACCATTTAAGTCCATGAACTCTCGGGTGTCTCGGAATACTTCACCAGAACCATCGTTTCCAAGATCTAGCCGATTTACCAAGCTATACTTGTTATTTTCGCTTCAAATTTGAGTATGTTGTAGTTTGAGGTGTTACCTACAACTTTCATGAAGACATCGAAGTCAAATCTTCAACAGAAATTAACATGCAAACAAGAATCTTGCAAGAGGTCAGTGAAAACTTCACAGATCTAGGGTCTCCGTATAATGGAACTTTAACCCCTCATATCTCCATCATTTTCCACGAAATTTCAGTATGTTATAGTACAAGACGTAGCTACAACTTCCATGAAGACAATGAAGCCAAAATTGGACTCCAAACGCACATGCAAGCTCAAACAAGCTACTGACTCCCACAAACCGAACAAGAACAGTCACACGATTTGAAAATAACCAACCCTTACCTCGGTTTTTCGCACAAATAACACCTAAAATCGAACATGCAACCAACAACACAAACATGCAAGAGAAGTTAAGGACTCCACTTGCCTCTAAGATGAGCAAACGACGGTGAACGGCAGCAGGACACGGCGATCGGACGGCAAACGAACGGCGGCACCCCTCGGCTCCGCCTCCTTCCCCTCTTGGTTTCTCCCTTTCTCTCGAACTCTCTCTCTCTCTCTCACCCTCTCTCGGCCGAATGATCAAAGAACCGGCCACTCTCTCTCTCCTCATCCCTTTTATACTCCCCTAAAATCCCATGATTACCAATCATGAGATTGCCTACAATCCCACCAATGCATGCTCTTGCCATTTGCCACTTGTCTTATTGCAAGGTTTTCTTTTTAAATTTGGTTTGGGCTTGGGCTTAGGCCCATCCGGCCACTCCCCTTGGGCTGGTCGAAGCCTCTTCTTGGGCTCAAATGGGCCGACTAGCTTGGCCCACCAAGCTTTAGGCCAATGGGTCCAAGGCCCATTCGAATTTTAACCCTTTTTTTTTTTTTTTTTTTGAAATTCTTCTATAAATATTTCTAAATTTGAATTGTCAATCTTGGCCAAAGTCTTAGGATATTTTTGCTCATTGAAATTTAAATCATATGGCCAAGCATAGATTATTAATCTTATTAAATTTAAATTTCCACAATCACAAGCACAAATCATCAAATTAAAAGACTAATGGCTAAAACATAGGCCATGGAAATTCTATCACCTAATTAAAGACTTTAACACACCTTATGGCTCGGCTTTGAATTTCTGGGATGCCACAATTCTCCCCTCCTTAGAGAATTTCGTCCTCGAAATTCAAGCACTACTCGCGCCTTCTTGAAATAAATAGGGATACTTTTCCTTTATCTAATCCTCACTTTCCCATGTGGCTTCCTCCACATCATGATGTCGCCATAACACCTTAACTAATGGGATCTTTTTGGTCCTAAGGATTTGCTCCTTTCGATCCAATATTTGCACAGGCTCTTCAATGAATCTAATTTTCTCATCCACTTTGATGGCTTCATGATCGAGTATGTGACCAGGATCCGGCTGGTACTTCCTTAACATTGATACATGAAACACATCGTGCAGATTTCCTAACTTAGGAGGTAACGCTAAACGATAAGCTACATCCCCTATCCTCTCAAGAATTTCAAAAGGTCCAACAAACCTAGGTCTTAGCTTACCCTTCATCCCGAATCGAGATATTCCTTTCATAGGAGATACCTTAAGGAACACATGGTCTCCTACACTAAATTCCAAAGGCCTTCTACGTCTATTTGCGTAGTCTTTCTATCTACTCTGAGCTGTTCTAAGTCTTTCTCTGATAATATCAACAGCTTCAACGGTAACTTGTACCAGTTCAGGTCCTGTCAACTTCATTTCACCTATTTCACTCCAACAGATAGGAGTCCTACATCTCCTTCCATATAACGCTTCATAAGGTGCCATGCCTATACTCTTCTGAAAACTATTATTATAGGCAAACTCTACCAAATGCAACCTTTCATCCCAATTTCCTTTGAAATCAATTACGCATGCCCTTAACATATCCTCTAATATATGGATTACTCTTTCTGATTGACCATATGTCTGAGGATGAAAAGCAGTACTAAATTGAAGCTTAGATCTTAACGCAACTTGAAGACATTTCCAAAAATTTGAAGTAAATCTCAAATTGTGATCTAAAGTAATGGTCACTGGAACACCATGTAAGCGTACCACTTGACTTACATACATGTCCACATACTTATCCATTGGGTAATCCATGCGAATTTCTAAGAAATGTGCCGACTTAGTCAAACGATCCACTATAACCCAAATTGAATCATGACTACTTGATGTCCTTGGCAATCCTTGCACAAAGTCCATCGTTACATGTTCCCATTTCCATTCAAGAATGTCCAATGGTCTCAAGAGTCCTGCGGGTTTACGATGTTCCGCTTTTACTTGCTGACACGTTAAACATTGAGAAACGTACTTAGCCGTATCTGCCTTCATACCATTCCACCAAAATTGCTGACGCAAATTTCTGTACATCTTTGTACTATTTGGGTGGATACTATAATTACTCTTATGTGCCTTCGACAGAATTTCCTTCCTTAATTCCTCATTGTCTGGAACACAAAGTCGTCCTTGACATCTTACTATTCCATCATCAGAGATATGAAATTCTGATCTTTTCCCTAAAGATACAGCATCTTTCACTTTCAAAATCCCTGGGTCAGATTCTTGTAGGATTTTAATTTTCTGGATAATCTCTGGCTCAATCCTCAATGCACTAAGTATGCCAATAAGACAATCCACTTCCAATTTGAACTCTGAATTTGCTACAGATTCTAACAATTTCCATTCCGCCATTCTCAAACTAGCTATTTCTACGGCCGACTTTCGACTAAGAGCATCTGCTACTCTATTCGCTTTTCCTGGATGATATCTTATTTCACAGTCATAATCCTTCAACAACTCCATCCACCTCCTTTGTCTCATGTTCAACTCCTTTTGTGAGAACAGATACTTCAAACTCTTATGATCCGTGTAGATCTCAAACTTTTCCCCATACAAATAGTGTCTTCATATCTTCAAGGCAAACACTATAGCTGCTAGCTCTAAATCATGCGTCGGGTAATTTAGCTCATGAGGTTTCAATTGTCTGGATGCATAGGCTACAACCTTGCCATGCTACATCAACACACATCCTAGTCCTTTGTGAGATGCATTACTATACACTGTGAAACCATCAGGTCCAATAGGTATAGTCATAATTGGAGCTGAAGTCAATTTCCTTTTGAGCTCCTGAAAACTCCTTTCACATTCTCCATTCCACTCAAATTTCACATTCTTTCGAGTTAACTTAGTTAAAGGTCCTACCAGTCTTGAAAATCCTTCAATGAACCTCCTATAATAACCAGCCAGTCCTAAGAAACTTCGTATCTCAATAGGCGTCGTCGGTCTCGGCCAATTTACTACCATTTCAATTTTTGCCGGGTCTACTGCAATTCCTTTCCTGACACCACATGTCCTAAAAATATTATCCGATCCAACCAGAATTCACACTTACTAAACTTAGCATATAACTTATGCTCTCTCAGGGTCTGCAAAACTATTCTCAAATGTTGCTCATGCTCCTTAGGCCCTTTTGAATATACCAGAATATCATCAATAAACACAATCACAAACTGGTCTAAATAAGGTTGAAATATTCTATTCATCAAATCCATAAATGCAGCCGGGCGTTAGTCAATCCAAATGGCATAACAAGGAACTCATAGTGTCCATAACGAGTTCTAAACGCAGTCTTAGGAATGTCCTCCTTCTTAATTCTCAACTAATGGTATCCCGACCTCAAATCAATCTTAGAGAAGACCGAACTTCCCTGGAGTTGGTCAAACAATTCATCAATTCTAGGCAAAGGATACTTATTCTTAATGGTCACCTGATTCAACTGCCTATAGTCAATACACAAGCGCATCGATCCATCTTTCTTTTTCACAAACAAGACCGGTGCACCCCAAGGTGAAGCACTTGGTCTAATGAATCCCTTGTCAAGCAATTCTTGCAGTTGCACTTTCAACTCCTTCAATTCAACTAAGGCCATCCTATATGGGGCTTTTGATATTGGTCCTGTTCCAAGCATTAATTCAATTTCAAATTCAATCTCCCGCTCTGGCGGCAATCCAGGCAATTCCTCAGGAAATACATCTTGAAATTCGTTAACTACACGAACTTCCTCAAGATTAGGCTCCTTCCTGGCATAATCTCTAACTATGGCTAGGTACCCTTGACATCCTTCGTCAAGTAACTTACAAGCTTCTACTGCTGAAATAAGCGCTACAAACAAATGGGTCTAACCTCCTAAAAATTCACAACTAGACTGATCAGGTAAAACAAATTGAACCACTCTTCTATAGCAATCCATTCTAGCCCGATACTTACGAAGCCAGTCCATTCTTATAATAACATCAAAATCATACATAGCCATTACAACCAAGTCTATTGCCATATCCTTTCCTCCCATTGATATCTTACAATTTTCACACACCAGCGTAGACAATACCATATCCTTTAAAGGTGTGGAAACACAAAGAGGCGTTTCAAGAGGCATAACTTCTATCTTATTCAAACATCTATATCTTTCAGACACAAACGAATGCGTTGCACCCGTGTCAAACAATGCATATGCCTTTTCACCATTAATAAGAATCGTACCTGAGATAACATTTTTGGAAGCTTCCGCTTCCTCCTGGGTAATCGCATACACCCTTCCTTGTGCAGGTGGTCTCTGAGGATTTCCTTGCGGATTTGACCTAACAGCACTCTGATATCCCTGTCACACCGAGCCAACACTCACTTGCGACCTCTCTTGTGGACAATTCCTCCTAAGATGACCTACTTGTCCAAAGCCAAAACATTTCTGCTGTCCAGTACAAGGTCCTGGGCCATGTCTCCCATTACACCTCTGACAAATACCAGGCTGATAGGGTGCTTTCCCTATATTCGAACCACTCTTTGCCCCTCCAAAATTTCCAAAATTACTCTTCTTCTTCACATTCCAAGTCTGACCTTGACTAGAATAAGGCCTCTTCCCCTTTCTCACATCACTAAAATTCAATGGTTTCTTCAATTCCGACCGTTCCCTCAACAATTCCTGCTCCACTAACTGTGCCCTTTCATAAATCTCATTATAATCCCTTATGTTCAAAGGCACCAGTTGCTTTCTAATGTCAGTCCTCAGCCCTTTCAGGAATCTCTTAGCCTTCTCTTCCTGATCCTCAATCAATCTAGGAGCATATCTAGACAATTCAGAAAATCTAGCCTCATACTGATCTATAGTCAACCCCTTTTGTTCTAGTTGAACAAATTCAGTAATCTTTCTATCCTTAGCACAATCAGAGAAATGCTTCCTATTGAAAGCTCTAACAAACTCCTCCCAGCTCACATCAGTACCTGGTGGAAAGATTATGTCCTTCGAAGCTCTCCACCAAAACTTTGCATTTCCCTCCAATTGATACTCTGCTAAGACTATTTTCTTAGCATCGTTGCAGTCCAATAGCCGGAAAATTCTTTCCATTCCATCAATCCATTACTCTGCCTCCTCAGGACTTCCCATTCCATTAAACTTAAGTGGCTTCAACTTCAAAAACTGCTCCACTAGTCCTTGAGTACGGCGTTCTGCTCCAGGCTATTGCTGCGCCTGCCTCTCCATCAGATTTCCAATATTGGCTAATGCCTGCAGGATATCTTCCATTCGGGGTTCAGCCCTTGCAGCAGAGGCTTCAGCCCTCGATGGATGAGCACTTCCAGCTCGCACCATGACTCTCCTGCAATTTCCAAGCATTGCCTCAGGAATAATCTGAGACTCACTGTCTCCACTCAAAGCAAATTTCTATCACTACATAAGTAACATATACATGTTACTGGCACCTAAAAGCAGCTCAACACAAACTACTAGGGATCTACGAGTGAATACTCATCACCCGTTATTCAATTATTTCATTCCACATCCTATGGTGTGCATTGTCATCATGTTTCCTCAATTTCCAATTGAGGCTCCTTATCACTCCACGTATAACTATTCGCTCTGATACCAAAAAGGGCGGCTGTGACACCCTGAACCCTTCGCAGGTCGTCACCAGCGCCGATGTTACACTTTATTACCTTTTTCTATCTTGTACTTGAAACAAGCACCGTTAATCACAGGCATTTTTTTTTTAAAAGCGGTCCCAGCGCGACTCATAGCGGATGCAAATTAAACATCACCATCTATCCCCCCTACCAATCCATGATACAAATACACACCAGCTAAACATCAGGATTTTATAAACAACTTCGACACTTTGCTTACATATATATATAGCAAGATGGGATTCCCTTCGGGTCGGTACAAAAACAAGGAAAAGCTAGGACTTAGCCATGTCCAGCCTAAAACCTCAAAAAGAAACTCTCGACCCTCAACATCATACGAGTACGAACCCCCATCGAAAGTGTCGACTATCTACATCAAAAAGAGTTCCAGCTCCTACTCATCGCGAGCAGGTCTCACACCCAACCCGGTGCATCGGGCGGTGGTGGCGGGCAACATCCCTCGCATCGCTCCATCCCGACAAACGTGCACAGAAATGAACTCCTGAATGATAGGGACCCCCGGCCCAGGCCCACATCATACATCACTAGACAACGTACTCGGATAAAAGTCAGTCCGGGAATAGAGGGACAATTTATCTCAACACACTCGACCTCTACATCGGATGGTAGACCATAAATGTACCCCGCGTGACGGTAGAAGCGGCATACTTGCTAATCTGAAATGTTATCCCAAAAGGGGTGAGTACAACCACTCAGCAGATAGGGAAATCCAATAACAACTCAATGCATCATGCAAATTTCACATGCATTGCAGGCATTGCTTACCTTGATGTCATGCACATTCATGCATCATCATATCATACATATCATCATCATGGCATCTCATGTCATCATATATGCATTTTATCATATCATACCATGGATGGTGCATCACATCATCATCATCATCACATCATCATGCATATCATCATGCATATCATATTATAGGTGATCATCATATCACATCACATCATCATCATCATCACATCATCATGCATATCATCATGCATATCATATCATGGGTGATCATCATATCACATCACATTATCATCATCATCATCACATTATAATGCATCTTATCATGCATATCATATCATGGGTGATCATCATATCACATCACATTATCATCATCATCATCATCACATCATCATGCATCTTATCATGCATATCATATCATGGGTGATCATCATATCACATCACATTAGCATCATGCATTACATCACCATGCATATCATCATGCATTAATTTCCATTTTTATCTTTAAATTTGATCACCACATCACCCATTCTCAATTATCATCCCTTCGGGCAAAGACCTCCGACAGGGTTCCAGCATTCCAGCCATCCTATGGCCACCGGGCTTCTGGCCCCCCACATTCCGGGCATCTCGCATCTCAACTAGCATCACGAGGCATTCCCTTCAGGCAGAAACCTCCGACAGGGCTTCTGACCTTTACCCTTCTAGCCAGGCATCTCGCACCCACATCCCGGCATCGCGAGGCATTCCTTTCGGCCAAAGACCTCCGACAAGGCTTCCGGCCCCCCACATTCCGGGCATCTTGAATCTCCCAGGGAATTCCGGCAATGCATCTCTATACATTCCGGCCTCATCCTCCACCACAACCTCTTACTCACAAATCATTTTCCATATTCACCATCCTTTTAATCTCATTATTACATGGCATATGATTCACACATGCATCACAATTTATGATCATACATACACCAATGTCATATAACAATGCATAATAAATTCAATGGAATTCATGGCCAATAAAATAATCCCTTTTATTTTATTATTAATTTATTAATTTATTAATTTATTATTATATTTATTTATTTTCATAAATAAATATTAAATTTAATATCTATGATTTTCCCAAAATCATAATATTCAAACAATCATTAAACAAATCAATAGGATCAAAATTTCATACAAAATTCATGGCCAAATTCAATTTTCATATTTTCACAATTTCCACAAAATAGCACATGATATTCGGATAATGACCAGAATTGCACAGTTTCCAAATAAATTCGATTAAAATACTCATATGGCCTTCAAAAATTACGAAATTTTACAGGGTGATAGCCAAGACATTTTCGTGCACTTTTCATGAAGAAATATAAGTCAAATTATTTTTAGATTAATTTATACAATCCCACGAAACTTCTGGAACCACTACCGCGTCGTCCAGAATACACTTCTCCGAAATTTTTAGATTTCACCCATCTATTCTCTTTCGTTTCCTCCGAAATTTGAGTATGTTATGTACCAAGGTGTCCTTTACAAGTTTCATGAAGAGATCTAGGTCAAATAACCAAATTATGGTCACCATTTAAGTCCATGAAGTCTCTTGTGTCTCGGAATACTTCACCAGAACCATCGTTTCCAAGATCTAGCCGATTCACCAAGCTATACTTGTTATTTTCGCTTCAAATTTGAGTATGTTGTAGTTTGAGGTGCTACCTACAACTTTAATGAAGACATCGAAGTCAAATCTTCAACAGAAATTAACATGCAAACAAGAATCTTGCAAGAGGTCAGTGAAAACTTCACAGATCTAGGGTCTCCGTATAATGGAACTTTAACCCCTCATATCTCCATCATTTTCCACGAAATTTCAGTATGTTATAGTACAAGACGTAGCTACAAATTCCATGAAGACAATGAAGCCAAAATCGGACTCCAAACGCACATGCAAGCTCAAACAAGCTACTGACTCCCACAAACCGAACAAGAACAGTCACACGATTTGAAAATAACCAACCCTTACCTTGGTTTTTCGCACAAATAACACCTAAAATCGAACATGCAACCAACAACACAAACATGCAAGAGAAGTTAAGGACTCCACTTGCCTCTAAGATGAGCAAACGACGGTGAACGGCGGCGGGCCACGTCAATCGGACGGCGAACGAACGGCGGCACCCCTCGGCTCCACCTCCTTCCCCTCTCGGTTTCTCCCTTTCTCTCGAACTCTCTCTCTCTCTCTCACCCTCTCTCGGCCGAATGATCAAAGAACCGGCCACTCTCTCTCTCCTCATCCCTTTTATACTCCCCTAATCCCATGATTACCAATCATGAGATTGCCTACAATCCCACCAATGCATGCTCTTGCCATTTGCCACTTGTCTTATTGGGTTTTCTTTTTAAATTTGGTTTGGGCTTGGGCTTAGGCCCATCCGGCCACTCCCCTTGGGCTGGTCGAATCCTCTTCTTGGGCTCAAATGGGCCGACTAGCTTGGCCCACCAAGCTTTAGGCCAATGGGTCCAAGGCCCATTCGAATTTTAACCCCTTTTTCTCTTTTTTTTTTTTTTTTGAAATTCCTTCTATAAATATTTCTAAATTTGAATTGTCAATCTTGGCCAAAGTCTTAGGATATTTTTGCTCATTGAAATTTAAATCATATGGCCAAGCATAGATTATTAATCTTATTAAATTTAAATTTCCACAATCACAAGCACAAATCATCAAATTAAAAGACTAATGGCTAAAACATAGGCCATGGAAATTCTATCACCTAATTAAAGACTTTAACACATCTTATGGCTCGGCTTTGAATTTCTGGGATGCCACAGTTGAACTTCAGGAGTCTGAACCACTTCGGGGGAAGTAGACTTTACAACATCTAGAGTAGGTTCATATTCTTCAAATTGAGTCTGATCTAGTTGATTCAGCATAGTCTTGAAACTTGACGTCCCTAGATTCTTCCATAGACTGAGTCCTTTTGTTAAATACTCTATAGGCTTTACTTGTGGTTGAGTAGCTAAGGAAAATTCCTTCATCTAATTTTTCTTCAAATTTACCAGTTCAATCATTTGCATTCTTCAAAATAAAACACTTTCAACCAAACACATAAAAATAAGAAACATTTGGCTTCTTCCCTTTAAATATCTCATAATAAGTTTTCTCTAGAATAGGCCTCAAGAATACTTTATTAATAATATAACAAGCTGTAGAAACTGCTTTAGCCCAAAATTGAGAGGAAATATTACTCTCAATTAAGAGTGTTCTAGCCATCTCTTGCAAAGATTTGTTCTTTCTTTCCACAACCCCATTTTGCTTTGGAGTGTATGGAGAAGAGAAAACATGCTGAAAACCAGATTCATTACAGAATTTTGCAAAGTCTTGATTTTCAAACTCACCTCCATGGTCTATGCGTAAGCTTGAAATAACCTATCCTTTTTCATTTTGTACCTTTTTGGAAAATTTCGAAAAGTAAGAGAACACTTTAGACTTACTTGCTAGGAAGTATACCCATGTATAGCGAGAGTAATCATCCATGATTACTAGGCAGTATCTTTTTCCACCAATGCTTTAGGTTATGGTTGGTCCAAAGCGATCCATATGCAGAAGCTGCAAAACTCAATTAGTGGAAACTTGATTTATGAGTTTAAATGAACTTCTAACCTATTTTCCCAATACATAAGGCGTGCATAATTCAGACTTTTGATAAGTCAGGTTAGGGAGTCCACGAACAAGCTTCTTGGAGGAGATCTTGGCAATTTGCTTCATGTTGACATGGCCAAGCTTTCTATGCCAAATGTTTGCTTCATCTTGAATGGATATTAAACACTAAGAGCTTTCTGGTTTTATATTAGAAGATAAATGTTCCCATGTTTTCGTCTAGTGAAAGATTGAGAGAGATCTTTACTAGTTCCTGAACAAGTGCCTTATTGGAAATTAATTTTGAATCCAATGTCACATAGTTGACTAATGCTAAGAAGATTGTAATTCAAACCTTCCACTAAGGAGACATTGTTGATTGTGAGACTTCAAATCCTCACAGTTCCATATCCAACAATCATTCCTTTGTTGTTTCCACCAAAAGAAACTTTTCCTCCATTTATTTGCATGAGCTTTATAAAACAACTTAAATCTCCTGTCATGTGCCTCGAGTAGCCACTATCCAAATAGCATTTGATCTTTTTTTTTTATAGTGACCTACAATAATAAAAAGAACTCAAGCTTTCTTTGGTACCCACACTTTTTTGGGTCCAAGGGAATTAGTACGAAATATAGTCTTTGCCCAATCTTTCTTAACAGGTCTCCAAGCCTTAGGATATTCCTTCTCGAAATGTTCTGAGTTACTACACTTTGAACATGTGACAGCACTTCTACCAACAAGTTTTACAAAAGCCTTTTGAAAATGGTTTTTGTAACAAGTCTTTGTGGGTCTTCATTTGATTCTCCCATTAACTCTTGGAAAATCAAATAAAGGAATTGTTTCTGGTGTCATTCCTAAACCAAATTTATTGAAATAAGGCCTTTGAATTGAAATAATCTTTTTTAATTTCTCAGATCCTATTGAAAACATTTTTGTGATATTTGAAATGTCCTCTTTCAAAAAAGTATTTTCCTTTGAAAGAGAATCTGCATTTTCTTTCAAATCAACAAAACTTTTATCTAGATTCTCAAACTTTTCTTTCCAAGAAGTTTTCTGTTGCTTCAGTTTGGAATTCTCATTCTTTAGCTCGGAAATCCTCTTAATAGATATTTTGAGACTAAGACAAAGTTCATCTATGTATTTTGAAACTTTAACACGAATCTTTAAATTACTAACCTCGACTTCTTTGTCTGAGTTTGAATCTAAGTTTGTGTCTGTCTCAGAATCTGAGTCTAAATCTGAATTTGCCATTAGACATATATTGGCATATTCCTCATCACTTTCTTTACATTCAGTATCGCTCCATGTCTCTACTTTGAGAGCCTTCTTGAATTTCTCTGTTTTTCCTTTCTTTTTCTTCAGCGAAGGACAGTTGGGTCTGATGTGCCCATTTTTCTTACATTTGAAACAAATCACATCTTTGTTCGTCTCATTATCCTCATTTGATTTCTTCTGAAATCTTTGAGTGCCCTGCTTCTTCTAGTTAAACCTTTTTCCTTTCATGTTTAACTTCCTGAACTTCATTATCATGAGTGCTAGCTTTTCATCGTCCAAGTCGTCTTCAAAGTCTGTATCATCAAAATCATCGTTAGATTTTAAGGCAATTGACTTCTTACCTTTGAGATCTTCTTCCTCATTGATTTGCTCTACTTCATATGATTGAAGTGTGCCAACCAATTCGTCTACAGAAAGAGGCATGATGCTCTGGGTTTCTCTTATAGAAGTCTTCATGTGGTTCCACTCTTTGGAGAGTCCTCGTAGCAACTTATTGACCTTCATTGGTCCTGAGATTGGCTGTCCTTGATATGTTAGACCATTTACAATTTCTATAAAATGACTAAGCATGTCAGTGATGAATTCTCCTAGCTTCATCTTGAAGGCTTCATACTGTCCAAGTAGCATATTGATTTTCGTTTCTTTAACTCGATCAGTTCCTTCATTGGTGACGTGCAACCTATCCCAGACTTCTTTGGTTGTTTCACAAGATGAAATTTTTTTATACTCAGCAGGAGATAAAGCACAATATAATAAATAAATTACTTTAGCATCAAGAGTTTGTCTCTTGGTTATCTTCGCTTGTGTCAGTTCTCTAGCATCTGTAACTTCCTTCCTTGATGTTGATGTAGCTTCAGGAATGATTCCTTTTTTTTACCACATCCCATTCCAGGGGATCTTTCGATCTAAGGAATGCCTTCATCTTGTTTTTCTAAACATTGTATTTCTTCCCATTAGAGTAGGGAGGTCTAGTATTGCTTTGTCCTTCAACCAAGCCTGGAGCCAAAATACTAGCCATAGATCTTTAGCTTAAGAAGTAAAAACACTTCAATAAATAAGTACACAAGCTTTGATACCAATTGAAAGGGTTAGTATACACACCTAGAGGGGGGTGAATAGGTGTATATAAAAATTTTCTCGCAAGACTTAAGAAAATAGATTGCCTTTAGAAAATGATAGACCAAGGACGTAAATTGCTTTAAACAATTCTATAAAACAATTATAAGGAGTTAAGGAAAGAAAATTTGAACACAAGTTTTATAGTGGTTCGGCTTAGATCAAGCTTACATCTACTCTCCCACGCTTATAGCCCACTGGTTGGATTCCACTATGAATCAAAAGAGATTATACAACTTGTAATCTTCGATTTTCTCAGTGGAGAGTCTTTATTGGTCTCTTCACAAAGTCTCATTATGTGTTTCTCTCTTTTGTAAACAGTTTTAGCTTGATGAATGAAAGAGCAAGGAACTAGAGAGATTCAGACTTTGAAATTCTTCTTTCACGCACTGCTTCGAACAACTGGAGAGTCCGCCTTAAACACTCCTTCATGCATTCACAATTGTTGGCATTTTCCAAAAGAATTCTTCCAATCTAACCATTGAACATAATCAATTAAGGTGATCTCGAGTCGTTGAATGATTGGTGATGAAAGCCGTCAATCCTATTTGCCCATACAGTCAGGATATTCGGTTTGCATAAGTAGAACCTTCCAAGTTTGCTCGCCTTTCAAATGATCTTCATATCGGAGTAGATTCCAATAAAAATAATCAATCATGTAGGTGTTATATCCAGCCATAAGGTTAGTTTTCGGTGAGGCCATGTTTTGGGGAAGAAGGAGCTTCAGGCATGAAGAAGGTATGTGGGGAAGAAGACCAAAGAAGAAGGGGAGGAAAGTAAAAGGAAAAGAAAAGAAAAAGAAATAAAAATGGAGTAATGAAAATAAATGGGAAAAGACAAATGGAAATACAGGATGGTGGATGGAGACATTTGATGAAGGCATTAAGAAGAAGGAGTGCAAGGGAATGGGACATAATAGGGAAAAGACAATAAGAGAAAAAGAAAGGAAAAAATAGAATTTTAAAAAAACTTATTTGACTGGATCGGATCCGGGTTTGGGTTGGGTAAGGGAATTAGATCGGGTTTATTCGGTCCGAATTTGCTTCCCCGAGTATTATAATATTAAATATTGAAAATATAATAGAAAATTTCAAAAAAATCAAAAATATTCAAAAAACAATAACAAATTTCGAAATCTAAAAAGATTCGAAAATTTTTCTCAAAATTAAAAACTCATAAAGCATTAAAAAAATTTCGACCTTTTAAAAAAAATATTAGAAAATTACAAAAATCCGGTTTTTTGAAAATTTTGAAAATTCCTTTTTAAAAAAAAAAATAGAAAAAAATCTAAAAAGAAAAAAAGATTAAATGAAATTTCCCGAAAATGTTTAAATTAATCTTTGGAGTAATTTTCTCCTAAAAATATGAAACCTTTCAATTTGGAATTCTGTTTAACTTTTATTAAGCCTTTTGGGCTTTACCTTAGGGTTTCAATTGTCCTTAGAGACAAACGCCTTTGAATGCACAATATTGATATGTTGATTTCGGCTTTTCTTTAGTCTAGTTAAGATTAATATTTACCTCTTCCTTAATGTTAAATTTTTGCTATCCCATGATGTGCATTTAATGCTTTCTTTGATTGTCGATTATTATGTTGATGACTGTGTACATGTATGATCACCTCACGTGTTAGCGGATATGCCTAAAATCAATCCAAGTTGCCTGACAAAAACATTTTTTTTAAGGAACAAGATTAGGTACCGAAAGGGTACTAATTGGTCAATTAGTGTAATCAAGTCCCCGATCCTAGATTCTCTGATTGTATAGGAAGTGAGGTATATTCTTGTACCTCACTTGGTTTCTAGTCGGCCTCAATAGACTAGTGGCGACTCTTGTTTACGAAATTCTTAAAAATACCCCAATGTCACGCGAGGTATGGGCTTGGGAGAGTCCGCACCTAATCATGGGTCATAGGCCCGTCATTTAGGCAATACCCCTAAACCTATTCCCTCCCCCCGAGGGGTAGGTCGCGACAGCTTGGCAACTCCGCTAGGGAATTGGTTTGAAACCTTAGAGGACCTAGGCCAAAATTAATCTTGTTCAAAAATATTTTTGTTTAGCAGCGAGGATTCCAGGTACGCCCCTAACATTAAAGGTGTTAAATGTTTTTGCATAATGGGATGTATAAGGTGAAGTGTTTGCTTACCTTTGTCTTGCAAGGAGGTGTAAGAATGTATTGTTTATTTTTTCATGTATGGAGTGTTGTTTGCTTATAAATTGTTGTGCATGTATCATTTGCATTGCACTACACCATGGCACACTCAACCTACCGCCAAACCTGGGCCATATAGGATCACCTAGGATGGTGTTGAGATGTATACCACTCCGACTACAACCATGTAGTATGAGTCACCTATCTCAACCCTGAAATTTCTTTCTTGATGTCAAAAGTCCCCACCCTGGTCTGCAACAACGTGACACGGGTCAGTTCTTTGACGAAGCCGGAGTCATGGGTAACACAACTTAGCCGCGATCTTGCTGGTTTGGTCCGGTGATCCTATAGCTCCATTTTGAGCCAAATAGAGTAGAAGTCGAACCACATCCCATGTGCATGTCTATGTAAAAGAAAAAAAAAAGTAGAGACAAAAGTCGCCACCCATTGTAAGTACCATTTTCCTTTTTAGTTGCTCATTTTGTGTTCATTTTTCATCTTGAAATTCGCATAAATCAATCAAATGCCCTCCATGGTGTAGGCCTATAATTGAAAAATTGACAATCACTCTTGATAAGTGAACATTGAATGCAAGTTTCAAACACTTTGTTTTGGTGCTGTTGAACACATGGTTTTGTTTAAATTTCTAGTTATGGGATCAAAATCACATTTTGAAAAGAAAAAAAAAAAGTTTTTGAGTTGCAATTATACGTTGGGGCACAAAAATCGAAATTGCATTTTTAATCAAATTCTCTCCATTTTGTGTATTGATTTCTCAAAAAAAAAAGTCACTTCATTTTTTCTAGA
Source organism: Eucalyptus caleyi (assembly GCA_014182885.2). Taxonomy (NCBI): domain Eukaryota; kingdom Viridiplantae; phylum Streptophyta; class Magnoliopsida; order Myrtales; family Myrtaceae; genus Eucalyptus; species Eucalyptus caleyi. The sequence continues at coordinate 16,476,079 of CM024476.2, forward strand.
AGTAAAATCATAAATCAATCTTTCAAAAATTAATGCTACTTTTGCATATGAAATTTTTGGAATAGAGTGGATATTCGATTGATAGACGTCAATCGATCTTTTAATGATACCCTTTCTCTTATGATAAAATCTTGGCGAAAGACTAAAAACCCGTAATAAGGACTATGGGGCATGTACCGTCGCCTTGATTTCATTGTAAGAGGCGACCTCATTAAGAGATCATTCTCTCATTCATATATTGACATTGTCTTCTTCTCGCAAGATGCGAATAACGGCCACTCTTTGACATTTTCTCATTTGACCGTACAAATAAGAGGACTTTCAAGCTAGGACGAGGATTGATTTTTGCACTCATCTATTTTGTCAAAGCCGTGTTGGAAATGTCACCATCAAGTTATCTACTCACCATCTTCATCTCTTCTAGGCATCCAATCTTTGCATGGAGATGATTATTGGTGGTCTCTAAGACTAAGACAATACTTCAAGATTTAGATGTATACAAAAGAGAACTGGTCACCAAATGTTTCCCTCGAGTAAAAGGTGGTAATCGTTCCAAGTTAAATTTGATTTATTTTAGGAATGACCTATCTCTCCATTTGTGCAGAATTTCATGAGGCAAATACCTAGCAGATAACAAGACTACGTGAGGACAACCTGGGCCTGAACTACACAATCTCTAAAAGGAAAAGAATAGACTCGAACAAAACAAAGACTTTCAAACAAAGCGTGGTGGAGTAGCACTTGACTTAGAAAAAAATCTCTCCTTCCCCACCAATGAAGTGTGTTGGGAGAAAATAGTTGAATTCATCACAAAAGGAGAAAAGACCAATAAATGGGGCAAAGCATCTAAAGAACAATGTCCCCAGATGTGGAAACAATGAGCAATCCCCATCCTTTCGAAGCAAGCTCTTGAAAAACACATCTCATGATCCATATATAAAATTTTCAAGCTCCTTGTCAGCTAAATGTCTCTTCAAAAAGAACATTTGAAAAAACAGGAATTGAACTTTGTAAATTGTTGTATACAATAAAGAAATGCCTTTCATGGATAAAATAAGGGCCACATAGCCATTTTTCCATCAATCCTAGCCACTTTAGGGAAAGTTTATACCTGAAGAACGAAAACATGTGAAGGGTAATTTGTGTCGATTCCAATTGCTCATTTTGATTTCATTTCTTACATGATACTTTCTTTTTTCCCTTTGATAGGAAGACATCAGTCACTTAATGGCAAATGCAAGTGAAAGGTAATGTCGAGTTACAAGATATGCACGAGGGTGAATCAAAGAAATGTTAGCACCTAAAGGATAAAAGCGAGTGAAGGATAATAATGTATCGTTTCCAACATTTCAATCCCTAAAGATTTTTGCACTAACATATTCTTTTACATTCTTTATAGGGTTACCAGGTCACCATGTTGCAAGTAAGTACCCTTCTTCTCAATTAAAAAAAAAATGGAGAATTTCCATTACAAAAAAGAACCTTTTGTGCTTTTCTGAAGACAAGCACAAAAATGAATAATTAGAAAAAAAATTTCTACAAACTTTTGAAAAATCCTTTTTATCTCAAAATTATTTTCTTGTTTGATGGGTTATTCATTTTGAATCAAATTTCCCTATGGAGATTGATCTACTCAGACTATTTCCAAACACATCATTCAAACACTTTTGAGAGTTGAGTGAAAGGTGATCTTCTCTTAGGATGAAGGATTCATTCGCATTGAGCGCAAAGATCGAAATGATAAAAGTGTTTTCTTCATCAATCCCAAGCACCGAGATGACATCTTGCTACTCTTTTGGGCCGAATAAAGATGATCCTTCAAAGTACCCCTGTCGAGAACGACCCTATATTGGGGCAACATAGGAGGTTACGATCGTGTTGTAGAATGAAAGATTGAGAAAGATTCTATTACTTTCACTTGCATTAATCTTCTAGTAATAGCTTCAGAGGAATTTTCATCAGAGCTTGACTCATCCCAATGTGAAGAAGAACATTTCCTTCTCTACCCAAACACTAATACCCATTACTTTAACCAATTTGGGCCTGATTATTTATTTCTGAACCCCGAGCGGTGATCATCTCTCTTCACTAGGGCAAGGCATAAGAATTGACCCAATACAATTGACAGTTATGAGAAAATGTGAAAAGCATCTCGAAAGTCATAAGAGCTACAAAAGTTCAAAGAGCAAAAAGTTCAACAAACTAGGGGGCATGAAAAAGCAATGTGCCTAGTAAAAGCAAGGCTAATGCCCATCAAGAAAAAGAGCCAAAAGGCTATGAAATTTTTTTTTATCAAAGTCCAAGTGCCTGCGTAAAAAAATCATCGCAAGTGCAAAGGAAATTAGAAAAATGAGTAAACTCCCACGTAGAAATGATTAGTTAAGGGACTTTTGAGATGCGCTGTGTTTCAAAAGCCAAATGATTTCGAAAGATCGAGTGACTTGGTCACGATGCCATGATGATCACCGGCTCTTAAAAACCCTCTTAAAATTTTTAAGCCTTTCGAGCCTCTCCCAAACCAACATTACAACCATCTTCTGAAGTCTCTTCTAATAGGGATGGTTTGAGTGAAAATGAGAATACCACAAAGAAGCTACTGCTTGAAGGAGTGGAGGTAATTCTATCTTGTCTTATCTTCCAAGTTCTCGACTTGTAAACCCGATGAAGATAGTGACAAATGTTCCTTTATTAGCCTCAAAGCAATAATTCATTTGTGTAAGCTCTAACCGAGCCTATATTGCAGTCCTTTCAAAAGACCTTTTTGATCGATTAGATTGCGCTCATCGTGAATGTTTCTGTAAGCCTTTGATATGGGTTATGTGAGATACCCTTAGCAATCAATTACTCCCCATGTGAATAGATGGGATCAAGCAGCCATTTTATCAAGAGTGTGTGAGAAACCCTTTCTAACTAAGCTCTAGTTTGGCATGCTTAATGAGCCTTTTTCACGAGTCATAGCCGTTTTAACAAGAACTTGACTCCCGGAGAATTTGATGATTAATGATATATCCCTGAGCAAGATGACAGTTTTGTGCCACATGATGCCGATTGACATCAAATGTTCTTCTAAAGTAGTCAGACTTAGCTTGATTAGCTTGTTCAATTAGTGCTGCAATATTGCCAATACATCTCTTGATCACATCTCTAATGACATTCGCTCAACTTGAGTTTGATGGGATTCCTCAGTGAAGCCATGCAATTTTGAAGGGGTTAGTGGGTGCTTCCTTAAAAACCAAAGGTTCATCGTCAAACTTAAACCATGCCATCTCCAAAGGTTCATGGTCAGCCTTAAACCATGCCATCTCAAAAGGTTCATGGTCAGTCTTAAACCATGCCACCTCCAAAGGTTCATGGCTAACCTTAAACCATGCCATTTCTAAAGGTTCATGGCTAGCCTTAAACCATGACATTTCCAAAGGTTCATGGTCAGCCTTAAACCATGTCATTTCCAAGGTTGGTGGGTTTATCCTTAAACCATGGGATTGGTGGCTTTTCTTAAACCACAATGTTCGTGGGTCATCCTTAAACCACAAGATTGGTGGGTTTATCCCTAAACCACGGGGTTGGTGGCTTTTCTTAAACCACATAGTTCGTGGATCTATCTTTAAACCACATGATTCGTGGGTCTATCCTTAAACCACACGGTTGGTGGGTTTATCCTTAAACCACAAGGTTAGTGGCTTTTCCTAAACCACACGATTCGTGGGTCATCCTTAAACCACAAGGTTGTTGGGTTTATCCTTAAACCACAAGGTTGGAGAATTTTCCTAAACCACACGGCTTGTGGGTTCATCCATAAATGTGGCATCTCAAAAATAGCTCATGGCCATGTGTTTTATAAGTAGGAGTCTATTGATTTATGATTTCAAGATTTATGGCCAAGTGAATAAGAATGATCTGGTATTTATATAAATGTAAAATTATTTTTGTTGGAAACGCATCCTATGTCCATGTGAGACCAAGGATTTTATTTGATGAGGAAATTATGTTTTTGCCCATGAATTTTATAAGTTGGATTTTATTAAACTATGTTACAAAGTATTATGGCCATTTAAATTTGTAATTTAATATTTATATAAGTGGGGATTTAAGGTAAATTATTAAACTTATTTAAGATAATTTTGGGCCACTTAAGTTTGGACTTTAGGCCCAAGAATGTTGAGCCTAAAGTGGGCCAAAAGGCTGGCCCATGAAGCCCATTGGGCTGTCGGTGCATGGAGGGGGGAGGAGGAGCCGCATGGCCTCCTCCAAGTGTCTTCAACAAGGGAGACACTTGTCTCCTTCTTGGGGACAAGTGTCCCCCATGATGCAAGTATATAAACAACCAAAAAGAAAGAAAGAGAAGGGAAGTGACCGGTTTTGAGGGGGGTGAGAGAGAGAGCTGTCGAGAGAGTGAGAGAGGGAAACCGAGCGAGGAAGAGGGAGGCCATGCGAAGAAGAAGGAGGAAGTCCGTCCGTCCGCTCGTCTGTCGCCCATCGTCGTGCGTCCGTCGTCCGTCGTGCTTGCTGTAGCTCGGTACAAAGGCAAGTTGGGATCCATATTCTGCTCTTGCATGCGTGTCTTGCATGTGTGTTTGAAATGGTGATGAATCTCGGACGTTTAGGGTGTGAGAAACCGAAGCTTGAGTGTGTTGTTCTTGAAAATGTATTCTGTTCTCGTCTATACCGCCTGACCCAGAATGTTGTAGAGGCTTGTATGTGGGTTTTGAGTCGGATTTTGGCTTCGACTTCTGCATGAAATTTGTAGAAAACATCTCAAAGTATAACATATTAAAATTTGGGACAAAATGGCTGATATTTTGTGGGTGAAACCCTCCCTCTACGAAAAGGCTAGATCTGAAACTGTTTCGTCGATCTCTTGTGGTTTTGTGTGTTTCATGTCACTTTTTACTAAGAATTTCACTTCGACTTCTTCACGAAAGTTGTAGATAACATTCTGATGATTAACATACTCAAATTTGAGGTAAAAATAACAATGTTAGCATAGTGAAACGATTTTCTTTTGAAGACGGCAGATCTGACAAAGGCTACTGGACTTCCGAGACTTTGTGGACTAAATGGTGACTATCCTTTGAGAATATCACCTAAATTCCTTAATGAAAGTTGTAGTGGACCTCTTGAGACAAAAAATATCAAATATTTAGAGGAAATGAAGGAAGATAAGTAGGCGAAACCTCGATTTTTCGGAGACAGCTAAACTGGACTGTTCGGTACTAGGAACAGGAGCTTCGACCTTCTATAATAAATTATCTAGGACGAATCTGGCCTTGATGTCTGCATGAAAAATCTACCCTAGGGTCTCGACTATAACCTGGTAATTTTTCATAATTTTTGGACGAATATGGCCTTCTATAGTAAATTATCCATATTCTGCGCAATCTGATTTTATCCGAATTTTGCATGCTGTATTGTGTGAGCTATATCTTCTTGTGTGAAGCTCTTTTGGGCATGTGTTCTTCATGGAATTGCTACCTTTATGTCTTGCCTATTACATGTTCTGATTTTATGATTTTTGAAGATCATATGGATATTTAATTTACATGTTTTCCAAAATTGTGCAAGCTGGAATTTGCTAAATCTCAAAAGTCATGATGTATGGATTGTTCTAAGTTGTATGGACCCCATGAATTGTATTGTCATAAGTGATTGTATCTTGCTGCATGTATGATGATGATTGGAAATGCATATAAGAATCAAATGATGAAAATGATCTTGTTTGCCATCACATCATATGCCATGTTGAAATTGAGCTGTAATTGAAAAATATGAACTATGATAAACGAGAAGGCCGTCGGAGGTGTGAGACAACGATGCCCCGGGAGTGTCGGGATGCCTGGCTAGGGAGTGCCGGATGCCCGGTGGCCTTAAATGGCTGAATGCCGGAGGGTCCTTGGGAGTTTCAAGATACCCGGAGAGTGGGGGAGCCGGAAGCCCGGAGGTGTGAGCCGGGGGATACCTCGTGATGCTAGTTGGGGTATGAGATGCCCGGTGGTATACGGTACGTAATTCGAGAGAGGGGGGAATCTTGGTGGTATGTTGGTACGTAATTTCGGAAGCCCTGGAGGTTTGTGCCAAGGGGATGCCTCGTGATGCTAGTTGGGATGCGAGATGCTCGGCGATGTGTGCCGGATGCCTGGTGGCCTTAAATGGCCGAATACTGGAAGTTCCTCGCGATGCCAGGTTGGGTGCGAGCAATAAATGTGGGATGTAAATATTGGTCCCGGGAAAGAGAAATGTGGTGGCCCAAAATGAAAGAATAAAATTGGAAAATTGAAATTGAATTATGCATGGTATGGCAACATATATGCATGAGTGCATGATGATGAGTGCTTGGATGTATGTGCACCTATGGCATGATGGTACATGTGTGACATGATGATGGTGAGTGCATGGATGTATGTGCACCTATGGCATGATGGTACATGTGTGACATGATGATGATGAGTGCATGGATGTATGTGCACCTAATGCATGATGGTACATGTATGACATGATGATGCTGAGTGCATGGATTTATGTGCACCTATGGCATGATGGTACATGTGTGACATGACGATGGTGAGTGCATGGATGTATATGCACCTATGGCATGATGGTACATGTGTGACATGACGATGATGAGTGCATGGATGTATGTGCACCTATGGCATGATGGTAAATGTATGACATGATGGTGAAGGTTATATTAGGATGTATGTACATGTGGTGTGATGACGTATGCATGGTTTCAAAGTAAGTTATGCATTGATGCATGAATGACATGTGTTATGCTATGATTGTTATGATTGTATTGTGTGATGAATTGAGTAGTTTATTGGGTCCTTTACCTACTGAGTGGCTGTACTCACCCCTTCGAAGACCAACATGTCAGACTAGATAAAATACCTCTGCTGTCACTACCACCAGTAGATGGATCAAGTGGTTGGTTATGACTGTGAGGAGGAGGATAGTAAAGGAAGGAGCTTTTGGACGCTGACACTGATCTATAGACTTTAAGTATACGACTGTTGGAGAAGATGTCGGTAATCTTTTGAAGTATAGCCAAGTATAGAAAACTATGGCATTTTGGTGTACCGATGAATGATGTTCATCGGGTTTAAGTAAATAAAAGTGTTCGGCTTTTACCTATAAATGTTTAGTTGGTGTGCATCGTTTTTTGTATATATGGAAGGGAGTCATGGATGTGCTTCTGTTATATGAATTACGCAAGGGACCGATCAAAAAAAAAAAATTTAAACCCCTAGATTGTATAGACCGGCTGCAATTGAAATGGTATCAGAGTGACATGTGATTAGGGAAAGAAGAAAGGTAATCGGACTGTGGCGACCCGAACGGTTCAGAGGCCGTCGAGGGGTGTCACATCACTTGTTTTGGTATCAGAGCTATGGTCTATTTGGAGTGATAAGGTGCCTCGGATGGGAATGAGGATAGAATGATGCACACTATAAGGTACTAACCAAGGGTAGTTGACTAACTTTGAACAACGGGTGACGGATATTCACTTGTAGATCCCTGGTAACTAGTGCGATGTTGCTTTTGTGTGTCAGTAACATTCTATGTTACTTATGTGACTTTAGTAATAACCTTAATTAATGATCTGACTAGTGACATGGAGTTGTAAATTATTCTTGAGGCAAATGCTTAGAAAACTGCAGGAAAACCATGGTACGAGCTGGAAGTGCTCATCCATCGAGGGTTGAAGCCTCTGCTACAAGGGCTGAACCTCGAATGGAAGATATCCTACAGGCATTGGCTAATATTGGAAATTTGATTGAAAGGCAAGCGCACCTGGAGTGGAACGTCGCCCTCAAGGACTAGTGGAACAATTTCTGAAGTTGAAACCACTTAAGTTTAGTGGAACAAGAAGTCCTGAGAAGGCGGAACAATGGATTGATGGAATGGAACGGATTTTCTGGTTGTTGGACTGCAATGATGTTGAAAAGATAATCTTGGCAGAGTACCAACTAGAGGGAAATGCAAAGTTTTAGTGGAGAGCTTCGAAGGATACGATCTTTCCACTAGGTACTGAGATAAATTGGGATGAGTTTGTTAGAGCTTTTAATAGGAAGCATTTCTCTGATTGTGCCAAGGATAGGAAGATTACTGAATTTGTTTAGTTGGAACAAAGGGAGCTGACAGTGGATCAGTATGAGGCAAAATTTTCTGAATTGTCTAGGTATGCTCCTAGGTTGGTTGAGGATCGAGAGGAAAAGGTTAAGAGATTCCTAAAAGGATTAAGGACTGATATTAGAAAACAACTAGTGCCTCTGAATATAAAAGATTATAATGAGATTTATGAGAGGGCACAGTTGGTGGAGCAAGAGTCAGTGAGAGAGCAATCAGAATCTAAGAGGCAGATGACCTTTAATGATGTTCGAAAGGGTAAGAGACCTTATCCCAATCAAGGTTAGCCTTGGGAACTTAAGAAAAAGAATAACTTTGGAAATTTTGGAAGAACTTGGAATAGCTCGACTTTTGGGAGAATACCCTACCAAGGTAATTTTTGCCAAAGATGTGGTAGACAACATGGGCCAGGACCTTGTAATAGCCAATTGAGATGTAATGGGTGTGGGCAAATAGGACACTTTAAGAGAAATTGTCCACACAATAGGTCGCAGCCGAATGTTAGCTCGGTGCGACAGGTACAACAAAGTATTGGTGGACCAAACCTACCAAGGAATTCACAGAGGCCACCAGCACAAGGAAGGGTGTATGCGGTCACTCAAGAGGAAGCGAAAGCTTCCGAAAGTGTTATCTTAGGTACAATTTCGATAGAGGGATAAGAAGGTATATGCGTTATTTGATATGAGTGGCACGCATTCATTTGGTCCGAAGAATATAGATGATTGTGAGAAATATGAACCAAATCTTTAGATATGCCTCTTCGTATTTCTACATCACTAAAAGACATGCTGTTATCTATGTTAGCTTGTGAGATGAGTGAGATAACTCTAAGGGAATGAGATCTGGAAATGGACTTGATAGTGATAGTTATGTATAACTTTGACATCACCATAGGAATGGACTGGCTCCGTAAATAATGGACTAGGATGAATGATCTCCTAAGATAATGCTTACCCGTGCGCTAAGGATAAAACCGCGAGGCTAAGAATGGGATAGGCCAAAGTGGATAATATCTCTGTAAGTTAGTCCCTATTGAAATGAGACCCTCCAGTGGATATGTAGTTTGGGTTCGAACTAGATGAAAGCTGGCGTACCTGTAACAACCTGGTCTAATGAGGGCGGGGAGTGGACGCCGAGGTTAGAGGACCTGAACAAGGAGCGGCTCCTGGCAGGCTTCTAGGATGGCAAAAGGGGGCAGGAATGAACCGAACTATGAACTGAACTGGGAATGTAGTGTTTTATGGGATAATTTTATCAGATTCGCGCAGCGGAAGCATGGTTAAGCTTGTAGAACTCTTGTTTGTGAAAAAGAAGGACAGGTCGATGCATTTGTGCATTGATAATAGGTAATTCAATCATGTAATTGTTAAGAGTAAATACTCATTTCCTAGAATTGATGACCTAGTTGACCAACTGCATGGAAGTTTAGTCTTTTCTAAAATTAACTTAAGGTCAGGATACCATCAGTTAAGGATTAAGAAAGAAGACATTCCTAAGACCGCATTTAGGACTCACTATGGACACTATGACACTATGAGTTCCTAGTTATGCTATTTGGATTGATGAATGCCTTAGCTGCATTCATGGATTTAATGAATAGGATATTTAAGCCTTATTTGGATTAAATTGTGATTGTCTTCATTTGATGATATCCGATATATTCTAAAGGACCTGAAGAACATGCGTAGCATCTAAGCGTAGTGCTACAAACAAGGCTTAAGAAGTGAATTATGGAGGGTGAGTTATGAATTTGAGGATTAAGTTATGATCATTTGAGCTAAGTAGTGACTTCCTATTAGAGGATCTCATTGGAAGTCTTGATGCATTACAAGGAGGCATTTAGTATGTATAGATTGATCTTGGAAGTCATGAGTTTGAGTGGTCATATGAGACATTAAATTATTTGTGGTTTATATGTCAAAATAATAAGTTTAATCGATGGTGGTCAACTTTTAATTTTTGGTGATGATCTCAGTTTGAAAAGGTTTGGTGGAATTAGTGGATATGACCAATTGTGGTTATAGTCTTTCTAAGGTGAAAAGGTGAAAATTCAAGTTGTAGATTTGATGAGTGATTTAGTCCAAGTGATGATCTTTTAGGGTGAGACATGAGATATACTCGATGGAAACTAGACAAGTTTTATTTTGGTGGATTGTCGATATTTGAATTGAATAAGTCTTGGTGGACTATCGATATTTGAATTGAAGGAATGATGCTATATTTTAGGCTTGAATCTATGTTGCAGTGAAAGCGTAGTGAATGTCTTTGTTGGACCGAACCAAATGAGTTGGTAATGGTGTCGATTTTGATGGTTCTAGGCTTGAATTGATGGTGACAAAGGTATAGAAATAATTTGGCTAAATGGTGCGTTAGATTGAAACCATTAGATATACTAAAAATGGAAATGGAATCATGTGATGATGGATTTAGTGCGAGGATTACCAAGGACATTAAGTGGTCACAACTCTATCTAGGTGATAGTAGATCGCTTGACTAAGTCTACCCATTTCCTAGTAGTTCGTGTAGATTATCCGATGGATAAATTTGTTGATTTATGTGTAAGCCAAGCGGTACGCTTACATGGTATTCTTGTAACTATCACGTCAAATCGAGATTCATGATTTACTTCAAAACCTTTGGCGAAGTCTTCAAACCGCCTTAGGGATTAAAGCTCTAGTTTAGTACCGCTTTTCATCCACAAATGGACGGACAAACGAAAAGAGTGATCCAAATATTAGAGGACATGTTAAGTGCTTGCATCCTTGACTTTAAAGGAAATTGGGATGAAAGATTGCATTTGGTGGAGTTTGCTTATAACAATAGCTTTCAGAAAAGTATAGGCATGGCTGAGGAAGTATCAGCCAGACCCTGGTCACATACTCGATCATGAAGCTATCAAAGAGGATGAGGAAGTGAGGTACATTGAGGAGCCTGTGCAAGTATTGGATCAAAAGGAACAAATTCTCAGGACCAAGAGAATTCCATTGGTTTAGATATTATGGCGATATCATGATGTGAAGGAAGCCACATGGGAGAGTGAAAACGAGATGAGGGAAAGGTACCCTCACTTGTTTGAAGAGACATAAGTGATGTCTAATTTCGAGGACGAAATTCTGTAAGGAGGGGAGAATTGTGGCATCCCAAAAATAACTCCTGGCCATGTGTTTTATAAGTAGGAGTCTATTTATTTATAATTTCAAGATTTATGGCCAAGTGAATAAGAATGATCTGGTATTTATATAAATGGAAAATTATTTTTGTTGGAAACGCATCCTATGTCCATGTGAGACCAAGGATTTTATTTGATGAGGAAATTATGTTTTTGGCCATGAATTTTATAAGTTGGATTTTATTAAACTATGTTACAAAGTATTGTGGCCAATTAAATTTGTAATTTAGTATTTATATAAGTGGGGATTTAAGGTAAATTATTAAAAGTAAAAAAAAAAATGGACTTATTTTAGAAAATTTTGGGCCACTTAAGTTTGGACTTCAGGCCCAAGAATGTTGAGCCTAAAGTGGGCCAAAAGGCTGGCCCATGAAGCCCATTGGGCTGTCAGCACATGGAGGGGGGAGGAGGAGCCGCATGGCCTCCTCCAAGTGTCTTCAACAAGGGAGACACTTGTCTCCTTCTTGGGGACAAGTGTCCCCCATGCAAAATAAGGATGCATGCAAGTATATAAACAACCAAAAAGAAAGAAAGAGAAGGGAAGTGACCGGTTTTGAGGGGGTGAGAGAGAGAGCTGTCGAGAGAGTGAGAGAGGGAAATCGAGAGAGGAAGAGGGAGGCCGTGCGAAGAAGAAGGAGGAAGTCCGTCTGTCCGCTCGTCCATCGCCCGTCGTCGTGCGTCCGTCGTCCGTCGTGCTTGCTGTAGCTTGGTACAAAGGCAAGTTGGGATCCATATTCTGCTCTTGCATGCATGTCTTGCATGTGTGTTTGAAATGGTGATGAATCTCGGACGTTTAGGGTGTGAGAAACCGAAGCTTGAGTGTGTTGTTCTTGAAAATGTATTCTGTTCTCGTCTATATCGCCTGACCCAGAATGTTGTAGAGGCTTTCATGTGGGTTTCAAGTCAGATTTTGGCTTTCACTTTTTCACGAAAGTTGTAGAAAACATCTCAAAGTATAACATACTAAAATTTGGGACAAAATGGCTGAGTTTTGAAGGGTGAAACCCTCCCTCTACGAAAAGGCTAGATCTGAAACTGTTTCGTCGACCTGTTCGTGGTTTTGTGTGTTGCATGTTACTTTTTACTAAGAATTTCACTTCAACTTCTTCACTAAAGCTGTAGATAACATCCTCATTATTAACATACTCAAATTTGAGGTCAAAAGAAAAAGTGTAGCATAGTGAAACGATTTTCTTTTGAAGATGGCAGATCTGGAAGTATGGTACTGGACTTCCGAGACTTTGTGGACTAAATGGTGACTATCCTTTGAGAATCTCACCTATATCCCTTAATGAAATTTTTATTGGACCTCTTGAGCCAAAACATATAAAAAATTTAGAGGAAATGAAGGAAGATAAGTAGGCGAAACATCAATTTTTCGGAGACAGCTAAACTGGACTGTTCCGTACTAGGAACAGGAGTTTGACCTTCTATAGTAAATTATCTAGGGTGAATCTGGCCTCAATGTCTGCATGAAACATCTACCTTAGGGTCTCGACTATAACCTGGTAAAATTTCATAATTTTTAGAGGTCATTCGGATATTTTAATCGAAATATTTCAAGAACTGCGCAATCTGATTTTATCCGAATTTTGCATGCTGTATTGTGTGAGCTATATCTTCTTGTATGAAGCTCTTTTGGGCATGTGCTCTTCATGGAATTTCTACCTTTATGTCTTTTCTATAACATGTTCTGATTTTATGATTTTTGAAGATCATATGGATATTTAATTTACATGTTTTCCAAAATTGTGCAAGCTGGAATTTGCTAAATCTCAAAAGTCATGATGTATGGATTGTTCTAAGTTGTATGGACCCCATGAATTGTATTGTCATAAGTGATTGTATCTTGCTGCATGTATGATGATGATTGGAAATGCATATAAGAATCAAATGATGAAAATGATCTTGTTTGCCATCACATCATATGCCATGTTGAAATTGAGCTGTAATTGAAAAATATGAACTATGATAAATAAGAAGACCGTCGGAGGTGTGAGCCGACGATGCCCCGGGAGTGTCGGGATGCCTGGCTTGGGAGTGCCGGATGCCCGGTGGCCTTAAATGGCTGAATGTCGGAGGGTCCTCGGGAGTTTCGAGATGCCCGGAGAGTGGGGGAGCCGGAAGCCCGGAGGTGTGAGCCGGGGGATACCTCGTGATGCCAGTTGGGGTACGAGATGTCCAGTGGTATACGGTATGTAATTCCAGAGGGGGGGAATCCCGGTGGTATGTCAGTACGTAATTCCGGAAGCCTTGGAGGTTTGTGCCAGGGGGATGCCTCGTGATGCTAGTTGGGATGCGAGATGCCCGGAGGTGTGTGCCAGATGCTCGGTTGCCTTAAATGGCTAAATGCTAGAGGTTCCTCGCGATGCCAGGTTGGGTGTGAGCGATAAATGTGGGATGCAAATATTGGTCCCAGGAAAGAGAAATGTGGTGGCCCAAAATGAAAGAATAAAATTGGGAAATTGCAATTGAATTATGCATGGTATGGCAACATATATGCATGAGTGCATGATGATGAGTGCATGGATGTATGTGCACCTATGGCATGATGGTACATGCGTGACATGATGATGATGAGTGCATGGATGTATGTGCACCTATGGCATGATGGTACATGTGTGACATGATGATGATGAGTGCATGGATGTAGGTGTACCAATGGCATGATTGGTACATGTGTGACATGATGATGGTGAGTGCATGGATGTATGTGCACCTATGGCATGATGGTATATGTGTGACATGATGATGATGAGTGCATGGATGTATGTGCACCTATGGCATGATGGTAAATGTATGACATGATGGTGAAGGTTATATGAGGATGTATGTACATGTGGTGTCATGACATATGCATGGCTTCAAGGTAAGTTATGCACAGATGCATGAATTAAATGTGTTATGCTATGATTATTATGATTGTATTGTGTGATGCATTGAGTGGTTTATTGGGTCATTTACCTGCTGAGTGGTTGTACTCACCCCTTCGGGGACCAACATTTCAGACTAGATAAGATACCTCTGCTGCCACTGCCACCGGTAGATGGATCAAGTGGTTGGATATGACCGCGAGGAGGAGGATAGCAAAGGAATGAACTTTTGGACGCTGACACTGATCGATAGACTTTAAGTATACTACTGTTGGAGAAGATGTCGGTCATCTTTTGAAGTATAGCCAAGTATAAAAAACTATGGCATTTTGATGTATCGATGAATGATGTCCATCGGGTTTAAGTAAATAAAAGTGTTCGGCTTTTATTTATAAATGTTTAGTTGGTGTGTATCGTTTTCTATATATAGGGAAGGGAGTTAATGGATGTGCTTCTGTTATATGAATTGTGCAAGGGACCGATTAAAAAAAAATGTAAACCCCCAAATTGTATGGACCCACTGCAATTGAAATGATATTAAAGTGACATGTGATTAGGGAAAGAAGAAAGGTAAGCGGACTGTGGCGACCCGATCGGTTCGGGGGTTGTCGAGGGGTGTCACAATAAACGACGCTTGTCCGCATCCGGTCGAAACCCGTTTGTACATGGTGAGACATTTCTCCTAGTCGAAATCCGTTTGTACACAGTGAGACTATCATCCGACGAAACCCGTTTGTACACTGTGAGACTATCATCCGGTCGAAACCTGTTTGTACATGGTGAGACCTTTCTTCCAGTCGAAACCCGTTTGTACACGGTGAGACTATCACATTCAGTCAAAACCTGTTTGTACACGGTGAGACTATTGCCTCCAATCAAAACCTGTTTATACATGGTGAGACCTTTCTCCCAGTTGAAACCCGTTTGTACATGGTGAGACTATCATACCCGGTCGCAACCCGTTTGTACACGGTTACATAGTCGAAACCCCTTTTTACATGGTGAGACTATCACATCCGGTCGAAACCCGTTTGTACACGGTGAGACTATCATACCCGGCCAAAACCCGTTTATACACAATGAGACTATCAAATTCGGTCAAAACTTGTTTGTACACAGTGAGACATTTCTCCTAGTCGAAACCCGTTTGTACACGGTGAGACTATCATACCCTGTCTAAACCAATTTTTAAACTGTGAGACTATCACATCTAGTCGAAATCCGTTTTTACATAGTGAGACATTTCTTCCAGTCGAAACCCATTTTTACATGGTGAGAGCTTTCTTCCAATCGAAATCCGTTTTTACATGGTAAGATTATCACATCCAGTCGAAACCCATTTCTACACGGTGAGGCTATCATATCCAATCGAACCCAATTTTACATGGTAAAACCATTTTTCCAGTCGAAACCCATTCCTACACGATGAGACCTCCCTGACAATCGGAAAGTAGTTATCATACAGTAAAATTTTCCCATATCAGTCGAGGGCCATCTTTTACAAAGTAAGGTCATCCCTTCATATCCTTCTCCCATTTGTAGCCCCAATTGTCATCATCTAGGGGCAAAATTTAGGCGTCTCTTGTCTTTGAAGAGAACCTCTTCGAGCTCCCATTCAAAGAGGGGTAGCTGTTTATACCTAAATTTCGCCATTTTACTTAAGACTAAGTAGCATTAAAAATTAGGAATTAGTCACTAAAAAATAATTAAATAATTAAAATATATTAAAATTTTTTTATTATTTAAAAAAAAAAAACCTTAGGGGTTGGGTCAGGCCGAATCCGGCCTTGGCTCAACTCGCTCCCTTCCTCTTTTTTCCCCCCCGTGGCCCAGCTTCCTTCCCTGGTCGGCCTGGCCCGCACCACATCATTCTTCCTCCTTCACTCTTCACGCGGAGCCTGCAGAACTTGCAAAAAGAGAGAGAATAGGGCAGTATAGAGCAGGAGCAGCAGGTGATCGACGTGGCAGTTGGGTAGCATGATATGCGGGTCAGGGGTAGTCCGGTTGGCAACTGGCACGGCAAAGGTCTTCACCCGGACCTGGAAAAGAAAAATGGGAAAAAGAAGAAGAAAGAAAGGGGGCACTAGTCAGACAGAGGGAGAGAATCGGGAGGGGAAAAGGAACCGAGAGAGGGAGAGCCGGAGAGAAAGAAGTCCTCCGGCCGTCCGGCCACGCCCGAAGCTCGCTCGACGGCTCCCGGATGCACCCTCGAGCCTGCTGTCCCTATTTTCCCCGGGCTACATCTGAGGTAAGCTATAAGCTTGAGTCTTGTTTGTCTTCTCTCGGGCACGTCAAGTCCTCGAGGACCTTGACTCGGAGGAACACGAGGCAACCAGACCTAGTCCGATCGATAAAGCTCTCCCTTCATCACCGCCCTCAAGCCGATAGGGAACACCACCGACGGCCCTCACCATGCCCCATTTCCGCCCCTAGTTTCGGGTTTGTCGAACTAGACCACTATGCCCGTTTTGTGTGAGTCTCCACTCTCATTTATGACATATCTTGCTATTCCACCGTGCTCTTGTTTCTTCCTCAAATAACGTATGCCACATGTTTGACAAAATGCCTCAAAGAAAGCCGAGAGTCAATTCTTGCTTAAACTTGAGATTGACGTGTCCTTGCTTCTCTACTCGTGAATTTTGTTTGTTTTGATCATGTTTGTGGTGTTTTTATATGGCTTTCGCCCAAGAATCATGTATTGTCCAGTGGGTGTATTTTTTTATTTTATTTTTCATTCCAGCAGGTGAATTAATGACCGCCATTGTTCTTGGCCATCGGCGGTCAATGTTGGTCGGGATGGATGATCGGCGGATGGCGGTGGCTCAGTGGTGGAAGGGTTGTTGTTCATTCCGGGCCATGTCATTGTTTGGATCAGTTTAGGTGAGGCCATGTTTTGGGGAAGGAGCTTCGGGCGTGTAGAAGGTACGTGGGAAAGAAGACCATAGAAGAAGGGGAGGAAAGTAAAAGGAAAAGAAAAAGAAAAAGAAATAAAAAAAGGAGTAATGAAAAGAAATGGGAAAAGACAAAAGGAAAGACATGACGGTGGATGGAGATGTTTGATGAAGGCATTAAGAAGGAGTGCAGGGGAATAGGACATAATAGGGAAAAGACAAAAGAGAAAAGGAAAAAAAAATATAATTTTAAAAAACGAAATTTTTTTTTTTTTTATTCGACCGGGTCGGATTTGGGTTTGGGTAGGGTTAGGGAATTAGATCGGGTTTATTCGGTCCAAATCTATTTCCCGATTATTATAATATTAAATATTAAAAGTATTTTAAAAATTTCGAAAAAATAAAAAAATTTCATAAAAATAAAAAAAAAATTGGAAAAAAAAAAAATTCGATTTTTTTTTTTGAAAATTCAAAAACTAATAAAAATTTTAAAAAATTGACCTTTTAAAAAAAATTATTAAAAAATTTAAGAAAAAAATAAAAATTTAAAAATTGCAAAAATCCATTTTTTTGAAAAAATTGAAACTTCCCTTTTAAAAAATATAAAAATAAAAAAATCCAAAAAAAAGAAAAAAATTAAATTAAATTTCCTAGAAAAGGTTAAAATTAATCTTTCGAGTAGTTTTCTCCTAAAAATATGAAACCTTTCAATTTGGAATTATGTTTAAGTTTGATTAAGCCTTTGGGCTTTACCTTAGGGTTTCAATTGTCATTAGGGACAAACGCCTTTAAATGCACAATATTGATATGTTGATTTTGGCTTTTCTTTAGTCTAGTTAAGATTAATATTTACCTCTTCCTTAATGTTAAATTTTTGCTATCCCATGATGTGCATTTAATGCTTTCTTCGATTGTCGATTATTATGTTAATGACTGTGTACATGTATGATTATCTCACGTGTTAGTGGATATGCCTAAAATCAATCCAAGTTGCCTGACAAAAACATTTTTTTAAATGAACAAGATTAGGTACCGAAATGGTACTAATTGGTTAATTAGTGTAATCAAGTCCCCGATCCTAAATTCTCTGGTTGCATAGGAAGTGAGGTATATTCTCGTACCTCACTTGGTTTCTAGTCGGCCTCAATAGACTAGTGGCGACTCTTGTTTATGAAATTCTTAAAAATACCCCAATGACACGCGAGGTATGGGCTTAGGAGAGCCCGCGCCTAATCATGGGTCATAGGTCCGTCCTTTAGGCAATACCCCTAAACCTTTACCCTCCCCCCAAGGGTAGGTTGCGACAATCCTCAAAGACTACGAAGATGTCCTCTCAAAGGAAGTCGTCTCGAATCTCAAGCAGGGGACAATGGAATATGCCTAAGGGTCCTACACATTTTGATCTGACTGAGGAAGAAGAGTCTCCACAACACTCTCCACAGCGTGCTACGCAGAATCTTTTGCGCCAATCAGTGGAAGAGGAAGTCGATGAAGAAGTAGAACCTCTCAAAACCTTGAAACCCCAGGTTCTTTATAAACTTTACACTCATTTGAAGCAGGGGAGTACTGCTATGACTTTAATTGATGAATTTCTAAGAGAAAGAGGTTATAAGAACAAGACTATGTTCTAGCGATGGATGGAAAGATTAGGAATAGCACCTAAAGGAGCGGTAGATAGAGCTTTTCAAAACTTTCCTATTGATCATCGTTTTAGTTCTTTCAATCAGCCTGAAAGCAAAGACGATGATGAAATGATGTTTTCGAATTTCTAGCCGAGAATTGGCATTGCCGCTGAAGCGCCTAGTGATGGAAGGAGTCTCTTTCGTTCTAAATATCACAGAAAGGTTTACTCCAAATTGCTTAAGAGAGGGGTGATAAACCCTCGATCGGTCGATTTTGACTTTTTAGATTCAATCAAAGTGAATCTAAGGGAAAAATTTGCTCTCCTTCAACTAGAGAACTTTTGCTCTGAGACTATTGTCGCATATCCTGAGTTGACTGCCTAATTCTATTCGAACCTGTCTTTTCTTGACCCGAATAGCTTTCAATTCACTGTGCTTTATAAAAGCTATGTGGTGGATGTTGACATGCTGGCTGACATTATTGGACTGGAAGGGAGTGGTTTCCAATCAATAAGTGTCTCGGTTGGACATACGACAAGATTTCTTGTTAAGGATAGACTCCTTAAAGGAGGCATCACTTATTCCAGACTATCTGCCTCAAATATTTTGCTGCACAAAGTCGTGATCAACTGCATTCAACCAAAGTCAACTTCAAAGACAGATGTTTCTCGATCTAAAGCGAAACTGATGTTTGCCATTAGTAATGGAATGAAGTTCTCTCTCCCTCATACAATTCTGATGCATATGTATATGAATGTTGTGAAGGATAAGGGACAGCTCCCTTACTCTACATTGGTCACACAACTGTTTCGTACATTTTCATATTCCATTTCCAGCCTCTCTCTGTGCTAGAACTATTGCTCCTATGGTTATAGGATTGAAGATGGTGTCCAAGATGAGGTTTAAAGAACTGACCAAGGATATAGAGCGCTTGAAGGAAAAGTCCCCCAGCAAAACTAAACAAGATGCTACTGCAAAGAAAAGGACATGCAAGGAAATTATGCGTGAACTTGCCAAGAAGAGAAGATCTCTTATCCTGCAGGACGAAGAGGATGACGATGATCTTACTATCTCTGCCTTTGCCTTAAAAAATCTTCGAAGTTTTGTCATTTTTGAACAGCAACATGATAAAGAAGAAAGAGAAAAAGGAGGAACAGAGCAAAGAAAAGACGGAAGAAAAGACGAAGAAGGAATAGAGGAAAGAGAAGAAGCAGGAAAAGAAGCCAGAGAAACAAAAAGAGAGGCTGAAGAAGAAGAGGGACAGGATGATTCCCATGAACCAACATTTGCAATATCCTTATTTGAAAATTTAGAAAAGACAAGGAGTGGAACTATAGGAGCTCGAACAGAGAAAGAACATCACCCTGGCACTGAAATTGAGAAGGAACTAGAAGAAGAATTCATTTCTCCACCCGTAGTCACAAAAATAAGGGGAGATCGTAAGAAAATAGGTACTTCTTCTTCTCCTCTATTTACAAGTGATGATGTTAGTAGATCGCTTGCCGATCTAGAGGATGTCTATGCTTCACATTTTCCTGAAGCTGACATTGAGGAATCCTTTCTAAGTCATGGTGTTCAACATGCTGATGTTCCCTCAACTCTCAACTCTCCTCGAATTAATTTGGCTGGTGCACAAACAAAAGTTATTGCAGACTTTTAAAAGCTGTTAGAGCTCCTTCTTGAGTTAAAAGCACAGCAATATGGTATAGAGTTTGAGATCAAAAATCTCCAATCTGCATTGAAATCTACTTCAGATTCTCTCCATGAGAAGGTACAGACTCTTAACCTTCAAGTTAAAGCTTTACAAGAGCAAGTTAAAGAGACTGTCAAGGTTGAAGATGTTGAGAAGTTGAAGGAGGTGCGAAAGTTGGAGGAGGCAGTCAAGTTGATGGGAGATTTCCAACTCGTTTGAATTCCCAAACAAACCTGATTTCATTTATCTTTATCTATTTTTGACTTTCTCCACTTTTTGTTGATGACAAAAAAAGGGGAGAACGTGCAGATTTGACTTGTTTGACTTTAACTCTTGTTGAACTTGTTGAACTTTTATTTTGTTATTCTGTTTGACCTTTGCAGGCAACTTACTTTTGCGGTAATGATTATGGATGGATAGTTGTTTAAGTCTTGATATTTGTCTTATCTTTTCAAGATTTAACATGTTTTTCTGTGATTGTAGAATCGATGCTATCCAAATCCTAATCAATTTAGTTTTATAGGATATCATATGTTGCTTAAGAGTTGTTTTGTAGGTCAAAAGTTCTTAAATCGGCAGAAAATTTTTGGCAACATAAAAAAGGGAGAGATCGTTGGAAAAAACTCCTTTAATATTTTGAAGTTGACAAAACTTATCCAAAGTCTAGTCTAAAGACTTCCAGACTTTAGCGTCAAAGTCTGAAAATCACCAGACTTTAGGTTCAAAGTCTGCCCACACTGACAAATTCCAGGCTGAACGTTACTAAAAAATGAAGATTTATCTAGATATGAGGTTTTGTTTATTTCTTTCAGGAGTTTAGTTCGTATGGTTTTTGGATGGCTTTTTGGTTGGACATCTCACTTACAAGATTGGCTATCTTTATTGAAATCAATTTCGATACACCCAATCTTTTGGAAAGCAAGTAAACATGGAAAGTATCTACTTATGGAAACCAAGATCCTGATTGTATGGGTGAACGGGATTGACGGGCTTTTATCACAATCTTCAAACGGCTTGAGATCTCCTTAATTGATTCTTTCCAACGGGTAGATTGGAAGAATTCCTTTGGAAAGTGCCAATGGTCAAGAAGGCATGAAGGAGTATTTAAGGTGGACTCTCCAGTTGTTCAAGGGAATGTGTGAAAGAAATATTCCAAAGTCTAAGACTTCCTATTCTCTTGTTTTTTCATATACTAAGCTCAAAGTTGTACTCAAGAGAGACAAACTTATAGTGTGACTTTGAGAAAGAGTAGTTGAGACTCTTTACTGTGAAGTTGACATCACAAGGCTATAAAATCTCTTTTAATTATTAGTGGAATCTAGCCAGGAGGCTGTCAGTGTGGGAGAGTGGACGTGGGCTTGATCTAAGCCGAACCACTATAAATTATGTGTTCTTATTCCCTTCCCTGAACTCCTTTATTTTGTTCATAGTTCTATTTAACTGCCGAAGTCTAAACTCGCTTTAAGCTAGGTGTTTTCAGACTTTGTTTTAAAGGAAATTATTTTTTACTGTTCCTTGAGCAAAAATTGTCTTCACACTTATTCACCACCTCTAGGTGTTCATACTAGCACTTACATCAACTTCTCGGTTTTGAAAGCTTTTTATCTCCCAAAACGATTCATTTCGAAAATTGCCTCTCAAAACCCTAATCGCGATTCTCTTCTCCCTCGACTGTTTCTCTCAAAATTTCTTTGCAAGCTTTAAACCTTTGACTGGAAAATGTCGTTGAAATCCTCCAAGTCTACATCCATGTCATACCAGCGAAAGTCCTCTCGAATAGCCAGTCAAGGTCCAAGGAGCATGCCAGAAGGACCAGTGCAATTCGATCTCATTGAAGAAGACTCCACAGAACTCCTCGAAGAACTTTCCGCAAAATCCTCCGTGCCAACCTTTGGAAGAGGAAGTTGAACAAGATGCAATTCCTCTCCGAACTTTGACACCTCAAATTCTTTATAAGCATTATGGTTATTTGAAATAGGGCGGTACTCAAATGTCTTTTATCACTGATTTTCTAAAGAGTCATGGGCATGGGAATGAAACTATTTTCTTAAGAACTATGGAAAGGATAGGAGTGGCACCAAAGGGTTCGGCAGAAAAAGCTTTTCTACATTTTCCTTCTAACCCTAGATTCAGTTCTAAGCATCCTAAAAACAAGGATGATGATGAGCAGATTTATTCGAATTTCCAACCCATAATGGGTGTGGCTTCTAATATTCCTAGAGAGAGTACAATATTATTTCGTTCTAAGGAGTGCATAAGGGTTTATACCCAGATGTCGAATAGAGGGGTGATAAACCCTCGAACAGTCAATTTCGATTTTTTGGACTCGATCAAGGTTGATTTAAGGGCAAAGTTGGCTGCTCTTCAACTTGAAAAGTTTTGTGCTGAGATTGATGTGGCCTATCCAGAGTTAACTGCTTACTTTTACTCCAATTTGTCTTTTCTTGACTAGACTCACATTTAGTTCACTGTCTGTGAAAAAGCTTTTGTTGTGGATGTCGGCACGCTCTCCGACATTTTGGGAGTAGAAAGAAGTGGCTTCCAACCAATCCAAATCTCAACCAGTCAAGCAACTCGTTTCTTAATGAAGGACAGGATGCTTAATGGGAGTATCACTTACTCTCAACTGCTATCTTCTAGTGTTCTGTTGCACAAAATTGTGATCACCTGCATCAAACCCAAGGCAGCCTCCATGACTAATGTGTCCAGATTCGAAGGAAAGATCACGTGGGCCATTTGCAATGGCATTGCTTTTTCTCTACCGCACACTATTTTCCCGCACATGTACAAGATAATCTTGAAAGAGAAAGGGCAATTGCCTTACTCGGCTTTGATCACTAAGTTGTTTCGCCACTTCAAGATCCAATTCCCTTCTCTGCTCTGCACAAGAACCATTAGTCTTATGGTGATAAGACTGAAGATGATCTCGAAGATGTGGATGAAAGATCTAACCAAGGCGATTGAGCGTCTGAAGAAGGAATCAACAAGCAGAACCAAGGCATAATCAACTTTTGCAAAGAAAAGAAAAGGGAAGAGTGTTGCCCAAGCAACTTCGAAGAAGCAGAAGAGGACTGTCCTTCTGATGGATGAAGAAGAGGAGGATGACCTGATCATCTTTGCTCTTTCCCTGAGGAATCTTCAAGGAGTTGATTCTGAAGAAATAGAGGAAGAAGTTGAAGCAAAACCAGAAGCGAAAGCAGAAACGGAAGAGGAAGAACAAGAAGAAGAAGAACAAGCATAAGAAGAAGAAGAAGTTGAGCCTAAAAGATCAATGGAGAAGGACCATAAAGATGAAGACCCAAATGGAGCCAATGGTACCATACCACTTTTAGACGAGACTGAAAAAGGAGTTTCTGAAGAAGAAAAAGGAGATGCTACTTCCAAAGACGAAGAAAATCAACAAAGGAAGGGATCCAGTTTTGTGAAAGAATAGACTGCAAAAGGAGAAGTCTCATCTCAACCTGAAGGCAACAAGTCAGGGGGAGATCTTGAGAAAAATCCTACTGCTAGTGATGGCATTAGCAAATCCCCTGCAGATCCAAAAGAAGTCTTTGCATCTCACTTTTCCTGAGACTGAGATTGAAGAAGAGACTCCCAATCAGGACAAGCAACAAGATGCTCGTATTCAAGTCAATGTTCCTCCATCTCTTGATACTCCTCAAACTCACTTTGCTGAAGCCAGTGTTCAAATTGAAACTGATCCCAACTATTCAAGGTTGGTTGAGCTCCTTCTGGAGGTTAAAGCTCAGCAATATGCCATGGAGTATGAGATTTATAAGCTTTACACCGCCCTATAGTCTTCCACAAACTCTCTTGATGGACTTCATGTTAAGGTACAGTCTCTTGATACTAAAGTTGAGACTTTGAATCAACAGATGTTCCAGGTTGTAAACAAAGTGGAAGAGGCAATGTAGTTGCTTGAGGATTTCAAACTAGTTCGAGCCCCCAAACAAACCTGATTGATTTCATCTTTTCAACTCTATCTTTATGAAATTCTCTTTTTTTTTGCTGTTGACAAAAAAAGGGGGAGAATATGAGTGTAGATTTGAACTTTGAACTTGTTTGTTTATATTCTACAATTGTTTGTTTATATTCTGTAGTAATCTTTTGTGGTTGCGATTGTTACTATGGATATGGATGACTGAATCTTATTTAGATTTTCAAGATTAACGAGTTTTCTGTGATTGTAGAATCGATCTTATCCAGATCCTTAATCTATTTTTATAAGTTATCATGTCTTGCTAAAGTATTGTTTTGTAGGATATAGTTCTTTAAATCTGTAGGAAAGTTTTGTCACAATAAAAAATGAGAAGATTATTAGAGAAAACTCCTATGTTGTTTTGAAGTTGACAAAACTTATCTAAGTTCTATTCTGAAGATTGCCAGATTTTTGTGTCAAATCTATCTTACAACGAAAGTCTTCCTACTCTGACAAATTCCAGATTGAACGCAAGTAAAGAACGAAGACTTATTTAGATGTGGGATTATCTTTCTTTTTCAAGGGTTCGGATCGTACATGATATATATGATCTTATGGTTGGAAATTTCACCTACGAGATTGATTATCTTTATTAGAATCAATTTAGATACATAAAATCTTTTCAGATAGCAAGTTAATTTGGAAATAATCTACTTATGGAAACCAAGATTTTGATTATATGAGTGAATAGGATTGATGGGCTTTCGTCACAATCTTCAAATGGCTCGAGATCTCTTTGATTGATTTCGTCCAATGGTTTGATTGGAAGAATTCCTTTGGAAAGTGCCAACGGTTGAGAAGACATGAAGGAGTATTTAAGGAGGCCTCTCCAGTTGTTCGATAAAGTGCGTGAAAGAAGAATTCCAAAGTTTGAAACTTCCCATTTACTTGTTATTCCTTACACCGTGCTCAAATTTGTACTCGAAAGAGAGAGAGACTCAAAGAGAGACTTTGTGAGAGCAGTAGAGACTTTTCACTGTAAAGTCGAGATCACAAGATTGTAAACTTTCTTTTGATTCTTAGTGGAAACCAGCCAGAAGGCTGTCAGCGTGGGAGAGTGGATATAAGTTTGATCTAAGTCAAACCACTTTACTTTATTCATACTTCAGTTTTGTAGTTAAAGTCTAAACTCTTTTAAAGTCTACTAATCATGAGATTTAGTTTCAAAAGCAAAATATTCTTATTGTTCTTTGTGAAAATTGTCTTCACACCTATTCACCCCCCTCTAGGTGTTCATACTAGCACTTTCACTCCTCACCTTCACCCACAGAGTCTCAGCTTGATAGCTAATTTTGTCAAGCTGCCAGTTGAATTCGAACTGGGCCTTGGTTGGCACAAAATCATCCATGTCATCTTCAGCAAACCCTTCAATGATGTCCCCAAGCAGTAGCATTCTCTCGTCCCAGTTCTTTGGCACCTCCCGCTTCACCCTTTTCTTGCAAAAAATTAATTAATCTGAAGGTATGATGAGCAAAAACAAAATGATCATAAATTGGTGAAGGGAAAGCCAAAATAGTCCAAATCAATTTGACCTGTTAAGTTTCTTCCCAGAAAGAAAGAGAAGGAAAGAGCAAGAAAACCAAATCATGCGACGAAATTAAGTATGTTACATACTCAGATCACTTGCTCCACTACATTCAAAGAACATGGCAAAGAATTCTCGTGAAAGTTTCGATTCTTTCTCACACAATTGATGTAGAAAATTTGTTGGTACGTAATCTTTTTACTTGGACATCTAATCTTTAACTTTGTATCTTGTGAAAGCGAATCTTAAGTTGTTTGAAAGTCCTTACCCTAAATTGTCCTCATTCACAAAATGTCTGCTTTAGTGATTCTATGTTCTAGGATCCTCTACTTCATTTTTAAGCTTATTGAGGGCGATTCTAGGGTCCCATATGAGAAAAAGGACGAGGTACGGACACTTGGAGTGCTAAAACTTGGCACAGAGAGACACTTAAGTGCCAAAAGTTTGGAAATGGACACTTAAGTGCCAAAATCGGGGCAAAATGGATCACTTAAGTGCCAATCTAGCCAAAACCCAGCCAAAATGTAGACATGGTATTCTCCGGCGACATGCTTAACCGGTGTAGCAACTTTTTTTTTAAAAAAAAAGGGCACACGTGGAGGAGGAAAACAACGTCACCCCATCCATTTTGCCTTGGCCAAACTAAATGACGTCGTTTAGCTTATTAGGGTTTAATCGATCATTGCTCACGTTCACACCAGATCTGACATTCTCTATATTGCCGTTCATAGGTCGCCCTTCACAAGTCATCGCTCATCATCGTCACTCACCGTCGTCACTTGCCGTCGTCGTTTGCCGTCACCGCTCGCGCAGGTTTATTCTCTTCTTCCTCTCCCCTGTGGTAAAATTATGGCTCTGACTCATTTATTAGGGCTCCAACTTGAAATTTGGAGATCGGCTGGGAAATCTTAGGCTTGGATGGTATTAATGTGAGATTTAAGGCTCAAATGTGGTGCTAGAACCCTATTGGGGGTTCAGATTGATAGTTTAGGATCGGCCTTGAAATGTAGGGCTTGGTAGGGGGAAAATTAAGGCTTAGATGTGGTGCTTGGTATTGTGATGTGTGATTTAGGGCTTAGATGTGGAATTGTGATGTGCGAAAGTAATTTGTAAGGGTTGGATGTGAAATGTGATGTGCGATGGTGATTGTTAGAGTTCGGAGTAGTTGTCGTGGGGACTTCTGGGCATTTTTTTTTTTTAAATTGCAGCATTGAAATAGGTGTCATGAGGACCCATGCTTATCGAGGGGACCTTTGTATATTTTAAGGGAATGCGACATAATCAAAGTAGCTGTCATGTGGGGACCTCTATTTGTCCTGAGGGCATCTTTCCAATAAATCTCATCGAACTTGTGTAGGGACCTCCACATGCAATTGTCTGTTGTCCTTTGTGAATGTGGTCCCAAAAGTTAATTGTTTTTTTTTCTTTGGTTGCAAAAATGGCTTATGATAAGGACTATGTTACTGTCATTGTTTGCTAAGGTGGGGATTTTGCGATTGGGGAGGATGAGTGGGAGTATGAGGGGGGAAATGAGAGTACTATCTTTGTAGATATAAAGAATGCATCTTATACTGGATTTGTTAGTGATATAGTGACATATTTGCCTTATAAAAGTACAAAAGTTGATGTACAGTGTTCCTGGGAAAGGCTTGAGAGATGGTTTGAGAAATTTAGAAGATGATAATAGTTTTTGGGATGTCCTATATGATTATCTTCATGGCGAAGAGGTGAAAGTATATCTTGAATACAATAGTGATAGTGAGAACGAAGATGATGACAGAGATAACACCCAAGTAGGAGAAGGAGGAGATGGTATTCAAGCTAGTACTGTGGCATCCCAGAAATTCAAAGCCAAGCCATAAGGTGTGTTAAAATCTTTAATTAGGTGGTAGAATTTCCATGGCTTATGTTTTAGCCATTAGTCTTTTAAATTTGATGATTGGTGCTTGTGATTGTGGAAATTTAAATTTAATAAGATTTATAATCTATGCTTGGCCATATGATTTAAATTTCAATAACCAAAAATATCCCAAAGACTTTGGCCAAGATGAAAATTGGAATTCAAAAATATTTATAGAAGGAATTCAAAAAAAAAAAAAAAGAGAAAAAGGAGGTTAATTTTCGAATGGGCCTTGGACCCATTGGCCTAAAGCTTGGTGGGCCAAGCTAGTCGGCCCATTAGAGCCCAAGAAGAGAATTCGACCAGCCCAAGGGGAGTGGCCGGATGGGCCTAAGCCCAAGCCCAAACCAAATTTAAAAAGAAAACCCAATAAGACAAATGGCTAATGGCAAGAGCATGCATTGGTGGGTTTGTAGGCAATCTCATGATTGCTAATCATGGGATTAGGGGAGTATAAAAGGGATGAGAAGAGAGAGAGTGGCCGGTTCTTTGATCATTCGGCCGAGAGAGGGTGAGAGAGGGTGAGAGAGGGAGAGAGAGTTCGAGAGAAAGGGAGAAACCGAGCGGGGAAGGAGGCGGAGCCGAGGGGTGCCGCCGTTCGTTCGCCGTCCGATCGCCGTGTCCCGCCGCCGTTCGTCGTCGTTTGCTCATCTTAGAGGCAAGTGGAGTCCGTAACTTCTCTGGCATGTTTGTTGTGGTGGTTGCATGTTCGATTTTAGGTGTGATTTGTGCGAAAAACCGAGGTAAGAGTTGGTTAGTTTCAAACCGTGTGACTGTTCTTGTTCGGTTTGTTGGAGTCAGTAGCTTGTTAGAGCTTGCATGTGTGTTTGGAGTCCGATTTTGGCTTCAATGTCTTCATGGAAGTTGTAGCTAACGTCTTTTACTATAACATACTGAAATTTCGTGGAAAATTATGGAGATATGAGGGGTTAAAGCTCTATTATACGGAGACTCTAGATCTGTGAAGTTTTCGCTGACCTCTTGCTAGATTCTTGTTTGCATGTTAATTTCTGTTGAATATTTGACTTCGATGTCTTCATAAAAGTTGTAGGTAACACCTTAAAATACAACATACTCAAATTTGAAGCAAAAATAACAAGTATAGCTTGGTGAATTGGCTAGATCTTGGAAACGATGGTTCTGGTGAAGTATTTCGAGACACCCGAGACTTCATGGACTTAAATGGTGACCTTAATTTGGTTATTTGAACTAGATTTCTTCATGAAACTTGTAAAGGACACCTTGATACATAACATACTCAAATTTCAGAGGAAACTAAAAATAATAGATGGGTGAAATCTAAATATTTCGGAGAAGTGTATTCTGGACGATGCGGTAGTGGTTCCAGAAGTTTCGTGGGGTTGTATAAATTAATCTAAAAATAATTTGGCTTAGAGTTCTCCATGAAAAGTGCACGAAAATGTGTTGGCTATCACCCTGTGAAATTTTGTAATTTTTGAAGGCCATATGAGTATTTTAATCGAATTTATTTGGAAACTGTGCAATTTTGGTCATTATCCGAATATCATGTGCTATTTTGTGGAAATTGTGAAATTATGAGAAATTCAATTTGGCCATGAATTTTGTATGAAATTGTGATCCTATTGGTTTGTTTAATGATTGTTTGAATATTATGATTTTGGGAAAATCATAGATATTAAATTTAATATTTATTTATGAAAATAAATAAATATAATAATAAAATAATAAAATAATAAAATAATAATAAAAATAATAAGGGATTATTTTATTGGCCATGAATTTCATTGAATTTGTTATGCATTGTTATATGACATTGGTGTATGTATGATCATAAATTGTGATGCATGTGTGAATCATATGCCATGTAATAATGAGATTAAAAGGATGGTGAATGTGGAAAATGATATGTGAGTGGATGATGATGTCTGGTGGCCTAGTGGCGTTATTCCAGAGATTCCCTGGGAGATTCAGGATGCCCGGAATGTGGGGGGCCGGAAGCCCTATCGGAGGTTTCTGCCCGAAGGGAATGCCTCGCGATGCCAGGATGTGTGTGCGGGATGCTTGGCTAGAAGGGTAAAGGCCGGAAGCCCTGTCGGAGGTTTCTGCCCGAAGGGAATGCCTCATGATGCTAGTTGAGATGCGAGATGCCCGGAATGTGGGGGGTCGGAAGCCCGGTGGCCATGGGATGGTTGGAATGCTGGGAACCCTGTCGAAGGTCTTTGCCCGAAGGGATGATAATTGAGAATGGGTGATGTGGTGATCAAATTTAAAGATAAAAATGGAAATTAATGCATGATGATATGCATGGTGATGTAATGCATGATGATAATGTGATGTAATATGATGATCACCCATGATATGATATGCATGATAAGATGCATGATGATGTGATGATGATGATGATGATGTGATGTGATATGATGATCACCCATGATATGATATGCATGATGATGTGATGATGATGATGATAATGTGATGTGATATGATGATCACCCATGATATGATATGCATGATAAGATGCATGATGATGTGATGATGATGATGATAATGTGATATGATATGATGATCACCTGTGGCATCCGGAAATTTTGACAACCCTCGGATATGTGACGGCCATGACTGATCGATGGAGGTATCGTTGGACTATATCATCGGTACCATGTACAGACATTGTTTTGTTACCACCATCGGACCGATGAGTCACGGTTAGAAATGGTTTGACCGTGAGTGAGTTATAGCTTCGTCTCTACGTACCATTACTAGCAAGGCCGAGGTTTATTCCGAGTAATGTGCTGACGAGATATTCCTATACTAAATTTGGCTGTTTAGTCATGTACTCTACGAACTAAATCTCCCATGTACATTGTTGCGACCCCGTACAGCCACGTAAGTAATTATTTTTCAGCACTTGCACATGCTGAAGTTAAGAGTCGAATTTTGGAGGAATTAATCCGTACATAAGGACCATGCACGTTTCTTCACATGCGCGATCATACATTCACGTAAGAATTTCTCCGAGTCCATTGACCTACCATGCACGGCCATACGGCCATGTTCTTTTCTTTTCTGTCGAAGTCAGTCAATAAGAAGAAAAAGAAAAGTTGGACCTATGCAGCCCTTTATTTTCGCACATGAAGAATCGTGCAACCGGTCAACTAAGGAAGGGGATTGTTGACCGAAGGGCACTCAGCAAAAGCCACGTAGCTTCCTCATTTGGTTGCCAGCGAAGGAGAAGTCCATGAAGAAATTACGCTGGCAAGGCAAGGGGTGAAATCTGCATGCAAGGGGCCACGTTTCCTCCACCTGCCACGTTCACCAGCTGTTCCGTTCGTGTCTCCAAGTGGCCAAAGAAAATTGCCACGTTTCTTCCACCTGTCCTCCATGCATGCATCCACCGAAAATCCCCCTCTTTGTTGGCTGGTTTTTAGCAAAACCAGCAGCTAATCTGCTTGTGTAAGAGAGAAAAAGGGAGTGACCGAGCAGAACCGAGAGTGAGAGAGAGGGAGAGAGTGCGAGAGAGAGAGAGAGTGAGATGTGAGAGAGAGGGAGCGACCGAGAGAGAAAGGAGGAGGAGGAGCCGCCGTGTGCCGCCATGTTCGCCGCCCTACGCCGTCGTTTTCTTCGGTCTAGAGGCAAGTGGAGTCCTTTAACTTCTCTTGCTTGTTGTAGTGTTGGTTGCATGTTCGATTTTAGGTGTTATTTGTGCGAAAAACCGAGGTAAGGGTTGGTTGTTTTCAAACCGTGTGACTGTTCTTGCTCGGTTGTGGGAGTCAGTAGCTTGTTTGAGCATGCATGTGTGTTTGGAGTCCGATTTTGGCTTCGATGTCTTCATGGAAGTTGTAGCTAACGTCTTGTACTATAACACACTGAAATTTCGTGGAAAATGATGGAGATATGAGGGGTTAAAGTTCCATTATACGGAGACCCTAGATCTGTGAAGTTTTCGCTGACCTCTTGCTAGATTCTTGTTTGCATGTTAATTTCTGTTGAATATTTGACTTCGATGTCTTCATGAAAGTTGTAGGTAACACCTTAAACTACAACATACTCAAATTGAAGCAAAAATAACAACTATAGCTTGGTGAATCGGCTAGATCTTGGAAACGATGGTTCTGGTGAAGTATTCCGAGACACCCGAGACTTCATGGACTTAAATGGTGACCATACTCTGGTTATTTGACCTAGATCTCTTCATGAAACTTGTAAAGGACACCTTGTTACATAACATACTCAAATTTCAGAGGAAACGAAAGAGAATAGATGGGTAAAATATAAAAATTTCGGAGATGTGTGTTCTGGACGACGCGGTAGTGGTTCCAGAAGTTTCGTGGGGTTGTATAAATTAATATAAAAATAATTTGGCTTAGAGTTCTGCATGAAAAGTGCATGAAAATGTGTTGGCTATCACCCTGTGAAATTTCGTAATTTTTGAAGGCCATATGAGTATTTTAATCGAATTTATTTGGAAACTGTGCAATCCTGGTCATTATCCGAATATCATGTGCTATTTTGTGGAAATTGTAAAATTATGAGAAATTCAATTTGGCCATAAATTTTGTATGAAATTGTGATCCTATTGATTTGTTTAATGATTGTTTGAATATTATGATTTTGGGAAAATCATAGATATTAAATTTAATATTTATTTATGAAAATATAATAATATAATAATATAATAATATAATAATATAATAATAAAATAATAAAATAATAAAAAGGGATTATTTTATTGGCCATGAATTCCATTGAATTTATTATGCATTGTTATATGACATTGGTGTATGTATGATCATAAATTGTGATGCATGTGTGAATCATATGCCATGTAATAATGAGATTAAAAGGATGGTGAATGTGGAAAATCATATGTGAGTAAGAGGTTGTGGTGGATGATGATGTCTGGTGGCCTAGTGGCGTAATTCCGGAGATTCCCCGGGAGTGTCGGGATGCCCGGTGGTATACGGTACGTAATTCTAGGGGAGGCCTGGTGGTATGTCGGTACATAATTCCGGAAGCCTTGTCGGAGGTCTTTGCCCGAAAGGAATACCTCGCGATGCCAGGATGTGGGTGCGGGATGCCCAGCTAGAAGGGTAAAGGCCGGATGTCCGGTTGTATCTTGGATACATGCCCGGAGGTTCCTCATGATGCTAGTTGGGATGCGAGATGCCCGGAATGTGGGGGGCCGGATGCCCGGTTGTATCTTGGATACATGCCCGGAGGTTTTTCTCGCATGGGATGCGAGTGTAAAATATGAGATAAAATTTATGAATCGAGGAAGGGTGATGTGGTTTTAAAGATAAAGATGAAAATTAACTCATGGCATGATATGGTATGATATGCATGATGATATGCATGATGATGATGATGATATGTGATGTGATATGATGCATGATGATATGCATGATGATGGTGATGATGATGTGATATGATATGATGATCACCCATGGTATGATATGCATGATGATATGCATGATGATATGCATGATGATGATGATGATATGTGATGTGATATGATGCATGATGATATGCATGATGATGATGATGATATGTGATGTGAAATAATGATGATCACCCATGATATGATATGCATGATGATGATGATATATGATGTGAAATAGTGATGATCACCCATGATATGATATGCATGATGATATGCATGGTGATGATAATGATGATGATATATGATATGACATGTGAAATGTGATGATGTCATGATGATGATGACATGTATGATACGATGATGATACACATGTATGTGTTATAAACTGATATGATGATGCATGATAGTATGCGCATGGCTTCAAGGTAAGTAATGCCTGCAATGCATGTATGATTTGCATGATGCATTGAGTTGTTATTGGATTTCCTTTACCTGCTGAGTGGTTGTACTCACCCCTTTTGGGGACCAACATTTCAGATTAGTAGATGGTTTGAGCAGTTGGATATGACCGTGGGGAGAAGGATAGCAAAGGAGGGAACCTTTGGACGCCAACACTGGTTGATGGACCTTAAGCATACGATTGTGGGAGGAGATGTCGGTCATCTTTTAAAGTATAGCCGAGTATAGAAACATTGGCATTTCGATGTACTGATTAAAGATGTCCATCTGCTTTATGTAAATAAACGTGTCCGGTTTTAACTTATATAAGATGTTTAGTAGGTGTGCATCGTTTTCTGAATATAGGGAAGGGAGTTGTTGGATGTGCTTCCGCATATAAATCGCGCAAGGGACCGATCGAAAAAAAAAAATGTAAACCCCCAAGATGTATGGACCCGCTGCACTTGAAATGGTATCAGAGTGATATGTTAATAAGGAAAGTAAATGGTAAGCGAACTGTGGCGATCCTAATCGGATCGGGGGCCGTCGAGGGGTGCCACATCACCTATGATATGATATGCATGATAAGATGCATGATGATGTGATGATGATGACAATAATGTGATGTGATATGATGATCACCTATGATATGATATGCATGATGATATGCATGATGATGCGATAATGATGATGATATTGATATGCATGATGATATGCATGGTGATGTAATAATGATGATGATGTGATGTGATATGATGATCATCCATGGTATGATATGCACGATAAAATGCATGATGATGATAATGATATATGAGATGCCATGATGATGATATGTATGATATGATGATGCATGAATGTGCCTGGCTTCAAGGTAAAGAATGCCTGCGATGCATGTGAAATTTGCATGATGCATTGAGTTGTTATTGGATTTCCCTATCTGCTAAGTGGTTGTACTCACCCCTTTTGGGGATAACATTTCAGATTAGCCAATATGCCGCTTCCTGCCGTCACGCGGGGTACATTTTACGGGAAACCATCCGATGTAGAGGTCGAGTGTGTTGAGATAGACTGTCCCTCTGTTCCCGGATTGACTTTTATCCGAGTACGTTGTCTAGTGATGTATGACGTGGGCCTGGCTGGGGGTCCTGTCATTCAGGAGTTCATTTCTGTGCACGTTCGTCAGGATGGAGCGATGCGAGGGATGTTGCCGCCACCACCGCCTGATGCACCGGGTTGGGTGTGAGATCCGCGCGCGATGAGTAGGAGCTGGATCTCTTTTTGATGCAGATAGTCGACACTTTCGATGGGGGTTCGTACTCGTATGATGTTGAGGGTCGAGAGTTTCTTTTTGAGGTTTTAGGTTGGACGTGGCTGAGTCCTAGCTTTTCCTTGTTTTGTACCGACCCAAAGGGAATCCCATCTTACTATATATATGTAAGCAAAGTGTCGAAGTTGTTTATAAAATCCTGATGTTTAGCTGGTGTGTATTTGTATCATGGATTGGTAGGGGGATAGATGGTGATGTTTAATTTGCTTCCGCTATGAGTCGCGCTATAGGACCGCTTTTAAAAAAAAAAAAATGCCTGTGATTAACGGTGCTTGTTTTAAGTACAAGATAGAAAAAGGTAATAAAGTGTAACGTCGGCGCTGGTGACGACCTGCGAAGGGTTCGGGGTGTCACAGCCGCCCTCTTTGGTATCAGAGCGAATGGTTATAGGTGGAGTGATAACGAGCCTCATTTGGAATTGAGGAAACATGATGACAATGCACACCATAGGATCTAAAATGAAATAATTAAATAACGGGTGATGAGTATTCACTCGTAGATCCCCAGTAGTTTATTTTGGATTGCCTTTAGGTGCCAGTAACATGTATGTGTTACTTATGTAGTGATAGTAATTGCTTTGAGCGGAGGCAGTGAGTCTCAGATTTTTCCTGAGGCAATGCTTGGAAATTGCAGGAAAGTCATGGTGCGAGCTGGAAGTGCTCATCCATCGAGGGCTGAAGCCTCTGCTGCAAGGGCTGAACCCCGAATGGAAGATATCCTGTAGGCATTAGCCAATATTGGAAATCTGATGGAGAGGCAGGCGCAAGAACAGCCCGGAGCAGAACGCCGTACTCAAGGACTAGTGGAGCAGTTTTTAAAGCTGAATCCACTTAAGTTTAATGGAATGGGAAGTCCTGAGGAGGCAAAGTAATGGATTGATGGAATGGAACGAATTTTCCGGCTGTTGGACTGCACTGATGCTGAGAAAATAGTCTTAGCAGAGTATCAATTGGAGGGAAATGCGAAGTTTTGGTGGAGAGCTTCGAAAGAGATAATCTTTCCACCAGGTACTGATGTTAGCTGGGAGGAGTTTGTTAGGGCTTTCAATAAGAAGCATTTCTCTGATTGTGCTAAGGATAGGAAGATTACTGAATTTGTTCAGCTAGAACAAAAAGGGTTGACTGTAGATCAGTATGAGGCTAGATTTTCTGAATTGTCTAAATATGCTCCTAGATTGATTGAGGATCAGGAGGAGAAGGCCAAGAGATTCCTGAAAGGGCTGAGGACTGACATTAGAAAGCAGCTGGTGCCTTTGAACATAAGGGATTATAATGAGATTTATGAAAGGGCGCAGTTAGTGGAGCAGGAGCTGTTGAGAGAACGGTCGGAATTTAAGAAACCATTGAATTTTAGTGATGTTAGGAAGGGGAAGAGGCCTTATTCTGGTCAAGGTCAGACCTGGAATGTGAAGAAGAAGAGTAATTTTGGAAATTTTGGAGGGGCAAGGAGTGGTCTGAATATAGGGAAAGCACCCTATCAGCCTGGTAGTTGTCAGAGGTGTAATGGGAGACATGGCCCAAGACCTTGTACTTGGACAGCGAAATGTTTTGTGTGGACAAGTAGGTCATCTTAGGAGGAATTGCCCACAAGAGAGGTCGCAAGTGAGTGTTGGCTCGGTGCGACATGGGGATATCAGAGTGCTGTTAAGTCGAACCCGCAAGGAAATCCTCAGAGACCACCTGCACAAGGAAGGGTGTATGCGATTACCCAGGAGGAAGCGGAAGCTTCCAAAAATGTTATCTCAGGTACGATTCTTATTAATGGTGAAAAGGCATATGCATTGTTTGACACGGGTGCAACGCATTCGTTTGTGTCTGAAAGATATAGATGTTTGAATAAGATAGAAGTTATGCCTCTTGAGACGCCTCTTTGTGTTTCCACGCCTTTAAAGGATATGGTATTGTCTACGCTGGTGTGTGGAAATTGTAAGATATCCATGGGAGGAAAGGATATGGAAATAGACTTGGTTGTAATGGCTATGTATGATTTTGATGTTATTATAGGAATGGACTGGCTTCGTAAGTATCAGGTTAGAATGGATTGTTATAGAAGAGTGGTTCAATTCGTTTTACCTGATCAGTCTAGTTGTGAATTTTTAGGAGGTCAGACCCATTTTCCTGTAGCGCTTATTTCAGCAGTAGAAGCTTGTAAGTTACTTGACAGAGGATGTCAAGGGTACCTAGCTATAGTTAGAGATTATGCTAGGAAGGAGCCTAATCTCGAGGAAGTTCGTGTAGTTAACGAATTTCAAGATGTATATCCGAGGAATTGCACGGATTGCCGCCGAGAGAGGGAGATTGAATTTGAAATTGAATTAATGCAGAATAGGACCAATATCAAAAGCCCCGTATAGAATGGCCTTAGTTGAATTGAAGGAGTTGAAAGTGCAACTGCAAGAATTGCTTGACAAAGGATTCATTAGACCAAGTACTTCACCTTGGGGTGCATCGGTCTTGTTTGTGAAAAAGAAAGATGGATCGATGCGCTTGTGAATTGATTATAGGCAGTTAAACCAAGTGACAATTAAGAATAAGTATCCTTTGCCTAGGATTGATGATTTATTTGATCAACTCCAGGGAAGTTCAGTTTTCTCTAAAATTGATTTGAGGTCGGGATACCATCAGTTGAGAATTAAGAAGGAGGACATTCCTAAGACTGCGTTCAGGACTCATTATGGGCACTATGAGTTCCTTGTTATGCCATTTGGATTGACTAACGCCCCTACGCATTTATGGATTTGATGAATAGGATATTTCAGCCTTACTTGGACCAATTTGTGATTGTCTTTATTGATGATATTCTGGTATATTCGAAAGGACCTAAAGAGCATGAGCAGCATTTGAGGATAGTTTTGTAGACTCTGAGAGAGCATAAGTTGTATGCTAAGTTCAGTAAGTGTGAATTCTGGTTGGATCGGATAGTATTTTTAGGACATGTGGTGTCGGGAAAGGAATTGCAGTAGACCCGGCAAAAGTTGAAATGGTAGTAAATTGGCCGAGACCGACAACACCTACTGAAATACGAAGTTTCTTAGGACTAGCTGGCTATTATAGAAGGTTCATCGAAGGATTTTCACGACTGGTAGGGCCTTTAACTAAGTTGACCCGAAAGAATGTGAAATTTGAATGGAATGGAGAATGTGAAAGGAGTTTTCAGGAGCTCAAAAGGAAATTGACTTCAGCTCCAATTCTAACTATAACTACTGGACCTGATGGTTTCACGGTGTATAGTGATGCATCTCACAAAGGACTAGGATGTGTGTTGATGCAGCATGGCAAGGTTGTAGCCTATGCATCCAGACAATTGAAACCTCATGAGCTAAATTACCCGACGCATGATTTAGAGCTAGCAGCTATAGTGTTTGCCTTGAAGATATGGAGACACTATTTGTACGGGGAAAAGTTTGAGATCTACACGGATCATAAGAGTTTGAAGTATCTGTTCTCACAAAAGGAGTTGAATATGAGACAAAGGAGGTGGATGGAGTTGTTGAAGGATTATGACTGTGAGATAAGATATCATCTAGGAAAAGCGAATAGAGTAGCAGATGCTCTTAGTCGAAAGTCGGCCGCAGAAATAGCTATTGAGGATGGCATAATGGGAATTGTTGGAATCTGTGGCAAATTCTGAATTTAAATTGGAAGTGGATTGTCTTACTGGTATGCTTAGTGCATTGAGGATTGAGCCAGAGATTATCCAGAAAAATTAAAATTCTACAAGAATCTGACCCAGAGATTTTGAAAGTGAAGGATGCTGTATCTTTAGGGAAAAGATCAAAATTTCAGATCTCTGATGATGGAATAGTGAGATGTCAAGGACGACTTTGTGTTCCCAACAATGAGGAATTGAGGAAGGAAATTCTGTCGGAGGCACATAAGAGTAATTATAGTATCCACCCAGGTAGTACAAAGATGTACAGAATTTTGCGTCAGCAATTTTGGTGGAATGATATGAAGGCAGATACGGCTAAGTACGTTTCTCAATGTTTGACGTGTCAGCAAGTAAAAGCGGAGCATCGTAAACCCGCAGGACTCTTGAGACCATTAGATATTCCAGAATGGAAATGGGAACATATAACGATGGACTTTGTGCAAGGATTGCCAAGGACATCAAGTAGTCATGATTCAATTTGGGTTATAGTGGATCGTTTGACTAAGTCGGTACATTTCTTAGCGATTCGCATGGACTACCCAATGGATAAGTATGCGGACATGTATGTAAGTCAAGTGGTACGCTTACATGGTGTTCCAGTGACCATTACTTCAGATCAAGATTTAAGGTTCACTTCGAATTTTTGGAGGAGTCTTCAAATTGCGTTAGGATCTAAGCTTCAGTTTAGTACTGCTTTTCATCCTCAGACAGATGGTCAATCAGAAAGAGTAATCCAGATACTGGAGGATATGTTAAGGGCATGTGTAATTGATTTCAAAGGAAGTTGGGATGAAAGGTTGCATCTGGTAGAGTTTGCCTATAATAATAGTTTTCAGAAGAGTATAGGCATGGCACCTTATGAAGCATTATATGGAAGGAGATGTAGAACTCCTATTTGTTGGAGTGAAGTAGGTGAAAGGAAGTTAACAGGACCTGAACTGGTACAAGTTACCATGGAAGCTGTTGATATTATCAGAGAAAGACTTAGAACAGCTTAGAGTAGACAGAAAGACTACGCAGATAGACGTAGAAGGCCTTTGGAATTTAGTGTAGGAGACCATGTATTCCTTAAGATATCTCCAATGAAAGGAATATCTCGATTTGGGATGAAGGGTAAGTTAAGCCCTAGATTTGTTGGACCTTTTGAAATTCTGGAGAGGATAGGTGACGTAGCTTATCGTTTAGCGTTACCTCCTATGTTAGGAAATCTGCACGATGTGTTTCATGTATCGATGTTGAGGAAGTACCAGCCGGATCCTGGTCATATACTCGATCATGAAGCCATCAAAATGGATGAGAAAGTAAGGTATATTGAAGAGCCTGTGCAGATATTGGATCGAAAGGAGCAAATTCTTAGGACTAAAAAGATCCCATTAGTTAAGGTGTTATGGCGACATCATGATGTGGAGGAAGCCACATGGGAAAGTGAGGATCAGATAAAGGAAAAGTATCCTTATTTATTTCAAGAAGGTGCGAGTAGTGCTTGAATTTCGAGGACGAAATTCTCTAAGGAGGGGAGAATTGTGGCATCCCAGAAATTCAAAACCAAGCCATAAGGTGTGTTAAAATCTTTAATTAGGTGATAGAATTTCCATGGCTTATGTTTTAGCCATTACTCTTTTAAATTTGATGATTGGTGCTTGTAATTGTGGAAATTTAAATTTAATAAGATTTATAATCTATGCTTGGCCATATGATTTAAATTTCAATAACCAAAAATATCCCAAAGACTTTGGCCAAGATGAAAATTGGAATTCAAAAATATTTATAGAAGAAATTTCAAAAAAAAAAAAAAAAAAAGAGAGAAAAAGGAGGTTAATTTTCGGAATGGGCCTTGGACCCATTGGCCTAAAGCTTGGTGGGCCAAGCTAGTTGGCCCATTAGAGCCCAAGAAGAGAATTCGACCAGCCCAAGGGGAGTGGCCGGATGGGCCTAACCCAAGCCCAAACCAAATTTATAAAGAACACCCAATAAGACAAATGGCAAATGGCAAGAGCATGCATTGCTGGGTTTGTAGGCAATCTCATGATTGCTAATCATGGGATTAGGGGAGTATAAAAGGGATGAGAAGAGAGGGAGTGGCCGGTTCTTTGATCATTCGGCCGAGAGAGGGTGAGAGAGGGAGAGAGAGTTCGAGAGAAAGGGAGAAACCAAGAGGGGAAGGAGGCGGAGCCGAGGGGTGCCGCCGTTCGTTCGCTGTCCGATCGCCGTGTCCCGC
Source organism: Eucalyptus caleyi (assembly GCA_014182885.2). NCBI lineage: Eukaryota > Viridiplantae > Streptophyta > Magnoliopsida > Myrtales > Myrtaceae > Eucalyptus > Eucalyptus caleyi. The sequence goes on from CM024476.2 coordinate 16,516,851, forward strand.
CGCCGTTCGTCGTCGTTTGCTCATCTTAGAGGCAAGTGGAGTCCGTAACTTCTCTTGCATGTTTGTTGTGGTGGTTGCATGTTCGATTTTAGGTGTGATTTGTGCAAAAAACCGAGGTAAGAGTTGGTTAGTTTCAAACCATGTGACTGTTCTTGTTCGGTTTGTTGGAGTCAGTAGCTTGTTAGAGCTTGCATGTGTGTTTGAAGTCCGATTTTGGCTTCGATGTCTTCATGGAAGTTGTATCTAACGTATTGTACTATAACATAATGAAATTTCGTGGAAAATGATGGAGATATGAGGGGTTAAAGCTCTATTATACGGAGACCCTAGATCTGTGAAGTTTTCGCTGACCTCTTGCTAGATTCTTGTTTGCATGTTAATTTTTGTTGAATATTTGACTTCGATGTCTTCATAAAAGTTGTAGGAAACACCTTAAACTACAACATACTCAAATTTGAAGCAAAAAGAACAAGTATAGCTTGGTGAATCGGCTAGATCTTGGAAACGATGGTTCTGGTGAATTATTTCGAGACACCCGAGACTTCATGGACTTAAATGGTTACCATACTTTGTTTATTTGAACTAGATTTCTTCATGAAACTTGTAAAGGAAACCTTGTTACATAACATAATCAAATTTCAGAGGAAACGAAAAAGAATAGATGGGTGAAATCTAAAAATTTCGGAGAAGTGTATTCTGGACGATGCGGTAGTGGTTCCAGAAGTTTCGTGGGGTTGTATAAATTAATCTAAAAGAATTTGGCTTAGAGTTCTGCATGAAAAGTGCACGAAAATGTGTTGGCTATCACCCTGTGAAATTTCGTAATTTGTGAAGGCAATATGCGTATTTTAATCGAATTTATTTGGAAACTGTGCAATTTTGGTCATTATCCGAATATCATGTGCTATTTTGTGGAAATTGTGAAATTATGAGAAATTCAATTTGGCCATGAAGTTTGTATGAAATTGTGATCCTATTGGTTTGTTTAATGATTGTTTGAATATTATGATTTTGGGAAAATCATAGATATTAAATTTAATATTTATTTATGAAAATAAATAAATATAATAATATAATAATATAATAATAAAATAATAAGGGATTATTTTATTGGCCATGAATTTCATTGAATTTGTTATGCATTGTTATATGACATTGGTGTATGTATGATCATAAATTGTGATGCATGTGTGAATCATATGCCATGTAATAATGAGATTAAAAGGATGGTGAATGTGGAAAATGATATGTGAGTGGATGATGATGTCTGGTGGCCTAGTGGCGTAATTCCAGAGATTCCCTGGGAGATTCAGGATGCCCAGAATGTGGGGGGTCGGAAGCCCTGTCGAAGGTTTCTGCCCGAAGGGAATGCCTCGTGATGCCAGGATGTGGGTGCGAGATGCCTGGCTAGAAGGGTAAAGGCTGGAAGCCCTGTCGGAGGTTTCTGCCCGAAGGGAATGCCTCGTGATGCTAGTTGAGATGCGAGATACCTGGAATGTGGGGGGCCGGAAGCCCAGTGGCCATGGGATGGCTGGAATGCTGGGAACCCTGTCGGAGGTCTTTGCCCGAAGGGATGATAATTGAGAATGGGTGATGTGGTGATCAAATTTAAAGATAAAAATGGAAATTAATGCATGATGATATGCATGGTGATGTAATGCATGATGATAATGTGATGTGATATGATGATCACCCATGATATGATATGCATGATAAGATGCATGATGATGTGATGATGATGATGATGATGTGATGTGATATGATAATCACCCATGATATGATATGCATGATAAGATGCATGATGATGTGATGATGATGATGATAATGTGATGTGATATGATGATCACCTATGATATGATATGCATGATAAAATGCATGATGATGTGATGATGATGATGATGATAATGTGATGTGATATGATGATCACCTATGATATGATATGCATGATGATGCGATAATGATGATGATATTGATATGCATGATGATATGCATGGTGATGTAATAATGATGATGATGTGATGTGATATGATGATCATCCATGGTATGATATGCACGATAAAATGCATGATGATGATAATGATATATGAGATGCCATGATGATGATATGTATGATATGATGATGCATGAATGTGCCTAGCTTCAAGGTAAGTAATGCCTGTCATGCATGTGAAATTTGCATGATGCATTGAGTTGTTATTGGATTTCCCTATCTGCTGAGTGGTTGTACTCACCCCTTTTGGGGATAACATTTCAGATTAGCCAATATGCCGCTTCCTGCCGTCACGCGGGGTACATTTTACGGGATACCATCTGATGTAGAGGTCGAGTGTGTTGAGATAGACTGTCCCTCTGTTCCCGGACTGACTTTTATCCGAGTACATTGTCTAGTGATGTATGACGTGGGCCTGGCTGGGGGTCCTGTCATTCAGGAGTTCATTTCTGTGCACGTTCGTCGGGATGGAGCGATGCGAGGGATGTTGCCGCCGCCACCGCCTAATGCACGGGGTTGGGTGTGAGATCCGCGCGCAATGAGTAGGAGTTGGATCTCTTTTTGATGTAGATAGTCGACACTTTCGATGGGAGTTCGTACTCGTATGATGTTGAGAGTCGAGAGTTTCTTTTTGAGGTTTTAGGCTGGACGTGGCTGAGCCCTAGCTTTTCCTTGTTTTGTACCGACCCAAAGGGAATCCCATCTTACTATATATATGTAAGCAAAGTGTCGAAGTTGTTTATAAAATCCTGATGTTTGGTTGGTGTGTATTTGTATCATGGATTGGTAGGGGGATAGATGGTGATGTTTAATTTGCTTCCGCTATGAGTCGCACTGGGACCGCTTTAAAAAAAAATGCCTGTGATTAACGGCGCTTGTTTTAAGTACAAGATAGAAAAAGGTAATAAAGTGTAACGTCGGCGCTGGTGACGACCTGCGAAGGGTTCGGGGTGTGGCATCGCAGAAATTCAAGGCCGAGCCTTAAGGTGTGTTAAAAATCTTTGATTAGGTGATAGAATTTCTTTTGGCTTATGCCTTAGCCAATTAGTCTTTTAATTTAATGAATTATGCTTGTGATTGTGGAAATTCAAATTTAATAGATTAATGCTTGGCCATGAGATTATAAATTTAAATCCTAATAATTAAAAATATCCCAAGACTTTGGCCAAGATGAAATTTGAATTTAGAAATATTTATAGAAAGGAATTGAAAAAAAAAAAAAGGGGACTAAATTTTCGAAATGGGCCTTGGGCCCATTAGCCTAAAGCTTGGTGGGCCAAGCTAGTCGGCCCATTAGGGCCCAAGAAGGGAGCTCGACCAGCCCAAGGGGGAATGGCCGGATGGGCCTAAGCCCAAGCCCATTCAAATTCAAAAATAAAAATGACATGTGGCACAAAGGAGAGCATGCATTGGTTGGACAATAGGTGAATCAATCATTACTAATCATGGGCTTTAGGGGAGAGAAAGAGAGAGGAGCCGAGAGGGAAGGAAGCGGAGTCGGAGGGGTGTGCCGTCCGTTCACCGTCCGATCGTCGCCGTTCGTTGTTGCTTGTTCATCTTTAAGGCAAGTGGAGTCCATAACTTCCTTTGCATGTTTGTTGTGGTGTTTGCATGTTAGATTATAGGTGTGATTTGTGCGAAAAACCGAGGTAAGAGTTGATATTTTGCAAACCGTGTGACTGTTCTCGTTCGGTTTATTGGAGTCAGTAACTTGTTCGAGTTTGCATGTGGGTTTGAAGTTCGATTTTGGCTTTTCTGTCTTCATGAAAGTTGAAGCTAACGTCTTTTACTATGACATACTAAAAATTCGTAGAAAACGATGGGGATTTGAGGGGTCAAAAGTTCTATTATACGGAGACTTAGATCTACGAAATTTTCACTGACCTCTTGTCGATTTCTTGGTTGCATGTTGATTTCTGCTGGAGATCTCACTTTGCTGTCTTCTTGAAAGTTGTAGGAAACACCTTAAGCTACAAAATACTCGAATATGAGGCAAAAAGAACAAGTATAACTTGCTGAATCGGTTAGATCTTTGAAACGATGGTTCTGGCGAAATATACCGAGACACCCGAGATTTAACGGACTTAAATGGTGACCATAGCTTGGTCATTTGGCCTAGATCTCTTCATGAAACTTGTAAAGGAAACCTTGGTACATAACATACTCAAATTTCAGAAGAAACGAAAGAGAATTGATGGGTGAAAACTAAGAAATTCCGAGTGTGTTCTGGACGTCGCGGTCGTGATTCCAGACGCTTCGTAGGGTTGTAGAAATTAATCTAAAAATAATTTGGCTTAAAATTCTTCACAAAAAGTGCGCGAAAATGTGTTGGCTATTACCCTGTAAAATTTCGTAATTTTTGAAGGCCATATAAGTATTGTAATCGAATTTATTTGGAAACTGTGCAAGTCTGGCCATTACCCGAATATAAGGTGCTATTTCATGGAAATTGTGAAATTTATGAGAAATTCAATTTGGCCAAGAATTTTATATGAAATTGTAACACTATTAGTGATTGTTGAATATTATGATTTTGGGAAAATCATAGATATTAAATATTTATTTATGGAAAATAAAATATTAATAAAATAATAAAATAATAATGGATTATTTTATTGCATAGAGTCCATTTAATAAATTCATGTTATTATGTGATGAAGTCTTGGTGTGTGTATGACATGGAATTGAAATGTATGTATGTATTCAATGTTGAGCATGATCTTGAATTGTCATCACATCATACGCCATGATAAATTGAATCATAATAATGTGAATTGAGAAGACCGTCGGAGGTGAGCCGACGATGCCCCGGGAGTATCCGGATGCCTGGCTAGAAGGGTACGGCCGGTTGCCCGGTGGTCATGAGTGGCCGGATACCGGAGGGTCCTCGGGAGACCGAGTGGTGTCGGGATGCCCGGAGAGTGGGGGAACCGGAAGCTCGGCATGGTAATTATGCCGAGGGATACCTCGCGATGCTGGATTAGGTGCGAGATGCCTGGCCTGAAGGGTGCGGCCGGTTGCCCGGTGGCCTTAAATGGCTGGATACCGAAGGGTCCTCGTGATGCCAGTTGGGGTACGAGATGCCCGGAGAGTGGGGAGCGGATGATCTGAAATTGTATCTTGATGCATGGGGACGCAAACATTGGTCCAGGAATGAGAAATATGATGGTCCAAGATGAAATTCAAATTAAATCATGCATGATAATACATGATGATGATATATGCATGATGATAATGACATATGCATGATGATGTGTATGATGAGGATGATATATGCATGATGATGCATGATGATGATGATGTGATGTGACATGATATGATAGATAATATGCATGATGATATGCATGATGATATGCATGATGATGATGATGATGATGATGATGATGATGATGTGTGATGTGACATGATGATCATCCATGGTATGATATGCATAATGAAATGCATGATGATGATAATGATATATGATATGCCATGACGATGATGATATATATGATGTGATGATGCATGATACGCATGATTATAAGGTAAGTGATGCTTGCAACGTGTGATGATATGCATGATGCATTGGGATGTTATTGGATTTCCCTATCTGCTGAGTGGTTGTACTCACCCCTTTTGGGGATAACATTTCAGATTAGAAAGATGCCGCTTCCTACCGTCACGCGAGGCACCTTCTATGGTATCCCATCAGATGTAGAAGTAGAATGTACGGAGATCTACTGCGTCACTATCCCTGGACTGACATTTGTGCGAGTGCGTGTGCTAGTCATGTACGATGTGGGCCTGGCTGAGGGCCTAGTCATCCAGGAGTTTTTGTCTGTTCATGTCCGCCGAGACGGAGTATTTAGGGGAATGTTGCCGCCACCACCACCCGATGCACCTGGATGGGTGTGATGGTTGCGTGAAGGGTAGAGAGCTGGTGTCATCTTTTTGGGCAGTAGCCGCCACTATTGGATGGGGGATGTCATGTGATTTTCTTTAGGGGTCGTAGTATCTTTTTGGGATGAGGCCGAGTGTGGCTAAAAATCTTGGTCTCCTTCTGTTGTATCGACCCGTGAAAAACTCATCATGATAATATGTAAATAAAAGTGGCATGGCTTATCTTTTAAATCCTGATGAATAGTGGTGTGTATTTGTATCATGGATTGGTAGGGGGATAGATGGTGATGTCTAATTTGCTTCCGCTATGAGTCGCGTTGGGACCGATTCGTTTTAAAAAAAAAAAAAAATTGCTTGTGATTAACGACACTTGTTTTAAGTACAAGATAGAAAGAGGAGAGAAAGTGTAACATCGGCGCTGGTGACGACCTGTGAAGGGTTCGGGGTGTCACAGCCACGCTCTTTGGTATCAGAGCCAATGGTTAAAGGTGGAGTGATAAGGAGCCTCATTTGGAAATTGAGGAACATGATGACAATGCACACCATAGGATATAAAACGAAATAATTGAATAACGGGTGATGAGTATTCACTCGTAGATCCTTAGTAGTTTATTTAGGATTGCTTTTAGGTGCCAGTAACATGTATATGTTACTTATGTAGTGATAGTAATTGCTTTGAGTGGAGGCAGTGAGTCTCAGATTATTCCTGAGGCAATGAAATTGCAGGAAAGTCATGGTGCGAGCTGGAAGTGCTCATCCATCGAGGGCTGAAGCCTCTGCTGCAAGGGCTGAACCCCGAATGGAAGATATCCTGTAGGCATTAGCCAATATTGGAAATCTGATCGAGAGGCAGGCGCAGCAACAGCCCGGAGCAGAACGCCGTACTCAAGGACTAGTGGAGCAGTTTTTGAAGCTGAAGCCACTTAAGTTTAATGGAATGGGAAGTCCTGAGGAGGCAGAGCAATGGATTGACGGGATGGAACGAATTTTCCGGCTGTTGGACTGCACGATGCGAGAAAATAGTCTTAGCGAGTATCAATTGGAGGGAAATGCGAAGTTTTGGTGGAGAGCATCGAGGATACGATCTTCCCACCAGTGCGAGGTTAGCAGGAAGAGTTTGTGAGAGCTTTTAATAGGAAGCATTTTTCTGATTGTGCTAAGGATAGAAAGATTACTGAGTTTGTTCAGTTAGAACAAAAGGAGCTGACGGTAGATCAGTATGAGGCTAGATTTTCTGAATTGTCCTGATATGCTCCTAGACTAGTTGAGGACCAGGAAGAGAAAGCTAAGAGATTTCTGAAAGGTCTAAGGACTGATATCAGGAGACAACTAGTGCCTTTGAACATAAGAGATTATAATGAGATATATGAAAGGGCACAGTTGGTGGAACAGGAGTTGATGAGGGAATATTCAGAGGATAAGAAACCATTGTCTTTTAGTGATGTGAGAAGGGGTAAGAGACCCTATGCAGGTCAAGGTCAGACCTGGGGATCTAAAAAGAAGAGTAATTTTGGGAATTATGGAAGAGGCAAGGGTAGCCTGAGTTTGGGAAGGACACCTTATCAGAATGCGGAGTGTCGAATGTGTAATGGGCGACATGGCCCAGGACCTTGCATTGGACAACCAAAGTGCTATGGTTGTGGACAAATAGGCCATATTAAGAGAAACTGCCCTCAGGAGAGATCGCACGTGAGTATGGGCTCGGTGCAGCAACCATTGCAGAATGCTGTTAAGCCAAACTTACCAAGGAATCCCCGGAGGCCACCAGCACAGGGAAGAGTGTATGCGATTAACCAAGAGGAAGCAGAAGCTTCCAAAAATGTTATCTCAGGTACGATTCTTATTAATGATAAAAAGGCATATGCATTGTTTGATACGGGTGCTACGCATTCGTTTGTGTCTGAAAGATATAGATGTTTGAATAAGATAGAAGTTATGCCTCTTGAGACGCCTCTTTGTGTTTCCACGCCTTTAAAGGATATGGTATTGTCTACATTGGTGTGTGGAAATTGTAAGATATCAATGGGAGGAAAGGACATGGAAATAGACTTGGTTGTAATGGCTATGTATGATTTTGATGTTATCATAGGAATGGATTGGCTTCATAAATATCGGGCTCAGATGGATTGTTATAGGAAAGTAATCCAATTTACCTTACCTGATCAGTCTAGTTGTGAATTTCTTGGAGGTCAGACCCATTTACCTGTAGCACTTATTTCGGCAATAGAAGCCTATGCGTTACTTGACAAAGGATGTCAAGGATATTTGGCCATGGTTAAAGATTATACTAAGGAAGAGCCTGAGATTGATGAAATTCAAGTAGTTAATGAATTTCAAGATGTATTCCCTGAGGAATTGCCTGGATTACCGCCAGAGCGAGAGATTGAGTTTGAAATTGAATTAATGCCTGGGACAGGACCAATATCAAAAGCCCCGTATAGGATGGCCCTAGTTGAATTAAAGGAATTGAAAGTGCAACTGCAAGAATTGCTTGATAAAGGATTCATTAGACCAAGTGCTTCACCATGGGGTGCACCGGTCTTGTTTGTGAAAAAGAAAGATGGATCGATGCGCTTGTGTATTGACTATAGGCAGTTGAATCAGGTGACCATTAAGAATAAGTATCCTTTGCCTAGAATTGATGATTTATTTGACCAACTCCAGGGAAGTTCAGTTTTCTCTAAGATTGATTTGAGGTCGGGATACCATCAGTTGAGAATTAAGAAGGAGGACATTCCTAAGACTGCGTTCAGGACTCATTATGGGCACTATGAGTTCCTTGTTATGCCATTTGGATTGACTAACGCCCCTACTGCATTTATGGATTTGATGAATAGGATATTTCAGCCTTACTTGGACCAATTTGTGATTGTCTTTATTGATGATATTCTGGTATATTCGAAAGGACCTAAAGAGCATGAGCAGCATTTGAGGATAGTTTTGTAGACTCTGAGAGAGCATAAGTTGTATGCTAAGTTCAGTAAGTGTGAATTCTGGTTGGATCGAATAGTATTTTTAGGACATGTGGTGTCAGGAAAAGGAATTGCAGTAGACCCGGCAAAAGTTGAAATGGTAGTAAATTGGCCGAGACCGACAACACCTACTGAAATACGAAGTTTCTTAGGACTGGCTGGCTATTATAGAAGGTTCATCGAAGGATTTTCACGACTGGTAGGGCCTTTAACTAAGTTGACCCGAAAGAATGTGAAATTTGAATGGAATGGAGAATGTGAAAGGAGTTTTCAGGAGCTCAAAAGGAAATTGACTTCAGCTCCAATTCTAACTATACCTACTGGACCTGATGGTTTACTGTGTATAGTGATGCATCTCACAAAGGACTAGGATGTGTGTTGATGCAGCATGGCAAGGTTGTAGCCTATGCATCCAAACAATTGAAACCTCATGAGCTGAATTACCCGACGCATGATTTAGAGTTAGCAGCTATAGTGTTTTCCTTGAAGATATGGAGACACTATTTGTATGGGGAAAAGTTTGAGATCTACACGGATCATAAGAGTTTGAAGTATCTGTTCTCACAAAAAGAGTTGAATATGAGACAAAGGAGGTGGATGGAGTTATTGAAGGATTATGATTGTGAGATAAGATATCATCCAAGAAAAGTGAATAGAGTAGTAGATGCTCTTAGTCAAAAGTCGGCCGCAGAAATAGCTATTGAGGATGGCAGAATGGGAATTGTTGGAATCTGTGGCAAATTCCGAATTTAAATTGGAAGTGGATTGTCTTACTGGTATGCTTAGTGCATTGAGGATTAAGCCAGAGATTATCCAGAAAATTAAAATTCTGCAAGAATCTGACCCAGAGATTTTGAAAGTGAAAGATGCTGTATCTTTAGGAAAAAGATCAGAATTTCAGATCTCTGATGATGGAATAGTAAGATGTCAAGGACGACTTTGTGTTCCCGACAATGAGGAATTAAGGAAGGAAATTCTGTCGGAGGCACATAAGAGTAATTATAGTATCCACCCAGGTAGTACAAAGATGTACAGAAATTTGCGTCAGCAATTTTGGTGGAATGGTATGAAGGCAAATACGGCTAAGTACGTTTCTCAATGTTTGACGTGTCAGCAAGTAAAAGCGGAGCATCGTAAACCCGTAGGACTCTTGAGACCATTAGACATTCCTGAATGGAAATGGGAACATATAACGATGGACTTTGTGCAAGGATTGCCAAGGACGTCAAGTGGTCATGACTCTATTTGGGTTATAGTGGATCGTTTGACTAAATCGGCACATTTCCTAGCGATTCGCATGGACTACCCAATGGATAAGTATGCGGATATGTATGTAAGTGAAGTGGTACGCTTACATGGCGTTCCGGTGACCATTACTTCAGATCGGGATTCGAGGTTCACTTCGAATTTTTGGAAAAGTCTTCAAATTGCGTTAGGATCTAAGCTTCAGTTTAGTACTGCTTTTCATCCTCAGACAGATGGTCAATCAGAAAGAGTAATCTAGATATTAGAGGATATGTTAAGGGCTTGTGCAATCGATTTCAAAGGAAATTGGGATGAAAGATTGCATTTGGTGGAGTTCACCTATAATAATAGTTTTCAGAAGAGTATAGGCATGGCTCCTTATGAAGCATTATATGGAAGGAGATGTAGGACTCCTGTCTGTTGGAGTGAAGTAGGTGAAAGGAAGTTGACAGGACCTGAATTGGTACAAGTTACCGCTGAAGCTGTTGATATTATCTGAGAAAGGCTTAGAACAGCTCAGTAGACAGAAAGACTACGCGAGATAGACGTAGAAGGCCTTTAGAATTTAGTGCAGGAGACCATGTATTCCTTAAGGTATCTCCAATGAAAGGGATATCTCGATTTGGGAAGAAGGGTAAGTTAAGCCCTAGATTTGTCAGACCTTTTGAGATACTTGAGAAAATAGGATATGTGGCTTATTGTTTAGCATTACCTCCTAAGTTAGGAAATCTGCACGATGTGTTTCATGTATCGATGTTGAGGAAGTACTAGCCGGATCCTGGTCACATACTCGATCATGAAGCCATCAAAATGAATGAGAAAGTAAGGTATATTGAAGAGCCTGTGCAGATATTAGATCGAAAGGAGCAAATTCTTAGGACCAAAAAGATCCCATTGGTTAAGGTGTTATGGCGACATCATGACGTGGAGGAAGCCACATGGGAAGGTGAGGATCAGATGAGGGAAAAGTATCCCTATTTATTTCAAGAAGGCGCGAGTAGTGCTTGAATTTCGAGGACGAAATTCTCTAAGGAGGGGAGAATTGTGGCATCGCAGAAATTCAAGGCCGAGCCTTAAGGTGTGTTAAAAATCTTTGATTAGGTGATAGAATTTCTTTTGGCTTATGCCTTAGCCAATTAGTCTTTTAATTTAATGAATTATGCTTGTGATTGTGGAAATTCAAATTTAATAGATTAATGCTTGGCCATGAGATTATAAATTTAAATCCTAATAATTAAAAATATCCCAAGACTTTGGCCAAGATGAAATTTGAATTTAGAAATATTTATAGAAAGGAATTAAAAAAAAAACAAAAAAAGGATTAAATTTTCGAAATGGGCCTTGGGCCCATTAGCCTAAAGCTTGGTGGGCCAAGCTAGTCGGCCCATTAGGGCCCAAGAAGGGAGCTCGACCAGCCCAAGGGGGAATGGCTGGATGGGCCTAAGCCCAAGCCCATTCAAATTCAAAAATAAAAATGACATGTGGCACAAAGGAGAGCATGCATTGGTTGGACAATAGGTGAATCAATCATTACTAATCATGGGCTTTAGGGGATATAAAAAGAGAGAGAGAAGAGGAGTGGCCGGATTTCTTGCTTCATTTTCGTCCAAAGAGAGAGGTGTGCGAGAGAGACAGTTTGAGAGAAAGGGAGAGGAGCCGAGAGGGAAGGAGGCGGAGTCGGAGGGGTGTGCCGTCCGTTCGCCGTCCAATCGTCGCCGTTCGTTGTTGCTTGTTCATCTTTAAGGCAAGTGGAGTCCATAACTTCCTTTGCATGTTTGTTGTGGTGTTTGCATGTTAGATTATAGGTGTGATTTGTGCGAAAAACCGAGGTAAGAGTTGATATTTTGCAAACCGTGTGACTGTTCTCGTTCGGTTTATTGGAGTCAGTAACTTGTTCGAGTTTGCATGTGGGTTTGAAGTTCGATTTTGGCTTTTCTGTCTTCATGAAAGTTGAAGCTAACGTCTTGTACTATGACATACTAAAAATTCGTAGAAAACGATGGGGATTTGAGGGGTCAAAAGTTCTATTATACGGAGACTTAGATCTACGAAATTTTCACTGACCTCTTGTCGATTTCTTGGTTGCATGTTGATTTCTGCTGGAGATCTCACTTTGCTGTCTTCTTGAAAGTTGTAGGAAACACCTTAAGCTACAAAATACTCGAATATGAGGCAAAAAGAACAAGTATAACTTGGTGAATCGGTTAGATCTTTGAAACGATGGTTCTGGCGAAATATACCGAGACACCCGAGACTTAACGGACTTAAATGGTGACCATAGCTTGGTCATTTGGCCTAGATCTCTTCATGGAACTTGTAAAGGAAACCTTGGTACATAACATACTCAAATTTCAGAAGAAACGAAAGAGAATTGATGGGTGAAATCTAAGAAATTCCGAGGAGTGTGTTCTGGACGTCGCGGTCATGATTCCAGAAGCTTCGTAGGGCTATAGAAATTAATCTAAAAATAATTTGGCTTAAAGTTCTTCACAAAAAAATGTACGAAAATGTGTTGGCTATCACCCTGTAAAATTTCGTAATTTTTGAAGGCCATATGAGTATTTTAATCGGATTTATTTGGAAACTGTGCAAGACTGGCCATTACCCGAATAGAAGGTGCTATTTCATGGAAATTGTGAAATTTATGAGAAATTCAATTTGGCCAAGAATTTTATATGAAATTGTAACACTATTAGTGATTGTTGAATATTATGATTTTGGGAAAATCATAGATATTAAATATTTATTTATGGAAAATAAAATAATAATAATATAATAAAATATTAATAAAATAATAAAATAATAATGGATTATTTTATTGGCATAGAGTCCATTTAATAAATTCATGTTATTATGTGATGAAGTCTTGTGTGTGTATGACATGGAATTGAAATGTATGTATGTATTCAATGTTGAGCATGATCTTGAATTGTCATCACATCATACGCCATGATAAATTGAATCATAATAATGTGAATTGAGAAGACCGTCGGAGGTGAGCCGATGATGCCCCGGGAGTATCCGGATGCCTGGCTAGAAGGGTACGGCCGGTTGCCCGGTGGTCATGAGTGGCCGGATACCGGAGGGTCCTCGGGAGACCGAGTGGTGTCGGGATGCCCGGAGAGTGGGGGAGCCGGAAGCTCGGCATGGTAATTATGCCGAGGGATACCTCGCGACGCCAGATTGGGTGCGAGATGCCTGGCCTGAAGGGTGCGGCCGGTTGCCCGGTGGCCTTAAATGGCTGGATACTGGAGGGTCCTCGTGATGCCAGTTGGGGTACGAGATGCCCGGAGAGTGGGGGAGCCGGATGATCTGAAATTGTATCTTGATGCATGGGGGACGCAAACATTGGTCCCGGGAATGAGAAATATGATGGTCCAAGATGAAATTCAAATTAAATCACGCATGATAATACATGATGATGATATATGCATGATGATAATGACATATGCATGATGATGTGTATGATGAGGATGATATATGCATGATGATGCATGATGATGATGATGATGTGATGTGACATGATATGATAGATGACATGCATGATGATATGCATGATGATGATGATGATGATGATGATGATGATGATGATGTGTGATGTGACATGATGATCATCCATGGTATGATATGCATAATGAAATGCATGATGATGATAATGATATATGATATGCCATGACGATGATGATATATATGATGTGATGATGCATGATATGCATGATTATAAGGTAAGTGATGCTTGCAACGTGTGATGATATGCATGATGCATTGGGATGTTATTGGATTTCCCTATCTGCTGAGTGGTTGTACTCACCCCTTTTGGGGATAACATTTCAGATTAGAAAGATGCCGCTTCCTACCGTCACGTGAGGCACCTTCTATGGTATCCCATCAGATGTAGAAGTAGAATGTACGGAGATCGACTGCGTCACTATCCCTGGACTGACATTTGTGCGAGTGCGTGTGCTGGTCATGTACGATGTGGGCCCGGCGAGGGCCCGTCATCCAGGAGTTTTTGTTCTGTTCATGTCCGCCGAGACGGAGTATTTAGGGAATGTTGCCGCCACCACCACCCGATGCACTTGGATGGGTGTGATGGTTGCGTGAAGGGTAGAGAGCTGGTGTCATCTTTTTGGGGAGTAGCCGCCACTGTTGGATGGGGGATGTCATGTGATTTTCTTTAGGGGTCGTAGTATCTTTTTGGGATGAGGCTGAGTGTGGCTAAAAATCTTGGTCTCCTTTTGTTGTATCGACCCGTGAAAAACCCATCATGATAATATGTAAATAAAAGTGGCATGGCTTATCTTTTAAATCCTGATGAATAGTGGTGTGTATTTGTATCATGGATTGGTAGGGGGATAGATGGTGATGTCTAATTTGCTTCCGCTATGAGTCGCGTTGGGACCGATTCGTTTTTAAAAAAAAAAAAAAATTGCCTGTGATTAACAACACTTGTTTTAAGTACAAGATAGAAAGTGGAGAGAAAGTGTAACATCGGCGCTGGTGACGACCTGTGAAGGGTTCGGGGTATCACACGGGGTGTCACAAGTACTGAGGTTAGGGATGAATGAGAGTATGATGGACAGGACGGGGAGGAGAGGGGCGCATATGTTGTTCACCAAAGTGATGGTGACATAGGTGATGTCACCATCACTGAATTAGATTAGGAAGTAGCTGAATCCAATGATGGTGATGATGACGATGAAGGGTTGGCTGCTGAAAATTTCTTAATCTTAAGTGATGATGACGAGGAGGAGCTTACACAGTCAAGGAAAAAATAAAGGAACTTTTTGTCAGATAGATTTGCAACTTTGTAGGTAGTTGATGAAGTTCCAAACAGAGATGAAGGCCCTGCAGATGCTAATGTTGTTGGCCAAGAGACGGATTATGAAGAAAGCATCGACATTGCTACTTCCCAGGATGAGCTTGAAGAAGATCAAGGAGCTGTGCGTAGAAGAAAAGTAAGTTTCATTCCTATGATCCATTTGTTGCCTCTCCTACTTGGTTAGTAGGTATGGAATTCCAAGATGCGATACAATTTAGGGAAGCTATACTGAAGAACTCCATTGCTGCACAAAGAAATATTGACTTCATTAGAAACACTAAGAACTTTCTAAGAGCTAGGTGTTCGCAGCAAAATTGTCTAATGTAGATTTACAGCGTGTTTGTTAAGAGGAGTGGGTCTTTTCAGATTAGAGCCTACCAAGAAAAACACACTTGTTTCATTAATTTTCAAGACAAAAGAGTGACAAGTGCATGGTTGTCCAAGCACTTCTTCAATCTGATTAAGATGATGCTTGAGATGAAAATTACTGACTTTAGGATGTTGGTGAAGGAGCGTGTATGCCTCAATGTATCTAGGAATCAATATTGAGGAATCAGTGTAAAAGAGCAAAGCAAAAGGTGACAAAGATACTTATTGGTCAGTATGGCAAGGAATATGGGCAGGTGTGGGAGTATGCTTGGGAGTGTAGGTTACAAAACCCTTCAAGTAGAGTGTATGTAGAGGTGGTGGAGAGGCCGCTTCCTGATAATGGGACCAAGTTCGATAAGTTCTATGTGTGTTTTGATGCATGCAGTCGAGGATTTTTAGCTGGTTATAGACGAATTATAGGATTGGACAGCTGTTTATTGAAGGGCTTGTGCAATGGAGAATTGTTGATGGTGATTGGAAGAGATGCGAATAACCAAATATTCCCACTAGCTTGGGCAATTGTAAAGATTGAGAACAACGACAATTGGTCCTGGTTCTTGAAAAATCTGATGGCTGACTTAGAGATAACAAACCTGGAAGTCTGGGCATTCATAAGCGACCAACAAAAGGTAATGCTTGTTTTTTGAAAAAATTAGTCAATAGTTTCCTTTGTAATATTAACATGTTATTTGCTTACATTTCTTACTTTGAATTATTGCAAGGATTGGTTCCAGTAGGAGTCGAGTTGTTGCCCTATGTTGAACATCAAATGTGTGCGCAACACATATACGGAAATTGGACAAAGACCTACAAAGGGGATAAGCTGTGTGACATCTTGGATTTCTAGTCTTGTTTTCAATTGAATAAATCGAGCCTTTCATCGACACGCCTATAGTGCTATTCTTAGAGCCGATCACTCGTGAGATAACTAGATTATCTAAAGAAGTCATTAAAATATTTTAATACAATTGACTTGAGAATTCGACCATAAATCGACTACTCGATCATGCTAGTCTACAAGGGTCATTACGACATTGTCAAAATTGATCAGAGATTAGGGATAGGTCAATTTGACTGAAATGTGTGATCAAAGTGTGGGTGATTCCACCTGATTGCAAAATTATCGTCGATCGACACTAGACCGATTTTCTATCGTTTTAGGTACCTTGTGTCTGTAATTGAAACCTTGAGATTTTCATGACCACCAAGAGTTGCCAATGTGTCGAAGTGGTACAGTGTGGCTCGAAGAAAATCGACCATGGGTCAATTGCACTAAAAATTTCTGAAAACTACCTGGTCACCTAGGTCACGCTAAAATCATGCCAGATTGAAATTAACTACAAATTTGAATCCGATTTCAGAAATTGAAAATTCTAGCATGTCATAAGTCATTTTAGGAACATCAACTCAGTCTCTGAAGGTTTTCTGCAAACCGAGACTTTTTGGGAAAAAGTCGACGTAGGGTCGTTTTTATATAGAAAATGTCAAGGACTATTTTTGATCACGCAATTGGGAAGCAAGTATGATCAATTGGTGATGAAAAAAACTAATTTGATCGAGGACTTGATATTGGAATGGTTGAGGGCCAATTGGTGTTGATTCAAGTAAGGTTGAAGTCCAAATTAAGGGAAATTCATTCAAAATTCGTAACACCCCATTGGACCCAACATTTGGACCATCTCAAGCATTTAGAAGGGGTCTTTTAGTATAGGAAAACAACTATGGAAGCCAATTGGTGGTGGGGACCAAAGGACCGGGACAAAGAGATGAGGATGAAGTCAAGGTGGTCCCCTTCCTCTCTCCCCCACCCCACCGTCAACCACACCTCTCTCTCCCCCTTCTTCTTGCTGCCTTCGACCCCTCCATCTTCTTCCTCACGTTTTCAACTCAACCAATCTCAGAGAACAGAACCAACAGCCTAGTCGGACCGTCGCCGTGCACCACCGGAGCCACCGCTCGCCCGTCACACCCCCATGGGTCCTCCGTGCAAGCCACATCCCAGCTGCTTCATTCTTGCCCGTTCGCACGTCCAGCAGTGGCTCGCCGTCCATCAGCCACCGCCGGAGCTCCCTCCACCACCGTGAAGCCCCGCCAAGCTCTGCAGAGCACCGTTGTAGCCCTTTCTTTTCGTTTCCAGCTCAACTGCACCACTAGTCCAACTTTTCTTGGCCTAGATCAAAACCGGAGTTTATGGGTATCATAGCTGCTGCTTGGGCTTGCTTTGGTGCCTTCCAGACCTCACTTGGTAGGCCCGCTTTGGAGTTTCTCGCTCCCCAGCGCGTGCCCTTTGTTATGATTTGAGTGGATCCTTAATCAAGTGAGTTTGCTCACTAAACCATACTTAGTAGGTTAATTGTGCTTAAGGGTTATTTAGATTAGTGACATTCTAGAATGGTTAGATTAGCATTAGAATGGATTAGTGTTAATCTAATTAGTGAGATTAGCACCATTGATGATGGATTAGTAGAATCTAGTGGAATTCCTGCAGTTTAGGTTTCTGGACCCTTGCCGTTTGCCATTTTTGTAGATCGAAATGGGTTACAAATTTGAGGTTGATGTCTTCTTGAGAAATTTTTAGACATCATTAGTCACAACATATATTTTTCTCAAGATTTTTATAGATTTAAAAGGAGGACATATTAGCTCTGTCATTTTTGAACGGAACCTCGGTTTTATTTGAACGGTGAACTTTTAGGATTCTAGGGTTTTTTTTATCAATTATTAGTGTTCGAATTTCAAAATGGTTTCTTCACAAAAATTGTTTTTCACATCTTCTAATTTAACATACTCAAATTTCAGATCAAACGGACATGTTTTGGAGCTCGAACAAAACTGGTTTCGGAAAACAGACTTTCTGAAAAAAGACACAATTTTTGGAGTTGGATTGAGCGATTTATTGGGCCGAATCTAGAAGGATCTGGGTTATGGTGTCTGAAAAAAAAATGTTTGTTTTTGTGTCTTTTACAACATATTCAAATTTGAGAATTTTCTGAACTCGTTTGATTTTGTTTCTTTAAACTTGAAGATGTGCAAGTGGGCCTATTCTGCCCGTTAGGGCCGGTTTTGATTTTGTGATGTTTCCTGATGCTTTGCTTGCTGGAAATTGCACATTTGATGATATAGGGTTGGTTTGTGACATGCCTAGAGATTATGCTTGATGATCGTGTGAAAGTTAAGATTACCCGTTCCCAGCGTGTGTTGGTGGACATTAAAAGTTAAGAGAACCCATCCCTGGCGTGTGTTGGTAGTTATTACTCTTCCCCGGCGTGTGTAGGTGGTTATTACTCTTCCTTGGCATGTGCCGGTAGTTATCACTCTTCCCAGTGTGTGCCGGGTAAAACTTCTCATGTGGGTAGTAATAATTAATTAATTGGAATGCATGTTGAGTTGAATTGATGGACCGATATATGTCGGTAATTCTTGCTTTGATGTGTATCAGTAGTTCTTGCTTATGTGCAGTGATTAATTGTGATTCTTGCTCATGTGAGCAGTGATTGAGTTAGACGTTCCAAATGGTGTGTGAATTTGCTATATACACATGATGGTGACATGAACTGTGCTTACCTACAGGGAGGATCTGAGACAAGGTAAGTCTCTATGATTGTACGATTGTGTGGTTAGGACGCCTTAGGCGTATTACCCTCCTAATTGGGATTTAGAGTGTGAACTTGCTGAGATTGATATCTCACCCTGTTGTAGGCTTCATTTTTCACGACCGTAGGGTGGAAGACCTGGAGCCGAGCTGAGGTGATCTGAAGTATAGGTCAAATAGGACAGTTCTTTTTTAGAGTCAATCATTGGAAGTCATGTGACTGTAGACTTTTGTATTTGACTCGGTGTGTATTTAAAAGCATGTTTTATTGAAAGGTCTGTTGTCCTGCTTTTCAATCTCGAGATGATTATTGTTAGTGGATTTATTATTCGCTTCCGCATGTATAATAAAATGAAAGGGTCGGCGACTCGTCCTGGGAAGTCGCAAAATTTTTTATCGACCACTAAGGGATGGGCACGCACTCGAGGATCGGGGTGTGACATCCCCGTTTAAGTGGTATTAGAGCAGGTTTGTATTTGGAGTGATAAGGTGCGATGGGATATGTGATAGTAGGAGAAGCACTTTTAATTTGCTGGTGCATGTCTGTGATAGCTGATTGATAGAATTGTTTGTTTGTATGGATCACTCAGTTTCTAATTCTGTATGGAATTGGGAACAAGTTTTGTAGAAAGACTACATTATGAGTGATTAGGAGCAGGGGACTCCTAGAAGGCGTACCATCAGATCTGTTGCTCGAGGTGGAACGCAGATGAGAGTTGTTGCCCAAGGAGGTCGTGGTGGTGGTAGAGCACCAGCTTAAGCTAGTGCGAGTGAAGGAGTACCACCGCAGGTCGGTACTAGTGTAACAGCACCGAGTGATCCAAGGTTCGACGGGATCATTCAGGCGCTATTGAACCTTGGGAATTTGTTAGGTCAGCAAATTTAAGACCGAGCTGCCATTGTTGCCTCTGTTCATATTGCTGCTAGTACCATAACTGCTGTTGTTGCCACACCTGCTGAGGTCCAATGTGGAATTGTGATCAGGGAGTAAGCTACCGCATCCACGTCAAGATTCAGTTCAAATAGAGATGGAAATCAGTTTGGGAGGAAGTCGATGACTAAAGGAAAGCACCCCATTCATCCCAATCGAAGGAATAGAATCAGAAAGTCAGCACAGAGTCAAAATGTCGTGTGTCACTTCTGCGAAATGCGACATGGACCAGCCCCATGCCATTTTAGGACGGGTGCTTGTTTTGAGTGTGACCAGCAAGGTCACCTGGCCAGAGATTGTTCGTGCAGGCAGATGGAACCACAGTAGCTGTCACCGCCACCGCCGATAAATCAAGATAGAGAGAACGCGTTGCAGGACATTCAGTGGGATACTTGGATTAGGCCTCTAGTGCAAGGAAGGGTGCAAGCTGTCACTCGATAGGAGTCAGATGACTCATTGAATGTGTGTCAAATCTATGGAAGGAAGCATGCATCAGCCCAGTGTTTGAGTATATCAGGAGCGTGCTTTGAATGTGGCCAGCATGGCCATCAGGCGAGGAACTACCTACATAGGTCTAGGAGAGCGTCAGCACCGTTACTGCAAAGAGGACGCCACTAGGATGGCTAAAGGAGCATGAATTGACCGACCTTGCATCGATTAGGGGAAGAATATTTTTGAGATGTTTTTATTAGAGTAGTGCAACAAGATTTTGAGTGAAGGTTGTAGAACTCTCGTGATTGTAATAAAGTTGTAAAAAGGAGAATCACGAACTATAGTTGTACTTGACTAGTTGCTTATGTATGATCTTAATGTTATGTATAAAAGGATGGCTCAAGGAGCTTTTGTTGTAATGAATTATGGTAGTATTATATTACCATATGATCCGTTAGTAAGTGAAGGTTTCGAATTTATCAGAAGTCAAGGAGGATCCTTGATCCCCTTTTATTTCGTCATTTAAGACAATCGGTTTCTGGATGTAGGTTGCTAAGATTTATTTGGCAACTGTAGTGGATGCGACAATTGAGGAACCAAATGTGGAGAATGTAGCCATGATACAGGAATTTTCTAAGATGTTTCCAAGAGAATTGCCAGGCTTGTGGCCAGGGAGATAGAATTCGTGAATGAATTAGCGCCTTGGACAAAGCCACTCTCTAAAGCTTCTTACTAGACGTCGTTGTCTGAGTTGAAAGAACTGATGGTGCAGATGTGAGAAGTACTGGATAAGGAATTTACTCATACCAGTGCATCACTTTGGAGAGTACTGGTTTTGTTTATGAAAAAGGAAGATGGTTCATTGCATCTGTGCATCGGCTATCATCAACCCGATCAAGTGACGATCGAGAACAAGTGTTCATTGCCCAAGATCGATGAATTGTGAGACCAATTACAAAGAGTGTTGATACTTTCGAGGATCGACTTGAGGAAATGGTATTGTCAGTTGAGAATCAGAAAAGAGGTTCTACAGAAGACATCATTTCGTACTTGATGTGGCCTTTATGAGAGTATTGTAATGCTATTTGGTCTGACAAACGCTTCAACTGCTGTCATGGATTTGATGAACCGAGTATTTGAGAAATACCATGATTAGTTCATGATCATGCTCATCAGTGATATCCTGATGTATTCAAGGAGTTCTGAGGAGCATGAGAGTCATCCAAGGATGGTACTTCAGACCCTAAGGACTCATGGATTAGACATTAAGTTCAGTAAATACGAGCTTTGGTGGACTCGTGTAGAGTTCATAAGTCACGCGATCTTAGGCAAAGAAATCTCCATGGACCCGACCAAGAACGAAATAGTTATCAGTTGGCCGAGACCGACGTCAGTGTTAGAGATCATAAGCTTTTTGGGTTTAACCATATACTATAGAAGATTCGTAGAAGGATTTTCAGTATTAGCGTCACCGTTGACTCAACTCCTGAAGACAAAAGAAAAGTTTGTGTGGACAGACAAGTGTGAGCGTAGTTTCCAAAAGCTTAAGCAGAAGCTAACTACCACACCTGTATTAACTATTCCATCTAGTCCTAGAGGATACGAGATCTATAGTGATGCGTCATTTAGAGGACTGGGTTGCGCGTTGATGCAACATGGTAGAGTTGTTGCATACGCGTCCCATCAGTTGAGACCTCATGAACTGAACTACCCGACGCATGACTTAGAACTCGCATCAATTATTTTTTCTCTGAAGATTGGAAGACATTATTTATGTGGGGAAAAGATTCCAGATGTTCACTAACCATCAAAGTCTCAAGTATTTATTCTCTCAAAATGAGTTGAATAAGAGACAGCATTGTGAATTAGAACTTCTAAAGGGCTAGGATTGTGATATTTTGTATCACCTTGGGAAGGCGAATGAGGTCATTGATGGGTTGAGTCAGGAGTCTTCAGTTGCGTTGATGGTGGTCAAGGAATGGACTTTACTTGTGAAAGCTCGAGATTCGATTTTCAAATTTTAGATGGGCTTCCATCCAAATCTTATAGCCACCCTCAAAATTGAGCTGGATGCTCAGATTTGCATCAAGGAACTTTAGTTGACAGACCCAGACATTTCAAAAAATCCTGCAAGAGGATACCGATAAGAGAAAGGTTGATTTTTCAGAATTCTGAAGACGGAACATTAAAGTTCCGAGGATGATCGTGTGTACCTGACGATGTAGCACTTAGGAGGAGATTTTGTCAGAAGCTCACCGTAGTAGTTACAACATTCATCATGGTAATACAAAGGTGTATCAAAATTTGTGTCAACATTATTGGTGGTCCAGTATGAGGACAGACATCACCAATCATGTTGCTAAGTGTCAGACGTGTTCGCGAGTGAAGGCACATCTTTGTCAGCTGAGAGAACTTTTGCAACCTCTTGGATGAAGCTGACTCACTTCACTACAGTACGAAAAGATCTCGATTTGAATAGGTATACATAAGTGTATGTGTGTCAAATAGTTCGTCTACATGGACTGCCAGTGACGAATCGATATCAGATCTAAACCCGAGGAATCCCAATTTCAGCAAAACAATCATATAGTTCCTTTTGAAGTAGGATAGAGCAAAGTGTACAGAACTTCAGTTTGTTGACAAGAGGTCAGAGAAAGAAAGGTCACAGCCTAGAGTCAGTTCAGCAGTCAACGATTGCAGTTGCTGTGATCAGAGACAGATTCAAGATCGCCATTAGACCAATAGATTACAATTAAACAAGCCTGAGCATTTAATGGACAATTGTTTTGTTGGAAATCTATCCTATGTCTATGTGTGATCAAGGATTGTACTAAATGATGAATTGATAAAGAATTTCTTTATTCTTGGCTGTGTACTCTATAAGTTGGATTACCATCGACTAATGTTGCAAAATTTTATGGCCTTGGTGAATATTTGAAATTAAGTAATTACGAGTGGAGGTTAAGGTGGAAAATTAAGAGCAAGTGTGGACTGATTTCTTAAGGCCCAAAACCGCCCAAAAACTGGCCCACATTTCTCCCCTATTCGGTCGACCAAGGCCGGCCCATTAAGGCCACCTCCTTGCATGAAAGTTGACATGTGGCAAGAGAAATTGTGCAAGTGTTGCCACCCCTTGCTCCACCAGAAATCCCCCATGCAAAACCTCATGATTACTAGTTAATCATGAGAGTAAAAGAATAAAAGAAAAAGAGAAGGGGGCAGATTGATCGAGGGAGTGAAACCGTGAGAGAGAGTGAGGTCGAGAGAGAGAGTGAAACCGAGAGAGAGTTGTGAGGGTGCTTCGGTGAGGGGAAGAATAAGATCGGCCCCGTCGTGCGTGCGCCTGCTGCTGCCGTCGACGCCGCCTAGCTCCGCCGTCGATCGAGCCACGCCCGAAGCCCCCAACTCACTATTTTTGCTTGCTGTGTTTGCGTGAACTTAAGGCAAGTGAGAGTCCATTGATCTACACTTTTCTTGCTGTGGTTGTGTGTGAAGTGTAATGAATATTGGAAATGCTTGAGTTGGGGTGCTGGATGTTGAAATTTCGAAAGTATAGGAGTAGTTCTTCAAGTTAGTAAACTGTTTCATGAAAAAACAGCTTGACCTTTGGAGACTCCGTGAATTTTCTGTAATTATCTAGACGAAATTTGACTTGGTGTCCTTGATGAAAGTTATAGATGACATCTTGAGGAGTAACATACTAAAATTTGAGAAGAAACGGACAAGTATTGATCGGTGAAACGATTTTTCTCTGAAATTGTTAAATCTGGAAATCGTTACCGAGGGTTATGGAGAGTTATGGTGATTATAGATTTTGATCTATCGGGAATCTGACTTCGAGTTCTTCATGAAAATTTTGCCTCTAATTTTTTCTATAACATATTAAAATTTCAGAATTTTCTGAGTTGATTTAAGGTTTATACCAAATTTGTGAATAAAACTGTGCAATGGTGATGTTTGAAATTTCAAGGCTGTGATGCATGGGCCATAGCGACTTGTACGCAGCTCTTTTGACATGATGTTCTGCATGAAACATTTTCTCTAGATCTCGTTTATAACATGTTAAATTTTCATAATTTATTAAGATCGTTTACTAATTTTTCCAGAATTTTAATTAAAGAAGTGCATTATGTTTTATCCGAAAATTGTTTTATTTTTAAGAACAAACAAATTGCTCTATGAGATGTGATATATTCGGTTGTTATTGATACAACATATGTGGTGACATTTAGCATATCATATGACATCAAAAAGTTTATTTAAACCTTTGACATTATTGCATCAAATGCTAATTTGAAAATGAGACATATATGTGAATATACATTGTGATGTTGATGCTACCATCGGACCCTTGAGTCGATGATGCCTTGGGAGTGTTGGGATGCCTGGAGGTGTATGCCGGATGTCCTCGGGAGTTTCGATATGCCCGGAGGTGTGTGCCAGATGCCCAGAGTTGTGTACTGGAAGCCTCATGACGCCAGTTGGGGTGTGGGATGCTCGAAGGTGTGTGTCGGAGGTCTCGCAATGCCAGGTTGGGTGGGAGAGTCATGAAAGATGCAAAGATTGGTCCCTGGAGAAAAATGAGATCCTTTTGAATATCAAAATGGGAAATGAATCATGCGTGTGTGTGCATATGGATGGTGCATGAATTGCCTATGAAATTGAGTTGGTACTATTTGGCATTGAGAATGCGATCATGAAGACGTTGAATGGATCTCATGGAGATATATACATGATTGTATGGATGATATGAATCATGCGCATGTATGTGCATATGGCATGGAACATAAATTGCCTTAATGAATGAATTTCATAGAAATTATAAGCATGATTGCATGGATGATATGTGCATTTCACATGAAATTGTGGTTGTCTTGCGTATTGCATTGTGTAGTTTGATGGATCTTTTGCTGCTGAGTGGTTGTACTCACCCCTTTTGGGGACTAACATTTCAAATTAAGAGATGCCTCTGTTACCGGTCACATGTGGTACTTTCTATGGCTTACTATCCGACATTGAGGTTGAGTGTTTAGAGCATTCCTGTGTTGGTGTTCGTGGATTAGTGTTCATCCATGTTCGAGTTTTAGTTATGTATGACGTCGGTCTACCTGATGGCCTTGTAGTCCAGGAGTTCCTGTCCATCTATGTCTGCCACAACGCGGTTATGATGGGGATGTTGCCGCCGCCACCAGCCGATGCACCGAGCTGGGTGTGATTGTGCGTGTGACTGGTAGCGGATGACTTTTTTGATAGCCGACACTGGATGATGGATCAGTGTACATGACTGATATAGGGACGAGTACTTTTGGGTTATAGCTGAGCTTAGTAAAGTCTTGGCCTTTTGATGTACCAACTCTTGATGTCCGATCAAGCTATGTAAATAAAAGTGTTTCGGCTCTAACGTGTGTGTGTATATATATATATATAAAAGGTGTAGTTTGAGTGCATTGTATTGTATTATTTAGTTTGAGTATGGGTTAGGAAGATGTCAAATATGCTTCCGTTATATGAACTGCACTAGGACCGATTAAGATAACATAAACCCCCAGGACATATGGACCCAAATTAATTCAATGGTATCAGAGTGACATGTTATTAGAACAAGCGAAAGGTAAGCGAACTATGGCGACCCTAACGGATCGGGGGCCATTTCAAGGGTGTCACAGTGGGTGGTATCGGAGCAATGGTTATAAGTGGAGTGATAAGGAACCTCATTTGGAAATTGAGGAATATGATGACAATGCACACCATAGGATACTAATTGGGATAGTTGACTAACTTTGAACAACGGGTGATGGGTATTCACTCGTAGATCCCTAGTAATTTTTTATGAGTTGCTTTTAGGTGCTAGTAACATGTTTATGTTACTTATATAAAGTTGTAGTTGCTTTTAAATGGAGACATTGAGTCATAGATTATTCCTAAGGCAAATGCTTGGAAACTGCAGGAAAATCATGGTACGAGCTGGAAGTTCTCATCCATCGAGGGCTAAAGCCTCTGCTGCAAGGGCTAAACGCCGAATGGAAGACATCCTGCAAGCATTGGCCAATATAGGAAATTTGATGGAAAGACAAGGGCAGTAACAACCCGAGTGGAACGTTGCCCTCAAGGACTGGTGGAACAATTTCTGAAGCTGAAGCCACCTAAGTTCAGTGGAATACGAAGTCCTGAGGAGGCGGAATAATGGATAGATGGAATGGAATGAATTTTCCGGTTGTTGGACTACAATGATGCTAAGAAAATAACTTTGGCAGAGTACCAGTTAGAGGGAAATGCAAAATTTTGGTGGAGAGCTTCAAGAGATATGATCTTTCCACCAAATACTGATATAAATTGGAAAAATTTGTTAGAGCTTTCAATAGAAAGTATTTTTCTGATTGTGTTAGGGATAAGAAGATCATTGAATTTGTTCGGTTGGAACAAAGGGAGCTGACAATAGACTAGTATGAGGCGAAATTTTTTCAATTGTCTAGATATGCTCCCAGGCTTATTGAGGATCAAGAGGAAAAAGCTAAGAGATTTCTGAAAGGGTTGAGGACTAATATCAGGAAACAACTGGTGCCTTTGAATATAGGAGATTATAATGAGATTTATGAAAGGGCATAGTTGATAGAGCAGGAATTGGTGAGGGAGCAATCAGAGTCTAAGAGACAGTTAACCTTTAGTGATATCAGACGAGGTAAGAGACTCTATCCTGGTCAAGGTCAGACCTGGGATTCTAAGAAAAAGAGTAATTTTGGAAATTTTGGAAAAGCCAGCAATGGCCTGAATATAGGGAAAGCACCCTATCAGCATGATGCTTGTCGAAGATGCGATGGGCAACATAGCCCGGGACCTCGCAATGGACGGCTGAAATGCTATGGTTGTGGACAAGTAGGTCACCTCAAGAGAGACTGTCCACAAGAGAGGTCGCAGCTGAGTGTTGGCTCGGTGCGATAGTTACAACAAAGTACTGTTAGACCGAATCTACCAAGGAATCAACAGAGGCCACCAGCACAAGGGGCAGTCGCCCAAGAGGAAGCGGAAGCTTCCAAAAATGTTATCTCAGGTATGATTTTTATAAATGGCAAGAAGGCATATGCATTGTTTGACACAGGTGCTACGCATTCATTTATATCTGAAAGATATAAGCAATTGAGTAAAATAGAAGCTACACCTCTTGAGACGCCTCTTTATGTTTCCACGCCTTTAAAGAATATGGTATTATCTACAATGATGTGTGCAAAATGTGAGATAACTATAGTAGGACGAGATATGGAAATAGATCTAGTCGTGATGGCTATGTATGACTTTGATGTTATCATAGGAATGGACTGGCTCCATAAGTATCGGGCTAAGGTAGATTGCAATGGGAAAGTGATCCAGTTCATGTTACCTGACCGGTCTAGTTTGAATCTTTTGTAGGTCAAACAAACCCCTCTATAGCCATCATCTCAATGGTGGAAGCTCATGAACTACTTGACGAAGGATGTCAAGGATACCTAGCAGTAGTAAGAGATCTTACTAAGAAAGAGGCTAAAATTGATGAGATTCGAATAGTCAGGGAATTTCAGGATGTGTTTCCTGAGGAGTTGCCTGGATTACCATCGGAACAAGAGATTGAGTTTGAAATTGAACTAATGCCTGGAACAGAACCAATATAGAATGGCCTTGGTGGAGCTGAAGGAACTAAAGGTGCAACTACAAGAATTGCTCGATAAGGGATTTATTAGGCCAAGTGCTTCACCTTGGGGTGCACAAGTTCTATTTGTGAAAAAGAAGGACGGGTCGATGTGTTTATGTATTGACTATAGACAGCTGAACCAAGTGACTGTAAAGAATAAGTATCCCTTGCCTAGAATCGATGATTTATTTGATCAGTTGCAAGAAAGTTTTGTCTTTTCTAAAATTGACTTAAGGTCAGGATACCATCAGTTAATGATAAAGAATGAAGACATTCCTAAGACTGCATTTAGGACTCGTTATGGACATTATGAGTTCCTAGTTATGCCTTTTGGATTAACGAATGCACTAGCCGCATTCATGGATTTAATGAATAGGATATTTAAGTCTTATCTGGATTAGTTTGTAATTATCTTCATTGATGATATCCTGATATATTCTAAAGGACTTGAGGAACATGAACGACACCTAAGGATAGCATTGCAAACACTAAGAGATCATAATTTATATGCCAAATTCAGTAAGTGTGAATTCTGGCTAGACCAGATAATATTTTTAGGGCACGTGGTGTCGGGAAATGGAATTGCAATAGACCCTGCAAAAGTTGAGATGGTAGTAAATTGGCTGAGATCAACAACACCGACTGAGATACGGTGTTTCTTAGGGTTGGCTGGCTATTATAGGAGGTTTATCGAAGGATTTTCACACCTAGCAGGCCTTTTAACAAAATTGACTCGGAAAAAATGTGAGGTTTGAATGGAGTGGAGAATGTGAAAGAAGTTTTCAGGAACTTAAAAGGAAGTTAACTACAGGTCCAATTCTAACTATACCATCTTGATCTGATAGATTCACAGTGTATTGTGATGCTTCTCATAAAGGATTGAGATGTGTTTTGATGCAGCATGGCAAGGTCATAGCTTATGCATGGAGGCAGTTGAAACCTCATAAGTTAAATTACCCAACCCACGATTTAGAATTGGCAACTATAGTATTTGCTTTGAAAATATGGAGACATTATCTGTATGGAGAGAAGTTTGAAATCTATACATATCATAAGAGTTTGAAGTATCTATTTTTGCAAAAAGAGTTGAACATGAGATAGAGAAGGTGGATGGAATTACTAAAAGATTATGACTGTGAAATATGATACCATCCAAGGAAGGAAAATAAAGTGGCAGATGCCCTTAGTCAAAAGTCAGCTATAGACATGGCTAGTCTAAGAATAACAGAGTGGAATCTGTTAAAGTCAATTGTGGATTCAGACTTCAAGTTGGAAATAGACCACCTTACTGGTATGCTCACTGCATTAAGGATTAAGCTTGAAATTATTCAGAAAGTGAAGATTCTACAGAAATCTGACTCGGAGATTGTGGAAATACGAAATGCTGTGTCTTTAGGGAAAAGACCAAAGTTTCAAGTCTCTAAGGATGGATTAGTAAGATGCCAAGGACGACTCTGTGTTCCTGACAATGAAGAAGTGAGAAGGGAAGTTCTGTCAGAAGCACATAGAAGTAATTATAATATTCATCTGGGGAGTACAAAAATGTATAGAAATTTATGCTAGAATTTTGGTGGAATGGCATGAAGAAGGATATAGCTAAACATGTTTCCCAGTGTTTAACATGCCAGCAAGTGAAAACGGAACACTGCAAACCCGCAGGACTATTGAGACAATTGGACGTACCATAATGGAAATGGGAGCATGCGACGATGGACTTTGTGCAAGGACTGTCAAGGACATCAAATGGTCACAACTCTATTTGGGTGATAGTAGATGGCTTGACTAAGTTTGCTCATTTCCTAGCGGTTCGCATAGACTACCAAATGGATAGACTTGCTGAGATATATGTAAGCCAAGTGATATGCTTACATGGTATTCCTGTAACGATCACATCTAATCGAGACTCTAGGTTTACTTCAAATTTTTGGCGAAGTCTCCAAAATGCTTTAGGGACAAAGCTTCAATTTAATACTGCTTTTCATCTTCAAATAGATGGACAAACGGAAAGAGTGATCCAAACTCCGGAAGTTATGTGGAGAGCTTGTATTATTGATTTTAGGGGAAGTTGGGATGAAAAGTTGCACTTGATAGAGTTTGCCCATAACAATAGATTTCAAAAAGTATAGGCATGGCTCCGTATGAAGCGTTATATGGAAGAAGGTGCAGGACTCCTGTTTGTTGGAATGAAGTAGGTGAAAGGAAATTGACAGGGCCCGAATTGATTCAACTTACTATTGAGGCTGTTAAAATTATCTGGAAAAGAGTTAAAATAGCCCAGAGTAGGCAGAAAGACTATGCAGATAAGCATAGAAGACCTTTAGAGTTTAATGTGGGGGATCATGTGTTCCTTAAAGTATCCCTTATGAAAGGAATATCTCAATTCGGAATGAAGGGTAAGTTGAGCCCTAGATTTGTTGGACCCTTTGAGATACTCGAAAGAATATGAGACATAGCTTATTGTTTGGCGCTGCCTCGTAAATTGGGAAATTTACATGATGTATTCCATGTATCAATGCTGAGGAAGTATCAGCCGAATCTTGTCACATACTCGATCATGAAGCCATCAAAGTGGATGAGGAAGTGAGATACATTGAGGAGCCTGTGCAAGTATTGGATCAAAAAGAGCAAATTCTTAGGAACAAGAAAATTCCATTGGTTAAGATATTATGCCGACATCATGATGTGGAGGAAGCAACATGGGAAAGTGAAAATGAGATGAGGGAAAGGTACCCTCACTTGTTTAAAGAAACATAGGTAATGTCTAATTTCGAGGACGAAATTCTCTAAGCAGGGGAGAATTGTGGCATCCTAAAATTTCATAGCAATCTCTAGATGCACTACGACCCATGAATAGGTGATGGAAGCGCCATCGGACTATATTATAGCCATTAGACCAATGAATTACAATTAAACAAGCCGAGCATTTAATGGACAATTGTTTTGTTGGAAATCTATCCTATGTCTATGTGTGATCAAGGATTGTACTAAAGGATAAATTGATAAATAATTTCTTTATTCTTGGCCGTGTACTCTATAAGTTGGATTACCATCAATTAATGTTGCAAAATTTTATGGTCATGTGAATATTTGAAATTAAGTAATTATGAGTGGGGGTTAAGGTGGAAAATTAAGAGCAAGTGTGAGCTGATTTCTTAAGGCCCAAAACCGCCCAAAAACCGGCTCACATTTCCCCCCTATTCAGTTGACCAAGGCCGGCCCATTAAGGCCACCTCCTTGCATGAAAGTTGACAAGTGGCAAGAGAAATTGTGCAAGTGTTGCCACCCCTTGCTCCACCGGAAATCCCCCATGCAAAACCTCATGATTACTAATTAATCATGAGAGTAAAAGAATAAAAGAAAAAGAGAAGGGGGCGGATTGATCGAGGGAGTGAAACCGAGAGAGAGAGTGAGGTCGAGAGAGAGACAGTGAAACCGAGAGAGAGTTGTGAGGGTGCTTCGGTGAGGGGAAGAAGAAGATCGGCCCCGCTGTGCATGCGCCTACTGCTGCCGTTGACGCCGCATAGCTCCGCCGTCCATTGAGTCGCACCCGAAGCCCCCAAGTCGCTGTTTTTGCTTACTGTGTTTGCGTGAACTTAAGGCAAGTGAGAGTCCATTGATCTACACTTTGCTTGCTGTGGTTGTATGTGAAGTGTAATGGATGTTGGAAATGCTTGAGTTGGGATGCTGGATGTTGAAATTTCAAAAGTATAGGGTAGTTCTTCAAGTTAGTAAACTGTTTCATGTAAAAACAGCTTGACCTTTGGCGACTCCGTGAATTTTCTGTAATTATTCAGCTGAAATTTGACTTCATTTCCTTGATGAAAGTTGTAGATGACATCCTGAGGAGTAACATACTAAAATTTGAGAAGAAACGGACAAGTATTGATTGGTAAAACGATTTTTCTCTGAAATTTTTAAATCTGGAAACCATTACCGAGGGTTACGGAGAGTTGTGGTGATTATAGCTTTTGATCTATCATGAATCTGACTTCAAGTTCTTCACAAAACTCTTACCTCTAGGTTTTTTTTATACCGAATTTGTGAATAAAACTGTGCAATGGTGATGTTTGAAATTTTAAGGCTGTGATGCATGGACCACAGCGACTTGTACGAAGTTCTTTTGACATGGTGTTCTTCATGAAACATTTCTCTCTAGATCTCGTTTATAAGATGTTAAATTTTCATAATTTATTAAGATCGTTTACTAATGTTTCCAGAATTTTAATTAAAGAAATTCATTCTGTTTTATCCAAAAATTGTTTTATTTTCAAGAACAAATGAATTGCTCTATGAGATATGATATCTAGGGTTGTTATTTATACAGCCTATGTGGTGACATTTAGCATATCATATGACATCAAAAAGTTGATTTAAACCTTTGACATTATTGCATTAAATGCTAATTTGAAAATGAGACATATATGTGAATATACATTGTGATGTTGATGATACCGTTGGATCCTTGAGTCAACGATGCCTCGGGAGTGTTCGGATGCCCGGAAGTATGTGCCAGATGTCCTCGGGAGTTTGGAGATGCCCGGAGGTGTGTGCCGGATGCCTGGAGGTGTGTACCGGAAGTCTCGTGATGCCAGTTGGGGTGCGGGATACCCGGAGGTGTGTGTCGGAGGTCTCGTGATGCCAGGTTGGGTGCGAGAGTCATGAAAGATGCAAGGATTGGTCCTTGGAGAAAAATGAGATCCTTTTGAATATCAAAATGGAAAATGAATCATGCGCGTGTGTGTGCATATGGCATGGTGCATGAATTACCTATGAAATTGAGTTGGTACTATTTGGCATTGAGAATGCAATCATGAAGGCATTGAATGGATCTCATGGAGATATATACATGATTATATGGATGATATGAATCATGCGCATGTATGTGCATATGGCATGGAACATAAATTGCCTTAATGAATGAATCTCATGGAAATATAAGCATGATTGCATGTGGCATCCCAAAAATTCAAGACGACCTCTAAGACATATTAAAGTCCATGATTAGGTAATGAAATTACCTATGGTTTATGCTTTAGCCATTAGTTTTCTCTTAAGACTAAGTGTTATATGCTTGTGTTCATGAGTTCTTAAAATTAGTATTATAGGATAAATTAATAAGAAGAATTTATTCTTGGCTATGCACCTCATAGATTTAATCCCTATAGATTAATTGTTACAAGATTATGGCCATATGAAATTGAAAATTTGGAATCTATAAAAGAAAAAATTAAAAGTGAATTATTAAAAGTAAAATTGGGGTTTAATTAGGCTTGGGTCTTAGAACCAATAGCATGGACCTTTGATGGGCCAAAATGGCCGGCCCATTGAAGCCCAAGGACGAGCTGTCGATGGCCACAAGGGAGAGGCCGGCCCAAATTCTTCCAAGCCCACTCCCAAGCCCATCTTGCATGTCTTCCCAAGTGGCAAAAAGAAGACCCCATGCATTGGCCATTGTGGGTGGCTACTAATCATGACTAATGATGGGGTTTAGGGGAAACAAAAGAGAGGGAGAGTGGCCGATGGAGGGGCTGTCGCCCAAGCCAAGAGAGAGAGAGAGAGAGAGAGAGAGAGAGAGAGTTGCGAGAGAGAGAGAGAAACCGAGAGAGGAGGAAGGAGCCGCTCGCCCGCCCGCCGTCCGTCCATCCGTCGCCGGCCGTGTGCCATGTTTGCTCGATTTTGGAGGCAAGTTAGGATCCATTTTCTGCTCTTGCATGTGTGTCTTGCATGTGTGTTTGGAATGGTGTTGAATCTTGGGTGTTTAGGAGTGAGAAACCGAAGCTAGTGTGTTTTGTTTTTGAAATAGCTTGCTGTTTTCGTGTATACCGCCTGACCCAGAATTTTGTAGAGGCTTGCTTGCGTGTTTCGAGTTGGATTTTGACTTCAATTCCTTCACGAAAGTTACATACAACATCTCAAAGTATAACATACTAAAATTTGAGACAAAACGAATGAGTTTTAAGGGGTGAAACCCTTGCCTACGAAGACACTAGATCTGGAACTGCTTTGTCGACCTCTTGGTGATTTTGTGTGTTACATGCTGCCTTTTACCGAGAATCTCACTTAGACTTCTTCATCAAAGTTGTAGAGAACATCATAAATACTAACATACTCAAATTTGAGGTAAAATTAGCAAGTATAGCCTAGTGAAACAATTTTCTTTTGAAGATGATAAATCTGGAAATACGGTACTGGACACCCGAGAATTCTTAGACCTATATGGTGACTATTCTTTAAGAATCTCACTTATATCCCTTCATGAAAGTTGTATGGGACCTCTTGAGGCAAAACATATCAAAATTTCAGAGGAAACGAAGAAATATAAGCAGGCTAAACCTCGATATTTCGGAGATAGCTAAACTGGACGGTTCGGTACTAGAAACAGGAATTGCGACCAATTATAGTAAATTATCTAGAGCTAATCTGGCCTAGATGTCTTCACAAAAAATCTACCTTATGGTCTTGAATATAACCTGGTCAAATTTCAGAAATTTTGGAGGTCGTTTGGGTATTTTAATCGAAATATTTCAAGAACTGCGCAATCTGACTTTGTCCGAATTTTGCATGTTGTAATGTGTGAGCTATATCTTTTTGTGTGAAGCACTTTTGGGCATGTGTTCTGCATGAAATTGTTACCTTTATGTCTTGTCTATTACATGCTCTGATTGTGTGATTTTTTAGGATCATATGGATATTTAATTTAAATGTTTTCAAAAATTGTGCAAGCTGGAATTTAGTAAATTTCAAAAAGGCATGATATATGGACTATTCTAAGTTGTATGGACCCCATGGATTGTATTGTCATTAGTGGTTGTATCTTGCTGCATGTATGATGATGATGGGAAATGCATATAAGAATTAAAATGATGAAAGTGATTTTGTTTGCCATTACGTGATGTGCCATGTTGATTTTGAGACATAAATTGGTGAACATGAATTATGATAAATGAGGAAACTGTTGGAGGCGGTTGATAATGCCCTGGGAGTGTCAAGATGCCCGGGATGGGGGGTGCCAGATGCTCGGATTGTATTGAAATACATGCCTGGATGTCCTCGGGAGTTTCGAGATGCCCGAAATGTGGGGGTGCTGGATGCCTGGTGAATTGTGCCGGAGGTTTTCTTGCAATGCCAGGTTGGGGTGCGAGTGATAAAGTGTGGGATGCAATTACTGATCCTGGGAAGGAGAGATGTGGTGATCAAATTGAAAGATAAAAGTGGAAATTGAATCATGCATATATGATATGATGATGATCACCCATGGCATGATGATATGTGTGTGATATGATGATGATCACCTATGGCATGACGATATGTGTGATATGATGATGATTACCTATGGCATGACGATATGTGTGATATGATGATGATCACCTATGGCATGACGATATGTGTGACATGATGATGATCACCTATGGCATGATGACATGTGTGTGATATGATGATAATCACCTATGGCATGATGATATGTGTGATATGATAATGATCACCTATGGCATGATGATATGTGTGACATGATGATGATCACCTATGGCATGATGACATGCGTGTGATATGATGATGATCACCTATGGCATGATGATATGTGTGACATGATAGTGATGAGTACATGAGGATGTATACATATGGTATGAGGACATATGCATGGCTGCAAAGTAAGTTATGCTTGGATGTATGAATGGCATGTACTATGTTATGATTGTTATAATTGTATTGTGTGATGCATTGAGTGGTTAATTGGATCTTTTACCTGCTGAGTGGCTGTACTCACCCCTTCGGGGACCAACATTTCAAATTAGAAAGATGCCGCTCCCTACCGTCACGCGGGGCACCTTCTATGGCCTCCCATCGGATGTAGAGGTAGAGTGTATGGAGATCAACTGTGTCATCATCCCTAGACTAACATTTGTGCGAGTGTGAGTGCTGGTTATGTACGATGTAGGCCTAGCTGAGGGCCCTATCATTCAGGAGTTTCTGTCAGTTCATGTCCGCCGAGATGGAGTGTTTAGGGGGATGTTGCCGCCACCACCGCCCGACACACCAGGATGGGTGTGATGGTCTCGTGAGGGGTAGAGAGCTGATGTCTCTTTTTGGGAGTAGCCGCCACTGTTAGATGGAGAATGTCACATGATCACTTAAGGGGTCGGAATATCCTTTTGGGATGTGGCCAAGTGTAGCTAAAAATCTTGGCTTTCTTTTGTTGTATCGACCCGAGAAAATCTATCTTGAAAATATGTAAATAAAAGTGGCTCGGCTTTATCTTTTCCTATGGTACTTAGTGGTGTGCATTGTATCATGATTGTTGGAGGGAGAGATGGCGATATTGAATTATGCTTCCGCTAATACGTTGCGCTGGGACCGTTTTTCAAAAAAAGAAAAAAAAGAGAGAGAAGAAATGTGTGTCTATGAACTATGATGCTCTTACTAAGAGTTGTAATTAGTGTTCATTAGGTATAGCAATAGGTAATTGTGGCGACCTTAGGTGGTTTAGGGGTGCCACAGCCGCCCTTTTTGGTATTAGAGCAATGGTTATAGGTGGAGTATAAGGAGGCTCCTTTGGAAATTGAGGAAGATGATGACAATGCACACCATAGGATATAAAACTGAATAATTGATTAACTCTGAATAACGGGTGATGAGTATTCACTCGTAGATCCCTAGTAGTTTATTTTGAGTTGTCTTTAGGTATCGGTAACATGTATATGTTACTTATGTAGTAGTAGTAGTTCTTTTGAAGGGAGACAGTGAGTCTCAGATTATTCCTGAGGCAATGCTTGGAAATTGCAGGAAAGTCATGGTGCAAGCTGGAAGTGCTCATCCATCGAGGGATGAAGCCTCTGCTGCAAGGGCTGAACCCCGAATGGAAGACATCC
Organism: Eucalyptus caleyi; assembly: GCA_014182885.2. Lineage (NCBI taxonomy): Eukaryota > Viridiplantae > Streptophyta > Magnoliopsida > Myrtales > Myrtaceae > Eucalyptus > Eucalyptus caleyi. The sequence continues at coordinate 16,553,613 of CM024476.2, forward strand.
TGCAGGCATTGGCCAATATTAGAAATCTGATGGAAAGGTAGGAGCAGCAACAATCCGGAGCAGAACGCCGTACTCAAGGACTGGTGGAGCAATTTCTGAAGCTGAAACCACCTAAGTTAAGTGGAATGGGAAGTCTTGAGGAGGCGGAGTATTGGATTGATGGAATGGAACGAATTTTCCGGTTGTTGGACTGTAATGATGCTGAGAAAATAACTTTGGCAGAGTACCAGCTGGAGGGAAATGCAAAGTTTTGGTAGAGAGCTTCGAATGACATAATCTTTCCACCAGGTACTGATGTTAATTGGGAAGAGTTTGTGAGAGCTATTAATAGAAAGCATTTTTCTGACTGTGCTAAGGATAAGAAAATTTCAGAATTTGTTCAACTAGAACAAAAGGAGTTGACAGTAGACCAGTATGAGGCTAGATTTTCTGAACTGTCTAGATATGCTCCTAGGTTAATTGATGATCAAGAAGAGAAAGCTAAGAGGTTCTAAAAGGGTTAAGGACTGATATTAGGAAACAATTGGTGCCTTTGAACATAAGAGATTATAATGAGATCTATGAAAGGGCATAGTTGGTGGAGCAAGAGCTGGTGAGAGAGCGATCGGAGTTTAAGAAATAGCTAAACTTTAATGATGTGAGAAGGGGTAAGAGACCCTACTCTGGTCAAGGTCAGACTTGGAATGTGAAGAAAAAGAGCAATTTTGGAAGTTTTGGGGGAGCAAGAAATAGCCTGAATATAGGGAAAGCACCCTATCAACCTGATGTTTGTCGAAGGTGTAATGGGCGACATGGCCCAGGACCTTGCAATGGACGACTAAAATTTTTTGGTTGTGGACAAGTGGGCCATCTTAGGATAAGTTGCCCATAAGAAAGGTCACAAATGAGTGTTGGCTCGGTGCGACAGGGACAACAGAGTACGGTTACATCAAACCTTTCAAGGAATCCTCAGAGGCCACCAACACAAGGAAGGGTGTATGCGGTCACCCAAGAGGAAGCAGAAGCTTTCAAAATCGTTATCTCAGGTACGATCCTTATAAATGGTAAAAAGGCATATGCATTGTTTGATACGGGTGCTACACATTCGTTTGTGTCTGAAAGATATAGACATTTGAGTAAAATGGAAGTTATGCCTCTTGAGACGCTTCTTTGTGTTTCCACGCCTTTAAAGAATATGGTATTGTCTACACTAGTGTGTAGAAATTGTAAGATATCAATGGGAGGAAAGGACATGGATGATTTTGATGTTATTATAGGAATGGATTGGCTTCGTAAGTATCGGACCAGAATGGATTGTTATAGAAGAGTGATCCAATTCGTCTTACCCGATCAGTCTAGTTGTGAATTTTTAGGAGGTCAGACCCACCTATAGCACTTATTTCTGCAATAGAAGCCTGTGCGTTACTTGACAAGGGATGCCAAGGATACTTGGCCATAGTTAAAGATTATACTAGGGAAGAGCCTAAACTTGAGGAAGTTCAAGTAGTTAATGAATTTCAAGATGTATTTCCTGAGGAGTTGCCCGGATTACCACCAGAGCGGGAAGTTGAGTTTGAAATTGAATTAATGCTTGGAACAAGACCAACATCTAAAGCCCCGTATAGAATGGCCTTAGTCGAGTTAAAGGAATTAAAGGTGCAACTCCAAGAGTTGTTTGACAAAGGATTCATTAGGCTAAGTGCTTCACCTTGGGGTGCACCAGTCTTGTTTGTGAAAAAGAAAGATGGGTTGATGCGCTTGTGCATTGACTATAGGCAGCTGAATTAGGTGACCATTAAAAATAAATATCCTTTGCCTAGAATTGATGACATGTTTGACCAACTCCAAGGAAGTTTGGTCTTCTCTAAGATTGACTTAAGGTCGGGATACCATCAGCTAAGAATTAAGAAAGAGGACATTTCTAAGATTGTGTTTAGGACTCGTTATGGACATTATGAATTTCTAGTTATGCCATTTGGATTGACCAATGCGCCGGTTGCATTTATGGATCTAATGAATAGGGTATTTAAGCCTTATTTAGACCAGTTTGTGATTGTTTTTATTGATGATATTCTAGTATATTCAAGAGGGCCTAAAGAGCATGGACAACATCTAAGGATAGTTTTACAAACCTTGAGAGATCATAAGTTGTATGCCAAATTTAGCAAGTGTGAATTCTGGCTAGACCAAATAATATCCTTAGGGCATGTTGTGTCAGGAGAAGGAATTGCAGTAAACCCGGCAAAAGTTGAAATGGTAATAAATTGGCCGAGACCAATGACACCTACTGAAATACGGAGTTTCTTAGGACTGGCTGGTTATTATAGGAGGTTTATTGAAGGATTTTCACGATTGGCATGTCCTTTAACTAAATTGACCCGAAAGAATGTGAAGTTTGAATGGAATAGGGAATGTGAAAGGAGTTTCCAAGAGCTTAAAAGGAAATTGACCTCGGCTCCAATCCTAACTATACCAACTGGACCTGATGGTTTTACGGTGTATAGTGACGCATCTCACAAAGGACTATGATGTGTTCTGATGCAACATGGCAAGGTCATAGCCTATGCATCTAGACAATTAAAACCCCATGAACTGAACTACCCAACGCATGATTTAGAGCTAGCAGCTATAATGTTTGCTTGAAGATATGGAGACACTATTTATATGGGAAAAAGTTTGAGATTTATACGGATCATAAGAGCTTGAAATATTTGTTCTCACAAAAGGAGTTGAACATGAGACAAAGGAGGTGGATGGAGTTGTTAAAGGATTATGATTGTGAGATACGATACCATCCAGGGAAAGCAAATAAGGTAGCGGATGCTCTTAGTCGTAAGTCAGCTATGTGGAGATGGCAAGTTTAAGAATGGCGGAATGGAGCTTATTAAAGTCTGTAGCAGACTTAGAGTTTAAATTGGAAATGGATTGTCTTACTGGTATGCTTAGTGCATTAAGAATTGAACCCAAGATTATTCAGAAAGTTAAGACATTACAAGGATCTGACCTAGAAATTTTGAAAATGAGAGATGCAGTGTCTTTAGGGAAAAGACTAGAATTTCATGTCTCTGAAGATGGAGTGGTAAGATGCCAAGGACGACTCTGTGTTCCCGACAACGAAGAGATAAAGAAGGAAATTTTGTCAGAGGCACATAGGAGTAATTACAGTGTTCATCCAAGAAGTACAAAGATGTACAGGAATTTACGTCAGCAATTTTGGTGGAATGGTATGAAAGCAGATACGGCTAAGCACGTTTCTCAATGTTTGACATGCCAGCAAGTAAAAGCGGAACATCGCAAACCCGTAGGACTTTTAAGACCGTTAGACATACCGGAATGGAAATGGGAACATATAACAATGGATTTTGTGCAAGGATTGCCAAGGACATCAAGTGGTCATGACTCTATCTGGGTAATAGTAGACCGCTTAACCAAGTCTGCTCATTTCCTAGCAGTTTGCATAGACTACCCAATGGATAAATATGCGAATCTATATGTAGGTCAAGTGGTACGCCTACATGTTGTTCTAGTAACTATTACCTCATATCGGGATTCAAGGTTTACTTCGAACTTTTGGCAAAGTCTTCAAATTGCCTTAGGGACTAAACTCCAATTTAGTACTGCTTTTCACCCTCAGACAGATGGACAAACAAAAAAAGTAATCCAGACATTAGAGGATATGTTGAGGGCTTGTGTAATTGATTTCAAAGGAAATTGGGATGAAAGATTGCATTTGGTGGAATTTGCATATAATAATAGTTTTCATAAAAGTATAGACATGTCTCCCTATGAAGCATTATATGGAAGGAGATGTAGGACTCCTATCTGTTGGAATGAAGTAGGTGAAAAGAAAATGATAGGACCTGAACTGGTATAAGTTACCACTGAAGTTGTTGAAATTATCTGGAAAATACTTAAAACAACTCAGAGTAGACAAAAATACTATGCAAATAGGTGTAGAAGGCCTTTGGAATTTAGTGTGGGAGATCATGTATTCTTGAAAGTATCTCCAATGAAAGGAATATCTCGATTTGGAATAAGAGGTAAGTTAGGCCCTAGATTTATCGGACCTTTTGAGATACTTGAAAGAATAGGAGATGTGGCTTATCGTTTAGCGCTGCCTCCTAAGTTGGGAAATTTGCATGATGTGTTTCATGTATTGATGCTGAGAAAGTACCAACCGGATCCTGGTCACATACTCGATCATGAAGCCATCAAAGTGGATGAGAAAGTGAGGTACATTGAAGAACTTGTGCAGGTACTAGATCGGAAGGAACAAATTCTCAGGACCAAAAGAATCCCATTGGTTAAGGTATTATGGCGACATCATGATATGGAAGAAGCCACATGGGAAAGTGAAGATCAGATGAAGGAAAAGTACCCCTACTTGTTTCAAAAGGACATGAGTAACGTTTAATTTCGAGGACGAAATTCTCTAAGGAGGGGAGAATTGTGGCATCCCAAAAATTCAAGACGGCCTCTAAGACATATTAAAGTCCATGATTAGGTAATGAAATTACCTATGGTTTATGCTTTAGCCATTAGTTTTCTCTTAAGACTAAGTGTTATATGCTTGTGTTCATGAGTTCTTAAAATTAGTATTATAGGATAAATTAATAAGAAGAATTTATTCTTGGCTATGCACCTCATAGATTTAATCCCTATAGATTTTGTTACAAGATTTGGCCATATGAAATTGAAAATTTGGAATGTATAAAAGAAAGAATTAAAAGTCAATTATTAAAAGTAAAATTGGGGTTTAATTAGGCTTGGGTCTTAGGCCCAATAGCATGGACCTTTGATGGGCCAAAATGGCCGGCCCATTGAAGCCCAAGGAGGAGCTGTCGTCGGCCACAAGGGAGAGGCCGGCCCAAATTCTTCCAAGCCCACTCTCAAGCCCATCTTGCATGTCTTCCCAAGTGGCAAAAAGAAGACCCCATGCATTGGCCATTGTGGGTGGCTACTAATCATGACTAATGATGGGGCTTAGGGGAAACAAAAAAGAGGGAGATTGGCCAGTGGAGGGGCTGTCACCCAAGACGAGAGAGAGAGAGAGAGAGGAGAAACCGAGAGAGGAAGAAGGAGCCGCTCGCCCGCTCACCGTCCGTCCGTCCGTCGCCGACCGTGTGCCTCGTTTGCTCGATTTTGGAGGCAAGTTAGGATCCATTTTCTGCTCTTGCATGTGTGTCTTGCATGTGTGTTTGGAATGGTGTTGAATCTTGGGTGTTTAGGAGTGAGAAACCGAAGCTAGTGTGTTTTGTTTTTGAAATAGCTTGCTGTTTTCGTGTATACCGCCCAACCCAGAATTTTGTAGAGGCTTGTATGCGTGTTTTGAGTTGGATTTTGACTTCGATTACTTCATGAAAGTTATAGAAAACATCTCAAAGTATAACATACTAAAATTTGAGACAAAAAGAATGAGTTTTATGGGCTGAAATCCTTCTCCTACGAAGACACTAGATCTGGAACTGCTTTGTCGACCTCTTAGTGATTTTGTGTGTTGCATGCTGCTTTTTACCGAGAATCTCACTTCAAATTCTTCATGAAAGTTGTATAGAACATCCTAAAGACTAACATACTCAATTTTGAGATAAAATGAGCAAGTGTAGCCTAGTGAAACGATTTTCTTTTGAAGACGGTAAATCTGGAAATACGGTACTGGACACCCGAGAATTCTTAGACCTATATGGTGACTATTATTTGAGAATATCACTTCGATCACTTAATGAAAGTTGTAGGGGACTTCTTGGTTCAAAACATATCAAAATTTCAGAGGAAACGAAGAAATATAGGTAGGTGAAACCTCGATATATCGGAGATAGTTAAACTGGACTGTTCGGTATTAGAAACAGGAATTTCGACCGATTATAGTAAATTATCTAGAGCGAATATGGCCTATATGTCTTCATGAAAAATCTACCTTAGGGTCTTGAATATAACCTGGTAAAATTTCAGAATTTTTTGAGGTGATTCGGGTATTTTAATCGAAATATTTCAAGAACTGCACAATCTGACTTTGTCCGAATTTTGCATGTTGTAATGTGTGAGCTATATCTTTTTGTGTGAAGCGCTTTTGGGCATGTGTTCTGCATGAAATTGTTACCTTTATGTCTTGTCTATTACATGCTCTGATTGTGTGATTTTTTAGGATCATATGGATATTTAATTTAAATGTTTTCGAAAATTGTGCAAGCTGGAATTTAGTAAATTTCAAAAAAGCATGATATATGGACTATTCTAAGTTGTATGGACCCCATGGATTGTATTGTCATTAGTGGTTGTATCTTGCTACATGTATGATGATGATAGGAAATGCATATAAGAATTAAAATGATGAAAGTGATTTTGTTTGCCATTACATCATGTGCCATGCTGATTTTGAGACAAATTGGTGAACATGAATTATGATAAATGAGAAAACTGTTGGAGGCGGTTGATAATGCCCTAAGAGTGTCAGGATGCCCGGGATGGGGGCTGCCGGATGCCCGGATTATATTGAGATACATGCCCGGATGTCCTCGGGAGTTTCGAGATGCCTGGAATGGTTGGGTGTCGGAAGCCTCGGAGGTTTGTGCCCGAGGGGATGCCTCGTGATGCCAGTCGGGATGCGAGATGCCCAGAATGTGGGGGTGTCGGGTGCTTGGTGGTGTGTGTCGGAGGTTTTCTCGCGATGCCAGGTTGGGGTGCGAGTGATTAAGTGTGGGATGCAATTACTGATCCCAGGAAAGAGAGATGTGGTGATGAAATTGAAAGATGAAAGTGAAATTGATAAAATGATGATCACCCATGGCAAATGTGAATCATGGCATATATGATATGATGATGATCACCTATGGCATGATGATACATGTGTGTGACATGATGATGATCACCTATGGCATGATGATATGTGTATGATATGATGATGATCACCTATGGCATTATGATATGTGTGACATGATGATGATCACCTTTGGCATGATGATATGTGTATGATATGATGATGATCACCTATGGCATGATGACATGCGTGTGATATGATAATGATCACCTATGGCATGATGATATGTGTGATATGATGATGATCACCTATGGCATGATGATATGTGTGACATGATGATGATCACCTATGGCATGATGACATGCGTGTGATATGATGATGATCACCTATGGCATGATGACATGCGTGTGATATGATGATGATCACCTATGGCATGATGAGTACATGAGGATGTATGTACATATGGTATGATGACATATGCATGGCTGCAAGGTAAGTTATGCTTGGATGCATGAATGGCATGTACTATGTTATGATTGTTATGATTGTATTGTGTGATGCATTGAGTGGTTATTGGATCTTTTACCTGCTGAGTGGTTGTACTCACCCCTTCGGGGACCAACATTTCAGATTAGAAAGATGCCGCTCCCTATCATCACGCGGGGCACCTTCTATGGCCTCCCATCGGATGTAGAGGTAGAGTGTACGGAGATCGACTGCATCACCGTCCCTGGATTGACATTTGTGCGAGTGCGAGTGCTGGTTATGTACGATGTGGGCCTAGCTAAGGGCCCTGTCATTCAGGAGTTTCTGTCAGTTCATGTCCACCGAGATGGAGTGTTTAGGGGGATGTTGCCGCCACCACCGCCCGACGCACCAAGATGGGTGTGATGGCCGCATAAGGGGTAGAGAGCTGATGTCTCTTTTTGGGAGTAGCCGCCATTGTTAGATGGAGAATGTCACATGATCACTTTAGGGGTCAGAATATCCTTTTGGGATGTGGCCAAGTGTAGCTAAAAATCTTGGCTTTCTTTTGTTGTATCGACCCGAGAAAATCCATCTTCAAAATATGCAAATAGAAGTGGCTCGGCTTTATCTTTTCCTATGGTACTTAGTGGTGTGCATTGTATCATGATCATTGGAGGGAGAGATGGCGATATTGAATTATGCTTCCGCTAGTATGTTGCGCTAGGACCGTTTTTCAAAAAAAAAAAAAAAAGAGAGAGAGAGAAGAAATGTGTGTCTATGAACTACGATGCTCTTACTAAGACATGTAATTAGTGTTCATTAGGTGTAGCGATAGGTAACTGTGGTGACCTTAGGTGGTTTAGGGGTGCCACATTGCATGGATGATATGTGCATTTCACATGAAATTGTGGTTGTCTTGCATGTTGCATTGTGTAGTTTGATGGATCTTTTACTGCTAAGTGGTTGTACTCACCCCTTTTGGGGACTAACATTTCGGATTAAGAGATGCCTCTGTTACCAGTCACGCGTGGTACTTTCTATGGCTTACCATCCGACGTTGAGGTTGAGTGTTCGAAGCATTCCTGTGTTGGTGTTCGTGGATTGGTGTTCATCCGTGTTTGAGTTTTAGGTATGTATGATGTGGGTCTACCTGTTGGCCCTGTAGTCCAGGACTTCCTATCCATCCATGTCCGCCACAACCGGGTTATGATGGGGATGCTGCCACCGCCACCAGCCGATGCACCGAGCTGGGAGTGATTGTGCATGTAACTGGTAGCGGATGACACTTTTTGGATAGCCGACACTGCATGATGGATCGGTGTACATGACTGATGTGGAGACGGGTACTTTTGGGTTATAGCCGAGCTTAGGAAAGTCTTGGCCTTTTGATGTACCAACTCTTGATGTCCGATCAAGCTATGTAAATAAAAGTGTTTCGGCTCTAACGTATATATATATATATATATAAGGTGTAGTTGGTTTGCATTGCATTGTATTATTTGGTTTGAGTATGGGTTAGGGAGATGTTGAATATGCTTCCGTTATATGAACTGCGCTAGGACCGATTAAGATAACATAAACCCCTAGGACATATGGACCCACATTAATTTAATGGTATCAGAGTGACATGTTATTAGGACAAGCGAAAGGTAAGCAAACTGTGGCGACCCTAACGGATCAAGGGCCATTTCGAGCGTGCCACAGAAGGTGTCACCAATGAGGGATACGTAGGTCCCTTAGAAATTTGAGAGAGGGAATCGGGATCTTAGCATATCGTCTTGTATTGCTGCCAAAGTAGTGGCGAGAGCATGACGTCTTTCACGTGTTGAGGTTGAGGACGTGTGAGCCTAACCTGATCCATGTGCTAAATCTTGAAGAATTGGACATGGACGATAGAGTGTCATACGTGGAAAGCCCGGTTTAGAAGGATCAGATTTTATGTATCAAGGAGGTCCCCTTGGTCAAAGTAGTCTGACAACACCACGGGACTGAAGAAGCAACACAGGAAATTGAAACCCGATGAGACAACGATACCCCCACCTTTCATCAAGATTGGTAAAGGTTTGAATTTCGAGAACGAAATTTTTATAAGAGGGGAAGAGTTGTGACATCCTGGATTTTCAGTCTTGTTTTCAATTGAATAAATCGGGCCTCTCATCGACCTGCTAGTGCTATTGTGGCACCCCTCGAATGGCCCCCGATCCGTTAAGGTCACCACAGTTCACTTACCTTTCTCTTGCCCTATCGATAAGTCACTCTGATACCATTGAATTGTAGCGGGTCCATACAACCTGGGGGTTTGTATTACCTTAATCGGTCTCAGCGCAGTTCATATAATGGAAGCATACTCATCGTCTCCCTAACTCGTACTCAAACCAAATAATACAATGCAATACACACCAACTATAACCTTTCATATAGATATATATACTTTCGAGCCGAATCACTTTTATTTACATAACTAAGATGGATTTCACGAGTTGGTACAACAAAAGGGCCAAGACTATAACTAAGCTCGGCTATACTCAAAAGGTACCCGACTATACATTAGACATGTACATCAATCCATCGGCTAGTGTCGGCCATCCCAAAAAGTGTTGTCCTCCACCAGTCACAGGCTCCTATCACACCTAGCATCGGTGCATCGGCCGGCGGCGGCGGTAGCATCCCCATCATCCTCCCATCTCGATGAACATGGACAGATAGAAACTCTTGTACTACGGGGCCATCAAGTAGGCCCACATCATACATAACCAAAACACGGACATACATAAACACCAATCCATCAACACCAACGTAGGGGTGCTCTGAGCACTCGACCTCTACATCAGACGGCATGCCATAAGATGTACCACGCGTGACAGGTGCTAGAGGCATCGCTTAATTTGAACTGTTGGTCCCCAGAGGAGTGAGTACAACCACTCAGCAGTAAAGATCCATCAAACTACACAATGCAACATGCAAAACAACCACAATTTCATGTGAAATGCACATATCATTTATGCTGTCATACCTTACTAATCATATTTCCCATGCCAAGTAGTACCAATTCAAGTTCATGGACAATTATATCTCATGCCATATGCACATACCCAAACGCATGATTCATGTTATCCACACAATCATGTATATATCCTCATGAGATCCATTCAATGCCATCATGATCGCATTGTCAATGCCAAATAGTATCAACTCAATTTCACAGGCAATTATACCACATGCCATATGCACACACACATGTGTATGATTCAATTCCCATTTTGATATTCAAAAGGATCTCATCATTCTCCTAGGGACCAGTGTTTGCATCCCTCATATATCGCTCGCACCCAACCTGGCGTCACGAGGAACCTCCGGCATACACCTTTGGGCATCCGGTACACACACTCCAGGCATCTTGCATCCCACCTGGCATCACGAGGAATCGCCAGGGCTCACCATGAAAATGGTTACCCTTGCCTTCAGGAATCACGTACTAACATACCACTAGGCATCCCTTGGAATTACGTACCGATATACCACGGGGCATCTCGAAACTCCCGAGGACCCTCTAGCACACACCTCTCGGCATCCGGCACACACACTCCGGGCATCCCGACACTTCCGGGCCATCGTCGGCTCACACCTCCGACGGTATTATCATCATCACAAAGCATATTCCCATATATATCTCATTTTCAAATCAGCATTTGATGCAATAATATCCAAGGTCTAAACCAGCCATTTTGATGCTATATGACAAGCTAAATGTCACCACACATGCAGCATAATTAACCACTCAAGACATCATATTTCATAGAGCAATCCATTTATTCTTGAAAATACAGCACATTTCGGATAAAACATAATGCACTTTTTAGTTAAAATTCCGGAAAAATTAGTAAATGATCTTAATAAATTTTAAAAATTTAACATGACGTAAAAAAATCCAGAGAAAGATATTTCATGAAGAATACCATGTCGAAAGAGCTTCATACTAGTCGCTATAGTCCATACATTACAGCCTTTAAAATTTCATAATCGCCTTTGCACTGTTTCATTCACAAATTCGGTATAAACCCTAAATCAACTCACAAAATTCTGAAATTTTGATATGTCATAGCCAAGACCTAGAGGTAGAAGTTTCGTGCATAATTTGAAGTCAAATTCGTGATAGATTAAAATCTATAATCACCATAACCGTCCCTAACCCTCGGCAAAATTTCCAGATCTAACCATTTTGGATAAAAATCGTTTCACCGACTTACACACGTTCGTTTCTTCTAAAATTTTAGTATGTTACTCCTTAAAGTGTCATCTAAAAATTCCATCAAGGACACAAGGTCAAATTTTAACTGGATAATTTTATAAAAATTCACAGAATCGTACTAGGTCAGCATAACTGTTTCCAGATCTAATTTCATCAAAGAAAAATGGTTTCACCACCCTAAACTTGATCATTTCCCTTTAAATTTTGATATGTTACTCTCCAAGAAGTCCTATAAAACTTTCATCAAAAATTCAAAGTGAGATTCCAACTAGAACATTACATGCAGCTCACGAAATCACCAAAGGTCGGACCGTTCCTACATGCAACAACTCACTTGGAAAACCACCATTCACTCGAGTTTCCAGCATTCAACATCACAACTCAACCATTTCCAGCATTCAACATCACAAACACAACAAGCAAAGTGTAGGCTAACAGACTCTACTTGCCTCTAGTCCAAAGAAAACCGCAACAAGCACGACGGTGGGACAAGGCGGGCTTGACGGCGGCAAGTAGGTGGACGCACAGCGGCTACCGATCTCCTTCTTCTCTTCTTCTTTCCCACACTCACTCAGTTTCTCTCTCTCTCTCTCGTGACAACTCTCTCTCTCTCTCTCTCTCTCTCTCTCTCTCTCTCGGCTTTCTCTCCCCCGTGCGACAACCCCCCTCGCTCACTCCGCCCCTCCTCTTTTCTTTCCCCTTCATCATTGGCAATCATTTGATTTGCATGGCATTAGACACTTGGCTAATCTCTCTTGCCACTTGTTAATTTTGCCATGCAGGTTGATGGGCCAAAAGGGCCGGGCCTCTCCCTCCTTCGGTCGACTACTTCATGGGCTCCTTGGGCCGGGCTTGGTCGGTCGAATGGTGGGTAATTGTGGGCTGTCTTGGGCTGATTTGGTCCTTAATTACCCAGCCCACAATTATTCCAAATAATCCACCTTAAATCCCACTTATATAAATACCTAATTACACTTATTCACTTGGCCATAAAACTTTGTAACATCACCGAAAATCCATCTTATAAAGTACATGGCCAAGAACAAAATTTCCTTATCAATTTATCCTCTAATACAAATTCTTAATCACACATGGACGTAGGATATATTTCCAACCAAATAATTGTCCATTAAATGCTCGGCCTTGATTAAATTATAATCTATTAGCCAATGACCATAACATAGTCTGATGGCGCTTCCATCACCTATTCATGGCTCATGGTATATTCACGAGTTGCTATGAAATTTTAGGATGCCACAATTCTCCCCTCCTTAGATAATTTCGTCCTCGAAATTAGACATTGCCTATGTCTCTTTAAACAAGTGAGGGTACTTTTCCCTCATCTCATTTTCACTTTCCATTTGGCTTCCTCCACATCATGATGTCGTCATAATATCTTAACCAATGGAATTTTCTTGGTCCTAATGATTTGTTCCTTCCGATCCAATACTTGCACAGGCTCTTCGATGTACCTTACCTTCTCATCCACTTTGATGGCTTCACGATCGAGTATGTGATCAGGATTCGGCTGATACTTTCTTAGCATCAATACATGGAACACATCATGTAAAGTTCCTAATTTAGGAGGCAGCACCAAACGATAAGCTACATCTCTTATTCTTTCAAGTATCTCAAAAGGTCCAACAAATCTAGGGCTTAACTTACCCTTCATTCCAAATCGAGATATTCCTTTCATAAGGGATACTTTAAGGAATACATGATCTCCCACATTAAACTCTAAAGGTCTCCTATGCTTATCTGCGTAGTCTTTCTGCCTACTCTGGATTGTTCTAAGTCTTTTCCTTATTATCTCCACAGCCTCAGTGGTAATTTGTACTAATTCAGGTCCTTTCAAACTCCTTTCACCTACTTCATTCCAACAAACAGGAGTCCTACACCTTCCTCCATATAATGCTTCAAACGGAGCCATGCCTATACTTTTCCGTTTGTCCATCTATCTGGGGATGAAAAGTAGTACTAAATTGAAGCTTTGTCCCTAAAGCATTTTGGAGACTTCGCCAAAAATTTGAAGTAAACCTAGAGTCTCGATCCGATGTGATCGTTACAAGAATACCATGTAAGCGTATCACTTGGCTCACATATATCTCTAGCAAGTTTATTTATCAAGTAGTCTACGCGGACTGCTAGGAAATGAGCAGACTTAGTCAAACGATCCACTATTACCCAAATAGAGTCGCGACCACTTGATGTCCTTGGCAGTCCTTGCACAAAGTCCATCGTCACATGCTCCCATTTCCATTCTGGCACATCCAATGGTCTCAATAGTCCTGCGGGTTTACGGTGTTCCGCTTTCACTTACTGGCATGTTAAACATTGGGAAACATGTTTGGCTATATCCTTCTTCATGCCATTCCACCAAAATTGCTAGCGTAAATTTCTATACATTTTTGTACTCCCTAGATGAATACTATAATTACTTTTGTGTGCTTCTGATAGGATCTCCCTTCTTACTTCTTCATTATTAGGAACACAGAGCCGTCCTTGTCATCTTACTACTCCATCCTCGTAGACTTGAAACTCTGGTCTTTTCCCTAAAGACACAGCGACTCGTATCTTCACAATCTCCAGGTCAGACCTTTGTAAAATCTTAACTTTTTGAAAAACTTCGGGCTCAATCCTCAATGCAGCGAGCATACTAGTAAGGTAGTCTATCTCCAATTTGAAGTCTGAATCCACAATCGACTTTGACATATTCCACTCTGTTATTCTTAGACTAGCCATGTCCATAGCCGATTTTCGACTAAGGGCATCTGCCACCGTATTTGCCTTTCCTGGATGGTATCGTATTTCACAGTCATAATCTTTTAATAATTCCAACTACCTTCTCTATCTCATGTTCAACTCTTTCTGCGAAAACAAATACTTCAAACTCTTATGATTTGTATAGATTTCAAACTTCTCTCCATACAGATAGTGCTTCCATATTTTCAAAGCAAACACTATAGCTACCAATTCTAAATCATGTGTTGGGTAGTTCAGTTCATGAGGTTTCAATTATCTGGATGCATAGGCTATGACCTTGCCATGTTGCATCAAAACACATCCCAGTCCTTTATGAGAAGCATCACTATACACTGTGAATCCTTCAGGTCCAGATGGTATAGTTAGAATTGGAGCTGTAGTCAACTTTCTTTTAAGTTCCTGAAAACTCCTTCAACTCTACTAAGGCCATTCTATACGAGGCTTTCGATATTAATCCTGTTCCAGGCATTAGTTCAATTTCAAACTCAATCTCTCGTTTCGGTGGTAATCTAGGTAACTCCTCAAGAAACACATCCTAAAATTCCCTAACTATTTGGATCTCACCGATTTCAGCCTCTTTCTTAGTAAGATCTCTTACCACTGCTAGGTATCCCTAACATCCTTCGTCAAGTAGTTCACGAGCTTCTACCATTGAGATAATGGCTACAGAGGGGTTTGTCTGACCTCCAAAAGATTCAAAACTAGACCGGTCAGGTAACGTGAATTGGATCACTTTCCTATGACAATCCACCTTAGCCCGATACTTATGGAGCCAGTCCATTCCTATGATAACATCAAATTCATATATAGCCATCTCAACTAGGTTTATTTCCATATCCCGTCCTTCTATAGTTACCTTACATTTTGCACACATCATTGTAGATAACACCATATTCTTTAAAGGCGTGGAAACACAAAGAGGCGTCTCAAGAGGCGTAGTTTCTATTTCACTCAATTGCCTATATCTTTCAGATATAAATGAATGTGTAGCACCCGTATCAAACAATGCATATGCCTTCTTGCCATTTATGAAAATCGTACCTATTATAACATTTTTGGAAGCTTCCGCTTCCTCTTGGGTGACCACATACACCCTTCCTTGTGCTGGTGGCCTCTGTGGATTCCTTGGTAGATTTGGTCTAACAGCACCTTGCTATACCTGTTGCACCGAGCCGACACTTAGCTACGACCTCTCTTGTGGACAGTCTTTCTTGAGGTGACCTATCTGTCCACAACCATAGCATTTCGGCCAACCATTGCAAAATCCTAGGCCCTGTCGCCCATCACACATTCGGCAAACATCATGCTGATAGGGTGCTTTCCCTATATTCAGGCCATCCCTAGCTCTTCCAAAATTTCCAAAATTACTCTTTTTCTTAGAATCCTAGGTCTGACCTTGACTAGGATAGGATCTCCTACTCCTTCTGATATCACTAAAGGTCAACTGCCTCTTAGATTCTGATTGCTCCCTCACCAATTCTTGTTCCACCAACTGTGCCCTTTCATAAATCTCATTATAATCCCTTATATTCAAAGGCACCAGTTGTTTCCTGATATTAGTCCTTAACCCTTTTAGGAATCTCTTAGTTTTTTCCTCTCGATCCTCAATCAATTTAGGAGCATACCTAGACAAATTCAGTGAACTTCTTATCCTTAACACAATCAGAGAAATGCTTTCTATTGAAAGCTCTAACAAATTCATCCCAGTTTATATTAGTACCTGGTGGAAAGATCGTATCTCTTGAAGCTCTCCACCAAAACTTTGCATTTCCCTCTAGCTGGTACTCTGCCAAAACTATCTTCTAAGCATCACTGCAGTCCAACAACCGGAAAATCTAATCTATCCCATCAACCCAATGTTCCGCCTCTTCAGGACTTCCCATTCCACTAAACTTAGGTGGCTTCAGTGTAGCACCCCTCGCCACAGCCCCCGATCCGCTAGGGTCGCCACAGCTCGCTCACCTATCACTTGTCCTAATAACAACTCGCTCACCTGTCTCCAAAGGGGTGAGTACAACCACTCAGCAATAAAGATCCAGCAAACTACACAATGCAACAAGCAAGACAATCAAGATATCATGAGTAAAGCACATATCATCCATGCTACCAAGCATACATCACCATGCGGCCGTGCATATATCACCATGTAGTCATCCATATCTCACCATGCCATCGTGTATATATCACCATGATTCATATAATCTATGCTATCATGTATACATCCCCATGAGATTCATTCAAGTCTTCATGATCGCATTCTCAATATCAAATAGCATCAATTTACTTTCATAAGCAGATTATGCATCATGCCATATGCAAACACCCATGCACATGATTCAATTTCAATATTTATCTTTCACAAGGATCTCATTATTTTTCTTCCAGGGACCAATGTTTGCATCCCACAATTTATCGCTCGCACCCAACCTGACATCGCGAGGAACCTCCGGCACAAACCTCCAGGCATCTCGCACCCCAACTAGCATCACGAGGAATCCCCACAGCACAAACCTCCAGGGCTTCCGAAATTACGTACTGTCATACCACCAGGCATTCCCCCCAGAATTACGTACTGTATTCCACCAGGCATCTTGAAACTCTCGAGGACCCTCCGGGCATGTATCGTAATACAACCGGGCATCCGGCACAAACCTCCGGGCATCCCAACACTCCCAGGGCATCGTCGGCTCACACCTCCGACGGTATCATTATTATCACAATATATAATCACATATTTCTCATTTTCAACATGGCATTTCATGCAACAATATCAAAGGTCTAAACCAGCTTTTCAATGTCATATGATGTGCCAAACGCCACCATGTATGCAGTACACATAGCACCTACGATATCACATTTCATAAAGAAATTCATTGATTTTTGAAAATAGAACCAATTTTCGGGTAAAACAGTATGCACCTCTTTAGTAAAAATTCTTGGAAAATTGGTAAAGAGATCTCAATAAATTCTGAAAATTTAGCATGATGTAAACAAGATCCAGAGAAAGATATTTCGTGAAGAACACCACGTCAAGAAAGTTTCACATCAATCACATTGGTCCATACATCACAACAAAAGAATTTCCAACGCCACTTTTGCACAGTTTCGGAAATAATTTCGATTAGACCCTTAAATGAACTCCGAAAATTCTTAGATTTTAATATGTTATAGATGAGATCCAGAGGTAAAAGTGACATTAAGAAATAGAATTCCAATTCCTTTTTTATTAAAAGTTATAATTTTTATAACTCCCCCTAACTCTCGGTTCACTGTCCAGATTCATCCTTTTCAAAGAAATTCGTTTTCCCCAACCAATACTTGTCCGTTTATTCTCAAATTTCAGTATGTTATTCCTCAATATGTCTGCTACAACTCTTATCAAGGACACGAGATCAAATTCGGACTAGATACTTGTACAAAATTCACAAAATCACAATAGATCAACATAACAGTTTTCAGATTTACTTTCTTCAAAGAAAAACGGTTTCACCTACCTATACTTGTTCATTTTCTCTAAAATATTGATATGTTACTCTCCAAGAAGTCTTTTACAACTTTCATCAAGAAGTCGAAGTGAGATTCCAACTAGAACTTTGCTTTCAGCTCACGAAATCACCAAAGGTAGGACTGTTTCTACATGCAACAACTCACTTGGAACACTACTACCACCACTCATTTGAGTTTCCAGCATTCAACATCACAACTCAAGCATTTTCAGCATTCAACATCACAATGACAGTAAGCAAAGGGTCGATCAATGGACTCTACTTGCCTCTAATCCAAGCAAAAACACAGCAAGCACACGGTGAGGCAAGGCGGCTCGACGGCGGGACTCGGCGCATGCACGACAGCGACAGACCTCCTTCTTCCATTCTCTCTTCCTCTCTTTCTCTCGCGCGACATCTCTCTCTCTCTCTCTCTCTCTCTCTCTCTCTCTCTCGATTGATAACCCCCTTCATCTATCCGCCCCTCCTCTTTTCTTTCCCCTTCATCATTAACAATCATTTGATTTTGCATGGCATCTTACACTTGGCTACAATGGACTAACACTTGGCAAGCTTCTCTTGCCACTTGGGGATTTGCATGCAGGTTGATGGGCCATCCTTGGGCTAGGCCTCTCCCCCTTTGGTAGACGGCAACCACCTTCCTTTGGCCTTCGCAGGCTAGGCCCTAATGGCCGAATGGTGGGGCTGGTCTTGGGCCTAAAAATTCAACCCACTCTTCTCTAATTTTTCTCATTTAATCATCACCTAATTACCCATTCATATAAATACCTAATTGAAATTTCTAGGGCCATAAAACTTGCAACATAAACCAATAAATTCCAACTTATAAAACACATGGCCAAGAATAGAATTTTCTTTCCTATCAAATAATTATCCATTGAAAAGCTTGGCCTTAATCTTATTGCAAATCATGGATCAAAGCACATCTAAGGATTGACATGAAATTCAAGGATGCCACAATTCTCCCCTCCTTAGAGAATTTCGTCCTCGAAATTAGATATTTCCTATGTCTCTTGAAACAAGTGAGGGTACCTTTCCCTCATCTCATTTTCACTCTCCAATTTGGCTTCCTCCACATCATGATGTCGCCATAATATCTTAACCAGTAGAATTTTCTTGGTCCTAAGAATTTGCTCCTTTCGATCCAGTACTTGCACAAGCTCTTCAATGTACCTTACTTTCTCATCTACTTTGATGGCTTCATGATCGAGTATGTGATCAAGATCCGGCTAATACTTTCTCAGCATCCATACATGGAACACATCATGCACATTTCCTAATTTAGGAGGCAATGCCAAATGATAAGCTACATCTCCTATTCTTTCAAGTATCTCAAAAGGTCCAACAAATTTAGGGCTTAGCTTACCCTTCATTCCAAATCAAGATATTCCTTTCATAGGGAACACTTTAAGGAATACATGATCTCCTATATTAAACTCTAAAGGTCTCCTATGCTTATCTGAGTAGTCTTTATGTCTACTCTGAGTTGTTCTAAGTCTTTTCCTTATTATCTCCACAACCTTAGTAGTAATTTGTACTAATTCAAGCCCTATCAATTTCCTTTCACCTACTTCATTCCAACAAACAGGAGTCCTGCACCTTCTTCCATATAATGCTTCAAACGAAGCCATGCCTATACTTTTCTGAAAACTATTGTTATAAGCGAACTCTATCAAGTGCAACTTTTCATCCCAACTTCCCTTAAAATCAATAATACAAGCTCTCAGCATATGTTCCAAGGTTTTGATCACTCCATCTGACTGAGGATGAAAAGCAGTACTAAACTGAAGCTTCGTCCCTAAAGCATCTTTGAGACTTCTCCAAAAATTTGAAGTAAACCTAGAGTGTCGATCCGATGTAATCATTACAGGAATACCATGTAAGCGTATCACTTGGCTTACATATATTTCAGCAAGTTTATTCATCAAGTAGTCTACGCAGACAGCTAGGAAATGAGCAAATTTAGTCAAACGGTCTACTATTACCCAAATAGAGTCGTGACCACTTGATGTCCTTGGCAATCCTTGCACAAAGTCCATCGTCACATGCTCCCATTTCCACTCTGGTACGTCCAATGGTCTCAATAGTCCTGCGGGTTTGCGGTGTTCCGCTTTCACTTGCTGGCATGTTAAACATTGAGAAACATGTTTAGCTATATCCTTCTTCATGCCATTCCGCCACAATTGCTGGCGTAAATTTCTATACATTTCCGTGCTACCTAGATGGATACTATAATTACTCTTATGTGCTTCTGATAGAATTTCCCTTCTCACTTCTTCACTATCAGGAACACAGAGCCGTCCTTGGCATCTTACTACTCCATCATCAGAGACTTGAAACTCTGGTCTTTTCCCTAAAGACACAGCATCTCATATCTTCAAAATCTTCGAGTCTGATTTTTGTAAAATCTTAACTTTCTGAATGATTTCAGGCTCAATCCTTAATCCAGTAAGCATACCAGTAAGGTGGTCTATTTCCAACTTGAAGTCTGAATCCATAATTGACTTTAACAGATTCCACTATGTTATTCTTAGACTAGCCATGTCCATAGTCGACTTTCAACTAAGGGCATCTGCTACTTTATTTGCCTTTCCTGGATGGTATCGTATTTCACAATCATAGTCTTTCAATAACTCCATCCACCTTCTCTGTCTCATGTTCAACTCCTTTTGCGAAACAAATGCTTCAAACTCTTATGATCTGTATAGATTTCAAAATTCTCTCCATACAGATAATGTCTCCATATTTTCAAAATAAATACTATAGCTATCAATTCCAAATCATGGGTTGGGTAATTTAACTCATGAGGTTTCAACTACCTCGATGCATAGGCTATGACTTTGCCATGTTGCATCAAAACACATCCCAGTCCTTTATGAGATGTATCACTATACACTGTGAATCCTTCAAGTCCAAATGGTATAGTTAGAATTGGAGCTATAGTCAACTTTCTTTTAAGTTCCTGAAAACTTCTTTCACATTTTCCATTTCATTCAAATTTTACATTCTTTCGGGTCAATTTTGTTAAAGGGCCTTCCGGATGTGAATATCCTTCAATAAACCTTCTATAATAGCCAGCTAATCCTAAGAAACTTCGTATTTCAGTCGGTGTTGTCGGTCTCGGCCAATTCACTACCATCTCAACCTTTGCAGGGTCCACTACAATTCCATTACCCGACACCACGTGCCCTAAAAATATTATCTGGTCCAGCCATAATTCACACTTACTGAATTTGGTGAATAACTTATGATCTCTTAGCGTTTGCAACGCTATCCTTAGGTGTCGTTCATGCTCTTTAGGTCCTTTAGAATATATCAGGATATCATCAATGAAAACAATCACAAACTGATCCAGATAAGGCTTAAATATCATATTCATTAAATCCATGAATGCGGCTGGTGCATTCGTTAATCCAAAAGGCATAACTAAGAACTCATAATGTCCATAGTGAGTCCTAAATGCAGTCTTAGGAATGTCTTCTTTCTTTATCCTTAACTGATGGTATCCTGACCTTAAGTCAATTTTAGAAAAGACTGAACTTCCTTGCAACTGATTAAATAAATCATCAATTCTAGGCAAAGGATACTTATTCTTTATAGTCACTTGGTTCAGCTATCTATAGTCAATACATAGACGCATCGACCCGTCCTTCATTTTCACAAATAGAACTGGTGCACCCCAAGGTGAAGCACTTGGTCTAATAAATCCCTTATCAAGCAACTCTTGTAGTTGCACCTGCAACTCTTGTAGTTACACCTTCAACTCCTTCAATTCTACTAAGGCCATTCTATATGGGGCTTTCGATATTGGTCCTGTTCTAGGCATTAGTTCAATTGCAAACTCAATCTCTCGCTTTGGTGGTAATCTAGGCAACTCCTTAGGAAACACATCCCGAAATTCCCTAACTATTCGAATCTCATTGAGTTCAGCCTCGTTCTTAGTAAGATCTCTTATTATTGCTAGGTATCCTTGACATCCTTCGTCAAGTAGTTCACAAGCTTCTACCATTGAGATAATGGCTGTAGAGGGGTTTGTCTGACCTCCAAAAGATTCAAAACTAAACTGATCAGGCAATATGAACTGGATCACTTTCCTATAGCAATCCACCTTAGCCCTATGCTGATGGAGCCAGTCCATTCCTATGATAACATCAAAGTCATACATAGCCATCACAACTAGGTCTATTTCCATATCCCATCCTTCTATAGTTATCTTACATTTTGCACACATCATCGAAGATAACACCATATTCTTTAAAGGCGTGGAAACACAAAGAGGCGTCTCAAGAGGTGTGCTTCCATTTCACTCAATTGCCTATATCTTTCAGATATAAATGAATGCGTAGCACCCGTGTCAAACAATGCATATGCCTTATTGCCAATTTTGAAAATCGTACTTGATATAACAATTTTGGAAGCTTCCGCTTCCTCTTGGGTGACCGCATACACCCTTCCTTGTGCTGGTGGCCTATGAGAATTCCTTGGTAGGTTTGGTCTAACAGCACTTTGTTGTGCCTGTCGCACCGAGCCAACACTTAGCTGGGACCTCTCTTATGGACAGTCACTCTTGAGGTGACCTACTCGTCCACAACCATAGCATTTCGGCCGTCCATTGCAAGGTCCTGGGCCATGCTGCCCATCACACCTTCGACAAACATCAGGCTGATAGGGTGCTTTCCCTATATTCAGGCCATCCCTAGCTCTTCCAAAATTTCCAAAATTACTTTTTTTCTTAGAATCCCAAGTCTGACCTTGACCAGGATAGGGTATCTTACCCCTTCTGATACCACTAAAGGTCAACTGTCTCTTAGACTCTGATTGCTCTCTCACTAGCTCTTCCTCCACTAATTGTGCCCTTTCATAAATCTCATTATAATCCATTATATGCAAAGGCACCGGTTATTTCCTAATATCAGTCATCAACCTTTTTAGGAATCTCTTAGCTTTTTCCGAAACGATCCTCAATCAATCTGGGAGCATACCTAGACAATTCATAAAATTTTGCCTCATACTGATCCACTATCAACTCTCTTTGTTCCAACTAAACAAATTAAGTGATCTTCTTAGCCTTAGCACAATCAGAGAAATGCTTCCTATTAAAAGCTCTAACAAACTCATCCTAGTTTATATCAGTACCTGGTGGAAAGATCGTATCCCTCGAAGCTCTCCACCAAAACTTTGCATTTCCCTCCAGCTAATACTCTGCCAAAACCATTTTCTCAGCATTACTGCAGTCCAACAAACGAAAAATCTGATCTATCCCATCAATCCAATGTTCCACCTCGTCAGGACTTCCCATTCCACTAAACTTAGGTGGCTTCAGCTTCAGAAATTGCTCCACCAGTCCTTGAAGGCGACGTTCCACTTTGGGTTGTTGCTGTGCTTGCCTTTCCATCGAATTTCCAATATTGGCCAATGCCTGCAGGATATTTTCCATTCGGGGTTCAGCCCTTGCAGTAGAGGCTTCAGCCCTCGATGGATGAGCACTTCAAGCTCACACCATGACTTTCTTCCAGTTTCCAAGCATTTGCCTTAGGAATAATCTGACACTCACTATCTCCATTTAAAAGCAACTACTACTATATAAGTAACATATACATGTTACTGGCACCTAAAGACAACTCATAATAAACTACCAGGTATCTACGAGTGAATACCCATCACTCGTTATTCAAAGTTAACCAATTATTCCATTTAATATCCTATGGTGTGCATTGTCATCATACTCCTCAATTTCCAAATGAGGCTCCTTATCACTCCACCTATAACCATAGCTTTGATACCAAAAAGGGGGACTATAGCACCCCTCGCCACGGCCCTCGATCCGCTAGGGTCGCCACAGCTCGCTCACCTATCACTTGTCCTAATAACATTCTACTCTGATACCATTTCAATTGCAGCGGGTCCATAAAACCTGGAGGTTCGCATCTTTTAAATCTGTCCCAGCACAGTTCATATAACGGAAGCATACTTATCATCTCCCAAACTCGTACACAAACTAAATAATACGATGCAATACACACCAACTACAACCTTTCATATATATATGCATTTTAGGGCCAAATCACTTTTATTTACATACTAAGATGGATTTCACAAGTCGGTACAACAAAAGGGCCAAGACTTTAAGTAAGCTCGGCTAAACCCAAAAAGAACCCGACTATGCATCAACCCTGAACATCTATCCATCAGCTAGTGTTGGCCATCCCAAAAAGTGTCAACCTCCACCAGTCACACGCTCCTATCACACCCATCTCGGTGCAACGGCCGACGGCGGCGACAGGATCCCCATCATCCTCCCATCTCTACGAACATGGATAGATAGAAACTCTTGTACAACGGGACCATCAAGTAAGCCCACATCATACATGACCAAAACACGAACGCAGATAAACACCAGACCATGAACACCAACGTAGAGGTGCTTCAAGCACTCGACCTCAACATCAGACGGTAATCCATAAAACATACCACGCGTGACGGGTGATAGAGGCATCTTTCAATCTGAAATGTTAGTCTCCAAAGGGGTGAGTACAACCACTCAGCAGTAAAGACCCACCAAACTACACAATGCAACAAGCAAGACAATCAAGATATCACGAGTAAAGCACATATCATCCATGCTATCAAGCATACATCACCATGCGGTCGTGCATATATCACCATGCAGTCATGCATATCTCACCATGCCATCGTGCATATATCACCAAGATTCATATCATCCATGCTATCATGTATACATCCCCATGAGATCCATTCAAGCCTTCATGATCGCATTCTCAATATCAAATAGCATCAATTTACTTTCATAAGCAGATGATGCATCATGCCATATGCATACACCCATGCGCATGATTCAATTTCAATATTTATCTTTCACAAGGATCTCATTATTTTTCTTCCAGGGACCAATGTTTGCATCCCATGCTCGGACCCAACCTGGCGTCGCGAGGAACCTCCGGCACAAACCTCCAGGCATCTTGCACCCTAACTAGCATCACAAGGAATCCCCCTAGTACAAACCTTCAGGGCTTCCGAAATTACGTACCGTCATACCAGAAGGCATTCCCCCCAGAATTACGTATCGTATATCACCAAGCATCTCGAAACTCCCGAGGACCCTTCGGGCATGTATCATAATATAACCGGGCATCCGGCACAAACCTCCGGGCATCTCGACACTTCCAGGGCATCGTCGGTTCACACCCCCGACGGTATCATTATTATCACAATATATAATCACATATATGTCTCATTTTCAACACGGCATTTGATGCAACAATATCAAAGGTCTAAACCAGCTTTTCAATGTCATATGATGTGTCAAACGTCACCATGTATGCAGTACACATAACACCACGATATCACATTTCATAAAGAAATTCATTGGTTTTTGAAAATCGAACCAATTTTCGGGTAAAACAGTATGCACCTCTTTAGTAAAAATTCTTGGAAAATTAATAAAAGATCTCAATAAATTATAAAAATTTAATATAATGTAAAAAAAGTTCCAGAGAAAGATATTTCATGAAGAACACCATGTCAAGAAAGTTTCACATCAATCACATAGGTCCATACATCACAGCAAAAGAATTTCCAACGCCACTTTTGCACAGTTTTGGAAATAATTTTGATTAAACCCTTAAATCAACTCCGAAAATTCTATGATTTTAATATACTATAACTGAGATCGAGAGATAAATTTCCCTTGAAGAAATTGAAGTCTAATTCTTTCCGCATTAAAAGCGAGAATTTTTATAACTCTCCCTAACTCTCGGTTCACTATCCAAATTCATCCTTTTCAAAGAAATTCGTTTTCCCCGACCAATACTTGTCCGTTTATTCTCAAATTTCAGTATGTTATTCTTCAATATGTCTCCTACAACTCTTATCAAATTCCGACTGGATACTTGCACAAAATTCACAGAATCACAATAGATCAACATAACAGTTTCCAGATTTACTTTCTTCAAAGAAAAATGGTTTCACCGACCTATACTTGTTAATTTCCTCTCAAATTTTGATATGTTACTCTCCAAGAAGTCCTTTACAACTTTCATCAGGAAGTCAAAGTGATATTCCAACTAGAACTTTGTATGCAGCTCACGAAATCACCAAAGGTCGAACTGTTTCTACATGCAACAACTCACTTGGAACGCTACCACCATTCATTCGAGTTTCCAGCATTCAACATCACAGCTCAAGCATTTCCAGCATTCAGCATCACAACCACAGCAAGCAAAGGGTAGATCAATGGACTCTACTTGCCTCTAATCCAAGCAAAAACACAGCAAGCACACAGCGGGGCAAGGCGGCTCGACGGCGGGATTCGGTGCATGCACGGCAGCGACGGACCTCCTTCTTCCTTTCTCTCTTCCTCTCTTTCTCTCGCGCAACGTCTCTCTCTCTCTGTCTCGATCGATAAGCCCCTTCATCAATCCGCCCCTCCTCTTTTCTTTCCCCTTCATCATCAGCAATCATTTGATTTTGCATGGCATCTTACACTTGGCTACAATGGACTAACACTTGGCAAGCTTCTCTTGCCACTTGGGGATTTGCATGCAGGTTGATGGGCCATCCTTGGGCCGGGCCTCTCCCCCTTCGGTCGACGGTAGCCCCCTTCCTTTGGGCTTCGCAGGCTAGGCCCTAATGGCCGAATGGTGGGGCTGGTCTTGGGCCTAAAAATTCAACCCACTCTTCTCTAAATTTTCCCATTTAATCATCACCTAATTACCAATTCATGTAAATACCTAATTGAAATTTCTAGGGCCATAAAACTTGCAACATAAACCAATAAATTCCAACTTATAAAACACATGGCCAAGAATAGAATTTTCTTTCCTATCAAATAATTATCCATTGAAAAGCTTGGCCTTAATCTTATTGCAAATCATGGATCAAAGCACATCTAAGGATTGACATGAAATTCTAGGATGCCACATTCAGCTTCAAAAATTGTTCCACTAGTACTTGAGGGCGACGTCCCACTCCGGGTTGTTGCTGCGGCTTGTCTTTCCATCAGATTTCCTATATTGGCAAATGCCTGCAGGATATCTTCCATTCAGGGTTCAGCCCTTGCAACAGAGGCTTCAGCCCTCAATGGATGAGTGCTTCCAGCTCGCACCATGACTTTCTTGCAGTTTCCAAGCATTTGCTTCAGGAATAATCTGTGACTCAATGTCTCCATTTAAAAGCAACTACAACTATATAAGTAACATAAGCATGTTACTGGCACCTAAAGGCAACTCATAAAAATTACTAGGGATCTACGACTAAATACCCCTCACCTGTTATTCAAAGTTAACCAACTATTTCAGTTAATATCCTATGGTGTGCATTGTCATCATATTCCTCAATTTCCAAATGAGACTCCTTATCACTCCACATATAACCTTTAGCTCTGATACCAAAACGATGTGGCACCCGTCGAACGGCCCCCGATCCGTTAGGGTTGCCACAGTTGGCTTACCTCTCTCTTGCCCTATCGACAAGTCACTTTAATACCATTGAATTGTAACAGGTCCATACAACCTGAGGGTTTGTATTACCTTAATCGGTCCCAGCGCAGTTCATATAACGTAAGCATACTCATTGTCTCCCTAACTCGTACTCAAACCAAATAATACAATGCAATACACACCAACTACAACCTTTCATATATATATATATATATATATATATATATTAGGGCCGAATCACTTTTATTTACATAACGAAGATGAATTTCACGAGTTGGTACAACAAAAGGGCCAAGACTATAACTAAGCTCGGCTATACTCAAAAAGTACCCGATTATACATCAGACACGTACATCAATCCATCTGCTAGTGTCGGCCATCCCAAAAAGTGTCGTCCTCCACCAGTCACACTCTCCTATCACACCCAGCCCGGTGCATCGGCCGGTGGCGGCGACAGCAACCCCATCATCCTCCTATCTCGACGAACATGGACAGACAGAAACTCATGTACTACGGGGCCATCGAGTAGGCCCACATCATACATAACCGAAACACAGATGCGGATAAACACCAAACCATGAACACCAACACAAGGGTGCTCTGAGCACTCAACCTCTACATCATACGGTAAGCCATAAAATGTACCACGCATGACAGGTGCTAGAGGCATCGCTCAATCTGAAATGTTGGTCCCTAAAGGGGTGAATACAACCACTCAGCAGTAAAGATCCATCAAACTACACAATGCAACAAGCTAAACAACCACAATTTCATGCGAAATGCACATATCATTTATGCCATCATACCTTACTAATCATATTTCCCATGCCAAGCAGTACCAATTCAAGTTCATGGACAATTATAACTCATGCCATATGCACAATACCCAAACGCTTGATTCATGTCATCCACACAATCATGTATATATCCTCATGAGATCCATTCAATGCCATCATGATCGCATTCTCAATGCCAAATAGTATCAACTCAATTTCACAGGCAATTATATTACATGCCATATGCACACACACACGTGCATGATTCAATTCCCATTTTGATATTCAAAATGATCTCATCATTCTCCCAGGGACCAGTGTTTGCATCCCTCATATATCGCTCGCACCCAACCTGGCGTCACGAGGAACTTTCGGCACACACCTCTGAGCATCTGGTACACACACTCCGGGCATCTCGCATCCCACCTGGCATCACGAGGAATCATCGGGGCTCGCCATGAAAATGGTTACCCTTGCCTTCTAAAATTACGTACCGACATACCATCAGGCATCCCCTGGAATTACATACCGATATACCACCGGGCATCTCGAAACTCCCGAGGACCCTCCGGCACACACCTCCGGGCATTCGACACACACACTCCGGGCATCCCGACACTCCCGGGGCATCATCGGCTCACACCTCCGACGGTATTATCATCATCACAAAGCATATTCCCATATATATATATATATATATATATATATATATATATATATATATATATATCTCATTTTGAAATCAGCATTTGATGCAATAATATCCGAAGTCTAAACCAGCCTTTTTGATGCTATATGACATGCTAAATGTCACCACACATGTAGTAATTAACCACCCAAGGCATCATATTTCATAGAGCAATCCATTTATTCTTGAAAATACAGCAAATTTCGGATAAAACAGAATGCACTCTTTTAGTTAAAATTCTGGAAAAATTAGTAAATGATATTAATAAATTCTAAAAATTTAACAAGACGTAAACAAGATCCACAGAAAGATATTTCATGAAGAATACTATGTCGAAAGAGCTTCATACGAGTCGCTACAGGCCATACATCACAGCCTTTAAAATTTCATAACATCGCCTTTGAACAGTTTCATTCACAAATACGGTATAAACCCTAAATCAACTCAGAAAATTCTGAAATTTTGATATGTCATAGACAAGACCTAGGGGTAAAATTTTTGTGAAGAACTTGGAGTCAAATTCGTGACAGATTAAAAGCTATAATCACGTAACCGTCCCTAACCCTCGGCAAAATTTCCAGATCTAATCATTTTGGATAAAAATCGTTTCACCAACCTACACATGTTTTTTTCTTCTCAAATTTTATTATATTACTCATCAAAGTGTCTTCTAAAAATTTCATCAAGAACACAAGGTCAAATTTCCGCCGCATAATTTTGTAAAAATTCACAGAATCGTACTAGGTCAGCATAACTGTTTCCAGATCTAATTTCTTCAAAGAAAAATGGTTTCACCACTCTACACTTGTTCATTTCCATTCAAATTTTTATATTTTACTCTTCGGGAAGTGCTTTACAACTTTCATCAAGAAGTCAAAGTGAGATTCCAACTATAACATTGCATGCAGCTCAGGAAATCATCAAAGGTCGGACCGTTCCTACATTCAACAACTCACTTGGAAAACTACCACCATTCACTCGAGTTTCCAGCATTCAACATCACAACTCAAGCATTTCCAGCATTCAACATCACAACCACAGCAAGCAAAGTGTAGGCTAACGGACTCTACTTGCCTCTAGTCCAAAGAAAACCACAACAAGTAGGACAGCGAGACAAGGCGGGCTCGACGGCGGCAGCTAGGCGGATGCACAGAAGCTACTAGTCTCCTTCTTCTCTTCTTCTCTCGCACGGTCGCTCGGTTTCCCTCTCTCTCTCTCTCTCTCTCTCTCGGCTTTCTCTCCCCTGTGCGACAACCCCCCTCGCTCACTCCGCCCCTCCTCTTTTCTTTCCCCTTCATCATTGGCAATCATTTGATTTGCATGGCATTAGACACTTGGCTAATCTCTCTTGCCACTTGTTAATTTTGCCATGCAGGTTGATGGGCCAAAAGGGCCGAGCCTCTCTCTCCTTTGGTCAACTACTTCATGGGCTCCTTGGGCAGGGCTTGGTCGGCCGAATGGTGGGTAATTGTGGGCTGTCTTGGGTTGATTTGGTCCTTAATTACCCAGCCCACAATTATTCCTAATAATCCACCTTAAATCCCACTTATATAAATACCTAATTGCACTTATTCACTTGGCCATAAAACTTTGTAACATCACCGAAAATCCATCTTATAAAGTACATGGCCAAGAACAAAATTTCCTTATCAATTTATCCTCTAATACAAATTCTTAATCACACATGGAGGTAGGATATATTTCCAACCAAATAATTGTCCATTAAATGCTCGGCCTTGATTAAATTATAATCTATTAGCCAATGACCATAACATAGTCCGATGGCGCTTCCATCACCTATTCATGGTTCATGGTATATTCAGGTGTTGCTATGAAATTTTAGGATGCCACAGCTATTCTTAAAGTCGACCACTCGTGAGATAACTAGACTATCTATGAAAGTCATTAAGAGATTTTAATGCAATGGACTTGCGAATTCGATTAGAAATCGATTGCTTGACCATGCTAGTCTATAAGGATCATTACAGCATTGTCAAAATCGATCAGAGATCAGGGATAGGTGGATTCGACTAAGATGTGTGATCAAGGTGTGGGTGATTCTACCTGATTGCAAAATTCTTGTCGATCGGCACTAGACCGATTTTGTTGTCGTTTTGGGTACCTTGTGCCCGTAATTGAAATCTTGAGATTTTCACGACCATCGAGAGTTGCCGATATGTCAAAGTGGTACATTGTGGCTTGAAGAAAATCGATCATTGGTCAGTTGCACTAAAAATTGCTGAAAACTACCCGGTCGCCTAGGTCACGCTAAAATCATGCTAAATTGAATTAATCGCGAATTTGAATCCGATTTCAGAAATTGAAAGTTCTAGCATGTCACAAGTCATTTTAGGAACGTCGACTTAGTTTCTGAAGATTTTTCTGCAAACCGAGACTTTTTGGGAAAAAGTCGAGGTAGGGTCGTTTTTGTACAGAAAAATCGGGGACCGTTTTTGATAGTGCAATCGGGAAGCAAGTAGGATCAATTGGTGAGGAAAAATACCAATTTGATCAAAGACTCGATATTAGAATGGTTGAGGGCTTATTGGTGTTGATTCAAGTAAGGTTGAAGTCCAAATTGAGGGAAATTCATTCAAAATTCATAACACTCCATTGGACCCAACATTTAGACCATCTCAAGCTTCTAGAAGGGGTCTTTTGGTCTAAGAAAATAGCTATGGAGGGCAGCTAGTGGTGGGGACCAAAGGACGGGGACAAAGAGATGAGGATGATGTCAAGGTGGTCCCCTTCCTCCCTCCTTCCTCTCTCCCACACCCCACCGTCGACCACACCTCTCTCCCCCTTCTTCTTGCTACCTTCGACCCCTCCATCTTCTTCCTCACGTTTTCAGCTCAGCCAATCTCATAGAACAGAACTAGCAGCCTAGTCGGACTGTCGTTGTGCACTGCCGGAGCCACCACTCGCCTGTCACGCCCCCGTGGGTCCTCCGTGCAAGCCGCATCCTAGCTACTTCATTCATGCCCGTTCGCGCATCTAGTAGTGGCTTACCGTCCATGAGGCCACCGCCGGAGCTCCCTCCACCACCATGAAGCCCCGCCAAGCTCCGTCGAGCACTGCTGCAGCCCTTTCTCTTCATTTCCAGCTCAACCGCACCACCAGTCTAGCTTTTCTTGGCCCAAATTAGAACCGGAATTAGTGAGATTAGCACCATTGATGATGGATTAGTTGAATCTAGTGAATTCCTACAGTTCTAGTTTCTAAACCCTTGCCATTTGCCATTTTTCTATATTGAAATGGGTTATGAATTTGATATTAATGTCTTCTTGAGAAATGTTTTAGACATCCTCACTCACAACTTATATTTTTCTCAAGATTTTTATAGATCTAAAAGAAGGAGATATTAGCTCCTTCATTTTCAAACAGAACCTCAATTTTCGTTGGAACTGGTGATCTTTTAGGATTCTAAGGGTTTTTATCAACTCTTAGGTTTTGAATTTCAAATTTATTTCTTCACAAAAGTTGTTTTTCACATCTTCTAACTTAACATACTCAAATTTCAGATCAAACGGACATGTTTTGGACCTCGAACCAAACTAATTTTGGAAAATAGACTTTTTGGAAACAAACCCAGTTTTTGGAGCTAGATTGAGTGATTTACTGGGCCGAATATAGAAGGATCTAGGTTATGTGTCTTCAAGAAAAATGTTTTTTATATGTCTTTTACAACATAGTCAAATTTGGGAATTTTTCAAATTTGTTTGATTTGGTTTCTCAATTTAAACTTGGAGACGTGCAAGTGGGCCTATTCTGCTGGTTAGGG
This sequence comes from Eucalyptus caleyi, assembly GCA_014182885.2. Lineage (NCBI taxonomy): Eukaryota > Viridiplantae > Streptophyta > Magnoliopsida > Myrtales > Myrtaceae > Eucalyptus > Eucalyptus caleyi. The sequence goes on from CM024476.2 coordinate 16,586,038, forward strand.
TCGGTTCTGATTTTGTGATGGTTCATGATGCTTTGCTTGCTGGAAATTGCATATTTAATGATATAGAGCTGCTTTGTGACATGCCTAGACATTATGCTTGATGATCGTGTGAAAGTTCAGATTAACCATCCTCGGCGTGTGTCGATGGATGTTAAAAGTTAAGAGAACCGATCCCTGGCACGTGTCAGTAGTTATTACTCTTCCCCAACATGTGTCGGTAGTTATTACTCTTCTTAGCGTGTGTCGGTGGTTTTTACTCTTCCCCGGCGTATGTCGGTAGTTATCACTCTTCTCCGACGTGTGTTGGGTAAAACTACTCCTGTGGGTAGTAATAATTAATTAATTGGAACGCATGTTGAGTTGAATTAATGGACTAACGTGTGTCAGTAATTCTTGCTTCGTTGTGTATCAGTAGTTCTTGCTTGTGTGCAGTGATTGATTGTGATTCTTGCTTGTGTGAGCAGTGATTAAGTTAGACGTTCCAAATGGTGTGTGAATTTGCTATATACATATGATGGTGATATGAACTGTGCTGACCTGCAAGGAGGATCTAAGATAAGGTAAGTCTCTGTGATTGTACAATTGTGTGGTTAAGACACCCTAGGCGTATTACCCTCGTAATCGGGATTTAGAGTGTGAACTCGCTGAGATTTATATCTCACCCCATGGTGGGCTTCACTTTTTAGGATCGTAGGGTGGAAGACCTGGAGCCTAATTGAGATGATTTGAAGTGTAGGTCATATAGGACAGCTCTTTTTTAGAGTCAATCATTGGAAGTCTTATGACTATAGACTTTTGTTTTTGACTTAGTGTGTATTTAAAAGGGTGTTTTGTTTAAAAGTCCGTTGTCCTGTTTTTCTATATCGAGATGATAACTGTTGGGGATTTGTTATTCACTTCCGCATGTGCAATAAAAGGAAAGAGTCGACGACTTATCCTGGGAAGTTGCAAAAATTTTATCGACCACTGAGGGATGGGCACGCGCTTGAGGATCAGGGCGTGACAAGCTGTAGTTACAATTTTGGCAATTAACAAAGAGTACAAACTTGGCTGACTTTAAGATAGCCAAAGAAGGACTACTTCAGTTGACAAAAGAAGGTTGTGCTATACTATTTCCACTAGAACCGAAGCATTGGTGCATGGCATTCTTTAGTGAGGAATTCAAGTGCGATAACATTGACAACAACATTTATGAAGTATTTAATTCGAAGATAATATATGCCAAATGCAAACCAATCTTCTCAATGCTTGAAGACATACGGGTTGCGGTCATGACTCAGCTGCACAAACAAAGAGATGAGCTGCAAAGTGGACTAGATAATGTGGTTCTAGGGTTGCCAAGAAATTAGATGAGAACTTGGCTGCAAGTAGGCATTGTCATCCCATTTGGAATGAAGATAACGGATATGAGAGAATGAAGGGTTCCGATAAGTATGTTGTTCATCTAGGTATAAGGAAGTGTTCATGTAGAGCATGCCAACTAAGTGGAATTCCTTGTGCACATGTCATATGTGCCATCCAATTGAAGGGCCACAATACAGAGGATTACATCGATAATTGGTACAAAAAATCAAAATACCTTGCTCCATACCAGTTCATGATGCAGCCAATTCGAAGTAGCAAGTTTTGGGAGCCCACAGATTATGAAGCACCTCAACCTTTACCACTAAAGAAGAAAACTCGAAGGCCAAAATGAAGACAAAGAATGAGAGAGGGAGAGGTCTTGGGTCAGCAAAAAATGAGCAGGACAAGTGCAAAGATGATATGCTCTTATTGTCGTATAGCAAGGCACAATATTAAAGGTTGTCAATTGAGGAAGCAACAAGAACAGTTGAGGCCAGTTGAAGGGCTTAGTGAAAAGATAGTTGGAAAAAAGAAAACAGAAGGGCCAAATGAGTCAACTATTCTTCAGTCAACAACTAGAACCCTAGTAAGTCAGGAAATAAAATTTAGGTTTATGTTGCTTTGTGGTTTATCGTAAATATGTACATAATATCCTATTTGGCCTTGTATGTAATGTCTTTGTTAGGTCATGAGAAGAACCCCAGTAAGTCATGAAATCGAACAGATTGTTCGAAGAAGGCAAGGTAAAAGACGGCCAGCTGAAGGATTAGCCCAAGTAGCTAAACGGCCAATTCACTCGACTATTCTTTAGCAGAGAAAGAAATACCCAGTAAATTCAACAATTTATATTCAATTTTTCTTTACGTTATTATATGGCTCGATGTTATATTTATAGTGTATTTTGCCTCTTTCTCAGGTTCAAAGAACGCAAGTTGGAGCTCAACTGCCAACTAAAGAGCCATCACAAGAACCACCACAAGGGTCACCACATGGGCCATCAAAAGAATCATTGTAAGGGTCACAACAAGTACCACTAAAAGGCCCAACAGAAGGTGTCATTAAAATTGAAGGGCTACACAGAAGGACAACTAGAAGAAGGCCAGGTGAAGGGGCAGCTACACAAAGGCCATCTACAAAAAGGCCTAATTGAAGAATTGGTCGAAGAAGCCTCGACTATAGCTGAAGGGCCCAAGAAATCATTGACAAGAAAAAGAGCCAACAAATCACAAGTTCCTGAAAGTGACGTCCCTCTTTAAACAAGAGGGGCACTTGGGAGGTTAAGACAATATGGCTATGGCCTTTATACAAATGAGCATACTGGAATAGTCATTCTGAATGGAAGTTTTATTAGCTGCATTTAATTTAATTTATGCTGCAGACTTTTGCTGATAGTTTATTGTCTTTTTGTAGCCTAGGAGAAGTTCAGATGTTCCTATCTCAGGCCCAGCTCAAGAATCAACAGCTGTACCAACAAAAATAAAACATTAGCTGCGCCAACAAGAAAGAAGAGCAAGAACCCAGTTGCGAGTCCATCTAATTTAATTCAACCTGGGACAGTTGCAGCTCCTTTTGAATCAATTTAGCTTGGGACATTTGCAGCTCCATCTGAGTTAGTGGATATTAAGAAGGTTGAAGAAGAAGTTGCACATTTAGTTAGAAAGAGTGCTAGAATTATGAATCAAATTAAAGGCCCATTAAAAGGAGCACGAACAAAGGGTGTTGTGCATATTGATTTATGAGATGGGACGTGATAGGATTTGTGGAGCTTAGGAGTTAGTTGTGTAAACGTTTATAATAACTTGCTATGGATGGTTATCTCTTTTTTTTTTCTCCTTTAGTTTGTCATTGATTTTGTGAGACTTAATTTCAATATCAATGGAATGATCTTGCTGGTTGTCAAATTCTTTTGCTTTTTGTAAGATGTGGATTCTGCTTTTACTTGCTATTGTTGGCGTTAGGTCTGTGGTGATAGCTAGAGTGCTAGTGTGGCTGGTGGTGGTGGATGGTGATGCTTGGTGGTAGTGAGTTTGCTATTGGGGTGCTAATATGGTGGCTGGGGTGCTGGTGTGGCTGGTCGTGGTGGCTAGTGATGCCCAATGATTATGGGTTTGTGGTGGGGGTTATGGACTTATGCTGCACCTGGTGCAAGTGTGCAGTTTGTAAATCTTACACCATGTGTACTGGTGCAAGCTAGTGCAAGGCTCAGAGCTGGTGGTGGTGGTTGGAGCGCCTAGTGTGACTAATGGTGATGGCTGGTGGCATAGCTGGTGGTGGCGGCTAGTGCAATTTTTAGAGAAAACTTGCAAAAAATTGGCACTTAAGTGTTCACTTTTAACTACAAGTGACACTTAAGTAATCACTTTAATAATAACTTGACACTTAAGTGATCATTTTTTTCATCGTAACTAGTACTTAAGTGATTACTAAATACAACTTATGGCACTTGGGTAATCACTCATATTTGTCTTGTGTATATGCTGGTCTGCAGCAAAACAAAGAATGTGATGGTAATTTAACTTATGGCAACTCTATTCAATTCCAATATTTGCTACTGGTTTATGTTTATATTTAGTTCAAGTAAAAAAGCCACCACAACACATTGACCCAATACACATCCATCATTATTGGTTTATATTCAAGAACAAGTAAAAATATAGTACAAGCAACATCTAATTCACTTATTCCATTTCCTTAACCTCCCCATAAACTCAAGAAGTAACCCACAATACATATGACAGCACAAACAACAACAAAGCCACAACGATCTTGTGGAACAATACAAACTTCTTCTCATCTTTCAAAATGAAAAAAGCCTACGTTTAATCCAAAACAATTACATTTGTCCACTCATTTTTAACTATGGCAGTCAAAGAATCTTTTTCTCATCTTCAAGTGCTTTACATTTCATCATAAAGTATAATAGACAACATAACAACACCATAATAAACGCTTGGTAACACTTCCGTTCAATTTTCATCCTTGAAGCTTCATTCTTGAAAGGTTTAGTTGAAGATACTTAAGCTTGCATTGAGACGTCATTCTTGAAAAGTTTAGCTGAAGACACTTGAACTTGCATTGACTCAACATCGTCCAAGTCATCCACAAACATAGATGGAGATTGATGTCTTTCATGAAGTAGATCCAATATCACCTCTGTGGCTCGGTCAGAGAATTTCGCATCGACCCATTTGAAGTATTTGCACTACAACCCTTCTTTATATCGGGCGCATCCATAAAATCTTCTCCCCAGATTGATTCGAGTCTACAATGTTCTTCTTGGACTCGGTAACCCACAAAAAAAAAACTCTGGCCATCTCCTTCGCTTCGGTGAGAGGAATTTGAGGTGCTGCTACGAGTCCTGCTCTCCATTTCCAATATTTGATGATGGAATTTTGGGCAGATCAAAATTAGGGTTCGAGACTTGGATTCAATCACTTCAATAGGGATTTTGATTGACTTAGGGTTTTAGATTTGGGGCAATTTGGGAGATGATGTCGTTTTTGCAGATTCAGCGCTTTTATTTTGGCCAACTATGGAAACGGCGTCGTTTTGGGTGAGTTAGAGCTGAGTCAGCTCTCCGGTGAGTCACGTAGGCAAGCAAAACTAATAAAATATTGTCACATAGGATTTTCGGCAAGGTTTGTCGGAGGTGGCACTTAAGTGTCCCACTTTTCAAAGAAAGTGGCACTTAAGTGTTCATTTCCTAATTTTTGGCACTTAAGTGTCCCTCCGTGTCAAGTTTGGTACTTGGGTTGTACTTCTATCGAAAAAGGACCTCCATCCCGTGTGCAAAATTGACTAGCTATAGCCAATTATTTGTAGTTTACTTTGGTTGTGGATAATTTTTAAAATTCAAAAGGGAATTTTATTAATTGTAAGATAATTTTTGCATTTGCAAATATCTACAAACACAAAGGTAATTTAACGACGTTGAAACTAATTCTATGAACACAACATATAATCTACAAACATCTGTTTGCATTTATAATACAAGGAATGTTACTAAGATTTGGCTTTGTTAACAATTTACTAAGAAATTTGACCCAAAAAAAAAAAAAAATTCAATAAGAATGAGTATAATTAAGATCATCAAGGATTAGCACTCACTCAATTTACTAAATATACTTACTACTTGAAAGGTGCATTGTTTCTTATAGGGTAAGTTACTATTTTCAATTACTTCCCATAAAGAAGATTTTTACTTGGTAGTTGACATAAGGCTATGGTGAATCGGCTTAACTCCTAACAATCTGATTGCACTTATGGTTCGTAAAATTTTATAAAAAATAGGCACATTCCTTTACAGTTCGTAGGCTGGGGATGTTTTCAATAGAATTATCTAGTAATATGGTAATTTTTTTTTAATTAGCTATAATTGGTAGTTCATTATTGTTAGTATTTTTCCAGTGTTAACAGTAAATTCCCTTTATATTTCATGACTCGACAATGGAATTACTAAGTAATTGTCCTACAATCGTGTAATTTTCCTCAACATTCATAACTTGTTGCTCCTATCCTTAATAATTATATCTCCAACGATTATAATTTGCATGAAATCATTGTGATCTCAATTGTATCATAGTAAATACATTCCTTTTTTTGCGTATTAATTTAGCTATGCAGTTCGTAACAAGAATGGTTTGAAAGTAAATTACCGTTTTAAAAGTTGTTACTGCTTTGATGGTGAGTTATTTATTTTGTAAGATGAGAATGCTTACGCCTAGAAATTTCTTGATAACATTACCTCAAACCATGGCGTGTGATGTAGTACTTGGTAATTGATCTAAAACTATGGTAGATTAGTTATACTCATAATTTAATTGCAATTGTTGTTCATAAAATTGTAGGGCCAATTCCATAAAAAAGCACGAATTTTAAGTGTTGTCCCAAATTTGGCCCGAACTTTATTTTGTCTAAAATAAAAGCACCAACTTTCACTCGTGTCCCAAATCTGGCCCTCCGTTAACTCTCGTTCCATAGTCATTTGACTTGGCATTTCCACGTCAGCAATAATATCTAACACAGCAAGCTGACAAGGATATAAAGGCAAAATTGTTCCTGGGCTTTCTCTTCTTTAACGCATGACCCATGAGATTGAGGAGAATTCTTTCTAGGGTTTCCTTTCCTTGGTGAGTTCGCTCGCAGGAGTCTTTAATCCATTGGAAGATCTCGTGCACTGGCTTGCTCGCTCATTCTCTCACACGGAGACGCTCACTCTTGCACATACACATGTTTGATTGCTCGGAGACGTCCTTTCCATCAGAAATTTTGGCCTTGAAGGATTTATGCTTGCTTAAGGTCGAAGCTGGCAGAGCATCTAAAGGTATTCTTCTTCTTCTCCTCCTCCTCCTTCTTTTGTCTAGGGTTTTTTTCTTTAGCGAATTAGCGCGCCGCAATCTTCAATCCGTTGGAAGATCTCGTGCGCTAACTTGCTTGCTCATTCTCTCACACGAAAACTGTCACTCTTGCACATGCTCACACTCGATTGTTCGAAGACATCGTTTCCGTTGGAAATTTTAGGCTCAAAGGATCTGTGCTTACTTAAGGGTCAAAGCAGGCAAAGTGTTGAAGGCATTAAACTGTCACGACCTGAACCTCGAGCATGCGTACATCTCTCGGTGGTCGATCAAATTGCGACGTTCCCAGGACGTATTGCCGACCCATTCATTTTATACACATGCGGAAGAGAATTAAACAATCTCCATACAACAAAAAAACATGAAATAAAAAAGCTGGACAACCAATTAACACAAGACATATTGTACTAGGTCAAACCTACGATTATATACAGAAGGTCTATCTCAAAAAGAGCTACTAAGCCACCTAAGTTCCGGACTCTTCAGTCATGGGCTCTGGGTCCTCCACGACACCATCAAGGGTGTCGATGTCCATAGGATGCCCTACTTCCTAATCCCCAGTCCCAATGAGAGGTCCGTCAAAACCCTGTATGGGACCCTCCCGACCCCCTTGAGGAAAGTTAATGAACCATGCTATGAATTGATGAGGTACCAACTGAGGGAAATAAGAGTGCTCAAAGTCCATCACCTACGGGACCCCATAACGTACGTGGCATACCACCATCTAAGGACCTGTAAAAATTTAAACCACGATGGGGTGAGACAAGGTCTCAGCGAGTCTACACCCTAAACCTTGATTAGGACGATAATTCACCTAAAGGCAGCTTAAACATACCCCATATAAGACTGACCTCACCTTAGCACCTCCCCACACATTAGTACAACTCATATAACATATGCATACAGTAAATGCACTTAATAATTGGAACACTTTACTTTCATAATCAATCAATCACAGGAGTCCTAATTATAAGGCCAAATTGTTATGACACGTCCCATTCCGTGCCACACAATTTTGTCTTATCATCAAGCGCGACTATATCAATCACTCAAACGTGTTCCAATTAGTTACGACCCAACTGCCACGGTCAACTCAATAGTTGGTGGTCATCCGGCATAACCGAGCGTCGTCCTACTTCGTCGAGCATGGTAATGTCTACATTTAGACGGCATTTCCAAAAGAGCATTGGCCTAACCTCCACTACGACCAGCATCCGTTGACGTGGGGCATCCGAAGGAGCATCGTCCGACATAAACACATCGTGACAGTTTCTGATAGCGATCACACGCACATCCAATCTTGGCCAAGGACATCATGTTTTGCACTCAAATGCCTCAATCTCAAATAGTGTACTTGGCCTATTTTCTTCATATTAAAAACACCTGGTAAAATAATTGTCCGTGGTCACATGATCAGATTTAACCATAAAATGTTATATTCTCTCTTTTTCAAAAATCTATGATTTTATATAGTACTTAAAACATTTTTGATGTCAAAACTCGACACATAGTACTTTTCTAATTAAATACCAAAAATTCATATTTTTGAAACAATAATTAAAAAGCATCACCAAGCATCCAATTGCACAATTTAACACTCAATTGCACAAACCAACACTTCCACCACAACTAGCACGAAATTCGACAATGGCTATCCCGGTATAATTTATGTTAATTAATAATTAATTAAATAAATTGCAAAATATTTAAATTAAAATACTCAATTAAATTAACATAACCTAATTGGGCTAATCTACTTTAACTAATTAAACTAATTTAATTAACTAACTACACTAACTAATTAAGCTAATTAAACCACCTAACTAACAACCTAACTAAATACTTAGCCTAACTAACTAAGTCTAACTAACCTAGTCACTTGAACTAATTACCACTAATCTCTAGTTATCCTAACTAATCCACTAATCCCTACTTAGCCCACTAATCCACCCTTAAGTGTAATTAACCCCTAATTAGAGTTTAGGGTGTTAACTCACCGGTTTAGCATGAAAACCGGTTCATGACGGTAGCGGGGCGACAGCGACCAAAACCCGGGCCTACAGCAACACCAAAGGAGGTCCAGAATGGGCTGAAAATGGCCCAACATGACTCAAATAAGGTTGAGCTTTGTTTATGGACTGGGCTAGATCAGGTAGCAAGTGGGGCTGGTCGGGCTCGGCGCTGGTGGGCAAGACAAAGCTGATGGCGGGCTAAGGCGGTAAGGCGGCTGGACGAACGGCAATGGCTACGACGGCAGCTCGGGTGTCATGTCTCAATCCTCCGAGCACGTGCCCAACCTTACTTGGTCGATATATAGCGATGTCCCAGAACGCATCGCCGACACCATTCATTTAAATACGCATGCGAAAGCAATTAATAAATCCCCATATAACAACAAGATGGGATAGAAAAGTAGGCCATAAATTTTGAAAACCAACAACACACTTATATATACATATCAACACGTCTTACACAACCAAGTCGATATATATATCCATCTAAGCTAGGTCTACAAAATGGGGGGGGGGGTTTGCAAACAACTAATAATATTCTTCCTCGTCCTCCATCTCTTCTTCATCCTAATTAGAGCCTACCTCTGAGAACACCGAAGTTCCTGGCTCTTCAAGATCCGGGTCTACCGCGTCTACCACTGAACCTTCTAGAGGGTCTGCAGTGCCTTTCCCAAAAGCAACTCACATCCGGAGGTATCTTAGATTTCGGTATGGGGCCCTCTCTCTGACCATTTCAATCTTGACGGTACCATGATCTATATCGATAGGGCACTTGATATGATAATCTCGCAGTGACCTAGACCACAGACCGTAGAAGTTCGTACTCCCATCCCCTAGGGTCCCTATGAAATGGAATGTAAGACCTCTATTCAGTGACATGCTTCGGTTATCCAAAATTCTCGGGAGGAGCTGCCATCTAAGGGCTTGAAAATGTTATCCCACAACGGGTTGAGACGACGTCTCAGCAAGTTCAACCCCCTAAGCCCTGACTAGGAAGAAAATACACCCCAAGGGCTGCTTAAGCACAATCACGAGTCAGAGAACTTACCTTGGCCTCAATTCCTTCCTGCAAGTCAATATAGTTGACAATTTCATGGAATCACCTCATCACATTAACTTATCACAACAGATCAAATCATCGATCAATCGACTCAGTCGATTTCATGTCATCACGACATTCCCTTGATCAGCCCACTCAATACTATCAATAAAGTCCGACCATATTAGGATTGTTCACTCTAAACTGATAAATAGATAGTATAGCTCACACTAAATTGATAGATAGTATATTGCTCCCTTTAAGCTGACATTGTTGACACCTAAATTTTGACTAATCATTTAGTAATTAATTGCATAAAAAATTAGGGATTAATCTTTAACCCCTAAAAAAAAAATTGCATTTCATGTAGTTGCATTTGCATTGGTACCAAAAGGCAACAAGAAGCAGGGGCTCGCGGTCGATTACATGCGCGAAAAGGATGGTCTTTCTCCGCTAGTCTGAACATGAGGAAGGAAGTTCTTTCACATTAATGCATGCACATGCACGCACAAAATAAGGAGGACGTGAAAATTCTAGAGAAGCCGCAAGCGTGAAGAAAGCAAAGAAAAAAATTCTCCACTGCTCACGCGAGAATGCCGGAGAAAGTTTGCAAGAAGATGAGCTCACAATTTTATAATATTTTATAGTGAGTTGTTGCAAGGAATTCTCTCCTTCCTGGAGAACAAATCGGCTGGAAAAGAGGAAGGAAGTTCTTGCACGTCCGTTGTCTCTCCCTCATTAATGCATGCGCATGCACGCACAAATTCAGCGGACGTGCCGAAGCTAGAGGAATCCTCAGAGAAGCAAAATGAGTCCATGATATAATATTATATAATATGCTCTCTATCAAGTGTGGGTTGTCAGGAGAAGCAACGAGAAATTTGCTGAAGGAGGAAGCAAATAACAAACAAGAAAAGTCAAAAGTTGTGGCTATCCTATAGAAGGGAGAGACAAGTAGCCGTATAAGAAACCCCAAGCATGCAGAAGAAAGAAGAATCCATGAACGTGCCTTTTCTTCCCCTCATTAATGCATGCACATGCACACATGGGGGACGTGAAAATTCTACAGACGCATGCAAAAAGATGGGCTGACATTTTATAATACTTTCCTTCCTAGAGAGCAAATCGGTGGCCACCATATTTGAAAAAAAAGGAAGGAACCAAACTTGAACAAGCAAGGAAAAGTTGTGGCTGCCTCCTGTTCACCTGTTGCCTATAAATAAGCAAGGATCGTCAGCTTAGAAAGGGGAGAGGAGAGCGAAAAATTCACTGGAGAGGTTTGTGAGAGCTATTAAAAAGAGAGTCCGTAGAGAGACACACGAGTTGAGAGAGAGGAGGAGAGTGAAAAAGAAAAAAATTTCATGGTGAGGGGCTTCTCCTTCGGTCAGACGAGTGGAGGGAAGAAGAGTGTCAGAGAGAGCTAAAAAATATTCATTGTGAAGGGGCTCCTCCTTCGGACAAGAAAAAATGAAGTCAGAGGGAGGATGTTAAAAAAAAGAGGTGAATAGAGAGTCTGTCAGAGAAAAACCGAAAAGAAGACGTGAGAGAGAGAGAGAGGGAGAGACAAAAATAAATAAAAGAAAAAGGCGTGCACTGTGCTTCTTCTTCGTGGGTTCCTTCTTCGCAAAACTGCACGCCGTTCCGCTGCTGCCCATCGCGCGTGCACTGCACCGCTGCTCCGCCACCTCTGCACCACCAATCTCCTCGAGCTACCGCGTCTCTGCCCACCGTCTTGCCTGCCGCCGGAACCCTCCTCAGCCCGCAAGCTTGTGTCGCTGCTCCTGCCTGGAAGCCGCGAAGCCGACACCGCCTCTACTGCTCTTGTAGCACCGCCGCTCCACCTCCGCTCCGCATCCCTGCTTGCTCGTCCGTCGCCAGCAACACCCCTGCAGCCGAGCCACCCCGCGTCCCTCTGCTCACCCTCCACATTCTGTTTGCAGCCCTCCAACAACAACTCCGCCCGCAACGATCCTGCTTCGCCTCCGCTCCCAACCAACGCCTCCTTAACAGCCACCCTGCAATAGTTCCCGAATCCTTCTTGCCGTCACTGCGCCTCCACCACAGCCGGACACGAGTCGGACCGCTGCCCCTTTCGCCCCGACACCCATTGCTGCTGTCCCTTCACCGCCGCCCCAGGCCCACCTGCTGACCCACGACGACCACCGGGTGTTGTTCACCGGCCCCGACGAGCTGCTGCTGTCTGCTGCCTCTGCTCGTCCTACCTACGACGCCGCTACTGCCGCGCTTTCCTCTGCTCGACACCGCTGCACGCTGTTGCAGCAACCACTCGAGCCCGCCTAGCACCGCCAGCCGCCGTCCCCTTCTGAACGACGCCACCATAGTAGCTCGATGCCCGCTCCAAGCTTGCTGCCCTTCGCCGGAGCTCCGACGACCATGCCCATGCCCATGGTCGCCCGTCGCAGCAGTAGCAGCCATCCCAGCCGTGAGCTGTGTCTCTATCGTGGTCCACAAAGCACCACCCATTAAGGCGAATTTGGAAAAAGTTCAAATTAGGTAGGTTTATTTTATTAGGTAGATCTATTTTATTTTATGTTATTTTATCTTAAATATTTCGTTTTTATGTTATGTTAACTTTTGTTTTCGTTTCTTTATTTGAATTAGTTTTTGATGCATGTTTGAAAATCCCCGACGTACCACCTAATTCGCAACCGCACAATGATTTTTTTTTATTTCATCTATAAGGCTTTAGATGGAATAATTAATCACGCGGGAATAAAATTGATATTTTGGTCTTTAAGGCTTAAGATCAATATATTGATTTTATTAGCGAAACAACCATGGAGGATTTGGTATCTTTTAATTGTTTTGTTTATCTCAACAATACAAAAAAATTGCATTTGCATTTCATGTAGGTTAGAATTAGGTTTATTTCCTGTTTTATGGTTTGCATATTTAGAATAGGAATTTTATTTCGAATTTAAAAAAATAAAAAATAAGAAAATCAAATCGATCAATTTAGGTTGCTAGTTTTAACTTGGGTTCCATGATTGCTTGGCAATTTTTAATTTCGAAATTAATACAAAAACATTAAAAAAAATTAGAATTTTGGCACTCTTTGCATATCATTGCATTTTAGGGTAAAATTTCATATAGTTTAATTCTAGATGATAGTTTTTTTTTTTTTTAATTTAAGAAAATTTTTAGATAGATTGCATTTTAGTTAGGAATTTCTAAATTAGGATAACATTCTAGTTTAAATTAGGATTTGGTTTAACCTCATTCCTAATACGAATTAGATGATATCTTAATTTAGACAGATAATTTTCACATTTTTCTAATTCCGAATTTCATGAAAAATACAAAAAATGTCTTAGAATAAATTAGCTTTATTTTCTAGGATAGATTGTATGCTTATTAAGAAAACACAAAAACATCGCATTTGCATCATATAGGTTAGGCCATATTATCATGTCATATCATTCCATGTTAAATTAATAGCATGCATTGCATAAAGCATGATTCTCATTAAATAAGTGAAAACCAAAAAAAAGGAAATTGCTGTTAATTAGAAATCATATCTAGGCCTGTTGATGTGAATTCTAATCTAACAATGCAGATGCTTTCGTTGCTATGAGGTAAGTCCTGCAATTTATTCATCGCTTGTTGGGTGTTAAATTGGCGGTTTGCGCACCCGCATGATCACCTCACATGTTAGGAAGATAAATTAAAATCAATTCAAGCTGCCTGCAAAATATTTTTTGAAATAAAAAAGAAAAGTTACTGAAAGGGCGTTAGAGAAATCTAGCGTAATCAAGTCCCTGAACTCATTTAACCTCTGGTTTATAGGAGTGAAGTAATTCTCCCATTACTTTACTTGGGTTTCTAATCGACCCACCCAAAATAGATTAGTGGCGACTCCATGATAAAAATCATTTGCATATTAAGAACTTAAACCCTAAGTTACGAATTGGTATGGACTTGGGAGAGCTCAAGCTAAGCCTAGACTTAGCAATCCATTAGCTGAACCCTTAGGTGGCCCAACCCGCTTCAGGAAGGTCACGATAGACATATCAAGCTCGCAGGCGAATATAGTATACTAAGATGCTCACCATAAGCTGCTAAATTGTATTGCTCGATTTAAGCTAACTTATCAAACCATTGGGCTGATATAGCACACCAGTATACTGCTCACTCTAAGCTGCTATATCAGAGCCCGTAGGCTGATATAGTATACCATCTTGACCATCTAACAAATTCACTATTTTTATCATACCCAATAAAAATAATCATGTGTGGGTATACGGCCGGCCTTAGCCAAAATACAATATTTTCACTTTCCATAAATCCCACCAATTTCCCACTATCCAAAACATATTTTTGGTGCTGTAAACCGACACTCAGTTATTTTCCAATTAATTACTGAAATTAAATAAATTTAGGAATAAATTCCCAAAATCACAATTCACACATAATCAGCACAAAATAGAACTCAAGTAAATAAATAGATCACACCATTGCGGTTAGTATAAAATTCCGGTCACCGACTATTCCGGTCTAATTTTTAGAAAATAAATAAATAATTAAATAAGTATGGAAATTAATTAATAAATGCCAAAAATGCAACTTAGGCCCGTAAAGCCTAATTAAAAGCCAAGACGAGCCCAGAAATTTTCCAAACCACTTTAGATAAATACTAGAGCTTGTCTAGGCTCTAATTACACTACTTTAACTGCCTAACATGAATCAATGACTAATTAATTTACTAATCCGTTCTAACTATCCGCCTAATCCTAGCTTAGCTTAAACTAAACAACCCCTAAGCATCATCAACTTACTAAGCAATGATTAATGAGTTAAACTCACTTGTTTAATGAAACTCACTTGTTTAATGATCCGCTCGAATCAAAACGACGGGGATGCAACAAGGGGTAAGAAAATCTAAAGTGGGCTCGCCAAATGGGGTCGGGAACAGCCCAGAAATGGCCTAAATAGCAACTGTGAGACCCATTCGGTCTGGTTCTGCCCGGTCGCTACTAAAGTTACTTTGGTGGCTGGTTGGGGCCGAAATGGCCAAGGAAGACTGGCGAAAGCTGCTGCAGGGCTTCACAGCGGCAGGCGGGCGGCAAGGCGGCTTCGGCGACAGCGAGGCTGTTGCTAACAGCTCAGGGATCCTCCTGGGCACACAACAGAGACGAGACAGTGGCTAGGGACGGGGCGGTTGGGGTGGCAATGAAGCGCGACGAGTGGGCAAGCACCTGGGTACGCACGACAGCGAACGGCGATGGACGGTGACTCTAGCGGGATGCTCGATAGCCAAGGGGAGCTGCTAGATCCTCTCTAGAAAGTTTCACAATAAAAAATGGTCCTTGGGATTTTCTGGACAAAAATGACCCTACCTCGACTTATTCCCAAAAAGTCTCGGTTTGTAGAAAAATCTTCAGAAGGCGAGTTGACGTTTCTCAATTGACTTGTGACATGACAGAACTTTCAATTTCTAAAATCGGATTCAAATTTGTGGTTAATTTCGATCTGATGCGATTTTAGCGTGATCTAGGCTATCGAGTAGCTTTCAGAAAATTTTAGTGCAAATGGCCCGTGGTCAATTTTCTTCGAGCCACAATGAACCTCTTTGACACATTGGTAAATCTTGGTGGTTGTGAAAATCTCGAGGTTTTAAATACGGACATAAGGTACCAAAATGATAAAAAAATCAGTCTAGTGCTGATCGACGAGAATTTTGCAATTTAGTAGAATCACCCACGTTTAACCACACATCTCAGTTGAACCGACCTATCCCTGACCTCTAATCGATTTTTAATTGTGCCACAATGATCTCTGCAGATTAGCACGATCAAGTAGCCGATTCCTGATTGAATCCTCAAGTCTATTGCATTAAAATCTCTTAATGACTTCCACAAATAGTCTAGTTATGTCACGAGTGATCAGCTCCGGGAATAGCACTATAGGCACGTTAATGAAAGGCCCGATTTATTTAATTGAAAACATGACTGAAAATCCAGAATATCACAACTATTCCCCTCTTATAAAAATTTTCTCCTAAAAAATTAAACCATTACAACACTTAAAACAAAAAGGTAGGGGTACAAACACCTCATCAACTCTTTGCTCTCCTAGGTTGCTCCTTCAGTGCCGTGGGGTTCCCAGACCACTTTGACCAATGGGATGGTCTTTGAACGTAGAATTTGTTCCTTTTGATCCACGATTTGAATTGGTCTTTCAACGTATGACACTCGGTCATTCACATCCAATTCCTTAAAATTAAGCACATGGGTCAGGTCAAGCTCATACTTCCTCAACATCGACATGTGAAAAACGTCGTGCACTTGCACCAGTCTCGGCAGCAATGCAAGACGATACACCAAACTCCCGATTCTCTTAAGAATCTCAAACGAACCTACATACCTCGGGCTTACTTTTGCTTTCTTGCCAAAGCGCGAAGTTCCCCTCATCGGTGACACTTTCAGGAAAACATGATCACCAACTTGGAATTCCAAAAACTTTCGATGCTTATCTGCGTAGCTTTTCTGGTGACTCTGAGCAGTCTTTAATCTATTTCTGATTACTGCGATTGCATCCACTAATTTCTGAACTAACTCTGGGCCTGTGATCATTTTCTCCCCAACTTCATCCCAACACACGAGTGTTCTGCACGCTCGACCATATAACGCTTTAAAAGGAGCCATCTGGATGCTCTGCTGATAACTGTTGTTGTAGGCGAATTCCCCAAGATGAAGCTGTTCCTCCCAGCTTCCCTTAAAATTCAACATAAGCTCGCAGCATGTCTTCGAGGGTCTAAATCGTCCTCTTAGACTAGCCATTCATCTGAGGATGATAAGCCATATTGTATCGCAGCTTGGTACCTAAAGCACTTTGCAAGCTCTTCCAAAAAGCGGTTGTGAATCTCGGGTCTTGATTTGAGGTAATCGTAACCGGCACTCCATGCAGTCGAACTATTTGGCACACGTACAACTCAGCGTTCCTATCCAAGTCGAGATCCTTTCGCACTGCAATGAAGTGAGCTGACTTTGTCAACCTGACCCAAATAGAATCGTTATCTCTCTAACTCCTTGGTAATCCGGTCAAGAAATCCGTCATGATTTACTTCCACTTCCACTTTGGATCTCAAGAGGTTATAGAAGTTCTCCCGGCTTACAATGCTGAGCTTTGACCTGTTGACACATCAGACACTCAGCGACATGCTTAGCGATGTCTGCCTTCATACTAGACCACCAATAGTATTGACGCAAATTCTGATACATTTTCGTACTATAATGATGAATGCTGTAACTGGTACAATGAGCTTCTGATAAAATATCCTCTTTAAGCTTCTCATCGTTAGGTATACACAATCGTCCTCAGAACTTCAGTGTTCCATCATCAGAAATCTGAAAGTCAGCTTTCCTTTTATTAGTGTCCTCTTGTAGAATTTTCTAAACATCTGGGTCTGTTGGCTGAAGTAATTTGATCCCGATCTGCACATCCGGCTCAATTTTAAGGGTGGCCATAAGATGCGAAAGGCGGCCTACCTCAAATTTGAAAATCGAATCCCGAGCTCTCTTGAGTAGATTCCACTTCTTAACCAACATGTGGGCGACTGAAGACTTTCGGCTCAAAGTGTCGGCAACCTTATTCGCCTTTCTAGGGTGATATAAAATATCACAATCGTAGTTTTTCATAAGTTCCATCCATCGACGCTGTCTCATATTCAACTCCTTCTGAAAGAATAGGTACTTGAGACTTCGATCCTTTGTGAAGATCTGGAATCTTTCTCCACACAAGTAATGTCTCCAAATCTTCAGAGTGAAAATAATTGCTGCGAGTTCCAAGTCATGCATCGGGTAATTCTACTCATAAGGTCTCAACTGACGGGAGGTGTATGCAACAACCTTACCATGTTGCATCAGCATGCAACCCAGTCCTTGGAACGACACATCACTATAGATCTTGTATCCTCGAGGACTAGATGGAATCATCATCACAAGTGCAGTAGTCAGCTTTTGCTTCAACTCTTGGAAATTACACTCACATTTGTCTGTCTACACAAATTTTTCTTCTTTCTTCAAGAGTCTAGTCAAAGGCGATGCTAATGCTGAAAATCCTTCCACGAACTGTCTGTAGTACCAAGCCAAACCCAAAAAACTTATGATCTTTATTACGGTAGTCGGTCTCGGCTAGTTAATCACCGCTTTGATCTTGGATGGGTCAACGGATATTCCTTCACCTGAAATCACGTGGCCTAGGAACACAAAACGAGTTAGCCAAAACTCGCATTTGCTAAACTTAGCATACAGCTGATGAATCCTTAAGGTTTGGAGCATTAATCTCATATGACTCTTGTGCTCCTCAACACTCCTCGAATACAATAGAATATCATCGATGAACACGATCACAAATTGATCCAGATATTCATTGAATATTCGGTTCATCAGATCCATAAAAGCAGTTGGAGCATTCGTCAACCTGAACGGCATCACAATGAACTCGTAATGACCATACCGAGTACAAGATGCTGACTTTGGAATGTCCTCTTTCTTGATCCTCAGCTGATGATATCCTATTCTCAAGTCAATTTTCAAAAATATTGACGCTCCTTGTAATTGACCAAACAAGTCATTAATCCTCGAGAGTGGATACTTATTCTTGATTGTCACCTGATTGAGTTAGTGGTAGTTGATGCACAAATGCATCAAACCATCATTCTTCTTTACAAATAGAACCGGTGCTCCCTAAGGCGATGCACTGGGACGTATGAATCTCTTATCCAACAACTCTTGTATTTGCACCTTTAGTTCCTTCAACTCCAATAGTGACATCTAGTAAGGAGCCTTAGAAACGAGTTCTGTCCTAGGTGCTAACTCAATCACAAACTCAATTTCTCTCTCTAGCGGCAATCCTGGCAATTCCTTCGGGAATACATTTGGAAACTCTTGCACAACTGAAATATCTTCAATCTTTAGCTTCTCACCAAGCCTCGAGCGACAAGATCAAGGTAATTGAGGGTCCTCCTCGATTCCCGACAAACTCGAAGCTCTCACCCTCTAATAGGTTAAACTAAATCACTTTGTGATAACAGTCCATCTTAGCTCGTTGCTTGGTGAGCAAGTCCATGCCAATTATCAAATCAAAGTCATATATAGCTAGGACTAACAACTCTATTTTCCCCTCTCGCTCACCAATCGCTAACTTGCAACCAGAACAACCCAATGCAGACAACACCTTATCCTTTAACAGTGTAGATATGCTAACCACTGATTCCAGCAATTCGGGACTTAATCTTATCAGCTTAACAAATTGCTCGGCAATAAAAGAATGAGTTGCACCAGGGTCAAACAAAGCATAAGCGGCATGGTCGTTCAGCAAAACCATATCTGTAATTACGTCAGGCATATCCTCTACCCGACCTCATATGATGGCATACATTGTTCCCTAAGCTAGGGGTCTCATTGGTCCACCTTGCGGTGGCAGCGGTAGCTGCGGTTGTCTTCTTGGTCTCCTCAGACAATCCCTAGCCATGTGACCCTACTGGCCACATTCAAAACAGGCACCCGTCTTTCGTGGACACAGGGCAGTACCATGTCGCCTTCCACAAGCGCGACACACATCGTTCCAACTTGGCCTAGACTTGCTAACTCCACCCTTCCAATTGGGCAGGAATTGAAATCTTCCTCCAGTCATGGGCCTCTTCCCATGTCGGATCCCTTCTCGATGCAAACTAAGCCTCGATTTAGACGAGTGGGCTTGCTCGTTCAACTCCTCTCTAGCAGCTGGGCTCAATTATATACCTCTCGGTAGTCCTTCAAATCAAACGGCACCAGCATCTATTTCAATTCTCGCCGAAGGCCATTCTTGAACCTTCGAGCCTTACCCTATGGATCTTTAATTAATCTCGGCGCGTGCTAAGAGAGCTCCGCGAATTTGACCTCATACTGGTCAACGGTCATGTTTCCTTGGCGAAGACGCTGGAACTCCTCCATTTTCTATTCTCGGGCACTTCCCGAAAAGTACTTCTCATTAAACGCCCTGAGAAAAGCGTCCCACAGCGGGGCTACTCCTCCCGGAAATACTGAATCTCTGGCAGCTTTCCACCAGGTATTGGCATTGCCTTACAGTTGATAGACTGCCAGTACTACTTTTTCTTCCTCATTGCACCTCAGGAGTGTAAATGCCTTATCCAGATCTTGTATCCAAAGAGAGGCAGTCTCTAGATCTCCAGTACTAGTGAATCTCGGCGAGTTCAGCTTCAGGAATTGCTCCACTAACTTGTGGATCAATCTCTCCCTATCCATCACTATGTTCCTAGCTGGAACATCAGCTGGTGCAGCAACAGGTGTGGCAGCGATTGGGGCCTCAGTAACGGCAGCAGTAGCGGTAGCTTGAGCGGCAGCTGTAATGGCGGTGGTGAAATCGGTAGCTTGATTTTGAGCTTGTTGCCCCATCATTTCTCTCATCACATCCAAAGCCTGGGTGATCCCGACGGTTCCTGGATCACCTAGGGCTACTACCTTAACACCAACTAGAGGTGGTGCTACTCCATTTGCGCTAGCCTGAGCTTGCGCTTTACCTCGGCCTCCTCGGGTACCGACCCTTGTCGGTGTTCTACCCTGTGTTGCACGCCTAATGGTACTCTTCCTAGGAGTCCTTTGCTCTTGATCGATCATCTTGCAGGCTTTCTACAAAAACCTGCCTCCCAATTCCACACCAAATTAGAAGTTGAGTGATAACAATAAATAATTATACCAATCAGCTATCATAGACATGCACCAGCATGAATTTAAAGGCCTTTCCTACTAACTATCTCATAAACCATTGTACCCTATCACTCCAATCTCTAACGACCATGCTCTAATACCACTAAAGGAGGATGTCACGCCTCGATCCTCTGAGCACATGCCCATCCTTACTTGGTCGATATATAGCGACGTCCCAAGACACATCGCCGATCCATTCATTTTAATACACATGCGGAAGCAATTAATAAATTCTCTGACAACAACAAGATGTGATAGAAAAGTAGGGCCATAAATTTTGAAAGCCAACAACACACTATATATACATATCAACACAAGTCTTACACAACCAAGTCAATATATATATCCATCTAAGCCAGGTCTACAAAATAGGGGGGTTTGCAAACAACTATTAATATTCATCCTCGTCCTCCGCCTCTTCTTCATCCTAATTAGAGCCTCCCTCTAAGAACACCAGGGTTCCTGGCTCTTCAAGATCCAGGTCTACCATGTCTAACACTGAACCTTCAGGAGGATCTACGGCGCCTTTCCCAAAAGCAACCTCCATCATATACAGAGGTATCTCAAATTTCGGTATGGGGCCCTCTCTCTGATCATTTCGATCTTGATGGTACCATGATCTGTATCAATAGGGCACCCGATGGGAAAATCCCACAGCGACCCAGACCACAGACCGTACAAGTTCGTACTCTCATCCCCTAGGGTCCCCATGAAACGGAATGTAAGACCTCTGTTCTGTGACTTCCTTCGATTGTCTAAAATTCTCACGAGGAGCTGCCATCTAAGGGCTTGAAAATGTTATCCCACAACAAGGTGAGACGACATCTCAACAAGTTCAACCCCCTAAGCCCTGACTAGGAAGAAAATACGCCCCAAGGGTTGGCGAAATGCAATCACGAACCAGAGGACTTACCTTTGCCTCAGTTTCTTCCTGCAAGTCAATATAGTTTGCAATTTCATGGAATCACCTCATCACATTAACTTATCATAACAAATCAAATCATCGATCAATCGACTCAGTCAATTTCATGTAATCACGACCTTCCCTTGGTCGGCCCACTTAATACTATCTATAAAGTCTGACCATATAAGGACTATTCACTTTAAGTTGATAAATAGATAGTATAGCTTGCATTAAGCTGATAGATAGTATATTGCTCTATTTAATTTGACATATCGAGCCCGCAGGCGGATATAGTATACTAAGATGCTCACCAGAAGCTGCTAAGGTGTACTGCTCGCTCTAAGCTGACATATCGAACCATCGGGCTGATATAGCACATCGGTATACTGCTCACTCTACGTTGTCATATTAGAGCCCGTAGGCTGATATAGTATACCCTCCTGACCATCTAACAAATTCACCATTTTTATCATACCCGATAAAAATAATTGTGTGTGGGTACATGGCCGACCTTAGCCAAAATACAATATTTTCACTTTCCATAAATCCCACCAATTTCCCACAGTCCAAAACATATTTTTGGCACTGTAAACCGACGCTCGGTTATTTTCCAATCAACTACTAAAATTAAATAAATTTAGCAATAAATTCCTAAATCACAATTCAAACGAAATCAACACAAATGAGAACTCAAGTAAATAAACAGATCCCATAGTGGAAATAGGAGCATATCACGATGGATTTGGCGATCGGACTACCGAGGAGTCAGAGAGGAAATGATTTGATTTGGGTAGTATTTGACAGACTGATAAAGTCGGCTCACTTCATTGTAGTTTGAAAGGATCTTAGTTTGGATAGACACGTAGATTTGTACGTGCGTCAGGTAGTTCGTTTGCATGGAATGCCGGTGACGTTTACTTTAGATCGAGACTCGAGATTTACGGCACCTTTTTTGAAGAGCTTACAGAGTGTCTTAGGTACCAAACTATAGTACAGTATGACATATCATCCTTAGACGGATAGCCAGTCTGAAAGGACAATTCATACCCTCGAAGACATGCTGCGATCTTGTGTACTAGACTTTAAAGGAAGTTGGGAAGAACAACTACACTTGGTGGAATTTGCCTACAACAACAGTTATTAGCAGAGCATTCAGATCACTCCTTTTGAAGCATTGTATGGCAGAGTGTGTAGAACACCAGTGTGTTGGGATGAAGTTGGGGAAAGGAAGATCATAGGCTAAAAGTTGGTCCAGCAGTCAATGGATGCCATTGCAGTGATCAAAAACAGATTAAAGACTACTCAGAGTCGTCAGAAAAGTTACGAAGACAAGCGTCGAAGATCGTTGGAATTCCAAGTTGGTGATCATGTTTTTCTGAAAGTGTCACCAATGAGGAGAACTTCACGCTTTGGAAAGAAAGGAAAACTGAGTCCTAGGTACGTAGGCCCATTTGAAATTCTAGAGAGAATTGAGACCCTAGCGTATCGTCTTGCGTTGCCTCTGAGACTGGCGCAAGTGCACGATGTCTTTCACGTGTCGATGTTGAGGAAGTATGAGCCTAACCCAACCCACGTGCTTAACTATGACAGTTGTACCCCTACCTTTTTGCTTAAGTATTGTAATGGTTTAAATTTCGAAAAAGAAATTTTTATAAGAAGGGAAGAGTTGTGACATCCTAGATTTTGAATCTTGTTTTCTATTGAATAAATCGGGCATTTCATTGATGCGCTTATAGGACTGTTCTCAGAGCTAATCACTCTCGAGATAACTAGACTATTTGAGAAAGCCATTAAGGAATTTTAAGGTAATAAACTTGAGAATTCAACCAGGAATCGGCTATTCGACCGTGCTCATCTTTAGAAGCCATTACGGCACAGTTAAAAATCGATTAGAGATCAAAGATAGGTGGTTCAACTGAGATATGTGGCTGATTGTGGGTGACTCCACTAAATTGGAAAATTCTCGTCGGCCGGCACTAGACTGATTTTTCTATCGTTTTGGTATCATGTGTTCGTATTTGAATCCTCGAGATTTTCACGACAACCGAGAGTTGCCAATGTGTCGAGTGGGTTCATTGTGGTTCGAAAAAATCGACCATGGGTCATTTGCACTAAAAATTTCTGAAAGTTACCGGGTAGCTTAGGTCACACTAAAATCGCGCCGAATTGAAATTAACCTTGAATTTGAGTCCGATTTCAAAAATTGAAAGTTCTGTCATGTCACAATCAATTCTAAGAGGGTCAACTCAGTCTCAGAAGATTTTTCTGCAAACCGAGAATTTTTTGGAAAAAGTCGTCTTAAGGCCGTTTTTATTTAAAAAGTGTCGGGGATCTTTTTTATCATGCAATTGGGATGCAAGTGGGATCAATCGATGAGGAAAAATACCAATTGGATCAATGAGGTGTTGGTTGAATTTTCAAGAGCCAAATTGAATTGAATTGAGCAGCATTTGGTGTCCAATTGAAGCAAAATCATCCAAAATTCGTATGCCCCATGGACCCAACATTTTGGACCTCTTCAAAGGCTTCTAAAAGAAACCAAGGGGCTGTGAACTTGCAGAGGAAGCCAGCTTGGGTGTGGTGGACCCTCAAGGGGACAATTGGAGAGAAAAAGAGACCAAGTGGCCCCCTTGTTGCTACCGGTCCCCTCTTCCTCTCCTTCAACCAGTCAACGCCAGCTTCTTCTCTATTGCAGCATGTGAAGATGCTCCAGCAGCTTAGAAGAAGAACCAGAAGCTTCCCGCACCGCCAACGCCCGCTGGAGCCACCGCGACACCCTTGCTTGCTCACCTGCATACCGCTCGTCATCGTCATCTCAGCTGCGCCACCTCACCTAGCTTGTGTGTCCACGAGCTCCACGGGTTAGATCAGGCTACCATCCAGCCTCCTTCGACCACCGTGTAGCCCTACCTCAGCCTGCTTGAACCGCCACAGCCCTCGCTTGCCGTTTCCGAGCAAGCAACGGCCACCAATCCACCTTTCTCAGCCTCAACAAGCAGCGGATAGAGAGCAAGAAGAATGGGTATTTCAGCACTGTTCAGCCCGTTTTGGAGGTGTTCTGGGCCTCGAAAACTAGGCCCACTTTGGATAGAAGTGAGCCATGTCGCGTCCCTATCAATTTGCACCGACGGGATCGCCAAACAAGTGAGTTTAACTCACTAATCCTCGCTTAGTAGGTTAATTATGCTTAGAGGTTTATTAGTTTAGGCTAAGATGGATTAGGAGGTTAGATTAGATTAGATTATTTAATTTAATTAATTACCGATGCATGTTAGGTGGATAGTTAGTGCAATTAGGGCCTAGACGAGCTCTAGTATTCATCTAGAGTGACTCGGAAATTTTTCGGGTCTGTCTCAGTGTTTAATTAGGCTTTTCCGATCGTAAGTTGATTTATTGGCATTTATTTAATATTTTCCGTAATTATTTAATTATTTATTTATTTTTAGAAAATTAGACCGGGATAGCCGGTAACCTGAATTTTATGTTAATTGCTGTGGTGTGGTCTGTTTATTTAATTGAGCTTTAATTTGTGCTAATTATGCGTGAATTGCATTTTTGAATTTTATTCTTAAATTGATTTAATTTCAGTAATTAATTGGAAAATAACCGATTGTCGGTTTACACGCCAAAAATATTTTGGTGGACCATATAAAATGGTGGAATTTATGGAAAGGAAATTATTATATTTTGGCTAAGGCCGACCGTGTACCCACACACGGTTATTTTTATCGGGTATGATAAAAATAATGAATTGGTTATATGATTGGAATGGTATACTATCTTTGCCAAGGGGCCCTAAATTATCAGTGTTGGGCAAGCATATATAGTATATCATATTATCAGCTTTGGGTGAGCATATATAGTATACTATCTTGGCCAGAAGGCCCTAAATTATCAGTTTTGGTGAGCATATATATAGTATACTATATTATCAGCTTTGGGTGAGCTATACTATCTATATTTTCAGCTTTGGGCGAGCGGTCTTGATTTGATAGGATATTATAGATAGTATTGAATGTACCGACCAGGGGAAGGTCATGGTGACATGTAATCAACTGAGTCGATTGATCGATGATTCGATCTGTGGTGATTGATTGAATGTCTATTTGAATTGTGTTGTTTTGTAGGGAGAGTTTGAGGCCAAGGTAAGCCCTCTGACCCAAGTTGTGCTTAGGTAGGCCTTAGGGTGTGTTGGCTTCCTAATCGAGTCTTAGGGGGTAGAACTTACTGAGACATAATCTCACCCCATTGTGGGACAACATTTCAGGTCCATAAATGGCAGCACCCCCAGCTCCTCCCGAACATTTTGGTATACCGGAGGAAATCACAGAAATAGGTTATCACATTCCGATACACCACCACCCCAGAGGATTGGAATATGTACTGGTGAAATCTACCGTCTAGGTTGATGTGGGTGAACCCCAAAAGCTGCCCATAAATACCGGACGTGGTATCACCATTACAATGATGGATGAAAGGTGGGCCCTGTACTAGAATCTGATGTACCTTTGTGCATTTTCGAGGTTGTGTTCGGGAAAGGTATAGCAGATCCTAAGGGTGGATCAGTGGTGGATGCAAAAGATCCCAAGCTCGAGAGCAATCCTGACTCTCCAGTGTACTCAACCGTGGGCTCCAGTTGGAGCATGAAAGAAGGAGAGATTGTCGAGGAGGAGGAGAAGCTAGAGGAGGATCTAGAGGAGGATTGAAATCCCACCCCTACTCGTAGACTTTGTTTTGTGAACTTGTTGTTTAGGACTTGGCTTAATAGTTAACCTTGTATATATTTACACTATGGTTTGCAATGTATATAAGTGTGGTTGTTTTTAAAGTTTCCAATTTGGAGTCCTACTTTCCTATCCCATTGGTTTATTGTCTAGGGATTATTTATATACTTCCACATGCATATTAAAATGAATGGGTTGGCGATGTGTCTTAGGACGTCGCTATTTAATTGACCAGGTGAGGGATGGGTGCATGCCCAAGGATCAAGGCATGACACACTACTAGTCGATATATATATACACACGTAAGTTCACAAAACAGGGGGGTTTTCAAACTACTTCTAGACCTTATCCTCCACTTTGTCCTCTTCCTCATCCCAGTTGGAGCCTTCAATCGAGTACACCGGGGACTCTGGTTCTTCAAGATCCGGATCTATAGGGTCTACCACTGAACCTCCCAGACGATCTACCGTACCTTTCCCAAAGGCTACCACCAGGACATAAAAAGGGACTTCGAACTTCGATATGGGCCATTCTTTCTAGCCATTCCTTTCCTGGCAATACCATAATTTGTATGGATGGGGCACCTTTTTGGGTATGCCCGCATCGACCCAGACCACAGTTTTCACCAACTCATATATTGTGGCACCTCGAACCCTCCTTAGGTCGCTACAGGCACCAAACGTTACACCTAATTACATCTCTTAGAAGAAGCGTCGTAAATCATAGACATTTTTTTTTTAAAGCGGTCCCAGCACGACTCATTAGCGGAAGCAAAATATAACATTGCCATCTCACCCTCCATCAATCCATGATACAATTGCACACCACTAAACATCATGATAAAAGACAACGCCATGACACTTTATTTACATATTTTCAAGATGGGTTTCCTTGGGTCGATACATCAAAAGAAAGGCCAAGACATGAAGCCACACTCGGCCTAAACCCAAAAAGAAACACTCGACCCACTACGATTAACGTGCAAGATCCCCCATCACTAGTGTCGGCTAACCATCCCAAAAAGTTTCAGCTCCTACTTGTCACGTACGGGCCCTCACACCCATCCCGGTGCATCAGGCGGTAGCGGCGGTAACATCCCACGCATCACTCCATCTCGACGAACATGGACGGATATGAACTCCTGAACAACAGGGCCCCCAGCCAGGCCCACATCGTACATAACTAAGGTGCGTACTCAAATATACGTAAGAACAGGAACGGAAGGACAGTCGAACTCCTCGCACTGGACCTCTACATCCGAAGGTAGGCCGTAAAATACGTCCCGCGTGACAGCAGGGAGCGGCATACTGCTAATCTGAAATGTTGGTCCCCGAAGAGGTGAGTACAACCACTCAGCAGGTAAATGACCAATAAGCCACTCAGTACATCATGCCATGCAATCAATAACAATCAATAGCATCACATGTCATACAAGCATCTATGCACAACATACCATGGCATCATGCACATATCATCACACCTCATATACCATCATCATATAGACATCATCATCATATCATACTTACCATCATCATGTCACATATGGCATCATCCTTACCATGCATCCATGCATGTAACATCATCATCATATCACATGTACCATCATCATTACCATGCATTCATGCATGTAACATCATCATCATATCACATGTACCATCATCATTACCATGCATCCATGCATCATATCATGCATATATCATCATGCATCATGTCATGCATATATCATCATGCATCATTTGATTCTAATTTCATCTTGGACCGCCACATTTCTCAATCCCGGGACCAATGTTTGCATCCCACATGTATCCAAGATACAATCAGACCATCCGGCTCCCCCACTCTCCGGGCATCTCGTACCCCAACTAGCATCACGAGGACCCTCCAGCATCCAACCATTCAAGGCCACCGGGCAACCGGCCGCACCCTTCAAGCCAGGCATCTCGCACCAAAACCGGCATCGTGAGGTATCCCTCAGCATAGTTACCATGCCGAGCTTCTGGCTCCCCCACTCTCCGGGCATCTCGATACCTCTCGGTACTCCCGAGGACCCTCCGGTATCCGACCATTCATGACCACCGGGCAACCGGCCGTACCCTTCTAGCCAGGCATCCCGACACTCCCAGGGCATCGTCAGCTCACACCTCCGACGGCCTTCTCATTTATCTCAATTCTCATTTTCAATTATAGTTCAATTTCAACATGGCATGCGATGTGATGGCAATCAAGATCATATTCAGCATTGAATTCATACATGCATCTCAATTCATTATCACGCATGCATCAAGACACCATCATCCAATCAATACAATTCATGGAGTCCATGCAATTTAAAATGGTCAATATTTCATGCCTTTTACAAAATTCCAGCAAGTACCATTTTTAGAAAATATTTAAATTAAATATCCATATACTTCTCCAAAATCATGAAATTAAGACATGTGATAGACAAGACAATAAGATAGCAATTTCATGAAAAGCATATGCCCAATAGAGTTCCACACAAGAAGGTACAATCCATACAAAACAGCATGCAATTTCGGATAGAAACAAAATGCACAGTTTCCGAAATAATTCGATTAAAATACCCGAACGACCTCCGAAAATTTTGAAATATTACCAGGTTATAGCCAAGACAATAAATTAGATTTTTCATTAAGACTTCTAGGCCAGATTCGTTTTATATTATTTTCTATAGTCATACGAAGCTTCTGGACCTAGCACCGAAACGTCCAGTGTAGTCATCTCCGAAATACTGTATTTTAACCCCTTTATTCTTCTTAGTTTCCTCTTAAATTTGGATATGTTTTACTCCAAGAGGTCCCCTACAACTTTCATTAAGGGATCTAAGTCAAATTTCCAGAGTATGGTCATCATATGGGTCCACGAAGTCTCGGGTATCCTGTACCGCATCTCCAGATCTACTGTTTTCAAGAATAAGTTGATTCACTAGGCTACACTTGTTCATTTTACTTCAAATTTTATTATGTTAGTCTTGAAGATGTTCTCTACAAGTTTCATGAAGAAGTCGAAGAAATATTCTTAGTAAAAATCAACATGCAACCACAAATCCACCGAAAGGTCAGCAAAACTGTTCCAGATCTTGTGTCTTCGTATGATGAGGGTTTGAACCCTTAAATCTCCATCATTTTGTCCCAAATTTTAGTATGTTGTATTTTAAGATGCTGGCTACAACTTTCATGAAGAAATCAAGGTCAAAATCAAACTTGAAACATGCATGCAAGCTTTCACAAGATTCTGGTTCAGGCGGTTCATACGAAAACAGCATGCAAACTCAAGAACAAGTCACATTCAAGCTCCGATTTTGCCTTCCCTATGATCCGAAACCTACCACAAACAAATCACACATGCAAGGCACACATGCAAGGGTGGAAATCAGTCCCAACTTGCCTCTAGACCGAGGAGAACGACGGCACACGGCGGACGAACGGACGGTGTGCGGCGGCGACGGGCGACTCCTCCTCCCTCTCGGCTCCTCTTCTCTCGGCCTCTCTCTCTCTCTCTCTCTCTCTCTCTCTCTCTCTCTCTCTCTCTCGCACGATTCTCTCTCTCTCTCTCTTTGGCCGAAATCCCACCGGCCACTCTCTCTCTCTTCCCTTTTATTCCCCCAAATCCTCGTCATTTGCAATGATTAGCTTGCCTCTCCCCAAGCCAATGCATGAAGACCTCCTTTTTGCCACTTGGCAAGGCTCATGCATAATGGGCTTGGAAGCAATTGGGCCAGTAAATGGGCTGGCCACTCCTCCCCCTTTCATGGTCGACGGTCACACTTTCTTGGGACCTAATTGGGCTGGCCATTCGGCCCACCAAAATCTTAGGCCAATGGGCCTAAGGCCCAATCTAATTAAATTCACAATTTCATTTTCAATTATTCATCTTTAATTATTTCTTTTATAGATTTCAAATTTTAAATTTCACATGGCCAAGAATAAATCATTCTCATTAATTTATCCCATATTACTTATTTAAAACTTATGAACACAAGCACATATCACTTAGTCTTAAAAGGAGACTAATGGCTAAAGCATAAACCATAGGTAATTTCATTACCTAATTACGGGCTTTAACACACCTTAGAGCTTATCTTGGATTTTTGGGATGCCACATATACCTATCCCCTTGGGTCTCCATGAAGTGGGATGAAGCACTTCTGTTCTGTCACCTTCTTAGGCTAACCAAAATGTTCGGGTGGAACGACCATCTAGGGAACTGAAAATGTTATCCCACGACAAGATGAGACGATGACTCAGCGAGTTCAACCTCTTAAGCCCTGATTAGGAAGAAAATACGCCCATAAAAGGCTGCCTAAACACAACCACGAGTAAGAGGACTTACCTGTACCTCTACTTATTCCTGCAAGTCAGTATAATTTGAATACTTACAAATCATACCAACCAATCAAACCAGATCAAATCATCGATCAATGGACTCAATCGATTCCATGTCATCACGACCACTCCTCGGTCAACTCACTCAATACTATCTATAACGTCCTATCAAATCAGGACTGCTCACCCTAAGTTGAAAATAGATAGTATAGCTCACCCAAAACTAATAATAGAGTATATCATTCGCTCAAAGTCGATAATAGAGTTTATCGCTCGCCCAAAGCTGATAATAGAGTATATCACTCGCCCAAAGCTAATAAATTATGGCTCACCAGAAGCTGATCACAAAGTATACTGCTCGCCCAAAGCTGACATATTAGAGCCTGTAGGTTGATATAGTATACCATCCTAATTATCTAACAAATTTGTCATTTTTATCATACCCGATAAAAATACTCGTTTGTGGGTATACGATCGGCCTTAGCTAAAATACAATATTTTTACTTTTGAACATCCCACTTGTTTCAGCAGTCTAAAAATAGATTTTTGGCACCGTAGGCCGACGCCCTTGAGTAATTTTCTAATTAGTTACCAAAATTAATAAATTTTGGGATAAATACCCAAAATTACAGATCACACTCAAATTGCATAAATTAATAGTCATATAAATAAATCAACCACACCATTGCAATCAGCACAAAATTCGGTCGCCGGCTATCTCGGTCTAATTTCTGGAAAATAATTAATTAATTAATTAATTACATAAAATAATTATTAAATGCCAATAAATAGGACTTAGGCCCGTAAAGCCTAATTAAATGCCGATTCGGGTTTGGAAAATTTCCGAACCTGACTAAATAAATACTAGAGCTTTTCTACTTGCTAATTACATCGATCTAACCACTTGACATGCATAATCGACTAACTAATTCATTAATCCATTCTAACTAACTACCTAATCGTAGCTTAGCCTAAACTAATCAACCCTTAAGTGTCATTAACTTACTAAGCAATGATTAGTGAGTTAAACTCACTTGATTAATGAATCGCTCGAATCAAAATGACGGGGACACGACGGGGGTCGAGAAACTCCAAAGCGGGCTCTTCAAACAAGGTCAGAAACGGCCCAAAATTGGCCCAAACAGTGGTTGTGATACCCAGGGGCTTCGGTTCTGAGGTGGTGCTGGTCTCGGTGGAGAAAGGTGGAAGCAAGGGATGGTTCGGCGAGACAAGGCCAGTGGAGGCAGCAGCGACTAGGTGGGTGGAGGCGGCAGTTGTCCGGCGGCATGACGGTCTCCGGTGGCTTCCACAATGGTCTGAGGAGGTGGGGAACAGCAGCTGGGTGTGACTGGGGGCGAGGTGACGTGGCTGGACAGCGCGGAGCAGTAGCGAGCTAGTCGCGACTCTGGATGGTAGCGACGGCAACGCAGCGGCTCTAAGCGAGTGGCATGTAGCATCGATGGGGGAAGAGAAGGTACTGGTCAACCTTGCTGGGTTGCTGAGCTTGAAACTTGGAGAAGAATGAGGAGGTGGTCGACGAAAATGAAGGGGAAAGGAGGGGGGGACCCGCTGCTTCATGGTGGGGACCGCCAAGCCTTCAACCTCATCTTCTTGTCCCCTTGCTTGGTCCCCACCACCACCTGGCCTCCTTAGCTCAATTTCCAGCCACAACCTTCCTTCTAGAAGCCTTGAGTTGGTACAAAAGTCATGGTCAAGGGGGGCATACGAATTTGCAGAATTGGCTCAATTTCTATTCAATTCCCCCTCAAATCCACTCAATTCGGCTTCTAAAAATCCAACCATTGAGTCATTGATCAAATTGGTATTTTTCCTCGCCAATTGAACCCACTTGCATCCCAATTTTGCGATAAAAAAACGGTCCTATGAATTTTTTGGACAAAAACGACCCTACCTTGACTTTTTCCCAAAAAATCGAGGTTTGCAGAAAAATCTTCGAAAGGTTAATCGACGTTCCTAAAATGATTTGTGACATGACAGAACTTTCAATTTCTGAAATCAGATTCAAATTCGCGGTTAATTTTCAATCTGGCGCAATTTTAACATGACCTAGGCGACCCAGTAGCTTTCAGAATTTTTAGTGCAAATTACCCATGGTCGATTTTCTTCGAGCCACAATGAACCCTTTTGATACATCGGTGACTCTCAATGGTCGTGAAAATCTCGAGGTTTCAAATACAGACACAATGTACCAAAACGATAGAAAAATCAGTCTAGTGCTGATCGACAAGAATTTTACAATTAAGTGGAATCACCCACTTTTAGCCACATATCTCAGTCGAACCGACCTATCTCTAATTTCTAATCGATCTTACCGTGCCCTAATGATCTCTATAGATGAACACGGTCAAGTAGTCAAGTCCTGGTCGAATTCTCAAGTCTATTGCATTAAAATCCCTTAATGGCTTCCCTAGATCGTCTAGTTATCTCATGAGTGATCAGCTCTGAGAATAGCACTATAGGCGCGTCGATAAAATGCCCAATTTATTAAATTGAAAGCAGAATCGAAAATCCAGGATGTCACAAGAGTGACTTACTGACTTTTCTCTATTTAAATTATCAATTAATTTTGAGTTACCAAATCTTATTGGAATGACTTACCAAGTTTTATTTTTTAATTGTCAACTTTTCTTTTCTTTTTAATCAATTTTTCATTTATCTTTCTTTCTCGGGCCTTAATTTGCTAACTCTTATTTGTCAACCTTTTCATTGATTAAGCTGGTTACTAACTCTTATTCAGGTTAATTATCAATGATTTTTTTTTTTTTTTAGTTTATGAACTTTTCTATTGAGTTGCTTAATCTGGAAAAAATGGGAAGCCACCAAATAAATATTGATAATTTTCTATATAATCGGTAAATTTAATATGCTGATAATTAAATAAAATTTGCCAAATAGTTGGAGAATCGGTTTATCAGTCAAGAAGAAATTGGTAATTAAAAAGAAAAGAAGAAAAATTTCGCTGGTCAGTGGCTACCAATTTCTTAGACCCACGAAGTGCTTTCCTAGAAGGACGCTCGGAAGGAAATCTCCACCTTCGGTGTACCGTGTGAAATAGAAAAGACTTTCTAAGGCTTCTTTCCCAGCCATCAACCAAAGGGAAAATTTTTAAAATCAGTCATGAAAGGATTCACAGATGAGGTTTACTTTTTCTCATTGATTATCGTGCTTCTACGATCTTTCTTGATAATCTACAATCAATTATTATTGTCTTGCTTCAAAGGTAACCATCATCTCTTCGTGATCCGGAGAGGGATCGAATTCCCTAGACTCGTCATAATTTGTCTTATCTTAGCAATGATTTCGGTCTTCAACAAATGTTGATCTACGCAACGAGAGAGTATTAATACATTTAAAATTTTATGTAAGTACCTATATGGAAAGTGGATTGTATCAAAGTTCAATTCTTCCATAAATCATAACAATATCAGAGTCATTTTACGATGAATAGATAGAAATTTCTCTTCTGTTTTCCTTTCTGCTGAATGTTTAGATATGTGAGTTGCAACATTATGTTTATTAATCAAAACAATATGGTTTTGAAAAAATAAAAACAATAAGGTTGACTAGAATTGGGAGCCGGTGTACTTTTTTGTATCTGCTGATTATCTATTTCATGTGTTTTTGATAAAAGGGAAAACAAGAAAAAAAAAGACACCCCATTTAACCAGCACCAGCACTAGAAGCATGAATCGTGGGAGTTTTTAGAGAACAATTTATCGTATCTCCTAAATCTCTCTCTCTCTCTCTCTCTCTCTCTCTCTCTCTCTCTCTCTCTCTCTCTCTCTTTGACTTGGATAGCACTTTAATCATCAAGCATCTATTAAAGTTCATATGATTTTTCTAAACTATGGAAACATGAAAACTCTCATGTAATTGCTTGATATTTAGAACCGTCAGTTCTAGCTTTAACTTAAGCGTCTATGCGTCACAACCATAAGCTAATCCTGGTCACATAGCCCAATATATATATATATATATATACAAATGTCCCGCATATTTTGAAATTTTATACAAATAGTTAGACTTGATCATCGATCACTTTCCTTATGCAGATTTGACGACCATTCGAGTGCCAAATTGAAGACCTAGCTGATAGCATTAAACTATGATATTCCAAGATTATATTTGCCAATAATCACGGACTAATTCATTGAACAGATCAGTGAGACAACGTGATCAAAACTTGCTAATAATAGAAGATTTCATTGATAGATTAGATTAGGAGAAGAGCTAAGTACGTGTTTTTTTTTTAAAATTAGTTTCCTATAAATGCGTCATGGGCGTAACAATTTATATTTTTTTTCGTAAGACGAAAATTAATTTTCGATAAACGTGTCGTTCTTGACCGATTTGAAATTTTTAATTTTTAAACCGAACAATAGATAAATAAACGTTTGCAACTAATTTCTCAGAGCCCACAAGGAGATTTTCAAGAAGGATGCTCAAAAAGATTATCCCCATGGTTGGCACACCGTGTGAAGTGGAAAAGACTCTTTAACACTATTTGCCCAGCCATCAACAAAAAAATAAAAAGACTAAGATCAATCATGAAAGGAACCTCCAACGATCTTGCATTTTGTCATCCATAGTCGTGTTTCTATGACCTTTCTTGATAATCTAGAATCAACTACTCTTTAAAAACCTTCGAATACCTACACACATATGGATCAGAGCAAAACAGAGGAATTAAAAACAAGAGGACTGGGAAAATCAAAGAGGAAAAGAAATAGTATTAGTAAGTTCGATGAATGTAGTTATCAAGAAGAGTAATTGCGAGATGGCTTGTCGTATAATTTGAAACTTCATTAAGGTTGTTTTTTGTATGGTTGTGAGCTGTACTTTTTATCTTCTGCTTTTTATCTGTTTTATGTGTTTTTCATGAAAGGGAAAACACGAAAAGAAGATAACCATCACCAATCTATTCTTTTCCATCTCAAACCTCACGAGCAGCTCCCAAAATCTAGAATTTGCTTGAGATATTCTTTATTGTTGACTGAGCAACCCTAGCTAGATTGGGTCTCAATTCTTCAATTTTAATTTATTGTTTTCCTTTGTCGTTTCCCTCAATGTATAAGACCACTATAATTCTTCTTGTTTTCTTCGATCTTGCCATGATATGGTTGCGAAGATATTCCTGTAATGTCCTTGGAATTTTATTTTTTATAAATTTATTGTCTTTATCCGCCGAATTTACTGTAATGAATTAATTTTTTCCACCTTGGCACCTATTAGTTCTTTCATTTATAAATTTTGGCCACTTAGTGTTTTTGCGGTTAGCAAAAATTTTATGCTCTTACAGGCTTAGTCCAATTTGGCAGTTATTGAGACAATTCACTTAAATCCACCCGCCACCGATCCAATGCAATTATATGAGTTTAAATAATACATAAAAACAATGCAACAATATGCAAAATGCAAGGGATTGGCGTTGATCCTAGCTTAATAACTAATTGATTTGTCAAAATTTATGTGTCAACAGAAGATAAGCTACTAATACATTTTTACCCAAAGCGAATTCATCATCAATTGTAGCAGCACCATCCGCTAAAAGTTGTTCTTTTTAATGCATTTACCCTGAGGAATCTAGGATTTTTATTTTTTTATGCATACTGAATTAAGTCTAAGGAAAGACTATAAATAGTGCCTTTTCTCTTTTCATCTTAGTTGAACCTACTAAAATTGTGAAAACAACTCACACCACATTTTATGATGATTTTACAAGACTAGGATGATGGAAAACGCGGTATGATGCATTTCAAGGAAGTTGCAAGAGTAACGAGTGGAGCATGGATCAACGGGCAATGGTCATGTAGGAAAGTGAGAAGTGGTAAACATATGACTGAAGAA
Organism: Eucalyptus caleyi; assembly: GCA_014182885.2. Taxonomy (NCBI): domain Eukaryota; kingdom Viridiplantae; phylum Streptophyta; class Magnoliopsida; order Myrtales; family Myrtaceae; genus Eucalyptus; species Eucalyptus caleyi. Next base: position 16,622,362 of record CM024476.2, read on the forward strand.
AGGACTAAGAAATGGCCCTAAGCCTCATATGTTGACTGATAGATGGGGCAAGAATCGAGAAATGTAGACCCGTGAACTTGCACTTCTAACCTCGCCCGAAAACAAAAATGAATAGGTAACGCCTTCAAACTTTAATTATCATTTGTTTTAAATCATTTACAAACTTCTAGTTGCATTTCTAAAATATTATGATGTGGCGGCAAATCCCAATCTAGTCCTTATGGCTGAATGTCACCTGAAAATATAGACGTGGCAGCTCAACCATCGCTGGCCATTTTACAGGTCACAATCGGTGATTAGACATTGAATTTTCCAATTTTTTTATTTCTTTTTATTGTTTTCATTCTTTGCTACTGTTCATCACTTAGGTTCGAGACAATTCACTTAAATCCACCCACTGTTGGTCCAATGTAAATATATGGATTTAAATAATGCATGAAAAAAAAAGCAACTAATATGCAAAATGCAATTATTGATTTTTTGTAAGGGATTGGCGATAATTCCAAAAAAAAAAAATTATACAATTAACAACAAATTTGGTTGCCAAAATTTAGGTGTCAACAGCAGATAAGCTACTAATAGATTTCTACCCAAAGTGAGTTTGCTACCAATTGTAGCAGCACTATCTGCTAAAATTTGTCATTTTTTAATGCATATAGGTCTTTTATGCATATAAGTTTTTTTATTGGAACGTAAGTGTTGGGAAAATATAAATCTTATAAAAAAGGTCACTTGTAAGATGGTCTAAGAGCAAATCACAACATGTAAAAATCATACCTCATTTCATAGTGATTTTACAAGAGTTAGATGATTGAAAACATGGTATGCATTTCAAGGAAGTTGCAAGAAGTACGTGTGGAACTGGGGTCAATGGGCGATGGTCATGTAGAAAATGAGAAGTGGTAGAGATATGATTGAAGGAAAGACTAAGAAATGGCCTAAGCCCCACAAATTAGTAGCGCATGGGGCAAGAATCAAATGAAATGTCTAAGAAATGTAGACACGTGAACTTGCACTTCTAACCTCGCTCAAAAACAAAAATAAAAGGGTAACGCCTTCAAACTTTTAATTATCATCTTTTTTTTTTTTTTTATCATCTACAAACTTCTAGTAGCATCTCTAAAAAATACCTTAATATTACCGACTTTAATTAGAGTGACTTACCTACTTTTCTCTATTTAAATTATCAATTATTTTTTAGTTACCAACTCTCATATGAATTACTTACCAAGCTTATTTATTCAATTACCAACTTTTCTGATCATGCCTTAAATTTACTAGTTCTTATTTGTCAACCTTTTGTTCAATTAAGTTTTCAACCAATTACTAACTCTCATTTGAGTTAACTATCAACATTTATTTGTCTTTTATTTAATTTATTAACTTTTCTACCGAGTTACTTAATCTGGAAAAATCGGGAAGTCACCAAAAAATATTGATAATTTTCTATATAATTGCTAAATTTAAGATGTTGATAATTAAATAAAATTTGTCAAATAATAAGAGAATTGGTTTATTGGTCATGAAAGAAATTGGTAATTAATAAAATATAATAAAAGGACGTTGGCTACTTATTTCTTAGACCCCGGGGAGCTTTCCAAGAAGAACATTCCAAAGGTAACCTCCACTTTCGGGGTAACCGTGTGAAATGGAAAGTCCTTTTAACCTTTTTTTTCCCAGCCATCAACAAAAGGGAAAAGTTAAAGATCAGTCATGGAAGGAATCGCGGACGAGCTTTACTTTTTCTCATCCAATGTTGTGCTTCCACGACCTTTCTTGGTCCTTTAGAAATTGTCTTGCATTAAGACAACCTCAATCACTTCGTGATCTTGACTTTGTATAATTTGTCCCCTCTTTACAATGATTCAATCTTTGACAAATGATGATCTAGCAATGGCGTTATATTATATCAAAATTCAATTCTTTCCACAAATCATAACGATATGATATACATTATACGACAGGTAAAATCGAATTTCTTCATCTTTCTGCCTTTCCACCAAATGTTCAGGTTTGTGAGTTGCAACATAATGTTTATTAATCAAAAAAATTTGGTTATAAAGAAAATCAAATAATAAGGTTTTGTATAGTATGTGAGCTGGTGTACTTTTTTGTCTTATGCAAATTGTTTGTTTCATAAGTTCTTGACAAAAGTGAGAACAAGAAAATAAGATAACACATTTCACCAGTAGCTTTGCAGACGATCTCCGAAGTATGCTGTAGAGTCATGAAAGAAATCTCAAATGATCTTGCTTTTTCCCCATCCATTAAATCATTTCTACGACTTTTCTTGGAAATCTAGAATTGATTGTTGCCTTTAAAAAATTTTGATTACCTACTTTTTTTTAATAGACTTTAGGAACCAATTTCTTAGAGCCCACGGGGAAATTTCCAAGGAGGACGCTCAAAAGGTCATCTCCTTGGTTGGCACACCAGCAAAATGGAAAAGACTAAAACTTTTTTTCCCGTTATCAACAAAAGGGAAAAGTTTAAGATTAGTCATGAAAGGAATCTCAAATTATCTTGTTTTTTCCCATCTATTATCATGTTTCCATGACCTTTCGTAGAAATCTAGAATAAATTCTTTTGTTAAAAAATTTCGATTATCAACTGTTTCTCCCAAACCCTCATCAAAAGTTGGCTAAAAACTAAGTGACATACAAGAGCATATCTCACTTCCTATACAACCAAAGATTTGAGATTGATGACTTGATTACATTAGTTATGTGATTCAAACAATCTTTGACCATTATATTAACCTATGTCACTAAATGATGTCCATGCATGAGTATGCAATCAAGGAAAGGCAGACAAATCACAAAAAATAAAAGTAAAAGTACAAGAGAGTAAACTCAAAAAAGTATCATACAAATGATACGTATGGCCTCATTATTAAGCCCTACGACAACAATTCCTGTGAGCTAAGTTCAAATTGAGTCCAATAACTTGCCTAAAAGATCAACCTATTTAAACCTATGCTACATAGGTAACCACTACAACCCTCTAAACTAAAGGCGTGCTAAATAAATAAACTAAGCTACATCTGCCACTAAAATAAAACAAATTAATCAAAACCTGTTTCTACATTATTTTCTTATTTTTTGTAAGTGTCCGATTTTTTTATTTTTGAAATTTTTGATCTTATTATTCTGGCAATGGGGACTCTGGCTGGGCCCCTTGAGCCTAGTTTGCATGTAAGATTAAGTTGGACTCCAAGATGTGGGTCAAGGATAAGATTGGGTTTCTTAAAGCAAGCCCAACCAAACAAAGTAAACTGACTAGAAAAACTCAAAACCAGCCCAGACCCATGTTAAGTCCACCCAAAACTCACCTAGGGCCTATTTGTTTATTTTTATTTCAGTTCCCCGGAACAAAAATTTCTGTTCATTTGTTCCGAGGAACAAAAAAAGAACAGAAACACGTTTATTAATGCTTTTGTTCATGGGAACAATTTTTTTTTTTTTGGTTGGGGAACAGATTTGGAACATATTTGGAACAGAAACAAAAATAGAAAAACTTGTTTTTGTTCCCTGAACAATTCCGAGAAACACTTTTTTTCTTCTCTTTTTTTTTTCTTCTTTTTTCTTTCCTTCTTCTTCCTTTTGACCAGTCGCCGACCTCGGCCATGGCCGATGACCGGCCATCGAGGGCCGGCAACCTTGCCGAACCGTCACTGGCCCCCAGTGAGGCACGACTTTGCCCTAGCTTAGTGAGGCTCAGCCTCGCCTTGGCTAGGTGTGCCCGACCTAGCGGTGGCCCGGTGAGGTCGCTAGCCAAAAGGAAGAAAGAAGAAAAAAAAAATGAAAAATGAAAAATGAAATAAAGGAAAAATATAATAAAAATATTGAAAATTTGAAAGAAACAAAAAAATTATACAAGTTTACCAAATGCATTTTTATTCCTGAGTAGAAATTGTTTCCGAATGTAAAACCAATATATATATATATATATATAATAAAGCTGAAAAGCTGAAATTACATGTATTGAAGGATGCAGAAACTAAAGCATCAAGTCATCCACTAGGGCGGTAATCCGCACTCCAGGGAGTATTGATGTTTGTATTACAAGAAATGGTTAACCAACTATCATGTAAGTTGGTAACCCTGTATAAAAAAGATGTATATGAAAACTAACTTACTTTGAAACCAGGGGATACAAGGTAAGAGAGCTTGGAAATGGAAGAGATGGGGATGGAGATGGAAGAGAGGATGGTTTACAAGTGAGAGGGAGAGAGAAGAAGAGAGAAATCTGGAAATTTTCGAGCCTCCTTCTTCTATGTCGAGTGGGTGTATTTATAGAGGGTGCTACAAAGGCTGAACAAAGGTAAAGTGAACAAGATCGAACAAAGTGTATGAATAGTGAACAAGTGTATGAATAGTGAACAAAGTGAACAGTGTATGAACAAGTGTATGTCTACTACGCTCCGGTGTGTAGCCTTTTGCGCCGTTTGTAATAGTATCTCGCATGTGATGTCTTTTAATCTCTGTCCAGATTGATCCCGTAGCAGCTGCGTCTTCATTAGTGTTTCCACTATGATATGACCGGGAGGATCCGTCTTGATCGTATTGAGATTTGGAAGATCCACATTGTGATTCTTCCGCTTCTGATAGCATCGTCCTGAGGATGTTGCAGTATTCATCTCTGTTTTGGACTGCTACAAGTGCTGCACTTGCCATGGATTTTTCCTGTAAAAACGATGTATTTGATGGGGATGCGATTATTTGGGTTTTCTGGCTATTTAGCCATGTTTTAACCGCAGCTTCGGATCCTTGATCAAGAAATCTGAATCCATCCCACCATTTTGTTTTGTATTTGCGGACAAGTACTGGTACACCCGGTTTTTTAGATGTATTGTATTCAAATTCCCATGCTGTTACCCAAGAGATTCTGAATATTATGAAGAAATGCATAAGGCATGGGAACCTTATATCATGAGGTGTTGGTGTGAAGTGTTCACTGAAAATCTTGTAACCTTGTTTGACTATGGGGTGTAATATTACGTCCAAAGGACTAAAGAGATCCCACCAGGAGTCAAACCAGTTTGGTAAGCTTTGTCTTGGGAAGTTGTCTTTGAAGAATAATAACCATGAGTGTTGGAAATTTGTATTCTGTCTGAAAAAGACGTTCCACCAAGCTTGTTGGTAGTCCCAGTATGTATATGATGAGGAGTATGGCGGGCTTTGGGTAAGTCCGGGTTTGGAATTTTCGGGTGTATGGGGTGAGGCTCCCCAAAGGTGAGGGGTGTATGACTTTACCGATGGATATAGTGGAATAAAGGATATTTTCTGTATTGGTTTTATCAAGAAAGTGAGTGAACCTTGCCGATTCTGTTTCCACTAAAATTTGGTCATAATAAGCAAGGGTTTTGTTTGTATTGTGAGGTTTGAAAAGCCAATTTTTTGGAAATATGTTTTCTGCAAATTTGATTGGATCTTTATCGAAGAATCCATCTTCCACAGTCAATATTTTTTGAAAAGATGTTTTGGGGAAAAATTTTGATCTTTGAGAAGGAGGGGTTGCCTGAGGCTTAATAACCACCTCATTCGAAATTCTTTTGTATCCCGCTTGTTTTTGTGTAGCAAGCGGGGAAGGATTGTTACTTACCTCTATGGCACTGGATGGCTCTTTCTTTACGTTTTGTAAAGACTGGGCAAGTAACAATATTGTTTCTTTTGGTAGTATGTTGGCTAACTGATTAAAGGCTAGCATGGGTTCAGATGTTATGGGTTCCGTTGTCAATGGTGTTGGCTGTAAGAATGTTTGGTTGTTTTCTGCCATTTGGAGCCATGTCTTGACGGATGTTAAGCCTTTTGGCTTTGGTGGTGTATTGAGGGTTCGGCGGTGGCTTTGCCTTTACCTTTATCTTTGTCTTTTTGGATCTTGGCATATTGGTATCCCCGTAAAAATTCTCTTGTGAGAAAATCAGGTAATGAATTTGAAGAACCATTTATAAATTCAATGTCAAAATCAAATACTGAAAGTATGGCTTGCCATCTGGCAAAAATCTGTTTTGATGCAATATTTAAAACGTCTTTTTGTAAAATGTCTTTGGCTGATTTGCAATCAATTCGTAAAAGAAATTTTTGGTTTAATAAATCTCCTTGGAATTTTGATATAGATAAAACTATAGCAAGTATTTCCTTTTAATTGTCGAATAATTTTGTTGAGTGGAATTCCAATGTTTTGATATAAACCGAACAACTTGTTCTTTGTTGTTTTTGACTTGTTTGAGAACGCCACCATATCCTAATTCTCAAGCGTCTGTTTCAACTATTTTGAAAGCGAAGGGTCAGCAAGGTGTAAGCATGGTATATCTTTTACATGCATTTTTATTTGTTTGACAATGTCCGTATGGACCGAAGTCCGTGGTGGAGGATCCTTACGAAGCCTTTGATGTAAGGGTTTGCAAATGATATTTATATTGGGGAAGAAATCTAAAATATAATTGAGACTACCCAAAACCTTTGTAATTGAGTTTTGTCTTTAATCTCATCGGAAATTTATCGGTAAAAGAAATTGATCTTTCTATTGGGGTTATCGTACCTAAATGGATGTAATGACCTAGAAATCTAATTCTGGTCTGGAATAGTGCAATCTTAGTGGGAGAGACTACTAAACCATTTTGTATAATTATTTTTATGAAAGTAGAAAGATGTTTGAAATGTTGTTCTATATTAGAGGAAAAGACTAGAACATCATCTATATAAACTATGATGTAATCTGAATAAGGATTGAGGATGTCATTCATGATTCTTTGGAATTCTGAAGGGGCATTTTTGAGACCGAATGGCATAACATTCCATTCATATTGACCAAAAGGGACAGTAAAAGCTGTTTTGTATTTATCCTTTTCACAGATTTGTATTTGCCAAAATCCTGACTTCATGTCAAATTTTGAAAATAACTTTGATCTACAAAGTCTGTTTAGCAAATCTTTTTTATTGGGTATAGGATATCTTATCCATCTAAGGGCTGTATTAAGAGGTTTATAATTGATGACTAACCTGGGAACTCCTCTTTCTAGTTCGGCATTTTTATTGACATAGAAAGCAGAGCAACTCCATGGTGATTGGCTTTTTCTTATGAGTTTTTTATTCAAGAGGTCTTGTATTTCCGCTTGACAGAATTTCAAAACTTCTTGATTCATCTGTGTTGGGCGGGCTTTGGTAGGTATTTTAATTTCAGAAAAATCTTGTTCATAAGGTAAATCAACGATATGCTTTTTCCTTTCCCAAAAGGCATTGGGTAGAGTAGAGCATATAGTTTTTTGTATGTGTTTTTGTAGGGAGGCTATTTTTTCTACGATGTTGGATTTTATAAGATTTTCTTCTATTCTTTTGAATTCTAAGTCTTCTTTTAAGAATTCAAGCTGGTTCTCTTTGTCTTTTATGAGGCAATTTATCTCAGAAATAGAATGTTCTTGTAAAATATTTAGGCTTCTTTTTTGTGGTTTTGTCACAAAGTTAAAAGTGATTTTTCTGTTTAAAGCATGAGTTTCAATGCCTTCATTAGTAACCGTAAAAGGTTGGATTAATTGAATAAAAGGTGTTCCAAGAATTACCTGTTGCCTCATATTTTTTACTAAGAGAAAAGATGTTTTGTAAGACATTTGATCTTTTATTATTAAGGCTTCGGTAATTTGTATTGGATATTAAGTTTATCACCCGATGCTGATTTTAGGGATTCGAAGTTTTATCAAAGTATATTGTTGGAACAAGGCCTTCTTTGATACAATTGAGATCAGCTCCGTATCAAAGAGTGCTGTTGTTTCAATAATAAACTCATTGTTGATTTTTATCATAATATTTATTATCCATTTTCTAGATGTTATTTCTGTTAATAACATAAGGAAGGCTGGATCTGGAATATCAGAAGTATTGGTGATTTCGTTTTGGTCTTCTAATTTTGTCTTTCCTTTTATGACGAGAGATTTTATATCAGAAATCTCCTTTTTCATATCTAACTGTGTTGCTTTTAAGGCTTGAATTTCTAATTTTTGTTGTTTTATTTCATTTTGGAGATCATTTATATTAACGGGTCTAGACTGGGGTTTTTTGTTTCTATTCAAGATGTCTTTTAAATTGTAAGAAGTATTGGACTTGGAGGTAATGTTTAGGGAAGAATGAAGTCTATCTAAGTATTCTTTCTTGGCTTCTGGGTCAGTAATCTTATCAGCAGTGCTGAGGAGAAATTCTTCCTCTTTTGTTAACATGTTTATTTCAGGAGAGGCGTCTTCATAATCAGAATCAGAAGAGGAATCTATTTCATTAATCTGAAGTCCTTCTTCCTCAAGAAGTTCATCAGAAGAAGTATCATCATTTTCTATGAATATGTTATTTAACTGGTTAAGAGTATTGTCATCAAGAGAGAGTTCATTTAATTTTTTATTAATCCTACAGTATTTTGAAATATGACTCTTTTTACCACAAGAATAGCATTTGATGTCTTTAAAAAATTTTCTATCATTATGAGGTCTATTCTGGTGTCTTTGTTTATTCCTACGAGGTTGAGATTTATTGTGATGTTTCTTTGTTTCTTTCTCAGAAGGACAAGTTCCCTTACATTTTGGTTTTGTTTTTTCATTATAAGAAGGGTCGTATTGAGCACAGAAATCTCCTATACTTCTATTGGTGAGAGATTGTTCTTCCTTGAGTTGTCTTTGTAATTTGATAGTATTACACATTTGTGTTCCTTGACGGTAAATATAAGAGATTATTTCACCATAAGAAAGGAGATCATAAGGTATTTGGCCATTGTATTCTTCTCTAATTTTATCCCTAACTTGATCACCTATAATTTGGGGTAAACCTGCTAAGAATTTTTCTTTCCAGAAGGGTTGATTGCAATCAGGTCTGATGAGAACCCTTTGAAGGAAAAGTTCTTTGTATTCTCTAAACCTTCCTAAGGATTTGCAACGCATATTGGATAAGAGGTCTTGATTCCTATCTCTAATATGTGAAGGGTCTCCTACGAAGTGTTGTGAAATGGAATAGATAAGGGTATTCACCGCATCTTGGATGAGATGTCCTTGATCATCATCCATGCGTTGGCCAAAATCATCTATTTTATAGGCAGTTAAAATTTGTATTCTTTGTTCATCAGTCAAATAATTATCCCACCAACCTTTTAGTTGTCCAGTGAATCCGGCTACTAAAAGATTAGCAACAGCGTGATCAGAAACATCTTGCTGGGTTTTGTAGGCATTGGCAAGCATGACCATGTTATTAAGAATATTCATGATATTGCTTTCGGCAACACCATCTATATTCCATTCATAAATGGCATCAGGAGAGTATTTATTCTGTATTTTCTGTGATGATTCTTCTTGGGCAATGTCAGGTGGAGTAGCCCTACTATAATAAAGCTTCTGAGGTTGTCTCCAATTGAGTCTCGTAATCTCAAAGAACCGATTCATTATCAGAGTCACCAGATTGTTTGGTCAATGTACTGATAGTGGGTTGGTTTAGGGGTGTCTATAATAGGAGTAGGTTCTAGTTTTGCTTTTCCTAGGAGTTTTTTCTTTTGTTCTATGGCTTTGGCAAACTCAGGGCTAAGGTTTTTTGGGAATTCAAAGGCTTTGAAAATGGGTTTTTTGAAAGTGTCAACTTGTGGTGTGACGAGTTGAGTAGGATTCTGAATGGTGGATTCTATCCTATTCAACTGTTTTCCTATGGTCGCCAAATGTTGATTAGTGTAATTGTTTTGTTCAATGACTTTGTGAGTATAAAGAGAGTCTCCTTGATCTGGAAGCCTAAAAGGAGTAGCTGTTACCTCACTTTCTCCATGTTGTATTTTTATTCTTCTAAGGGGTGGATGATTGGATTCTATGGTTTCACCATTATCGAGTTTCCACTTATAATGATGATCTAAAACAAGTATTTCTTTTGGTTCAAGGAATTGTTCTTCTAACCAATCAAAGAAGAATATATGGACTTCATATTCGTATATGTAGTCGTAATATTTTTGTTTGACGTTTTTTGCTTTGTCAGCAAAGGTTTTGAAGAACCATTCTCTGATTTGTTTGTTGTCTTCAGAATTAAATTCTTTATTAAGAAAAGTTTTGTTTGGTTCAAAATGTTTTTCTAAAACATTAAGCTCAGCATCTATCATTTGAGAATAAGTAGGAGAATGATGAGGGGAATCTGTATTTTCTAGGACTGGTTCAAGCTGGTTTTGTTGATAAACTGGCCTGGAAATCCCTGATCTATTATCTAAACCACTAATTTCTGGTTCCGGAGGTGTCTCTTGATTACTTCTACTGGTGGAAGGAGGTAAAGGTGTCGTATCGCTTGTGGGAGTATCTCTATGTATACTAGGAGGAGGAGTGTTTCTGTGCGTACTAGGAGGAATGGTGATTATAGGAGGAAGATTAGGATTAAGATCTATGGACCTTGTATAAGAATTATGAAAAGAAGGACTAGATCTTGAATCGAAAGATCTTCTAGGAAATCTAATGGTCACTCTTCCTTCTGGATGTTGAATGACATTAGTAGGATCTGTATTTTGAACAACTTGTTGGGGAATTTGGTTTTCTAATTCCCATTGTTCTGGTAAAGTAACTTGGTTCCAATTAATAGACCTAGGAATTGTTGTATTGGCTCTAGAAATGTCAGTTTGGAGGAGAAGTGTTTCTCCTCGAGGACTATGTTTGAAAGCATTTTCTCCAAAGGCGGAGGACATGGCTTTATAATGAATTCTATAAACAAGGGCTAAAGGAATAGAACCATCTGCCACTTTGTAATTATGGGTTTTGATTTGGAGTGTTAGGGCTCTGAGAATGTTTTTATCTTTGAGAGATACAGAAAATATCCTTTATTCCACTATATCCATCAGTAAAGTCATATATATATTTCTGTTCAAAAATTGTTTCCTGGAATAGAAACGTTACTAAACGCGCCCCTATTGACTCAAGAACATTAAAAACCTCAGCGACAATACCCATAAACTATCTTAAACTGATAATAAAACGCCTGAGCATCGACCGCTTCTGGTTGCTGGCTTCACCACGTTCAACCACTGGACATGACTCACAAGAACGGTGATATCAACTCCCGACCTTCCCTCTCCTGCGACTGCTTCCGAAGACTTCCATCATTCATGCATAGAACACAATTCAAAGCAAACATTCACGAATTAGAGAAATTCTTAGCATCATATTGAATAAATATTCAATGAATACTATGGTTCATTCACAAAGTAAGATTTCCAGTAATCACTGCACCGTGACTCAAACAAGGAACTAATAGATCTACTTCAACACAGAGAGTATAGCTAGTTTATTTGACAAACAAATCACGAGAATCGACATAGCTCTCCTCGAGCTTGGAAAACTTATCTCATAGGTGGTCATTTTCAGACATGATTCAACTACATTTAGCAATTGACAAAGCTGTACACTCGCATAAGAATGAGCTAGAGAACGCCGATTTAACTTGAGCATATGTTAACGGATGGTGAGCATCTCGGATGACAGTCCTATGTGCAAGTAATGTTTGGACTAGTCTCGCATCAGCAAAAGTCTAGTTTATAATAAGAAAATAGCTCTCATGACAATCGTTTTCAGGCTATTATCAACCCAGGATTCGCACTCAGTATGTACTTGAAAATTAATTGAAGCGATGAAAATTATTAAAAGAGGGATGAAATCTCGATGCCGAGAAGCAGCCCCCTCCCCCTCCTCTCAGAGTGACGTAATAAATGCTGTGACATATTAATAGCGGCATTTTCTCTCGAAATAGCAGTTAATTTTAATACGCCTTAGTCCAATAAAGGAAAAGCCAACTAAATCATCGTCACAACTCGGAAATTGGAAAATCGAAGCTATAAATCAAAGTGTCTATTATATATTGGTTGAACTAATTGCTTTTACAATGAACCATTTATAATAAATGCTATACCTTATTCACCAGAAAGAAGGTTGTCTATGTTTTCATGTTATCAATTGCATCATCAATCAACTCATTATTGGCCTTTCCATGACCCAAACCGTGAAAAGATAAATAAAATAAAATAAAAAGAAGAAGAATGAACACATGTTGTCACGTTCTCTCACGAATTCCAAAATAGTGTTATCACGATCCAAAAAGTCTTTTCTAAGGGATCATCCCCAAAAAATAAAAAATAAAAAGAATATATGATTTCTTAAAGTTTCATTTTAGAGCGATCTTCAACCTTTTATAATAAATCCAATAAGTTAGAGCAAATGATTTTTGATAGGTTTTTAGTGCTGATCAAAAAAATTTCTCTATAAATATGGGCTAACACTAATCGCATAAATGGAAGAAAGAAAGGCTGGTATATAATATGGGTTAAATGAGGGTCTTGACAACACTAGAATGAACGGTGGTGAAAGACAAATGCATAGATTCGATTCCTCCTTCATTTGCTAAGGCTTCATTTTGGGGAACCAATCTTTTCAAATTCTCAATGCTAATATTGAAGCAATATTGGCGGAATTGTTGAACGAATCCATGTAGCACATTTTAATTATACTACAAATGGATATTTATTTCAATCTATATTAATTGAGTTGTTGATGTCAATAAGTATATCGAATAGATGCTCATACAAGTTATTCTAATATTCTTTTTTCACAAACCATACAAGTTTTCAAGAAAAGGGAAAATGAAAATTGGGAAACATTTTTAAATTAAAAATATTTTCAAAAATGGAATGGCCAGCCTCCATGTAATCTCATGAGGAAAGATCAAGAAGACACCATAGGCACACCAAATTTAAAGGGGAGTAAATCAACAAGTTTACCAATATATATCCCTCAAAGCCTAAAAATTTCGGATTTGCTGATTTTACAAGCTTGTTCAAGTGTGCTAGAGTGCGAGATCATCTCTTCAAGCTTTTCCCTAAAGTTGGAAAGGATCATCTTTTCACTAGGGACTGGAAAAACCATTATCGAAAAATAGACTTCATCAAGTTCTTCAAGTTGGACAAATGAGGTAAGCTTCCCCAAGAGCTGCAGCCTTGACCCAAAGAAATTTTAGAGATTCCAGTCTATCAAGACCTTAAACGTCACCAAGTTTTGGTGTCACACCCCGAACCCCAGGCGCACACACACCCCTCGGTGGTCGACTAAAATTTGCGACATTCCCAGGACCTATCACTGACCCTTTTTATTTTATGCACATGCGAAAGCGAATTAAACAAACCTCCTAACAACAACACACACGTGATAGTAAAAGTAGCACAACCATTTTTCATGAACCAAACTTTGTAAACATAGCAAGTCGGTCCTACCAATCTATACACATGAGTCTTGTCTCAAAAGAAATTACCAGACCACCTACACTCCGGACCCTTTCACCTCGGACTCTGGATCCTCCATTCTAATGACCTGAAAAATTGTACACCACGACGGGGTGAGAATAAATCTCAATGAGTCAACACTCTAAACCCCGATTAGGACGAGAACTCACTCAGAGGCGTCCTAAATATGCACCACTCAGAACTTACCTCGTCTCAGCACCTCCCTGCACATTAGCGCATCTCATAAAACACAAGCATACAGTAAATGCATTCAATGACTGGGACACATCACATCACTCATCAATTATTCATAGAAGTCCCGATTATAAGGCCAAATCGTTATGACCTGTCACATTCCGTGCCACACAATTTCGTCCCATAATTAGGCATAGGTAACTCATATCGGTGATTCAATCCACACCCGATATTCACTGTCAATATCCAAACTTCATATTCTAACTCAAGGTTCTAGAGGTGACCCCCACGAAGTTCCGTTATCATGTGGCACTTAGTCCCTGACCATAATCAACAATAGTGCAAGGTTCTAGAGGTGACTCACAACAAGTCTCGCTATCGTATAGCACTTAGTCCCTGACCACAATGAGCGATAGCTCAAGGTTCTAGAGGTCGCTCACACGAAATTCCGTTATCGTGTAGCACTTAGTCCTTTTCCACATACAGTACTAGTACAAGGTTCTAGAGGTGGCTCCCACGAAGTCACGCTGTCGTTTAGCACTTAGCCCTTGACCATGCAAGACAGTAGTGCAAAGTTCTAGAGGTGGCTCCCATGTGACTCAGTTCACCATATAACGCTTAGCACTTGACTACAATAAGCAACGGTACAAGATTCTAGAGGTGGCCCACACAAAGTTATGTTATTGTGTAGCACTTAGTTCTTTACCGACTTACCACCCATTCGATTTCCTCCATAGAACACATGTGATTGCCTTAGCACATCACCTCATCTTTCAATAGTCCTCACATAATCACATATCACCCTTCAATAGCCATATTTTGCCATGACCATAAACCATTGCCATGGCACAACCATTCACACATCATCATGCACAAGTTCCAAGCATGTCACAAACCAACCATATCATCAAATATGTACAAACTAGCAAGCATTGCACCAATAACACCACAAAATCATAACTGGTCCTAACCGGCATAAACAGTCCACTCGCGCATCTCCGAGTTTAAATCTAGAATCTTAACCAAAAGAGTTCAGAAAATTCTCAAATTTGAATATGTTGTAAAGGACACAAAAAGAAAATTTCATGAAGACACCTTAACCCAAATCTTTCTAGATTAAGCCCAGTAAATCAGTCAATCCAGTACAAAAAAACTGTGTTCATTTCTAGGAAGTCTGTTTTCCGAAATCAGTTTGGTTCGAGACCCCAAAACTTGTCTGTTTGATCTGAAATTTGATTATGTTAAATTACACAAGGTGAAAAAAAAAATTGTGAAAAAACCATTTTGAAATTCAAACCATAAGAGTTGATAAAAATCCCTGGAATTCTGAAAGGTCACAAATTCCAGCACAATCCGAGATTCTATTGGCAAATGACGGAGCTGAAATCTCATACTTTTAAATCTCTAAAAATATTGAGTAAAACATATGTCATAGTTGAAGATGTCTAAAAAATTTCTCAAGAAGGAATCAACCTCATATTCTCAACCCATTTCGATCTACAAATATGGCAAACAGTGAGGGTCCAGAAACAAGATCCAGGAGAAATCCAGCAAATTAGGTTAATCCGCCTTCATTAATGCTAATCTCACCAATTAGATTAACACTAATCTATATTAAGACTAATCTAACCATCTTATATTAATACTAATCCATCTTAAGGCTATCTCATTTAGTACTAATTTAACTAAGCTAATTAACACTAATCTAATCTCCTAAGTGCAATTAACAGCCAAATCAAGGATTAGGCAGTTAACTCACCGGATTAGCAAGCCGACAAGTCCAGCACGATGGCGACGCAAAGGTGATGAAGACCTGTGTCTACAGTAGCCCCAAAGGAGGCCCGAAAGGCGCTGAGAAACACCTCGTGAGTCACTGCTAAAGCAGGAGTTTTCAGTTCTGCTTGGCTAAGCTGGTCTTGGTCCGAGATGGAGCTGAGGAGGGATGGACATGGTGCGAGGACATGCTACTATGACCGGGACGGGGTGGTGAGCTAGGCAGTAGAAGCTGTGGCGCCGTGGATGAGTTAGTGGTGGTGGAACGCTGGTTGGACATGGGCTGATGATGCTGATGAAGATGAACTAGACGTGTGGAATGGGATGGAGAAATGAGGGTGGCAGCAAGTAAATTGGAGGGGAAATGGAGAAGGCTAGCATGAGGGGAGTGGGGGCTTATGTGGGGGCTGTTCAACTGAAGAAAAAAGGGAGGGGAAGGAATCGTGAGGAAGATGAATATGTGGGGGAGGGAGAAATGAGGCGTGAGGAAAATGGGGATGGGGACGTGAGCTGGCATGGGCAAAAGAATAGAGAAGAGAGGAGAGAACGTGGGGTGAGGGAGGCGTGAGGAAGAAGTTGGCGAACTGGGGCTGTTTTACAGGGTTTTCACGCACGCATGGGGGAGATTGAGAGAAAGAGAGGGAGAGAGAGAGAAAGGGGGAATTAAAGCCAACAAAGACTTTAAGGGAAGAAATATCTAATTCAATCATGAAATACCCCAAAAGTCTTGTGCCACTAAAGTCCATGCTTCCTCCAATGAGAATTTAGTCTCAATTCTCACCAAAAAAAAAAATGGTGGTCCTTTATTCCCCTTCTTTCAACCATCCAAATTTCTTCCATTTTTCCGATTTGTCCGAAATCGATTTTTCCACAAAATTCCGGATTCGACGGAATTTCTCCGAAAGATGGGACGACGTCCTAAAAATGAATCGTGACACACTCGAATGTCGGATTCCTGAAGCCAAATTCAATTTCGCGGTTAAAATCGACCAGGCGCGATTTTAGCCCAATCTAATTAATTAGGTAGCTTTTAGGGATTTTACCATGGTTATATCTCTTAACGGCTTCATCTAATAGGTTAGTTAACTTGTGAGTGATCGGCTTAGAGAAAAAGGACCATAGGAGCATTGGTGAAAAGCCAATTTCATTTTATCGAGACGAGGTCGAAATTCATGATGTCACAACTTTTCCCCTCTTATAAAAATTTCATCCTCGAAATTTAAACCATAATAATTTTCTTCAAAAAGGTGGAGGTATTGTCGTCTCATCGATTCTTCGCTTTCCCAAGTAGTTTCTCCTGTCTCGCGATGTTGCCAGACCACTTTGACCAAAGAGGTCGTCTTGGTACACAGCACTCGCCGCTTTCGATCTATTATCTGAGCTGGTTTTCGCCGCTTATCTGCTTGACTTTTATGGCGACTCTGAGCAGGCTTAAGTCTCTCTTAGATAACTGTAACGGCATTCTCTGACCGTTGAACTAACTCTGGGCCAGTAATCTTCCGCTCTCTGACTTCATCCCAACAAATTGGAGTTCTACACTCCTTGCCATACAACGCTTCAAATGGTGCCATCTAAATACTTTGCTGATAATTGTTGTTGTAGGCAAGCTCAACTAGATGAAGCTGTTCCTCCTAGCTTCTTTTGAAGTCCAACACATAAGCTCGCAGCATGTGTTCGAGGGTTTGAATTGTCCTCTCAGACTAGCCATCTATCTACAGATGATAGGCCGTGCTATATGCAGCTTTGTTCCCAAGGCAATCTGTAACCTTTGGGTCTCGATCTAACGTAATCGTCACTGGTATTCCATGCAGTTGGACTATCCGGCGCACGTACAACTCAGCATATCTATCCAAGGCAAAGTCCTTTCATACGGCGATGAAGTGAGCAGAGTTCGTCAATCTGTGGACTATAGCCCATACCGAATCATCACCTTGCTAACTTCTCGGTAGACCCATCACAAAATCCATTGTGATATGTTCTCATTTTCACTCAGGAATCTCAAGACATTGCAAACATCCTCCAGGTTTGCAATGATGTGCTTTCACTTGCTAGCACGTCAGGCACCTGGCAACATGTCTAGCAATATCTGTCTTCATACCGGTCCACTAATAATGTTGATGCAAATTCTGACACATCTTCGTACTGCTTGGATGAATACTGTAACTGTTACGGTGAGCTTCTAACAAGATCTCTTCCTTAAGCTCCGCATCGTCGGGTACACCCAATCATCCACGGAATCTCAATGTTCCATCTTCAGTAACTTGGAAATTTAGCCTTTCACTTTTCTGTATCTTCTTGCAGAATATTCTGGATCTTTGGGTTTGTCAACTGCAACGTCTTGATTCTTAGCTATAGTTCTGGTTCAATTTTGAGGATGTCCATAAGATTTGAAAGGTGGCCTACCTCAAATTTGAAAACCGAATCTCTAGCTCCTTCAAGTAAAATCCACTCCTAATTCACCACCTGTGCAATCGATGACTTTCAATTCAACGCATCTATAACTTCACTAGCCTTTCCAAGGTGATACAGGATGTCGCAATCATAATCTTTGAGAAGCTCCATCCCACGACATTGTCTCATGTTCAACTTCTTCTTAATCCTCAGCTAATGATAACCCGTCCTCAGGTCGATCTTCAAGAATATTGACGCTGCCTATAACCAATCGAACAGATCGTCAATCCTCAGCAACGGGTACTTGTTCTTGATTGTCGCCCGGTTGAGTTGCCAATAGTCGATGCAAAGGTGCAACGACCCATATTTCTTCCTCACAAATAGGACTGGTGCTCCTCAAGACGACACCCTAGGGCATATAAATCCCTTGTCTAACAACTCCTGCATCTATACCTCTAGTTCTTTCAATTTTGACAACGCCACATGGTAATGAGCCTTAGAGATTGGCTCCGTCCTAGGGGCCAACTCAATCACGAACTTGATCTCCCTTTCTGGGGGCAGATCGGGTAATTCTTCAAGAAACACCTCAGAAAACTCCCGTACCACAGTTATGTTCTTCATCTTCGGCTCCTCAACTGTCGTATCCACTGCAGTTGCCAATTAATCTTGGCAACCTACATCCAGAAACCGATTGCCTTAAGTGATGAATTTAAAATAATCGATGGTCCTTCTCGGTTTCCAACAAATTCCAAACTTCCACACGCTAACGGGTTAAACTGTATTACTTCACAATAACAATCCATGACAAGATGCTCCTTAAGCCAAACAACAATTCAACATAACTCGTTGCTTCTTGAACCAACCCACTTTAATTACTATGACAAGGTCACACAAAAGCAAAATAGTCGAGTACAACTCTAGCCAACGATTCTCCTTTTTACAACTTCATTTCAACAAAGTGAAATTCTACAAGTTTAACCAAAATTCCACTGTGCCAATCTAATAAAATTACCCCAAAACCATTCTTTCCCTTGATCGACGCATAGCTTGGTTCATTCCTGTCCCTTTCGCCATCATACTAGCGTCCTGTTTGTGGTGTATTCCCTCTGTTTTGTCCCATCGGCGGTGATAATAACAACTACTGTGGTTCCATATGCCTGCACGGACAATCTCTGATTTGGTGGCTGTGTTGGCCACATTTAAAACAAGCTCCCGTTCTGATATGACATGGAACTGAACCATGTCTTTTCCCACAGATTCGACACACGCCGCTCGAGTTAGGCGCTGACTTTCCAATCCCATCCTTTCTGTTGGGCGGAATGGGATACTTTTTTTTCAGACATCGGCTTCTTCCCAAACCGATTACTATCTCTGTTGGACGTGAACCGCAACTTAGATGCAGCGGCTCATTCATTCAAGTTTCTCTCAATCGACTGTGCCCTTTCATACAAATCATTATAATCCTTTAGATTAAACAGCACCAATGGATCCTTTAGCTCCAATCTCAATCCATTTCAGAATTTCCTTATTCTGTTGACTGGATCCTCAATCAGGCTAGGGGCGTACTGGGAAAAATCAGCAAACTTCACCTCGTACTGATCTACCAACATCAGACCCTGACGAAGGCGCTGGAATTTTACCATCTTCTATTCTCTGACGCAGTCAGAGAAGTACTTTCCATTAAAGACTTCAACAAAAGCGTTCCACACTGGAACTATGCCTTCAGGAAACACTCTTCCTCTGGTGGTCCTCCACCAGGCACTTGCATTTCCCCGCAACTGGTAGACCGCAAGGACTACCTTATCTTCCTCTGAGCACCTCAGCAGTGCGAAGGCCTTTTTTAATTCTTGGATCCAGAAGGTTGTAGCCTCAGGATCACCCGCCCCTATGAACTTCAACGAATTCAACTTTAAAAACTACTCAACTAACTTGTGCATCAGTCGCTTCCTGATCACATTCCCTTGTGGAACCTCAGCAGGTGTGGCAACGGCAGTGGCGACTTGATTCTGAACTTGCTGTCCCATCAGATTTCCCAAAGCCTCAAGCGCCTACACGATCCTACCTAATCTAGGATCACCAGGTGCTGCTACACCAGTATCGGCCTGAGGTGGTACTCTCTCTCTCTCTTTCTCTCTCTCTCTCTCTCTCTCGCTGGCCTGAGCCGGCGCTCTACCTCGGGCATTGACCCTAGTTGGCATCCTACCCCGAATGGTTGATGCAACGCTCCTCTTCTAAGGAGTCCTCTGCTCCAGATCGCTCCTTTTGCAGTATCTTTATAGAAATCTTCTTTCCAATTCCACATAGAATTGGAAAACTGAGCGACCCACACAAATAATCAATCAGTCAATCATAGGTGTCTGCATAAAAAAATATAAAATAAAAATAAAATAAAAAGGTCTTTCCTACTAACTATTCAATAACTCATCGCACCTTATCACTCCAGACATTGACCAGCTCTGATACCACTTCGGGCAAGGATGTCACACCTCGAACTCCGAGCGCGCGCACACACCCCTCGGCAGTCAACTAAAATTTGCGACATCCCTAGGACGTGTCGCCGACCTTTTTATTTTATGCACATGCAGAAGTGAATTAAACAAACCCCCTGACAACAACAAACATGTGGCATGCCTCGAACAACCCTCTATCCATTAGGGTCGCCACAGTCCACCTACTTTTCACTTGTCCTAATAACATGTCACTCTGATACCATTGAATTATAGTAGGTCCCTAAATCCTAGGGGTTTGTATCATTTAAATCGGTCCCAGCGCAGTTCATATAGAGGAAGCAAAATCAATATTTCCCTACCCTATGCTCAACAGGATAATGCAATGCAATGCACACCAACTACACATTTCATATATAAGTTAGAGCTAACACCTTTATTTACATAACTTTGATGGACATCACAATCGGTACATCAAAAGGCTAAGGCTTTACTAAGCTCGGCTATAACCCAAAAGTACCCGACCCCACATCAGTCATGTACACCGATCCATCATCCAGTGTCGGCTATCCAAAAAGTATCATCTGCTACCAGTCATATGCACAATCACACCCAGCTCGGTGCATCGGCTGGTGGCAGCGGCAGCGGTAGCATCCCCATCATAACCCTGTCGCGGTGGACATGCACAGACAGGAACTCCTGGACTACAGGGCCATCAGGTAGACCCACGTCATACATAGGTAGACCCACGTCATACATAACTAAAACTCGAACACGGATGAACACCTGTCCACGAACACCAACACGGGAATGCTCCAATCACTCAACCTCAACGTTGGACGGTAAGCCATAGAAAGTACCACACGTGACCGGTAACAAAGTTAGTACCAAAGGGGTGAGTTCAACCACTCAACAGTAAAAGATCCATCAAACTACACAATACAACAAGCAAGACAACCAAAATTTCATGTGAGATGCACATATCATCCATGCAATCATGCATATATTTCCATGGGATCCATTCAATGCCTTAATGACCATGTTATCAATGCCAAATAGTACCAACTCAAACTCATAGACAATTTATGCACCATGCCATATGCACACACATGCGCATGATTCATTTCCCATTTTGATATTAAAAAAGGATCTCATTTTTCCTAGGGACTAATATTTGCATCCATCCTGGCTCTCGCACCCAACCTGGCATCGCGAGACCTCCAGCACACACCTCCGGGCATCCCGCACCCCAACTAGCGTCACGAGGCTTCCAGCGCACACCTCCGGGCATCTGGCACACACTTCTGGGCATCTTGAAACTCCTTAGGACATCCGGCACACACCTCCGGGCATCCCGACACTCCCGGGGCATCGTCAACTCAAGGGTCCGACGGTATCATCAACATCACAATGTATATTTACATATAAGTCTCACTTTCAAAATAGCATTTGAAGTAATAATGTCAAGGTTTCAATCAACTTTTGATGTCATATAATATGCTAAATGTCAGCATATATGCTGTATAATTAACAACCCAAGAGATCACCTCTCATAGAGCAATTCATTTGTTCTTAAAAATAAAACAATTTTCGGATAAAACAGAAGAATGCACTCCTTTAATTAAAATTCTGGAAAAATTAGTAAACGATCTTAATAAATTCTGAAAATTTAACATGTTATAAATGAGATCTAGAGAAAAATGTTTCATGAAGAACATCATGTCACAAAAACTTCATACGAATCGCTATGGTCCATGCATCACAACCTTAAAATTTCAAGCATCACCATTGCACGGTTTTATTCACAAATTTGGTATAACCCTTAAATCAACTCAGAAAATTCTGAAATTTTTATATGTTGTAGAAAAAACCTAGAGGTAAAATTTTTGTGCAGAACTCGAAGTCAGATTCATTATATATCATGAGCTAAAATCACTATAACTCTCCCTAACCCTTGGTAACGATTTCCAGATTTAACACTTTCAAAAAAAAATCGTTTCGCGAACCAATACTTGTCCATATCTTCTCAAATTTTAGTATATTACTTCTCAAGATGTCATCTACAACTTTTATCAAGAACACCAAATCAAATTTCAACTAGATAATTTTATAAAATTCACGGAGTCAACAAAGGGTCGGGCTGTTCTTCCATGAAACAGTTTACTAGCTTAAAGGACTACTCCTATACCTTCGAATTCCAGCATCCAGCATCATAACTCAAGCATCTCCAAAATCTATTACACTTCACACACAACCATAGCAAGTAAAGTGTAGATCAATGGACTCTCACTTGCCTTAAGTTCACGCAAACACAGCAAGCAAACAGCGATTTGAGGACTCCGGGCGTGGCTCAATCGACGGCAGAGCTAGGCGGTGTTGACAGTGGCAGATCAAACATGGCGGAAGACGGTCCTTCTCTTGCCCCTTTGCGGCCCACACTTGCGCACTCTCTCTCCCGCTCAAACTCTCCTACTCTCTCTCTCACTCGCCCGCCCGCTCGATCTCACTCTCTCTCTCTCTCTCAGCGGATTCCCTTGAGCAATCCGCCTCCCCCTCTCTCTCTTAATCTCTTGATTAGCTAGTAATCATTTGTTTTTGCATGCAGGGACACTGGGCTCCAAGGGAAAGACATGTGGCTTCATCAAGAGGGCAAATGGAGACGTGGTGTGGGGTTGCTCCATCCGGTTCCTCTCCCTCCTTGGGTCAACAGCCTTATGGGCTTCTTGGGCCGGGCCTTGGTCGACTGAACAGTGGGGGGTAATTGTGGGCTTCTTTGGGCTATTTTAGGCCTTAAATATCCAGCCCACATTTGCTCTTATTTTTCCACCTTAATCCCCACTCATAATTACTTAATTACAAATATTCACATGGCCATAAAATTTTGCAATATCAGTCGATGGTGATTCCGACTTATAGAGTACATGGCCAAGAATAGAAAATTTCTCATCAATTCATGTTTTAACACAATTTAGATCACTCATGAGCATATGATATATTCCCAATCAAAACAATAGTCCATTCAATGCTCGGCCTTGTTTAATTGAAATCCGTTGGTCTAATGACTATAATATAGTCCGATGGCGCTTCGATACCTTTTCATGGGTCGCAGTGTATTTAGGGGTTGTTATGAAATTTTAGGATGCCACAATTCTCCCCTCCTTAGAGAATTTTGTCCTCGAAACAAGTGAGGGTACCTTTCCCTCATCTCTTTAAACAAGTGAGGGTACCTTTCCCTCATCTCATTTTCACTTTCCCATGTGGCTTCCTCCACATCATGATGTCGCCATAATATCTTAACCAATGGTATTTCTTGGTCCTAAGAATCTGCTCCTTTCGATCCAGTACTTGCATAGGCTCTTCAATTTATCTCATTTCCTCATCCACTTTGATGGCTTCATGATCGAGTATGTGACTAGGATCCGGTCGATATCTCCTTAGCATCGACATATGGAACAAATCATGTAAATTTCCCAATTTAGGATGCAGCGCCAAACGATCAGCTACGTCTCCTATTCTTTCGAGTATCTCAAAGGGTCCAACAAATCTAGGGCTCAACTTACTCTTCATTCCGAATCAAGATATTCCTTTCATAGGGGATACTTTAAGGAACACATGATCCCCCACATTAAACTCTAAAGGTCTTCTACGCTTATCTGCGTAATCTTTCTGCCTACTCTGGGCTATTTTAAGTCTTTTCCTGATATTTTCAATAGCCTCAGTAATAATTTGTACCAATTTAGGTCCTGTCAATTTCTTTTCACCTACTTCATTCCAACAAACAAGAATCCTGCACATTCTTCCATATAATGCTTCATACGAAGCCATGCCTATACTTTTCTGAAAACTATTGTTTCAGGCGAACTCTATCAAGTGCAACTTTTCATCCCAACTTCCCTTAAAATCAATAATACAAGCCCTCAGCATATCTTACAAAGTTTGGATCACTCTTTCCGTTTGTCCATCTGTTTGAGGATGAAAAGCAGTACTAAATTGAAGCTTTGTCCCTAAAGCATTTTGGAGACTTCGCCAAAAATTTGAAGTAAACCTAGAGTCTCGATTAGATGTGATCATTACAGGAATACCATGTAAGCGTATCACTTGGCTTACATATGTCTCAGCAAGTTTATTCATCGAGTAATCTATGCGGATCGCTAGGAAATGAGCAGACTTAGTCAAGCGATCTACTATCACCCAAATAGAGTCGTGACCATTTGATGTCCTTGGCAGTCCTTGCACAAAGTCCATCGTCACATGCTCCCACTTTCATTCCGGTACATCTAATGGTCTCAATAGTCTGGCGGGTTTGCGGTGTTCCGCTTTCACTTGCTGACAAGTTAAACACTGAGAAACGTGTTTAGCTACATCTGTTTTCATACCATTCCACCAAAACTGCTGGCGTAAATTTCTATACATTTTTGTGTTGCTCGGATGAATACAATAATTACTCCTATGCGCTTCCGATAGGATTTCCCCTCTCACTTCTTCATTATCAGGAACATAAAGCCGTCCTTGGCATCATATTACTCCATCCCTAGAGACTTGAAACTATGGCATTTTCCCTAAAGACACAACGTTTCGTATTTCCACAATCTCCGGCTCAAATTTCTGTAGAATCTTAACTTTTTAAATAATTACGGACTCAATCCTTAATGCAGTGAGCATACCAGTAAGGTGGTCTATTTCCAACTTGAAGTCTGAATCAATTGACTTTAACAGATTCCACTATGTTATTCTTAGACTAGCCATGTCCATAGCCGACTTTCGACTAAGGGCATCTGCCACTTTATTTGCCTTCCCTGGATGCTATCGTATTTCACAGTCATAATCTTTTAGTAATTCCATCCACCCTCTCTGTCTCATGTTCAACTCTTTTTGCGAAAACAAATACTTCAAACTCTTATGATCTATATAGATTTCAAACTTCTCTCTATACAGATAATGTCTCCATATTTTCAAAGCAAATACTATAGCTGCTAATTCCAAATCGTGGATTGGGTAATTTAACTCATGAGGTTTCAACTACCTCGATGCATAAGCTATGACCTTGCCATGCTGCATCAAAACACATCCCAGTCCTTTATGAGAAGCATCACTATACACCGTGAATCCATCAGATCCAGATGGTATAGTTAGAATTGGAGCTGTAGTTAACTTCCTTTTAAGTTCTTGAAAACTTCTTTCACATTCTCCACTCCATTCAAACCTCACATTTTTCCGAGTCAATTTCATTAAAGGGTCTGCCATGTGTGAAAAATCCTTCGATAAACCTTCTATAATAGCCAGCCAACCCTAAGAAACTCTGTATCTCAGTTGGTGTCGTCGGTCTCGGCCAATTCACTACCATCTTGACCTTTGCAGGGTCTACTGCAATTCCATTTCCCGACATCATGTGCCCTAAAAATATTATCTGGTCAAGCCAGAATTCACACTTACTGAATTTGACGTATAACTTATGATCTCTTAGTGTTTGCAATGATATCCTTAGGTGTCGTTCATGTTCTTCAGGTCCTTTAGAATGTATCAGGATATCATCAATGAAGACAATTACAAACTGATCCAGATAAGGCTTAAATATCCTATTCATTAAATCCATGAATGCAGCTGGTGCATTCATTAATCCCAAAGCCATAACTAGGAACTCATAATGTCCATAACGAGTCCTAAATGCAGTCTTAGGAATGCCTTATTTCTTTATCCTTAACTGATGGTATCCTGACCTTAAGTCGATTTTGGAAAAGACTGAACTTCCTTGCAGTTGGTCAAATAAGTCATCAATTCTAGGCAAGGGATACTTATTCTTTACAGTCACCTGATTCAGCTGTCTATAGTCAATACATAAACGCATCAACCCATCCTTCTTTTTCACAAATAGAACTGGTGCACCCCAAGGTGAAGCACTTAGCCTAATAAATCCCTTATCAAGTAACTCTTGTAGTTGCACCTTCAACTCCTTCAGTTCCACCAAGGCCATTCTATACGGGACTTTCGATATTGGTCATGTTCCAGGCATTAGTTCAATTTCAAATTCAATCTCTCCTTCCGGTGGTAATCCAGGCAACTCCTCAGGAAACACATCCTGAAATTCCCTGACTATTCGAATCTCATCGATTTTAGCCTCTTTCTAGTAAGATCTCTTACTACTGCTAGGTATCCTTGACATCCTTCATCAAGTAGTTCATGAGCTTCTACCATGGAGATGATGGCTATAGAGGGGTTTGTCTTACCTCCAAAAAAGATTCAAAACTAGACTGGTCAAGGAGCATGAACTGGATCACTCTCCCATAGCAATCCACCTTAGCGCGATACTTATGGAGCCAGTCCATTCCTATGATAACATCAAAGTCATACATAGCCATCACGACTAGATCTATTTCCATATCTCGTCCTCTTATAGTTATCTTACATTTTACACATATCATTGTAGATAATACCATATTATTTAACGGGGTCTCTTACCCCGTCTGATATCACTAAAGGTCAATTGTCTCTTAGACTCTGATTGCTCCCTCATCAACTCATGTTCCACCAATTGTGCTCTTTCATAGATTTCATTATAATCCCTTATATTCAAGGGCACTAGTTGTTTCTCGATATTAGTCCTTAGTCCTTTCGGGAATCTTTTAGCATTTTCCTCTCAATCCTCAATCAACTGGGAGCATATCTAGGCAATTCAGAAAATTTTGCCTTATTGGTCTCTTGTCGGCTCCCTTTGTTCCAATTGAACAAATTATGTGATTTTCTTATCTCTAGAACAATAAGAGAAATGATTTCTATTGAAAGCTCTAACAAACTCATCCTAGTTTACGTTAGTACCCGGTGGAAATATTGTATCCTTAGAAGCCATCCACCAAAATTTTACATTTCCCTCCAATTGGTACTCTACCAAGGTTATCTTTTCAGTATCATTACAGTTCAACAACTGGAAGATCCGTTCCATCCCATCAATCCATTGTTCCGCCTCCTCAGGACTTCCCATTCCACTAAACTTAGGTGGCTTCAGCTTCAAAAATTGTTCCACCAGTCTTTGAGGGCGACGTTCTGCTCCAAGTTGTTGCTGCGCTTGTCTTTCCATCAGATTTCCTATATTGGCCAATGCCTGCAAGATATCTTCCATTTAGGGTGCAACCCTTGCAGCAGAGGCTTCAACCCTCGATGGATGAGAATTTCCAGCTCATACCATGATTTTCCTACAGTTTCCAAGCATTTGCCTCAGGAATAATCTGTGACTCAATGTCTCCATTTAAAAGCAACTACAACTATTTATATAAGTAACATAAACATGTTACTGGCACCTAAAAGCAACTCATAATAACTACTAGGGATCTACGAGTGAATACCCATCACCTATTGTTCAAAGTCAGTCAACTATTCCAATTAGTATTCTATGGTGTGCATTGTCATCATATTCCTCAATTTTTAAATGAGGCTCTTTATCACTCCACATATAACAATTGCTCGATGCCACCACCTTTGTGGCACCCCCTGAACGGCCCCCGATCCATTAGGGTCGCCACAGTCCACCTAACTTTCACTTGTCCTCATAACATGTCACTCTGATACCATTGAATTATAGGAGGTCGAAAAATACTGAGGGTTTGTATCATTTAAATCGGTCCCAGTGCGGTTCATATAGCGCAAGCAAAATCAATATCTCCCTACCCCATGCTCAACAGGATAATGCAATGCAATGCACACCAACTACACATTTCATATATAAGTTAGAGCCGAACACCTTTATTTACATAACTTTGATGGACATCACGAGTCAGTACATCAAAAGGCCAAGGCTTTACTAAGCTCGGCTATAACCCAAAAGTACCCGACCCCACATCAGTCATGTACACCGATCCATCATCCAGTGTCGGCTATCCAAAAAGTGTCATCCGCTACCAGTCACACGCACAATCACACCCAGCCCGATGCATCAGCTGGTGGTGGCGGCAGCATCCCCATCATAACCCTGTCGCGGCAGACATGCACGGACAGGAACTCCTGGACTACAAGGCCATCAAGTAAACTCACGCCATACATAACTAAAACTCGAACACAGATGAACACCACTCCATGCACACCAACACAGGAATGCTCTAAACATTCAACCTCAACGTCGAACGGTAAGCCATAGAAAGTACCACGCGTGACCGGTAACAGAGGCATCTCTTAATCTGAAATGTTAGTCCCCAAAGGGGTGAGTACAACCACTCAGCAGTAAAAGATCCATCAAACTACACAATGCAACAAGCAAGACAACCAAAATTTCATGTGAGATGCACATATCATCCATGCAATCATGCATATATTTCCATGGGATCCATTCAATGCCTTAATGACCATGTTATCAATGCCAAATAGTACCAACTCAAACTCATAGACAATTCATGCACCATGCCATATGCACACACATGCGCATGATTCATTTCCCATTTTGATATTCAAAAAGGATCTCATTTTTCCCAGGGACCAATATTTGCATCCATCCTAGCTCTCGCACCCAACCTGGCATCGCGAGACCTCTGGCACACACTTTCGGGCATCCGGCACACACCTCCGGGCATCTGGCACACACCTCCGGGCATCTCGAAACTCCCGTGGACATCCGGCACACACCTTCAAGCATCCGGCACACACCTCCGAGCATCCTGACACTCCCGGGGCATCGTCGACTCAAGGGTCCGACGGTATCATTAACATCACAATGTATATTCACATATATATCTCACTTTCAAAATAGCATTTGATGCAATAATGTCAATGTTTCAATCAATTTTTGATGTCATATGATATACTAAATGTCACCATATATGCTGTATAATTAACAACCCAAGAGATCACCTCTCATAGAGCAATTCATTTGTTCTTAAAAATAAAACAATTTTCGGATAAAATTCTGGAAAAATTAGTAAACGATCTTAATAAATTCTGAAAATTTAACATGTTATAAACGTGATCTAGAGAAAAGGTTTCATGAAGAACATCATGTCAAAAGAACTTCGTACGAATCGCTATGGTCCATGCATTACAGCCTTAAAATTTCAAGCATCACCATTGCACAGTTTTATTCACAAATTCGGTATAACCCCTAAATCAACTCAGAAAATTATGAAATTTTGATATGTTATAGAAAAAACCTAGAGGTAAAATTTTTGTGCAGAACTCGAAGTCAGATTCTTTATATATCATGAGCTACAATCACTATAACTCTCCATAACCCTCGGTAACGATTTCCAGATTTAACACTTTCAAAGAAAAATCATTTCGTCAACTAATACTTGTCCGTTTCTTCTCAAATTTTAGTATGTTACTCCTCAAGATGTCATCTACAACTGTTATCAAGAACACAAAATCAAATTTCAACTAGATAATTTTATAAAATTCATGGAGTCGCCAAAGGGTCGGGCTGTTCTTCCATGAAACAGTTTACTAGCTTAATGGACTACTCCTATACCTTCGAATTCCAGCATCTAGCATCATAAGTCAAGCATCTCCAAAATCTATTACACTTCACACACAACCACATCAAGCAAAGTGTAGATCAATGGACTGTCACTTGCCTTAAGTTCACGCAAACACAGCAAACAAATGGCGATTTGAGGACTCCGGGCGTGGCTCAACCGACGGCGGAGCTAGGCGGTGTCGACGGTGGCAGCTCAGACACAGTGGAAGATGGTCCTCCTCTTCCCCCTTCACAGCCCACACTCGCGCGCTCTCTCTCCTGCTCGAACTCTCCTCCTCTCTCTCTCACTCGCTCGACTGCTTGGTCTCACTCTCTCTCTCTCTCTCTCTCTCTCTCTCTCTCTCTCTCTCTCTCTTGGCAGATTCCCTCGAGGAATCAGCCTCCCCCTCTCTCTCTTAATCTCTTGATTAGCTAGTAATCATTTGTTTTTGCATGCAGGGACACTTGGCTCTAAGGGAAAGACATGTGGCTTCATCAAGAGGACAAATGGAGAGGTGGCATGGGGCTGCTCCATCCGGTTCCTCTCCCTCCTTGGGTCGACAGCCTTATGGGCTTCTTGGGCCGGGCCTTGGTTGGCCAAACGGTGGGGGTTGTGGGCTACTTTGGGCCGTTTTAGGCCTTAAATACCCAGCCCACATTTGCTCTTATTTTTCCACATTAATGCCCACTCAGAATTACTTAATTACAAATATTCACATGGCCATAAAATTTTGCAATATTAATCGATGGTAATTCCGACTTATAGAGTACATGGCCAAATATAGAAAATTTCTCATCAATTCATCTTTTAACACAAGCTAGATCACTCATGAGCATATGATATATTCACAATCAAAACAATAGTCCATTCAATGCTCGGCCTTATTTAATTGAAATCCGTTGGTCTAATGACTATAATATAGTCCGATGGCGCTTCCGATACCTTTTCATGGGTCGCAGTGTATCTAGGGGTTGTTATGAAATTTTAGGATGCCACAAACATGGGATAGTAAAAGTAGGCCAACCATTTTTCATGAACCAAACTTTATAAACATAGCAAGTTAGTCCTACCAATCTATACACATGAATCTCGTCTCAAAAGAAACTACCAGACCACCTAAACTCCGGACCCTTCCACCTTAGACTCCGGATCCTCCATGCTAATGACTTGAAAAATTGTAAACCACGACGGGTTGAGAATAAATCTCAGTGAGTCAACACTCTAAACCCCGATTAGGATGAGAACTCACTTAGAGGCGTCCTAAATATGCACCACTCAGAACCTACCTCGTCTCAGCACCTCCCTGCATATTAGTGCATCTCATAAAACACAAGCATATAGTAAATGCATTCAATGACTGGGACACATCACATCACTCATCAAATATTCACAAAAGTCCCGATTATAAGGCCAAATCATTATAACACGTCCCATTCCGTGCCACACAATTTCGTACCATAATTAGGCATGGGTAACTCATATCGGTGGTTCAATCCACACTCGATATTCACTCTCAATATCCAAACTCAATATTCTAACTCAAGGTTCTAGAGGTGACCCCCACAAGGTTCCGTTATCGTGTGGCACATAGTCTCTAACCACAATCAATAACAGTACAAGGTTCTAGAGGTGACTCACACCAAGTCACACTATCGTATAGCACTTAGTCCATGACCGTAATGAGCGATAGCTCAAGGTTCTAGAGGTGACTCACATGAAATTCTGTTATCATGTAGCACTTAGTCCTTTTCCACATACAGCACTAGTACAAGGTTCTAGAGGTGGCTTCCATGAAGTGACATTGTCACTTAGCACTTAGCCCTCGACTATGCAAGACAGTAGTGTAAAGTTCTAGAGGTGGCTCCCATGACTCAGTTCGCCATGTAGCACTTAGCGTTTGACTACAATAAGCAACGGTACAAGATTCTAGAGGTGGCTCACACGAAGTTACGTTATCATGTAGCACTTAGTCCTTTACCGGCTCACCACCCATTCGGTTTCCTCCACACAACACATGTGATTGCCTCAGCACATCACCTTATCTTTCAATAGTCCTCACGTAATCACATGTCACTCTTCAACAGCCATCTTTTGCCATGACCATAAACCATCGCCATGGCACAACCATTCACACATCATCATGCACAAGTTCCAAGCATGTCACAAACCAACCATATCATCAAATATGCACAAACTAGCAAGCATTGCACCAATACCATCATAAAATCATAACTGGCCCTAACCGGCAAAAACGGTCCACTCGCGCGTCTTCGAGTTTAAATCTAGAATCTTAACCAAAAGAGTTTAGAAAATTCTCAAATTTGAATATGTTGTAAAGGAGACAAAAAAGAAAATTCATGAAGACACTTTAACCCTGATC
Source organism: Eucalyptus caleyi (assembly GCA_014182885.2). NCBI lineage: Eukaryota > Viridiplantae > Streptophyta > Magnoliopsida > Myrtales > Myrtaceae > Eucalyptus > Eucalyptus caleyi. The sequence continues at coordinate 16,654,242 of CM024476.2, forward strand.
TTTCTAGATTAAGCCCAATAAATCACTCAATCCAGTATAAAAAACTGTGTCCGTTTCCAGAAAGTCTGATTTCCGAAATTAGTTTGGTTCGAGACCCTAAAACTTGTCTGTTTTATGTGAAATTTGATTATGTTAAATTACAAGATGTGACAAACAACTTTTGTGAAAAAACTATTTTGAAATTCGAACCCTATGAGTAGATAAAAATCCCTAGAATTCCAAAAGGTCACAAATTTCAGCACAGTCCGAGATTCTATTTGCAAATGACGGACCTGAAATCTCATACTTTTAATCTTTAAAAATCTTGAGTAAAATATATATCATAGCTAAATATGTCTAAAACATTTCTCAAGAAGGAATCAACCTCAAATTCACAACCCATTTCAATCTACAAATATGACAAACGGCAAGGGTCTAGAAACCAGATCCAGGAGAAATCTAGCAAATTAGGTTAATCCACCTTCATTAGTGCTAATCTCACCAATTAGATTAACAATAATCCATATTAAGGCTAATCTAACCATCCTATATTAGCACTAATCCATCTTAAGGCTAATATCACTCTGTACTAATTTAACTAAGCTAATTAACACTAATCTAACATCCGAAGTGCAATTAACAACCTAATCAAGGATTAGGGAGTTAACACACCGAATTAGCGAGCCAATGGGTCCATGGCAACAGAAACATGAAGGTGATGAAGACCCGTGTCTATGACGGCCCCAAAGGAGGCTTAAAAGGAGCTGAAAAACACCTCGCAAGTCACTGCTGAAGGAGGAGTTTTCAGTTTTGCTTGGCTGAGCTGGTCTTGGTCCGAGATGGAGCTGAGGAGGGCTGGACACAGCGCGGGGACGTGTTGCTATGACTGGGATGGGGTGGTGAGCTGGGCGGTTGAAGCTGGGGCACCGTGGATGAACTGGTGGTGGTGGAACTCTGGCTGGACATGGGCTGATGATGCTGACGAAAATGAGCTGGACGTGTGGAATGGGATGGAGAAATGAGGGTGGCAGCAAGTAAAATGGAGGGGAAATGGAGAAGGCTGGCGTGAGGGGAGTGGGGGCTAACGTGGGGGCTGTTCGGCTGAAGAAAAGGGAGGGGAAGGAATCGTGGGGAAGAAGAATACGTGGGGGAGGGAGAAATGAGGCGTGAGGGAAATGGGGATGGGGACGTGAGCTGGCGTGGGCAGAAGAATAGAGAAGAGAGGAGAGAACGTGGGGTGAGGGAGGCGTGAGGAAGAAGCTAAGGAACTGGGGCTGTTCTGCAAGGCTTTCACGCACGCATGAGGGATATTGAGAGAAAGAGAGGGAGAGAGAGAAGGGGGGGAGGGGGAGGGGGGGAATTAAAGCCAGCAAAGTCTTTAAGGGAAGAAATATCTAATTCAATCATCAAATGCCCCAAAAGTCTTGTGCCACTAAAGTCCATGCTTCCTCCAAAATGAGAATTTAGTCTCAATTCTCATAAATAAATAAATAAAACCATTTTGGCAGCCATTTATTCCCCTTTTTCAGCCATCCAAATTTCTTCCATTTTTTCGATTTGTCCGGAATCGTTTTTTTTCCGTAAAATTTCGGACTCGACAGAATTTCTTCGAAAGATGAGACGATGTCCTAAAAAGAAATCATGACATGCTCGAAAGTCCGATTCCCGAAGCCGAATTCAATTTCATGGTTAAAATCGACCGGACGCAATTTAGCTCAACTAACCAATTAGATAGCTTTTAGGGATTTTACCACGGTTATATCCCTTAACGGCTTCACCTAATAGGTTAGTTAACTCGTAAGTGATTAGCTCAAAGAAAAATGACTATAGGCGCGTTGGTGAAAATCCCATTTCATTTTATCGGGACGGGGTCGAAATTCAAGATGTCACATTTGGACTGCACCATAACTTACACTTCTTAAGATTTTTCAGGTCCGAGAAGTTGAGTAATGTCTGAAGAGACCAACACTCAGTAATATGCAAATGCTGTAGATTTTCCAAATTGGAAAAGTCAACAAATTCAAAAAGAATGAAATGGCGAACTGTCAGTTCCCTCAAACCCGGGGGAAGTTGTCCAATCAAGCGTAGATTATGGCAAATCCAAATTGTGAGTATCCTCAAACTAGAGGGAAGTTGTCTAATCTGTCATAGGCTATCGCAGTTTTTGAGTTCAAGTTCTTTTAGGCAAGAAAGACAACCCAAATATGAGCTTATGTTGGTGATACTTGGAAGTGGCAACATACAACATGGGTTGGAGATGTCTAGAGGTTTTTGGGGGGAAAGCGCGAAAGCTAGGGGATGTGGTGGGAAAATAAAATTCTAAATTTCTTAATCTCACAAGGTTAGAGATTTCTGGAGCTTTCTTTGAAGTTTTTGAGGACAGATATAGACTTACCAAACTCAGGAAATTTTGGTGCATTATCCACAAGAGTGTGTATTAATATCAAAATTTTCAAGAAAGGTAGTCTCCCGATATCCCCAGGAATCATCTTTAGCTGTGTGCAACCCTCTCCATAAATCTTTTCAAGTATTTCCAACATCCCAATTGCCTCAGGTAATTTTTTGCATGTGACATGAGTTTATCCTCAACAGTTTTAAGCTCTTTAGAATGATAAGGGTACTTGGAAACTCTACATTATTGATTTTATGATTTATCATGAGGCGTGTAAGTATATATGTAACCTAGACATCCTAAATATTCACCGGTATCCTTAGTCATGGAAATTTTCTAACTTTTCTGACATGAGTAACTGCTTCCATGAAATTGACTATACTAACATGACTGATATAACATCTCAGGAATAGCAACTTGGACACCTATCTTTTAGCCTCATCGAGCAGGAGGCCATAAACATTGAAAGCCACAAATTTGCAGTAGAAAGCTATGGCTTGCAATCAATGAATTCCAGAGTTCACGCAGGCAACAAGACGACAAAGCCGGCGCTGCATGTCTAACTGCAAATCAGTATCTAGTTCATTTTCTTTGCACCCTTTTTCTAAAAGTGGCTTGGTACTTCATCTGTAGCAACTCCAGATCAATTGGAATACCGATCCATAAGAACTGAAAGATGCCGAATATTCCGAAGTGGGAAACCCCACCATTTGAGAGTCTTCTAAAGATGCATAACTATGATGATCACCTCGCATAAGCCCCTCCCATAAAGAAATGAGATTCCGAGTTCAACAGGCAACCTTCAAGTCCGGGTATATATACAAATTCATGTTCAGATCGTAAGACTTAATAAAATACCTCATACTATGATCAGATGATATTATCAGTCGCCTTAGTAACAGGGACATGCGCAACAGTTGGTTTAAACACACGTCAAGAGAACCTTCACTTCCTTGACAACACATGCAGTTAATATATTGTCCTCTCTCTGTTCATTCACTCTCTACCCACAACCTCACACTTGCACGTAATTTTTCACTCGCTCCATGTTTCGTTTTTTCACTCTCGATATTTCACCTTTGGAGCATTTCAACTTCAACGTCTTCAGGGGAATACCACATGGCTTTACTTTCGGATCTTCCAGTTCCAACCGCATGGCAGATCCCATGTGATGCTCGATTTAGGTTCTTTTGGTAATGACTTTGGGCGTCAAATTGGAGCCGAGGAAAGTCGATCAGAAAATGAGTGTTCATGAGTTTCCAGAACAAGCAGCCAAGAAGACTCTCCTCTATTTCTTCCTGCTGTGGGTCTCTCTGTTTTATTCACCCTCGGGCAGCCCATTTCTTCTTTGATTTTCTCATGTGTTCAGTTCCTTTTATTTTACTTTTTTTTTAATTATTTTTCTGGAAAAAATAGATTCCGAAAAACTAATCCCACTTTAGAAAATGTACTAAATGCCTAAATAATCAATATTGCAATAACAAGCTCCAGTTTTTTGAAAATATGTAAAAAAACTATCTTTTGGCGACAACTTATTCTTAATATGGCATATAAAGAAGAGGGAAGAAAGTATTTCCCTGAAAATACAAAAAAAAAAAAAAATGTTACTATAATTATTACAATAAATTCTTAAGTTACATGAATATCCTCCTTGTCATCTAAGATTCCATTAAGGTACTTGGGGAGAGAAGAGAGCAAGGGCGTGTTTGGTAACCATTCTGTTTTCGGGAATAATTTCTAATTAGAAATAATTATTTTTATTCTGTTTTGGGAACAATTTCTAAGCAAAAGAACGCATTTGATAACTATACAAAATTCCTGATTCTAGAATAGAAAAAGAACAGAAATGTGTTTGTAACTATATAAAATTTCTATTCCGATTCTTTTTTAATTACCTTTTTAGATGAGTGTAAATTTGATATTGAATTCTCATGGACCACTCACCAATATAATTATCTTCTTATAAGTGAAGAAATCATATTATATTTTATTATATTTTCAATTTCAAAAGAATTCGAATTTACAATTTTAATTCCATTCTAAAATTCTATCAAATCATAGAAATTCTATTGATTAATTATATTTATACTAAGTAATAAAAATATTAAATAATTAAATTTTAATTAATAGTAAATAATAAACTATAGTAGAAACTATAAATATAAATACTAAATAATAAATTAAAATACAAAATTAAATATGTATTCTATATATAGCTAAATTTCAATTCCTACTTCAAATTATTTTTAAATAATTTTATTTTTTCCTATTTTTCTTTTTTGTTCTTTTCTTTTTTTCCTTTCTTTCTCCCCTTCTTCTTCTTCTTCAAGGTGGCGGTAGCTAGCCTTGGGATGATCGGTGACCGACCAAACAAGGGCCGGGGACCTTACGGAGCATCGTCGGCCCATTTGGGCAAGGCTCGCCAATGGCTGGGGGAGGCCCGAGCGAGGCCTGCTTGGCCACCGATGAGGCTCGGCCTTGCTGGCAGCTAGGCGAGCCTCCGGCGAGCTCGCCAGGCCTCGCCAGTGGCTGGGCGAGCTTACTAGTGGTGGGCAGCAGACGGCGGCGTTCGGCGAGGGGGTGGCGACGGTGGTAGCACTTGAAGAACAAGAGAGAAGAACAAGAGAGAAGGAAGAAGAACAAGAAGAAAGAGGAGAAATAATAGGTAGATTGGATTCTAGAATTGTTCCGAGAACAAAGAATCAACTTGTTTTTATTCTTAATTCTACTCCAAATCTATTCCCGGGAACAAAATTTTTACTAAACACGATTCTATTCTAAGACTGCTCCCAGGAACAAAAGAATAGAAACAAACCCTGTTTGGCCGGTTATCAAACAATGCCCCAAATGTCCCTAAAAAGCGGAAACTTCTCTCCTCATCTTTTTACACAAGAATCTGTGAATGTTTAAATTGCTTGTATATCCCATATTGAATATATTATATATGATTGACTTTGAGACTATTTAATCATACATAAAAAAGTAAAATAGTGATAAGAAAAATACAAAAACTTACTTTTTTTGTTACAATTGTAGAAGAGGACACAATAATTATTTTCAATACGGTAAAGAGACCAATTTAAATTGATGGTTAAAGACAATCAACTTTTCACCTGTAAGTTCAATGAGAATAGAGCTAACTAAACTTAGCCTAGTTGGTTAGTATCTCATATTCAGGAGAGAAAGGGGTTTATTCCACCACTCCTTAACGGCATGTGTGCGATACGCTTCAATCCCACTTTCAGATGTCGAGTTCGAATTCTCCAACACATATTTAATTCAAACTTATCTGATGTTAGGGGTGGACGCTCTCTGGGCACTGCAGGAGGAGTTTATTTGGGACAGCGCTGTTAAAGTGAAACGAGATTTGGAAATGGCAATGAAATTTGGAGCAAAACTCTAAGTAAATCTTTGATTTAGGAAGGCAGCTTTTTATTAGCCAACTGAATGTCGGGCCAAACAACATCTGCAAATGCTGATAGTACAACATAAATGAAGACCAGAATCACAACCCTGAAGCATCTCGCTATGGAAATGAAGCAACGACTGACAATGCCACTGAAAATCGATGCGTTTATTTTTATCTTTTTAGCAGTTTGAACTTATTCTTCTCCCCCATCAGACGGAACATCTTCAGAGCTAAAACATGACAGGTGGGAATTATTGAATGAGTGCGTTCTGTGTGCTAAAACTTCAACCCAGAACCGTGCAACTTCTCTTCCATAACACCGTCTATTATCTCCCCCATCTCCGCACTCATGTAATTCACCCAATCTCCGACCTCACCTCTCCTGAAGAAAGACTTGTTCTCTATTCCAGTCCAAAGGCTCCCGCTCTTGTTCACCTCCAGCGTGCTCAAATTGTCGAAGCTACACATCATCAGTACTCCCTCCATAGTCCTGTCTCTCAGCTCTTCTTCACTGAATGGACACCCCACGAAATCGACCAACCTCCTCACATGAACACGCGGGTCCTCTTTCATCTCCTCATACGTCATGAACAACACCTGCTCGATTGCAATTCTTTCTTTAAATCATAATGATATAATATTCATGGAATGCTGGATAGATTGAATATCTTCTTTTCCTTTCCACTAAATATTCATGTTTGTGAGTTGCGACATAATGTTTGATAATCAAAACAATACTATTATTAAAAAATCAAACAATAAAGTTGTGATAGTTGTGAGGTGGTGTACTTTTTGAGCAGGTTGTTTGTTACATGTGGTCTTGACAAAAGTGAAAGCAAGAAAACGTATTTAACCGACACCATTGTAGATGATGCATCTTTGAGGAATCCTGTTGAGGATCATAAGAAATTTTAAAGGACAATTAATCCAATCTCCTAAATCAATCTGTCTCTTTAGCTTAGTCAGCACTTCGATCAGCATACATCTATTCAAGTTCTCTTCAAGTTTTTTGACTTTTCTAAACTATAGAAAAATGAAAACTCTCATGTAATTGCTTGACATTTAGAACCATCGGCTCTAACTTCAACTTGAGCATCAATACGATCACAAGCATCAACTAGTCCTAGTCACGTAGCCCAAAAAAATAAAAATTATACAAAAATCATGTAGCACAAATGGTCAGACTTGATTGTCAAACACTTACACAGAGACGACAGTTGGAGTCCCCATATTGAAGACCAGCTTATGGCATTAAAGTATGATATTTCAAGATTATTATGCCAAAAATCACAGACCAATTCAGTAAATAGATTGGTGAGACGATGCACTCAAAATCTGCTTATATTCAAGATATCATTATTGGATAAATGTGTCGATGCATGTAATAGTTTAGTATTTTTTGTGAGGTGAAAATTAATTTAGTTCCTAACGTCTCTTTGTGTATTGATCAATTAAGACAATTAGAAATTCAAAACCGGTACTCACATGACATATTTATTCAAATTGATTTTCGCCTCACAAAAAATATTAACATCTTACACCGGGTGAAGTGGCAAAGACTAACACCATTTGCCCAGCCATTAAGAAAAAGAAAAAGTTTAAGATCAGTCATGAAAGGAAACTGAAACGATCTTTGATTTTCTCATCCATTATTGTGTTTCTAAGACCTTTGTTGGGAGTCTGGAATCAACCGTTTCTTTAACCTAACAAAACAGAGGTATGGATGGGAAAATCAAAGAGGAATAATTGCGCGATGGTTTGTCACGTATTTTGAAACTTTAGGGGGGGTGTAGAGCTGTGAGCTGTTGAACTTTCTATCTTCTGTTGATTATCTGTTTCATGTGTTCTTAGTAAAAGGGAAGACAAGAAAACGAGACAACCCATTTAACCAGTAAGCGATGCATCTTTGTAGACGATCACATTTAATCCGTGTGTGTATATACAGACACACACATATATACCCACACTGTTTCCACCATAGTCGGACCACTTAAGATGGTTAGAATTATTGACTGAGCACATCCCTTTTCTCCGACAACGGACCTCCATGGCAAAGTTGCGGGGAAAATGCCTCCACCATCTTGTAAAGAATCTATATTAACGTCACTTTCTAAAATAATTTTCAATAGTGCCCCCACAAATTTAATGAGAAATCACTTTAATTAGTTATTTTCCTCACTTTTTCATTATTTTTCCTCCATGGTTGAGTACTGCAGTATATATATATATATATACACACACATAATTTTTTGAAGGTTTAAGTGCAAGCTATAAGCAAAATCTATTGAAATTTTATTGATCATTCTATCTCAAGCACAGAACTATTATATATACTATTTGAATCAATACATTGCATTCACTTTTTATTTTCTACTAGGTATTCCAACTAATGAACATTTTCTGAAACTGTCCCCGATTTTCCCCCATGTAAACACAAAAACAAGGTAGCCAAGATAAATCCAAGGAAATCTCAATTCTAGAAGAAATAATACACAAAAAAAAAAAAAACCTCAAAATCTAAAGGCCAAAATATATTAGAAATTGGACTAAACCAGAAGAGCAACGGTCTACATAGGATTCAACCAGGTTCATCAATGCTTCTGGCAGGTTTTGTCCACTGATTAGCATGGCTCGTTGACGGAGTGGATTTTGGACTAGCCATGACATGGCATCATGTGGAGCTGACGCGGCACTTGTCACAGAGCGGCTCTAACCGTGGTCAAATGAGAAATTGGCACAAAGGTACCTAAATCGAGGCGAGGCAGGTCATTGTCACGTGAAACTGAATCGGGACAGTCGGATCATCCATGACAATTCATGTGCAGGTTCGTTGAGTATTGGAAGAGAATCTGGTTATTAGTGTTTGACTTTCTAGTGATGGCTGATTTGTTCCTAACAACAAGGACCATGTACGCTGGCATGTATTGGATGGGAGTTGTATTCGGCCACGCATAGATGTGTGTTCTGGCGTGAGGACATTCTCGGCGTCCAGTGAAGCTAGATCACAATTGTAGGAAAATACCTGAAGTATTGTTTTTTTTTTTTTGGCTGACCTAAAGTATTTAGATGATAGCAAAACTTAATCCAAGTATCTGAACTATTAAAGCGTTATAAATTGACTTGCCCTCTCGTAATGCCAACATCAGCACATTCTGCAGCAAATATTGCAGTTAGACAAGATTAATTTGACGAAAAAGAAGTGCACACTCTTAAACATTTATGAATTATTTTATTCATTAATATTGACCATTTATAGATAGCTTGCAAATGTAAAAGTTATGTTTCTATTAGACCACAAACCGGATAACTCTTTATTCCTGTTTTAAAACTCATATTCTCTCATAAATTGAACACTTGGTTTATGGTTAACTTTTTAAATCATGGTACTTGTACCTCGGTAAGCTTAGACTCCTCTAAACTATTAGAGTTATATAATATCTATGTGTTTTTAGTTTTATTCTTTCGGCTATCTTCTTTGAGGTTTTTTTTTTTTTTTTTTTTTTTTGGGGGGGGGTCCAATCTTCTTGGATTGTTAGGTAGCCAGTTTCACCTTATGCAATTATAACCTGAAATTAATTGATCAAGGGAAGACTTCTGTTTGGTGTCTATGCATCCTGTAATGGACCTAGTAATAATATTTCTCTTGAACTCCACAAAAAGAGATTGTCAACTAATACTCAACCCTAATTCCAAACCCAAAAAAAAGTATGGTGCCGTGTGTCAAATTTGAAGTATGGCATATGAAATCTTCAAAGAAATATAATAAAGGTAGATATAGATAGGTTGGTAAAGATGATTTTGGCTAATTAAAATGGTTTCGTTTGGTCTTAATTCAAGTGAAGTAACTCAATTTCTTGTGTTCTGTTAATTTTGGACATCAAATCTGCATTTGCTACGATGAAGAAGGAGAATATAAAAGAAGAGCGTGCACTTAATTGGCATTAAGATTTCTGATAAAAGAAAAAATGCAAAGGCCATTCCAATGTCGACAATGGATCTTGTACCATAAACAAGAACAATCAGCGTGAAGCCAGCAAACAATGATTTCAATCCAACGAGAATAAGCTCTCTAACTCAATTGGTCGCGCAAAGGTTGCAAGCTCACGAACTTCTGATTCACTCGGAGAACTGATTCATATGAACTTACATGCAACAAAAAAGAAGCTAGCCAACGTATGACAGGAACAATAATAGCACACACACAAGTGTAGACTTCACTCAGACAATTATACAAACGCCTAGCAAGCACTCCGAGCAAGCAGTCCGAATGTAAATCTTATAAAGTAAAACTACATAAAAAGCATCATATAGAACTCGAAACACGTATGCAATCATCAGAGTAGCCTCCAGCAAAGTTCAGTTCTTATATAATCAAGTTCGCGAATTCAAGATCTCTATTTCGAAGGAAACAGAGCGTGCCCTATACCTTATCAGTGAACCGAATATAGGCAACCATTGGGGACCAAATCTGTAAAGGAACTCCTCAAAGGTTTTTCGGTGAACATCAGAGCTGGTAAAGGAGAGTTGAACACGAATCAGATTCTTTTCGGACTCTTGGATCTGAAGACAGAGTCGAACAGGACAAACTCAGTGCGACGGTGAAATGGCCAACAGCGGTAGCGACAGCCATTGGAATACGCTAAAAGACGTCAAAAAATGGGATGAAATCCACAAATCTCTCCTCGAGAGAGGATTGTTATGCATCCAGTGTGCATGTATGATGCTCTGTTTCCTGGTATGGTTGTCATTGAGCTTGAAGTGGCCGGCTATGGGGCTTGACTGGTGAATTTTTGCGATCAGAACCCATTCTGTCAGACCAAACTTCTAGAAAAAATCAGGTGAGAAATGACTTGGGCTGAAGGCGAATTGGACTAGGCTTTTTTATAATAAAAAAAAATACCTAAATGGCCAAATTTACTTGAAATTTCAATTAAAAATCTGTAGTAAACAATCATCTTAAATTGATCTTGTAACATTTTGATGAGAAATTCCTCCAAGCCTCAAATTTCAGGATTTATTGATCTTCAAGCTTTTTCCAGTGCTAGAGTGGGAGACCATCATATCCACGTTTCGCTTTCAGTCGACGCCCATACCTTCGCCACCTTGGGCGGTAGTACGTTGCAAGGGATGCGCTCCTTCAGCTTCTTAAATTGGAAGGAGCGCATTGTGATGTTAATGATACCGTCGGACCCTTGAGTCGACGATGCCCCAGGAGTGTCAGGATGCTCGGAGGTGTGTGCCGGATGCCCAAAGGTGTGTGCCGGATGTCCACGGGAGTTTCGAGATGCCCGGAGGTGTGTGCCAGATGCCCGGAGGTGTGTGCCAGAGGTCTCGCGATGCCAGGTTGGGTGCGAGAGCTAGGATGGATGCAAATATTGGTCCCTGAGAAAAATGAGATCCTTTTTGAATATCAAAATGGGAAATGAATCATGCGCATGTGTGTGCATATGGCATGGTGCATGAATTGTCTATGAGTTTGAGTTGGTACTATTTGGCATTGATAACATGGTCATTAAGGCATTGAATGGATCCCATGGAAATATATGCATGATTGCATGGATGATATGTGCATCTCACATGAAATTTTGGTTGTCTTGCTTGTTGCATTGTGTAGTTTGATGGATCTTTTACTGCTGAGTGGTTGTACTCACCCCTTTGGGGACTAACATTTCAGATTAAGAGATGCCTCTGTTACCGGTCACACGTGGTACTTTCTATGGCTTACCGTTCGACGTTGAGGTTGAGTGTTCGGAGCATTCCTGTGTTGGTGTTCATGGACTGGTGTTCATCCGTGTTCGAGTTTTAGTTATGTATGACGTGGGTCTACCTGATGGCCCTGTAGTCCAGGAGTTCCTGTCCGTGCATGTCCGTCGCGACGGGCTCATGATGGGGATGCTGCCGCCGCCACCAGCTGATGCACCGGGCTGGGTGTGATTGTGCGTGTGACTGGCGGATGACACTTTTTGGATAGCCGACACTGGATGATGGATCGGTGTACATGATTGATGTGGGGTCATGTACTTTTGGGTTATAGCCGAGCTTAGTAAAGCCTTGGCCTTTTGTTGTACCGACTCGTGATGTCCATCAAAGTTATGTAAATAAAGGTGTTCGGCTCTAACTTATATATGAAATGTGTAGTTAGTGTGCATTGCATTGCATTATCCTGTTGAGCATGGGGTAGGGAGATATTGATTTTGCTTCCGCTATATGAACTGCACTAGGACTGATTTAAATGATACAAACCCTCAATATTTTTCGACCTCCTATAATTCAATGGTATCAGAGTGACATGTTATGAGGACAAGTGAAAGTTAGGTGGACTGTGGCGACCCTAATGGATCGGGGGCCGTTCGAGGGGTGCCACAGTGGGTGGTATCAGAGCAATTGTTATATGTGGAGTGATAAAGAGCCTCATTTAAAAATTGAGGAATATGATGACAATGCACACCATAGAATACTAATTGGAATAGTTGACTGACTTTGAACAACAGGTGATGGGTATTCACTCGTAGATCCCTAGTAGTTATTATGAGTTGCTTTTAGGTGCCAGTAACATGTTGATGTTACTTATATATATAGTTGTAGTTGCTTTTAAATGGAGACATTGAGTCACAGATTATTCCTGAGGCAAATGCTTGGAAACTGTAGGAAAATCATGGTATGAGCTGGAAATTCTCATCCATCGAGGGTTGAAGCCTCTGCTGCAAGGGTTGCACCCTAAATGGAAGATATCTTGCAGGCATTGGCCAATATAGGAAATCTGATGGAAAGACAAGCGCAGCAACAACTTGGAGCAGAACGTCGCCCTCAAAGACTGGTGGAACAATTTTTGAAGCTGAAGCCACCTAAGTTTAGTGGAATGGGAAGTCCTGAGGAGGCGGAACAATGGATTGATGGGATGGAACGGATCTTCCGGTTGTTGAAGCGTAATGATATCTTGAAAAGATAACCTTGGTAGAGTACCAATTGGAGGGAAATGTAAAATTTTGGTGGATGGCTTCTAAGGATACAATATTTCCACCGGGTACTAACGTAAACTAGGATGAGTTTGTTAGAGCTTTCAATAGAAATCATTTCTCTTATTGTTCTAGAGATAAGAAAATCACATAATTTGTTCAATTGGAACAAAGGGAGCTGACAGTAGACCAGTATAAGGCAAAATTTTCTGAATTGCCTAGATATGCTCCCAGGTTGATTGAGGATTGAGAGGAAAAGGCTAAAAGATTCCTGAAAGGACTAAGGACTAATATCGAGAAACAACTAGTGCCCTTGAATATAAGGGATTATAATGAAATCTATGAAAGAGCACAATTGGTGGAACATGAGTTGATGAGGGAGCAATCAGAGTCTAAGAGACAATTGACCTTTAGTGATATCAGACGGGGTAAGAGACCCTATCCTGGTCAAGGTCAGACCTGGGATCCTAAGAAAAAGAGTAATTTTGGAAATTTTGAAAAAGCCAGGGATGGACTGAATATAGGAAAAGCACCCTATCAGCATGATGCTCGTCGAAGATGTGATGGGCAACATGGCCCAGGACCTTGCAATGCATGGCACTTAAGCAATTCAACAAGATCCAAAACTTGATTTTGATGCATGGATTTTAACTTTTCTTCCATGGCATTAAACCATTCATTAGAATTTTCACATCCATGGCTTGAAAAAATAAATCTGGATCATTTTCAATTCCTAAGTCAATTTCTGACTCTTATAGATAAACCATATAGTCATAAGAAATGGCCGACCTCCTTTCTCTTTGAGATCTTCTTAATGCTATTTCTTATAACTCAGTTATTGGAGGTTCAATATTGACATCTCCATTATAGAGTGTTTGTTCATTCATTTGTTGTTCTCGATTATTGTTAGATTGTACTATAATATCAGGAACAACAACTTTAGAAGCTTTGGGTATAGGAACTTCTACCCTTACTTCTTGAATGCAAGCATCATGAACTCTTTCACTCCCACTGATGTCACCATTCTCAATGAACTTAGTCTTTCCAAATTCAACAATTCTTGTATTATGATTAGGATAATAAAATTTATACCATTTGTATTTCTCTGCATAACCAATGAAATAACCACCGGTTGTTCTTGAATCCAATTTCCTTTCATGTAGATTGTAAATTCTTACTTCTGCTGGACAACCCCAAACATGCAGGCGTCGTAAACTAGGTTTCATTCCTGTCCACAGTTAAAAGTGAGTTTTTAGAACTACCTTATTAGGAACCTTGTTTAATAAATACATAGAAGTCTTAATCATACATCCACAAAGACAAGGGTAAAAATGAATGATTCATCATACTCCTAACCATTTCCATTAAAGTACGATTACGTCTTTCTGTTACACCATTTTGTTATGATGTACCTGGCATTGTGTATTGAGCACAAATGTCATGTCTTTCAAGGAATTTAGCAAATGGACCTGGATATTGTCCTGATTCATCATACTTTTCATAATATTCACCGCCTCTATCCGATCTTACTATTTTCACATTTTTATCTAATTGCCTCTCAACATCTTTAATATATACTTCAAGTGCATTCACTGATTGAGACTTATCATGCAATAGATAAATGTAACCATAACATGAAAAATTATCAATAAAGGTGATGAAATAGTTTCCCTTACCAAAAGATGGAACATCGAAGGTACCACATATTTTAATATGTATAATTTCAAGAAGCTCGTAGCTTCGGCACCTTTTAGAGTGCTTTGTTTGGTTACCTTTAATACAATCAATACACACTCCAAGGTTAGTAAAATCCAAATTTGGAAGAACTTCATTCTTTACTAATCTTTGCATTCTTTCCTTGGATATGTGACCCAAACGTTTACGCCAATTAGTAAGCAGAATTCTCATTCACCAAATTTCATTTAATGCCAACATTATGATGCAAAGTCATTAATGTCTCAACAAAAGTATTATCAAGCCTAAATTTATAAAGAACATCACATAAAGTTCCAGTTCCAATAAGAGTATCACTTTTAAATAAACTGAAAGATTTAGAACTAAACTTATAATAAAATCCTGCTACATCAAGTCTTGGCAAAGAAACTAAATTGCGAGAAAATGTAAGTACATAAAGGGTTCAAAACAAATCTAAATAATGCACAGTATCTAAGATCAAACGATAAGTGTCAATACCTTCAACTGGAGCTTTGTTTCTATTTCCCGTAATCACATAACTTTCATTTGGCTTTATGGTTTGGATTGTAAGAAATCCCTGCATTGTATTTGACACATAAGTGGTGGCACTAGAATCAATCCATTAAGTATTATGAGGAACTTCAGTAAAGTTTGATTCAAAACATATTAAAGCACAAGGCTTACCTTTTTTTTTTTCCGAACCAAGCCTTACGTTTTAGACAATATTTCTTCAAGTGTCCAATTTTGTTGCAAAAATGACACTTAATAAGATTGTGTTTGAGAAGCCTTTGAAGAGTCATTCAAAATGTGTAATCCTTTCTTTTTGCTCCTCCCACCTTTCTTTTTGAAATTCTTTTGAATTTCTTGATAATTTAAGAGATGAACAGAATGAGCTTTTTGATTCTTTATCATTGTTTCCTCTTGAGCTAGCATACTAGCCAATTCATTCACATTCCGCTTGTCCTTTATAGTGTTGTAATTCATTTGAAATGGCCCATATTGCTTATGAGGCAAGAAATTAAGTATAAACTGTACTAAAAAGTACTTATCCATGTTAATTCCTAAAGTCCTTAACTTTGCTGCTAAATTTGTCATCTCAAGTATATGCTCATGCATGGTACGTGAACCATCATATTTCATGGCAGTCAGTGTGCTCATCAATGTACCAATAAGTGACTCATTAGCAGTTTGAGAACGCTCTTCCACAAATTTTATAAATTCCTTAATATTGTCAGTCTTGGGAAGAGAAGTCTTTAAGTTGTTTGCAACTATCATTCGCATGAACATTAAGCTTAGTCTGTTCAATCTTTCCCAAGCTTTATGGAAAGACTTTTCATCATCGCTACTTTTATCAGTAATAGCAGCCGGTTTCTCAACTTGAAGCGCTAAATCAAGATCTAGGACACCTAAGTGAAACTAGACTTGTTCACTCCAATCAGGAAAATTCATCCCATTGAATAAGGGAACAGATGAAGCATGCGAATGAAGTGAAACGGGTATAGATACTACAAATATGCAAGAAAATATTCATACATTAATGCCTTGAGAATATCATCTAATCAAATTCAAACTAAACTATACATGTACATCATAGTTCTCTTTTGAGCGATCCTATGATATACAAATATATATAAATCATAATGATGCTAATAACTTTTATTTGGTAATAGTAAATATATCTTATTAAAATTTATTTGCTATCTTTGGATATACAAACAAATTTAACGAGTCATATTAATTATCAACTATCATGTTCATGAAATATAAGAAAATAATTAACCTTTGGGTTAATCCCTAAGTTCTTATAATAAATGAACTTCAATATACCCATAACACCAATAATGATATGCAACATATTGATTTCATATATAGCATCAATTAATCATGGGTAATTGAATAAAACAATTTATAATATCAAAAATTCAAAAGACTTCAAGGTTTGATTACTTTGGTGATTAACAAACCATTTATAATATGAATTTTTAATATTGTAAAATATAAATATTTACCAAATTACACACAAGGACAAAAACATAATGAAAGCATAAGGGCAAAATTGTAAATTCATACTTTCATAAGGGCAAAATCATAAATTTAAAATCCAAGGGCAAAATGGTAAATAATCAACAAGGATAGAATCGTAATTATAAATAAACAGGGGTAGAACAGTAAATAAATAGCGTAGTGACAAAACTGTAATTTTTGAAGCGGCAAGGGGCATAACTGTAAATAACCATTAAAGAGGAGGGCAAAACTGTAATTAGGCACAGAAAGCAGTAGTGCACACGCCTTTACTGCCGTGCGGGCGTGTGCAGTGCACACACCTTTATTGCCGTGTGGGCACGTGCAGGCAATTGCCACGCCTACAGCGCCGGGCGCTGGAGACCACGCGCCTGCAATTGCAGTCACGCGTGGTCCCACGTGCCTTCTTCCTTGCGCCGTTTCCTCCCTTGTTTCCCTTGAATTCCTCCATTTTCGACCTTTTCTCCATGAAAACGTTCCATCATTCGGATTTTCTTCGACAGAACCCTCCGAAAACATTTTAACAACAAGTAGTACGAACAAGATCATTCAACGAATCATTATACATAAATCATAATATTTCTATAAACGGAAAAATCATGAGATCATAAACCTTGCTCTGATACCAATTGTTAGATGATACATATAATTCTTTGATGCGGAAATTCAAAAGAAAAAGTGATCTTTGATCTTCATGATTTTCACAAATAAATGAAGACGTACTTTTATCCATAACATTACCCTTGATGATAATCGTTGTGGAAAACCGAAGAACTCGAACCAAATGAAGAAATCCGATTTCTCTCCCTTAACCCACTATTCTTTAATGTATTCTATCGATGGATGAGAGAATATCAAGTTCTTTTCAGTTATTGTTGTTCATATAGGTGAAGAGAGAATCGAACTCTATTTATACGTTCTATCAATAGGTGCCTTTCATCAAAGCGCCTTTTAACTTCCATAAAAGTCGCACCTCTTCGGAAAAGCAATAACTTCCCTTGAGGATTACATCATTTCATTTTATCAGAGTCGCAACTTCTCATAACCAATATTTATTTTTATAGCATTTCAACAATTATTAAACCATATAATAAAGCATATCATGTGGACCACAATTATTCTTACATGAAGGCAAATTGGACTAGGCTTTTTAAAAAAAAAAAAAATCATTTGGTTTCATTTATTCATACTTTCGATTAAAAATCAGTAGTAAACAATCATTGTAAATTGAACTTGTAACATTTTGATGAGAAATTCCTCCAAGCCTCAAATTTCAAGATTTACTGATCTTCAAGCCTTTTCCAGTGCTAGAGTGGGAGACCATCATATCCACGTTTCGCTTTCAATCAACGCCCATGCCTTCGCCACCTTGGGCGGTAGTACGTTGCAAGGGATGTGCACCTTCAGCTTCTTAAATTGGAATGGATCAGGCAAGCTTCGCAAGGCACTGCAGCCTTGGATGTTAAGCCTTTCTAATGATTCCAATCTGTCAAGACATTCAATCTCAACCAGTTTCGGACAATCCAATAGTTCAAACTCCTTGAGATTTTTTAAGTCAGACAAGTTGGGCAATGTCTGAAGGTAGGGACACATCAAAAGTTGCAAGAGCCGTAGATTCTTTACTCTTTCAAGCCCATTGAAATTGCTTGACTTGCAGTCGTACACTCTCAGGCATTGCAACGATGCTAAACCTTCAAGTCCTTGAATATCACAAATCGAATTCTCAATTAGACTTAGTTCCAACAAATTCTCCCAGTCGGAAAGATTGACAACTTCAAGAAGACTGCAACATCTAATTATGAGTTTCCTCAAAGCAGAGGGAAGCCGTTGAATCTGGCACAGGTTCTTCGACTTCTTCAAGTGGGATAGATCAGGTAAGCTTCGCAAGGAATGACAGTATTGGATATCAAGCATTTTTAGTGATTCAAATCGGTCAAGACCTTCAATCTCAACCAGTTTAGGACAATTCCTTAGTTCAAACTCCTTGAGATTTTTTAAGTTAGATAAGTTGGGCAATGTCTGAAGGGAGGGACACCCTTGAAGCTGCAAGAGCCGTAGATTCTTCAGACTTTCAAGCCCACTGACCTTGCTGGACTTGCATTTGCCCACTCTCAACAATTGCAACGATGCTAAACATTCACGCTCTTGAATATCATAAATCTTGTTGTTGTGTAGACTTAGCTCCAACAAATTCTCCAAGTTGGAAAAGTCAACAGTTTCAAGAAGATTGCATTCACTAATTTTGAGTTTCCTCAAATCAGAGGGAAGCTGCTGAATTCGGCACAAGTTCTTGCAGTTGAAGAGTTCAAGTTCTCTTGTACAACGAAGCCAACCCCCAAATGAGATTACGCTGCTCAGAAGCGTCATACGCAATGAGTTGTCAAATGTGTGGTCTACATACTCTAAGTCAGACTTGACAGAGATTATATCGTCGCCTTTTTCGAAAAATAAATCCAGATTTCTTAAACTCGAACGATTCACCAGGCTTAAGATATCTGGAAATTTTTCTACGGCACTTGAGTAAAAACGTAGACTTACCAAACTCCGTGGAAGCTCTGGCACATTCTTGATAGAAGTTCCTATTAATGCCAAAATCTTCAAGGATGGTAATATCCCAATATCATTAGGAATCATCTTTAGTTCCCCGCAATAATTTCCATGAATTTCCTTTAGTTTCTTCATCATCCCAATAGCCTCAGGTAACTTTTGCATTGAACTTCCGTCCATCTTCAACACTTCCAATCTCTCTAGATTGACAATGGTATTTGGCAACTCTACGATGCGTGTGTATGAGACATTTAACTCAACCAAATATTTCAGCATTCCAATTGAGTCGGGGAGTTTCGTAAGCCCTCTACACTGCTCTAGAATTACTATTTTTAAGGATAAAAATGTAGAGAGGCCAGGAGTTTCCTTTAACATGTCACAACCTAACAGATTAAGGACCTCCAATCTTGTAGCCACCTGTCAAATAATTACGAATATCCAACAAGTTTAATTTATAGAAGGTTTGTGGGACATAAGCAAATTTATTGACTAAAGAAGCATTCCACCAAAGTAACCTTATAAATACTCTATAAGCATTCCTAACTCAAGCCAAAACCACTTTGTCACACATTTTTCATTTCTTCCAATATTGTCCCCGCCAATAAATTGAAAAAAGAAAGATCTATTCTCATATTACCCCCCGTATCAAATAATAAATAGACAGAATATAGCCAACATTTCTCCTATAAATTATGACATCCCTTTCTAACTTCATCATCTAATTACCAATTTTGTCGCCACCACTAGTACTCATGACTCTAAACGTTGCGTCTTTTCCTATGTAAATGCATCTTCTAAATTTCAATATAGAAAATAATCTTACATATCTTCTGACTATTAACTAATTTATATTTGCACTTCCTTTTTTTCCCTTCATATATTAAAATTTTTGAAGAGAATGATATTCATTTAATAGTATTGATGTTCTAATAAAATCAGATTGCATGTTCAATTTTACTCACCAATTTTTATTATTTTGCTCATTTCTCTCTATTGTTTGGTTTTTCTTCAGCATCACATCCTTGTATAGTATAGATAGTCACTACTTATATTTCACTTAGATTTAAACATCTATCATGACAACTACTTGGCGCGATTAGGGAACTCAAAATAATGTGAATGTTTATAAATTGTTCTTTCAAAAGTAATGAAGTCAATAGATATTAAGCTATGACATTATTCCATTAGATGATCTAATGATCCCACAAACTACAGAATTCGCAAAATATGTATGAATGTCTAATCGAGTCATTTCCTTTATTCATTGTGCAACACAAAAATTTAGTTACTATTAACATAGAATGTACAAATTACAATGCCCTTTAATCATACAGCTACAATCAATTTGAATTGAAGAAGGTAATCAGGAGAAGAATGGCCATAAATGATATAACAGCAATAACCTAGTATCAATGTAAAACTATAAAATGCAACGCAGATCAATGACCGACAACCAAATCATGATATCTTATTTTTTTTGGGAAGTTAATTGTTTGATTAGGTTCGGACCAAAAAAATTTGTTGACTAGGTAAAAATGGAAAACTCAATCTTGAAACATCTACAGTGGAACATAGCATCCATTAACATAACATAATATCTATGAACACAATGTCGAACGAAACAAATAAAAGTGGTCAAGGATAACGTTCTTTCCGTTGACCAAAGTGTCTTCAACGGAAATATACAAGTAGCATTATCTCTTCAATCAAATCAATGACATAAATGTAAAGTAATTGTTTGATTTTATGTACTTCTTGTGAAAACACATCAGTAAGTTTCATACTTATGGAATGAGGGATTCAAGTCACAAGCCTTCTTCAAGCCAAGATTTGTTGTATGAATTAAGCCGATAAACTTTAATCAAAAAGAGATTTGAATAAAATGACAATCTACAACCTCGTGTGACACGAGCTACCTTGAGTTGAGTCCAACCAGCCCAGTGTTCGTGAATTGAGCTCCAATGTAACTCAAGGATTAATAGATTTTTTGGGCAAAAGTCGGTTGCAAGTACGTTTGGAAAACAATCCCAAGAAAGCCATCTCAATTTTGAAAAAAGCCGCAAAGCATTGAAACAAAACACAGAGCATTTTGTCGTGAATTATTTTTGTGACAGTAGTCGTTGCATAAATTTTAAACTAGACTTATTGAAAGTTCTTTTATTTGGGTGATGTGGTCATATAATACAAAATATACTAAAGTTATTCGCAACTTAGTACAAATGATTCATATTTATCAACATGGTTCATTACTTTACTAAGTAATCTGTCGTATCTTGTGTTGTTTATTTGTATATTTTTATGACATAACCCTATACTTAGAATATTCGAATTTAAAGTTATTCTCAAATTTATTTTCATACACTAACAATTTCGATAATTCTTATTTACTAATTAATAGACGCATTATATACCAATCATATACATGATAAACCCAATATATTTGTTAATTAGAGTATTTAGATTTATTCACTGTCATCTCAAATTACACCCATGTTACTATGGTATGTAAAGATGTTAATATGTTGTTCAATGAACATCAATTATTAATTTAAGTACGTTAATGAAGTTCTTTTATCTTATCAATGTAAAGGGTAGCGTTTCCTATTTAATGTTTAGGAAGCATTGAACGAAGAGTTGCCATGGTGTGGCTCGATCACAAAACTCCACTCTACGAACTTCTTTAATTATAAATGTGTGTAAATGTACTAGTTATGTGAAGTTACCATAGAAACTTGTTGAGACTGTTTGGTAAAACTTCGCAGCAATTGCTTCAGTTGTAAAAAGTTGGCATTGCGGTTTTACAAAGTAATTGGAAAATGCCTCTCAGTTGAACTAAGTCAAAGCTATGGAACCTTATAGAAGCTTTTAGAAAGCTGACGCACCCAGCTTTAATGTGCTACGGCTTTAAAATTTACATTGCCACACCTAATGGTTAAAATACTTACAATACAAAATTAAAGCATTAGTGCAATTACAATTCAGCTACCAAAAGAGACATATTAAACATATTTTAAACTAGTCTTGTTTCGATATACTTCTAGCTATCAGGAAGGAATTGAGTTTGAAAACATTAAAAGAAGTTGAATATGGAGGTCGGAAGAGGTATCTTAGGGACATCCTTCAACAGCTAGATATCTTCTTTCACTTTAATAATAAACCCAATAAGACAACCCTCAACCGGTGTAACGCACGAGCTTGTGTGGAAATAAAAAGGTAAGCAAACATTGCACCTAAAAAGTTGCCCATACCTTGAGTTGAGTCCAACCATTGTAGACCTCGAGTTGAGTCAAACAATCGAAGTGTCGTGTTATTTTAGTCTGTGTTAGGTCCAGGATGAGTAGTTCTTTAGGAGAAAAGTTGGTTGCTTGCAAAATTGAGGGACAGTTCTTCCAAGAAAGCCATCTTAGTTTTGGAAAAACGTCCTTAAAGTCTCCGGAGAGATTTCCGCTTATCATTTCAAGATATCTTATATTTGGCACTTTCTTAAACTCTTCCGACGTCAAAGAAATCCCATCACAATCCACACAAATTGCTTCAACAGTTTCAGTTCCCTATAACGATGAAAAAGAGTCTTCCATCAACTCATGCAAAGTAGAAAATAAGCTGGAAAGAAAATATATATATATTAGGCAGATTTATGATATGAAGAGGTTACAAGCGGTTGCCCTTGGCTTTACCTTGTCTCCAGTGATCATGTCCAACGCATCTTTATGATTCCACACTAGTGAACGCTTTCCTGGATTGTCATGATTTTCAGCAAGTACAATACTCCTACCTAAGTCCTTAAGCTGGTCATGCATCCATAATTCATTCTCCTCTCTAATTTTTACTAAGGACCTTGAAAGTAGGACTTGGATTCCCTGTTTTGGAAACAGTTGACAGTCCTCCCACATATAAGTTGCATCTCTCTTATTTTTTCTAGCTAGGAAGCAGGCAATATCAAGAAAGATTTTCTTTTCTGTGACATGTAAAGCATCATAACTTAACCTTAAACATTTCAGGACAGTCTCAGGAAGATATATTTCCATCTTTCCTAAAATATCTCTCCACACTGCCTCTTCTTTTCCATGTAACAGTGAACCGATCACTTCAAGAGTTAATGGAAGTCCCCCGGCTCTTTCAATAGCTTTTTTAGATAGACTGAGAAAGTCAATTGGAGGAGAGTTGCTTCCAAATGCATGCTTGCTAAATAGTTCTAAAGATTCTTGATTATTCAGCCCTTCCACTTCATGAATCAAACTACTCTCAAATTCAGGCAAAACATTTTTATCTCTCGTTGTAACTAGAATTCTACTTCCTGAACCAAACCATTTCCTCTCTGCTGCTAACGCCCTTAGTTGTTTCCATCATTTACATCATCAAGGATAATAAGAACTTTCCTTTCACTAAAGTATTTTTTGATCATATTTTTCCCTTCATCAATGTTGGGAATCTCAATTTTTTTTTCCCTAAGGATATCACACACTAGTTTCCTTTGCACATCTAGAAGACCAAAACTTGAACTTTATGATGCTTGTCGAATATCATGGATAAAGCTACAACTTTGATAACGAGCTGACAACTTCTTGTAAACGATTTTGGCAAGAGTTGTCTTGCCTATCCCACCTATTCCACATATTCCAATAAGTCTTATATCCTTAGATTCAACACTCAACAAATCTATAACTTTATCCACTGATTTGTCGATCCCAACCAAAGAATCAGGCAGATGCACTGGAGACACGTCAAGCTTACCCAAAACTTCAAGAGCTATTTGTCGTGCGAGTTCTCCATGGCTGCATATCATTAGAGAAAGTATTATGAAGTTAATGTCAATGATATGAGTTAGCCACAAAATGTGGGATATAAAGAGAAAGAAATAGTACATGACTTTCCGAATCGATTCACTCATGGTAATAAGATAAAATGGATCTTTAATCGGTGATGACCAAGACCATGAAATGTAAAATGATCCCTTCCAATATTCATCGCATATTTTTTTTTATTAGGAACTGAAACAGGGGGCCATTCCAGGTTTTCTGGAATTGGAAATTGAACTCGTCCACCAAGTAACCGGTTTGGCGCTGAACCGGTCCCTTATGTTTCTTCTTTGTTTTGCTTTTTTTTTTTTTTCAATCCCTACATAAATAAACTTGTAATTCACATTTTCTATTGTAACTGGTAACTTTAAGAACCAACCTTTTTATATTATAATCTCACATAACAATTGAGCTGTGAGGCGAGAGATAGAGGGAGTCAAGAGATTGAGTGAGACTCGAGAGATTAAGTTTTGTTTTGATTAATTGTGTGGGCTGGGAGTGAGTTGAGTTTTAGTGTAGGTGTCGGCTCTCTTATGCTTGAGTTTAAGGTGGGCTGGGCATGGTCGTTCTGAGTACACCTAGATTTATAGTTGCAATATAAAATCTAATGACAATAGTTGCATGGTCGTTCTGCACAGTCGTTCTGAGTCTAACCTAGATTCGTATCATATGACAATAATCAAGATTTGATGTGTTTACACTACACGATGCTAACTGATTGAATCTTAAATCTACCTACTATAAAAACTAATTTTATCCGGCACCCTCCTTGAAATTAATTAATTCATGCTTTGAAGCAAATCTCTTGCATTTCCCTAAATTCTCCGGCGTGGCATTATTCCATTGCCCCAAAAGTTGCGAACTCAAGGACGGTGAAAAGGCCAACCAATTCTTTCCCTTACAGACACATCCTAGAACCTTTTGGCGACTTCCTCCAACCACTTGAAGCTTTTGGATGGGAGAACTTTTTGCCACGAACTTTCTTGGTAAATTCATGTTAAGTATAAAAAAAAGATACATAATGCACCCAAAAAATTTTGATGTAGAAATTGTTAATATACTGAATTACATGGTATGATATAAATGGGCGTTTAGAATTTTGGGGAATTGTTTTGAGGGTCTCGTATACAAATTGTTTCGGTCACACCCCGCAATTTTTTTCAAAAATAAATATTCTATTGACTGGTTCAAAGTTGATTCTATCCAAGAACCAATATGGTCCGTTAGTACTCTTTCAAATCAAGTTAGTCAAAGGATAGGAGCTCAATCAAAACCTATGTAGCACGGGCACGCGACACGTGACACGCGACACGACACGACACGACACGCGACACGTCATTTCTTAAAAAGTAGAGAATTTCGACACGTTCCGACACTTATATATTAAATAAATATTTTAATTTTTAATTAATTTGATTCAAGTTCACAAATAAATAAATAAAAACTTATAATAAATTTACACTAATAATATTAATAAATCTATTCATAAAAAAATTTAAAAAATATATTCATAATTAAAACGTGTGCATACTTAAAAATATATTTTTATTCTAACAAAATTATTTCCCCCAAATCCTTTCTCCTCGTTTCTCTCTCCCCTCTCCCCCTCTTTTCCCACGCCACCACCCCAAAAGCCTCCCCCTCGATTTATGCAGATCTGCCCCTCTCTCTCTCCCCCTGCCCTTCCCCCTATGCCCACTTGCTCCTGCGCCCCCCCATCAATCGCTCCCTGCCCCCTCGATCTCTTCCCCTTCTCTCCTCTCTCTCTCTCTCTCTCTCTCTCTCTCTCTCTCTCTCCCTACGCCACCACCTGCTCCCTGCGCCCCCATCAATCACCCCCATCCCCTCGGTTTCTTCCCCTTCTCTCCTCTCTCCCTCCCCCTCCTCCCTTTCCCCCCCCCCCCCTGCGAGAGGCTGCGCTCCCCATCAATCCTCCTCCATCCCCGTTCTTCCCATGCTCTCTCTCCCCCACCCCTCCCCTCCCCCACGCCACCACCTTCTCCCCGCCCCCTCAGTTTCTTCCTCACGATCTTCTCAACTCTTTCGGTCGTCTCATCGCCGTCGCCTCCGGCCTTCCTCCTTCGCAGCAGCTGCAGCCTCGCCCCCGGCCCTCCATCGCAGCGTCGCTTCAGTTTATACTCTTCCTCTTACCGTTGCGGCCTCACCTCCGCTTCCTCGGCCTCTTACTCGACCTCATCTCTCTACCCACCATTGTCTTCTTCAACAATCTCTCTCGGACACGCGTGTCGAGAAAAGTTGACCGCGTGTCGGATTTCTCGACACGCGTTGACCGCGTGTCCGAACGTGTCCGAGCGTGTCCGAGCATGTCGGACACGTCGACACATGTCGGACACAACTCAGAAGGCTCGGCAACGTGTCCGTGCTTCATAGATCAAAACTAGCTACCCGTGGAAAGAAATTTACAAGACCCATCCCAGCCCAGCCCATATCCAATCTAGATGGATTGGTTTGTTTTATAAAGCTTCACGTTCATACTGCTCGAAAAACATTATTCAGTGGGTCCTCGCTTCAAATCTGAAAAACATAAACCGACCACTTTCTTATTGAAAAAAAAAAAAAAAAAAAGACTACGAAATTAAACCAGATCTGAAAGTGGAAAAGGAAACAGACTTGGGGAAACAGCAATTTCTGAAAGAGGGTGAGGAAGTAGGGCACCAAAATAGATGAAAAAGTTTACAATCTGCAAGTACAGCCATCGATGGGTGCCCACCAGCCCAGAGACACATTAGGAACAAATAGATCTACTAGTATGAGTTCACCTCGCCATGATGATCCGTCTCGAAGTTTTCCACAATTGAGCATGGACTGTCTCGGGAAGATCAGCGGAGTCCGACACCATTAGAGCAAGCCAAAGACCACTATTCTTCAACTCTCTCTCTCTCTCCTTTTTGTCAATTAGGGTGTGTTTGATAACGTTTCTGTTAAAAAATTATTCCAGGAAACAGAAATAGAAACTATTTCTATTAGGGGAATAATTTTTTAACAAAAGAACATGTTTGGTAAACTTGTATAATTTATGTTCTTGGAATAGAAAAGAACAGAAACACGTTTGGTAAACTTGTATAATTTTTTTGTTTTTTTACTTTTTTAATATTTTTATTTTTCCTTTTTTTCTTCCTTTTGGCAAGTTGCCAGCCTCGGCCATGGTGGCGGCCGGCCATCGAGGGCGGCGGCCTCGCCTTAGCTGGGCGAGCTCAAGCTCGCTTAGATTTGGCGAGGCTGACCTCACCCAGCCACTGGCGAGGCTCTCAGCTCGCTGGCCGGCGCGAGGCTTGGCCTTGCCTTGACTGGGCGAGCTCGAGCTCACCCGGATCTAGCTAGGCCGAGCCTTGCTGGGGCCGACGACGCTCCGGCGAGGTCGCCGGCCCTCAACGGCCGATCGCTGGCCATGGCTAAGGTCGGCGACCGGCCAAAGAAAAAAGAAGAAGAAAAGAAAGAGGAAAAAAATATAAGAACGAAAATTTGTTTCTTGGGAGTGTTCCAAAAACGAGAAACAAGTTTTTCTCGTTTCTTGTTTCCGTTCTAAATTTGTTTCCGAGAACAAAAAAATAAATTTGAAACAAAAACGCAAACAAACATGTTTCTATTCTTTTTTTCCCCAGAACAAAAAAAACAGAAATTGTGTTCATAAACAAAAGAAAAGAACACAAACATGCAGTACCTTAGATTCGGATAAAGCTGCTTGCTTCGTTCTATCCTTCTTTCACAATTTTTTTTTTTTTTTTTTAAGTTTTTTCATAGTAGTTACAGTGTGTAAAAGTGAAAAGTCCAAATAAAAAATTTGGCTATTCAAATTATAATGAGGATTCAAGCATAAGAAACGGAGAAAATGGAAGTTGGAATTGAGTGAGTTAACATACCCTGTGTTTTTGGCTTCCCATCCTGCAATTTCAATAACTTCCTTGAGGGCCTCCTTCCAGCCCTGCACAGTCTCAGCTCCACGTTCTTCTTCATGCCGAATCAATGCATCCCTATATACTCCAGGTTCAAGCTTCACAACAGAAGGTTCCACGTCATAGAATATGGGCTTGACCTCCAGTCCATGGTCTTTCTTACACTTCATCATGTGTTCCAGCTCGCAGAGGCACCACCTACTGGAGGCATAGCCTTTGGAGAAGATGGGAATGCAGATTTTTGAATTATCGATGGCTTGGAAAATCTCATGTCCGATCTCTTCACCAACGTCGATCCCCTTTTTATCTATGAAAACACGGATACCCTTATCTAATAGGGCATAATAGAGGGTATCCGTGAAGTTAGTACGAGTATCCGGTCCTCGAAAGCTCAAGAACACATCGAACAAAGCTCCTGATGTGCCGTTGCTAGTGGATCCAATCTCCGGAGAAGAGCTCCTTTTTCTTTTCATCTTAGCCGCGTTTGCTAAAATTCTGAAAGCAAATCACAAAAGATTTGACATGCTTTAACAGGCGCCAACGAGCAATGGTCAGGCAGGTAAGCGAAACTCAGTTTCCATTTCCGTCCTGTTGCGGCATTTGATCGAGAGAATATGCATATATATGATTGAAGGTGGCCTCAGCCCCCCCAAATGACTGGTGAGATGGGACGAGAATAAAATGAAATGTCTTGAGATATGTAACTCTACACGTGGAGTCGCACGTCTCGGGATGCTGGGAAATGCAACTCCAGCAAGTTTATATAAGTTTGAGACTTGCGAAACTGGGTTTCTATTTTCCGATTTCCATGGCTCACCAGAGTCAAGAGTCAAAGTCTAAGTAAACCGAAAATAAGGAAGGCAAGTTGACGTTATTGTATTGCTCTAGAAACGGTATATTAAATTAAATGTGATGATTAAGTTTTATCTTTTTTCCTAATTTATGGTAAAGTAATATGTCTAATTAATGTTAAGGGGAAGGGAAGAGATGGAACTGTTGTGATTATGCAGTTCAATTAATAAGCTTTATTTTACCTTACTTTCTTATTATTGATAGGTGTAAGTGTATACATAGTTTGGTTTCGCAAATGACACATAATAAACTAGACTAAAAAGGTAGTCCTTATGATCACTGATCAGAGTCAGCTGAGTGTTTTTAGGACTTGTTTGTTTGTGCTTTTTAGAAAGCAAAACTTTTTACTGTCTTGTTAAAATTTAATACTATGTAAATTACTTATCAATTTTTATGTGCTGTGAAAATTTTATATATTTCAAGGGAAAAATGTATAATTGTGTCGGAAATAAAGATTAACTTAAACAAAGCATAAAACATAAAAATTTACCAATGCAAGCTGGAAATTAGTTTTCATTATTTTTAATTTTGCTCGTAATAGCATAAATCTTGAAATCCACTACCGGTGGTGAACTATATCATTGTCATTTTTTTTTTTTTTTTTTTGTCAGAATAACATTGTCTTTTAATTGGAATGTTTCATCTTTTCCCTTTTTCCTTTTTTTCTCTTAATTTTATTTTTCCGAAAGGTGATCAAAAAAAGTGTAAGGTGACATGTTATTGGAGCAAAGGAAAAAAATTTCACTTCTGTTGGCTGACGAATCAGAATCACCATGTAGTGATGGCTCGCCAGGGTCCCACCGAAGCCAAGTCAACATAATTTAGTGGAAGTCGAAGTCTAAGTAAACTAAAAATATAAAACACCTGTACCTAAAAGAGGAAAAGAAAAGATAATTGACATTAAGATTTCTGATATAAAAAAAGGGAAAAATTAGATATTTACCAAAAAAAAAAGAGAGAGAAAATTGCTCCTAGCGAATAGCGTCAGAAGCAAACCTACTATTTTATGATAGGATGCTTTTGAGTGGCCCGATCTTTATAGTCATAGTCATGAACCAAGTGCTGCTTTTGTTTTTTTTTTTTTTTTTTTTTTCCAGTTACGTTATAGTACTATTATAGGTCAAAAGCAACAAGAAAATAAATCTAAAAAAACTGGATTGTTGACTATTTTAGGTGCTCTTTAAATTTAATTAGATATGCATTTCTAAAAGAAGATTGGGAAAATAGAAGTTTATGAAACTTTGTTAACCTATATTCATT
Organism: Eucalyptus caleyi; assembly: GCA_014182885.2. Taxonomy (NCBI): domain Eukaryota; kingdom Viridiplantae; phylum Streptophyta; class Magnoliopsida; order Myrtales; family Myrtaceae; genus Eucalyptus; species Eucalyptus caleyi. The sequence continues at coordinate 16,684,067 of CM024476.2, forward strand.
TAGGCTGGATGATTTATTTATGTAATCTTTTATTGAATTAAAATTTACATACAAGGAAAATTAAAATTATTATCAAATTGTAAAATTTGTTAATGCAATCCATCGAAATAGGGAATTTCCTAACATGGAGAAGCCTAAAAATCTCAAACAAATCAAGATTGTTATCGAATAATATCAAATTAGATAATCAATGGTTGCAAACTAGGCAGCAAATAATCAAATCGAATTGGTTCGAGAAATGACCTAGTTTGAAGTATTTGTTTCCAAGAGTCGGGACCGGCAACAGGGAGCTTTAGCGCGACCAGCGAGGAGGAACGTCAGGACCAAAGTAGCAACGGCCGCGATTCAGCAAGGACGCAGCAAATTGCAGACAGGTTCGCTAGAACAAAAGATGCAACGGTGAAGGTTTGTTGGTCGGACTCTGCTCGGCAGCGACGGTGTGAGTTCGATCAACGCTAGTCTGCTCTGGGCAACCTGCGAAAAGAAATCAAACGTAGCAGAGGAAACAAAACAGCAAGCGGTGGCATCAAGTGGAGCCGGAATGCCGCCTGGAATCACCGGAAACCGCCAGGGACTGTTGCTGTGGCGTTAGAATAAGTCGGCAAAGCTGCTGTCGCGGCTGCAGCAGAACGTGCCGAGCCAGCAAGCGAGGTAGAGACGCGACGAAGGGCAAGCCGGTAGCGAGCGCGGTGACTGGTGAGGGGCGGCGGCGGCGGCGTTAGTTGGAGTACAGGAGCCAGAGATCAACACCGGCAAACAAGGTCTCGAGAAATTCGACGAGAAAGCAAACCGGACCGCCAGGCGAAAGCAGCAACGACTCCGAGAAACTAAACCAAACCGGCTGAACAAGAAACCCTAAGAACGATGAACAGTCGCCTTTCTCTTTCTTTTCGTCTCTCAAATTATGAGCCGTCCTATCTAAGTGTTGCGTGTCTGAGGGTTGTGCAGAAGCTGCCGTCCCAGTGCTGCCATCTCTTTCTAGAGTGTTTCTCTTTTACTTTTACTCTTTTTTTTTTTTGAGCTATCAATCCCACTGTACCGTCTTGACACTGATGAACTTCGGGAACTATACAAAACCCATGTACCCACGATGAAAAGGAAAGAAGAATTTGCACTTGATTGTCATTGAGATTTCCGATGAAAAGAAAGGGAAAAGGTTACACTTGACAAGATGACAAGCCCCCCCCGGCCCCACAACAAAAAAAAAGGAAAAGAATTGCACCTCGATTGCAAATTGCGTCAAAAGCAAACCTGCGCTCTCTAGGATTACTTTATCGTACTATTATTAGTCAAAAGCATCAGGATAAATAATTCTAAAAGAAAGATCAAAGTGATGCTTTGTGAGATAAACAAAGTGATGCTTTTTCGGAGTTCCTTTATCGTACTATTATTAGTCAAAAGCATCAGGATAAATAATTCTAAAAAAGTTGGACTGGTGACTATGGTTTAATATTTATATAGTTATGCATTTCTAAAAAGGAGTGGGGAAATATAATTTTTGAAACTTTCTTAACTAATATTCATTTTGGTTTGATCATGTGTTTATTTAATTTTTTATTGACTTAAAGTTTACGTCTAAGGAAAAGAAAAATAAAGATCAAAGTGGGACATGAGTCAATTGAAGAGAGGGCCACTTGTCAACTTCACATAGGCCTCTTGCCTTTGCACCACAAAAATAATTTAATATTAAACTAAATTAATATTAGATTAGACTTAATAACACAAATTAAGATCGAGAAAAAACTGAAACAACTCAAGTTTGAACCAAAAGAGCTATCTACACTCTTTATCTGTAAAAAAAAAAGTATAGACTCTGCATAATTATCATTTATTTGAAAGAGAAAGCGCAAGGAAAAGCAACATAGAGGACCAATTATTTATTTAATCAACATCCTTTTGATTTTAGTAGTTAGATGTAAATCTCCCTTTTCTTCTTGAAGTTTATTTATTTTTATTTTTGCTTAAGTAGTGGAAGGATAGAAATCACATGAAATAATTTCTAACCAATGTCCAAAATCAGTATAACAATGTATTGTTATTCTGAGATTTCGCATCAAAATTGGGGGCCCTTTTGTTTTTGTGATATTGTTTTTGCGAGAAGTATGGAGAAATATTGGTACTCTCCCAAACCAAGCAAGATGAAGAAAAGATCACGTGTAAGGTGGTCATAAACAGCTCCTTTTCCTTTTCATCTTGGCCATGGGGAATCACACCACATTTTATAGTGATTTTACAAGACTTGATTGATGGAAAACGCGGTATGATGCATTTCAAGGAAGTTGCAAGAACTATGTGTGGAACAGAAGCCAATGAACAATGATCAGGTAGGAAAGCAAGAGATGGTAAAGATATAACTAAAGGATTAAGAAATGGCCTGAAACCCACTACTGATTGGCATATGGGATGAGAGGAAAGTGAGAGGTGGTAAAGATATAACTGAAGGATTAAAAAATGGCCTAAAACCCACTACTGATTGGCGTACGGGATGAAATTGAATGAAAGAAATGTAGATATGTGGAGTTACAAATCTAACCTCGCTCGAAAACAAAAATAGAAAGGGTAATGCCTTTAGAATTTTTTATTTTGAACAATCCTACTCTACTCCTATTCTAACGTTCACTCTCAGACTTTAATTATCATTTTTGTTATTGTCTACCAACTTCGCGTTGCATTTCTCCAAAATGCCTTAACATTACCAACTATAAATTTGAGTGACTTTCCTACTTTTCTCTATTTAAATTATCAATGAGTTCTCAACTCTCATTTAAATTACTTCTCTAGTTTATTTTTTAAATTACTGACTTTTCTTATTTTTTAATCAAGTTTTCATTCACCTTTCTTTATTATGCCTTAATTTTAATAACTCTTATTTGTCAAACTTTCCTTCAATTAAGCTTTCAACCGGTTACCAACTTTCATTTGAGTTAACTATCAATGTTTATTTGGTTTTTTTTTTTTTTTTTAATTATTAACTTTTCCATTGAGTCACTTAATCTGGACAAAAATGGGGAAGTCACCCAATCAATATCGGTAATTTTCTATATAATTAGTAGATGTAAGATGTTAATTAAAAAAAAATTGGCAAATAATAAGAGAATTGGTTCATCAGTCATTAAAGAAATTTGGTAATTATTAAAAAAAAGAAAAAAGACTTGGTTACTAATTTCTTAGACCCACGAAGAGCTTTCCAAGAAGAAGGCTCCAAACGTTATCTCCACTTTCGGTGTACCGTGTGAAATGGAAAAGACTTCTAAAACTTATCTTCCCAGCCATCAACAAAATGGAAAAGTTAAAGATCAGTCATGGAAGGAACCGCAGAAGAGCTTTACTTTTTCTCATCCATTACCTTGCTTCTACAACCATTCTTAGTAGATTAAAATCAATTTTTTTTTTGTCTTACTTTAAGACAGCCTCAATCTCTTCGTGATCTTGTCTTCGAATAATTTGTCCCCTCTTTACAATGATTTCAGTCTTTGATGAATCTGGTCTACGTGACAACATTGTATTGTATCAAAATTAAAATCTTTTCACAAATCATAACGTTACGATATTCATTGTACCATGGATAGGTTGAATTTCTTCTTCTTTCTACCTTTCCACCAAATGTTCATATTTGTGAGTTGCGACATGATGTTCGTTAATCAAAACAATTTGGTTAATAAAAAAAAATTAAACAATAAGGTTGTGTATAGTATGTGAGCTAATTATTGTTGCATGTGTTTTTAACATAAGTGAAAACAAGAAAATAAGAAAACGCATTTAACTAGTAGCTTTGCAGACAATGCATCTTTAAAGAATGCTGCAAAAGATCATGAGAGACTCTAGAGGACGATTAATCCGGTCATTTAAATCAATCTCTGGCTTGAACAACACTTCGGTCAGCACACATTTATTTAAGTTTGTGTGATTTTTCTGAACTATAAAAACATGAAAAGGTTCATACAATTGCTTGATATTTAGAACCATCAGGTCTAGCTTTAACTTGAGCATCGGTGTGATCACAAGCATCGGTTAATTATGGTCATGTAACCCCAAAATATATATATTCTTGTATATTTTGAAATTGGGATAAGCGCATCGAAAGTCCTAAACTTATCACGAAAGTGCAATTTAGTTCTTAAAATTTTAAAAAATGCAATTAAGTCGAAAACATGTCAAAAGTATAGTTGAATTCTGAAACTTTCAAAAAATACAATCGTCCTAAACCTTGTTAAATTGGTCCAATCAATTCCTTCTGTCAATTATATTTTTGAAAATTTTAGGACTCGATTGCACTTTGGTAATAAGTTTTAGGACTTAATTGCATTTAAAGTTTTATGATTCGATTACACTTTCGTGACGAGTTTTAGGATTTCCGGTCCTTTGAACTTTTATACAAATATTCAAACCAAATTGTCAAGCACTTTCTATACACATAAACAAAACTTGGAATCCCCAAAATGAAGACCCAGCTTATAGCATTAAAGTATGATATTTCAAGATTATCTGTGCTAGAAATCACTGCTTAATTGATTTGTGAGATGGCGTGATCAAAACTTGCTAATAATAGAAGTTTTGATTGCCCCAGATAAGGAGAAGGGCTAATAATGTGTTTTTCAAAGAAACTAGTTTTGAATAAATTTATCGTGAGAGTAACAATTTAACATGTTCTGTGAAATGAAATTCAACACTAAATAAATGTGTTATGTGAATACTGGGTTGAAACTTCTAATTGTATTAACCGAATGACAGACAAAGAGACGTCATGAACTAATTTCTTAGAGTCCACGAGGAAATTTACAGGAAGGACGCTCAAAAGGTTATCTCCTTGGTTGGCACACCAAGTGAAGTGGAAAAGACTATCTTGCCTAGCCATCAACAAAAGGGAAAAGTTCAAGATCGGTCATGAAAGGAATCTCAAACGATCTTTGCTTTTTCCCATCCATTATCGTATTTCTATGAGCTTTCTTGGAAATCTAGAATAAACTATTTCCTTTAAAAAATTTCAATTACCTACTGTTTTATAAATAGACTTTGGGAACTAATTTCTTAGAGCCCACGAGGAAATTTCGAGGAAGGATGCTCAAAAGGTTATCTCCTTGGTTGGCACACCAAGTGAAATGGAATAGACTAACAAAAGTTTTCCCAATCATCAACAAAAAGGAAAAGTTTAAGATTTGTCTTTGGAACTTCAAATGATCTTGCTTTTTCCCACCCATTATCATGTTTCTATGACCTTTTCTTGGAAATGTAGAATCAACTATTCCCTTTAAAAATTTTCAATTATCAACTGTTTCTCCCAAATCCTTGTCAGAAGTCGGTTAAAAACCAAGGTTGGTAAAAAGCATTCCTTACTTTCTATGCAACCGGAGATTTAGGAATAGGAACTTAATTGTACTAGTTATTTAATTAATAACCTCGTAATACCTTACTTGATTGATTTGTTACCTAAATGATTTAGACAATTTTTGACCATTGTATTAACCTATGTCACTAAATGATGTTCATGCATGAGTGCACAATCAAGAAAAAAATAGACAAATCACAAACAATTCAATAAAAATAAAGTGCAAGAGGGTAAACCCAATAAAGTATCATGCAAATGATACGCATGACTTTGTTATTAAGTTTCAGGGCAACAATCCCCATGAGCTAAGTTCAAATTGAGTCCAATAACTTGCCTAAAAGATCAACCTATCTAAATCTAAGCTGCATCAAATGTAACCACTAAAACCCTCTAAACTAAAGGCATGCTAAATAAACAAATAAATCTAAGCTACATCTAGCGCTAAAATAAAACAACTTAATCAAAACCTGCTTTAATACAATTTTCTTATTCTTTGCTAGTTTTGATTTATTAACTTATTAATTTTTTATTTTGTTATTCTGGAAAATAAGGGACTCGGGCTGGGCCCCTTGAGCCCAGTTTGCATGTAAGATTAAGTTGGACTCCAAAGACGTGGGCCAAGGATAAGATTGGGCTTATTAAAACAAGCCCAATTAAACAAATTAAACCGACTAACAAAACTTAAAACCAGCCCAGACCTATGCTAAGTCCACCCCAAAACTCACCTATCGACTTAAAAACATTACAGCCCTCAGCGACAATCCACATGAACTATCTAAAACCGAGAACAAAAGCTCCATCATCGACCGCTTCCCGTTGCCGGACCACCATGTTCAACCACACCGGACATGACTCACGAGAATGGTGATATCAATTCCCAGCCTTCCCTCTCCAGCAACTGCTTCCGAATACCACCATTGTTCATGCACAGAACACAATTTCAAAGCAAACATTCACAAATCAGAGAAATTCTTAACGACATTTTTAAATGAATCTTCAATGAATAATACGGTTCATTCACAAAGGAAGATCCCAGTAATCACTGCACCATGACACAAACGATGAACTCATAGATCTACTTCAACACACAGAGTATAGCTAGTCAATTTGACAAACAAATAGTCATGAGAACCAATATTCAGAAACGATTCAACTGCAGTTAGCAATTGACAAAGCTGTACACACGCATAGGAATGAGCCAGATAACACTGATTTAACTTGAGCATGTGTTTGAACTGATGGTGAGCATCTCGAATGACAGTCCTATGTGCGATGCTGGACAAACGTTTGGACTCAACAGTCTCGCATCAGCAAAAGTCTAGTTTATATTAACAAAAATAGCTCCCGTGACATTTACCAAAAAAAAATAGCTCCCATGGCAATCGTTTTTCAGGCTAGTATCAACCCTGGATTTGCACTCAGTATATAGTTGCATACTTGCTAATTAATCAAACGATGAAAATTATTAAAAGAGGGCTGAAATCTGGATGCTGAGAAAACTCTCTTTTTTTTTTTTCCACAGGTGGGCGTCCGTCCTCCTCAATGAACGAAAGAAGTCTTCAAGAATCAAAGAGAGCCTCTCCTCTTTTTTACAAAAAAAGAGGGATCTTTTTCCCTTTTTAGTGTGCCGTCACTCGCCCCTCCCCAAAGAACAGGTTTTATTTATTCTTTCTGTAGGGTTTTGTGTTGCCCCAAGTAGCACGATCTTAAGGGGTGTAAGTCTAAGTAACTTCAATCCTATGGTGCCAAATATCATCACTCTCTAAATGATTGACCAGCTCCATAGATTGGAATTTCCTAAAGTTTTGCATTAGAGTCACTATCAACCTTTGATAATAAATTTTATTGGTTTGAACAAATGATTTTTGTTAGTTTTTTAGCGTTGATCGCAAGCATTTTTCTATGAAAATGGGCTGACACTAATCTCATATAAAGAAAATAGGCTGGTAAATAACATTAGATAATGCATAAGAGTCCAAGTACGGTAATGATATGTAATAGCCATCTTAAGAAGAGTGGCTGTTAAAATATGCACGAGTGGCTGTTAAAATATGCACTATAAATAGGACTTTACCGCGTGTCTTCTAAACCACTGAAGAGACACTACAATTGAAAATGAAGAAAGTAATGTTTCGACAAGAAAAGGGGCATGTCCCATGCACGTCAAAGCCCATTGCTATGATGTTGTCCTAGATGAGAAATGGTTATTTGAATTGTTACGATTCTGTGTTCTTCCTGAGGGGAATCTCAGAAGCTTGAAATTTATGGGCTTGATAATCACCTGATGTGCCTTGTAAGACTACCTTGTTCAGTAAGGACGTGTTTAAATCCATGTTATGAAAAGGAAAAATGCAGTTGGGAGATATGATTGCAATACAGATGTGCTTTGTGGATCCTGTTTCTGAACGACTCCCTTCTGTTTTCATCGTAACAGCTTCTGCTACCGACAAAGATTTTGCAGACATGGGATGATGGAAAATCCGGTATTGTGCATTTCATGGGAAATTTTAGTTTCTGTTTCCGATTTCCATGACTGGCCTGGAACCGATCAGAGTCAAGTGGATCTAATTTGGTAGAGTTCGAAGTCGATGTCTAACACAGACCAGAAAAAAAAACAGAAGTCGAAGTCTAAGGAACAAAACCGTGTCGACCCCAATGAACTTAACGATACAAGAGAAAAGGAAAAGGGTGATCAGTCCAAGTCAATCGTCAGGATCGGCGTGCTGCGTATTACATTTTCTGCTATTTGACCTTTTTTGTGCCTTTGTCATCCAACAAGAGTCGATGTCATCCATCCGCTGATCAGTTCATTGTGAACCAGGAAACGCTGTCCAATTCACGCACGAACGCATATAACAATGTTGGATATGCCACCGTTAATCTCTGAGAGTGACGTAATAAATGCCGTGACATATTAATAGCGGCATTTGCTGTCGATACAGTAGTTAATTTTAATATACCTTAGTCCATAAATAAAGGAAAAGCCAACTAAATCATCGTCCCAACACAGAAATTGGAAATTGAAACGATAAATCAAAGTGTCCCATATATATTGGTCGAACTAATTGCTTTTACAGTGAACCATTTATAATAAATGCTATACCTTATTCAACAGAAAGAAGGTTGTCTCTGTTTTCACATAATCAAGTGCATCATCAATCAACTCATTTTTGGCCTTTCCTTAACCCAAACCGTTGAAAAACAAAAATGAATGAACAAATGTTGTCCCGTTCTCTCGCAAATTCCAAAACCTTGTTGTCACGATCCAAAAATTCCTTTCTAAGGAATCATCTGGAAAAGAGGAAAAAAAAAAGGAATGATCATTTTCTTAAAGTTCTATTTTAGAGTGATCATCAACCTTTTATAATAAATCTAATAAAATAGAGCAAATGATTTTTGATAGTTTTTAGTGCTGATCGCAAAAATTTCTCTATAAATATGTGCTAACGCTAATTATATAAACGGAAGAATAAAAAAATAGGCTGGTATATAATATGGGTTAAATCAAGGTCTTGGCAACACTAGAACGAACGACGGTGAAAGACGAAACTGCATAGATTCGATTCCACCTTCAGTTGCTGAGGCTTCATTTTGGGGGACCAATCTTTTCAAATTCTCAATGCTAATATTGAAGCGATTTTGCTGGAACTGTTAGATGAATCCATGCAGCACATTTTAAAAGAAACAGCAGATCCTTTACTTGCCATTAGTAGAAATGAATATGGTTTGGGTGAGCGATCCTCACGACATTGTCAGTTTAGTCTGATTCCTAGATGAGTCCATGGAATCGGTCCCACCAACTTCACCACTAGTTCAACATTTCCAGCAAGCCAAAGTAAAGCAAAAAATAAAAAATTTCCCCATGTTTAATGGCAAGATCAGTGAAAAAAAGATTAGACTCATATTAAAAATTCAGAGACGAAGCCATGAGTTGATAAGCGTTGAGCTTAAGAGTCAATGCCATGAGTGAGAGATAGAGAAACAACTCAAACATATTAAAAGTTGAGAGATGAGGTCGTGAGTTGATGGGCGTTGAGTTTGAGAGCCAATGTCATGAGCGAGAGATAAAGAAACAACTCAAACAAGATGAGACTGAGACAAGACAAGCGCTCCGTTAATTGGTGTTGAGCTTCAAAAATTAAATATATATCTATATATTACTAGTCCAGTTCGGATGTGTGGTTCCACACTTAGAATTGGGAACTGGACCAACGGTTCCAATAAATTGGAATTGAGAATCAAACCGGTTCTCTTGGGAACCGTTGGTTCCAGTCTGATCTGGTTCGATCTAATTCTGGGTGGTTCTCGATTCTGTTACACATCCCTAGTCATTAGTCCATCGCATTGTGAAGCAATGGTTGAAAGAGTGAAAGAATCTTTCCAAGCCTGGGTTGGTATTTGGCTGCTCTTATTGAAGAACTTCATAACTGGAATATCCCAATTGCAGTCCTCTAAACCGTCTTTTTGACAGCAACTGTCGGATGCAGAGGGACGGCATGCTTTCTAATGTCAAAACATGGACAGTGTAAAAAAACACTTTTCCCTGGGGGGGGGGGAATTTTGGCTTTTCCTTTGGCTTCTTTGAGGTGAGTTTTTTTTGTTTTTGGTGGGGGGTGGGGAATCTTGAGCTTCGTGAAATTTAGGCCTTTGGCATCATGGCTTTTTGAGGTGAGTTTCCAGAAACTTTGCGGTTCCTCTTTCAAGACTTTCATATTGAGCTTTTTTTTTTCCCTTTTTAAAGATGCAATTTTGTCATCCTTATGAATTTGTTAACCCCTTGCTGCACCTTGTTTTTCCATATGAGAAAAATTAGCTGGCTCTTAACATGACGAGTGTTGGTATGACAACCAAAATAAAATTGATAATTTCAGATGCTGGCTAACTTCAAAGGCATTGGTAAACCATTAGATAGATATTGGTAGATTACCAAAGTAGTTGGTAACCTTAGAAGCATAAGGCAATGTTGATACTTTTGAAATCAAGCAAGATTAATGTGACGGATGTTGATATACCAGTCAAGTTGATGTTCGTAATTTCATACAAGAATTGGTAATTTTTCAAGGCATTGGTAAGCTACAAAAATAACTACAGGTATGTTATTTAACCAGTTGGTAATCTTACAAATATAAATAGATGCTGGTACTCTTCTAACCAAGTAAGTGAAAAAAAGTTGATGAATAATTAAAATAAACCGATAACATAATGGAAAATGTTGGTATTTGGTAATCTCAAATAAAACTTTAACTGGTTTTCATAATTCTGAAAGGAAAGGAAACCATGACTTAAAGAAATGTGAAAAGGAGAAGAAAACAATTTAAAAAGGCGCAAAGTGGGGCTCTGTGTCAAATTAATAGAGGGTCAATTCCCAATCACATTACCTATGTCTCCCCTAGAACACAGAAACACTTATTAGTACTAGAGCGCAAGCCCGTGCGATCCACGGGTATAAAGTAAAGTACCGCGGCTGTAATCTTAGCTAAACATTAATTTTATTTATTAGTTTAAGGAAAATAAATATTACATACATAGAAAAATATTAGATTTATTTAACGTACATAAAATCTGTATAGCAAGAGATATTAATCATTAGAGGTGCACATCTTTGACTACTTGTATGCATGAAACTGGGTACTTTTCTCGCCAAGATAATGGCTTGTCATCTTGTAATGCCAACCCCAGCACATTCTGCAGTTGGACAAAACTTATTTAACTGAAAAGAAATGCATGTTTTTAAAATTTTACGAATTATTTTATTCATTAATACTGACCAGATGCATAACGCTAGCAAATGTAAACGGTAGGTTTATTGTAGAGTACGAATTGGATGATTGTTTATTCCTTTTTAACTCATATTCTCTCGTAAGTTCAATACTAAGTAATAATAGTGTATATATTGATTGTCAAATTTTTATTTTGCATCTCTCGTCCTTGTAGTTTATTAAACTTGTTATTTCTCTAAACTATTAAAGTTATATGATATCTAGGTGTTTCCAGTTTTATTTGCGTGTATCAAATCAGCTCCGAAGCCATCTTCTTTGAGGATCGTCGGGTAGCGGCCATGACCTTGTGCAATAATAACCTGGAACTAATTGATCAAGGGAAGATTTCTATTTGTACTCTATCTATTGAACCTCGTGATAATATTTCTTAGGTACTCGAGAAAAAGAGATTATTAACTAATACTCAGTCCTAATTCCTAGATCTGCCATTTTAAGATCAAATTTTGCATAAAAGTTTCAGTTTTTCCTTTGTTAATTGATAATTAAGCTTTATTTGCTTTATAGTACTGCAACCTTAATTTTGTGTTTTGTTTTCATGTACCTTTTGTACATGTCTATTGCATTGGAACTAATTTGTCTAGAATGTAAAATTTTATGGAATTGCGATCAATTGTTCTAAAAGCTTAAACTTTTAGATAAATATGTGATTAGTTATTTAAAATTTTAATGTAGAGAAGTGATAAATTTTAGGAGAAAGTAAGACCTGCCTAAAATGTATGGTGCCATTTGTCAATCTTCCACAAATTTTAAAATGATAGATATAGATTAGCTGGTAAATGTAACTTTAGGTAATTAGAAAGGTTAGACCTTCGTTTGGTTATAATTCAAGTAAAGTAAATCCCTCATTTTTGGGTTATGTTAATTTTCGATCTCAACTATGCATTTGATAGGATGAAAAAGGGGAAAGAAAATAAACATATGCACTTGATTGACATTAAGATTTCTGATAATATATATAGATAGAGAGAGAGAGAGAGAGAGAGAGAGAGGAAAAGTTATGCTTGACAAGATGACCACCCCAAAGAAAAAAGAAAAAGAAATTGCACCTCGATTGTGAATAGCGTCAAAAGCAAACCTACTCTCTCTAGGATGCTTTGATTGGCCTGGTCTTTGGAGTTATTGTTTCGACTTACCCTTTCCTTCAGGATGGGAAAATAAATAACTTAAGAGGTATTGTCTAATTCGGGCCAACAACTCTTTTTTAAGTGCATGCTTTCCTAAGTCCTTTTTAATTTTTGTAACGGGACAGATCATATCACCTCTGGATCCATCGTTAACGCAAAAGCCTAGACACATGACATAATTTTATTGGTTATTAAAGATATCTAGGGAGCAATGGGGTGAGCATCAGGTCTGGAATCAGGATCTAGTGTCTTGACATACATTGATTTAAAAATGCATCGCCAGCGATTAAAATGTGTGTATAACATCCAATAAATGTAATATAAAAAGACTCATCATGTAGTAAATATGAGTCGGATTATGCTAAAAAATTTATTTTCGTCGTAAAATATCCCAAATATGGCAAAATGATTTTATTTGCGGTAACAATGTATAAACATTTTATAAAAGAAAAGAAAAACATTTTTGCACAGAAGAAGAATTAAATAATGGTCCTCGACATGAAGATACAACAATATAACCACTTTATCAACCTATGTTTTTATTATGAAATGGTGTAATACTGATATTTTAATATAAAAATTGATTTTTGGACAAAATAAAAATTGGACCTATTCCGATTTAAATTTTTTGGAACCAAGTCAGAAATCCACTCATGTACTGATCACTCCTTCCTATCGGACACGCATAATAAGTAATCAATTTCCTTGTTCCTCCCTCCTCTCCTCTCCTCTCCTCTCCTCTCCTCTCCCCTCCCTAGCCACGTCTCCGTTGCCACAACACAACCTTACCGCTGCTGCTGCTGCCACCAACCCGCCCTGCCACTACGGTCACCGTGCCCCGACCACAGTCGTCCCCTCTCTCTACTCCGACAAATAGGCGCTCCCTCGACAAAAACAGGTCGCAAGCTATAAAGCCAGATCTGGCCTCGTTGTCACCGGCTCGATCTTGACAGGCTCTAGGGAGAGATAGAGAGCGGAATGAGGGGATGAGAAGACACACCATGGCGGCGGCGGCACAATCTTGGACTGGTAGCGACGTAGTGTCGAGCAGCCATTAGCCACGTCATCAGCAGCGCAGCGAAAGGATGAGTGGCCATTGATGAGAGAGAAAGCAGAGGATTCGAAGAAGGAAAGAAAAAGAGGCAAAATTGAGATCTGGAAATTGAAATCCTAACCCAAAATTCGTTTCTTTTTATGGAGTGAGCGCCAAAAGGCTATTCCCACGGGAGAGAGAATCTATTCATAAGAAAGCGTTACTTCATCCCTCGTGTCCTCTGTGCGAACAAGCCCCACGTAGAGCATCTCAGATCTCTCGAGCAGCTCTTCCTTTTGTGCCACTGTACGGAAGCGATGTGATCGGACCCGATACCGAAAGTACAGATTTTGCATCCGGATATTACTAGGATGGACAAAAATGGGTGTTGCAATTTCTTTGAGTCAAGAACTGACCTGTCATCTAATTACGGAGGAGCCCGTCGGTGCTCTGGGGTTTCTCCGGAAAGCCTGAACTACCATCGTCTTTCGCTTCCGACAGCCTGATTTGAGTTCAATTGTTGATGCTGCTGACCATTTCATGAGATGGAACCCAGGTGTCGAAAAGCGAAAGAAAAAAGCGAGTAAACCAACCTGCCGAGTGGATTCCGCCAGCAAGGGACTCTGAAGTTCGATCTGGATCGAGGATGGCAAAAGAAAAGCTGACCCAGCTCAAGTGGGCTTGTGTGTCCGACTGTCCCCATGATGCAAATCAACTGATAGATTGAATCGCCAAAGCCTATCGCAAACGGTCCTGTTTAAGGCCCCGTGAACTCTGCTCTGACGTTGTTGCCTAATGAAATGACTTGTTGTGAGTGGGTGGGCTTTATTTTATTTGATTTTATTTGTTTTATCTAGCGTATAAGAAATAAGGTGAGTTACTTGCAACGGGATAGTACTTTATAATGTCGACACATGGGTTATCGAGTGACATCGACAATACTTCAAATAACCAGTTGAAGATTTCAACAATTACCTCCTCTTATTTTCTTGATCTGGAAGTTTATTTTGAATATTTTCAAGATTGCTTCTATCTAGATGAGGAATTTGATCTTTAGTTGAATTTTTGGTACTCGAAGGTTATTCAAAGGGATTGTAAATTTTTTGGCCGCAGTTACTCAGCTTCTTGCACTGTGGTACGCAATTGAGTCTTCGTTTAAAGTATCGCTCTTTGGAATTATCCTTTGTCACATCTCTTTTTGTTCACAAACCACAGGGCCTTCACCCACTGAAACTCACAATCTGTACACGCGACGGTTGTCGAGCTCCGCACCAGTAGAGAGCCGCGGGCAAAAAAAATTCACGCCACCTCCTCACACGAAATCGAAAAGCGATGATCTGGATTGCGCATGCTGCGCCGAATTGCACGGCTGCACCCAATAACTCCCCCCAGTGGATGGGCCATCCCTTCGTAGACCCGTTAAACTGGTGGGTCGGGTCGGGTTTGGGTCAGGTCATAAATGGTCCGACCCAAATCGACCCATTTAACCCGTTTATGACCCATTTATTGTAGTGCAAATTTTTTGACCCATACCCGACCCGACCTATACCCAATCCATACCCGACCCATTTAACGAAACATAAAAAAGCTTATATATATTTTTTACAATGGTATTGCTAACATGATTTTATACAGTACAAATTTTAAAAATAATTATTTAAAAAAATTGAATTTTAATTATTTTTTTATTTTTAAAAATTAAAATTTTTATTTTTTTTTTTTTTTAAAAATTAAAATTTTAATTATTTTTAATTTTCTTTTTCTCTTTTATTTTTATTTTTCTACTTCCTCTTCTTTGGCCAGCCACCGGCCACGACGATGGCCGGCGACCGGCCACAGGCGAGCTGGCTTGCCCGGCTTGCCGACGCCGGCGAGCGCGAGCTCGCCCCTCGCCGGATCTGGCGAGGTTGGAGCCTCACCCGACGCCGGCGAGTTTGAGTCTCGCCCGATCGGCGAGGCTCGGGCCTCAGCGGACGTCGGCGAGGCCTTCGCCTCGCCAGATCTGGCGAGCTCGAGGCTTGCCGGGCATCGGCGAGGCCTCCGCCTCGCCAAATCTGGCGAGCTCGAGCTTGCCCGACGCCGGCAAGCTCGAGGCTCGCCTGGCCGGTCGCCGGCCATCGCCGTGTCGGCGACCGGAGGAAGAAAAAAAAGGAAAGAAAAAGAAAAAGAATTATAATTTCAGTTTTTATAAAAAAAATTTATAAAGTTAAAGAGAAGAAAGAGAGATAATGAGGTTTTGAGTGAAAAATGGGTTAATAAATGGGTCATAAACAGGTCAAAGAGTTGACCCATTTAAAACCCATATATCTTAGTGTTTACCCATTAAAACTTATTATGGGTGCTTTATAAGATAAAGCTTGACCCATTAATGACCCATTTAACTATAAATGGGTTCATAAATGGGTTGCACAACCCATTTAATACCTCTATCCCTTCGATATAGAAACCGATCCCGTACATTTGGGGCCTCCTGGTGGGGTCCACCAAGGTTGCATTCATTGTATTTGCAAATAGGCGGCGGGTATCCGTTGGATACGGCATAAAAAGTTCTTGGGCTCCCGACGAATAGAAAGGCGTCTCGTCAAAAATAATTATATGCCCTCGAAAAATAAAACAAGATAACCGTAACAATTCAAGCGTGAATTGAGTGGGATTTGACAAGGGCCTTAACGGTAGTCATGTTTCACATTTGCTAGTGTCCATTCTTTTGGAAAGATACTCTTGGCATAAAGACACGGCAAGATTGCATATATGTACTTTAATTGGTACCATCTTTATATTTAACACCGTACTTATATTGGTATCTATTGAGGAGTATCGCATGGAATCGATTTACAAATTAACTTCATCTTGATAGGTATGGGATCAAAGTGTAGTTGGCGCTAGTCTAGTCGAAACTTCTATACACCCATTTTTTTAATAAATAAGACTTTAGTAAATCTCGAGATATGTTTGTGATAAAAAGTAAGATATGCTACTACCCCAAAAAGAGTTCAAGTTTGAGCCCATTCGTGATATTTAGTAAAAATTATTGTAACTTAAATTTTAAGTTAATGAACTAATTAAGATATACATGATGCTCCATACCATATCGAATTTATCAAGTTGGACTTCTCCAACACTTTTCTCAGTGGCACTTTAACAATATCCTACTAAGCATGCTTCTCTAATCCATATTTCCTTTAGCACCATCTTATTTTAACATGAAGTTCCACATTATTGCTATGTATTGTGGCAACCGTCTTTGCAAACTTGAGGCCACTTTGCTCTAGTTGCCCCTTTTAGATAAACTATAATGGCCATTTTCACATGAAACTGCATTGACCATGAGATGCATAGTGGATGCTAGATAACACTATCATAAGAAGATTACCAAGAAAAAGCTCAAGTCCAAACTCTTCAACATATCCAACTAGGTTTACCTTCACAAAAAAATTTGAGATAATAAGTATGGACCAACTATTATATATTAATTGATCCATATTACGTTAAATTTTCTATATTATATTTTTTTAACACTATTAACATGTGCATTTTAAGACACAAGGTGAAGAAAACCTCCAAGAAAATGTGGGAGATACAAAAACATATCTTAAAACACCTTTACTAAAGACTCATTTATGTATCCAGAAGGAATTTGCTGTGTGACCTATAGTTTATCAATTTTGCATTGGGATATTGTCCAAAAAGTTATAAATCTATTATACGGTAGTTAAATAACTTATTTAATTTGGCAAATTATATCCTAAAGCTTTTTGACGATTTGTCAATATAGTTTTTCTGGTTAATTTTGGTTGGAAATTACTGACGTGAATGCTTGCTGTTTTGTGTGGCACAACTGGTATGATTTGAACGATTTTTGCAATTCTTTTATATTTTTGAATTTTTGCCCTTTTTTTTTCTTCTTCCTTCCTTGGTTGTTGGCCATCATCAAGACCCAATGATTGGTATAGGAAAAAGGAAGAAAAAAGAAAAGAAAAGAAAATATAAATTTCTTAGAAAGTTATAAAAATTGTTAAGATCAACATTGGTTATGCTACGTAAGGCGGTAATATTAACTAGACTATTATATCAGTAATTTTTTAGCATGGACTACATTGAAAATTCATAAAAATGTTTAGAATTAAATTAGATAAATTCAAAAATTTAGAATTCAAATATCCGCTTTATAAGATGTTTAAGTTTTCATGTGTCGCTAATCAACTAAAAAAGTGCAGAGCATTCAGTCAAATTTTGCACAACTAAAATTGCAGCCGCAAAAAAAGATCTGATTTTTCTTTTTATTGCTTCACCAAAAATCTGTCTGTACATCACTTGTCTGCAGTAACGGAATCAATATTCACATTCGCAGAAAAAGAAAACGAATCAATTGAATCAGAGCCCTCGGATTGAACAAAAAGAGTCATCCAAGAACTCTGCTCCGTTCCAAGCTATGCTGACTCTGCTTTTGGAATTGGGACGAACTCCGATCATCGATCGGTCACCCAACCCTCGAAGCGTTCCCAATTAGGCCTCTCGTGGCTCGCCAACTTGCCTTCCCGATCCATCACTGATGAAGAATCCGACGAGATCTCTCACGCAGCAGCATCCTCTCTAATGAATGACGGATCAGAATCCATCTCCGAGGAGGGCGAAAGCGAGCCCGATTCCCAGCTCGTTCTTGAACATTGCATCAAGAGCATACGGACGGTCCACGCCTTCTTCGGGTTCTTTGCGAAGCACTTCAACAAGGAATGGCCTACGAACGGGAGCACGATTTGCCGCGAGGATACGTGCTTCCCGTAAATCTTCGTGGCGTCTTCTGACCCTTAGCCCTCCCTCTCTCTCTCTCTCTCTCTCTCTCTCTCTCTCTCTCGCATCGGATGGATGACGTTAGCTTGGCTGTCGGATGAACGCGAGCTGAGAGTCCGGCCACGTTTGGACCCTCTTACTCATGCCATTGTATTTTGCTTTACATTAATGGTACGATGTTTTTTTACCCATTTGAAGTAGTTTTTCTAACAGAAAGAAAAAAAAAATCGACCAAAAAATTGGAAAGAAAAAAAAGGTATGGAAAGCTATTCGAAAAATAGTATTTAATTATGAAATGATATTAGACTAAGATAATCATGCATGTCAAATTAACTATGTCAATAATCATGATGCTAATACTTATTTATGTAGGGATTGCACTACCTTACCATAATAATACATTTATTAATATGGTTTCAAATAATTTTTGGAATGGCCTACGAGGTGGTGATTCGATTAAGAGAGTCTCTTTCTTCTTCCCTACCCTCCCTAGGGTTTTTTTTTTCACCTCATCAAGATGAAAAAATAAAATAAAAATAAAACCTTTTATCCATTTTTTTTTCATTTGGTGTTTCATACATCCCGACGTATTTCTGAGCCAAGGACCCACAAAAAAGAAACCCTAGTTCTTATATCTTTTGGGTAGAATGGATTTTCGATCATTTGATGATTACATTATGGCCAAACACCAAGAAGAGGCATGTCAGGGCTAAAGATGTAGGGAAGGGGCATAAGGCCCAAAAGGAAGGGGCGAAAATTGGGCCTAATTATTTATGATACTTTGAAACGTCTCCCAATTTTTAATTTTTTTTATCTACCTTACTCTATTCTATCCTATCTCAATTGATTCTATATTTTGGATGTCGAGAGTCGAGTAAAGATTGGATTTTTCTTAAATAAGGCCTATTCTATTATTAATGTTATTGTTAAGTTTTACTTTTAATTTTCTTGTATTCTTCACTTTTGTTGTTTTGTAATATATGCACCATATTCTTTGTCCCCCCCAGTTCGACTAGTTGAACCTGGTGAAGAGCATTGAATCGGACAAGAGGCCGGGTGCAATGCCCCTGTTGCAAAGATTATTCTATTCTCCAATATTGTTTTTAGTATACAAAGTTGTGGTGTACCTCCTAGGAAATCCGATTTTATTTTTTATTTCTTGAAGAAAATTAAGGAACTGATGTTGGAACTAAATAGCTACGTAATTAATATACTCCAAAAGGCTAGAGCCCTAAGCGGAGAATGTATACTGGATCTAGAGCATGAAGTGCTTAACGATTTTCATAGATTTATCCGTAGAAAATGGAACAAGAGAGTAGATAATTTCTAAATGGATCAAAATACTCATGGTTTACATGTTTGTTAGCAATACATGATCACAAAGTGGAGAGAGTCTTCATGTTATTTGATCCTCCAATTACGAGCTTTTTCAACCATGGTAGACTGAGAGGTCATGATGGCTTTGAGCTATACTTCTCCTCGAGGATTACCTCTGGAACAACATTCAATATCGCAATACTCCACCTTCTTCAAATTGGATAAATCAGGTAAACCTTGCAAGGAACTACAGCCTCCAATGGTGATTGATTATAGTGATTCGAGTCTGTCAAGACCTTGAAGCTCGATCATTTTCTGACAGCTCCATAGAAATAGGTCCTTCGGATATTTTAAGTTGGATAAGTTGGGCAATGTATGAAGGAGGGGCCAAAGTTCAATCAATAACAGTTGTGGATTCTCTAGTCTTTCAAGCCCACTAAGATTGCTAAACTCACAAGAGGACAGTTAATGATCTTAAACCTTCAAGGCCTTGAATATTTGGTATCCCAAAACTGAGACTTAAGTCCAACAATTTCTGCAAGTTAGAAAGATCTATACTTTGTAGAACACTACAGTGGGAAATTGTAAGTTTCCTCAAACGAGAGGGAAGCAGTCCAATGTGCCACAGGTTCTTACAACGGATGAATAGAAGTTCTTTCAGGCAACAAAGGTGATCCAAATCTAATGGTATGCTAGTGATGCTTGGAAGTTCCAATCTTAAGCACTCCAATCTCAATAGTTTCCCAATCCACCATGGGTTGTATGTTCTATCCAATTCCATAACTATGATGGACGTTGACGTGGGAAAACTCAATTTCAAATTTCTTAGATTCGACAAGTCCAAAACTCCTACTATTGAAGAGAGATATAAACTTATTAAACTTGGGGGAAGCTCTGGTACTATCTTCACACGAGTTTTTGTTAATTTTAAAATCTTTAAGAAACATAATCTTGCAACATCTCTAGGAATCATTCCTAATGCCAAACAATCCTCTCCACGAATCTCTTCTAGTTTCCCCCACATCCCAATTGCCGCTGTTCATCTTCAAGATTTTCAAGTTCTTAAGATGAACAATCGAGCTAGGCAACTTTATAATTCCTGTGTCTGAGATATTCAATTCAACTAAAGATTTCAACAACCCAATTGATTCTGGAAGTCTTGTTAGCCTTGGAGCTCCACAAATGGACAAGCACTCGAGATTCAAATGTGCTCCGATTGAGCTTGGGACACACCTATGCCTAGACTTTTTCCCCTAGATGGTCAATCCCTTCGATAACTTTTTCGTGCAGAGGTGCCTCCATCCATGATAGCTTTGACTTCTACATATGACCAATCCTTTCCATAAGTTTCTAGTGCAGAGGTCACTCCATCCATGAACTTCTAAATTAAAGCTTTCAGAGAACCTAATTTAGGCATTTCCTAGAGTGAACAACATCCATTTAGATTCATGTGCTTCATATGCCTTAATTGACCAATGGATGGATCAATCCACTTCAAATTCTCACACTCCTCAAGAATTAGTATTTCTAAGGATAAACATTCTGATAGCTCTGGAGTTACAGTCAGCCTACGGCAATATGAAAGATTAAGGACCTTCAATCTTGTAGCCACTTGCAAATCATATTTTTTAAGAAGTTGAATTAGCAAAAAATTTGGAGGACATAACCAAAAATAATGTTACTCCATCAATGTAACCATAAACAAATATCCCAAATGAAGAAAGAGCTACACCAATGCCATACCTCACATTTTTTACTTACATTCTCTTTATGCGACAAAATTTATTGAATTTACAATAGATTTGAGCCAGTCGGTATTGTTTATTCCTTATATCCTCTAATTAGTAAACGAAAATGCATAATCAAGATTTTCAATCTAACTAGTATTTGCTCAATATATCAGTTGAGAATTGTAATGAAAACGACAGGAATGTAAAATCTTATACATTACCAAAATGAAGATTATAAGATAGATTATAAGATACATATAGAAAAGGCAATCAAACTTAAGTACAACTAATGTAAATTACAAAAGAACTTGGCCTAAAAGAGTAATCCTAATATAATCTAAAATACCTCTCAAACTAAAGGTAACTTGAAAGAAGTCAATTTGAATTGGAGAATAGATCTAAAAAACACTCATATGGATGTGTCTTGGTGAGGATATCAGCACTCTAGTCAGCAGATGAAGTGGAGATATTGTACAATGCCATTCATTAGGCACGTGATATCAAACATTAGGCACGTGATATCAAATGAAATAACAATGAAAGTTCAATGTATTTTGTGCACTCATTATGTGCGATTAGATAATTCTTGCTCTTGCCAAGTAAAATTGGCCTTTATTGGCTTGCCAACATCTTTTCTCTAGATTCATCCCTACTTGTGGGCTTGTTTGAGAAAACAAAAACTAAGGGTGCGTTTATTTCGCGGAATACATTATCGGGGAAAACATTTTCCTCATTTTCCAGCGTTTGGGTCGTTCAGGAAAATGAGTCATCGGAAAACGTTTTCCTAGCAAAGCTTAAATTCAGAAAAATGATTTCCCCTTTAAAAGGACCGGAAAACGTTTTCCTAATCTACCAAAGCTTGGTTTATAAATAATTATTCTTATAAAAATATATTTTAATAAAAAATTGAATTGGAATTTTTTATTTTTTAATAAAAAATAAAATTTGGAAAACATTTTTAAAATAAAAATAAAAATTTGAATTTGCTTCTTTTTCTTTTTGCTTCTTCTTCACCCATCACCAGCCACAAGGATGGCCAGTGAGCTCTAGTCTCACCAAATCAAGCGATCTCATGGCCTTCGACAACAAGGCTTGAGCTTGCCCGAGGCCGATGAGCCTCAAGCCTCGCTAAATTAGGTGAGCTTGTGGCCTCCAGCAATGAGACTCAAGCCTCACTAGATTGGGCGAGCTCGCAGCCTCTAGCGATAGCTGGAGCTCATCCCTCGTAAGCCAGCCGAGAACGATTGCCAGAGGAAGCAGAAGGGATGGCGTGAGGAAGCTAAGGAATGAAGGATAAGAAGAAGGAAAAAGAGAAAAGAAATAAAAAGAAAGAAAATAAAAAAATAAAAAATAAAAGTAAATAAAAAAACAACAATATTAAAATTTTGAAGTTTTTTAAATTAAAAATTCATTTTTTTCTATGATGAAATGTGAAATTATTTTTAATGGGATCCAAACGGTAGAAAACATTTTCAATTATACATCACCAAACAAAGGAAAACAAATCGTATTCTTGGAAAATGCTTTCCCGAAAGCATTTTCCCTTATCATTTAGTTTTCCGTAAAACAAACACACCCTAAGTGGTGAAACTTTAAGTGTTGAAAATTGTTGAATTGTTTAAGTACCGAAAATGAAAATAAAATGTTGTTTTTATAACAGATGAACATTAAATAATTTTATTTTTATTTTTTTCACCAAATATAGAATAGTGATCATTGTTGGAAGTTTTTAACTATGTAATTGGTATCACTACAGTTTTTATTGATTTTTTTTTTTTTTTGCAATTAACCATAGTCGCATCCTTACATATTATATTAAGTGATTTATACTTAAAACAATTTATTAAGTTCTGTGGAGTTAGAGATTATCAAAAGTACCAGATGTGGTTATCAAACACATGCTTACTGCGTCCAATTTTGGGTTAGGTCTTATTAGTGCCTCCAGCGCACTTTGTTAGCCATATGTAGCAAATAAATATTTACATTAATAATGCACTGATTGTGCAAAATACGAGAAAAATACTTTAAAAATGACAAAATTTCTTTGATGGATGTCTAGCAAATGTTTTTAGAGCACTCATTAACAAAAACCTTTTAGATTTTCTTAAAATGGCATAAAAGGAAGAGAAAAGTATTTTCTTGAAATTGCAAAATTGCAAAAAAAAAAAAAGTTAACTATGATTACTATGAAAGAAAAAAAAATCTTAAATTACATGATTGTCCTCCTTTATTTGTCATTTAAAATTTAATTAAGGTACTTGGGAGAGAAGAGAGAAAATATCCCTGAAAATTAGAAACCTCTCTTCTCATCTTTTTGTGCAAGAATTCCCGCACATGTAAAATGCTTGTATTTCCAACTTTGGATATATTGCATATAATTGATTCTAAGAGTGACTAATTATACATAAAATGGAAAATTTAGTTAGTAAAAATACAAAAGGAACTGAGAATGTGGAGTTTTCTTGTACTTAAAAAGGACAAATAGTATAGAGAGAAATACGAATGTGGAGTCAATGAAGTACAATAGATAATTAAAGTTTAACGTGTGATTATTTTATTTCATCTTTTTTTTAAATTTAGGCATTTTTCTCGGGACAATTTACGATCGTAAGTTTATGGCATTTGCGTAAGAAAGAGGGACAGAGATTCCTTAAAAGTAGAATTCATGCTAACACTTTATAAAAAAAAAAAATTAATGAAGATCATGCAATGGGATAAACAATAACCATACCAATTATTTTCCTTAAATCTATAACAATTTTTTCCTTAAGTAATTTATTTTCTTTTTTCACACACACAACACTGTGCTTTGCTTTTCTTTAATATACTAGAATTCATCCACGCACGTTGTGTCAAGAAAATGAAACTATAAGAAAATATCTCATATATAATAGAATTCATCCTCTTGAATATCTAATTTGTAACGTGTATAAGGCTGTCAATGAAATTTTAAGCTTAGATTAGTTTACATATGATTTGTTTGGACTATTTTTTTTTTTCTGATAAGTAACAAAAGGAGAGTTCATAATCGATAAGATTAGGGATTTTCAAACTAATTGAAGCTATCAAATTCATTCTAATATTTTTATTTTTATTAATTTTTAAAAAGGAAATCGGATTGGGTCGGGGACCCGGTCCGAACATGGGTCCGACCCGGACCCTAAAGGTGCGGGTTGGGTCAAGAATCCGGACCAGCCCCGAGGCTCGGCCCGAATAAACCTATTTCGCTCAAACCAAATATACCTGGCCCGGCCTCCTCTTCTAATCAAACTAAGCCCACTGCACAGCAGTTTAAGCCCAAGTTTTCTAAAGCCAGACTAAAGCAAATCAGGCCCGAACTTAACAAACCCATGAAAACGGAAACGGACCTAAACGCACTAACCTAAATTAAGCCCAACCTACCACTCAACCTTCGCAGAACCAACGCCTCCCACTTCACCCTCTCGGTTGCTCTCTCTCCGTCCGAACAGAGACGAACGGCCATGAGCCGCCCCGTCTCTGGCCTTCGCTCAATCAAGAGGACCGTCCGCTGGCCTCGTCCTCCAGGCCGGCTCTGTTGGCCGTTTCGAGTCGACACCGCCACACCACCTGTTGGCCACATCCAGCCCCCATTCTCATCACCGTTTGCCGCTATACACACACGACACGGAAAAGAAACAGCGCACGACTCCACGGATGACAATGAGAGTCCACAAGCATGTCAAAGGACCGACAAACGCTTAGAACCAAACCAAAACCACGGAAAATCTACCCAAGCTTGGTTTGGGCATTTGCACGAACACATGACGGGCATCGAATGAAGGGAGGCTATTGAGTCAACCAGGATTCAACCCGCCCAAGACGCTTAGCATTCGACAAGCAGAGATGAAAATGCAGCATAGCACAACATAGATGGGGGCTGGGACTAGCGCAAACCGGACTCCGACGAGGCCCGGTCCGATGAGCTGAAACAGGGCACAAAACCTGGCAAACGGGGGCCGTTGGTGGCGCCCTCTACTCGGCACGGCGGCGGCGAATGGTGGGGGGAGCTCTAAAGATCGGACCACGTCCATTCGCCTCGCGCGCCTCCGGCCGGGTTCCTCGAGGAATTGACGCAAATCGGAAAAAAAAAAAAAAAAAAGGGCAACCGGGTCTTAACACGTGCTTGATGCGGCGGGAACTCGGGCGCGGCCACTACCGGAAAACACCCGCGCGGCCTCAGTCTTTCCTCTCTAGTTCTCGCTCCCATTCACTCACGGCTCGCTCTCTCCCTTTCTCTGGTTTCTCCCGAAGAAACCTAGCATGCACTCCAAACAAGCAGTCCAAGCAAGCATCGAGCACCTGAGTAATGACTAATTTAGGTGCTTGTTTATTTTAATTCTATATGCAATTCAAGAAAAGAGTGGGGAAACATAAGTTTATGAAACTTTGCTAAGTTATCTTCATTTAGGTTCGATGGTTTGTTTCTGTAAATTTTTATTGAACTGGAATTTACACGAAAATGGAAAAAAAAAAAAAAAAAATCTTCTGCATACTATTTGTTTATGTTGGCTATGTTGTCTTTCAAAGAATACAACGATATGTGGCAAAGGTGAAGGATGAGGAAAAGAACAATAAACAGATCAAAGTGGGATATGTGTCAATTGAGAAGAGGGCCATCTATCAACTTCACGGACGCCTTTTGCTTTTGCACCAAAACACTAATCAAATTTCTTTTGATTAGGTTCAACAATAAAATTAAGATTGAGAAAAAAAAAATGAAACAGTTTAGTTTGAACCAAAAGAGCTAATCATAAATATAGACTCTAAATAATTAGTATTGTTTTAGAAGAGAAAGCTCCAGAAAAATCAATAACATTGCATCAATCAGTTATTTAATCTTCATCCTTTTGAGGAAAGATAGAAATCTCATAAAAAATTTCACTTCTAGACGATGTCCAAAATCTTGATTTTCTGATCATCGGACACTTTTCTTATATAGATTTGATGACCGTTGGAGTTCCCAAATTGAGACCCAGCTCATATCAATAGAGTATGATATTCCAAAATTATTTATGCAAAAAAAAAAAAAATCACTAACTAAATTCGTTTAATATTTTGGTGAGATGGCGTGATGAAAAACCAGCCATCAATAGAACATATGATTGCAGTCTATACTAAGGGAAGATTCCCCACATGTTTTTCAGGAGATATTTTGCCGAAATTCTCTACAAAGAATTAAATGGACTTCAAGGACAACGTCCGAATTTGGAGATCTATAAATTGGAGAAAACTCGGCCAAAAGTCATATAATCGAAAAGGACAAAAGAAGTTAGAGTGAATACAATTGAGGGGTTTTTTGCGTCCATCTCTTTCGTAAGCTTGTAATGCCCACCTGGAAAGAAAATGTGTCAGAAAATCTTAAACTTATATATTTATGTCAATTTAATCATAAATCTTTTGACATAGTATCAATTCAATCATTTGACTAATTTTGACCAAATATTGGTAATGTGGACATTAGTTGGCCTACGTGACATAATCAGTGTTAACGTTGACAAATTTTAATAATATTTTAATATTTTTCAAATTCTTTTATTTTTTAAATATTTTTGAATCGTTTATTTATTTAATTTCTTCTTTTTTTTTTTTTTTCATTCCCTTCCTTCTTCCACTAGTTGGTCACTGAGGTCTAGTGATGGCCAGAGGTTAGGGCAGCGAGCCTCACCAAAGGCCATGAGGGCGACCTTGTGCTAAGCTGGCGAGGTGAGGCTCGCCAAATCTGATGAGGGTCAAGCCTCACCAGTCATGGCGAGGCCCAACCTTGACAATATTGTGCTATGTGTATGATGTATGGGAACAAGTTCCAATCACAAATATATTCTCAGGATAGATAATTTATAATGTATTAAAAAATCTCAACTCAAGCTCAGTTATCATTCAGTTATATCAATAAGCATCTATTGTTGTTCAACTCACGTACATGCACATCATCTAGATAATATTTAAGCCCCATAATCTTTATTAATGAGCCCCCTTAATCATCTAAAATCATAAGTATACATATTGACGTACCTGGCAATGGCTAGTGTAAAAAAAAAAAAAAAAAAAAAAAAAAAAAAGCTATAGAATTTCTGTATAAAAAAATCATGCTTTTTGAATTTTAAATGAATATAGTTTACTAAATTATAGTCAATTCATCATGCATGAGGACAGTTCTGCCGTGTTCGTGTCGTGCCTCGGTACACAACAAAATTGTCATGCCCAATCTGACGGCTAACATGAAGCATTTTTTATCTGACGGTTGGGATTGCGATGACATCCGACGGACGAGATTTCAAGCCCCCTTAATTCGTCATGCATCATTAGGAACCTTGCGAGTTCTCCTGACGTGACCCGAGTCTAATTGTGTCCCAATGCCAAATGAAAACGAATTTCTCTGAAGTATTTTATTAATATGACTTGTTAAATGGGGAACGTTGTGAGTTGTAATCCACTTATATAATAATAAACCAAACACGTTCTCGAGAAAATGAAAAATTAAAATTAAAAAAGCCATATTCAAATTAAAAATATGTTTAAAAACCAAATAGTTGATCTCTGCAAAATTTCGTGAAAATGACTAAAAGGACACCATAGGCACAACTCTATATTATTAAGAAAATTGTCAAATTCATGTTAGAACAAATTACTTACACTAGTACACTCCACACCAGCTAAAGCCGGTACGTAGGATGCTCTTAAATCAATAGAAATACTGCTACGTCGATGATTATTTTCATAGATCATTACTTTATTGCAAAAAGTAAGCTAGATTTGGAGAGATCAAGTGCTTAATGATATTTCTCAGTCTTCTTCGTGTAGGATATTGAATGTGCGAGAAGATACTGTCTATACTTTTTGTAACTGGGATTTCGTTGAAGAGTGCCTGAAACACCTCTTGAGGTACTTGACAAAAATGTAAAACGTCACAGTTTATTTGCTTCAGTAACCACTGTACAATGAGTCCGTATATTATTTATATATTTGATGACAAATTCCTACACGCCTCAAAATTCAAGATTTGCTCATCCTCTGCCATTCCCAATGCCAGAATGGAAGATAATTTTGAGCTACTCGTTTTCCCCTCGCCGAATATGTCGTAAGAGCATCAACGTCCCAAGTCTTTAGCTTCTTCCAGTTGGATAGATCAGGTAAGCATAGCCAGGAACTGCAGCGTCTGATTGCAAGACTTTCCAGTGACTCTAGTTGGTCAAGACCTTGAATCTCAACTAGTTTCGGACAGTCCCATACTCCAAGATCCTTTAGATTCTTGAAGTCAGATAAGTTGGAAAGGTCCACAACTTCAAGAAGATTGCAATTGTCAACCTTAAGTTTCATCAAACTAGAGGGAAGTTGTCCAATCTGACGCAAGTTCTTGCAATTGATGAGTTCAAGTTCTTTTAAATGGCGAAGGCAACCCAAATATGAGCTTATACTGGAGATACTCGGAAGTTCCAATTTACACCACGTCTTCAATTCCACATTCCACATTAAAGCGGGACGCACTCATTGATTCAATAATATTCCTTCCGATGGAGGTTGAGTTGGTAAAACACAATTCCAAACTCCTTAAATTCACAAGGTCGGAGATATCTGGAGCTTTTTCTAAGGCTCTTGAGGACAGATGTAGATATATCAGACTCTGAGGAAGCTTTGGTACATTCCCCACTTGAGTATCTGTTAATATCAAAATTTTCAAGAATGGTAGTCTCCCGATGTCACTAGGAATGGTCTCTAGCCAATCGCAAAACATTCCATAAATCTCTTCAAGTTTCTCCAACATCCCAATTGCCTCGGGTAACTTTTGTATGCAACTTTTGCTCACATTCAATGCTTTCAAGTTCTTTAGATTGATAATAGTATTTGGCAACTCTACAATACTTGAGTCCGAGACATCCAACTCAACTAAACATTTCAACATTCCGATTGAGTCGGGAAGTTCCGTTAGGTGGAGAGCTCCACGAATGACCAAGTGCTTAAGATTTACAAGTGCTCCGATTGAGATTAGGACCTGACTAATACTTGCAGGGAATTCCTCAAAATCTATTAAGAACTTGGTCAATGCTTCCAAAGCACCCAATTCTTTAGGAAGGACTTGGAGACGACAACATCCTTTTAGATCCAATTGCTTCAGATGTTTCAGATAACTAATGGATCGATCAATCCTTAACAAATCTCTACACCCCTTAGAATTAATATTTCTAAGAATAAATATGCAGAGAGGTCAGGAATTTCCTTTAAGTAGCGGCAATAAGATAGATCAAGGACCTTCAATCTTGTAGCCACCTGTAAAATAATTATGTATATTCAATGAGTTTGATTTATAAAATCTTGCAAGGCATAAATAAATATATCGACCACGGAAGCTTTCCACCGGAGTAACTTAATAAAAACTCTGTGCATATCAATTCCTTAAGCCAAAACCACACTTTGTCTCACACTTTTTTTCATTTCTTCTAATATTGTCCCCAACAACAAAGAAAAAAATGGATCTAGTTTCAAATCACCGTTGTTTTGAATAATAAAAAGACAAGAATGTAACCAACATATCTCTTAAAAAAACATCCCTTTCCGATTTCATCATGGAATTACCGATATTGTCCCCAACACAATTACTTATGACTTTCCTATGTTAATGCATTATCAAAACATCAATATAGAAATAATTTTTTTATGTCTTATGACCATCAACTAATCTATATTTGCAGTCTACTATTTTTTGCATTTTGTTTTTGTTTCATACGTTAAGATAAGGGCTTTATTAGCTTTCACATAACCTTTGAAGAGTATAGCATCTTTGTATACTATTGATGTACTAAACAAGTCAGTTTGCATGTTCAATTTTACTGGCATCCTATGTATAGTACGGATAGTCTTATTAACCACTTATTTTTAACTTAATTTAAATATCTAATAGTGACAACTCATTGGCTTGATTAGGGAACTCAAAACAACGTGAATGTTCATATAACGTTCTCTAAAAGGAATGTAAGTCAATAAATATCAAGCGACAACAATTATTCCATTAGATGATTTAACAATTCTATAAATTACTTGTATGAATATCTAAATAAGTCATTCCCAATAATGGAGTTACTAGTAACATGGAATGTCCACATTACAATACCCTTTAATCATGCAGCTCCAATCAATTTGAATTGGAGAAAGTCATCAGGAAAAGATTTGCCATAAATGATAAAACAACAATAGCATAGTATCAATGTAAAATTAAAAATGCAATGCAAATTAATGACAATAACCAAATCTTAACATCTTTTTTTTGTTAAATTAATTGTTTGGTTCGGAAAAAAAAAAAATGCAATCTTGAAAGATCTACACGTGAATACAATATTGAAAGAATGAAATAATTGTGATCGAAGGTAACATTCTTTCCGTTGACCATAATGTGTACAACCCCTCTATGCCATGAATATAAAGTAATTGTTTGAGTCAATATAATATTTAAGTTTAAAACCTATGGAATGAGGGATTTGTGTCATAAGTCTTCTTCAAGACCAAGATTTGTTCTATGAATTAAGCCAATAAAATGTAATTAAAAAAAAAAGATCAATAAAATGATGATTTACAAACCCGTGCGACACGAGCTAGTGCGACTAGAAGAAAATATAACATGTTATACCAAATTATTTGCACACACATACCTTGAGTTGAGTCCAACCACCCCAATGTTCGTCTATTTAGCTCCATGATAGGTTGAGGATGACTAGATTTTTTGGGCAAAAGTTGGTTGCCTGCATTTCTTTTGGACAAAGTTCCAATTAAGCCATCTCAATTCCGAAAAGAGATCCTCAAAGTCTCCAGAGAGGGAGCAACCAGGCATTTCTAGAAATCTAATATTTGGCATTTTGATAAAGTCTTCCGATGTCAAAACAAAGTCTTGAGAACGCACGTAATCTTCGAATAGTTCGCTGCAACAGTTTCGGTTCCCTAAATTGAGGAAAGAGTCGGTTTAATGTGAGTAGTTCCAAATAGAGCCTAAAATAAAGGGAAAACAGTCCAAGGAAGATTTCTACAATGAAAAAAAGTAGACGAGGGTGCACTTAGATTTATACCTTCTTTTGCTGGACAATATTAGGACCTTCCTCCTCATTCAACCACACCCGATAACCCTTTTTTGGGTCTTTGCAATATTCTTCGTACACAATGCTCCTACCTAAGTCCTTAAGCTGATCATGCATACATAGTTCATTCCATTCACCAATCTTCACTAAGGACATTAAAAGCAAAACATCAATCCCCTCATCTGGAAAAAATCCACAATTGTCCCACATATAATGTGAATAACTCTTATCTTCTCCATCTAGAAAGCAAGCAATATCAAGAAATATTTGCTTTTGCAAATGATCTAATGCCTCATAACTCAACATTAATTTTTCCTTCACATCCCTCTGAGGATGATATTTTATCTTTTTCAGTGCATCTTGCCAAACCGCTTCCCTTTTTCCACATAAAAATGAGCCAATCACTTCTATAGCCAAAGGAAGCCCTCCGGTTTTTGTAGTAATTTTCTCAGATAGACTCAAGAATGCATTTGGAGTAGAGTCGCTTTTAAAGGCATGCTTTCTAAAAAGTTGGAGAGCTTTGAGCCGGTTGAGTTCCTTAGCGTCATAAATCAAACAACAATTAAATTGATCTTGCAATCGATATAAAACACTTTTGTCTCTTGTTGTAACAACTATTCTACTTCCTGAACCCAACCATTCTTTCTTTGCTGCCAATGCCATGAGCTGGCTTGTATGATCGACATCATCAAGGAAGATAAGAACTTTCTTTCTGCAAAATCGATCTCCGATCATATTCATCCCCTGATCAATGCTAGAAAGTTCAACTCCTATGTCACCAATGATATGAGAGACTAATTGCCTCTGCAAATTTATAAGACCAAAACCTTTAGATGCTTCTCGGACATTTGAAATGAAGCTATGGCTCTCAAAATGAATAGATACCTTCCGGTAAACAACCTTGGCAAGAGTTGTCTTGCCTATTCCACCCATCCCGCAAATTCCAATGAGCCTTATGTCCTTAGATTCGACATTAAGTAAATCTACTAATTCATTCACTGATTTATCCATTCCAACTAAATGATCGGATATATGAACACAAGACACCTTAAGCTTAACTAACACTTTCCGAGCTATCAATCGTGCGAGTTCTCCGTGGCTGTGCCATGAAACACAACATAATTAAGTTAATTATAAGAATTGATGGGAAACTTATAAACTTGCACGATCAAACAATAGCATAAAGTTACGAAATTGATGCCGGGCCCAGTGAACAAAAGAACAAGTACATGATTCTCTGGGTTTTGTTCAATCTAGGATACTAAGTTATAATGCTTATGTCGAGCAAGTAATCCTTGAGTCTTGAGACAATGGAGTGTAGAATTCCATGCGATATCTATCACAATTTTCGGTCTGGAAGTAGAAAAAAAGGAAGAGATTGTGCTCTTCAAATCAGAATCCGCATTCAAGCAAAAGAAACAGAGAGAAAAGGGAAGATGGAGTTGAGTGAGTTAACCTACCCTGTATTCTTGGTGTCCCAACCCTTGATTCTAGTAACTTCCTTGAGTGCCTCCGCCCAGCGCTGCACAATCTCAATACCACGTTTTTGTTCATGTAGAGTTAGTGCATCCCTGTACACTATGGTTTCAAGCTTCACGTCGAAGGGTTCCACATCATAGAAAATGGGCATAACCTCAAGTTCATTGGTTTTCCTACGTTGCATCATGTGTTCCAGCTCGCACAGGCACCAGCTACTAGAGGCATAGCCTCTGGAGAAGATGGGAATGCAGATTTCTGAGTTATCGATGGCTTGGAAAATCTCGGGACCGATCTCTTCACCAACATCAATCCCCTGCTTGTCTATGAAAACACTGATACCCTTATCAAGCAGGGTATAATAGAGGAAATCTGTGAAATTAGTGCGAGTATCCGGTCCTCGAAAACTCAAGAACACCTCAAACTTATTTCCCGATGAGCCATGGCGTGTGGAATCAGTTTCCAGAGAAGGGCTCCTCTTTCTTTTCATCTCAGCTGCGTCTGCTAAAATTCTGAAAGCAAATCACAAAAGATTTGACATGCTTTTAACAAGGGCCAACGAAAGATGGTCAGGTAGGAAAGTGAGGATCAGTTTCCATTTACGTCCTGTCGGGGCATTGATCGAGAGAAATTGCTAGATATATGATTGAAGGATTAATTAATGGCCTAAGTCCCATGAGTTCACTGGTGGATGGGAAATTCAATATGGTAATTTCGAGCAAAGATTATATTAGTTGGGTTCTGTGAAATTGAATTTCAATTTCTGATTTCCATTGCTGGCCTAAGGCCCACCAAGGTCTAAATTAACTGAAAATAAGTAAGGCAAGTTGACGTTATTGAATCAAATGTGATGATTAAGTTTTTTTTTTTTTTTTTTTTTTTTCTAATTTATGGTAAAGTAATATGTCTAATTAATGTTAAGGAAAAAGGCAGGAGACGGAACCAACCATCAAGCTTCATTTTACCTTACTTTCTTATCATCGATAGACGCAAGTGTATATAGAGTTGGATTTCACAAATGACACATAATGAAATATAACTTAAGAAGGTAATCTTGGTCAAAGCCAGTTGAATTTTCTTAGGACCAGTTTGCTTGGTGCTTTTTAAAACGCAAAACCTTTTTACTTTCTTGTTAAGATTTAAATGTTTATTCAAATATAAAGTGCAAGATAACGTGTTATTGAAGCAAAGCAACAATTTTTCACTTCCGTTGTTAAAATCACCATTTATCTGCACGGTGGTGATGGTTAGCATGGAGCCCACTGGAGTCAAGTCAACATAATTTAGTCGTAGTCTAAGAAAATACGAAACACGTGTACCCAAAAAAGTAAAAGAAAAGAAGAATTGGCACTCGGTTGACATTAAGATTTCTTATATAAATCAAAATAAGAGACAAAAAAAATTGCCTCCTCGACAGCGAATAGCGTCAGAAGCTTACCTACTATTCTAGGTTGTATGAGTGGCCTAATATTTATAGTCGTAGTCTTGAACTAAGTGATGCTTTTTAGTTTTTGCAGTTACTTTATTGTACTATTATGAGTCAAAAGCAACAAGAAAAATAAATCTTAAAAAGCTCGATCGTTGACTATTTTAGTTGCTTTTCAATTTTAACTAGATATGCATTCTAAAAGAAGATTGGGAAAATAGAAGTTTATGAAACTTTGTTAACTGATATTCGTTTAGTTTGGATGATTTGTTTATGTAATATTTTATTGAATTAAAATCATGATCAAACTTTTTAAGATTGGTTTATACAATCCATAACCCGATCTTAATACCTAATTATTGAATTATCAACTATAAGCATTGTTCAAAATAGGGAATTTCCTAACATGGAGATGCCTAAAAATTAGGCACAAATCAAGATTATTGACTAATATCAAATTAGATGATCAACAATTGCAAACCATCAAGTTGGTTCGAGAAATCACCTAGTTTCGTGTATTGGTTTCCGAGAATCGGGACTGGGGCGGGGAGCTTTACGTCGACCCATGAGGAGGAACGTCAGGACCAGAGCAGCAACGACGGCCATCCAGTAAGGACACGGCATATTGCAGACAGGTTTGCTAGAACAAAAGACGCAACGGTAAAGGTTTGTTGGTGTTGGGCAGTCTAACTGGAAAGCTGGGGTCGCCCGGACTCTGCTTGGCAGCAACAGTGTGGGTTCGATCAATGCTAACCTGCTCCGGGCAACCTGCGAAAAGAAATCAAAGAGAGCGATGGCGTCAAGTGGAGCCGGGATGCCGCCTGGAATCACCGGAAACCGCCAGGGACTGCTGCTGTGGCGTTAGAATAAGTCGGCAAAGCTGCTGTCGCGGCTGCAGCAGGAAGTGCTGAGCGCGACGAAGAGTGCCGGCAAGCGAGGTAGAGGCGCGACGATGGACAAGCCGGCAACAAGCGCGGTGACTGGCGAGGGACGGCGCGGCGGTTGCGTTGGCAGAAGGACAGGAGCCGGAGATCAACACCGGCAAACACGGTCTCGAGAATTTCGACGAGGAAGCAAACCAGAGACCGCCGGACGAAAGCTGCAACGACTCCGAAAAATTAAACCACACGGGCGAACAAGGACAATTAATCTCTCCTCACTGTGCCAACAACTATAACGGCACACCACCGCCTGCGGTGGCCCAGTTGGATAAGGCTCCCATGACCCTTTGCGTAGAGGGGAGGAGTTCGAATCCCGCTGGCCGCACGGGATCTTAAGCGTGACATCGGGGTGGTGGGTCCTCCGCTAGCGTCACCCCGGGTTTGTCCCGCCGGCTGCCGGCTGTATGGGGGTTCCCGGGTCATAAAAAAAAAAAAAAAAAACAACTATAATGGTACCATTCACTAAAATTTGTCCTCTTCTAGTGCATTTACCCCATGGAACTTGGAATTTTTTATGCATACACGTATTTTTGTTGGAATGTAAGCGTTGGGAAAATAGAAATGTCATAAGAAAAAAAAAATTCACTTGTAAGGTGATCATATAAAGTCTAAGTCTGAGGAAAGAGTATAAACAGTTCCTTTTTTTTCACCTTGGCCGCACCTACTAAAATTTTGAAAACAAATCACACCACATTTTATGGTGATTTTACAAGCCTGGGATGATACAAAACGCGTTATGGTGCATTCCATTCCAAGGAAGTTGCAAGAATTCTCGAACAAGGGTCAATGGGCAATGGTCATGCAGGAAAGCGCAAGGTGGTGGAGATATAATTTAAGGTTTGGGCCTAAGCCCCACAAGTGACGGGGCGCACGGGGCGAGAATCAAATGAAATGTCTGAGAAATGTAGACACGTGGAGTTGCACTTCTAACCTCGCTCGCTAGAAAATAAAAATGAAAGGGTAACACCTTCAAACTTTAATAATCATTTTTTTCTTCTATTGTCTACAAACTTCTAGTTGCATTTTTCAAAATTACCTTAACATTACCAATTTTAATTAGAGTGACTTACCTACTTTTCTCTATTTAAATTATCAATTAATTTTGAGTTAGCAACTCTTATTTAAATTAGTTACCAAGTTTTTTTTTTTTTTCAATTGCCAACTTTTCTTATTTTTATTATCAATTTTTCATTCACCTTTATTCATTGTGCCTTAAATTTACTAACTCTTATTTGTCCAGCCTTTGTTCGATTGAGCTTTCAACTCGGTTACTAACTCTTATATGAGTTAACTATAGATGTTTATTTGGTTTTTCTTAATTTGTTAACCTTTTCCATTGAGTTACTTGGAAAAAATCGAGAAGTTGCCAAAAAAATATTGGAATTTTTATATAATTGGTAAAGTTAAGATCTTGATAATTAAACGAAATTTGCCAGATAATAAGAGAATTGGTTTATCAGTCATGAAAGAAATTGGTAATTAATTATTATTTTTTTAAATAAGGAAGTTAACTACTAATTTCTTAGACCCACGAGGAGCTTTCCAAGAAGAACGCTCCAAAGGTAACCTCAACTTTCGGCCATCAACAAAAGGGAAAAGTTAAAAAGATCAATCATGAAAGGAATCGCAAACGAGCTTTATTTTTTGTCGTCCAATGTCCTGCTTCTACGAACTTTCTTGGTAGTTTAGAATAAATTCTTATTGTCTTTTAAGACAACGTCAATCTCTTCATAATCTTGACTTTGAATATTTTGTCCCCTCTTTACAATGATTTCAGTCTTTGACAAATCTTAATCTATACGACTACATTGTACTGTATCAAAGTTCAATTTTTTTTCATAAATCATAACGATATGCTATTCATTGCACGACGGATAAATCAAATTTTTCTTCCTTCTTCCTTTCCACCAAATGTTCATAATGTTAATTAATCAAAACACTTTGATTATGAAAACGAAAAAATCAAACAATAAGGGTGTCCATAGTCTGTGAGCTAGTGTACTTTTTTGTCTTTTGCGAATTATTTGTTTCATGTGATTTTGACAAAAGGGAAAACAAGAAAATAAGAAAATGCATTTAACCATTAGCTTTGTAGATAATGCATCTTTGAAGAATTTTGTAGAGCATCATGAGTCAGAGGGCAATCAATCTAGTCTTCTAAATCAATTTCTCTCTTTAACTCGGATTACAATTCGATCAAAGCACACATCTATTAAAGTTTGTATGATTTTTCTAAACTATAAAAACATGAAAATGCTTATGTAATTGCTTGATATTTAGAACCATTAGCTCTAACTTTAACTTGAGCATCAATGCGATCACAATGATTAGTTAGTCCTAGTCCGTAGCCAAAAAAAAAAAAAAAAAAAAAATTTACAAAATTCTTGTATATTTTGAAATTGGTTCAAGTGCATTAAAAGTTCTAAAACTTATCATGAAAGTATAATTTAATTATAAAACATTCAAAAATGCAATTAAGTTCTCAAACTTATCAAAGTATAGTTAAGTCCTAAAACTTTCAAAAAGTACAATCAAGTTATAAAACTTGTTAAATTAGTCCAATTAAGTCATTCCATTTATTGCATTTTTGAAAGTTTTAGGACTCAACTGTACTTTAATAACAAGTTTTTGGAGAAGGGCAAACAACGTGTTTTTCAAAGAAATTAGTTTTTGATAAATGTATCATGAGTGTAATCGTTTGGTATGTTTTGTGAGATGAAATTTAACATTGGATAAATGTGTTATGTAAAAATTGGTTTGAAATTTCTAATTGTATTAACTGAACAATAGACAAATAGATGTTAGGAACTAATTTCTTGGAGCCCACGAGGAAATTTTCAAGAAGGACGCTCAAAAGGTTTTCTTCTTGGTTGGCACACCGAGCGAAGTGGAAAAGACCAACACTATTTTGCGCAACCATCAACAAAAGGGAAACATTTAAGAGCATTCATGAGAAGAATCTCAAACGAACTTGTTTTTTATAATCCATTATTGCATTTCTATGACCTTTCTTGGAAATCTAGAATCAACTCTTTCTTTTAAAAATTTTCGATTATCAACTATTTCTCCAAACCCTTATCAAAAGTTGGCTAATAACAACGAATTGTTATTCTTTCCTTTTGTTTTTGTGAGAAGTCTAGAGAGATATTGCTAATTTCCCAAACCGAGCAAGATGAAAAGAAAAAAATCACATGTAAGGTGGTCATAAACAGCATCATTTCATTATCATCTTAACTGCACCATGTATAATCACACCACATTTTATAGCGATTTTACAAGACTTGAATGATGGAAAATGCGGCAAGATGCATTTCAAGGAAGTTGCAAGAACCATTTATGGAACGCGGGTCAATGAGCGAAGGTCTTGTAGCAAAAAGTGAGAGGTCGTGGAGATATGATTGAAGGAAGGACTAATAAGGGCCCTCTGCCCCACAAGTTACTAGGTGTATGGGGCGAGCGAGAATCAAATGAAATGTCTGAGAAATGTATGGAGCGAGAATCAAATGAAATGTCTAAGAAATGTAGACACGTGGAGTTGCAAATCTAACCTTGAAAACAAAAATGAAAAGAGTGACGCCTTCAAACTTTAATTATCATTTTTTTTCATCATCTACAAACTTCTAGTTGCATTTCTCAAAAATACCTTAACAATACCAACTTTAATTAGAGTGGCTTGCCTACTTTTTTTCTATTTAATTATCAAATATTTCTGAGTTACCAACTCTTATTTAAATTACTTACTAAGTTTATTTTATAAGATTTCCAACTTTTCTTCGTCCTTTTTTTTTTTTTATCAATTTTTCATTCACCTTTCTTTATTATGCCTTAAAATTACTAACTCTTATTTGTCAACCTTTTCTTCGATTAAACTTTAGACCGGTTACCGACTCTCATTCAAATATCACTATTTACTTAGTTTTTTCTTTCTTTTTATTAATTTTTCCATTGAGTTACTCAATCTGGGAAAAATGGGAAGTTACCCAGAATATATCAGTAATTTTCTATATAATTGGTAAATGTAAAATGTTGATAATTAAACAAAATTTGGCAAGCATCATGAAAGAAATTTGGTAATTATGAAAAAGACGTTGGTTACTAATTTCTTGGATCCACGAAGAGCTTTCCAAGAAGAACATTCCAAACGTTATCTCCACTTTCGGTGTACCGTGTGAAATGGAAAAGACTTGTAGCACTCATCATCCCAGCCATCAACAAAAAGAAAAAGTTAAAAGACGAGTCATTAAAGCAATCGCAAACCAGCTTTACTTTTTTCTAATTTATTATCGTGCTTCTACGACCTTTCTTGGTAGTCTAGAATCAATTACTATAGTCTTGCTTTAAGGCAGCCTCAATCTCTTTGGGATCTTGACTTTAATTGTCCCTTCTTTATAATGATTTCATTCCACGAATCATGATTCATGCAACAACATTATATTATATCAAAGTTCAATTCTTCCCATAAATTATAACGATATGATATATTCATTATATGACGGATAGATCGAATTTCTTCTTCTTTCATCCTTTCCACCAAATGTTCATGTTTGTGAGTTGTGACATAAACAATTGGTTATAAAAAAAAAAATTCAAATAAAAGGTTGTGTATAGTATGTGAGCTCGTGTACCTTTTGTTTTCTATGAATTATTTGTTTCATGTGTTTTTACAGAAGTGAAAACAAGAAAATAAGAAAACACATTTAACCAGTAGCTTTGTAGACAATGCATATTTGAAGAATGCTGTAGAGGATCATAAGAGAATTTAGAGGACAATTACTCTAGTCTTCTAAATTAGTCATGAAGAAATCTCAAACGGTCTTACTTTTTCCCATTCATTATACCATTTTTATGACCTTTCTTGGAAATCTGGAATCAATTGTTTCGTTTAAAAAGTTTCGCTTACCTACTTTTTTTTTTTTTTTTTTAAATAGACGTTAGGAACCAATTTCTTGTAGCCTACAAGGAAATTTCCAAGGAGGACGCACAAAAGGTTATCTCCTTGGTTGGCACACTAAGCGAAATGAAAAAGACTTAACACTATTAAGCGCAGCCATCAACAAAAGGTAAAAGTTCAAGAACAATCACGAAAGGAATCTCAAGCGATTTTGCTTTTTCCTATCAATTATTGCATTTCTATGATCTTTCTTGGAAATTTAATATCAACTATTTCCTTTAAAAATTTTCGATTACTAAACTGTTTCTCCCAAACACTTATAAAAAATTAGCGAAAAACCAAGTGAGATACAAGAGCACACCTTAGAAATTTAGGATTTGGGACTTGATTGCATTAGTTATCTAACAAATGTCCTTTCCACATCCTAACTTGATTGATTTGTTACTTAA
This sequence comes from Eucalyptus caleyi, assembly GCA_014182885.2. Classification (NCBI taxonomy): domain Eukaryota; kingdom Viridiplantae; phylum Streptophyta; class Magnoliopsida; order Myrtales; family Myrtaceae; genus Eucalyptus; species Eucalyptus caleyi. Next base: position 16,724,433 of record CM024476.2, read on the forward strand.
ATGCTTCAGGCAATCTTTGACCATTGTATTAACTAATGTCACCAAATGATGGTCATGCATGAATGCGCAATAAAGGAAACGTAGACAAATCACAAACAATACGATAAAAGTAAAAGTGCAAGAGAGTAAACCCAATAAAGTATCATGCAACTTGTTATAAACTCTGGACAATGATCCCCATAAGCTAAGTTCAAATTGAGTCCAATATCTTGCTTAAAAGATCAACCTATCTAAACCTAAGCTAAATCAAAGGTAACCACTAAAACACTCTAAACTAAAGGCACGCTAAATAAATAAAACTAAGCTATATCTAGCGCTAAAATAAAGCAACTTAATCAAAAGCTGCTTCCATACTATTTTCTTATTTTTTGTAAGTTTTCGATTTTAAAATTTTTGAATTCTCGATTTTTATTATACTGGAAAATAAGGGATTCGCGCTGGGCCCCTTGAGCCCAGTTTGCATGTATTATTCAGTTGGACACGAAAGACCTGGGCCAAGGTTAAGATTAGGCTTGTTAAAACAAGCCCAACCATACAAATTAAACTGACCAACAAAACTCAAAATCAGCCCAGACCTGTGCTAAGTCTACCCTCAAAACTCACCTATTGACTTAGAGAACATTAAAAACCTCAGCGACAACCCACTATCTTAAACCGATAATAAAACTCTCCACCATCGACTGCTTCCGGTTGCCGACTCCACCACGTTCAACCACCCGACATGACTCACAAGAAAGGTGATATCAACTCCTAACCTTCCCTCTCCGGCGATCGCTTCCGAACACTGCCATCGTCCATGCACAGAACACAATTTCGAAGCAAACATTCACAAATCAGAGAAATTCTTCACATCATATTCAATGAATCTTCAACGAATACTATGGTTCACTCACAAAGGAAGATTTCCAGTAATCGCTGCACCAAGACACAAACGAGGAACTAATAGATCTACTTCAACGCGGAGAGAATATCAAGTTTATTCGACGAACAAATAATCATGAGAATCAACATAGCTCTACTCAAATTGGGAAAACTTATCTAATCAGTGGTTCATTTTAAATACGATTCGAGTACATTTAGCAATTGACAAAGCTATACACATGCATAAGGGGAAAATGACCAAAAAATTCCTAAACCTATTGCAATTGTGTAGGTTTAGTCATAAACTTTTTTTTTGGCCAATTGAGTCATAAACCTTTTACAATTAAACAAATTCAGTCCATTTGACCAAATTTAGCTGACAGGCGCTAGAGGAATTTTTTTAATAATATTTTATTTTATTTTCAAAAATTTTCTTTTTTTTCATTTTTCCCCCTCCTTCCTCCTTTTTTCCCTAGAGGAGAGGGCCGATCACGGGATTGAGGTGGCTGGCCAGTGGCAAGCTCGATGGCGAGGTCAAGCTTGTCGTCGCTAGGCGAGGGCTCGCCTCGCCCATCCCTGTCCAAGCTTGCCGGCCGTTCCCTTTGGCCAGTTGTCGAAAGGAGGAGAAATGAGGGGGAAAAAAGAGAAAGAAAAAAAAAAGAAAAAAAGAAAAACATTATTAAAAATTTTCAAAAAATGTATTTAAAAATTGTCCACGGGCATCGGCCAATGTCCACGTCACTGCCGGTCGACTAAATTTGATCGATGAACTAAAATGATATAATAGTAAAAGGTTTATCACTAAATTGGCCAAAAAAATAAGTTTAGGAATGAATTTGTACAATTGCAATAGGTTTAAGACTTTTTTGGTAACTTTCCCCATGCATAAGAATGAGCTAGATAACACTGATTTAACTTGAGCATACATTCAAACAAATGGTGAGCATCTCGGATGATAGTCCCATGTGCAAGTAATGTTTGGATTCAACAGTCTCGCATCAGCAAAAGTCTAGTTTATATTAACGAAAATAGCTCTCATGCCAATCGTTTTTAAGGCTAGTATCAACCCGGGACTTGCACTTCGTATATACTTGAGAATTAATTGAAGCGATGAAAATAATTAAAAGAGGAATGAAATCCAGATGCCGGGAAACCCCCTTGGAGTGACGTAATAAATGCTGTCATATTTTAATAGTGGCCTTTGCTCACACCTTAATCCCTAAATAAAGGAAAATCCGACTAAATCATCGTCACAACACAGAAATTGGAAAATTGAAGCTATAAATCAAAGTGTCCATTATATATTGGTCGAACCAATTGCTTTTACAATGAACCACTTATAATAAATGCTATACCTTATTCACCAGAAAGAAGATTGTCTCTATTTTCACATAATCAAGTGCATCATCGATCAACTCATCACTGGCCTTTTCAAAACCCAAACCGTGAAAAAAAAAAGGAAAAAAAAGAACGAACAAAGATGGTCACATTCTCTCGCAAATTCCAAAACATTATTGTCATGATCGGAAAAGTCTTTTCTAAGGGATCATCCCAAAAAGGGAAAAAAAGGAATGGTCGATTTCTTAAAGTTTTATTTTATAGCAATCATCAACCTTTTATAATAAATCTAATAAGTTAGAGGAAATGATTTTCGATAGTTTTTTAGTGCCAATTGCAAAAATTTCTCCATAAATATGGGCTAACACAAGTGGCATAAATGGAAGGAGAAAAAAAAAAAACAGGCTAGTATATAATATGGGTTAAATCAGGGTATCAGCAACACTAGAACAGACGGCTGTGAAAGACGAAATTGCATAGATTCGATTTCACCTTCAATTGCCGAGGCTTCATTTTGGAGGACCGATCTTTTCAAATTCTCAATGCTAATATTGAAATGATATTGACAGAATTGCTAAACAAATCCATGCAGTGCATTTTAAAAGAAACGGCTGATCCTTTACTTGCCATTAGCCAATTGCAATGTGAAGTAATGTGTTGAAAGAGTGAAAGAATCTTTCCAAATTGGTTGAAGAACTTCATCACTGGAATATCCCAACTGCAGTCCCCCAAACCGTCTTGAATGATTTGGCAGCAACCGTCGGATGTAGAGGGACAGCATAAGTTGGCTTCCTAATGTCAAAACATGGACAGTGTCAAAAATACTGCTGTTTTGGCTTTTCCTTTTCTTTCTTTCTCTTTTTTTTTTTTTTTTTTTTTGGGGTGGGGGGGAGGGGGTGTGGATCTTGAGTACGCGTGAATTTTAGGCCTTTGGCATCTAGGCCTTTCGAGGTGAGTTTCCAGAAACTTTGCGGTTCCTCTTTCAAGACTTTCATATTGAGCTTTTTTTCCCCCTTGAGGATGCAATTTTGTCATCCTTATGAATTTGTTACCCCTTGTTGCACCTTGTTTTTCCATATGACAAAAATTAGTTGGCTCTTACTGAGACAAATGTTGGTATGACAATCTAACTTCAAAAGCATTGGTAATCCATCAAATAGATATTGGTAAATTATCAAAGTAGTTGGTAACCTTAGAAGCATAAGGAAACATTGATACTTTTCAAAACCAAGCAAAATTGAATGTGATGATTGTTGATATACCAGTCAAGTTAAGGTTCGTAATTTCATACAAGAATTGGTCACTTTCCAAGGCATTGGTAAGCCACAAAAGTAAATATAGGTAAGTTATTTAACTAGTTGGTGATCTAACCAATATAAATAGATGCTGGTACTTTTCTAACCCAAGCAAGTGAAAAAAGTTGATAAGTAATTAAAATTAACTGATAAATAACATAATGTAAAATGTTGGTATTTGGTAATCTAGAGTAAAAAGTATTATCTTTGAAGGCTTTGGTAAGGTAGAAAAACAGTTGTTAGATTTTTAAAGAAGTTGATGATATTTGAAGTATAATGAAATATGGATATTTTTTAGATTAAGACCCAACAAGATAAAAAGTTGGTAAGTGACTAAAGTTAATTAATATCTTAATGTGACAAATTTGGTTCCTCAATAAGATTGGTTATTTCGAATAATAGTTAATAACTTAAAAAACATTGGTGAGACAAAAAAATTAAGTTCGGTAGAATAATCAAGTAATTGGTAATGTTTGAAGTATAAAGAAATGTTGATACTTTATGAAACCAAACAAGATAAAAAGATGGCAATTGACTGAAAATTAATTAGTATCTTATTGTGACAAATTTGGCATATCACTCAACTTAAGGTTGGTAATTTTGTATAAAAGATAATAGTTTTAGCAAGTTAGTAATTCGATAATTAGGTGAATTTGAAAATAATAATTAATTCTGATACTTGTCAAAACTTGTTGATAATCGCCAACTAATAACCAAGTAAGCAAGTTATCAGGTCACTCGATTTGATACTTACCAACAGTTTAAAAATTATACCAGTGCGGAACTAGATTCCTATTTTCCCAGATCGAACCCCACGAGTATCCAGTTCATGAGTAACTTCCATGAAATTGACTTAAACTTACATGAGAGATATAAGATCTCAGAAACAGCAACTTGGACACCTATCAATCGGTCTAAAGGGCGGGTGGCCATGGACATTCACAGCCACAAATTTGCAGGAGAAAGCTACGGCTTGCAATCAATGAATTCCAGAGTTCACACAGCCAACAAGACAGACAAGGCGGGTGCCGCATATCCAACTGCAAATTAGTATCCAGTTCATTTAAAAATGGCTTGGTACTTCATCTGTGGCAGCTCAAGATCAAGTGGAATACAGATTTATAAGAACTGAAAGATGCTGAATATTCCAAAGTGGGAAAACCCACCATTTGAGAGTCTGCTAATGATGCATAACTACGATGATCGCTGCACATAAGCCCCTCCCATAATGAAATCACGAAGACTCTGAGTTCAACCCGCAACCTTCGAGTTGGTGTATTGAGAATATATCGATATTCATGTTCAGATCGTAGGACGTAGTAAATACCTCATAGTATGATCAGATGATATTATTGGCGGCCTGAGTAACGGGGACATGCTTAGCAGTCGGTTTAAACACACACCAAGAGCACCTTCACTTCCTTGACAACACATGCAGCTAACGTATTCTCTCTCTGTTCATTCACTCTCTGCCCACAACCTCACCCTTGCACGTAATTTTTCACTTCTTCCATATTTTGCTTTTGACTCTCGATTTTGTGCCTCAGGAGAATTTCAACTTCGATGTCTTCAGGGGAATACCACATGGCTTTTCTTTCCAATCTTCCGGTTCGAACCACATGGCAGATCCCATGTGATGCTCGATTTAGGTTCTTGGTAATGATTCTGGGGGTCAAATTTTGGAGCTGAGGAAAGTCGACCACATGACATTGCAGCTGAATTCTCGTCATGTTGTCTTTTGTCGGCTGAAGACCCCATATCTCTTCCTGCTGCAGGTCTCATTTGTTTTGTTGGCAGCATGCTCTGCTCTCTGTTTTACTCGGGCAGTTTCCCTGATTTTGTCCCCTTTGCTTTACTTTTTTTTTTTTTTTGTTGGGAAAAATAGATTCCTAGGAAACTAATCCCATTTTAGAAGATGTACAATATACCTGAGTAATCTAAACTGCAAGAACAAGCTCTAGTTTTTTTTGAAAATATGTAAAAACGACCTTTTGGCAACAATTTATATTTTCTTAATAGGGAAGAGGAGAGGAAAGTATCTCCCTGAGAAAAAAAAAATGTTACAATGATTACAAAGAATTCTTAAATTACATGAGTATCCTCCTTGTCATCAAAGATTTCATTAAGGTACTTGGGGAGAGAAGAGAGCAAATATCCTGAAAAAGGGGAACTTCTCTTCTCATCTTTTTACACAAGAATCTGTGCATGTTTAAATTGTCTGTATATCCCATAATGATATATTATATATGATTGAGTTTGAGACTATTTAATCGTACATAAAACGTACTTTTTTTCTTCTAACTGTAGAAGAGGACACAATGGGAAAGAGACCAATTAAAACTAATGGTTAAAGATGATCATCATTTCACTTGTAAGGTCAATGAGATTAGAGCCAACTAAACTTAGCCTAGATGGTCAGTATTTCATAGTAAGGAGACGAAGGGGTTTATTCCACCATCTCCTTAACATCCTGTGTCGATACATATTTAGTCCGAAATTATCCAGTGTTAGGGGTAGATGCCCTCCTGGCACTGCAAGAGGAGCTTATTTGGGATGGCGCAGGTAAAGTTAAACGAGATTTGGAAATGGCAAAGAAATTTGGAGCAAAACTCTAAGTAAATCTTTGATTTAGGAAGGCAGCTTTTTATTGGCCAAATAAATGTTGGGCCAAACAACATCTGCAAATGCCAATAATACAACATAAAGGAAGACTGGAATCACAACCCCGTAGCGTCTCGCTATGGAGACAAAGCAACGATTGACAATGCCACTGAAAATCGATGCATTTATTTTTATTTTTTTAGTAATTTGTACTTATTCTTCTCCTTCATTAGACGGAACATCTTCAAAGCTAAAACACGACAGACGGTAATTATTGAATGAGTGTGTTCAGTGTGCTAAAACTTCAACCCAGAGCCGTGCAACTTCTCTTCCATGACACCGTCTATTTTTTCCCCCCATCTCTGCAATCATGTAATTCACCCAATCTCCGACCTCGCCTCTCCTGAAGAACAACTTGTTCTCTACTCCAGTCCAACGGCTCCCGCTCTTGTTCACCTCCAATGTGCTCAAATTGTCAAAGCTACACATCCTCAGTATTCCCTCCACAGTCCCGCCTCTCAGCTCTTCTTCACTGAATGGACACCCCACGAAATCAGCCAATCTCCTCACATGAACACATGGGTCCTCTTTCATCTCCTCATACTTCATGAAGAACACCTTCTCGGGCATCTCCAAGCTCATCTTGTGGTAGCCTAGCACATGGTCCCAATAAGGTCCGTACATGCTCAACCCTTGACAAAACTTGTCGAGGCACTCAGGGAGAGGAGTCTGGCCGCTGTTCTCTTTGAGCATCATTTTCTTGGTGAAGTGCCATAGCCAGATGAAGTTGTCCTTAGGGTTCCTACATAGGTAAACCAGCTTACACTTGGAGTCCCTCACTGACTGTGGAAGCGAGGAATAAGGTAAGTGGGTGGCAAGGAGCCTCAGGGATGCGAAAGTAGCATGATCAGGATCTTCTTGTTGGAGATAGAGCTGGAACTCCAAGTAGGGCACAAGGTCGTGGGGGTTTCGGGTTAGGAGGGGGTGGCATCATTCTGAGTTGGGGTCGGAGTACTTGGCACAGTTCAAAAGAGCAAAGAGGATGGCCTTTAGCCAGGTGGTACCAGATTTCGGGCTGGTGACGAGGATGATATCAGAGTTGTGAGCTTGAAAGTGTTTTTGACAAGCTAGAACGCCATTGAATAGCCAAGAGGGGAACCATAAGCCCTAGTACAAGATTAGAGAGGGGTTGCCCCAACCTTTATCCGAAGGGAGAGAGGAGATTAAGTCTGTGCATGCTTGAGAGGATTGTGAGGATTGCATCGTCGTGGTGGTGGTGGTGGTGGTGGTGGTGGTGGTGGTGGTGATGGAGGAGGAAGTGCGGCATTGGAGTGAGGGATTACTCTTGCTAGCTAGCTATAGGGTTTAGTGAGTCAAGGGTGGGTTGATGTTTCGCGTCACAAGGACCTTAAGTAGAGGCTTCTCGCATGAGAAATATCGTTGCCAGGATGAGGTCTAGAACTCAAACCAAAAACTTTCATGATGATGGTATTGGGCGTCCCTTATAAGTTCTACATTAATTGTTGTCTAATTACATCTCTCTATAAACAAGTTCGAATTCAACACTTTATTGCTCCCAGCATTATTAATGCTTCCATATAGCTGTCACGGCCCTTTTTTCTGACTCAATCTTTAGGAAAGGAATTAGTTTAGAGATAATGTCCAAAAGGTGGGCTTACGGCCTTTAATGGGGCACGGGCTCTCTGAAACTTTTACCTTAGGATATGTTGGATTAATTTTAAGGTTCAATTAACCCTAAATGATTTTATGTGAGTTGGGAGTCACTATTAACCTATTATGATCAGCTAGAAATCAAGTGAGATAGGCAAATAGAGTTTACCAGGTCCGAAGATTTGAATACCCTAATAGCTCTTATTAGTGCCCTTTTGGTACCTCTAACTTGATTGATCATTCATCTAAGTGACCAAACAGTCATAATTACCCATTACATATCCTAAAGGCCATCCAAACCACTAAGTGTTCATGCAATTGTTTTTTAGGGGTTTATTATGATCCTAAAGTTTGTCCTGACCATTCTAAAAAGCAAGAGAACAACCAATGTAATAAAAGTGTGGGAATTAACACTCAAGTATTGAAAAGTTTAAGTAAAGTGCAAGAAAGAAATCTTGATACTTTGGATAAAGAATATACATGGCTTTGTTCTAAGCTCCAAGATATGATTCCCATGAGCTTGACCCGATACCAAGTCGAGCAAAAATATACATGGCTTTGTTCTTAAGCCCCAGGACATGGTCCCATGAGCTTGAGGCTAGAGACTACACTAATCAACTAAATTAAGGCGAGCATAGTATTCTACTCCTTTTATTTGATGAAAGTTCTAGAATAGACCATGCTACCCATTTCATTGATGAAGTTTTCTAAGTCCAAGTTGACTTTTTTATTTTCTAGTTAAACTTATTTTGGTTAGGTCTAGCATTAATTCCTAAATTCTTTAACTAAACTAGACTAATCGATTCTAAGCTAAACTAGCGAGCCAAAAGCAAATTGCCACCAAGGACAACCACTCCTATCTCTCGGCCACCGGTCTTCATCGTCAACCTCATCTTTTTGTTTCATGCAATCACTCAATCCATTTGCAAGTTCACTCAATCCACACATTAGCTGATCCCCATGAACTAAGAGGCTAGAGATTAGACTAATCTAAACTAGATTAAGGTGAGCCTAATATTCTACTCATTTTGTTTAATGAATTTTTTAAACTAGACTATGCTACCCATTTCATTGATGAAGTGATCCTAAGTCCAAGTTGACCTCTTATTTTCTAGTTGGACTTATTCTGGTTAGGTCTAGCATTAATTCCTTAGTCTGTTAACTTCTGGCCTAATTCATTATAAACTAAACTTTTGAGCCTCAAGCTAATCGCTACCTATTAACACCTAAAATTTGATGACATAAAAAATTAGGGATTGACTCGACTCCTAGAAAAAAAAAAAAGTTCTCATTAAATTACATAGTATATAGATATTAAGGCATTTGTATTAATAATAATAGAATTTATCAAAAAGTTGAAAAAAATAATGTAATATATATTTCAAGAAAATAGAGAGCGATATCGGGCTGGGGATGGGCCAGCTTGGCCTCGTTTCCTCTTTCCCTTCTCTTCCAGCCCAGCCCATCCCAGCCCAGCCCATTTCTTTTTTTCTCTTCCATCCTAGCCCCTTTCACTTTCTTCATCCACTCTGTAAATAACAAATCACTCTCGTTCAGAAAAACAGCGCAGGATGCAGAGCAGAGGACTGGGTAGCGTGCAGAGGGCTTTTTGGTCGGGATTAGGTCGACGGCGACAGAGAAGGAGGGAGGGAGAGAGAGAGAGAGAGAGTGGCATGGCTGCTAAGAGGTTAAAGGGGAGAGTGGGAGAAATAGAGAGAGTGGCCAAGACTGAACGAGAGGGGAGAGAGCTGAAATCCACCTCGGCTGAGCGTTGCTTGGTTATCTTCGATACAAATCTTTTTTTTTTTCTTGGTTCAATCCAGTCGATTTCCTGAGGATTCCGACTTGTTGGCATGAGGCAACTGGACATAGTCCAGTTTATCGAGGTTGCCCCTGTTCGCCGCCGTCGAGCTGGTTAAGAAGTGCCATCGCCGACCCCCCTTTTTTACCCTTCGGGTTTTTTCCCCCGTTTTGGCCCCATTTCAAACGCGCCAGCTGGGACTCGTCGTCATCCGGCTCACGTGAGTCCCATCCCCATCGGCCTCGTGTTTCGTCGTTGTCTGTTTTGGCTGGTTGTTTGTCTAGAGTCCTGGCGTAGGTTCGGGTCCTGGTTGAGCGGGAGATCCCTCGGTAAGCGTCGTACACCACCTGTTTGTTAAAATGCTCGTATGGGATTTGTTGCCTCGCTATTTGTTCGTGGCCGAATCTCAGCCCCGTGCGTTGTTTATCTGGTTTTCTTGGTTATGAGTCGGCCTTTGCCGGTGACTTGGGGTCGTCCGCAGTGTTGTTTCGCCTCAACCCCCTTCCTTTTCGACATTTGGGGTGCCTGGCCGAGGAGTGCGGTTCTTGGCCGAAAGGGTTCAAGTCGGCCGGTAGGCAACGACCTGGGCGGGGATGTTGCTGGCGGGGTGGACGCGAGGTGGCCGGTCCGTGGTGCAGTTGTGGTCATCCGCGGAGGCCGTTGGTTCCGGGGGATTAGGCACTCGATGGTCGCCCCGCCGTGGCTGTTCTTATGGCATCACCAGCCAAGCGAGGGTCGAGCGCTCGACCCGAGTCGATGGAGGCCACGCCAGTATGCGCCCTCGACCGAGCTGAAGGCGATCGACGCTGCTCACGTCAACCGTCTCTGTCACGACACGATGCAGGACATCGGGAGAGCAGGGTCAATCGGGTCGGGCAATGTGCTGAGTTTGGTCTTTTCTTGACTTTTGTGGGTTGGCCAGACGAACTAGGGTTTTATCTGGGCTTCATTTTAGAATTAGCGTGGGAGGCAAGGCTTTGGTTTAATATTGGATAGTTGGGCTTTTGGGAATTGGGTTTAGGTAGAGTTTAGGGCTTAATATAAGAGCCTCTCCTTTCGGCCCAGCTCGGTGAGACCCGAGTCGGGTGTTGACAGGACCGGATCCGTAGATCCGGCCCGGGCCAGTATTTTCAGATAAAAATTAATTTCTTAAAAATATTAAATATATATACTTTTAAATTAAAAATTTCCTAAAAATATTTTTTATTTTCTCTAAAAATTAAGAAAAACTCAAAAATTATTTTCTGAGTAGTAGTTTTCTTTTAAAACGTATGAAAATCCTTGACAAAAAAAGTTGTGCTCAAAATTGAACGAGTTTTTGTGGCTTTACAATAAACACCACATTTTAAAGCAATTTTGCAAGACTGGATGATGGAAAACACGGTGTTATGCAATTCAAGGAAGTTGGAAGAACTCCGTTTGGAACAGGGGGTCGAGCGATGATCAGGTAGGAAAGTGAGGCTCGGTTTCCATTTCCATTTCCATTGTGCTGCGGCATCCATCGACAGAAGTGGTAAAAGTATAATTGAAGGATTAAGAAATGGCCTAAGCCCCACAAGTTGACATAATTTGGAAGAAGTAAAGTCGAGTGGGGTCTATAATCGAGGTGTGACCAGAATCGAAGCGTGGCTCGTGAAGTTCAACCACACCTCAGTCACTTTCGAGCTCCTTGCTCTGTTGCTATGGCAGATCTAGAAAGGGCAGAACAACCTCGTGTTCAGAACTCAAAGTCCGAACCCCCCAAACAACTCATCGACTCGGCTCTGGCGAAGAATCATAATCTCAGAAAGATGGGTCGACAAAAACGCAGGCGAAATCACAGCAGCGAATGGACTTACCCCAATGTCGGAAACCCCCCCAATCCCGCGACGTGCTGAAGATGAACGTCCATGGATCTTATTGCACGAGAAACGGGCCGGCGCGACAGCTACGGCTTCTTGATTGATGGATTTATAAGATGGGCTCAAGGTCCATCCGCTCAAGTTGGGCCCAAAAGGGCCCGGCCCACGGGAATAGGGCCCGTGGAGGGGGAAGGTATAAAAGGGAGGAGAGAGAGAGAGAAACGTACCCTTTGGCACAATCAACGTACGCTTCTCTCCCGCGTTTTCTCTCCCGAAGAACGATGAGGCATACGGCTTCCAATTTCTTCCCTTCAAGGCTTCATCGACCGGATTCTCTTCCTCCATTAACGACGGTGTTTAATCCGTGGCTAACAAGGTACGCTCGAATCTGTGGTGTGCTTTACGATCGGTGATGCGTGTTTTCCCGGGCTTCGTCTTCCGCATTGATTTAGGGATTCGATTCGGTGTCGAATCCGGTTTCGGGATCCGTTATTCCCAAAATTGGTATCGAGCCCTAGTTCACGTTTTCCCGATCAATTTGATGTGTTTTGATTGATTTTTCGCAAAAGGAACTTCGGCCGTACGGATCGGGGCGAGCAATCCCGACACCCGAGACTTCTTCGGCCATTTTTATGAGTTTTAGAATGTCAAAATCAAATTCTGAAAGCACTGGGAGAAAGAGGACGTCGAGACGAGTCTGGAGATGCCTCGAGCGCCGCCGGAAGACGCGGCACGCGCCCACACGCGCGGCCGGAAGGCGATGCGCGTGGGCGCGACGCGCCTGGAAGCGCGCGAGCGCCAGGCGCGTGCGGAACACGCGCCGGTCGGCGAATCGGCGCGTGCTCACCGCCGGCCGGCGAACCGGCACGCGCCGGTCCGCGGACCGACGCGTGCTGACGTCAGCATGACGTCACCCAACGGTCAGTAACCGCTGGGGTGACGTCAGCGATGACGTCGGTTGACCGGGCGGCACCCCGACCCGCGAACCGATCCGACCCGACGCGCTGACGATGGCACGCGCGCGGCACGTGCCGCTGACGTCTGCGTGACGTCAGCCCGCACGCGTGTAGCACGTGCGAGCGGTCCGCCCGAACGGCCCGACCGGTCTGTCCGGTCCGACCGGTCTGACCGGTCCGACGACCAACGAGCGTTGACCGGCGACGACCGTTGACCGTTGACTTGACCGTTGACGACAGTTGACCGTTGACCGACCGTTGACTTTGACCGTTGACCGTTGACCCGGAAAAAAAAAAAAAAAAAAAAAAAAAAAAAAAAAAAAAAGGAATTTGTTTTCTTTTAAGTCATGCCTATGTGGGTTCTAAGTAATCCATTTTTAATTCTGCATTTGTTGCATGAATTTTAGAAAATTATGTATTTTCTCTTATATTAATTATGGATTATAAGTGATCCATTTTTAATTCTGCGTTTGTTGCGGGGAACTATGATGCGTTATGCAAGGATACCGCAATCCCGAGAACGCACGAGGGAAATGCAAGACTTAAGAGGCTGATAAAAGAGTTAGGCGATTATCGGTGGCGTATGACGGTGATTTAGTATCACGTGTGGTCGGGGCCAATCGGATGATACGAGGAAATCATCCTGGAATGGTTATCTTATGCCGGATTTTCGAAGGTGCCGGCTTTGATGAACACTCTTCCACCCGAATGGCAAGCAGTGTTGGATCGGCTATGGGAGATCAACGTGGTCCCGGGTTATAGGAGGCTGGTGGAAGCTTTTGTGAGAAAGACTATAGGATTGAGTTGACCAAAACTTCAACCCTTAGATTGAGCGCCACATGGCGCCGAGTGAATGCGCCTTGGAGGCGACATGAAAGCTCTTCAAAAGTTTTTCCATGGTTGGCAAATGTGCCTTCGGTTTTCTCGGATGTTTTGTGATAGATTAGAAGGGACATTCCCTATTTATTTCTTTGATTGATTATGTAATATTTACTACCCGATTGTTGTTGGTGTAACAATTGATATGTTAGTCGTATCATGTGAAAGCATTGTTATTTTATTGGTTATTATTTTTTATTTGCTTTCTCGCTATTCTTTGGTTCTTTGTGGGTAATTAGTGTGGGTAGTAATAGAAGTTTTTGTAACTTCATAGAATTTATTTGCATAAGATAATTATATTAATAATAATTTTAAGTTAGGATTTTTGGAGGATGATTGGAAACATAGTGACCTTTTGATTCTCAAGCCTTACTTGAAATTATTTATTAATATGATGGGTCTAAGCAAATAGGGATGCATAAATGATAGGCATTAATTATTCGTGCATGTATGTTCGATGTGTTTGAACGATAGTTCGGCAACTAAGAATGTAATTGCTGATATGAACGGCAATAATTGTGAAATATTGAATATGAAGATTCAATATGTGCTGGAAAAGCAAGAAGCACTAGAAGCTCTTGACCACATTATGGAAGATATTGAGGGTGTCGTGCACCACCTTGAGCTAGTAGAGGACCGCCTAACGGTATTTGAGCCGTAAATAGACATTTGCTATGCTGGTTCTAGCTCAGAAAGGGCTTTGTGCTCTAAGCACAAGCGTATTGATTTGTTCAATATGTGGGAATGCAAAGGATCAAGTCCTTATTGCAAGAAATCAAGAGTTAACCAACACAAGAGAGGAAAACGTCCTCAAGTGAAGAAAATGTCAAGAGTGATGTGTTAAAATTGTGACAAGAGAGGTCACTATGCTCGCGACTGTCGTGAGCCAAAGAAGCTATACACCTCTTGTACATTTGAGAACTTTGCTTATGTGTTAAGTTCTACATTATAGGCTGAATCTAATCCTTTGTGGAATGTAGATTCATGAGCGAGCACCATGTAGCAAAGGATAGAGGATCCTTCGTGGAATTCCGACGATACCAATTGGAACTAAGTGGATCTATATCGGAAACAACTCTAGAGCTGATGTAAAGGAATTGGCACCTGCCAATTGAACATGCATGGTGGACGCATCTTGATGTTCTATATGCTCTGAGATTCGTCGAAATTTAAGTGTCCTGTCTTAGTGTTGGTTAGGCTTGATTTTGGTATGAACTTCCATAATAAATGTGTAGATTTGTGTTTAGATACAAACTACTATGGTTGTGGTCACTTTCTAGATGGTTTTATTGTACTAAATGTTGACTGTGATGATGTCAATATGTTATCCCCTTGTTTCACGTCTTCTATCTTATATGATAATGATGTGAATATGATGGCATGCTAGACTTGGTCATATGGGCCAACAACATATGAAAAGACTAGCCAAAAAGGGTTTGTTAGGCAATATTGAAAAAGTTGATTTGTCCATATGTGAGCATTGCCTAGTAGGGAAAATGACAAGGAGACCATTTGGAAAAGGTAAAAGAGCTGAATTTCCTCGGCATTTAATCCATTTGGGCATATGTGGTTCAATGAATGTGAGCGGAAGGCAATGGGCTGTTTGTTTCATCACTTTTATAGATGATTCTACTCGATTCGGATATGTCTATTTGATTTCTCATAAATTTGAGGCATAAGTTGTTTCAAAATGTTTATGAATCCGGCAGAAAATCAATTAGACAAGAAAATAAAGGTATTTAGATCCGATCGAGGTTGAGAATATTTATCTGATAAGTTCAGAAAATTATGTGATGAAAAAGGAATAGAAAGATAGTTGTCTATTCCATATACTCCTCAACAAAATGGTGCTGCGGAGAGAAGAAACAGAACCCTACTGGAATGGTTAGGTCCATGATGGCGCATGCTAACTTACCCATCACTTTGTGGAGTGATGTGTTGTTAACTGCTGCCAATATACTTAACCGAATGCCTTCCAAATCAGTTATTTCCACTTCATATGAGTTATGGAGTTAGAAAACCGGACTTAAGTTTTCTTAAGCCATGGGGTTGTGCTGCCTATATTCATGAGTCCTCTCACGAATTTGGGAAATTGGGTCTCAAAAAAAAAATAAGAGTATTTTCATAAGGTACTGTGTGAACACTCAAACATGTATGTGTTCATAGGTGAGTAGGAAAGTGGGAGTATAACTGAATTTGAATCACGGGATGTCACATCCTTAGTGGATGAATTTTCCAAAAGGGACGCAGAGCTATTGGGGACAAGTGGGTTCTCAAAATAAAACGAAAGGCTGATGGCTCAATAGAAAGGCATAAGGCTCGCCTTGTGGCGAAGGGGTATAATCAACATGAAGGAATTGATGATGAAAAAAACATTTTCTCCTGTAGTGAGATTTACCTTGATTCGCATTATTCTGGCAATAGTGACTAGTATGGATCTTGAGTTACATCAAATGGATGTAAAGACTGCTTTCCTCAATGGAGAATTAGAGGAAGGAACATATATGGAACAACTTGTTGGTTTCATAATGAAAGGCCAAGAAGAAAATGTATGTCGACTTTGTGGGTCGATATATAGCCTTAAGCAGTCGTCGAGACAAAGGTATATACATTTTCATAATGCCATAGTGGCATATGATTTTACAATGATTGACGAGGATCATTGTGTATATATCAATAGATCCAATGATCAATTTGTGATCATATCATTATATGTTGATGATATACTAATTGCCGGAAGCAATATGGAGTTGGTTAATACTGTCAAGAGATGGTTGTCTTCCAACTTTGAGTTGAAGGATATGAGATTGTAAACCCATAGACACTCCTATTGCAAAAGGTGAAGGATTGAGCCATAAACTGTGTCCAAGGACTCCACAAGAGAAGGAACAAATGAAACATGTTCCTTATGCTAGTGCTGTTGGGAGCTTGATGTATGCTATGATGTGTACAACACCCGACATATGCTTTGTAGTTGGAATGCTGAGTAGTTACCCATCCAATCCAAGTCAAGCACATTGGAAAGCCGTTAAGAGAATACTGAGGTATCTGAAGGGAACTGCTGATTATACGCTGAGTTATTAAAGAAAAGGATTTGCAACTTAAAGGCTATTGTGATACTGATTGGAGAGGAGATTTACATGAAAGAAAATCTATCTCTGGGTTTGTTTTCTTACCGAAAAATGGCACCATATGTTGGAGCAGTAAGAAACAAAAGTGTATAGCCTTGTCCACGATATAAGTTGAGTTCGTGGCATTATCGCAGCAAGTATAAGAGAGTGTTTGGCTTAAGAGATTTTTGGATCATTTAGGTGTTATTAGAAGTGCTGCAGATTTATTGTTGGTTAACTGTGGTAGCCAAGCAGCAAAAAGCGTATACCAAAGATCCAAAATATCATGGCAAGACCAAACCTATAGATACCAAGTATAATCTTGTCAAGGATATGGTTGCACGAAAAGATGTGAACTTAGAGTACATACTATGCATGGAATGGTAGCAGATCCTATGACAAAGCCAATACCTAGAGATGTGTTTTGTGGTCATATGAAATCTCTAGGATTGCGTAGAGTATGATGTACTGAATATTATAATTTCCCTAAATGTTCACAATATGATGAATTTGTGTTTCATCATTAATGCCTATGAATCTTTATTTGATCTTTATGCATCTTAATGCTTAGTGCATTACTTTAAGTTGAGAAGTATGTCGGACAGATATAAGATTAGCCCACTCACACGGGTAATCGCCTCTATTTACTTGTGTGATAAATAGAGATGAGACTGTTTATAAGCTTATTATCTAGGTGATAATCGAGAGCTCAAGCTTAAAACACGTATGTCGCCTTAACTAGGTGTTAAGATGAGGACATAATACTTGTGATGTCCGAAAGTAAAATACCCCACACATTTTACTTTATCCGTCTATGATGCCGATGTGAGTTCGATGAATTTTGTGAATGAGTAGATACGTGAACTCAAGTTAGACATTGGGTATGTCCGAACTATCATCTGTACGGTATTGAAGGGTATAGTCATACGCTCCACGGGAAAGGAGTTAATACCGTAATACGTATTTCATACTACGTATGCATGAGACGACCAATAAGAGTGACAAAAGTTTGATCTCAACTTTTATGTCGTGTGAGACTCTTGAGGAAGAGAGTTCCTCAATTTCTTAGTCCCCTCATGACTCTTACTTAATCTCAAGATTTCTATTTAGTGTTTGCTATCTTAGGATGTTGCCAATGGTCATGAGTTTGATTCGATCTAATGGGGCATTTCTAGAAAAGCAAGCTGGACTGAAATTGAGAGTTTGAAGGAAAGAGGAAGATCGTTTTTGGAGAATCACATTATAGTTTTGTATTCACCGGTTAACCAATTATGACTGTCTTTGTGATAATCATAATTGTGAATACAATAAATATATCATTGTGTAAAAGAGATCAAGAGAGATATAAATGTGATCGATCGATCTAGGGTACCGCATACTAAATCTACTCGGAGTGTGATGCCCATTATGAGCTGCTATATATTCCTAATGATGTATGGCAACGAGCTCTCAAAGTATGCTGGTCGCACGGATTATTCACCAGTATGAATGTTGAAGAAAGGAAAAGAGAATTATGTTCGGCCCACCATGTTAAGTGAGAGTCTATGATGGATTTTTCTCGATAGGGCTGAGTAGGGCTCGTCCGCCCATGTTGGTTTTGCACCACCATGTGCGAGTGGGAGATGATGGATTTATAAGATGGGCTCAAGGTCCATCCGCTCAAGTTGGGCCCAAAAGGGCCCGGCCCACGGGAATAGGGCCCGTGGAGGGGGAAGGTATAAAAGGGAGGAGAGAGAGAGAGAAACGTACCCTTTGGCACAATCAACGTACGCTTCTCTCCCGCGCGTTTTCTCTCCCGAAGAACAGTAGGCATACGGCTTCCAATTTCTTCCCTTCAAGGCTTCATCGACCGGATTCTCTTCCTCCATTAACGACGGTGTTTAATCTGTGGCTAACAAGGTACGCTCGAATCTGTGGTGTGCTTTACGATCGGTGATGCGTGTTTTCCCGGGCTTCGTCTTCCGCATTGATTTAGGGATTCGATTCGGTGTCGAATCCGGTTTTCGGGGATCCGTTATTCCCAAAATTGATCGATGGCTTTGCTCGACCGGGGAGAGTGGCCTCGGCGTTACAAGCAGAAGCGGTGGCCATTGTTGAATCTGAAGCAGAAGCCGAACTGAAGTGAAGAGCTGGAAACAGAACAGTCTGATCTGGTGCAGGGGATATGCGGAGGCACAGATCAAGCGAGCTGGGAGGTGGTTTCTTATCACTGAAGGCCCAAGCCCGTTTGACATATTTCCAAGACCTTAAGAGAATTGTCCACCTAAATTCAAAGCCCAAGCCCAAGCCGCAGATCAAGCAAGAGGATTGGGTGGTCAATGTATCTCACCACCCAATCTTATTATTTTGATTGAAAACATCATAAACGAGGTTCTATCTCCCCACCTGGCATCTCTAATGTAGTGATCCGTAAAGCAACTATTCCATGAATTATCAACCTAAATTCAAGTACTTTACCGACTTTTGTTATATAAATTACTGATTAGTGTTGCATTACCAATTTTTATTTGGTTTACTAATTTTTATTGTATTTACCAATTCTATTTAAAAATTAGATTCACCAACTTGTCTCCTGTAATATTACTACTTAGTATTATCAACATTCATGTAAGATACTTACTAACAATTTATTTAGTTCTTTATTTCTAACTTTTCTTATTGCTTACAAATTTCTAGTTGCATTTCTTAGCATCGTCTTAGAATTACCGAACTTTTTTTTTTAAATTACCATATTTAATTAGAGTGACGTGTTAACTTTTCTCTATTTAAGTTATCAAATAGTTTGGGTTACCAACTCTTATTTGAGTTGCTTATCAAATCTATTTTTTTTAATTACAAACTTCTGTTATTTTTTACCAATTTTCATTTACCTTATCTTTTTTATTACGCCTTAAGTTTACCAACACTTGAGATATTTTTAATCAATGATAAGAAAAGTTAGTGTATTAAACAAAAAATAAATAGACATTCATAACTAATTTCTTAGAGTTCACGTGGAGCTTTTCCAAGAAGGACGCACAAAATATAATCTCCATTGATGGCTACCATGTGAAGTAAAAAAGAGAAACATTTCTTTCCCAACCCTCAACAAAAAGAACAAAGTTAAAGATTAGTCATGAAAGTAACTACAAACGATCATCCATTACCGGGATTTCATGACCTTTCTTGGAAATCTAGAATCAACTTTTCTTTCGATAATTTCAAATGCATTCGTGACATATACATAACATAGCAAAACATAAGAAAGAGGGGTGGGAAAATCAAAAAGTAGAGGAAATAGTATTGGTGAATTTGATCGATTATCAATAGTATTAGTAAGAAGACAATGCATTTGACCAGCACAACTTGTAAGCAACGCATCTTTGAAGACAATCGCATTTGATCCGATCTCCCAGTCAATCTCTCTCTTTGGCTTGGACAACACTTCAATCAGCACATATATATTTGAATTCATATGATTATTTTGAGCTGTAAAAACATGAAAACTCTAATGTAATTGCTTCATATTCAAAATCAACTCAGACTTCCAATGGTCGCATCCTTCTCAAGCATCGCTGCGATCACAAGCATTAGATAGTCCTAGTCGCCTAACAAAAAAAATTGTATAAATAATCCATACTATCTTATGGTATTCTATAACATTGTACCACGAGAAACCATGTTTTGGACTATTGTATAACCACTTAAGATGGTTTGTATATTTAAGTGAGCAACATCCATTTCTCCGAAGATGGACCTACGTTCGGAAAGTTGGGGGCAATTGCCCCAACTATCTTGCGAAGAAAATATATTCTGTCATTTATAAAATAATTTTCAATAGTGCCCCCACAAATTTGATGAGAAATCACTTTAATTAGTTATTTTCTCAATTTTTCATTATCTTTTGCTCCATGATTGAGAACTGCATTAAATAAATATAACTTATGAAGCTTTCAACGCAAACTATAAGAAAAAAAATATTAAATTTTTAGTCATAATTGTATTTAAAGCATAGAACTACTATACTTTATATTTAAATCAAAACATTGCATTCACTTTTTATTTTCTATCAGGTTTTTCCACTAGTAAAAATTTTCTGAATGTCCCTGGTTTTCCCAGTGTAAACACGAATATGAGGTAGCCAAGATTATCCAAGGAAATCTCAATTCTAGAAGAAGTAATACACAAAACTAACCTCAAAATCTATAGGCCAAAATGTATTAGAAATTCGACTAAACCGGAGGAGTAACGGTCTGAATAGGATTAAACCTGGTCCATGAATGCCTCCGGCCCAGTTAGTCCACTGATTAGCATGGCTCGTTGACGGAGTGGATTTTTGGACTATTCACTGGCATGACGCGGCACTGACATGGAGCAGCTTTGACCATGGTCAAATGAGAGATTGACTAGGGGCATAAAGGGACGCAAATAGGGGTGACGCAAGTCATTGTTGCGTGAAAGTAGATCAGGACAGTCGAATCATCTGACATTTCATGTTTGGCTGCGTTTATTGGATAAGGCCATGGTCATTAGCGTTTGACTATCTAGTGATGGGTGATTTGTGCCAAACAACGAGGACGGTGTACGCTAGCAGGTACTCAGAGGGGAGTTGTACTCGCCCGCACATAGATGTGTGTTCTAGCGCAAGGACATTGTCAGCAGATGGTGAAGCTAGATCATAATTGTAGGAAAATTCCTAAAGTATTTTGATTATAGCAAAACTTAATCCAAGTATCTGAAATTTTCAAGCTTTATAAATTGACTTGCCCTCTTGCAATGCCTACATCAGCACATTCTGTAGCATATATTGCGGTTAGACCAAATTTATTTAACAAAAAGAAATGCATACTTTTAAACATTTACAAATTAGTTTATTCATTAATATTGACCAAATATAGATAGCATGCAAATGTCAAAGTTACGTTTCTATTAGACTATGAACACGATGACTCTTTATTCTCGTTTTATAACTCATATACTCTCATAAGTTGAACACTTGGTAATCATGGTGCATCTTTATTTTTGGTCAACTATTTAAATTAGGGTACTTGTAGTTTGATAAGCTTAGACTTCTCTAAGTTATATAATATCTGTGTTTTTAGTTTTATTCTTTTAGCTATCTTCTTCGAGGATTTTTTTTTTTTTTTTTGGGTCAAATCTTTGAGGATTGTTACATAGCTAGTTTCACCTTATTCAATTATAACATGAAATTAATTGATCAAGGGAAGACTTCTGTTTGGTCTCTATATATCGTGAATCGGACCTAGTAATAATATTTCTCTTGAACTCCAAAAAAAGAGATTGTCAACCAATACTCAATCCTAATTCCCCAAAAAAAAAAAAAAAAGTGTGGTGGCCAACTGTCAATTTGACGTATGGCTGATGAAATCGTCAAAGAAATATAATAGAGGTCAATATAGATAGGTTCGTGGATGATTTTGGCTGATTAGAACGGTTGGTCCTGCATTTGGTCTTAATTCAAGTAAAGTAACCCCTCAATTTTTTGTGTTCTGTTAATTTTGGATCTTAAATCTGCATTTGATAGGATGAAAAAGGAAAATATAAAAGAAGAACGTGCATGTGATTGGCATTAAGATTTCTGACCAAAGAAAAAATGCAAAGGCCATTCCAATGTCGACGACGGACCTTGTATCATAAACAAGAACAGTGTGCGTGAAGCCAGCAAACAATGATTTCAATCCGACCAGAACAAGCTCTCTAACTCAATCGGTTGCACAAAGGTTTTGAGCTCAGGCACTTCTGATTTACTCAGAGAACTGATTCATATGAACTTATATGCAACCAAAAAAAGGCTAGCGAACTTACTACAGGAACAAAAATCCCATACACAAGTACAGACTTCACTCAGACAATTACTCAAAACAACTAGCAAGCACTCTAAGCAAGCAGTCCGAATGTAAATCGTATTAAGTAAAACTACACCCAAAGCATCATGTAAAACTTGAAACACGTCCGCAATCATTATAGTTGCCTCGAACAAAGTTCAGTTCTCATATAATCTAATTTGCAAGTTCAAGGTATTTCGAAAGAAACAGAGCGTACACTTTACCATATCAAAGCAACGATTAGAGACCAAATTGGAAAAGGAACTTCCGGAAGTTTTTTCGGTGAAGATCGGAGCTGGTAGTGGAGAATCGAACACGAATTAGATTGCTTTCGGACTCTTGGATCTGAAGACAGAGTCGAACGGGACACACTCAGAGCGACCGTGAAATGGCCAATGGCGCTAGCAACAGCCATTGGAATAAGCTAAGAGACGTCAAAAATTGTGATTCGAATCCACCAATCTCTCCTCGAGAGAGGATTGTTATGTATCCGGTATGCATGCATGATGCTCTGTTTCCTGGTATGGTTGTCGATGAGCTCGAAGTGGCCGGCTATGGAACTAGACCGTGGAAAATTCAAGGCGACGGAGAAGGAAATCTCTCCTTATTGCGATCAGAATCCAATCTGTCAGAGCCGAACTTCTAGAAAAAGTCATGTGAGAAATGACTTCGGGCTGAAGGCGACTTGGAATTGGCTTTTAAATAAAAACTACCTAAATGGCCGATTTTGCTTGAAATTTCAATTAAAAATCAGGTGTGAACAATCACCTTAAATTGATCTCAACATTTTGATGACAAATTCCTCCAAGATTTGTCAAGTACTAGAGTGGGAGATCATCTCATTGAGTTACTGGCCAAATCATCTTCAGCTTCTTCAAGTGGGATAGATCAGGTAAGCTTTGCAAGGAATTGCAACGACTGATATGAAGCAATTCTAGTGATTCCAATTTGTCAAGACCTTCAATCTCAACCAGTTTCGGACAATTCCATAGTCTAAACCCCTTGAGATTTTTTAAGTTAGATAAGTTGGGCAATGTCCGAAGGGAGAGACAACACTCAAGCTGCAAGAACTGTAGATTCTTCAGTGTTTCAAGCCCGCTGAACTTGCATAACATGCAGTTCTGCACTGTCAAGCATTGCAATGATGCTAAACCTTCAAGCCCTTGGATATCACAAATCGGATTCTTGATTAGATTTAGTTCCAACAAATTCTCCAAGTTGGAAAGGTCGACAGCTTCAAGAAGACTGCAATCACTAATTTTGAGTTTCCTCAAACCAGAGGGAAGCTGTTGAATCTGGAGCAGGGTCTTGCACTGGATAAGTTCAAGTTCTTTTGCACAATGAAGGCACCCCCCAAATGAGCTTACACCGGTATTACTCAAAAGTTTCATATGCAATGAGCTGTAAAAAGCGTGGTGCTCTGATTTATAGTAGACAAAGGTTTCAGCATTGCCTTTGCTGAAACTTAATTCCAGCTTTCTTAAAGTCGGAAGGTTCACTGGGTTGAAGATCTCTGGAACTTTTTCTACGGCACTTGAGGACAAACATAGACTTTCCAAACTCTGTGGAAGCTCTGGCACATTCTCCACACGAGTTTCTGTTAATGCCAAAATCTTCAAGAATGGTAGTCTCCCGATATCACTAGGAATTATCTCTAGTTTCGTGCAGTTGTTCCCATGAATTTCCTCAAGTTTCTCCATCATCCCAATAGACTCGGGTAACTTTTGCATTGAACTTCCATCCATCATCAACACTTTCAAGCTCTTTAGATTGACGATGGTATTTGGCAACTCTGCTATTTTTGTGTGTGAGACATTCAACACAACTAAACATTTCAGCATTCCAATCAAGTTGGAAAGTTTTGTAAGTGCACCACACCCGATTAGAATTAATATTTCTAAGGATAAAAATGCAGAGAGGTTAGGAGTTTCCTTCAACATGGCACAACCTGATAGATTAAGGATCTTCAATCTTGTAGCCACCTGTCAAATGATTATGTATATCCAACGAGTTTAAGTTATAGAAGTTTTGGGAGACATAAGCAAATATATCGACTAAAGAAGCATTCCACTAAAGTAACCTTACAAATACTCTGCATATGCATTCCTAACTTAAGCCAAGACCACTCTTTGTCACACTTTTTTCATTTCTTCCAATATTGTCCGCAACAAAAAATTGAAAAAAGAAAGATCTATTCTCAAGATATCCCCCGTATCAAATAATGAAAAGACAGAATATAACCAACACTTCTCCTATAAATTATAACATCCCTTTCCAACTTCTTCATTAAATTACCGATTTTGTCCCCACCACTAATACTTATGACACTAAACTTCACGGCTTTTCCTATGTAAATATGTCTTCTAAATTACAATATAAAAAATAATCTTACGTATCTTTTGACTATTAAGTAATTTATTTTTGCACTTTACTTCTTTTTTTTTTTTTTTTTTTTGCTTCATTTATTAAACCTTTTGAAGAGTATAATATTCATTTAATAGTATTGATGTTCTAATAAATCAGTTCACATGTTCAATTTTACTCGCCAATTTTTATTATTTTGCTAATTTCTCTCTATCGTTTGACTTTTCTTAGGCATTGTATCCCTAAATAGTACAGATAGTCACTACTTATAATTCTTCACTACTTATAATTCACTTAAATTTAGACATCCATCGCGACAACTAGTTGGCCTAATTAGGGAACTCAAAATAATGTGAATGTTTATAAATTGTTCTTTAAAAAGTAATGAAGTCAATAGATATTAAGCTATGACATTTATTCCATCAAATAATCCGACAATCCTACAAACTACATAAATCATGAAATATGGATGATTATCTAATCAATTTATTTTCTTTATTTATAGTGCAACGCAAAAATTTAGTTACTAGTAACATAGAATGTACAAATTACAATGCCCTTTAATCATGCAGCTACAATCAATTTGAATTGAAGAAAGCCATCGGAGAAGAATTAGCATAAATGATAAAACATCAATAACATAATATCAATGAAAACTATAAAATGCAATGCAGATTGATGACCATCAACCAAATCATAACATCCTTTTCTTTTTTTCAATAAGTTAATTGTTTTTTTTTTTTTTTTTTTTTTTTTTTTTTTTTTATATCTAGGATCCAGCCTGGCACACCTTACCGGTGCTCACGGCCATTGCCGGCCCGACCAGCCTAACGGAGACCACCGACTATACCTGGAAGGAAGCTAGCACAGGGCCCCACCACCATGGCCTCCCACTTGAGATGTGTATGGCAACGCGGAGATTCGACCTTTCGACCTCCACATAAAGTCTAGTCGATCTCCTCTGCCAACGCAGTTACCCACCGGTGGGTTAAGTTAATTGTTTTATCAATAAGTTAATTGTTTGATTAGGTAAAAATGAAAAATGCAATCTTAAAAAATCTACGTAGTTAAATTTTCTCCATTAACACAACAAAATATATATGAACACGATATTGAATCAACGAATAAAAGTGGTCAAGGGCACTAGTCTTTTTATTGACCAAAGCGTCTTCAATGGGATATACAAGTGGCTTTATCTCTTGAATCGCATCCATGACATAAATGTAAAGTAATTGTCTGATTTGATGTTCTTCAACGGTTAAGTTTCAGACCTATGGAACGAGGGATTGATGTCTTATGCCTTCTTCAAGACCGAGAGTTGTTTTATGAATTAAACCAATAGACTTCAATAAAAGAATAATAAAAAAGAGATCAAGGATGATGATCGACAACCACATGTGACACAAGAGCTGGTGTGACCATAAGAAAATATAACATGTTATCCCAAATTATTTGCACAAACATACATACCTTGAAGAGTATTAACTACTTAATATTTGCACGTTACTTTCTTCTTCTTTTTTCGCTTCATTTATTAAACCTTTTGAAGAGTATAATATTCATTTAATAGTATTGATGTTCTAATAAATCAGTTTCGCATGCTCAATTTTTTAGTCGCCAATTTTTATTATTTTGCTAATTTCTCTCTATTGTTTGGTTTTTCTTCAGCATCACATCCGCATATGGTATAGATAGTCGCTACTTATAATTCACTTAAATTTAAATATCTATCGCGGCAACTAGTTGGTCAGATTAGGAAACTCAAAATAATGTGAATATTTATAAATTGTTCTTTAAAAAGTAATGAAGTCAATATATATTAAGCTATGACATTTATTCCATTAGATAATCCAACAATCCTACAAATTATATAAATCAGAAAATACAATGATTATCTAATCAAGTCATTTCCTTTATATATCATGCAACGTTTAGTCACTAGTAATATAGAATGTACAAATTACGATGCCCTTTAATCATGCAGCTACAATGAATTTGAATTGAAGAAAGCCAGCGAAGAAGAATTGGCATAAATGGTGAAACAGCAATATCATAATATCAATGTAAAATTATAAAATGCAATGCAGATTGATGACCATCGACCAAATCAGAATATCTTTTTCTTTTTTTCGGCAGGCTAATTGTTTGATTAGGTAGAAAATGAAAAATGCAATCTTGAATAATCTACACAGGTTAAATTCTCTCCATTGACACAACAAAATATCTATGAACACAATATTGAATCAACGAATAAAAGTGGTCAAGGGTACCAGTCTTCCTGTTGACCAAAGTGTCTTCAAGGGGAATATACAAGTGGCACTATCTCTTGAATCACATCTATGACATAAATGCAAAGTAATTGTTTGATTTGAAATTTTTCTAGTGAAAACACGACGGTTAAATTTCAGACCTATGGAATGAGGGATTGGTATCATAAGGCTTCTTCAAGAACAAAAGTTTTATGAATTAAACCAATAGACTTCAATAAAATAATAATAAAAAAGAGATCAAGTATGACGATCGATGACCACATGCGACACAAGAACTGGTGGGACTGGAAGAAAATATAACATGTTTATTTGCACACGCATACATACCTTGAGTTGAGTCCAACCAGCCCAATGCTCATCTATTAAGCTCCCTGGTAAATCAAGGATAACTAGATTTTTTGGGCAAAAGTTGGTTGCCTGCATTTCTTGTGGACGACCATACCATTTAAGCCATCTCAATTCTGAAAAGAGATCCCCAAAGTCTCCACAGAGGGTCCAACCAATCAATTCGAGAAATCTAATATTTGGCATTTCAATAAAGTCTTTTGATGTCAAAAAAGAGTCTTGGATAGGCCCCTTTAATCGATAATAAGACACTGCAACAGTTCCAGTTCCCTAAATTGAGAAAGCGTTGGTTCAAATTTAGGAGTTACAAATAGAGCCCAAAATAAAAGGCAAAACAGACCAAGGAAGTTTTCTGCAATGAAAAAAGAATACGAGGGTGCACTTAGGCTTATACCTTGTTTTGCCGGACAATATCTGGACCACCTTGACAATCCCTCCACACTCGAGAACCCTTTGTGGGGTCTTTGCAATATTCTTCATACACAATGCTCTTGCCTAAGTCCTTAAGCTGGTCATGCATCCTTAGTTTATTCTCTTCTCCAATCTTCACTAAGGACATTAAAATCAGAACATCAATCCCCTCACTTGGAAAAAATCCACAGTCATCCCACATGTAATACAGATAGCTCTTATCTTCTCCAGCTAGAAAGCAAGTGATATCAAGAAATATTTGTTGTTGCAGATGATCCAATGCCTGATAACTCAACATTAACTTTTCCTTCACGTCCCTATGCTGACAATATTCCATCTTTTTCAATGTATCTCGCCACACTCTTTCCTCTTTTTTTCCACATAACAACGAGCCAATAACTTCGATAGCCAGAGGAAGCCCTCCGGTTTTTGCAACAACTTTCTCAGATAGACTCAAGAATGTATTTGGAGGAAAGTTGCTTCTAAAGGCGTGCTTGCTAAATAGTTGAAGAGCCGTGAGATTGTTGAGTTCCTTAACTTCATAAATCAAACAACGTTCAAATTGATCTTGGAGTTTACAGAAAACACTTCTGTCTCTTGTTGTAACAACTATCCTACTTCCTGAACCAAACCATTCTTTCTTTGCTGCCAATGCCATGAGTTGGCTCTCCTGATCTACATCATCAAGGACAATAAAAACTTTCTTTCTGCAAAATCGATTTTTGGCCATATTTATCCCATGATCAATGCTAGAAAGTTCAACTCCTAGGTCACCAATGATGTCAGATAGTAACCGCCCCTGCACTTTTAACAAACCAGGACCTTGCGATGCTTCTCGAATATCTGAAATGAAGCTACAACTGTCAAAATTAGTAGATAGTTTGTCGTAGACAACCTTGGCAAGAGTTGTCTTGCCTATTCCACCCATTCCCCACATACCAATGAGCCTTACGTCCTTAGATTTGACATCCAGCAAATCTACTACTTCATTTGCTGAATTGTCCATTCCAACTAAATGATCGGATATATGCACACAAGACACCTTAAGCTTAACTGACACTTTCCGAGCAATCAAATGGGCAAGTTCTCCATGGCTGTGTCAGGACACAAAACATTATCAAGTGAATTACAAGATTGGTGGCAAATTTTTTCACTTGCAGAATCAAAGAATAACATGAACTTACGAAATTGACGCTGGACCCAGCAAGCAAAAGAATAATATAGGATTATCTTGTTATGTTCAATCTAGGATCATAGGTTATCATGCTTATGTTGAGCAATGAATATCAAGCGAATTTTAAGATTGGTGGCAAACTTTTTCACTTGCAAGATCAAACAAGAACATGAAATTACGAAATTGATGGTGGACCCAGCAAACAAAAGAATAAATACATGATTCAATATGGTTCTATTCAATGTAGGACGATACGTAATCCTTGAGTCAAGACAATGGAGTGTAGAATTCATAGCCATATCCATCACAATTTTTGGTCCAGAATTAAGAAAAAATTGTGCTGTTCAAATCATAATTCCCCTTTAAGCAAAAGAAACAGATGGGGGAGGGAAGATGGAGTTGAGTGAGTTAACATACCCTGTGTTTTTGGTGTCCCACCCCTTGATTCGGGTAACTTCCTTGAGCGCCTCCGTCCAGCGCTGCATAATCTCGGGCCCATGTCGTTCTCTATGCAGAGTTAGTGCATCCGCATACACTCCGGTTTCAAGCTTCACATCAGAAGGTTCCACGTCATAGAAAATGGGCATAACCTCCAATTCATTGGTTTTCCAACGCTGTATCATGTGTTCTAGCTCGTGCAGGCACCAGCTACTGGAGGCATAATCTTTGGAGAAGATGGGAATGCAGATTTTTGAGTCATCGATGGCTTGGTAAATCTCAGGACCAATCTCTTCACCAACGTCAATCCCCTGCTTGTCTATGAAAACACTGATACCCTTATCCAGCAGGGTATGATAGAGGGAATCTGTGAAGGTAGCGCGGGTATCCGGACCTCGAAAACTCAAGAACACGTCGTACTTAGTCCCCGATGAGCCATGGCTTGTGGATCCCGTTTCCGGAGAAGAGCTCTTTTTCCTTTTCATCTTAGCTGCGTCTGGTAAAATTCTGAAAGCAAATCACAAAATGATTTGACATGCTTTAATAGGGGCCAATGATCGATGGTTGGGGAGGCAAGCGAGGCTCAGTTTCCATTTCCGTCGTGCTGCGGAAATGATCAACAGAAATCACAGATATACGATAGAAGAATTAAGAGATGGCCTAAGCACCACAAGTTGACTGGCGGATGGGAAATTCGGTATTGTGAATTTCGAGCAAGTTTATATTAGTTGAATTTTGTGAAATTCGATTTTGAAGGCTGGCCTGGGGCCCACCAGAGTCAAGTCTAAGTAAACCTAAAATTAGGAAGGCAAATTGACATTAGTGTATTGCTTTAGAAACATTATATTAAATCAAATGTGATGATTAAGTTTTCTTTTTTGGACAATTTATGGTAAAGTAATATGTCTAGTTAATGTTAAGGGCATTATTGATAGGCGTAAGTATATGCATGGTCTGGTTTCACAAATGACATATAATAAAATAGAACGTAAGGTGTTAATCCCGATGATCAAAGTAGTTCCTTAAAACTTTTTTTGTGCTTTTTAGAAAGCAAAACTGTTCTGACCAAAAACAGAAAGCAAAACAGTTTACTTTATTGTTAAAATTTAAAATGTTTATTCAAGTATAAGAAAATTATATGTAAATTACTTATCAATTTTTATGTGTTCTGAAAATATATATTTCAAGGGAAAAGATGTATAAATGTGTCAGCAATAAAGATTTAATTAAACAAACAGTAAAACATAAAATTTACCGATGCAAGCTTGAAACTAGGTTTTTTTTTTTTCCTTATGCTAGTGAAAGGGTAAAGTTGGAAATCTACTATTGGTGGCGGACCATATCATTGTCCTTTAATTGGATGTATCGTTTTTTCACTTTTACCCTTTTTTTCCTTACTTTTCTTTTTGGAAAGGTGACCAGAAAAATGGTAAGATATCGTGTTGGCGAACAAAGCCACAAGTTAAGCACTAACCACTCTTTTCACTTGAAAAGAGGGATGAGGGAGTTTGAAACCCCACGGAAGGTTCAAGTGAAAACAATTTAATTTCATTATGAATTTTGATTTTTATGCCATGTAAGGAAGTAGAGCAGAAATATAAGAGTAAATTAGAAAAAAAAAAAAAAAAAAAAACAAATGCACAAGTTTTCACTTCCGTTGACCTAGGGCCCACCGAAGTCAAATCAACATAAAGTGCAAGTTTGAAGTCTAAGTAAAATGTAAATATGAAGCACTTGTATCTAAAAAAGAAAAAGAAAAGAAGAATTGGCACTTGCCTGAGATTAACATTTCTCAATTAAAAAAAAAAAAGAAAAGGAAAAGAGTTACTTGACAAGATGACAATCCAAAAAGTAAATTAAAAAGAGAGACAAAAAATCGCAAGTCGATTGCAATAGCGTCAGAAGCAAACCTACTACTACTATTCAAGGATGCTTTGAGTGGCCTGATCGTTTTGGTCATGAACAAAAGGTTGCTCTTTCGGAGTTACTTTTTTGTACCATCACTAGTCAAAAGCAACAAGACAAATAAATCTAAAAAGCTGGATTTTGACAATTTTAGGTGCTTTTTAATTTTAATTATACATGCACTTCTAAAAGAAGATTGGGAAAATAGAATTTTATGAAATTTTGTTAACTTATATTAATTTAGATTGGATGATTTATTTATGTAATCTTTTATTGAATTGAAATTATTATAAAGAAAATTAAATAATAATTTTAATTTTTTAAAATTTTGTTTATGCAATCCATAACTCGGATCAAATTATTGAAATAGGAAATTTCCTAACATGGAGATGCTTAAAAATTTCAAACAAATCAAGAGTAGTATCCAATAATATCAAATCAGATAATCAACAACTGCAAACTATCTAATTGGTTCGAGAAATTACCTAGTTTGAAGTATTTGTTTCCAAGAATCGGCACTGGCGACGGGGAGCTTTACAGCGACCGGTGAGGAGGAACGTCAGGACCAAAGCAGCATCAATGGCAATTCAGCAAGGACACAGCGAGTTGCAGACAGGTTCGCTAGAACAAAAGATGCAACGGTGGGGGTTTGTTGGTCGGACTCTGCTAGGCGACGGTGTGGGTTCGATCAATGCTAATCTGCTCTGGGCAACCTGCGAAAAGAAATCAAACGTAGCAGAGGAAGCAAAACTGCAAGCGGTGGCGTCAAGTGGAGCCGGGATGCCGCCTGGAATCACCGGAAACCGCCAGGGACTGCTGCTGTGGTGTTAGAACAAGTCGGCAAAGCTGCTGTCGCGGCTGCAGCAGGACGTGCTGAGCGTGACGAAGAGTGCCGGCAAGCGAGGTAGAGGCGCGACGATGGGCAAGCCGGTAGCGAGCGCGGTGACTGGCGAGGGGGTGGCGGCGATGGGCAAGCCGGGAACAAGGTCTCGAGAATTCCGAAGAGAAAGCAAACCAGATCGCCGGACGAAAGCAGCAACGAGACCGAGAAGTTTGGCAAGACACAGCCTTACAGATCCACATCTCACACTTCGGCCTTCGTCGAATAGATGAATGGCTTTAAGATTTCACCCATACCTCAACAAGTTTCAATCTCCTAGCCACAGTACTCTGGCAGATCTGGAAAGAGAGGAACAACACAATTTTTTGCCAACAGAAACCGAACCCAAAGAAAATCATCAGCTTAGCCAAGGCGAAGAATCTCTGTTTTACAAATCAGGCGAACTCAAAGAAGAAAGCGCAAGATGACGAAGGCTCCTTACCTCGGAACTGGAAAAGCCCGACTGCAAATGCCCTCAGAATCAATATTGACGGGTCTTACTCCTCGGATTCGACGGTAGGAGCAATAGGCTGCGTGTGCCGGAACACAGATGGAGAATTAGTGCACGGGTTTGTGAGATGGGTGAGATCCGCTTTGGCTGAACAGATGGAGATTATCACAATGGTTGAAACCCTAGATGAGACCCAGCTGTTCGTGGGATTTGGAGAATTTGATATTTGATGATGGGCTACAAACGCCTAAACTTGGCTCTTGGAGCAGGGAATCTAATCGGGTCGTGGACTATTTTGCAAAGGCGATAGATCACTATCTTTCAACTGGCTGTCCAGCCCTCCAAATTCTTGTAGCCTTTACTTTGTTCAGATTCAAGTCTTTTGTACTTAGACTTGAGAGTTATCTAAAAAAGGACAATCATTTTTATAGTGGTTTTTTTTGCCTTTTTAACTTTTTACCCTTTTGTCTCTTTCTTTTCTCTCGTGAGCCGTCCTCTCTATAATTGTTGCGTGTCTCAGGGTTGTGCAGAAGCAGCCGTTCCGATGCGCCTTTTATACTGTTTTATTGTTTTTTGCTTTTTCTTTTTTTTGTTTGAACTATTAGGATGCGCGTAACAAAATTTATATTTTTTAATTTAATTTCTCTCGCTTTTTCGATTCCGGAATAGATTTGAAGCAAACTGTTTTGAATATCTGATTTGATTTCTATTTTTAATATAAATTCTATTTCATAAATAGAGAAAATGAAGAAATTAAAAACGAAATTTTTAATTTTTCAGTTTTACGAAATTTCTAAAATAGAAATTAGAAACTGAAATCAAACCATATAAAAGAACATTACGCTTTTTTGCTAACTTAATTTACTCATAACCACAACTTCACAAATTATTGCTAATTTTCTTTTTCTTATTTTGCTCGTTTTTTTTTTTTGCATTTTTTTCAATTTTTTTTATAACTTCCTCTTTAGGATGAAAGGCAATCGAATGGGTCCTAAATTTTCAAAAACGACCAAAGTTCTTAAATGCTTACTTAAAAACAATTGGGCTCTTTCCTCCTAAAAAAAGGCACACACACATGGCCAGTTGAAGAAAAAGTTCTTACGTAATAGATGAATAAAAACGTGCCTAAAAATTTAACCTTATTTTTTACGGATTCAAAATTCTTGCAAAATCAAAATAATTAGATTGTTATACAATTTTGAATTTTAATTTGAATGCAAGAGATTCAAGAGAATCTCTCTCTTTGCTATGCAAGGGCCATTAAAGATTTATTGAGCAACAATAAAGAAATTAGGGATGAGCAACTGGACTAATTCAATTCGAGAATCAAAATAAACCGACCTTCCCTTGATTGGTTTCTAACCATAACCGTTATTTTAAGGTAGAATTCTCATATATTCCTTTACATCATTAATTTTATTTTGTTGATAATATTGTATAATACTAGTTTTTGATAAAATGACAAGGCTGTATAGGCGCCATTGATGGCACCCATATTCATTCTTCCGCAGTACTTGTCTGAACTTACGCAGGATGAGCTTGCAAATGATACATTAACCAAGGGGGGAAACCAAATAAATACGCTTAGGAAAACAATTGCTAATAAAATGGCAAGTGATAACAATACAGAAATTCCATGAAATTGTATTTTCAACTTTTGTAATGTATTAGTATTATTTTGACTATTATTTTGTATTTGAGGATTTCCTATGTTATTATCTAATCAATTTCTATTCCTAGAAATAGAAATTTTATTCTATTATCAAACGGTTTGCCCAGTAAATAGTAAATTTTGAGTTGTTATCGAACGTGGTTTCTTTACTCATAAACTTATCCGGAGAATAGAAATTAAGAAATTAATTTATGACTGAGAAATCAATTTCTGTTTCAGAAATTTTATCATGCGCAACATTAATCTCACATTTCTAAAATAAATATATATTACTCTCAGTACTCCTTTTCCTCTCAAACCTCATGTAAAGCTCCCAGAATTTGCTTCAGATATTCTTTCTTGTTGACCGACCAATCCAGCTTAGATTGGCTCTCATATTTTCCTTTTTAATTTATTGTCTTCCTTTTGTCGTTTCTCTCAATGGGTACAACCGCGATGCATTAATGATGATGTGCTTGGCGTTGACTTGGGCGTGTGTTTTGGGTTTTTTTTTTTTTTTTTTTTCCTTTTGGGTCGAAAAAAAGAAGGGGAAGGGGAGGTGATTCGAATCTTTGGGACAAGTTCCTAGAAATTTACCATGGAGAAAGGACAGATGTGGGAAAGAGTGGATAGGGTTATTATTATAATATCTTAATTTTTGGGCCCGGGGAAGAAAGGGTAGGGGAGGGGATGGGAAGGGCAAGGGCAACGATCTTGCAATGTTCCCATCAATATACGCCCTTCAATTGGGATGGGAAGAATCTCAGCCATTGAAATAGAACCAATTTCGCCGTGATGTGGTTGCGAAGACATTCCTGCAATGTCCTTTGAATTTTTTATAAAATTATTGTCTATATCCCCCGAATTTACTCTAGTCAATTAATTTTTTCCACCTTGGCACCTCTTAGTTCTCCCATTTATAAATTTTGGTCACTTAGTGTTTTATGCAATTGGCAAAAATTTTATGCTCTTATTGGCCCAATCCAATTTATCGGGAAATTCAATACAATTCACTTAAATCCACTCACCGCTTGTCCAATGTAAATATATGGGTTAAATAATAGATGAAAAAATTGCAACTAATATGCAAAATGCAATTATTGATTTTTGGTTAGGGATTAGGGTTGATTCATAAATTTTTTAAAGCAATTTTTTCCTTTTATCTTAGCCGCACCTCCTAAATTCATGAAACAAATCACACCACATTTTATGGTGATTTTACAAGACTAGGATGGTGGAAAACAAGTCATGACGCATTTCAAGGAAGTTGCAAGAATTATGTGTGGAACAGGGGTCAACGAGCAATGGCCATGTAAGAAAATGAGAAGTGACAAAGACATGATGGAAGGAAGGACTGAGAAATGGCCCTAAAGCCCCACAAGTGGCCGGGCGTATAGGGCAAGAATCAAATGAAATGTCTAAGAAATGTAAACACATAGAGTTGCATATCATAACCCAGCTAGAAAACAAAAATGAAAGGGTAACGCCTCAAACTTTAATTATAATTTTTTTTTATCATCTACAAATTTCTAGTTGCATTTCTCAAAAATGCCTTAACACTATCGACTTTAATTAGATTGACTTATCTACTTTTCTCCAGTTAAATTATCAATTAGTTTTGAGTTACTAACTCTTATGTGAATTACTTACCAAGTTTTTTTTTTTTTTTTAATTACCAACTTTTCTTCTTCTTTTTTATCAATTTTTCGTTCAAATTTCTTTATCGTGCCTTAAATTTTCTAACTCTTATTTGTCAACCTTTTCTTCAATTAAGCTTTCAACCGGTTACCATATCTCATTCTAGTTAACTATCAATTTTTTTTTTTAATTTATTAACTTTTCCATCGAGCAACTTAATCTAGAAAAAATCGGGAAGTCACCAATAAATAGGAGTACTTTTCTATGTAATTTGTAAATTTGAGGTGTTGATAATAAAATAGAATTTGCCAAATAATTAGAGAATTAGTTCATCAATCAAAAAGAAAATGTGGAAAAAAAAAAGGCATTGGTTGCCAATTTTAGACCCATGAGGTGCTTTCCAAGAAGGACGCTCGAAAGGTAATCTCCATTGCCAATGCACCATGTAAAATGGAAAAGTAACACTTCTTTTGCAGCCATCAACAAAAGGGAAAAATTGGAGATCAATCATGGATGGAGTCGTGGACGAGCTTTACTTTTTCTCATCCATTATCGTGCTTCTATGAGCTTTCTTGGAATTTTAGGGCCTGTTTGGCAACGTGCCAAATAGTGTCTGATTGATTTTTTGTTCCTAGAATCAGTTTGGGATGAGAATCACATTTGGTGAAATTTTTGTTCCTGGAATAAATTGGGAAGAGAATTGAGAATAAAATATATATATATATGATTCTTCATCGAGAATCAAAAAAGAATCAAAACAGTGAAACTCTCATTCTTCCCTTCGTCATCCCGCGATTGCCATCGGCCACCGCCACGTCGTCCGCCGCCGCCCGCTGCCGCCGTCCTCCGCTGGTTGCCAATTCGGCAAGCTCACTAGGCAAGGGCGAGGTCCGGCAAGCTCGCTGGAGGCAAGCCCAGCCATCGGTGAGGCTCGACCAACGAGGGCCGGCGACGCTCCAGTCCGGCGACCGGCCACATGAAGAAGAAGAAGAAGAATAGGAGAAAAGGGAAAAAAAAAAAGGAGAAAAGGAAAAAAGAAAAGTAAAAAAAATTATTTAAAAATCAAAATAAATGAATTTGGAACAAAATCAATTAGCACGGTGTCAAACGCAATTCTATTCCAGAATCAAAAATTTTGAACAGTTATCAAATGCGTTTTTTTACTTAAATCGTCCCGAGAACATAATAAAAAATAATCACTTATAGTCGAATCGGTTAAGGGAATAAAATCGTTACCAAACACGCCCTTAAAATCAATTATTATTGTCATGCTTTAAAGTAGCCTCAATCTCTTTGTGATCTTGACCAAGATCGAATTCTCTAGATTCAGAATAACTTGTGCTATCTTAACAAAGATTTCGGTCTTCGACAAATCTTGATCTACGCAATGAGAGAGTGTTAATACATTGAAAATTCTATGTAAGGATCTAAATGGAAAGTGTATTGTGTCAAAGTTCAATTCGTCTCATAAACATAATAACATGATAGTCATTTTACGATGGATAGATATAAATTTCTCTTTTGTTTTCCTTTTCTGCTAAATGTCCAGATTTATGAGTAGAGACATAATGTCTATTAATCAAAACAGTATGGTTATGAAAAAAATCAAAACAATAAGGTTGAGAATAGTTGTGAGCTGGTGGATTTTTTTGTATCTGCTAATTATCTTTTCGTCTGTTTTTGACAAAAGGGAAAACAAGAAAAGAAGACCCCACATTTAACCAGCACTAGCACTAGAAAAATCTTTCAAGAATTCTCTAGAGGGTCATTGGAGATTTTAGAAGACAATTAATTAGATCTCCTAAATCAATCTCTCTCTTTAACTTGGATAGCACTTCAATCATCATGCATATATTCAAGTTTGTATGATTTTTTTTAAGGGATAAGTTTCAGGAAGTCCTAAAACTTGTCACGAAAATGCAATTGAGTCCTAAAACTTGCAAAAAGTGCAATTAAATCCCTAAAACTTGTCAAATTGTTTCAATCGAGTTCTAAAGTTAACGCCGTTGATTTTTAACAGAAAATGCTGACGTGGCATTTATTAATTTTTATTTTCCACATGAATTTTTTTAATTATTTTTTATTCAATGTTTTAAAATTTAAAAAAAAAAAAAAAGAAAATTTATTTAGAAAAGAAAAAATTCAAAAAAAAAAGAAAAAATGGCAGCCTCGCCGGAGGAGCCGGCGACAGTCGCCGGCCCCGGCGAGGCTCTCATTTTTTTTTTTTTTTAAAAATAAATTTTAACTTTTCTTTTTAGTTTTTAAATCTAATTTTTAAAAAAATTGAATAAAAAATAATTAAAAAAAGCCACGTGGAAAATGAAAAATTATTTAAAAATCCCCGTCCGTGCCACGTCAGCATTTTCCATTAAAAAAGTCAACGGTGTTAACTTTATGACTCGATTAAAACAATTTAACAAGTTTTAGGACTTAATTGCACTTTTGCAAGTTTTAGGACTCAATTACATTTTCATGACAAGTTTTAGGACTTTTGTAGAACTTATCTTTTTTTTTTAACTATGAAAACATGAAAAATCTCATGTAATTCCTCGATATTTAGAACCATCGGCACTAGCTTTAGCTTAAGCGTCTATGCATTACAAGCATCAGCTAATCTTGGTCATGTAGACCCAAGAAAATGAAAATTATACAAATATCTCGTATACTTTGAAATTTTTATAAATAGTTAGACTTTATTAACAGTCACTTCCTTATGCATATTTAATTACAGTTGGGGTGCCCAAATTGAAGACCTAGCTCATAGCATTAAAGTATGATATTCCAAGATCATCTATGCCAAAAATCACGGACTGATTTACTCAATAGCTCAGCGAGATAACCCAGATTAGGAAAAGAGCTAAGCACTTGTTTTTTTAATAAAAAAAATAGTTTGAATATATGTGCTATGAGTATAACAGTTTAGCATTTTTTGTATGATGGAAATTAATTTTGGATAAAGTTGTCATGTGAGTACCGAGTTAGAATTTTTAATTGTTTTAATCGAATAATAGACAAAGAAACGTTTGGAACTAATTTCCTAGAGCCCACGAGGAAATTTCCAGGGACATTCAAAAGGTTATCCCCATGGTTGTTACATTAGCTAAAGTGGAAAAGACTTTGACACTATTTGCCTAGCCATGAACAAAAATAAAAATAGGTTTAAGATCAGTCATGAAAAGGAATCTCATACGATCTTGTATTTCATCCATTGTCATGTTTCTATGACCTTTCTTGGAAATCTAGAATCAATGTTGTTTAAAAACCTTGGAATACCTACACAGATACAGAACTTAGCAAACCAGAGGAATTAAAAACAAGAGGGCTGGTAAAATCGAAGAAAAAAGGAAATAGTATTAGCAAGTTCGATGAATGTAGCCATCAAGAAGAATAATTGCCAGGTGGCTTGTCATGTAATTTGAAACTTCGTTAAGGTTGTTTTCTGTATGGATGTGAGCTGGCGTACTTTTTGTATTCTGCTTTTGATCTGTTTTATGTGTTTTTCATAAAAGGGAAAACATAAAAAGAAGAAAATGCATTTAACCATCACTGATCTATTAAATTGCGATACATCTTTTGAAGAGTTCTATAGACGATCATGAAAGATTGCAAAGAACAATTAATCCGATCTTCTAAATCAATTTCTCTTTGGCTTGGACAACACTTTAATTAGCTAGCGTCTATTCAAGTTCATATGATTTTTTAGAACTGTAGAAATAGGGAAACGCTCATGTAATTGCTTTACATTCAGAATCATCAGCTCTAGCTTCCAATGTTATGCCCACCTGAAAGATAGCATAAGCTAGTCCTAGTCGCCTAGAATATATATAAAGAATCGGTATCAGCTAGCATGCACATGCCTTGAACTATAGTTGGACTGTAATATATGGGCTAAAAAAAAGGAAAAGAAATGGTTTGAAAATTCAACAAAAGAAGATGAAGGAGAACAGTGGAACCTTCGGCTGCTTCTAAGGGAGGAGAGAGGGGGGCCTCCAATAGAAATGAAAATAGGGAAATAAAGAAATAAGGGAGAGGAGAGAAAGAAGAGAAAGGAAAAAGGGAAAAAGAAAAAAAAATTGGTGTGCTCACGACCTGAATACCTCATCAAGCCGACTCAACTCTATTTTGCAACGCCGGCAAGTGATTGGAGCATTTAATCATCTACTTGAAGCAATCGTTGCAATTAGGACTCAAAATTCAGATTTCTTGGATATTTGTACGGCAAAGCCCGATTTTTGAGTCATTGAGCTACATATGTTTGTAGAAAAATGGTAATTTAGGATGTTGTAAAGCTATAGCATCTTACGGATCGTGATTTGAGCTTACGTTTGTATGAAACAAAAATTTAAAATTGGGGACACGTTTTGGAACTATAACGAACAGTAGCTTTGAACCCAATTTTTTGTCGTTTTCGGCGTTGTTTTGGGGCGGCTAAGTTGGGCTGTTGTAGTACATCAAGAGAGCTTTCTAAGGACTACAATACGGCTTGAAAACAAAATTTGTAGAGGAAGTTCTAATGCGACAAAGTTAGCACGTGGGCCATGCCTATTGGATGATGGAAAACACGGTATGATGCATTTCAAGGAAGTTACAAGAACCCCATGTGAAACAGCGGTCAACAAGCAATGGTAGGAAAGTGGGGGTCAGTTTCCATTTCCATTTCCATTGTGTTGCGGCATTGATAGTGAGTAATGGTAGAGATATGATTAAGAAATGGCCCAAGCCCCACAAGTTGAGATAATTTAGAAGAAGTGGTATCAAAATACGAGGGAGAGTGGAAGTGGTTGCTCAGTCCCCATCAATTTAAGGTATCATATTAACACTAAATTCCAAAGCAACATGTTCAAAAAATATAACTCTATACATATGGGGTAGCACATTTCACCTAGCTCAAAAACAAAAATGAAAAAGGTAATATCATTTTGATCATGTCACTAAATTTAAGTATCATACTTTTTCAATTAGTTGCCTAACAACTTAATTTGAAAACACGCATTGACCAAATCCTTCTAATTATAGAATTCCACGACAGTAACATTGCACCGTCATCTAGACAAACAGCCAAAAATGAGTTAAGCCACCATCTATGTCTTATGCATTCTAAAAAATTATCGTCGTGACCGTGAACCTGTTGGGAAGGATCCTTTCCAAAGTCTGCTCAAATACACATCCACAGTACCCACCCCCTCACCCGCATATGCTCGAGTGGCAGGTGATCCGGGAGCACATGCATCCTAGTTCGTGACACAAACCTTGTCCTGAGGGACCCCAAAAAATTTATTTCGCCCCAACCAACGCAGTGAACCCAACAACATTTTCAACTTGAATAAACAAAATCAGAAACAAGACCTTAGAATCGAATCAATGCAGTGATTCCCAATGACCAAACTCTAGACTCACAAAAATAAAGTTGTTCTTCTACTCTTCGACGCAGGATTCTCAACGTACAAAGTTGGTTTTCTATCCATTCGAAATTATAATCTCTTGTTATTTACAAACTTCTATTTGTGCAAAGACTTAAAATTACTGACTCTTTTTAAAAATTACCAACTTTAGTTAGAGTGGTGTACCAACTATTTACTATTTAAATTATCAACTAGTTTGAGGTTACTAACATTTCTTACCAAGTTTATTTTTTAATTATCAACTTGTTTTATTATTTTTTACCAACTTCCGATTACCTTCCTTAATTACCTGTTTGCACCCAAATTTAACTAGGGCATTGACATGAGTAGATACGTGTTTAGAAACAAATGGTTATCGACACTAGACATGTAAGCCATTGTTGACAACCGAAAGAGTTGTTGATATTAGTATACATCGACGACCATAAATCAACTGTTGATATAAAATCGATTTATCATTTGAGTTGTACGATACGACACATTTAATGTGTTTAAGATATGAAGATATAAACGTGTATATATGTTTAGATAAATTTAGATATGAAATCGAGTCATTGACTTTCCCGCCAAAACTCAGTATATTTGTTATGTTTTAGAAATTTATGACAAAATAGTGTATTAGTTTATATATTGATTATTAATCTGTACATTTTGAAAGGTTTAAGGACTAATTTTTTTAACTTAAAAAGCCAAAAAAACGACAAAAAATAAAAAAATCTTTAATTTGAATTAAACAGAATTTAATTTTCATATATAGAGAAAAGATTTCCCGTGCTAATCCTTTCATTTTGTAATTTAATGGGTTTTTCGTCACTATTTACCCATCTCTTTTTTTTTCTAGTGTTGTTTTCGGCTCGAAGCCTAGGACCCACTTACCCACATCACCCCCGCACATTGATCGAGAAAATATTAGGTGCGCCGGGCGCTCCACGTCACCGTGCGCCCCGCCCATTCAGGATACGACACGTGTCGCCACGTGGATCCCGGTCCCATTTTTTTTTTTTTTGAGTCAAATTTTTGCCACGTCCTTCTCTCTCTTGCCGCGTCCTTCTCCCACCCTTCGCATTTGAAGTGCCCTTTCTCTTCTGTCTTCTCCCGCACGAAGTCTCTCTCACAAAAATCTTTCTCCGCCTCCTTCGACACCGACGATCAGCACCGGCCGAGCGCCCTCCTCGTCCGGCGGCACTCGATCTCCCGCCGCCACCTCCGCCTCCTCGCCGCCCTCGCAGCTCCCGCTGGCCTCCAAGATCCGAGCGGCTTCGAGCCGCGGAAGTCGTTCTCGACCTTCGCTTCCTTCGACGCCAACGACCAGCACCGGCCGAGCGCCCCCTCATCCGGTGGTACTCGATCTCCGCCGCCGTCGCCGCCGCCTCCTCGCTGCCCTTGCAGCTCTCGCTGGCCTCCAAGGTCCAGAGCGGCTTCGAGCCGCGGAAGTCGTCGTCAACCTCCGCCTCCTTCGACGCCGACGACCAGCACCGGCCGAGGGCCCCCTCGTCCGGCGGTACTCGATCTCCGCCACTGCTGCCGCTGCCGCCTCCTCGCCGCCCTCGCAGCTCCCGCTGGCCTCCAAGGTCCAGAGCGGCTTCGAGCCGCGGAAGACGTCATCGACCTCCGCCTCCTTCGACGCCGACGACCAGCACCGGCCAAGCGCCCCTTCATCTGGCGGTACTCGATCTCCGCCGCCGTCGCCTCCTCGCCGCCCTCGCAGCTCCTGCTGGCCTCCAAGGTCCAGAGCGGCTTTGAGCCGCGGAGGTCGTCGTCGACCTCCGCCTCCTTCGACGCCGATGACCAGCACCAGCCGAGCGCCCCCCTCGTCCGGCAATACTCGATCTCCACCGGTTCACCGCCCTCGCAGCTCCCGTTGGCGTCCAAGGTCCAGCGTCTCGCGGACAATGTCCAGGTTTTTCCGAAACGCTCCGATCGTCTCGCGCTCTATTTTGGCTCCCGATTGAGTTGGGGATTTGACTATTTCGAATTTTTGCTTCTTGCTTCGGTTGATTCCTTCTCTCGTTGCCGAGAAGAGCGATTTCCGGATGCAGCTTGCGAGGCGGGATTACTTGAGCCGAGACAAGAGGCGATTGAAGCTGCAGGAGTATTCCAACACGAAGCTCAATCGAGTCACGCATCACGCGCTACCTCGGCGTTCTCGCCGACAAGAAGCCGAAACTAGGTGAGGCGGTGCGGCGTCTGTTGTGCCTCAACGCACGTTTGCTTTCTCATTTTGGTTTTTGACAAGTTCGTGCTTTGTGTCGATCAAGTCGCCCTTGAAGGTGAGGCTAGGATAGCACCGCTCGTCAGTGAGAAGAGGAAGTTGTTCAATGAGTTGTTGACATCCAAAGGTCAGTCTTTGGTTTCTTAATTGAGTTCTCCCACTTTCCACACGAAGCACGTGGAGCGGAAGTACTTGGATACATGAGCTGATAATTCAGAAAATTTCTAGTTTGAATTGCAATTCATTTTCCGGATGATGTTCTGTCGGATGGATGGGTAGAGATAGCTTGCTTGTATGGTAATTTTGCAAAGTGTGTAGTAGGAGGACAAAACTTGAGTTTAATGAGTAAGATCTAGTTGGAATATGACTGATAGAGTTTTAGCGATGAAGTGCAGATTAACTTGAGATAACAAATGCCCAGTTTGTGATGCATTTTTCTGATCATTGTTAGTCTGAAAAATTGAGCTGTTTGTTAGTTCGGACTGATTATGCCTCGTAGATTTGTTAATCTGTAAATGGAGACTAGATATCAAAAATGGAAATGATTTTTTACTATGTGTATCTTCTTCCTCCTCCTTTAGGATCGTCGATACTTCGATTGATGGTTACATAGAAATTGAATCTCTTGGATTAAACTAATGGAAGAACTCTCAAGAAATATGATTTTCAGACAAGAGTCCATCACCTGTGATATAATTTCCATTTGGACTCCTTTCACATCATCAATTCACCATTGATTGCCCAATCACTAGATTGGTCGACCTAAGTTATACTAATAGTGTTTAAGTCAGAAGTACAGATCATCTTCAAGCCATTTAGTTGGCTATGAGTGCAGGAGGTGCACACATGTTAATTAACTGTTTGGTTTAGAAGTTGGGCTATTTGTTAGTTGCTGAGGGAGTATAGTTCAATTGGTTATTTTCCATTCGCACAGCAATCGATCAAGATAGGGAATTCCTTTGTTCTTTGTGTGCTCTCTTCTCTTACTATAATAATTTGTTTCAACA
The DNA here is from genome assembly GCA_014182885.2 of Eucalyptus caleyi. Taxonomy (NCBI): domain Eukaryota; kingdom Viridiplantae; phylum Streptophyta; class Magnoliopsida; order Myrtales; family Myrtaceae; genus Eucalyptus; species Eucalyptus caleyi. The sequence goes on from CM024476.2 coordinate 16,768,759, forward strand.
GCTCTTCTCTTCAATTTCCAGTCCTCCCTTTTGAGGCTGTACGAAGTTTTTGGTCAAAAATTTATGGGTATTTTCTTTCCTATGATGATTTGAAGATGCTTTTAATTTCAGGGAACATAAAGGTATTCTGTCGTTCGAGACCATTATTTGAAGATGAAGGTCCCCCCGCTGTAGAATTCCCGGATGATCTTACTATCCGTGTCGACACCGGTGATGGGACCAGTACCAATCCTAAGAAAGATTATGAATTTGATAGGGTGTATGGACCTCATGTTGGACAGGGTGAGCTAGAAAATGATTAATTTTGTTACATAACAGACATCAATTGAAAAAATTTTTGGTATATACTAGCTACATGGCTGGTTTGCGTGGAGGTTTGTTATCTTACAGTAGGACTGGTGCATGTGCAGCTAATATATTTAATGATGTTCAACCATTGGTTCAATCAGCTTTGGATGGATTTAATGTGTCAATATTTGCTTATGGACAAAGTAACTCAGGAAAGACGCACACTATGGTCTCTCTCTCTATCTCTCTCTCTCAAACATGCTCCCACTGAATATTATCTCCCTATGAGCTAAATATCCAAATATTTGGGTATGGCTTTTAGATAAAGTATTTTGTTTTTTATTCTTATTGCATTCAAAAGGGTACTGATCTGGAATGAGGATGTGTTTTGTGAATTATGCATGTATGGCTGCCATTATGGGCACGGTCCATTAATGCAGATACTTTCTGTCAGATATTGGTCTTATGTCATGTCTGAATTTAAGGAGCTAAAAGTTCTGCTGCTTGCATTTCTTAGATCTGATTGTCATTGGTTTGATCTTTGGCAATCATAGTTATCTGAACGGGGGCCTTTGTAACATTATGATGAACCACGTTCATCCACCTTGTCATTCCACAAAATTCTGATATGGAAGTTGATATGATGGTGTTTTTTGATGCTTTTCAGGAAGGATCTAGCCATGATCGTGGTCTGTATGCTCATTGTTTCGAGGAGTTCTTCGATTTAGTGAATTCAGATGCAACTGCTACATCTAGATATGACTTTTCTGTCACAGTTTTGAACTCCACAATGAACAGGGTTCTTTTCTTTTTTACTCACCGTAAATAGCTTCAAGTTAGGTGTCCTGAATGTGTACGTTTTGTCTTGATATAATCGTGCTTCCACATGCTATGTAGGTATGAGATTTGGCGCATGAATCAGGAAAGCTCTAGTGCTTAATGGAGAGTAAATATGATGTCCCTTCTCATAATTGTGGTCTCCAAAGCCCGTCATGTGCCTCCCTACTAGCATGTCAAATAAAATATAGCAGATCAGAAAAGTTTTCCACTTACGGATGTTTGGCACTCCAGCTTGACACATATTGAATAGCTGACTTGCCAGATATAACCTCACACTTTGTTGGCTGGAAATATTTTAAAACTTTATGGAAGACCTATCCATGCCGAAATTTATGTAAGGATTTCCAACTTCTGATTATGGATACTGTCTCCCATTATATGATTGTTCTCACTCACTTAATCTTGAAAATAGTCAAGTCAATTTAAATCTTGAAGAAGTATCTGCAATCTGCACAGTGCACAAACCTTTTCCTTGAAAAATAGTATGTACTTTCTCATTCAGTATCTTTTCTTATCTTTTGGATCTTTTAGGAAGAATAACTTATTACACTTTATCTTGCTTAAAGTAATTGCAGGACATGCTTGGGAATTGGAGTATAAAAGGAAATGCTCCCGGGGACAATCTATTTGTGGCTATTTCAGTTCAGCATCCCAAGCTTGGTAACTACTTCACAGCTCCCCTGCAAGCCAAAAGAGTTTCCTCATCAACTGTGTTAAATCATGGAATATTCTTCTGGTTGAAACTGTCTTTACAGTCTGCCTGTGTGTTTTCTTATCAGCTTAGACAGTCAAACCCTTTATTTTCCTCTCATTTGGGTATTTCTTTTTTAACTTTACTTTCCTGAAGTCATGCCAGAATTGATTAGGCCTTTATTTTCTTGTTGTCAGCTTTGGTTTGGGTAAACCTATGGAAGATCAAATTCTTCCAGGTGAAAAATTATTAAGAGGAGAGATGCCTGACATTTAGGTACGATAAACTTTTGTTGGGGAAGACCATGTCTCATATAGATGTAGTACCCAACAAAGTGGTCAGGGGTCAAATTTATGAGAAAGGTCGTTCCTCAGGAGTTTGTGAAGGTTGGGAATACTTCCGAATGTGCTTTCAGAACTCCGATTGAGTTTCACAAGGATTTAATCACATGCAACACCTCCAAGTGAACATTTTAGCTACATTATAAAGACGAAAATCTCATTGTTTGCTTCTATCTTGTAGTCTCATAAGCTTGCTTCTTTGACTTTGTTCTGACCAACTTACTATGAGGTCATTGGATTGAGCTCCCGAGTTAAAATTTGGTATCTTTAAGGGTTCTCTCTTACTGGATCTTTTACTCAAGGATGGGTTTGGGGGTCTAGATCGATTTGTGCTGCGAGTCTCATGCTTGTTGAGTTTCTTGTGTCGGTGGTGTTTGGAAGGATGTTTCCTGGATTGTCCTTGTATCTGTTTGATTTCTTGTTATATTTAGAAAGGTTGTTGATCAATCTATGGAGTGGATGCTTGTTCATGCATGATCGTAGGGAGATACCCGTGTCGCGATGCTTCAATTTCATCTGATTGAAGCAAATTTTGATCGGTCGTTACATGAACTAGGGTTAGAGATCTTCTGGGAAAGAACACTAAGTTAGGACAATGTGATGGCTTGCCTTGAAGTCCTGTGTCCAGAGGTAGTATTATGATGTTGCTTCATAACCTGTTGAATGTCTTTCAAATTCCACTTACCATGGGATTATCAGATGTGGTTGCTCTTTTCCTCATAAAGGTTGGAGTTGGAGTTCATTGATGGTTAGATTTGTTAGGTTAGAGCTGAGATAAGCGACTGCTTTTGCATACTTGATGTCAAAATGATTGCTTTACCTGAAAAAAAATTTCGACTTGAGTTGATTTTCTCAAACATGCGGGAAAAGTTTGAGTTGAAATGGTCCTTTACTATCCGTGAAGATATACCGTCCTTTATGTGCCGTTGATTATGGTTGCTTTTGAATATTTGCAGGAGGGGCATATCAAAGTTCTATGATGGCAAGTGAAAATCTTTCACGAGCTTAGCAAATGCTTCTATTTCTTCATCTGTTAAAGAGATCGTAAAATTGAAAAATGCTTACAGCAGAACGCGTAGAAATATCTTCGCATCCAGTCACATGTTGGACAGAAGCCGCAATTTTTCCTTGGGAAGCAACGTGGTGGGGATATCTAAGACAAGTGTGACATCCCGATTTTCCAATCCTATTTTCAATAAATTGAGACGGGCATTTCGTTGGCACGCATATAGTTCATTTCCTTGAGTCGGCCACTCATGTGGAAACTGGTCTATTAGGTGAAGCCGTTAGGAAATTCTAATGCATCAGACTCGAGAATTTGACTAGGAAGCGACCTTTCGACCGAGCTAATCTGCAAGGATCATTACGGCACAAATAAAAATCGATTAGAGACCGGAGATAGGTTGACTCGACAAAGGCATGTGATCGAGTGTGGGTGATTCCACAAGATCGCACAATTCTTGTTGATCGACACTGGACCGACTTTTCTATTGATTGGGTACCCTGTGTTTGTATTTGAAACCTTGAGATTACCCCGACAACCGAAAGTCGCCAATGTTTCAAAGATGTACATTGTGGCTTGAGATAATCAACCACAGGTCAAATGCATGAAAATTTCTAAAGGCTACCCGGTAGGTTGGGCCGTGCTAGTATTGTGCCAAAATGAAATTAACCGTGGAATTGAGATCGAATTCAGAAATTAGAAGTCTGGGTGTGTCACAAATCATTTCAAGATCATTGAATCATCCTTGGAAGATTTCTCATGTAAGCCGAGCTTTTTAGCAAAATAATCAAGAAATGGCTATTTTAGCTCGAGAAATTAGTAGACCCGCATTTGGTCTTGCTTTTGGGACATAAGTTGGTTCTACGGACAAGTGAAGATGTGAATTGAAGTGTGGTGACATTGGATTAATTTTATGAACTTCAATTGGACTCAATTGGAAGAGAATTGATGAGAATTGAAGAAATTGAATGTACAAGAATTGGACCCCGGCGGAAAATGGAATTGAACCCATTGGAATAAGGTTGTGGGAGTTTTGAGTGAGTGGAGTATGACATCATGGATGATGTCATGGTGGGCCATTTTGTGGGATTAAAGAAAAGGAGAAAGAAAAGAAAAGAACCCACCCTTCTTCTCTCTCCTCTCTCTCTTCTTCCTCTCCCCCGTGCGATTCCTCTATGGCCATTTTTCTTCTTCTTCTTCTTCGGACATCACCAGAGCAGCAGCAACCATCGCAGCCACCGCCGGAGCGAGATTTGCCACCGCCTCACGCCGCCGAGCTGCTCGCCATCCGTCCACACCATCACCCGCGCCACCGTCGCCCCCTCTCCATTTCCGCTGCAGCTCGACGCACCAGCAGATTTGGAAATGCTGGAGCAGCCCACGGTCCAACCGGACCGCCGTCACGCACCCCTTGCGTGTCGTCCGCCGCTCGTGCCCCTCCGCCGCGTCACCGTCGTCCTGGCCGTGGTTCCGGCCTCCCTCTCGCCCAGCTCGTCGTCCCAGCGAGCTGTTCAGCTCGTCTAGCTCACCTCCGGCCGCCGTGAGACCCGCCTGGCCGCCGTGTGCCACCGTCCAAGCCCCGCCGGTCCTCCTCCGCCGTCCCTCCGCCCGATTAGGCTCGGATCAGCCCTCCTCCGCCCATGATCAGAAGCTGCAGAAAATGGGTATGGCAGCCCATGTTTGGCCCGTTTCGGCCGCCTTCCCGAGCTCGGATGCTCAGCCCGCTTTGAGGAAAGTCGATTCTCGCGTCGTCCTTGTCGTTTTGGTCCGCTCGGCTCGCTAATCCGGTGAGTTTAACTCACTAAACCTCGCTTAGAGGGTTAATGATACTTTAGGTGTGCTTAGTTTATGTTAAGTGTGATTAGGTGATTAGTTTAATTTGTTTAAGTGTGGATTATATTAATGTGTTTAATTAGCTTAAAGTGAGTTTAATTTAAAGCTAAATGAAGGTTTACATTAATATAAAGCTTGATGTGACATAAAGGAATTTACTTTTTATTTATTTAAATATTTCGAAATTATTTAATAATTTAATAATATACTATTATTCGAAATTATTAAAATATTATTATTTAATTATTTTCGGAATAAATTTAATTATTTATTAAATTCCGAAAATTTTGTCGGGACCTTAAATTCTCAGAATTTCGTGCCGGCTCGCCTGTGTATTCATATTTTGAAATTGATGGTCGGATATTATAAATTGAATGTGGATTGCGAAAAATATGAATATTATTATTTAATTAATTTTTGGAATAAATTTAATTATTCATTAAAATTCGAAAATTTCGTCGGGACCCTAAACTCTCAGAATTTCGTGCCGATCGCTGCTATGTGTGTAGAATTTGAGCTTGATGATTAATTGTGGCAAATTGAGTGTGATTGCGATAGATAGGGATTCTTTATAAAATCCAAGTGTTGAAATTGATGGGAGATTGGCCGTGATTGACCACCTATTAGAGGTCGTGCCCAGTGAGGCCGTGATGGACCACCTATGAGAGGTCGTGCCCAGTGAGGTCGTGATGGACCACCTAAATAAAGGTCGTGCCAAGTGGGGCCGTGATTGCCACTGGTAGTTAAATCTTTCTATAGGGCCGTGATTAAGAGTAATGATTGAATTGTTGAATTGACATGTAATCGGCCAAGTCGATTGATCGCTGAGACGATCCAAGTGGTTGAATTGTTCTGATGATGTGATTGTGCCATGGTTGTTTGGTTATTATAATTGTACGTAGTTGAATTATATAAATTGTGTTAACCTGCAGATGAAGGCTAATGCGAGGTAAGTCTTCTGTGTGATGTGGCTAGGCCACTCGGGGCGTATTTTCTTTTTAATAGGGGTTTAGGGGGTTGAACTTGCTGAGACATCGTCTCATCCCGGTTGTGGGATTAAAATTTCAGGTCCCCGGTGGACGGAGCGACCAGATAGCTTTGGTTGGCCTTGAGGAGTTGCAGAGGTGCAGTCATAAGATTGGAGAACGTGTTCGACTTGTAGGTCGTAGGACAATTCCTTTTTAAGAGCCGGTCTTTTGTAGACTTTTGGTTGTAGGCCTTCGTTTGTAATTTCGTGAAATTGAAAGATGGTTTGTTGTGATTGATTGCCTGCTTTTCTATCCTGTATTTTATGGTTAGGGGTTTTATAATACGTTCCGCTTGCGCAATAATAACTGAATGGGTCGGCGACGTATCCTAGGATGTCGCAAATTTGATCGACCGCAGTGGGATGTGCTCGCGCTCGGAGTTCGGGGCGTGACAACAAGACCGCTCACCTTGAGCAACGGCGCATTGTTTTGAAGGTTGCTGCTATGTGCAACTCAGAGAGTTTTAGTTCCGCGAGTGAAGACTCAATGACTGAAAAAGCTGACCCCGAGGATTTAGCTTGAGATCTTTAGATTGTGCTTGGCCTAGTTTGGTTTCATACCCACGAGGTTCATTTGCGTTTGGGGGGTGTATGGTTTTTATTCAGGTTTTGGATACATCTTCCACTTGTACTAAGTAATTTATTTCTCCACGAGGATATTAGGTTGCAAAACTACGAAGCGAGCAGGGCAAAGCCACATCTGAGGTTCAAAGCCATTGCCCATGTATTTTGCGGGACGATGGACTGGTAGTATGTATATATGTTCACTTGCATCAAATAAAAGTTTGTAGTCCATTTCAGATGTTCGTGTATTTTCTGCCAAATCAGAACCCAAGACTTTTACTAGAAAATTTGGAAAGGAAGATTCTTAAGGTGGTAAAACCTGAGTTCACCTTAAGTCGATACTTCTAACTAGATTTAGATGCTGTGTATTCCACTATGTACCAAAATCACTTGGCAAACGATCTTTGATCTATTTTGCACTGCATCCATCCATTGGTACTTTGTACCATCAGAGCAAAGAGTACTCGACAACTGATTACATCTATGTGAAAAAATTAATATAATGTACTTCAACACAGCGCAACGCTTATGGTAAGAATCAGGGCACAACCCCATTTGACTTATCAGTATCAGTGAGTTTGTTCAACCTTTTCACTTCAGCTAGAAAGCTGATACTAACTAGAGAAGTACAAAAACTAGCATGCTAACAAGAGAGTCGAGTTCCACATATTTATATACATTTTCCCTCTTTGCCTCCATCCCACCTAAAAGCCTACCCATCCTTACTTAAGCCGACTTTTCAAGGTCCAGGTTGCTGTTCTGAGAGATCACCTCACCAAATTTACGGAAGAGTTGGGCATCCGAGGTGCTCATGGCTGAGCAATTTACCAAGTGCAGTCTTCAAATTTGCATACTCGTCCATGTAACTAGCGATCTTTGTGCGCGGGAGCAGAGCGGACCCTACCACAGATAACTACTTCAGTGCGGTTGTGGACAGCAATAGGCTTCCGGGGACTCTAGCCACTTCATGCATGGTAGGACGTTCCAATGGTTGCCTCTTAGTGCACAAGAGAGCAAGTTGGAAAACCTTCTTCAACGCTCTGAGATCTTTACATGGGGCAGTGACATCGGGATCAACTGTTTCCATTACCGAATCGCTTGCAGTTTTGGATAAGATCTAATGAGAATCCAAAGCAATTTATATAAGAGAAATCTCGAGATGTACTTATTTTGCATTATGCAAGTAGTCATTATTGTGAACAACGAAACTGCAAAGATCAACCAAACATGCAGAGCCCTAGAATTCTAAGCAGGGAATGACAACCTTGCCTTTCCTCATAGAGCGTGCAAAGAACATGTTTGATACCATGACCAGATCTAAAATTTTTTTTAGTTGGGCAACTAAACTGCCGATATTATGCAATTGCCCAAGATTCGGCTATCCGCTACTTGCAACAGTCTCGTTCATGATTGGATTCATTGTCCACTGCTTTCCTGCCAGTCAGCAACTCCAGTAAAACAATTCCATAGCTGTAGACATCTGACTTCTCTGTGAGGCGAGAAGTGCGGGCATATTCTGGGTCTATGTAGCCAATGGTCCCCATTATGTATGTAGAAGTATGGGACTTTGTTGTGCACAGGCTATTTGCAATCCCAAAATCAGTGAGATGCGCCTCAAATTCCTTATTGAGTAGAACGTTTGACGATTTCACGTCCCTGTGGATGATACGCAGACTACAATCATGGTGAAGTTACGAAAGCCCCTCAGCGGCACCAAGAAGTTACGTCACAAGCCATCCAAGTATGAGGATCTCAATTGTGATAATCAATAATCACACCCCGACATCGACATGACAACACGACAAAAGGCGACATGAATGAACCACTCAGAACTACAATAGCAATTGCAAGGTGAGCTAGCAAATGTTTTGAGCAAAACAGCAGTGAACATAAGTGACGTGAAAGCCATAAGGCTTTCTGCCTAATAGTACCGGGTTTTAAGGCATTAGGGCACAGGTATAGGTCACTAGGTGAGTCTATCCCTGTTGACCAGGGGAATAAAACAAACATGCAAAAAGAGAAAAACACTGAAGTCAGCACAAGATCATATGATACCTCCCATCTCCATGTGATCGTTGTTTTCTAGTTTATGACACTCACAGCTTGAGCAAATGTTCCAAGTCACAAAGAGAAAATGGGATAGAACCACTGAGCTTATTATTGGAAAGATCCCTGCGTAGAAGTACAAATAAGCAACAATCCAAGCGTGTTGATCATGGGCAATAAATAAAACTAAAGAACTCTAAACTTACAGGGTATCTAAATACCCAAATTCGGGAAAGCTCAATTGGAATGGAACCCTTAAGATTGTTTGACGAAATATTCCTACACAGAGGAGCAATCAAAATGGCGGAAAAGGATTACGTGACCAAAGAATTCCCATAGACTCTTCTAGCAATGAAAGAAGCATCATGACGTGACAAACCATGATCGAAATTAGTTCTAGTAATGTTACAGTTTTGCCATTATATGGTCCAGCCTCCTGTAAAGTTAAGTATTACATTATCCTCATTTAATTACACCCGCCCAATCAGGATGCGACACATATTAATTCCAGAAACAAAAAATGGATTGATTTCCATTGTCACCCCACAGCATCTGATGAAATAAATCACTAGCTGGAGAAGTGCAATTAGAAGAAAATCAAGAAAGAACACTAACTGGAACGTCTAGATAAGAATATGGAACAACCCTTTATCTTCTGATGCAGATTGCCTTAGCAAGACAACGAATATGATAACACTGGAAATTGCGAGCACTCTTCACTCAGTCTTCATGTATTGAGCAACTTGAGCCCTAGGACAGCAAGTGACAATCAGACATAGCGGGAGAAATTATAGAAGCAAGCATCAAAGCAATGACATTTACTTGCATGACTCACAATTGTCAATGATGTATTTTTGAAAACTTTGTTTACCTATCCTTCACCTCCCAATGCATTATGGTGCAACCATGCTTTGTTTATGCTTTAAGAATTGTTCAATTCATTAATCTCAGGATGTTGAAATGAATTTGATGACCCCTGTACAAAGGTTTAAATAATACATTCACAAAAGGCATGGTTTGCTAAACAATGTGATTGCATAAATAGTATCTCAAATAATCTCATGTCAAAAAAAGTGAGCCAACTTGTACCTGACTCAAATTGATTCCAGGAGATCTATTATGATACTCCAACATCTATCGCCAAGAAACCATTATCAATAAGCATTAGAATATTTTAGGATCTAAAATGATTTTCACAATAAGTACCTGATTAGTGAATGGAGAAAATTTATTTATAATCCCCTGTGGCATGATGTATGGTGTTTGCATCTATATGAAAAAACAATCTCATTAGTAAAGTGTACTAAAATGCTTCCATGGGATCTATTATGCTACTCCAACATTTATAAACTATAAACCACTAAAAATAAACATTAGAATTTCAGCCAAGCAATAAAATAGTAATGTAGACTTTTAAATACCTGACTTGCGAATGAGGAAAATCCATCCATATTCGCAGGCCGCATGATATATGGTGGTTGCATCTATATAATAAAACATCATTAGTAAAATGTAACAAAATCCTTCCAAGGAATCTCTTGCTACTCCAAGAAACACTATTTGAATAGCTTTTGCCATGGCATGGTCTTGATAAGTGAAAATAGTTTTTGGAGCCTTATTTCCCATAGATTTCAGAAACACCTCAAATAACCAGATAAATGAATCTGCAGTCTCATCTAACAAAAATGCACAACCAAATAAAGTGTTCTTCCAATGATGATTAACTCCAACAAAAGGTGCACATATCAAGCTATACCTATTAGTACGATATGTGGTATCAAAAACCATCACATCACCAAAACAATCATAATCAAATTTGGATAAACTGTCTCTCCAAAATAAATTGATCAATCTACCATCTTGATCTACCTGTTGTGCATAGAAAAACATTGGATTTTGCATTTGCATGCAATGGAAATGATTTAAAAGACTTTGACAATCTCCCCCCTCTATATAATTTAATCTTTCACCTTGCAAAAAATTTTGACCATCATGTAAGATGAAACCCAAGTTTTGGCTTCCTCCCGCTTCATTTGCCAAATATTTATATGCTGTCGTCCCTCCAATGCCAGCTTTCGCCATGTCAACTAAAACACCCTTGCAAATGTCAGAAATCATTCTTCCACATCTTATCAAATGCCTTTGATGTTCCGGTATAAATTCATGATTATGCTTGGGAACATAGTCTATGACTTCATAAGTGCCGTTCTCAACTTTAAATCTGATAAATGCAGGGCAACCACATCTAACTTCATGTTTTTCATATTTTCTTTCTTGATCGGATGAGTTGATAGAATATCCCTCACAATTACACACAAAAGTACGTCGAGTTATTTCTCCTTTATCATTTTTTCTAATCTTAGACTTCCTCACTCCAAATCCTTTACCTATAGCATAGGCCACATATTTATGATACGCTTCAAGTTCACTTGCAAAAGCCATTCCTAGTGTAAACTCAAAATCTTTTTCCAAATCACGAATAACATGTGCTAGATCAATAGTTTCATGCTGCAAACAAAGAACAAAAAATGATTAAGGCAATACTTTTACAAGTTAAATAACATCTCATCCATTTTTTGAAAAAGTAAATATCTTTTACATAGTATAACTTTAAATTTACCTCTGATTCAGCCATCAAATAACCTTACACATGCGGATTAATTGACTAACGCGAGCAAACCTTTGTCCGTTGGAGTTCTTGCCGAATTGAAGAGAGATTGAATTTTGAAATTCAGTGCCGTCCTAAACAAATCAAACCTCCAAATAATCATAACACTGGACACTCAACAGTAAAACTATCAACTCAATAGCCAAACTCAAGCAATTACCCATCAATAATTAAAAAAAAAAAAAACACCACGAAAATAGTAGAAACAACAAAAAAAATAAACAGAAAAAGTTTAAAATTTAGGGAGCTTTTTGAGATCTTCATGATTCATCATAACATCTTAAACATGGTAAACAAAGTTTTGAGAAACAATGACCTAGCGCCTAGAAGGAGCTTCACAAAAAGAATAATCTGAAAGTTTCCAGGGACAAAGAAAGACCAAATATTTAGACTAAATGCACTAGACATGGAATAAAACAAAATCCTCAACCAATTATCATTCTTGAGGATACATTCTATGGAAGTATTCCATATTTTTACCTCTCCTTACATATATGCAAAAATATGAAATTTCAATTACCTTATTGACTTTTAAAATGAAAACACCTCGGTTCAATTATGGTAGGCTTGTTAATTATAATTATTTTCCTAGAGTAGGATCTTCAAACACCAACGAAGTTAATCACTCACAAGACATGATATCCCAACTTTATCACTTATGCATATGATATCATGGAACCTAGCAGACTGGAATTCTTTCAACCGGATGAACTTCCATGAAGAGAAGGCAATAAAAGTGAAGAAAAAACACCGAGAAAACATTGGCTTTGGTGTCTTGTGTATCAACAAGTAACAGCAACCTACCTGATTTCTCCAAAGGAAAGCTCCACCTTTCCCACCCAAGAGTTTTGAGAAGCTATCTAAATCCGTGGCGTTAATGAGTTCTTAACCTGGTCAATGTATACAAAGGGAGGTGCCACAATGACATCGCACAGGCCACAAAAGGAATATCGGCAAAATGAACAGCGCATAATTAAGGCGAACATATGTTAGTTTCAGTTTAGCGAGTGCGCGCGCGTGCGTGGCAATGCCCTTGATTATCAGCTTCTTACCCATCCACTTGCTACAAGTTACTAGCAGGCAATAAGCCGCCAACTACAGCCATAAAAGAGAAGCAAAAGATGCTTCCCAATAACTCCATCTAATGCATTTAACATTATACTAGTGATAGTCAATCTCGAAAAGGATGGACACATAAGCATCATTTATCAACTCCATGGGAGAGAAAGTCAAATTTTGCTGTATAGGTAGATATAATTACCGAGACAATAGTCTCGAACTCCAATTTTTAGACAATAAATTTTGCTGTATAGGTAGATATATATGCATATATATTTCCGATAAAAGAAAAGGCCAACAACAATGACTACTCGCACTAGCCTCGCACCTTATGGGTAGCGGCAACCGGCGAACTCTACATCTGCTCAGATCATTTGTTTTTTAACAAATCGAACTAAACAATGAAAGACAAGAAGCTCTACCGCATTCCCGCCTTCTTTCGATAACTAATCTACTATGAAAGATGTCTTCACAACATGTAACAAGCAACTGCACAACACGCGCTCAAGGGTATCCAAGGACAAGCACTGCACACCTTAGCTGCAAAAAAAAATAAATAAATAAAACAAACAAACCACTTCCCACGACCTCAATCCCTCGTCCGATAACACAGCCCGACCCCACAAGACGACAAAAATTAGATTGCAACCAAACTGTTCACGCTCCATCATCTTCCTCGGATCAAACAACCCCCCCCACCCCCACGGGAACGCCCGGAATCATTGCGATCGAGACGCATCCACTCAAACGATCGAAATTTGCACGGCTCGCGAAGCTCCAAAGCAAAAGACATCAAACACGAGAGGAGACGGGAAGGCGAGGAACCCGAGAAGGAGCCAAGAGGCCCGGGGGTGGTAGAGCGACCGCCGGAGAAGGGCTCGCCGCATCAACGCCGGCGCCGCCTTGCCTGCTTCTTCTTATAGAACGTTGGTTCCACCTCCCCAATGCTTTGAAAACCAATCCTCAATCCTTGCTGGACGCGCTCGGTGAGCTTTTGGGTATCGGCAATCACCGAGGAGGCACACGCGGAGAAGGTTAGAGCTTGGGACGCAGCCACGACCGGCGGGGCTCTTCCGACCGAGTAGCACCTGGTGGTGACAGCGGAGGCGATCGAGCTTGGAGGCAAGCAGCGGGCTTTTGGGTGTCCACGCTCGCCGAAGAGGCCAAGGCATAGATGGTCAGGACCCAACCACGATCGGCGGGGTTCTTGGGAGTGAATGGCTCTTGACGGCAACGACAGAGGTGGCCAAGCTAGGAGGCGATCGGCAGAGGTGGCCAAGCTCGAAGGCGACCGGCTGGATTTTGAGCGTACGCGATCGTCGAAGAGGTCGAGGCAGAAATGGTCAAAGCTTGGGACCCAAACACGACCGGCGAGGCTCTTCGGAGCGAGTGGCTCCTGGCGACGATGGCGGAGGCGGCCGAGCTCGGAGGCGACCAGCAGGCTTTTGGGTGTCCGTGCTCACCTTAGAGGCCGAGGCGAAGATGGTTAGAGTTTGGGACCCAGCCACGACCGGAAGAGTTCTTCGGAGCGAGTGGTTCCCGACGGCGACGGTAGAGGCGGCCAACCTTGGAGGCAACTGGCGAGCTTTCGGTTGAGAGAGATGAGGTTGCAGGTTTCATGGAGAAAAATGCAGAACAAAATTTTTTGAAAGAGAACGCGAGGGGAAGGGGAAGGGACAGCTTGCGTGCAAATAGGAGAAAAGGACGCAGTCATTAATGAAGAGAGAGAAGTACGCGGCAAAAATTTGGCTAAAAGAAAAAGCGGGACCCGGCTCCGCGTGGCGACACGTGTCGCATCCTGATTGGGCGGGGCGCACAGTGACGTGGAGCGCCCGACGCACCTAATATCTTCTCCACATTGATCTGAAAAGGCAAAGCTCGACTCAACCACAAATCTCAAGAGAAGCTGCCACGCTTCGCGGAATTTCTCCTCACTCAAAAGGCTGAAAGCGCGTCTGTCGGCACGGCCCATCCTTTGTGGCTTCTTGTGCTGGAACATCGATTTGCGTTCTTTGAATATTTTGTCTCTTAAGAAGAAAGAATCAAATTGATGTTTGTTGGAATTTCATATTATTTTTCAATTCAACACCAACTCCAATATAGTTAGGTTACATTGGGTGCGTTTGGAAACTGCTTTGGAAGGAGCTTTGGGGGGCTAAAGGCCTTTGGGCCAAAATAGAGGTGTTTAGGAACCACTTTGCAAGACGCATTTGGGAGATGTTGGCATTTGCAAGGCTGAAAGCCCAAGGCAGGGGCTGCTTTGGGCTTTCAGCATTCTCGAAATGCCTCATCATTGTTCACCCGTGTACTGTTCATCTTCTTCTCCAGCGGCGCGGACGAGCTCGAGAGGCCGGCGATGGACTCGGCTGAGGTCGGCGAGGTCGCGGTGACCATCACCAATTAGTCGCACGACCTCGGCGAGTCGCGGCGACCGCTCGCGAGTCCCAACGACAGCCCACGAGTCGCGTCGCCGCGACCCAGCTCTGGGTCGCGCGACCTCCGGCGCAACCTAGATCTGGGTCGTCAAAGGTCGCGCGACCTCAGGCGCGACGCAGAGGTCGCGCGACCTCAGGCGCGACCCAGATATGGGTCGCCGAAGGTCGCGCGACTAGCGCGACCTCGCGCGAGCTCTAGCGACCCAAATCTAGTTGTTGCAAGGTCGCGCGACCTCCGGTGACCAGATCTGGTCGCGGCGAGGTTGCACAACCAATCGGCGCGACCCAAATCTGGTTGCCGCGAGGTCACGCGACCTCCGGCAACCAGATCTGGTCGCGACGAGGTCGCACGACCGATCGGTGCGAGGTCATGCAACCTCTGACGACTAGATTTGAGTCGCGAGGTCGCGCAACCTCTGGCAAAGGGCCGCCGAGGGTCGTCCGGTCGTCCGACCCTAGGCGACCCTCGCTGTCGCGACCTAACCTCGGGGGGAGGGAACAGGTTTAGGGGTATTGCCTAAAAGACGGGCCTAAGGCCCATGATTGGGTGCGAGCTCTCCCAAGCCCATACCCCACGTGACGTTAGGATATTTTTCATGAATTTTGCACAAAAGGAGTCGCCACTAGCCTATTGGGGTCGGCTAGAAACCAAGTGAAGCATGGGAGCGTGCCTCACTTCCTACGTAACCAGAGAATTTAGGTCCGGGGGCTTGATTACACTAATTAACCAATTAATGCCCTTTCGGTACCTAATCTTGTTCATTTAAAAAAAATGATTTTTGGCAGGCAGTTTAAATTGATTTTATACATATCCACTAACATATGAGGTGATAATGCGAGTGCACAACCATTAAAGTAACAACCATAACTACCAAGATCTTAATTGCGGCAAAAATTAAACACGTACAATCAAACATAATTAGATATGCAAATTAAACATGCAACGTAATCAAAATACGAGCACATAAAGGTCTAATTACGCTAAAATGACAATACATGGCAAGTCCTAATCAAACCCCATCATTTTTGGATTTTCGAAATTTTTAATTTTTTTAAATTTTTTAAAGAAAATAACTAATTTCTAATTTTTAAATATTTTTGGATTTTCGAAATTGTTTTAATTTTTTTTTATTTTAAAAATAAAATTAACTAATTTCTAATTTTAAAATATTTTTTGGATTTTCGAAATTGTTTTAATTAATTTTTAACTAATTTTTTTATTTTAAAAGGTGAACCGGGTCGGGTTCGGTTTGACCCGACCCGGTTGGCTCGGATCGGGTCCGGCCCGAGACCGGACCCGGGTTCGGCCCGATCGGCGACAGCAGGCCCGAGTGGGCCCAAAATTCTTTTTTTTTTGGATATTTTAACCAGGGCCCAAAGAAAGTCAAAAAGGCCCACCTATTTCCTAAGCCTGCATGAGACCAGCCCACAAGCCCACAAGCCCACAAGCCCACATGCAAAAATAAACCAAGCCCGACCCAAGTATGCCCAGCCCAATACGCCAAAAACCCTACCCGGTTGACTGGACCCGGCCCGGCTTGCGCGACCCGGTTTGTGGCCGAAACCCTAGGGTTTCTTCGCGGCGCCGAGAGGGATGGCAAAGATGTCGGCGGCTCGGCGGCGGAGACGCGGTGGGCGGCGGACGACGGCAGCAGCAGCAGGAAGGCGGGGGTTCGATGAGGGTCAGCAAGCAGCTCGTCGGGACGGAGGGCGGCGACGGCTTGAGCGGCGTTGAGCGCAGCAGGTGGTGGCGGCTACGCGGCGGACGGCAACGACGACATCGGGGTCTGCGAGGATGGGCCGCGGCTGCATCGGAGGCGAGCGGAAGCATCAGGTCGTCGCGGGCGGAGTCAGGCAGCGCTCGGGCGCGGTGGCTCTGAGTTTGTCCTCCCTCTCCCTTTGGTCTCGGTTAGCTCGGCGTCGGGAGCAACGGCGAAGGGTGATGCGGCTGCTGGCGTCGGCAGAAGCGGCGTCGAGTGCAGGGAGTCCGACGGCGGGAGCTCGAACGGCGTCGAGCTCGGAGGGCGGCGGCGAGGACGGCGTCGGTTTGAGGCGGCGAGGACTGCGACGGCGGCGTTGTAGCTTCGGGCTGCAGGAAGCAGCGTTCGGAGGGCAGCGGCATAGACGGCGTCGAGCAGCGCCAGCGCCGCCGCTGCCCTCCTCCCCCTCCTTTCCCTCCTTCTCTTCTCTGCCGAGCTCACTCTCCCTCTATTTTTTTTTTCTTCTTCTCTCTCTCTCCTCTGTATTCTCCTCTTCTGTGTTGCTGTCCCCCCTCGTCCCCCACCATCCCCCTCCCCTCTGTTCTAGGGTTTCAAATGCGAAGGTGGAGGAGGGCAGAAGGCTGGCGTGGGCCCAGCCAAAGGGAAAACGGGCTTGGGCCGCACAAAGGAAAAAAGCTGCATTTTTTTTGTTGTTTTGTTGTTTTGTTCTTTTTCTTTTTCTTTTGTTGTTTTGTTATTTTTCTTTTTCTAATAATTTTTGTACATGAAAACAAAAATTAGGTGTCAACACTCGCCAAAGGTTGCTCGACCCTAGGCGGCCCTCGCCGGTCATTTCCGGTCTCGCCGACGGCTGCTCGCTCTCACCGGCGGCCTCCCGCCCTTGCCGGCGAACTCTTATTTTTTTATAGTTTTTTTTTATGTTTTTATTAATCATCAAATCCTTTGTAAATGTAGTCTTTCCAAACATTATTTTTCCCAAAGCTACTTCAAAATGGACTTTCAAAGTACAATTTACCAAACACCATTTGCATTTTGGAAAACCTCTTTGAGTTAAAGGTGTCTGCATTTTCTCAAAGGCTTTTTCCAAAGGCCTTCCCAAACGCACCCATTCACGACCACGTGACTGTTCATACAAAAGAGCTGAGTTGGTGAGAGTAAAGAGCGATGTTTCTTCTCTCCCCCCTTGATCTTCTCATTTCACTGGCCATCTAAACAGGTCATGTCTAAAGGATTCTTTTACACTCCTCTTTCAATGAGCCCCATTATTTTCCTAATGAATGGGAAATTACTATTGTTAGTCCTCGTAACTCTAATATAAACTAAACTCTACTAATCGACAGCGTAAGTCTCTACGGAAATGCAGATAAAATGGGATTATAGGAGGTTGAAGAGACCAAAGTAGATAATGGAACCGCCTCCTGCAAAATCTACTTCGTGAGTTTGAAAAGGAAAGGACATAAGCCCCTAGCGGTTGGCGGACAATTCGCTTAATGGCAGACATGACTGATGCTCATGAGAAACTTCCAAACGGTTGGAATATGGATGACTCTTGTGTTTCTGAGCCGGTAAATTCGTGAAACTGTTGATGACTATCAAATCTAGTTGGTAACAATAAAGTTGTTCGACAACTTGTTTGTTGTAACATCCCATGTCCTTTCCATATTAAACAAGTAGTTAATAGTAGATGATATATTTATATAAGAGTTAGTTGCTTGAACAAATATGTAATATCAGCAGATACAAAATGGTATCTGATCAAAATAGTTTTCAAAACAACTAAATAGAAGTTGATATGTCACTCAAAACAAGTTCATATGACCAAGATTATTTAGCAAATCAGTTGAAGATAAGTTGGTAGAACAAGTTAAGTTACGGTTGCTAATTTTGTATAGAAGTTAGTAACTTTAACACGTTGGTAAGTTTCAAAAATAAATATTCGTAAACTATGACAGCAATCGGTTGTTTAAAAAAAAATGATAAGTATCTCAAATTATATATGCTAACCTAAAATTAGTTGGTAACTTGTTATCAGGATTGTTGGTAAAATATTTACACGTAGATAAGCCACACAAAAACAAATGTCGGTGGATTGCTAAAATACTTGGTAAATTTGGAAAAACAAAATTGTCGATAATTTTCAAAATCTATTGGTACCTTATCAACAAGTTATAGGCCAACCAAGTTGTCTTTCAAAATTTAGTTACCAACGGATTTTGGAAGCAGGTAAGAACAAAAGGTGAGTAAATCAAGACGGAAAAAAGTATATCAATCTACCCTATATTCATCTAACGACAACATTCTCTATTACACGAGTCATGTGCTCTTAGAGCGCTTATTAACACATTAAATAAAGAAAATTTATATTTTTTAATGTAGTGACTTACTATTTATGCATGATCACTACTTTGAAAAATGAGTAGTATGCTTAACAAGAGCCTTTGGTTTTGAGTTTTTTTTTTAATTGTCTTTGGTACACTTATTAACTGGAGTGGTGAAATAAAAAAATCAGCTTCTGAAAATTCTCAAACTCCTTCTAAAACTCTTTTCATGTTATTATGTGAAAATGTACTGGATTATTAATCCTCAATGCCAAGATCCAACTGTTGAAAGTATACTATGAATCCCTGTAGCATTTTGTCTCTCAATATTTTCTTGATATTATCAAATTAGAGAGGTGTTGAAAAGTAGTTCATGAATCTTGATTAATATTTATCAAATAAGCTATTAACACTAGTTCCCCAATATTTAGAGATTTTTTATCGGTAAAAAAGGGGCAACCAATTTGCAGCAACATTGAAAGATTAATGACAAAGAACCATGATAACAATGCAATCCTTCTCAAAAGTTGAGTTGTTTTCAGTAAAAGAAAGCTTTCAGTAGGATACGATATTCCTCACAAATCAAGGTCTATTGTCACGATCAACGGCATCTTAGACTTTTGCTAGTGTTAAGACATTTTTTGTGAGACCGTTTTCTCTTTCTAACACTCGTGAGCTAGATTTTCCGTAATCAGACTTTTTGTCTACCATAAGGTACAAAAACATCTAAAAAACTTGCAGTTTTTTTGTCATTTTCACCAGACTAATACCCTGAAATGATGCTTTTTCAAACATATGAGTATTCTTACCATTGCTAAAGATTTTGCACCAGCTTTGAGAGATGTTAACAACAAATGGAATCATTTAATTCATTGGATTGGAAACTGATGCTGCAGTACTGTATGATGTTTCTCTGCATGTGATTCAGGTTTTTGGATCCACATGGGTGTTGAAACTCATTGAGAATCTGGTCTCTGGTAATCCACCGCTGCTTTTTAGAAGGCGATTATTGAATTCATTGAGATGGATTTGAGTCTGGCAATGGGGTCTGTGATGGTATTATTTTCAATTTCAATGGGAAGAGAAAAGCATCAAAGTTGAGGTCTGAATGGGGTCCTCCAGAGAGGCACATGCTAATAGTAATAGGGGGCTTTAAAAAATTCAGAACTCCTTGTTCTGCTTCTACAAAGAGAGAATATTACAGGCTAGTTAAGTTCATGCCAAGTTATCACCTAACCTAGTCAATGCCGTTATACTAGATGAGCCAAGCACCGGCGGTGGATTAACTTAGCGTCGGGTGTCGCGACAGACAGCTGAGTGCAATCAGAAAAGGCTTGCGCAAAGAAAAATTCTTTTTGAGGGTTTCAAGATGACTGGGAAAGT
The DNA here is from genome assembly GCA_014182885.2 of Eucalyptus caleyi. Lineage (NCBI taxonomy): Eukaryota > Viridiplantae > Streptophyta > Magnoliopsida > Myrtales > Myrtaceae > Eucalyptus > Eucalyptus caleyi. Next base: position 16,788,976 of record CM024476.2, read on the forward strand.
TTCCCATATACATTGATAGAACGAATTGCTTCTACGATGAAACCATTTATAATTAAAGCGCTGCCTTGTTCACCAGAAAGAAGCTTGTCTCTGTTTCTACATAACCAATTGCATCATCAATCAATTCGTTATTTGAAACATTCTTGTCATGATCCAATTTTTTTTTTTTTTTTAATAAGGGTTCAGTCTTAGAAAGGATATTTCCTAAGGCCTTCCTGCTCCCCATCGCTGTTAGGGTCTGCGACTAAAATGGTCGATTTCCTGAATTTTTGCTTTAGAGTCACTATCAACCTTTCATAATAAATGTTATATGTTAGAACAAATGATTTTTGACAGTGTTTTAGTGTTGATCATCAACGTTCTTCTATGAATGTGAGCTAACACTATTCACATATGAAGGAAAACAGGCTGGTCAATAATATTAGATAATGCCTGAGAGTCAAAGTACGGTAATGATATCAAATTACATTGGACTTTTTTTTTGTTCGAAAAATTATATTGGATTTCGTGTATCTTCATTAAATAAAAATTGTGAGTGGATAGTTAGTGTAGTCCGGTATTCTAGTAGCCATCTTTGGTAGAGGCCATTCGAATATGCTCTATAAATAGAACTTTATTGCGCGTCTTTTAAACCATTAAAGATAACACTACAATTGAAAATGACGAAAGAAATGTTTGGACAAGAAAAGGCATCTCCCACGTGGAATGCCCACCAAAGCCCATTCCTATGATATTGTGCTAGATGCTATGGACGGTCATATCTATATAGAGAAATGGTTATTCGAATTGTTACGATTATGTGTTTTCTTGAGGGGCATCTCAAGAGCACGAAATTTATGGGTTTCGATAATCGCCTGATATGCCTCGTAAGACTACCTCGTTCGGTAAGGATGTGTTTAAAATACCTGAATTATTATTAATGCTAAAAAAGGAAAAATACAGCTGAGAGATATGAATGCAATACAGTCGTGCCTGGCTTGTAGACCCTGTTTCTGAACAGTTTCCTTCTATTTGCACCGTAGCTGCGTCTACTACCAACAAAGATTACACAAAAGATTTTGCTGACGTGGGATGATGGGAAATCCGGTATTTTGCATTTCATGGGAAATTGAGTTTCTGTTTCCGATTTCCACGGGTGGCCTGGAGCCCACCGGAGTCAAGTGGACATAATTTAGTAGAGGTTGAAGTCTTAGTAAACCATAAGAAATGGGAGCGCCGTTGGCCAATCCTCATCAATCTACCGTGTACTGTTGACACCCGTGATTAAAACAATCATCAATCAAGACAAACAAGCAAACAATGGTTAGCCCAAGTCAATGGTCAGGATCGGCGTGCCGTGTACTACGCCTTCTTCTATTCACATATCTTTTTGAGCAATGATTATAATTTAATCATCATCACGTTGAATTTGAAAAATTTAAGCTATAAATCGAAGTGTCCACTGTACATTGTTCATACGGTTTACCTTTAGAATGAACCATTTATTCACTAGAAAGAATCTTATCTCTATTCTCACGCAATTGAGTGCATCATTATTACACTCGTCATTTGTCTTTTCATTATACAACCCCATGGAAACGAAAATAAGAAAGAAAAGAATGAACAAATTCTATAATGTAGCTTATCTCTTTGCTCGCTATGAAAGGTTCTCCTCTCTTGTTGATTTATATGGATGTGATATTTAAGGTTGGGTTGATAAATGCCTTAAAGCATTGATCAAACATACTTATTGTCGAATTAAAAGACATTGAACATATGATATTAGAAATTTGCTTAATTGATTGTCTAAGATTGTGTTGTCAACAAAATCATTCTCAAATTTATATATCAGTGTAGAACATCATGATGCCAACTTCTCTGCTGATGGTGCCTGGAATTATATCAACATATAAAGAGCAACTGAAATAAATAACTTAAAGTCACATTCTCTCATAAATTCCAAAACATTGTTGTCACAATCTAAAAGTTTTTTTCACGGGATCATCCCTAGCAAGGATCTTTCCTAGGGCCTCCAGGCTCACCCAATGTTGTGAGGTCTGTGATTAAAACGACCGATTTCTTGGAGTTTTGCTTTAGAGTTACTATCACTCGTTGGTAACGAATTTAATAAGTTAATTTTTTTTTTTTTGAGTGCTGATTGCAAAAAATTTATATGAATATAGACTAACGCTAATCACTTAAACGAAATAGGTTGGCATATAATATGAAGCAATGACACGTCACAAGCTAGTTTGGATATCACTTGATCATTAAACGAAACATATACGAAATTCCTCAATTTATTGATGTACATCGAAATATACAAAAATTTCTCAATTTTTCTGTATTATTCTTAACTTGGTATTCAATTAATTTGAGTTGCTACTTCCGATTCTATCTTCTGCTACATGGCCAGAGTAAAGTGGACAAAATTTAGTAGAGGTCGAAGTCTAGGTAAACTATAAAATATGGGGGCGTTGTTGGTCAGTTCTCATCAACCTATCGAGTCGACACCAGTTATATAACTAGAAACGGCAACAAAACAACGATTGAGACAAACAAAAAAGTAATGGTCAGAATCAGCGTGCTGTGTGTTACGCTTTTCTTCTATTTACATTTCCTTTTTGCTACAAGATAGTATACTTTATATAACATGAATTAACGTTGTTTGTCCCTTCATCATCCAAAAAGAGTCGGTCTCAGCCATCGTTAATCAGCCATTGTGAACCCTTAACGCAGTGAAATTCACCCATGAACATGTTAATAGTGGTATTTGCTCTCGATATAATAGTTACTTTTAGTACGCCTTCGTCTGGACACAAATGAAAACCCAATTAAATCATCTTCACTTCAAAACTAAAAAATTGGAAGCTATAAATCAAAATGTCAGGTCTGCGAGTAAAATATTCAGTTTCTTAAAATTTTAATTTAGAGTCACTATCAACTTTTCATGATATATTTGATAAGTTAGAGCGATTTTTTTTTTTTTAAATAATGATTATGGGCAAACACTAATCGGATAGAAGAAAAGATAAAAAAAGGCTGGCACATAATATGATACGATGCATGATAGTCCAACTACGGTAATGAGAAAAATTCTATTGGACTTTGTACATCTCAATTCGGTGACAATGTGGATGGCCGGTATTCTAATATCCATATAATGCTCTATAAATAGGACTTTACAAGGCGTCTTCTAAGACCGAAGAGACGGCAAAATCAAAAATGAAGAAAGTGAAGTTTGGACAAGAAAAGGAATCTCCTACGCGGCATGTCCATCAGAGCCCATTCCTATGCCATATGTGCTAGGTTCCATAGATTATAATATTTACATAAAAAGCTGATAAATGTGTTGGCCCTCTTCTCTTGAAGTTCGCATCTCAAACGATATGTAGTACGTGTTTTTGGGTTGTTTAGGGCCCGTTTGTTTATGTTTCTTTTTTTCTGTTTTTAAACACTTTTTCTGTTTTTTTTTTGTTCTTTTGTTCTCAGGAACAAAAGAAACAGAAACAAGAAACACAAATTTTGTGTTTATTGTTTCTGAAACACTTTTGAAAAACACTTTTTTTTTTTTTTCTCTTATTTTATTGTTCTTTTTCTTTTGGCCGGTCGCCGGCCTCGCCATGGCCGGCGACCGGCCGACGAGGGCCGGCGGCCTCGCCCCGCCACGGCGCGGCTCGCCGGCCCCCGGCGAGGCCGAGGCTCACCGTAGCTGGGCGAGGGTCGACCTCGCCGGATCTGGGCGAGTCGGCATCGCCTGGCGGTGGCTCGGCGAGGCCGTGCCTCGCCCGCCGCTAGGCAAGCTCGGCCAAAAGAAGAAAAAGAAAAATGAAAAAGAAAAAAAGAAAAAAAGAAAAAAAGGAAAAATAAGAAAAATAAAAAATTATCCAAATTTACCAAACATGTTTCTGTTTATTTTTATTCCCGGAACAAGTTTACCAAACGCGTCGTTTTGTTCAAAAATTGTTCCCCGGAACAGAAACACTTTTTTCTATTTCTGTTCCCTGGAACAATTTTTAAACAGTAAACGCAAAAACAAACGCACCCTTAGTCAACTGATGTTAGGGGGTGAGCATGGTTCGAGGGTAAAACATGGACTATGAGAATTGGATGAGTGAAAACCTATAGATTTCAGGTTTTAAGATATATAGGGTAGGTTCTAGGTTATAGAAAATAATGAATCTATTTTTAAGGATAGATTTCAGGTTCTTAGTTAGAGAAACCTAGAATAAGTTTTAATAATTTTCTTGATCCATGTCTTCGTGCAATTCTTCCATATTCTATACCATTCGATGATGAGCATATAATCTGGAATCACTAATTTAAATTTCCATTTTATGACTAAGATTTTCACTTTATTAATGTTTATATTTTTGTGTATCTAAATATAAGTTATGATTAATAAATTATAATTATTCAAATAATAATATACATGAAACTTGGATACATCTTGGAATTGACCCTAAAACCCGTGACAAGATAAGTTTTAAGTTCTAGGGTATATAGGGTAGGTTCTAAAAAATGAGTAATATGTTTCAATGAATACGTTCTAAGTTTTAAATGGAACCTGTATAGAACCTAAAACTATTCACCCCTAGTTGATGTGCTAGACCGCATTAGTCATTGAAGATGAGTTTAAAATGTTTGAATAATTACCCATATTGGAAAAGCAAGAACGCGAGCGCAATTAATTTGGCACAATTCAATGAGCTCCTAAATGGAAATGAAATTCGAATCATATGCAGTGACATGTCAAGATCTAGTCTAGATACCACCCAACCTCTAAACCAAAACACTAGCCTAATCTTCAAGAGAGAATAGGTTTAGGGATATTACCTAAAAGACAGGCTTAGGGCCTTTATTAAATGCAAACTTTTCCAAGCATGTACCTCGTGCGACATTAGGGTGTTTAACGTTAACTAAAATTGATGCTATGAAGATTTTCTAATGAAGAGTCATCACTAAACTATTAAGGTCAACTAGAAATCAAATGAGGTATGAAAGTGTATTTCATTTCCCACATAACCAAAGAGTTTAAGGTCGGGGACTTGATTATACTAATTAAACAATTAGTATTCCTTCAATAAATAATCTTGTTCATTTCAAAAAGATTTTTTATCAGGTAGTCTGGGTTAGTTTTAGACTTATCCACAACGTGTGAGATAACTATGTGAGTGCGCAATTATTAAAAATCCAATCAGTAATTTATGGAGCGTTAGGTAAATTGCAAGCAAAGTGAACATCTAACACTAAGAAAAGTACCATTTCCAACAAGATCAATATATCAAAAGTGCATAATCAAGAGTATTAGTCTCAACGAGAAACATTCGAACCCTATTATAAAGCCCTAAGAACTTTTTCAATTTTGAGCACAATTTTTATCAATCATTTTCACATAATTTGAGAGAAAACTACTCAAAAACCAAATTTTAACCTTTTCAAAACATGTCCATTTTTTTTGGAATTTTTTTATATTTTTATATTTTTTAATTTGCAAAAATATATGTTTTTAAAAATGATTTTTATTCGGAAAAAGGAGCTTGGGCGGGGCCCTCGGCCCGGTCCAAGTGTGGGTCAGGTAAGGATTCATGGGTTTGGGTCATGAACACTAAAAGAGTAATTGAAGAAGTGGGCTTAAATTGGAACTTGTATCCGTATCGGTCCTAAAACTTTTACTTGTGCATTTTTGTTATAAAACTCGTCCCCATCGTCTTCGTCAGTCATTTTTTTTTTTTAAATCCATTAGCTTTTGGTGGACAGAATATATAAGCTGGCTTATTTTAATAGATTCTCTTACACTGCGCATTAGCTTATGGTGATGCTTTTACTCAAAACACAACTGTTTCGAACTGTAAAAAGCATAGAAAGACGTGGTTTCTTGATGAGCTCGAAACCATAATGACATGAGCAACATCCTTGTTTTGCTGAGCCCCAAATCAAAAGAACATTCGAATTTCAGGCCTGAATCAGAAACCCAAAGTGGAAACAAAACCAGAAATCAAGCAAAGTTGCTTGATGGAGTGAAATCAAACGACGTTCTTTTCGTACAAGATTGACCGCTCAAAATGAAATCGCAGGGCCTTGTATACATACATAAGGATGAGCAAACTTCCAATGCAAGCTTTGACTCAGATGCGCGAGGGTGACGAAGTACGCGATTTGGAGGAAAAGAAACCGACTTCACCTGGTGCTTTGGGCATTGAGAATCCCTGCATCGAACATTGAAGGTACAACTTTATCTGGTGAGTCTAGGGTTTTGTTATTGGGATCTCTGAATTGGTTTTGTTTCTGACTTTGTTTATTCAAATTGAAAATGTTGACCCTGTTGGTTTGCATGAAATAATTTTTGGGGTCGCTCGGCACATGGTTTGGGTCTTGAACTTCCGACCACATGCTTTTGTCTTTTGCAAGTTAAATATTATCCCACCGAACGTCGAGTGGACGACTAAAATGATTAATTTCTTAAGATATCAATCTTACCAGAAATATATCTCACCACCTTGGTATCTCTAACGTAGTAATTCCTGCAATAACTTTTGTCATATTAAATTACCAATTAATTTTGCATTACCAACTCTTATTTGGATTGCTACTTTTTATTTGTATCAATTAGAAGCCCTTCTATTTACCAATTCTATTTAAATATTACCAACCTTAATTAAAGTGATTCACCAACTTGTCTCCCATGAAATTGCTACTTAGTATTGAGTTACAAACTCTCAATTGAATTACTTATTGACAATTTATTTAGTTCTTTGCATTTCTAACTTTTTTTTTATTGTCAACAAACTTCTATCTGCAATTCTTAGCAATGCCCTAGAATTACCACTTTTTTTTTTTTTTTTGAAATTACCATCTTTTATTAGACGGACTTGCTAACTTTTCTCTTTAAGTTATCAAATAGTTTATGGTTATTAACACTTATTTGAGTTACTTATCAAGTTTATTTTTTAATTACCAAAGTTTCTTATTTTATTTCTTAATTTTCATTTATCTTTCTTTATTATGCCTTGAATATATTAGCTTTTAAGAGATTTTCAATCAATGATAAGAGAAGTTAGTATTTTAAACAAAAAATAAATAGACATTTATGTCGCAACCTACCTTTTCTGTTCGAAGGTGAAATGACGATAAGTTTAGGGATATTGCCTAAAAGGTGGGCTTAGGATCCTCTATTAGGCACATGCTCTCCTAAACTCGTACCTCACACAATATTATGGTATTTAATCTAAAGTTATAAGGATTTTCTAATGAGAAGTCGTCATTAGCCTACTAGGTTGACTAAAAACCAAGTGAGATGTGGGAGTATACCTCACTTTTTGTACAATAAAATAATATAGAGACGGGGACTTAATTACACTAACTAATCAACTAGTGTCCTTTCGATATTTAATCTTATTCATTTTTTTATCATGCAATCTAGATTGATTTTAAACATATCCACTAACATGTGAGACAATTATGCAAGTGTGCAATCGTTAAAATAATAATAAGTAATCAGGGAAATATTAAATAAATTGCAAGGCAGCAAGCATCTAATGCTAATAAATAAGAAAATTACCATTCCTAACTAGGCTAAAGGTAAATGACAATCAATATATTAAAAGTGCGCAATCAATTAATGATTCGCCTAAAAAAAAGAAAACATTAAAACCCTATTGCAAAACTCTAAGGCTGCGTTTGGTCGTCCGGATTTCTAAACGGGATAGGACTGGATAGGATAGGATAAGAAATCCATGGATTTCTTCATATCCCATCAACTGTTTGGTGAACTACGGATTTAAAGTCGGATATCCTCATATCATATCCAATCTATTGTTTGGTGAACTGCGGATTTAAAGTTGGATATGCTCATATCTTATCAAATCTATCGTTTGGTGAACTACGGATTTAATTTTGGATATTTTAAAAACACTAACATTAGGCAAGTACAAATTTGCAAGTTTAATATTCACAAAATCATCCAAAACAATATATCTTTTTCAAATTAACAGATTCTCATTGAATTTCATGATTACGCATCGTAATAATCTTTTACGTTCCTTTGAAATAATCTTTTGGATACCCCTTCAACGCCAAACGTTTTTAGAATAACCTCAATTTCAATATATTCACTTTCAAACATGAATTCTTTCTCTCTTACAAGTTTTTCATTTGTTTCCATTTTGTTACAGGTCCAATACCAAATCATGCCTAGGTTTTTTGCCAAAGAGACAGAGAAACTATTTATGAAAATAAAAGACAGAGGCAAATAATATTATAGATAATGGTTTTCTTGGCAATAAACATAGAGATAAAGTTTCAAGTCATATCCACCTCTTTTCAAGTCATGGCTACGATCGAAAGGTCCAAAAAGATAACATTAAAGCTTAGAGCTAACCCTAGAAACCCTTTAAAAAAAAACATAAAGAAGAAAAAAAGAAAAAAGTATGGAGAGAAAACATATCTCCTACAAACTCATAAACAACTCATCATCACTCATTCTCTTCTCTCATCTCTTGGAGAAGTAATTCCACAAATGCTTTCCTGTCTTCTCCTTGAAATCCCAAAAATAGATGAATATTCTCAGGATCCTTCACAATTTTTCTACATAATTTTATTCTATCCATAGTACCTAAAGACATTTGAAGAAGCTCCTCATTGATTTTTCTTTTGTCATTATCCAAATCCTTGGCATGTCCGATGCGGCTAGCGATCATCTCCATTCTATCGTTAGCCTTTTCCAAGAATGAGCCAAAAGTTCCTGCTATCTCAACTAAGCCAGCAGCCCATTTGTCACTTGCTTTAGCGCTTTTTCTTCTTGAAGAATTAGAAACATTTTGTGCTTGAGAAGATGATAGTGGCGGTGAGTTTTGACTTACACCATTGGTTGCCACATTATCATGATTTTCATATTCCTCATGATCTACAGCCGCATGAGCTTCAAGGGTCTTCACCGAGATTTCCTTTGGCACGATCTTTTCCAAATATGTTTGCTAATCGATCATATTGAGGGAAGGACTTCCCTCTCAAAGAAGCAACTCCTGGATAGGTCTACAAAGAAAATTATATTATTTTGTTAAAAATGAAACAATTAATAAAGAAGACAAATGAGAAGAAGTGGCACAAACCTTGCAATATTTTTGCCAACTATCCTCAGAATGAATATCGACACAATGCTTTTCATGGTCCCACCCAAAGCCACTTTGATTCCTCAAGTCATATATCTGATTATACAACTTTTTCAAGTTTTTCATTTTTGACTCTATGTGAGGATTACCCTTGATGCCAGAATGAGGGAATTTTTCTTCAAACCACTTCTCTAACATAACCATGTAACCACTCTTGAAGCCGTTACCGGCTTTCATTCCTCGCGTAACTAATTCTTCAAGACCATCTAGAAGTGCATTTTCTTCATCTATTGTCCATATACGTCGGTCTCTCTTTGTTCCCCTTCCTTGAGTTTGACTGAAATTGCTACCTTCCATTCCTAAACAAAAAACTATCTCAGCATATATGTTGATTGAACCACTCCCAGATTTCTTAAAGTAATAAAAAACAGAGAAAAAGAAAAATAACTTAGCATTCAATCAGCCACGATATTCAAACCACACAACAAAATACAGGGATCTCCTTCATTACTTGAACTTTTCTTACTAGAAAGAAATTTACTTGAGATTTACCTGGAGTGAGAAGATCAATACACAATGTATGACCTATAAATGCATAATCAATAGGGAACAGAGGATCAGTACAAGGATTCTGATCAATGCAGGAGTATGTGATCATGTCAGGAGAAGTCTACATTAGCATTCAATATTAGAATGCAACCCACTCCTTTTAATCGGACCCACGACCATACTCAACAAGAGGATGTCAAGCACGGCCAGATCAATGTACAAGAGGTTGCGAGAGTCACAATGCCACAACTTAAGCAAGGATTGGGGCCCTCTTTTAGTTTCGGAATAAGCTCGGCATAATCTTCCTGCTCAGACCTTTTACTTTCAAACATCACATCCAAGTCCGAACAATCGAACAATCGATTTAAAACCATATTTCAGGCATGATTGACGACTCGATCACTAATTCCCAAACAGAGCATAAGCAGCATTTCCTCCACAATCAAGAGACCGTTTGAGCAAATGCAAAAGACTGATTTTTTTATGCGGAATCTTGAATTCGTGCAAATTTCACCCTATGCGCAAAAAAAAATCAGCTAAAATGGACCAACTGCCACAAGCCCAGAACCATGAAAGTAAGATTGAAATGTAAGAAATACTCTCATCGGTTTCCTCTGCTGAATGTCATGAAACAGAGAGCTACTCCGGAGGATATATCAATACACATTAAGCCACAGTCGACAAACCATCATAAAAAAAAAAAAAAAAAAAGATTTTTTCCCCCATTAGAGTAAGAACTTTGAGGAAAAGTTGAGAAAGTTCGCACTTTTCCTCTCGCTAAGCTACCGTTGCCCATGGTCAGCTTTGTGAAGAATGAAAGCCAGCTACAGCAAGGTCACTTTTCTTTTTAAGAAGAGGAGATCTAAAAATAAAGAATACCGCTGATAGTCTCTTGCTTGAACAGATTGACCCACAGCATCGTTATGGCCACAATTTGCATCGCTCATGCGCGGTCGTCGTGGGAAAGGCGTTGGGGGAGGGAGGGGGGTTTGGAGAAGGGAGAGAAAAAGCACGGCAAGACAGGAACAATTGCGAATCTTTTGAGTCAGCCACCATAGGAACATTGTCGATTCTCCACAATTATTTAATTATCTCACAGAGAGAGAGAGAGAGAGAGAGAGAGAGAGAGAGAGAGAGAGAGAGAGAGAGAGAGAGATGCAGTAGCCTTGGAAATCTGGGTATTGAAGAACAGAACCAAGAACGAACAATTCGCGTTGAAGATATCAAATATTTTGCACAAAAATAGAAAGGCCTTTATAAATCTACAGATTCAAAACTACCAAGAAGACGATCTCCAATCAACCAGCAAAAAAACCTAAAACTACAATTCTGACCTACGTAAGCTGAAACATAGATGAAACAGGAAAACAATCCACAACTACTTTAGAAATCAACGTTAGAGAGAGAATGATTATTTACCTTTGAAAATTCGTCGCTTTCGTAAAATTTCGATGAGAATCGGAGAGTTATTAAGAAGAAGGCTTCAACGTCGATACTTTGGAAACAGAAAGTCGTTTGTGGGTGAACGACGGAGAAAGAAAAAAAAGCGTAGGGTTTTATGTTTGGATAAAAGAAATCCTATCCGACCTTATCCCACCCCTCGGATTTTTTTTTTATCCTAGGCCTATATCCCTCCTATATCCGACCTTATCCTATCCTGACATTTATTAAACATGGGATAGGATAAAACATATCCTATCCCTGGTTTTTATCCGGTCGGCCAAACGCATGGCAAGAGTTTGTTCAATTTTGAACACAATTTTTCTTCAAAGATTTTCGCTCATTCTTAAGAGAAACTGCTTAACAACTAATGTTAAGCCTTTTGATAACTTTTAAAAAAAATGATTTCCCACACTTTAAGAAAAAAACTACTCAAAAACTATTTTTGAAGCTTTTTCTGATTTTTAAAAAGATAATTTTTTACGGGAATTTTTTATTTTTAATAAAAATATATTTTTTAATTCAAAAAAAGGGCCCCTGTCATAGTTCTTGGTGCTGGTTGAAAATGGGCCAAATTCTGGTTTGATGGGCCTTGGACCTAGACTACGTAAAACACAAAAGATCTAAAAGAGAGAGTGGGCTTATATGCTAAAGCCCAACCCGACCACTCAGCAACCTCAAAACTTGAACTAAGCCCACTCCAAACTTGGACCTAATCAAAGCCTAGCTGAGCTCGAACCCGCTAAACTTCAACTTAAGCCCAACTTCAAATCCCCTTCTCCCAAATGTCTGTACATGGCAGACTCTCCAGCTCTTTTTTTTTTTTTTTTTTTAAAATTATTACTTTTTAAAATTTTACCATTTTTGTTTATTTCTTTTCTCTTTCCCTTTTGCAGGTCGTCTTCTCCCTTGGGCGGCCTTTCTCAACGAGCTCACGCCCTCACCGAAGCTCCTTCGTTTTTAGACAAACATCATCCAAATCTCAACCGCTGCCAAGCTACCACCTTCAGCGATCATCCACTCAGACTACCACTCGCCGGCCGATCTCCCCGCCGATTTCCTCTCTTCATCGGATGGTCATCGTCGGCCACAAAGCATGAAACACAAAACAACGTAAACGATGGCAGTGGTGGGGGCAGCGAAACGACCGAATGACCAACGTCCGGGAATGCTAATCACAAAAACAACACCCCAATAGAACGAATCAACACGTGGATACTCGGTTCTGGCCGAAAACGACAAAAGCAAAACTAGTGTCGGTGAAGCATTTCATCGAGCAGGTGGTGTGCGACACTGAATGAGGGGTTTCCGGCTCGACCGGGACTCAAACCTGGGCTAGAATCCTTAGCATACGACCGACAACACACAGCGACCTAACCAAAGACCTACGGGGGCCGGAGTTCAGCGTGAGTCGGACGGCCGCGAACCCCGGCCCGGCGTCCCAAAAAAGAAGAAGAAAAAACACAGCAAAGCGGAAAAAATAAAGGCTTATCCTGGCTTGAGGACGTCTATCGGGTGGTCGGACGGAGCTCGCGCGTGGCCGAGGCTTTGGCTGGGGCTCTCTCTCGCTCTCCGTTCTATCTCGGCTCTCACTCTCCATGCCGGATCTCTCCCTCTTCGTTCGCTCTCTCTCTCTCTCTCTCTCTTCTCTCCAAACGAACCCCCCAAAACTCACGCCCCCCACTGGCTTTTAAGGACCGGCGCGCATGACCTCCTGCCGTGTCAGCTACCACTGCCAGCCTGCCCGGACCGAGCGTCTTGCGCGACGCTCGCACTGTTCTCTTTGTTCCCGTACCATCCTCTATCCCTTTTCTGCAGAACGCGTTAGAGCGTGAGGGAGAGGGAGCGCGTGAGAGAGAAGATGGAGGAAGAGGCCGGGCTTGGGGAAAAGAAAAAGAAAAGTGGACTGGGCGGGGCCTAGGAGCAAAGAAAATGAGGAAAAAAAAAAAAAGAAACAAGGGTGGGCTGGCCTAACCATGGCCCGATCTCGCATTTTTTTCTTTTTCTTTTTTTCAAATGATAATTTTAATTAATTAATTTTCTCTTTTTTTTTCTAAAGAAAAAAATTTAATTACTATTAATGCAAATGCTCCCAATGTCTATACGCCATGCAATCATAATGAAAATTATTTTTGCTAATTTAGAAATTAATCTCCAATTTTCTATGTAATTAATGGATGATTAAATGAGTCGCTAAAATTTAGATATTTTTTAACTAACTTCCTAGTGCCCATGTGGAGCTTTCCAGGAAGGATGCTCAAAATATAATCTCCATGGTTGGCTATTGTGTGAAGTGGAAAAGACTAACCCCTCTTTCCTAGCCCCCAACAAAAAGCAAAAGTTAAAATTTCGTCATGAAAGTAATTACAAAGGATCTTACTTTTTCTCATCCATTATTGTGTTTCCATGACCTTTCCTGGAAATCTAAAATCAACTTTTCTTTGAAAATTTGGAACACATACGTGAGATATACATAACATAGCAAAACAGAGGAAAGGAAACCTTGAGGGCTGGAAAAATTGAAGAGAAAGGGAAATAGTATTAGTAAGTTTGATCAATGTACTTATCAAGAGGAATAATTGTGAGATGATTTGTCGTGTAATATGAAACTTCATTAAAATTGTGTAAAGTTTTGAGCTGGCGCACTTTTTGTTCTGGCTGATTATCTGTTCCACGTGTTTAAAACGAGAAAACAAGACAACACATTTAACCAACACCAGTTGTAGACAATTGCATTTAATCCGATCTTCTCAATCAATCTCTCTTTCTGGATTGAACAGCACTTCAATGAGGACATATCTATTCAAGTGGGTGTGATTTTTTTAAAATTGTAGAAACATGAAACTCTCATGTAATTGCTTGATATTCAGAGCCATCAACTCTAGCTTCCATTGGTCACATCCAACTCAAGCATCGATGCCATCACAAGCATCAGCTAGTCCTAATCGCTTAGCTAAAAAAGATTGTATTGATAACTTTGCCATATCATGTTATACTATCGTGCTATACCACCTAAGAAACCACCCATGCCGTGGACTATAGTTGGACCATTTAAGATGCTTTGTATTATCGACGGAGCAACATCCACTTTCTCTACGGACGGACCATCGCGGCAAAGATTGGGGGCAGATGTCCGCATTATCTTGTAAAGAATATAATTTATGTCAGTTTTTTTTCAAAATAATTTTCCATAATGCCCCCAAATAAGACTTTAATAGTAGTTTTCTCACTCTTTCGTTTTCATTTTCAATCCATAATTGAGAACTGCAGTGAGTAGGTATATAACTAACGAAGGCTTAAGCGCAAGATATAAGCAAAATCTATTGAAATTTTACTCATAATTCGATTTGTTGTCAAGCAAGGATCATTATATTTACTATTTGAATCAACACATTGCATTGGCCTTTTATTTTCTATTAGGTTTTCCAACTAATAAAAATTTCTCAGTCGATTCCTCATTTTCTCCATCCTCACGAATACAAGGCAGCCAAGATAATTCCAAGAAAATCTCGATTGTCGAAGGAAAAAATCACAAAACTAGCCTACAATACTAAAGGCCAAAGTTTATTTGAAATCGGGCTGAACCGGTTTCAGCACGGCTCACTGATGGAGCTAATGGGCACTTCTGGACCTGACACTGACATGGCGCAACCATGGAGCTAATGTGGCACTGGAGGGAGGCGGCTTTGACCATGCACACATTTGAGAATGACGACCGGTGCGTAGGGAAACATATCGAGTTTATATGAACTGGCGCAAGGAGGTGCGTACAGGCGCGAGCACGTTCCCGGCGGCCGTGGAGCTAGGTCATGATTGCTGGAAACTATCCCTAAAAGATTTTGATGATAATCCAAGTACTCAATGAGTTTATATGTGACACTCGGACTCTTGAAGTGCCAAAATTTGACATAGGAAGACACTTAAGTGCTAAAAGTTAGGAAATTGATATTTAAATATCAAAATCAGAGTAAAATAGACCAATTAAGTGTCAATAGTGAAAAAATCTAGCCAACATACTAATGTGACAATTTTATGGTAAGGTAAGTGCAAAACAATGTCGTTTTACATGCCGACATGGCTAAACAAGTGCAAAAATGACATTTTTTTGTTGCAGACATGGGTAGATAATTAATATAAATATCAATTAAATTAAATTTAAAACTAATTTTTTTCTTTTAAAAAAAGGAGGAAGATGAAGATTGCAGGCAGCGAAGGTTGAGCCCTCATCACTGCCTCCCCACCGTCACCGAGAAGAACGGCAACAATGGGGGAAGGGTTGTCCAGGGTTGCCAAGCCTTAGCTAGGAGTTGGCGACCTCGGCTAATAGGCGGCAAGGCGTGTGAGCCCTCACCCCCAGTGATAGTGGGGAGGGGGTGGTGAAGGCTCAACCTTGTTGCCTACGATCTCCATCTTTTTTCTTTTTAGTTTTCAGTTTAGTTTAATTAATATTTATATTAAAATTCAAATAAGAGACGAAACAAGCCATTGTTGCTTACAATTTCCATCTTTTTTTCTTTTTAATTTAAAATTTTATTTTTAAATTTAGCTTAATTAATATTTATATTTTTAGAAAAATGAGGAGAAGGAGGAAGGTGAGGGCTAAGCCCTCGCTGCTACCTCCCCATCATCATCGACAAGGGCCGGTGACAATGGGCTAAGGCCTAACAATCCCGACCAACCCTCCCTAGAGAGGCAGTGGCGAGGGCTTGGCCCTCGCCTTCCACCTCCTCCTTTTCCTTTTAAAAAATAATAATATATATATATATATATATTCTAATTTAATTAATATTTATATTAAAATTAAAATTAAAAAGGAAGACAAAGCAACATTGTTTTGGTTTTTCATTGCTAACTCTACTCCTCAACATATCATGTAGGTGAGTTGTATTATTAAAAATTACCATGTAAGATTTTCAGTCACTTTTGCAGGACTTGACACTTAAGTGTCCCATCATGCCCCTGTGCACAATGAATTTGTCATGCCTAGTCCGATGGCTAACACTAAGCATTTTTATCGAACAGTTATTGCAATGACATCCAATGGACGACCTCGATGTCGCCTTTGTCATGCATCGTTTGGAACTTTGCCAGTTCTCTTGACCGGACCCGAGTCCAATTTGTCCGAAAGCCAAATAAACGAATATATGAACTGAGATGTAGACCTTTGTTTGCTTTAAGAGGATCGTTCACTCTCTGAAGTACTATCTCAATATGACAAGTTAAATTAGGGACCCCTTCATTTTTAAAAAAATGGAAAATGAACCAAACACGTTTTCAATAAAATGGAAAAGTGTTTTCAAATTATAATTACTTTATGAAACCAAATGGCCTGTCTCCACATAGTGTCATGAAAAAGATTGAGAAGACACCTCAGGCACCACATTGTTAAATGGTTGAGTACATAAACAAATCGTTGAATGAACATGTAAAGTCAATGAGAAGAGTTATGCTTAAAACATTTACGCATCTTCTGACAAAAGAAGAACACTTATACCCCGTTATTGTACCAAAAATCAAATTATATGCTTATGATTACCATTCTAATTTGGTGGTGAAGAAATTACAGATAGCTTGATCATGTGATATATGAGAAAAAAGAAAAAGATTCTTACACGTGGGAAAACTATATCCAATCTGATTTTATTCACACTTTAACCTGTGTGTATACACACGTACATGCGTATACCTCCTAACAACTCCATATTATTAGGAATATTGACAAATTCATGTTCGAACAAATTACTTCCACTAGTACATGGCACACACCAGCAAAAGGCCGAAGTAGGTTGTTCTTGTATCAATGGAAATACTGCTACATCCATGATTATTTCCATGTATCATTACTTTATTGAAAAATGTAAGCTAGATTTGGAGAGATCGAGTGCCTAATGGTATATTCCTCACCACCAATACGTCTTCAGCTTCTTCAAGTTAGATAGATCGGGTAAGCTTCGCAAGGAACTGCAGTTTCCAATCTCAAGACTTTCTAGTGATTCCAAACTGTCAAGGTCTTGAATGTCAACCAGTTTCGGACAGGACCATAATAGAAAGTCCTTGAGAACTTTAAAGTTAGATAAGTCGGGCAGTCTTTGAAGAAAGGGACAATGACTAATCCACAGGAGTTGTAGATTCTCCAGTCTTTCAAGCCCACTGAACTTGGTTGACTTACAGTAGAACACTCTCAAGCATTGCAACAATGTTAAATGTTCAAGGCCTTGAATATCAGAGACTCGATCCTGGAGACTTAGTTCCAATAAATTCTCCAAGTTGGAAAGGTCAACAACTTCAAGAAGAATGCAATTTTGAACCGTAAGTTTCCTCAAACTAGAGGGAAGCTGTCCGATCTGACGCAAGTTGTTGCAGTTGTGGAGTACAAGTTCTTTCAGATAGCAAAGACAACCCAAATATGACCTTATGCTGGTGATACGTGGAAGCTCCAACATACAACAGGGGCTGTAAGTTTGCACTTTTGGAAAATATTTGATGGAGGTTGAGCTTGTAAAACATAATTCCAGATTTCTTAAACTCACAAGGTTGGAGATTTCTGGAGCTTCTTTTGTGGCTGTCGAGGACAGACATAAACTTACCAAACACTGAGGAAGCTTTGGTACGTTCTGCACACGAGTTTGCATTAATTTCAAAATCTTCAAGAAAGGTAATCTCACAATATCACCGGATATCATCTCTAGCCACGTGCAACATTCTCCATAAATCTCCTCAAGTTTTTCTAACATCCCAATTGCCTCCGGTAACTTCTGTATCCGACTTCCATTCATCTTGAGTACTTTCATGCTCTTTAGATTGACAATGCTATTAGGCAACTCTACGATACCCGTTCTTGAGACATCCAACTCAGCTAAAGATTTCAGCATTCCAATTGAGTCGGGAAGTGTCGTTAGGTTGGGAGCTCCACGAATGGCCAAACGCTCAAGATTTACTAGTGCTCCGATTGAGCTTGGGATTTTACTGATGGTATCATAACCAATCAGCGAAATATTCTGATCCATGAGTAGCTCAGTCAAGGATTCTAGAGAACCTAATTCAACGGGCAGCATTTGGAGACGGTAACATCTTCTCAGATTCAAGTGCTTTAAATGTTTCAGATGACCAATGGATCGATGAATCCGTATCAAATTCATGCAGTCCTCTAGAATTAATATTTCTAAAGACAGATATGTAGAGAGGTCAGGAGTTATCCTTAACCTGTGGCAATTTGATAGATTAAGGACCTTCAATCTTGTAGCCACCTATCAAATAATTATGTATATTCAACAAGTTTGATTTACAGAATTTTTGCAGGACATAAACAAATATATCGAGCAATTCTACCAAAGTAACTTTGCAAATACTCACTGTTTATCCGTTCATCTCACATGGTTGTGGTCTCACTATTCCATTAATTACCATTTACATGGATATCATATACATAATGATTACATGGTTTCTATATAAGGTAAATAATTTGTTGAATCCACTACTAGTGTAAAGAGTTTTGTACACGTTCATTGTTGAATAAGTGCCATGGCGATGGATGTGGTCAAATAACTATCTCCAAGTACACACATTACTCATCCAAAGATGATTGTATAATATCTTTCCATTGACAGTGGACCTTTAAAAAGTACGGGAAAAGTGTCAATTCTAGACTAAACTACGTTAGTAAAGATGAGTAGACGAAGACCATAATGCTTGAAGGTAAAACGAAGAGATTGAAGAGAAGGTTCAAAGAGACAAAACGGGGCCGTGCGCCATGCCCGTTCGGAAAGGAGAGAGCTGGAAGGGCATTTCCAGCATTGAAACGGTACACAAATAGCATTTTGTCGTGAATTATATTAAAGTGTGTCTATATGTGTGTGTGTGTGTGTGTATTGATAGTTGTTGCACATGTTTGAAAATAGACTTATTGATAATTTTTATATTTGGGTGACGTGGTCATACAATACAACATATACAGAATTTAAGCGTAATTTAATACAATTGACACATATTTATCTTCTAAAACTAAAATCGGTAACATCGTTTATTACTTTACAAAGTAATCTGTTGGATGCTATGTCTTGCCTATTTTAACTTTACTGCATAATTTTACCACAAAATATTGAAATTTAGAATTTCTAATATATTTTTATACACTATCCAAATTCCAAAAGTCTAATTAATAATCAATAGGAAAATTATATACCAATCATATACATGATAAAACCATAAATATTTCTTCATTAGTTAATTTAGATTCATTGATATTATATAAAAACAGATTCCGATAAATAAGTTATGTGAAGAAGTTAATATTTTGCTCTATAAACATCAATTGTTAGATTAAGTACGTTAAGTTTTTAATTTTATTATGTAAAGGGCAGTGTTTCCTAGCTAATGTTTAGGGAAACAGGGAATGAAAATCTGGGATGACGTAGCTCAATCACAAAACTCCATTCTACTCACTTTTTTAATTATATATATGTAGTAGCTTCAATTGTAGAAATCCGTATTGAAGTATTATAAGATGTTTTGGCAATTACCTTATAGCAGCAGATCCTTTAGGGCTACTACAAAGACGCTACACCCAATTTTGACGTTTTACAATTTAAAATATGTATTACCAACCATAAAAGTTACGACATTCCATAGCATAGTACAAATTCGGCAATTAGCAAATAACATTTACTAAACAAAAAGTAGAGTAATTGTTTGATTTGATATACTTCTAGCTAGCAATGTAATTGAGTTTTATAACATTAATAGAAGTTGAATTATCGAAACGTGGAATTGGTATCTTGGTGACATCCTTCGAGAGCTACATTTCTTCCTTCAGTTTAATTAAAAACTCATTAAAATGACAATCCTCAACCCGTGCAACGCACAAGCTTGTGTGGGAATGAAAAGGTATACAAATATTGTACATAAAAATTTATCCATACCTTAAGTTGAGTCCAACCGTTCCAGCTTTCTGTTATTTCAGTCGCCGATAGGTCAATAATGAGTAAATTTTTTGGGTGAAAGTTGGTTGCTTGCAAATTTAAGGTTGCTTGCAAATTTAAGGGACAATTCTTCCGAGAAAGCCATCTTACTTCTAGAAAGAGACCCTCAAAGTCCCCGGAGAGGTTTCCGCTTATCATTCCAAGAAATCTTATATTTGGCACTGTCTTAAATTCTTCTGGTGTCAAAAAAGCTCCATCAAGGTCCACACAAATTGCTTCAATGGTCTCAGTTCCCTATAATGATGAAAAAGAGTCTCTGATTAACCCAGGCAAAGTGCATACGGATGTCTGCAACAGTTTTGGGTCCGTATGATGGGATGCCAAAATGGAGTCAGTTCAAAGGAGGGAGTTTAGTGAAGTACAAAATAAGCTGGAAAAAGGAAAATTCTAGGCAGATTTATGCTATAAAAATGTTACAAGAATGTTACAAGGTATTGCACTTAGCTTTACCTTCTTTCTGGTGATCATATCCAATGCTTCCTTATGATTCCACACACGTGAACGCTTTCCTGGATCGTTGCGATTTTGGGAACGTACAATGCACTTACCTAAGTCTTTTAACTGGTCATGCATCCATAACTCATTCTTTGCTCCGATTTTTACTAAGGACATCAAAAGTAGGACTTCAATCCCCTCATTTGGAAACAACTCACAGTCATCCCACATATAGGTGGCATCTCTCTTATTTTCTCCGGCTAGAAAGCAAGCAATATCAAGAAATATTTGCTTTTGCGTCTCATCTAAAGCCTCATAACTTAGCATTAGCTTCTTCTCTACATCCTTATGAAGATGTTTTTCCATCTTTTTTATTGTATCTTCCCACACTGCTCTCTCTTTTCCACATAAAAATGAACTGATCAATTCAATAGTTAAAGGAAGACCCCCAACTTTTGCAATAACATTCTCAGATAGATAGAGAAATTCACTTGGAGGAGAGTTCCTTCGAAATGCATGCTTGCTAAAAAGTTGTAAAGAGTCTAGACTACTCAGCTCTGCAACTTCATAGGTCAAACTATCCTCAAATATAGACAATACACTTTTGTCTTTCGTTGTAACCACAATTCTACTTCCTAAACCAAACCATTCTCTCTTTTCTGCTAGTGCCATTAGTTGGCTCTTCTCATTTACATCATCAAGGAAAATAAGAACTCTTTTTCTACAAAATCGTGCTTTGATCATATTTTTTCCTCGATCTATGTTGGATATCTCAATTCTTTTGTCCCCAAGGATATCATGCACCAGTTGCCTTTGCAAATTTAGAAGACCAGAACTCGAACTTTCCGATGCTTGTCTGATATCTGGGATAAAGCTACAACTTTCAAATTCAACCGACAGTTTATGGTAAACGACCTTGGCAAGAGTTATCTTGCCTATACCACCCATTCCACACATATTCCAACAAGCCTTATGTCCTTAGATTCTACCCTTAGCAAATTTATTACTTCATCCACTGATTGGTGCATCCCGACCAAAGGATCGGATAGATGTATGGGAGATGCCTTAAGCTTAAGTAAAACTTGATGAGCAACTAGCCGTGTGAGTTTTCCATGGCTGCATTGCAGTAGAAAGAGGACAATGAAGTTACCGTCAATGATGAGTTAGCCCCAAAATTCCGGACAGAAAGGGAAAAAGAACTAGTGCATGACATTTCGAATTGATTCAATCATAGTAATACGATGGAATGGATATTTAATAGGTGATGATAAAAATCATGAAGAATAAGAGGATCCCTTCCACTATTCATCATATAGTTTATTACAAAGCGAGTGTGTTTCGGGTGGTCCAGTTGAAGAGGTGGAACCAGAAACCGATCTAGGAGGCTATTCCAGTTTGTTTGTTTGTTTTTTTTATTTTTTATAAATAGAAACCACAATAATGGACCACAAAACTGGCTTGGAATCGAAACGGCCCCCTATTTATTTTTTTTTTGTATTCTTTTTTAATTGAAACGGGCCCCCATTTTATTTTTTTTTTGAATTCCCTATGTAATAAACTTGTCATTCACATTTTGTATTGGAATTAATAACTTGAAAAACAACCTTTTTATACAATAATCTCACATGATAAGTGAGCCGAGTGGCGAGAAATAGAGAGGGTCAAGAGATTGAGCGAGAGCCGATTGAGGAGAAATGAAAATGAGAGAAAGGAGAGGCTAAATTTCTTAATTTCTTTTAGTTTTTGTGCTAGTTTTATAACTTCCATGTGGGCTTTTTCGTTTTTTGAGTTTAGGGTGGGCTGGGCATGGTCGTTCTGAGTCCACCTAGATTTATAAGTTTAAGGCGTGATTTAACTTTAAATACCTCTAACTTTTTCTTGTCTTTTTCCTTCCCAAAACCCATCTTTACAATATAAAATCTGATCTGCACAGTTATTCCGAATCTACCAAGATTCATATGACAATGATCAAGATTTGAAGTGTTCTCACTACACGATGATGACAAATTGAATCTTCACTCTACCTACTAAAAATACTCATTTTATGTTGCACCTTCCGTGACATTAATTGATACATGCTTTGAAGCAAATCTCCTCCTTTTTTTCTCGAATCCAGCACCTTTGCATCAAATTCTATGGCGCGGCACTGATGGAGGGTGAAAAGGCCATCTAATTGTTTTCTCTTACATAGATCATTAACCTTTTGGCGACTTCTTTAAACCACCCGAAACTTTTGAATTGTGAACATTTTGGACCGCGAACTATTTTTGTGTATTGATATTCAGTAACCCAAAAATGTTCAGATGGAGAGAATGTTAATACACTAGTTCCATTAATTTTGCGAAAAATGGATAATTCAAAATGATCACTTATATTATTTAAAATAATTAGTTGTCAATGAAATTCTTTCATCAACAACAATTTATGTCAAAATATTTTTCTGAATTATGACATATTTTTGTTCATTCATTTTTTTTAAAAGTAATCCAAGTAATTATTTTAAAAAAATATATTTTATAATTATTTATTTTCTACGAAATAATAAATGGAATCAAAATTACGTGGTACGATAAAAATGGATGCTTAGACTTTTGGGAAGTGGATTCTAAACAGAAATATGGATCAAATCAGATCTGAAAGTGGAAAAGGAAACAGAGTTGGGGGAAAGAGTAATGTCTGATAAAGGAAGAGGAAGTAAATCTACGAGCAAAGAGGTTATAGGGCACCAAAATAAAAGTTGACAATCCTCGACGCGCGTCCTCGAGCCGCAGATAGAGGCATTAGGAACAAATATATCTAACTAATATGAAGTCACCTCGCCATTAAGAACCGTCGCGTGATTTTCCACTACTGAGCTTGCAGACACAGAGAGAGAGAGAGAGAGAGAGAGAGAGAGAGAGAGAGAGAGAGCAGCCATGGATGCTGCTGGGAAGATCGAAGGTGTCCGGCGCCATTAGAGCAAGCCAACGACCACTACCCTTCAACTCTCTCTCTCTCCCCGCTGTTCATCAATTAGAAGCAGATAAGCTGCTTGCTTCGTTCTTTCCTTCTTTCGTAGTATTTTTTGAGTTTTCCCATAGAAGATATTAATATATTACGATTTGTAAAAGTGAAAAGTGATAATCAGTATTCAAGCAAAGGAAATACAGAGAAAAGGGAAAGATGGAGGTGAATGAGTTAACATACCCTTTGTTCTTGGTGTCCCATCCTTTGATTCCAGCAACTTCCTTGAGCGCCTCCTCCCAGCGTAGCACAATCTCAGCCCCACGTTTTCCTTTATGCTGAGTTAATGCATCTCTATATACTCTAGTTTCAAGCTTTACATCGGAGGGTTCCACATCATAGAATATGGGCAAAACCTCCAGTTCCTCAGTTTTCCTACACTCCATCATGTGTTCCAGCTCACGCAGGCACCAGCTACTGGAGGCATATTCTTTGGAGAGGATGGGAATACAGATTTTTGAGTCATTAATGGCCTGAAATATCTCAGGGCTGATCTCTTCACCAACGTTGATCCCCTTCTTGTCCATAAAGACATGGATACCTTTGTCTAGCAGGGCATGATAGAGGGAATCAGTGAAATTAGTGCAAGTGTCAGGTCCGCGAAAACTCAAGAACACCTCAAACTGAGCTCCAGGTGTGCCGTGGCCAGTGGATCCTGTTTCTGAACTACTCCTTTTTCTTTTCATCGCCGCTGCCTCAGGTACCCTCAAAGATTTCGACGAAGATTTTACAGACTGGGGATGATGATCGGGAATTCGGTATTAGTTGAGTTTTGGCAAATTGAGTTTCTGTTCCCGGTTCCCATCAGGTATTATGCCTGGGGCCCAGCAGAGGCAAGTGGACAATATTTAGTAAGAGGTCCAAGTAAACTAAAAATATGGGGAAGTCGTTGGCCTGTCCTCGTCAATCTACCGTGTCGGTACCAATAACACGGGTCAGTCCAAGTCAATGGTCGGGATCGGCGGGCTGTGTATTACGTTTTCTTCTCTATCTCTTTTTTTTTTTTCATTTCTTTTTGGGCCTTGATTATAATTTCTACTCCAGGAATTGACCTTTTTGGCACCTTTATCATCCTCTGAGAGTCCATGCCGTCCATCGCTGACCAGTCCAGTGTGAATCATGAATCGCATCACCCACGAATCTCGATGACAATGTTGGGCTTTGTTTATTTAACATAGAACATTTTTCGGAAAAAATATTTTTCATATTTTCCAAAGTTTGAAATCATTTAGAAAAGTTAATCAATGAAAAATACTTTCCTAATTAATGAAAAATCTATACTTAAATTAAAAAAACTGATTTTTTTTTTTAACTTAGAAATCATTTTTCAAAATATGACTAGAAATTGGTGTTTCAACTAGAGGACACAGAAACCCCATCACTCGTTCTTAAGACCAAAACCCCAATGCCCAAGCTCGGGTCTACAAAAGTTGAGCTTGGGATATTGGCACCCATGTTTAGGACCTTAGCTACCGTTGTTGGGTCCTTGACGCTTGGGCCTAAATCCACATAGGTTGGCCCTTGGACCCTAGTGCCCTTGCTTTGCTCTGAAATGCCCATTCAAGTCCATAAAAGCTTGACCCAAGAATCTAGTGTTTGAGCTTGGATCCTCAGCACTCAATACTAGGTCCACTGTGGTAGGACCTAGGTCTACAAAAGCTAGATGTACCCTTGTTTAGGTCCTCAACGTTAGTGCCTCGGTCCACAGAGGCTGACCAAGGACCTTGGTACCTGTGCTCATATCCTCAACAATCTAGCTTGAGACCTCCATACCCATGTTTGAATCCCTTATAACCTAAGCTAAGGTCCATCAAGGCTGAGGTCGGATCCACCAAAGCTAGGCATTAGGATTGGGTCCTTGACATCCGAGTGCGAGACCTTAGTGGCAGTGCCCAGGCTTGGTTCCATCAAGGTCAAGCCCAAGACTTGGGTGCCCAAGTCCATCGAGGCAAGGCTCGAGTCCTTGGAGGTTGGGCTTGGGACCCCAATTTCCGATGCCTTGGTCCTTCAAGACCAAACCTGAGACCTCGATGCCCATGACCATGTCTTCGGTAGGGGTGAGCATGGTTCGGGTTGGGCCGGTCCA
This sequence comes from Eucalyptus caleyi, assembly GCA_014182885.2. Taxonomy (NCBI): domain Eukaryota; kingdom Viridiplantae; phylum Streptophyta; class Magnoliopsida; order Myrtales; family Myrtaceae; genus Eucalyptus; species Eucalyptus caleyi. The sequence continues at coordinate 16,814,556 of CM024476.2, forward strand.
CCCCCTAACCCTAAGACCAACTCATATAGCGATGGTTCTCAAATTTTGGGACCAATGACCGACCCTATTGAACTTGGGACAGAGGACTGGACCGACCCAATGTGTTCGGTTCGGTTTTAGGGTTAACACAAGACCAATTGATAATTTTTTATTTCATCTTTTGTACTCATTAAAAAAGTGATTGAGGAGCGAATTGACCCAATGGGTTTGGTCCGGTTTCAAGGTCAATCTATGACCAACATAATTTTTTATTTCATTTTTTTATACTCCTTAAAAAAACGATTGAGGACTAAACTAACTCAATGGGTTCAGTCTGGATTCAAGGTTAATTCAAGACCAACCAATAATTTTTTATTTCATTTTGTGTGCTTCTTAAAAGGGCAACCAATGACTATACCAACCCAATGGGTTCAATGATGAGTGAGGTCAGCTAAGAAAGGCAAGCGGTGAGGGTCAAGTGGGGTGAGCATCGAACAGAATGAGCATCGAATGCTGAGCAGGAAGCAACAAGCCAAGTGAGCATCAAGCGGCGAGTGGCATGAGTGACCCAAAGCAAGCGAGGTGAGTGTCGAGTGGTGAGTGAAGAAGTTGTTTCTTTTGATTTTGGCAAATTGAGGACTAATAAGATAAATAAGACAGAAGAAAACGAATACTAGAGGATGATGCCATAAGCAGCTGTTTATACTTTTTTGGATGCCGTGAGAATTCCTCTAAAAAACATTTTTCTCATATTGTAAATTATGACTATTGACACCGTAAAAGATATTAAAAATCTAAGTTATTAAAGAATAATGTAAAATTACTTGAACTCTTCACTAAAGAGTTGTTTAATATTGTTGACGCCGTTTATTTTAAGGTTTTCTCTATATAAAAAATTATAAGTAATATGTGTGTGTGTGTGTGTGTGTGTGTGTGTGTGTGTGTGTGTGTGTAGTCAGGGTTGGTCTAGGTTGGACTGACCCGGAACTCTTAGGGTCAAGGACCAACTTGCATAGTGTTGGTCCAGAAATTCTAGGACCAAGGATCGACCTAATCTCCTTAGAAACCAAACCAGGACCGATAGGGTTAGGCCGGTCTAGAGTTGGTCCAGCGTTGACCTTGGACCAATGCTCACCCCTAGTCTCCGGCACCCAGGTTGAGGTTCATGGCGGTTGAGCCTTTGTCCTCAATCCCAATGCTTAGGTCACCAGCCCTTGAGACATGGTCCATCAAGGTCAAGTCCTTGACTTGAATTAATGAAATGATAACATTAGATATTTTTCGATAGTAAAGCGACTACATTGAACAAATTAAAAATTCAGAAACAACATTACGTATTAGGTTGGAGTTTAGGGATTATATTAAATAAATTAAAAGTTTAGAGACGATATTGCAAATTGGGCAAAATATTAAGAATAACTTGTGTAATTATTCCTTGACAACTCTTGATAAAAAAAAAAAAAAAAAGCAAGCAAAAGAAATGCCAAAGGAATTAACAAATTCTACAACTTGATTGTTATCCTATTTCGTAATAATAGATTTCTTCTCTTGTTGGATTCATACATATGTCTTTGGAGATGGTCATGTTAATAAGCACCTCAAAGTTTTTATTAAACATACTTATTGTGGCATTGTAAAAGATTGTGTTATTATCAAACATACTTATTGTGGAATAATAAAAATTATTGATTCCATATGATATTGGAAATTTTCTTAATTGATTACTTAAGATTGTGCTGTCGAGAAAATCCTTGGGAAATTTTCTTAATTGATTCCATATGATATAGAAACCTATTCGCTTGCCTCGCTTTGTTTGCTCACCTCAGCCTTGCTCACCTTGCTTGTAGCTTGCCTCACTCACCTTTAGCTCTCCTCTCTAGCCTCATGACTCAGTTGGTGAAATCGCTCACCTCTCTTTGGCCGCCTCATGAACGCAGCTCAACAATTGCAAATGCAAATTCCTATTGTTACTTTATCTTAGATTTATGTTTAATATGTACCGATGTTCATAGTTTGGGTACTCAATGTCATATTGTTGATAGATTTATAATTTGAAAAAATATGTTTGTTTTTGTAAGGAATACAAAAAATGAAACGAAAAAAATAATAATAACTGGTTGCTCCCAAATTGATCCTGAAATTAGACTAAACCCATAGGGTCAATCCGGTCATTGGTCCTAGGCTTAAGAGGGTTGGTCCCTAGTCCTAAAAATTGAGAACTAACACTATGTGGGTTAGTCCTTGGATTAGATGATGGATTGGCCCAATTCAAACCATCCAAACTATGTGGGTAATAAAATATTTGTGTGCGTATCAATTAAAGAAGTATGAAATTCTTCAAATCTTTTCAGCCACTTGGAATAGGGAATATCATCAACAGTAAAAAACTATTTGAAAGAAGTAGTCACATTCTGAGAAAGATTGTTTAGTTGAACAACCTCTAGTTCAGAAGAGTTGGATTCCATATCTTGGTCAGGTGGATTGACCATGAATATTGATGAAGTTACTAGTGCAATAGGAAAGGAATCAATGGTAGGGATTGAGAAGGATACAGAATATGAGAGGCATACCGAATCTGATTCGGTGTCAAAGTTGTTTGGAAAAACCTATTTGGATGGAAATAAGATTTGGTCTTTCAAAGTAACAAGATCAAGTTGTTCTTCTTGATTGCCCAAATCTCTCAAGAATGATTTTAATGGATTTGACAGCATCATCTGGTTTGGCTTTTCCTTTATAACAATCGAGGATTCTTCACGCATCTTCTCTCTTCCCTTTTCTTTCCTTATTCGATCCAGTTCTTTGAGGCAATTTTGCATTTCTACCACATCTATCTTATCTTGTCTAGTGGAAGCTTCTGTGAGAGTAGCAAAGATGGACTTCTGAGATGGTGGAGGCAGTGAATGCTCTATCTGCAATGTGGTCGGAAATGGGTTTAAAGGATTGAAGCTTCACTCTTCAAGGAGTTGGATCTGTCTTTTGAGCTTTTCTATCTCCGCCTTGGGGCTTTCGAGATGATGATATCCCAAATGTTCTCTCTGGATTCTAGGGCATGAAGCCTTTTTGGAAGTCCGAAAGCATCTTTTAGTGGTTTCATCATACTTTCGAAGATCTCGTTGCACATCTACAAGTTTGGAATCAATTGTTTTAAACACATTATTGTGTGCCAGAAGAGTCTCCGATTGCCAATTCAGGGCGGCTTCAGTAACAGGAGTTCTTTTTTGTCTTCCATGTTCGTCCATATTAGTGGGGGTAGGTATTTTGGGAGCATGTCGATATCCGCCTTGTGGGTCAATGAATTATTCTGGGGCAAGGAATGAAAGTTTAGAACTTTCTCGAACAAGAGGAGGAAAATCTGTTTCTTGAAACATGGCAATGGAAGAACTAGGTAGTGTTTCTTTCCGGAGCCTTGTGTGGGTAGGAATGCTTTTTGCCCACTTTAGGATTGGCTTACAAAAAGGGAAATTGCTAGTTTTTATATGGGGAGGTGATGGTGGTGGAGTTGGTGAAATGGAGGGTGGAGCAAAGTGAACTCTAGTGGTGGAGTTGGAGCATAAGAAACCATAAATTGTAATTTATCACACTCACCAAGAGTATCAATGGAGGAATCTCTATCCAAGTATCTTTGGTATATAGTATCCTTTGACTTCTTGTGTTTCCGTCGGGGTCTTGCATTTTGGTATACTTCGTCGAGAGACTTTGTACAATAAGAGTATTGACAAAAAGGATCCTAGAAATAGTGACCATATCGGTCCTTGTAGTAATGGACAGGGTTTCATTACTCTGAAAATATTGGACAAGCCTTTTGGGATCTGGCTCGAACATTGACTCAGGAACACAAGGTTCAATCATGAAGAGGGTCTAGAAGATAGAAGGATTTTCTTCATTTTCCTTATCAAATTTGATGAAAACAGTGCCATCTTTCTTTCTAATGAACTCGTAGTTTGAGGACTGTAAATGCTTGTTATTTTGATGTAGCTTTTCATAGTTGGTAATCCAAGTTTCTAGAAGGAACTTGGCCAACTTCTCTTTTGGGATTTGTCTGGGAGCATGAATACAAGACGCCTAATCATTCTGTATGGAGATGAATAGAGCGTCTTCATTTCCATTATGGAAGTTCAAGTCAAGAGCATGGTTTTGCACTCGATAAATCATTTAGTAGTGCAGTGTTGCTACAATAGAGTCAGCGGTCTGAGGAGCTCCAATGAGCTGGATTTGGACTTTTAGAAATTAGAGTAGTTCGGGGTTTGAAAGAGCGATATTAAAGTTTAGATATAAGGTTACAAAGACTATTCCAGCATTCAAAATGGTTTGAACAATGCCAATATAGGCATGTTGGTATTCTAAGAATTTGGTATCCAATAACATTATTCTGGCCCCGACTGGCAAGCCTACTCGACCATGAAATGTAAAAGCAAGACGGACAGCTCCATAATGGATGTGAGGGTATCCCTGTTGGGTCCACTGCCTTAAAAAATTCTGGCAGAATTTGAAGAGTGACTAAATATTCCTTCTCAGTGGCTGGAATGGGATGTTGGTCGAACTTGGAGGATTAGACGTACTCTTTTCCTTCATTTGGAGTTTGGCAATGAGTTGTCAAATGGAGCAGATGGGAGATAATGATGAGGTAGGCTTAGCAAATGCAAAATAAGGGTTCATAAGGGGAAGTTGAGTTTTGGAAATTTTGGTTTCATCACTAAGAGAGACTTCATAGAGATAGTCAATCTTAGAAGCATTTGACAAACGAAAATCTGAAAGGATTGAGAAAGATGGGGATGAGGTGAGAGAAACATGGGCTTTTAGTATCTTTGGTTCAATCATAATGTGAAGAGATCTTCTCAGCACTAGATTCACCTACTGAGCGTATGGAACATATATTATTACAAACGAAACCATGGGCTCCGATACCATGAATGGACCTAGGCTTAAAACTAGGGAAGTCGAAGTCAGTTTTTTGCAGGTATGCCTTCCCACTATTGGTGAACCTCCTCATTTAAGCCATTTAAGGATAGCCTTTTAGTAGGAAACCACTCCAAATTTTAGTTTAGAGCCTAGAGTACTTAGAAATGCCAAGATTGTAACATTTGTAATGATTCGAGCTGTATTTCTTAGAGGATCATACCAGACTGGAGAAGAAGAAGTGTTTAGAAAGGCATTAAGAGTTTTACAAAAAACTCACTTTACTTCAAGGGACTTTGCTCAACACATTACATTCTCATTGCCTTTTATAGACATTAGCAGGTTACAGACAAGTAAGTACCAAGCTCATGGGTCCTAAAATAGACATAAGCTCCAGAAAATCCGATCGGAAATTATTCTTAGAGATATGAACAGTGACAATGAATAGTAATTTCCTTAGCCTATTGCTACAGTGATTCGCTATAGTCAGTGGTCTCTTCCGTCACGAGCGTTGTAGTCATAGTCTGAATCATCAGAGCTACATTCTTCTGCCAGAAGATGTTCCTCGTATTTCTTCTCGAGTTCTGTAAGTCGTTCATAAGAAGGAGCATTCCACATGTTTGCCTTGTTTGTGGAAGATGCTTCTTCATGATTCCTAGAGGATCCTATAGTGTCGGCAGACATGTTTAGCTAAGGCCAATTGGATGGTTGAGCATAGTAAGATGTGTCCATCCCTAAAGATAAGGACATGGTTCCTTGATCATAGGGGTCTTGAGAGAGAGAACCCCCCATTGTGCATAAGGGTCTTGAGATGATTGTGCAGAGTCATCTGTATCTGTCATTTCTTGCTCATGTGATGATGGGGTTGTCCTTGCGGCTTGTCTGAATTCTTTGAGTGCTTCTTTGGCTTTTGGGGTAAGGCTATGATTCCATGCAATTGGTACATTATAATTTCATATATCTTCACGAATGATCTTGTTTTCTTGGCACAAAACTCTTTGGAGTTCTCGGTACTGGTGTCCACAACAACCAATGGGACCTGGGAAAGATTTGTAAATCCGAGCTTCCTTAAGGTGTGCCTAAGGTTTATAAGATGTGGTTCCTATACTTTGTGGAGCATTGGTAATGATACCATTTTTCTATACAAAAGCCCATGGTCGTCGGAAGAACAGAATATTATGGATCTTAGGGTCTGGTCGGATAGTTCTTAGTTCTTGCTATAAGAGATGCTTCCAGTAAGTGGGATGATAAAACCAATTGAGTAAAGCTAAGAGGTTTCTGCCACTTTCCTTTTCAGTATTTCGTTCTAGCCCAAATATCCTGGTTAGTTTAGCAAGGAACATTCTGGTGGGAATTTCGATAGCTATTAAGTACTTATTGGTTAAATACCATAAAAACCATCGTAGTAGATTAGGGAAGTCATCTTCATTCCAGATTAAATGGTGTATGAACGAATAGCTGGAATTTAATCCAAAAGGATAAAGAATTGAACCTCCATGGAGTTTAAATAGATCTATGTGGCATTGCACATAAGGCTTTCTAGATTTTTAGTGAGGTTATCATTCTAAATTTGTTCAAAAATTTCCTGGGGGTATTGCCAACTTGACCAATCTCATATCTTTGATCTTATACTTTTCATTGTGGTGAAAAGTATGGAAAGCATGCCTCATGATGTACATGTTGATTTTTGCTAGTGTTTTTGGTCTTGACAAAAAGTCAGCAAGCACATTCTTCTTTCCAACAATGTTTTTGGTTTCAAAATAGTATTTTGAAAACCATTTAGCCCATCAAAGCAGTTGAAAATGTGGAATATGCTTTTGTTTGAATTTGGTCATCTATGGAAAAGATGCCATGTCCAATTCTACCAGAAAGTGATGGCCGATGAGATGGAATTCAAACTTTTTTTATTTCATTTTTCACTGCCAAGATTTCTTTAAAAGTGAAATGATAATGCATTTTAGCTTGAGAAAAATTTTCACTTTTATAAGCACATAAGTTTCTCTTAACATCAATTTCTTCAAATAAGATGGTTGCCTAATATTCATCGTTGGTGTCGGTTTGGAGGATCCTCTTTCTTGTTGATGGGATTTGTAATGGAGGAAAAGTATACATAATTTCTTTAAGTTCAGCAACTGCTTTAGTCTAAGGTTTTCCTTAAGGTAGGGGATTTTTCTTCAACATTGATTGCAGTGGAATAAGAGCAATGTGTGGAAAATTGCTCTGAGCTAATTAATTATTCCAAAAAAATGCTGAACTTACTTTTTCGTGAAGTTTTCTGTAGAAAATTTCAACAATTCAAGAGCAATGTGTGGCATTGGATAGTATGTACCTTTGTTAAGGTGCATACCAAGAAATTCAATTTTCATTTGGGCAATATTTATCTTTCTTTGAGAAAACATAATTCCATGCTCCTTTACAATTTCTACAAACTGCCCAAGAAGTTAGCTGTGGGATTCCTCATTAGGGCTGTAAAACAAAATGTCATTAATATATACTATTGCACTTAACAAAATTGGTTGGAAAATTCGACACATGGCCTTTTGGAATGAGGATGGGACTAATTTTAATCCAAAAGGAAGAACTTTCCATTGGAAATGTTGGTTCGGAATACGGAACCTTGTCTTGGGTCTATCTTCAAGATGGATACTCAGTTGTCAAAATCTGGCTTTAAAATCGAATTTGGAGTAAATATGGGCTTTAGATAATCTGGTAAAGAGGGAACTTCTGGAATGTAAAGGGAACTTGTCATCTTAAAGTATAATGTTAAGAAGATGATAGTTTGTCACCAGCCGCATCTTTCCTCTGTTTTGCTTGGCACGCTTATTGACATAAATGGTTCCACAAACCCATTGAGAATTTGAAATCTCAATAAGGCATTATTGCAATAGTTCTAAGCATTCTTTCTAAGCCGAGATTAGGTGCTCTAGCTTCATTCTCATGTAACTTACCTTAGTTGGATTGATGTCTTCATTTTTTTTAAAGGGAAGTCAAACAAAGAATTCCAGATTTTTTCATAAAGGATGGGGACACTTCTGAGATAATTCAGAATGGGATTCTGAATAGAATTCTAACAATTTCTGCATAATCGGATCTAACAGATTCATTTGGATGGAAAAAAGTCTTTGGATATTGGCAAATTCAAAGAATTGATCCTAATACTTAAGACATTTTCCATGAATGATACGAAATTGAGAAATCTGAGTTATGATGCCCCAACTGATGATCGGACTAGGAAGGAAATACGCCTAGAGCAGTCTAGGCACACAAAACAGATAACTTACCTCGCCTCAGTTCCCTCATGCATGTCAGTACAATTCATATACCCAATCGATCAATACAATCAATCAATCAATCGATATCATTGATACAATCACTGCAATCAATTCAATCAATTACATCGATACAATCGATCCATCCATTCAATCCATTCAATCAATTCAATCAAATTCAATCGATCACAAGTTCCAGTTCAATTGCTGCTCACATGAGTTGATGTACAATAATGCTCGCACAAGCTGATATAAATAATTATTACTCTCACAAGCTAACATACGATACTGCTCATATAAGCTGACATGAATCATTGCTCGCACAAGCTGACATACAATATTGCTCTCACAAGCTGACATGAATCATTGCTCGCATAAGCTGACGTACGATATTGCTCTCACAAGATAACATGAATTATTGCTCGCACAAGCTGACGTGCAATATTTTGGAATAAATATCCAAAATCATAATTTTTACTCAATTTGCACAATTTAGCATTCAATTGCATAAACCAAGCATACCATTGCAATCAGTATGAAATTCCGATTACGGGCTATCCTAGTATAATTTTCAGAAAATATTAAATAATTAAATAAATGCCAAAAAATAATTAAATAAATACAATTAATTACCAAAAATACCAACTTAAGCCGGAAATGTTAAATTGATCATCTAAAAGGGCCCGAAAAATTTCCCAACCTATCTAGATAAATATCACGATCTATCTAGTCCCTAATTAGTCTATTCTAACCACCTAACATGCATAATTGAATAACTAAATCACTAATCCATTCTAACTAACCACCTAAATCATACTTAGCATAAACTAATCACCCCCTAAGTATCATTAAATCACTAAGTAGAGTTTAGCAAGTAAACTCACTGGTTTAATGATCTGGTGAGTCCACTACAACGGCGACGCGAAGGTGGGCAACAACCAAGCCTACGGAGAAACCAAATGGAGACCGGACGGGCCTTAAAACGGGTCCTTTGTTGGCTTCAACTTCTACTTGTAGCTGAAGAGGCTGAACTGAGTGATAACTAGGTTGGAAACAGCGAGGAGGTGTGCCGGGCGGCTGCAGCAAGCAACAGCGGGAGCTCTGACGGCTAGTCGGACGGCCTAGCAAGCTGCGACGACCTAAGACGACGGTCAGGCGAGCTCGGGTAGTAGCTCGAGCAAGGACGGCACAAGCTAGAGGCGCGGGTGGACGATGCTTAGGTGGGGCCTGAACGAGCGGCAACGGCGCATGATAGGCAGCAACGGCGCACAATGACGGCGGGGGGACTCCGGCGGGCTTGCTACTAGTCTTGGCTGGTTCCTTTGGTTTTCTCGAGCTCACCACTCTTCAACAATGGGGAAATTAGCTACCAAAGAAAGAAGAAGCTGGCTGCTGCAAGAAGGGGGCCACCAATGCCACAAAAGTCTTCGAATGCTATTCAAAGCCCTTGAGTTCATGCCCCACCACCTTGGTTGTCATCCACAACCAATTTGCAGCACCAAGGCTTCCTTAACAAGCCATCGAAGTGGTCCAAAAGTTGCTTATGAATTTTGGATCAATTCCCTCCAATTCCACCCAATTCCACTTCAATACTTCTCCAAATGAGCTCAATTTGGTGTCCATAAATTTAGCCAAGGTTCCCTTGTCCATCTCATGAATTTTCCTTGTCAATTTGTCCAACTCGAATCGCAAAAATGCGACCAAAAGCGGCCCTCTCATTTTCTTGGTCCAAAATAACTTTACTTTGAATTTTCACCGGAAATCCCGATTTGCCGAAAATTTTTTAGAGGATGAGTCGACATTCCTAAAATTAATCATGACATGACAGAACTTTCAATTTATGTGATCGGGTTCAATTTTACGGTTAATCTCAATCTGACGCGATTTTAGCGTGACCTAACTTACCAAGTAGCTTTTAGAAATTTTTAGCACATTTGACCCGTGGTCGATTATTTTTAGCAACATTGTACATCTTCAACACATTGGCGACTTTTTGCTGTCGTGAAAATCTCAAAATTTCAAATGTGAATACAGAGTACCAAAATGACAGAAAAATCGGTCTAGTGCCGATTGACGAGAATTTTGCAATTAGGTAGAATCACCCACACTTAATCACATGGCTCTATCGAATCGGCCTATCTCCGATCTCTAATTGATTTTTAACTGTGCCGTAATGACCCTTGCAGATTAGCACGATCGAGCAGTCGATTCCTGGTCGAATTCTCAAGTTTATTGCGTTTATATTCCTTAACAATTTCACATGATAGGCTAGTTATCTCGTGAGTAGCCAACTCAGAGAAAAAACTATAAGCGCATCGATGAAAAGCCCAACTTATTTAATCGAAAACAGAACCTGAAAATCAGGATGTCACACTAGGATAATTCTTTGGGAATAGAAGTCAAAAAGACTTGCTTTAGGTTTAGATCAACTCCAATACCGTAAAAAAACTTGAGCATTTATTTCTGGAGAGAACAACATCTATTCTTTCGAGCTCATGAAGGTCAAAAGGTTTTCCAATGAAAAAATAGTATAGGAAAGTAATGGCATACCTAAAGTCAGGTGAAGGTAGAAATTGAACTTGGTCTTGTTCTGTCACCGATTGTCACCAATACTTGAGGCTACCCGTAAACTTTGTGACAAAACAAAAATGGACATCATACTTATCTTGATTGGTGAGAGCAAGTCCTTTTCACCCATTTGCTTCTCTTTATTTACTTAAAGGGAATGAATTCAAGATCATATTCCAATTCCATATATTTCAATCTTGTTTTTCGATTAAAAAATGTTTTTTTATGGAAATTATCTCATGCCTTTTCTATAACAGCCATCTCTTTACCAATCTCGACAAATATTTTATTGCCCGCATGGTTTGGATCACGAAGGGAATTGTCAAGAATCTTGAAAGAATATGCGGTGTTCACTTTATATCTTTTTTTTTTTTGGACAATTCACTTTATATCTTCATGTAACCATTTTTGGCCTTTCGAATTCATTAAATCCAAATGTTGATTATTACCCCACACTAGGAAAATGCAAATGATTTACTAGAGTAATGATCGAAGACAGTGCTCTCGAGAGTCCAAAATGCTCGAAGGTCTGAAGATTAGTAGACGAAGAAGCTAAAAAAAGATGAATGCAAAAAGTGCTGAAAAGAAATCGAGAAGGCATGAAAGGGCGGGCGCCGCCTATAAGTAAAGGCAAATGGCCAGAAGAAGGGAAAAAAAAAAAGGAAAAATGTAAATAAATCTTAAAATAATGCAGGGGCGAAAAGACCCACGTGTCTTGTCCAGCAGATGGCGAGAAGCGAACCTTTAACATGTCAAGCCAATATAACTGTCAATTAAACCATATCAAAATGGATCCTCAAGGCCAATGAAATATCAAGAGAAAAGAGATTTTTAAATGAAGAATAATTGATAATGATGCCGAAATAATTACTAATTTCGTGAACCCTTTAGTAATGAATTTTGAGCCTAATAATTTATTTTATTTCTCAACCCTTTCTAAATCTATATTATGTCTCTTATAAAGTCTCTTCAAATTGGAATATCAAAGTTGACGTATGAGCTTCTACAATTGAAAATTCCTACTCAAGGAAGTGAGGGCAAGATTATCTTACTCCATCTTTATGTTTCTTGGCCTGTAATCCTAGTGAAGATAATAAATGAAAAGTATTACCTTTTTTAGTTACAAAATGCTTATCCATTGTCGATGCCCGCGACCAAGCATACATCATGGTCTTTGCAAAGGACCAAGCATAATAAATGAAGATAATAAATGAAAAGTATTACCTTTTTTAGTCACAAAATGCTTATCCATTGTCGATGCCCGCGACCAAGCATACATCATGGTCTTTGCAAAGGACCACCCTGATTGGTCGTTATGTGTCTACTGCGAACTTTTCTCGAACCTTCGAAATTGGCAGTGTGAGGTGAATTGCGTGTTCATGATCATTTCTCACATTAATGATAGGGATCAAAGTAGCCTTATATAATTAAGTGAAAAGCCCATCTGACTAAGAAGTTCTCATTTGACATTTTTAAGTAACCCTTTCGACTAATTAAGATCATCTTGACAATGACTTTTCTCTTATGAGAATTTGATCATTGACGATGTCTGCTAAGTCGAATGATAATTTCATGACAGTAAATGTTTTCAAACCAAATGAACTTAGCTTGACATGTTTTCGCAATCAGTGCTCTTCTATAGCGATTCATGCCCAGTGCATTTTCATGATTGGGGTGTTTCCTATAATATTTTTCGTTAGGTGTGTGGATGTAGCCTCAGAATCTTTAGCACGGCGAGCTTCAATAACGCAGGATGTCTTCGACAGCATGGCAAGCTTCTATAGCCTGAGGTGTTCTCTACCGCCAGGTTCGCAGATGCAACCTCGGAGTCTTCAGTACGACGAGCCGGGTGATTTTTTAGAATTTTTGTGGATATGCATTATTTATTTAAATATCTAACAGAATATAGCAACCAATCAAAACTCGCAATTAAATATTTCATATCAATTAGAAATAAGATAATTATCTAACTTCAGGATTAACTTTCTAAATTCAAACTGACGTAATCGGACTGCAATTGCAATCACAAGGCTCGACGGCGAGGGATCAGCGGCAGTGCTTATTACGATAGAGCCGTTCTCGACAAGAAGCTGCAAAATAGTGACAAATCCCCTCGGGTCGGCATCGGGTCAGCTGATTCGGCGTGGGAGAGTGATTCCGGGATGTAGGGATTTTTTTTGTGGTTAAGCATATGGGAATGGTGTGGGTATGGATGTCAAAGGATGAAAATGCAAATTGCAAGGATAGAAATGATCGACACTAAGGTATAAAGGATGCACCACCAACTAAGAATGAAGATCGGGATTAAGGAAGTTCATCACCAAGGCTTAAAGGACAAACCATCCGCCAAGGATAAATGAGTTCGGGATAGGAGAAACTCACCACCAGGGTCTCTAACGGAAAATCCACCAGCAGAGAATAAAAGGCTCCTTGGCTCATCACCAAGGAATAATCCACTCTCCAAGGATAAAGAAACCAAAATAAGAGTTATCCACTTTTCAAAAATATTCACTCACACAAAGGAAATCTCAATTATTTTCATTGATCCAATTCATCTGCCATACAATGAAGAGGTTTCCTCTATTTACAGGAGGAATTCAACTTAGGAATTAGGAAAGTAATGAATAGGCATGGGAACTCCCCTAACATTAAAGATTTAAAAACTCAGAACTTTGACTCTTGAAAATTTATATAGCTTTAAAGACTCCTAGAAAAATAGAGATGCATTTAATGTCTTGGGAACTTGCAATCTTGAGCCTTGCAAAATTCGTGGTCCCTCCTTGACCAAAAGATAAATACTCCAAGACTTCATCAAATATCCAAGGAAGTTGTTCAAAATGGTCTCCCATTGTTATGTTGTTGAGAAACTTCAAAATCAGCAACTACTAAAGCATACTAAGAAACCAACGACTAATATATCATATCGATAACTTTAGAAACTCATTAATCGTCGGTATCAATATCTTCGGCAAGAATGGTTCAGTATAGCCTTAGTTAGAAATTTTAGTCTCAACCTATTGAAGCATGTTATGCCCAAAGTCTAACTTGGCGTCAACGGCTGTGGCCGACTCTTGGCTAGGCTGGGCTCACACTTGGCACAGCCACAACAGGTCACAGCAATGTTGCAGAGGATGATGGCACGGGGCTCGAGCAGCAACTCGGCGTCCAGTGGCAACAACTTGCTGCCGGGACTGTAGCTCGGTCTTCGTTGGCTCAGCGGCAACGAACGGCGGGTGGAGCGTGCAGCTTTGTCGTCAGGGCAAGGGAAGTAGCTCGGCACGGTGTAGGGCACGGCGGCAAGTTCAATGTCCAGGGTAGCAGCAGGGACATCACGGGGCAGCGGGCGTGGCGGCGAAGCAGTGAGTTGTCGCAGGCAACTTGGGCAAGGCGGGAGTGAGGCTTAGTCAATCGGGACAATAGTAGCGACGTCGCAGTCAAGGCAGCGGCTCAGTTTTCGAGGCTCGAGACTCCGCGAATCACGGTCAGTTCGGGCAGCGAGTTCACAACGTCAAGGCTGGGTGGCGAAGGGAGCGACGTCGCAGATGGTGAGGGCACGGTGGTGGCTGAGGTGGGGGTGGCGGGCAGGGCAGCAAGATGAGGGTCTTGGCCCAGGATTGGCCTAGAGGGCTCTTTCCTTCTCTTCTCACATGTACCTTGTTATAGATGAAGCCAAATATTTTTAGGGGCTTTTTTGTCTTTTATATCAGATTTGCTTTTAAGTTAAAAGTGATACCTTTATATTAGTGATGGAAAGACACTAACCATGAAGACGTTGAAAAAGACAATAGATAGGCAAGAAAAAAGAGAGAAGAAAAAAGTGAGTTTTTTCTTTACGAGGGTTCTCAATTTCTTTGTGCCTTGATCTTGAAAGAAAATCATTGTTGTATTCCAACCTTTTTTGAAGTCTAGTGGATTCGCAGAGTACCTCTGTGCGAAGATGTAGCCCAAGTTTAGGTGAACTTCGATAACAAATTTTCTAGCGTGTTCTTCTCATTCTGTTCTTTTATTATTATATTCTGCCTAGTGAATTACTTGTGAGCATTATTTTTCTAGAATTGATGTGAGATTTTGTAACATGCCTCTCTATGTTTTAATAATTGTGATTTGCCGACCTCCGAATTATGAGCCATAAGTATGTTTATATAGCAAAACCTAGGTAAACTTGATTACGCAGGTTGGAGCTTTGGCCTTTCAATTTATTTATTTATTTATTTTTATGGATTCTAATATCCTAAGGCTGGTCCATAATTAGATTCTTAATGAGTTGATTAAGACCAAATTAGGCCAATTAAGGCCCTTTTACCCTATGATTTTTGGCCACTTGCATGGCCTTAGCGTGACTGAATTTCGCCTTCTTTCGTGGGCTCAATTTATCGAATTTTTAAACTCAAAACCATCCATCACCAATCCAATGCTAATATGATGAAATATATTATCTAATGAATGCTCTTAAAACTATATGTTATGCAATTTAATTATGATATTTGCATTTAGGTGGTTAAAAATAATCTATAATTTTTTATGTAATTAATTATTAAATGATTAGTCAAAATTTAAATGTCAACGGGATGAGAAAAAAATGCAAAGAAAGGAACATCAGACCTAACCAATTTCATATTCTTCTCTTCTTGACAAAATGTATGAGAAAGCATTAGTCAAACATGGATTGGTTTTAAGAAATCGATATTGTGTTGTGACATTGTTTCTACACGGGTATATGCAAGATAACAGGACGAGGAAAAAAATACAGAGAAAGGAACATCAAACCTAACCCATTTCATATTCTTCTCTTCTTGACAAAATGTCTGAGGAAGCATTAGCTGTACATGGATTGGTATTAAGAAATCGATATTGTGTTGTGATGTTGTCTCTACATAGATATGCAAGATTACAAATAAATAAAAAAGAATGCATATTATGAATCGTGATTGAGAGAGGATCACCATTTTTGAACAAATGGACCGAGAAACATCATAAATTGCGAAAATGACAGGAAAGCAAACGAGTCAAGGCATATTATTCAATATGTCCTCAATAAAACGGCTCAAAGACAAGTAAGAAGAGCCCCCCTCAACTAACGCGTTCCTACTCTTCTCACTCACGTCCTCCACCTTCCTCTTCCTCTCACCGTTGACCTCCTCCATTAACTTCTTTATTGCGCCCTCTATTTCGTCCGCCATCACCACATTGGTCTCCATCCTGAAATCCCTCCTGTAGTCCATCCTGATCTCTGTCGCAAGGCGCAGTTCCACCACTAGCTCGAACGCGTTGAGCTGTTGCTCCGCGTACAGGGGCCATGTGGTCATTGTCACCCCGAACCATATGCTCTCCAAGGTGGAGTTCCATCCGCAGTGCGACACGAACTCCCAATTGCTGGGTGGGCTAGGACCGCAACTTGTGGGGCCCACCCAATCACTTTCCCAATGCCAGCCGTTCGATCTAGGAACCCCTTGGGCAAAACCTCCGCGGGGTCCATGTAGTCATGGGGGATTTCAACCTTGCCCTTCGGCGGCGGCCGCCGTAGGGACCACAGGAAGCGGTGCCCACTCCGCTCCAGCGCGGAAGCCATCTCCTTCACCTGGTCCTCACCGAAGCTTCCCATGCTCCCGAAGCACAGGAAAACTACCGATGAAGGCAATTGCCCGTTGAGCCACTCCATGATGTCATCCGCTCCACTGTTAGTCTTCATTTTGGTCTCACCCTTCAGATTTAGTATTGGCCCCACCGGATAAACCACGGGCGCCCCTAGGCCCGCCAAGGACCTTATTGCATGTGGTTCAAGCTCCTCGAACGTGTTTACAACAATGCCCTTGGTCGCTCTCATCCTCCTGGTGTGCTCCAGGAACGGTCGGACCGCCTCCTTCATGAGAACCACGGAGGGTAAGACCTTGGCCGGCAAAGGGTTGGTGAAACTTGGGAAGTCCAGTTCCCCGGCTGCATCGTTGAATTCAGTTATGTCCATGTGGTGCTCATCTTGGAGCGATTGGAGGTGCAGCATCATGCCGAGGCAAGCGGCACTCGATGTGAAGAAGATATAGGACGGTACTCCGAACTCGTCTGCCAGGTCAATCATGGTGGTGCAGAACATGTCAAGAACGAACCCCGCAAGTTGTCTGGTAGAGCTGGCCGAGTCAGCGAGCTCGGCAACAACCTGCTTGATGTGGGGCTTGTTGCTTTCTATGAAGTGGGTGCGGAAATTTCCCGAAGAGATCAAGGTGTTGGTGTTCCCACGTGGGAGATGAACAAAGCGGATTCGGGCAGCAGCCCCGGTGGTGGCAAGCGAGGTCGTGTATGAATCGGCATCGGAGTCGAACAGAAGCTTCATGATGACGACAGTGATAGAGAGGCGTGGGTCGCGGTCAACAAGAAGCTTGGCCATCTCGACCATCGATACGAGATGACCCATGCCAGGCGATGGGATGAAAATGAGCTCCGCATGGGTCATTGGCTAAGCTGATTTTTTCCCTGGGACTGTGTCGAAGTTTCGTGTTTTAAGAGAACGGTGATAAGGCTCGAGGCTTCTTATGTTGATTATTATTTAAGTTGCATTGAGAGGAGGGGAAGATTCTTGGTTGAATATGTCTTCTCTTGGCATTTTTATCATTCTTTTATTTGCTTTGTTTGATTCAATGCATTTGCACCTAGGGTTACTTGTGACTTTTTGTCAAGATGAGAAGAACATAAAATTGGTTACCGACGAAATGAATGAGGATCCTCATCGCGGACTGATGTGCAAACTGCGAAAACGGTACCAAGATCTCCATAGCAAGAATCTAGAACACATATAATCAAGAAAAGAAATTTGTAAACACGATTCGAAATCCATGATTCTTTATGTGGAACAATGACGATCCAAAACTCAAGCGTTTATCCTCTATTGCATTTTCTATTACTAACTTAATGAAACTGCTCATTACCCTCGGCGTTCAGTAAACACTCTTTATGTGAGGATATTTATGCATCAGAGTTAATAAAAAAAAGAGATTTAAGTACTATTTAAAGAGTTTTAAGCCAAATGTCCACTTATCACATGTTAGGTTTTATACGGTTTATACTAGTCAACCCATATTAGACTAATTGATAATCTTTATATCTCATCTTATTAAACTAATCCTATAAAATGGTAAATTACAATCTCAATTAATTTAACCTACATCAGAAAGACTCTTATATGTTGAAGTTTCACCAATTTTTCTCGAGAAATCTATAGCTGCTATACTCTAGAGAACTTGAGCAACAAGCAGCCAAAATAATCAACTACCCTTCATCAACTACAGCTGGCAAAGAGAAGTTTAAGTTGAAACGGTGCTGATAAAATCGGTTCAGAAGAAAAGACAAAGTCATAGAACATGCTGGAAATTATGGACATGAGGAGCAAGTTTTGTAACTTACCTGTTAAGTAGTATAAAATATTAGAAAATCTCTGGCGGTTGCCTTGTCACAGTCGGTAAACAATATACGGCTTGGATGCACAACCAGTAAGTGACAGCTCCTCCATTATCACGTGTACCCAAAATGCTCATAAATCTTTCTATTCCTTGTGCCAATACTTGCCGATCCTTTCTCTACTTATACACAATATTAACCATTAGCCATTTACCACAAATCTGAGGCGTTTCTCCTCTGTTTCATGTGTTCTTCGTAAAAGGGAAGACAAGAAAACAGGACAACGCATTTAACCAGTATCACTTGCAAGCGATGCATCTTCGTAGACAATCGCATTTAATCTGTATATATATGTGTGTGTGTACCCACACTTTTTGGACTATAGTTGGACCACTTGTGAAGGTTCGTATCATTGACTGAGCAACATCCATTTTCTCCGAGAACGGATCACCACGGCAAATTTGGGGGAAAATTGCCTCCACTACCTTGTAAATTATCTATATTACGTCACTTTTTAAAATAATTTTCAATAGTACCCTCACAAGTTTAATGAGAAATCACTTTAATTATTTATTTTCCTCACTTTTTCATTATTTTTCCTCCATGATTGAGTACCGCAGTAAATATATATACATAACTCATGAAGGTTTAAGGGCAAACTATAAGCAAAATCTATTGAAATTTTATTCATCATTCTATTTCCAGCACAGAACTATTATATTTACTATTTGAATCAATACATCGCATTCACTTTTTATTTTCTATTAGGTTTTCTCACTAATAAAAATTTTATGAATCTGTCCCTGATTTTCCCCATTGTAAACACGTATACAAGGTAGCCAAGAAATAAAACACAAAAGTAACCTCAAAACCTAAAGGCCAAAATATATTAGAAATTGGACTAAAACGGAAGAGAGACGGTCTACATTGGATTCAACCCCGTCCATGAATTCCTCTGGCCAGTTTAGTCCACTGATTAGCGCAGCTCGTTGACCGAGTGGATTTTGGACCAGTCACTGATATGGGACCATGTGGAGCTGACGTGGCATTGATACGGAGTAACTCTGACTATGGTCAGATTAGAGACTAACTAGTGGCACAAAGGGACACAAATCAAGGTGAGGTCGTTGTCGCGTGAAACTGGATTGGGACAGTCAGATCATCTATGAAATTGCGCGTGTGGGTGGGCTAAGTATCGATTGACGCTGTGGTTGCTAGTGTTTGTCTTTCTAGTGGTGGGCGATTTGTGCCAAAGATTAGGGACTGTGTACGCTGGCACATCTTTAGATGGGAGTTGTATTCGCCCACGCATAGATGTGTGTTTTGGCGCGAGGACATTCTCAGCGGCCGGAGAAGCTTAATCCAAGCGTCTGAACTATTCAAGCTTTATAAATTGACTTGCCCTCTTGTAATGCCAACATCAGCACAATCTGCAACGCATTGCGGTTAGACAAAATTAATTTAACGAAAAAGAAATACATACTTATAAACATTTAAGAATTAGTTTATTCAGTAATATTTGCCAAATATATATAGCATGCAAATGTTAATGTTACATTCTATTAGACTATGAATTGATATAACTCTTTATGCCAGTTTTAAGACTCATATCCTCTCGTAGGTTGAACACTAAATAATGATAGTGTGACTTTATTTATGGTCAACTTTTTATATTGTTTCTATGGTGCTTATAGTTTGATAAGCTTAGATTTCTCTAAACTTTTAGCTTTATTCTTTCGGCGATCTTCCTTGAGGATTTTTTTTTTTTTTTGGGTCCAATCTTTGAGGATTGTTAGGCAGCCATTTCACCTTGTGCAATTATAACCTGAAATTAATTGATCAAGGGAAGACTTCTGTTGGGTCTCTATGTATCGTGTATCGGACCTAGTAATAATATTTCCCTTGAATGCTGGAAAAAGAGATTGTCAATTAATACTCAATCCTAATTCCAAAACAAAAAGAAAATGTGTGGTGCTGTATGTCAAATTTGAAGTATGGCTTATAAAATCTTCAAAGAAATATAATAAAGGTTGATATAGATAGGTTGGTAAAGATGATTTTGGCTATTTAAAATGGTTAGATCTTCGTTTGGATCTCAATCTACATTTCATAGGATGAAAAAGAGAATCTAAAAGAAGAACATGTACTTGATTGGCATTAAGATTTTGGGATAAGTGCTGTAGAAATCCTAAAACTTGTCACGAAAATACAATTGAATTATAAAACTTGCAAAAAGTGCAATTGAGTCTAAAACTTGTCAAGTTGTTTCAATCGAGTCCTAAAGTTAATGCCGTTGACTTTTTTTAATGGAAAATGCTAACGTGGCATTTAAAATTAATTTTTTATTTTCCATGTGGATTTTTAAAATTTTTTTATTTAAATTAGATTTAAAAATTAAAAAAGAAAGTGAAATTTTATTTAAAAAGAAAACAGTTCAAAAAAAAAAAATGGCAGCCTTGCCGGAGGGGCCAATGACGATAGTCGGCCCTAGGCGCGGGTGGCTGGCCCTCGCTCGAGCTTGGCGAGGGTTGCGGGCCCTCGCCTCGCCGAGATCTGGCGAGCCTTGCCGGCCCCAAGCGAGGGTTGACGAGGCGTCGCCCAGGGCCGGCGACGACTCGCCTAGGCTAGGTGACGGCTACCGGCCCCCTGCGAGGGCTGGCGTGCCTAGATCTGGGCACCCTCGCCCGAGCTTGGCGAGGTCTCACCTGGGGCCGGCGAGGGTCAGCCACTTAGCCTAAGGCTGGCAACGGTCACCGGCCCCTTCGACGATCAATGGCGATAGCGGCGGCAGTAAGGGAGGAGCTGCTTTATCTTCTTTTTTTTTTTTTTTTTTTTAACAATTTTAAAAATAAAATTTCTTTTCTTTTTAGTTTTTAAATCTATTTTTAAAAAAATTGAATAAAAATAATTAAAAAAGCCATCTGAAAAAAAAAAATTATTTAAAAGGTCACGTCAACGCCACGTTATCATTTTCCGTTAAAAGGGCTAACAGTGTTAACTTTAGGACTCAATTGAAACAATTTGACAAGTTTTAGGATTCAATTGCACTTTTTGCAAGTTTTATGACTCAATTGCATTTTCGTGACAAGTTTTAGGACTTTTGCAGCACTTATCCCCTAATTTTATTGCATTTACCAATTCTATTTAAAAATTACCAGCCTTAGTTAACGTGATTCACCAACTTGTCTCCCGTAATATTACTACTTAGTATTATCAACATTCATGTAAGTAACTTACTAACAATTTATTTAGTTCTTTATTTCTAACTTTTCTTATTGCTTACAAATTTCTATTTGCATTTCTTAGCAACGTCTTAGAATTACTGACTTTTTTTTTTTTAAACTACCATATTTAATTAAAGTGACTTGCTAACTTTTCTCTATTTAAGTTATCAATAGTTTGGGTTACCAACTCTTATTTGAGTTGCTTATCAAAGTCTTTTTTTTTTTAATTACAAACTTCTGTTATTTTTTACCAATTTTCATTTACCTTATTTTTTTTTATTACGCCTTAAATTTACCAACACTTGAGATATTTTTAATTAATGACGAGAAAAGTTAGTATATTAAACAAAAAATACATAGACTTTCATAACTAAGTTCTTAGAGTTCACATGGAGCTTTCCAAGACGGACGCTCAAAATATAATCTCCATGGATGGCTACCGTGTGAAGTGAAAAAGAGTAACACTTCTTTCCCAGCCCTCGTCAAACAGAAAAAAGTTAAAGATTAGTCATGAAACTGCAAATGATCTTACTTTTCTCATCCATTATCGGGTTTCCATGACCTTTCTTGGAAATCTAGACTCAACTATTCTTTTGATAATTTAGAATGCATAAGCGACATATACATAACATAGCAAAACAGAAGAAAGAGGGGTGGGAAAATCAAAAAGGAGAGAAAATAGTAGTGGCAAATTTGATCAATGTACTTATCAAAGTATTAGTAAGAAGACAATGCATTTGACTAGCACAACTTGTAAGCAACACATCTTTGAAGACGATCACATTTGATCTGATCTCCCTATCAATCTCTCTATTTGGCTTGGACAACACTTCAATCCACACACATCTATTTGAATTCATATGATTATTCTAAGCTGTAAAAACATGAAAACTCTTATGTAGTTGCTTGATATTCAAAGTCATCAACTCTGACTTCCAACGGTCGCATCCATCTCAAGCATCGTTGCAATCACAAGCATTAGATAGTCCCAGTCGCCTAACAAAAAATTTGTATAAATAATCCATACCATCTTATGGCATTCTATAACGTTGTGCCATGAGAAACCATGTCTTGGACTATTGTAGAACACTTAAGATAGTTTGTACAATTGAGAGAGCAACATCCATTTCTCCGAGGATGGACCTACGTTCACAAAGCTGGGGGTAATTGCCCCAACCATCTTGTGAAGAAAATATATTATGTCATTTATAAAAATAATTTTCAATAGCGCCCCCACAAATTTGATGAGAAATCACTTTAATTAGTTATTTTTTCATTATTTTTTGCTCCATGATTGAGAATTGCAGTAAATAAATATATAACTTATGAAGGTTTCAGTGCAAACTATAAGAAAAATCTATTAAAATTTTAGTCATCATTCGATTTCAAACATAGAACTACTATACTTAATATTTGAATCAATATATTGCATTCACTTTTTATTTTCTATCAGGTTTTCCCACCAATAAAAATTTTCTGAATGTCCCTGATTTTCTCCAGTGTAAACACCAATACGAGGTAGCCAAGATAATCCAAGGAAATCTCAATTCTAGAAGAAGTAATACACAAAACTAACCTCAAAATCTATAGGCCAAAAAATATTAGAAATTGGACTGAATCGGAAGAGTAACGGTCTGAATACGATTAAACCTGGTCCATGAATGCCTCTGGCCCGGTTTAGTCCACTAATTAGCATGGCTCATTGGCGGAGTGGATTTTTGGACTAGTCACTGGCATGACGTGGCACTGACATGGAGCAGCTCTGACCATGGTCAAATGAGAAATTGACTACGGGCATAAAGGGACACAAATCGAGGTGAGGCAGGTCGTTGTCGCGTGAAACTAGATCGGGACAGTCGAATGATCTGACATTTCATGTGCGAGCGCGTTGAATATTGGATAAGGCCATAGCTATTAGCGTTTGACTTTCTAGTGATGGGAGATTTGTGCCAAACAACGAGGACCGTGTACGCTGGCATGTATTTGGAGGGGAGTTGTATTCGCCTGCACATAGATGTGTGTTCTAGCGCGAGGACGTTCTCAGCGGTTGGTGAAGCTAGATCATAATTGTAGGAAAATTCCTGAAGTATTTTGATGATAGCAAAACTTAATCCAAGTATCTGAACCATTCAAGCTTTATAAATTGACTTGCCCTCTTGTAATGCCTACATCAGCACATTCTGTAGCAAATATTGCGGTTAGACAAAATTTATTTAACAAAAAAGAAATGCATACTTTTAAACATTTACGAATTGGTTTATTCATTAATATTGACCAAATATAGATAGCATGCAAATGTCAAAGTTACGTTTCTATTAGACTATGAACATGATAACTCTTTATTCTCGTTTTATAACTCATATACTCTCATAAGTTGAACACTTGATAATCATGGTGCATCTTTATTTTTGGTCAACTATTTAAATCATGGTACTTGTAGTTTGATAAGTTTAGACTTCACTAAATTATATAATATCTATGTGTTTTTAATTTTATTCTTTCAGCTATCTTCTTCGAGGATTTTTTTTGGGTCCAATCTTTGAGGATTGTTACGTAGCTAGTTTCACCTTATTCAATTATAACATGAAATTAATTGATCAAGGGAAGACTTCTGTTTGGTCTCTATATATCGTGAATCGGACCTAGTAATAATATTTCTCTTGAACTCCGAAAAAAGAGATTCTCAACCAATACTCAATCCTAATTCCCGAAAAAAAAAGAAAACTGTGGTGCCGTCTGTCAATTTGTCGTATGGCTGATGAAATCTTCAAAGAAATATAGGAGAGGTCAATATAGATAGGTTCGTGGATGATTTTGGTTAATTAGAACGGTTGGTCCTGCATATTCAAGTAAAGTAACCCCTCAATTTTTTGTGTTCTGTTAATTTTGGATCTTAAATCTGCATTTGATAGGATGAAAAAGGAAAATATAAAAGAAGAACGTGCACTTGATTGGCATTAAGATTTCTGACCAAAGAAAAAATGCAAAGGCCATTCCAATGTCGACGATGGACCTAGTATCATAAACAAGAACAGTCTGCGTGAAGCCAGCAAACAATGATTTCAATCCAACAAGAACAAGCTCTCTAACTCAATCGGTTGCACAAAGGTTTTGAGCTCAGGCACTTCTGATTTACTCAGAGAACTGATTCATATGAACTTATATGCAACCAAAAAGAAGCTAGCGAACTTACAACAGGAACAAAAATCCCATACACAAGTACAGACTTCACTCAGACAATTACTCAAACAACTAGCAAGCACTCCAAGCAAGCAGTCCGAATGTAAATCTTATTAAGTAAAACTACACCCAAAGCATCATGTAAAACTTGAAACACGTCCGCAATCATTATAGTTGCCTCGAACAAAGTTCAGTTCTCATATAATCTAATTTGCAAGTTCAAGGTATTTCGAAAGAAACAGAGCGTACACTTTACCATATCAAAGCAACGATTAGAGACCAAATTGGAAAAGGAACTTCTGGAAGTTTTTTCGGTGAAGATCGGAGCTGGTATGGAGAATCAAACACGAATTAGATTGCTTTCGGACTCTTGGATCTGAAGACAGAGTCGAACGGGACACACTCAGAGCGACCGTGAAATGGCCAATGGCGTTAGCAACAGCCATTGGAATAAGCTAAGAGACGTCAAAAATTGTGGTTCGAATCCACCAATCTCTCCTCGAGAGAGGATTGTTATGCATCCAGTATGCATGTATGATGCTCTGTTTCCTGGTATGGTTGTCGATGAGCTTGAAGTGGCCGGCTATGGAGCTAGACCGTGGTGAATTCAAGGCGACGGAGAAGGAAATCTCTCCTTATTGTGATCAGAACCCAATCTGTCAGAGCCGAACTTCTAGAAAAAGTCATGTGAGAAATGACTTCGGGCTGAAGGCGACTTGGAATTGGCTTTTAAATAAAAAACTACCTAAATGGCCGATTTTGCTTGAAATTTCAATTAAAAATCAGGTGTGAACAATCACCTTAAATTGATCTCAACATTTTGATGACAAATTCCTCCAAGCCTCAAATTTCAGGATTTACTGATATTCAAGTTTTGTCAAGTACTAGAGTGGGAGATCATCTCATCGAGCTACTGGCCTTCAACTTCTTCAAGTGGGATAGATCAGGTAAGATTTGCAAGGAATTGCAACCATCAATATCAAGCAATTCTAGCGATTCCAATTTGTCAAGACCTTTAATCTCAACCAGTTTCGGACAATCCCATAGTCTAAACTCATTGAGATTTTTTAAGTTAGATAAGTTGGGCAATGTCCGAAGGGAGGAACAACACTCAAGCCGCAAGAACTGTAGATTCTTCAGTCTTTCAAGCCCGCTGAACTTGCGTAACATGTAGTTTTGCACTGTCAAGCATTGCAATGATGCTAAACCTTCAAGCCCTTGGATATCACAAATCGGATTCTCGATTAGATTTAGCTCCAACAAATTCTCCAAGTTGGAAAGGTCGACAACTTCAAGAAGACTGCAATCACTAATTTCGAGTTTCCTCAAACCAGAGGGAAGCTGTTGAATCTAGAGCAAGGTCTTGCAATGGATAAGTTCAAGTTCTTTTGCACAATGAAGGCACCCCCTAAATGAGCTTACACCGGTATTACTCAAAAGTTTCATACGCAATGAGCTGTAAAAAGCGTGGCACTCTGATTTATAGTAGACAAAGGTTTCAGCATTGCCTTTGCCGAAACATAATTCCAGCTTTCTTAAAGTCGGAAGGTTCACTGGGTTGAAGATCTCTGGAACTTTTTCTACGGCACTTGAGGACAAACATAGACTTTCCAAACTTTGTGGAAGCTCCGGCACATTCTCCACACAAGTTTCTGTTAATGCCAAAATCTTCAAGAATGGTAGTCTCCCGATATCACTAGGAATTATCTCTAGTTTCATGCAGTTGTTCCCATGAATTTCCTCAAGTTTCTCCATCATCCCAATAGACTTGGGTAACTTTTGCATTGAACTTCCATCCATTATCAACACTTTCAAGCTCTTTAGATTGACGATGGTATTTGGCAACTCTGCTATGCTTGTCCATGAGACATCCAACACAACTAAACATTTCAGCATTCCAATCGAGTTGGGAAGTTTCGTAATATTTCTACAGGACCATAGAATTAATAATTCTAAGGATAAAAATGTAGAGAGGTCAGGAGTTTCCTTCAATGAGGTACAACCCATCAGATTAAGGACCTTCAATCTTGTAGCCACCTGTCAAATGATTATGCATATCCAACGACTTTAATTTATAGAAGTTTTGCGGGACATAAGCAGATATATCGACTAAAGAAGCATTCCACTAAAGTAACCTTACAAATACTCTCCATATGCATTCCTAACTTAAGCCAAGACCACTCTTTGTCACACTTTTTTCATTTCTTCCAATATTGTTCAAAAAAAAAAAAAAAAAATTGAAAAAAGAAAGATCTATTCTAAAGATATCCCCTGTATCAAATAATGAAAAGACATATTATAACCGACACTTCTTGTATAAATTATAACATCCCTTTCCAACTTCATCATTGAATTACTGATTTTGTCCCCACCACTAATACTTATGACACTAAACTTCACGGCTTTTCCTATGTAAATGTATCTTCTAAATTTCAATATAAAAAATAATCTTAAATATCTTATGACTATTAAATAATTTATATTTGCACTTTTTTTTTTTTTGCTTCATTTATTAAAAATTTTAAAGGGTATAATATTCATTTAATAATATTGATGTTCTAATAAATCAGTTCACATGCTCAATTTTACTTGCCAATTTTGATTATTTTGCTAATTTCTCTCTATTGTTTGGTTTTTCTTTGGCATCGCCATCCTTGTATGGTACATATAGTCAATACTTATAATTCACTTAAATTTAAACATCTATAACAACAACTAGAGGGAACTCAAAATAACGTGAATGTTTATAAATTGTTCTTTAAAAATTAATGAAGTCAATAGATATTGAGCTATGACATTTATTCCATTAGATAATCCGACAATCCTACAAATTACAGAAATCACGAAATATGTATGATTATCTAATCAAGTCATTTCCTCTATTTATTGTGCAACACAAAAATTTAGTTACTAGTAACATAGAATGTACAAATTACAATGCCCTTTAATCATGCAGCTACAATCAATTTGAATTGAAGAAAGCCATCGAAAAAGAATTGGCATAAATGGTAAAACAACAATAACAAAATATCAATTTAAAACTATAAAATGCAATGCAGATTGATGACCATCAACCAAATCACAACATCTTTTTCTTTTTTCGGTAAGTTAATTGTTTGATTAGGTAAAAATGAAAGATGCAATCTTGAAAAATATACACAAGTTAAATTCTCTCCATTAACACAACAAAATATCTATGAACACAACATTGAATCAACGAATAAAAGTGGTCAAGGGTACTAGTCTTTCCATTGACCAAAGTGTCTTCAACGGGGATATAAAAGTGGCATTATCTCTTGAATTACATCTATGACATAAATGTAAAGTAATTGTTTGATTTGATGTTTTTTTAGTGAAAACACAACAGTTAAGTTTCAGACCTATGGAATAAGGGATTGGTGTCATAAGCCTTGTTCAAGACCAAGAGTTGTTTTATGAATTAAACCAATAGACTTCAATAAAAGAATAATAAAAAAGAGATCAAGGATGACAATCGACGACCCCGTGTGACACGAGCTGGTGTGACCGTAAGAAAATATAACATGTTATCCCAAATTATTTGCACACACATACATACCTTGAATTGAGTCCAACCATCCCAATGTTCATCTATTGAGGCGTTCCTTCTTAGATCAAGGACAACTAGATTTTTTGGGCAAAAGTTGGTTGCCTGTATTTCTTTTGGACATCCATGCCAAGTAAGCCATCTCAATTTTGAAAAGAGATCCCCAAAGTCTCCAGAGAGGGTCCGATGTATTAATTCAAGAAATCTCATATTTGGCACTTCGATAAAGTCTTTTGATGTCAAAACAGAGTCTTGGGGAAACATCTTAAATTGACGATAAGACACTGCAACAGTTCCAGTTCCCTAAATTGAGAAAGAGTTGGTTCAAATTGAGGAGTTTCAAATAGAGCCCAAAATAAAGGGAAAACAGACCAAGGAAGTTTTCTGCAATGAAAAAAGAATACGAGGGTGCACTTAGACTTATACCTTCTTTTGTTGGACAATATCCGGACCACCTTGCTGATCCAGCCAGACTCGAGAACCCTTTGTTGGGTCTTTCCAATTTTCTTCATACACAATGCTCTTGCCTAAGTCCTTAAGCTGATCATGCATCCATAGTTCATTCTTTTCTCCAATCTTCACTAAAGACATTAAAATCAGAACATCAACCCCCTCACTCGGAAAAAATCCACAGTCATCCCACATGTAATATGAATAGTTCTTATCTAGTCCAGCTGGAAAGCAAGCAATATCAAGAAATATTTGTTGTTGCATATGATCTAATGCCTCATAACTCAACATTAACTTTTCCGTCACGTCCCTCTGCTGACAATATTCCATCTTTTTCAATGTATCTTGCCACACTCTTTCCTCTTTTTTTCCACATAACAATGAGCCAATAACTTCAATAGCTAGAGGAAGCCCTCCAGTTTTTGCGATAACTTTCTTAGATAGACTCAAGAATGCATTTGGAGGAGAGTTGCTTCTAAAGGCATGCTTGCTAAATAGTCGAAGAGCTGTGAGATTGTTGAGTTCCTTAACTTCATAAATCAAACAATGTTCAAATTGATCTTGGAGTTTATAGAAAACACTTATGTCTCTTGTTGTAACAACTATCCTACTTCCTGAACCACACCATTCTTTCTTTGCTGCCAATGCCATGAGTTGGCTCACCTTATCTACATCATCAAGGACAATAAGAACTTTCTTTCTGCAAAATCGATTTTTGATCATATTCTTCCCATGATCAATGCTAGAAAGTTCAACTCCTAGGTCACCAATGATATCAGAGATTAATTTCCTTTGCACATTTAATAGACCAAAACCTTTTGATGCTTCTCGGATATCCGAAATGAAGCTACAACTATCAAAATTAATTGATAGTTTGTCGTAGACAACCTTGGCAAGAGTCGTCTTGCCTATTCCACCCATTCCCCAAATACCAATGAGCCTTACATCCTTAGATTCGACATTCAGCAAATCCACTACTTCATTTGCTGATTCATTAATTCCAACTAAATGATCGGATATATGCACCCAAGATACCTTAAGCTTAACCAACACTTTCCGAGCAATCAAACGTGCAAGTTCTCCGTGGCTGTGTCAAGACACAACATCATCAAGTGAATTACAAGATTGGTCGCAAATTTTTTCACTTGCAAGATCAAAGAATAACATGAACTTATGAAATTGACACTGGACCCACCAAACAAAAGAATAAATACATGATTCTCTGGTTATGTTCAATCTAGGATGATAGGTTATCATGCTTATGTCGAGCAATCAATATCAAGTGAATTTTAAGATTGGTGGCAAACTTTTTCACTTGCAAGATCAAACAAGAAAGTGAAGTTAAGAAATTGACGCTGGACCCAGCAAACAAAAGAATAAATACATGAATCAATATGGTTCTGTTAAATCTAGGACGATAGGTAATCCTTGAGTCGAGACAACGGAGTGTAGAATTCACAGCGATATCTATCATAATTTTTGGTCCAGAACTAAGAAAAAATTGTACTTTTCAAATCATAATCTGCCTTCAAGCAAAAGAAACAGAGAGAAAAGGGGAAGATGGAGTGGAGTGAGTTAACATACCTTGTGCTCTTGGTGTCCCATCCCTTGATTCCGGTAACTTCCCTGAGCGCTTTCGTCCAGTGCTGCACAATCTCAGCCCCATGTTTTTCTTTATGCAGAGTTAGTACGTCCGCATACACTCTGGTTTCAAGCTTCACGTCAGAAGGTTCCACGTCATAGAAAATAGGCATAACCTCCAGTTCATTAGTTTTCCAATGCTGCATCATGTGTTCTAGCTCACGCAGGCACCAGCTGCTAGAGGCGTAATTTCGGGAGAAGATGGGAATGCAGATCTTCGAGTCATCGATGGCTTGGTAAATCTCGGGACCGATCTCTTCACCAATGTCAATCCCCTCCTTGTCTATGAAAACACTGATACCCTTGTCCAGCAGGGTATGATAGAGGGAATCTGTGAAGGTAGCACGAGTATCCGGACCTCGAAAACTCAAGAACACATCGAACTTAGTCCCCAATGAGCCATGGCTTGTGGATCCTGTTTCCAGAGAAGAGCTCCTTTTCCTTTTCATCTTAGTTGCGTTTGCTGAAAGCAAATCACAAAATGATTTGACATGCTTTAATAGGGGCCAATGATCGATGGTCAGGGAGGCAAGCGAGGCTCAGTTTCCATTTCCGTCGTGCTGCGGAAATGATCAACAGAAATCGTAGATATACGATAGAAGAATTAAGAGATGGCCTAAGCACCACAAGTTGACTGGCGGATGGGAAATTCGGTACTATGAATTTCGAGCAAGCTTATATTAGTTGAATTTTGTGAAATTCCGATTTTGAAGGCTGGCCTGGGGCCCACCAGAGTCAAGTCTAAGTAAACCTAAAATTAGGAAGGCAAATTGACGTTAGTGTATTGCTTTAGAAACGTTATATTAAATCAAATGTGATGATTAAGTTTTCTTTTTAGGACAATTTATGGTAAAGTAATATGTCTAGTTAATGTTAAGGGCATTATTGATAGGCGTAAGTATATGCATGGTCTGGTTTCACAAATGACATATAATAAAATAGAACGTAAGGAGGTAATCCAGATGATCAGAGTAGTTTCCTTAAAACTCATTTTTTTTTGTGCTTTTTAGAAAGCAAAACTGTTCTGACCAAAAAAAGAAAGCAAAACTGTTTACTTTATTGTTAAAATTTAAAATGTTTATTCAAGTATAAGAAAATTAAATGTAAATTACTTATCAATTTTTATGTGTTCTGAAAATATATATTTCAAGGGAAAAAATGTATAAATGTGTCAGCAATAAAGATTTAATTAAACAAATAGTAAAACATAAACTTTACAGATGCAAGCTTGAAACTAGGTTCTTTTTCCTTATGCTAGTGAAAGGGTAAAGTTGGAAATCCACTATTGGTGGCAGACCATATCATTGTCCTTTAATTGGGATGTATCGTTTTCTCGCTTTTACCCTTTTTTCCTTACTTTTCATTTTGGAAAGGTGGCCAGAAAAATGGTAAGATATCGTGTTGGCAAACAAAGCCACAAGTAAACACTTACCACCACTCTTTCCACTTGAAAAGGGGATGAGGGAGTTCGAAACCTCACAGAAGGTTCAAGTGAAAACAATATAATTTCAGTATGAGTTTGACTTTTACGCCTCGTAAGAAGTAAGAAGTAGAGCAAAAATATAGAAGTAAATTATAACCTAAAGAAAAGAAAAAAAGAAAAAAGAACAAAGGCACAAGTTCTCACTTCCGTTGACCTAGGGCCCATTAACGAGTAAACTTTGGAGGGCATGTAAGCGGGAAGATCCACCATCCCAAAGTGCGAAGTTTGATTTGAACTCCTCCCCTTCGTGAGGGGGAAAGAGCCCAAACCATTGTGGCCACCAAGGTGGTGGTCATTAAGTGCAAGTTTGAAGTCTAAGTAATATGTAAATATGAAGCGCACGTATCTAAAAAAGAAAAGAAGAATTGGCACTTGCTTGGGATTGAAATTTCTCATTTAAAAAGAAAAAAAGAAAAGAGTTACTTGACAAGATGACAATCCAAAAAATAAATTAAAAAGAGAGAGAAAAAATCGCACGTCGATTGCAATAGCGCCAGAAGCAAACCTAGTACTACTATTCAAGGATGCTTTGAGTGGCCTGATCGTTTTGGTCATGAACAAAATGCTGCTCCTTCGGAGTTACTTTTTTGTACCATCACTAGTCAAAAGCAACAAGACAAATAAATCTAAAAAGGCTGGATTGTTGACAATTTTAGATGCTTTTTAATTTTAATTATACATGCATTTCTAAAAGAAGATTGGGAAAATAAATTTTATGAAACTTTGTTCACTTATATTCATTTAGATTGAATGATTTATTTATGTAATCTTTTATTGAATTAAAGTTATTATAAATAAAATTAAAATTATTATTAATTTTTTAAAAACTTGTTTTGCACTCCATAACTCGGATCAAATTATTGAAATAGGAATTTCCTAACATAGAGATCCTTAAAAATTTCAAACAAATCAAGATTAGTATCCAATAATATGAAATCAGATAATCAACAACTACAAACTATCTAATTGGTTCGAGAAATTACCTAGTTTGAAGTATTTGTTTCCAAGAATCGGCACTGGCGACCGGGAGCTTTACGGCGACCGGTGAGAAGGAACGTCAGGACCAAAGCAGCATCAATGGCAATTCAGCAAGGACACAGCGAGTTGCAGACAGATTCGCTAGAACAAAAGACGCAACGGTGAGGGTTTGTTGGTCGGACTCTGTTTGGCGGCGACGGTGTGGGGTCGATCAATGCTAGTCTGCTCTATGCAACCTGCGATAGGAAATCAAACGTAGCGGAGGAAACAAAACAGCAAGCGGTGGCGTCAAATGGAGCCGGGATGCCGCCTGGAATCACCGGAAACCGCCTGGGACTGCTGCTGTGGTGTTAGAATAAGTCGGCAAAGCTGTTGCCGCGGCTGCAGCAGGACGTGCTGAGCCAGCAAGCGAGGTAGAGGCGTGACGATGGGCAAGCCGGTAGCGAGCGCGGTGACTGGTGAGGGGCGGCGGCGGTGGCGTTCGTAGAAGGACAGGAGCCAGAGATCAACACCGGCAACCAAGGTCTCGAGAAATTCGACGAGAAAGCAAACCGGACCGGCAGACGAAAGCAGCAACCACTCCGAGACGATGAGCAGTCGCCTTTCTCTCTCTTTTTCTCTCAGATCGTGAGCCGTCCTCTCTGTTGCGTGTCTGAGGGTTGTGCCGAAGCGGCCGTCCCAATGCCCCTATCTCTTTCTATAATGTTTTTTTTTTTTTTTTTTTGTGAGCTATCAATCTCACTTTTCTTGTTTTAATATAAATTTATATTACTATCAATATTCCTTCCCCTCTCAAACCTCGCGGAAAGCTCCCAGGATTTGCTTCAGACATCCTTCGTCGTTGACCGAGCAACTACGTTGGGTCTGATCTTTTCCTTTTTTTTTTTTTTTCAAAGAAACGTTGTTTTTTGAAATACAAATGATTTGAAAATATATTATAAAAAAATACTCATTTCGCATAAAATAAATAATTAATAAAAATATTTTTATTACCTATAACTATTTATGACTTAACATTTATGTGATTGATACAAAAAATCTATTAATTCATTTTTATAAAAACTTTAAAATTATTCATTTTTTCGTTAAACAAATAAAACCTAATTTATTAATTTCTTTTCTGGTTTCCTACAATGTGCAAGACCACGATACTTCTTCTTCTTTTCTTCAATCTTGCCATGATATTGTCGTGAAAGACATTCCTGCGATGTCCTTTGAAATTTTTATTAAGATATTGTCTTTATCCCCCTGAATTTACTTTAATAAATTTAAGTTTTCCACCTTGGCACTTCTTCCATTTATAAATTTCGGCCACTTACGATGGGCTTGGCCAAAATCTAAATAATGCATGAAAAAATTGTAATTAAGGGTGCATTTCTTACGGAAAATGAATGATTTAGAACACATTTTTAAAAAAATGATTGTCTGAATCACTTGCAAAAATGAATGAACGAAAAATATTTTCATCACCTATGAAAATGTATAGAAATAAATTGTCATCAATAACAAAAGAATTTTTTACTGACTAATCAAATAACACAAGCAACCATTTTTTAAAATATTTTCTAAATTATTCATTTTATATTAAACAAACGGAGTCTATTATGCAAAATGCAATTATTGATTTTTTGTTGTGAATCAGGATCGATTTATAATTTTTTTATGCAATTAACAACTAATTGGGTTGCCAAAATTTATATTTAAGCAACATATAAGCTACCAATAAAT
Organism: Eucalyptus caleyi; assembly: GCA_014182885.2. Classification (NCBI taxonomy): domain Eukaryota; kingdom Viridiplantae; phylum Streptophyta; class Magnoliopsida; order Myrtales; family Myrtaceae; genus Eucalyptus; species Eucalyptus caleyi. Next base: position 16,848,903 of record CM024476.2, read on the forward strand.
ATTTACCCAAAGGGAGTTCATCGCCAACTATAGTGGCATCATACACTAAAATTTGTCATTTTTTAATGCATTAAGTCCATGGAGCCTAGGATTTTTTTTTTTTTTTTTAATAAATATTAATATTTTTGTTGGAACGTAAGTGTTGGGAAAATAGAAATCTCACAAAAAAAAAAATCACTTGTACAGCGGTCATGTAAAGTCCAAGTTTTGAGGAAAAAGTATAAACAGCTCCTTTTTCTTTCCATCTTCTACTAAAAATTTTGAAAGCGAATTACAACATATAAAATTACACTACATTTTATAGTGACTCTATAAGACTTGGATGATGGAAAACGTAGTATGATGCATTTCATGGAAGTTGCAAGAACCCTGTACGAGCAATCGTAGGAAAGTAAGGGTTAGTTTCCATCTCCGTTTCCATTGTGGTGTGACATTGATCGTGAGAAATGGCAGAGATATGAATAACAAATGGCCTAAGCCCCACAAGTTGAGATAACTCAGAAGAAGTGGTCTCAAAATATGGGGAGAGCTGAAACTATGATTTTTTTTTTTTTTGGTGGGGATCTAGTAACCAAGGGGGAAATTTGGAACCAAACTAGACGAAGATTTGTGTATCTGATTTTGAATTCATAGTTCTTGGAGCAAAATGACAGCAATGCAAGCCTTTAACGCTGAAGATCTTCTCCTCTATGACCCTCGGTTCCTGGCTCGATAAGACCACCACTCATAACTTGCCTTATGTGAGTTGAGAGAATTTTTGGAAGAATGAGGGCTAGAGGAGAGATCTTAGAACTATTTATAGAGTTTTGGACGGGCCCTCTCATCACGGGCCGGGCCCAATTTTGCCCACACAAGCTAGGCCCATATTCGACTGTTAAGAAACTTTATATCCTACTTTATTAGATCAACTCCGTAAAAACGGTTAATTACAATCTAAATTAATGTAGCCCACATCAGGAAAATTCTTACATTCTCTCACTTGAGCTATATTAATTGAGACCGTACTATATGTGCGCACATTTATGTTGATCTAGAAATAATTCTCAACAGTCAATCCGATCCCATAAAGCCTTCAACACCGGATCATGGCGGTAACTGCATATACATACACAGAGCCGTCCATGGTCACAAGTGCTATCAACTTTACTGATATGGATTTAATATGGTTGTGTGGCAAATCGATAACACCTCATAAAGAGTTTTACCTTATGTGTTATCCTCTTTGTCGGTCACTATTCTCTTACCTAAAGTGTCACAGAAAACCGAATGTGGCACTAGAGAATATCTTTATGGTTCTAATGAACCCACATATGTTTTATCTTTATGGTTAACCTTTCTTTATGTGTAATTGAGACATATGTACAAGGCTAATAACTGAATGCCCCTAGCCTTTACTTAAGATTTACACAGTACCTTGAGATTTTCCTTAGATATATGTACGCAACTTAATAATAGTTTATACAAAAGGAGTTGACATATATCTAAATGTTACATAAAGTAACAAAGTACATACATAAACTTTATTAGAGCAAATCTGAAATAGCTCACACTAAATGACAATATCCACCGATTCTCCTAAGCCCATGTTCATGATATGTTGCTTAAATACACAAGGGCGTAGGCCTTTAGTCAGTGGATCTGCCAACATATTGTATGTGGGAACATGCTCTACTATAATGTCACCATTTTATACCATTTCCTTTATGGTCAAAAACTTGACCTCCATATGCTTAGATCCTTTGAGACTTCTGAAAATTTACTCTCCTTCCCTGGTTCTAAGTCTAGGCCCATTCATGGTATCAGAGCCGTGGTTTCACTTTTGATTTTATCCATTCCATGCGCTTGATAGGTGAATCCAGTGCTGAGAAGATCCCTCCACACCATGACAGAACCAGAAATTCTCGAAGCACCCATTTCTCTTGCCCCATCTTCTTCATCCTCAGCCCTGTCAGAATTCCGTGTTTCCAATGCTACTAAGATAGACTATCTTTATGAAGTCTCTCTTAGTGATGAAACCAAGATCTCTGAGACTCAACTCCCTCTTATGAACCCCTATTCTGCTTTTGCTAAACCCACCTCATCCTTCTCACCTATCCGTTCTATTCGTCAACTTATTCACCAAACCCCAAAGCAAGTAAAGGAGTACGTCTAGTCCTCCAAGTTCGACCAGCATCCAATTCCTGCTACTGAAAAGGAGTATTTTGTTACTCTCCAGATCCCCCCAGAATTTCCCAGACAATGGGTACAGCAGGGATATTCTCATGTCCACTATGGAGCTGTTCATCTTGCTCTCACCTTCCATGGTCGCAAAGGTTTGCCAGTTGTGGCAAGGATTGCTTTGTTGGATACCAGGTTTTTACAATACCAGCATGCTTGCATCGGTACTGTTCAAACTACCTTGAATGCCGGAACAGTCTTTGTGACTCTGTATCCAAACTTCAACATCGCTCTTCAGACCCTCAACTACTTTCTTTTTGAAAGTACAAGTACAGCTTTTTTGGAGCCCCTCAAACCGCTGAATCAGAGGCAAAGCAACCTTACATTACCAGATGGTTTATCGAGTGCGAATCATGCCCTCGACCTCAACTTCAACAATGGAAATGAAGATGCTTTGTTCATCTCCATGCAGAATGACCAGGCGTCATGCATCCATGTTCCCAGAGACAAATCCCAAAGGATACTTTGGCCAAGCTCCTTCCGAGACTTGGATCACCAACTACGAAAAACTGCATCAACATAACAAGCCTTTCCGGTCCACGGACTCGAATTTGTACGCAAAAAGATGGAACTGTTTCCATCAAATTTGGCAAAGAAAAGGAAGAAGCTCCTTCTATCTTTCAAACCATCTTCACAATTGAGCCATGTGTTCCAGAATCCATTTCTGAACCAGACCCCAAAAGGCATATTCGACACTTCAATAGTGATGGGCATCCTGTCCATTACTATAAAGACAAGTATGGTCATTGTTTTTGGGATCCTTTTTGCCAGTGTTCCTACTGTACAAATTCTCCAGACGAGGTAGATCCTCTTGCAAGATCTCCTCCTCGACGGAAAAAGTCCAAGGATAAGATTTATCAACGCTACTTAGACGGAGATTCCTCCGTAGATACTCTTGGTGAGTGTGATAAATACCAGTTCATGGTATCTTATGCACCACCTCCACCACCAGAGTCCAGTACCACATCTCAAGCCTTACCAGATCCACCAAAATCACCTCCACCCTCTCCGCCTCAGAAAAAGCAAGCCCTCTCTCCATTCTATAAGCTGATCCTCAAATGGGCTAAGAAACATTCTTACCCGCTTGAAGTCCCAGCAGAAGCACCACCCACTTCTTCTATTGCCATGTTCCAGGATATTGACTTTCCCCCTCTTGTCAAAGAAAGTTCTAAACTCTCATTTCCTGCTACAGAAGAGTTTATTGATCCACATGGCAGATACCGCCATCTTCCTAAAATTCCTACCCCCACAGATGTGGATGAACATGGAAGACAGAAAAAAACCCCTGCTGCTGAAGCCGTTCTAAATTGGCAATCAGAGACTCTGTTAGCACAAAACAATGCCTTTAAGGCTATTGATTCCAAAATCGGAACTGTGCAACAAGATCTCCGAAGATATGATGAAAGTACCAAAAAGATACTTTCTGAGTTCCAAAAAAGGCTTCACGCCTTGGAATCAGGACAACATCTTGGGTACCACTTCCTTGAAAGTCCAAAGCCATAAATAGATAAACTCAAGAAGCAGATCCAACTTCTTGAAGAAGGAAGGTTCAGACCTTTCGATCCACTCGCACCCTCTGTTCGAACCGGGTATGTACCCCAAAGACCACAAACATCTGTTTTTGCCAATATCCCAGAAGATACTTCCAGAAGAGAATCGGATATACGAGATCGTCTCAAAGCCTTGAAAAAAGAAAAAGGCAAGGAGAAAACACCTCCTACGAATCAAGCTCAATTATTATAAGAGAAAACCAGACCGATGATGTTATCAAACCCATTAGAATCCTTTTGAAGGATTTGGGTAAGCAAGAAATTGATCTTAGCACTCGCAGCTCGAGCTCGATCCCGTTGTTCCGTAAAAGCCGATTCGCTTTACCGAACAAACCTCCTCTACCACATCGACTCAAAGCATCCCTTTCCTCTTTCTCATCCTTCTCAGACCATACAGTTGATTCTACTCCCATTGTTCCACCAACTTCACAAATATTCATGGCCGATACTCCTCCAGACTATGATTATGAGATGGAATCAAACTATGCTGATCCAGAATTTGGACAGACAAGTAATCCCGCCAGAAACATTTCTGCTAGGCATGTGTCCATGGCATCAAAACAATTCTTCTCCATTGACGATATTCCTTATCCAAAATGGCCAGAAAGACTGGAAGAATTCCATACTTGGTTGTGTACACAGTCCATCACCAACCATGATATGAATGATGTCCTTTATAATTTTGTTACAAGGTTCACAGGAGCCTTAAATTTTGGTGGCAAGGACTCACGTAACAAGATCAGCTTACGTTTCGTTGTCACCCAATTTCAGCCATGCCCTTACTTACCTATATCATACTTTTGTGGGAGCCCCGGAGATCTCAAAGAGCTAAAAAGAAGAGAATTCTTCGAAAGAAGATGCTGCTCCCTCCGAGGAAGAAGCATCTTGACAAGCATTATCGACTAATGCTTCAGCTCTTTTACCAAATTGGCGCAGATCCAAATCTAAAGCATGTCTTTCTTACTTCTATCCCTACAGAGCTAACACAGATGGTTGAAAGATCTTTCTTTGGAAAGCAAAGAAGGATACAAGACATTCCCTTGGGAGAAATCCAACAAGAAATCCATCTTTGTCTTGAAGATTTATGCTTGAAACGCCAAATGGTCCGAACATACATCACAGATGACAAACGTCTTGAAGCAGCTTGTTCTCATCAGAAGCTAAAGATCAAATGCTCCAGACAAGACTGTGATGGAACTTGTGGCCAGTATTCCCGGAAGAAAAAGCACTACAAAAAGTATTCCATAAAGAAATCCAGACATGGCTCCAAGCATTTCCGGAAAAAGAAGAAATGGCGATACTTACGCAAAAGGAAAGATCGCACAGGCCATAAGAAGTCAAGCCGTTGCTATATTTGCAACAAGAAGGGACATTTTGCAAAAAACTGTCCTCAGGCGAAAAAAGGCCAGAATCATCTCATAGAAAATGAAACAGGTTTTTCTCTTGAAAACGATGATATTGAATCATTATTCTCTGCTGATGATGAACCAACTGAACAAACTCTTTGTGTCATCCCTTTCTACCAAACTTCCAGTGAAACTGAGTCTGACTCAGAATCTGAAGATATTTTTCATATATCTCCCACATCTTCAGAATTAAATCCTGACATATTCTCAAGTCAAACTCACTGTCCTCATTTTCCTGTCAAGATCCTCACCTCGAAGTTTACCAAACCCATCAATGTCATTGCTCTTATTGACACAGGAGCAAGTTGTTCCATTCTAGATACAAAAGTTCTACCTGAAGAATTCTGGACCCCTTACACCCGATATTTCAACTCTGCTTCAGGAGATACTTTCTCCACGAATGTTAGAACCACACCAGTAACTGTCCAGTTTTTTCCTCAGTGTTCCATAACGACAAAAATTTTCGGATCAAGCCTTCCCAATAAAGATTTGATAATTGGGTGGGATCTCATGACTCAAATCTCTCAACTTCGAATCATTCCTGGAAAAGGTCTTAGATTTAAGGATCAATTCTCTGAGTTCGTTAACATTCAAAGACTTTTTTCCATTGAGATGAGTTTACTAGATCCAATCATGCAAAAGTTGCTTGAATCCTGTTCAGAATCTCATTCAGAATTTGCCCAGAAATGTTCTCATCCTTTATGGGAAAACCCTGAGTTCTTTGTTCGCCTTCCTTTCAAAAAGAACGAAGATATCAATCCCACCAAGACGAGTCATTTGGGAATGAACCTAGAACACTTGGCTCTAGCCCAAAGGGAATGCTCGAATTATTACAGCAAGGCCTTATTGAAATTTCAAATTCTCAATGGGCTTGTGAAGCTTTTTATGTCAATAAACGTCTTTGAGCAAAACAGAGGGAAAATGAGATTGGTAATCAATTACCAACCTCTCAACCTCTTTCTCCAAGATGATAAATTCCCTTTGCCATCCAGAGATTCTCTCTTTGCTGGTTTAACCAAAGCCCACATTTATTCCAAATTCGACCTCAAAGCCAGATTTTGGCAATTGGGTATTCATCCTGAAGACAGATCCAAAACAGGATTCTGTATCCCGAACCAGCACTTCCAGTGGAAAGTTCTTCCTTTTGGATTAAAGGTAGCACCATCCCTTTTCCAAAAGGCCATGTGTCGTATTTTCCAACCAATATTGTCAAGTGCAGCTGTATATATCGACGACATTCTACTCTACAGTCCTGATGAAAAGTCACACTGTCAACTCCTTGAGCAGTTCGCAGAAATAGTGAGAAAGCATGGTATTATGCTCTCTCAAAGAAAAATGAATATCGCCCAGACAGAAATTGAATTTCTTGGTAAGCACCTCAACAAGGGTACATACTATCCAGGGCCACATATTGCTCAAGAGCTATTGAAGTTTCCTGAAGATAACTTCACAACAAAACAAGTTCAGCAATTTCTGGGGATAATCAACTATCTCAGAGATTTTGTCCCCAATATTGCAAAGCTTTTGAGTCCTTTGCAATCCATGCTAAAGAAGAACTCCCCACCTTGGGGAAAACCTCAGACCAGAGCAATTGCTGAGCTTAAGGAGATTATGCAAAATCTCCCACCACTGCAAATACCATCAACAGGTAAAAGAATTCTTCAAACTGACGCCAGTGATGAATACTGGGCAGCCGTTCTATTCGAAGAGATTGATGGTAAGAAACATCTATGTGCCTATAAAAGTGGAAAGTTTTCTCAATCCGAAATGCATTACCACTCCACTTTTAAAGAAATCCTAGCAGTTAAAAATGGAATCAAGAAGTTTGAATTTCATCTCATCGGCCATCACTTCCTGGTAGAATTAGATATGGCATCTTTTCCTCAGATGACCAAGTTCAAACAAAAGCAGATTCCAAACCCTCAACTGCTTCGATGGGCTGAATGGTTTTCAAAATACTCTTTTGAAACCAAGCATATTCCTGGGAAAAAGAATGTACTTGCTGATTTTTTGTCAAGACCTAAAGCACCAGTTGAAATCAACATGTACATCAAGAGACCTGCATTCCATATGCTCAATCATGGTGTCAAGTACAAAATTGAGAAGATCAAAGATTTGCCAAGTTGGAAATTTCCTGAAGAGATTATCCAGCAAATCCAGAACGACAGTCTTACTGAAAACCTGGAGAACCTCATGTGGCAATCACACACAGACCTATTCAGATTCAATGGAGGTTCGATTCTTTATCCTTTCGGGCTAAATTTGAATTATCCTTTCATTCATCCTCTTATCTCGGAAGGAAGATGATTTCCCTGATCAGCTCAAAACGCTGTTATGGTACTTAACCAATAATTACTTAATAGCCATTGAAATTCCTACCAGAAGATTCATTGCTAACCTCACAAGGATATTCATGCTCGGAAGAAACATCGAAAAAGAATGTGATAAAAATCTGTTAGACTTTCTAAACTGGTTTTATCATCCTACGTGTTGGCGACAAGACCTGGAAAGAGAACTAAGAACCATCACACCATCCTGTTTTTCAGACGTCCATGGAATTTTTGTAGAAATAATGGTAGTATTTTGGATAGGCCACTTGAAATAGGAACCACATCCTATAAACCCCACTTGAACAGCCGAGAAGCTCGGATTCACAAATCTTATCCAAGATCTGTCAGATTCTGTGAAAGCGAGTATCGACAACTCCAGAGAATCCTATGCCAAGAAAACAAGACTATTCCTGAAGATGTCTGGAATAATGCACCCACTACGTGGGATCATTATGACCTAGCACCAGAGGCTAAGGAAGCACCTGATCAGTACAAACAAGCTGCATCGTCCCAAGAGCATGAGATGACAAGCGAAGAAGACATTGTCCAGTCTACTCAAGACCCCTATACACGCTTTGGAGGTCCCTCGTCCCGGTGATCCCTACGAACGGGGACCTTCGTCCTCATTCCAAGATATGGACACATCCTATTATACTGACCCTCCAACCGGCCTCAACCAAGCTTTCCGACAACACTACCGACGAAAACACGATCGGGCAGCGGAAGAAGCATCCCATTGGGCTCATGAAGCATCCTCATCAGGAAGGCTGAACCAGATCCTCTCACCTCAAGATCTTGAAGCCCTTCAGCAAAAGTACGAAGCTCATCTCCTAGAAGGCAGTTCGGATGATTCAGACTCAGTCTGTAGCTACAATGCCCGCGACGGACGAGACCGTTGAGTCCGTACAATTTCACTGTAGCAGAGTCACTATTCACTTTTACTGTAGCACTAGACTAGGGAAAGTACTGTTCACAATACAGTCACTGTTCATAGTGTGCGAATAATTCCCTCCCAGAAGTTTCCGGAGCCCCTGTTTGTACCCGGACCCATAGGCTTGGTCCTTGTTTGTTGCCTTGTTACCTCATTTTGCCTATATAAGGCCATGAGGGTGTAATGTGTTGGGCAGAGTCCCTTGAAGTAAAGTGTGTGCTTTGTGAAAATCTCTCTATGGTTTTCTAAATTCCTCTTCTTCTCTAGCCTGATAGGATCCTTCGAGAAATGCAGCTTGGATAGATTAGAAACGTCTCCATCCTGGCATCCTCTGAGTGTTTCCAGGCTCTGAACTAAAGGGCTGAGTGGTTTTTTGCTAAAAGGCTGTCCCTGAAGGGCTTGAACGGGAGTTGTTCGCCCAATGTGGGATGCATACTTGCAGAAAATTTACTCTCCTTCCCTGGTTCTAAGTCTAGGCCCACAGCAGAATTGTTATCACAATATAACTGTATGAGTCTATCCACAAAATCAAATATGGTCAATTCCTTAATGAGGTTCCGAAGCCAAATTGCTTGAGTAGCAGCTGAAAAACATGCTATAAACTCTGCTTACATGGTAGAAGAAGATATAGATTTATGTTTCTCACTTTTCCGTGATACTGCACCTCCTGTTAACATAAATATATATCCTGTTGTCGACTTCCTATCATCCTTACAACCAGCAAAGTCAACATCTGAATATGCCAACAATCGCAAATCATTGACGTACCTATACATAAACATATAATCTCTTGTTCTTTTTAAGTATCTCAAGACCTTTTTGGCAGCAACCCAATGATCATGTCCTGGATTCGATTGATATCTGCCTAAAAGCCCTGTTACAAAGGCGATGCCTGGTTTAGTGCAAACTTGACATACATAATACTTCCAAGTGCATTAGCAGAAGGTATGTCCTTCATTTGGTCTTTTTCAAAATCTGATTGAGGACATTGTGAAAGACTCAATTTGTCACCCTTAACAATATGAATAGTTCCTGGTTTGCAATCTTGCATATTGAATCTCTCCAAAATACGATCAACATATGCCTTTTGAGATAAACCTAATACACGACAAGAATGATTCTTATGGATTTCAATGCCAAGAACGAAAGATGCCTCACCCAGGTCTTTCATGTCAAAATTCTTCGACAACATTTGTTTTGTTTCATGCAGCAATCTAATATTGTTACTTACAAGCAAAATGTCATCCACATAAAGTATAAGAAAAATAAATTTTCTCCCATTGACCTTGCAGTATATGCAGTATTGTTCTCAACAAAACCAAAAGAAGTAACAACATTGTGAAACTTCAAGTACCATTGTCTGGAAGCTTGTTTGAGACCATAAATAGCCTTCTTCAATTTACATACAAACTTACCTGAATCATTTGCTGCAAAACCTTCATGTTGCACCATATAAACCTCCTCATCAATGTCTCCATTTAGAAAAGCAGTTTTAACGTCCATCTGATGTAATTCCATATCAAAATGAGCTACTAACGCCATGATCATTCTAAAGGAGTCTTTAGAAGAAACTGGAGAAAATGTTGCTTCATAGTCTATCCCTTCTCTTTGAGTGAAGCCCTTGGCCACAAGTTTGGCTTTAAATTTCTCAATCTTTCATTTTAAATCTCTTTTAGTCTTATAAACCCACTTGCAACCTATGGGCTTACAACCTTTTGGTAATTCAACAAGCTCCCAAACACCATTATATTTCATAGATTGCATCTCATCTCTCATTGCACCCAACCACAAATTTGATTGAGGACAGGAAACGGCATTTATATAAGTCACTAGATCTATAATGTAGCCTATATCGTAATCATGTTCTCCTAAATAGACTATATAGTCCGGTGGTATAACTGAATGCCTTTCCCGAGTAGATCTCCTAAGTGGAGTCATTGGGTGCTCATTTTGAATCTGAGGTAGTTGAAGGACTTCATCTGTGGTCGTTTCATCAATAGGATTCTCAGCATTAACAGGTTCAGTTTGTGGCACAATAGGCTCCATAATTGTCTGCATAGGTAAGGAGAAAGATATAGCAGGTCTCATCATGTTGTCATGTTTACTAATTTGTGAGCAATCATTCTTTTCGGCTACATCAAATTCTAGAAACTTGGCCATTTCTGATTCTACAATCCTTGTTCCTCCACTTGGATTATAAAAGCGATATCCCTTCGAATATTCTGAGTAAGATACAAAGTAGTATAGAGTGGTTTTAGCCTCCAACTTACTTAATGTTGGATTATTCAATCTTACTTCTGCAGGACATCCCCAGACCTTGAAATGATTCAAACTTGGTTTGCGTCCAGTCCATAACTCAAAAGGAGTTGATGTAACAATTTTGGTAGGAACACGATTCAATACATAAATGGTTGTTTTTAAAGCCTCACCCCATAAAAAAGTCAGGCAAATTAGTCCTACTCATCATTCACCTTACCATATCCATGAGAGTATGATTGCGCCTTTCAACCACTCCATTCTGTTTAGGACTTCCAGGCATAGTGAACTGAGCCACTATCCTAGAATCCTCTAAGTATTTAGCAAATGGTCCTTTAATTTGCCCAACATCACCATGTCTACCATAACATTCTCCACCTTGATTAGATCTAACCACCTTTATTACATTTCCTAACTGTTTCTCAACTTCAATCCGATAGATCTTGAATTTGTCAAGAGATTCAGACTTTTCCTTAATCAGGAATGGGTAATCATATCGAGAATAATCATCGACAAACGTGATGAAATAAACTTTTCTATACAAAGTTGCAGTATAGGGTCCACTAATATCGGTGTGAATGACTTCTAGTTATCTTAGTCATCTTTCCTCTACAACAGTCTATGTAAGTCTCTAGGTCACCTTTAAGAGTAGGCAGGATGTGTGTCTTTATCAGCCTTTCTACTCTTTCTTTAGATATATGACCTAGTCGTTTATGCCATAATGTATAAGACTGTTTCTTAGGTAGAGGTCTTTTGGGAACAGCATTTTCAACTGTATTAGCGACGTATATATCATTGGGAGATAAACACAATCTGTACAATCCATTGAACATGTTGCAACACCCAACTTTATTTGAAATAAAGTAGCAAATGACAGTATTTCTTTATGTGTCCCCTCTTTCTACAAAAGTAGCAAATGACACCCTCCTTTTTAAAAGGTGCCTTTCTAGGAGCCATAGTGGTGGAGGGGCCAGCAGCTTCAGGATTTCCCCTCTTAGGAGCTATATAGTTAGAAAGCCCTTATGGCTTTAGGATTTTCTCTATGATGTGCAATCCATTTACCCTTCCTGCCGGCAGAACTAGAGGTATACAAGGCAAGATGCCCTATTTCTTTCTTCAGTTTCTCTTCTTCTGCCACCACTATAACTATAAGGTCATTGTTTGACCACGTCTCATTTTGCAAACTATAGTTTGTCTTGATAATTCCAAAGTCAGGAGGAAGAGTATTTAATGCTTGATGCATAATGCAAGCTTCAAGGATATCAACCTGAAGAATTCGGAGTTTTGTCTGAAGATCTGCCATCCTAAGCACATAATCTCTAACTCCAGTTGAACCATCATACTTCATATTAAAGAGTGATTGCATAAGTGTACCTATCTCAGCATTGGAAGAGATACGATACCTAGCCTCCAAAGCTTTCATCATTTCCTTAATAGTACAGTCAGTTGGCAAGCCACTCATCAAATGTTCCTGAATTGACCGTTTCATAATAAGCAAGCAAATTCTATTATTCTTTTCCCATGCAGCAAAATGTACTTTCTGAGTTTCTGTACTAGCATTAGTAAGGTCCGCCGGCCTATCCTCACTAAGAGCAATATGAACATCTGCCAACTCCATCCCAAATAGAAAATCATCTTTCCATTTCTTGAAGTTTGATCTAGTAAGAACCTCAATTGCAATGGAATTGTCATTTACAGAGAAGGTGACTGATTATACAAGTAATACTTATAATTAGCATTAAGTGAGTGCTAAACACACATCTCAAGAGTTACATATATCATCATATAAGCACATTTGGGCAGAATATATGACATGCAATTGTATATTCTTCACACGACAGCGGTCCATGAAAATATATTCTAACATTTTGCGAATTCACCACCTTTAGGTGTATGAACCACTAGGGTTAGTCAATTTTCAACCATATGTTGTACATGTATCCCTCCATAAACTAATGCACAATCACCTCCTTTGGGAATATAATCACGCATCGGATCAGGAGATATCCCTTTACAATATGCGAACAATGTTTCTCAAATCCAATCAAGTGTGCCACTTTGGCGGTCACAACCCAACTGAATTATCGAAATTCTCTCATATCGGGGATATAACTTCATGACTCACATTTACCTTTCACATGTGATTTTAGACTTGATGACAGGAGCTATTTGTCACTAAAATCACAAGTTATGCTAATTGTATTGCTCCATCCACTGATACATACTACTAATAAATCAACACTACACATATTCCTCAAGTGATAATATAATCATAGGCATGCATTTGTATTTCCAAAACCATAGAGAAATACATGAAAATACGCCAAAATTACCCAAAAATCACGTACCTTAGCGTTTCACATGCATTTTCATATCCTTAAAGGCATCAAAAAATGCAAATAAGCATACCACAAGATAGAAAATTCACATACAAGCACGCCGACATCAATCACGCACCCAATAGAGGTCACACGCGCCCTCATGTGCCGCTAGAGTGTGCGGCGTGTGAGCGGCACACGCTGGTGTATTGATCCGATCCGAAAGTTGGTTTACTGGTCCGACCGGTCAACAGTCAACAGGTCTAACCGGTCAACGGATCGAATCGATCAACAGGGTTGGGTCAACCCGGTCAATGGTCAATCGGGTCGGGTCAACCCAATCAACGGTCAATCGGGTCGGGTCAACTCAGGTCAACCCGGTCAACCTCGGTCAGGTTGACCCGGTCAACAACCGGTCGGGTCTATGGTGACGTCATCAGTGACATCACATGCCACGTGGCGGTCGCATGTAAGGCGGCTTATGTGATGTCATCATGACGTCATCACCAACACGTGTTAGCGGTGGCGAAACCGCTGAGGCGATCCGCGCTCGCGAAGTCGTGTGTCGGTCCATGCGTCGGCACCCATGCGGGCGTGTGAGCCATGCATCGTCGTGTGTGCACGCGCGTGAGGCGGCGCGGAGGCACGTGGGACCGCCTTTGAGCTTCGTCTCAGTGCATAAAGGCGCGTGTGGCCGTTTCTGGCATCTTCTAGAGGCGTTCTACCCACCAAAATTCTCGTATTGACGAGGATAAGCCATATATGCAATAAAAAATCACTTTCATCAGACCAAAAATCATGAAAAACAAGCAAAAGGATCCGAGCTTGAGTCAAGTTCGAAATGGGTATAGGCAGCTGATTCCGCCTCTGTTAGAGGCACGCTACGCACGAAAACAATCGGCAATGAATCCGAATACATAGTCAACAGTTAATTTCAACAAATAAATTCTTCAATATGTTCAAGTTCTAGTTTATGCCGGCTTTGATACCAAATGTAGGCCGTCTAAATGGCTTTCCAAGATCGACATAGCTAGAAACTCGAATATCCTAAGGTTGAAGACGAAGATTTGTGTACCTGATTTTGAATTCATAGTTCTTGGAGCAAAACGACAGCAATGCAAGCCTTTAACGCCCAAGATCTTCTCCTCTATGACCCTCGGTTCCTGGCTCGATGAGACCGCCACTCACAGCTTGCCTTATGTGAGTTGAGAGAGAATTTTTGGAAGAATGAGGGCTAGAGGAGGGACCTTAGCGTTATTTATAGAGATTTGGACGGGCCCTCTCATCATGGGCCGGGCCCAACTCGGCCCACACAAGCCAGGCCCATATTCGACTGTTAAGAAACTTTATATCCTACTTTATTAGATCAACTCCGTAAAAATGGTTAATTACAATCTCAATTAATGTAGCCCATATTAGGAAAATTCTTACAGGTTGACCCAAAACCCGACCAAAGCATCCAGTTCGTGCTATGAAGCTTCATGTTCAAACTGCTTGGAACACATTAGTTCAGTGGGTCCTTCCAAGTTTTGATTCAAATCAAAACAGAAAAACCGAGCCTTTGAAATTGTAGAAAATGTGTATTAAATCAGATTTGCAGAAAGATGCTCTACGGAACCAATATAGATGGAAAAAGTATACAATCTGCAAGTACAGTCCTTCAAGCGCGTCAAACTGCTGCAGAGAGATACATTAGTAACAAATACGTCTATTAATATGAGGTCGCCTTGCCATGATGATCCAGCATGTGATGTTGATTCTGGCGACATTATTTTCCACCATTGAGCACACACTGCCTGAAGAGAGCAAGAGAGAGATATAGGGCAGCCACGGATGCTGTTCGGAAGTTTGGCGGTTCTCGGTGCCAGTAGAGCACGCCAACGACCACTATTGAATTTGCAAAGGTGAAAAGTTCAAACAAATCTGGCGGAAAAGGAAAAGAAGCAAAGAAGATGGTACTGAAAGCGAACCAAAAACCCACCCGCACATAACCATAAATTTCGGATCGCTATCTTGGGTGTCATTGGTTCAAGCTAAAGCGTTCATGGCTTTGCAGGCCATTTTGAGTTTTTAAGAAACCGATCTATTGACAGTCCTATCGTGTTGAATTGGTACTTTCGAGGCTCAAATCGGAAAATGAATTGAATCCACTTGGTTCTTAGGCTTTGGACCGTGAACCTGTCCGATTCTTCTGAGAATTGACTTTGAATTGGACTATTAAGCCCAATTCCAGCCGGTTCCCTGGTTGAACCTGCATTGTTACTCGCCCCTACTTATGGCCTTATTGACACCAAACCCAAATTAATGCCTAAACATAGAGAAATTAATAAGCCTCGCAATATACTTAATTCGATAAGGTCCACTCGATTAAATGTCAAGATAAGTCATAATAATACAATTTATCCACAAAACCCATCGATAAAAGGAAGTTTACGTCTGAAAGTTCCATCGGCCAAAACTACTTATAGCTAAAAGATCAAAAGCAGTTCCAAGTCATCTCTCATGTAGCACGCAAATCAAGAGGCAATTTGGGATCCTTACGGAGGAAGATCAGGATATGGGTCCATTAGAGATAGAGGCGGAATTCAAGACAAAAAACTCTCAACGTCATCTACAACTCAAGACATGTCTCTGAAGACATATCAAGCACTTTCAACAAGAATCATTCAGCATCAAGCAAGAAGTCCTTATGGTTTTGAAGATTTCCCACGTTACACTTTCCCTTAGGTTTTAAATTTCAAATTTAAATAGGTTTAGAATTCCTAGTTTCAATATTTGTCTTTGATAGTTTAAGAAGCCATTGATCAGTTTTGGGTGATCACATCTTAAGAGAACATGCGGAATGGGCCGAGAACAAAATAAAAAAAAAAAGAAAAATTTGCTCTTCAAATTATAACCAGTATTCGAGTAAAAGAAACCGAGAAAGAACGGAAAAAGGAGTTGAGGGAGTTAACATACCCTATGTCCTTGGTGTCCCATCCCTTGATTTTAGCAGCCCCTTTGAGTGCCTTCTGCTAGAGATGCACAGTCTCAGTCTCATGTTTTAGCTTATGCTGAGTTAATTGATGCCTATACACATTGGTTTCAAGTTTCACGTCAGCAGGTGTCACATCATAGAAAATGGGCAAAACCTCCAGTTCATTGGTTTTCTTGCGCTCCATCATGTGTTTCAACTCGCGAAGGCACCAACTACTAGAAGCATAGCTTTTGGAGAAGATAGGAATGCAGATTTTCGAATCATTGATGGCCTGCAAAATTTTCAGACCGATCTCTTCACCAATGTTGATCCCCCTCTTGTTGATGAAAACATGGATACCCTTATCTAGCAAGGCATGAAAGAGGGAATATGTGAAGTTAGTGCAAGTATCTAGTCCTCGAAAATTTAAGAACACGTCAAACTTAGCTCCAAATGTGGAGTGGCTAGTGGATCCTGCTTCTGACAACTCTTTGTTTCCATCATAGCTGCATCTACCACCCTTAAAAAATTCACAAAAGATTACAAGCTTGGGATGATAAGAAATTTGGTATTATGCACTTCAAGCAAGTTTATATCAATAGAATACTGGGAAATCAAGTTTTTGTTTCCCTTACTTGTGTCAGGGAAGAACCGGACAACAAATCACCATGAACTAAACCTAATCTAGAATCAATGTCTCCCCTAAAACTAAACTAATTGAAATCAACTTAGCCCAGTAACAATCGGCCAATACAACCTTGCAATAAGAACATAACAACAAAACAATAAGAAGACAAAACCAACAACACCACCAAGGTTTTTCGTGGAAACTCAATGCGGGAAAAATCGCGGATCATCCAAAAACTTCCACTAGTCACTAAGAATAGTACGATGTATAAAATATTATTCTTTAGTCACATATTATAGACTCAATATTAACAATACAACTATAACTCTATCGAGACCTACCTTTTCCATTTGAAGAGGAAAACAACATAGGTTTATGATTATTGCCTTAAAGACGGGCCTACGACCCTTGTTTATACGTGGGCTGTCCTAAGCTTATACCTCATGTGACATTAGGGTATTCAATTTAAGTTTCAAATTGACACTATAATAATTTTTTTAATGAGGAATCACCACTAGTAAATTGGTATAGGCTAAAAATAAAGTAAGGCCTGGAAGTATACTTCACTTTTATGTAACCAAAGAAGTGCTTTTTCGATACCTAACCTTATTCATTTTAAGAAGATATTTGTTAGGCAATCTTGACTAATTTTAAACCTATCCACTTATGCGTGAGATGTCCATGTGAGTGTGAATCATTACCCTATCAATTAGCAACTAATGAAGCATTAAATAAATTGTGAGGGAAAACAAGAATCTAACTAAGAAATAGGAAATATGCCATTCCTAACCAGGCTAAAGGAAAACCACAATTAACATATTGAAAATGTGCAATTAAGAGTAATTGAAATAGAAATGCACAAACAATAACTTAACATTTGTCCTAAGAACACTTACACCATATTTTAAAACCCTTAGGACTTGTTCAATTTTAAACAGTTTTTTTTTTCTTTTCAAGGATTTTCGCACACTTTAAGAGAAAATTACTCAAAAACTATTTTTAAGCTTTACCCTAATTTAGAAAAAATAAATAAATTTTTTGGAATATTTTTAATTTTTAACTTTCATATTTTAAAAAAATTAAGTTTTTTAAATTATTTTTTAAAAATAATAATTTTTAATCCTAAAATGACCCAAGTCGGATCCTCGAATCTGGTTTGGGTGGGATCGACCAGTTTGCGAGGCCCTCGGCTGGAATGGGCTTGACGTGCGAGCCCAGTCTGACCCAAAATTTTAGCTAAACCCTTAAGAAACTAATAAACTAAGCTCGGCCCACAGTAGAAAAATTAAAGTAGGAATTGCACTAAACCAGCCCAACTTGGCCAAGCTAGCCCAAACAAGCCTGAGCCGGCCAGGCTTGCTAGCTAGCCCAACCTGGCTCATTCTCCCCCGTTTCGCGGCGTGCTTACCGCGATGGAGACGAGCGGCGAAGACGATTGCAGCAAGGGATGCCGCTCGTCTCCATCAGGCCACAGGAGCACCGCGGCGTCACCACGGCCTTGTGCCACCATCCCACGATTGTCCCCAACAAATGGCCGTTTGTCGGGGACAGTACTCAAACCTACGCTGGAACCCTCGACCAACCATATGCCCGAACAATGGAGACAAAATAAGGAGGAGACGGGGGCTAGGGCTCGCATGAGCCGGACGGCTGCAAGATCCGGCCTGACACGCCCGAAGCAAGGTAAATCAGGGGCACACACAAAGAGGGTGAAACCTGGGGTCGGCTAATGTATGTTCCTACCCGGTTCGAAGATGATGAATGGAGGGTGAGCTGGACGGATTGGCCAACGCCCGTTTGTCTTGCACACCTCCTAGTTGGAATCCTTGGAAAACAATCCAATCCGAGTGAAATCGAAAGGAAACCGTGACTTATCGGAGGCTTCACACGGGGGAAAGGAGGCCGCTGGCTCAAGGGAGCGGCTGGGAGTCATCAGACAAGGCTCGGGCGTGGCCGAGCTACCATAGGACTCCTTGCTCTCGGTCTCGGTCTCGCTCTCTACTTTTCTCTCACTCCCAATCTCCCTCTTGGTGTACTCCTCTCTCTCTCTCTCTCTCTCTCTCTCTCTCTCGGTCCAAACCCCCCCATCCCTCTCTCTCCACCTCTCTCCACCTCTCTTTCCTTTTTGTAGTATTTTATTATTATTACGTCCATGATGGGGTGCAATTGGAACGCACCGTTTCACCTTGATACGCTACAATGGAAAGACACCATTGAAAGAGTATGAAGGGAGATGTATAAAAGCCTCCTGAAGACAATCGTTGATGGTTGTTGACAGAACGCACGCTCCTTTTCTCTCCCCTTTCCATAAAAAGAAAAAAGAAAAGAAGGCGTTCCATTTTCTCCTTTGCAAGAACAATAGGCATTTACACTGTGGAAATCAAGTGCTTTCCTTGTGATTGCATTCAGACCAACATGAGATAGTTTTGTTCGTGATTCATCCGCAATTCAACGTTTGTTCCGGGGTTAATTATTGTTTGCGCATTGAAATCAGGTAAGTCGTCTTCCACCGACTTGAATTCCAACATTGGTATTAGAGCCCGGTCGCAATTTCTACCTTGTTTTCATCGAATTTACTCATTTACCACATGATATCGAGATCAAGAGATTGAATTCTACATTATTTTGGATGTTTATTGCTTGGAATTACAATCTGAATTCTCGTAATCGAACCAAAGCGAAGAATGGGTTCAGGGTCGCGCACACCAGTACGAATTTGGCCATTTTTCGGAATATTTTTTCGGCCAAAATTAATTTTTAAATATATAGGGTGAAAGTACTTGTCAAGACGAGCCAACGGTGGGTCGAATGCCACCGGAAGACGTCGGACGCGCCCACATGCGTGGCTAGAAGCCGTTACGCGTGGGCCTCACATGCCTAAAGCGCTGGGAAAGCCGGCGCGTGCAGCGCGCACTCGTCGGTTGGCAAACCAGCACATGATGACGTCACTGTGACGTCAATGCATGAGCAGCACGTGCACATTGGCGAAACGGCGAGTGCTGACGTCATCGATGACATCGCCGCTGGCAACGGTTGACCGGCCGATCATCGGGCGGTGACTCGACCCGAGGTTGACGCTTGACCCGACCCGGAACCAACCCGACTGTTGATCGGTGAATCGGTTTGGTGGTCAAATTGGTTGGACCAATCACCGGTTGGACTGGCCAAGAGCTGTTTGGCTCACTGGCGCGTGCACGACACACGCCGGGCACTCAGGCGGCGCATGTGGGCGCGTGGGAGCTCCGATTAGAGCGTGGTCAGCAACGTTTGGTTTATATGAGTGTCCTCTACACTGTGGTATATTTATTTTGGATATTTGAATTTTATAAATGTATAAAATTGTGCACAGAACCCTATGTACGCGTATTTTAAGGTACAAATGCATAATTTATTCATTTTTAGCTTGTATTTTCTTAAGTTTTACGAAATACAGTAGCTGGCCTATATGCAAATGATATCAAATATGTTGTGTAAAGCTTGTTTTGATGGTAGCATGTATATAGATTAATGTACTTGCAATTTTCTAGTTCCAAGAAAATTTGAATAATGGTAGAAAATCCTTATTTTTCCATTACATGTTAAATTGCAATTTTGATTGTAGTTGTAGCATGATTGTTTTTTGTATATTAATCCACATCATGCCATGTTTTTGTGTTGATGGAAAAAATGTATAAATTACATGAGGTCATGTAATTATTTTTCTTAGTGAGAGTTTGTAGGTTGGTAGAATTCGAAGGAATTCTCACCTAGAACTTAAAATTTGCACAAATTAAACTAATTAATGATAATAGAATAAGCGTACATAGAAGTTGATTGGGAACATAATGAACTTTTGCTTCTATATCTTTTGTTGAATTATCATTAATTTAGTTTGTTTTTGCTGCAAATTAAATGTGTGTTACTCTGTAAAGTGTGCTAGTATTGATTCTGTGTTTATTATGTCAATGTATTATAGCAACTGATTATCGCTTCGACATCCAAGACCATAGCGGCTGACCTCAATAAGGGTGAGAAGCTAAACAGTGACAATTATGATAGTTAGCACCGAAAGATTTAGTACATCCTTGAGGAGCAAGAGGTTTTGGAAATCCTCAACCACACTATGGATGAACCTGAGCATGGAACACACAGGAGAGATCTAGAAGCTTACCAAGCTTAGAAAAAAGAAATAGCATTGCTCACATCACGTTGCTGAGCTGTATGCAGGATGATCTCATGTATGAGTTTGAAAGTTATAATAGAGCTCAAGTTATGTGGGTTACCTTGAAAGATAAGTTTGGGGGTACATCTGCCACTAAGCTAAGGAGGCTCACAATCAAGTTTGATACATTTGAAAAAGTCGGCAACATCTTCAGGAGATGTCAAACATGATTCGTGAGCTAAAGTCGGCAGGTCACTCCCTTACTGATGAACAGCAAGTTCAGGCTGTTATAAGGTCTCTTCCCGACAATTGGGAGTATATGAAGATTAATATGACACATAATGAGAATATTGTCACTTTTGATGATATAGCGCTTCATTTGGAATTAGAAAATGAGCGCCTAGAGGCTACAAGATCCTCTACCAATGCTTATGTTGCTGAATCAAGTTTTCGCAAGGTTTCGGGTTTCAAGCGCAAAAGGAATTCTCAATTCAGCAACAGAGGGAAGAAGACTGATCAGGCACCTAAGAGAGCTAAGACCTTCCAACGCAAGAAGTATGGTAGGAAGAAGGACAAGGCCAAGATGAAGTGCTACAATTGTGGCAAGATGGGTCACTTTGCTTGTGAATGCAATGAGCCGAAAGAGGTATCCTATTACTCAATTACTTTAAATAATGCTTTTGTTTCTAGCATTGTAATGCTTGCTGAATCTCATTCAATGTGGACTGTAGACTCAGGAGCAACAAACCACGTAGCTAGAGACCGAAAAGTATTTGTGGAGTATCATTGGATTCAGCTTAGAAGAAGATGGATATATGTTGGGAATAACTAAAGAATTGAAGTGAAGGGTATCGGTACATGTAAATTAATTTTACGTGGTGGTTGAAACCTATTCCTACATGATGTTTTTTATGCTCCAGATATTCGACGAAACTTGGTCTCCGTAATTGTTCTTCTTAGCTTAGGTTATGTATTTAATTTCCATAGTGATTGTGTTGACACTTTGTATGGAACAGTTTATTATGATTCAGGTCATGTATCGAATGGTTTTATGGTGTTAAATATTGACTATGATCAGTACAAAATTAATGTCGATGGTTGTTTTTCTTTAATTGCATCTTCTAATAATGTTAAGATTAATGCAAGTACTTGGCATGCTAGATTAGGTCACATTGAGTTGCAAAAAATATAAAGATTAGCTAGATAAGGCTTTTGAGGGTCACTCAATAATATTGATCTATCCGTATGTGAACATTGTCTAGCGGGAAAAACAATTAGAAAACCATTCGGTAAAGGGACTAGAGTCGAATTTCCATTGCAACTCATACATTTTGACATTTGTGGTCATTTGAATGTGATGGCGAGGCATGGAGCCTTATATTTCATCACTTTCATAGATAACTTAACGTATTTTGGTTATGTCTTTCTAATCTCCTATAAGAAGCATTAGACTACTTTAGACGATATATATCGATGGTAGAGAATAAGTTGAACCAAACAATAAAGGCATTGAGAACCAATCGCGAACGTGAGTATCTATCGGAGCAATTCAAGGTTCTTTGTGATGAAAAGGGGATTGCATGATAATTGACTATTCTTGGTACTCCACAACAAAATGGGATAACTGAGAGAATGAATAAAACCCTATTGGAAATGGTTAGGTTTATGATAACGCAAGCAATTTTACCTATCTCCTATTAGGGAGATGCATTATTGACTGCTGCCTATATACTTAACCAAGTGCTCTCAAAATCAGTCACTTCCACCCCTTATAAATTGTAGACTGGTAGGAAACCAGATTTATGTATTCTACGTCCATGGGGATGTGCAGGTTATGTTCATGATTTTTCCCATAAATATGGCAAATTATGTCATAGAGTGAAGAAATGTATATTTATAAGATATTCTGAACACTCCAAAGGGTATGTGTTCATTGGTGAACAAGCTTATGGAAGTGTGACCGAAATGGAGTCACGAGATGTCACGTTCTTGGAGAACAATTTTCCTAATAGATGTGAGATTAATAAGGACTTTCAATTTTATGAGATGGAAGATCCTAATAACACACCCACTAATATTATAGAGAGAAATAAAGATTTACCTCAACATGCAAGAATTAATGGGAGTGTTGCATTGCTTGACGAATTGAATTCAAAAGAAATTCAATTGCGTAAAAGTAATCGTAAAAGTATTCCCCATCGTCCTTTTGAGATTGAAGGGGAAGCATTTTTGATTGCTTAGAAAGAAGATGCCGAGTCTAAAACTGTTCAAAAGGCTCTCTCATCCTTTGATAAAGAAGAATGGAGAAAATTTTGGAAGATGAAATGGAGTCAATGATGGCAAATCATGTCTGGGATTTGGTTGATCTACCACCCAACAGTAAGGCCATTGGAAACAAATGAGTCTTTAAGATTAAGCGAAGGGCAGATGGATCCATTGAAAAATATAAGGCTCATCTTGTGGCAAAAGGTTATACTCAACAAGAGGGTATAAACTATGAGGAAACCTTTTCACTAGTTGTAAGGTTTGCCTCATTACGCCTCATTTTAGCCATCGTTGCATATTTGGACTTTGAATTACATCAAATGAATGTAAAGACGGCATTTCTCAATGAAGAACTAGATGAGAAAATCTATATGGAGTAGTGTGACATCCCGATTTTTCCAATTCTATTTTCAATAAATTGAGACGGGCATTTCGTTGGCACGCATATAGTTCATTTCCTTGAGTCGGCCACTCATGTGAAAATTAGTCTATCAGGTGAAGTCGTTAAGAAATTCTAATGCATCAGACTCGAGAATTTGACCAGGAAGCGACCTTTCGACCGAGCTAACCTGCAAGGGTTATTGCGGCACAAATAAAAATCGATTAAAGGCCGAAGATAGGTCGACTCGACAGAGGCATGTGATCGAGTGTGGGTGATTCCACCGGATTGCACAATTCTTGTCGATCGGCACTGGACCGACTTTTCTATTGATTGAATTACATCAAATGAATGTAAAGACGGCATTTCTCAATGAAGAACTAGATGAGGAAATCTATATGAAGTAGTGTGACATCCCGATTTTTCCAATTCTATTTTCAATAAATTGAGACGGGCATTTCGTTGGCACGCATATAGTTCATTTCCTTGAGTCGGCCACTCATGTGAAAATTAGTCTATCGGGTGAAGTCGTTAAGAAATTCTAATGCATCAGACTCGAGAATTTGACCAGGAAGCGACCTTTCGACCGAGCTAACCTGCAAGGGTCATTGCGGCACAAATAAAAATCGATTAAAGGCCGGAGATAGATCGACTCGACAGAGGCATGTGATCGAGTGTGGGTGATTCCACCGGATTGCACAATTCTTGTCGATCGGCACTGGACCGACTTTTCTATTGATTGGGTACCCTGTGTTCGTATTTGAAACCTTGGGATTACCCCGACAACCGAAAGTTGCCAATGTTTCAAAGATGTACATTGTGGCTTGAGATGATCAACCACAGGTCAAATGCATGAAAATTTCTAAAGGCTACCCGGTAGGTTGGGCCGCGCTAGTATCGTGCCAAAGCGAAATTAACCGTGGAATTGAGATCGAATTCAGAAATTGGAAGTCTGGGTGTGTCACAAATCATTTTAGGATCATTGACTTATCTTTGAAAGATTTTTCATGCAAGCCGAGCTTCTCAGCAAAATAATCAAGAAATGGCTAATTTGGCTCGAGAAATTAGTAGGCCGTTTTTGGTCGCGCTTTTGGGACTTAAGTTGGTTCTATAGACAAGTGAAGATATGAATTGAAGTGTGGTGATATTGGATTAATTTTACGGACTTCAATTTTGGACTCAATTGGAAGTGGATTGATTATAATTGAAGAATTTGATGTACAAGAATTGGACCCCGGCGGAAAATGAAAGTGCAATCATTGGAGAAGTTGTGGAGGATTTAAGTGAGTGGAAGATGACATGGGATGATGTCATGGTGGTTGAGGCCAAGGGTTGAGATCTTGACACGTGGACGGTGGAGATTTGCCCGAGAAAAGGTGACCCATCACCATCATCTTCCTCCTTGAATCAAGGGAGCTTGTTGGATTTTGAAAAAGAGGAGAGAGAGAAGAGCTTGACCGGTTGAACCAGCCAGCCCCGACCGCCCCCCTTCGCTTGCCGCTCGACCGCCCGTTCGTCATCGCCGTCCGCCGCCGCCGGTGCCGTTCCTCCTCCGCCCGCGCGACCAGCTAGCTCACGCCATGCTCCGCCCTAGTCGGCCCAACTAAGACGTCGTCTGCTCGAACCAGGCCAGCAGCTGCTTGGCACCGCTCGTTCTTTGTCGCTTGCTCGCCGCCGCTCGTCACCGGTCGCTCGCACGCCTGTCGCCGAAGCGCCGTTGCCATCTTCGTCCGCGCGAAGCCCGCGCCCACGCGCCGCTCCGCCCGCTTCGCCCAGTTCGTCGTCCCAAGCTGCTGTCCAGCTCGTGCAGGAATCGCCGGAGCTCCCTCCGCCGCCTCTAGCCACTGTGAGACCCCGCCGTTGGCCGCTCGAGCTACCGCCCCTCTCCCTCGCCGTTCCTCCGCCCGATTAGGCTCGGATCAGCCCTCCTCCGCCCATGATCAGAAGCTGCAGAAAATGGGTATGCAGCACCTATTTGGCCCGTTTTGGCCGCCTTCTCGAGCCCGGATGCTCGGCCCGCTTTGAGGAAAGTTGTTCTCCTCGGCGTCCCCGTCGTTTTGGTCCACTCGGTTCGTTAATCCGGTGAGTTTAACTCACTAAACCTCGCTTAGAGGGTTAATGATGCTTTAGGTGTGTTTAGTTTATGTTAAGTGTTATTAGGTGGTTAGTTTAATTTATTTAAGTGTAGATTAGATTAATGTGCTTGATTAACTTAAAGTGAGTTTAATTTAAGGCTAAATGAATGTTTATATTAATATAAGCCTTGATGTGACATAAAGGAATTTACTTTTGATTTATTTAAATATCTCGAAATTATTTAATAATTTAATAATATATTATTATTCGAAATTATTAAAATATTATTATTTAATTATTTTCGGAATAAATTTAATTATTTATTAAATTCCGAAAATTTTGTCGGGACCCTAAATTCTTAGAATTTCGTGCCGGTCGCTATGTGTGTTCGGATTTTGAAATTAATGGTCGGATATTATAAATTGAATGTGGATTGCGAAAAATATGAATATTATTATTTAATTAATTTTCGGAATAAATTTAATTATTTATTAAAATTCGAAAATTTTGTCTGGGTCCTTATATTCTCAGAATTTCGTGCCGATCGCTGCTGTGTATTTAGAATTTGAATTTGATGATTGATTGTGGCAAATTGAGTGTTGATTGGAATAAATAAGGATTTTATTCATAAAAACCCAAATGTCGGGTTTTGATGCAAAAATTGGATTTTAATGATTATATTAAATAGTAGGGTTTGAAAAAGTGAGATATTGGCTTTTTGATTCGAAATTAGCGTGTCCCCACACATGTGAGTAATTTATGGAATATTTTTAATATGAAGAAAAATGGTGGGATCACTATTTTAAGTGGAAGCGTTGAGTTAAATGCAAAGTGTCCCGGGGCCGAGTATGATTTGGTTGTGTGATAATTAAGAGGAATCGTCCTGGGCTGTTGAGCCGGACTTGCCCCTATATGGGATGCCCACGCGGTGGTTGCGGGTCGCAGAGATTCCGGGGGCCCATGCTCCTTCGGGAATGCCGTCGATGTGCGACGAAGCCGCGCTCCATGGGGGAGGCGATGCACGGCTATATGCCGTAGATAGCCGAACCGGCGAGTAGGCTATGCCCTTGTGTGGTAGTGAATAATAATTGGAATGCGTGCTAAGTGCGATTGTGATTATATGAAAGTGATGGCGTTCCAATTGTTTGAGTTCCTATTACTATACGTGATTGGGTGTGTTGGGGTTTCATGAATCATGTATAAGAAAAATCAACAGAATAAACGCAGCGGAAACAAAGATATATTTTACACATGATTCTCCTTAGGCATTGTTCGTGCGTTTTAATCAAAAATCTAAACATAAAAGGGAGTTAAACGAAAATACCTCTCGAAGCGCGCTTTGAAACAAGTCGGTTCGGATGTTCTACAGTACGAGTCCCACAAGCGTCGGACCTCTAGTTCAGACACACCAACAACGAACGTCGAACGGAAGAGAGAACTTTCGGATATTCACCACTTCGATTGTGCTAGCAATCACGTGGAAACAAACCGTCGTATCCTTGATGTATAATAGTCACGGCCCGAACGATATAATGTTCTTCTTTCTTGCGTTTCAAAGACACAAGAACACGCACACAATTTGCTCTCTGTTTTCAGCAAAGCATTTTCTCTCTAAAACACAAAATGCACACCCACCTTTTCTCTGTCTTTTCAACCCCTTTAAGTGTTGCAAAAACAACTCTTTTAAACTAAAAAATATAAACCGATCAGCAACGATTACTGATCGATGGACGATCAGCAACCGTTGCTGATTGTCCCCACTCATGCACGAACAATCGTGCATGAGCGGTTGCTCACACACGAGTTCATGCATGAGCGGCTCATGCACGAACAATCGTGCATGAGCGGTTGCTCATGCACGAGTTCGTGCATGAGCGGTTGCTCATGCAAGATTTCATGATGTGCTTCTGACCGTTCATGCATGAAGCTTCGTGGATGATGGTCATCGGTTATGACCATCCAAGATTTAATTAATTAATTAAATGAACACATAATTAATTAATTAATTCCTTTAGTGCATATATCTAACAATCTCCCACTTGCACTAAAGCCAACTTGTTTGGTATGTTAACATATATCGACTTTGGGCATGCGTGTGCATCATATGTAAGTAGGCTCGTGACTATGATACAAATTAAATTAAATCTCATTTAATTTAATTTCAAATCGACTCAATTCGATTGTAGTAATTGCAAACATATTTGCAATAATATTTCTCTCTTGTTCCATGTCATCTTGGTTGTTTGTGGTGTGTGACATCCCTAGGTTCATCACTAAGCTGGTAGTAAGACTTGTACTAACACATTAGTACTTCCAAAAGAATTAATTGTCCCGATTAATCTTTTAGGTCCTACAAGCCACGATTGACATCTAGCAATATGTCATGGCTACCCAGATAGTGTGAATGCTTTAAGAACATAATGAACCTGTCAGCTTTGGCTACAGTGTAATTCAATCCCTCTGTCTTACTATGTCCCGATCAAACAAAGACCATGGAATATTTGTCAAGTCATTAATTCGATCATATGCACAAATCTAATTGACATGCATTTTATTCGAGACATAAACAATTTATTCTCGGTTACAACCCCGGCCGAGGATTTCAATGCAGTGTCACAATTAGATCGCATAGGACATCATTATCATACCTTGCATATAACAAGGAGACAGATTCCATATTGCGCACACGTGTAACTTCGTATATGAACAAACTATGACCATCAAGTATAAAGACGGATCGACGACCCGGCATTATGTGCACCCGTGAACCATAGTTGTTCGATACACAAGTTAACACCGTGCCTCAGGTCTAAGGATTATTTACACAAGACCAAAGCATGAACAATTAGACATTGACCACGCTAAAAGCTTCCATGTCGCTAATCGTTCCATATGCGTCACGTTCAGTGAATTTGTCTAATACAAACACCTGTGTTCTAACTCAGGCATCATAATACCCAATGACATGTGACTCATCATTCCCTTAAGTATCCAATACTTAATGGCGAAGTTAAGAACACACCGGTCTCAACAGGATTATTAATATCCACTTAATAATCCATCGACCGGGAACAATTTAAAGATTCAGTCTAACTATGAACCCGTCACATATATTCTTGACGTCTCAAGAATAGGTCTAGTTGCAACGATCTTATGGAATCATTCATCAATATAAAATAATTGGACAAATGAATGAATACGTCGTTGCCATTAATTAAATAATAATAATGAAAGTACAACTGAAATCCCTAATATGTAACTATTACATAGTAACTTTAGGGCATACATCCAACAATTTCCCAGTTACACTAAAGCCAATTTGTTTGGTACCTCAAACCCATTTTGTCAATATGTCTTTCAAAAGAAGACGAGGTAAGGCCTTAGTGAAGGGATCTCGCCACGTTTTCTGCTGAGGCAATTTTCTGCAAGGCGATATCACCTCTCCCAACAATTTCTCGATGAGATGGAAGCGTCTCTCAATATGCTTGGACTTCGGTGAGACCTTGGTTCCTTAGCTTGAGCTATCGCCCCATTGTTGTCACAAAACAATGTGATCGGTTGCTCAATTGAAGGAACGACTCCAAGTTCAGAAATGAACTTCTTCATCCAAGCGGCTTCCTTTGCTGCTTCTCGAAGCAGCTACATACTCTGCCTCAGTGGTGGAATCGGCAGTTATGCTTTGTTTGGAACTTTTCCAACTAACTGCACCACCATTGAATGTGAAGACAAACCCAGACGTAGACTTATAATCATTAGGATCCGATTGAAAATCGGAATCGGTATAAGCTACAACTTTAAATTCTCCTTCTCCATATATCAAGAATAAATCTTTAGTCCTTCGCAAGTACTTAAGAATATTCTTGATTGCTATCCAAGTGCTCTTCTCTGGATCGACCGATATCTCGCTAGTAATACTTACAGCATGCGCAATATCAGGTCTAGTACATAGCATAGCATACATTATGCTTCCAATAGCGGATGCATATGGTATCTTTGCCATCCGCTCTCTTTCTTCAGGAGTGTTGGGACACATCTCCTTAGAAAGACGGATCCCTTGCCTAAAAGGCAATAATCCTCTCTTGGAACATTGCATGTTAAACCGTGTTAACACTTTGTCTATGTACGTAGATTGTGAGAGGCCAATCAATCGTCTTGATCTATCTCTATAGATCTTGATACCTAAAATGTAGGTTGCCTCTCCTAAATCTTTCATGGAGAATTTCTGTGACAAGAATAGTTTTATCGATGATATCATTGGTACATCATTTCCAATCAAAAGTATATCATCGACATATAAAACCAGAAATGCAATTGCACTCCCACTGATCTTCTTATATACACAAGGTTCATCCGGATTTTTGATGAAGCCAAACGATTTGACTACCTCATCAAAACGGATGTTCCAACTTCGGAGGCTTGTTTGAGTCCATAAATGGATCTCTTAAGCTTACACACCTTATGTTTTTCACTATTGGATTCAAAACCCCGTGGCTGTTCCATATAGATGTCCTCATCGAGAAACCATTTAGAAAAGCCGTTTTGACATCCATTTGGAATATCTCATAATCAAGGTGTGCAGCTATAGCCAACATAATCCGAATGGATTTTAGCATGGCCACATGGTGAGAAAGTTTCGTCATAATCAATTCCTTCTTTTGACGATATCCTTTCGCCACCAGCCGTGCTTTGTAAATTCCAATTTGACCTTCAACATTCATCTTCCTCTTGAAGATCCATTTACAGCCAATTGGTACAATACCATCGGGCAGGTCGGTCAAGGTCCATACCTCATTGGAATACATTGAATCCATTTCGGATTTCATGGCTTCTAGCCATTTACCATAATCGATGTCCAACATCGCCTCCTCATAGGTTTTAGGATCACCGGGTTGATCACTATCATTCACAATGAATAATGGTTCAATATGATCAACCGAGTGTCTATAACGAGCAGGTGGGCGAGACATTCTCGCACTTCTCCTAAGAGGTTGTGTATCAGAAGCTCCCACTGAATCAGAGATTGGTATCTGAACTCGGTTGTTTGATACTTCATTATTTTCTTCTTGTAAGACTATTTTCCGCCCAGCACCACTTTCTTGGATGAACTGATTCTCCAAGAAAGAAGCGTGCTTGCATACCAAAATTCTTTGGTCTGAATGAAAATAGAAATAATATCCAAGAGTTTCCTTTGGATATCCAATGAAGCGACCTTGTTCAGATCTTGCCTCCAATTTTTCCACTTTCAGCTTTTTCACAAAAGCTGGACAACCCCAAATCTTAATATGATTAAGACTAGGTTTCCTACTATGCCATATCTCATAGGGTGTAGTTGGAACAGATTTGGACGGCACTCTATTCAGTATATATACGGCTGTCTCAAGGGCATATCCCCAAAGGGATATTGGCAAATCGGTGTAACTCATCATAGATCGTACCATATCTAATAAAGTACGATTTCTTCGTTCGATACACCATTATGTTCGGAGTTCCAGGAGGTGTCCATTGTGATAAAATGCCATTCTCTTTAAGAAAGTCTAGGAATTCAGTACTAAGGTATTCACCTCCTCGATCCGATCGAAGAGCCTTAATACATTTTCCTGTTTGTTTCTCAACTTCAGCCTTGAATTCCTTGAACTTTTCAAAGGATTCAGATTTATACTTCATGAGGTATAAATAACCATACCGTGACCGATCATCGGTGAAGGTAATGAAGTAATTATAACCACCTCTAGCAGATTCATTAATTGGTCCACATACATCTGTATGTATTAATTCTAATATGTCAGCAGCTCGCGCACTTTGTCCCACAAAAGGCGCTTTGGTCATTTTTCCTAGAAGACATGCCTCACAAGTCGAGTATGACTCAAAATTTGAAGGATCAATGTATCCATCATTACTCAACTTGTTAATTCTGTCTTCTCCAATATGACCTAATCGGAGATGCCAAACATACTTTTTATTTGGACCGTCTCTAGGGCGTTTATTAGTAATGGCATTTATATCAATTCTATTTTGCTTATTGACATTGGTAATCGCATTACCGGACATTGTAATGGTATAAAGATTGTTGATTAATAAGCTAGAACCAACACATATTCTATTATGATAAATAGAACATACATCATCAGCAAAAGAAAATTCATAATTCTCTTTACCCAAACGAGATATAGAGATGATGTTCCTAACAGCATTCTTATAATGCAAACAGTTCTTTAAAACCAATACATGTCCAGAAGGCAAACATAAACGAAAAGTCCCTATAGCTAATGCAGCAACTCTTGCTCCATTGGCAAACGTCAGGACAATCTCATTTCGCCCTAGCATCCTGCTTATTTCCAGATTCTGCAAAGACATACAAATATGTGAAGTTGCAGCAGAATCTAGAACCCATGAGCTGGATTCAGCACTAACCATAAGATTAGTTTCAATAAGCATAGACACCATACCTTCATAAGGTCGGTTCTTGGGCTTGACCTTCAAGCTCGCGAGGTACCTCTTACAGTTCCTCCTCCAGTGCCCTTTGACACCACAGTAATGACATTTCCCTTTATCAATCATGGGTTTTGGTTGCACAACAGGTTTGGCAGGCCTCTTCCATTTATTCTTCTTTAAAATGGTCTTACCCTTTGAAGAAGAAGCCTTAGCCATAGCCACTACATTTGGCCTCGTGTTATGCATTTCCTTCTCATAAACTACCAGCATGCTATGTAACTCCGCAAGAGTTTTATCCATCTTATGCATGTGGAAGTTTTGGACAAAACCAGAGAAGGAATCGGGTAAAGATTGGAGGATCAAATCCACAGCTAACTCATTGTCCATAACGAGATTCAGCCTAGCCAATTCTTCAATGTGCCGATCATTTTCAAAGCATGATCATTAACAGATGATCCTTCAGCCATCCTCATACGGTACAATGCCTTAGATATCTCATATCTAGAGGTTCGAC
Source organism: Eucalyptus caleyi (assembly GCA_014182885.2). NCBI lineage: Eukaryota > Viridiplantae > Streptophyta > Magnoliopsida > Myrtales > Myrtaceae > Eucalyptus > Eucalyptus caleyi. The sequence goes on from CM024476.2 coordinate 16,881,302, forward strand.
CATTCTCATCAAAGTATTCCTTTAAGTGCAAAATGATCGACCCAAGCATCTTCCATAGATTCATACTTCTTCGTAATTCATTATTCATAGAAGCAAGCATATATGACCTAACTTTTAAGTCATCATCACGCCACTTATCATAAGTGACACGCTCCTCTTGGGTCCCACCCTCGGGAAAGGAGGTTGGCATCTTTTCATCAAGCACATACCCAATTTTTCTGAATTGAGAACAATTCTCAAATTCCTCACCCGTCAGTGAAATTGGGTCCAGTCAAACAATTCTTGTCAAGTATAGAAGCGAGTGGGTTTGTGGTCACCATTTTCAGAGTAATAAAATATATCTGTTGCAGAAAATAAATTGTTAGCCGTTGTATCTTTCAAAGTAACTATTTCATTTTGGTCTTTAAATGAAATAGATCCTCCCACTAAATTTATATTCGAATCCCATACTCCTTAAGATGGGAAGCGGTAATCTTTGTTGGGTAAAGATTACTAGTGGGGATTGAAGTCCCACTAGTCCAAAGTCCACCTCACCTAACAGTTATTGGTGTCCTATGAACTTAGTGAGTGAACCAGCTTGTTCAACGCATCATATGCGAGTCCCAATCATAACTTCGGCCTCTAGACCATGAAAGCCTCACCTAACAGTTATTGGCATCATGATCATAGTTAAGTCTAGCCCATCGTCTCATGCAAGTATTGAAAACACAAATGATTCCCTCACCTGACAGTTATTAGAAATCATTTGGCTCCAACCCCACAGCATCATATGCATAATGGAGTGGTCCAATATTATAAATGGTAATTAACCCCTATGTATCCATAACCGGTTAGTTAACCACTATAATATTGGATCAAACCACGACGATGGAAGGCCACGAGTTCGAAACCCGTTTCGACTTAATATTCTTTGTAAGGAGATTTGGGTCATTATTAACGGTCTCACTTTGCACATTAACCGGTTTAACATGCACGATATCATAAACACAATAAATAAATAGATATCACATAAACATCTATCCTATGTGGTGATCATGGAATTATGGTTCAATGGGTCTCGAGCCAAAGAGACCCATTTAGCCATTTTAATGTTTTAATTATATGGACCTGCTCTTCACTTTTTCTTCAATCTTTGAACTCTTCAAAGACCGGGCCCAAAGAGCTCACCGGTTTAATGGCTCCTCCAATGGCTCCTCCTCTCTTGTAGTATTTACATCAACAATTGAAATACTAAACTATACTAAAAATTACATATCAAGAAAAATTAAAGTAAAATAAAAGGAAGGACGCAGCCTCCATTTAATAATTACATCCCCAAAAAGAATACCTGTAATCATCATACATTCATCCATACAACAATCACAACAATTAGGATTTTTCCATGATCACCACCCTTCCTTACGAGCCATAAATTCAAAATTTAAAGCTCTGGAAGGCATGCATAAAATTCTGCATATCATTTGTAGAATATAAACACGAAGTACAACAAGTTATGGATTTTTGATTCAAAATTGATTTAGTTCTAATTTTTGCTTAGTTGATTAAATTTATCACATAAATCAATCAACTTCTATAGGCCACATAAGAGCAAGAGAACCAATTCTCTTAACAAAAGTAAATTGGCCATTAGAATGCAAAAATATATTTGAACTATAAATCAATTAAACGCACGATAACGCCTAAGGTTGGCTCTGATACCACTGTTGGGGTTTCATGAATCATGTATAAGAAAAATCAACAGAATAAACGCAGCGGAAACAAAATATATTTTACACATGATTCTCCTTAGGCGTTGTTCGTGCGTTTTAATCAAAAATCTATACATAAAAGGGAGTTAAACGAAATACCTCTTGAAGCGCGCTTTGAAACAAGTCGGTTCGGATGTTCTACGGTACGAGTCCCACAAGCGTCGGACCTCTAGTTCAGACACACCAACAACGAACGTCGAACGGAAGAGAGAATTCCGGATATTCACCACTTCGATCGTGCTAGCAATCACGTGGAAACAAAACGTCGTATCCTTGATGTATAATAGTCACGGCCCGAACGAGATAATGTTCTTCTTTCTTGCGTCTCAAAAACACAAGAACACGCACACAATTTGCTCTCTGTTTTCAGCAAAGCATTTTCTCTCTAAAACACAAAATGCACACCCACCTTTTCTCTGTTTTTCCAACCCCTTTAAGTGTCGCAAAAACAACTCTTTTAAACTAAAAATATAAACCGATCAGCAACGGTTGCTGATCGATGGACGATCAGCAACCGTTGCTGATCGTCCCCACTCATGCACGAACAATCGTGCATGAGCGGTTGCTCACACACGAGTTCATGCATGAGTGGCTCATGCACGAACAATCGTGCATGAGCGGTTGCTCGCAAGTTCGTGCATGAGCGGTTGCTCATGCACGAGTTCGTGCATGATGGTCAGCGGTTGCTGACCGTTCATGCACGATTTCGTGGATGATGGTCATGCGGTTATATGACCATCCAAGATTTAATTAATTAATTAAATGAACACATAATTAATTAATTAATTCCTTTAGTGCATATATCTAACAGTTGGCGCGCTCGAGGTTCGAGGCGTGACAAGTAGCCAATAGGTTTCATAGCTAAAGGTCAAGAGCATAAAGTTTGCAAGTTTTATCACTCAATATATGGCCTTAAGCAATCATCTAGACGGTGATATCTTCATTTTCATCGAGCCATAACCACTTTTGGTTTCACAATGATTGAAGAAGACCACTGTGTATATGTCAAGCGATCCGAAGGTAAATTTGTGATTTTATCACTTTATGTGGACGATATCCTATTGGATGGAAATGGCAAGGTTTTGGTTATCACCATAAAAAAATGGTTGTCCTCCAATTTTAAAATGAAGGTCATGGGAGAAGCTGCTTATATATTAGGAGTTAAGATCGAAAGAGGTCGATCAAGGAAACTCCTTACTTTATCACAAGAGTTTTATATAATGAAGATTCTTGAGCGTTTCAATATGAAGCATTATAATCCCATTGATACCCTTGTCATGCAAGGTAAAGGTCTAAGTACTGAGATGTGTTCTAAGACTCTAGAAGAAATTAAAGTGATGGAAACTATTCCTTACGCTAGTGCGGTCGGAAGTTTGATGTATGCTATAATGTGTACTAGATCCGACATATGTTATGCCGTGGGATTGGTGAGCCGATATCAATCAAATCCGGGTCAAGCACATTGGAAAGCAGTGAAGAGGATCCTAAGATACTTGAAAGGCATCATGGACTATTGACTTTGTTACCAAGGGAGTGATTTACGCCTATTAGCTATTTAGATGCCGATTGGGGTGGAGACCTAGATGAGCGTAAATCGACTTCTGGATATGCGTTCTTGCTCAATGGAGGTGTGATTTCTTGGAATAGCAAGAAACAAACATGCACGGCCTTATTTACGATGGTGGCAGAATTTATTGCATGTTCTACCGCAGTGCAAGAAGCAGTATGGCTAAAAAGTTTCTTGGAAAATTTAGCTACTATCATTGAGGTTTCAAGACCAGTGATAGTTTATTGCGATAGTCAAGCAGCCATTGTCTATATGAAGGATTCTAAGTATCATGGAAGGACAAAGCACATTGACACAAAGAATAACTTCATAAGAGATATACTAGCGTAGAAAGAAGTGATCCTACAATACGTTTCAACCAATATAATGGTTGTGTTTATGAAGACTGTTCCTAGAGACATATTCCTGACCCATATGATGTCACTAGGATTGTGTAAGATGTGATATGTATTATTGTAGAGAATCATTGGTTTATGTATTTGTGAACATATGTATTGTACTTGTTTGTTTATTAGTGACTTGATGTTTTATCAATAAGTACGAATACAATATGAGACTAGCACTACACACATATATTATTGAAAAGTATGTCAGCAGGTAATGATTGGCTCACTCACACGAGCAATTGCCTCAAGTGCTTTAGATAGCATGTTGAGATGAGACATTATGTATAAGTAAATGCTGAAGAGCAAGTTTGGTACATAAAAATGTCGCATTGATTGGAGTCAAGATGAGGTTTGTGATTTGTTTATAATAAGACCAAACATGATAGTCCCACAATCATGTATGTTTGTAAGATGCCGGATGTGAGTACTTAATTGGGCGCTGTAGAAAGCGAGCTAATATAGTACTTGGGCTAAAAATGAGTACATGAGAAGAACGTGACTATGTTTAGGCTAAGATCTGTATAGTGGATATATTTAATAAATGACATATATTCTTATAGAAAGAGAAGTCCACTATAGCATGTAATTCATACTACATGTGCATTGTTCGACCGATCAGGGAAGGTGAGTAAAATTATCCTTATTTACTTATCTTGTGAGCCCTTGAGGTAATTTATAATTTACCTCATTTTTATGCCCTATGTTACTTCTGACTTTGTTCTTAAAGTGAAAAATCAATGTTGCTATTTTAGCATGTTATCAGCGGTAATGAATAAATATGGCCTTATGGGACATGTCTAGGAAAACATTTGTTCTGAACTGGAGAGAGACATGAGTGCGAAGGAAGACTATTATTGTTTTACATCTATCACAACTAGTCGACCAATTATATCGCCTTATGTGGTCGCAGATATAATTGTAAATATATTGTGTTTTTTAGGATAGTCAAGTATAGCCTTTAAGGGATAGGTATACTTGAATTGATGTAACAAAATATGTTTGGGGCAACGTGAGATATTGATTATTTATTTCTTTTCGGGGTTGTAGCCATTATGTCATCCCTAATAGGTGCATAATTTGAGCTCCCAAGTGTAGATATACTCAGTGGTCACACGGCTTACTTGCCAGTATGAATTGTTTTGTAAAGTTGATGAATGTTGAACGCCTTATATTGTTGAAAGAGTGTTATCAAGTCCATCATGTCCGAGTGGGAGATGTGGTATTTTATTATTATTACGTCCATGATGGGGTGCGATTAGAACGTACCGTTTCACCTTGATACACTACGATGAAAAGACACCATTGAAAGGGTATGGAGGGAGATGTATAAAAGCCTCATGAAGACAACCGTTGATGATTGTTGGCAGAACGTACGCTCCTTTTCTCTCCCCTTTCCATAAAAAAAAGAAAAAGAAAAGAAGGCGTTCCATTTTCTCCTTTGCAAGAACAATAGGCATTTACGTTGTGAAAATCGAGTACTTTCCTCGTGATTGCATTCAAACCAACGTGAGATAGTTTTGTTCATGATTCATCCGCAATTCAACGTTCGTTCTGGGGTTAATTGTTGTTTGCGCATCGGAATCAGGTAAGTCGTTTTCCGCTAACTTGAATTCCAAACTTTTAAATGGCCACCGGCGCACACAGCCTTGGCCATACCAATTGCCGCCTCGTCCCTGACAGGACGATCACGCCGTGAAGTCCCTGCTCCATTCTATATGCCATTCTCTTCTTTGCCACCCACGTCCTTTGTTCAGCGAGCATGAGGGAAGAGAGGGAAGAAGGAAGAAGGAAGGAAAATCTGGACCAAAGGAAGGAGTTAAAGAGGAGGTCGGGCCGGGCCCAGGCGGAAAGAAAAGGAAGAAAAGTAAAAGAAATGATGGCTGCCCGGCCCGTCTTTTCTCTTTACTTTTCTTCTCCTTTTTAATTTTTTTTTAATTAAATTTTTCTTTGAAAAAAATCCTATTACTATTAATGCAGATACTCATAATGTCTATATGCCATGCAATTTTATAAAAATTATTTTTGTTAAGAGTTAAAAATTACTATAATTTTCTATCTAATTAATAAATAATTAAATAGATCACCAAAATTTAAGCGTTAATATCTTTTTTACCACAAAAGTGAATTTGTATAAATAGAGCAGAAAAATCCTAACCTCGATTGGAGAATTCAAATAAAGTTCTTAACTAATGAAATGAGTTAACTTATAGTCCTCAATCTCACAAAAACATACTCACATTTGAGCAAGTTTCATCTACACTTGGCCCTCGTATTGAGACTGCAGAGTGGCGGCCCTCGATTCGGCCCTCTTTTTCTCTTTTTCTCCGCGCTTTCTCGGTGCTCTCAGTGGGCGCGCGCTCTCTTTTCTGTCTCCTCTTCTTGGGCACACTCACGCACGAAGTGGCGCCTTGCTTTTCTTTTTGCTTTTGATCTATTGACTTTTTCTTCCCTTTTATTTTAATGTTAGCTGGCCCCACATAGAGGTGGCCACAATTCAGTAGAAGTCGTACTCTTAAGTAAACTAAAAATGTGGGGCATCGTTAGTTAGGACACCAAAAAAAATTAATGGAACAATATAAAGCACACGAACCCAAGTCACAAAAAAAAAGGAAAAAAAAAAAGAAGAAGGCGTGACCATGGAAATTTCAGAAGACAAAGGCCGGTGCAAAAAGGTCCAGAGGCCGGAGGCGGGGACAGGGAATAAAAATCATGGCGTTATTTCGCAAGAAGATGGTCAAATTGGAGAAGTTAGATGCAGTGATCGAGAATACAATTTCATTACCCGACAATTTCATAGCGATCAAGCCGTCACGTGGTGTGATCCATCATTATTATCCAATGATCCTAGAATGATTTCTGTCCAACATGAAAATAATATGTTATAGATGTATCATCCTAGAGTGTGTACAATCATCAGTGTGGCTTGTGTAAGTTTCTATAATGATAAAAAAGTAGTGATTGACAGAGAAATGTCACTCATATATATGCTCCGTCAAAATAATAATTCTAATATAGTCTTCAAATCCATGGCTGGAGATGGGTTTGAATGGATTACTTTGTGTTCACATATGATACGAGACATGTTACAACTTATATGGTGGTTGACTTATTTATTGTTCTTTTACGTTCTCCCAGTTATTTTATTTTTTCACGCCTGAGCTGGAAGGGTGGGTCCAAGAAACAAATGAGTCCTGAAAAATGTAACCTTTACTGTTGTATATCAGATCTTACCTTGGATTTGCGGGATTGTTGCTCGAAATCAACAGATATATATGTTGGAAATGGAACTAGCTCCATTGGAGGGAGATTTTAGGTCAACGGGAGAGAGGGAGAGAGGGAGGGAGATAGAGAGAGAGAGAGAGGAATTTACTGGGCGTCTTCTAAGATTACTGAAGAGCCAGTACAGCAAGAATCGAGGAAAGTGATGTTTGGTCAAGAAAAAGTACATCCGTCGTGGGCCAATCATCAAAATCCTCGTAGCGACGTGGTGCCCTTGTATCATAATACCTATATAGCACCGTTTGTTAAGATGTATGTGAATGAATTGTATTAGAAAAGTCCTATATTGGATAAGTGATGTGATATATAGCAGTTAATATATTTATGTTAGCTTATAATTCATTGATTTAAATTTTTGAATGAAGGTGAATACAACTAGATATATTGACAGGCTTAAATTTGGGCTCTCTCTTGACAATCTCCCTCAGATGAAGGTATCAAAGATTTCTGTTGTGCGCGCCCAACACCGTTAAGCATGCTCATCTTGTTTGTCTGAATCCTGCATTTGAATCATTAAAGATGGTGAGTTTTCCCGAGGTGAATCTCCGGATCACGAGATCCCTGCACTTCTCGGTAGTGACCTCATACATCTTCCATGGAAGGCTGTCACTATTTATTCAATGATCATTAATCGAATGAATTGACGATTTCAAACATTAGGAAGTGGAAAACGTAGAATACTATAGACGAAGAATTCTATTGTGAGAAATGAATGTGGCACGGTACTAAGTAATGCAATGAGCATTAGCCTTCCATAGAAGGCTGTCATTGTCTATTCAAGTGGCAGTAGCCAAATGTTCCGACGATTTCAGACAATAGGAAAGTGAAAAACTTAGAATACTTTATACAGAGAAGTTTATTGCGAGAAAAGAATGTGGCATGACAATAATGCAATTAACCAGGCTCGATTCAACGTGCTCCAATATGAAAATGAAATCTTTGTCATGCAAGATAATATTTGCGGGTTGACATGTTGAGAAGGGTGGCAAAGTCAGCTTGCCAAAGTGGACGAAGATCCCTATACCAATTATTTTTCCCTAATTAAGCTACTTGGGCAGCGAACTTGCTTAGACGTGGTAGACAAGGACCACGATCTTTTTTTTTTTTTTTTTTTTTTTTTTTTTTTTTTTTTTGAGATTTTTTTTGAGATTTTGACTTTTTTTTGGGTTTTATTTTCTATTTTCCTAGACTAATTTAGTAGTTTGATGAATGGTGATTGTGATGATAGGGATAATATTGATCTGTCTGAAGACGTTCTTGGCCTATCACGGGAGAAATTAGAGTAAGAAATAATCAAATGAAGAGAGTGATTAGACGCAGGGTTTGACCATGTCATTGCACTTTCTTTTCAATAAAAGCCAGAAAATTGGATATATTTTGTGTCCAAAATCCAAATGAATGCAAGATCGCTTCCAGTGACTTGAGAGGCAACTGAAGTTCCATGGACAATGAAAAATGAACTTTCAAGTGGTGCGGACTCTTAGATGGCCGAAAATGACGTTCCTCTACCTGGGATGCAATTTTTCGGATCCACATGCGTGGTCAAAATTATTGAACCTACTAACATTATGAAACTAGTAAGATGCAAGCCCAAGTCAGGTGAATGTTCCAAATATCACTGTTCACGCGTGGTGGTGTGAGATGTTCAACCAGTAATATGCACATTAGGTTTACTACACATTGGCCATAACAGGATTTAAGAGTCCAATCGGTTTACAACACGTTGATCATGAAAAGATGCGAAACAGGAGACATAAAGGGCGCCCCAGTAACCTTCCCTTTGCAAAATCAAAATCAATCTCCAGAGTGTGTGGTACAAGCATGTTGAAGAGGGTTAGCAACGAATCACGTAGGAGTGGACATTGTTACCGCTACCCATTAGACATGAAAATAATGGTCGTGGCATGGATTTAGTAGTACGAAAACGATATATTGGAAGACCCAAATGGCGTTGCTTATTATTAGTTGGCGAATTGCGATGTGAAGATGCCTTCCACTCAGACTGTCAAAAGGGCTTGGCCTTGGACATCGAGACATGCAGTATCTAAGAAAGTGGCAGATTTGGTACTGTTTTCCCAAAGATTCCCAAAGATTCCCCAAATAAGGAGGCTCATCCGGACCAAAGCAAGTAATAAAAGATTTCATCTAGATTCCCGTCCGGATTTCGGGATTACTTGGATGTCAAATAAGAAGAGAGTATCAACCGATATGAGGCAATAAAAAGATACTATAACAATTAAGGATATACAACATGCAGGCACTTGGGTCTGCTTCCTTAAGAAGACTCATCAATGAAGGCCCAGGTAGAAATTACCAAATGTGAAAACATGTGATCTATGTATTATTGCTTAGATGGTTACATTCTAAAAAGGAACGCTATATAGATACGACTCAGAGCTAAAGTCTGACATTCCAAACTGAAATCAAAATTAGAGAGCAAAAATTTGGAGATAAAATAAGGTAAATCTTATGATTTGATTGAGTGTATTTGCCCTTTTTCTTTAGTTCCTTTATAGTCATGAGCGTCTAGCATGCCACTTTTCATATTTTATGACTTGTCCTCCACATTTTGGACAATATGCTTATGAGACGTGTGCTTATGAGACGTGTCTGACCACGATCTCCATTGCTTTTATATTGTAGGAATAACTTGAAAATAACCATTCCTGCACTATTCCCCGACTTTAACCATTTGACATTATGTCAACTGCTTCTACCATGTGTATGTCAGTCGTTCGTGCCACGCATCTGGCTATGATTTCCACGTCTCGAGATTCTAGAGTCGAGGCATAAGTCTTTACTTCTCTTTTCCATGCTTGCATCATCATCATAGTTGCCAATGTCAATCTCGCGCATGCCAAAACTCCGACTGGCCAAACTTATGCCAATCATAACTTGGTTGGGATAATTTATTGAATATCATACAATTATAAAGTTGATATTTTCTTTGCTATGATTATCTCACAAAGTCAATGTCTCTCTCAAAATGACCAATACCTATTTTAGCCCTTTAGGCGCGTTTGTAACAATTTCGCTCTCGGAAGTAGGTTCGATAAGAAATAATTCTTTTTTTAATATGTTCCCAAGAACAGATTCTAAGCATTTTAAGCCGTTTGGTAACTGTCCAAAATTTCTGATTCTAGAATAGAATTGCGTTTGTCTTGTGCTCATTGATTTTATTCCAAATCAATTTTTTTTTTTTTTAAATTTTAAAATACATTTTTTTTACTTTTTCCTTTTTTTCTTTTCTTTTTCTTTTTCCTTTTTTTCCTTTTTTTTTTTTTTTTTTTCCTTTTTCTCCTATTCTTCTTCTTCTTCTTCTTGTGGCCGGTCGTGACCGGCCACAGGCCAAACGAGGGCCAGCGACCTCACCGGCCCTCATCGGCCGAGTCTCATCAACAGCTGGGCGAGGCTCTCCTAGCCCCGGTGGCCAAGCTCGGCCTCCCCAGATCTGGCGAGGCCGCGCCTCGTCGGTGGCTGGGCTTGCCTCCGGCGAGCTCGCCTGATCGGTGGACCGCGACCAGCGGCGGTGGGTGGCGACGAATGGCGGCGGGCGGTGGTGGATAGCGGTCACGAGGTGGCGAAAGGGAAGAGGAAGAAGAGTTGGTTTTGATTCTCAAATTTGTTCCCGGAACAAGAATCAACTTTTTTTATTTTTGATTCCACTCCAAATCTGTTCCAGGAACAAAAATTTTACCAAATGCGATTATGTTCCCAAACTGATTCCCGGAACAAAAAATCAGAATCTGGTGCTTTTGGCACATTGCCAAACAGCCCCTTATAGTTGTTAATCCCCACTGCCCAAATAATTTCAGGACAGAGAGTACAAAGACAGCCAACATGACCAAGATTCGACATTTGACTAGGTGAAAATGAGTTAATATATAAAATATGCAAATCTAGTGAAAAGATTCGACCTAGTGGTTGTCCTCAACTCCATGAGTTTAATATAAGTGATTATTTATTTGACTTGATTTTTATTATGGGCCCGGCATCAATTGGATTCTTCACTTTACAAAAGGTAAACATTTCAAGTTTGGGCCATCAATTATATAATTATCAATGTTTCAATTGTTGCAAAATAATGGATTTTTAAGAATGGCATTTCTCTTCCTCGAAATAAAACAAATTAGAATTTCTTAATCCCCTACGCACTTTTTAGGATAAAACTTTTTCAGCAACCAATAAATAATAGTCATTTTTGTATCTATTTTCCATCATTCTTTGAAGTTTTGCAATGAATTTGTAATATAATTCTAGATATCTAAATGAATAAGGATGTCCCGTGATCTATAATATTAATAAATATGTATGTCAACCTGTACTAATCAAGTTGTGAATATCGCTTAATTCATGGAATAGATATTTATAGAAATCAATCTAATGTTCATTTTTATGAACCAAACACGCTTTCAAGAGTAGAAAATGGAGACTTGGAAACTGTTTCGAATAAAAATATTTTCCGTACCAAATGGCCGCAATCCACATTAATCTCTAGATTGAATTGAGGGGTCTTTTGGAATATTTTCCTTAACCTTCATCAACCTCATGATAAAGTGCCACGCCCAAATTGGAAATTTAAAATTTGGCATGGTCAGGTTGGATTTGATGAAATCTCCCCTTCTATGTAACCCAAGAATTAGGGGTGAGCGGTTTCTGGTTCCGGTTCGGTTCCATCTGGAACGTGGAACCTACTCTCGGGTACAAATTCCTCATTTTTTGGAATCTGGAACTTACCTATCAGAATCAAGAACCTGGAATCTACCCTGTCATGGGTTCTAGGGTCGATTCCAGGTTCCAATAGGTTCTTTTTTTCTTTTTTCATTTTCAAATTTGAACTATAACGAAGTAGGAAAGAGACAACTAAGGATATGAGCACCATGAAAACTTTTAGCTCAACAAATGTTACCAAGTCTTCTATAGAAGAACACTTATTGCCTCTAAACAATTGGCTACAGGGGATCAAGAATGAGTTTAAGTGTAACTTACAGCAATTGAAACATGAGTACGGTCAGTTGTTGGCCCTTCTCGTGCAAGCCCAAAGTCTGAAAGCTTTGGTTTGAAGTCCTCGTCCAGTTTTACATTCGATGACTTAAAGTCTCTGTGTATCACCTACACGTCCAGAACAAAAGCAAATGGATTAGAATGGAGGATACAAGATTCCTGACAATAACCTAAAGCTTCAAACCTTAGCACAGTGACAAACATGCAACTTTTTAGTACATCAAACAATGACCACAAAGATTAGCGTCTGTACGCAGAAGTAATGAAGAATAGGAAATGACTGCTATCAAGTTGCTTGACTAGAACATCATATGGATCCCGAGTATGTTGGACTGATGAATTCTGAAATTACAGGAACAAAATCTAACATAAGAAGAATGGGGAACAATAATTGCTTTTTCAATAGATTCCTGAAAGGGCTTCATGTCCTTGCATAGAAAATGAGTTCTTCCACGTATTAGAGACATGTAGATCTTATTTTCGTCACTCTTAGTCCAATTTCTGAACAAACAAGAATTTAGCATCAAACTGATCTAGTGAGTTTTGTTAAGTCGAAGTAATGAATTCTTCAACAGCACTAAGTGAGGAACCTAGCTCCAGCATTTTGAAGAAAACCAACCAGCAATATGGTCCACTTGTCATTAACGTGAACATAACATGGTCGAGTTAAATGACTTAAGTTAAATTCAACTGTCATATGTCCTACAAAAACATTTTGCAAGCTAAGAATCCAAATAAACTAAGATAAATCCAACCCTATCATCTCGTCGCTGATCAGCCGGTAGGCCCCCGCCGGAGTCTCCAAGGGCGTCTTGCGTTGTCCCCCAATCGGACAAGCGGAAGGAGAGAGAGAGTGGGGGTGCGACTGAGGTGGAGGTGGAGGTGGAGGCGGAGGCAAAGGGGTGTGGAGTTAAGGCTGATTGGGCAGCTAGGTGAGCGGTGCGAGTGGCGTTGGGGTGACTGGGCAAGCGGTAAGCGACTTTGAGGCGATTGGGCGAGTGGCGAGCGGTGTCGGGGCGGCTGGGCAAGCGATGAGCAGTGTCGGGGTGGCTGGGCGAGCGAGTAGCCTCCACTGAGGGGACAAGCGATGTCCAACGGTGGCGTCGATGGCAAGTGGCTAAGTGGCAAGGCGAGCAAGGGGTGACTGCATCCAATGGTGGTGTCAAGGGAGGTCTGGCGACGGCAAGCACACAGTGAAGGCAGCGCGACGACAACGAAGACACGAGTCTCATGCCACCAACGGTGGCATGAACGGCAGGATGAAGACGGCGGCGGTTGCGGCTCAACCCACAGCCAAGGGGGGAAGAGCTCGGTTCTGGAGGAGGCGGTGGCGATTCAGAGCAACGACGGCCCAGACGGCCGAGCGAGCAGCGGCAAGAGGTGGTGATGGTGGCTTTGGGATGGCGGCGGTGGCTCTCGGCAGCTCTTGGCGGTGTGGAGAAGAAGAAGAAGAAGAAGATGGGGGTTTCAGCTAAGAAAGGGGGAAAGAGAAGAGAGAGAGAGAGAGAGAGAGAGAGAGAGAGAGAAGAAAAGAAAAAAGTTGGGGGGGGGGCAAGAAGTGACATGAGGAGGAAAAAGGGAAGAAGAGAGAGAGAGAGAAAATTGGCAAAAAAAAGGGAGGAATTGCGTGGCGGAAGTGATGTCCTGCTAGGGTTTTTTTTCTTTTGAACTCTTGATTAGTTCCTAGAAAAAGGGAACCGGGAACCGGAACCGGTCTTTTAAGAACCGGAAACTAAACCGAACCCTCCGGTGCGGTTCCCCAGTTCCCGATTCTACCCGGAAACCATGCTCATCGCTACCAAGAATTACTCCATCTCTTCGTTAATTTTGCAGGGTTTCGTGATGGCTCACAAAACATAAAACGGATCTTTTTTATGGTCAATATCTCTCCACAGTTTAAGCAATAATTTTGTCATTTCTCTCCTTCAAAGCGCCCCTATTTCTCGATAAGAACATCATACATATTTTATACTTAAGAAACTAACTTGCATAGGTAATATCACCACACCAAGCAAAAACATACTCATTAACTTCCCAAACATGTGCATTCGTTGTCATTATCTATAATTAGTTAAAAAAACTCAGTTGTGGATGGTGAAATCAACACGTAATCAGATGTGACAATTCATGACACAACATGAGAATACAATTCAAACACAACATGGATTTATTGTGAGCAACCGGGATTTGGTGTGAGACGATTTAACTTGAAGCTAACATGTTTTCATCCAATGTTTTGAAATTACGCTTTGAAATTATAATGAAACATCTTGATTATGACATGAAAAGACATAAGTAATTGCTATAACACGTTGCCAACCCGATGTCATGGGGTGCATTACATATTTTGTTGTTGTTACATTTAGAACCAGTAAAGGTACGTGCTTGTAGGAAAATCTATAAAACTAAAATTGTTGACATCTAAATTTTTGCTTAAAAATTATTCATGCTTTTTATCACAATTTGGATGAATTCACCGCCAACAGCCGAATTTACTCTCTTGCCTAAAACATCGATCTTTTATAGTCTTGCATTCATAGTTCTTACTACATTTCTTTGCATTTAGCAACTAGAGGATCTTAGTTTTAGGACCTTGGACCTGACTTTAAGAATTTAAATTAACGAGAATATTAGAGCTCCCGAATCCTTCAAAAACACAATAAAATTAACCTCTTCTTTTCGCGCCGGTTCACACGTTCTAATCACCCACTTAATCTTACATTTCTTCACATTAAATAAGCTCCATAGGCCACCCACAATTTGCTGATAATTAGACAAGAAATTGAAGGAGAAATGGGCTGGAAATGAGAGCTAAAGCCTTGGGGATTGTAGCTAAATTGACCGTGAATTTCAATTGCACCAAGGACAATTTTCAGCTAAAAATTATGAGTTGGAAGCAGGTAGGATGCTGGAGTTTCAGCAGCAACTTCGTTGACCATCCAAGATGGAACAAAAGGGGAATGGTCGGACTTTTGTGGGGCCCTCCTTCACTTAATCCTCTCCTAAAGACCTTCAGTTTCAGCTGAAACCAGATAGCCAAAGAAAGAAGTGACTAAGAGTGACAACCGAGAGTGAGGGAGTGACCATGAGACGAGAGAAGGAAACCGTGGGTAAAGGGTGTGTTGCCGTGAGCTTTGCTGAGCGCTTTCGCATATCTTTCTCATCATTCGTGGTAGGAGTCCTTCTATTTTTGTTTCATCCTTGTTTTTGTATCATCATTATGTTCCTCGAGTACGAACCCAGTGTTGTTGCCAAATCTTGTTGGCTGGTTCCGCCTCTACGTGGGTCCTAGCTAGCACATGATATAAAAAGAAGAAAAAGAGTAAAAATCAAGAAATAAAAGAAAGAGAGGTGTCGTTGCTTCGTTGAGAATCTCCTTTGAATTCTCCAATCTTGATTAGTGTTTTTTTGCTCCGTTTACATTAATCCACTTTTATGGTGAGGAAATACGACCATGTTGTTAATGTTGAGCCTCTAGTATATAAGTAGAGATTAAAACTTTGTGTATGCTATTATTTTTAATGATTAGCGCAAGTTTATGGGAGGTTCATGGTTTTTTTCGCATTGGGTTTCCACGTAAAACCTTAGTGTTTTTGTTGGCTTTATCTACTTATCATTTTTGCATTATATTTACTTATTGCGAGGTTGTATTGGCTATTTGTTGTTGAGGTTAAGTTGATTTTGGTTGGTTTAGTTTTGGGAAAGATATTGATCTTGAATTGAGTTTATTTATTAGTAAATTGTTGCCCCGGTTCTTGCCAACAAATATGATGGCTTGGCTTGCCCTATTGGGCATCGCAAGCCTATCACCTTGGTCTATTAGTTGATCCACTTGACCATGGTGTTGATTGTGTGTCGTTTCATCTTTAAATCATGCGATTACTTTGTTTAAAGTCATTTGTCATGCCTTGAACTCCTTATCCAAACTTTGGCCGTGAGTTCGCCTAGCCAGTTTGCCTGTTGCTTCCTTTTTAATTTTTTTTGTCGTCTTTGCTTATATTCTTGTTGATGCACATTATTATTAAAATGGAGCTTTAGGCCTTTGCTTAGATGTTGCTTTGGTCATCCATATTTGTATCTCAGTATAGGAGCATGTTATAATTAAATTTGCATTGACTAGATTTGCTTGATTTTGATGGGTTATGTTGAGTTTTAACTTTCAATTAGAGATAAGGCTATTTTAGACCATACACTTTTGTTTCAGGATTTTTTTTTTTAAGGGACACTATAAAAGGAATGTGTTTAATAACATATCAAAATCACTAACCTCCATATTATTTTTCGTTTTATTTTTTCTTATCTTTATGTTAGATCTTTAGATCTTGCTGCTCACCAAGTGGTTTTAGAGTTTTTGGATTGTGCTCTCGTACTCTTTATTAAGATAGTGAAACCCCCTCTCTCTCTCTATGTGATATTTCCCATTTTGGGTTCCCACGTAAATTTTGTGTCCCGTGTGATTTCAATTTTACTTTCATCCTTTGCTACTTGTGGTTAGATTGGTGCATCGTTTGCCCTTTTTTGGAAACACATTGGTATCAAAGTGAAGGAATTTCATCCTTTTTTTTTTTTTTTTGTTCAAGATGGCATCTATCAAGTTTGAAGTGGCAGCCTTCGATGGCCAAAACAATTTTGAGCTATGAAGGATCAAGATGAATGTGTTATTGCATTTAGAAGGTTCAGTTAGAGCCTTGGACAAGAATTATCCTGATGATATGATTATTGCTGAGATCAAGGAGATGGAAAAGAGGGCTAATAGCACCGTCCAATTGTCGTTGTCCGATAAGGTGTTTTGTGAAACTGCTGATGAAGAAACAACTTTGGGATTGTGGAATAAACTTGAGAACCTCTACATGAAAAAATCTCTTATGACAAGATTATTTTTAAAGCAGCATCTTTACGCATTAAAGGTGCAAAAATGTACTCCTATCCAATAATATCTAGATGAATTTAAATAAGATTGTTATGGATATAAAAATCTAAGTTTGAAGTTAGATGATGAAGATGAAGTTCTGATTGTGTTATGCTCACTATGGAGCTTGTATGAAAATTTTGTGAATTATAAGCTGTATGGAGGGGAATCCATAACTCTTGAAGATGTGAAGGTATCATTGAATTCTGAGAGATGGGTACAAATTTGAATCCGAGTAGTAGCAGTGATAAAGTCGATGGCTTAATTGTAAGGGGAAGATTGAATCATCCTGATAGACGTGCAGTAATAGTAAAAAGCGTTTGAAGTCTTGGTCGAGTGATAAGAGTAAGGTGGAGTATTACTATTGTTATAAATTCGAACATTGTAAAAGTGAGTGTCTAGTGCTCAAAGCTCAAGGGAAGAAATCGATGGAGAATTCCGATTTGGCTAGTATGGTGAAAAATAACGAGTTAGCTAATGCAGATAAGGTTCTTACTATTTTTTCTTCGGATTTTTGTTTCGATGATGAATGGATTTTGGATTCAACATGTTCATACCAAATATGTCCACATAGAGATTAGTTCCACACATATGAGAAAGTCAGTGGTGATTTAGTTTTAATGGGCAATAATGCAGTTTGTGGTATTGGTACGGTGCTAATCAAGTATCATAAGAATGTAGTAAGAACTTTGACAAACGTTAAGCACATCCTAGATTTGAAGAGAAATATTATTTCATTGAGCAGTTTAGATTCTATGGGGTGCATATACACAGGTAAAAGTGGAGTTTTGAAAATTTCAAAAGGCTCCTTGATTGTGATGAGAGGTAACCAAAATAACAACCTTTATGTTCTACATGGAAGTACTATCGTGGGTCCTTTAAATATATCATCATCTTCATATTCTGAAAAATCAATGTTGTGGCATATGCGATTAGGCCACATGAGCGAAAGAGAAATGACTATCTTGAGGAAATGTGGTTCACTTTATGGGGATCATATGGTCTCACTTGACTTTTGTGAGTATTTTGTTTCCAAGAAGTAGCGCAGAGTTGGTTTTAGTCCTGAGGCATACTCAACGAAGGGTACAATTGACTATATTTACTCTAGCTTGTGGAGACCGGCACAAGTAACATCTAAGGGTGATGTGGTTTATCTTATGATATTTATTGATGATTGTTTTAGGAAAGTTTAGGTTTATTTCTTAAAAAATAAAAGTGATATTTTTATAAGTTCACGAAGTAGAAGATGTTGACAGAAAATCAAATTGGGAGGAAGATAAAGTGTCTCAGAATGGACAATGGTCTTGAGTTTCGCAGATGTGAGTTCAATAAGTACTATGAAGATTCAGGGATTGTTCAATATCGAATGGTTAGGTATACACCTCAACAGAATGGTCAAGTAAATCTTCTTATTATTCCGGTTTAAAAACATTTAGATGCCTTGCTTATTATCATGTAAAAGAGGGGAACCTTGAACTTGGAGCTAAGAAGTGTATTTTCATTGGCTATGCATACATGGTTAAAAAATATAGGTTGTGGTGTTCCGACCCTCAGTCATCAAAGTTTATAATTAGTAGAATGTTACTTTTGATAAAAATTCTATACTTGAAAAGAGAAAAGTTGTTATTGGATCTACATGTATCTAGGAGAAGAATGTTGGAAAAGAAGTGGAGCTTCATGTAGAGCATCCACGAAAAATATCTGAAGATGTTCCTATTCAACCAAAAATTGACAACGAGCAACAAGACTTAGATTTTAAAAAAGATGAAGTATCAGAAATTGAGCAACCTTAGAGTTTGGTCGCAGGGAGGGCTAAACGACAAATTAAGCTTCCCCAAAGGTATGGTTTCGTTGATTTAGCCGCATATGCTCTTACAGTTATTGAAGAGCTTGATATTGAAGAACCTTCTACATTTCATGAAGCTACTATTTATTCTAAATTTGAAAAGTGGCTTGTTGTGATGAATGAAGAGATAGTCTCTTCATAAGAACCAAACTTGGGATTTTGTGAAATTGCCTAATGGCAAAGAAGTTTTTTGGTGCAAATAGGCCTTCAAAGAAAAGAGAGAATTCAGAAGGTTGAAGATTAAAAAATCAAGACACGCTTGATAGCGAAGGGTTTTTAGTCAAAAGAAGGGGATCGACTTCAATAAAGTGCTCTCTTCAATTGTGAAACATAATTCCATTCATGTGTTACTCATGTTAGTAGCCATTTATGGTCTAGAACTTGAGCAACTTGATGTCAAGACCACTTTTTTACATGGCGACCTTAAAGAGACAACCTATACATCTCAACCCAAGAAATTCGTTGTTTAGGGTAAAGAAGATCACACTTGTAGATTGAAACGTTCTTTGTATGGTCTTAATTAATCTCCGTGGCAATAGTACAAGAGATTTGATAGCTTTATGTTGAGTCATGACTACTCATGAAGTACGCATGACAGTTGTGTGTACTATAAGAGATTGCATGATGGCTCTTTTATTTATTTAATATTATATGTAGATGATATGCTTATTGCAATGAAGAACATATGTGAGATACAAAATTTGAAGAGGCAACTTAGTAAGGAATTTGAGATGAAAGATCTCGTGGCTACCAAGAAAATTCTTGGTATGGAGATTCGGAAAGATAGACAGGTTGGGAAGTTATACCTTTTGCAGAAGCAGTATCTTGAAAAAGTGTTTGAACGCTTTGGTATGAAGAATGCCCAACCGGTAAATGCTCCTTTGGCGTTCCATTTTAGGCTTTCAACTCCTTTATTGCCTAAAACTAAAGAAGAGAAAGATAAGATGTCTCAAGATTCATATTCAAATGTTATAGATAGTCTCATATATGTTATGATTTGCACTCGTCAAGATGTTTCATAGTCTGTTAGTGTTGTGAGTAAATATATGGCACATCTGGGTAAAGCTCATTTGCAAGCCATGAAATGGATTCTTCGATACATCCGAGGTACCTCAAATGTGGGTTTGGTCTTTGATAAATATTGTAATATAGGACGTTTGTTTGTTAATGTTGACTACGCAAGCGATTTCAGTTAGTTAGAGAGCAATTTTGCAGGACACAATTGCTTTGTCTACCACCGACATAGAGTACATGGCAATAGTGGAAACAGTAAAAGATCTTTGGTTGAAGCGTTTGATTACAAAACTTGGAGTGAAGTAGGAGGGAGCCTCCATTATTTTTTGTAATGACCAAAGTGCGATCTAGTTGATCAAGAGTACGATGTATCATGAGAGCACAAGACATGTCGACATACGGTATTACTTTGTGCGTAATGAGGTTACCAAGAGTACAGTTATAACAAAGAAAGTATTTGTGGTGAATAATCTAGCAAATATATTGGCCAAACTAGTTCCTTTTACCAAGTTTGAGCATTGCTTGGACTTGATTGGTGTTTTAACCATTTGATTTGCTTAGGCGGAGTCGGTGACTTTTTATCCCTTGTTTCTTACACCGAGTATGCTCGCGTAGGCTTAGGGGTGTGCGTCGTCGATTCCGCCTTGTTAAGGTTAGCCTTTTGTATTCACTTTTGGTGGTGAAGGACAGAGGTCTTGTGACATTTGGCATAATGCTCTTTTGGAAATTTGAAGTCAATGTGGAGATTTATTGAGTTTTGACTTTCAATTAGATATAAGGGTATTTTAGACCGGTCTTGTAGTATTTGGCATGATGCTGTTTTGGAGATTTGAAGCCATTGTGGAGGTTTGTTGAGTCTTGACTTTGCAATTAGAAATAAGGGTATTTTTTAAGGAAGACTAAAAGGAATTTGTTTAATAACACATCATAAAACCTAGCCTCCATATTATTTCCTTTTCTTTTTATTATTATCTTCTCATTAAATCTTTAGATCTTGCAGCTCACCAAGTGGTTTTTAGAGCTTTTGGATTGTACTCTCATACTCTTTGTTGAAGATAGTAAAACCCCTCTCTCTCCTCGTGGTTTTTCCCGCCTTGGGTTTCGATGTAAATTTTGTGTCTCGTGTGATTTCAATTTTGCTTTCATCCTTTGCTACTTGTGCTTTGATTGGTGCATCTTTTGGCATTTTTTCACAATATGCTATAAGCCGCTGTCCGAGCTATGGCTAGCGAGCTGTTGGTCTTGACTTAGTCATTTGATGAACCTCAAGCCAACCCTCATGGGTCCTTATGGCTTGGGGTGCATCACCTCCACTTTTTGAACTTTTCTAAACCATTTTTGAGTTAAATGAAAAATTAAGAAAAATAATTAGATAACAATCTTTAATCTACCGTGAAAATAACAATATATTATGAACAATAAAAACTAAATAATAAATAATTATAAATGATTGTAGATTCTATCTCTTCAAGAATTTGTGACTTTCAATAAGCTGTCTAAATCGTGTGCATGCTGAACAGTAGGCATTTGTAAGGCTATCGGTTCATTAACATTATTGTGAAGTGTCTTGGGCCGGCCCTCATGAGCCCAGTGGCTCCTAGATGCGTTGAGGCGTCTTGGCCTTTGCTTGGGGTCGTGTGCCATGCGAGATGAGGTCTGTAGCCTGCCGTTCAGACCATACAAGTGGCTGGACAGCGAACTTTCAACAGTTTTCCGTTGGATAACATTTTTCTCGTTTCTGATGTTTAGATCATCTAGGCAGATGAGATAATGCACTATCATTTCACAGTCAGCAAGAGGCCTATACCTTGCATTCAGGAAAATGATTTTCTTTTTAAAAATCAGAAAATATTGGCTTTTCATAAATTTTCGTTTTCCTTCCTGGAATCGGCCAGGAGCAAGCTGCATGCCCATCTCAGTTTATTTTCTTGTGGTAGAGGAAATAATAGAAAGAAGCGAAAGTCGAGAGGTAAAAGTAGAGGAATGAAACACAATAACCTTCCTCATTGCAGTTGAGAATTTGGAATCAAGAACCAACAGCAAAATATCAATCACTTCCAACTGCAGAAACATGAATTTCTTGGCCGGTCGTGTGCTTGAAAGCACTTCACTTGTTCCACGCTGACCTAGAAAATCACAAATGATCCCCATCAACGGCTTCATCAAATCAAGCGTGGATAATTTTTTGAGCCGTCACTTGAGCGATACCACGTCGAACTTCTCATTGTTGACTTGGTGCCCGTGGCATGGGTGTATTCGATAGGATGCTCTTGAACAAAGCATGTGCATGAGAGGGGAGATACATTGGGACTTCGTATCCTGATCCCAACACAGCAATGAACGTAAGCCCTTCGTATACCTAGATCCAACCTCCGAGCTGATCAGAAACCAAAGAGTCTTGTTTCTGTCGTGAATTACTGCACGAAAGCTTTTCTCCAGCTTGATTTGAAATTGCGCTTACCAGATTGTTTTGGTTCCAAGGGTACCATTTATCCTGTAGTTTGAGTTTAAGGGCTTTAACGTTGCACCAAGCCGTTGACAAAGGAATGGCTATATCTGTAGTGCCACTGCTCAAAAAGAAAAAATTTGATCTGTGAAAGTAAATTTTTGGCACTATTAATGTCTAAAACCAAAAAAGACATCTTGATGATGAATGAATATATAACTTCCATTATTGTCAATTAATGTTTATGCACTAATTCTACCAATTGTAATAAAATCATGATTATATCTCAAATTCATCAAATGTTGCAAACTCAAGATTAAATGCATCGGCATGATTTTCTTCTTGTTTCTAACATCTAATACGCCTTACCTAGATATCCAAATGAGCAATTGGGTCTGTATGAGTTCTTTTAGAATCCGCAACATCGATGATTCTGTGTCGCTTTCTATGTAGTGTTCTGTCGAACCAGGTCGCTATGTAGGCAAAACTGCATGATTTATCATTCCCTAGGAATTTTCCATGCCCTTGATTTGAGTGAAGTTATTGTATCATGAACAATTCCTGGCTAGAGTATGGGAGTATGGTTCATGTGGAAAGCTTCCTGCACCTCTTTCCTTCTCAAAGTGAGTACTAGTGTCATTATCCAAGTAATGTCCAAACCCATCTCTGTACATCAAATCCTACTTGCAGAAAAAAACTGAGGATTGAGTATCAAAGTGCTGTCAGGCTTTCTTACCGCTCATTTTCCAGCCTCTAAGAATAAATTTAGGAGCTATCTCACCTGTATGGGGGTCGCAGATGGTCTCATGAATAGGTTAAAATTGTTGACGTCTACAAATTCATTCACGTATGCTTCATCCCAGGCTTTATTGCAGCCATCAGAATGTCTATCGACAGTGCAAAATTTCTTTATGTTTTGGTATGTAGTGTCTGAGATCAACCCATGATTCCACAGGTAATCAGCCATACCTGGTTCTGCAGTTTCGTCATCGAGGAGGGTTTCCTGGCTAGGAAATTTTTACCCAAGAAAAGAGCATTAGCTTAGTCCAGTTTAATAGCGAAAATGGATATGCTTTGACATGCAGATTCGACATTAGTCATCTCACCAATATTCCCTTCAGATTGATGATTGGTTGCACGATCCACATGTTGCGGTTTACTATCAGTCGAGCGAGTTGAGGCACATAATGTCCTGGAATAAGTGTTTATTATTAAACTCGTGCGTAACCTAAAATTACGTTATACATTAAAATGGCCACAGAAAACGCGTACCTACACAGCTCTCTCCGGCAGCGTAGAAGTCTCGGTATTTGTATTTTGGAAAGATTTCGAGCCATTTATTTAAAAATGTGACTGTCCATGGCTGAGATGCAAAGAAAAGGAAATAACTTGAGACTTTTTTGAAAAAAAAGTATAGAATAGAAGACTCAATAATCAAACCAGGGCAAATAGGTAGAGCAAGTCATCAAGTCCCGACCGGTGCCGTTATCTCCGATCGACTCAGCGACGCTGAGGATAGAAAATCCAGCTCCAGCAGGGGTAGGAAAATAGAAACCACAAGATGTTATTATTCAATCTTCATCTTAAATATGGATTTCTTAGTGATGACGCATTGTTTATGAGTTTGGAAAATGTAATCCAAATATAAAGACAAAAATGAATCATTTAGTCTGCCGCCATGAAAAAGCCGTTACTTTGGTCTGAAGTTATACCATATAACGGATTAAAAGGGTAAAACTAACCGACAGATATAATGAAAATGTTGAGCCTCCATACTACAATCTACACGCCAATTATGTCACTATTTAAACTTGGCACATTTTTTTGACCAAAAAAAAAAAAAAAAACTTGGCACCTTCTCAATTGAGTTTCGTCTTAGAGAGAGGCGGGCCTAAAGTTTCTGGAGTATGACTTTCCCTGATCAATAAAACCAAACAGCAAGTCACATAAGGTAATAGCCATTCGAGACATTCAACGAACGAGTCTTAATCGAGATTTAATACACAAAGCGTTGCTGAAACAAATTACCAGTGTTCCATGCAAATTGTCTCTTAAAAAGCTTCCTGTCGGGCAAGAACTGGAAGGGTCCAATCTCTTGAAAGGCTCCGTACCCGATTGTCGAGGCGCTGGGTCCTCCATTGAGCCATAGAAGTAGAGGTTTAGACTCTGCATCCGATGACGCTTCAACCAGCCAATAGAACATCTTCTTTTTTTCGTTTATGGTCACATGTCCCGAATACCGAGCAAAACTCACGTCCATAGGTTGTCCAGGTAGTGCCGTAATCTTGGCATTTGCTGCTTCATCCACTGAAGGTCTAGCAGCGCTGGCCGACACCAGTAAGTTCAATAAGAGAAGGCAAACGATATTCGATGACGCTTGTTTCGCTATGTTTCGGTTGTCTTTTGGTGGGGCTTCTTCTTTGTTGGAGAAATCTTTCCAGAATATTTTGAAGCTGACAAAACGTTTCTTTCAGTCTAGTCTGGATATCTGCAGATCGTCTAGTTTAAAGTCTGAAGACTTTATGATTACCAGACTCAAGATTCAAGACTCAAGATTCAAGACTCAAGACTCAAGACGATTCTCACTGACAGTCTTTCTGATCCAGTGACGAAGGAAATCCAGAGCCGAAGTATATGGTTGAGGATTTAATCCTATCGTCTGGAGAAGATCTTTTTGGTTGGATAAATATAGCGGATTTTTTTGTTCTTATCTAGATCAATTGAAGATCCGATGGTCGATGAAGTATTCTTGGAATGTTCTATTCTTGGAAACCAAGATCCTGATTGTATGAGCGAACAGGATTGATGGGCTATCGTCAGGTTCCTTTAATAGCTCGAATGATCTTCTTGATTGATTCCGTCCAATGGGTAGATTGGAGGAATTCCTTTGGAAAGTGCCAACGGGTATGATGGCATAAAGGAGTATAAAAGAGAAGTCGTTCTAGTTGTTTGAGTACGTGATCGATAGAGAAATTCCAGAGTCTGAAGCACCTTGATTACCAGTCGATACAGTCTGAGCGAAATTGTATACACAGAGAGTGTTTATACTTGGTGATACCTTGAACGAGTGTGGTAGATCATCTACACCTAGAAATCAAGAAAGATCAACACTGTAACATCTCTTTGTTCATAGTGGAATCCAGCCAAATTGGCTGTCAGTGCAGAAGAGTGGACGTAGGCTTAAATCAAGCTGAACCACTATAAACCGCGTGTTTATTTCTCTCTTTCCTTTACTTAGTCTTACGTTGATTATTACTTATCGCAAATCCTTCAACTGTCTAAGTATTGCGTATTTATCAAGCAATCCCTCTAGGTACTTGTACTAGCTATATCAATTGGTATCAGAGCTCGTGTTCTTACTTTATTTGAAGTGTTTTACTTCAGAGTAAAAGATCCATGGCTAGTATGCTAGCACCAGGGCTGGTGGAAGGGCAAAGCAATACCAGACCACCCTACTTTGATGGAAAGGATTACAACATCTGGAAGAACAAGATGAAAGCTTTCCTACGATCAAAGGATCCTCTGGAATGGGACGTAGTGGAAAGAGGAATCACTCCTACTGCTGCATCAGTCTCTGAAAGAGGGAAAGAAACTGTTGATGCCAGTGGAATGACTCAGGAAGAGATAAACAAGAGACAAGCACTCGATGCAAAAACAATTTACTTTTTATATTGTGCCTTGTCTCCAACTGAATATAACAGAATATCTTCTTGTGTTACAGCAAAAGAAGTATGGGATAGATTACATATCACCTATGAAGGGACAGATCGAGTGAAGGAGACCAGAATCAACATTCTCCTCGGTCAATATGAAGCCTTCAAAATGAAACCAGGAGAATCTATAACTGACATGTTTAGTCGTTTTACAGATATTGTCAATGGTCTTGAGAACCAAGGACAAAAAATTTCTGATCCCATGAAGGTGAACAAGCTACTACGTGGACTCTCCAAGGATTGGAATCATATCAAGACTTCAATAAGAGAGACGCAAAGAATAATGCCTCTATCTGTCGACGAGCTAATCGAAACTCTTCAGTCTTATGAAGTTGAACGAATTAATGAAGACGAAGATCCAAGAGGTAAGAAATCCATTGCATTAAAATCAAATGATGATTCTGATGATACAGATTCAGGAGACGATATGGACGACGAGGAGCTTGCTCTCATGATAAGAAGATTCAGAAAACTGAATAGAAAAGGAAGAAGGTTCAACTCAAAGAAACAAAGTTTCCAGAGACAGCAGACCAAGTCTGTTGATGATGAGGAACCAAACAAAGATGTAGTCCGCTTCGAATGTAAGAAAAATGGACACATCGTACTAACCGTCCTCTTCGAAGAAGAAAAGAGGAAAAGCTGAGAAGTTTCGAAAAGCTCTCAAAGCCGAAACCTGGAGTGATACAGAATGTGAAGAAAGTGATAATGAATATTCCAACATATGTCGATGGCACATTCAGACTCGGACTGCATTCTGGATCAGACTCAGACAGTGAATTTGAGGTAAGTGATCTTAAAATTCCTGTCAAAGTTTCTAAATACATTGATGAACTATGTTTTAGTCTTAAGACTTCTCTCAAAAGAATTTCCGAACTTAAAAAGGAAAACTCAGTTCTAAAACAAAAGGAAAATATTTTAGAAGAAAGGGTTAAAAGTTTAGACTTGAATGTTTCTGCTCTTAAAGAAAAGGAAGATGATCTTTTGAAAGAAAATGTTTTCTTAAAAACGGACTTATCAAATATTTCAAAGAAATTTTCGATAGGATCCGAAAAGCTTGAAAAAGTTCTTTCAGTTCAAAGACCTTACTTCAATAAGTCTGGTCTAGGCATGACAGCGAAAACAATTCCCTTGATTGATGTTCCTAAAGTAAAAGAAAGAATTAAGAAAAGACCGTCGAGAGAGGCTTACAAAAATCATTTCAAGAAAGTTTTTGTAAAGTCTGTAGGTCGAAATGCTCTAAGGTGTTCAAAGTGTAACAGTAAGGATCACTTTGAAAAGGAATGTCCTATGGTTTGGAAGCCTGTTAAGAAAGTATGGCCTAATAATGTTTATCCTTCTAACACCAAAGGACCCAAGAAAATTTGGGTACCAAAGAAAGCTTGAGACTCTCTTTTAAATGCAGGTTGCCGTCAAGAAAAAGGTAAAGTGGTATCTTGACATGGATGTTCAAGACACATGACAGAGACTCAAAGTGCTTCATAAAGCTTGTTCAAGTAAACGGTGGAAATGTTTCATTTGGAGGAAACGGCAAAGGAAGCATTGTGGGATTTGGAACCTGTGAAAATTGGAAATCTCACAATAAGCAATGTTTCTCTAGTGGAAGGACTCAACTATAACCTCCTCAGCATTAGCCAATTGTGTGATACTGGTTTCAAGATCTCCTTTCAGGAAGGAATATGTTCTGGAATCAGTAAATACTCTACTCAGTCTTTCATGGGTCGAAGGCATGGAAATATCTACCTCTTAGACATGAAATTAAATGAATCACAATGCCTAATCTCAATTCAAGACGAAGCAAGCTTATGGCACAGAAAGCTTGGTCATGTCAACATGAAGCAATTAGCCAAAATCTCATCAAAGCAGCTTGTTCGAGGTCTACCCAAATTACCATAACAAAAGTCCGATCCATGCACTCCATGTATTCTGGGAAAGCAGGTAAGAAATTCATATAAGCCAATAAATCATGTCTCTACTAACCATGTACTTCAGTTGCTGCATATGGATCTCTTCGGACCAACCAGAACCCAGAGTATTGGAGGTAAGAAATATTGCCTAGTAATTGTGGACGATTACTCCCGCTTTACTTGGGTATATTTTTTTGCAAGTAAGTCTGAAACCTTTTCGTATTTTGAAAAATTTGCTAAAAAGGTTCAAAACGAAAAAGGATGTGTTATCTCAAGTATAAGAACAGATCATGGAGGTGAATCTGAAAATCAAGATTTCACAAAATTGTGTGATGAATCTGGATTTAAGCATGTGTTCTCCTCTCCATACACTCCTCAGCAAAATGGAGTTGTGGAAAGGAAGAATAGATCTCTTCAAGAAATGGCTAGAACTCTTTTAATTGAAAGTAAAATTTCTTCACGATTTTGGGCTGAAGTTTGTTTCAACAGCATGCTATATCATCAATAGAGTCTTCCTAAGACCTATTCTTGAGAAAACCCCTTATGAATTATTCAAAGGTAAGAAGCTCATTGTTTCATACTTTCATGTGTTCGGTTGCAAATGCTTTATATTGAAAAATGCAAAAGATCGAGTTGGTAAGTTTGAAGAAAGATCAGATGAAGGCATCTTCCTTGGTTATTCTACATCAAGCAAAGCTTACAGAGTCTACAACAAGAAGAGCCAGTCAGTGGAGGAGTCAATGAACGTTAAATTTCAAGACTCTACGCAAGATGAATCCAGTTAGACTCAGTATGAAGAGTCTGAATCTGCTCCAGACCTTCCAAAGCTCACAACTCAAGAAGTATCTCAGACTCTGGAAGACCAGCATCAAGATGTTCATGAAGATTCAAATAAAGAAAGAGATCATCATCCAGACAAATCAACCAAGAATCGGAAGCATAAGTCCAGTCATCCCAAAGATCTCATTATCGGCGAAATTAATGAAGGAATTCGCACAGATCCAAAAGACGTGAAGAGTCTAGTGCTGTGGCTCTCATTTCTGAAATTGAACCTAAAAGCATAGAAGAAGCTTTATCTGATGAAAGCTGGATCGAAGCTATGCAAGAAGAGCTCAAACAGTTCAACATTAATGATGTCTGATGTCTGGGAATTGACATCTAAACCAAAAGGCAAAACTGTTATTGGAGCCAAATGGGTGTTCAGAAACAAGATGACTGAAAAAGGAAAAGTCGTACGAAATAAAGCAAGACTCGTGGCCAAAGGATACACGCAAGAAGAAGGAATAGACTATGATGAGACTTACGCTCCCGTAGCAAGGTTAGAAGCTATTCGTCTATTACTTGCGTTTGCTTGTTACAAAAATTTCAGGTTATTCCAAATGGACGTCAAAAGTGCTTTCCTAAATGGATTTATCCAAGAGGAAGTTTATGTGGAACAACCGCCTCGGGTTTGAAGACCCAAAGAAGCCGACTCGTCTTGACCGAAAAAGGCCTTGTATGGTTTAAAGCAAGCACCTCGAGCTTGGTACGACAGACTAAGTAAGTTCTTATTACATAATGGTTTTGTCAAAGGTAAAGTAGATACTACTCTATTTATCAAAAAGGAAAACAAAAGCTTTTTACTCGTTCAAATATATGTGGATGACATTATTTTTGGATTCTCTAATGAAAGTCCTTGCAAGAAATTTTCTAAGTCTATGCAGGATGAGTTTGAAATGAGTATGATGGGAGAATTAACATTCTTTCTTGGTCTTCAAATAAAGCAATTGAAGGAAGGAACTTTCATTTTTCAAGAAAAATATGCTAATGATCTTGTCAAAAGGTTTGGATTGGAAAATTGCAAGAAGACTGATATACCAATGTCAAGTTCTTTGAAGATAGACAAAGATGAAGAAGGGAAGAAAGTTGATCAAAAGCTGTACAGGGAGCATCATCGGTTCACTTTTTATCTAACTGCTTCTAGACCTGACATTTTGTTGAGTGTTTGTATCTGTGCTAGGTTTCAATCAAATCCTAGAGAATCCCATCTCAGTGCCGCAAAACATATCATTAAATACGTTGCTTCATCTTCAAGCATCGGTCTTTGGTATCCTAAGAAGGGAGACTTTAATCTTCTGGGATATTCAGACGCAGATCTGGCCGGCTGTAGAGTCGATAGAAAGAGTACCTCAAGAACTTACCAGTTGCTTGGAAGCAGGACAGTGTCTTGGTTTTCAAGGAAACAAAGCACCGTAGCTCTCTCAACAACAGAAGCAGAGTATGTAGCCCTTGGAAGCTGCTGTTCGCAAATTCTATGGATAAAACAACAGCTACAAGACTTTGGGATTGAAGACTCATGCACATAAATCAAATGTGACAACACCAGCGCAATCAATCTCACCAAAAATCCAATTCTTCATTCAAGAGCAAAGCATATAGAGATTTGACATCACTTTATTAGAGATCATATTCAAAGTGGAGAAATCTCGATTCAATTTGTTGATTCAAAAAGTCAACTAGCGGATATATTCACAAAGCCTTTGGAGAAAAATCAATTCGACTTTATCCGTTCCAGACTCAACATTTTGAAGCTCGAAGAAGTTAAAGTCTAGAGACTCACCAACCTTCGACTCGAAAGTTGATGACCGCCGACTCAAATCTCTCGACTCAAATCTCTCGACTCGGACGTTGATGACTATAGACCGTAAGTTGTTATTTTATCTAAACTCGAAAAGGTATGATCTTTCGTTCAGTTATTTTTGTAGTATCCGTGAAAATCGAAAAACTTATCTTTCCAAAAGGATTAATTTTGGCAGTTATTGATTTTGAAAAGAGGTATTCGTACATTTTCCTTGTACCGATTGAACTCTCTTTCAAAACTGAGTTATATATACACGTTTTCATTTTCAATCTTCAAAACCCTAAAAAACATTCTCCTCCCAATCCGGTTTCTACTTCGTGCTCATCTTCGAGAAAGTTGTCATCTTTTCTTGGGAAAGCAAGCAAAGGAATCTTTCAGCGACAAGGAAGGATGTCTTCTTCGAGGAAGTCTTCAAGAATCGCGAATAGGGGACCACAGAGGATGAAGGAGGGACCTACCCACTTCGATCTCACAGAAGAGGAAGAGTTATCAAGTCAGCAACAGAGCCCGATTCACTCTCCACCACGTCACTCAACTCCATCTACCCCACAAGGTGCGGGTCAATATCCGGAGGAAGAAGTAATCGAGGACACAGACCCTGTAAGAGTCCAAAAACCCTCTTATATTTACAAACTGTACCGTGCATTGAAAAGTACTGGGACTCCGTTGAAATACGTGGATGATTTTCTGAAAGATAAGAATTATGGGAATGAGTATATCTTTCTGAATAAAATGGAGGATTTGGGAATTGCTCCCAAAGGTAAAGCAGAGGAAGCACTTGCGAATATTCCAAGTGACCCTCGTATGTCGGGACCAAATCTGACTGATGGGAACGACGATGACAAAATGTTTAGTGATTTTCAACCGAGAATGGGTATTGCTGCGAAGGTGAAGGGAAAGAGGATGGAGTTATTTAAATCGAAGGAATAGGAAAACTTGTTCTTCAAACTGCTGAAACGAGGGGTGATAAACCCTAGGAGTGTCGATT
Source organism: Eucalyptus caleyi (assembly GCA_014182885.2). NCBI lineage: Eukaryota > Viridiplantae > Streptophyta > Magnoliopsida > Myrtales > Myrtaceae > Eucalyptus > Eucalyptus caleyi. Next base: position 16,912,726 of record CM024476.2, read on the forward strand.
TCGATTTCTTGGATGCTGCCGTGAATGTGAACTTGAGAGAGAAGTTCAATCGCCTAACTGGAACGTTTTTGCACCGATACCACGGACGGTTATGCACAATCGATCGCATATTTCTATTCGAATCTCGGCTTTATAGATGCGAATAGAATATCATTCAGTGTTCGAGATTAGGATTATGTGTTAGACGTGGACATGCTGGCGGACATAATTGGAGTTGAACGAGGACGTTATCAACCAGTCAAAGTCTCAGTTGCTCGTGCCACAATGGACCTTGTCGAAGATAGAGATATTGAGGGGAAATTCATCTATTCAAGGATGCGTGCCATCAATATTGTGTTGCACAAAATTGTTATCAATTGCATTAGGCCGAAGTCTACATGAAAGACTGATGTGTCTAATTCCAAAGCAAAATTGATGTACGCAATCAACTCAGGGAAGAAGTTCTCGCTCCCTCACACTATTCTCTTTCACATGTACAGAGCAATGTCGAAAGACAAGGGACAATTGCCTTACCCAGGTCTGGTGACCAAGATCTTCAGACACATGAATATTGAACTGCCACATTCACTTTGTGTTCGACCGTGCAATAAGATGGTGGTAGGTTTGAAGATGTTGACGAAGATGCGTCTGAAAGAACTTTCCAAGGCAATGGAGAAATTCAGAGTGAAGACTCCAGTTCCGTCTGCTTCAAAGAGGAAAGGAAAGGAGGCCATTGGTGCCCCATCCAAAAAGAAGAAAACTCTCATCTTGGAGGATGAAGATGAGGAGGAAGATCTTACAATCACTGCTTTGATAAGGACAAGACGTTCTGTTCCCCAACCAACAGAACAACAGAAGAAACAGAGAGAAGAAGAGGAGAAAGACAAGAACAGAGAAGAAGAAGAGCAGCGAGAGAATGAGAAAGAAGCTGAAGAAGAAGGAGAAGAAGAGCAAGAAAAGTCTGCAGCTGAATCTGGAGAGAAGGAGAATCAAGACACAGAAGAGCATGATCATCACTCTTCCCCTCTTGATGTCCTAGAGACAGGGGGAGTTGGCGAGCAAGAAAGGTCCTCACCTCATGCTGCCACTAGTGAAGGTCTAAGACAATCTCCAGCAGACCCAGAAGAATTTCAGGCTTCTCAATTGCCTGAAGAAGGACATGATACGTCAGCACCTAGTCTGCAAGACTATACAGAAGCGCCATCGTCTGCATTCACTCAATCTGAAAAAGCAAATGCAAGTACACAGACGGATAATTCTGCAGATTTTCGTCGTATTATGGATATTCTTCTGGAAATGCGTGGCCAAATCTATGCTCTGGACTGTGAAGTTCAAGCCATGAAGAATGCTGGACAAGCATCTTCAGTTACCCTGGAGGATCAAATGAAAGACCTCGCTCTGCAACTTCAAGCCAATGCCAAAGGAAAGGAGGTAGCTCAACTAAGGGAGGACTTGAAGAGGCTAGAAGGCGTAGTCCAGTCCATGGGAGATTTCCAGATTGTGCGCATTCCCAAGCAGACATGACTCCTTTCTCACCTTTTTTAATGATGACAAAAAGGGGGAGAAGCAATTTGAACCAACCAACCAACTTTCTTTGACTTTAAATTTATTTTTGTGGTTGAATGTGTTTGTTTTTGAGTATGACTTGAACTTGGGTGTGAACTTGAATCGATCGAATTGGTCATTTGTGGATTTAGATGCTTGACTGTTTGCATTTATATCAAGTGTTGCTATATGGTATTACTCATGAAAGACTAACCAATTTTCTGTGGATGCAGAGTCTGGTTGTTTTGTTAAATCTTTATGAGATAGCCATATTGCTTGAGAAATATTTTTGCAGGTCAAAGTGGTTCAAATCTACAGGAAAGTTTTGTCACCATCAAAAAGGGGGAGATTGTTGGAGAAATCTTTCCAGAATATTTTGAAGCTGACAAAATGTTTCTTTCAGTCTAGTCTGGATATCTGCAGATCGTCTAGTTTAAAGTCTGAAGACTTTCTGATTACCAGACTCAAGATTCAAGACTCAAGACTCAAGACGATTCTCACCGACGCCTTTCGATCCAAAGGACGAAGGAAATCCAGAGTCGAAGTATATGGTTGAGGATTTAATCCTATCGTCCCGGAGAAGATCTTTTGGTTGGATAAATATAACGGATTCTTTTGTTCTTATCTAGATCAATTGAAGATCCGATGGTCGACGAAGTATTCTTGGAATGTTCTATTCTTGGAAACCAAGATCCTAATTGTATGGGCGAACAGGATTGATGGGCTATCGTCAAGTTCCTTTAATAGCTCGAATGATCTTCTTGATTGATTCCGTCCAACGGGTAGATTGGAGGAATTCCTTTGGAAAGTGCCAACGGGTATGATGGCATAAAGGAGTATAAAAGAGAAGTCGTTCTAGTTGTTTGAGTACGTGATCGATAGAGAAATTCCAGAGTCTGAAACACCTTGATTATCAGTCGATACAGTCTGAGCGAAATTGTATACACAGAGAGTGTTTATACTTGGTGATACCTTGAGCGAGTGTGGTAGATCATCTACACCTAGAAATCAAGGAAGATCAACACTGTAACATCTCTTTGTTCATAGTGGAATCCAGCCAAATTGGCTGTCAGTGCAGAAGAGTGGACGTAGGCTTAAATCAAGCCGAACCACTATAAACCGCGTGTTTATTTCTCTCTTTCCTTTACTTAGTCTTACGTTGATTATTACTTATCGCAAATCCTTCAACTATCTAAGTATTGCGTATTTATCAAGCAATTATCAAGAAAAATCTTTTATATACCTATTCACCCCCCTCTAGGTACTCATACTAGCTATATCATTCTTGATGTTCTTGGAATCCTTTTCCTCTCATGTAAATGTATACATTATGGCATTAACCATCAACTGAAGATATAAAGTTGTTTGCATGGTTGTGGGTAAATAACAGTATTTTGTTATCTATTGTTAGCAATAGAGGTGAGTGGTTCCAGGTTCCGTACAAATTTCATTCAAACCTAGCACCTACCTATTGGAGCACATTCCTCTTTTTTTAAAACTTGGAACCTGCCCTACATACCCTAAATCCTGAAACCTACCTTGTCACAAGTTTTAGGCTTTATCTAGGTTCCACTTATATTATTAATTAAACAATTGCAGCGAATTAAAACTTTTAATGACCTTTACTTGCTACTCCAATTCATTGACCATAACTGTCACACCCCGATCCACGAGCGCATGCCCATTCCTTGGTAGTCGATAAAATTTGTGACGTCCCAGGACACGTCACCGACCCATTCATTTTATTGCACATGCGGAAGCAAATAAATATCCCCTGACGGTAAATAGCTTGGGATAGAAAAGCAGGAAATAGATTCTCAAACAAACCACGCTTTTATATACATGCTGAGTCATATACAAAAGACAACAACCAAAAGACTTCAAAAGGGCTGCCTCTAAAAAAAAAAAAATTGTCATATTTGACCTACACTTCATATCCCTCTCAATTCAGATCCATGTCCACCACTCTACGGTCCTAAAAAGAAATGAGCCAACGACGGGGTGAGATATAAACCTTAGTGAGTTCACACTTTAAACCCCTAGGAGCATCCTAACCACACAATCATGCAATCACAGAGACTTACCTCATCTCAGATCCTCCCTGCAGGTCAGCACAGTTTACATCATAGACATATGCAGTATTCATACTCCATTAATCATGCGTTCTAATTGATTATTACAACCTACACAGGCAGTTTTACCCGACACACATCGGTCCTCTGGCATAGCCAGGTTCAGCCTCACCCCTTTGAGCACGCTACATCCTCCGACACACATCAGGGACGACATTCCTTACGGCATTTCCGAATGAGCTTCTGTCCAAAATCTACTGCATCCGGCGTCCACCTGTTGGAGAAAACTTTCTTGTGTGTTTTGAAGATGACAAAATGTTTCCATCAGTATAGTCTGAAGACTTGCAAACTCTTTAGTCAAAGTCTGAAGATTGCCAAACCGCCAGACTCAAGATTCAAAGTCTATCTTCATTGACAGTTTCTAGACCATCGAAGAAGACTTATCCAAATCTGAGTATCTTGTTAAGGATTTGATTCTATCGACTAAAGAAGATCTCTCGGCTGGAGATAGCATCTTGGAATCCATTATTCGTTTTGATTTCAATTCGGATAATTTAGATCCATTGATTGGTGAAGCATACTTGGAAGGTTCTACTTATGGAAACCTAGATCCTGATTGTATGGGCGAGCATGAATGGTGGGCTATTGTCATGTTCCTTAAATAACTAGAAATCCCCTTAATTGATTCTGTCCAACAGGTAGATTGGAAGAATTCCTTTGATAAGTGCCAACGAGTATGAAGGCGTGAAGGAGTATATAAGGAAGTTGTTCCAGTTATTCAAGTGTGTGCATGATAGAAGAATTCCAGAGTCTGAAACTCCTTGTTCTTTGCCAATTCAATTGTTGAGTGAAAACTTATACTCAAAAGAGCATTTATACTTCTGTGAGACCTTGAGGAAGTATAGCAGAGTCTCTACACTGTGGAATCAAGGAAGAGCAATACTGTAACAACTCTTTTGATTCATAGTGAAATCCAGCCAGTGGGCTATCAGTGCGGAAGAGTGGACGTAGGGTTGGATTAAACCAAACCATTATAAATCTTGTGTTCTTATTCTCTTCTCTAAGCTCTTTACTTTGATCGTAACCCTGTTTGATTATTAGAGTCTAATTTCTTTTTCTTAATCTATTGCTAAACAGAATTGGTTTAAAAGCGAAATCATTTTCTTTACATTGCAAAAATTTGTTTTCGCACCTATTCACCCTCTCTAGGTGCTCGTACTAGCTTTCACAATTGGTATCAGAGCTTTTGTACTCATTTAAGTTGAAGTGTTTTTACTTCAAAGTTAAAGATCCATGGCTAGTATGTTGGCTCCAGGTCTAGTTGAAGGACAAAGCAACACCAGACCGCCATATTTTGATGGAAAGGATTACAACATATAGAAAAATAAGATGAAGGCATTCCTAAGATCAAAGGATCCTCTAGAATGGGACGTGGTAGATAAAGGAATCATTCCTAAAACTGCAACAGTCTTAGAAAGAGGAAAAGAAGCTATTGAGTCTAGCGAAAAGACTTAAAAAGAGATAACCAAGAGACAAGCTCTTAATGCAAAAGCAATTTATTCATTATATTGTGCGTTATCTTCTACTGAATATAACAGAATTTCCTCTTGTGAAACAGCTAAAGAAGTTAGATTGCATATCACTTATGAAGGAACCGATCGAGTGAAAGAAACCAGAATCAATATTCTGCTCGGTCATTATGAAGCATTCAAGATGAAACCAGGAGAATCTATCACTGACATGTTTAGGCGTTTTACAGATATCGTAAATGGTCTTGAATATCAAGGTCAACCAATCTCTAAACCCATGAAGGTTAACAAGTTATTGCGTGGACTTTCCAAGGAGTGGAATCACGTAAAGACTTCAATGAGGGAGACACAAAGGATCATGCCACTATTTGTCGACGAATTGGTTGTCACCCTTCAGTCTTATGAAGTAGAGCAAATCAGCAAAAATGAAGATCCCAAAGGTAAGAAATTTATTGCGTTGAAATCTAATGATGATTATGATGTCACAGATTCTAACGACGATATGGGCGATGAAGAACTTGCTCTCATTATAAGAAGATTTAGAAAGCTGAATAGAAAAGGAAGAAGATTCAATTCGAAGAAACAAAGTTCTCAAAAGCTACAAAATAAATCAACTGAGGATGATGAATCCAACAAGGATGTAATCTGCTTTGAATGCAAGAAAAAGGGACACATTAGACCTAACTGTCCTGCTAAAGAGAAAGAAAGGAAAAGCTGAGAAATATTGAAAAGCACTTAAAGCAGAAACTTGAAGTGATACTGAGTGTAAAGAAAGTGACGATGATTATGTCAATATTTGCCTCATGGGACACTCAAAATCATATTTAGACTCTGAGATAAACTCAGACTCAGATAGTGAAATTGAGGTAAGTAATTTTAAAATTCCTACTAAAGTCTCTAACTATATTGATGAATTGTGTCTTAGTTTCAAAACCTCTTTTAAGAGGATTTCTAAGCTTAAAAGGGAAAATTCTATACCGAAGCAACAGGAAACAGTTTGGAAAGAAAATGTTGAAAATTTAGATAAAAATGTTATTACTCTGAAAGAAAATGCAAACAATCTTTCAAAAGAAAATGCAATTTTGAAAAATGATATCCCAAGTATTTGTAAAAAGTTTTCTGTATGATCTAAAAAATTAGAAAAAATTCTTTCAGCGCAAAGACCATACTTCAATAAATTAGGTTTGGGAATGACTGCTGAAGCTATTCCTTTAATTGATTTTCCTAAGGTAAAGGAAAGAATTAAACAAAGACCTACAAAAGATTCTTACGAAAATCATTTTCAAAAAGTTTTCGTGAAACCTGTAGGCCACAGTGCTCTTAAATGTTCTAAGTGTAACAGCTCAGAGCATTTTGAGAAAGAATGTCCTATGGTTTAGAAACCTATTAAGAAGGTTTGGGCGAAGACTGTATATCACACTAACTCCATTGGACCCAAGAAAATATGGATATTAAAGAAAACTTGAGTTTCTTTTTTAAACGCAGGTCACTATCAAGAAAAAGGTCAAATGGTACTTGAATAGTGGATGCTCAAGACATATGACAAGAGACTCAAATTGTCTCATAAAACTTATGCAAGTTAATGGTGGAAAAGTTTCTTTTGGTGGAAGTAGCAAATGCAGAATTGTGGAATGTGGAACTATAAAGATTGGAAGTCTCACAATTAATAATGTATTCTTAGTAGAAGGTCTCAACTACAACTTGCTGAGTATCAATCAGCTGTGCGACACCGGTTTCAAAATCAACTTTCAAGAATGAATATGTTCAGGAACCAGTAAAGACTTCTTTCAAACTTTCACGGGGCGAAGACATGGGAATATCTATCTCCTGGATATTAAACCAAAAAAATCTCAATGTCTAATCTCAATTCAAGGGGAAGCAAATCTATGGCACAGAAAACTTGGGCACATCAACATGAAGCAAATAACTAAAATCTCAGCGAAGAAGCTTGTTCGTGGACTACCTCATCTAACATACCAAAAGTCTGACCTATGTACACCATGCGTATTGGGAAAACAGGGAAGAAATTCATTCAAACCAATAAATCAAGTGTCTACTAATCGTGTACTGCAGCTCTTGCATATGGATCTCTTTGGACCAACCAGAACTCAGAGCATTGGAGGTAAGAAATATTGTCTAGTAATTGTGGATAATTATTCATGATTCACCTGGGTATACTTCCTAACAAGTAAGTCTAAAACATTTTCTTATTTTATAAAGTTTGCTAAGAAAGTTCAAAATGAGAAAGACCATGTTATTTCTAGTATACAAACAGACCATGGAAGTGAATTTGAAAATCAAGACTTTACTAAATTCTATGATAAATCTAGTTTTTAGCATGTATTCTCCTCTTCTTATACTCTAGAGCAGAATGGAGTTGTGGAAAGGAAGAATAGATCTTTGCAAGAAATTGCTAGAACTTTTTTAATTGAAAGTAACATTTCTTCTCGTTTTTGTCCTGAAGCAGCTTCTACAGCATGCTATATTATTAATAGTCTTCTTAAGGCCTATTCTGGAGAAAACTCCCTATGAGTTATTCAAAGGAAAGAAGCCAATTGTTTCATATTTTCATGTGTTTGGATGCAAATGTTTTATATTGAAAAATACAAATGATCGAGTTGGTAAGTTTAAAGAAAAATCAAATGAATGTATTTTTCTTGGATATTCAATCACAAGCAAAGCTTACAGAGTTTATAACAAAAAGACTCAATCTGTGGAGGAATCGATGAATGTCAAATTCCAAAACTTTATGCAAAATAAATCGATTCAGACTCATCTTAAAGAATCTGAACCTGCTCCAGACTCTATAAAGTTTAAATCTCCAGAAGCAGTTTAGACTTCAGAAGACCAGCAACAAATGATCATTGAAGAATCAAATGAAGAAAAAGATCAACGGTCTGACAAATCAACCAACAATTTGAAACATAAGTCTAGTCATCCTAAAGAGCTCATTATTAGAGACATTAATGAGGGAATTCGTACAAGATCCAAAAGGCGTGAAAAGTCTAGTGTTGTAGCTCTTATTTTTGAAATAGAACCTAAGAGCATAGAAGAAGCTTTAACTGATGAAAGCTATATTGAAGTTATGCAAGAAGAACTCAGGCAATTCAGTATCAATGATGTCTGGGAATTGACTCATAAACCAAAAGGTAAATCTATCCTTGGAGCTAAATGGGTTTTCAAGAACAAGATAAATGAGAAAGGAAAATTCGTAAGGAACAAAACAAGACTCATGGCCAAAGGATATACACAAGAAAAAGGGATTGACTATGATGAGACTTATGCACCAGTAGCAAGGTTAGAAGCAATTAGATTGTTATTTGTTTTTGCTTGTTATAAGAATTTCAGGTTATTCCAAATGGACGTCAAAAGTGCTTTCCTAAATGGATTCATCCAAGAAGAAGTTTATGTGGAACAACCTCCCGATTTTGAAGATCTAAGAAAACCAGACTTTGTATTCAGACTTAAAAAGGCACTATATGGTTTAAAGCAAGCACCTCGAGCTTGATACGATAGACTAAGTAAGTTTTTAATCCAAAATGATTTTGTTAAAGGTGAAGTAGATACTAGTCTATTTATCAAAAGAGAAAGCAAAAACTTTTTACTTGTTTAAATTTACGTTGATGATATTATTTTTGGATCACCTAACAAAAATCTATGTAAGAAATTCTCTAAGACTATGCATGATGAGTTTGAAATGAACATGATGGGTGAACTATCATTCTTTCTCGGACTTCAAGTAAAACAATTGAATGAAGGAATTTTCATTCACCAAGAAAAATATGCTAAAGAACTTGTGAAAAAGTTTGGTTTGGAGAATTGCAAAAAGATTGATATATCAATGTCAAGTTCCTTGAAGCTGGACAAAGATGAAGGAGGAAAAAAAGTTGATCAGAAGTTATACAGGAGTATCATTGGTTCACTTCATTATCTTACTGCTTCTAGACCTGACATTCTGTTGAGTGTTTGTATTTGTGCAAAATTTCAATCAAATCCCAAAGAATCTCATTTAAGTGCTGCAAAACGCATCATCAAATACGTTGCATCTACTTCTGATCTCGGTTTCTAGTATCCTAAAGAATGAGACTTTATTCTTCTTGGATATTCAAACGCAAACCTAGCAGGATGCAGAGTTGACAGGAAGAGCACCTCAGGCACTTGTCAATTGCTTGGGAACAGGATAGTATCTTGGTTTTCGATAAAGCAAAGTACCGTAGCTCTTTCTACAGCAGAAGCAGAATATGTGGCTCTTGGAAGTTGTTCACAAATTTTGTGGATAAAGCAACAGCCAAAAGATTTTGGAATTGAAGATTCGTGCACTGAGATCAAATATGACAACACCAGCGCAATCAATCTCACCAAGAATCCAATTCTTCATTCAATAGCAAAGCATATAAAAATTCGACATCATTTCATTAAAGATCATGTTCAAAATAGAGAAATCTCGATTCAGTTTATTGACTCAAAGATCAACTAGCGGACATCTTCACAAAGCCTTTGGAGAAAAGTCAACTTGAGCTTATTCGTTCCAGACTCAATATCTTAAAATCTGAAAAAGTTTAGACTCAGGGATAAAAGTCTATTGAAATTCAAACTCAGAAGATGAAGATCAATGACTGTAAGTTATTTTCATTTTTAAATTTATCTCTTGGATAAAATCACGAAAAGGTACGATTATCTATTAATCTGTAATTGATTGATCTCGAAAAGGTACGATCATCTTCCCCAGTTTTCGCAATTATTGTAATCATTCCTTTTTGAAAAAAGAGTTATTTTTGAAAAGGCGGTTATCTATTATTTCCAAAAGGCAGTTATTTTTTGAAAATGCATTTTCTATTTTTTCCTTTTTACGTCGTTCTGTATGACTCTTTTCGACTGCTTTATATACTGTTCATCTTCCTTACAAACCCTAAAAGTACAGACCTTCATTTTCTTACTTTTTCTCTCTAGTTTAATCTTCAAAGTTCTCACCTTTCTCCGCGAATCAAGTTTGGAATCTCTCAAAAACTGTGAGAATGGCATCTCAAAGAAAGTCTTCAAGGATCGCAAACAGGGGACCACAACACATGCGGGAGGGTCCTACACATTTTGACCTCACCGAGGAAGAAGATTCCCCAAGACAGCAACAGAGCCCAACAAATCTCTCAACAGCGTCAATCTCCTCAATCTAGACCTCAAGGTGGTGTTCGTAGAATGGAGGAAGAAATCATTGAAAGCGCAGAACTTGTAAGATCTCAAAAGCCCACCTTTATCTTTAAGCTTTACTCTGCTTTGAAGAGGGGAGGGACTCCCTTGAAATATATTGATGAATTTTTGAAAGATAAAGGGTATGGAAATGAAACCCATTTTTTGAGAGCAATGGAGTGATTAGAGATTGCTCCTGCGGGGTCGGTTGATCGAGCTTTTGCGAATATTCCTAGTGATCCACGTGTTGGAGGTCTTGTCAGCCTGATGGGAATGATGATGATAAAATGTACACTAATTTCAAGCCTAGAATGGGTGTTGGGGCGAATATTCGAAGCAAAAGGACAGACTTGGTTCGATCGGAGGAACACAAACGACTTTACTCAAAGTTACTAAAAAGAGGAGTGATTAATCCAAGAAGTGTAGACTTTGATTTTCTTCATTCTGTGAATGTGAAGCTGCGAGAAATTCACTCAACTTCAGCTTGAGCGATTTTGTTTTGAGACGACTGAGGCATATCCGGAACTTACTGCTTACTTCTATTCTAATCTAAGCTTCTTGGATGTAAATAGATTTCCGTTTAGTGTTCGAGACCAGGACTATATTGTTGACATGGACATATTGGCGGATGTGATTGAAGTAGAACGAGAGGTGTTCCAATCAATTAATGTGTCTGTTGGACGTGCGACGGTAGATCTTGTTCGGGATGGAATGGTTGAAGGAAGAATCTCGTACTTGAGGATAAAAGCCTTTAATATTTTGCTTCACAAGATCGTGATCAATTGCCTCGGACCCAAGTCAACCTTGAAGACCGACGTCTCTAACTCAGAGTAAAGCTGATGTATGCCATCAACGCTGGGAAGAGATTCTCTCTGCTTTACACAATCATGTTTCACATGTACTAAACAATGGTGAAAGACAGAAGGCAACTTCCATACTCAGCGCTTGTTACAAAGCTCTTCAGACGTTTTGATATTCAGCCTCCCAGGATTTTATGTGTTCGATCATGTGATCAAATGATAGTGGGACTGAAGATGATTTCCAAAATACGTTTGAAAGAACTGGACAAGGCTTTGGAGCGATTGAAAGAGAAAACCCTTGTCAAGTCTCGCCAAGGTTCTTTAGTTGCTAAACGGAAAGGGAAGAAGCCCATGACAGCTCCATTCAAGAAAAGAAGAGCACTTGTTCTAGAGGATGAAGAGGATGAGGATGATATTACCATTTCTGCTCTTGCACTAAGAAATCTTCAAAGTGTTGTTCCATAGACTAAGGAGAGAGAGGATTGAGACTTGGAGGAAACAGAGCATGGAGAAGTAGAGGAAGAAATGATTGCAGAAGAAGAAGAAAAAAAAGGCAGAGGTGATCAGGCAGAAATAGAGCATGAAGCGTACTTCTCACCTCCTGAGGGCATTGAAACAGGGGGAGTTGCTGAGAAAAGAGGCACATCTTCAATTGCTGCTACTAGTGAAGGTGTTAGTCGCTCACCTGCAAATCCAGAAGACATCTCTGCCTCTCAATTCCCAGAGGAAGGTCATGAGATTCCATCACCAAATCTGAGTGATCATGCTGGTTTGCCATCATCTGCAAATACTCCCACGGATCATGCAAAAGCCAGTACTCAGACTGAAAATACAACAGACTTTCGCAGAGTTCTTGATGTTCTTATGGAGATGAGAGGACAGATTTATGCCCTGGGATGCGAAGTTTAGAACTTGCAGAATGCAGGTCATGCCTCTTCATTTTCCTTGCATGATCAAATCCATGTCCTTACTCTTCAAGTTCAAGCAAATGCCAAGGGTGAAGAAGTGGCTCAACTGAAGGAGGATTTCAAAAAGCTGGAAGGGATTATCCAGTCAATGGGAGATTTCCAACTTGTTCGCGTTCCTAGGTAACCTTAATTCCATTATCTTTTTATCTCTACTTTTTTTAATGCTGACAAAAAGGGGGAGAGATGGTGCAAATTTAAAACTTGACTTTCATTTGACTTTACTCTTTGAATGACTTTTTGTTTGGTTGTTTGGCTGTGACTGAATTTAGTTTGGTTGTTTGGTTATTTTAAGCACTATTGATATTTCATGGCAAAGATAGTTGTTTATTTACATGACTAACTTATTTCCGGTGGATGTAGATTTAACACTGTCTATACTAAGTCAATTATCTGTTGTGAGATATTTATGTTTGCTTGAGTACTGTTTTGCAGGTCAAAATATCCAAATCTGCAGGAAATTTTTGTCACCATAAAAAAGGGGGAGATTGCTGGAGAAAATTTCCTTGTGTGTTTTGAAGATAACAAAACATTTCCATCAGTCTAGTCTGAAGACTTGCAGACTCTTTAGTCAAAGTCTGAAGATCGCCAAACTGCTAGACTCAAGATTCGAAGTTTATCATCATTGACAGTTTCTAAACCATTGAAGAAGACTTATACAGATTTGAATATCTTGTTAAGGATTTGATTCTATCGACTGAAGAAGATCTCTCGGCTGGAGATAGCATCTTGGAATCCGTTATTCGTTTTGATTTCAATTCGGATTTAGATCCGTTGATTGGCGAAGTATACTTGGAAGGTTCTACTTATGGAAACCTAGATCTTGATTGTATGGGCGAGCAGAATTGGTGGGCTATCGTCATGTTCCTTAAATAACTCAAAATCTCCTTAATTGATTTTGTCCAACGGGTAGATTGGAAGAATTCCTTTGGTAAGTGCCAACGGGTATGAAGGCATGAAGGAGTATATAAGGAAGCTGTTCCAGTTATTCAAGTGTGTGCGCGATAGAAGAATTCCAAAGTCTGAAACTCCTTGTTCTTTGCCAATTCAATTGTTGAGCGAAAACTTGTACTCAAAAGAGCGTTTATACTTTTGTGAGACCTTGAGAAAGTGTAACAGAGTCTCTACATTGTGGAATCAAGGAAGAGTAATACTGTAACAACTCTTTTGATTCATAATGAAATCCAGCCGGTGGGCTATCAGTGCGAAAGAGTGGACGTAGGCTTGGATTAGGCCGAACCACTATAAACCCTGTGTTCTTATTATCTTCTCTAAGCTCTTTACTTTGATCGTAACCCTGTTTTATTATTAGAGTCTAATTTCTTTTTCTTAATCTATTGCTAAACAGAATTTGTTTAAAAGCGAAATCATTTTCTTTACATTGCAAAAATTTATTTTCGCACCTATTCACCCCCTCTAGGTGCTCATACTAACTTTCACACCACCAACACACACCGGGGATAGCTTACATCCACCGACACACACCGGAGATAGGTAACGTCCACCGACACACACTGGGCATAGCTAACATCCACCGACACACACCAAGGACAAGTTCTCTTAACCAGCACAGATTAAGATAATAACCTTGGCCTGTTTTCTTTTTATTAAAAACATCCGGTGAAAATATCGTGTGTGGGTACAAGATTAGATTGAACTAGAAAAATTGACATCTTCCTTTTTAAAATCCCACTATTTTATATAGTATATAAAACCATTTTCGGCATTAAAATCGACACTTAGAACTTTCGAATAAATATCGAAATTCACAAATTTTTGGAATAAATAACCCAAATTTCAATTAGTACTCAATTGCATAAACTGAACATACCATTGCAATCAGCACGAAATTATGATCACCGGCTATCTCGGTCTAATTTTCGGAAAATATTTAATAATTAAATAATTACCAAAATAATTAAATAATTCAATTTAAATACCAAAATACTAACTTAGGCTGGAAAAGCCTAATTAGATATCGAAACAGACTCAGAAAATTTTTGAACCTATTTAGATAAATAATACATTCTGTCTAGTCCCTAACTAAGCCATTCTAACCATCTAACATGCATAATTAACTAATTAAATCACTAATCTAATCTAAGTAACCACATAATCCCTAATTGACTTAAACTAAACACCCCTTAAACGTCATTAGCCTTCTAAGTAGAGTTTAATGCATAAACTCACTAGTTTAGTACGAAAACCGGTTCACCGCAACAGCGGGCAAAACTCAAAATTTTGGCGGCACCAACGGAGGCTAAAACCGACCCAACACAGCTCAGCTAAGGCTAAGCTTCAACCCTAGCTTCTGCAAGGGCTATTGGTTATGGCTGATCTTGGTCGGATCGGGCTGAAACATGCTAGAAATTTGCAGGCTGCTGAGCTGACTTGTGAGGGCTACTGGGTTCGGCTCGATGAGCTAAAGAAATATGCATGGGCTGCAAGTTGCTTCGGTGGGAACATGCGGTTGAGCTGCTTCGGCGGAGGGAGAGACGGACGGAGATGGCAGCTGGCACATGAAGGCACTGCAGGGGTCAACGATGAGGCTTCAGGGGAAGGTATGTTGACTCGGTAGAGTTGCGGAATTCGAAGGAGGAAGCAGCTGGATTCTTGGCCGCATGGAGTGAAGATCATTGGGGGTGAAAGATGCGTTCAGAGAGAGACAAGTGAAGGTGGGAGCTGCTTCGGTCAACAGTGGCTTTCCTGGAGAATTTGCTGGGTTGACTTAGCGTCTTCGTGGCAGCAGGGGTGAAGACCATTGGAGACGGCAGCAAGGGAGAGAGGGAATGGGGATGATGGGCAAACAATGGCGGGCTGCTGGGGGGAAAGAAAATGACGTGGAGCTGGGCTGTTTGAAGGGAAAGAGAACGACGGGTAGAACAGAAGGAAAATGGAAGAGGAGCCACGCGAAGAAGACTGGGCAGCTGAGGCATGCTCGAGAAGCCAAGGGGGAAGAAAGTCAATGAGAATTATCCACTCCATTAAAAACTTTGTCTCCCCTAAAGCCCTCATGCATATCTCTAATGTCCCCTATTTCTTTTTTGAAGATATTTCCCTAAATTATTCAATTTTGATGCCAATGTTGCACCCCCCATCCTAGGCTCCGAATTTAACAAAATAAGCTCCAATTTCTTCTCCGATTTCCCCAATTTGATGTCCAAATTTTGTTGAAGAAAAAGCCCACACAATTTCCTTACTTTCCTTTCACCAAGTAGCTCGGTTTAGAAGTCAAAAATTCCTTCAATTTGGCCCATCCAAATTTCTGTTATTTTCCGAATCGTCCGAATTTATTTTCTGTAAAATTCTCAAACTCGCCAAAAATTCATCGAAGGATAAGTCGACGTTCCTAAAATAAATCGTGACATGACAGAACTTTCAATTTTTGAAATCGGGTTCAAATTCGCGGTTAATTTCAATTTGACATGATTTTGGTGTGACCTAACCTATTGGGTAGTTTTTAGGAATTTTTAGTACAATTGACATGTGATCGATTATTTTCGAGCTACATCATACATCTTAGACATATTAGCAACTCTCAGTTGTCATAAAAATCTCGAGATTTTAAATACAGGTACATGATACCTAAAACAACAGAAAAATCGGTCTAGTGCCGATCGACAAGAATTTTGCAATTAGGTAGAATCACCCACATACTAATCGCATATCTCTATCGAATCGAACTATCTCCGGTCTCTAATTGATTTTGATGGTATCGTAATGACCCTTGCAAACTAGCACGGTCGAGCAATCGTTTCCTGGTCGAATTCTCAAATCTATTGCGTTAAAATCCATTAACGGCTTCACCAAGTAGTCTAATTATCTCATGAGTGATCAGCTCAGAGAATAGCACTATAGGCGCGTCGATGAAATGCCCAACTCATTCAATAAAAAACAAAGCTTGAAATTCAAGAAGTCACAACTCTTCCTCTCTTATAAAAATTTTGTCATCAAAATTTAAACCATTACAATCTTTAAACAAAAAGGTGGGGGTACAGTCATCTCATCGAATCTTCACTTTCCCAGGTTGCTTCCTTTGTGCCGTGGTGTTACCAGACCACTTTAACCAATGGGATCGTCTTGGTACGCAGAACCTGTTCTTTCCGATCCACAATTTGAGCTGGGTTCTCAATGTACGACACTCTGTCATCCACGTCCAATTCCTCAAAATTAAGCACGTGAGTCGGGTTAGGCTCATACTTCCTCAACATCGACACGTGAAAAATGTCATGCATTTGTGCCAGCCTCGGCAGTAATGCAAGACGATACACTAGGATCCTAATTCTTTCTAGAATCTCGAAGGGACTTACGTTCCTCGAACTTAGCTTTCCCTTCTTGCCAAAGCGCGAAGTACTCCTCATTGGTGACACCTTCAGAAAAACGTAATCATCAACTTAGAATTACAATAGTCTTCGGCTATTATCTGCATAGCTTTTCTGGCGACTTTGAGCGGTCTTTAATCTATCTCTGATGACGCAACTGCACCCACTGATTGCTAAACTAACTCTGGGCCTGTGATCTTTCATTCTCCAACCTTCTGGGCCTGTGATCTTTCATTCTCCAACCTCATCCCAACAAACTAGCGTTCTACATGCCCTGCCATACAATGCTTCAAAAGGAGCTATCTGAATGCTCTGCTGATAGCTGTTGTTATAGGCGAACTCAACAAGATGAAGTTGTTCCTCCCAGCTTCCTTTAAAATCCAACACGCAAGCTTGTAACATGTCTTCGAGGGTTTAAAATCGTCCTCTCAACCTGGACATCAATCTGAGGATGATATGCCGTACTGTACTACAGCTTCGTTCCTAAAGCAACTTGCAAACTTTTCCAAAATGCAGTTGTGAACCTGGGGTCTCAATCTGAAGTAATCGTCACCGGCACTCCATGCAAATGAACAATCTGACGTACGTACAACTCCGCGTGTCTATCCAAATCAAGGTCATTTCATACTATGATGAAGTGAGTCGACTTTGTCAGTTTGTCAACCACTAGCCAAACGGAATCATTATCTCTTTGACTCCTTGGTAAACCCGTCACAAAATCCATTGTGATATGTTCCCATTTCCACTCGGAAATCTCGAGAGGTTGCAGAAATCCTCCCGGCTTACAATGTTGTGCCTTTACTTGTTGACACGTCAGACACTTGGCAACATGCTTAGCAATGTCTGCCTTCATACCAGACCACCAATAGTGTTGACGCAGGTTCTGATACATCTTCGTACTATCAGGATGAATGCTGTAACTACTACGATGAGCTTCTAACGAGATCTTTTCCTTAAACTCTGCATCATCAAGTACACAATCGTCCTCGAAACCTCAGTGTTCCGTTCTCAGAAACCTGAAGTCAACATTCTTCTTTTCGGTGTTCTCTTGTAGAATCTTTTGAATCTCTGGATCTGTCCACTGAGGCGTCTTAATCTTTATCTGCACTTCTGGTTCAATTCTGAGGGTGGCCATAAGATTCGAAAGTTGGCATACCTCAAATTTGAAAACCGAATCTCGAGCTTTCTCAAGCAAATTACATTCCTTAACCAGCATATGTGCAACTGAAGACTTCCGACTCAGCGCTTCTGCTACTTTATTCGCATTTCCAAAGTGATACAAAATATCACAATCATAGTCCTTTATGAGCTCCATCCAGCGACCCTGTCTCATATTCAACTCATTTTGAAAGAATAGGTATTTTAGACTATGATAGTCTGTGAAGATTTGGAATTTTTCCCCACACAAATAATATCTTCAAATCTTCAGGGCAAAAATAATTGTTGCGAGTTCTAAGTCATGCGTCAAGTAATTCAATTCATGAGGTCTCAACTGACGAGACGCGTATGCAACGACCTTACCATGTTGCATTAGCACGCAACCCAGTCCTCTGAATGAAGGATCACTGTAGATCTCGTATTCTTCAAGACCAGATGGAATGATTAGCACATGTGTGGTAGTCAGCTTCTGCTTAGCTCTTGAAAACAACACTCGCACTTGTCTATCTACACGAATTTCTCTTCCTTCTTCAGTAGTCGAGTCAACAGTGAGGCTAATGCTGAAAACCCTTCCACAAACCTTCTAGAATACCCCGCTAAGCTCAGAAAGCTTCTGATCTCTATCACTGTAGTTGGTCTTGGCCAGTTGATAACTGCTTCAATCTTAGTAGGGTCCATGGAGATTCTTTCGCCTAAAATCACGTGACCTAGGAAAGCAACACGAGTTAACCAAAACTCGCACTTGCTGAACTTAGCATATAGCTCATGAATCCTCAGTGTTTGTAGTACCATCCTTAAATTCCTTTCGTGCTCCTCAGCACTTCTTGAGTACACCAGGATATCGTCGATGAACACAATAACGAACTAATCCAAATACTCCTTGAAAACTCGGGTCATCAAATCCATGAAAGTAGCTAGGGCATTCGTCAAACCAAACAGCATTACAATGAACTCATAATGGCTGTATCAAGTATGAAATACTAACTTTGGAATGTCCTCCTTCCTGATCATCAGCTGATGATATCCCGTCCTTAAGTCGATCTTAGAAAATATCAATGCTCCTTGCAGCTGGTCAAACAAGTCGTCGATCCTCGGCATGGGATACTTGTTCTTGATCGTTACTTGATTGAGTTGACGATAGTCGATGCACAAGCGCAACGAACCATCTTTCTTCTTCACGAATAGAACTGGTGTTCCCCAAGGTGATGTACTGGGACGTATGAATCCCTTATCCAATGACTCTTGCATCTGCACCTTCAGTTCTTTCAACTTAGACAACGCCATCCAATAAGGAGTCTTAGAGATTGGCTCTGTCCCAGGAGCTAACTCAATCACAAACTCGATTTTTCTCTCTGGTGGCAAACTTGGCAATTCCTTTGGAAACATATCTAGAAATTCTTGCACTACAGCGATGTCATCAATCTTCAACTCCTCAACTGTCGTATCCACGACAATTGCTAAGTAACCTTGGCAACCCCCGTCTAACAAACGGGTTGCCTCGAGTGACGAGATTAGGGTAATCGAGGGTCCTCCTCGACTCCCAATAAACTCGAAACTTTCACCCGCTAACGGGTTAAATTAAATCAGTTTATGATAGTAGTCCATCTTAGCTCGTTGCTTGGTGAGCCAGTTCATACCAATTATTACATAAAAATCATACATAGCTAGGACTATCAAATCTATCCTCCCTTCCCACTCACTAATCGCTAACTTGCAACAAGGACAACCCACTATAGCTAACACATTATCCTTTAACGTTGTAGATATACTAACCCCTGACTCCAACAACTCAGGAATTAATCTTACCAATTTAACATACTGCTTAGCCATAAATGAATGAGTAGCTCCAAGGTCAAATAAAGCATAAGCAGCGTGGTCGTTTAGCGAGACAGTACCTGTAATCACATAAGGCGAGTCCTTCGCCTGTCCTCTAGTGATCGCGTACGTCCTTCCTTGAGCTAGAGGTCTGATTAGTCCACCCTACTATGCATTTAGTGGCAGAAATCCTTAGTTCTAACTCATTGGTGGCGACGGTGGAAACTGCGGTGGTCCCATCTGTCTCCTGGGACAATTCCTGGCTATATGACCCTATTGGCCACATTCATAACATGTACCCATCCTAAAATGGCACGGGGCCAACCCGTGTCATTTTTCGCAGAAATGACACACATCATTCTGCCTTGGTGCTGACTTTCTTATCGCACCCTTCTTGTTAGGCGGAATAGAGTACCTTTCTCCAGTCATAGGTCTTTTCCCAAACCTATTTCCATCCCTATTCAAACCAAACCACGACCCAAATGCGGCAGCTTGTTCGTTCTGGTCTCTCTCTATCATCTGGACCCATTCATACAGGTCGTTGTAGTTCCTCAAGTTGAGTAGTATCAGCGGACTCCTCAGTTTCGATCTGAGTCCATCTCTAAACCTCCTAGCTCGGTCTACCGGATCTTCAACCAATCTAGGGGTATACTACGACAGTTCAGCAAACTTCACTTCATATTGATCCACTGTCATTGTACCTTGGCGAAGGCACTTGAATTCTGCCATCTTCGGTTCTCTAGTAGTCTCAGAAAAGTATTTGCTGTTGAAGACCTCGACAAAGGCGTTCCACTCCGGAACCACACCTTCAAGAAATACCATACCTCTGGTGGTTCTCCACCATGTGCTTTCAATTCCCTTTAGTTGATAGACAAAAAGAACGACATTTTTTGCCTTGGTGCACATTAGCAGTGCAAAGGCATTTTCCAATTCCTTGATCCACAGGGCTACAGCTTCAAGATCTCCTACACCAATAAACTTTGGTGAGTTTAACTTCAGAAACTGTTCCATCAGTTTGTGCATCGGCCTCACAGCAACCACATTCCCAGGTGGAACCTCAGCAGGTACGGCAACAGGTGCGACAGAGGCTGCAGCATCAGCGGCGGCAGCAACAACAACAATGGTAGCGGCAACTATAGCGGCGGCAGTAATGGCGGCAGCTTGATTCTGGGCCTGTTGCCCCATCAAATCTCCCATAACGTCTAGCGCCTGCATGATCCCGACAGTTCCTGGATCACTAGGTGCTGCTATACCAACACCAACTGGAGATGGTGCTACTCCACTCACGCTAGCCTGAGCCGGCGCTCTACCCCAACTACCTTGGGTACTGACCCTTGTCGGCGTCTTACCCTGAGTTACTGATGTTATGGTCCTCTTTCTAGGAGTCTTCTGCTCCTGATCACTCATGCTGTAGACTTTCTACAAAACCTATTCCCAATTCCATATAGAATTAGAAACTGAGTGATTCCCACAACCAATTTACCAAATAGCTATCAATCACATACATCAGCATAAAATAGAGGTCATTCCTACTAACTATCTCAAAAACCCTTTGCACTTTTATCACTCCAAACACAAACTTGCTCTGATACCACTTAATGGGGATGTCACATCCCAATCCTCGAGCGTGTGCCCATCCCTCGATGGTCGATAAAATTTGTGACGTCCCAGGACGCGTCGCTGACCCATTCATTTTATTGCATATGCAGAAGTGAATAAATATCCTCTGATAATAAATAGCTTGGGATAGAAAAGCAAGAAACGGATTCTCAAACAAACCACGCTTTTATATACACGCTGAGTCATATACAAAAGACAGCAACCAAAAGACTTCAAAAGGGCTACCTCTAAAAAAGAAACTGTCCTATCTGACCTACAATTCGGCTCCAAGTCCACCACTCTACGGCCCTGAAAAGAAATGAGCCCACAACGGGGTGAGATATAAATCTCAGTGAGTTCACGCTCTAAATCCCGATTAGGAGGGTAATAGGCCTATGAGCATCCTAACCACACAATCATGCAATCATAGAGATTTACCTCATCTCAGATCCTCCCTTCAGGTCACCACAGTTTACATCATAGACATATGCAGCATTTATACTCCATTAATTATGCGTTCTAATTGATTATTACTACCCGCACATGCATTCTAATTAATTATTACTACCCGCACAAGCAGTTTTACCCGACACACATCGGTCCTCTAGCGTAGCCAAGTTCCATCTCACCCCTTTGAGCACGGCTACATCCTCCAACACACATCAGGGACAGCATTCCTTACGGCATTTCCAAATGAGCTTCTGTCTAAAATCTACTGCGTCTGGTGTCCACCGACACACACCAGGGACTGCTTACATCCACCAACACACACCGGGGATAGGTAACGTCCACCAACACACATCGGGGACAGCTAACATCCACCGACACACACTAGGGATGAGTTCTCTTAACCAGCACACGATCATTCAATTCTGGCCTAAAACATTGTGCTTTGCACTCACATGCCTCAATTAAGATAATGACCGTGGCATGTTTTCTTCTTATTAAAAACATCCAGTGAAAATATCGTGTGTGGGTACACGGTCAAATCAAACCCGAAAATTGATATCCTCCTTTTTAAAATCCACTATTTTATATAATATATAAAACCATTTTCGGTGTTAAAATCCAACACCCGGGATTTTCTAAATAAATATCGAAATTCACAATTTTTGGAATAAATAATCAAAATTCCAATCGTACTCAATTTGCACAAATTAACACTCAATTGTAGAAACCGAACACACCATTGTAATCAAGCACGAAATTCCAGTCACCGACTATCCCGGTCTAATTTCTGGAAAATATTTAATAATTAAATAATTGCCAAAATTAATTAAATAATTCAATTTAAATACCAAAATACTAACTTAGGCCAGAAAAGTCTAATTAGATACCGAAACAGGCCTAGAAAATTTCCGAACCTATTTAGATAAATAATACATCCTATCTAGTCCTTAACTAAGCCATTCTAACCACCTAATATGCATAATTAACTAATTAAATCATTAATCTAATCTAACTAACCACCTAATCCCTGATTAACTTAAACTAAACACAATTTAAACGTCATTAGCCTACTAAGTAGAGTTTAGTGCATAAACTCACAGGTTTAGCGCGAAAACTAGTTCACCGCGACGGCAGCACGATAGTAGCCAAAACTCAAACATTCGGCGGCAGCAACGGAGGCTCGGACCAAGCTAAAACCAGCCGAACACAGCTGAGCTAAGGCTGAGCTTCGGCCCTAGCTTTTGCAGGGGCTACTGGTCATGGCTAATCTTAGTTGGACCGGGCTGAAACGGGCTGGAAATTTGCAGGCTACTGAGCTGACTTGCATGGGCTGCTAGGTTCGGCTCGACAGGCTGAAGAAAAATGTGTGGGCTGCAGGTTGCTTCGATGGAAACGTGTAGTTGAGCTGCTTTGGCGGAGGGAGAGACGGACAGAGATGGCAGCTGGCACACGAAGGCACTACGAGGGTCAACGATGAGGTTTCAGGGGAAGGTATGTTGACTCAGTAGAGTTACAGAATTCGAAGGAGGAAGCAGCTAGATTCTTGGCCGCGTAGAGTGTAGATCATTGGGGGTGAAAGACGCATGTAGAGAGATAAGCGAAGGTGGGAGCTGCTTCAGTCAACTATGGCTTTGCTGGAGAATTTGCTAAGTTGACTCAGCGTCTTCGTGGTAGCAGGGGTGAAGACCAACGGAGACGGCAGCAAGGGAGAGAGGGAGTGGGGATGATGGGCAGATGATGGTGGGCTGTTGGGGGGAAAGAAAATGACGTGGAGCTGGGTTGTTCAAAGGGAAAGAGAATGATGGGCATAACAGAAGGAAAATGGAAGAGAAGCCGCACGAAGAAGACTGGGCAGCTGAGGTGTGCTCGAGAAGACAAGGGGGAAGAAAGTCAATGGGAATTATCCACTCCATTTAAAACTTGGTCTCCCCTAAAGCCCTCATGCATATCTCTAATGTCCCCCTATTTCTTTCTTGAAGATAATTCCCCAAATTATTCAATTTTGATGCCAATGTTGCACCCCCCATCCTAAGCTCCAAATTTAACAAAATAAGCTTCAATTTCTTCTCCGATTTCCCCAATTTGATGTCCAAATTTTGTTGAAGAAAAAGCACACACAATTTTCACACTTTCCTTTCACCAAGTAGCTCGATTTAGAAGTCAAAAATCCCTTCAATTTGGCCCATCCAAATTTCTGTTATTTTCTGAATCGTCCAAATTGATTTTCCGTAAAAATCTCGAACTTGTCAAAAATTTCTCAGAGGATAAGTCGATATTCCTAAAATAAATCGTGACATGATAAAACTTTCAATTTCTTAAACCGGGTTCAAATTCACGGTTGATTTCAATCTAACACGATTTTAGTGTAACCTAACCTACCGGGTAGCTATTAGGAATATTTAGTGCAATTGACATGTGGTCAATTATTTTCAAGCCACATCATACATCTTCAACACATTGGCGACTCTCGGTTATCGTGAAAATCTCGAGGTTTCAAATACGGGCACAGGGTACCCAAAATGATAGAAAAATCGATCTAGTGCCAATCGACAAAAATTTTGCAATTAGGTGAAATCAACCAAACACTAATCATATATCTCTATCGAATTGACCTATCTCCAATCTCTGATTGATTTGGACGATGCCATAATGACCCTTGTAGACTAGCACGGTCGAACAGTTGCTTCCTAGTCGAATTCTCAAATCTATTGCATTAAAATTTCTTAACGGCTTCACCAGGTAGTCTAGTTATCTCATGAGTGATTAGCTCAGAGAATAACACTATAGGCGCGTCGATGAAAAGCCTAACTCATTCAATCGAAAACAAAGCCTGAAATTCAGGATGTCACAATAACTTATATTTAAACATACAAAAAATATAAACATTAAAAGGGAAAAGTCTTAATCATAAAATAAAAGCTCAAATTAGTACTTCCAGATTATACATTCATCATCAAGCGACATGGAAAATTGGAGGATCGCGCAAAGACATGAATCGATAAAAACATTAAAACTTGTTCTAAGTTCTAGGTTCCAGGATCTAGGTTTCTCCAATCATGAACCTTGAATCTACCCATTCAAACAGGTTTCTCATTTTTTTGAACTTATAACCTACCCTGCTTACATTGGAACCTAGAACCTACAGGTTCCCATCGATCCGAGTCTTAGGTTTTA
Organism: Eucalyptus caleyi; assembly: GCA_014182885.2. NCBI lineage: Eukaryota > Viridiplantae > Streptophyta > Magnoliopsida > Myrtales > Myrtaceae > Eucalyptus > Eucalyptus caleyi. Next base: position 16,937,318 of record CM024476.2, read on the forward strand.
GGTTCTACTCTAGAACCATGCTCGCCCCTAATTAGCAACAATACATCATTCTTCTAGAGTTTTAGAAGGTTATAAGTAAGATATTTGTTTCGACAATGTTGAACTTTTCTGAGTCGTACGCACAAGGAATGGTTGAATTAGGATTGTTCCAATGAAGGGCAATTAGTCTTGAGACTGCAATGCAGAATATGTTACCAGTGAAAAAAAAACAAAGGAAACGAAGGAAGAGAGAAGAAAATAAAAGAGAAAAGAAAAAAGGAAAGAAAATAATAATAATAAATTAAAAAAAATTAGTGCTAGCTGGTGTCCGCGTTAGCGATTTCCAACCAAAATTAGCTAAATAAACTATATTGTCAAATTACCAAAATGTTTGTGACTAAATTGACAAAATTGAGAAGTTTAGAATTGAATTGACACAAGTGCAATAAGTTTAGTAATTTTCTCAATTATTTTGACGTCACTAAATCCTAATAGGAAATAGGTGGCTAGTTATATAAATCTGAGCAATCCACTTAGCTATGACAAATCTATTAGTATCATGCCTGATTGAGTTTTGTGAAGCCATTGCCAAGAGATATAGTGAGATTACTATTCTTGATCTGTAGAGAAAGAAAAAAAAAATGAGTATAAAAATTTCTCTTCAAACTCATATTTCTTGACCGTATTTGTGCGTTAGAATAAGTAAAACATATCTTTTGTGTCCTGACTTTCATTTTTGTCAAGAAAAGACATATGTCCTTATATCATATTTTGATAAGCAATTGAGGAGAACATGCAGTTGAACGGGATAATAAAGGGGAACAGGGAAGGAGAAGTTGAGAGTAATAATTAATTAATAAAAATATCTTAAGAATATTTTTATGATATAACTAGGATGGACAGAGATACGAAAATAATGGTAGCAGGATATAGTCGGGCAACAATGTCAATATTAATAGTACGAAATCGATCTGCTAGAAGAGAGATTTGGTCCTGTTATCGCAAAACAAATAGCCAAATGAAAGCCAGCTCCCTTTATAAACTCTCCTCAATAAAGACCAAGTTTAAAATTAGCAAATTTGAGGACTTGTCATTGTATAATTGATTGGACGATTACAGTGTAAAAAGGTACAAGAACCAGACTTAATAATGAATCAACAATAAAATCTGACGGCACAAACTTAAATCAAAGTCAAGTGTGAAAGCCTCACAAAAGAAAAGAAACATAAACTTTGATCGAATAAGCTAAATCTGACAGTTTGGTTGAGTGTGTGTGCTCTTCTTCTTTAATCCATTTATAATCATAAGCTTGTAGGATTTCACTTTCCACATTTCAAGACTTGTTTTTCGACCTTCTGGACATGTTTCCTACATTTTGTAAATGGCTGGTATCATCTTATGGTAGCAGGTTTGACATTCATGTCAATCTCTTTTCCACGAATGTCAATCTGCTGTTGTCACATATTCATTATTACGCCCTCACCCTAGCAACCTTTGCCGGCTATCACTTGGATTGGTGATCAGCGAAGGGAATAGAAAAATAAAAAAGAAAAAAAAACTAGAAAGAAAAAATTTAAAATATTAAAAATATTGCAGAATGCCATTTCATCCCCGGCACTAATTGAATCTCCACATTAGCGATTTCTAGGCAAATTGGTTGGATGGACCATATTAAACAAATCTTCAAAAGATTTAGGACTAAATTGGCCAAACTAAAAATTTATAACTGAGTTAGCAGCCACATGATAGAATTATGACTTTTCTTTGACAAATTTCCCCTATATATGATATTCCTCTCTGTCAGATGCAGTTTTTTTGGATCCATATGCATGGTCTGTTATAGATGAAGCCAAATATTTGTTTTTATGGGCTTTTTTTTGTCTTTTCTATTATATTTCATTTTAGGTTAAAAGTGGTATCTTTATATTAGTGATGGCAAGACCCTAGCCGTCAAGACGCTGAAAAAGGAAATAGAGAGGCAAGAAAAAGAGAGAAGAAAAAAAGTGAGTTATTTCTTGATGGGGGTTCTTAATCTCTTTGTGCCTTGATCTTGAGAGAAGATCATCGTTGTATTCCAACTTTTTCTAAAGTCTAGTGGATTCGCAAAGTGCCTCTGCGCAAAGACGTAGCCCAGGCTTGGGTGAACTTCGATAACAAATTTTCTGGCGTGTTCATCTAATTCTGTTATTTTATTATTATATTCTGCTTGGTGAATTGTTTGCGAACATTATTTTTCTGGAATCATCGTACGATTTCGTAACAACTAGTATCAAAGCCTGGGTTGGCTAATTGAGAACATCGAGGGTTTTTCGGTGACGTTCGATCGAAAGCAAATAGTATGGCAGAAGATAAAATCAGAATCGATAAGTTCAATGGAGAGGATTTCGGATGGTAGAAACTACAAATAGAGGATTATCTTTATCAAAAAGATCTCTATGCACCACTTAAGGGTTGGAAACCTGAGATGGCGGAAGTGGATCCAACAGCAGAAGCCAGATGGAAAATTCTTGATCGAAAGGCATTAGATGCGATTCGTCTAGGGTTGACGAAAAAGACAGGGTACCACATTGCGAAAGCAAAAACTGCAAAAGAAGTCATGGATATTCTAACGAATATTTATGAGAAGCCGTCCACATCAAATCAGGTATTTTTGCTAAAGAAACTAGTTAATATGAAGTTATCTGATAGAGGTTCTGTGGCAGAGCATATTAATAGTTTCACGTAGGTCACGGGTCAATTGGAATCCGCAGGCATAAATTTAGATATGAAGCTTCAAGCTTTATTATTTTTATGTTCTCTTCCAGAAAGCTACAATACCACAGTGCAGGGAATTTCGAGCACCATGAAGGATGATTTAACTCTTGATGATGTTGTGAGTAGTATCATGGATGAAGAGATGCAAAGGAAAGTCTTGGGTGGAGATAATTTTTTTGCATCTACATTTTCAACGGCACTTGCAATGGAGAACCGTGGAAGAAGTAAAAGTAGAGGAAATTTCAGTGGGCGTGGCAGATCACAATCAAGGGGTAAGAGACAGGTTGCAAAAGATGAGTGTTGGTTTTGTCACAAAACCAGACACCGGAGGTTTCAATGTGAAGCCTACAAAAAGAAGCAGCAAGATGAGAATCAAGGAGCTAATGTGGTTAGCGATGAATCTTTGCTAGATAACTTGTGTTTGTCTGCAGGGTTTGACTTGACAACATATAAATGGTTTATTGATTTTGGTGCTTCTTTTCATTGCACCTCGCAAAGAGACATATTTGATAATTATGTCAATGGAGATTTCGGACAAGTGGTTGTGGGAAACGGCCACATGTGTCCAATTGTTGGGAAAGGAACTTTGACTGTGAACATCTCAGGTGGAGGACGTCTAATTTTGCATGAAACTAGGCATATTCCGAAGTTAAAGAAAAATCTAATTTCAACCAGTAAACTTGATCAAGAAGGTTTGGTAATAACCTTTGGCTACGGAGAGTGGAAGATAACCTCAACGGTAAGAGTAGTAGAAAAGGGAAAGCGTACGGGTACACTTTACCTTCTCCAAGGAGATAATATCAGTGATATAGTTGCAACTACAATGGCTACAGGTAATTTATCTACTCTTTGGCATTATCGTTTGGGACATCTTGGTGAAAAAGGTGTAAAGCGGTTACACTCAAGAAAATTACTCTCAAGTTTGCAAAAAGTTGAGTTAGATTTTTGTGAGAATTGCATTTATGAAAAACAGAAGGCTGTTAGTTTTCAATTGAATGGGTGACAAAATAAAGGCCAGAAGCTAGAGTTGATTCATACTAATGTATGGGGACCTGCTCAGGAACTCTCTTATGGTGGTAAGAGATATTTTGTCACCTTCATTGATAATGCAACAAGGAAAACTTGGGTCTATGCTCTTAAAGAAAAATCAGAAGTATTCGGGATGTTCAGAATGTGGAAGACCATGGTAGAAAAAGAAACAGGTTATCAGATTAAAGCTCCGAAGTCTGATAGTAGTGGTGAATACACAAGTAAAGAATTTGCAGATTATTTGAGTCGAGAAGGCATACGCGGGTTAAAGACTGTTCCTAGAACTCCTCAAGAGAATGGTGTAGCTGAAAGGATGAACAGGACTATTCTAGAACGTGCGAGATGCATGAGGCTATACGCGGGTCTCCTGCTACACTTATGGGCTGCCACAGTTGATGCAGCTGTTTATCTTATCAATAGAAGTCCATCTAGTGCGTTGGATGGAGAAATACCATAAGAGCGGTGGTCAGGTAAAAAGATTAATTATTCACATCTAAAGGTATTTGGTTGTATTGCATATGCTTTGATTGACAGGGAGGATAGAAAAAAGCTTAATGCTAAGTCCCAGAAGTGCGTCTTTATCGGATGCAGTGGCGACAAGTATGACTATAGGCTTTGGGATTATGAGAATAACAAAGTCATCCGCAGTCGCAATGTGGTATTCCATGAAGAAAAGATGTACAAGGATCGTCAGATAGAGACAGAACATGAGAAGGTAGTACAATCAAAATATGTTGAATTAGACACAATGCCCGTGAAGATGTTTCCAGTAGATCGAAGTTCACCTGAAAGAGAGATTCAAGATGAGCTTATTATCAGTGAAGAGGTAGTTCAAGAAAAACGCATTGATTCGGAGCAAACGAATGACCCTGAAGTACCTGTCTTGAGAAGGTCTACACGTGTGAGAAAGCCAAAGATAATTTTTGATCCATCAGCTAATACTGTTCTAAGCCATGTCCTGTATACAGATTCAGGGGAACCGGAGACTTACGATGAGACAAAGGCAGACATGTCTCACTTGCAGTGGGAGTGTGCTATGAAAGACGAGATGAGCTCGTCACTTCAGAACAAAACTTGGGAGTTGACCAAGTTGCCCACAGGTAAAAAAGCTTTATTAAACAAATGGATGTACAGGGTTAAGAATGAAGCAGATGGTAGTATTACATACAAGGCGAGACTTGTAGTCAAAGGCTTTTCTCAAAAAGAATGGATCGACTACTCTGAGATATTTTCACCTGTAGTGAAAATGACATCAATTAGAGTTCTGCTGAGTATAGTTGCAGTGGAGGATCTTCATCTTGAGCAGTTAGAAGTAAAAACAGCGTTTTTACACGGTGATTTAGATAAAGAACTATACATGACACAACCTAAAGATTTTGAAGTCAAAGGTAAGGAGCACATGGTATGTTGCTTGAAGAAAAGCTTATATGGCTTGAAACAAGCTCCATGGCAATGGTACCTAAAATTTGATGGTTTCATGCAAGAAAAAGGATTTGCACACTGTGAGTATGATCACTGTGTTTATTTTCGCAAATATGATGATGGTGACATTGTGTATCTATCTTTATATGTGGATGACATGCCGGTGGCTAGTTCCAATATGAAGAGAATCGTAGAAGTGAAAAAGATGTTATCATCACAGTTTGCTATGAAAGACTTGGGAGAGGCCAATAATATTTTAGGCATGAAAATCATTATGGATAGGAAAAATAAGAAATTATGGTTGTCGCAGGAAGACTATGTGAACAATGTGTTAAAGAGATTTAACATGGACAAGGCAAAACCGGTTGCAACTCCTCTAGCAAGTCACTTCAAACTTTCCAAGGATATGTGTCCAAGCACTCAAGCTTTGAAAGACGAGATGGCGATAGTTCCATATGCATTAGCAGTGGGGAGTTTAATGTATGCCATGGTGAGCACGAGACCAGACATTGCACATGCAATGGGAGTTGTGAGTCAATATATGCAGAACCCAGGTAGAGAGCATTGGAATGCAGTTAAATGGATATTAAGATATCTAGCAGGTACTTCCAATTACTCACTTTGTTATGGTGGTACATCTCTAGAGTTGCAGAGTTATATAGATGCAGATCATTCGGGTGATCGAGATAGTGGTAAGAGTACCACTGGATATGTATTTACAGTTGCAGGTACAGCAGTGAGTTGGGTGTATCAATTACAAAAAGTAGTGACTTTATCGACAACAGAGGCAGAATACGTGGCAATCACAAAAGCCTCCAAGGAAATCATGTGGTTACAAGATTATATGGAGGAGTTACATCGAAAACAGCCAGTCAGTACACTATGGAGTGATAGTCAAAGTGCAGTGCACTTAGCAAAGAATGCAGTTTATCACTCAAGGACTAGACATATCAAGAAGCGTTATCACTTTATCAGGTCAGCATTGAAAGATAATGAGTTAAAGTTATAGAAGATTAATGGCTCGAAAAATCCAGCTGACATGATGACCAAGGTAGTAGACAGAGAGAAGCATATTTTCTGTACTACTACCATTGGTATTACTCCATGCTAATTGATGAGGAGTATCGCAGAGGCACAAGTTTTTCAACTTCTAATTTTTGAAGAAGATGGATACAAAGTTGCTTGGTGCTTGGGTATATTTGTCTTCAAGTGGGAGATTGTTATAGATAAAGCCAAATATTTGTTTTTATGGGCTTTTTGTCTTTTCTATTAGATTTCCTTTTAGGTTAAAAGTGGTATCTTTATATTAGTGATGGCAAGACCCTAGCCATCAAGACGCTAAAAAAGGAAATAGAGAGGCAAGAGAAAGAGAGAAAAAAAAAGTGAGTTTTTTTCTTGATGGGGGTCCTCAATCTTTTTGTGCCCTGATCTTGAGAGAAAATCATAGTTGTATTCCAATTTTTTCTTAAGTCTAGTGGATTCGCAGAGTGCCTATGCGCGAAGACGTAGCCCAAGTTTGGGTGAACTTCGATAACAAATTTTCTGGCATGTTCATCTGATTCTATTATTTTATTATTATATTCTGCTTTGTGAATTGTTTGCGAACGTTATTTTTCTGGAATCGACGTATGATTTCGTAACATGGTCAGACCCCAATAATGTGATACCCTGTTAATGTCATAGACCAAGTAAGAACGAGTCTAGTAGATGGGCCATATGGTGGATTGTTTACACATGATAGCGTGCAACATCCAACCTGAAATATCTACGAGAGGTTTTATATCACATTGACCACATGACTGATCTTAGAGTCTAAAATAGATTTACAACACATTGATCTCAAGAACGGGCGAAGCAGGAGATAGATAAAGGGAACCCCAGTAACCTCCCCTTTGCTAACTCAAAATCCATCTCCAATGTATGTGTGGTACCAGCATGGTGAAGAGGATCGGCAACAAATTATACAGGAGTCGACGTTGTTTCAGAAGAGCACTGGTGGTCAGTGGCGACAAAATACCGATGCCCCACTTTGTATTTTGAAACGCAGGCTAAATTCTGCAACTGTGGGTACAAGGACAAGGTATTCGACGTTTGTGCTGGAACGCAGAGAAGGGTGTTGTATATGAAACCCTAGAGATTAGCATCATAAAGAGTAGCTAAATGAATGGTGAATTGCCTAGTTTCAGGACAACCGGCCATTTCGGATCAGAAAATGCAAGCGTTCCATGTCTTCTATCAGAGGAGAGGTGAAGGCCCATAATGTATTCTATTGGCAACATAGTGAATGGCCCCGTTTGGTATCTTGAAGATTACTCGTAGAAGGTTTTATCACAAATTGCCAAATAGGGCTTCGGCCGCATTGCCTGTCACAAAACTGATCCGACGACTTATCAGCAGTGGCTTGATTTGGGGAGCCACTACCTTACTGGGCGTTTTACCACTGAAGAGAGAGTACAGCATAAGGAAAGTGATGTTTGGACAAGAAAAGGATCGTCCGACATTGTGTGCTCATAAAATCCTTGTTAGCGACGTCATATTCCGTATTTGATGCTTTGTATCATGACGCTTGTATTGTATGCTAAGCGTGTTAATCCTACTTGTCTAAACCCTAAGGTGAATCTCCATATCATGAGATCTGCGGACTCCTCATGAATTGCCTGATTTGGCTTGTTTTAAGGCCGTCATTATTTATTATTTATTTTTTTGGTTGGAAAAGCCGTCATTATTTTATTCAATTAGCATTAGCCAAATATGGAAAAATTTATCAGCGGAAATGAATGTAGCACGATATTGACAAACTTAATCGGGATGCAACTTAACATGGTATTTTTTGCAACTTAATCTTTGCAGGGACATGTTGAGAGGGGATGGCAAAATTATCATTTTAAGCCAATAGCAGACAACCTGCCAAATTTGACCAAGACCCAACAAATTCATGCCAATTACTGAATCAAGTTGCCTGGGCCCTGGGCGCTGGGCGACGACCTTGCTTGGACGTAGTAGACTAGGACCATAATTTTTGTGATACTTTGACATTTTGTTTGTCTGAAGTATAGCGATTAGGCCTATCACAGGAGAAATTGACTAAAGGAACCATCAGATGGAGAGAGTGACTCGAAGCATGGTTTGACAATGCCATTGCACGTACTTTTATATATAAGCCAAAACATCCAACATTTATTTTCTTTTTTTTTCTTATAGATATGAATATGAAGTTGCTTTCAAAGATTTGGACTTTTGCTCGAACACAAGTTGAGACTATTGAACTTGAGAGGCTATAGAAATTCCAAAGACGCTGAAAAGTAGAAATTTAAGTAGTTTGGACTTTCATAATGGCCAAAAATGTGGCTATTCTACATAGGATGCAATGTTTTGGGATTTGTATTGCGTGGTCAAAACCCAATAATATCACAGGCCCAAAAAGTTCCAACAAAGTTCTAAGAGGCCTAATAGCGTATGTATCCTTTGTTCATCAAGTAGAGGCCTGGGCACGTGAAATATTCCACGACCCAATATAAAAAAAATTAAAAATTAAAAAAAATTAAAAAAATTATTTTAAAAAAAAAAAAAAGGGACCCTAATAGTATCACGGATCAAATAAAACACAAGCCAACATAATAAGGATCTGCCAATCCTACAAGCTTTTTTCAAGTGCTAGAGTGGGAGATCATCACTTCGAGCTACTCGTTTTCCTCTCGCCAAATTTGTCACAAGAGCATCAACATCCCACTTTGTCAGCTCCTTCCAAGTGGATAGATCAGGTAAGCATAGCAAGGGACTGCAGCATTTGATGTAAAGACTTTCCAATGATTCCAGTTTGTCAAGACCTCGAATTTCAACCAGTCTAGAACAATCCCATACTTTGAGCACCTTGAGATTCTTAAAGTTAGATAAGTTGGCAAGGTCCATAACTTCAAGAAATCTGCAATTGGTAACTGTAAATATCCTCAAATTAGAGGGCAGCTGACCAACATAATGCAGGTTGTCGCAATTCTCAAGTTCAAGTTCTTTTAGATAGCGAAAGCAACCCTCTGGAAGCTTTGGTACATTCCAAATTTCTAACTTACAATATGAGCTGGACATGTCTAGATAACTTTTTGGAATCATGGGACGGATGGTGTATGTAAGGGGAAAACATAATTCCAGATTTCTTAAATTCACTAAGTTGGAAATCTCCAAATCTTTTTCCAAGACTGTTGAGGATAGACATAGACTTACCAAACTCTCTGGAAGCTTTGGTACATTCTCCACACGAGTTTCTGTTAATTTCAAAATCTGCAAGGATTGTAGTCTCACAATATCACTAGGAATCACTTCTAGCTGCCGACAACCCTCTTCATAAATTTCCTCAAGTTTCTCCATCTTCCCAATGGCATCAGGTAACTTTTGCATGCAACTGCCGTCAATCTTCAACACTTTCAAACTCTTTAGATTGACAATGCTATTTGGCAACTCTACAATGCTTGTGCATGAGACATCCAACTTAACTAAATTTTTCAGCATTCCGATCGAGTCAGAAAGTTTCGTAAGCATTTCACACCCCTTTAGAATTAATTTTTCTAAGGATAAAAATGCAAAGAGCTCAGAAGTTTCTTTCAACATTCTGCAGTACGACAGATTAAGGACCTCCAACCTTGTAGCCACCTACCAAATGATTAGGTATATCAACAAGTTTAATTTCTATTAGTTTTGCAAAACAAAACCAAATATATCAATTAAGCAAGCATTCCATAAAAGTAACTTTATAAATACTCTGTACATGCATTTTTCTAACTTAAGCCAAAATCACTCTTCGTCATACTTCTTTTATTTCTTCCAATATTGTCTCCAACAACATATAAAGAAAATGAATCTATTCTTAAATTACCCCAGCATCGAATAATTAAAAGATAGATTATAATCAACACTACTCTCATAAACGATAACATCTACAATGTTATGGGAAAACATAATTTCATATTTTTAAACTCATTAAATTGGAGATCTCCGAATCTTTTTCTGAAACATGAGGATAAACGTAAATTCCAGATTTCTTAAATTCACTAAGTTAGAGATCTCTTGATCTTTACTCCCATAAACGATAACATTTGTTGAGGACAGACATAGACTCATTAAATTCTCTGGAAGCTTTGGTACATTTTCCACACGAGTTTCTGTTAATTTCAAAATCTGTAAGGATGATAATCTCACAATATCACTAGGAATCACTTACAACTGCCAACAACCTCTCCATCAATTTCCTTAAGTCTCTCTATCATCCCAATGGCATCAAGTAACCTTTGCATGCAACTGCCATCAATCTTCAACACTTTTAAGTTCTTTAGATTAACAATAATATTTGGCAACTCTACAATACTTATGCATGAGACATCCAACTCAACTAAATATTTCAGCATTTTGATCAAGTTGGAAAGTTTTGTAAGAATTTTACACCCCTTTAGAATTAAATTTTTCAAGGATAAAAATGCAAAGAGCTCAAAAAAAAAAAAAAAAATTTAACATTCTGCAATCCGACAGATTAAGGACCTTCAATCTTATAGCCACTTGCCAAATAATTATGTATATCAAACAAGTTTAATTTATATTAGTTTTGCAAAACATAACCAAATATATCGACTAAGCAATCCATAAAAGTAACTTTATAAATACTCTTTACATGCATTTCTAACTTAAACTAAAACCATTCTTTGTCACACTTCTTTCATTTCTTCCAACATTGTCCCCAACAACAAATAAAAGAAAATTAATATATTCTTAAATTACCCCCGCATCAAATAATTAAAAGATGGATTAAGGACCTTCAATCTTGTAGCCACTTGATTATGTATATCCAACGAGTTTAATTTACATTAATTTTGCAAAACATGAGAAAATATATCGACTAAGCAAGCACTCCATAAAAGTAACTTAACCCAAAACCACTCTTCGTCACCCTTCATTTCTTCCAATGTTGTCCCCAACAACCAATAAAAGAACATGGATCTATTTTTAAATTACCCCGGCATTGAATAATAAATCGATAGATTATAACCAACGTTGCTCCAATAAACAATAACATCTATAATGTTACGGGAAAACATAATTTCAGATTTTTCAAACTCACAAAATTGGAGATCTCCAAATCTTTTTCTAAAACATGTGAGGATAGACTTACCGAACTTTGTGAAAACTTTGGTATATTCTCCACGCGAGTTTCTATTAATTTCAAAATCTGAAAGGATGGTACCCTCACAATATCACTAGGAATCACTTCTAGCTGTCGGCAACCCTCTCCATCAATTTCCTCAAGTTCTTCATCATCCCAATGGCATTACGTAACTTTTGCAAGCGACTATTGTTAATCTTCAACATTTTCAAACTCTTTAGATTGATAATGCTATTTGGTAACTCTATAATATTTGTGCATGAGACATCCTACTTAACTAAATATTTCAGCATTCTAACCGAGTCGGAAAGTTTCGTAAGCATTTCACACTCCATTAGAATTAACTTTTCAAAATGCAGAAAGCTCAGGAGTTTCTTTCAACATTCTGCAGTACGACAGATTAAGGACCTTCAATCTTGTAGCCACCTGTCAAATTATTATGTATATACTGTCAAATTATTATGTTTAATTTAATTTACATTAGTTTTGCAGAATATAAAAAATATATCAACTAAGCAAGCATTCCATAAAAGTAACTTTATAAATACTCTGTACACGCATTCCTAACTTAAGCCAAAACCACTTTTCGTCATCCTTCATTTCTTCCAATGTTATCCCCAACAACCAATAAAATAACATGGATCTATTTTCAAATTACCCTGGCATCGAATAATAAATAGACAGATCATAACCAACACTGCTCCAACAAACAATAACATCTACAATGTTATGGGAAAACATAATTTTAGATTTTTTAAACTCACTAAATTAGAGATCGCCGAATCTTTTTCTAAAACATATGAGAATAGACGTAGACTTACCGAACTCTGTGGAAGCTTTGGTATATTCTCCACACGAGTTTCTCTTAATTCACAATATCACTAGGAATCACTTCTAGTCGTCGGCAACCCTCTCCATCAATTTCCTCAAGTTCTTCCATTATCCCAATGCCATCAGGTAACTTTTGCAAGCGACTATTGTAAATCTTTAACACTTTCAAGCTCTTTAGATCGACAATGCTATTTGGCAACTCTACAATGCTTGTGTACGAGACATCCAACTCAACTAAATATTTCAACATTCCGATTGAGTCAGAAAGTTTCGTAAGCATTTCACACCCCATTAGAATTAACTTTTCTAGGGATAAAAATGTAGAGAGCTCAGGAGTTTCTTTCAACATTCTACAGTACGACAAATTAAGGACCTTCAATCTTGTAGCCACCTGTCAAATGATTATGTATATCTAATGAGTTTAATTTACATTAGTTTTGCAGAACATGAGAAAATATATCGACTAAGCAAGCATTCCATAAAAGTAACTTTATAAATATTCCATACACGTATTCCTAACTTAAGCCAAAATCACTCTTCGTCATCCTTCATTTCTTCTAATGTTGTCCCCAACAACCAATAAAAGAACTTGGATCTATTTTTAAAGTACCCCAACATCGAATAATAAATAAACGGATTATAACCAACACGGCTCCAATAAACAATAACATCTACAATGTTATGGGAAAACATAATTTTGTATTTTTTTAAACTCACTAAATTAGAGATATCTGAATCTTTTTCTAAAACATATGAGGATAGACGTAGACTTACCAAAATCTGTGGAAGCTTTGGTATATTCTCACACGAAGTTTCTGTTAATTTCAAAATCTTCAATGATGGTACCCTCACAATATCACTAGGAATCACTTCTAGCTGTCCACAACCCCTTCCATCAATTTCCTCAAGTTCTTCCATCATCCCAATGCTATCAGGTAACTTTTGCAAGCGACTATTTCTAATCTTCAACACTTTCAAACTCTTTAGATTGACAATACTATTTGGCAACTCTACAATACTTGTCCATGAGACATCCAACTCAACTAAATATTTCAGCATTCCGATCGAGTCGGAAAGTTTCGTAAGCATTTCATACCCTATTAGAATTAACTTTTCTAGGGATAAAAATGTAGAGAGCTCAGGAGTTTCTTTCAACATTCTGCAGTTCGACAGATTAAGGACCTTCAATCTTGTAACCACCTGTCAAATGATTATGTATATCCAACGAATTTAATTTACATTAGTTTTGTAGAATATCAGAAAATATATCAACTAAGCAAGCATTCAAAAAAGTAACTTTATAAACACGCATTCCTAACTTAAGCCAAAATCACTCTTCGTCATCCTTCATTTCTTCTAATGTTGTCCCAACAACCAATAAAAGAACTTGGATCTATTTTTAAAGTACCCCAACATCGAATAATAAATAAACGGATTATAACCAACACGGCTCCAATAAACAATAACATCTACAATGTTATAGGAAAATATAATTTTTGATTTTTTAAACTCACTAAATTGGAAATCTCCGAATCTTTTTTCTAAAACACGCAAGGATAGACGTAGGCTTACCGAACTTTGTGGAAGCTTTGGTATATTCTCCACACAAGTTTCTGTCAATTTCAAAATCTGCAAGGATGGTACCCTCACAATATCACTAGGAATCACTTCTAGCTGCCGGCAACCCTTTCCATCAATTTCCTCAAGTTCTTCCATCATCCCAATGCCATCAGGTAACTTTTGCAAGCGACTATCGTAAATCTTCAACACTTTTAAGCTCTTTAGATCGACAATACTATTTGGCAACTCTACAATGCTTGTGTACGAGACATCCAACTCAACTAAATATTTCAACATTCCGATCGAGTCAGAAAGTTTCGTAAGCATTTGACACCCCCTTAGAATTAACTTTTCTAGGGATAAAAATGCAGAGAGCTCAGGAGTTTCTTTCAACATTCTGCAGTTCGATAGATTAAGGATCTTCAATCTTGTAGCCACCTATCAAATGATTATATATATCCAATGAGTTTAATTTACATTAGTTTTGCAAAGCATGAGAAAATATATCAACTAAGCAATCATTTCATAAAAGTAACTTTATAAATACTCTATACATGCATTCCTAACTTAAGCCAAAACCAATCTCCTTCACCCTTCATTTCTTCTAATATTTTCCCCAACAACCAATAAAAGAACATGGATCTATTTTTAAATTATAACATTCTTTTCCAACTTTATCATCAAATTAGCAATTTTGTCCCCACCACATCCTATGGCTATAAACGATTGTTCCTATGTGGATGTATCTTCTAAATTTCAATATAAAAAATAATCTTACATGCTTTCTCACTATAAACTAATTTATATTTGCACTTTACTTTTTCTTTTTTGTGCATTTCATTTGTTAAAATAAGGGCGTATTAGCTTTCACATAAGCTCTAGAGTATAATGTTCATTTAATAGTATTGATGTTCAAAATAAATCAGTTTAAGTTCAAATTTATTTGCCAATTTTTATTGGTTTGCTAATCTCTCCATTGTTTGCTTTTTTTCCTGCATCGCATCCTTGTATATTATAGATGGTCACTACTTATATTTCATTTTAACTTTAAACATTTATTATTCATGACAACTAGTTGGGGGAATTAGGGAACTCGAAACAACGTGAATGTTTATAAATTGTTCTTTAAATAGTAATGTTAGTCGATAGATATTAAGCGATGACATTTATTCCATTAGACAATCTAACAACCCTCAAATTATAGAAATCACGAAATATGTATGAACATCTAATCAAGTCATTACATTTATTTATTGTGCAACCCAAAAATGTAGTTACTAGTAATATAGAATGTACAAATTACAATACCATTTAATCATGTAGCTACAATCAATTTGAATTGAAGAAAGCCATTGGAGAAGAATAGGCATAAATGGTAAAACAGCAATAACATAATATCAATGTAAAACTATAAAATGCAATGCAGATTGATGATCATCAACCAAATCATAATATCTTTTTTTTTTTTTTTTCGGTAAGTTAATTGTTTGATTAGGTAAAAATAAAAATGCAATCTTGAAAAATCTGCACAAGTTAAATTCTCTCCATTAACACAACAAAATATCAATATATATATATATATTTGAACACAATATTGAATCAATGAATAAAAGTGGTCAACGCACCAATCTTTCGTTGACCAAAGTGTCTTCACCAGGGATATACAAGTGGCATTATCTCTTGAATGACATCTACGACATAAATGTAAAGTAACTGTTTGATTTGATGTTTTTTCAGTGAAGACACAACGGTTAAGTTTTAGATCTACGGAATGAGGGATTCGTGTCATAAGCCTTCTTCAAGATCAAGAGTTGTTTCATGAATTAAACCAATAGACTTCAATAAAATAAAAATAAAAAAAGAGATCAAGGATGACGATCAATGACCAGGTGCAACACAAGCTGGTGTGACTAGAAGAAAATATAACATGTTATCCCAAATTATTTGCACACACATACATACCTTGAGTTGAGTCCAACCACCCCAATGTTCATCTATTGAGCTGTTCAACGTCAGGTCAAGGATGACTAGATTTTTTGGGCAAAAGTTGGTTGCCTGCATTTCTTTTGGACAATCACGCCAAGTAAGCCATCTCAATTCTGAAAAGAGATCCCCAAAGTCTCCAGAGAGGATCCCACCACACAATTGGAGAAATCTAATATTTGGCACTTTGATAAAGTCTTTTGATGTCAAAACAGAGTCTTGGAGAGACGCCTTAAATTGACTACAGTACGCTGCAACAGTTCCGATTCCCTAAATTGAGAAAGAGTCAGTTTAAATTGAGGAATTACAAATAGAGCCCAAAATAAAAGGAAAACAGACCAGGGAAGTTTTTTGCAATAAAAAAAGAATACGAGGGTGCACTTAGACCTATACCTTCTTTTGCTGGACAATATCAGGACCTTCATGATTCCTCCACACCCGATAACCCTTTTTTAGGTCTTTGCAACATTCTTCGTACACAATGCTCCTGCCTAAGTCCTTAAGCTAATCATGCATCCATAGTTCCTTCTCCTCTCTAATCTTCACTAAGGACATTAAAAGCAGAATATCAATCCCCTCACTTGGAAAAAATCCACAGTCATCCCACATGTAATATGGATAGCTCTTATCTCGTCCAGCTAGAAAGCAAGCGATATCAAGAAATATCTGTTGTTGCAGATGATCTAATGCTTGATAACTCAACATTAACTTTTCCTTCACGTCCCTATGCTGACAATATTCCATCTTTTTCAATGTATCTCGCCACACTCTTTCCTCATTTTTTCCACATAACAACGAGCCAATAACTTCGATAGCCAGAGGAAGCCCTCCGGTTTTTGCAACAACTTCCTCAGATAGACTCAAGAATGCATATGGAGGAGAGTTGCTTCTAAAGGCATGCTTGCTAAATAGTTGAAGAGCTATGAGATTGTTGAGTTCCTTAACTTCATAAATCAAACAATGTTCAAATTGATCTTGGAGTTTACAGAAAACACTCATGTCTCTTGTTGTGACAACTATCCTACTTCCTGAACCAAACCATTCTTTCTTTGCTGCCAATACCATGAGTTGGCTCTCCTGATCTACATCATCAAGGACAATAAGAACTTTCTTTCTGCAAAATCGATTTTTGGTCATATTTATCCCATGATCAATGCTAGAAAGTTCAACTCCTAGGTCACCAATGATATCAAAGATTAATTGCCTCTGTACGTTTAACAAACCATAACCTTTTGATGCTTCTCGAATATCTGAAATGAAGCTACAATTGTCAAAATTAGTAGATAGTTTGTCGTAGACAACCTTGGCAAGAGTCGTCTTGCCTATTCCACCAATTCCCCAAATACCAATGAGCCTTACGTCCTTAGATTCGACATCTAGCAAATCTACTACTTCATTTGCTGATTCGTCCATTCCAACTAAATGATCGGATATATGCACACAAGATACCTTAAGCTTAACTGACACTTTCCGAGCAATCAAACGTGCAAGTTCTCCGTGGCTGTGTCAGAACACACAACATTATCAAGTGAATCACAAGATTGGTGGCAAATTTTTTCACTTGCAAGATCAAAGAATAACATGAACTTACGAAATTGACACTGGACCCACCAAACAAAAGAATAAATACATGATTCTCCGGTTATGTTCAATCTAGGATGATAGGTTATCATGCTCATGTCGAGCAATGAATATCAAGTGAATTTTAAGATTGGTAGCGAACTTTTTCACTTGCAAGATCAAACAAGAACCTGAAGTTACGAAATTGACGCTGGACCCAGCAAACAAAAGAATAAATGCATGATTCAATATGGTTCTGTTCAATCTAGGATGATAGGTAATCCTTGAGTCAAGACAATGGAGTGTAGAATTCACAGAGATATCCATCATAATTTTTGGTCCAGAACTAAGAAAAAATTGTGCTTTTCAAATCATAATCCGCCTTCAAGCAAAAAAACAGAGAGAGAAGGGAAGATGGAGTGGAGTGAGTTAACATACCCTGTGTTCTTGGTGTCCCATCCCTTGATTCCAGTAACTTCCTTGAGCGACTCTGCCCAGCGCTGCACAATCTCGGGCCCATGTTTTTTTTTATGCAGAGTTAATGCATCCGCATACACTCCGGTTTCAAGCTTCACGTCAGAAGGTTCCATGTCACAGAAAATGGGCATAACCTCCAATTCATTGGTTTTCCAACGCTGTATCATGTGTTCTAGCTCGCGCAGGCACCAGCTACTGGAGGCAAAATCTCTAGAGAAGATGGGAATGCAGATTTTCGAGTCATCGATGGCTTGGTAAATCTCGGGACCGATCTCTTCACCAACGTCAATCCCCCACTTGTCTATGAAAACACCGATACCCTTATCCAGCAGGGCATGATAGAGGGAATCTGTGAAGGTAGTGCGAGTATCCGGTCCTTGAAAACTCAAGAATACATCGTACTTAGTCCCTGATGAGCCATGGCTTGTGGATCCCGTTTCTGGAGAAGAGCTCCTTTTCCTTTCCATCTTAGCTGCGTTTGCTAAAATTCTGAAAGGAAATCACAAAAAGATTTGACATGCTTTAATAGGGGCCAACGATCGATGGTCAGGGAGGCAAGCGAGGCTCAGTTTTCATTTCCGTCGTGTTGTGGAAAAGGTCAATAGAAATTGCAGATATACAATAGAAGAATTAAGAAATGGCCTAAGCACCACCACAAGTTGACCGGTGGATGGGAAATTCGGTACTGTGCATTTCGAGCAAGTTCATATGAGTTGAATTTTGTGAAATTCCGATTTTCAAGGCTGGCCTGGGGCCCACCAGAGTCAAGTCTAAGTAAACCTAAAATTAGCAAGGCAAATTGACGTCAGTGTAGTGCTCTAGAAACGTTATATTAAATCAAATGTGATGATTAAGTTTTCTTTTTTGGACAATTTATGGTAAAGTAATATGTCTAGTTAATGTTAAGGGCATTAATGATAGGCGTAAGTATGTGCATGGTCTGGTTTCACAAATGACATAATAAAATAGAACGTAAGGAGGTAATCCCGCTGATCAGAGTAGTTTTCTTGAAACTTATTTTTTTGTGCTTTTTTAGAAAGCAAAACTGTTCTGACCCAAAAAAGAAAGCAAAACTTTACTTTATTGTTAAAATTTAAAATGTTTATTCAAGTATGACAAAATTATATTTAAATTACTTATCAATTTTTTTGTGTTCTGAAAATATATATTTCAAGGGAAAAATCTATAATTGTATCGGCAATAAAGATTTAATTAAAGAAACAGTAAAACATAAAATTTACCGATGCAAGCTTGAAACTAGGTCCTTTTTCTCATATGCTAGTGAAAGGGTAAAGCTGGAAATCCACTATCGGTGGTGGACCATATCATTGTCCTTTAATAGGGATCGTCTTTTTGCTGTTACCCTTTTTTCCTTCTTTTCTTTTTGGAAAGGTGACCATAAAAAAGCGTAAGAAATCGTGTCCACGAAGCAAAGCCACAAGTTAATCACTAAATTTGTCCGGCAGCCACTCTTCTCACTTAAAAAGGAGATAAGAGAGTTTGAATTCCAGGGAGGATGAGAGTAAAAATGATTTTAACTTTACATATGAGTTTCTTGTAAAGAGATAAGACAAAAATTTGAAAATGAGAATTAAAATACGAATAAATTAAGATATAAAAAGAAAAAGAGAAAAGGCACAAGTTTTCATTTCCGTTGACCTGCGGCCCACCGAAGTCAAATCAACATAATGTGGAAGTTTGACGTCTAAGTAAAATGTAAATATGAAGCACATGTATCTAAGAAATAAAAAGAAAAGAAGAATTGGCACTTGCTTGAGAATAAAATTTCTCATTTAGAAAAAATGGCAAAGAGTTACTTGACAAGATGACAATCCAAAAAACAAATAAAAAAGGGAGACGAAAAATTGCACCTCGATCGCAATAGCGTCAGAAGCAAACCTACTACGATTCAAGGATGCTTAGAGTGGCCTGATCGTTTTGGTCATGAACAAAGTGCTGCTTTTTTGGAGTTAACTTTATTGTACCATTACTAGTCAAAAGCAACCAGAAAAATAAATCCTAAAAAAGCTGAATTGTCGTCAATTTTAGGTGCTTTTTAATTTTAATCATACATGCATTTCTAAAAGAAGATTGGGAAAATAAAATTTTATGAAACTTTCTTAACTTATATTCGTTTAGGTTGGATGATTCAATTATGTAATCTTTTATTGAATTAAAATTTACGTATAAGGAAAATTAAAATATTACTAATTTAAAAAAAAAAAAATTGTCTATGCAATCCATAACCCGGATCAAATTATTGAAATAGGAAATTTCCTAACATGGAGATGCTAAAAATCTCAAACAAATCAAGATTAGAATCGAATAATATCAAATTAGATAATCAATAATTGCAAACAATCAAATTGGTTCGAGAAATCACCTGGTTTCATGTATTTAATTCCGAGAATCGGGACCGGGGCGGGGAGCTTTACGTCGACCCATGAGGAGGAACGTCGGGACCAGAGCAGCAACGACGGCGATCCAGTAAGGACACGGCATATTGCAGACAGGTTTGCCAGAACAAAAGACGCGACGGTAAAGGTTTGTTGGTGTTGGGCAGTCTAACTGGAAAGCTGGGGTCGCCCGGACTCTGCTTGGCGGCAACGGTGTGGGTTCGATCAAACGTAGCAGAGGAAAGAAAACGGCAAGCGGTGGCGTCAAGTGGAGCCGGGAAGCCGCCTGGAATCACCGGAAACAGCCAGGGACTGCTGCTGTGGCGTTAGAATAAGTCGGCAAAGCTGCTGTCGCGGCTGCAGCAGGACGTGCTGAACCAGCAAGCGAGGTAGAGGCGCGACGATGGGCAAGCCGGTAGCGAGCGCGGTGACTGGTGAGGGGCGGCGGCGGCGTCGTTATTTGAATTACAGGAGCCAGAGATCAACACCGGCAAACAAGGTCTCGAGAAATTCGACGCGAAAGCAAACCGGACCGCCAGACGAAAGCAGCAACGACTCCGAGAAATTAAACCAAACCGGCTGAACAAGAAACCCTAAGAACGATGAACAGTCGCCTTTCTTTTTCCTTTTGTCTCTCAAATCGTGAGCCGTCCTATCTAAGTGTTGCGTGTCTGAGGGTTGTGCAGAAGCTGCCGTCCTATAGTGTTTCTACTTTACATTTACTTTTTTTTTTTTTTTGAGCTATCAATCTCACTTTTCCTGTTTTAGTATAAATACATATTATATCAATATTCCTTTCCCTCTCAAACCTCACGGAAAGCTCCAGAATTTGCTTCAGATATTATGCGTCGTTGACCGAGCGACTAGATTAGGTCTGATCTTTTCTGACTTCTTTCGTTTCATAAAATATAAATAATTTAAAAAAATATCTCTAAAAAAAATCACTAATTTTGCTTCAAAATAATTCATTAATAAAAATATTTTCATTATTGACATTTATTTATAACTTAACATTATGTGAATGATAAAAAAAATTTATTTTTCATTTTATCAATGATACAAATAATTATTTTCAAATGAATATTTTTAAAATTATTCATTTTTGTTAAATAAATGAAGCCTAATGTACTATTTTCTTTTGTTGTTTTCATGAAATGTGCAAGGCCACGATATTTCTTCCTCTTTTCTTCAATCTTGCCGTGATATGGTTGTGAAAGACATTTCCTTGGAAAATCTTTTATTAAGATATTGTCTTTATCCCCCTGAATTTACTCTAATAAATTTAATTTTTCCACCTTGGCACTTCTTCCATTTATAAATTTCGGCCACTTACTTTGGGCTTGGCCAAAATCTAAATAATGCATGAAAAAAATGTAATTAATGGTACGTTTGTTTCATAGAAAATGAATAATTTGAAACATATTTTCCAAAAAATGATTATATGAATCAATTACAATAATGAACAAACGAAAACATTTTCTATAAAAATGTATAGACATAAATTTTCATCGACAACGAAAGTATTTTTTACTAACTAATTATTTCAAACGAGACAAATGATCATTTTTTTAAAAAAATATTTTTCAAATTATTCATTTTCTATCAAACAAACGGAGCCTAATATGCAAAATGCAATAATTGATTTTTTTGTTAGGTATTGGGGTTGATTCATAAATTTTTTTATGCAATTAACAATTAATTAGGAAGCCAAAATTTATGTGTCAATAACAAATAAGCTGTTAATAAATATTTATCCAAAGCAAGTTAGCCACCAACTATAGTGGCACCATCCACTAAAATTTGTTTTTTTTTTTTTTTAATGTATTAACCCCACAGAAACCTATGATTTTTTATGCATGCAAGTATTTTTGTTGGAACATAAGTGTTGGGAAAATAGGAATCTCAAAAAAAAAAAATATATATCACTTGTGTAGTGGTCATATAAAGTCCAAGTTTGGGGAAAAAGTATAAACAGCTCCTTTTTCTTTTCATCTTCTAATAAAATTCTGAAAGCGAATCACAACATATAAAATTACACCACATTTTGTAGTGACTCTACAAGACTTAGATGATGTAAAACGTGGTATGATGCATTTCAAGGAAGTTGTAAGAACCCCGTGTGGAACAGGGGTCAACGAGCAATGGTAGGAAAGTGAGGGTCGGTTTCCATTTCCATTTCCATTGTGTTGTGGCATTGATCGTGAGAAATGGAAAGAGATATGAGTAAGAAATGGCCTAAGCCCCGCAAGTTGAAATAATTTAGAAGAAGTGGTCTCAAAATACCGGGGAAAGTGGGAGTGGTTGTTTAGTCCCCATCAATTTAAGGTATCATATTAACACTAAATTCCAAAGCGACATGTCTGAGAAATATTACTCTATACATATGGGGTAGCACATGTCACCTAGCTTGAAAACAAAAATGAAAAGGTAATACCATTTTGATTGTGTCACTAAATTCATGTATCTTACTGTTTTAATTAGTTACCTAATAAGTTAATTTGAGAGTACTCATTGATCAAATCCTTCTAATTATAGAATTCCACGACGCTAACATTGCAGTGTCATCTAGACAAACCGCCGATAATGAGTTAAGCCACCATCAGTCTTATGCATTCTACAACATTATCGTGGCGACCGCAAACTTGTTGAGAAGGATCTTTTCTAAAGCATGCTCAAATTCACATCCACGGTACCCACCCGCTCACCCACATATACTGGAGTGGCCGGTGATCCGAGAGCACGTGCATCGGAGTTCGTGACACAAACCTTGTCATGGGGGACCCAAAAAATTTATTTCACCCCAACCAACGCAGTCACCTAACGACATAAAAAAAAAAAAAAGGCGACATTTTCAACTTGAATAAACCAAATCAGAAGCAAAACCTTAGAATCGAATCAATGCGGAGATTCCCAAAGACAAAACCCTAGACTCACGAAAAAAAAGTGGTTCCTTCCACTCTTCGATGCGGGATTCTCAATGTACAAAGCACAAGGTGAAGTTGGTTTTCTTTCCATTCAAAATTATAATCTCTTGTTATTTGTAAAGAACAAAAATTTTTTTTTGGGTAAAGTTGTTATTTGTAAAGTTCTATTTGTACAAAGACTAAAAATTACTGACTCTATTTAAAAATTACTAACTTTATTTAGAGTGGTGTACCAGCTATTTACTATTTAAGTTATCAACTAATTTGAAGTTACCAACATAAGTTTATTTTTTAATTATCAACTTTTTTTTACCGACTTCCGATTACCTTCCTTTATTATGCCTATTTGCACCCAAATTTAACCAACATGTTGATATGAGTAAATATGTGTTTAGAAACATATGGTTACGATACTAGATATGCGAGCCATTGTTGATGACCGAAAGAGTTGTTGATATTAATACATCGACAGCCATAAATCAACCGTCGATATAAAATCGATTTATCATTTGGGTTGTACAATATGACACGAGTAATGTGTCTAAGATATGAAAATATGAAAGTGTATGTATGTTCAGATAAATTTAGATACGAAATTGAGTCATTGACTTTCCTGCCAAAACTCAGCATATTTTTTATATTTGAGAAATTTATGACAAAATAGTATATGATTTTATATACTGATTGTTAATCTGTACATTTTGAAAGGTTTAAGGACTAATTCTTTTAACTTAAAAAAGCTAAAACAAGCAACAACAAAAAAATAGTTAATACTAATAAAACAGAATTTAATGTTCATATAAAGAGAAAAGATTCCACGTGCTATTCCTTTCATTTTGTAATGTAATGGATCTTTCGTCTCTATTTACCCATCTCTCTTTTTTCGTGTGTTGTTTTTGGCTGAAGCCTAGGACCCATTTACCCACATCACCCCGGCATATTGATCTGGAAGGGCAAAGCACGACTCAACCGCAAATCTTGAGAGAAGCAGCTAGGCTTCGCGGAACTTCACCTCAGTCGGGAAAGGCTGAAAGCGCGTCTGTCAGCACGGCACATCCTCTGGCTTCTTGTGCGGGAACATCGATATGCTTTCTTTGAATATTTTGTTTCTTAAGAAGAAAGGATTAAATTGATGTTTGTCAGAATTTCATATTATTTTTCAATTCAACACCAACTCCAAGATGGTCAATTTCGTGATCTAGAATCCATTTGATAACATTTATATTTTGAAGAATAATTTCTTTTTTAAAATAATCTTTTTTTATTTTTAATCCCTAAAATAATTTTCAAGTAAAAGAATGTATTTTTAATTACATAAAATTCTTATTTTCGAACTAGAAAAAGAATAGGAATGCGTTTAGTATATAGTTTTTTTTTTTGTAACGTAGTATTTTTTAAAAAATTTAATAATTTTTTAAGAATTTTTTTTTTTCTCCATCGTTCCGCGCTAACCACAGCGACGGTAAAGGATGTGGCCGCGAGCGGCAAGGAAGAAGAAGAAAAGTAGAAAATAAAGGAAAGAACAAACTTATTTTTAGAAATTATTTCCGGGAATAATATGTTACTTTTTTCTACTTCTTATTTCTATTTCAAATTTATTCCCCGGTACTTTTCTATTATGGGAAATAGAAAAATTAATGGACGTTCCATTTTTTTTTGGAAAACAAGAGAACAGAAAAGCCAATAAATAAACACATTAACAAACAGGTCCTAATCTGTTCATTCAAAAGAATTGAGTTTCTGAGAGTAGAGAGTGAAGTTTTTTCGCTCCCCCTTCGGTATTCTCATTTCACCGCCATCTAAACGGGTCTCGTCCAAAGGATTCTTTACACTCCTCTGTCAATGAGCCCCATTATTTTCCTGACGAATAGAGGATAACTGTTGTTGGTTCTCGTAACTCCGATATTACCTAAAGTCTGGCGACTTGAACAGTGCAAGTCTCCACGGAAATGCAAATGTAATGGGATTATAGGAGTTTGAAAGAGACCAAAGTAGATAATGGAACCGCCTCCTGCAAAATCTATTTTGTGAGTTTGAAAAGGAAAGGACATCAGCCCCTGTCAGAGAGCAGACATTTCGCTCAATGGCAGCCATGACTGATGCTCATAAGAAAGGATGATTCTCGTGTTTCGTGGGTTAAAAACTAGGAATTCTGTTTCCGTGCCGGTAAATTCATGAAACTGTTGATGACTATCAAATCTTGTTGGTGACAATAAAGTTGATCGGGAACTTGCTTGATGTAATGTCCCATGTCCTTTTCATACCAATCGAATAGTTCATAAGAGATGATATATCTATATAAGAGTTAGTTACGTGAACAATTATGTAATATCAGCAGATGAAAAATGGTGTCTGATCAAAATAGTTTTCAAAACAACTAAATAGAAGCTGATATATCACTCAAAACAATTCATATTACCAAGATTGTTCAGCAAATCTGTCCGAGAAAAAGTTATCTCCATGGTTAGTACACCATGTGGAAAAGACAAACGCTATTAGCCCAGCCATCAACGAAGAGAAAAAGTTTAAGATCAGTAATTTCAAACGATTTTGCTTTTTCTCGTCCATAAATATATATTATGTCATTTTACACAATTCAATATTTCCTTCACAAATTGGATGAGAAAGCACTTTAATCAGTTATGTTCTCACTATTCCGTTATTTTTCCTCCATGAATGAGAACTGCAGTAAATAGACATATACTTACGAAGGTTTAAGTGCGAAGTTTAAGCAAAATCTATTGAAGTTTTACTCATCATTCTATTCTTTTCAACTGTAGAACTATTATATTTACTATTTGAATCAACGAATTTTATATACTTTCTAGTATCTTTTAGGTTTTCCCACTAATAAAAATTTCCGAATCCGTCCCTGATTTTCTCCATCATCGCACACAGGGCAGCCAAGATAAATCCGAGGTAAACTCATTTAGAGAAGAAATATACATAAAACAAACCTCAAATTATGAAGGCCAACATATACGAGAAATCAGACAAAATTGGAAGAGGAACGATCCAGATTCGTGAATACCTCAAGCTGGTTCAGTCCACCGATCAGCACAACTTGCTGACGCGGTGGACTTTTGGGCCAATCGAATCGCTGACATGGCGCTGCTGCGGAGGTAACATGGCAGTGATACTGAGCGGCTCTGGCCGTGGTCATATTAGAGACTAACTAGTGGCACGAAGGTACGCAAATCGAGGTGAGGCAGATCGTTACTGATTCATGGATCTGGACAGTAAGGTCGTCTATGGCCATGCACGCGGGCGCGTGGAGTATTGGATGAGGTTGTGGTCGCCAGTGCTGGGAAGTTCTGATGGTGGGTAATTTGTGGCAAGAAAAGGGGCAGTTTCTGCTGGCATATATTTGGATGAATGTTACATTCACCCGCAAAGGGTGGAGTTTTCTCGCGCGAGCACATTCTCAAGGGCAGATGGAGTTAGATCACAATTGTTGAAAAACATCTGAAGGATTTTGACAATATCAAAACTTAATAATTTTATTTTAGTGTGCAAAGACTCATATCTAAATTATATATAAGAGACGATATGACTCACTTGTATATAAGAGACATATGACTCTACAAGTGTATGGGTCAAACTTAACTAAATCTGAAAACTACTGGAGGAAAGGTGTAGAACCAACTGCTGAAGGAAAGGTGTAGAACCAAAATCTTAGTTCTATGAAATAGTTAAACTTGATTGTTAAACACTTTTTTTATACAGATTTGATGACTGTTGGAATTCCTAAATTGAAGACTTTTTTTTTTTAGAAATAAATTGAAGACTTGGCTTATAGCAATAGAGTATGATATTCCAAGATTATCTATGCCAAAAATCTCAGACTAATTTGCTCGACGGATTAATGGGATGACATGATCGAAATATGTTAATAGAAGATCTGATTGATCGCTTAAATTTAGGGAAGGTTCTTTGTAGACCTCAAATGAGTCATCGAACCATTTCTTAATCCATATTTGATGGGTTGAGTTATTATATTAGTTATTATTTCAGTAAGTTGATCATAAATAGATTTAGAATTAAATGATTATTTTTTATTTGATATGACACTAAAGTGATCCAATGAAAAGATTTAACATTAAAGTTAGTTTTTTTATAAGAGTTGTGGTACTTATAATGTTTTTTTCTCGAAATACAGCTGTAAAGCATGTCATGGAAAAAATTGGACTAAGGATTGTTATATTGGAGAGAGCGATCATCGATGGGAGATTTATAGCACACTGTCTATGTTTGTCTAAAAGATCTACAATATAAACCGTAAAAGTGGACATAATTTTAGTAGCAATCACCAAGTTAAGTAAATTGTAAAATATAGATAAGTGGGTCGGTCAGTCCTCATCAATCTACCGTCTTGACACTGATGAACTTCAGGAACTATACAAAACCCTTGTACCCACGATGAAAAGGAAAGAAGAATTTGCACTTGATTGTCATTGAGATTTCCGATGAAAAGAAAGGGAAAAGGTTACCCTTGACAAGACGACAAGCACCCCACCCCCCCCACCCCCCTTCAAAAAAAAAAAAAGAAAGGAAAAGAATTGCACGTCGATTGCAAATTGCGTCAAAAGCAAACCTACGCTCTGTAGGATTACTTTATCGTACTATTATTAGTCAAAAGCATCAGGATAAATAATTCTAAAAGAAAGATCAAAGTGATGCTTTGTAGATAAACAAAGTGATGCTTTTTTGGAGTTCCTTTATCGTGCTATTATTAGTCAAAAGCATCAGGATAAATAATTCTAAAAAGTTGGACTGGTGACTAACGTAGGTGGTTCAATATTTATATTGATATGCATTTCTAAAAAGGAGTGGGAAAATATAATTTTTTGAAACTTTCTTAAGTAATATTCATTTTGGTTTGATCATTTGTTTATTTAATTTTTTTATCAACTTAAAGTTTACGTCTAAGGAAAAGAAAAATAAAGATCAAAGTGCAACATGAGTCAATTGAAGAGAGGGCCACTTGTCAACTTCACATAGGCCTCCTGCCTTTGCACCACAAAAATAATTTAATATTAAACTAAATTAATATTAGATTAGACTTAATAATACAAATTAAGATCGAGAAAAACTGAAACAACTCAGGTTTGAACCAAAAGAACTATCTACACTCTTTATCTGTAAAAAAAAAAAAAAAAAAAGTATAGACTCTATATAATTATCATTTATTTGAAAGAGAAAGCGCAAGGAAAAGCAACATAGAGGACCAATTATTTATTTAATCAACATCCTTTTGATATTAGTAGTTAGATGTAGATGTAAATCTCCCTTTTCTTCCTGAAGTTTATTTATTTTTATTTTTGCTTAAGTAGTGGAAGGATAGAAATCACATAAAATAATTTCTAACCAATGTCCAAAATCAGTATAACAACGTATTGTTATTATGAGATTGGGGGCCCTTTTGTTTTTGTGATATTGTTTTTGTGAGAAGTACGGAGAAATATTGGTACTTCCCCAAACCAAGCAAGATGAAGAAAAGATCACGTGTAAGGTGGTCATAAACAGCTCCTTTTCCTTTTCATCTTGGCCATGTGGAATCACACCACATTTTATAGTGATTTTACAAGACTTGATTGATGGAAAACGTGGTATGATGCATTTCAAGGAAGTTGCAAGAACTATGTGTCGAACAGAAGCCAACGAGCAATGATCAATTAGGAAAGCAAGAGATGGTAAAGATATAACTAAAGGATTAAGAAATGGCCTGAAACCCACTACTGATTGGCGTATGGGACGAGAGGAAAGTGAGAGGTGGTAAAGATATAACTGAAGGATTAAAAAATGACCTAAAGCCCACTACTGATTGGCGTACGGGACGAGAATTGAATGAAAGAAATGTAGATATGTGGAGTTACAAATCTAACCTCGCTCGAAAACAAAAATGGAAAGGGTAATGCCTTCAAAAAAATTTTGTATAGTCTTACTCTACTCCTATTCTAACGTTCACTCTCAGACTTTAATTATCATTTTTGTTATTGTCTACCAACTTCTCGTTGCATTTCTCAAAAATGCCTTAACATTACCAACTATAAATTTGAGTGACTTTCCTACTTTTCTCTATTTAAATTATCAATGAGCTCTCAACTATTATTTTAATTACTTACCTAGTTTATTTTTTAGATTACTGACTTTTCTTATTTTTTAATCAAGTTTTCATTCACCTTTCTTTATTATGCCTTAATTTTACTAACTCTTATTTGTCAAACTTTCCTTCAATTAAGCTTTCAACCGGTTACCAACTTTCATTCGAGTTAACTATCAATGTTTATTTGGTTTTTTTTTTTTTTAATTATTAACTTTTCCATTGAGTCACTTAATCTGGACAAAAATGGGAAAGTCACTCAATCAATATCGGTAATTTTCTATATAATTAGTAGATGTAAGATGTTGTTAATTAAAAAAAAAATTGACAAATAATAAGAGAATTGGTTCATCAGTCATTAAAGAAATTTGGTAATTATTAAAAAAAGAAAAGAAAAAGACTTGATTACTAATTTCTTAGACCCACGAAGAGCTTTCCAAGAAGAACGCTCCAAACGTTATCTTCGGTGTACCGTGTGAAATGGAAAAGACTTCTAAAACTCATCTTCCCAACCATCACCAAAATGGAAAAGTTAAAGATCAGTCATGGAAGGAACCGCAGAAGAGCTTTACTTTTTCTCATCCATTACCTTGCTTCTACAACCTTTCTTAGTAGATTAAAATCAATTTTTTTTGTCTTACTTTAAGACAGCTTCAATCTCTTCATGATCTTGTCTTAGAATAATTTGTCCCCTCTTTACAATGATTTTAGTCTTCGATGAATCTGGTCTACGTGACAACATTGTATTGTATCAAAATTAAAATCTTCTCACAAATCATAACGTTATGATATTCATGGTACCATGGATAGGTTGAATTTCTTCTTCTTTCTACCTTTCCACCAAATATTCATATTTGTGAGTTGCGACATGATGTTCGTTAATCAAAACAATTTGGTTAATAAAAAAAAATAAACAATAAGTTTGTGTATAGTATGTGAGCTAATTATTGTTGCATGTGTTTTTAACATAAGTGAAAACAAGAAAATAAGAAAACGCATTTAACTAGTGGCTTTGCAGACAATGCATCTTTGAAGAATGCTGCAAAAGATCATGAGAGACTTTAGAGGACGATTAATCCGGTCATTTAGATCAATCTCTGGCTTGAACAACACTTCGGTCAGCACACATTTATTTAAGTTTGTGTGATTTTTCTGAACTATAAAAACATGAAAAGGTTCATGCAATTGCTTGATATTTAGAACCATCAGGTCTAGCTTTAACTTGAGCATCGGTGCGATCACAAGCATCGGTTAATTCCGGTCATGTAACCCCCAAAAAAAAAAAAATTCTTGTATATTTTGAAATTGGGACAAGCGCATCGAAAGTCCTAAACTTATCACGAAAGTGCAATTTAGTTCTTAAAATTTTAAAAAATGCAATTAAGTCGAAAATGTGTCAAAAGTATAGTTGAATTTAGAAACTTTCAAAAAATACAATCGTCCTAAGCCTTGTTAAATTGGTCTAATCAATTCCTTCCGTCGATTATATTTTTGAAAATTTTAGAACTCGATTGCACTTTGGTAATAAGTTTTAGGACTTAATTGCATTTAAAGTTTTATGATTCGATTGCACTTTCGTGACGAGTTTTAGGATTTCCAGTCCTTTGAAATTTTATACAAATATTCAAACCAAATTGTCAAACACTTTCTCTACACATAAACAAAACTTGGAATCCCCAAAATGAAGACCCAGCTTATAGAATTAAAGTATGATATTTCAAGATTATATGTGCTAGAAATTACTGCTTAATTGATTTGTGAGATGGCGTGATCAAAACTTGCTAATAATAGAAGTTTTGATTGCCCCGATAAGGAGAAGGGCTAATAATGTGTTTTTCAAAGAAACTAGTTTTGAATAAATTTATTGTGACATGTTCTGTGAGATGAAATTCAACATTAAATAAACTTGTTATGTGAATACTGGTTTGAAACTTCTAATTGTATTAACCGAATGATAGACGAAGAGACGTCGTGAACTAATTTCTTAGGAACTAATTTCTTAGAGTCCACGAGGAAATTTACAGGAAGGACGCTCAAAAGGTTCTCTCCTTGGTTGGCACACCAAGTGAAGTGGAAAAGACTATCTTGCCTAGCCATCAACAAAAGGGAAAAGTTCAAGATCGGTCATGAAAGGAATCTCAAACAATCTTTGCTTTTTCCCATCCATTATCTTATTTCTATGAGCTTTCTTGGAAATCTAGAATAAACTATTTCCTTTAAAAATTTCAACTACCTACTATTTTATAAATAGACTTTGGGAACTAATTTCTTAGAGCCCAAGAGGAAATTTTGAAGAAGGATGCTCAAAAGGTTATCTCCTTGGTTGGCACACCAAGTGAAATGGAATAGACTAACAAAAATTTTCCCATTCATCAACAAAAAGGAAAAGTTTAAGATTAGTCATTGGAACCTCAAATGATCTTGCTTTTTCCCACCCATTATCATGTTCCTATGACCTTTTCTTGGAAATGTAGAATCAACTATTCCCTTTAAAAAATTTTCAATTATCAACTATTTCTCCCAAATCCTTGTCAGAAGTTGGTTTAAAACCAAGGGTGGTAAAAAGCATACCTTACTTTCTATGCAACTGGAAATTTAGGAATATGAACTTAATTACACTAGTTATTTAATTAATATCCTCGTAACACCTTACTTGATTGATTTGTTACCTAAATGATTTAGGCAATTTTTGACCATTGTATTAACCTATGTCACTAAATGATGTCCATGCATGAGTGCACAATCAAAGAAAAAAATAGACAAATCACAAACAATACAATAAAAATAAAGTGCAAGAGGGTAAACCCAATAAAGTATCATGCAAATGATACACATGACTTTGTTATTAAGTTTCAGGACAACAATCCCCATTAGCTAAGTTCAAATTGAGTCCAATAACTTGCCTAAAAGATCAACCTATCTAATCTAAGCTGCATCAAAGGTAACCACTAAAACCCTCTAAACTAAAGGCATGCTAAATAAACAAATAAATCTAAGCTACATCTAGCGCTAAAATAAAACAACTTAATCAAAACCTGCTTTAATACAATTTTCTTATTCTTTGCTAGTTTTTGATTTATTAACTTATTAATTTTTTATTTTATTATTCTGGAAAATAAGGGACTCGGGCTGGGCCCCTTGAGCCCAGTTTGCATGTAAGATTAAGTTGGACTCCAAAGACGTGGGCCAAGGATAAGATTGGGCTTATTAAAACAAGCCCAATTAAACAAATTAAACCGACTAACAAAACTTAAAACCAGCCCAGACCTATGCCAAGTCCACCCCCAAAACTCACCTATCGACTTAAGAACATTAAAGCCCTCAGCGACAATCCACATGAACTATCTAAAACCGAGAACAAAAGCTCCATCATCGACCGCTTCCCGTTGCCGGACCACCATGTTCAACCACACCGGACATGACTGACGAGAATGGTGATATCAATTCCCAACCTTCCCTCTCCAGCAACTGCTTCCGAATACCGCCATTGTTCATGCACAGAACACAATTTCAAAGCAAACATTCACAAATCAGAGAAATTCTTAACGACATATTCAATGAATCTTCAATGAATAATACGGTTCATTCACAAAGGAAGATCCCAGTAATCATTGCACCATGACACAAACGATGAACTCATAGATCTACTTCAACACAGAGTATAGCAAGTCAATTTGACGAACAAATAATCATGAGAACCAATATTCAGAACTGATTCAACTACAGTTAGCAATTGACAAAGCTGTACACACGCATAGGAACGAGCCAGACAACACTGATTTAACTTGAGCATGTGTTTGAACAGATGATGAGCATCTCGAATGACAGTCCTATGTGCGATGCTGGATAAATGTTCGGACTCAACAGTCTCGCATCAGCAAAGGTCTAGTTTATATTAACGAAAATAGCTCCCATGACAATCGTTTTTAGGCTAGTATCAACCCAGGATTTGCACTCAGTATATACTTGCGAATTAATCGAACGATGAAAATTATTAAAAGAGGGCTGAAATCTGGATGCTGAGAAGCCTCCCTTGTTTTTTTTCCCCGCAGGTGTGCGTCTGTACGGTTTTGTGTGGTCGCGCCAAGTAGCACGATCTTGAGGGTTGTAAGTCTAAGTAACTTCAATCCTAAGGTGCCAACTATCATCTTGCTCTAAATGGTTGACCAGCTCCAGAGATTGGAATTTCTTAAAGTTTTGCATCAGAGTCACTATCAACCTTTGATAATAAATTTTATAGGTTTGAACAAATGATTTTTGTTAGTTTTTTAGTGTTGATCGCAAGCGTTTTTCTATGAAAATGGGCTGACACTAATCTCATCTAAAGAAAATAGGCTGGTTAACATTAGATAATGCATGAGAGTCCAAGTACGGTAATGATATGTAATAGCCATCTTAAGAAGAGTGGCTGTTAAAATATGCTCTATAAATAGTACTTTACCGCGTGTCTTCTAAACCAGTGAAGAGACACTACAATTCGAAATGAAGAAAGTAATGTTTCGACAAGAAAAAGGCATGTCCCATGCACGTCAAAGCCCATTCCTATGATATTGTCCTAGATGAGAAATGGTTTTTTGAATTGTTACGATTCTGTGTTCTTCCTGACGGGAATCTCAGAAGCATGAAATTTATGGGCTTTGATAATCACCTGATGTGCCTTGTAAGACTACCTTGTTCAGTAAGGACGTGTTTAAAATGCCTGAATTATTACCCATGTTATGAAAACGAAAAATGCAGTTGGGAGATATGATTGCAATATAGATGTGCCGTGGCTTTGTGTGTTACGAAAACAAGCGATCGAACAATAAAATAGACAAAAGAAGAAAATAAATTGGACATCGGATTTTCCAAACCCTAATTACACCCAATAATGCACACGATATTTAGCCCCGAAATTTCTCGAGAAATAATTTCTCAATCTCATGAAAAAATTACATGCAAATCTTACCTCAAGATTTAATCAGCTATAAACACTAATTCTTCTTGGATGTAATTGCATGAACGAAAAACAACAAGCCCACTTTCAAGCACTCGATATTTGGTGCTTCAAGATTGCTTGCATTAACAACGGCGAAACCCCAAGCACTCATGCCGTGCTTCAAAACCTTTTGTGATCCACACCGCATCCCACGAGAACGTGCATATATATATGCACTTAGAATTCAAGCCGACTTCTGCATCAAATAATATCATATCTTTTATTTCCTTTTATTCTTTCTCTTATCCGTTGTTGTTTGACCAAGTTCCAGAAGTCCACACCTACTTGGATAGCCTTGATTTTATTTCCATTTCTGACACCAAGTCAGACTTCTTGAACTTGCATTCCAACGTAGTTTTGTTTCTATAATCTACAAATTCATGGCTTGGCTCTACAAATCAGCGACTTGAAGTCCAAATATCCACTTTCCTTTAATTTATTTTGGGTCGGTTTCATTCACGGACTCAAACTCGAAACATATTATAACATTGTGGATCCTGTTTCTGAACAACTTCCTTCTGTTTTCATCATAGCAGCGTCTGCTACCAACAAAGATTTTTGCAGACTTGGGATGATGGAAAATCCGGTATTGTGCATTTCATGGGAAATTTTAGTTTCTGTTTCCGATTTTCATGACTGGCCTGGAGCCGATCAGAGTCAAGTGGATCTAATTTAATAGAGTTCGAAGTCGATGTCTAACACAGACCAGAAAAAACAGAAGTCGAAGCCTAAGGAATCATACCTTGTCGATCCCAATGAACTTACTATACAAAACAAATGGAAAAGCGTGATCAGTCCAAGTCAATCGTCAGAATCGGCGTGCTGCGTATTACATTTTCTTCTATTTAACCTTTATTGTGCCTTTGTCATCCAATAAGAGTCGATGTCATCCATAGCTGATCAGTTCATCGTGAACCAGGAAACGCTGTCCAATTCACGCACAAACACATATAACAATGTTAGACATGCCATAGTTAATCTCTGACAGTGACGTAATAAATGCCGTGACATATTAATAGCGGCATTTGCTCTCGATACATTAGTTAATTTTAATATGCCTCAGTCCATAAATAAAGGAAAAGCCAACTAAATCATCGTTCCACACAGAAATTGGAAAATTGAAGCGATAAATCAAAGTGTTCCATATATATTGGTCGAACTAATTGCTTTTACAGTGAACCATTTAAAATTGAAGCGATAAATCAAAGTGTCCCATACACTGGGTACTTTTCTCGCCAAGATAACGGCTTGTCATCTTGTAATGCCAACCTCAGCACATTCTGCAGTTGGACAAAACTTATTTAACTGAAAAGAAATGCATGTTTTTAAAATTTTACGAATTATTTTATTCATTAATACTGACCAGATGCATAACGCTAGCAAATAAACGGTAGGTTTATTGTAGAGTATGAATTGGATGTTTATTCCTTTTTAACTCATATTCTCTCGTAAGTTCAATACTAAGTAATAATAGTGTGTACATTGATTGTCAAATTTTTATTTTGCATCTCTCGTCCTTGTAGTTTATTGAACTTGTTATTTCTCTAAACTATTAAAGTTATATGATATCTAGGTGTTTCCAGTTTTATTTGCGTGTATCAAATCAGCTCCGAAGCCATCTTCTTTGAGGATCGTCGGGTAGCGGCCATGACCTTGTGCAATAATAATCTGGAACTAATTGATCAAGGGAAGATTTCTGTTTGTACTCTATCTATTGAACTCGTGATAATATTTCTCAGGTACTCGAGAAAAAGAGATTATTAACTAATACTCAGTCCTAATTCCTAGATCTGCCATTTTAAGATCAAATTTTGCATAAAAGTTTCAGTTTTTCCTTTGTTAATTGATTATTAAGCTTTATTTGCTTTATAGTACTGCAACCTTAATTTTGTGTTTTGTTTTCATGTACCTTTTGTACATGTCTATTGCATTGGAACTAATTTGTCTAGAGTGTAAAATTTTATGGAATTGCTGTCACGCCCCGACCCTCGAGTTAGCACACATCCTTCTACTTGGTTGATTTTATAATTCGATATCCCAGAAGTAAGTATCGCCGACCATTTTCTTTATTAAGCACATGCGGAAGCAGTTATAGATCCCCAGACAGTAACACAATGGGATAGAAAAGTAAGGCTATATTTTTCATATTGAAATCCACAACCAAACTTTTATACATGGCATAATTCAAAGTCTATTCACAAGACTATTCATAACATTCTAGTCTCATGCTAATCATATTTAGACAGGATTCATAAAGAAGATGGGATCATAGTCCTCATCCAGGTCGTACTCGGATCATCATCGGGGTTCTCCTCCAGGTACTCCTCTTCGGTTTCTTTCTCCTCAGGCTCCTCACCAGGGTCCTGAAATGATGTCCCACAACCGGGATGAAACTACGTCTCAGCAAGTTCTACCCCACTAAGACTCGATTAGGAAACCAATACGCTAACCGGGCTGCCTATACACGCACGGGTCAGAGGATTTACCTTGGCTTCAGATTCCACCTGCATATTAGCACAGTTCAATAGGCACCCAAGCAATTACATCACAGATCAATATCTCGATTCATCGACCTAGTCGATTTCATGTCAATTCGACCATTCCTCAGTCGTTTCCCTTATACAGTCTCAAATCGTACTTACGATTTCACAAGCATAAACTACCAAATTTCTTGGCAACAAATTATAGTTCCGAAGGACACGACCTATCTTTAGGTAGCAAATTATGGCCCAATGGGCACGACCTTTAATGGTGGCAGATTACGGCTTTATCAGG
This sequence comes from Eucalyptus caleyi, assembly GCA_014182885.2. NCBI lineage: Eukaryota > Viridiplantae > Streptophyta > Magnoliopsida > Myrtales > Myrtaceae > Eucalyptus > Eucalyptus caleyi. The sequence goes on from CM024476.2 coordinate 16,974,234, forward strand.
CACGACCCCTATCGGGTGGCAAATTACGGCCTTATCAGGCGCAACTCATATCAGGTGGCAGATTACGGCCTTATCAGGCGTGACCCATATCAGGTGGCAGATTACGGCCCAACGGGCGTGATCGACTCCAAATTCAGTAGCAGCACTCGGCCCAATTGGCATAGCCATACTTTGGTGGCTTCCGAGGTTCAACTCACAACCCCTCACAGTCAAATTCTAATTGAATACCGACATTGATCAATCTTGGTATAAATCCCCACATACTCATCAACTCACTCAATTTTCACATGATATTAACATACCTGATGGATCTTAGCCAAGAGTATATTCAAATCACTCTCACAAACTTCTCCACTTAACAGCCCATCAAAGCATTATTGATGCTAAACAATCATACACGGCCATCCGCAACTCAATTACTCAATCTTAATTAATTTAGGAATAATTCCTCAATTTACTCAATTAATTCAATTCAGCACAACGTAGAGCCCAAATAAATAAACGGACTGCACCATGACAATCAGCACGAAATTTTGGTTGTCGGGTTATCATTGCCTAATTTCCGAAAAATAAATAATTAAATAATAAATTTCGAAAATTAATAAATAAATACTAAAAATCCAATTTAAGGCCCGAATTGCCTAATCAAGCCCAATAAGGGTCGGGAAAAATCCCAAGACGCATTGATAAATAATAGACGTCTCTACTTGCTAATGACTAAGTCTAACCACCTAACATGCATCATTAAGTCACTAATTTAATTGTTCAAAACTAATCTAACCACCTAATTACACTTAATTAAATCTAATCAACCCTTAAGCATCATTAGTCTACTAAGCGAGGATTAGTGAGATTACTCACTTGATTAAAAGCGGGGACCGGGACACCGCAACGGCAACGCGATGGCGGCTGTAATCCAAACTTTCAACAACACCGGCGGGCTTGGACTGGGCCTTAAACTTGGGCCCAACAAATCTCAGCCCAACTGAGATTTATTCTTGCTTTGGGCTGGACCCAAATTGGGTTGGGCCTGCTAAAGATGGGCTGCTCTTAATCAACTTGGGCTGGCTTGCGGGGAATTGGGCTTGAAGATGCCAAACTGCGGGCTGTTATTGGGCCACCTAAAATGATCAATTGCTGGGTTGAAGTTGTTGAAATTCTAAAAGACGATGGGCCCGCTAGGCTGAAGACGCTGGGCCGCACGAGGAAAGAAGTCGCTGCAGGCTTCTGAGATATTTGGGCCGAGGATCCGCGGCGAAGGGAACGTGCGGCTTGGACGGCAGCTGGCTTGGGGCTTCGCTGGAAGCTGCTGCTCGTGAAGGCTTCGCTGGAGGAGGCGTTGGACGCGTGCAGCTTCACTGGATGCACGAAGGAGCTGCAAGTCAACCAAGGGGCTTCGGTGGCTTGTTGTTGACCGGGAAGGGCGGTTGTGGACGCGTGGGTCGGTGTTGCTTCGGTAGGATGAAACAGGCGGAGATAGGATGAACTTCGGTGAAGTAATGGAGCTTCCAAGGTCCACGGCGTGGCGCAAAGTGAGCTTTGGTTGACCGAGCGTGAGGTGTGCTGGCGTCAGTTGAGCGAGGAGAACACTGGATGGAGCAGCTTCTGCCGTGAGTTGCTTTGATCGGTGGTGCTGGACAACGCACAAAACCGAAAGAAAAAGAAGGGCTTCGGTCGTTCGTGGGCTTCAAGGAGTCAACACCACAACTCTTGCTGAATAACTTTGACCCATGGAGGATAGACGTGAGACAAATGGCAGCAAGGAGGTTCTCCGTGGAGGTGTGCGGTCTCTCTTTGCTGGAAGTCGACCGAAGGAGCTGGTCTTCTTTCCTTCGGTTTGTGATGGCGTCACACGAAGAAATGAAAAGAGAGAGAGAGGCTATCCGGTTGAGGGGGTGTGAGGGAAAGGAAATAGAGATAAGTGAGAGTTAAGGGCTCCACTTGGCTTGATATTTTGCAAAAATATCTTCCAAAAGCCATTCTTAGCCATGCAATAATACTTGGCCTTCAATAGGCCATCCAAATGTCCTACCCAAGTGGTCCAATTTTGCTAGGCTAAAGGGGGTTACGAAATTGAGAGGGAGATGGCCTCAATTGGTTATAAACCCCTCTTGATTTCATCTCAATTGATTCTCACAAATTCAATTGATCATTCATTGATCGTCTCTACACTTTTCCTCACTCAAGGATCCACCAATAAATCAATTTAAAGTCCAAATTAATGCCGCCCTCCTTTAAATCCGAATTTCATAATTTAGCTTTAATTCCTCACTCAATTTTCCAAATTGAGATCCAATTTCGACGTAGAAAAAATCCCAATAATTTTCTATAAATCCATGATACACAAAGACTCGGCCTAGAAGTCTATTTCCCCATCAATTTAACCAATCTGGATTTCTGCCAAAATTTCGCGACGTCCGAATCCAATTTCCGTAAAAATCTTGGAATCTCCGAAAATTCTTCTAAGACTGAATCGACACTCCTAGAATTAATTGTGACATGACCAAAATTTCAATTTTTGAAATTGGACTCGAATTGGCGGTTAATTTCTATTTGACGCGTTTTTATCGTGACCCACGCTACTGGGTAACTTTCAAAACTTTTTAGTGCAAATGACCCGTGATCGATTTTCTTCGAGCCACAATGAACCCACTCGACACATTGGCAACTCTCGATTGTCGTAGAAATCTCGAGAATTCAAATACGGACACAGGGTACCAAAACGATAGAGAATTCATTCTAGTGTCAGCCGACGAGAATTTTCCAATTTAGTGGTGTCACCCACGATTAGCCATACATCTCAGTCAAACCGACCATATCGATCTCTAATCGGTTTACGTGCATGCCAGAATGATCTCAAGCGGATGAACGTGGTTGAGAAATTGATTCTCAGTCGAATTCTCAGTCTCATTTGCGCTTAAAATTCTTAATAGTTTCCCAGATACACAGTTATCTCTAGAATGATCAATTCGAGAAAAGCTCAGACGCGTCGATAAAATGCCCGATTTATTCAATAGAAAACAATATTGAAAATGCGGGATGTCACAATTGCGATCAATTGTTCTAAAAGCTTAAAATTTTAGATAAATATGTGATTAATTATTTAAATATTCTAATGTAGAGAAGTGATAAATTTTAGGAGAAAGTAAGACCTGCCTAAAATGTATGGTGCCATTTGTCAATCTTCCACAAATTTTAAAATGATAGATATAGATTAGTTGGTAAATGTAACTTTAGGTAATTAGAAAGGTTAGACCTTCGTTTGGTTATAATTCAAGTAAAGTAAATCCCTCATTTTTGGGTTTAAGTTAATTTTGGATCTCAAATATGCATTTGACTGGATGAAAAAGGGGAAAGAAAAGAAACATATGCACTTGATTGACATTAAGATTTCGATAATATATATATATATATATATAGAGAGAGAGAGAGAGAGAGAGAGAGAGAGAGAGGAAAAGTTACACTTGACAAGATGACCACGCCAAATAACTTTGGAGTTATTGTTGCGACTTACCCTTTCCATCAAGATGGGAAAATAAATAAGTTAAGAGGTATTGTCTAATTTGGGCCAACAGCTCTTGATTAAGTGCGGGCTTTCCTAAGTCCTTTTTAATTTTTGTAACGGGATAGATCATACCACCTCTGGATCCATCGTTAATGCAAAAGCCTAGACACATGACATAATTTTATTGGTTATTAAAGATATCTAGGGAGCAATGGGGTGAGCATCAGGTCTGGAATCAAGATCTAGTGTCTTGACATACATTGATTTAAAAATGCATTGCCAGCGATTGAAATGTGTGTATAACATCCGGTAAATGTGATATAAAAAGACTCATCATGTAGTAAATATGTGTCGGATTATGCTAAAAAAATTATTTTCGTCGTAAAATATCCCAAATATGGTAAAATAATTTTATTTGCGGTAAAAATGTATAAACATTTTATAAAAAGAAAAGAAAAACATTTTTGCACAGAAGAAGAATCAAATAATGGTCCTCGACATGAAGATACAACAATATAACCACTTTATCAACCTATGTTTTTATTATGAAATGGTGTAATATTGATATTTTAATATAAAAAATTGATTTTTGGACAAAATAAAAATTGGACCTATTCCGATTTAAATTTTTTGGAACCAAGTCGGAAATCCACTCATGTACTGATCAGTGATCACTCCTTCCTATCGGACACGCATAATAAGTAATCAATTTCCTTGTTCCTCTCTCCTCTCCTCTCCCTAGCCACGTCTCCGTTGCCACAACACAACCTTACCGTTGCTGCTGCTACTACGGTCACCGTGCCTTGACCACAATCGTCCCCTCTCTCTACCCCGACAAATAGGCGCTTGATGAGAGAGAAAGCAGCCATTAGCCACGTCATGAGCAGGGCAGCGAAACGATGAGTGGCCATTGATGAGAGAGAAAGCAGAGGATTCGAAGAAGGAAAGAAGAAGAGGTAAAATTGAAATCTGGAAATTGAAATCCTAATTCAAAATTCGTTTCTTTTTATGGAGTGAGCGCCAAAAGGCTACTCCCAGGGCAGAGAGAATCTATTCGTAAGAAAGCGTTACTTCATCCCCGTGTCCTCTGTGCAAACAAGGTCCGGAAACCGTAGAGCATCTCCTCCTTTTGTGCCACTGGACGGAAGCAATGTGATCGGACCCGAGACTGAAAGTACTAATTTTGTATCCGGATATTACTAGAATGGACAAAAATGGGTGTTGCAATTTCTTTGAGTCAAGAACTGACTTGTCATCTAATTACGGAGGAGCCCGTCGGTGCTCTGGGGTTTCTCCGGAAAGCTTGAACTACCATCGTCTTCCGCTTCCGACAGCCTGATCCGAGTTCAATTGTTGATGCTGCTCTTGCAATGACCATATCATGAGATGGAACCCAGGCGTCGAAACACGAAAGAAAAAAGCGAGTAAACCAACCTGTCGAGGGGATTCCGCCAAAGAAGGGACTCAAGTTCGATCCGGATCGAAGATGGCAATAAAAGCGACCCTACTCAAGTGGGCTTGCGTGTCCGATTGTCCCCATGATGCAAATCGACTGATAGATTGAATCGCCAAAGCCTATCGCAAATGGTTCTGTTTAAGCCCCCGTGAACTCTGCTCTGACGTTTCGTCCAAAAAACAAAAACTCTGCTCTGACGTTGTTGCCTAATGAAATGACTTGTTGTGAGGGGGTAGGCTTTTATTTTATTTTATTTGTTTTCTCTAGCGTATAAGAAATAAGGTGAGTTGCTTCGCTTGTAACAGGATAGTACTTAATTAAGTCAACACATGGGTGATCGAGCGACATCGACATACTTCAAAGAACTAGTTGAAGATTTCAACAATTACCTCCTCTTATTTTCTTGATCTTGAAGTTTATTTTGAATATTTTCAAGATTGCTTCTATCTAGGTGAGGAATTTGATCTTTAGTTGAATTTTTTTCTGATATATAATACATCTTTTTTGGTAATCGCAGGTTATTCAAAGGGATCGTAAATTTTTTGGCCACAGTTACTCAGCTTCTTGCATTGTGGCACGCAATTGAGTCTTCGTATAAAGTTTCGCTCTTTGGAATTATCCTTTGTCACATCTCTTTTCGTTCACAAACCACGGGGCCTTCCCCCCACTGAAACTCGCGATCTGTACACGGAATCGAAAAGCGACAATCTGGATTGCGCGTACTGCGCCAAATCGCACGGCTGCAACTCCCCCAGTGGATGGGCCATCCCTTCGATATAGAAATCGATCCCGTACGTTTGGGGCCTCCTGGTGGGGCCCACCAAGGTTGCATTCATTATAGGCGGTGGGTATCCGATCCGTTGGATACGGCATAAAAAGTTCTCGGGCTCGCGACGAGTAGAAAGGCGTCTCGTCAAAAATAATTATATGCCCTCGAAAAATAAAACAAGATAACCGTAACGATTCATGCATGAATTGAGCGGGATTTGACAAGGGCCTTAACAGTAGTCATGTTTCACATTTGCTAGTGTCCATTCTTTTGAAAAGATACTCTTGGCATAAAGACACGGCAAGATTGCATATATGTACTTTAATTGGTACCATCTTTATATTTAACACCGTACTTGTATTGATATCTGTTGAGGAGTATCGCATGGAATCGATTTACAAATTAACTTAATCTTGATAGGTATGGGATCAAAGTGTAGTTGGCGCTAGTCTAGTTGAAACTTCCATACACCCATTTTTTTTTTAATAAATAAGACTTTAGTAAATCTCAAGATATGTTTGTGATAGAAAGTAAGATATGCTACTACCCCAAAAAAGAGTTCAAGTTTGAGCCCATTAGTGATATCCAGTAAAAATTATTGTAACTTAAATTTTAAGTTAATGAACTAATTAAGATATACATGATGCTCCATATCATATCGAATTTATCAAGTTGGACTTCTCCAACACTTTTCTCATTGGCACTTTAACAATCTCCTCCTAAGCATGCTTCTCTAATCCATATTTCCTTGAGCACCATCTTATTTTAACATGAAGTTCCACATTATTGCTATGTATTGTGGCAACCATCTTTGCAAACTTGAGGCCACTTTGCTCTAGTTGCCCCTTTTAGATAAGCTATAATGGTCATTTCCACGTGAAACTGCTGACCATGAGATGTATAGTGGATGCTAGATACACTATCATAAGAAGATTACCAAGAAAAAGCTCAAGTCCAAACTCTTCAACATATCCAACTAGGTTTACCTTCACATAAAAATTTGAGATAATAAGTATGGACCAACTATTATATATTAATTGAACCATATTACGTTAAATTTTCGATGTTAGACTTTTTTTTAACACTATTAACATGTGCGTTTTAAGACACAAGGTGAAGAAAACCTCCAAGAAAATGTGAGAGATACGAAAACATATCTTAAAACACCTTTACTAATAGACTCATTTATGTATCCAGAAGGAATTTGCTATGTGACCTATAGTTTATAAATTTTGTATTAGGATATCTTCCAAAAAGTCATAAATCTATTATATGGCAATTAAATCAGTTATAAATGATTTAATTTGGCAAATTATATCCTAAACATTTTTGATGATTTACCAATATAGTGTTTCTGGTTAATTTTAATTAGAAATCACTAACATGAATGTTGACTATTTTGTGTTGCACCAGCATGTTTTGAATGATTTTCACAATTCTTTTATATTTTTGAACTTTTACCATTTTCTTTTTCTTTTTTTCTTCTTCCTTCCTCATCATCAAGACCCAATGATTGGCGAAGGAAAAAGGAAGAAAAAGAAAAGAAAAGAACATAAATTTCTTAAAAAGTTATAAAAATTGGCAACATTAGTATTGCTTATGCTACGTAAGGCAGTGATGTTAACTAGACTATTATATCGGTGATTTTTTAGCATGGACTACATTGAAAATTTATCAAAAAGTTTAAAATTAAATTGAAAATTCAAATAGCCGCTTTATAACATGTTTAAGTTTTCAGCACTCTCACATGAGTCGCTAATCAACTAAAACAGTGCAGAGCATTCAGTCGAATTTTGCACAACTAAAATTGCAGCCGCAAAAGAGATCTGATTTTTCTTTTTATTGCTTCACCAAAAATCTGTCTGTACATCTCTTGTCTGCAGTAACCGAATCAATAGTCACATTCTTAGAAAAAGAAAACGAATCAATTGAATCAGAACCCTCGTATTGAACAAAAAGAATCATCCGAGAACTCTGCTCTGTTCCAAGCTATGCTGACTCTGCTTTTGGAATTGGGACGAACTCCGATCATCGATCGGTCACCCAACCCTCGGGAGTGTTCCCAATTAGGCCTCCCGTGGCTCGCCAACTCACCATCCCGAGCCATCACCGATGAAGAATCCGACGAGATCTCCAACGCAGCAGCATCCTCTCTAATGAATGACGGATCAGAATCCATCTCCGAGGAGGGCGAAAGCGAGCCCGACTCCCAGCTCGTTCTTGAACATTGCATCAAAACCCAGTCTTGGAAATCGAAGTGGCACCTTGGAGAGGAATCCGCGAATTCGACTACTCCGTAATCTCCTACGACCTCCTCGTCGTTGATGCAGTCGAGGGCAAGGAAGTGGTGCTTCAAGAGCATACGGGCGGTCTACCTCTTCTTTGGGTTCTTTGCGAAGCACTTCATCAAGAAATGGCCTACGAACTGAAGAGCACGAGTTGCCGCGGCGATACGTGCTTCCCGAAAATCTTCATGGCATCTTCTGACGCTTAACTCTCCCTCCCTCCCTCTCCCTCTCTATCTCCCCCTCCCTCTCCCTCCCCCAAATGCTCGTATGGACCAGCTTAACTTGGTTGTCGGATCATGGATGAGCGCGAGCTGGGAGTCCGGCCACGTTTGGACCGTCTTACTCATGCCATTGTATATTGCTCTACATTAATGGTACGATTTTTTTTCCCATTTGAAGTAGTTTTTCTAACAGAAAGAAAAAAAAAATCGACCAAAAAAACAAAAAGAAAAAAAAAAGGTATAGAAAGTTATTCGAAAACTACTAAATTAATTATGAAACCTATTTGGTTAAGATAATCATGTACGTCAAATTAACTATGTCAATAATCATGATGCTAATACTTATTTGTGTAGGGATTGAAATACCTTACTATAATAATATATCTTTTAATATAATTTCATTGGCCTACGAGGTGGTGATTCGATTAAGAGTCTCTTCCTTCTTTCCTATCCTACGTAGGGTTTTTTTACCTCGTCAAGATGAAAATAAAAAATAAAAAAAAAACTTCCCTCTTTTTTTTCCCCCTCATTTGGTGTTTCATTAGTCCCGACGTATTTCTAAGCCAAGAACCCACAAAGAAGAAACCCTAGTCCTCATATATTTTTGGTAGCATGGATTTTCGATCATTTGATGATTACCTTATGGCCAAACACCAAGAAGAGGCATGTCGGAGCTAAAGAGGTGGGGAAGGCGCGTAAAGCCCAAAAGGAAGGGCCGAAAATTGATGGTTTCCTTTGGCCTAATTATTTATGATACTTTGAAATGTCTCCCAATTTTTATTTTTATTTTTATCTACCTTACTCTATTCTATCCTATCTCAATTGATTCTATACCTTAGATGTCGAGAGTCTAGTAAAGATTGGAATTTTCTTAAATAAGGCCCATTCTATTATTAATGTTATTGTGTAAGTTCTACTTTTAATTATATACCTTTGTAATATATGCATTTTATGCTTTGTCCCCCAGTTTGATCAGTTGAACCTGGTGAAGAGCACTAAACCGAACAAGAGGCCAGGTGCAATGCCCCTATTGCAAAGATTTTTTCTTTCTCCAATATTGTTTTCAATATACGAAGTTGTGGTGTACCTCCTAGGAAATCCAGATTTTTTTTTTTTTTAAAGAAAATTGAAGAACTAATGTTGGGACTAAATATACTCCAAAGGGCCAGAGCCCTAGGCATAGAATGTAGATTGTATCTGGAGCATGAAGTGCTTAACAATTTTCATAGATTTATCTGTAAAAAATGGAACAGGAGAATAGATCATTTCTAAATAGATCAAAGTACTTATGGTTCACATGTTTGTTTGCGATACACAATCACAAAGTGGAGAGAGTCTTTATGTTATCTGCTCCTTCGATTACAAGCTTTTTCAAACATGGCAGACTGAGAGGTCATGATGGCTTTGAGCTACACTTCTCCCGGGGGATTACCTCTGGAACAACATTCAATGTCGCAGTACTCCAGCTTCTTCAAATTGGATAGATCAGGTAAACTTTGCAAGGAACTACAACCTCCAATGGTGATTGATTGTAGTGATTCCAATCCATCAAGACCTTGAATCTCGGCCAATTTTTGATAGCTCCACAGAAACAGGTCCTTCAAATATTATAAGGCGGATAAGGTGGGTAATGTATGAAGGAGGGAGCAAAGTTCAATCGACAACACTTGTAGATTCTCTAGTCTTTCAAGCCCACTGAGATTGCTAAACTCACAGGAGGACAATTTCAGGCACTGTAATGATCTTAAACCTTTGAGGCCTTGAATATTGGGTATCCCAAAACTGAGCCTTAACTCCAACAATTTCTGCAAGTTAGAAAGATCTATACTTTGTAGAACACTGCAGTGGGAAACTGTAAGTTTCCTCAAACTAGAGGGAAGTAGCCCAATGTGCCGTAAGTTCTTACAACGGACAAATAAAAGTTCTTTCAGGCAACAAAGGTGATCCAAATCCGATGTATGCTGGTGATGCTTGGAAGTTCCAATCTTAAGTACTCCAGTTTCAATAGTTTCCCAATCCACCATGGGTTGTAACTTCTATCCATTTCCATAGCTGTGATGGACGTTAAGGTGGGAAAACTCAATTTCAAATTTCTTAGATTCAACGTGTCCAAAACTTCTGCTATTGAAGAGAGACATAAACTTATTAAACTTGGGGGGAGCTCTAGTACTATCTTCACATGAGTTTCTGTCAATTTGAAAATTTTCAAGAAACATAGTCTTGCAATATCACTGGGAATTGTTTGTAAAGCCAAACAATCCTCTCCATGAATCCCTTCCAATTTCTCCCACATCCCAATTGTTGCCAGTAAATTTGTTATGCAACTTCTATTCATCTTCAAGACTTTCAAGTTCTTAAGATGAACAATCGAGCTAGGTAAATCTATAATTCCTATGTCTGAGATATTCAATTCAACTAACGATTTCAGCAACCCAATTGATTCTGGAAGTCTTGTTAGCCTTGGAGCTCCACAAATGGACAAGCACTCGAGATTCAAAAGTGCTTTGATTGAGCTTGGGACATGCCTAATGCCTAGAATTTTTTCCCCAGATGACCAATACCTTCGATAACTTTTTGGTGTAGAGGCTCCTCCATCCATGATACCTTTGACTTCTACATATGACCAATCATTTCCATAAGTTCCTAGTGCAGGGTGATCTTCATCCATGATAGCTTTGACCTCTACATATGACCAATCCTTTCCATAAGTTTCTAGTGCAGAGGTCACTCTATCCATGAAAAGCTCAGTCAAAGCTTTTAGAGAACCTAATTTAGGCATTTCCCAGAGAGAACAACATCCATTTAAATTCAAGTGCTTCATAAGCCTTAGTTGACCAATGGATGGATCAATCAAGTTCAAATTCTCACACTCCTCAAGAATTAATATTTCTAGGGATGAATGTGTTGATAGGTCTGGAATCATAGTTAACATGTGGCAATATGAAAGATTAAGGACCTTTAATCTTGTAGCCACCTGTCAAATCATAATTTTTAAGAAGTTGAATTAGTAGAAACTTTGCTAGACATGACCAAAAATAATGTTACTCCATCAATGTAACCGTAAACAAATATCCTGAGTGGAGAAAGAGCTACACCAAATGTCATACTACACATTTTTCACTTACGTTCTCTTTATGCGACAAAATTTATTGAATTTACAATAGATTTGAGTCAATCAATATTGTTTAGTCCTTATATCCTCTATTTAGTAAACGAAAGTGTATAATTAAGATTTTCAATCTAACTAATATTGGAGTTTATCAAAGTATTTGTTCAATATGTTAGTTGAAAATTTTGATGAAAATGAGAGGAATGTAATATCCTATACATTACGAAGATGAAGATTATAAGACCTATGTAGAAAAAAAAAAAACAATCAGACTTAAGTACAACCGATGTAAATTACAATTGACTTAGCTCGAAAGAGTAATCCTAATATAATCTAACATACCTCTCAAACGGGAAAAGCACAAAAAAAAAGTCATAAACCTATAGCATTTGTATTAATTCAGTCCTAACATTTTCAATTGGACCAATTTAGTCCTAAATCTTTTCACATTTGTACCAATTCAGTCCTTCCGGCCAATTTTAGCCGGCCGACGAACGCTAATGTGGCAATCTTTAAATAATTTTTTTGAATTTTTTAATAATTTTTTTCCTAGTGGCTCGCTGGCCACTACCGGAGAAGAAGCCATCATGAAGAAGAGGAGAAGGGAAAAAAAGAAGAAGGAAAATCAATAAAAAATTCGAAAAAAATTTATTTAAAAATTGTTACATCAGCATTTGTCGGCCAACCGGCGTCCATGTCAACGCCGACTAGCTAAAATTGGTCAAAAGAACTAAATTGATGCAAATATGAAAATGTTTAGAATTAAATTGGTCCAACTAAAAGGTTTATAACTAAATCGGTATTAATATCATAGGTTTAAGGCTTTTTGATACTTTTCCCCTTCTCAAACTCAAGGTAAATTGAAAGAAGTCAATTTGAATTTGGAGAATAGATCCAAAAATGCTTAAATGGATGTGCTTGGTGAAGATATCAGCACTTGGTCAGCAGATGAAGTGGAGATGAGTCGTTTAGTGAATCAAATGAAATGACAATTAATATTCATTGTATTTGGTGCGCTCATTATGTGCTATTAGGTGATTCTTATTCTTGCTAAGTAACGTTGGCCTTTATTGGCCTGCCTACATCTTTTCTCTAGATTCATCCCTACCCGCGGGCTCGTTTGACAAAACAAAAACTAAGTGGTGAAACAAAAACTAAGCGTTGAAAAGTATTGAATTGTTTAAGTACCGAAAATGAAAATAGAAAGTTGTTTTTTTATGACAGGTGAACATTAAATAATAGTTTTTATTTGTTTCTTACCAAATATAGAATAGTGAACATTGTTGGAAGGTTTTAACTGTATAATAGGTAATATTTCAGTTTTGATTGAATTTTTTTCACTTAACCTTTTAAATAATTGCTTCCTACATATTATATTAAGTGATTTATACTTAAAACAATTTATTAAGTTGCGTGGACTTAGAGGTTATCAAAAGTACTTAATGTGGTTATCAAGCACACGCTTAGTACGTCCAAGGTGGGGTTAGGTCTTATTAGTTCCTTCAGTGCACTTTGTTAGCCATATGTAATAAACAAAGATTTACATTGATAATGCACTAATTGGGCAAAATATGAGAAAATTCCTTTACAAATGACAATTTTTCTCTGTATGCATGTCTAGCAAATATTTTTAGAGCACTCATTAAAAAAAAAAAAAACCTTTTATATTATAAAATGGCATATAAGGAAGAGAAAATATTTTCTTGAAAGTGCAAAAAAAAAAAAAAAAAAAAAAACTTTGCTATGATTACTATAAAAATATCTTAAGTTACATGATTTAATTAAGGTACTTGGGGGAGAGGAGAGAAAATGTCCCTGAAAATTAGAAACCTCTCTTCTCATCATTTTGTTCAAGAATTTGTGCACAGAAAAAATTGCCTGTATTTCCATTTTGGATATATTGCATATAATTGATTCTAAGAGTAAATAATTATACATAAAATGGAATATTTAGTTAGTAAAAGTACAAAAGGGAACTGAGAATGTGGAGTTTTCCGGTACTAAAAAGGAAAATACAGTATAGAGAGAAGTAGGAATGTGGAGTCAATGAAGTACAATAGATAGGTAAAGTTTAACATGTGATTATTTTATTTTATCGTTTTTAGATTTACGCAATTGTCCTCGGGACAATTTTTTCACCAATAAGTTTATGGCAGTTGTATAATAAAGAGGGACAGAGATCCCTTAAAAGTAGAATTCATCCTAACACTTTTATCAAAAAATTCCAATAAAGATCATGCAATGGGATGAACAATAATTGTACCAATTATTTTCCTTAAATCTATAACAATTTTTTCCTTATGTAATTTTTTTTTTTATTACTCACACATCGCTTTTTTTAATATACTAGAATTCATCCATGCACGTTGTGTCAAGAAAAATGAAACTATAAGGAAATATCTCATATATACTGGAATTCATCCTCTTGAATATCTAATTTCTAACGTGTGTAAGATTGTCGATGAAATTTCAAGCTTAGATTAGTTTACATATCATTTATTTGGACTATTTTTTTTTTTTCAATATATAACAAAAGGGAGAGTTCATAATCGATAAGATTTGGGATTTTTCAAAATATTTGAAACAATAAAATTCATCCTTAATTTTGTCTCTGTAAGATATAATTTCTAAGAGCACAATAGAAAAACTAAATGATTAAATTGTAAGAAATAGGAGGATCTCTTCCATTATCTAACAAATAGATTATTTTAATAATATTCAATGACATTGCTAATATAGTATGTGAGATTACGATCATAAGAATTCCTGTTACCTCCCAACGCAGCCCATTATATCACATATGAGAAATATTGCTAATTTCTGTACTGCAATATTTATTGGTATAAGGATATTAAGTTTGAACCTTTATAATAATACAGAATAATGATATTTAAATGTTAAAATAAATAGCATCTTCATGAAAACAATTAATTTTAGAAAAGCTCCATATTATTGAAATGATATTAATTTGGACTTAGAGTATATACCATACATATAATAATTTGAAATTTAAGATAATCATTATTTTGAATATGACTGATCATTGAACATTTATATAGGCGACTAAGGTGTGTGATGAAAGATTTATTATGAAAAAAATTAACTTTAGAAAAGCTCCTTCTTTATTGAAATCATATTAACTTGGACTCGGAGTATAAGCCATACATATAATAATTTGAAGATTTATGATCATCGAAAGTTTATCCAGGGGGCTAAGGTATGTAATGAAAGATTATAGTTTTCATTAATTTGAAAATTAAAATTCCCAACTGAAATTTAATGGAAATTGTGAATGCAAATGATCACATAATAGCATATGTTACAAGCTTTTATGACTTCTTTTAATATGAGAGTATTAGCAAAATCGAGTTTAAAAATTGATATTAATTTTAAAGTGAAAACTACGAAACATTATAAATATTTTGAGGAGGAATAGTTGCTAGTAGTACCATTAAAATTGCGTAATATCGATAATGAAGTGAGTAAAATTAGAAACTCCTTTGCACTGGATGTTTATAGTATCGCATGAGTAGTTTGAATAGCATATTTGACTGTTGAATTACTAAATAATACCAGGTTGCATGTTCAATTTCACTCACCAATTTCTTATAATCTAACCGTTAGAATATTTAAGACTAAGTGTGAGGAGGAGTGTTAGAATATTTAAATAATAAATCACGCATTCATTTAACGATTTAAAGCCTTTTAGAACAGTTAGCGGTGATCCTACAAAATTTTATATGATATCGAGCTGGAGGCCCCGAGTTCGAATTTTTCCATGCCCCATTTGTATCCCCAATTAAATTTCCAAGCAAAAGACCAAACTAAGCACATGGGGAAGCTTAAGTTTTTAGAACAGTTAGTAGTGGTTCCAACAAAATTTCACATTTACTAAGTTCTCTTTAGTGTTTGGCTTTTTTTGGGCATCTTATCCCTCGCATATCAGTCCTATTCACCACCCTTGCATATCAATCCTAGTCACTACTTCATGTTTCAATTAACTAAACTTAAACATCCATTAGGGACAGCTTATTGGCATAATTAAGGAACTCAAAACAACATGAAAGTTAGATAATGTCGTTTAAAGGCAGTGTAGGTCAATAGATATTAAGCGACAAGACATTGACTCCGGCATATGAATTAACAGTATATATTCTCTATTGACTTAGATTAATAAATGTAAAGGAAATGTACTGACAAATGGAAAAGTAATTGGTTCATACGAGATATTTCCAATGAAATATTAATAGGTGAGCTTTTAAAGATTAAAAGTAATTCAGCTATGAACCGAGGGATTGGTATCTTAGACATCCTTCAAGAGCTATATTTCTTCTTTCAATTGAGTCAATAAAATTTAACTGTAAATTACAAAAAAAAAAAAAAAGCGATAAAATGACAATCTACAACTGTGCGACACTCGAACTGGTGTTCCCACAAGAAAATATAACATGTTACACCTTTTAATTTGCTCATACCCTTAAGTTGAGTCCAGCCACCCCACAAATCACTTATACGGCTCCACGATAGGTCAAGGATAACTAGATTTTTGGGGCATAAGTTGGTTGCAAGCAACTCTGAAGGACCATACTTCCAAGATAGCCATCTCAATTCTGAAAAGAGATTCTTATAGTCTCCATAGAGGTTCCCACCATCCATTTTAAGAAATCTAATACTTGGCACTTTCACAAAATCATCTAATGTCAAAATAGTGGTTGGTATAATCCCGCAAAAGTTCATACAGATTGCTACAATAGTGTCGGTTCCCTAAAATGAGGAAAAAGTCAATTCGATCCAAATAGTGGGAAAACAATTGAGGGAAGATTTCTGCAATGAACAAAGTAGAGGAAGGTGCACTTAGACTTTTACCTTCTTTTTTTTGATCGTATCAAAACCTTCTTCATGATTCCACACCTGAGAACGTTTTCCCGGATCTTCGCAGTTCTCTTGGAACACAATGCTCTTGCCAAAGTCTTTAAGTTGATCGTGCATCCATAAATGGTTCTTTCCTATAATTTTCACTAAGGACATTAAAAGTAGAACTTCAATCCCCTCATTTGGAAAATGTCTACAGTCATTCCACATGTAATATGCATCTCTCTTATTTTCTCCGACTAGAAAGCAAGCAATATCAAGAAATATTTGCCGTTGATGATGATCTAATGCCTCATAACTCAATATTAACTTATCCTTCACATCCTTATGAGGACACTCTTCCATCTTTTTCAATGTACTTTGCCACACTGCTTCCTTTTTATCATATAAAAATGAGCCCATCACTTCAATGGCCAAAGGAAGCCCTCCGGTTTTTGCAGTAATTTTCTTAAATAGACTCAAGAATGCATTTGGAGGAGAGATGCTTCTAAAGGCATGCTTGCTAAATAGTTGAAGAGTTTCGAGATTGTTGAGCTCCTTAGCTTCATAAATCAAACAATGCTCAAACTGATCTTGGAATCCACATAAAACACTTTTGTCTCTTGTTGTAACAAGTATTCTACTTCCCAAACCAAACCATTCTTTCTTTGCTGCTAATGCCATAAGTTGGCTCCTATGATTTGCATCATCAAGGAAAATAAGAACTTTCTTTCTACTAAATCGTTGTTCGATCAAATTTTTCCCTTGATCGATGCTAGAAACCTTGATTCTTTTGTCCCCAAGGATATCATGCACTAGTTGCCTTTGCAAATTTAGAAGACTGAAACTTGCACTTTCTGATGCTTGTCGAATATCAGGGAGAAGGCAACAATTTTCAAAATTAATGGACAATTTGTGGTAAATAAGCTTGGTAAGAGTTGTTTTGCCTATACCACCTATTCCACAAATTCCAACAAGCCTTATGTCCTTAGATTCAACACTCAACAAATCTATTACTTCATCCACTGATTGGTCAATCCCGACCAAATAATCGGACAGATGTACCGAAGACACCTTAAGCTTAACCAAAACTTTGCGAGCTATTAGCCGTGTGAGTTCTCCCTGGCTGTATGTTAGTAAAAAGAGTATAATGAAGTTACCATCTGATTGA
This sequence comes from Eucalyptus caleyi, assembly GCA_014182885.2. Taxonomy (NCBI): domain Eukaryota; kingdom Viridiplantae; phylum Streptophyta; class Magnoliopsida; order Myrtales; family Myrtaceae; genus Eucalyptus; species Eucalyptus caleyi. The sequence continues at coordinate 16,991,604 of CM024476.2, forward strand.
AATTAAACATGCATATACAAGATGATTCAGTAAAAAGAGTTAGCTACAAAATGCTGGACGTATGAGGGAAAAATATGCATGACTTTCCGAATTGATTCAATCATACTAATAGGATACAATGGATATTTTTAATGAAGGTGATGATCAAGACCGTGAAGTGCAAGATGATTCCTCCCAATATTTATCACATAGTCTATTAGAAGTGAGCATGGTTCAACTGGTCCAATTCAAAACTTGAAGCCAGTAACTGAACCAGGGAACCGTTCCACGTTCTTTGGAATTGGAAACTGAACTAGTCCATCCTATAACCGGTTTGAAACCGAACCAGACCCCTATTTTTTTTTTTGTATTTTTTTTTCAATTCCTTTTTAAAATGAACTCTTATTTTAAAATTTGTTTGAGAGGATTCTATCCAAGAAGCCTCCAAGTCGGTTTGATTCTCGAGCACCGTGTAGGTGGGAAAGAAAAACTTGGGGAGGCCCAGCCTGAAACCCGATCCAAATCGTTCTGTCTGTGTTATGAAGCCTCTTGTTCGGACTAGTCGAAACATATTACTTGAATGGGTCTATTCAAGCTTCGGTTCAAATCTGAAAAACAAAAACCGACCAGTAGTTTAAATTGAAACAAATGGGAACTAAATCAGATCTGAAAGTGGAAAAGGAAACAGGTTTGAGGAAAGAGCAAATATTTGGAGATTTATTTTGTTCAAAAAAAAAAAAAGGCCATATTGGCCTTATAAAAAGAAAGAAGAGGAGGAAGTATATCTTCGAGGGCACCAAAATAGATGAAAAAATGTACAATATGCAAGTATAGTTCTAGACGCGCGTCCACCAACCGCAGAGAGAGACATTGGGAACAAATACATCGTACTAATATGAGGTTGCCTCACCATGATGATCCGTCACATGATTTTCCACCATGGATGTTGCAGGTAAGATCGGCGGCGTCTGATGCCATTAGAGCAAACTAACGATCGCCATAATTTGACTCTCTCCCTGTTTGTCGATTAGAAACGCAGAAGCTGCTCGCTTCATTCTATCCTTCTTACGCTGTTTCTTTTTTTTTTTTTTTTTAATAAAATTTATCCGCAGTAGATATTAGTCTGTTACAGTGTGTAAAAATGAACAATTCAAACATTTCTAGCACAAAAGGAAAACAGAAGAAGAAGAAGTGTGTAAAAATGAACAATTCGAACATTTCTGGCACAAAAGGAAAACAGAAGAAGAAGATGGAAACTGATCACGACCAGAAACCCCACTTGAGCCGAACCATAAATTTCAAGTTGGTCTGTAACGGCTCAGGTCATAGATTCAAACTAAATAGTTGGTTCTTGTATTTTGAACTTGTGAATCTAGCCAGTTCTTATGAGAATCAGGTTTGAACTAGACCAGCAAGTTTAGTTCTGGTCCATCCCCAACTTGAATTTGGACTGTTAATCACCCCTAGTTTATGGCCTTATTGAAGCCAAACCTTAAATCCAGGGCCTTAACATAAAGAAGTTAATGGCCAAAATCATGCCATAACAATACACTCAATCAATAAGGCCACTTGATGGAATGCCTAAATGAGCTCATCGAACATAAAAGTTACAAAAATACATTTGACTTATGAAATTCATAGATAAAATGTCTAAAAGGCTCATTGATGGATGGAGGTTAAGTGAAAAATTATGACACGTGGCAACAATCATTTAACTCAAAACATGAAAGGAAGTTGAAGCTAAGTCTAGAAAGTTCCATCAACAAGAAACAACAATAATTGAAAGATTGTTAGAAGCATTCCTAAAATAGCGGTGCAAGTCAAGAAACAGTTAGAAATTTTTGTGGAAGAATATGAGGATGTATAATCGAATCGTACATTGAAAATAGGGGAACAATTAAAGACACCAAAACTCTCGTTATCATCTACAACACATAGACATGTCTCTGAAGACAATTCAAACACTTTCAACATAAATCATAGAGCACCGATCATGGAGTCCTGATTTTAGAAAAGATTGTAACGGATTAGATCTTCCATCTGGTTTTGAATTTCAAATTCAAATTAGGTAGGCTTTCTAATTTTAGTGTTTTTCTTTGAGCATAAAGGCTTTCTAGTCTATTTGTGAGCTTTTTTTCCCAACACATTCCATTGAGAAGTTTGTGTTCAGATTATGTCATCAAGCAAGCATGACACTGAAGATTGTAAGTGACGTACTCTAGTTCAATAAAAGCATTTTTTTTAATAAGACTCTGATAAAGTCCTTGAGATTTCAAAACATGTTTTTGATTGACTTAAAGTCACATTTGATATGTGAAGAGGCTATGAATTGATTTGATTGGGTTTTAATCAGTGAAACCACTGAGTTCTTAGCAAACACAACTTGACAAAAACACGCTTAACAAACCTAGAGCAACATAATAATTTGGCTCTTCAAAATATAATCTGTATTTAAGCAAAAGAAGCAGAGAGAAAATGGAAGATAGAGTCAAATGAGTTAACATACCCTATGTTCTTGGTGTCCCATCCCTTGATTTCAGTAACCTCCTTGAGCGCCGCTGCCCAGCGTTGCCCAGTGTCTGTTCATGCAGGGTTAATGCGTCTCTATATACTTTGGTTTCCAGCTTCACATCGGAAGGCTCCACGTCATAGAAAATGGGCATGACCTCTAGTTCCTTGGTTTTCCTACACTCCATCATGTGTTCCAACTCGCGCAAGCACCAACTACTAGAGGCGAAGCCTCTAGAGAAGATGGGAATGCAGATTTTCGAGTTATCAATGGCCTGGAAAATCTCAGGGCCAATCTCTTCACCGATGTCGATCCCCTTCTTGTCTATGAAAACATGGATGCCCTTATCTAGCAGGGCATGATACAGGTAATTTGTGAAGTTAGCACGAGTGTCCGGTCCTCGAAAACTCAAGAACACATCGAACTGGACTTGAGATGTGCTGTTGCTAGTGGATCCTGTTTCTGAATAACTCCTTTTTCTTTTCATCCTAGCTGCCTCTGCTACATCAAAGATCTCACAAAAGATCTTACAGACTAGGGATGATAGATAATTCTGTAGTATGCATTGCAGGCAAGTTTATATTGCTTGAGTTCTGTGAAATTGAGCTTCTCTTTCCGATTTCAAGTATCTGTCGTGCAACGATTGCTGATCAAGTCACCAAAAAAAAAAGAAAAAAAAGAAAAAGAAATAGCAAGACTCTTAGAACTTTTAGAAGACGAACTCTGGAGCAAACAGGTCCAGAGGGCGGAGAGGGGGACCCAACAAGCATTGATGGAAAATTTTCTCACGACAGGTATAGGAAAAACATAAACTTCCGAGTCCAACAAGAGATGGTGGTAGAGACCAGGCATCTATGAACGCTAGATATAAAGTTAAACTATCAAACAAACTCAGAGAAAAATAATTAAACCAGAAGCTGAAAGAGTTGCAAACCTCCAAGCATCTCAAAACTAGTAAGAATTAACAACGAAAACACAAAGCAAGAGACCAAACAAAAGAAAACGAAATTAAACTCTGAATAAGCAGCTACCTTTATGTGTGATGCGATGGATATCTCCAATAAATTCGAGTTCGAACGAACAAAGCAAAAGTAAATTTCTTGTGCACGCAAGATAGACGACTCACCTGCAACTGCATGAGAAAGCCGCATTCAAAATGGGGTCATGAATATCTAAGTTCCGTCGAGTTTAAAAAAAAAAAAGCTAAACGAAGAAATTGCAGGTCGCGAAACAAAAAGAATGAGCGAAGAGAGAACTTGAAGAACCTGAGGATTCTCTGCCCTGCGGAGGTTTTTAATATATTGTCCCGACTCATACGGGGGATGACCGACACGTGTCAGATGGGACTTGGGATTTTGCAAGGATTGACCGGTAGATCCCGCGGTATTTACCGGCTGAGTCCGATTGATCATTCCCGTCCTAACTGGATGGTCAGAATTTTTTCAAAACCATTCTTTAACAATTGTTACCACAACCATTCTTTAACATGATCTGCTTCAAGTCCAACCTTAAATGTATTTAAGTGTGTCGTAAATTGATTATAAAGGGCTGATCCGTACATGAATTATTTACTATTCATGTATAAATCGTTTGTCCTTGTTTGTGACATGAACCTGTTTAAATTTGACATAAGCACACTTAATTACGTATCATGTGTGTCTTGTGAATGGTACAGCTGACAATTCGTGTGCTTGTATTGCAATTGTGCCATGTCATTGAACACATCATATTTGTCAATTGTGTTACAATTTTGAAACCCAAACACAATTGGTTAAATATTTGGATTATCTTATATGACGCGTTTAACCCAAGCTAATGGCAGACAGCTCGCCAAATTTGACCAAGACCCAACAAATTCGTGCCAATATTTTTTTTTCCCGGAATCAAGTTGCTTGGGCGGCGACGAACTTGCTTGGACGTAGTAGACTAGGACCACAAATTTTGTGATATTTTGACAATTTATTTTTTAATTTTTCATTTTCCTATGACCTGTTCACTAGTTTGATGAATGGCGACAGATGATGATGATGATAGGGATAAGACTATGTTGTCTGAAGTACAGCGATTGGGCCTATCGCAGGAGAAATTGAATTTAAGGAATAATCAGATGAAGAGAGTAAATAGAAGCATAGTTTGACGATGTCATCGCACGTACTTTTCAATGTAAGCCATAACATCCTACATTTATTTATTTATTTATTTTTGAAATGAATACAAGGATTGCTTTCAAAGATTTGGGCTTTTGCTCGAACATAAGTTGAGACTGTTCAACTTGAGAGGCTACCAAAATTCCAAAGACATTGAAAAATGAAAATTTTAAGTAGTTTGGACTTTCATAATGACCAATAATGGGTTTATTCCACCTAGGATGCAGTGTTTTGAGATTTGCATTGCGTGGTCGAAACCCAATAATATCATAGGCCCAAAAAGTTCCAACAAAGATGTAAGGGAGGCCTAATAGTGTGTGTTACTCTTTGTTCATCAGAAGTACAAGCCGGGGCACAAGAAATCCCTTACTTTTGACCAACAAAAAAGAAAAAAGAAAAATACCCTACTAACACCATGGATCGAATAAGACACGAGCCAACATAATAAAGATTTGCCAACCCTACAAGCTTTTGTCAAGTGCTAGAGTAGGAGATCATGGTTTCGAGCTACTTGTTTTCCTCTCGCCAAATATGTTGCAAGAGCATCAATATCTTACTGCTTTAGCTTCTTCCAGGTGGATAGATCAGGTGAGCATAGCTAGGGACTATAGTGCTCGATGTAAAGACTTTCCAGTGATTCCAATTTGTTAAGACCTTGAATTTCAACTAGTCTCAAACAGCCCCGTACAATGAGGTCCTTGAGGTTTTTGTAGATAGGTAAGTTGGAAAGGTCTACAACTTCAAGAAATTTGCAATTGTCAACTGTAAATTTCCTCAAATCAGAGGGAAGCTGTCCAAAATAGCGCGGGTTGTCGCAGTTCTTGAGTCCAAGTTCTTTTAGACAGCGAAAGCAACACACAAGGCTTATGCTGGTGATAATTGAAAGTTCCAACTTACAATATGGGCTGAAGATGTCTGAAGCTCTTTCTAGATTGGTGGGATGGACGATGTATGCAAGGGGAAATATTAATTCTAGATTTCTTAAACTCAGGGTCCACTTGTTTAGTAGAAAATATTACGTTTCCGGAAAATATTTCCAAGAAGCCATTTTCCAAGAAAAGATTATATTTTCCGGTGTTGGTTGAAATCTAAAAATGGAGTGAAAAATATTTTCGACTATTCATTATCTAATTTGATTTTGGAAAAAAATTACCAAAATTTTTTATTGACCAAAAATATTTAATTTTAATTTATATATATTTTAAATTATTTTTATTTAAAAATCGAAATTTTATTATTTTTATTTAAAAATAATTATTTTTAGTTTTAATTTTTAATGTTTCTTTTCCTTCCTCCTTCTTGCTCCTCCTTCTTCCTCCTCCATCTTTTGTCGACACATGCCTTGACGATGGCTGGCTGCCCGGCGATTGACCAAGACACAGATTACCAAATCCGGCGACCTCAAGCTCATCAACCTTGGTGGAGCTCGGGCATGCTTGGATTGACTGAGTTGCAAACTTGAGGCTCAATAGATTTGGCAACCTCTAGTCTCACCGTCGCTGGATCTAGCCTTGCGCAAGGCTCAAGCTCGTTGGCCTCTAGGCTCGCCAGAGATCAACGATCGTGAGGGTGAGCCAAGTGAGGTCCGAGGCCGACGGTTGGCTGCGATGGCGAGCCTCAAGCTCACCTGAGTTCCATCAAGATGATGAGCAAGCCTCGAGCTTCCTAGATCCAAGCAAGCTCAAGCTTTGCTAATTTAAGCGAGCTCGAGCTCCATCGAGGTTGGTGAGCTCGTGAGCCTAAGCTCCGCCAAACCAGGCGAGCTCGAGCCTCGCGCTCACTAGATCTGGCCTTGGGTGAGTCAAAGCCTTACCTACCTCACCACAAGTCGGCAAGCTTCTCTAGTTTGAGCCTGAAAAGAAAAGTTTCCTATTTCGAATAGGTTTTATAATTTAAATGATTTTCTTAATTGGAAAATGTTTCCTAAAAAGAGGTTTCTCATTTTGGATTTGATGCTTGCATATATAAAAGAAGTTGATATAGAAAGAGTCTAAACTTTTCAAAGCCACCCTTTGCAATCCTTGATTCTATAGTGGATTTGTTTCTCCTCTTCCCGTGATTTGTCCCACAATGGTTTCCATGTAAAATCTGGTGTTATTTTATTCTTCTCAATTTCAATTTCGTTATAGTTTTCACATCAGCGATAAATTTTGTTATGTGGATTGGGTTCTGTGTAGTTTCAGAAAAGAAGTGACTAATTCTACTCTACAGGCAATAAAATAAAGGATAAAAAAAAGATAAAAATGTGCGATAAAAGGTAAATGTGTGATATAAAGAAAAAGATAGCCAAAAGACAAATGTTCTTGTGATTGTTGATTTGTCGAAAGGTGCATACAACTGCGTCTCTTTGGCTATTTATAGCCTAATTCACAAGTAACCATTCTTTAGCAGTTACTGACTTCAATTTCAATCTACTTATGGAGATTTCGGTACCGCGTCAATAATCGATTCGCATTATCCTCAGCATTGACGGCACCAAGTCTTTGAAATTGTCTCCAACCTTATCTTCTCGCTTATTTGATCCCGAATCTTCAATATCCCAGATAACCGGTGGCCTTCTTACACACTGGGCATAATGGGCTCTCCTTTCGTTCTAGGCTCAATAAGTAGAATAGATCTAGGATGGAAATAGCATTATTTTATTTTTTGATGAATTTAGAACGAAATTATCGAGATCTTTGACCGATGACTTCAATTTATCAAGGACACGATCTCACTCTTATGACCATAGAAGGGTTTATTGGCTTTTCAATGTCTTATGAAGTGGAGAAAGACAATGAAGCCTATTGAAAAAAAAAAGTCAATCGCCGTAAAGGTCGGTGATAGCATCGAGGACGAGTTTTCAAGCACGGATGAGGAGGACAAAGATGAAGTAGATACGCCAAAACGTAAATTCAAAAGGTTCCTTCGAAAGAGAAGTTACAAAGGAAGATGGAATTACAAAAGGCAGACAAAGATATTAAGGCGAGAAGAAAGTCCTCGCATGTTTTCGAGTGTAATCAAGCCGGCCGCATAGAATCCTAATGCCTTTTACTCGGGAAGAAATTCGGCAAATCAAGGAAAGGTAATAAATTTTTGAGTGAACATGGAGCGACACTAAAAAGTAAATCAAGTAAGGATGAAGCCGAAGCTGAAAATCTCTGTTGGATGGCCAACGTTGTAGAAGCTGAGGTAAAAGCACTAACCTTAATCCTACAACTAATGAGGAGTCCCATGATGCATTTGATGAGTTGTTCATGAACTCAAAAAAGTTTCCAAACCCAATTCGAGTAGAAGAGAGCACAATAAAATTTGAAGGAAGAGAATGACACATTGAGAAAGAAAATTTTTATTATAAGAGAGAAATGACCTGAAATTGATTTTGTGTCTCTTTATGTTTATGAATGTCGTTCTTATTCTCAAATTTTGGGAACTTTATTGAAGGCTCTTGAATAGCAGAGGAATTTATTTGAGAATAGACAGAATCCAAACCGAGAGTACGACCTTTCAGCAAAAGGTCACATACATCACATGCATGTCATTCTTGTGCTAAATTAGGTCATTATGCTATAACTGTCATATGAAAAGTACCAAGCTCATTATGTGTGTTCAAGGCATATGCGAATGTTTTACTTGTTGAAGGTCATTATGAAATATGTGGATGGTGGAAACATGATTTTTTTGGTGATAATAGCAAAGGAAAGATTGCTGCTCGAGGCATCATTAGTGGTAACACTTTTTTATTGTCCACGTATTGTTCTTACAAGAATACCTTCGAAGAGAAAGTTATTGGAATACTTCATGAGAATGTGTATATCATTTGTTCAAAGGATTTTGATCTTTCCAACGACCGTTGCAATGGAAAATTGTCTTTGGCATAAAAAATTAGGCCATGCAAATTTAAACAAATTTCCATCCTTTGGCAAAGGATTTAGTTCGTGGCCTATCAAAGATCAAGTTTGAGAGAAAGAATTTTGGTGATGCATGTTCTATGGGTAAGAAAGTGAAGCGCTCATTTAAGTCTAAGAGAATTATAGACATAGATAGGTTGGTGACGATAATTTTAGCTATAAAGCTAATTAAAAAGGTTAGGCCTTTGTTTCATCTTAATTCAAGTGCTGTAAAACCCTCAATTTTTCAGATTCTGTCAATTTTGGATCATAAATCTGCATTTGATAGGATGAAAGAGGACAATTTGCACTTGATTGACATTAAGGTTTTTGATTATAAAAAGGGGCAAAAAGAAACACTTGACAAGATGGAAAAACAATAAGAGAAAAAGAAAAAGAAATTACACTCTCTCTAGGATGCTTTGATTGGAATGAACATTGTGGCCAAGAACAAAGTAGTGTTTTTTTTATTAGCTCTATTTGTAATGTCAAGGGATGCCCCTAAGCTACTGTACTTCATATGCTTTATAATACTTATATTTTAAACAAAAAAAAAATGGTGCTTTTTGGGAGTTTCTTCATTGTACTATTATTAAACAAAAGCAGCAGAAAAAATAAATCTAAAAGAGCTGGATTGTTGAATTGTTTAGGTGCTTGTGTATTTTAATTAGATATGCATTTCTAAAATGTGGGAAAATATATGTTGATGAAACTGTCTGAGTATTTTTCGGCCAAATCTTCCTTAAGCATTGAATCACTTTTAAAGAATGTCCAAAATCAATAAGACAACAAATTGTTATTCTTTCGGTTTATTTTCTAAAAAGAGTTCTATATGCGACTGCCGCCTTAAAGAAGAAGATTTATAAGGCGAAAAATCCAGGGTACATGTACCACGAAGTCCATCCTTCTGGCTAAGTTCAAGCATTGCTCGGCGCATTGTTAGCATCTAAACAGGTAAAGAGGCCGAGGAGGCTCAAGAGAAACAACATTACCAAGCATGAAGTTGAACTTCAAGCCAAGGTGGCTAAACATTGACAAATCACTACCAAACTAATAAACTATTAGAACATTGTCTTAACTTAAAATTAAAAGGCAAGGGAGTAATCATCTAACTTAATGAACCCATCCTCGCTAATTAACTCAATACATTAGTGGGCAAACTATAATTCCCTGGCTCTAATTAACGCTAAAAAGTAGGATGCATCGTCCATCAAAATTTTAGTAAATAATAATACCGTATCAATTTGAAGACCATGAAATAATCAGACACTATACGCAACCCATGCTGCGCAGATTGTTGCACAAATCTATAATGAAGAATGATATACAAACATTCATGTATAAAGAAACCTTCATGTTATTGTATTTGCAATAAGACTTTAGTGTTAATATAACGTCAATAATTTTTCAGCAACTCATTAATGAAACAGCTAACCTGATTTTTTTATCTCTTTCTTTACTATGATTTAAGTACACATACATATCTTTATTTTAGTAAACATATTTGTATACTAATGTAAATTATTATATTAGTATTAAGGTGGGAAATTTCTTCAAAATAAAGGAGTTACAATGAGAAAAAAATATGGAGAGAAGGGAAGGGGAGGGACGTAAAAGTAATAGGCAGGTGGCACAATGAGAGCAAAGAAAATGATCAAATCCCTTTTAAATTAGATACTAACTCTTAAAGAAAGACATTTTTTTTTTTTTTTTATATTGATATACATAATACTACTCCAGCACACATTTTCTAATTTCGAGTTCATTTTTTTTCACCTCTTCCAGTTGCAAGAGCAATCGGAAGTGGATCTAGTCATACAAGAAGTTAAAAACGGCAACCTAACTCCATAAAAACTTCAATTTTGATATTGAATTAGGTTAAAAGAAATTCACAATAGATGAATTTTACTGTTTCCTTCGCATCGCTTGTCAAACAAACGTAACAAAACGACAGTTTCCACATTACGCCTTTCAATTTTTGTGAAGGGACAGATTGTGCCATCGCCGTATGCAGAGTTAACGCAATAGCCTAACACGCGGCATATTTCAATTGGTTATGAAAGATTCCTGGGGAACAATAGCACAAGTAATCCAATTTCCTAGTTCCGCTCCTCTCCTCGTCTCTCCTCTCCCTAGCCGCGTCTTCACCACCGCAACAAACTCGACGCTGTCGCTGCTGCCACAACCCTGCCTTGCCGCCATAGTCACCGAGGCCCGAGCACAGTCGCCCCCTCTCTCTACCCGGACAAATAGGCGCTCCATCAACGATAACATGCCTCAAGCTATAGAGCCAGATCTGGCCTCGTTGTCACCGGCTCGATCTTGACAGGTTCTTGGGAGAGATAGAGAGGGAAATGAGGGGAAAGAGAGAGAGACACACACAGTGGTGGTGGCGGCAGCGGCTAAGGCAATGCAATCTCGGACTGGTTGCAATGTCGTGTTGGGCAGCTATTAGCCACGGTGAAGAGCAATCGCAGTTCGTGATCGTCGTGAGCACGGTGGCGTGATGTTGAAGCGGGCGGGACAAAGATGACTGGGTCACGTAAATGGCCAATCTCTCCATAATTACATGAAAATGGAAAATGAAAATTAGAAAGCGTTTTCAAGTTGAAAATATTATCCAATGCCAAATTGCCCAATCTGCACATAATTTCATGAAAAGATTAAGGCTAAATAGTTGATTACATAAACATATATATATATATATATATATATATATATATATATATATATATATATATATATGTATGTATGTATATTCAATGAGAAGGGTTATATGTGGCATCCAAAAATTTAGATGATCCTCGGATAGGTGACGGTCACCAAACTATGGCATTAACATTATTTACAAGCATTAAATTGTATTTGTTCAGTTGAATTCATATTTTATTTTATTTTGAACCGAAAGGATGGAATTCGGTCTTGCGTAAGAAATATGCATGCTAAAATTAAAGAATTAGAACTTTGAGGATGTTGGACAGCACGCCAGAATTTTGAGTATATACTTGTATAGGAAGCAATTTAATTTTCGGGATATTAAATTAAATTCGGTAGAAATAAAATGCTTAATAAAATGATGATGATAATAATAATAATAATAATAATAATAATAATAATAATAATAATAATAATAATAATAATAATAATAATAATAATAATTTTGGGCTTTATTTTAAGGACTCTTGGGCCCAAGATTTCAGGTCCAAGCAAGCCCAAAGACCCCATGGGTGTCAACCGGACCAAGAAGGGGAGGGGGGAGTGCATGTCCTCCAACACTTATCTTCAATTTGGCTCCACTTGTTCTCCTCATGAGAACACTTGTCTCTTACATGCAAAAATAGAGATAAATTGTTAATCAAAGGGCAAAAAGGAAGGGGGTTTCGGAAGTGAGAGGGAAAGAGAGAAAGGGAGGTGAGCCGAGGGAGAGAGAGAGAGGGTTCGTGGGTGCTTCGGGTAGGGAAGAGGAAGACCAAGCCCCGCCGTGCATGCGCCTAGCTACTGCCGTCGAGCCCGCCTTGCCCCGCCGTTGTGTTTGCTGTGATTTTCTTTGGATTTGAGGTAAGTGGAGTCCATTGATCTACACTTTGCTTGATGTCTTTGTGTGTGATGAATGGTGATTTTCGGATGTAGTAGAGGTGAGAATCTTCGAAGTTATAGGAGTTGTGTCTTAGTCTAGTATTCTGTTTTCGGGAAGAACAGTCCGACCTTTGATGATTTCGTGAGTTGCATGCAATGTTTTAGTTGGAATCTGACTTTGACTTTTTGATGAAAGTTTTAGAGGACTTCTTGGAGAGTAACATATCAAAATTTGAGAGTAAATGAACAAGTATAGGTCAGTGAAACCATTTTTCTTTGAAGAAAGTAGATCTGGAAACAGTTATGTTAATCTAGTGTGATTCTGTGAATTTTATAAAATTATCCGGTTGAAATTTGATCTTATGTCCTTGATGAAACTTGTAGGAGACATCTTGAGGAATAAAATAATAAAATTTTAGAATAAAAGGACAAGCATTGATTGGGGAAAATGATTTTCTTTGAAAAGTGTGAATCTGGACAGTGAACCGAGAGTTAGGGAGAGTTATAAAAATTATATCTTTTAATCCAGAAGGAATCAGACTTCAATTTATTCATGAGACTTTTACCTCTAGATATCATATATAACATATAAAAATATCATAATTTTCAAAGTTCATTTAAGGGCTTAATCAAAATTATTTCCGAAACTGTGCAAAAAGTGGTGCTGAAATTTCTTTTGCTGTGATGTGTGGATCTATGTGATTGATGTGAAACTTTCTTGACATGGTATTCTTCACAAAATATCTTCATCTGGATCTTCTTTACCTCATGTTAAATTTTCATAATTTATTGAGATTTTTACTAATTTTCCAAGAATTTTTACTAAAGAAGTGCATTCTGTTTTACCCAAAAATTGGTTCTATTTTCAAAAACCAGTGAACTGCTTTATGAAATGTGATATCGTGGGTGTTATGTGTACTGCATATATGGTGACGTTTGGCATATCATATGATATCAAAAAGCTGGTTTAGACCTTTGATATTGTTGCATCAAATGCCATGTTGAAAATGAGACATATATGTGAATATACATTGTGATAATGATGATACCATCGGAGGTGTGAGCCGATGATGCCCCAGGAGTCGGGATGCCTAGAGGTTCGAATGAGTTGATGCCCTTTGGATGCTTGGTTGTATTATGAATACATGCCCATAGGTTTTCCCCGGGAGTGTTGGGATGCCCGGTTGTATTATGATACATGCCCGGAGGGTGAGGGGTTGTATTATGATGCATGCCTGGAGGGTAGGGGTAACCATTTTTATGGCGAGCCCTAGGAATTCCTCGTGATGTCAGGTGGGGTGCGAGATGCCCGGAGGTGTGTGTCGGAGGCTCCTTGCGATGCCAGGTTGGGTGTGAGTGATAAATGAGGGATGCAAACACTGGTCCCTGGAAAGAAAAATGATGTGATCCAATTAAAAGATAAAATTGAGAATTGAATCATGTGCATGGATGTGTGCATATGGCATGGGATGAACCTCATGGAAATGCAAGCATGAAGTGCATGGTGGTATATGCACGTTGCATGGTAATATCTGCATGGCTATATGGTGAGGTATGTTCGAATGCATGGATGATATGTACTTTATTCGTAATACCTTGATTGTTCTGTCTGACGCATCGTGTAGTTTGGTGGATATTTACTGCTGAGTGGTTGTACTCACTCCGTTTGGGGACTAACATTTCAGATTAGACAAGATACCTCTACTGCCCCTGCCATTGGTAGATGGATTGAGTGGTTGCATATGACTGCAAGGAGGAGGATAGCAAAGGAAGGAATTTTTGAATGCCGACACTAATCAATGGACTTTAAGTATACGACCGTTGGAGAAAATGTCGGTCATCTTTTAAAGTATAGCTGAGTATAGAAGAATACGGCATTTTGATGTACCGATGAATGATGTCCATCTGGTTTAAGTAAATAAAAGTGTTCGGCTTTTATCTATAAATGTTTAGTGGGCGTACATCGTTTTCTGAATATAAGGAAGGGAGTTGATGGATGCGCTTCCGTCATATAAATTGCGCAGGGACTGATCTAAAAGATGTAAACCCCTAGGTTATATGGACCCACTACAATTTAAATGGTATCAAAGTGGCATGTTATTAGGACAAGTGAAAGGTTAGTGAACTGTGGTGACCCTAGCGGATCAGGGGCTGTGTCGAGGGGTGCCACATTATACTTCAAACATTCATACATTACAAGAGAAAAATTAACCCTTGGACCCTATTACCATACCAAAAACCAAATTATACGAACAAGATAATTTATCTCGTGGTTGGGAAGAACGGCAAATTGCTTACTCGTGTAATATATAAGAACAAAGAAAATTCATTAGATTCTACCATGTGGGATCAACTATATCTACTCTCGATTTATTCATACTCAATTGGGCGTGTATACAGGTACATGGGTATAACTCCTAGCAACTCCATATTATTAAGAAAATTGACCCATTCATGGTTGAACAGATTACTTACACTAGCTTTACCCAAAAAAACAGATTACTTACACTAGTATACTCCCACACCAGCAAAAGCCGGGAAGTAGGATGTTGTTGAATCATTAGAAATACTGCTCCATTGATCACTATTTTCATAGATCATTACTTATTGCAAAAAGTAAGCTAGATCTGTATAGATCAAGGGCTTAATAATTTTATAAGTCCTCCTCGCATAGGGGATTGAATGAACGAGAAGATCAATCTAAGCCTTATTGTTATTGGGATTTCGTTGAAGAGAGCCTAGAACACCTGTTAAGAAACTTAAAAAAAATTAGAAATTAACATTTTTGTTGCCACTTTGTAGATCCTACCTCAGTTATCATCGTAAAATGAGTCCGCCACATTTTGACGACAAATTCCTTCAATCTCCAAATTCAGGATTTACTGATCTTACAAGCTTTTTCAAGTGTTGGAGCGGGAGATCATCTCTTCGTGCTACTTGTTATCCTTGCCACCAATCTATCTTCAACTTCTTCAAGTTGGATAGATCAGGTGACTTTCGCAAGGAATTGCACCCTCTGATCAAAAGTCTTTTTAGTGATTCCAGTCTGTCAGGACCTTGAATCTCTACCAGCTCCGGACACGTATTGATCAACAAGAGTCGTAGATTCTCCAAGTTGGAAAGGTCAACAATTTCAAGAAAATTGCAATTGCAAACTTTAAGTTTCCTCAAACTGGAGGGAAGTTGTCCAAGGTGGTACAGGTCGTCGCAGCCGACGAGTTTAAGTTGTTTTAGACAGCAAATGGAGGGAAGTTGTCCAGGGCAGTACAGGTTGTCGTAGCCGATGAGTTGAAATTCTTTTAGACAGCAAATGCAACCCCAATATGAGCTTATGCTGGTAAAACTTGGAAGTTCCAATATACAAAATGGGCTGGAAGTTCTCGCTTTCAGAAAAGCTACGATGGAGGTTGAGTTGGTAAAACATAATTCCAGATTCCTTAAACTTACTAGGTTGGTGATCTTTGGAGCTTTTCTTATGGCTGTTGAGGACAAACATAGACTTACCAAACTCTGGGGAAGTTGTGGCACATTTTGCACGCGAGTTCACGTTAATTTCAAAATCTTCAGAAAAAGGAGTCTCTCAATATCATCAGGAATCATCTCTAGCTACAAGCAATTCTCTCCATAGATTCTTCAAGTTTCTCCAACATCCCCATTGCCTTGAGTAACTTTTGCATGCGACTTCTATTCATCATTAACACTTTCAAGCTCTTTAGATTGACAATGGTATTTGGCAACTCTCTAATGCTTGTGCTTGAGATATCCAACTCAGCCAAAGATTGCAGCATCCCAATAGAGTCAGGAAGTGTCGTTAGCTCAGGAACTCCACAAATGGCCAAGCACTCAAGATTTATGAGTGCTTCAATTGAGCTCGGGACTTGACTAATGGTTCCATAGAAAGTATAGTTAGGTATGAGTAGCTCAGTCAAGTGTTTCAAATGTCTCAGATGATCAATAGATTGATCAATTGATAACAAGTTCCTACACTCCTCCAGAATTAATATTTCTAAGAATGAATATGCAGAGAGGACAAGAGATTTCCTTAACCTAGAGCACTTTGACGGATGGAGGACTTTCAATCTCATAGCCACCTGTAAAATGAAATGTCTATTAAACGATTTGATTTATAGAAGTTTTGCAAGATTTAAACAAATATATCAACTAAAGAAGCATTTTACCAAAAGTTACTTCATAAATACTATGTGTATATGCTTTCCTCTATAATTTTAGCCTAAATCACTCTGTCTCGCATTTTTTAATTTCTTCCAATATTGTCCCCATTAACAAATTAAAAAATGGATCTATTTTCAAATTACCTGTGTATCAACTAATAAAAAGACAAAAGAATGTAACCACCATATCTCCTATAAATTATAACATCGCTTTACAACTTCATCATGGAATTACTGATTTTATCCCCGACATTAGTCCTTATGACTCTAAATTTTACAGGGTTTTCTATGTAAATGTATCATAAAGAAATTTTAGTATAGAAAATAATCTTATATGTCTTCCAAGTATCAACTAATCTATAGTTGTAGTTTACTATTCTATTTTTACTTTTTGTTCATTCATTAAAATAGAAGGGGGGGGGGGTATTAGCTTCCCCATAACCTTTTGAAGAGTACAATATTAGTATTGATGTACTAAACAAATCAGTATGCATGTTCAATTTTACTCTCCAATTTTACTTTGCTAATTTCTCTTTGTTGTTTGGTTTTTTTTTCGGCAGAGCATCTTATGTATAGTATAGATAGTCTTATTCACTACTCATATTTCACTCAATTTGATTGTCTATTAATGACAACTCATTGGCATGATTAGGAAACTCAAAACAACGTGAATGTTCATATAATGTTCTTTATATGGTAATTAAGTCAACAGTACTAAGCGATGACATATTCCGTTAGATAATTTTAAAATTCCATAAATTAAAGAAACTATGAAATACGTGTATATTTATATACAACCAAGTCATTCCATTTGTTTATTGGGCTACCCAAAAATTTAGTTGCTAGAAACATAGAACGTGCACATTACAATACCATTTAATCATACAGCTACGATCAATTGAATTTAAGAAAGTCATCAGGAGAAGAACTGCCATAAAAGATAAAACAGCAATAGCATAGTATCAATGGAAAATTACAAATGCAATGCAGATTAATGACCAACAACCAAATCCTAACATCTTTTCTTTTTGGTAAGCCAATTGTTTGATTCAATAAATACAATATTGCAAAATATACACTTGTTACATCCTCTCCATATACACAACCTAATATCTATTGAGTTCATTATTGAAATAAAGATATAAAATTGATCGAGGGTAACATTCTTTACATGGAATAAAGTGTGTAAAATATGGACATACAATTAGCATTATGTTTTCAGTCACACCTATGACATATATGTAAAGTCATTGTTTAATTCAATGTACTTCTAGTAAAAACTCAACAGTTGCGTTTCAAACCTATGGAATGAGGGATTGGTGTCATAGGCCTTCTTCTAAGATTTGTTTGAATTAAGGCAGCAAAAATTTAACTGAAAGAAGAGCAATAAGATAACAACTTACAACCCCATGAATCAAGACCTGGTGTGAGTGGACGAAAATAGTACATGTTATACTTAATTATTTGCACATACCTTAAGCTGTGTCCAACCACCCTAAAGTTCTTCTACTCGGCTCCTTGATAGGTCAAGGATGAGTAGATTTTTTGGGCAAAAGTTGGTCATACTCAGCATTGAAGGACCATAATTCCAAGAAAGCCATCTCAATTCTAGAAAGAGATCCTCAAAGTTTCCAAAGAGGTTCCCACCAACCATTTTAAGAAATCTTAGTCTTGGCACTTTCATAAATTCATCTGATGTCAAAACATTGGCCGGTATAAATGTCACGCCCCAAACCTCAAGCGCACGCACATCCCTCGGTGGTTGATAAAATTGCGACGTCCCAGGATGTGTCGCCGACCTATTTATTTTATTGCACATGTGAAAGCGAATAAACAAATCCCTATACAACACAAATATGTGATAGAAAAGCAGGACCACAATTTCACCAAAGCCACACTTTTATAAACCAACTAGTTTATATATAATACTAGTCTATAAACAAGAGTCAACTCCAAAAAGAAGAGCCACTAAACCATCTAGGCATTAGACTCCTCATCCATGGGCTCAGGGGGCTCCGGGTCTATCACAACACCATCAGGCGTGTCGAGATCCATCAGGTGTGCTACCTCCCATTCCCTAATCCCAACAAGAGGTTTGTCGAAACCCCGAAGGGGACCCTCCCGACCCCCCTGAGGGAAAGCAATAAACCATGCTATGTATTGGTGAGGAACCAATTGAGGTTAGCCCTCATTGACCCATACCACAGATTCCACTAGCTCCTGACTCAGAGTGGTCCCAAGAATAGGGAAGGAAGTATGCACAAAATCCATCATCTGCGGGACCCGTACCGTACCTGACACTACTCCATCTAGGGACTTGAAAAGATTGAGCCCACGAAGGGGTGAGATAATGTCTCAGCAAGTTTACCCCCTAAACCCTAACTAGGAAGAAAATACGTCTAGAGGTAGTCTAACCACACATCACAGAAGACTCACCTTGCCTCAGTTCCTTCCTACATGTCAATATAATTCATATCACAGATGCATATAATGAATGCACACATCAATTGGAACATCTCACTCAATCTCAATCAATCACAGGGGTCCTGATTATAGGGCCAAATTATTATGACATGTCCCATTCCATGCCACACAATTTTGTCCCATAATCCGATGCGTCTATCTCAATCAATCACGCATTCCAATTGCTTACTACCCGCACAGGCAATTTTACCCAATGCACATCAGTCCTCTAGCATAGCCAGGCTTTGCCTCATCCCTTGAGCAAGGCAACATCCACTCGACACACATCGGGGATGGCATTCCCGAAGGAGCTTCGATCCAACCTCTACCGCGATCCAGCATCCATTGCTAGGGCATCCCATATAGGGGCATCATCCACCCAACACACATTGAGGACAGGTTCTTTTAACCATCACACGATCATTCAATTACGGCCAAGGATACTGTGCATTGCACTCAAATGTCTCAATTAAGATAATGCACTTGGCCTATTTTCTTCGTATTAAAACACCCGATGAAAATAATCGTGTGTGAATACAAAATGATCGTCAATTTTAAAAATTGATATCATTCTTTTTAAAATCTCACTATTTGATATAGTATTTAAAAAATATTTTCGGTTTCAAAACCTGACACTTGGTAATTCCTAATTAATTACCAAAATTTCATAATTTTAAAATAAATACTCAAAATCACAACCATTACTCAATTAATGCAAACCTAGGCCGGAAACGCTAATCTAACCACCTAAACGGACCTAGAAAATTAATGCACATATCCACATAAATAGTACAATCTATTCAGCCCATAATCAATCTATTCTAACCACCTAACATTTATAATTAAGTAATTAAATCACTAATCAAAACTAACTAACCACCTAAGCCATACTTAGTATAATCTAATTACCTACTAAATGTCATTAACTCCATAAGTAAAGTTTAGCAAGTAAACTCACCAGATTAGTGGGCCGGTGAGTTCACGGCAACGGCGATGCAGAGGCAGGCAAGACACAAGCTTGCGGCGACTCCAAAGGAGGTTCGGACAGGGCCTAAAACGGGCCACAAAGCCCAACAGCCACTGCTAGCCTTTGCTTCTATTTAAGGGCTGAAAGGGCTGGGCTAAGCGGCGGCTTGGCTGGAAATAATCACACGGGCGGCGGACGACAGCAGTGGGACAAGGCAGGGGCTCCAATGGCTTAGACGAACGGCCAGGTGAGCTCAGGCAACTCAAGATAGCGAGTTGGGCTCGCGGGAATGGCGACCAAGCGTGGACGAGTGCGGAAGTGCGACGGGTCCAACGGCGTAAGGCGGGCTCAAGATGGCTTGCGGACGGTGTGCGGTGGGCTGGCTGATCTTGGCTGGTCTTCTATGGTTTTTTGAGTTCTCAAACTACAACAACAATGGGGAAAGCAAACCAAGGAAGAAGGAGGAGAGAGCTGTAGCTGGTGGGGGACCCAAATGGCCTTAAAAGTCCTTTCAAATATCCAAAACCATAATTTGCTTGCCCCTATAGTCCATGGCTTCAATCCTCAACCATTTGCCCTCCAAAGCATCCCCAACAAGCTTCAATTGGTGCCCAAATGTTGCAGCCCACCCTTAGCTACGAATTTCATGCATACAACTTCAATTCCAATCCAATTCCTCTCCAATTTAATCCAATTGATGCCCCAAAAATTCAGCAAAGGTGTACACACTTAAATGCACATTTTTCCTTGCTAATTAGTCCAATATGAACGCTAAAGCTGTAACAAAAAATGGCCCTCTAATTTTCTCAATCCAAAATAGCCATACTTTGAATTTTTGCCGAAAATTCGGGTTTGTAGAAAAATCTTTGGAGGATGAGTCGACATTTCTAAAATAAATTGTGACATGACAAATTTTTTGATTTTTGAAATCGAGTTCAATTTTGTGGTTAATTTCAATCGGACGTGATTTTAGCGTGACCTAACCTACCGGGTAGCTTTTATGAATTTTTAGGGCAGTTAACCTGTGATCGATTATTTTCAAGCCACATTGTACATCTTTAACTCATTGGTGACTCTCGGTTGTCATGAAAATCTCAAGGTTTCAAATACGGGCACAAGATACAGAAATGATAGAAAAATCAATTATCATTTAGTGCCGATCGACAAGAATTTTGCGATCAGGTGGAATCACCCACATTTTAATCACATGCCTCAGTCGAAATGACCTATCTCTAATCTCTAATCAATTTTAATGGAGTCGTATTGACCCTTGCAGATTAGCACGGTCAAGCAATCGATTTCTGGTCGAATTCTTAAGTATATTATGTTTAGATTCCTTAACAGTTTCATTCGATAGATTAGTTATCTCGTGAGTGATCGGCTTAGAGAAAAAAATATAGGTGCGTCGATGAAAATCACAACTCATTCCATCGAAAATAGAACAAAAAATCAGGCTGTCACAATAAACCTGCCAAAGTTCATGCAGATTGGTTAGTGTAACTAGGTAGTTAGGTGGTTAGTTTAGTTAGTAGTCTACCCTAGGTTAGTTTAGTTAATCGTGGTTAGTTAACCATAGTTAGTTAACCGTGGTTAGTTAATTAACCATGGTTATTTTAATTAAATTAGATTTATTTAATTAATTTTAATTGGCGTAAATTATGCTGGGATAGTCGTTTATTAGAATTTTATGCTAATCATCGTGGATGAGTTTATATGTGAAATTGAGTGCTTATTTGTGCAATTGAGTGCTTGATGGTGATTATTGAATTATTATTGTAAAATTTTATTTTATGGTATTTAAATAGAAAAAAATACCGGGTGTCGGTTTTTTACGCCAAAATATTTTATGTACTATATAAAATTATGGAATTTTTAAATGGGAGAGTACCACGTTTATGGTTCAATTTAAATATGTGACCACGCACAATTATTTTACTGAGAATTTTTAATACGAAGAAAATTAGCGAAGTCCATTATTTGAAATGGAAGTATTTGGGTGTAAAGCACAGTGTTCTTGGCCAAATATGGATGTGCGTGTGGTCACTATCGGAACCCATCCCGATGCATATGAAAACGCGGAATGATGCCTGATTAAATTCGGATGTCCCAAGTCAATGGATGCCAGTTGCAATGGAGGTTGGACCAATGCTCATTTATGGAATGTCGTCTAGATGTAGACGTTATCATGCCTAACGGAGCATAACAACGCCCGATTATGCCAGATGACCGCCGATTGTTGAATTGGTCGTGGCCGATGGGTCGTAATATGTGATATCCTGAATTCCAACCCTATCTCAATTAAATGAAATGGGCTTTTCATTGACGTGCCTATGGTCCTTCTTCTCGGAGCCAATCACTCCCGAGTTAATTAATCTATCAAGTGAAGCCATTAAAGGGATATAAACGCGACAGACTTGAGAATTCAATTAGAAATCGACTGCTCAACCGTGCTAATCGGCAAGTATCAATACAACACAGTTATAATCGATTAGTGATTGGATTTAAGTCGATTCAATGGAATGGCGTAATTGAATGGTTGGTGATTCCACGTGATTACAAAATTCGCATCAAACGGCACTAACTTAATTTTCTGTCAATTTTGTACTCGGTACCTGTAATTGAAACCTTGAGATTTTTACGACAACCGAGAGTCGCCTATGAGTCGAAGATGCACAAATGTGGATCAAAATTATCGACCACGGGTCAAATGCGATAAAATCCCTAAAAACTACCCAGTAGGTTGGGTCGCACTAAAATCGCGTCTGGTCGATTTTAACTACGAAATTGAACTCGGTTTCGAGAATCGAACATTCGAGTGTGTCACGATTTATTTTTAGGACTTCGTCTCATCTTTGGTGGAAAAATCAAAATTGGCAAATTAAAATGGTGGAAATTCGGATGGCCACTTTTATGTGGATTTTTTGCCTTCAAAAAGGATGGATTTGTGGAAAATAAAAGGGAAATTCGTATGGCAGGTTCAAGGGGATAAATTGGCCACCAATTTGGCTTTGTTTGTGTAGAAATTGAGAAGAGATGGGTGTAAATTCGTAAGGCCAGCAGGGGAGGCAATTTTGGTCACCTATTTGGCTTTGTTTGTGAAAGAATTGAGAGAAAATGGCCATTGGTGCATGCCTTGACTTCCTAAGGCTGAAGACTTTGTGCAAATTGTGATCATTGCATGAGATATTTACCTTGGAGGCTCATTTGGCTACTGCATTGACCCTCTTGGCCCTTATCCCCCCTTATTCCCCACTCCTTCCTCCCATGTGACCAGCCCCGACAGAAGCCATTTTCAGCTTCTTCTTCTTCTTCTTGCTTTTTCCTCAAACCTCCATTTTCTTCCATTATTGAAGTTGCCAGCCCCCATAACCAATCAGCCACATACTTCCTTAGCCAGCCTGCCAACAGCAGCCAGCCAACCAGCCCCCGTCGAACCAACCGCACGCCTACTCCAACCATCCGCCTCACGCCGCCCCGCTTAAACCGTGTCTAGCCCGACGTCTAACTAGTCCACCACTGGCCCAGCTTGTTCAGCCACTCGTCCTTGTCGCCGCTTTCCTTGTCCGGCTCCGCCAGCCACCTCAGCCAACCGTCTTAGCCCGTCGGTTTAGCCCTTTTGCAGAATCGAACCAGTAGCAAGCAGTGAGCTTGCGAGGCTATTTTCAGCCCCTTCCGGCCCTCCGTTGGAGACGCCGTAGGCTTGGGATCTCACCGTCGTTGCGCCATCGTTGCCATGGACTCGTTAACTCGCTAATCCAGTGAGTTAGCATCCTCATCTTTGATTAGGGGGTTAATTACACTTAGTATGATTAGTTTAGGTTAATTAGGATTAGGGTGATTTAGTTAGAGTAACTAAATTAGTTAGGATTATTTAGTTAGGCCAATTCGTTGGTTAGATGGTTAGTTAGATCATTTAGTTAGCTTAATTAGATAATGTAATTAGCTTAGTGAATTAGTTTAATTAGCTTAAGTAGATTAGCCGGTTAGCTTATGTAAATTAATTAAGTGGTTTAATTTAAATAATTTTCAATTTAATTAATTAATTTGTAATTATTTAATTAATTATAATTGTACCGGGAGCCGGTTTGTAGAATTTTACGCTAATCATCACGATTGAATTAGTTTGTGCAATTGGTTGCTAAATTATGCAATTGGGTGATTGGTGATGATTTTTAATTATTATTGTAAAAATATGATTTATGGTATTTAATTAGAGAAATACCGAGTGTCGAGTTTTGACACCAAAAATATTTTAGGTACTATACAAAATCGTAGAATTTTGAAATGGAATAATATCACGTTTTGTGGTTTGATTTGATTTGTGTGACCACGCACAATTATTTTACTGGGTATTTTTAATACGAAGAAAATTGCCAAGTCCATTATTTGAAATGAAAGTATTTAAGTGCAAAGCACGATGTTCTTGGCCAAGAATGGATGTGCGTGTGATCGCTATTGGATCCCGTCACTTGATGAAAGTTAGGGAGGCAATGCCTGATTAAGTTTAGATGCCCTTGACAATGAATGCCGATCGCAGTGGAGGTTGGGCCGATGTTCCTTTGGGAATACCTTCTAGAAGTAAACGTTGCCATGCCCGACGAAACGGGACGACGCCCAGTTATGCTGGATGACCGCTGACTGGTGAGTTGGTCATGACCATTGGATCATAAATAATTGGGACACGCTTGAATGATTGAGATAGCCGTGCCTAATTATGAAATGAAATTGTGTGGCACAAAATGAGATGTGTCATAACGATTTAGCCTTATAATCGGACCCCTGTGATTGATTGATATATGAAATGAGGTGTTCCAATTATTGATTACACTTGTTGCGTTTATATATGCATATGATATATAAGATGTACTAACGTGCAGGGAGGTGCTGAGGCGAGGTAAGTCCTTTATGGTGCATGTTTAGGTTGCCTCTAGGTGAATTCTCGTCCTGATTAGAGTTTAGGGTGTAGACTCGCTGAGATTTATCTCACCCCGTCGTGGTTTAAATATTTTCAGGTCCTTAAATTGAGGTATACCACGTCCGTTTTGGGTGGCCACGGGAGGCTGAGATCGAGTGTACCCTTCTCCCCATCCACGAGACTTCTTGGACCTGTGAGCTCGTAGTGACCACCATTTGGGTCGATGAGGGTCTACCTTAGTTAGTACCTTATCGCTTCAAAGCATGGTTTCGTATTATGCCTTATTGGATCCGGGAGGGCCCCTTGGAGGGTTTCGACGAACTTGCCGTCGATACCGAGTGTGAGGAGGTACTCGACCCCATTGTGCATGCCGATATTTTGGAAGATATAGCTGCAAACGCAAGGCCTGAGGATGAAGGGCCCAGAGTAGAGATAGCTGATCCTCTAGACATCGACATCCCAAACGGTGTCGTAGTTGTAATATCCTGAATTTCAGGTTTTGTTTTCGATTTAATAAGTTGGGCTTTTCATCGATGCGTCTATAGTTCTTTTCCCTGAGCTCATCATTCACGGGATAACTAACCTATCAGGTGAAGCCGTTAAGGAATCTAAACGCAATAGACTTGAGAATTCAATTAGAAATTGACTGCTCAACCATGCTAATTTGCAAGGGTCATTATGGCACCGTCAAAATCGATCAGAGACCAAAAATATGTCGAGTCAATAAAGGTATGTGATTAGTGTGTAGATGATTCCGTTTAATTGTAAAATTTTTGTCGAATGGCATTAGACCGATTTTTCTGTCATTTTCGTACCCTATGTCCATATTTGAAACCTCGAGATTTTTACGACAACTGAGAGTCGCCAATGTGTCGAAGATGCATAATGATGCTTGAAAATAATCGACCACAGGTTAATTGTACTAAAAATTCCTAAAAGCTACCCGGTGGGTTAGGTTACGCTAAAATCGTATCAAATTGAAATTAATCACGAATTTGAACCTGATTTCAGAAATTGAAAATTCTGTCATGTCACAAATTATTTTAGGAATGTCGACTCATCCTCCAAAGAATTTTTAGCAATCTCGGGATTTTTACGGAAAATCAATTAGGACAATTCGGAAAAGAACGGAAATTCGGATGGGCCAAATTGAAGGGATTTTTGGCCTCCTTAGTGAACTATTTGGTGAAAGGAACTTGCAGAAATTGTGTGGACTTCTTCATTAGCAAAATTAGACATCAAATTGGGAAATTGATGAAGAAATTGAAGCTCTAGAGGTGAAATTCGGATGCTTGTATGGGGGTTGCAACAATTGGCATCAACTTAGCTAATTGTGGGGATTTAAGTGCATGAAAGTGATGGGGGGACAAAGGGGATTAACATGAAGGCTTGTGAGACCAAGAATTAATGAAAGTGGATATTTGTATTGACTTTCAAGGATGTTCTATCTCTCCCTCATCCCGTGCACGCCAGCTTCATCGACTCCTCCTCGTTCGCAGCTCCAGCTTCTTTATTTTTTCCCTTTCATCCTCTGCTTTTCCTTCATTTTTATTCTATCGAAGCTCCTCCCCCAAACAGCAATCGAAGCTGCTCCACCACTATCACCTGTCCCCCCCTCCATTTCGTTGCCGCCTCACCCCATCTTCACGTGGCTTTGTTTCACCGAGTCAACAAAAACCAACGAAGCCCTCCTCAAAGTTGACTCCAATAGCTCCTCCCCACCCGAAACTGCTTCTTCAGCTGGTTTGTGGACCACCAACGTTGACGCCACCTACCACCTAGTCCAGCGCCGCACGTCTCCCACTTTACCGAAAATCAACCCAGCAGGCCATCGTGGATTGCCTCCTGCCTTTACGCTTGCAACCCAGCCCACGCAAACCCATATGCTTCTTCCTTCATCACCTCTCAGTCCAACCCTGAGGCAACAGCCGCAAGCCCACTCCCCTCCATTTCTTCCTTTGTTGTTTCACTACACACGGCCACCGGTCCAACCAAGCTCAACCGCAGAACTAAGGCCGAAGCTCAGCCTTGCTGAGCCGTCTTAGGCCGTTTTCAGCCCGGTCCGAGCTCCCATTGGTTCTGTCGTAAGCCCAAGTTTCAACCGCTGTTGTCGTGAACCGATTTTCGCACTCAACCGGTGAGTTTATGTTTTAATCCCTCATTAGTAGGCTAATGACACTTAGAAGTGGATTCGTTGGCTAATTGGTGAATTAGTCAAGTTAATTAAGCTTAGAATGATTTAGTTAGTGTAAGTATCTAGTTAGTTCAACTAGAATAGTTAGGTGGATTTAGTTAAGAATTAGTTGGATTATATAATTAGTGTAATTAGATTAAATTAGGTAGAATGGTTAGATTTATTTGTTAGTTCAATTAATTAGCCCAGTTAGTTTAGGTTGATTTAATTGAGTGCTTCAATTTATTTATTTTGTAATTTATTTAATTGTCGGTAATTTATTTACTTACTAATTATTTTCCAGAAATTAGACTAGGATAGCCGGTGACCGGAATTTCGTGCTGATTGCAATGGTGTGTTCAATTTATGCAATTGGGTGTTAATTTGTGCAAATTAAGTGTTGATTGGAATTTTGGTTATTTATTCCAAAATATATGAATTTTGATATTTATTCAAAAAATCCTGGGTGTCGATTTTTGACACCAAAAATAGTTTTATATACAACATAAAATAGTGGGATTTCAAAAGGAATGATATCAATTTTTCTGGTTCGATCTGACCGTGTACCCACACAGAACTATTTTCACCGAGTGTTTTTATTACGAAGAAAATGAGCCAAGTGCATTATTTTAATTGAGACATTTGAATGCAATGCATAGTGTCCTTGGCCAGTGATCGTGTTTTGGTTAAGAGATACCTTCCCCGGTGTTTGTCGGTGGACGTTATCCCTATATGGAATGCCCCTGGTCAAGGGAAGCCGATCACAGTAAATTCTGGACTGAAGCTCCTACGATAATGCCGTAAGGAATGCCATCCCGAATGTGTGTTGGAGAATGTAGCTGTGCTCAAAGGGGTGAGATGGAGCCTGGCTATGCCAGAGGACCGATGTGTGTTGGGTAAAATTGCCTGTGTAGGTAGTAATAATCAATTGCAACACATGATTGATTGAGATAGATGCATCGAATTATGGGACAAAATTGTGTGGCATGAAATGAGATGTATCATAACGATTTGGCCCTATAATTGGGACCCTTATGGTTGTTTGAGAAATGCATTGTGACATTCTAATTGACTAAGTATGAATAATACATATGTCTGTGTTATGAACTGTGCTGACATTCAGGAATGATTTGAGACGAGGTAAGTCTCTGTAATTGTGTGGTTGTGTGATTAGGACACTTCTAGGCATATTACCCTCCTAATCGGGGTTTAGAACGTGAACTCGCTGAGATTTATATCACTTCGTCGTGGGCTTAACATTTCAAGACCGTAGGGTGGAGGACCTGGAACCGAGCTGAGGGGATTCGTGTTGTAGGTCAGATATGATAGCTTCTTTTTGAGAATCAGTCTTTTGAAGTCTTTTGGTTGTAAACTTTTGTACATGACTCAGTGTATATATAAAAACATGTTTTGTTTGTGAATTTGTTGTCATTCTTTTCTATCCCGAGATGATTACTGTCAAGGGATTTGTTATTCGCTTCTGCATGTGCAATAAAATGAAAGGGTCGGCGACTCATTCTGGGAAGTCGCAAAATGTTATCGACTACCGAGAAATGGGCACACGCTCGAGGATCAGGGCGTGACAGTAGTAGACCCGAATCCCGAGTAGGTATGGTCCGGGGTAGAGTTGGATTAGGAGTTTCTTTTTTAGATAAACCTCTTGCATATAAATCGTAGGTTTGACTGGCTATATATAAAGTTTGTTTTATGAAAAATGTGTTAGCATGGTTTACAATCCCATGTGTTTGATTATTGTCTGGAGTTTATTAGTTCGCTTCCGCATGTGCATTAAATGAATGGGTTGGTGACGCGTCCTGGAAATGTTGCAATTTGATCAATCGTCGAGGGATGTGCACGTGCCCGGGGTTCGGGGCGTGACATCATAACTGGGACACGCTTATGTGATTGAGATAGCCGCGCTTGATTATGGGACAAAAATGTGTGGTACGGAATGGGACGTGTCATAACGGTTTGGCCTTATAATTGGGACCCATGTGATTGTTTGCAAGATAAACTAAAGTGTCCTGGTTATTAAATACGTTTGTTATATGCATATGATATATGTGATGAGCTAATATGTAGGGACGTGCTAAGGCGAGGTAAGTTTGTGTGTGACACCTGTTTAGGCTGCCTCTGAGTGAATTTGTGTCCTAATCGGGGTTTAGAGTGTTGACTCGCTAAGATTTATCTCACCTTGTTGTGCTTAAATATTTTTAGGTCCTTAGAATGGAGAGGCTACTTGTTCATATTGGGGTACTACAGGAGATAGACTATGAGCCCTCCTACTTCCCTATTCCCGGGACCAACTTAACCCGTGAGTTAGTAGTAACCACTATTTGGGTCGATGAGGGTCTCCATCACTGGGTACCTCATCGCTTCAAAACGTGGTTCTTAACTACCCTAACGAGGCTCGGGAGGGTCCTTTGCAGGGTTTTGACGGACTTGCCATCGAAATCGAGGATGGGGAAGAAGGGGTGGTAGCTCATCCTATGGACATTGGCATCCTAGATGGTGTCGTGGAGGATCTGGAGCCCGAGGCGGAGGGGCTTGGAGCGTAGGTTATCCGGTAGTTTGTTTTTGAGTCAGACTTTTATATATAGACCTGTAAGACTAACTGGATGTGTATATAAAATGTGTTTTGTGAAAATAGTTGGTGTGTCTTTCTACTATCCCTATTGTTGACACCTAAATTTTGGCAACCCATATAGTCATTTATCAGATTAAAAAATTAGGGGTTAATTTAATTCTTGAAAAAATATTAATTGCATAGCATATAGATTTAAGTTGCATTTATTTTGTTATTTGCATTTCTTGCATTTTATTGGACCGGTGGCGGATATATTCAAATTAGATGGATCAGGCCCGTGAAGCGAACAGGTTGGCCCGAGGCCGTGTTTTTTAATAATTAAAAATTATCTCGTGGGAATATAATATTTTAAAATTTTCCCAAAATATGAATCTTTTTGGATAGGGCAGATGGATAAAAGAATATTGCGATTTGGTTTTGAAAGATTTGGATTTAAAGAAAAATTCATCTTAATCTCGAATCTTTATCGGTATGAGTTGATTTTCATGAAAAATATTATGGATACTGATTCGAAGAAAAGTTAAAAAAAAATCCAATTCCTTCCCTATAAAAGGCCGTATGCATACGAGAGGACGGGGGGTCTTTTCTTTGGGTAAAAAAAAAAAGACAAAAGAGGAGAAAGTACAGAGTGGGCAGAGGGAGAGTGACGTGAGAGAGGGAGAGAGAGGAAGAAAAGTCAAAAGTAAAAAAAAAAAAAAGCAAAAAGCAAAAGGTACCAGCGGTAGAGAGGTGAGAGGACAGGTACTGTTCATCGTCTCCCTCACCGCTCACCGCCCGCATTTGCAACCGTTCGCCAGTTCCTACTCCACCGCGCAGCACCGCCGTCCGTCTTGCCGGAGCTTCGCCTCATCGCGCGATTCAGTCACACCACCTGATGCCGTCGCCCCGAAGACCAGCGATCGACGTCCCCGCTTAACCCGACACCAGCGGCTACCGTCGCCCACCCGTCGATTCGCCTCTAACCGCTTGAGCTCAGGACCCTCCGGCAACCCACACTAGCTCTCCGCCGAGCCGGTTTGCCCTCTGTTGCAGCCCACTGCACCCGACGACCGCTCCAGCAACGCCGCGATGACCTGCTGCTCTGCTGTGCCACGACCCGGAGTCTTCTACCTGAATCGACTGACTCACTGTAGCCTTACCCTGCACTACTTCCGATCCGACGCTGTTTTGCCTTAGTCCGATTGACCCGAGCCAGATCTGCCCGACGCCAGTGCCCAACGCCCGAAGCCAGCAGCTCGCGTCCGATGACCGTGCTCCTGCCTCCGCCGACGCCGCGCCTCTACTCGCCAGTCTACTCGCCACCGATCCCCCTCGCCGAAGCTCCGACGGGATTCACTGCCCGGTGACCAGCTGCACGAGCAAGCCCACTTTTGGGAAAAAGAATAAAGAGCAAAAAGGATTAGGTAGTCCTTTTATTTTTATTTTTATTTTCTGTCCATCTTTAGATTAGGTCATTTAATAAATGCCGCGTGACATATAGCTCGCATATTAAACTGTATACCCTATGTCATTTCAATTGAAATAATTTTGTATGTCATTGCATTGCATTGCACATCATTAGAATTAAGTCATTTGGGTTAATTAAAATCGCATATTTAATTATTACATTTCTTTATAATAGAATGCATGCTTATTTATGTCATATAGTTTAGGACATATTGTCATGCCATATCATTTCATATTAGAATTAGAAGCATTGCATTGCATTGCATATGGACTATATTTTCATTGAAAAAGTGAAACCAAAAAAATTGAGTAATTGCTTGTTAATTAGAAACCATATCTAGGGTTGATGTGGATTTTAATTTAACACTGCAGATGCTTTCGTTGCTTTGAGGTAAGTCCTACAATATTTAATTGCTTCCTTAGATGTTAAATTGGTGGTTTGCGCACCCGCATGAACACCTCACATGTTAGGGAACTAATTTAAAATCAATTCAAGCTGCCTGCAAAATAATTTTTTTTTTCAAAATAAAAGAAATGGTACCGAAAGGGCGTTAGAGAAATCTAACATAATCAAGTCCCCGTACCCAAATCTCTGGTTCGTAAGAGTAAAGTGAATCTCCCGTTACTTTATTTGGGTTTCTAATCGACCCACTAAAAATAGATTAGTGACGACTCCTAGTTAAAAATTAATTGCATGTTAAGAACTTGAACCTAAAGTTGCGAATTGGTATGGGCTTGGGAGAGCCCGAGTTAAGTCTAGGCTTAACAATCCATTAGCCAAACCCTAGGTGGTCCAAACCCCGAAAAATTGGGTCGCGACAGCTTGGCGACTCTGCTGGGGATCTTGAGTTGAAACTCTTAGTGGACTTAGGCCAATTTTTCTTTTCTTTTGAAATTTTTTTTTTCTTTAGCAGCGAGAATTCCAGGTACGTCCATAACATTTAAGATGTTAAATGTTTTTGCAGGATGAGAGGTATAAGGGGAAGTTTTTGCTAACCTTTATTTTGCAGGGAGGTGTAGGAATATATGGTTTATTTTCATGAACGAAGTGTTGTTTGATTTAAACTGCTGTGCATGCTTTGCATTTATCACTACACTTTGCACACACAATCTACTGCCGGACCTAGGCTGCATAGGATCATTTAGGATGGTATTGAGATAGATACCACTCCGACTGCATGCTTGTGGTACGAGTCGCCCATCCCAATCCTGAAGTTTCTTTCATGGTGTCAAGAGTACCCATCTCGGTCCGCATGCCCGCGACCCGGGTCGGCTCTTTGACCAAGCCGGAGTCATGAGGACTTGACATAGTCTACAAACCCGTGGCTAGTATGATCATCCTTGTGGTTTCACTTTGATATGCCTTATAGATTAGAAATCGAGCTACCTATCATGCACATGTCTATGTGATTACCATTGATTTTTCCTTGGTGAAGTTTTCTTTCCCTATACCATGCAATTTATTTTGTCGTGCTTTTGGTCTATCCATGACAATCTAGGTTAGTCATTTGATCTAATTCCTTTGTCAATTAGAGATGAAATGCGGAAATAAATTGACATATAATGTCATTTAGAAAATAAAAAAAATTGGAAATTTGTTTTCAATTTATGTTTTGGCTCTTCTTAGTTCATGTTTATGAAATTTCGTCCCTACTAGGGCATCCCATATCTTTGTTTCCCTAGTCCATTTTTAGGAAATCCTCTTCATATGTGGACTTTTCTTGACTAAAAATAGATTGTTGTCATGGACTAGCTCTCTATTTACACCTCATGCTTACAATGTTCCCATTTATTTAGATTAGGTGATTATGGGGCGCTCCCGCTCACCCATCGGTACACGGTCGAAAGCTAAAATGGCGAATCGAAATGATGTGCTGGACCGTATCATTGACAATATGAATAAGCAAATTGCACACCACCAAAGTCAAGTCGATGAATTGTTTGCTACTATGGCTTTTCTTATCAAGCAAAAGGGCCGTGATGACATAGGTACTCTATCTTCAATGAGAAACTGCAACTCGAAGAAGAGATCCAAATTTTTTTTTGAATTGTCTCATTTTTCTGAGGTAGCTGAATTTGATACCACCATGAAGAGACTAGTGACTTATCTAGAAGGAAGAATCTCTAACCTGGAGGGTTCGCATCACAAGATCAAGGAGGGTGAAAAACTCAAGCACACATAATTCATGGTCTTAAGAAGATCACTTTCTTATTTAATTAGGGGCATGTTCAATTGCACATTCCCCTGTGCGGGAATTTTTATCGCATTTTAGGAATTGTTTTCGCTTTCGAGAAATTGTTTTTGACTTCTTCTCTTTTTAGGGGTTAGGAATCATAATTTCCATTCCAATAATGTAATTCATTTGATTCTATTCAATGAAATTATAATTTTATTTCCAATTTTTGAGGGCATGACGAGGTACTCCAAACCAGTCCAATGACGATATCCAACCATGAAAGAAACTATCATCCACGGAGAAATCCTGAGGGCTGGACTTTTTCGTGTTTCCTCCCAAAAAAATTTTCGAAAACAAAAGCATTTCACTGCTAAAAATAAAAAACATTTTCCCAAAGCTTATAGCAGATTAAACCTGTTTGTTTGTCTGACTCATTTGCTTCGTGTCTCAGAGCATAATTCCATAAGTTGTTATGACAAGGGATATCTGAGAATAGCGTATCAAGTTTCAATGATCATAAACTTGACTTGTGATCAACAGGTTTAGAGCGCACTTGCAATGAAAAAAATTGGGGCAAGTAAAAGAGAACCATCATTCTCTGGTGGAAGATCCTGGGGGCAAGTTTGCTCTGAATTACAGCCCGTATGTGGTAAGGAAAGTACTTCCAGGAGGTGACATCCTAGCAGAAATGGATGGTCGTGAGTTTTCAAACTCCAGTGAATTATGATGCTTTCAAGAAGTATTATTTACGATAGAATTTGCCATGTCATGTTTTGAGTTGCAAGCATTTCCATGATGAGTAAATTGCCTCAGTAAATTGAATTGTTCAAATTTGTTGCAAATCTTGCATTTTTCTTCCTTGATGAATTGTGTGAGATTGATTGAATGTGTGAAATGGGATACTTGGGAATGATGAAAGGCAAACCCTATTCCATACACTGTTTCATACACTAACCCCTAGTGAGTTGTGTGGAAAAATTCCATGCCTATGAGGAAAAAGGTGATCTTGCAAAGGGTACATCAACCAAGGTAATGAGAGGTAACTTCTGCTACCCAAAACACTATAGGTATATCCATTGTTCAGCCATTTGAGCCCACACACATGAAGAGCTTTTTAAATTATCCCTGTCAAGAATCGTCTCATACCGATTTTCTTACTCGTACTTGCATCAATCTTCAAGTATTGCTTTTACAGTGTGACTTGTACGATAATTTAAAGTGCCTTAGGATGACGAAGAACAGTTCTTTATCTATTCTATACACTTTATCCATTGCATAGTCCCATTGAGCCTATGAATTCATTTCACATTAAACTTAGTTGGTGATCATCCCCCACACTAGGGCAAGGAAAGAAAAATCAAACCACTCAAGTAGCATGATTTACAATGCTAATAAAAATAGAGACTTTGTCCAAAAAAAAGAGAGTGCAAAAAAATGGGGCATGAAAAAGCAGTGTGCCTGGTAAAAGCAATGCGGTACCAAAAAAAAAAAAAAAACTCAAATGTTGAGATGTTGCAATCAGTGGAGTTGTGATGTGAGAAAATCTTCGATGATGGGGAAGAAAATTGTTGGAAATGTCAAGATGATCACCAACTTTGATCCCATAAACACTTTTTGAGCCAAATGATCCTTTCGTTTCTCAACCCATGAACCCAACCTACGTTGCGTCCCTTACAAAGTCTCTTCAAATTATGGCACTTGAATTAACGTAAAAGTTCATATGTTTGGAAGCATCGCTTGAAGAAATGCAAGTAAGATAATTTTTGCTTCATTTCTCATGTTTCTTGGCTTGTAAACCCCAAGATGATTGTGAAATATCATTCATTTTTTAATAGCCTCGACTCAAAGAGTCTCCTTTGCTAAGCCGTTGACCAAGCCAGCGTTGCAGTCCCTGTTAAAGACCTCTCAGATTGGTAAGTTCGTACCACGTGCGAGATTGCTCGAACCCTTGTTTGGCATGATAGAGTGATTGTCAAAAATCCTGCATCAAAGGTCAGGATAAAACAACCCATTTTAATGAGGATGAGTGAAAAGTCCTTTTAGACCAAGAGGTCTCACATTTGGCACATCCATGACATTCATGTATTCAGATTGGAACATTCTTTGTGAAATCTTTCCCAATGGAAATTAGGTGATGCAGGCTTGATATAAATCATAGTGCATGAACCTCCCCTAAATTAATGCATGTTTGTGATCACAAATGCATATTGCTTCTCCTATGACCATGTTTTGTAGAAGACATTTCCCCCAGGAACAGAGATGATACCAGGTAAGTATATCTCTATCCATACCTTAAATACTTGTCATTGTGCAGGTATTCCCTTTTGAAAACACCGACACTCGATCGAGCTGTCCCCCAAAGATTTTTCTCCAGATTCAATTTGATTAAGGCAACCAAAGAAAGATTCGGGTCCTGGTCAGATAATCTATGCTGCAACGTTAGGCGACCGAAGAAAGGTTCGGGTCCTAGCCAAGCAAAACCTTAGTTTAGGCGACCGTAGAAAGGTATGGGTCCTGGAAAAGCAATTACCTCAGTTCAGGTGATCGTAGAAAGGTACGGGTCCTGGAAAATGATTCCTTATTTAGGCGACCGTAGATAGGTACGGGTCTTGGAAAGTGAATCCCCGTTTAGGCGACCGTAGAAAGGTACGGGTCCTGGAAAAGCAATTTCCCCATTCAGGTGACCGTAGAAAGGTACTGGTCCTGAAAAATCAATTTTTCGTCAAGGCGACCGTAGAATGGTACGGGTCCTAGACAACATCTATTTCCCTATTCAGGCAACTGTAGAATGGTATGGGTCATGAAAGATAAACCCCCGTTTAGGCGACCGTAGAAAGGTACGTGTCCTAGGAAAGTAGTTTCCTTACAAAACCTTGCTACTCTACTAGGCGATCGTAGAAAGATATGGGTCCTAGGAAAGTAGCCTCTTTGTTACTATTTTAGGCGACCGTAGAAAGGTACGGGTCCTAAACATGTAACATCGACTATCTTGAATCACTCTACCCTCCTTGAAGGTAAGATATTCCAGGTAGGTTCTTTTACCATTTGCATACAAATTGCATTCCAAAATTCTGACATCTCAGTCTGGATATGGATGTCTCAATTCTCTTTGTTAAACATTTCACTCTGGATGTGAATGTTTTTTCGACCCTTCTCGTTATACTTAGTCTGGATCTAGGTATCTCGAGTACAAAGATCTTGACATCTCAGTCTGGATCTGGATGTCTCAATTTTTTTTCGTTGAACATTTCACTTTGGATGTGAATGTTCTTACCTGTTACGCTTTTCAAGGAACCTAAGTGAGAGTTGGGTACTTGTGGAGTAAATAGGAATTTATCATGTGCCTCAAGATACTTTACCGCACTGACTGGTAAGTAACTGTAGGTACGTTCTTTCATTTGACATCATGCATTTGCATTAGCATTTCCATGCACCATATGAATTGCATTTTTTAAAAAAAGAAATGGGATACATTTCCTGACAAAAAAAAAAAATCATTCAATATATGTGCATGATCAAAATTTAGGTCTCAATTTGTCTTTGAAGGCAACCTCTACGAGCTCACCTTCAAAGAAGGGCAGCTATTGACACCTAAATTTTGGCAACCCATATAGTCATTTATCAGATTAAATAATTATGGGTTAATTTAATTCCTGGAAAAATATTAATTGCATAGCATATAGATTTAAGTTGCATTTATTTTGTTATTTGCATTTTTTGCAGTTTATTGGACCGGTGGCGGATATATTCAAATTACATGGATCAGGCCCATGAAGCGAACGGGTTGGCCCAAGCCCGTGTTTTTTAATAATTAAAAATTATCTCATGGGAATATAATATTTTATAATTTTTCGAGATATGAATCTTTTTGGATAGGGCAGATGGATAAAAGAATATTGCGATTTGGTTTTGAAAGATTTGGATTTAGAGAAAAATTTCATCTTAATCTCGAATCTTTATCGGTATGAGTTGATTTTCATGAAAAATATTGTGGATACTGATTCAAAGAAAAGTTAAAAAAAAAATCCAATTCCTTCCCCTATAAAAGGCCGTATGCATACGAGAGGACAGGGGGTCTTTTCTTTGGGTAAAAAAAAAAAAGACAAAAAAGGAGAAAGTACAGAGTGGGCAGAGGGAGAGTGACGTGAGAGAGGGAGAGAGAGGAAGAAAAGTCAAAAGTAAAAAAAAGAAGCAAAAAGCAGAAGGTACAAGCGGCAGAGAGGTGAGAGGACAGGTACTGTTCATCGTCTCCCTCACCGCTCACCGCCCACATCTGCAACCATTCGCCGATTCCTACTCCATCGCGCGGCTTCGCCGTCCGTCTCGCCGGAGCTCCGCCTCACCACACGATTCAGTTGCACCACTTGACGCCGTCGCCCCGAAGACTAGCGATCGACGTCCCCGCTTAACCTGACGCCAGCGGCAACCATCGCCTGTCCGTCGATCCGCCTCTAACCACCTGAGCTTAAGATCCTCCGACAACCCACACCAGCTCTCCACCGAGCCGGTCTACCCTCTGCTACAGCCCACTGCTCCCGACGATCGCTCTAGCAATGCCGCGATGACTTGCTACTTTGCCGTGCCGCGACTTGAAGTCTTCTACCCGAACCGACTAACTCACTGTAGCCTTACCGTGCACCACTTCCGATCCGACGCTGTTTTGCTTGAGTCGATTGACCCGAGCCAGATCTGCCCGACGCCAGTGCCTAGCGCCCGAAGCCAGCAGCCTGCGTCCGACGACCGTGCTCCTGCCTTCGCTGACGCCGCGCCTCTACCTGCCAGTCTGCTCGCCACCGATCCCCCTCGCCAGAGCTCCGACGGGATTCGCTGCCCGGTGACCAGCCGCACGAGCAAGCCCACTTTTGGGAAAAAAGAAAAAGAGCAAAAAGAATTAGGTAGTCCTTTTATTTTTTTTATTTTCTTTTATAGCTTGTTTTTAGTAGAATTGTTCCTTAAATATGTGACTGATATTCCAACATGAAATAGTCCCTCAAGCTAGGGATGGACAGTCCGATTTTCGCGTCCAAAATCCGACTCGCAATCCCTTACAAAAATCGACAATCTAATCTCAAGCCCGAGATTCGATTGGCGATTTAATTTAAAATTGGCCAACCCGATCTCATGCGCGAGATATGGTTCGTCAATTTTCGGATATCAATCTCATCTTGTTTGATTTGCTTGTCATCAAGTTGGTTTAGTTAATCGATTTTTTTAAAAGAAAAATCCAAAAAATATTTGGGTTAGGATTAGATTTGCTTTAGAATATTTCCTGTTTAGGGTTAACATTGCAATCTTATTTCGAATTTTAAATAAGAAAATAAAAAATCTGAATAAGGATTAGGTTTGTTTTTATTATCTTGCATATTTAGGATTGCAATTTTATTTCGAATTTTTAAATAAAAATCCAAAAGAAAGTGCATTCATTTAGGTTGTTAGTTTTTTATTTGAATTGCATGTTAATTATGTATTAGTTTTAATTTCGAAATTAATATAAAAACACAAAAAAAAATCATCATGCATACGTCATGTAGAATTAGGGCATCCTTGGCACGTCATGACATATTAGGATAAAATTGCATATTAAGTTTAGATTGATTTTTGCATCTTAGGTTAGAGCTTGCTAGGTTAAGACAGTATCTTAGTTTAAATTAGGATTTAGTCGACCCAATCCCTAATATAAGCTAAATTTCATAAAAAAAAATAAATTTGTCTTAGGATAAATTAGTTGCAATTTCTAGGATAGATGCATTTTTTTAGAATAGAAAAATCATGTGCACGTCATATAGAATTAGGTCCATGAAATGCACGTCATTTAGTGATTATTGTTACGTTCATTTCTAATTAGAAATTGTCCGTCTTTAGATTAGGTCATTTAATAAATGCCGCGTGACATATAGCTCGCATATTAAACTATATGCCGCATGTCATTTCAATTGAAATAATTTTGTACGTCATTGCTTTGCATTGCATGTTATTAAAATTAAGTCATTTGGGTTAATTGAAATTGCATATTTAATTATTACATTTCTTTATAATAGACTGCATGCTTATTTATGTCATATAGTTTAGGACATATTGTCATGCCATATCATTTCATATTAGAATTAGAAGCATTGCATTGCATTGCATATGGACTATATTTTCGTTGAAAAAGTGAAAACAAAAAAATTGAGTAATTGCTTGTTAATTAGAAACCATATCTAGGGTTGATGTGGATTTTAATTTAACACTGTAGATGCTTTCGTTGCTTTGAGGTAAGTCCTGCAATATTTAATTGCTTTCTTGGGTGTTAAATTGGTGGTTTGCGCACCTGCATGAACACCTCACATGTTAGGGAATTAGTT
Source organism: Eucalyptus caleyi (assembly GCA_014182885.2). Classification (NCBI taxonomy): domain Eukaryota; kingdom Viridiplantae; phylum Streptophyta; class Magnoliopsida; order Myrtales; family Myrtaceae; genus Eucalyptus; species Eucalyptus caleyi. The sequence continues at coordinate 17,030,928 of CM024476.2, forward strand.
TAAAATCAATTCAAGCTACCTACAAAATATTTTTATTTTCAAAATAAAAGAAATGGTACCGAAAGGGCGTTAGAGAAATCTAACATAATCAAGTCCCCGTACCCAAATCTCTGGTTCGTAGGAGTAAAGTGAATCTCCCGTTACTTTACTTAGGTTTCTTATTGACCCACCAAAAATAGATTAGTGACGACTCATAGTTAAAAATTAATTGCATGTTAAGAACTTGAACCTAAAGTTGCAAATTGTATGGGTTTGGGAGAGCCCGAGTTAAGTCTAGGCTTAACAATCCATTAGCCAAACCCTAGGTGGTCCAAACCCCGAAAAATTGGGTCGCGACACCTATGTTGTTTGTTGTTTGGGGTTTGTTCAATTCACTTCCACATGTGTATAAAACAAATGGGTCGACGACACGTTCTAAGACGTCGCATTTTCAATCGACCACCGAGGGATGTGCGCATGCCCGAGGTTCGGGGCGTGACATCCCCACCCAAAGTGGTATAAGAGTTGATCAGTGTCTGGAGATATAAGGTGCGATGGGTCTTGGGATAGTTAGTAAGAAAAGCTTTTTCCTTATGCTAACGTCTGTGATTGATTGATTGATTGATTTGTGTGGGTCACTCAGTTTTCTAATTCTGTGTTGGAATTGAAAAGCAGGTTTCTATAAAGATCCTACAGTATGAGTGATCCTGAGCAGAGGACCCCTCGCAAGAGGGCAATTGCATCCGTGTCTTGGGATAGGACGCTGACTAGGGTCAGTATCTGAGGTAGAGTGCCGGCTCAAGCCAGCGTAAGAGAAATAGTACCGTCGCAGGCCGATACTGGTGTAGCAACACCCGACGATCCTAGAATAGATGGGATTGTGTGGGCGCTAGAGACCCTTGGAAACTTGGTGGGTCAGTAGGCCCATAATCAAGCTCCCATCGCCATTGCTACCGCCAATACCATTGCCACGGTTACAGCCGCACCTGCTAAAGTCCAACCTGGGAATGTGATTGGGGAGCGACCGATCACAAGTTAGTGGAATAGTTTCTAAAGCTGAAGCCACCGAGGTTCACTGGAACAGGCGATCCTAAGGCTGCAACCCTCTGGATCAGGGAGTTAAAGAAAGTCTTCGCACTGTTGAGGTGCTCTGAGGAAGACAAGGTAGTCTTGACAATCTACCAGTTGCAAGGAAATGCAAGTACTTGGTGAGAGGTCACCAGAGGAAGAGTGTTTTTAGAAGGCATGATTCTGGTATGGAATGTATTTGTGGAACTTTTCAACGGGAAGTACTTCTTTGACTGCGCCAGAGAGCAGAAGATGGCAGAATTTTAGCGCATTCGTCAGGGTCTAATGTCTGTGGATCAGTACGAGGTGAAGTTCGCCAAGCTATCTAAGTATGCACCCATGCTAATAGAGGATCCAGTGGACAGAGTTAGGAGGTTCAGAGATGGCCTCAGACTAGAGATTAAGGATCCGCTCATGCCGCTAAATTTGAAGGATTACAACGATTTATATGAGAGGGCACAGTTGATCGAAAGGAACTTGAATAAATGAGCCACCGCATCCAGGTCGCAGTTCGGGTCTAGTAGAGATGGTAATTGGTTCGGGAAGAAGCTGGTGTCAGGTGGAAGATATCCCATTCCGCCCAGCAGGAAGGGTGGGATTGGAAAATCAGCACCTAACCAGAATGGTGTGTGTCGTTTCTTTGGGAAATGACATGGATCAACCCTGTGTTTTACAAGGACGAGAGCTTGCTTTGGATGTGGTCAACAGAGCTACCAGATAAGAGATTGTCCGCGTAGGCCTATTGGAGTATAGTTGCCACTACCGCCTATGAGACAGAACAAAGGAAGTGCATCGCAGAATGCACAGCAGGGTGGATTGAACAGGCCGCCGATGCAGGGAAGAGTGTATGATGTCACTCGATGAGAGGCAGAGGACTCACCAGATGTGGTCACAGGTACGGTCTCGCTGAACGACCATGCTGCTTATGCTTTATTTGACCCTAGAGCTATGCATTCATTTATTGCTAAGCAGAACATTAAGTTGGTAGGATTGAGTCTATAACCGTTGGGAATAGTCATTAGTATATCCACCCTATTAAAGGATAAAGTGTTGTCTGCAGTAAGGTGTCCTAGTTACAAGTTAGTTATTAGTGAGCGAGAGGAAATGATAGATTTGATTATGCTAGCCATGTATAATTTTGATGTGATCATTGGTATGGACTGGCTCACCAAGCAACGAGCTATTGTAGACTGTTATCATAAATCGATTCAATTTAACCCGTTAGCGGGTGGAAGTTTCGAGTCAAGGAGGACCCTCGATTACTTTAATCTCGTCGCTTGAGACAACCCGTTTGTTAGGTGTGGGTTGCCAAGGTCATTTGGCAACTATAGTGGATGCGACAGTTGAGGAACCAAAGATTGAGAGCATCGCTGTAGTACAAGAGTTTTCTAACGTGTTTCCTCAAGAATTACGTGGTTTGCCCCCAGAAAGGGAGATCAAGTTGGCCCCTGGGACGGAGCCAATTGCTAAAGCTCCTTACCATATGGCGTTGTTAGAATTGAAGGAATTGAAGGTGCAGATGCAGGAGTTATTGGACAAAGGATTTATATGTCTTAGTGCATCACCTTAGGGAGCATCAGTTTTATTTGTGAGAAAGAATGATGGTTCGTTGCGCCTTTGCATCGATTATCGGCAACTCAATCAAGTGACGATCAAGAATAAGTGTCTGTTGCCGATGATTGATGTCCTGTTTAACCAATTACAAGGAGTGTCAATATTTTCCAAGATCGACCTGAGGACAGGCTACCATCGGTTAAGGATCAAAAAGGAAGACATACCGAAGACGGCGTTTCGTACACGTCATGGCCATTATGAATTCACTGTAATGTCATTTGGTTTGACCAATGCCCCAGCTACTTTCATGGATCTGATGAATTAAGTATTCAAGGAGTAGCTGGACTAGTTCGTAATAGTGTTTATCGACGACATCCTGGTGTACTCAAGAAGTCCAGAGGAGCATGAAGGACATTTAGGCTGCGCATGACAAAATTTCTAAAACAGAAATTGATTTCTGGCCAAAAATTGATTTCTCAATTTCTATTTCATGAACAAGTTTCTGAGCAAAGAAACTTGTTTGATAACAACTCAAAATTTATATTTTTGAAACAGAAATCTGTTTGATAACAGAATAAAAATTTCTATTTCTATGAATCATGCTGTCCCTATCCTTTTACCTCACTCTTCTTAGTGCTTGTGATGGTAATTTAATTTGATAAAAGTTGGTAAATCACTTAAATTTAGATTGGTAATTCGATAGAGTAGCTAGGAACTTCAAAACATTAGCAATTTATGTAAATAAAAGCTAGTAATTAGTATAAAAAATGCTAATATGCAAACTATAAAAGATTTGGTATTTTCAAATGCTAATATGCAAATAGTGAATGTATTTATTCTCCTCATTCAAGATTCAGGTTTAAATCAATACGCTTTTTTGCATTCTTTTGAGACCACTTTAGGTGGACAGACATGTGTGATCTTCGGTTACTTTCCTCTGTGTGCGGTACGGGAGGATTGGGTGTTCAAAAGGTCACGGACAAAACCATAGAAGGAAATCTTCAACCAGAACATCAAGCCAATTGCCAAACGAAGTGATTTTATGGTAGGTACTAGTTGACATGGATGTAGGCACAATTTGCGAGAGAATCGAAATTAATAAAATGGAAGTTGTGCTAGAAATAGAAATTGATTAGATAACAACATAGAAAATCCTCAAATACAAAATAATAGTTGAAATAATACTAATACATTACAAAAGCTGAAGATATAATTTCTTGGAATTTCCGGCGTATTACTATCTCTTGCCATTTTGTTGGCAATGAATTTCCTAAGCGTGTTTATTTGGTTTCGCTCCTCAGTCAATGTATCGTTTGCAAGCTCATCTTGCGTAGGTTCATATCTCCATATTTGAAGTGCTAAATGCAATTCACTTTTATTGTTGACCCTCTAAAAAGAGGAGAAAAATAGTCATATGACAAGCACATGACAAAAGGTCTGGTTAAAAAAGAGACAGAGTCAATGCTAGGATGGACATTACAACCGATTTCGAAATTTCAGGTGGCCTAATGTAAAGTGCGAAAGTTCAGGGGTAAAGAGGAATAAAGAAGGCAAATGAAAACGGAGAATGAGAAGGCGAAATCAACGGCGACGAAACGATTCATGTAAACAAAAGCCACTGTATTTTCCATGTTCATCGTTACATATTATCTGCAACCTATACAGTGAGTCCAATGGATGGTGACAGTCATGACTCCAGTCCCTTGTTGAAACCGATTCACACAGCGAGAGCAATTGCCAAGAATGATCTCGTGCAGGTTTCAATCCCACAGACTGAATTGTGTCGTGGCTGAGGCAAAGTGGCACATCTGAACTTACTTCGAACCGTGGCTTATGACAGACACATTCAACACCCTCTTCGAAGAAACACTTAAAGCAATTTTCCTTCCCCAGCTTGGTGGATCATGACAACTGAAGTCGGCACCATGCCCTGCTCTCTGTAGGTATCCTACAACACTGTACAAATTGTAGGCCAGCACGGGTCTCTCTCACTGGCATCTGAGATCAGTAATTACAGGAAGCGCATCAATAAGTTCTTCAAGTTTCCCGCCTCAGCATAGGACACGTCGCTGTAAACGGTGATTGTTGAAGCAGAGCAGACTATATCAGTATCCTGAAGGGTGAAACCATGGATTATTGGCAATGGAAATCCCATGGCAAGGTGTGCGTTCACGTACGGCAAGAACACGGTTTTGATAAGTGTCCATATTACTAGCTGCAGCAAGCAAATGCCGGTTTTCTTATTGATCGTCAAAGAAAACATTAAAAAAATAAAAAAAATTGGTGCTGAAGGATTTATGAGATGGGCTTAAGGCCCATCCGCTCAAGTTGGGCCCAAAAGGCCCGGCCCACGGGAATAGGGCCCGTGGAAGGGAAAGGTATAAAAGGGAGGAGAGAGAGAGAACACACCTCTTGGGAAATCAGAACGTACATACGTTCCTCTCCCTCTCTCCCTCCAAGAAAAAGAAAAGAAAAACGCTCTCTTTTCTTCCAAACGCTCAAGGCGACGCCGTTTCCCTTTCAAGGCAAATTGACATCATCGGATCAGAATTTCTTCCTCTTCTTCGGCATTGGTGTTTAATCTGTGGCTAACAAGGTACGCTCGAATCCGTGGTGTGCTTTACAATCGGTGATGCGTGTTTTTCTCGGGCTTCGTCTTCCGCATTGATTTAGGGGTTCGATTCGGTGTCGAATCCGGTTTTCGGGGATCCGTTATTCCCAACATTGGTATCAGAGCCCTGTTTCACGTTTTTCCCGATCAATTCTGATGTTTTTGATTGATTTTTCGCGAAATCCCTTCGGCCGTACGGAACCGGGCGAAAATCCCGACACCCGAGCGCTTTTTGGCCTTTTTTCTAAGTTTTCGTAAGTCGAAATCAAATTCGGAAGGCACTGGGAGAAGATCGACGTCGAGACGAGGCCGGCGATGTGTCGACCGCCGCCGGGCGCTGCCGCATGCGCCCACACGCGCTGCCGGAAGGCGATGCGTGTGGGCGCGACACGCCTGGAAGCGCTGGCTTCGCCAGCGCGTGCGCCACACGCGCCGGTGGCGAACTGGCATGTGCGCGCCGGCGGCTGGCGAACCGGCACGCGCCGGTCCGCGGACCGACGCGTGCTGACGTCACTAACGGTCGATAACCGTCGGGGATGACGTCAGCGCCGACGACGGTTCGCCGGACGGTCACCGGCCGGCGACCCGACCCTACCGGCGACCCGACCCGACCCGCGGACGCAGGCACGCGCCCGGCACGTGCGAGGCACGTGCGGTCGGTCCGCGTGAGCGATCCGACCGGCCCGTCCGGTTCGACCGTCGCGACCGGTCCGACCCGCGCGCCCGTTGACCGACGGCCGTTGACCGTTGACCGACCATTGATCAGTTGACCGTTGACTTTGACCGTTGAACAAAAAAAAAAAAAAAAAAAATTTGTGCCTTCAGTCATGCCTATGTGGATTATAAGTAATCTATTTTTAATTCTGCATTTGTTGCATGAATTTTGGAAAATTATGTATTTTCTCTTATATTAATTATGGATTATAAGTGATCCATTTTTAATTCGCATTTGTTGCGGGAACTATGATGCGTTATGCAAGGATACCTGCAATCCCGAGAACGGACGAGGGAAATGCAAGACTTAAAAGGCTGATGTCAGAATTAGCCAATTATCAGTGGCATGATGGTGATTTAGTATCACATGTGATCAAGGTCAATCAGATGATACAGGAAATCATCTGGAATGGTTATTTCATGCCGGATTTTAAGAAGGTGCCGGCTTTGATGAACACTCTTCCACCTGAATGGCAAGCAGTGTTGGATCGGCTATGGGAGGTCAACGTGGTCCCGGGTTATAGGAGGCTGGTGGAAGCTTTTGTAAGAGAGCACTATAGGATTGAGTTGGCCAAAACTTCAACCCTTAGATTGAGCGATACATGGCGCCGAGTGAATGCGCCTTGGAGGCGACATGAAAGCTCTCCAAAAGTTTTTCCATGGTTGACAAATGTGCCTTCAAATTTCTCAGATATTATGGCTGATAGATTAGAAGGGACATTCCCTATTTATTTCTTTGATTAATTATGTAATGATTACTACCTAATTGTGTTAATTGAAAGCATTATTGTTTTTTAATTGTATGTCAATTATGTTGATTTTATTTGTTATTGCTTGGTTGCTTTGTAGGTAATTAGTGGTAGGTAGTAATAGAAGTTTTTGTAACTTCATAGAATTTATTTGCATAAGATAATTATATTAATAATAATTTTAAGTTAGGATTTTTGGAGGATGATTGGAAACATAGTGACCTTTTGATTCGAAGCCTTACTTGAAATTATTTATTAATATGATGGGTCTATGCAAATAGGGATGCATAAATGATAGGCATTAATAATTCGTGCATGTGTGTCTCGATGTGTTGTAACGATGGTTCAAAGCAACTAAGAATGTAATTGCTGATATGAACGGTAATAATTGTGAAATATTGAATATGAAGATTCAATATGTACCTGAAAAGCAAGAAGCACTAGAAGCTCTTGACCACATTATGGAAGATATTGAGGGTGTTCTTGCACCACCTTGAGCTAGTAGAGGATCGCCTAATGGTATTTGAGCCGAAAATAGACATTTGCTATGCTGGTTCTAGCTCAAAAAGGGCTTTGTGCTCTAAGCACAAGCGTATTGATTCGTTCAATATGTGGAAATGCAAAGGATCAAGTCCTTATTGCAAGAAATCAAGAATTAACCAACAAGAGAGAGGAAAGCGTCCTCAAGTAAAGAAAATGTCAAGGGTGTGATGTTACAATTGTGACAAGAGAGGTCACTATAATCGCGACTGTCGTGAGCCAAAGAAGCAATGCACCTCTTGTACATTTGAGAACTTTGCTTATGTGTCAAGTTCTGCATTATAGGCTGAATCCAATCCTTTGTGGAATGTAGATTCAGGAGCGACAGACCATGTAGCAAAGGATAGAGGATCCTTTGTGGAATTCCGACGAGTACCAACTGGAACTGAGTGGATCCATATCGGAAACAACTCTAGAGCTGATGTAAAGGAATTGGCACCGACCAATAGAACATGAGTGGTTGACGCACCTTGATGTTCTATATGCTCCAGAGATTCGTCGAAATTTTAAGTGTCTGTCTTAGTGTTGGTTAAGCTTGGTTTTGGTATGAACTTCCATAATAAATGTGTAGATTTGTGTTTAGATACAAACTACTATGGTTGTGGTCACTTTCTAGATGGTTTTATTGTACTAAATGTTGACTGTGGTGATGTCAATATGTTATTCCCTTGTTTCACGTCTTCTACCTAATATAATAATGATGTGAATATGGTGGCATGCTAGACTTGGTCATATGGGCCAACAACATATGAAAAAAAAAAAAAAATAGCCAAAAAGGGCTTGTTGGGTAATATTGAAAAAGTCGATTTGTCCATAAGTGAGCATTGCCTAGTAGGGAAAAAGACAAGGAAACCATTTGAAAAGGTAAAAGAGCTGAATTCCTCTGCATTTAATCTATACTGATGTCTGTGGTTCAATGAATGTGAAAGGAAGGCAATGGGCTGTTTGTTTTATCACTTTTATAGATGATTCTACTTGATTCGGATATGTCTATTTGATTTCTCATAAATCTGAAGCATAAGTTGTTTTAGAAGATTTATGAACCTGGTAGAAAATCAATTAGACAGGAAAATAAAGATATTTAGATCCGATCGAGGTTGAGAATATTTATCTGATAAGTTCAGAAAATTATGTGATGAAAAAGGAATAAAAAGATAGTTGTCTATTCCATATACTCCTCAACAAAATGGTGTTGCGGAGAGAAAAAAACAGAACCCTACTGGAATGGTTAGGTCCATGATGGCGCATGCTAACTTACCCATCACTTTTTTGAGTGATGTGTTGTTAACTACTACCTATATACTTAACCGAGTGCCTTCTAAATCGATTATTTCCACTTCATATGAGTTATGGACAGTTACAAAACCGAACTTAAGTTTTCTTAAACCATGGGGTTGTGCTGCCTATATTCATGAGTCATCTCACAAGTTTGGGAAATTGGGTCCCAAAGAAAATAAGAGTATTTTCATGAGATACCGCGAACACTCAAAAGGGTATGTGTTCATAGGTGAGCAGGAAAGTGGGAGTATAACTGAATTTGAATCACGGGATGTCACATCCTTAGTGGATGAATTTTCTAAGAAGGGCGAAATAAGGGAAAATAACTCCCTATTTGAAACCTTGGATCAAGATAATTATGTCAGTGGAGTTCGTCCAAGTGGGAGTAATATGAGATGTAATGAATTGAATTCAACTCATTCTCAATTGCAACCACCTGATGTGACGACATCATCATTACCTAATCCAAGTGGGAGCATGATGGGGAATGATGTGTTAAGTATACAATCTCCCATACGGTGAACAAGTCGCCAAAGTATTCCCGGTCGATGTTTTGACATTGAAAGAGAAACTTTTATGGTTGCTCCACAAGATGAGGATGAGCCGAGAAATATTAATGAGGCTCTGAACTGCCCTAATAAGAAAAAATGGATTCATGCAATGAAAGAGGAAATGGAGTCAATGAAATCAAACCAAGTCTCGGGAACCGGGTTGATCTTCCAAAAGGACGCAGAGCTATAGGAACAAGTAGGTTCTCTAAATAAAGCGAAAGGCTGATGGCTCAATAGAAAGGCATAAGGCTCGCCTTGTGGCGAAGGGGTATAATCAACAGGAAGGAATTGATTATGAAGATACATTTTCTCCTGTAGTGAGATTTACCTTGATTCGCATTAGTCTGGCAATAATGGTTAGTATGGATCTTGAGTTACATCAAATGGATGTAAAGACTGCTTTCCTCAATGGAGAATTAGAGGAAGGAACATATATGGAACAACCTGCTCGTTTCATAATGAAAGGCCAAGAAGAAAATGTATGTCGACTTTGGGGGTCGATATGTGGCCTTAAGCAGTCATCAAGACAAAGGTATATACATTCTCATAATGCCATAGTGGCATATGATTTTACAATGATTGACGAGGATCATTGTGTATATATCAATAGATCCAATGATCAATTTGTGATCCTATCATTATATGTTGATGATATACTAATTGCCGGAAGCAATATGGAGTTGGTTAATACTGTCAAGAGATAGTTGTCTTCTAACTTTGAGATGAAGGATATGGGTGAGGCTGCATACATTCTTAGAGTTAAGACTTCAAGAGATCGTTTTGAAGAGATCGTTGTCTCTTTCGCAAGAAACCTATATAAATAAGGTTCTTGAACGATTTCGTATGTAAGGCTGTAAACCCATAGATACTCCTATTGCAAAAGGTGAAGGATTGAGCCATAGTCTGTGTCCAAGGACTCCACAAGAGAAGGAACAAATGAAACATGTTCCTTATGCTAGTGTTGTTGGGAGCTTGATGTATGCTATGATGTATACAACACTCGACATATGCTTTGCAGTCGGAATGGTGAGAAGATACCAATCCAATCCAAGTCAAGCATATTGGAAAGCCGTTAAGAGAATACTAAGGTATCTAAAGGGGACTGCTGATTATACGTTGAGTTATTAAGGAAAGGATCTGCAACTCAAAGGCTATTGTGATACTGATTGGGGAGGAGATTTAAATGAAAGGAAATCAACCTCTTGATTTGTTTTCTTACCGAATAATGACACCATATGTTGGAGCAGTAAGAAACAAAAGTGTATAGCCTTGTCCACGATAGAAGTTGAGTTCGTGGTATTATCAGCAGCAGTATAAGAAGATGTTTGGCTTAAGAGATTTTTTGGATCATTTAGGTGTTATTGAAAGTGCTGCAGATTCATTGTTGGTTAACTGTGGTAGCCAAGCAGCAAAAAGCGTATACCAAAGATCCAAAATATCATGGCAAGACCAAACATATAGATACCAAGTATAATCTTGTCAAGGATATGGTTACACGAAAAGATGTGAACTTAGAGTACATACTACGCATAGAATGGTAGCAGATCCTATGATAAAGCCAATATCTAGAGATGTGTTTTGTGGCCATATGAAATCTCTAGGATTGCGTAGAGACTGATGTACTGAATATTGTATTTTCCCTAAATGTTCACAATTTGATGAATTTGTGTTTTCATCATTAATGCCTATGAATTTTTGTTTGATATTTATGCATCTTAATGCTTATGCATCTTAATGCTTAGTGCATTACTTTAAGTTGAGAAGTATGTCGGACAGATATGAGATTAGCCCACTCACACGGGTAATCGCCTCTATTTACTGTGTGATAAATAAAGATGAGACTGTTTTAAAGCTTATTATCTAGGTGATAATCGAGAGCTCAAGCTTAAAACACGTATGTCGCCTTAACTGGGTGTTAAGATGAGGATATAATACTTACTATGTCCGAAAGTAAAAATACCCCACATGTTTTACTTTATCTGTCTAAGATGCCAGATGTGAGTTCTAATGAATTTTCTGAATGAGTAGATATGTGAACTCAAGTTAGACATTGGGTATGTCTGAATTATCATCTGTACAAAATAGAAAAGTGTAGACATACGCTCCATGGGAAAGGAGTTAATACCGTAATACGTATTTCATACTACGTATGCATGAGACGACCAATAAGAGTGGAAAAAGTTTGATCTCAACTTTTATGTCGTGTGAGACTCTTGAGGAAGAGAGTTCCTCAATTTCTTAGTCCCCTCATGACTCTTACTTATTCTCAAGATTTCTATTTAGTGTTTGCTATCTTAGGATGTTGCCAATTGTCATGAGTTTGATTCGATCTAATGGGGCATTTCTAGAAAAGCAAGCTGGACTGAAATTGAGAGTTTGAAGGAAAGAGGAAGATCAATTTTGGAGAATCACATTGTAGTTTTGTATTCACCGGTTAACCAATTATGACTGTCTTTATGATAATCATAATTGTGAATACAATATATATATATATATATATATATATATATATATATATATATATATAAATATATCATTATTTGAAAGAGATCAAGAGAGATATAAATGTGATCGATCGATCTAGGGTACTGCATACTAAATCTACTCGGAGTGTGATGCCCATTATGAGCTGCTATATATTCCTAACAGATGTATAGCAATGAGCTCTCAAAGTATGCTGGTCGCATGGATTATTCACCGGTATGAATGTTGAAGAGAGGAAAAGAGGATTCTATTCGGCCCACCATGTTAAGTGAGAGTCTATGCTGGATTTTTTTTTTCTCTGATGGGGATGAGTATGGCCTGTCCGCCCATGTTGGTTTTGGACCACCATGTGCGAGTGGGAGATGATGGATTTATGAGATGGGCTTAAGGCCCATCCACTCAAGTTGGGCCCAAAAGGCCCGGCTCACGGGAATAGGGCCCGTGGAAGGGAAAGGTATAAAAGGGAGGAGAGAGAGAGAACACACCTCTTGGGAAATCAGAACGTACATACGTTCCTCTCCCTCTCTCCCTCCAAGAAAAAGAAAAGAAAAACGCTCTCTTTTCTTCCAAATGCTCAAGGCGACGCCGTTCCCTTTCAAGGCAAATTGACATCATCGGATCAGAATTTCTTCCTCTTCTTCGGCATTGGTGTTTAATCTGTGGCTAACAAGGTACGCTCGAATCCGTGGTGTGCTTTACGATCGGTGATACGTGTTTTTCCCGGGCTTCGTCTTCCGCATTGATTTAGGGGTTCGATTCGGTGTCGAATCCGGTTTTCAGGGATCCGTTATTCCCAACAGGTGCAAACCACAAAAGTTGCAAAATGATCAAACCTCTTTTCATCATATACCTGAATAAGATAAATTCGCAGATTACCAATGTTACTCCACTTCACTGACATTGCAAAATCATTCAATTTTACACTTCCAGCAAGATTGTTTTGTAAGATTTTAACTGAACCGAACCACGTATCACCTGAAAAACCACAAGAATTTAAGTGAAGACCGTCATATATGTAAGTAATGAACCAAAAAGAAAAAACTATTATGCAAGCGCATACATCATGCTATAAGTGCTCTTGAGTTATGAATGGACAAGACTGGACAATAAATAGTGTGGAAAGGAGCAAATTGGTACTCGCACAGCATTAGATGCAAACAAACTGTAATATTTGTCCAATAATAGCTATCTCATCATAGCTACATCAACATGCAAGTTGCCCAACGAAGACTGCTAATCACCAACTTTTTGGTACCACCATAGTCGAAAAAATTATATTACAGGTGTCCAAGTCAAACCATGGGCCGTGTTAGGACTTCTACTAAAGCATAAGCATGGAAACAATAGCGCTCGAGAGTCATCTTGCTTTGCAGCACTTCATTGCCAAAAGCCAACAACGTTGATGCTTGTCAACAGTTTCAACATTTGTCCCAAGTTCTTCACAAATCACCTCAATGTACTAAATTTGATGATCATCATCGTTGACAGTGGTTTTATAGCACACTAATGCCGCTATATACAATAATGCAATCAGATCGTCAGAAAGAAGGAAGACAAACAAAGAAGTGGGAACTAAACTCACCAACAAGAAAATTATATATCACAAAAGAAAAAACTTCAGCATCATCAGTTATAACAGCAAGCAGTTTGTTATATTTCCACTTACCAATGAGATGCATGCTACTGGTATTACTTCCCCTGCTTCCAGAACATCAATTATCAAGTCTGCATATACAGTAGCATCTATATTGTTCTTTGATATCCTGATCTCTGGAGAAGACAATGATATATTCAGGTCCATATGATCATTTGGCTATTTTTTTATACAATTGGGGAATAAGAAATCTCCTTTAAGCGGTATTTAGAAGAGATTGATCCGGCACTTTATCCACAGTCCAATGCATATACTTTGCCTGACCACAGAAAATTGTCAACTTATCTTAGAAGATATTTAAGGAAAACAAAACACTATGTCATAGAATAACTATTCTGCGGACATCCACAATCACAACAAGCAAGCAAGAAGATAGGTTCTCTCACAAATTGCTAAAGCAATCACAAAGCTAAACACCAACCGTTGCTTCCAAAACACCATTTCCAAGACCAAGCATGACAGTCCTCGACTCCGAAACAGATCCACAATCCCCATATCCAATCAACCTTTGACTCACACACGACTGTTCCACATCATGCATCAAATGCCATCAAACAAAGTTCTAGTGTAAGCAGAAACTTAATCAGGGAAAGCATTTTTTCCCCCATCCTGCATTGGCCAAGATGAGAAACAGCCAAATGGCATAAGAGACATGAAGGTCGACTATGAGGGCACCATTTCATTGTCCCATTGAGCTCTCCAAAAACAGAACAAATCAACTAGTGTAAGCATCCACATTCAATTAGAGCCATTTATAATAAACCAGAGACACTATCAAGCATAACTCCATCTTCCTCATAAGCCCCAATATCCTTGGACAAATTCATAGGTTAGAAGGACACAAGACCGGGGTCGTACTGCAGAAGTCAAATAACCAAAGGAAAATTGCGGACGCAGACGAAAGCTGAAACATGAAAAGAGAGGCGAGAAGGGAAGGATTGATCGAACCTAGTGAGGAATCACGGGGGGAAGTTTCAGAGAAGGCCACGAACTAACGCCGACGCGAGCGGATTGAATAACGATGGAGATGGGCGACGGCGACTAGAGTTACGAAAGGGGACGCGGACAGAGGAGGCAGGTCCGACGGGACGACCGGAGCAAATTGGCTGGTCTGAGGACGGCGACGGCGAGATGAGCAACAATCTGACCGGCAAGAGGACAGCGAGATGAGCGACGATCTAATCGGCAAGAGGACGACAACGGCGTCAGAGTCGACAGCGGGGATGAACAGCTTCGAAGTCGCTAGGGTTCTTGGTTGAGGTGAGGAGAAGGAATGCCCGAATAGAAAAGCAAGGGGAGTGAGGAGAGGAGTCGACGTCTCTGCTGAAGGAAGAAGGATGGATAAAAAAAAGAAACAATTTCTATTTCTATTTCAGAAATAGAGAAACTACAATTTCTAGCTTTTGATTTATCCTCCAAAACAATTTCTGGAATAGAAATCTATTTTGGAAATAGAGAAATCAATTTGCGTACCAAACGGATTTCTGTTCCAAACCTGTTTAGGGGAATAGAGAAATAGAGAAATCAAGAAACATAAATTTTATCATGCGCAGCTTTAAGGACAATGCTTCAGACTTTGCGAGATCACGGATTGTGCACTAAGTTCAGTAAGTGCGATTTTTGGCTGACTCATGTGGCTTTCTTAGATCACATGATTTCAGGTGAAGGGATTTCTGTGGACCTGACCAAGATCGAAGCAATTATCAACTGGCCAAGACCAACGTCAGTGACAGAGATTAGGAGTTTTTTGGGATTGGTAGGTTATTACAGACGATTTGTGGAAAGGTTTTCTGCAATAGCCATGCCTTTGACTCAACTACTGAAGAAAGAAGAGAAGTTCGTATGGACAAATAAGTGCAAACTTAGTTTCCAAGAGCTTAAGCAGAAGCTGACTACCGCACCCATACTGACGATTTCATCTGGACCTGGAGGATATGAGATCTTTAATGATGCGTTGTACAAAGGACTGGGTTGCATTTTAATGCAACATGAGAGAGTTATTGCATACACATCCCATCAGTTGAGGCCTCGTGAGTTGAATTACCTGGCACATGACTTGAAACTCGCAACGATTATCTTTGCCTTGAAGATTTGGAGACACTACTTATGTAGAGAAAGGTTCCAGATCTTTATGGACCACCAGAGTCTAAAGTATTTATTCTCTCAGAAATAGTTGAACATGAGACAGCGTCGTTGGATGGAACTTCTCAAGGACTACGACTGCGACATCATGTATCATCCTAGAAAAGCCAACAAGGTCGCAGATGCATTGAATCGGAAGTCATCAATTGTGCAAATGATGGTTTAGGAGTGGATCTTACTCGAAAGAGCTCAAGATTCAGGTTTCAAATTTGAGGTAGGCCACCTTTTAAGTCTTATAGCCACCCTCAGAATTGAACTGGAAGTGCAGATAAGGATCAAGACATTGCAATTGACAGATCCTGAGATACAAAAAATTCTACAAGAAGATACGGAAAAGAGAAAAGCTGACTTTCAAGTTACTGAAGATGGAACACTAAAGTTTCGTGGGCGATTGTGTGTACTTGACGATGCAGAGCTTAAGGAGGAGATCCTATAAGAAACTTATCGTAGCAGTTACAGCATTCATCTAGGCTGTACAAAGATGTATCAGAACCTGGGTCAACACTATTGGTGGACTGGTATAAAGGCGGATATCGCCAGCGGATATCGCCAGGCATGTCGCCTAGTGTTTAACATGTCAGCAAGTAAAAGCACAACATTGCAAGCCTAGAGGACTTTTGCAACCTCTGAAGATTCCCGAGTGGAAGTGGGAACTTATCACAATGGATTTTGTGATGGGGTTAGCAAGGAGTCAGAGAGGTAATGATTCCATATGGGCTGTAGTCGACAAATTGACGAAGTCTACTCACTTCATCACCGTACAAAAGGACCATGCATTGGACAAATATGTTGAGTTATACGTGTGATAGATAGTTCGTCTTCATGGAGTGCTAGTGACGATCACGTCAGATTGAGACCCGAAGTTTACAGCAGCTTTCTGGAAAAGCTTACAGACTGCCTTGGAAACGAAGCTACAATATAGTACAGCCTATCATCCGCAAACGGATGGCCAATTTGAGATGATGATTCAAACCCTCAAGAACATGATGCGAGCTTGCGTGCTAGACTTCAAAGGAAGCTGGGAGGAACATTTTCATCTAGTTGAGTTCGCCTACAACAACGGTTATCAGCAAAGCATCCAGATGGCACCGTTTGAAGCATTGTATGGCATAGCCTATAGAACTCCTATCTGTTGGGACAAAGTTGGAGAGCAGAAGACTACCGGCCTTGAGTTGGTTCAGCAGTCAGTCGACGCCGTCAAAGTCATTTGAGAGAGACTTAAGACTGCTTAGAGTCGTCAGAAAAGTTATGCAAATAAGCGGCGAAGACCATTGGAGTTCCACGTTGGTGAACATGTATTCCTTAAAGTGTCACCGATGAGGAGTACTTTGCACTTTAGCAAGAAAGGAAAGCTGAGTCTGAGGTACATCGATCCCTTTGAGATTTTGGAGCGAATTGGGACTTTGGTGTATCGTCTTGCATTGCCGCCGAGATTGGCACAAGTGCATGATGTCTTCCACGTGTCGATGTTGAGGAAATACGAGCCTAACCCGACCCACATACTAAATTTTGAAGAATTGGACGTGGAAGAGAGTGTCGAACGTGGAGAGACCAGTTCAGATCGTGGATCGAAAGGAGCAAGTGCTGCACAACAAGACGATCTCTTTGGTTAAAGTGGCTTGGCAATACCACAGAACAAAATAAGCTACATGGGAAAGCGAAGAATCGATGAGACGTCAATACCCCCACCTTTTTAAAGAAGAATTGTAATGGTTTAAATTTTGATGGCGAAATTTTTATAAGAAGGGAAGAGTTGTGACATCCTAAAATTCAACCTCGTTTTTTATTATATGAAATGGGCATTTCATCGACGCACCTATGGTCCTTTTTCTTGGAGTTGACCACTCACGAGTTAACTAACCTATTAGGTGAAGCCGTTAAGAAATATAAATGCGACAAACTTGAGAATTCGATCGCTCAACCGTGATAATCGGCAAGGGTCAATACAACACCGTTATAATTGATTTGTGATCGAATATAGGTCGATTCGACGGAATCGTGTAATTGAATTGTACAAA
Organism: Eucalyptus caleyi; assembly: GCA_014182885.2. Lineage (NCBI taxonomy): Eukaryota > Viridiplantae > Streptophyta > Magnoliopsida > Myrtales > Myrtaceae > Eucalyptus > Eucalyptus caleyi. The sequence goes on from CM024476.2 coordinate 17,048,270, forward strand.
ATTCGCGTCGAATGGCACTGACTTGATTTTTTGTCGATTTCGTACTTGGTACCGTAATTGAAACCTTGAGATTTTTACGACAATTGACAGTCGCTGACGAGTCGAGAATGCACAAACGTGGATCGAAAATTATCGACCACGGGTCAAATGCGCTAAAATCCCTAAAAGCTACCTAGTAGGTTAGGTCGAGCTAAAATCGCGTTCGATCGATTTTAACCACGAAAATGAATTCATTTTTGGGAATCAAACATTCAAGTGTGTTACGATTTATTTTTAGGACCTTATCTCATCTTTCGAAAAATTTCTGTTGAGCCCGGAATTTTGCGGAAAAACCAAAATTGGACAAAAAGAAAATGGAAGAAATTCAGATGGACAGCTTCCTTAGGCCTTTTGGCCACCAATTTGAATTGTTATGTGAAGAGTTGAAGGGAAATTTGTATGGGCTGTTGCCATGGGACTTTTGGCACCAAAAAGACCTTGTTTATGAAGATTTGAAGGGAAAATTGCCATTGGATGATGCCAAGACTATTGTGGCTGAACACTTTGATGGCCAAGAACTTGAGTGTGTGAGATATTCCCCTTAGCTTGCCATTGGCTGCAAGCTTGACCTTCATGGCCCCTTATTCCCTCTCTCTTTCCCCCTTTTGAGCGTGTGCCCCCTCCCCCAACCAAACTGCTGCTGCTGCTACTTCTTTTGCTTCTTCTTCTTCTTCTTCTTCTTCCTCATTTCCATTTCCCCTTTGTCTGGTTTTGCTTTATCTCATTTCCCTTGCTGTTGCAAGCCACTAACTCAAGGCCAGCAGCAATCGCCAGCCCCACGATCCCAAACCATCATCCGCCAATCCCCATCCGAGCCACCAACCACCCCTGGCCAACTGCCTGCCTCACTGTCTCGCCTCCATAGCTGCCCTGTCCGTCCACCAGCCACCAACCAGAAACAACTCGACAGCTCCATACAAACGCCACAGCTTCGACCGCCCGACCCCAATCTATCCAGCAGCACCTCCCGCTCGTCCCAACCACACCAATCGCCCCTTGTTCCAACAACCACAGAGCCGAATCTCAGCCCTTGGCTAAGACTTGTCGGGCCGATTTCAGCTCGGTTGGACCTCCGTTGGTGGCACCGTGGTCACGAGATCTCATCGCTGTCATGCCGTCGTCACACCGCCGTCACCGTGGACCCATTGCCTCACTAATCCTGTGAGTTAATGCCCTAATCTTGGATGAAGAAGTTAATTGCACTTAGAGGTTAGTTAGGCTTAATTAGGATTAGTACTAATTAGTTAGTTAAATGAACTAGCCTAGTTTGGTTAGTGTAACTAGGTAGTTAGGTGGTTAGTTTAGTTAGTAGTCTACCCTAGGTTAGTTTAGTTAACTAGGGTTAGTTTAGTTAATCGTGGTTAGTTAACCATTGTTAGTTAATTAACCATGGTTAGTTTAATTAAATTAAATTTATTTATTTAATTTTAATTAGCGTAAATTGTGTCGGGATAGCCGTTTATTAGAATTTTATGCTGATTGTCGTGGATGAGTTTATATTTGAAATTGAGTGCTTGATGGTGATTATTGGATTATTATTGCAAAATTTTATTTTATGGCATTTAAATAGAAAAAAATATCGGATATCGGTTTTTGACGCCAAAATATTTTATGTACTATATAAAATCGTGGAATTTTTAAATGGGAGAGTACCACATTTATGGTTCAATTTAAATATGTGACCATGCACAATTATTTTAACTGAAATGTTTAATACGAAGAAAATTGGTCAAGTCCATTATTTGAAATGGAAGTATTTGGGTGCAAAGCATAGTGTTCTTGGCCAAATATGGATGTGCGTGTGGTCACTATCGGAACCCGTCCTGATGCATATGAATACGCGGGACGATGCCAGATTAAGTTCGGATGCCCCAAGTCAACGGATGCTGGTTGCAGTGGAGGCTAGGCCGAGGCTCCTTTATGGAATGTCGTTTAAATGTAGTCATTATCGTGCCCAACGGAACAGGACGACGCCCGGTTATGCCAAATGACTGCCAACTATTAAGTTGGTTGTGGCCGATGGGTTGTAATAACTGGAACACGCCTGAGTGATTGAGATAGCCATGCCTAATTATGGGACAAAATTGTTTGGCACAAAATGGGACGTATCATACCGATTTAGCCTTATAATTAAGACCCATGTGATTGTTTGCAAGATGAACTTAAGTGTCGACGTGTCGAAGCGTGTCGGACACGTCGATAAGCTTGGACACAGTTGGACACGCAATCAACGTGTGTCGGATTTTTTGATACGTGGTCAACTTTTCTCGACACGTGTTGACACGCATGTCCGGAAGACGATGGAGGGTGGAGGCAAGGGCAAGGGAGCAGAGACGAGGCCGCGAGTGACAGCGAGCTCGCAATGGCGACGGCTTGCCCGTGACGGCGAGAGACGGCTAGAGAAAGAGCATAGACTAAGAAAATATCGTTGAAGAAGACGATGGAGGGTGAAGACAAGAGACGAGGGCAAAGGAGCGAAGGCAACGCCGTGACGATGAGGGAGGGCCTGCTGCGATGAAGGGCTGGCGATGAGGCTGAGGCTATAGCTACGAAGGAGGAAGGGCTGGAGGAGAGGTGATGAGGCAACTGAAAGAGAGATCGTGTGAGAAGGAGGAGGAGGTCATGGTTAGCAAGTGATGGGGGTGGAGGGGGAAGAAAGGGAAAGAACCGAAGGCAAAGAGGAAGGAGAGGGGAGGAGAAACAATGGGTGATGGGAGGGGTGGAAGAAAGGGGAAGAAACAAGGCGGGGGGCTAGGGGTTGGGGTGGCGTGGCGTGGGGGTGAGAAGGAGAGAGAAATAACAGGTGAGGTGACTGATGAGTGGGGTGGCGTGGGGGTGAGTGGGGCAGAGAGAAACAACATAGGTGAGATGACTGATGAGGGTGGGGGTGATGTGAGGGCTGAGGGAAGGGGGGAATAGAGAAATGATGACAGGTGGGGGAGGCGGGAATGAGGGAAAAATTAGAGGGATGGTGTGGGGTGGGAGAGAAAATCTAGGGAAATGATAGGTCATTGGGGGGGGGAGAAAGAAGGAAAAGAAACCGAGAGGGGGAGGGGTGGGTTTGAGGTGGCGTGGGGTAGAGAGGAATGAGGGAGGGAGATAAATTTTAGGGAATGAGGGTTTGGGAAAAAAAAGGGAGGAAAATAAATTTTGGACAACGATATCATCTTTGTTAAAAAATAAATAAATTAGTTAAATATAATTTTCAAAATGAAAATACTAAAAGTTAAATAATGATTAATTTTTATTATTATAGAAGATCATAGAATTTTTTAAATAAGTTAATTATAATTGTTTGTTAGTCATTAGTTTCATCTATAATTTTTGTTAAAATTAGAAATATGTTCTCAAAATGGATACATATTAACTATTAATATGTCTTTCAAATTTCCTATGAATACATTTATTAATAATATTAGTGCAAATTCATTGTAAGCTCTTTTTTATTATTTATTTATTTGTGAATTTGAATCAAATTAATTAAAAATAAAAATATTCATTTAATATATAACGTGTCCCAACGTGTCGGAATTCTCTATTTATGAGAAATGACGTATCGGCGTGTTGTGTCATGTCGTGTTGTGTATCCGTGCTACTTAGATGAGCTAATATGCAGGGACGTGCTGAGACGAGGTAAATTTGTGTGTAACGCCTAGTTAGACTGCCTCTAAGTGAATTCTCATCCTAATCGAGGTTTAGGGTGTTGACTTATTGAGATTTATCTCACCTCGTCGTGGTTAAATATTTTCAGGTCCTTAAAATGGAAAGGCTACCTGTTCGTTTTTGGGTACCGAAGGAGATAGACTATGAGCCTCCTACTTCCCTATTCCCGAGACCAACCTGACCCATGAGTTAGTAGTGACCACTATTTAGGTTGAAGCGATGGTTCCTTAACTATCCTAACGGGGCTCAGGAAGGTCCTTTGCAAGGTTTTGACGGACCTACCGTCGAAACCGAGGATGGGGAAGAAGGGGTGGTAGCTCATCCTATGGACATCGACATCCCATATGGTGTCGTGGAGGATCCAGAGCCCGAGGAGGAGGGGCCTGGAGCGTAGGTTGTCTGATAGTTTCTTTTTGAATCAGACTTTTGTATATAGACTTGTAAGATTAACTGGACATGTGTATAAAGTGTGTTTTGTGAAAAATAGCCGGCGTGTCTTTTTACTATCCCTGTGTTGATTGTTGTCTGGGGTTTGTTCAATTCGCTTCCACATGTGTATAAACGAATGGGTCGGCAATGCATCCTGAAACATCACATTTTTAGTCAACCGCCGAGAGATGTGCGCGTAACCGGGGTTCGGGGCGTGACAAAAATAGTATTGGTGAATTTGATCAATTTACTTATCAATAGATTAGTAAGAAGACAACGCATTTGACCAGCACAACTTGTAAGCAACTCATCTTTGAAGATGATCGCATTTGATATGATCTCCCAAATCAATCTCTCTCTTTGGCTTGGACAACACTTCAATCAGCACACATCTATTTGAATTCATATGATTATTCTGACTTGTAGAAACATGAAAACTCTCATGTAATTGCTTGATATTCAAAGTCATCAACTCTGACTTCCAATGGTCGCATTCATGTCAAGCATCGCTACAATCACAAGCATTAGATAGTCCTAGTCACCTTACAAAAAAAGAGTATAAATAATCCATATTATCTTAAGTCATTCTATAACATTGTACCACAAGAAACCATGTCTTGGACTATTGTAGAACCACTTAAGATGGTTTGTGTAATTGAGTGAGCAACATCCATTTCTCCGAGGATGGACCTACATTCACAAAGTTGGGGGCAATTGTGCCAACTATCTTGTGAAGAAAATATATTATGTCATTTATAAAAAATAACTTTCAATAGTGCCCCTACAAATTTGACGAGGAATCACTCGATTAGTTATTTTCTCAATTTTTCATCATTTTTTGCTACATGATTGAGAACTGCAGTAAATAAATATATGACTTATGAAGGTTTAAGTGCAAACTATAAGAAAAATCTACTAAAATTTTACTCATCATTCTATTTCAAGCATAGAACTACTATATTTAATATTTGAATCAATTCATTGCATTCACTTTTTATTTGTTATTAGGTTTTCCCACTAATAAAAATTTTCTGAATGTCCCTGATTTTCCCCCAATGTAAACACGAATACGAGGTAGCGAAGATAATCCAAGGAAATCTCAATTCTAGAAGAAGTAATACACAAAACTAACCTTGAAATATAAATGCCAAAATAAATTGGAAATTGGACTAAACTGGAAGAGTAACCGTCTGAATAGGATTAGACCTGGTCAATGAATGCCTCTGGCCAGTTTAGTCCACCGATTAGCGTGGCTCGTTGGTGGAGTGGATTTTTGAACTAGTCACTGGCATGACATGGCATTGACACGGAGAAGCTCTGACCATGGTCAAATGAGAGATTGACTAGGGGCATAAAAGGACACAAATCGGGGTGAGGCAAGTTATTGTGATGCAGCCTGCATTGAAGACCAGCTTTCCTGACCAAGAAGATCGGGCCGCATTCAAGCTCGACGAAACCGAGAAGCTATATCGACATAAAACACCTTGGAAGCTCGCATGACACTTTTACTAGCTTATAGTTTCCATGCTCTTTACTATTTCTCCTATTTTCAATGCTCCGTTTTTATTTCTCCTAGTTTCAATGCTTTGTCTTTATTTCTCCTAGTTTCAATGCTCTGTTTTTATTTCTTTGATGATATAAGCCATCCAATCCCTTGTAGAAGACAGACAACTTTTGATTAATGAAAAGCTTTGCTTGAAGCAAGTATCATGAACCTTGAAGAGTTCAACCCTTGAAAACCTAGAAGAGTTTTCACTCCGTCCTTGAAGAGTCGGAGCTTTCGAAATCTGCATCCTTGAAGAGTTGCAGTCATCGATCTAGAAGAATCGGTGCCCCCTCAACTTCCTTGGAGGCCTAGAAGAGCAACCAACGGAGTCTCTATCTTTTCCTGTTCTGTTCGTTACTTCCAACCCAATTTCGACTATCCTACAGTGATTATTTCGGAAAACCCTAAACATAGAAATTGTAGATCCAGAAGTCTTTGTTCATTTGGCTTTGGAATCAGGTCGATCCGATCTGTATCGACAAAGATATGACTATTCTCCTGAGCTTGCGCAGTGCTGAAATTCCTGTTTGTCCTGTTTCCGTGTGCGAGTCACTCTCCCGATCCTATTGTTTGAGAAAGCCTACCCTAGGCTTGCATCATTTGGTATCAGAGCTTTGGAGGAGAGGACAATGCCTCCAAGACAAGCTAGGCGTCGTGGCGGCAGAACCGTTCCCCTCAATGAATTGCACACACTTGCTGAGAATATGCAACAACAAATTGATGAATTGACGCAAGAAGTTCAGCGTTTGAGGGCTGAAGCAAATAATTCTCCACCCCATTCCAGGACTGAAGATTCCCATGGTGACTCTTCCTCTTCGGAGAGTGTTCAATCTATTCACGGTCCGAGGCATGTTCGACATCATTTACAACATATTCATGAGCCAGATTGGGAAAAGGAAGTCAAGAAAGATGTCCTAGAATTTACGGGTAATGAGTCTCCTGATGAAATTGTTGATTGGCTAACACTTGTGAATGAGGTGTTTGAGCATTGAAATGTTCCGGAGAATCGTCGCGTTGGGATCATTGCTATGCAATTCCGAGGCAAGGCGATTGCTTGGTGGAGACGTGAAAAACAAACTCGCCAAGCCGTTGGCAAAGCACCAGTCACTTCGTGGAGAAAGATGGAGGGCAAGATTCAAAAATATTTTATTCCCAAAGGATATAAGAGAGAGCTCTACCAACGGTACCAAAATCTAAAACAAGGTACGCGAACGGTGGACCAATACACCAATGAATTCAATGAGTTGGTGATTCGTAACAATATCCAAGATCCGGAAGAGGTGCTTGTGAACAAATACTTGAACGGTCTTCAATTTTACATTCAAGACGCCTTGGAAGTCCTCGACATTTGGGACTTAGGAGATGCACACCAACGAGCACTCAAAATGGAGCGCTCTCGTTCTCGGAGACAGCAATCAACTACCATGGCAAGTCGAGCCACTAAGAGCACCACTAGCACTGCTAAAGTTGCTGAGGCTACAACGCAATCTGCTAGTAAGTCTTCTACTCAGCCCCATGTTTTGAAGCAACCTGCTACATCCGAAATACATTGCTATTCTTGTGGGGAGTTGGGTCATCGTGCTAGCAATTGTCGAATCAATAAGAATCGACCAGCCGGTAAAGCCTTCTTGGTGGATAATGATTCTGATGAGAATGCTGAGGATCCACTTGAAGAGGAGTTGAACAATGATGAAGAAGCTGCGGATGATGAACAAATAGTGCATGCTGACACTGGCGAACTTCTTATGGTGAGGAAAATCTTTCTTACTCCTCGAGATGACACTAGAGATAGGTGGCTGCGTACCAATATTTTCCATTCTGCTTGCACAATCATGGGAAAGGTATGTCAATTAATTATTGACTCTGGTTGTTGTGAGAATATAATTTCTAAAGTAGCGGCAAACAAGCTGAAGTTGGAATTAAAAACACACCCTACGCCTTATAAAATGTCATGGTTGAAGAAAGGCGCCGAGGTAATTGTTTCGAAACGATGCCTTGTTAATTTGTCCATTGGCTCTGTTTATAATGACAAGATATGGTGTGATGTTCTGCCGATGGATGCTAGTCACATTATTCTTGGTCGACCATGGCAATTCGATAGGAGGACTACACATGACGGTTATCGAAGTTGAACAATGATGAAGAAGCTACAGATGATGAACAAATAGTGCATGCTGACACTGGCGAACTTCTTATGGTGAGGAAAATCTTTCTTACTCCTCGAGATGACACTAGAGATAGGTGGCTGCGTACCAATATTTTCCATTCTGCTTGCACAATCATGGGAAAGGTATGTTAATTAATTATTGACTCTGGTTGTTGTGAGAATATAATTTCTAAAGTAGCGGCAAACAAGTTGAAGTTGGAATTAAAAACACACCCTACGCCTTATAAAATGTCATGGTTGAAGAAAGGCGCCGAGGTAATTGTTTCGAAACGATGCCTTGTTAATTTGTCCATTGGCTCTGTTTATAATGACAAGATATGGTGTGATGTTCTGCCGATGGATGCTAGTCACATTATTCTTGGTCGACCATGGCAATTTGATAGGAGGACTACACATGACGGTTATCGAAATACATATTCTTTTGAATTTGGAGGCAAGAAAATTACGTTGACACCTAGTAGGGAACCTTTGAAAACTCCTGTAGTTGAGAATTCCTTCTCCCCTACGTTGCTTACAATGAAGGATATGAAGGATGCTTTGAAAGGAGTTCATAACTTGTATATTTTGCTCACTAAAACACGCGAGAAGAATGAAGTTGCCTCTGTCGTACCTCATCGAGTTCAACCTCTTTTGGAAGAGTTCAAGGATGTCTTCCCGATGGACTTACCCAATGGTCTCCCTCCTATTAGAGATATCCAGCATCAAATTGACTTGTTGCCCAAAGCCTCTTTGCCGAATCTCGCTCATTACCGGATGAGTCCGACCGAACATGAGGAATTGCATCGACAAGTTATGGAGCTATTGAATAAGGGTTTTATAAGGGAGAGTCTCAGTCTATGTGCCGTTCCAGCTCTTTTAGTGCCTAAGAAAAATGGTACTTGGAGGATGTGTGTCGACAGTAGAGCGATCAACAAGATCACCATCAAATATCGATTTCCTATTCCTCGCCTTGATGATCTCTTAGATCAACTTTCTGGTGCAAATATATTCTCAAAGCTGGATTTGAAGAGTGGATATCATCAAATTAGAATCAAACCCGGAGATGAATGGAAGACAGCATTCAAAACGAAAGATGGGCTATATGAATGGCTAGTCATGCCATTCGGATTGTCGAATGCACCATCGACATTCATGAGGTTTATGACTCAGGTGTTGAAGCCTTTTCTGGGAAGGTTTGTTGTTGTTTATTTTGATGATATCTTGATTTTTAGCAAGTCTACTAATGAACACTTGCAGCATCTTCAAGAAGTATTATGTGTGTTGAGGCAGGAACAATTGTATGCGGCTCTCAACAAGTGCTATTTTATGGTACGACAAATCCTTTTCTTGGGGTTTCATATTTCGAAGAATGGCATTTCGGTGGATGATTCTAAGATCAAGGTGATTCGAGAATGGCCAACTCCAACAAATGTGCATGAAGTGTGAAGTTTTCATGGCCTCGCTTCGTTCTATCGACGATTTATTGCGCATTTTAGCACCATTGCGGCCCCACTCACTTCTTGCATGAAGAAGGGAGTTTTTGAATGGACGAATGCAGCTCAGAAAAGTTTTGAACAGCTCAAAGAAAAATTGAGCATAGCCCCGGTACTTGCATTGCCTAATTTTGATCTTGTTTTTGAAGTGCATTGTGATGCATCAGGTACTGGCATAGGAGGAGTTCTAAGTCAAGGAGGTCGACCCATCGCTTTCTTTAGTGAAAAATTGAATGGTGCCAAACTTCGTTACAGCACCTATGATCTGGAATTCTACGCATTATTTCGCACACTTGAGTATTGGCGGCCATATCTTATTCATCGAGAGTTTATTTTATATACTGATCATGAAGCTCTGAAGTATATTTCCGGACAGCAAAAGCTTAACTCCAGGCGTGCAAAATGGGCTGAATACATCCAAGAGTTCGCTTTCATTATTAAGCATAAGGCTAGAGCTCAGAATCAGGTTGTCGATGCCCTTAGTCGAAAGAAGAGTTTGCTCTCTACAATGCATTCTTCTGTTCTTGGATTTGATTCCTTTAAGGAGTTATATCAAGAAGACCCCTACTTTTCCAAGATCATTCCCGATGCACATGAAAAGAAGCTTGCTGATTTTACCGTATGTGATGGTTTTCTTTTCAAAGGAAACCATTTATGTGTGCCGGACTGTTCTCTTCGGCAGCGGGTGATCGATGAAGTTCACCATGAAGGACATTTTGGGCGCGACAAAACTGTACAACTCGTCTCAGCCAAATACTTTTGGCCTCATTTGAAATGTGATGTACATCGACATGTGATGAGGTGTCGACGTTGCCAAATTGGAAAGGGACAAGCTACTAATGCTGGCCTTTATTTGCCTTTGCCGATTCCACATGCCCCATGGGAGGATATCTCTATGGACTTTGTCCTTGGATTACCACGCACAAACAGAGGTATGGATTCGATCTTTGTTGTTGTCGATCGATTTTCCAAAATGGCACATTTTATTCCATGTCGAAAAACTATGGATGCTTCGCGTATTGCTGACTTATTTTTCAAAGAAGTCTATAAGTTGCATGGCATTCTGAAGACCATTACTTCAGATCGGGATACAAAATTTCTTAGTCATTTTTGGCGACAACTGTGGAAGAATGTCGGTAATAAACTGCAATATAGTATTGTGTTTCATCCCCAAACGGATGGACAAACTGAGGTCGTCAATCGAACATTGGGAAATCTATTAAGGACTTTGATTGATAATAATCCCCGTTCTTGGGAGACGCGGTTATCACTTGGAGAATTTGCATATAATTGTGCTGAGAACCGTAGCACTGGATATAGTCCATTTATGATCGTATATGGTCGACAACCAAACACTGCTCTTGATCTTGCACCAATTCCTTTTGCTGAGAAGTCGAGCAGCAAAGTCGATGATATTGTTTCTCAAATGAAGACAATTCATGAAGATGTGCGCCAAAGACTAGAGAGCAAAACTGAATCCTATAAAACGGACATCGACAAGCAGCGGCGTGAAGTTATCTTTGAACCTGGAGACTTTGTTTGGGCTTATCTACCACCGGAACGGCATCCCATTGGAACTTATAACAAGCTTAGTGATCGAAAGCTTGGACCTCTCGAAGTTCTTGAGTGCATTAATCCTAATGCGTATCGATTAAATCTTCCTTCTCATATGAAGACTCACGACGTCTTCAACGTTCGACATTTAACACCTTATGTGGGAGATTCTTCTGATGAAGATGGTGAGAATTCTAGGACGAATTCTTTTAAAGATGGGGAGGATGATGCAGCCTGCATTGAAGACCAGCTTTCCTGACCAAGAAGATCAGGCCGCATTCAAGCTCGACGAAACCGAGAAGCTATATCGACATAAAACACCTTGGAAGCTCGCATGACGCTTTTACTAGCTTATAGTTTCCATGCTCTTTACTATTTCTCCTATTTTCAATGCTCTGTTTTTATTTCTCCTAGTTTCAACGCTTTGTCTTTATTTCTCCTAGTTTCAATGCTCTGTTTTTATTTCTTTGATGATATAAGCCATCCAATCCCTTGTAGAAGACAGACAACTTTTGATTAATGAAAAGCTTTGCTTGAAGCAAGTATCATGAACCTTGAAGAGTTCAACCCTTGAAAACCTAGAAGAGTTTTCACTCCGTCCTTGAAGAGTCGGAGCTTTCGAAATCTGCATCCTTGAAGAGTTGCAGTCATCGATCTAGAAGAATCGGTGCCCCCCTCAACTTCCTTGGAGGCCTAGAAGAGCAACCAACGGAGTCTCTGTCTTTTCCTGTTCTGTTCGTTACTTCCAACCCAATTTCGAATATCCTACAGTGCTTATTTTGGAAAACCCTAAACATAGAAATTGTAGATCCAGAAGTCTTTGTTCATTTGGCTTTGGAATCAGGTCGATCCGATCTGTATCGACAAAGATACAACTATTCTCCTGAGCTTGTGCAGTGCTGAAATTCTTGTTTGTCCTGTTTCCGTGTGCGAGTCACTCTCCCGATCCTATTGTTTGAGAAAGCCTACCCTAGGCTTGCATCATATTGTCGCGTGAAACTAGATCGGGACAGTTGGATCATCCGACATTTCATGTGCAGGTGCGTCGAATATTGGATGAGGCCATGGTTATTAGCGTTTGACTTTTTAGTGATGGGTGATTTGTGCCAAACAACGAGAACAATGTACGCTGGCATGCATTCAGAGGGGAGTTGTATTCGCCCGCACATAGATGTGTGTTTTAGTGCGAGGACATTCTCAGCGGTTGGTGAAGCTAGATCATAATTGTAGGAAAATTCCTAAAGTATTTTGATGATAGCAAAACTTAATCCAAGTATCTGAACTATTCAAGCTTTATAAATTGACTTGCCCTCTTGTAATGCCAACATCAGCACATTACGCGGCACATATTGCGGTTGGACGAAATTTATTTAACAAAAAGAAGATAATACTTTTAAACATTTACAATTAGTTTATTCATTAATATTGACCAAATACAGAGAGCATGCAAATGTAAAAGTTACGTTTCTATTAGATTACAAACTGAAAAACTCTTTATTCTAGTTTTAAAACTCATATTCTCTCATAAGTTGAACACTTAGTAACAATAGTGCATCTTTATTTATGGTCAACTATTTAAATCATGGTATTTGTAGTTTGATAAGCTTAGACTTCTCTAAACTATTAGATTTAAATAATATCCATGTATTTTGAGTTTTATTCTTTTGGCTATTTCTTTGAGGATTTTTGGGGTTTTTTTGGGGGGTCCAATCTTCAAAGATTCTCACGTAGCGAGTTTCACCTTATTCAATTATAACATGAAATTAATTGATCAAGGTAAGACTTGTTTGGTCTCTATGTACCGTGTACCAGACCTAGTAATAACATTTCGCTTGAACTCCAAAAAAGAGATTGTCAAATAATACTCAATTCTGTTATGAAATACATGAATGAATAGAATACATGAATGAATATTCATTATATTCATCTTATCCAATGTACTTATTATGATACATTTGTATCAAATGTTCTAAGTACATCTCCTATACAATGAACGTTCGTCTCCTTTATCCCGTACATGTATCATTCGATACATTGATATTAATGATAAGTACATTCTTGTTCTCTTATAAATAGGAGTTTAGTTTTGATGTACAATACACAATCACACAAAAACACGACAGTGAGATACTAGAAATAAAGCTCTCTCATCTTACTACTATCTCTAGTGTTCACTTGCTTTCTTTTCTCAAATCTATTCTCTATTATATATTCGCAACGCGATATTTTACAACACGTTATCAGCACGAGGATCTACCGACTGAGTAAGTAATTTGTGCAAGCACGAGGATCTACCAACTGAGTAAGTAATTTCTGCAAGCACAAGGATCTACCGATTGAGTAAGTAACTTTTGCAACTTTTGCAAGCACGAAGATCTACCGACTGAGTAAGTAATTTTTGCAAGGTGGGTATTCTTATTATTGATCAACTTATACTTCATCTTCTTCTATCAATTCTTCATTTTTATTTTTCTTGCCCCGAAGCCAAAATTTTAAATCTAAAAGTATCCTTCTGCTCCTGAAGTAGCGGTGGATATTTGGAAATTCTTTTAATTAATTTAAGGATTTATTTTTTCAAGAATTATGGCAAATATTGAAAAGCCCAAATTCCACATCCTAGAAGTGAGTGGAAAGAATTATCTATCCTGGCGCCTTGACATGGAAATACACCTCCAAGGGCAAGGTCTCGCTAATACAATTACAGAGGATGGAACCTCAAATAAAAAGGATAAAGCAAATGCACTGATTTTTATTCGCCGTCATTTGCATGAGAGCCTGCAGACTCAATATTTATCCGTTCGAGACTCGCATATCTTGTGGAGGAGGTTGAAGGATAAGTATGATCATACAAAAACTATTATCCTCCCTCAAGCACAATATGATTGGCAAAATCTCAGATTGCAAGATTTTAAATCAGTGTCGACTATAATTCTGCTTTATTTGATATCGTTTCTCGACTTGAGTTATGCGGTATCAAACTTACTGATGCAGAATTGCTTGAGAAAACTTTCTCCACCTTTCATGCTTCGAATATTGTATTGCAACAGCAATACCGGCAACGTCAATTTGCCACATATTCCGAATTAATTTCTGTGCTTCTTACTGCCGAGCAAACTAATGAATTGCTGCTTAAAAATCATGATCTTAGACCTGCTGGCTCAAAAGCATTGCCTGAAGCACATGCTAACTTTGAAAAAAATACTGGCCATTTTAAGAGCTATAAGCGTAGGCAAGAATATAATCCTAGAATGGATGGCAAGAAATTTAACCGCCCTAGGAAATCAAACTTTGGCCTGAATCATGGCAAAGAAAAGAAGCAAAAGAAGGTGATTAATGAAAGCATTTGTCATCGCTATGGTATGACTGGACACTAGTCACATACCTGTCGTACGCCAAAACATTTTGTTGACCTATACCAGACATCTTTAAAGAATACGGGCAAGCGTGGTGAATCTCATGCCATTGAAATCAATCCTACTGCCATAACCACTGTTGAAGCCAACAATATCCCCGTTGGTGGGACTCCTCTTGCTCGAAGTAGCAAATGCATCATTGGATGTCTCGATTTCTTTGAGGACCTCGATTACTTTGATGAATCAGATTGGTGGATAATAATTTGAACTTTGAAATTTATGATGTATTACTTTTTTTTTTTTCTTTATGAAATACTTATGAACCTTATATAATATTTATCTTTGAAATTTTATTTGACTATATAACTAATATGCAACTTTTATGATACTTGACACCTGAAGTTGTCAATATAAATGCAAATAGAAAATACCGAGAAAAAGGGAGATGTTTGTTTGCTTGATAGTGCAACAACACATACTATATTTTGTAGTAGACACTTTTTCTCGAGTATGACATTGCGTAAGGCACAAATCCATACAATATCAGGTCCTGTTCCGATTATTGATGGTTTTGAGAATGCTGCTATTATTTTGCCAAATGGCACAATCCTGCATATTGAGAATGCGTTTCTAAGCATTCGATCAAAAATGAATCTGCTCAGTTTCAAAGATGTACACCGTAATGGGTACCATATTGAGACTATTTATGAGCAAGATAAGGAATACATTGGCATTTCCTCTTATAAGATGGGCCTGAAGACCATCCATGAGAAGCTAGAAGCTTCTTCTATGGGTTTGTATTGTGTCATGATTAAAGCTGTTGAAACCTACGCTACCACATCCTGGAGATTGGTAAGCCCTTAAGCCCTGATCAGTTTGGACTGTGGCATGATCACCTTGGTCATCCTGGCGCTTCAATGATGCGTAGGATAATTCAAAATACAAAAGGGCACCCTTTAAAGGATATAAATGTATTATTGTCCAAAGATTATAATTGTGAGGCTTGCTCACAAAAAAAGCTCATTATCAAACCTTCTATAACAAAGGTTAATTTTGAATCTCTTTTATTCTTGCAAAGAATTCAGGGTGATATTTGTGGACCAATACAACCACCAAGTGGACCATTTAGATATTTTATGGTATTAGTGGACGCATCCTGTAGATGGTCCCATGTTTGCCCATTATCTACACTCAATGTCGCATTTGCACGTTTACTTGCGCATATTATAAAGCTCCGGGCACAATTCCTTGATTATCCAATTAAGAGCATGAGGATGGATAATGCTGGTGAATTTACATCAAAGAGTTTTGATACATATTGTGCTTCACTCGAAATCGAGGTTGAGCACTCGGTTGCATATGTTCTTACTCAAAATGGATTAGCAGAATCCTTGATTAAACGTATCCAAATCATTGCCCGCACTCTATTATTGAGAACGAATCTCAACGATACAGCATGGGGTCATGCAGTTTTGCATGCGGCAGCTCTAATAAGAGTACGCCCCACTGCTAGTATTTTACAATCTCCTCTTCAAATGGTTCTTGGTTATGAACCAGATATTTCACATCTACGCACCTTTGGTTGTGCAATACAGGTGCCTGTAGCACCGCAAAAAAGGACAAAAATGGGTCCCCAACGCCATTTGGGCATTTATGTTGGGTTTAATTCACCATCTATCATTAGGTTCTTGGAACCAATTACTGGTGATCTTTTTACTGCCAGGTTTGCAGATTGTCATTTCGATGAGACTAAGTTTCCATCAATTGGGATACCTACAACTTCCATGACTGCAAAACAACAACCAGTTAAGGTTTTCTCCTGGAATGAGAAAATTTTATCTCAATTAGAACCAAGGACCCTTGAATGTGAAAACGAGATGCAGCGCATAATCCATTTACAGGCTATGGCCAATAGACTTCTTGATGCATTTAATGATGCTACTAAGGTAACGAAGTCTCATATTCCAACTGCAAATGCTCCAGCTAGGATAGCTGTTCTCGAAGAACAGGCTAAAATGGATCAAAATCCCCCGCGCTTGAAGCGTGGTAGACCGATAGGATCAAAAGATATTGTTCCTCGAAAACGAAGGGGAAATAATCAGGAATTCGCTCCAAAAGAACCTGGCGTTATGCTTGCTCCCAAAGAGCTTATTGCCCCTGAAGAGGCGCAAACCCATGAAAGGAGCACTAGCCCCTGGAATACTGAGAATTCCATTACATATTGTAATGAAATTTGGGATCGAAATGAAATCATCATTGATGATGCTTTTGTATTCTCAGTTGCTCATAAAATTATGGATGATGATTGTGAGCCACAATCTATTATTGAATGTCGTCAAAAGCAAGATTGGCATAAGTGGGAGGAAGCAATTAAAGCTAAATTAGCTTCCCTAACTAAACGAGAGGTTTTTGGACCTATAACTCGTATCCCCGATAATGTAAAGCCCGTTGGATATAAATGGGTATTTATCCGAAAACGAAATGAGAAAAACGAGGTTGTTAGGTATAAAGCCTGACTCGTTGCCCAAGGATTCTTCTAGAGACCTGTGATTGATTATAATGAGACATATTCACCTGTGATGGATATGATTACATTTCGTTTTCTCATTAGCCTAGCAATCTTTGAAAGATTGGAAATGCGTCTTATGGACGATGTGACGGCATATCTATATGGTTCATTAGACTCTAATATTTATATGAAAATTCCTAAGAGATTCAAAATGCCTGAAGCATGCACTTCCTGCAATTTATTCTCAATAAAATTGCAAAGATCCTTGTACGGGTTAAAGCAATCCGGTCGCATGTGGTATCAACGCCTAAGTAAGTACCTAATTAAGGAAATGTACAAAAATGATCCTATCTGCCCATGCGTGTTTATTAAGAAATCAGAAACTGGATTTGCTATTATAGCAGTTTATGTCGAAGATATAAATTTAATTGGAACTTCAGAAGAGTTAGCTGAAACTGCTGAATATTTGAAAAGGGAGTTTGAAGTTAAAGATTTGGGTAAAACCAAACTTTGTCTTGGTCTAGAGCTTGAGCATAAAGCAAATGGAATAATCGTCCATCAATCAGCATATGTTGAAAGATTGCTTAAACGTTTCAACATGGACAAAGCTCATCCATTGAGCACCCCTATGGTTGTAAGGTCTCTAGATCCCTAAAAGGACCCATTTCGTCCTAGAGAATCTGATGAAGAGATACTTGGTCCTGAAGTACCATATCTCAATGCAATTTGGGCTTTGATGTACTTGGCACAATATACGAGACCATATATTGCTTTTGCAGTAAATTTATTGGCACGTTTTAGTTCTGAGCCAACTCGGAGACATTGGAATGGAGTTAAACATATTTTCCGTTATCTCCGAGGAACCATAGATTTTAGATTATATTATTCCAAGGATTCTACTAACTCTGGTTTAGTTGGATATGCTGATGCTGGATATAGATCCGATCCACATAAGGCTCGCTCTCAAACCGGGTATTTATTTTGTTATAACGGCACCGCTATTTCTTGGCGTTCTACGAAGCAATCGCTAGTAGCTACATCTTCTAACCACTCTGAGATTATTGCTTTATATGAAGCTGGAAGAGAGTGTGTTTGGTTAAGATCCGTTATAACACATATTCATAATTCTTGTTGCTTAATACCGGTTACAAATTCTCCCACTATAATTTATGAAGATAATGCTGCTTGTGTTGCACAAGTCAGGGGAGGATATATCAAAGGTGATAAGACCAAGCATATCTCGCCGAAATTTTTCTATACTCATGAACTCCAAGAAAGTCGACAAATTGATGTTAAACAGATTCGATCCATAAATAATCTTGCAAATCTTTTTACCAAATCATTGCCAATATCAATTTTTGAGAAATTAGTATATGGCATTGGTATGCGGCGAGTTCACAAGATGCAAGATTGATTAGCCCCAGAAGTGGCTATATGGCTCAATTAAGGGGGAGATATTATGAACTATACATTGCAGCATTGATATGAGGTGAGTTCACAAGATGCAATAATGATTAGCCCCAGGAGTGGCTATATATACATTGCACTCTTTTTTCTTTATGTCCAGTTTTTTCCTATAGGGTTTTTCCGGCTTAAAGTTTTTAACGAGGTAATTAATGCATCTATAAAAGGGAGAGATCATAACATGTGTGCTCTGCACTCTTTTTCCCTTTTGTCCGGTTTTTATCCCACTGGGTTTTTCCGGCTTAAGGTTTTTAATGAAGCAATATCATTCGATACACATTCGTAATGAATATGATGAATATTCAAGGGGGAGTGTTATGAAATACATGAATGAATAGAATACATAAATAAATATTCATTATATTCATCTTATCCAATGTACTTATTATGGTACATTCGTATCAAATGTTCTAAGTACATCTCCCTATACAATGAACGTTCGTCTCCCTTATCCCGCATACATGTATCATTCGATACATTGATATTAATGATAAGTACATTCTTGTTCTCTTATAAATAGGAGTTTAGTTTTGATGTACAATACACAATCACACAAAAACACGACAGTGAGATACTAGAAATAAAGCTCTCTCATCTTGCTACTATCTCTAGTGTTTACTTGCTTTCTCTTCTCAAATCTCTTCTCTATTATATATTTGCAACCCGATATTTTACAACAAATCCTAATTCCAAAAAAAAAAAAAATGTGTGGTGTTGTTTGTCAAATTTGAGGTATGTTTTATGAAATCTTAAAAGACATATAATAGAGGTCAATATAGATAAGTTGGTAGATGATTTTGGCTGAGTAAAATGGTTGGTCCTTCGTTTGGTCTTAATTCAAGTAAAGTAACCCATCAATTTCTCGTGTTCTGTTAATTTTGCATCTTAAATCTGCATTTGATAGGATGAAAATGGAAAATATAAAAGAAGAACGTGCACTTGATTGGCATTAAGATTTCTGATCAAAGAAGAAATGCAAAGGTCATTCCAATGTCAACAACGGATCTTGTATCATAAACAAGAACAATTCGCATGAAGCCAGCGAACAATTATTTCAATCCAACAAGAACAAGCTCTCTAACTCAATCGGTTGCACAAAGGTTTTGAGCTCACGCACTTCTGATTTACTCGGAGAACTGATTCATATGAACTTATATGCAACAAAAAAAAGAAGATAGCGAACTTATAACAGGAACACAAATCACATACACACAAGTATAGACTTCACTCAGACGATTATTCAAACACCTAGCAGGCACTCCAAGAAAGCAGTCCGAATGTAAATCTTATTAAGAAAAACTACACCCAAAGCATCATGTAAAATTTGAAATGCGTACGCAATCATAATAGTAATAGTTGCCTCGAACAAAGTTCTGTTCTTGTATAGTCAAATTCGCAATATTAAGGTCTCTATTTCGCAAGAAACAGAGCGTGCACTTTACCTTATCAAAGCAACGACTAGGGGCCAAATGGGAAAAGGAAATTCTGGAAGCTTTTTCGGTCCGGAGCGGAGCTGGTAGTGGAAAATCGAACACGAATTAGATTCCTTTCGGACTCTTAGATCTGAAGACAGAGTCGAACAGGACAAACTCAGTGCAACGGTGAAATGGCCAACGGCGTTAGCGACAGCCATTGGAATAAGCTAAGAGACGTCAAAAATTGTGATTAGAATACCCCAATCTCTCCTTGAGAGAGGATTGTTTATGCATCCAGTGTGCATGAATGATGCTCTGTTTCCTGGTATGGTTGTCTTTGAGCTCGAAGTGACCGGCTATGGAGCTAGACCGTGGTGAATTCAAGGCGACGGAGAAGAAATCTATCCTTTTTCCGATCAGAACCCATTCTGTCAGAGCCGAACTTCTAGAAAAAAATCATGTGAGAAATTACTTGGGCTGAAGACGAATTGGACTGGGCTTTTTAACAATACCTAAATGGCCGATTTTGCTTGAAATTTTGATTAAAAATCAGGCATGAACAATTATCGTAAATTGATCTCATAACATTTTGATGACAAATTCCTTCAAGCCTCAAATTTCAGGATTTATTCAAGCTTTTTCAAGTGCTAAAGTGGGAGATCATCTCGTCGAGCTACTGGTCTTTCTCATCACTGGTTCATCTTCAGCTTCTTCAAGTGGGATAGAGGTAAGTTTTGTAACGAACTGCAGCATACGATATCAAGCCTTTCTAGTAATTCCAATCTGTCAAGACCTTCAATCTGAACTAGCTCCGGACAGTACCATAGTTCAAAGTCCTTGAGATTTTGGAAGTTGGATAAGTTGGGCAATGTCTGAAGGAACCAACACATCCTAAGCTGCAAGAGTCGTAGATTCTTCAGTCTTTCAAGCCCGCTGAACTTGCTTGACTTGCAGTAGTCCACTCTCAAGCTTTGCACCGATGCTAAACCTTCAAGCCCTTGAATATCACAAATCTCATTGTTGATTAGACTTAGCTCCAACAAATTCTCCAAATTGGAAAGGTTGACAACTTCAAGAAGAAGGCAATCACTAATTTTGAGGTTCCTCAAACCAGAGGGAAGTTGTTGAATCTGGCGTAGGTTCTTCAGCTTCTTCAAGTGGGATAGATCAAGTAAGCTTCGCAAGGAACCGCAACATTGGATATCAAGCCTTTCTAGTGATTCCAATCTGTCAAGACCTTTAATCTCAACCAGTTTTCGACAATCCCATAGTTCAAACTCCTTTAGATTTTTTAAGTTAGACAAGTTGGGCAATGTCTGAAGGGAGGGACACATCTTAAGCTGCAAGAGCTGTAGATTCTTCAGTCTTTCAAGCCCGCTGAACTTGCTTGACCTGCAGTTGTACACTTTTAAGCATTGCAACGATGCTAAACCTTCAAGCCCTTGAATATGACAATTCTGATTATTTAATAGACTTAGCTCCAACAAATTATCCAAGTTGGAAAGGTCAACAACTTCAAGAAGACTACAATCCCTAATTTTCAGTTTCCTCAAACCAGAGGGAAGATGTTGAATCTGGCATAGGGTCTCGCACCGGATAAGTTCAAGTTCTCTTGCACAATGAAACCAACCCCCAAATGAGGTTACGCTAGTAATATTCAAAAGTTTCATACGCGATGAGCTGAAAGCGTGGGGTTGTCGCTCTGATTCATAGTAGACAAAGGTTTCATCATTGTCTTTGCCGAAACATAATTCCAGATTTCTTAAACTCGGAAGGTTCACCCGATTGTAGATCTCTGGAACTTTTCCTACGGCTCTTGAGGACAAACATAGACTTATCAAACTTTGTGGAAGCTCTGGCACATTCTCCACAAAAATTGCTGTTAATGCCAAAATCTTCAAGAGTGGTAGTCTCCCGATATCACTAGGAATCATCTTTAGTTCCTTGCAATTGTTTCCATGAATTTCCTCAAGTTTCTCCATCATACCAATAGCCTCGGGTAACTTTTGCACATAACTTTTGTTCATCTTCAACACTTTCAAGCTCTCTAGATTGACGATGGTATTTGGCAACTCTAAGATTACTGAGTTTGAGATGTCCAACTCAACTAAACATTTCAGCATTCCAATTGAGTTGGGAAGTTTCCCACACCACCACCGTAGAATTAATATTTCCAAGGATAAAAATATAGAGAGGTCAAGAGTTTCAATTTCCTCCAACAAACAAAATGACAAATCCAGGACCTTCAATCTTGTAAGTACCTGTCAAATGATTATATATATCCAACAAGTTTAACTTATAGAGTTTTGCGGGACATAAGCAAATATATCAATTAAAGGAGCATTCCACTAAAGTAACCTTATAATCACTCTATATATGCATTCCTAACTTAAGCCAAAACCAATCTTTGTTGCACTTTTTTCATTTCTTCCAATATTGTCCCCACCAATAAATTGAAAAAAAGAAGAAGATCTATTCTCTATTACCCCAGTATCAAATAATAAAAAGACAGAATATAGCCAACACTTCTCCTATAAATTATAACATCCCTTTCTAACTTCATCATCAATTACCGATTTTGTCGCCACACTAGCACTCATGACTCTAAACTTTGTGTCTTTTCCTATCTAAATGTACCTTCTAAATTTCAATATAGAAAATAATTTTACATATCTTCCGATTGTTAACTAATTTATATTTACACTTTACTTTTTTTCTTTTTTCTTTTTGCTTTTTGCTTCATATATTGAACCTTTTGAAGAGAATAATATTCATTTAATAGTATTGATGCTCTAATAAATCAGATTGCATTTTCAGTTTTACTCGCCAATTTTTATTATTTTGCTAATTTCTCTCTATTGTTCGGTTTTTCTTTGGCATCGCATACTTGTATAGTATAGATAGTCGCTACTTATATTTCACTTAGATTTAAACATCTATCGTGACAACTAGTTGGCGTGATTAGATTGTTCTTTAAAAAGTAATGAAGTCAATAGATATTAAGCTACGCCATTACTTCCATTAGATGATCTAATAATCCTACAAACTACAGAATTCACAAAACATGTATGAATATCTAATCAAGTCATTTTCTTCGTTCATATTGCAACACAAAAATTTAGTTACTATTAACATAGAATGTACATATTACAATGCCCTTTAATCATGCAGCTACAATCAATTTGAATCGAAGAAAGTCATCAGGACAAACTACAGAATTCACGAAACATGTATGAATATCTAATCAAGTCACTTCCTTTATTCATAGTGCAACACAAAAATTTAGTTACTATTAACATATAATGTACAAATTACAATGCCCTCTAATCATGCAGCTGCAATCAATTTGAATTGAAGAAGGTCATCAGGAGAAGAATTGCCATAAATGATATAACAGCAATAACCTAGTATCAATGTTAAACTATAAAATGCAATGCAGATCAATGACTGACAACCAAATCATGATATCCTTTTTTTAGGGAAGTTAACTGTTTGATTAGATTCGGACCAAAAAGAATTGTTTGATTGGGTAAAAATGAAAAAGGCAATCTTGAAACATCTTCACGTGTCACATTCTCTCCATTAACATAACATAATATCTATGAACACAATATTGAACGAAACGAATAAAAGTGGTCAAGGATAACATTCTTTCCATTGACCAAAGTGTCTTCAACGGGGATTTACAAGTAGCATTATCTCTTCAATCAAATCTATCACATAAATGTAAAGTAATTGTTTGATTGGATGTACTTCTAGTGAAAACACAACAGTAAGTTTCAGCCTTATGGAATGAGGGATTGGAGTCACAAGCCTTCTTGAAGCCAAGATTTGTCGTATGAATTAAGCCAATAAACTTTTTTTTTTTTTGGCGGAAAGCCAATAAACTTCAATCAAACAGAGATTTGAATAAAATGACAATCTACAACCCTGTGTGACGCAAGAGCTTGTGTGACTGGAAGAAAATATAACATTTTATACTAAATTATTTGCACATGCGTACCTTGAGTTGTGTCCAACCAACCCAATGTTCATCTATTGAGCTCCATGATAATTCAAGGATTAACAGATTTTTTGGGCAAAAGTCTGTTGCAAAGTTCGTTTGGAAAACAATCCCAAGAAAGCCATCTCAATTCTGAAAAGAGACCCTCAAAGCATTGAAACAAAACACGAAAAGCATTTTGTCGTGAATTATTTTAGTGACGGTAGTCGTTGCACAAGTTTTAAACTAGACTTATTGAAAGTTCTTATATTTGGGTGATGTGGTCATATAATACAAAATATACTCTAAAGTTATTCGCAACTTAGTACAAATGATTCATATTTATCAACATTGTTCATTACTTTACTAAGTAATCCGTTGTATACTATGTCTTTTTCATTTGTATATTTTTACGACATGACTTTATACTTAGAATATTTGAATTTAAAGTTATTCTTAAATTTATTTTCATACACCAACAATTTTGATAATTCTTATTTACTAATTAATAGATGCATTATAAACCAATCATATACATGATAAACACAATATATTTGTTAATTAAAGTATTTAGATTTATTCACTATCATCTCAAATTACACCCATGTTACTATGTTATATAAAGATGTTAATATGCTGTCCAATGAACATCAATTATTAGTGTAAGTACGTTGATGAAGTTCTTTTATCTTATCAATGTAAAGGGCAGCGTTTCCTATCTAATGTTTAGGGAAGCAGGTAACGAAAAGTTGCAATGGTGTGACTCAATCACAAAACTCCACTCTACGCACTTCTTTAATTATAAATGTGTGTAAATGTACTAGTTACGTGAAGTTACCATAGAAACTTGTTGAGACTGTTTGGTAAAACTTCGCAGCAATTGCTTCAGTTGTAAAAAGTTGGTGTTATGGTTTTACAAAGTAATTAGAATATGTCTCTCAGTTGCAACTAAGTCAAAGCTATGGAACCTTATAGAAGCTTTTAGAAAGCTGACGCATCCAGCTTTGATGTGCTACATCTTTAAATTTTACATTGCCACACCTAATGGTTAGAATAGTTTACAATACAAAATTACAGCATTAGTGCAATTACAATTCAGCTACCAAAAGAGACATATTTAACATATGTTAAACTAATTTTGTTTCGATATACTTCTAGCTATCAGGAAGCAATTGAGTTTGAAAACATTAAAAGAAGTTGAATATGGAGGTCGGAAAAGGTATCTTAGGGACATCCTTCAACAGCTAGATATCTTCTTTCACTTTAATAATAAGATACCCCTCAATCGGTGTAATGCATGAGCTTGTGTGGAAATAAAAAGGTAAGCAAACGCTGTACCTAAAAAGTTGCCCATACCTTGAGTTGAGTCCAATCCCAGTGCTCTGTTATTATACTCATTGCTAGGTCCAGGATGAGTAGTTCTTCAGGAAAAAAGTGGGTAACTTGCGAAAATGAGGGACACATATTCCAAGAAAGCCATCTTAGTTCTGAAAAAACGTCCTTAAAGTCTCCGGAGAGATTTCCGCTTATCATTTCAAGATATCTTATATTTGGGAATTTCTTAAACTCTTTCGACGTCAAAGAAATCCCATGTAAATCCACCCATATCGCCTCAACAGTTTCACTTCCCTATAACGATGAAAAAGAGTCTTCCATCAACCCATGTAAAGTACAAAATAAGCTGGAAAAAAATTATATTAGGCAGATTTATGCTATGAAAAAGTTACAAGCAATTGCACTTAGCTTTACCTTCTCTCTGGTGATCATGCCCAACACATCTTTATGATTCCACACTCGCGAACGCTTTCCTGGATTGTTGTAATTTTCAGCAAGTACAATACTCCTACCTAAGTCCTTAAGCTGGTCATGCATCCATAACTCATTCTCCTCTCTAATTTTTACTAAGGACCTTGAAAGTAGGACTTGGATTCCCTGTTCTGGAAACAATCGACAGTCATCCCACATATAAGTTGCATCTCTCTTATTTTTTCCGGCTAGGAAACAGGCAACATCAAGAAAGATGTCCTTTTCCGTGACATCTAAAGCCTCATAACTTAACCTTAAATGTTTCAGCACATCCTCACAAGGATATATTTCCATCTTTCTTAAAATATCTTTCCACGCTGCCTCTTCTTTTCCACGTAACAATGAACCGATCACTTCAATAGTTAAAGGAAGCCCCCCGGCTCTTGCAATAGCTTCTTCAGATAGAGTGAGAAAGTCACTTGGAGGAAAGTGAAAGTTGCTTCCAAATGCACACTTGCTAAACAGTTCTAAAGATTCTTGACTATTCAGCTCTTCCACTTCATAACTCAAACTATTCTCAAACACAGACAAAACACTTTTATCCCTCGTTGTAACCAAAATTCTACTTCCTGAACCAAACCATTTCCCCTCTGCTGCTAGCACCCTTAGTTGGCTCCCCTCATTTACATCATCAAGAATTATAAGAACTTTCTTGTTTCTAAATCGTATTTCGATAATATTTTTCCCTTCATCAATGCTGGGAATCTCAATTCTTTTGTCCCCAAGGATATCACGCACTAGTTGCCTTTGCACATCTAGAAGACCAAAACTCGAACTTTCTGATGCTTGTCGAATATCGTGGAGAAAGCTACAACTTTGAAAACGAGCTGACAACTTCTTGTAAATGATCTTGGCAAGAGTTGTCTTGCCTATCCCACCTATTCCACATATTCCAACAAGTCTTATGTCCTCATGTTCAACACTCAACAAATCTATAACTTTATCCACTGATTTGTCGATCCCAACTAAAGGATCATGCAGATGTACTGCAGACACGTCAAGCTTACCCAAAACTTCTAGAGCTATTTGTCGTGTGAGTTCTCCATGGCTGCATATCATTAGTGAGAGTATTATGAAGTTACTGTAAATGATATGAGTTAGCCACAAAATGTGGGATATAAGGAGAAAAGAATAGTACATGACTTTCCGAATCGATTCCCTCATGGTAATAAGATGAAATGGATATTTAATATGTGATGACCAAGACCATGAAATGTAAAATGATCCCTTCCATATATATATCAGGAACTGAAGCAGGGGCCGTTCCAGGTTTTCTGGACTTGGAAATAGAACTAGTCCACCAAGTAACCGGTTCGGAACTAAACCGTTCCCTTATGTTTCCTCCTTTGTTTTGCTGTTTCTTTTTTTCAATTCCCTATATAAGTAAACTTGTAAATCACATTTTCTATTGTAACTGGTAACTTTAAGAACCAACCTTTTTATATTATAATCTCACATAACAATTTAGCTGTGAGGCGAGAGATAGAGAGAGTCGAGAGATTAAGTTTTGTTTTGATTCATTGTGTGGGCCGGGAGTGAGTTGAGTATTAGTGTGGGTGTGGGCTCTCTCATGCTCGAGTTTAAGGTGGTCTGGGCATGGTCGTTCTGAGTCCACCTAGATTTATAGTTGCAATATAAAATTTAATCTGCATAGTCGTTTTGAGTCTAACCTAGATTCGTATCATGTGACAATAATCAAGATTTGATGTTTTTACACTACACGATGCTAACTGATTGAATCTTAAATCTACCGACTATAAAAACTAATTTTATCCGGCACCCTCCTTGAAATTAATTATTTCATGCTTTGAAGCAAATCTCTTGCTTTTCCCTATGTTCTCCGGCGTGGCATTATTCCATTTAGAAATTGCGAACTCAAGGACGGTGAAAAGGCCAATCAATTCCTTCTCTTACAGACACATCCTAGAACCTTTCGGCGACTTCCTCAAACCGCCTGAAGCTTTTGGATGGGAGAACTTTTTGGACCGCGAACTTTCTTAGTAAATTCATGTTAAGTATAAAAATTAGATACAAAATGCACCCAAAAAAATTTTGATGTAGAAATTGTTAGTATACTGAATTACATGGTATGATATAAATGGGCGTTTAGAATTTCGGGGAATTGTTTGAGTGTCTTGTATACAAATTGTTTCGGTCACACACCGCAATTTATTCAAAAATAAATTTTCTATAGACTGGTTCAAAGTTAATTCTATCCAAAAAAACAATATGGTTGGTTTGACGCCAATCAAAAGTACTCTTTCAAATCAAGTTAGTGAAAGGATAGGAGCCCAATCAAAACTAGCTACCTGTGGAAAGAAATTTACAAGACCCGTCCCAGCCCAGCTCATATCCAATCTGGACGGATTGGTTTGTTTTATGAAGCTTCACGTTCATACTGCTCGAAAAACATTATTCAATGGGTCCACGCTTCAAATCCGAAAAACATAAACCAAGCCCTTTCTAATTGAAAAAAAAAAAAAAAAAAAAAAAACTACGAATTAAATCAGATCTGAAAGTGGAAAAGGAAACAGATTTGGGGAAACAGCAATATCTGAAAGATGGTGAGGAAATAGGGCATCAAAATAGATCAAAAAGTTTACAATCTACAAGTGGAGTTATCGATGGGCGTCCACCTGCCGCAGAGACATTAAGAACATGTAGATCTACTAGTATGAGGTCACCTCGCCATGATGACCGTCCCGTGATTTTCCACAATTGAGCATGGACTATCTCGGGAAGATCAGCGGAGGCCGGCACCATTAGAGCAAGCCAACGATCACTATTCTTCGACTCTCTCCCCCTTTTTGTCAATTAGAAGCAGAGAAGCTGCTTGCTTCGTTCTATCCTTCTTTCGCATTTCTTTTTTAAAGTTTTTCCCTAGTAGTTACAGTGTGTAAAAGTGAAATGTCCGAATAAAAAATTTGGCTATTCAAATTATAATCAGTATTCAAGCACAAGAAACGGAGAGAAAATGGAAGTTGGAGTTGAGTGAGTTAACATACCCTGTGTTTTTGGAATTCCATCCTTTGATTTTAGTAACTTCCTTGAGGGCCTCCTCCCAGCCCTGCACAGTCTCATTCCCACGTTCTCTTTTATGCTGAGTCAATACATCCCTATATACTCCGGTTTCAAGCTTCAAAACAGAAGGTTCCACGTCATAGAAAATGGGCATGACCTCCAGTTTGTGGGTTTTCCTACGCTTCATCATGTGTTCTAGTTCACGTAGGCACCACCTACTAGAGGCATAGCCTGTGGAGAAGATGGGAATGCAGACTTTCGAGTCATCAATGGCCTGATAAATTTCAGGGCCGATCTCATCACCAGCATCGATCCCTTTCTTGTCTATGAAAACACGGATGCCCTTTTCTAGCAGGGCATAATAGAGGGTATCCGTGAAGGTCAAGCGAGTATCTGGTCCTCGAAAGCTCAAGAACACATCAAACAGAGCTCCTGATGTGTCATTGCTGGTGGATCCTGCCTCTGAACTAGTCCTCGTTATCGTAGCTGCGTCTTCTGCCATCAAAGATTTCACAAAATATTTTACAGACTTGGGATGATGAGCCCACCAGAGGCTTAACATTCAGAGTCGAGTCGAGTAGAAATCGAAGCCTAAGTAAACTGAAAATATGGGGGCGTCTTTGGTCAGTCCTCATCAATTTATCGTGTCCGCACCAATAAATTTAAGGAACAACATAAAACACACGTACTTAATCAAAAAAAAAAAAAAAAAGGTTGAGGCTCTGGAACTTTCAGAAGACAAACGCTGGTGCAGAAAAAGGTCTAGAGGCGGAAGAGTGTGACCCAAAAAGCATTGATGAGAATTTTTCTCGTGACAGGAAAAATAAATTGACTCTGGAGTCCAAGAACACGAGATAGTGATTGAGAGTAGGACAGTATCAATGAACGCTAGATAATGAATAAACTAATGAACAAACTTAAATGAAATCCCAGTCCTCTAACCTTCGGAATGAGCCCCACCGCTACGATCTACAGACCAACCAACAAGGTATTTCAGCAAAAATCCGTAAACAAGATGAGTAAACAAAAATCTCTAAAAGAGCTAGTCATTCAAAAACCTGAAAGCTCAGTCCTCAGACCTTCAGAATGAGCCTCGCCGCTGTCATCTACAGACCAACCAACAAGGTATTTCAGCAAAATCCGCGAACAAAATGAGTAAACAAAATCTCTAAAAGAGCAAGTTATTCAAAACCTGAAAGCTCAGTCCTCTGACCTTCGGAATGAGCCTCGCCACTGCGATCTACAGACCAACCAACAAGCTATTTCAGCAAAATCCGTAAAGAAGATGAGTAAACAAAAATCTTTAAAAGGGCAAGTTATTCAAAACCTGAAAGCCCAGTCCTCTGACCTTCAGAATGAGCCTCGCTTCCGCAATCTACAGACCAACCGACGAGCTATTTCAGCAAAATCCGTAAACGAGATAAGTAAACAAAAATCTCTAAAAGGACAAGTTATTCAAAACCGGAAGGGCACCCCTAGGAGGCAGCTTGGGTATGACTCTTCTGGTTCGGATGCGAGAGTAGAGGAATCCAGCAAAAAACAGAGCCAAAGCAACCCCAAATTTCAACAGGATAGGCCATATATCCCTCTTTTCTCTCACCATAATGAATCGATCTAGTCTAAGTTCCATCGAGTTCAAAAGAGCGAAAAGAAAAAATTGCAGGTCGAGAAACAAAAAAAAAAAAAATTGAGGAAGAGAGAAGTTCAAGAATCCGAGGACTCTCTGCCCTGTGCAGGCTCTTATATTATATATAGTCCCGAGTCATAGGAGGGAATGACCGACAGTTGTGAGATGGTAGTTGGGTACGAAAAGACTTAACTGACCCATTAAGGATGTGCCACCTACCCAATGCGAATTAGGTTTTGTTGGAAAAATATTAGACAACATAAAATAATAATAATCGGGCAAATATATTGAAAAAGACAACAAAATAAAGCCAATTATTTGAGACGTACAAATAGTATCTTTAAGGATAATTCCATTTTTCGAAGTACGAAACTTGGTAAGTAAGACTTTAGCGGCTAACCTCTCAAAATAAAACATATCACCTCTCAAAATACAACATACATTTTTCTTTATTCTGCATTGAATAGAAGAAAATAGAATAACGCTATGTGTATAAGGAAACTTCTGGGACTGCTGCTGTGGTGTCGGAACAAGTTGGCAAAGCTGCTGTGACGACCCCAGCAGGACGTACTGAGTGCGACGAGGTGAGCAAGCAAGGCAGGTAGAGGCGCAACAATGGCCAAGCCGGCAGCGAGCGTGGTGACTGGTGAGGGGGGGCGGTGGTGGCGGCGTTCTTAGAAGGACAGGAGCCAAAGACCAACACCGGCAAACGAGGTCTCGAGGATTTCGACGAGAAAGCAAACCACGGACCGCCAGACAAAAGCAGCAACGACGCCGAGAAATTAAACCACACCGGCGAACAAGGACAAGCAATCTCCCCTCAGTATAGTGTTTTTTTCTTTCTTTTTTACTTTTTTTTGTGAACTATTAATCCCCCTTTCTTGTTTTAAAATAATCATATGTTCTCTCAATATTTCTTTCCCTCTCATTTTTTCCTTTTTAATATATTGTTTTCCTTCGTCGTTTCCTTCAATGTGTAAGACCACGATAATTCTTCTTCTTTTCTTCGATCTTGCCATGATATGGTTGCGAAGACATTCCTGCAATCTCCTTTCAATTTTTTCTTTTTTATGAAGTTATTATCTTTATCCCCCGAGTTTATTATGATGAATTAACTTTTCCACCTTGGCACCTCTTACTTCTTCCATTTATAAATTTCGGCCACACAGTGTTTTATGCGCTTGGCAAAAATTTTATGCTCTTATGAGCTCAATCTAGTTTATCAATTAAGTTCGAGACAATTCATCTAAATCCACCTGCCGTTGATCCAATAGAAATATATGGAATTAAGTAATGCATGAAAAAAACACAACTAATATGCAAGATGCAATTATAGATTTTTTGTTAGGGATTGAGGTCAGTTCCTATTTTTTTTTTTTATGTAATTAACAACTAATTGGGTTGTCAAAATTAAGGTATCAACAGTGAATAAACTATTAATGCATTTTTACCCAAAGTGAGTTCATCACCAACTGTAGAGGCACCATCCACTTAAAGTTGTCCTTTTTTAATGAATTCTGAAAACACTCATAAGAAGTGGCCCTATAAAGTCTAAGGAAAGAATATAAACAATCCCCTTTTCTTTTCATCTTAGCAGCACCTACTAAAATTCTGAATACAAATCACACCACATTTTGTGGTGATTTTACAAGATTGGGATGATGGAAAACGCGCTATGATACCTTTCTAGGAAGTTGCAAGAACTACGTGTGTGATAGTGGTCAACAACCAATGGTCAGGTAGGAAAGATAGAAGTGGGAGAGATCTGATTAAAGAAAGGACTAGGAAATGGCCTAAAAAAGAGAGAAAATTATACAAATGTCCTATACATTTTGAAATTTTATACAAATAGTTAGACTTGATCATCAGTCACCTTTCTTATGCAGATTTGCCGACCGTTTGAGTGCCCAAATTGAAGACCTATCTGACAGCATTAAAGTATGATATGCCAAGATTATATTTGCCAAAAATCACGGACTAATTCATTGAACAGATCAGTAAGATTACGTGATCAAAACCTGCTAATAATAGAACATTTCATTGATAGATCAGATTAGGAAAAAAATTAGTTTGCTATAAATGCATCGTGGGTGTAATAGTTTATATTTTTTGTAAGACAGAAATTAATTTTCAATAAACGTGCCGTGCTTGTACCTATTTGAAATTTTTGATTTTTAAACCGAACAATAGATAAATAGACGTTTGCAACTCATTTCTTAGAGCCCACGAGGAGATTTCCAAGAAGGATGCTCAAAAAGATTATCCCCATGGTTGGTACACCGTCTGAAGTGGAAAAGACTCAATACAATTTGCCCAGCCGTCAACAAAATGAAAAAAGATTAAGATCAATCATGGAAGGGAACCTCCAACGATGTTGCATCTCGTCATCCATAGTCGTTTTTCTTTGACCTTTCTTGGAAATCTAGAATCAACTGTTCTTTAAAAACCCTCGAATACCCACACACATACGGATCAGAGCAAAACAGAGGAATTAAAAACAAGAGGGCTGGGAAAACCAAAGAGGAAACGAAATAGTATTAGTAAGTTCGATGAATGTAGCTACCAAGAAGAGTTATTGCGAGATGGCGTGTCATGTAATTTGAGACTTCATTAAGGTTGTTTTTTGCATGGCTGTGAGCTGTACTTTTTGTCTTCTGCTTTTTATCTGTTTTATGTGTTTTTCATAAAAGTGAAAACACGAAAAGAGGATAACGCATTCGACCAGCACCAAAAATCAAGAATTTGCTTGAGATATTCTTTATCGTTGACCGAGCAACCCTAGCTAGATTGGGTCTTATCTCTTCAATTTTAATTTATTGTTTTCCTTTGTCGTTTCCCTCAAAGTGTAAGACCACGATAATTCTTCTTCTTTTCTTCGATCTTGCCATGATATGGTTGCGAAGACATTCCCGTAATGTCCTTGGAATTTTTTTTTATAAAGTTATTGTCGTTATCCCCCGAATTTAATCTAATGAATTAATTTTTTCCACCATGGCACCTATTAGTTCTTCCGTTTACAAATTTTGGCCACTTAGTGTTTTACGCGGTTGGCAAAAATTTTATGCTTTTATGGGCTTTGTCCAATTTGTCAGTTAAGTTTGAGACAATTCACTTAACTCCACCCACCACTGATCCAATGCAAATTTATGGGTTTAAATAATACATGAAAACAATGCAACAATATGCAAAATGCAAGGGATTGGGGTCGATCCTAACTTAACAACTAATTGAGTTGTCAAAATTTATGTGTCAATAGATACATTTTTACCCAAAGGGAATTAGTCACCAATTATAGCGGCACTATCCACTAAAAGTTGTTCTTTTTTAATGCATTTACCCTAAGGAACCTGGGATTTTTTTTTTTTATGCATACTAGAATTAAGTCTTGGGAAAGACTATAAACAACGCCTTTCCTCTTTTCATCTTAGCTGCACCTACTAAATTATGAAAACAACTTACAACACATTTTATGGTTATTTTACAAGATTGGGATGATGGAAAACGTGGTATGATGCATTTCAAGGAAGTTGCAAGAATAATGTCTGGAACTAAGAAATGGCCCTAAGCCCCACAAGTTGATTGATAGATGGGGCAATAATCAAATGAAATGTGTGAGAAATGTGGACACGTGAACTTGCACTTCTAACTTCACTCAAAAAAAAAAAATGAAATGGTAATGCCTTTAAACTTTAATTATCATTTTTTTTAATCATTTACAAACTTCTAGTTGCATTTCTAAAGAATAATGATGTGGTGGCGAATCCCAATCTAATCCTTATGGCCAAATGTCACCTGAAAATACTGACGTGGCGGCCCAACCATCACTAGCTATTTTACAGGTCACAATCAGTGATTTGACATTGAATTTTCCAGATTTTTTGTTTTATTTTTTTTTCATTCATTGCTATTGTTTATCGCTTAGGTTCAAGACAATTTACTTCGATCCACCCGCTATCGATCCAATGTAAATATATGGGTTTAAATAATGCATGAAAAAAAAAAAGCAACCAATATGCAAAATGCAATTAATTGATTTTTTGTAAGGGATTGGGGGCAATTCCAAAAATATATATATATCCAATTAACAACAAATTGGGTTTCCAAAATTTAGATGTTAACAGTAGATAAGCTACTAATACATTTCTACCCAAAGTGAGTTCGCTACCAACTGTAGCAGCACCATTCGATAAAATTTGTTATTTTTTAATGCATTTAGGTCTTTTGTTCATATAAGTATTTTTATTGGAACATAAATGTTGGTAAAATAGAAATCTTGTAAAAAAGGTCACTTGTAAGATGGTCATATAAAGTCTAAGTCTAAGAACAAATCACAACATGTAAAATCACACCACATTTCATAGTGACTTTTCAAGAGTTGGATGATGGAAATTGCGGTTTGATGCATTTCAAGGAAGTTGCAAGAACTATGTGTCGAACTGGGGTCAATGGGTGATGGTCGTGTAGGAAAGTGAGAAGTGGTAGGGAAATGATTGAAGGAAAGACAAAGAAATGGCCTAAGCCCCACCAGTTACTAGCGTATGGGGCGAGAGTCAAATGAAATGTCTAAGAAATGTAGACACGTGAACTTGCACTTCTAACCTCACTCCAAAACAAAAATGAAAGGGTAATGCCTTTCAATTATCATTTTTTATCGTCTACAACTTCTAGTTGCATTCTAAAAAATGCCTTAATATTACCGACTTTAATTAGAGTGACTTACCAGCATTTCTCTATTTAAATTGTCAATTAGTCTTAAGTTACCAACTCTTATATGAATTACTTAGCAAGCTTATATATTCAATTACCAACTTTTTTAATTATTTTATCAATTTTTCATTCACTTTTCTTTATCATACCTTAGATTTACTAATTCTTATTTGTCAACCTTTTCTTCAATTAAGTTTTCAACTAATTACTAACTCTCATTTGAGTTAACTATCAACATTTATTTATCTTTTATTTAATTTATTAACTTTTTCCACTGAGTTACTTAATCTAAAAAAAAAAAAAAAAAAAAAAAATTGGGAAGTCACCAAAATATATTGATAGTTTTCTATATAATTGGTAAATTTAAGATGTTGATAATTAAATAAAGTTTGCCAAATAATAAGAGAATTGGTTTATCGGTCATGAAAGGAATTGGTAATAATAAAAAAAAAAAAAAAAAAAAAGGAAGTTGGCTACTTATTTCTTAGACCCACGAGGAGCTTTCCAAGAAGAACGTTCCAAAGGTAACCTCCTCGGGGTATAGTGTGAAATGGAAAGTACTTTTAACCCTTTTTCTCAGACATCAACAAAAAGGGAAAAGTTAAAGATCAATCATGGAGGGAATCACGGACAAGCTTTACTTTTTCTCATCCAACATCGTGCTTCTATGACCTTTCTTGGTAGTTTAGAATCAATTATTATTGTCTTGCTTTAAGACAACCCCAATCCCTTGGTGCCCTTGACTTTGAATAATTTGTTCCCTCTTTACAATGATTTCAGTATTCGACGAATCATGATCTAATTCAATTCTTTCCATAAATCATAATGATATGATATTTATTATATGACATATAGATTGAATTTCTTCTTCTTTCTCCCTTTCCATCAAATGTTCACGTTTGTGAGTTGTGTCATAATGTTTATTAATCAAAACGATTTGGTTATAAAGAATTCAAATTATAAGGTTGTGTACAGTATGTGAGCTGGTGTACTTTTTTTTCTCCTGCAAATTGTTTGTTTCAAGTGCTTTTGACAAAAGTGAGAACAAGAAAATAAGAAAACATATTTAACCATGCAACACTAAAGTATGCTGCAGAGGATACTCTAGTCTTCTAAATCAGTCATGAAAGTAATCTCAAATGATCTTGCTTTTTTCCATCCATTGTAACATATCTATGACCTTTCTTGGAAATCTAAAATCAACTATTTCCTTTAAAAATTTTCGATTGCCTACTTTTTTTAAGACTTTAGGAACCAATTTCCTAGAGCTCAGAGGAAATTTCCAAGGACGCTCAAAAGGCTATCTCCTTAGTTGGCACATCGAGCAAAATGGAAAAGACTAAAAGTATTTTTTCCCTGCCATCAATAAAAGGGGAAAGTTTAAGATTAGTCATGAAAGGAATCTCAAATGATAAAGTTTAAGATTAGTCATGAAAGGAATCTCAAATGATCTTGCTTTTTCCCATCTATTATTGTAATTCTATGACCTTTTGTGAAAATCTAGACTCAACTGTTTCCCTTAAAAATTTTCAATTAACAACTGTTTTTCCCATACACTTATCAAAAGTCGGCTAAAAATCAAATGAGACATATGAGCATACCTTACTTCATATACAATCGAAATCTAGGACTGATGACTTAATTACATTAGTTATCTAACTAATGCCCTATAATTGACCATTGTATTGACCAATGTCACTAAATGATGTCCATGCATGAGTACGCAATCAAGGAAAATCAGACAAATCACAAACAATACTATAAAGGTAAAGTGCAATAGAGTGAACTCAATAAAATATCATACAAATGATATGCGTGGCCTTGTTATTAAGCTCCACGACAACAATCCCCCTGAGCTAAGTTCAAATAAGTTCAAATCGAGTCCAGTAACTTGCCTAAAAGATCAACCTATGTAAACCTAAGCTACATAGATAACCACTACAACCCTCTAAACTAAAGGCATGCTAAATAAATAAACTAAGCTACATCTAGCGCTAAAATAAAACGAATTAATCAAAACCTGCTTCTATACTATTTTCTTATTTTTTGTAACATTTCGATTTTATTATTCTGGAAAATAGGGACTCGGGCTGGGCCACTTGAGCCCAGTTTGCATGTAAGATTAAGTTGGACTCCAAGACGTGGGCCAAGGACATGATTGGGCTTATTAAAACAAGCCCGACCAAACAAATTAAACTGACTAAGAAGAACTCAAAACCAGCCCAGACCTATGCCAAGTCCACCCCCAAAAGTCACCTATTGACTTGAGAACATTAAAAATCTCAGCGACAATCCGCATAAACTATCTTAAACCGATAATAAAACTCTCCACCATCGACTGCTTCCGGCTGCCGGCTCCACCACGTTCAACCACCGGACATGACTTACAAGAATGGTGATATCAACTCTCGACCTTCCCTCACCGGCGACTGCTTCCAAACATTGCCATCGTCCATGCACATAACACAATTTCGAAACAAACATTCACGAATTGGAGAAATTCTTATCAAATTCTTTGAATCTTCAACGAGTAATTTGGTTCATTGACAAAGGAAGATTTCCATTAATCGCTGCACCAAGACACAAACGAGGAACTAATAGATCTACGTCAACGCTAGAGAGTATAGCAAGTTTATTTGGCGGACAAATAATCATGAGAATCGACATATCTCTACTCGAATTGGGAAAACTTATCTAATCGGTGGTTCATTTTCAGAAAAGATTCAAATACATTTAGCAATCAACAAAGCTATACACACACAAAAGGGAAAAATTATCAAGAAAGTCATAAACTTATTGCAATTATGCAGATTCAGCCATCAACTTATTCTTTTAGCAAATTGAGTCTTAAACATTTTATAATTGTATCAATTCAGTCTATCCGGCTAAATTTAGCCAATAGGCACTAGAGGAAATTGTTTTCGAATTTTATCTTTTTTCCCTCTCTCCCCCCCCCCCCCCTCCCCTTCTTCCTTTTTCCGGTGACTAGCCAAAGGGGAGGGCCGATCACCGGATTGAGGTGGCCAGCCAATGGTGAGCCCCATGGCAAGGTCGAGTTTGCCGTCGCTAGGCGAGATGAGCTTGCCCAGCCACTAGCGAGGTACCAAATCTAGGTGAGGGCGAGGCTAGCCCTGCTAATCCATTGGCAAGGCTCGGCCTCACCGGCCCTTCCCTTTGGCCAGTCATAGGAAGGAGGGAAAAAAAAAAAGAGAGAAAGAAAAAAAGGGGAAAAATAAAAAGTTATTAAAAGTTCAAAAAAATTATTAAAAAATTGTCCACGGGCATCGGCCAACATCCACGTCACCACCGGGTTGGCTAAATTTGGCCAGATAAACTGAATTGACACAATTATAAAAGGCTTCGGATTCAATTGACCAAAAAAATAAATTTAGGAATAAAATTTGGTATAATTTGAATAGGTTTAAGATTTTTTTGGTAATTTTCCCCATGCATAAAAACGACCTAGATAACACCGATTTAACTTGAGTGTATGTTCAAATAGATGGTACGCATCTCGGATGATAGTCTTATGTGCAAGTAATGTTTGGACTCAACAGTCTCGCATCAGCAGAAGTCTAGTTTATATTAACGAAAATAGCTCTCATGCCAATCGTTGTTCGAGCTAGTATCAACCCAGGATTTGCACTTAGTATAAACTTGAGAATTAATTGAAGCAATGAAAATAATTAAAAGAGGGATGAAATCTAGATGCCGAGAAGCCCCCCTCAGAGTGACGTAATAAATGCATGTGATATTGTAATAGTGTCATTTGCTCTCGATATAGTAGTTGAATTTAATACACCTTGGTCCATAAATAAAGGAAAAGCCAACTAAATCATCGTCACAATGTGGAAATTGGAAAATTGAAGCTATAAATCAAAGTGTCCATTTTATATTGGTCGAACCAATTGCTTTTACAGTGAACCATTTATAATAAATGCTATACCTTAATCACCAGAAAGAAGATTGTCTCTGTTTTGACATAATCAAGTGCATCATCAATCAAATGATCATTGGCCTTTCCATAACCCAAACCGTGAAAAAAAAATGAAAAAAAAAAAAAAAAGAACGAACAAATGTAGTCACATTCTCTCACAAATTCCAAAACATTGTTGTCATGATCCGAAAAGTCTTTGCTAAGGGATCATCCCAAAAAGAAGCAAAAAGAAAAAAAAAAAGAATGGTCGATTTTTTAAAGTTTTATTTTAGAGCAATCATCAACCTTTTATAATAAATTTAATAATGTTGGGAATAACGGATCCCCGAAAACCGGATTCGACACCGAATCAAACCCCTAAATCAATGCGGAAGACGAAGCCTGGGAAAACACGTATCACCGATCGTAAAGCACACCACGGATTCGAGCGTACCTTGTTAGCCACAGATTAAACACCAATGCTGAAGAAGAGGAAGAAATTCTGGCCCTGTTCAATCCGATGACGCCTTGAAGGGAAGGAAAGCGCGCCGTATGCTTACTGCCTTTTCTTTTTGGGAGAGAGAGAGCGTGAGAAGAGAAAAGACGTACGTTATGTTCCAAAACGTTGTCTTCTCTCTCTCTCTCATCCCTTTTATACCTTCCCCCTCCACGGGCCCTATTCCCGTGGGCCGGGCCCTTTTGGGCCCAACTTGAGCGGATGGGCCTTAAGCCCATCTCATAAATCCATCATCTCCCACTCGCACATGGTGGTGCAAAATCAACATGGGCGGACAGGCCCTACTCAGCCCTATAAGAGAAAAATCCATCATAGACTCTCACTTAACATGGTGGGTCGAACATAATCCTCTTTTCCTCTCTTCAACATTCATACCGGTGAATAATCCGTGCGACCAGCATACTTTGAGAGCTCGTTGCCATACATCTGTTAGGAATATATAGCAGCTCATAATGGGCATCACACTCCGAGTAGATTTAGTATGCAGTACCTAGATTGATCGATCACATTTATATCTCTCTTGATCTCTTTCAAATAATGATATATATATATATATATATATTGTATTCACAATTATGATTATCACAAAGACAGTCATAATTGGTTAACCGGTGAATACAAAACTACAATGTGATTCTCCAAAATCGATCTTCCTCTTTCCTTTAAACTCTCAATCTCAGTCCAACTTGCTTTTCTAGAAATGCCCCATTAGATCGAATCACTCATGACCATTGGCAACATTCTAAGATAGCAAACACTAAATAGAAATCTTGAGAATAAGTAAGAGTCATGAGGGGACTAAGAAATTGAGGAACTCTCTTCCTCAAGAGTCTCACACGACATAAAAGTTGAGATCAAACTTTTGCCACTCTTATTGGTCGTCTCATGCATATGTAGTATGAAATACGTATTACGATATTAACTCCTTTCCCATGGAGCGTATGTCTATACCTTTCAATACCGTACAGATGATAGTTCAGACATACCCAATGTCTAACTTGAGTTCACGTATCTACTCATTCACAAAATTCATCAGAACTCACATCTGGCATCTTAGACAGATAAAGTAAAATGTGTGGGGTATTTTACTTTCGGATATTACAAGTATTATGTCCTCATCTTAACACTTAGTTAAGGCGACATGCGTATTTTGAGCTTGAGCTCTCGATTATCACCTAGATAATAAGCTTAAATACTGTCTCATCTCTATTTATCACACAGTAAATAGAGACGATTATCCGTGTGAGTGGGCTAATCTTATATCTGTCCGACATACTTCTCAACTTATAGTAATGCACTAAGCATTAAGATGCATAAAGATCAAATAAAGATTCATAGGCATTAATGATGAAAATACAAATTCATCAAATTGTGAACATTTAGGGAAATTACAATATTCAGTACATCAGTCTCTACGCAATCCTAGAGATTTCATATGGCCACAAAACACATCTCTAGGTATTGGCTTTGTCATAAGATCTGCTACCATTCTATGCGTAGTATGTACTCTAAGTTCACATCTTTTTGTGCAACCATATCCTTGACAAGATTATACTTGGTATCTATATGTTCGGTCTCGCCATGATATTTTGGATCTTTGGTGTACACTTTTGCTGCTTGGCTATCACAGTTAACCAACAATGAATCTGCAGCACTTCCAATAACACTTAAATGATCCAAAAATCTCTTAAGCCAAACATCTTCTTATACTGCTGCTGATAATGCCACGAACTCAACTTACATCGTGGACAAGGCTATACACTTATGTTTCTTACTGCTCCAACATATGGTGCCATTATTCGATAAGAATACAAACCCAGAGATAGATTTTCTTTCATCTAAATCTCCTCTCCAATCAGTATTAGAATAGCCTTTGAGTTGCAGATCCTTTCCTTAATAACTCAACGTATGATCAGCAGTCCCTTTTAGATACTTCAGTATTCTTTTAACGGCTTTCCAATGTGCTTGACCTGGATTGGATTGGTATCTACTCACCATTCCGACTGCAAAGCATATGTCGAGTGTTGTACACATCATAGCATACATCAAGCTCCCAACAGCACTAGCATAAGGAACATGTTTCATTTGTTCCTTCTCTTGTGGAGTCCTTGGACACAGACTATGGCTCAATCCTTCACCTTTTTGCAATAGGAGTGTCTATGGGTTTACAGTCTTGTATACAAAATCGTTTAAGAACCTTATTCATATAGATTTCTTGCGAAAGAGACAACGATCTCTTCAAAACGATCTCTTGAAGTCTTAACTCCAAGAATGTATGCAGCCTCACCCATATCATTCATCTCAAAGTTAGAAGACAACTATCTCTTGACAGTATTGACCAACTCCTTGTTGCTTCCGGCAATTAGTATATCATCAACATATAATGATATGATCACAAATTGATCATTGGATCTATTGATATATACACAATAATCCTTATCAATCATTGTAAACTCATATGCCATTATGGCATTATGAAAACGTATATATCATTGGCTTGATGACTGCTTAAGGCCATATATCGACCCCCAAAGTCGACATACCTTTTCTTCTTGGCCTTTCACTATGAAACCAGCAGGTTGTTCCATATATGTTCCTTCCTCTAATTCTCCATTGAGGAAAGCAGTATTTACATCCATTTGATGTAACTCAAGATCCATACTTGCATTTATTGCCAGAAT
Source organism: Eucalyptus caleyi (assembly GCA_014182885.2). Classification (NCBI taxonomy): domain Eukaryota; kingdom Viridiplantae; phylum Streptophyta; class Magnoliopsida; order Myrtales; family Myrtaceae; genus Eucalyptus; species Eucalyptus caleyi. The sequence continues at coordinate 17,090,138 of CM024476.2, forward strand.
AATGCGAATCGAGGTAAATCTCACTTACAGGAGAAAATGTATCTTCATAATCAATTTCTTCCTGTTGATTATACCCCTTCGCCACAAGGCGAGCTTTATGCCTTTCTATCGAGCCATCAGCCTTTCGCTTTATTTTGAGAACCCACTTGTTCCCAATAGCTCTGCGTCCCTTTTGGAAGATCAACCAGTTCTCAGACTTGGTTTGACTTCATTGACTCTATCTCCTCTTTCATTGCATGAATCCATTTTTCCTTATTAGGGCAGTTCAGAGCCTCATTAATATTTCTTGGCTCATCCTCATCTTGTGGAGCAACCATAAAAGTTTCCCCTTCAATGTCAGAACGTTGACGGGGAATACTTTGGCGACTTGTTTACCGTATGGGAGATTGTACACTTAGCACATCATTCCCCATCATGCTCCCACTTGGATTAGGTAATGATGATGTCGTCACATCAGGTGGTTGCAATTGAGAATGAGTTGAATTCAATTCATTATATCTCATATTACTCCCACTTAGACGAACTTCACTGACATCATTATCTTGATCCAAGGTTTCAAATAGGGAGTTATTTTCCCTTATTTCGCCTCTCTTAGAAAATTCATCTACTAAGAATGTGACATCCCGTGATTCAAATTCAGTTATACTCCCACTTTCCTGCTCACCTATGAACACATACCCTTTCGAGTGTTCGCAGTATCTCATGAAAATACTCTTATTTCCTTTGAGACCCTATTTCCCAAACTTGTGAGAGGACTTATGAGTATAAGCAGCATAACCCCATGGCTTAAGAAAACTTAAGTCTGGTATTCTAACTGTCCATAACTCACATAAAGTGGAAATAATTGATTTGGAAGGCACCCGGTTAAGTATATAGGCAGCAGTTAACAACACATCACTCCAAAAAAGTGATAGGTAAGTTAGCATGCGCCATCATGGACCTAACCATCCCAGTAGGGTTCTGTTTATTCTCTCTGCAACACCATTTTGTTGATGAGTATATGAAATAGACAACTATCTTTCTATTTCTTTTTCATTACATAATTTTCTGAACTTATCAGATAAATGTTCTCAACCTCGATCGGATCTAAATACCTTTATTTTCTTGTCTAATTGATTTTCTGCTAGATTCATAAACATTTTGAAACAACATATGTTTCAGATTTATGAGAAATCAAATAGACATATCCGAATCATGTAGAATCATCTATAAAAGTGATGAAACAAACAGCCCATTGCCTTCCTCTCATATTCATTGAACCACAGACATCAGTATAGATTAAATGCAGAGGAAATTCAGCTCTTTTACCTTTTCAAATGGTTTCCTTGTCATTTTCCCTACTAGGCAATGCTCACTTATAGACAAATCGACTTTTTCAATATTGCCAAACAAGCCCTTTTTGGCTAGTCTTTTCATATGTTGTTAGCCCATATGACCAAGTCTAGCATGCCACCATATTCACATCATTATCATATAAGGTAGATGACGTGAAACTAGGGAATAACATATTAACATTATCACAGTCAACATTTAGTACAATAAAACCATTCAGTAAGTGACCACAACCATAGTAGTTTGTATCTAAACACAAATCTACACTTTTATTATGGAAGTTCATACCAAAACCAAGCTTAACCAACACTTAAGACAGACACTAAATTGCGATAAATCTCCAGAGCATGTAGAACATCAAGATGCGTCCACCATGCATGTTCAATTGGCAGGTGTCAATCCCTTTAACTTCAGCTCTGGAGTTATTTCCAATATAGACCACTTAGTTCCAGTTGGTATCGTCGGAATTCCACGAAGGATCCTCTATCCTTTGCTACATGGTTTGTCGCTCCTGAATCTACATTCCACAAAGGATTGGATTCAGCCTATAATGCAGAACTTGACACATAAGCAAAGTTCTCAAATGTACAAGAGGTGTATAATTTCTTTGGCTCACGACAGTCGCGAGCATAGTGACCTCTCTTGTCACAATTGTAACATCTCACCCTTGACATTTTCTTCACTTGATGACGTTTTCCTCTCTTTTGTTTGGTTAATTCTTGATTTCTTGCAATAAGGACTTGATCCTTTGCATTCCCACATATTGAACGAATCAATACGTTTGTGCTTAGAGCACAAAGCCCTTTCTGAGCTAGAACCAGCATAGCAAATGTCTATTTTCGGCTCAAATACCGTTAGGCGGTCCTCTACTAGCTCAAGGTGGCGCATGGCATCCTTAAGATCTTCCATAACATGGTCAAGAGCTTCTAGTGCTTCTTGCTTTTCCAGCACATATTGAATCTTCTTATTCAATATTTCACAATTGTTACCGTTCATATCAAGCAATCACGTTCTTAGTTTTGAACCATCGATCCAACACATCGACATTCATGCACGAATTATTAATGCCTATCATTTATGCATCCCTATTTGCATAGACCCATCATATTAATAAATAATTTCAAGTAAGGCTTCGTAATCAAAAGGTCACCTGTGTTTCCAATCATCCTCCAAAAATCCTAACTTAAAATTATTATTAATATAATTATTTTATGCAAATAAATTCTATGAAGTTACAAAAACTTCTATTACTACCCACCACTAATTACCCACAGCAACCACCAATAACAGAAAGCAATAGATAATTGACATACAATTAAAAACAATAATGCTTTCAATTAACACAATTAGGTAGTAATCATTACATAATCAATCAAAGAAATAAATAGAGAATGTCCCTTCTAATCTATCAGCCATAATATCTGAGAAATTTGAAGGCACATTTGCCAACTATGGAAAAACTTTTGGAGAGCTTTCATGTCGCCTCCAAGGCGCATTCACTCGGCGCCATGTGGCGCTCAATCTAAGGGTTGAAGTTTTTGCCAACTCAATCCTATAGTGCTCTCTTACAAAAGCTTCCACCAGCCTCCTATAACCCGGACCACGTTGACCTCCCATAGCCGATCCAACACTGCTTGCCATTCAGGTGGAAGAGTGTTCATCAAAGCCGGCACCTTCTCAAAATCCGGCATAAGATAACCATTCCGATGATTTCGTATCATTTGATTGACCTTGATCACATGTGATACTAAATCACCATCATGCCACCGATAATTAGCTAATTTCGACGTCAGCCTTTTAAGTCTTGCATTTCCCTCGTCCGTACTCGGGATTGCAGGTATCCTTGCATAACGCATCATAGTTCCTGCAACAAATGCAGAACATAAACAATGGATCACTTATAATCCATAATAAATACAAAGGAAAATACATAATTTTCCAAAAATTCATACAACAAATGCAGAATTAAAAATGGATTACTTATAATCCACATAGGCATGAATGAAAAATGGATTTTTTTTTTTATTTTTTTTCGGGTCAACGGTCCACGGTCAACGGTCGGTCAACAGTCAACGGTCGGTCAACGGGTCAACGGTCGGTCAACAGGTCAACGGCTCAGGTCAACGGGCGCGCGGGTCGGACCGGCCGTGCCGGTCGGACGAACCGACCGCACGTGCTGCGCGCGTGCGTTGGCTGACGTCACGCAGACGTCAGCCAGCACGTGACTCGAGCGTGAGCGTGCTGACGTCACGCAGACGTCAGCCGCACGTGCGCGGCATGCGCCAGGCTGATCGGGTCGGGTCGGGTCGCAAGCGGGTTGGGTCGCCGGCCGGTCACCGGCCGGCCAACCGTCGTCGGCGCTGACGTCATCAATGATGTCATCCCCGACGGTTATCCACCGTTGGTGACGTCACGATGACGTCAGCGAGTGACGTCAGCACGCGTCGGTCCGCGGACCGGCGCGTGCCGGTTCGCCGGCCGCCGGCGCGCACGTGCCGGTTCGCCACCGGCGCGTGTGGCGCACGCGCTGGCGAAGCCAGCGCTTCCAGGCACGTTGCGCCCACGCGCAGCGCCTTCCGGCCGCGCGTGTGGGCGCGTGCGGCGGCTCCCGGCGGCGGTCGACACATCGCCGAACTCGTCTCGACATCGCGCTTCTCCCAATGCCTTCAGAATTTGATTTCGACTTATGAAAACTCAGAAAAAAAGCCGAAAAGCGCTCGGGTGTCGGGATTTTCGCCCGGTTCCGTACGGTCGAAGTAATTTCTCGAAAAATCAATCAAAAACATCAGAATTGATCGGGAAAAACGTGAACTAGGGCTCTGATACCAATGTTGGGAATAACGGATCCCCGAAAACCGGTTTCGACACCGAATCGAACCCATAAATCAATGTGGAAGACGAAGCCCGGGAAAACACGTATCACCGATCGTAAAGCACACCACGGATTCGAGCGTACCTTGTTAGCCACAGATTAAACACCAACGCTGAAGAAGAGGAAGAAATTCTGGCCCCGTTCGATCCGATGACGCCTTGAAAGGAAGGAAAGCGCGCCGTATGCTTACTGCCTTTTCTTTTTGGGAGAGAGAGAGCGTGAGAAGAGAAACGACACCGAATCGAACCCATAAATCAATGTGGAAGACGAAGCCTGGGAAAACACGTATCACCGATCGTAAAGCACACCACGGATTCGAGCGTACCTTGTTAGCCACAGATTAAACACCAACGCTGAAGAAGAGGAAGAAATTCTGGCCCCGTTCGATCCGATGACGCCTTGAAAGGAAGGAAAGCGCGCCGTATGCTTACTGCCTTTTCTTTTTGGGAGAGAGAGAGCGTGAGAAGAGAAAAGACGTACGTTATGTTCCAAAACGTTGTCTTCTCTCTCTCTCTCATCCCTTTTATACCTTCCCCCTCCACGGGCCCTATTCCCGTGGGCCGGGCCCTTTTGGGCCCAACTTGAGCGGATGGGCCTTAAGCCCATCTCATAAATCCATCAAATAAGTTAGAGGAAATGAATTTTGATAGTTTTTTAGTGCGGATCGCAAAAATTTCTCTATAAATAGGGGCTAACACTAATGGCATAAATGGAAGGAAATGGAAGGAAAAAAAATCAAGCTGGTATATAATATGAGTTAAATCAGGGTCTTGGCAACACTAGAACTGGCGGTGAAAGACGAAATTACATAGATTCGATTCCACCTTCAGTTGCAGAGGCTTCATATTGGGAGACCAATCTTTTCAAATGCTCACCGCTAATATTGAAGCGATATTGGCGGAATTGTTGAACGAATCTTTGCAGCGCATTTAAAAGAAACGGCAGATCCTTTGCTTGCCATCAGGCCATTGCAATATGAAGTAATGGTTGAAAGAGTGAAAGAATTTTTCCAAGCCTTGGTTGGTATTTGGCTGCTCTTCTCGAAGAACTTCATATCTGGATTATCCCAACTGCAGTCCTCCAGACCGTCTTGACTGATTTGGCAGAAGCTGTCGGATGCAGAGGGACGGCATAGGTTAACACTGTTGTTTTGGCTTTTCCTTTTTCTTTGTTATGCCAATATCTTGAGTCTTCGTGAAATTTAGGCCTTTGGCATCCAGGACTTTTGAGGTGAGTTTCCCGAAACTTTGCAGTTCCTCTTTCAAGACTTTTGTATTGAGCTTTTTCTTTTCTTTTTAACGATGCAATGTTGTCAACCTTATGATTTGTTAACCCTTTGCTGTTAACCCTTTGCTGTTAACCCTTTGCCGCACCTTGTTTTTCCATATGAGAAAATTAGTTGGCTCTTACGGCGATGAATGTTAGTATGATAATCACAATAAAACTGATAATTCCAAATAAGAGTTGGTTAACTTCAAAGGCATTGGTAAACCTTGGATAGATATTGGTAGATTATCAAAGTAGTTGGTAACCTTAGAAGCATAAGGAAGCCAAGCAAGATTAACGTGACGGAAGCTATATACCAGCCAAATTGAGGCTCGTAATTTAGTACAAGAATTGGTGATTTTTCAAGGTATTGGTAAGCCACAAAAATAACTATTGGTACGTTTTTAATCAGTTAGTAATCTTGCAAATATAAATAGATGCTGGTACTTTTTTTTTTTTTTGGGTAAAAGGTAAGAAATAGATGCCGGTACTTTTCTAACCAAGTAAGTGAAAAAAAGTTGATAAGTAATTAAAATTAACTGATAACATAATGTAAAATGCTGGTATTTGGTAATCTCACATAAAACTTTAATCAGTTTTCATAATTCTAAACGGAAAGGAAACCATGAGATAAAGAAATATGGAAAGGAGAAAAATAGCAATTTAAAAAGGGCAAAGTGGGCTCTACATCAAATGAATTGAGGGTCAGGTCACAATCACATTACCAATGTCTCCCCTAGAAGACAAAAACACTTAGGGTGTGTTTGGTAACGACATGTTCTCGTAACAATTTCTTATTAGAAATGATTTTTTTTTTTTTATTCTGTTCCTAAGAACAATTTCTAAGCATTTTAAATCGTTTGATAAGCTTCTAAAATTTCAATTCCCATAATAGAATTGCGTTTAGTACTGTGCTCAAAATTTTTACTTTAAATCATTTTATTTTAATTTTTAAATAATTTTATTTTTTTCTTTTTTATTTTTTTCTTTTTCTTCTTTTCTTTTTTTCCTTTCTTGCTCTTCTTCAAGTTGTCGGTCGCTGGCCATGGGATGACCGACGATCGGCCAGACGAGGGCCGGTGATCTCATCGGAGCATCACTGGCCCTCGGTGAGGCCATGCCTCGTCGACAATTGGGCAAGGCTCGACCAAGCCACAGCTGGGCGAGCTCGGCCGAGCCTCGGTGAGGCTGGGCAAGCCTTGCCCGATCAAGCAAGTCTCGCCGGTGGCCAAGGGAGGCCCGAGCGAGGCCCGCTTGGCCACCGGCAAGCTCACCGAACCGGTTGCCGGTGACAATAAGAAAAAAAAAAAGTGAAGAAGAACAAGAAAAAGAAAAGAAAAGAAAGAAAATAAGGGCCTTGATTCTAGAATTGTTCTTGAGAACAAAGAATCAATTATTTTTTACTTTTTGATTCTGTTCCAAATCTATTTTCAGGAACAAAAAATATAAATTTATTCTCAAGAACAAAAATTTTACCAATCGATTGCTCCACATCTACTTTCGGGAACAAAAGAATAGAATTAAACATTGTTTGGCAAGTTACCAAACAGGCCCTTATTAGTACTAGAGTGCAAGCCCGTGCCATGCATGGGTATAAGTTAAAGTACTGTGGCTGTAATCTTAGCAGAACATTAATCTTATTTATTAGTTTAAGGAAAAAGATATTACATACATAGAAAAATTTTAGATTCATTTAACGTACATAAAATCTTTATAGCAAGAGATATTAATCATTAGAGGTGCACATCCTTGATTCTTTGTATGCATGAAACTGGGTACTTTTCTCGCCAAGATAGTGGCTTGTCATCTTGTAATGCCAACCTCAGCACAATCTGCAGTTGGACAAATTTATTTAACTAAAAAGAAATGCATGTCTTTAAAATTTTACGAATTAGTCCATTCATTAATACTGAAGAGATACATAACGCTTGCAGATGTAAATGGTAGGTTTATCGTAGACCGCTAATTGGATGATTGTTTATTCCTTTCTAACTCATATTCTCTCATAAGTTCAATACTAAGTAATAACAGTGTATATTTTTATCGTCAAATTTTTATATTGCATCTATCGCACTTGTAGTTTACTAAACTTATTATTTATCTAAACTATTAAAGTTACCAGATATCTAGGTGCTTCCAGTTTTATTTGCACGTATGAAATCAGCTTTGAAGCCATCTTCTTTGAGGATCGTCGGGTAGCGGCCATGATCTTGTGTAATAATAACCCGGAACTAATTGATCAAGGGAAGATTTCTGTTTGTACTCTATCTATTGAACCTTGTGATAATATTTCTCACAGGCTCGGAAAAAAGAGATTATTAACTAATACTCAGTCCTAATTCCTAAATCTGTCATTTTAAGATCAAATTTTGCATAAAAGTTTAAGTTTTTCTGTTATTAATTTATTATCAAGCTTTATTCACTTTACAGTATTGCATCTTTAATTTTGTGTTTCGTTTTCATCTACCTTCTCTACACGTCTATTGCATTGGAACCGATTGTCTAGAGTGTAAAATTTTATGGGACCGTGATCATTTATTCTAAAAGCTCAAACTATTAAAAAAAATGTGTAATTTATTATTTAAATATTATAACATAGAGAAGTGATAAATTTTAGGAGAAAGTAAGACCCACCTATAATGTATGGTGCCACTTGTCAAATTTGAAGCATGGATCTTCAACAAATGTTTTAATGATAGATATAGATTAGCCGACAAAGGTAACTTTAGCTAATTAGAAAGGTTAGAGCTCGATTGTGAATTGGCGTCAAAAGCAAACTTACTCTCTCTAGGATGCTTTGATTGGCTTGGTCTTTGTAGTCATTGTTGCAACTTACCCTTTCCATTCGAAGGAGAAACAAAATAGGTGTAGAGATATTGCCTAATTCGGAACAACAACCCTTGATTAAGTGCGGACTCTCCCAAGTCCATACCTCGCACAACGTTGGATTTCATTTTTTTAGTTCTTAACAACCTAAATGTTTCTAAGAGTTGCCACTAACTTATTGGAGTCAGCTAGAAACCAATCAAGATGCGAGAGTGTCATCTTGATTCCTATACAATAAGAGATTCTAGAGTTGGAGACTTGATTACGCTAATACCTATTAGCCCCCTTTCGCTTTAACTTGGAAGGTCGTTCCTTAAGTAGTCACAGGGTCTTGATTGCAAATTATAGTCCTAAATGCATTGAAGTTGCTAAATTATTATGCAAATGTTTTTGTAAGGTTCATTTTCATCAAATTCCAAACTAATCCTACCCTATTGTAGAAAAGCGAATTGAAAGACAATGTGATAAGTAAACACCCAAGTATTTAAATGATTTATGAAGTAAAAGCAAAAAAGAAAACCTAATACTAGTTGGGCAAAGAATATACATAGCGATATTGTAAGTCCCTGGTCATGATCCCCGTAAGCTAGATCCAAATCAAGTTTAAATTCTTTCAAAAGGATACTCCACTAGGACACGGCTACATGTATATTAATTAAATAAAACTAAACTAAATCTAATGTCAAAACTTAAAAATTTAATGAAAACCTACTTCCAAGCATTTCCTGAATTTTTTTAATTTTTAATATTTTAATAATTCCAAAATGGTGAATCGGACTAGGTCCTTGAGTCCAGTCCGAATAAAGACAGATTTCTGGCCTCACCGAGATGGGCTAAAGGGCACAATTGAGTCTATCCTCAAGCTCACTCCAATTCTAACCTTCCTAAGCTCAATTTCATAAGACTCCTAATTTAAGCCCAAGTTCGTTTAACGTAACCCAAGCCCAATTAAGAAGACTCATGATGAGCCTGCTCTTCCACTAAAGCAACACCAAGCCCATGCTAAAGCCTCTTTCAAATAAGGATGGATTAAATCCAGGTCCATGTAAAACCCATTTATCATTGTAGAGCCCACACCCTAATTTTCTATTCTTCACACTCTTTACATTCAACTCGTCCATAGAATCATTTCCAGAACTAGAAACTTCCCCTCTTTTGGCTCTTTCTCTCACTCTCCATACTATTTACTAAGGGTATGTTTGATGACCATCATGTTTTTTTTTTTTTTTCAGTTCTTTTGTCTCCCGGAAAGAAATAAAAATCCATTTTCTAACGTTAGCAAATTTTTCTACTTCAAAACCAAGGAAATAGATTTGGAATTAGAAATGGAAAAAATTATATTTAAACAGAAATTGCTCCCAGCAGCAAAACCAAACACATCCTAAATTTTATGTGTCCATTGTTTTAGTTAGTAGACTGAGAGCACATTAAATTTTACCAACTCACTCATGATCCTCGAGACTCGTAATTTACGAACAACGCAACAAAATCTCAAGCCACAAACAAATGGACTTCACTACTGACCACCAATCTTTGTGTCCATTCATCATATACATTCCAGCCGTACACTCCATCCAGCAAGCATCACACTAGTAAAACCAAAACATGGGCAAAACAAGGAGCCAAGCACGAGAGGGAGGGGAGGGGAGAGCGGGACACACGGCCATATACTCGAACCACAGAAAAATGAACTCGAAATGAATCAATCGAAGATTGATGTTGCGATTTAAAAATGAAATTGTCATCAAAATGTTTTAAATCAGGAGACCTTCCGCGGACAACAACAGAGCTTATTTTAGACATTTCTGCAAACAGACGGTGTTCAGTAGGTCGAAGAGAAGTTACCGACCGTTTCATGGCCCGAACTCGGATCTAGACCCCTCGCGCCAAAGAAATCAACTCAGTCAGACATAGAACACTCAAGAACCGGAGAAACCAAGCCCGTCGTCCTTCAAACGGAACAAGGCGGAGCTGAAGGGGCTCGTGTGGGTGACCGTTTAACGAGGAAGTTTCTACCCGGCTCGGAGACGACGACTAGAGAGCGAGTTCGAGGTGAACCTCGCTCTGGCCGGCTCCAAGCCAAGATCCCTGGGAAAGAGCGACTCAAAGTAAACAAGCAAAGAGCACTCACGAGATGCGGGCAGCGACTAAACGGAGATACGACGCCCAAAACGCCGAGAGCCCCCAACCCGAGATGGTGACAGTGGAAATAGAAGAACAGGTTCATTCCATACACAAAAACGGGATGAACCATGATCTCACATCTTTTGATCCCGTCAAGCCCCGAGATCATCGGAAGACGGCGCTGATGACGACGACGACAACAACAACAACAACATCAAGAGGCCTACCTTGAGCAAGGACCGTCGGAAATCACCGTCTTCACCCTCTCGGTCTCTCCCTTTAAAAAGCAACCAACGAGCGATTCCTTCCCCTCAAGGAAGACGCCCCCTTCCTCTCCGTTGGTCGCTTCCCCGACCAAAATTATCGCTGGACGATCGCCGTTGCTGCAACGTCTCTGCTATACGAGCGTCCTTCCTCGCTCGTCTCCGCGAGGATGAAGAAAAATTGGGGAAAGAAAGAAAGGAGGGAAATGACTGAAGAGGGAAAAGAACTGGGCCAAAACAAAATAAAATAATTGGGCTGAGGAGAGAAAATAAGGGAGACGGCTGAAGCCCGACCCAAACGAGCCTGGTCGAACTGGCTCAATTCCTTCTTCTTTTTTCTTTACTATTATATTTTTTGTTGTATTCTCATAAGTGACAACCTACTAGACCGCGAAATCATGTCAACAGTCATGATCAAACTGACTCTTTTTTTTTGGAGTTACTTTATTTTGTTCTATTATTAGTCAAAAGCAACGAGAAAAATAAATTAAAAAAAGCTTGCTGATCAATTTAGGTTACTTTTCAATTTAACTAGACCTGCATTTTAATAGAAGAGTGGATAATACATTTATTCGAAACTTTGTTAATTTATCTTTATTCAGGTTTGATCATTTGCTTATGTAATTAAAAAATTACATTTACGGAAAATTAAATAGAATCTTTCACATACTATTTGTTTATGTTGGTTCTTTTGTCTTCCAAAAAATAAAGTGATATGTGGCCAAAAGGAAAAAGGATGAAGATAATGTTATAAAGAAATGAAAAGGAAAATGAAAAGAAAAAAAATTATATAAAGATGAAAGTGGGATATATGTCAATTTAAGAGGGGCCATGTGTCAAACTTCACATAGGCCTCTTGATTTGCACCAAATAACTATATAGTACTAGATCAAATTAAATCAGATTAGATTAGACTACAAAATAAATAAATAAAAATGAAACAACCCAAGCTTGAACCGAAAGAATTGATTCTAGATTATTATTACTTATTTCAAAAGAGAAAGCACAGTTATTTAATTATTATCCTTTTGAAATTAGTAGTCGGATGTAATCTCCCCTTTCTTCCTTAAGGGTTTTCTGGCCAAATTTTCCTTAAGCCTTGAACATATATAAATCTCATAGAAAGATGACTTCTAAGTTCTAAGGTGGTCAAATGAAGTAAAATGGCCACATATACCTCATTTTTTTTTGGTCGAAATAGATAGCATGTTCTATTCTTACTTAAAAGGAGTCTTACAAGACGAATAAGGACTAAAGTCCAAATATAATATATTCCATAAAGGTAAAGGAGGAGTATTCCACCAATTAAGAGGAAGCTTGTTTGCTCGGTGGGTTCGTGCTATCCAATCCGCAGCGCAGTTCTCTTCTCAGGTGCAACAGCTTACCTTAACATTATCTTAGTGGTCCAATTCGCGTATGCACCATAGAACAGTTTCTTTTAGATTCCACTAAATTTCGGCCTGGCCCAAAACCTGTTCAACGACAGGGGAACAGTCATTTTCACAGATCCATTGAAGTGGTTGACTCCAGAAGCCTCCCACGTGCCTCATCTGAAGTTCCTTAATATAAAAGAGTCCATGTAAAATCGCTTCAACTTCAGCTGCTTGCGACAAAGAAACCCTAGAAGTACAGGCGAAGCCTTCGAGCACCTGCCCTAATGAATCACACACGATACTAGCAACAGAGCAAAGAAATTCACCCAAAGTCCAAGAAGCATCAACGTTCAACTTCAGATCTTGTCGATCCGATGGTTTCCATCTACCAAGTATGTTTCGATTAGGGTTTAATCGTTTCTGGGTCTTCTATCATCGGGTGAAATTGAAGTGCTGATCTTGTACAATACTCAGGAGATCTACAGAGTTCGAGGCTTTTGCTTGAAAAATCCATCCATTTCTTGCCTTCCATATGTGCCAGAGAACCAGGCCAGTGTATTCTCATTCAGGTATGTTCGTGTTTGCTTGGAAAGCTTCCATAATCCATTGGTCCGTCCTTCTGATTGTGTTTGTTGGACTCAGGGTGCGTTTGGATGGGCATTCCAAAAGCCCATTCAGCCCCCAAAGCTCCTTCAGCCCAAAAATAGGTATTTGGCAACCAATCTCAAAGGGCTTTCATTTGAAAGCAAGCCCTTGAGAATGCTGAGGCTTCATTTAATGAAAATATTACGTTGCCTATTTTACCCTCAAAATTTTCTTGAAAACCCAACGTTGCCCATTTTGAAAACAAGAAAACCCTAGATCTAATTCGCACTCCTCCCTTCCATCGCTTTCCGTCACTCTCTCCCTCGCGAAACCTCTTCTTGCTCGATTGCTCTGACCCTTCCGTCGCTCTCTCCCTCGCGACAACCTCTTCTTGCTCGACTGCGCTTTTCTTTTGCTCATCCTCTGCAATTCGTCTCTCCTCTCTCCCCCTCGCTCCCGAAGCCCGATGTTCCCGGTGAGGAAGGAGGGAGGTCTTGGACTACGGCCGGCGGAGGAGCTCCTGCGGGTACCGCAAATCGCCGAGTGGGTCCAGCGTTTCTCACGGTTCGTACGGTTTCTCCTTCATTTCTCGTGGTTTTTCTCCCCTCCCCTGTCGTTGAGTGCATTTTTTTGCCCGGCTCCGGTGGCTAGGGACTAGAGATGCCGTGCTTCGGGTTTGCGTTTTTCTGTCTTTTGCCGTCTGTCGTGACGTTCACAGTGGCTGGAATTGCTGATTTGCGCTTAGTTGTTAGTTCCAATCTGATGCTTTGTTGCGTGCGCCGGCTTGCGTTGATGATTTTTTTCCCGTTTTCGGTTGTTTGTTTTTTTTACGTCTTTTCGACTTGGATCGCATGCTTGAGCACAGAGCCTAACTGTGGATGACGGTGTGCAATTTCCTATTTTGAGAGTTTGGGCACCTCTGGATTGTTGATGCGCTGTTACTAATCCCAACTTGCTGCTTATCATGTGTTCGTTGAAATGACCGAACCATGTTAGCAAATATGGATGGCAAGGATGGGGAGAGGGATGCGGTGGGGGGAAGGATTTAAGGAAAAGGTTGTTAACCGTCGAGGGAAAGGAGGGATTGTTGGGGGCAAGGAACTGTGAAATTGCCAAACCTTTGACATAACAACTTCATGAGTCGCAACAAGAAAAAGCGTTTGTTTCAGTTTCTGTTCTTATTGCCCCTACCCCAATTGATTGCATCATCGTCATCATCTTCTTCTCCTTTGCACGAGAGAGAGATGGGAGTTGGGATCTAGGCCCACTTAAGTAACGGCTAATGTAGGCAAATTACACATCACATTTTTTATGTCTCTTCAGTTGGGTTTTTATGAACTTGAGGAAAATATCAACCATAATTACGTGATTCCTAATGCTGAAGATTGAACATCCTAACATTAGAAACAGAGGACACATATGCGAGTCTCAACCATAATTCTTTTAATAGCTACTACGGATGCTCACTAAAGGTCACAGTTGTTTGTCAACGATTCAAATGTCTTTCTTGGTCGCCCTTATGGTAAAATCAAGTCCGTTCCCCCTCATCATGATAATGTTAACATTAATTAATTTAAGTATGGAAGTATAGGGTAATATGTTCAATTCACAATATTTGGCGTTCTATATTTGTACGTGGATCTTGTGTTTTGAACTCTCTGGCCACTTCATGTTCTTGTTTCTGCAGTTATAATTGAAGTCCCTTGTCAGTTTCCATTAATCTTCCAATTCTACAGGAAAGGAAAACAAAGGCACCTTCTCAATACTCTCTACTCTTTTTCCCATTTGTTGCAACAGAACGTGAACAGACAAAGACAGAGCACAAAAGTTGAAAGAGAGGGGTGATCGCGAAGTGAGGTGGAGGGATCCGAGTTGATATGTCCATTGAACAAGGAAAGAGATTCAGGGCTTGTGGAGGTATATTCCGGCAAGCAAAGCAGCTTCCGTGACAAGAGAGAGGATGTCGATGACATCCTCAACTTAGCGCTTACTTCCTTCAAACATTCGCCCTCCGGAGTTCTTGAAGTTGGCCATGCAGCTCAGTAAGTTTTGGCTGCACTCCTGACTTAAGAGAGTTGTCTGCACGAACCCCTCAGGACTCAATGTTACAGCTCCCATATGTATCGAAAATTGAGAAACACTATAGCCTTTGCAGGCACAATAATTTTACTCAGATGTTTTCACCACATTTGGTGTCTATTCTTTCTTTTGACCTGTTGGTCCCTTAACGCCATTTTTACTTCATCTATAGACGTGTAAAGCTACCGTTCACCGGTGAAAAGCTATCCCGCATTCATCCTCATAAAATGTCCATGCGGATGTGGGGGGCCAACGACTAGTCATCAAGTGATTTGATGAAGAACAAGCTGGATATATTGATGTCGAAACTCGTTGCTTTGGCTTGAACCCAAGCGTCATGCTTCGTGCAGCAAGCATCGAGGCCGTTGTCAGGTCTTTCTCCCGAAAAGAAAAATTATCCAATCAATCAATCTTAAAGATTCCAATTTAGTTTTAAGCTTTTCATTTTTGTCAATTTAGTCTTGAACTTTTGTGCGAAATTGGAATGTAGTTGTTTTGATCAATTTTCACTTGAAATTACTAATGTGGTAATATCATGCTGTATAGCAAGGCTGATGATGACTAGACTATCTTGTCATCAATTTCCATGAAAATTTGTTGGATGAACTATACTAGAATGTTACGCAAAGGTTTAAGACTAAAATAGTAAAATTGAAAAGTTTAAAACTAATTAAGTAATTTTTCCCACTTGCACATTCACCGTAGAGGAGACCACGATATTTTTCGTACCTCAAAAATAGAGGCATTGTATAATTTTCAATAATGATCTTTTTTATGTTCAATAGTAATTAATCAACCATAAAAAAAAAAAAAAAGGAAATGCAAATGAATCAAGAATCCTTCATCACATTATGTATTAAAAAAAAGTGAAATTTTTCTAGAGAAGATAAAGCATTACTAGATACCTCAACCGAACTTGGATTCGCATTTTCCACTGCATTCTTTGCTCTGCGAGATTATTCATTCTTGCAAGTAACAAATGTTGCTAATGGCAATTATATACGAAGAAATGCCCTGAATGATACACATTTTACTAGAGTAGATTTGGATCCCAATTTATATACAACGGATCCTAATGATGTAAATGGGAAGGGTAATGCTGTAAATGATGATGTAGCATCGATATGGCACGTTTACATGATTAAATAGCTATGAATTTATGAAGTAATTAAGAATATTTGTAATTTTTAAGGATAATGAGCTTCTTTCCTCAAAGCATATGTTATCATGGTTTTATTGTAATGAAAGTATTCTTATTGTAATTGAGAAAGAGAGCACGTAAAATTTTTCCATTTGATATTATTTAGCAAAAAAAAAAAAAAAAGAATTTTAATTTTAATAAAATTGTTTACACAACATCTTTAACATTGTTGTCAAATATAAATTAAAAAGTCGTAAACATTCTCTTTTTTTTTAATTTTAAACAAATAAAAATTAAAATATTTAGATTATTCACCAAATGGACTTTTCAAATGTGTTTTCTACCAAACAGCATTTCTCTCAAAGTTGCTTTTCAAAGCAGAATTTACCAAACAGTCTTTACATTTCATTCAAAGCCCTTTAGGCCAACCTGCTTTGCATTTTCCTAATGAGCTTTCTAAATGCCGAACCAAACGCACCCTGAGACCTCTGAATGTTGGATCTTCCCATATGCCTTTTGTCCATTTACATAAAAAGAACAGATGCTCTGTTGTTTCTACCTTCGTGTGACAGACTTGGCATAATGGGTCATGAACGATTTTTCGTTTATATAGGTTTTCTCTCATGGGAAGGTCGTTTTGACAGAGAGCCCAAAGGAAAGTTTTGATTTTTGGTGGCATAGCTAGGCTCCAAATCTTGGTCCATAAGGTACGTGGTGGTTGGAACGAACATGAGGCCCTATTGTGGTTTTGGCTTGTAGTTTCTGAATATGCTCTGTTGTAGCCACTCTTTGCAGAATATTTCCCTGTATTATTACTAGTCCAGACCAGCTAATTTGATTGCAGTTGTGGGCTCAATGGGATAGCTAAAATTTCATTGACGATACTTTCATTATAGAACTATTGAATCTTCTGTACATTCCATTCTTGGAACTCTGCATGTATTAGCTCAGATACCATAAGAGGTTTTGTTGGGTTAATTTGTCCTCCAATTACCCCTTGCATTAACCACTTATTTGCTCGAATGCGAATAGATTGACCATCCCCAACTGACCATTTGATGTTTTCTTTGATTGTATTTCAGCCAATTAACAAACTCCGCCATCCCCATGAGGGGCGTTGGCCCATGCATGCTGTCCAGAGATCCCCTTTTGGAAAGTAGACTCCTTTCAACACTCTACTCCACAGGGAAGAGGGAGAATTTGATAGCCTCCAGACTTGCTTACAATTAAAGGTAATCAAATCTTTGAAACCCATTCCTCCTTCATCCTTTTGGGTTTTCATCACATCCCAATTTTTCCAATGAATGCCCCTCTCATGATCACCTTTTTGCCACCAAAATGATGCAATTCGTTGTTCTATTGCTCTGCAGATAGAGACTGGCAGCTTGAATATGGACATAACATGCATAGGTATGGACTGAACAACACTTTTGATCAACACCTCCTTCCCGGCCTTAGTAAGTAGTTTCTCTTTCCAGCCTTCTAGCTTTGTATGGACCATGGCTAATATCCATGCAAACAATTCTTTCTTAGATTGACCCCATTCTGTGGGGATGCCCAAATACTTCCCTATTTTTTCAAACACAGGGACTCTTAATTCTGTGGTCATATTTCTCTTCAAAGGTAAGGGACAATTTGCACTAAAATACACCCCTGATTTGTTTAAGTTGATTGCTTGTCCCGAAGCATAGCAGTACTGTTTAAGTATCAGTGTCAGGTTTTGACATTCCATCATAGTACCGTCCAGAAAAAAGATAACATCATCTGCAAACAGCAGATGTGAGAGTTTAGGACAAAACCTGTTTATTTGTATGCCTTTGATGCTGCCATCTGTGATAGCTTTGTTCATCAGCCTGGTTAGAACGTTTGAAATCAAGATAAATAAATAAGGCAATAGGGGATCGCCTTGTCTGATTCCTCGCGAAGGGTGGAAGAAAGGGGTAGGTTCTCCATTTATCTTCACACTGAAAGACACTGTAGACACACACTGCATTATGCGTGTTACCCATTTTTCACAAAACCCCATGTGCAACATGCAATCCCACAAAAAATCTCATTTGATTCTGTCGTATGCTTTCTGCATATCTAATTTAAGTATGGCTTGATGTTTTTTCCTCTTTTTTGTGGTGCGCAGCTGGTGCAATACTTCCTGCACAATGAAGATATTGTCTTGTATATGTCTGCCTTGAACAAATGCACATTGCTCCGATTCAATAATAAATGGCAACCAATTCTTTAGTCTGTTTGCTAGAAGTTTTGAAATTACTTTATAACTGAAATTGCATAAACTGATAGGTCTGTATTGGCTAATATTCTCAGGGTTTTTCACTTTAGGGATTAAGGAAAGATGTGTCTGGTTGAGGAGGGGATCAAGAATACTTGTCTGGAAAAAATTCTGAGCTAGCTGTAATAGGTCAGTTTTCACGGTATCCCATGATTGTTGATAAAAAATGCCACTGAAGCCATCTGGGCCAGGTGCTTTGAGTGCTCCCATCTGAAAAACAGCATCATTAATTTCCTCCATCAAAGGGACATCTACTAGATCTTCATTAATGTGCTATGTTATAGGTGATGGACATTGGATGAGGACAGGTTGGTACTGCCTTGGGCCTTCTGATTTATATAGCTCTCTGTAAAATGACAGAATATGATTGCGGATCATTATAGGATCTCTACACCAGTTGTTGTCTTCTAATTGCAACATAGTGATTCTATTTCTCTGCCTCCTTTGTATAGTTGATGCATGAAAAAATCTGGTATTCTTATCTCCCCATTGCAGCCACTTAATGCGTGACCTTATACCCCAGAATTGTTCCTCCTGCCTTCGCAGATTCTCTATTTGATAGATAATGCTCTGTTTTTGCTTTCTGCTAGTGTGCTGGTCAGACTGATTAGTAAGCTCTGTCAGGGCCATATTTAGATCTTTTATCTGCAACCTTGCATTGGCAAACTTCTCTTTACTCCATTATGCCAACACTTTTGATGTCTCCTATAATTTTTTTGAAAGAGTGCGTGGCTGGATAGATTTAGTTTTCCATGTTTGTTGGATAACTTAATAATACTCCTCATGCTCTGTCTAGAAAACCTCCAGCTTGAAAGATCTTTTTGTCTTCTTCTTCCCAGGATAGAGCCGAAGGAACCAGAGGGCTATGGTCTGAGCTAATAGCTATAAGGGCTTGGACTTCAGCTTTAAGAAAGGTAATTCTCCACTCCAAGGTGCATAATACTCGATCTAGTCATTTCTTAACGAGATCCTCCCCATCTCTGTTGTTTGCCCATGTATATGCACACCCATGACTATCCATATCCATTAAAGAAAGTTCATTGATCATGTTTCTGAATGCTGCTATATGACTGTTATCAGCTTCTTTTCTCCCAACTTTCTCCCATACATACAAAATCTCATTAAAATCTCTCATGCAGATCCACGGGCATGAATTATGGGGTTTAATGTTTCCCAACATTTTCCATAAGGTCAGTCTCTCTCCGAAATTGGTAGATGCATGAACAAAGGTAATTTGCATATGTTGCCTGCTGTCTGGATCAGTACAATCCACATCGATATAGTGCTTTGAGTTGGCTTTCACCTTCAAAGATACTTCCTCATGCCACATAAGAGCTAAACCCCCTGCTATGCCTGATGGATTCATTAGAAAAACATTATGGAAATGTAACTTTTTGCAAACTTTTTCCACCATTGCTTCTTTATTCTTAGTCTCCATTAGAAAAAGTAAACTGGGCCTTTCTTGAGCTGTTAAGGCTTTTAGTTCTTGGATTGTCAAGGGGTTGCCCAGCCCCTGACAATTCCAACTAACGATTTTCACGGCGTCATTGATGGTTTATTAGGGCTAACCACCAAAGCCCATTCTTGTCCTTCTGCAATCAATTTCACAGGGGTATCCGGGAGTTCAATATCATCAATCAAGAGAGGGGTTTTCTTAGGTATACACTTATGTTTTTTTGCCTTTTGAACCTTCATATTCTTCTTATTGCATTTCCCGACTTTTGATAGAACTTGTTTATGGTTTTCAGAGCATTGCACCTGTTTGCCATAGTCTCTGGCTTCATTAGCATACACTTTATTAGCTTGGGCTATCTCTTTGCCGTGATAGCTATCTAGTTTTCTTTTGCTGTAGGCTCCTAGTTGCATATCAGGAACTGCCTCATGAACTATGATATCCATGCCACTAGATTGGGAAAGTGTAACAGGTACTATCTCTTCCACAATAATTTCTTCTTCAATTTTACCATAAAATGTTTCCCAATAAGGGCTGTGCTCACATGCTTCTACCTTCAGCCAGGGCCCGTATGGTCCTATTTTGTTGTTTGCCCAAGGTGATTGCACATAAGGAATTTCAGCATAGTCAGAAGCATAGTGCCCTATTCTCCCACAAGAATAGTAATAATGTGGGAGACGCTCATACTTGAATTCCACCCAAAGCCATTTGGAACCAATATCCAAGATTGCCCCCGATTTCAGTGGAACGCTCAGGTCAACTTCTATTCTCACTCTTCCTCCTTTCTGTTGATGGTTACCTATTGTATCAAGGTGAACTTCCATAATTTGTCCGAGTCTGCTTCCCAGATCTTTAAAGACTTGCTCTACTCTCCAGCTAGGGGGAATACCTCCAATACGCACCCATAAAGCAGCTTTAGTAAAATCATAATAGTGCTCTGGAACTTCCGGCTCGCATTGTCTTAAAACTAGCAAGTTACTAGAATAAGACCATGGTGATGTCTTCATGATCCTCTCTTTTTCCTCCTCCGTTTGAAAGACAAAGGTAAATAGCCCAGGTTCTTTTTGTGAACAGATTACAGTTTTAGTTTTCCATGCTTTTTTCATTGTGGAGAAAAAGGCTGGGTAATTGACATTGGGTTTGGAATAGAGCTTACCAAAGAGTATACATTTACATTCCTCCCTTTTTTGCGGAGAGATTTTAGTGGAGACTTCAACAACATCCTCCTCAGACCAAAGGTGACCCAGGCGTTTACATAGTGCTGCCACTCGCATTTCATTTGCTTCTTTACTCTCCATGGATACTGATTTAAGACATTACTAGATCTGTAGTTGTGACAGAGAACAAGGCGGATTACTGAAGTGGCTAACCAGGTATGTCTCCTTTTTCAATACGTTGAACTTCTACCTTTGTGAGATTCATCGGAAAACTAAAACAGGATGATGTCTTAGAAAAACAAAGAAATATCTACTGATCTGCCAGCACTGAAGCATTGAGAACGCTCATCTTCCTCAAAAACAGATCCAAGCATCAACTACTCCTCCACCACAACCAAGACCAGAGACTCAAGGAAAATCAGCCAGAGACGGAAGATCCAAGCTAATCGACTAATATCCAAAGAGACCCAAAGTGATTTCAAAGGAAAAGCTACGATATCCAACCTATACAAGACTGCAATTGTGAGATCAGCGCAACCCAACTGTTCAATTGGCGGCTCGGAGCTCGACACAGCAACATCAGAAGAGAGTTCTATTTCTTTTTTTGTTTTTCAGTAGGGTTACTAAAAAGAGAAATGCAAGAAAATGGAAAAAAGGTTATGGAAAAGTAGGTGGATCTTAGGGTTTGGGGAAGGGAAGCGCTACCATGGCGGTAGAGAAACGCTCGCATAGACAAGAGAGAATAACCCTTTCATATATTCAAAACCATTAAATACTACTCATCTACACACATTTTTGAATCGGGGTTATTTAATAGTCAACCGCACATATACCTCGTTGGATTAGGATGTACTATGATCTACACTACAAATAAATATTTATGTCAATCCATATTAATTAAGTTGTCAATGTCAATAAGTATATGGAATAGATGCTCATACAAGTTATTCTAATATTCATTTTTCACAAACCATACACGTTTTCAAGAAAAAGGCAAATGAAAATTGGAAAGCGTTTTCAAATTAAAACTATTTTCAAAAATGAAATTGCCAGTCTCCACGTAATCTCATGAAAAAATATCAAGAAGACATTATAGGCACGCCAAAGTTAAAGGGGAGTAAATAAACAAGTTTACCAAAATATATTCCTTCGAGCTTGAAAATTCCAGATTTGCTGATCTTACAAGCTTACTCAAGTGCTAGAGTGCAAGACATCTTTTCAAGCTTTTTCTTAAAGTTGGAAAGGATCATCTTTTCACTAAGGACTCGAAAAATAGACTTCATCAAATTGGACAGATCACGTAAGCTTCCCTAGGAGCTACAACCTTCGATCCAAAGAATTTCTAGAGATTCCAGTCTATCAAGACCTTGAATGTCAACCAATTTTGGGTTGTACCATAAACTCACACTCCTTAAGATTTTCAAGTTAGATAAGTTGAGTAATGTTTGAAGGAAGCAACACTCGGCAATATACAAGAGCTGTAAATTTTCCAAATTGAAATAGACCCATGTGCAGGCCAGGCACCACATTTTCATAGGCGTGACCGGCGTGAGGAGGAAGAAGACTCATGTGTGGGTTGGGCCAAAATGAAGGGAGATGGGCCAGCCCACATGAAAAGAAGAAAAGAAGGAAGAAGAGAGAGAAAAAGAGGTGGGCTAGGCTTGCGCGGGGAGAAAGGAAGAAAGGGAAAATCGGAGGACCGGGTAGGGGATTTGCTCCTCTTCTTCTTCTTCTTCTTCTTCTTCTTCTTCTTCTTCTTTTAAATGATTACAATTTTTAATAATAATGATATTTTTTCTCTTCTTTTTCTTTTCTTTTCTTTCTCTTTTTTTTTTTTTTTTTTTGAAAAAAATTAATAATCACCATTAGCAATGCAAATATTCCTAATGCTAAAATTATTTTTTGATTAGGTTTAAAAATTAATTACTAATTTTCTACGCAATTAAATTCTAAGGAAAAAGGTAATTTTTACGTTTCAACATGCAATTTACTGCAATGAGAGGTTGACACATAGACAATGCGTCTTTGAGTGGATCATATCTAACTGTATTCTTTTCCTCTCTTTTTTCCCTTCTCTTATTTCTTAATTTGCTCCTCCTCCACTGTGGTTGCCAACCCTGCCTAGTCACTCATCCCCCGTCCTCAAAAAAAAAAAAAAAAAAATCACTCTCCTCCCGAATTATAAGTATATAACATTGCCCATTTACTGCAATGAGAGGTTAACAAATAAATAAGGAATCTTTGAATGGAATATAACTATCTTATTCTTTTCATTCTTTTTTTTTTTGTCCCTTTTCTTATTTCTTGACTTGCCCTCGTCCACTACCGTCGCCCACCCAAGCGTCCCAAGAATCGAGGCTGCAATCACCATACTAGACATGGATATCTTTTTCTAGTTGGGGACAGAGTGAGAGAGTGCTTTCGACAATGACGACGATGGCCTCATGTGATGGCAGCAGATAATGAGCAATGCTAGAGGTGCGGTGTGGGGTTGACAAGAGCATGATGGTGGCGGAGGTAAAGCGAAAAAGAGAGATATTAGGTTTAGGCTTTTTGAGTAAATTCTTTAATATTGTGTTGCTTTTTTGTCATTTTGGGTAATCAAATAATAATAAAAAAACAAGAATCTCTATGCTTTCTCAATGTTGAGATCTAAATTTCGCCTTTTTGCTTAGGATTTAATGTATAAAATTAGGGATTAATTTTAACCCATAGCAAAAATAATTTTTGCTAAATCGCATCAGATATAAACATTAAGAATACTTGTGTTACTATTATTAACTATTAAAGTCTTTAAAAAATTCAAAAATTATTATTAATAGGCGTATAATTTATAGATGCCACAACAAGGATTCGAGCGATTAGGTTATTTAAAAGGACAAATTTTAGCAGATGGTGCTGCTATGGTTGGCAGTTGATGGCGAACTCACTTTGGGTAAAAGTGTAGTTAATCTAAAAAAAATAAAAATAGAAAATCGAAAAGGGCCGGGCCAGGGCTGGGCCTTCCCGGCCCTCTCTTCTCTTCTCTCCTTTTCTTATTCACGCTAGACCGGCCCAGTGCCTCTTCCTTCCCAGCCCGGGCCACTCCTCTTTTCTTCTTTTCCTAATTTTGCCCCGTGTGGCCCATCTGTCTTATTCCTCAGCCCGGCCCGCTCATTTCTCTTCCTTCTCCTCTGTCGCCTTGGACACCGGCCAGACGACAAACGGAACAGAAAGGGAGGGGCGACAAACAAAGGACAGAAGGACAGAGGCGAGGACGAACGGAGGCGATGCTGCGTGCGACGCTCGACTGAGAATGCCGTGCGGTTCAGGTCTGCGAAAGGCAGCTGTCGTCGCTAGAACAGAGGGAGAATATCTGAAAAAGGAGAGGGCAGCTTCTTCGTAGGGGGGATTCGGCGTCTTCTTCTTCTGGGACTGGAAAGGATAAAAAAACAGAGGGCAGAGAGCTAGAGGGAGCAGAGGAAGAGAGAGCTCGGGGAAGAGAGGTCTCGAGGAAGAGAGGGATCTGAGAGAGAAAAAGGTTGGCTCGATTCTGAGAGGCGTTCGGCTGCGCAAGAACCAGAGTGCGAAAGAGAAAGCTCGCGAGTGAGAGATGGAGAAGGGCACTGAGAGAGAGAGGAGAACAGAGAAAATAAGCAAGCGTCTTCCTTCATCTTCTTCAGCACTCTTTTCGTCACTGCGCGGTCCTCGCGCTTGCACAACCGTGAGGTCCCCCCTGGCGCACCGGCGCTCCGCCAGCATAGGACCTCGACGCGCCTCAGATCTCCACCATCAAGGCGTCTCCACAGCAGAGTTCACGGAGCCCCACTGCTTATCACCATAGCCACCGCTCCAGCAAACCAGACGAGTTGCTGGCTTCCCGGATGCCGGCTTAACGCCATAGCTGCCGCAGCAACAAGCTACCGCCAAGCTTATCCCAGCAACCTCGCCGTTACTCGCCCTTGCTCCAACTCGTTTTTCGTCGACCACCCAATGCGGACGTCGGATTTGCAAGCGAGCATCCCGTTCGTCGCACGCCTCCGGTGACCATCTCAACCAGGTCGAAATCGCTGCCTGTCCGAGAACCTGACGTTGGCGCCTTGCTGCCGTGCCACGCGAGCCAGCCACGTGTATTCCACCACCCCTGTGGTTGCGTTTGATCGACGGTTACGCCGGCGTCCCACCTTGTCAAGCGTCGCCCCGAGCAAGCACCACCACCACCGTGGCCGAGAGTCGAGCAGCAACACGACCCACACGCCGAGACGTGCCACCGCGAGGCGACGCTGCTGCACCAGCATTTCGAGCTTGCCCTGTTTTCTTTGTGCTTTGCAAGTCGTCTGGCGAATTTCCAGTGATCCCGGTGGATATCTAACGTGCCGCAAGCCTCCACATCATCCCGGTGAGATCGTCCTTGCCTAGTCCCCACAATTGGATCTTTCTTGTCGCAAGTTTTCTTCAGTCGAGTTGGAGCCCAACCCCGAGACTTCCGAGGAGAAAGATACGAAAAAAAAGAGAAGGGGAGGGCAGCAAGCATGCTTGAGCCAAATTAATTCTGTGTTTTGCAGGTTCATGGTAGTGTTCCTCCTACACGCCGCCACTTGGACCTCTGGAAGACTTGCTGTCGCCTCTGGTTGGTGATAGCTCCTGCTATGCCGGGAATTCTTATGTTGTCTTTCGGTGTTCCTTGCTCTTCCGGGACATGTCTAGCTCCGGCAAGCCGTCATCCGGTCCGATTCCGATAAAGATTACGAGCACCCAAATTAGGTGGCGATTTTGTCCGATTTGATTTGAAACTTTAATCGCTAATTTCAAGTTGATTTCGTTATCTAATTGCAATATTTGATATTTTATGCATCATCTTGCATTGTTTGTAATAGTCAATTTAATTATTAATTTTATCCGTAAAGATTTTGGATCTTTTTTTTTTTTTTAATTACTTTGACTTATTATTGGATAACTGTTGTGTCTAAAGATTTAACCCGTGAGACAATGCGTTATACTTCAGATTATCATAATATTTTAATTTGAAATTCCCAAGAATTGCGCATGCAGGTTAAGTAAGATCCTTAATTCGGACGATCGCCGTTTTCTGAAAATGCCAAAAAAAAATCATCTTAGAATGGATTTGATTCTTTTTATTAGTTCAAATTACATGTTTAAATTAGGGCATTTTTAAATTATGAACTTAAAAAAAAAAAAATCATGGGGATATTTTTAGTTGCACCATCATTATGCCATGTTATCATGCCACGTCCTTATGCCGCGTTGTCGTGTATACCATCATGCCACGTCACCAATGCCATGTCATGTGCCCCGTCATCGCCTATGTCACCACATGTCATGTCATCATTTGCATGCCATTTAGTGGTTGTACATTACAGTCATTAAATCAGAACACATGTCATGCTTGGATAAAATGCATATTGATTATTTCCCGTCCTTAGAAGTAGGACCCATAGTCGAATATCTTCACTTCTTTGTGTCATTGCATTTAAAGTAAGCTCACATTGCATAAAGCATAGTTTTCATTAAACAAGAGGAAACCCAAAAGCAGTTGGTTGAAATTGTGTGTTGATTATTAACCATATATAGTTGAATATGCATTTCTTCTAATTAATCTTGTAGGTGTTTACGTTGCTTTAAGGTAAGTACGCCTCTCTTTTCTTGTAATTTGTTAACTACTTTGATCATTGTTTGTTTCATTAATGATTGTGCACCACATAATCATCTCATATATTAGTAGATAAGCTTAAAATCAATCTAGACTACTTGACAAAAATTTTCTTGAATTGAACAAAATTAGGTACCAAAAAAGCACTTGTTGCTTAATTAGTATAATCAAGTCGCTGACTCTAAACTCTTTGGTTATGTAGGAAGTAATGTATATTTTCATACTTCACTTAGTTTCTAGCGGACCCCAACAAATTAGTGGCGACTCCTCCCTTTTAGAAAATTTGCACACCATCAATTTGAATATTCAATGTATGTGGATTTGAGAGAGCCTGCATCTAGATCATGGGTCGGAGACCCATCATTTAGATAATACCCTTAAACCTTGTTCCCTCCATACTAAGGGATAGGTTGCAACAATGTGTCAGAATATGGAAAGCGTCGAATAAACCCTTGGGTCGTGCTTTTTGGACTCTCGCTACAGTTAAAACACTTCCTATCACAATGGTTTAGACAATATTAACTTTTGTGGGTCTCATTATTTTTAAAGCGTTCTTCAGTTGCTTTTCTTATTTCTCTTTTCTAGTTGTGCCATTCTCTTCTTCTCATTTATTTCTCTATGTTCTCTCTCATTCTAAAACACCCCCTCTCATGCCAATAGACAAGCTTTTGATACCCCAATGTCTGTCATTGACACAAGCAACTCACGAAGTTGAAGCCCACATTTTGTGTCAAATGGATAGAGCATCAGGTGCCAATTGTACTGAGGTCTTCCCCAGAAAAACAAAAACTCTTATAAATCGAAGTACTGTTGATGTCAGTACTACCGCAGGTTCAAGCACTGCTCTTGCATTATGAGCATTAGAACAGATGAGGATACTTAAAAAGAATGGATATGACCGAGCTTGAAGTTGAACTGCGGATGAAGAGGGAGACTTGTTATTTCTCACTCGGAAATGCACCGATTCGATTTGTAAGCTCAAAAGCATAGTGTGATGACATTGGGAGTAGGGGAATCTAGGTGAATGTCTGGGACTCCAGAAAAATGAATCTGGTCCCAACAAGCTTGCTAGGCCACAAAATTAGGCCAACTGCTAATCCAGTCTCCCAAATCAACACCATCCCAGACTCTGCAATGCAAGTCTCATAGGCCTGAATCTAACATTGTTTAAAATCCTGAACTTCCCGCCTCATACAAAAGAATGTCCATAACCTACAATATCTGTTTTGACTCTTGCATAATCATCTATAAGATGCCATCTTTTAGATCACATATGACTCCATCATCCGATCACATAAAAACTAATAAAGCTACTAGAACTTTGTCGTGACTTCAAATGATAAAGCTAGCGGAGTAATCATCTAAATTAATAAAGCCATCACCACAATTTCCTAATTAACTCAATGCTAGAGTTACAACATGTTCTAACCTCACTTATTTCTGGCTCAAGGTACTGTTGCTATGATATATATGATGAACTCAAACACGGGGATCCGGTTGTGGAGTGGTGCAACCTAATTTGGAGTAATGGTATTAACAAATACAATTGTATTGGCTAGCTAGTTTGCAAAGATAAACTATCGACAACAGAGATTGTAGCATGATGGATGCATTCCGTTGATATCTTGTGTAATTTCTATAGGGTCAATATAGAAGAAAAAACTCATATATTCTTCCTTCCGGTGTGAATGGACAAGCGGCATTTGGCATAGTATCCTTGCAAAACAGATGATTAGGGATTTTTAAGGAGGATGGAATGTGGAACTTCAATGGATGATTAGGGCAACAAAGGGTCAAGATTTGGCAGCGAGACTCCTTAAATATTTTTCCTAGCAACCATATATTGCATTTAAATGGAGCGCAATCATAGACAGTTTCAAAACAAATCAACTAACATTCATATTATTTTGACCAAGGTGCATAAAAACATAAGAGGTAGAGCTTCACTTTACCAAAAAATTAAACCCTCTCAGTCAAATGTTGTATTGGCTATTATGTGGAGACTTCTTACCTCCATCTTTTTGAATTATTAGCTCCAGGCCCCAAAGTTGTTGTACTTCTTATGTTCTATAATACTTATATTTGAAGACCATGAAATACTCAAATACTAGACACAATCTGCACTGTCAGGGCAGCACGGATTGCCATAAAAATCTACAATGGAGAGTGAACTATAAACTTTCATGTAAAAAGAAACCTTCATGATATCGTATTTATAATAAGACTGCAATGTTAATATCGCATTATTAATTTTTTAAGCAACTTATTTATGAAATAGTTAGTGTGATGGTTGACCTCTTTCTTTATTAAGGTATAAGTAAACGTCTTTTAGTAAACGTATTTGTATTCTAATGTAAATAATTATGTTACTATTAAGGAGGAAAATTTCTTTAAGATAAAGGAATACAATTAGAATAAATATAAAGAGGGAGGGAAGCGAGAGGGACGGATGTAATAAACGGGAAGCATAATGTGGTCAAGGAGAGCGGTCAATCCCTTTCAACTTAGAAGCAACCTTTAGGAAAGACATTATTAATATATGTATATAGATACATAATAATACTTGAACACATTTTCTACTTTTGAGTTCTCTCTATTATTTTTCCCCAATTTCCAGTTGCAAAAGCAATCGAAAGTCGATCAATTCACACGAGAGGTTAGAAACCGCAACCCAACTTTAGAAAAAAAATCAATTTTGTCATTTCTAGTTTAAAAGAAGCTTGGAAGAGATGAATTTTACTGTTTCCTTGGCATCACATGTCAAACAACTTACCAAATTGCTAATTTGAGATTACGCTTTTTAATTTTTGTAATGGGACAGATCATACCACCTCTGGATGCACCGTTAACGCAAAAGCTTGGACACAACATAATTTTATTGGTTATTAAAGATATCTAAGACCAATGGGGTGAGCATAAGGTCTAGAACCAAGAATTGGCGTCTTGACATTCATTGATTTAAAAATGCATCGCCTGCGATTGAAATGTGTGTGTAACATTTGGAAAATATGATATGAAAAGACTCATCATGTAGTAAATATGTGTTGGATTATGCTAAAATTTATTTTCGTCATAAAAATATCCGAAATATGGTAACATGATTTTATTTGCGGTAAACATGTATAAACATTTTATAAAAGAAAAGAAAAACATTTTTGCACATATGAAGAATCAAATAATAGTCCTCAGCACGAAGATACATCAATATAACCACTTGATCAACCTACGTTTTTATAATGAAGTGGTGTCACTAATATTTTATTATAAAAAATTGATTTTTGGACAAAACAAAAATTGGACCTATTCCAATTTAAATTTTTTGGAACCAAATCGGAAATCCACTCAGGAACTTATCACTCCTTCCCATCGGACACACATAATAAGTGATCAATTTCCTTGTTCCTCTCTCCTATCCTCTCCCTAGCCACGTCTCCGTTGCCACAACACAACCTTACCGTTGCTGCTGCTGCCACGAACCCGCCTTGCCACTGCAGTCACCGTCCCCCGACCACAGTCGCCCCCTCTCTCTATCCTGA
This sequence comes from Eucalyptus caleyi, assembly GCA_014182885.2. Lineage (NCBI taxonomy): Eukaryota > Viridiplantae > Streptophyta > Magnoliopsida > Myrtales > Myrtaceae > Eucalyptus > Eucalyptus caleyi. The sequence goes on from CM024476.2 coordinate 17,120,079, forward strand.
CAAATAGGCGCTCCCTCGACAAAAACAGGTCGCAAGCCATTGAATCAGATCTGGCCTCGTTGTCACCGGCTCGATCTTGACAGGCTCTGGGGAGAGATAGAGAGGGGAATGAGGGGATGAAAAGACACACCATGGCGGCGGCGGCGGCGCAATCTTGGACTGGTAGCGACGTAGTGTCGAGCAGCCATTAGCCACGTCATGAGCAGGGCAGCGAAACGATGAGTGGCCATTGATGAGAGAGAAAGCAGGGGATTCGAAGAAGGAAAGAAGAAGAGGCAAAACTGAAATCTGGAAATCGAAATCCTAACCCAAAATTCGTTTCTTTTTATGGAGTGAGCGCCGAAAGGCCATTCTCACGGGAGAGAGAATCTATTCATAAGGAAGCGTTACTTCATCCCTCGTGTCCTCCGTGTAAACAAGCCCCGGAAACCGTAGAGCATCTCTTCCTTTCGTGCCACTGGACGGAAGCAATGTGATCGGACCCGAGACTGAAAGTACAGATTTTGCATCCGGATATTACTAGAATGGACAACAATGGGTGTTGCAATTTCTTTGAGTTAAGAACTGACTTGTCATCTAATTACGGAGGAGGCCGTCGGTGCTCTGGGGTTTCTCCGGAAAGCCCGAACTACCATCATCTTCTGCTTCCGACAGCCTGATCCGAGTTCCATTGTTGATGCTGCTCTTGCAATGACCATTTCATGAGATGGAACCCAGGCGTCGAAAAATGAAAAGAAAAAAGCGAGTAAACAGACCTATCGAGTGGATTCCGCCAGCAAGAGACTCTGAAGTTCAATATGGATCGAAGATTGCAAAGGAAAGCTGACCCAGCTCAAGTGGGCTTGCGTGTCCGATTGTCCCCATGATGCAAATCAACTAATAGATTGAATCGCCAAAGCCTATCGCAAACGGTCCTGTTTAAGCCCCCCGTGAACTCTGCTCTGATGTTGTTGCCTAATGAATTTTTATTTGTTTTCTCTAGCGTATCAGAAATAAGGTGAGTTGCTTCGCTTGTAACAGGATAGTACTTAATTAAGTCAACACATGGGTGATCGAGCGACATCGACTATATTTCAAATAACTAGTTGAAGATTTCAACAATTACCTCCTCTTATTTTCTTGATCTGGAAGTTTATTCTGAATATTTTCAAGATTGCTTCTATCTAGCTGAGGAATTTGATCTTTAGTTGAATTTTTTATTATATATAATTCATCTTTTTTGGTACTTGAAGGTTATTCAAAGGGATCGTAAATTTTTTGGCCACAGTTACTCAGCTTCTTGCACTGTGGGACACAATTGAGTCTTCGTATAAAGTTTCGCTCTTTGGAATTATCCTTTGTCACATCTCTTTTTGTTCACAAACCGCAGGGCCTTCCCCCCACCGAAACTCGCAATCTGTACACGCGACGGTTGCCGAGCTCCGCACCACTAGAGAGCCACAGGCAAAAAATTCACGCCACCTCGTCACGCAAAATCGAAAAGCGACGATTTGGATTGCGCGTACTGCGCCGAATCGCACGGCTGCAACTCCCCTGGCGGATGGGCCATCCCTTCGATATAGAAACCGATCCCGTACGTTTGGGGCCCCCTAGTGGGGCCCACCAAGGTTGCATTCATTGTATTTGCAAATAGGCGGCGGATATCCATTGGATACGGCATAAAAAGTTCTCGGGCTCGCGACGAATAGAAAGGCGTCTTGTCAAGAATAATTATATGCCCTCGAAAAATAAAACAAGATAATCGTAACGATTCATGCACGAATTGAGCGGGATTTGACAAGGGCCTTAATGGTAGTCATGTTTCACATTTGCTAGCGTCCATTCTTTTGAAAAGATACTCTTGGCATAAGACACAGCAAGATTGCATATATGTACTTTAATTGGTACCATCTTTATATTTAACACCGTACTTATATTGGTATCTATTGAGGAGTATCGCATGGAATCGATTTACAAATTAACTTCATCTTGATAGGTATGGGATCAAAGTGTAGTTGGCGCTAGTCTAGTCGAAACTTCCATACACCCATTTTTTTTAATAAATAAGACTTTAGTAAATCTCAAGATATGTTTGTGATAGAAAGTAAGATATGCTACTACCCCAAAAAAGAGTTCAAGTTTGAGCCCATTCGTGATATCCAGTAAAAATTATTGTAACTTAAATTTTAAGTTAATGAACTAATTAAGATATAGATGATGCTCCATATCATATCGAATTTATCAAGTTGGACTTCTCCAACACTTTTCTCACTGGCACTTTAACAATCTCCTCCTAAGCATGCTTCTCTAATCCATATTTCCTTCAGCACCATCTTATTTTAACATGAAGTTCCACATTATTGCTATGTATTGTGGCAACCGTCTTTGCAAACTTGAGGCCACTTTGCTCTAGTTGCCCCTTTTAGATAAACTATAATGGTCATTTCCATGTGAAACTGCATTGACCATGAGATGCATAGTGGATGCTAGATACACTATCATAAGAAGATTACCAAGAAAAAGCTCAAGCCCAAACTCTTTAACATATCCAACTAGGTTTACTTTCACAAAAAATTTTGAGATAATAAGTATGGACCAACTATTATATATTAATTGATCCATATTACGTTAAATTTTCGATATTATACTTTTTTAACACTATTAACATGTGCGTTTTAAGACACAAGGTGAAGAAAACCTCCAAGAAAATGTGAGAGATACGAAAACATATCTTAAAACACCTTTACTAATAGAATCATTTATGTATCCAGAAGGAATTTGCTATGTGACCTATAGTTTATAAATTTTGTATTAGGATATCTTCCAAAAAATCATAAATCTATTATATGGCTGATAAATTAGTTATAAATTATTTAATTTGGCAAATTATATCCTAAACATTTTTGATGATTTGCCAATATATTTTTTCTGGTTAATTTTAATTAGAAATCACTAACGTGAATGTTGACTATTTTGTGTGGCACAACCGGCATGATTTGAATGATTTTCACAATTCTTTTATATTTTTGATTTTTTTTTACCTTTTTTTTTTTTTTTTTTTTTTCTTCTTCTTCCTTCCTCATCATCAAGACCCAATGATTGGTGAAGGAAAAAGCAAAAAAGAAAAGAAAAAACATAAATTTCTTAAAAGTTATAAAAATTGGCAACATCAATATTGCTTATGTTACGTAAAGCGGTGATGTTAACTAGACTATTATATCAGTGATTTTTTAGCATAGACTGCATTGAAAATTTATCAAAAAGTTTAAAATTAAATTGAAAATTCAAGTAGCCGCTTTATAACATGTTTAAGTTTTCAGCACTCTCACATGAGTCGCTAATCAACTCAAAAAGTGCAGAGCATTCGGTCAAATTTTGCACAACTAAAATTGCAGCCGCAAAAAAGATCTGATTTTTCTTTTATTGCTTCACCAAAAATCTGTCTGTACATCTCTTGTCTGCAGTAACCGAATCAATAGTCACATTCTTAGAAAAAGAAAACGAATCAATTGAATCAGAACCCTCGGATTGAACAAAAAGAATCATCCGAGAACCCTGCTCTGTTCTAAGCTATGCTGACTCTGCTTTTTGAATTGGGACGAACTCCGATCATCGACCGGTCACCCAACCCTCGGGAGTGTTCCCAATTAGGCCTCTCGTGGCTAGCCAACTCACCATCCCGATCCATCACCGATGAAGAATCCGACGAGATCTCCAACGCAGCAGCATCCTCTCTAATGAATGGCGGATCAGAATCCATCTCCGAGGAGGGCGAAAGCGAGCCCGACTCCCAGCTCGTTCTTGAACATTGCATCAAAACCCAGTCTTGGAAATCGAAGTGGCACCTCGGAGAGGAATCCGCGAATTCGACTACTCCGTAATCTCCTACGACCTCCTCGTCGTTGATGCAGTCGAGGGCAAGGAAGAGAGGTGCTTCAAGAGCATACGGACGGTCCACACCTTCTTCGGGTTCTTTGCGAAGCACTTCATCAAGGAATGGCCTACGAACTGAAGAGCACGATTTGCCGCGAGAAGATACGTCCTTCCAGAAAATCTTCATGGCGTCTTCTGACCCTTAACCCTCTCTCTCCCTCTCTCTCCCTCTCTGTCGCTGTCTCCAAATGCATCGGACGGACGACGTTAGCTTGGTTGTCGGATGAACGCGAGCTGAGGGTCCGGCCACGTTTGGACCCTCTTACTCATGCCATTGTATTTTGCTTTACATTAACGGTACGATATTTTTTTTCCCATTTGAAGTAGTTTTTCTAACAGAAAGAAAAATAAAAGGTATTGAAAGTTATTTAAAAAATATTAAATCAATTATGAAGCGATATTAGGTTAAGATAATCATGTACGTCAAATTAACTATGTCAATAATCATGATGCTAACACTTATTTATGTAGGGATTGCAATACCTATATATAATAATACATTTTTTAAATATAATTTCAATGGCCTACGAGGTGGTGATTCGATTAAGAGTCTCTTCTTTCCTATCCTCCCTAGGATCTTGAACTAAAGTTTTAGATGATAGCCTAATTATACTTAGCAAGAATTAGGTAATGATCGTATTGCAGAGTTCAAGATCACTTGCATTTTATAATGAGTGGAATTTAGGTTATGCGAGATATGGATTTCTAGAGGAAAGAGTAGATATTGTTGGATGACATATGCACTATTTCCCACCTTTAGTACGCAAATAATGGACGAGTCTAGACAAGGGTTCGGTTTTGGGCTTCTTAATGTTCGATAGTTCATATGGACATCAGAATTTCTGCTGACAAACTACGCATACAGTTGAGTAAAAAGTACAAAATAGTGATAATGATAATGATACTAATAGACAAGTGAAAAATAGAGAAGTCTAATTTGATTATGTGAGCAATCATCTGGCCCGGTTCGTCGTAATAATAAATCAATTTGCGCGCACCCAGCTTGTATTCAATTGGCACTACACTGGTAGCCTCGCTCAGCACGTTGACCACCATAGCTTTGGCACCGTCGCAGAAATCTTTGAAGTCTCACACAAAGATCAATGAGAATCACGACCTCCACTACAATCCAGACCGAGGTCACGCAGCGTCGATCTAGACATTTTCCACAATGTGTGACTGTTAAAGCTATCATCCAGAGTTAGCATTTGAATGACGACTCCATCAGAGGAGGAGAAGACGGTGAAGGTAGGAGTGCTGGCGAAGATGGTGCCAGGGGAGTGGACACCGGAAGGGAGGGTGATAAGTGGGTTTGTTTTGCTGGGGAAGGAAGTTTATTCTCGTTATATTTGCTGCGTGAAGGGGTAAGGTAGTCCTTTTGCTCGCGCATTTTTGCCATTATAAGATGCGAAATGATTTTCAGAAATGGATGAGGCGAAATTGAATAGATGCAAAACTAGAGCCCGACATGTGTAGCGTCCAACTTGCAATGATTACCTGAATCGGGTCATTAGCAAGCTAATGATGGTTGCTGCCTAAATTCCAGACTTGTTTATAACGTGTCAATTTTTTTTCCCCTTTTTTTTTTTGTTTTTTTTTTTTTTTTTTTCTGATTTTCATTTTGCTAACAGCATTTAAGATAATGGGAGCTTGGGAGAACGATATACGTAATTATTAGACAAAAAACCATGGGTTGAATCAATTTGCACCCATCAATATGTCCATTTTCATATACTTTTGAAATGCCGTATGGATACGGTGTCAGATATATAATTCATAGATCACTATCAAATAGTAATGAATTCAAATGAACCGATGAATGTTAAATAAATAAATAAATAAGATAAAATGTGAATGTCATTTTAAACTTATCGTAAAGCTAGAAGAATTTTACCCTAAATATTTCGACAATTAATGGGCAAGAAAAACGGAAATTATTAGATAGGAACGTAGAAAACTTGTTCTGCGTTTTGTTGGCTTCGAAATACATTTTGGCAAAGTGGACGTAAATTGGGACTCGAAAAGGTCAAACAAAAAGGCGATAATTGCCATTTTTATCCAACACTTTAATATTTCGTCTCCCTTCAATTCTCTCCTATTCGAACACTTGCGTCACATATTGAAGTTAATTTCAATTGTTGATTAGATGACGTTGTTGCATCCAAAAAGAAAAAAAGAGAGTAGGACCTGAAATATACATGGAGAAGATAGAATACGTTTGATTCATTTCAAAGCCAAATCAAAAGCATAAAGGACCACAAAGACCATTTATGAATTTCTTCTTAAATTAATAAAATTCTCTAATTTTTAAGCCATTTATAAACACCTTAGAAAATTAAAGGGAGTGGGCGCGAAGTAAAAGAGAAAAACGAAAGAATATGGTTCATCTAAAAGCCGTATTGGAACCGCAAGAAAGGAAAAATTGTCCGAGTGCCACTTAAATTGTCTGAGTATCACTTAGAACCTTTAGTTCAAATTATCCGTATGTCACCTAAAACTTGTTGCTACGTTAAGTCCTTAAATTTTACCTTTTCAACATAAATTTTGGACGTAATTGAACCAATTAAAATATTTATGGCTTAATTATGTGTATGTTTATAAAAATGCAACATCCAATCAAATTAATTAGAAAATTTAAAAGTGCGATTCAATTATGTACATAAGGGACTAGCCTCATCGCTGACTTATCCACCAGCTCGCTTTGATTAAACAAAGAGGGACGGAGAGAGACTGAGAGTGAAAACCTTGAACCGGAAAATGCCACCTACACATCACATTCGTAGACCACACCCGGTCCATTTTGAGCACAAACCTTTTAACTTTTGATGGGGTCAAATCATGCAACAAAACAAAACATGTGAGGCATAAAACTTCATGTTATCTTCTTTTTACTACATCCTTAAAGGATGCTCATGAGTCACGGCCTAAGGGTAAAAAAAGAGGGAGCATCGTGGGAGTTTTACTGCAATGGGGCTGGAGTTGCAGCTTTGTTCAGACAGCAAGTTGCTTCCTTTGAGGTAAGTTGTTGTCGGAGAAGGTAAGATTACTGGCAAGGAAACAAGTCCAATCTATACCTGTATATTTAAGGTAAGTTTTGGTGACGCGGTGCGGTGCCCTTTGTTTCTAGACTTTCCACTTCTTTTCTTGTAAATGGCAGTCTCTTGGTCCTTGTTACGTTTCCATTATAAAATTTGACTTCTCTGTAAGAACAATGGAGTCCAATTGATGTTTTTTTGGTAGAAGTATTCGGGCAGCCCTTCATGGTTTAGTTCTTGCTCTAACTGTAGGTTTCCCAGCTTAAATTTGATACAATTTGATTGCAGAAGCAGTCAATTGCTGAACTGTTGGTTCTGGGCACAGATAAGAAAGCAGGACTAGAATGAACGGGGTCCAATTTTGAAAGCCAGGCTCAATGCAAAACTATCAATATATCGAGCCATCACAAGGTTCAAGATGAAGAGGTCATCATCTCTTGATTTGGATGGTAAAGCTCTAAATAAGTTTTGGCTTGAGACTCTTGTAATATTCCCTGATGCAGCTAAGGCATGTTTACTATTCTTCTGGAGAAAATTAATGATGTGCGAAGATTGATTCAGTGCTTTCCTTACTAGGTTGGTTCAAATTGTTGTCTCTTAGGGTGGACTGCAGGAACGAGTGCTGCTCATTTGCCACAAGCTATTTGTACTAACTGCATATGCTCAAGCACGTCTAAGAAAGGAATTATGCCTATTAGCATCATCCATTCGCAATAACTCTAATTGATCTGTTTATCCATATTATTCTGTTTCTAGGACTATAATTTCTAGCAGGCCGATGCATGGACCAATAGCCATGGAGCCATTATTGAAAGTGTAATGAAGGCAAGCTGTCCAGTGATTGAACATGGCTGAGCAAGTCTGAAGTTGTATACTGCCACTTTTTATTGAAAGGTATTGAAGGGGGCAGTGCTTCAATTCCTGGTTTACTGCAGATTCTTGTACGGACCTCTACTTTCTAGTGTATTTGCTCATATATAATTGGAATGTTACCCATGAGTTTGCTTTATAAACTGCAAGGTTCCCATGGGAGCCCAGTTTCTCAAACTTTTCTTCCTCCATTAATTCTTGTCAACATTTCTTTTATAGAAATGGTATGGTTCAGGTTCTTCCCAAAAGCTAAAGTTGGTAGCTAGGATAAAACTGTTAAATTTTCATTGAATTGTGTCTAGAGCTCATTATGTGCATGACAAATGTCTGTCCGAGTCTGACAGAAGATGAAAGCTGCATAAACCAAATGAAAGAACAGAGAGCAGCAACTCAGCAAAACGATATCATTTATGAGAAGAAAACACATCCTGCAGTGTTCCTCATTCATAAAAGAGTACTCCTCAACAAAATTATTTAGTAAATCCAGACATCTAAAGACAAGTTTCATGTTGAGAAGAATTAATGAAGAAATTGCAGACACTTAATTATTATTGATCAATGCTTGGCAAAATTGCAAGTAATGATAGCTTTCCCAGAGTTAGCAATTGGCCGCGGCCGAATTTTAAAATAGGTTGCAGACGCCAGTTGTGCACTAACAAGAGACATGCCCTTAGAAATCAGATGGATGAAAATAGCAAGAGATATGTACATATGACAATCAAGAAGATAATTCCAAGAGCATTCAGAAGGCACTTCACCATCGAGAGCTCCTTTTGGCTCCCGGTTTAGGAATATATATGGCCCTTAGAATGGAAGTTCGAGAAAATCTGGTCCTTGAAGTAGAATGTCTTCATCAGCCAAGCAGTGAATCGTCCATGAAAGATGGACAATGGTACTTGTAGCCAATAGTCACATCATGAACTGCATTAGAGGAAAGAAGCTTAGTCAAGCTGGAAGGGATAGAAAATAGGACTACTTCACACATCATTCATATTTTAAATACCTAGTAGGAGCACCATTTTTGTCCGTCTTTCCCTCGAACAAGATTTGCCATACTGTTTTCTTCTCAATTCAGCTCAATATGTAGGGACTACAATTTAAGAATGTTCTCTTCTTCAGTAATAGAAGAAATCGGGACAATTTCATCCCCTACATCATTCGGGAAAGGAGAAAACTATAATTTCATATTCTTCATGTCGAATCTTGAACCCAGTGCCTATTAAGATATAACTTCTCAAGTTCCACATGGAAAAACTAATGAATTTACTTTAGCATTAGAAACTCTTGACTTGGAGGAATCCTAGGAACCAGTGAACAACCTTCACCAACCATCAACATTTGCTTCCTGGTTAGGACTACCGATTAGAAAAGTACTTTTGGATCGATTTATGTGGAAGCTTCGAGGTCAATATTGGAGGTCCCCATCATAAATATAAACCTGCCACTTCCTCATTCAAAACATCTGTAAATATGAGACAACCTGAGTCGAGAGACACCCGTAACTCCTACAAGCACGTGTCATGGCCAAGAGATTTCTGTAGCTAAAGGGCCGTGCCTTTTCGTGGAGGACCTCCTACAGTCGCTAGGATTCCCAACAAGAATTTTTTGGAATGTCTCAAGGGTGGTCAATACGGTAATTGAGCCAAATTCTAGAATTCTCCTCTCATTAGTGTCGGTAGTTGGTAGGTTTGGCGGTGCGATCTCGTCCACCGGATGAAAAGCCGATCAATGGATGTAATCGGAGGGCCTCTAGTACAAGAAGGGATTCCCTCCCTCTCATTTGTATCCATCCAACCATTTCAGCAATACAAATGCTCATTTCTTTCTAGAGCTTATCTCTTTAGAAACTTTCTCTCTGTACGATTTGGGTGAAGCGAGCGAGTGTGCGATCGATCGAGCAAGGCTTGGCTTAGGCGATTCAAAAGTGCCTGAGTCGCCGCACGGTCACGATCCCAATCGATTGGCCCGTGACACATGCATAAAACCCTTTTTGTCTTTGGAAGCAGCATATTTTTTAGGATTGGTAGGCTACTTTCAGCAGTATTTTTTTAATACTTTGAACACATTTCTACTCACTGCTCAAGGCATATGGGGTAAGAGAAAAAACAGAACAAAGCTAATCTATCCATCGGGTGAATAAAAAGATTCATTATCTAAATGCACAACAAGACGCCTTATCAATATTGTTATAAGATGCTTACGTATATAGACAATACATAAGCCTCTTAAAGCAGTGAACACATTCACCATTTTGAAACTATAGGAAAATAAAATCACCCATTTCAATGGGAAGATAGGGGTTTGTTAAAGATTTCTAATGATGTGTATGTGTCCCTGCTCTTTACACGACCTCACACCCAGCACAATCCATAATCAATCACAAACATAATCTCTTTCAAAGAGTAATAGCCTAACATACATTTATTTTTACCTAACACCCCTATCTTATAATTACTCCTGCAATTGCATTTGAGCCACTTGCGTCCTAGCGTCCTCAGCGGCGTGGACCTTCTCAAGGCTATGTCCCTAGCCACCTACTTCCAATTGAAAAATGATCCGAAAAATTGGATCATCTCCTCCAATGTTAGGCCTTGAGTTTCCGGCATTATTTTGTAGAAGAGAAACCATGAGATCCATGACACCACCATGAAGAAGAAGGTAGCCTTGCCGTGGATGATCGCCTCGTCCAGTGGTAAGAATGCCGGAGCAGAAGAATGTCATGTTAAACACATTTCTATTCTAGTCGCCTTCATATGCTTAGAAACTCATTGAGGGAACAAAATAAAAAAAAAAAAAATATCGGACCAGAAATTTTTCTAATAAGAGAACCAAAATTATGAAAATTTAGGATTCAAGTGCATTATTATAAAAGTTTTAGAATTTATGCTTCAATTTTTTTTTTTTTTTAACCTTAAGTAACTAGTGGCATTATGGCTTGCTAAGCGCAAGAAAGTTAAAAGAATGATTTTCACATGAAAATTACAGAATTCTCTGCATGAAAAATTGTAAGATGATAAGGAATAAGATTTCCACGTTTCGCATTCCCATGCTTTCACATTCTACAACTTGTTTCTACTCTACATTCGCATATTTCAATTAATTAATTATTCAATAGATAAGTCCACCTGATTGCTTGATCCTAATCTATTTATTTTGTATTTTACCCATAAGTTTTTCAAGAATTCAATTGATTAACTATTTTTAATAGCTTAGAAATTCACCACATCAATTACAAAGTACCCATATTTAGTTGAGGTATTCAACTAGATAAGTCTTCATTATTAATTGACGCTACTCTTTGTTTCACATTACCATCCACAGCCTCTCGAACATTTGTTCTTATATAGGACGATAACTATATTTAAAAATGGTTTCTCTATATTAGTGTGTTCTTTAACTTGATCATATCAATATTTTTCTGTATGTTTTTATTTGACTAAGTACTTTTCTAAACTTAACACTCCTGGCGATTTATTTGTCTAAAAAATGTACTCAATTAAACTTTCCTTCAGTTTGAACCATTTTCCAAGAGAGATATTCTTTTTATATAATTACTTGCACAAATATATATATATATGTTATGGTGACTAGATGGTGACTAGAGGAGAAGAACTTAATAAACCCGAATTTTAGGTACAATTAAAGACAAAAGGTACCGTCAACCAAATCACATGTTCGCATACTACAGAGTAAAATGGGTCGCCAACAATTTGCTTGTAAAAAATTTGGATGCCCATGCCGATTCATTTTGGCATACTTATGTTATTTTTATGCATTTATTTATATTTAAGATTACAAATCTTTTTTGAAAAAATTGTCCCCATTCTTACTATCATAACAAAAAGTTCTATCGCTTAAATATTTTCCCTTCCTCTTTTATTTGGATGCATGTAACTTCTTAGAAATAGCATGTAACTCCATAGTAGTCAGAAGAGCCAACAATTTTAGTACTAAAGCATAGATGTTAATATTATCAACCTTTTCTTGCAGGCTAGACACCAATTCAATCATGTTCACCTTCACTCTTTTCTCTATTTATATAATATCACATGTCGTAACAGAGTCAAATTTCTAAGAATTGATTAACATTACTATTTTCTCATGCTCGACAAATTAATTATATCTATTACTTTAAATTTAGATGTTTTTAGATGTGACGTTTGTAATTATATTGACATTTTAAAAGGTTCCTCTTAAATATTTCAATCAATTGTACTTGTTTTTATCGAGAAATTTTGCTCTAAACTCATTAAAACTTAATGCACTTAATGAGCAAAGAGCACTTTTATTATCATATATTACCCACCGATTTTCCTATACTTTTACTTTTCTCTTGACAAAGCTTTCAAAATATTATTTGAGAAAGAAGAACATTTTCATTTAAAAATGAATGAATTTGTTGTGCTTAAAGTCAATTTTGGTATGATATATTAGATTTTTAGCCTCTATAAAAATTCAATAAACTGATTTCAATGAGTGTTTAACTAAAAATACACTTTTAATAATATCATTTAGATTTTCGTATCATAAATACGATCAAAATAGGTTTCTTCTTCTCGATAAACCTGGTGGAGATAGACCCTATGATTGACAAGGCTATCGAGAGATTTTTTCTATGATTTGAAAATTTTGAATCTTTTCCCCCTTAGAGAGAGTAGAAAGCTTTTATGAACAAAGAGAAAGTGTTGGGATTAGGTAACTTAAAATAATTTGAATATGGAATTTAAAATTAGATAAAATCTAATCCCAATCACTTTGTTGTGAAGAGTTATCCAAAATACTCACCTACACGGGGCTTTGCTTCAGAGAGGATAGATTGTAAAAGGGAAGTTCTGGGGTGTTCTCTACATTGACCATCACTCCACACTGTTGTCACTGCTTTGACGTCCAACAATCACATAAGAGGAGTGAAGCGGTGAGGTTTGGAATATTATTCAACTTTTATTTCTGCAACAAGCTGACCCCTCATGGTAAGACCTTTGTCAACTATTTTTTAGCGCTGTTTTGATCATGCTTGATAGATTGACAATTGCATTCTTTTTCCTTTTCTTCTGATAGATTAAGGCTAGTTTTTGTTAAAATTATTGCTTGCACTTTTGGTAGATCTGTAAAAAACATATACAACGATGTAATTGTTTGATACGCATAGTTTATCAATCAAGTGGCTAGACAAGTAACACGCGTGGTTTGGTGGTGTGAGAACAAGTAGCACATATGGTTTGTTTAATACATACATAGTTTCTCTACAATAAAATAATGTCGATCCTATGTTTTGTGACTTTGTATTTAATATTTCATTATTTTTTCTTCTTTGTTCTTTTTCTCAATTAAAGGAGGGGGGAAGGTAGATTTTTGATTAAGTTGAACAAATGTGGGGAGTATCTTATAAATTGGTGCGTTAGGCAATTACATCGTTGTATATGTTTTTTTATAGATCTACCAAAAGTGCAAGCAATAATTTTAACAAAAACTAGCCTTAATCTATCATAAAAAAGGAAAAAGAATGCAATCGTCAATCTATCAAACATGATCAAAACAAGGCTCGAAATAATAATTGACGAAGGTTTTACCATGAGGGGTCGGCTTGCTGCAGAAATAAAAGTTGAATAATATTCTAAACCTCACCGCTCACTCCTTTTGTATGATTGCTGGACATTGAAGCGACAGTGTGGAGCGATGGTCTGTGCAGAGAACACCCATTTAGAACTTCCCTTTTACAATCTATCCTCTTTGAAGTAAGGCCTTGTGTAGGTAAGTATTTTGGATAACTTTTCGTAACAAAGTGATTGGGATTAGATTTTATCTAACTTTAAATTCCATATTCAAATTATTCTAAGTTACCTAATCCCAACACTTTCTCTTTGTTCATGAAAGCTTTCTACTCTCTCTAAGGGGAAAAGGTTCAACTTTTTTAGATCATAGAAAAAATCTCTCGCTAGCCTTGTCGATCATAGGGTCTATCTCCACTGGGTTTATCGAGAAGAAGAAACCTGCTTTGATTGTATTTATGATACGAAAATCTAAATGATATTATTAAAAGTGTATTTTTAGTTAAACACTCATTGAAATCAATATATTGAATTTTTAATAGAGGCTAAAAATCTAATATATCATACCAAAATTGACTTTAAGCACATTAAATTCATTCAGTTTTAAGTGAAAATGTTCTTCTTTCTCAAATAATATTTTTAAAAGCTTTGTCAAGAGAAAAGTAAAAGTATAGGAAAATCGGTGGGTAATATATGATAATAAAAGTGCTCTTTGCTCATTAAGTGTATTAAGTTTTAATGAGTTTAGAGCAAAATTTCTCGATAAAAACAAGTACAACCGACTTTAAAACTGAAATATTTAAGAGGAACCTTTTAAAATGTCAGTATAATTACAAACATCACATCTAAAAACATCTAAATTTAAAGTAATAAATAAAATTAATTTTTCGAGCATGAGAAAAAAAGTAATGTTAATCAATTCTTAGAAATTTGACTCTGTTACGACATGTGATATTATATAAATAGATAAAGAATGAAGGTGAACATGATTGAATTGGTGTCTAGCTTGCAAGAAAAGGTTGAGAATATTAATATCTATCCTTTAGTACTAAAATTGTTGGCTCTTCGACTACTATGGAGTTACATGCTATTTCTAAGAAGTTAAAGAAGTTACACCCATCCAAATAAAAGAGGAAGGGAAAAATATTTAAGTGATAGAATTTTTTTTTTTTTATGATAGTAAGAATGGGGACATTTTTTCAAAAAAGGATTTGTAATCTTAAATATAAATAAATACATAAAAATAACATAAGTATGCCAAAATGAATCGGCATGGGCATCCAAATTTTTTACAAGCAAATTGTTGGCGACCCATTTTGCTCTATAGTATGCAAACATGTGATTTGGTTGACGGTACCTTTTGTCTTTAATTGTACCTAAAATTTGGGTTCATTAAGTTCTTCTCTTCTAGTCACCATAACATGTATTACGGTCACGCACTTGAATATATATATATATATATATATATATATATATATATATATATATATGTGCAACTAATTATATAAAAAGAATATCTCTCATGGAAAATGGTTCAAACTGAAGGAAAGTTTAATTGAGTACTTTTTTTTTTTAGACAAATAAATCGCCTCATTGTTAGGAGTGTTAAGTTTAGAAAATACTTAGTCAAATGAAAACATATAGAAAAATATCGATACGATCAAGTTAAAGAACACACTAATATAGAAAAACTATTCTTAAATATAGTTATCATCATATATAAGAACAAATATTCGAGAGGCCATGAATGGTAATGTGAAACGAAGAGTAGTGTCAATTAATAATGAAGAGTTTTCTAGTTGAATACCTCAAATATTGTAATATGAATACTCTGTAATTGATGTAGTGAATTTCCAAGCTATTAAAAATAGTTAATCAATTGAATTCTTAAAAAACTTATTGGTAAAATACAAAATAAATAGATTAGTGTTGCGATCTAAATTTCAGGTGCACCACCTAAAAATTAGGCTAATGGATCACTAAGCCTAAACTTAGGTCAGGCTCTCCCAAGCTCATACCAATTTGCGACTTATGTTCAAATTCTTAACATGCAATTGATTTTTAATTAGGAGTCGCCACTAATCTATTTTTTGGTGGGTCAATTACAAACCCAAGTAAAGTAACGGGAGATTTACTTTACTCCTGCGAACCAGAGATTGTGAGTTCGGAGATTTGGTTACACTAGATTTCTCTAATGCCCTTTCAGCACATTTTTCTTTTTTTTTGAAAAAATGTTTTGCAGGTAGCTTGAATTGATTTTAATTTACTTCCCTAACATGTGAGGTGATCATGCGGGTGCACAAAGCACCAATTTAGCACCCGAGAAAGCGATGAAAAATTATGAAACTTACCTCGTAGCAACGAAAGCATCTGCAATGTTAGCTTAAAATTCACATCAAAGCCCTAGATATAATTCACAATTACTCAATCTTGTTTAGGATTTTCTCTTATTTAATGAAATTTAAAGTATGTGCAATGCAATGCAATGATGTACAAAAATGCCTAACTAAAATGACATGCAACATGCAACCTATTATGTGGATTATATATCACGCGATATTTAGTAAATGACCTAATCTAATGATGGGCAATTTCTAATTAAATGGACCTAGCAACAATCACTAAATGTCTTTTCATGAATCTAATTCTATATGGCATGCTCATGATATTTTTGTATTTTTTATAAAAATTCGTAATTAAAAATTGCTAAAATAAAAATCTAACTTAAGTTAGGAAATAGACTAATTGAATCCTATCTTAACTTAGAAATTTATCTCGACATGCAATTTAATTCAAAGATATTATCTAACCTAGGTACCATCTAAACATGCATTCTAATATAATCAGAAAAGAATCTAACTAATCTATCATGCAATTTTATCGAAGAAAATCAATTCTAATCTTACATGAAATGCAAATGCAGTTTTTTTTTTTTTTTGGCATTTTTGGGATAAACAAAACAATTAAAAGATAAGCACCAAATCATCCACGGTCATCAAAGATATTATCTATCGTTCAAATTTGGAAACGATATCTAACCAAACTTGATTATTTCGCTTATAAAATCCATAAATTGATCTTAAGTCTTAAAGATCAAGATATCAACTTTATTCCCGCGTGATAAATTATTCCATCTAAAGTTTTATAGATGGAATAAAAAATTGACGTGCGGTTGCAGATTGGGCAATAAATCCTAATTGGGAATATGCCTATAATTCAAATATGCACATAAGATATTGAAAAGCACGTATTAGGCAATAAAATACCCAAATAAAATTTAGATAAGATAATTACCTAATTTTGCCAATAATGTTACCAAATTTGAACCGAACGGAATCTGCTTGACAGTTGACCGGGAAAGGGTTGCGGCACTTGATGGTGGAGGTTGGTGAGCAGCGATGTGAGTGGGTCACAGCCAATGAACCTGCGAAAGTAAAAACTTCAACGGATCGGCTTGAAGAGAAGATCAAGGCTGGCTCGACCTTGACGTCAACGTCGACGGGCAGCTCGCGGTTTGGGACCGTGAACCGTGGTGGCTTGCAATTCTCAGTGGGTGGCCAGCAATAGGGACTCAGTGTGAGGTGGTCAACGGTATACACGGTGGACAGGGCTCACGGGGAGGTAGCGTGAAATTGTGCTGTTTATTCTTCTCCCCACTGTCCATGGTCGCCACGCATCCGTTCTTTTGCTTGCATGAAACAAAATCACAAAGCCCACAATGTTATAGTAAAATCTGGATAAAACTTAAAAAGAAGACAAATCCAACACTCATAATTATTCAAGCGAGATTATGATAACTATTTTTGACCGTGGACTTCAAGCTCACAAGCGGTGGCCACGAAAATACGACGAGATATTCACATTGTTCGGGAGATTTTGGCCTTGCTGGACCTCGGCGAAACCGTCACACTAGATGGAATCCGCAGGAGTCCTCGTTCACTCTGAACCAGGGTGAGGGGGGTTCAAGCATCCCTAGGGTATGGTGGTTCGCGATACAGCATAAGCAACAGATCGTGGATCATCGAGGGTGCGATGGCTGGTTGAGTGATTGATGCAAGGAGAAATCACGGTCTCGTTGGGGGATCAGCGGCCTGGACTCACGGTGGATCAACAATGGATCGGCAGCTGCTTTGAGGACTTGAGGAGTCCCAAGAACTTGTTCCTTCTTGTGTCTTTTTGTAAAGTGCACTACGAGATGGACTGAGCGGGGCTAGACCTAATGGATGTGCCGGGGAGCTGTGCCAATAAAAAAACTAACGAAACACCTGTGGCAAAGATCGACGTCTCAAGGATCACCAAGAATGGTCTTCTTCTTTGCGTGAGTCTATGGCAAGTGCTCTGTGAAGACCAAGTTTGTGCTCTCCAATGTGCCGAATGTTGATCCCAGAGAAGTCCTCCAAGTGCTGCCGCACAGGACCTTGAAGACCCCCCTCTCCCTCTCTACCTCTCTCTCCCTTTCTCTCGGCTCTCACTCGCAAGTTTTATATTGTGGCTGACCTAGATTCTGTCGCCGTGTGTTTTTAATTGTGTGGCCTCCCCTTCTCTCATAATAGGTCTTGCTTTATATACGTAGTGTAGCCGAGGATCTTCCAAGGAAAGAGAGTCGGTCTTTGCTCCTTTCGTGGATGCTGAATATATTATGATCTTTATCTCTTTCCTTTTCTTAAATTTCACATGTGCAGGAATCAAATTTTTTCTCATCCATTGCCCGCAAATCACATTCCCAATTTAGTTAGACTAGTGGCTGGCTTGATTCCATCAAAATATTGACAGTATCTTCCTCATCTTGTCCGCCAATCGCCAAAAACTCAAACGAGTATAATATGATTGCCCTCTGAGAAATTCATCTTTCTTAATTCTGTTGGAGAAATCTTTCCAGAATATTTTGAAGCTGACAAAACGTTTCTATCAGTCTAAGTCTGGATGTTCGGAGACCGACAGTTTAAAGTCTGAAGACTTTGTATTCTCGAGACTCAAGATCCAAGACTCAAGACCCAAGACTCAAGACTCAAGACTCAAGACTTAAGACTCAAGACTCAAGACTTAAGTCTGTTCTCACTGACAGTCTTTCCAATCCAATGACGAAGGAAATCCAAAGCCGAGGTCTATGGTTGAGGATTCGATCCTATCCTCTCGGAAAAGATTCTTTGGTTGGATAATTATTTCGGACTCTTTAATTCTTATCTAAGATCGATTGAAGATCCGATGGTCGACGAAGTAATCTTGGAATGTTCTATTCTTGGAAACCGAGATCCCGATTGTATGGGCGAACAGATTGATGGGCTATCATCGATTCCTTAAATAGCTCGGATGATCTTCTTGATTGATTCCGTCCAACGGGTAGATTGGAGGAATTCCTTTGGTAAGTGCCAACGGCTATGATGGCATGAAGGAGTATAAAAGGAAGACGTTCTAGTTGTTTTAAGTGTGTGATTGATAGAAAAATTCCAGAGTCCGAAGACCCTTGATTATTAGTCGAGACTGTTCGAGCGAAATTGTATACAGAGAGTGTTTGTACTTGGCAAGACCTTGAGTGAGTGTGGTAGATCATCTACACCTAGAATTCAAGGAAGATCAACACTGTAACAGCTCTTTGATTATAGTGGAATCCAGCCAATCGGCTGTCAGTGCAGAAGAGTGGACGTAGGCTTGAATCAAGCCGAACCACTATAAACCGAGTGTTCAATTCTCTCTTTCCCTTACTCAGTCTCTCGATTGATATTTAATTATTGCAAATTCTTTAACTGTCTAAAGTATTGTGCAATCTTCAAGAAAATTCGTTGTATACCTATTCACCCCCCTCTAGGTACTCATACTAGCATTATCAATTGGTATCAGAGCTCGTGTTCTCACTTTGTTTGAAGTATTTTACTTCAGAGTAAAAGATCCATGGCTAGTATGCTAGCACCGGGGCTGATGGAAGGGCAAAGCAATACCAGACCTCCCTACTTCGATGGAAAGGATTACAACATCTGGAAGAACAAGATGAAAGCTTTCCTTCGATCAAAGGATCCTCTGGAATGGGACGTTGTGGAAAGAGGAATCACTCCGCTGCTGCATCAATCTCTCGAAAGAGGGAAAGACACTATTGAAACCAGCGGAATGTCTCAGGAAGAGATAAACAAGAGACAAGCACTCGATGCAAAAGCAATTTACTCCTTATATTGTGCTTTATCTCCAACTGAATATAATAGAATATCTTCTTGTGTTACAGCAAAAGAAGTATGGGATAGATTACACATCACCTATGAAGGGACAGATCGAGTGAAGGAGACCAGAATTAACATTCTCCTTGGTCAATATGAAGCCTTCAAAATGAAACCAGGAGAATCTATAACTGACATGTTTAGTCGTTTTACAGATATTGTCAATGGTCTTGAGAACCAAGGACAAAAATTTCTGATCCCATGAAGGTGAACAAGCTTCTGCGTGGACTCTCCAAGGATTGGAATCATATAAAGACTTCAATAAGAGAGACGCAAAGAATCATGCCATTATCTCGTAGACGAGCTGATTGGAACTCTTCGTCTTACGAAGTGGAACGAATTAATGAAGACGAAGATCCAAGAGGTAAGAAATCTATTGCACTAAAATCAAATGACGATTCTGATGATGCAGATTCTGAAGATGATATGGATGATGAGGAGCTCGCTCTCATGATAAGAAGATTCAGAAAACTGAATAGAAAAGGCAGAAGGTTCATCCCAAGGAAACAAAGTTTTCAGAGACAGCAGACTAAGTCTGTTGATGATGAGGAACCAAACAAAGATGTAGTTTGCTTCGAATGTAAAAAGAAGGGACACATCGACCCAACCGTCCTCTTCGAAAAAGAAAAGAGGAAAAGCCGAGAAGTTTCGAAAGGCTCTCAAAGCCGAAACCCTGGAGTGATACAGAATGTGAAGAGAGTGATAATGAATATGCCAACATATGTTTGATGGCACATTCAGATTCGACTCAGATTTCGGTTCGTAACTCATGACAGTGAATTTGAGGTAAGTGATTTTAAAATTCCTGTCAAAGTCTCTAAATATATTGATGAACCGTGTTTCGTCTTAAGACTTCTCTCAAAAGAATTTCCGAACTTAAAAGGAAAACTCAATTCTAAAACAAAAGGAAGTTATTTTAGAAGAAAGAGTTAAAAGTCTAGACCTAAATGTTTCTGCTCTTAAAGAAAAAGAAGATGATCTTTTGAAAGAAAATGTTTTCTTAAAAACAGACTTATCAAATATTTCAAAGAAGTTTTCGATAGGATCCGAAAAGCTTGAAAAAGTTCTTTCAGTTCAAAGACCCTATTTCAATAAGTCTGGGTTAGGCATGACAGCGGAAACAATTCCCTTGATTGATTTTCCTAAAGTTAAAGAAAGAATTAAGAAAAGACCGTCAAGAGAAGCTTACAAAAATCATTTCAAGAAAGTTTTCGTAAAGTCCGTTGGTCGAAATGCTCTAAGGTGTTCAAAGTGTAACAGTCTAGATCATTTTGAAAAAGACTGTCCTATGGTTTGGAAACCTGTTAAGAAAGCATGGCCCAATAATGATTATCCTACTAACTCCAAAGGACCCAAGAAAATTTGGGTACCAAAGAAAGCTTGAGACTCTCACTTGAATGCAGGTCTCCGTCAAAAGAAAGATAAAATGGTATCTTGACAGCGGATGCTCAAGACACATGACAGAGACTCAAAGTGCTTCATAAAGCTTGTTCAAGTAAACGGCGGAAATGTTTCATTTGGAGGAAACGGCAAAGGAAGCATCGTGGGATTTGGAACTGTGAAAATTGGAAATCTCACAATAAGCAATGTTTCTCTAGTAGAAGGACTCAACTATAACCTTCTCAAAGCATTAGCCAATTGTGTGATACCGGTTTCAAGATCTCCTTTCAAGAAGGAATTTGCTATGGAATTAGTAAAGATTCTACCGAGTCTTTCATGGGTCGAAGACATGGAAACATCTACCTCTTAGACATGAAATTGAATAAATCTCAATGTCTAATTTCAATCCAAGATGAAGCAAGCATATGGCACGTAAAACTTGGCCATGTCAATATGAAGCAATTAGCCAAAATCTCATCAAAGCAGCTTGTTCGAGGTCTACCCAAATTGCCATACCAAAAGTCTGATTCATGCACTCCATGCATTCTGGGAAAGCAGGTAAGAAATTCATTTAAGCAAACAAATCATGTATCTACTAATCATGAACTGCAGTTGCTTCATATGGATCTCTTCGGACCAACAAGAACCCGTGAGCATTGGAGGTAAGAAGTATTGTCTAGTAATTGTAGACGATTACTCTCGCTTTACCCGGGTATATTTTCTTGCAAGTAAGTCGAAACCTTTTCGTACTTTGAGAAGTTTGCTAAAAAGGTTCAAAATGAAAAAGGATGTGCTATTTCAAGTATAAGAACAGATCATGGAGGTGAATTTGAAAATCAAGATTTCACAAAATTGTGTGATGAATCTGGTTTTAAACATGTATTCTCCTCTCCATACACTCCTCAGCAAAATGGAGTTGTGGAAAGAAAGAATAGATCTCTTCAAGAAATGGCTAGAACACTTTTAATTGAAAGCAAAATTTCTTCACGGTTTTGGGCTGAAGTCTGTTTCAACAGCATGTTATATCATCAATAGAGTCTTCCTAAGACCTATTCTTGAGAAAACCCCTTATGAACTATTCAAAGGTAAGAAACCTATTGTTTCATACTTTCATGTGTTTGGTTGCAAATGCTTTATTTTGAAAAATGCAAGTGATCGAGTTGGTAAGTTTGAAGAAAGATCAGATGAAGGCATCTTCCTTGGATATTCTACATCAAGCAAAGCCTACAGAGTCTATAACAAGAAAAGCCAGTCTGTGGAAGAATCAATGAATGTCAAATTCCAAGACTCAGCGCAAGATGAATCCAAAGACTCAATATGAAGAGTCCGAAGTCACTCTAGACCTTCCAAAGTCTTCAACTCAAGAAGCATCTCGACTGGAAGTTCAACATCAAGAAGCTCATGAAGATTCAAATAAAGAAAGAGATCATCAATCAAGCAAATCAACCAAGAATCGGAAACACAAATCCGGTCATCCTAAAGATCTCATAATTGGCGAAATCAATGAAGGAATCCGCACTGATCAAAAAGACGTGAAGAGTCTAGTGCTGTTGCTCTCATTTCTGAAATTGAACCAAAAAGCATAGAAGAAGCTTTATCGATGAAAGCTGGATTGAAGCTATGCAAGAGGAGCTCGGATAGTTCAACATTAACGATGTCTGGGAATTGACATCTAAACCGAAAGGTAAAACTGTTATTGGAGCCAAATGGGTGTTCGAAACAAGATGAACGAAGAAGGAAAAGTCGTACGCAATAAAGCAAGACTCGTGGCCAAGGGATACACGCAAGAAGAAGGAATAGACTATGACGAGACTTACGCACCCGTTGCAAGGTTAGAAGCTATTCGTCTATTACTTGCGTTTGCTTGTTACAAAAATTTCAGGTTATTCCAAATGGACGTCAAAAGTGCTTTCCGAATGGATTTATCCAAGAGGAAGTTTATGTGGAACAACCGCCTGGATTTGAAGACCCAAAGAAGCGACTCGTCTTCGACCGAAAAAGGCTCGTATGGTCTAAAGCAAGCACCTCGAGCTTGGTACGACAGACTAAGTAAGTTCTTATTACGTAACGGATTTGTCAAAGGTAAAGTAGATACTACTCTGTTCATCAAAAAGGAAAACAAAAGTTTCTTACTCGTTCAAATATATGTTGATGACATTATTTTTGGATCTTCTAATGAAAATCTTTGCAAGAAATTTTCTAAGTCTATGCAGGACGAATTTGAAATGAGTATGATGGGAGAATTAACATTCTTTCTTGGCCTTCAAATAAAGCAATTGAAGGAAGGAACTTTTATCTTCCAAGAAAAATATGCTAATGATCTTGTCAAAAGATTTGGATTGGAAAGGTGCAAAAAGACCGACATACCAATGTCATGTTCTCAGAAGATAGACAAGGATGAAGAAGGGAAGAAAGTAGATCAAAAGCTGTACAGGAGCATGATCGGTTCACTTCTTTATCTTACCGCTTCTAGACCTCGATATTTTGTTGAGTGTTTGCATCTCGTGCTAGGTTTCAATCGACCCTAGAGAATCACATCTCATTGCCGTGAAACGTATTATCAAATACGTTGCCTCATCTTCAAGCATCGGTCTTTGGTATCCAAAGAGGGGAGACTTTAATCTTCTAGGATACTCGGATGCAGATCTGGCCGGCTGCGAGTCGATAGAAAGAGCACTTCGGAACTTGTCAATCGCTTGGAAACAGGACGGTGTCTTGGTTCTCAAGGAAGCAAAGCACCGTAGCTCTCTCAACGATGTATGCGAGTATGTAGCTCTTGGAAGCTGCTGTTCGCAAATTCTATGGATAAAACAACAGCTACAAGACTTTGGCATTGAAGACTCATGCACGTAAATCAGATGTGACAACACCAGCGCGATCAATCTCACCAAAAATCCAATTCTTCATTCAAGAGCAAAGCATATTGAGATTCGACATCACTTCATTAGAGATCATATTCAAAATGGAGAAATCTCGATTCAATTTGTTGATTCGAAGAGTCAACTAGCAGATATATTCACAAAGCCTTTAGAGAAAAATCAATTCGACTTTATTCGCTCAAGACTCAACATTTTGAAGCTTGAAGAAGTTAAAGTCTAGAGACTCACCAACTCTAAGACTCTGAACTCTCAGACTTTAAATCATGAGACTCAACATTCTTGGCTAAAGACTGTAAGTTGCTATTTTATCTCGAAAAGGTACGTTCTTTCATTCAGATATAATTCGTGTAAAAATTTGAAAACTTGTCTTTTCAAGGAATTAATTTTGGCAGTTATTGATTTTGAAAAGAAGCGTTCGTACACTTTCCTTGTACCGATTAAACTTCTCTTTTCAAATCCGAGGTATATATATATATACGTCTTTCTTCGCCCAATTTTCAAAACCCTAAAAGGCACTCTTCTCCCGATACTGTTTCTATTTCTTGTTCATCGTCGAGAAAGTGGTCATTTTTCTTGGGAAAAGCAAGTGAAGGAATCTTCCAATAGACAAAGAAAGATGTCGTCTTCGAGGAAATCATCAAGAATCGCAAACAGGGGACCACAAAGAATGGAGAAGGGACCGACTCACTTCGATCTTACTGAAGAAGAAGACTTATCAAGTCAGCGACAAAGTCCGATTCGCTCTCCTCCACGTCATTCATCGTCTCCCGCCCCACAAGGTGGAAGTCAACATCCTGGAAGAAGAGATAATCGAGGATGCCGACCCAAGAAGAGTCCAAAACCCTCCGTTATCTATAAACTTTATCGTGCGTTGAAAAGCACCGGTACTTCATTAAAGTATATAGATGACTTCCTTAAGGACAAAAATTATGGGAATGAGTATCTTTTCTCGGAAAATGGAGGATTTGGGAATTGCTCCTCAAGGAAGGGCAGAGGAGGCTCTAGCGAACATTCCCAAAGTGATCCTCGTATGCCAGACAAAATCTGATTGACGGGAACGATGACGACAAAATGTTCCTTGAATTTAAACCTAGAATGGGTGTGGCAGCAAATGTGAAAGGAAATCGGATGGATTTGTTTAAATCCAAGGATCAGAAAAAGCGTATTTCAGTCTGTTGAAAAGAGGGGTGATAAACCCTAGAAGTGTCGATTTTGACTTCCCGGACACCATCAACGTGAACTTAAGAGAAAAGTTGAATTTGCTTCAACTTGAGACTTTTTGCTCTGACTCTACGGACGGGTATGCTCAATTGACCGCTTATTTCTATTCAAATCTTAGCTTTTTGGATGCGAATAGAATTTCATTCAGTGTTCGAGACCAAGTCTACATGGTAGATGTGAATATGTTGGCGGACATAGTTGGAGTTGAACGAGGACGTTATCTTCCAATCAAAGTCTCATCTCGCTCGAATCGCTCGGATCTTGTCAAAGATAGGGACGTAGAGAAGAAAATTACCTATTCCAGATGAATGCCATCAACATTGTGCTTCATAAGATTGTGATCAATCTGTCTCTAAGACCGAAGTCTACATCAAAGACTTCGTGTCTCTTTCGAAGCAAAGTTGATGTATGCGATCAACTCAGACGGAAGTTTTCTCTCCCGCACACTATTCTCTTCCATATGTACAGAGCAAAGTGTCAAAAGACAAAGGACAATTGCCTTATCCCGGGTCCTGGGTGACCAAGATCTTCAAACATCCGAACATTGATCTCGCCACATACATTTTGTGTTCGACCGTGTGATAAGATGGTGGTAGGATTGAAAATGTTAATGAAGATGCGTCCCGCAAGAACTCTCCAAGGCAATGGAGAAATTCAAAGTGAAATCTCCAGTCCCTACCGTTTCAAAAAGGAAAGGAAAGGAGGCCATGGGTGCCCCATTGAAGAAGAAGAAAAGAACTCTCATCCTTGAGGATGAAGATGAAGATGATGAAGATCCTACTATCCAAGCGCTGACAAGAACAAGACGTTCGTGTCTCATCCGACAAAGATTTCAGCAGAGAGCAGAGAAGAAGAAAAGGTAACGTAGAAGATGAAGAACAGAGAGAGAAGGAGAAAGAAGTTGAAGAAGAAGAAGAAGGAGAAAAAGAAAAGTCTGCTGACAAATCTGGAGAGAAGGGAAATGAAGAGCATGATCATCACTCTTCCCCTTTCGATGTCCTAGAGACAGGGGGAGTTAGCGAGCAAGAGAGGTCTACATCTCATGCTGCTGTCAGTGAAGATCTAAGACAATCTCCAGAAGACCCAAAAGAAGTTCAGGTCTCTCAATTGCCTGAAGAAGGTGATGCATCGATTCCAAATCTGCTAGACCATACAGAAGCGCCATCGTCTGAATACACACCATCTAAGAAAGCCAATGCCGCATACAGACGGATGATTCTGCAGATTTTCGTAGCATCATGAATATTCTTTCGGAAATGCGTAGCGATATATGTTCGGACTCGTGAAATCCAAGCTTTGAAGAATGCTGGACAAGCATCTTCGCTCTCTCGGGAGGATAAATTCAAAGACCTTGCTCGCAACTTCAAGCCAATGCCAAGGGAGAAGAGGTAGCTCATCCGAGAGAAGACCTGAAGAAGCTCGAAGGAGTAGTCCAGTCCATTGGGGATTTCCAGATCGTGCGCATTCCCAAGCAGACATGACTCCTTTCTCACCCTTTTCAATGCTGACAAAAAGGGGGAGAACCAATTTGAACCAACATATCACCAACATATCTTTTAAAAACTTTGACTTTTGTGGTTATGTTTATTTTTGAGTATGACTTGAGAACTTGAACTTGGGTGTGAATTTGACTGAATTGACTGTGGATTGTGATGCTTGACTGGTTGCATTTATTCAAGTGTTGTTATATGGTGTTTCTCATGAAAGTCTAACCAGTTTTTCTGTGGATGCAGAGTCCGGGTTGCTTTATTAATCTTTATGAGTTAGCCATATTGCTTGAGAAATGTTTTTGCAGGTCAAAGTTGTTCAAATCTACAAGAAAGTTTTGTCACCATCAAAAAGGGGAGATTGTTGGAGAAATCTTTCCAGAATATTTTGAAGCCGACAAAACGTTTCTATCGGCCTAAGTCCTGGATGTTCGGAGACCGACGGTTTAAAGTCCGAAGACTTTGTATTCTCGAGACTCAAGATCCAAGACTCAAGACCCAAGACTCAAGACTCAAGACTCAAGACTTAAGACTCAAGACTCAAGACTTAAGTCTGTTCTCACCGACGCCTTTCCAATCCAAAGGACGAAGGAAATCCAAAGCCGAGGTCTATGGTTGAGGATTCGATCCTATCCTCTCGGAAAAGATTCTTTGGTTGGATAATTATTTCGGATTCTTTAATTCTTATCTAAGATCGATTGAAGATCCGATG
This sequence comes from Eucalyptus caleyi, assembly GCA_014182885.2. Lineage (NCBI taxonomy): Eukaryota > Viridiplantae > Streptophyta > Magnoliopsida > Myrtales > Myrtaceae > Eucalyptus > Eucalyptus caleyi. The sequence continues at coordinate 17,147,330 of CM024476.2, forward strand.
GTCGACGAAGTAATCTTGGAATGTTCTATTCTTGGAAACCGAGATCCCGATTGTATGGGCGAACAGATTGATGGGCTATCATCGATTCCTTAAATAGCTCGGATGATCTTCTTGATTGATTCCGTCCAACGGGTAGATTGGAGGAATTCCTTTGGTAAGTGCCAACGGCTATGATGGCATGAAGGAGTATAAAAGGAAGACGTTCTAGTTGTTTTAAGTGTGTGATTGATAGAAAATTCCAGAGTCCGAAGACCCTTGATTATTAGTCGAGACTGTTCGAGCGAAATTGTATACAGAGAGTGTTTGTACTTGGCAAGACCTTGAGTGAGTGTGGTAGATCATCTACACCTAGAATTCAAGGAAGATCAACACCGTAACAGCTCTTTGATTATAGTGGAATCCAGCCAATCGGCTGTCGCGTAAGAGTGGACGTAGGCTTGAATCAAGCCGAACCACTATAAACCGAGTGTTCAATTCTCTCTTTCCCTTACTCGCCTCGATTGATATTTAATTATTGCAAATTCTTTAACTGTCTAAAGTATTGTGCAATCTTCAAGAAAATTCGTTGTATACCTATTCACCCCCTCTAGGTACTCATACTAGCATTATCAAATTCAACCCTCCAATCTATATGATATTTTTTACCACTACCAATGTTCATGGCCTTGGCCAAATTCTCTCTCGTTGTGGGCTTAGTCCAATTCCTTGAATTAAATTTTAGAGCCATTAATTCAAACCCGTCCACCGGTCCAATACAAATGCAACTATAGACTAAATAATAAATAAATGCACCTAAAATTTTGTGCTATATAATTTATTTTTTTAATTTTAATTTTTTAATGCAATAAATAAATAACTAGATCGCCAAAATTTAGGTGTCAATAATTAGAATTAAGCAATCAAGTAGACTTATCCAATTGAATAATTAATTAATTGAAATATGCGAATGTAGAGTAGAAACAAGTTGTAGAATGTGAAAGCATGGGAATGCGAAACGTGGAAATCTTATTCCTTATATCGTACAATTTTTCGTGCAGAGAATTCTGTAATTTTCATGTGAAAATCATTCCTTGAACTTTCTTGTGCTTTGCAAGCCATAATGCCACTAGTTACTTAAGGTTAAAAAAAAAAAAAAAAAATTTTGAAGCATAAATTCTAAAACTTTTATAATAATGCACTTGAATCCTAAAATTTTCGTAATTTAGGTTCTATTATTAGAAAAATTTCTTGTCCAATATGTTTTTTTTTTTTTTTTTTCTGATTTTGTTCCCTCAATGAGTTTCTAAGCACATGAAATGACCATAATAGAAATGCGTTTAACATGACATTCTTTTTGCAAATTAGATTTTTTTAAAAAATTTTAAATGATTTTATTACATTTTTTTTTTTTTTTTTTTCTTCTTCTTCATCTTCTTCCTTTAGTTGGTCGCTGGCCTAAAGTGTCACGCCTCGAATCCTGAGTGCACACACATCCCTCAGTGGTCGATAAAATTGCATCGTCCTAGGACGCGTCGCCAACCTTTTCATTTTATTGCACATGCGGAAGTATATAAACAAAACTCCTGACAGCAAATAGCATAGGATAGAAAAACAGGATACAAGTTTCACAAACACTTTTATATACAAACTAGTCTGTCTACAAAAAAATCCGCTTTCAAAAAGAAATTGTCTTATGACCTATGAGTCGAACACATTCATCGATCTTTCGGACTCCACTTCCATAGGTTCCGAGGGCTTCGGGTCCTCCACAAACCCATCAAGAGGGTTAGCTGTACCCTCGCTTAGAGCAATGTTGAGCGTAACGGCGGGAATATCAAATCCTTGAAGGGGACCCATCCTATACCTATTGAGTCGATGGCGGAACCACGCCCTAAATTGATGAGGTACCCTTTGAGGTAGACCCTCATCAACTCAGACAGTGGTCACAACTAGCTCATAGACTCAATGACTCCTAGGAACATGGACATCTATGCTTTGCTCAGTAATAGCCCAAGGCTGACCAAAACGTTCCAGAGGGACCGTCATCTAAGGACCTGAAAAGATTGAGTCCACGACGGGGGGAGACAATGTCTTAGCAAGTTCACCTCCTAAACCCCAACTAGGAAGGAAATACACCCAGAGGTGGTCTAACCACACAACCGCACAACCATAGAGACTCACCTTGTCTCAGATCCTCTCTACATGTCAGTACGGTTCATATCACAGACATAAGCCGTAATAAAACTCAATCAATTGGAACGCCTTAACTTATCTTAATAAACACAACGGTCCTGATTAAAAGGCCAAATCGTTATGAGATGTCTCATACCATGCCATACGATTTTATCCCATAATTAGACACGGTTAAGACACTCAATCATGCGTTCCAATTTTATCACGGCCCAAAGGGCATGGTCTACTTGACGTTCGGCGGTCTTCTGCCGTAGTGGTGACAATATGGGGGGATGGTTAGTGTAGTTTGGTATTCTAATGGCGATTTATAGCAGAGAGGCTGTTAAAATATGCTTGATAGAAAGGACTTTACTTGACATCTCCTAAAACACTAAGAGACGGTACAATTGAAAATGAAGAAAGTGATGTTCAAATGAGAAACGGTATCTCCAACATCGCATGCCCATCAAAACCCACTCCTATGACGTTATATAAAGTCTGTGTTATGGATCTTAATATGTATATAGATAAGTGATAAGCGAGTTTATCTTCTTCTATGAAAATTTACTTATTAATCATTGCGATTACGTGTTTTTCCAGAGGGAAATCTGGAAAACATGAAATATATGAGTTTCGATGGTCGTGCCTCGTGATTGCCTTATTAATGATGAGTTCAAATGTCGGAATATTATCAATATTAGAATAGGAAAACTGCAGCGAAGAGAAATGAATGCAACATAAAGCTAGCACAATTAATCCAATGCGATATAATGAGTTCCTTCATGAAAATTAAATCCAAATCATTAAAGATACACATTGACAACTGGGCTGGACATTGCCCCGCCACTAAATTGAAAAATTATGACACACGAGAGGGTGGGACAAAATGTGAATGAAGCTGATACTGGCCAACTTAGGGTGTGTTTGGTAACTATTCTGTTCCTGAAAATTTTTTTTGCTAAGAAATAATATTTTCTGAATTTGTTTCCTAGACGAATTTTGGAGCATTCAACGACATTTAGTAATTGCACAATAATTCTATTTCTGGGATAGAAATGCATTTGGTACGACTCTTAAATTTGTTATGACTTAGGATTTCTTTTAGTTTATGATTTTATCACATTTTTCTCTTCTTCTTTTTTTTTGCCTTTTTTTCTTTTTCTTTTTCTTCCTCTAGTCGGTTGTCAACCTCGGCCATAGCCTCGTTGGCCCGAGTCTCACCGTGGTTGGGAGAGGCCAAGCTCGCCCAACCACCGACGAGGCTCGACCTCACCCCGCCATTACGAGGTTGGCGTCGCCTGGCTAGTTAAGGTAGCCTCGCCATGGCTACGAGAGCTCAACCTTGCGAAATTTGGGCAAGATTAATCATCGCCTAGCCATGGCGAGGCATAGGCCTATAAGGCTTGGCCTCGTTGAGGGCTGGCAACCGGTTAGAGGAAGAAGAAGAAGCTTGATTCTAGAATTGTTCCAAGAGCAAAGAAGCAACTTTTTTTTTTTTACTTCTTGATTCTGCTCTAAATATATTCCCAAGAATAAATTTGCTCTCAGAAACAAACAATTTACCAAATGGATTTCTGTCCTTTTTTCATTCTAGCGATTGAAAGAACAAAAATAGTTATTATTTAGCTGATTGCCAAATAGGCCCTTACTAAATTTGATGAACTCTCGAAGTTTGTGCCAATTATTCTCCTCTAATTAGTTACGTGGCAGAGAACTTGCTAAAATGTGGTAGACTAGATCATGAGGTTTTGCGAAATTTTGACTTTTTTTTTTTAATATTATTGTTGCGACCTACCCTTTCCATCCGAAGGAGAAATGACAATAGGTTTAGAGGTGTTGCCTAAAAGATGGGCCTATGGCCCTTGATTAGACGTGGGCTTTCCCCAACCCATACCTCGCACGATGTTTGGGTATTCAATGTTAACTCAAATTGATGCTAGGAGAATTTTCTAATAAAGAGTAGTCACTAGTCTATTGGAGTCACATAAAAACTAAGTGAAGCATAGGAGTGTAGCTCGCTTCTTATGTGTCACGCCCCAAAACTCCGAGTGTGCGCACATCCTTCGGTGGTCAATGAAACCGCGACGTCCTAGAACGCATCGCCAACCCATTCATTTTAATGCACATGTGGAAGCAAAACAATAACCCCCGATAGCAACAAACATGGGATAGAAAAGTAAGATAACAAATTTACAACCAAAACACACTTTTATAAACACCCCGATTTATATAGAAAAGTCTATCTACCAAAAAGATCAGCCCTCAAAAAGGAAATTGTCCTACGACCCCCTAGTCGAACATGTTCATCGACCCTTTGGACTCCACAGGCTCCGATGGCGCCGGGTCCACTACAGCACCATTAGGATGGTCAGCTGTACCCTTGCTAAAAGCAGCATTTACTACTGCAGCTGGGACCTCAAAATCCTGGAGGGGACCAACTTGTATCCATTGAGCTCGCAGCGAAACCACGCCCTAAATCAATGAGGTACCCTCTTAGGTAGGCCATCATCAACCCAGACGGTGGTCACTATGAGCTCGTAGACCCAGATTCCATGGCCTCTGGGAATAGGGAAGTTAGTAACCAGCTCCGTAACCCTCCAAGGCTAACCATAACGAACTGGCGGGGCCGTCATCTAAGGACCTGAAAAGATTTAGCCCACGACGGGGTGAGACAAAATCTCAGCAAGTTCAACCCTTAAACTCCGACTAGGAAGGAAATACGCCTAGAGACAGTCTATGCACACAAGATAAAGGACTTACTTTACTTTAGTTCCCTCCTTTATATCAGTATAATTCATATACTCAATCAATCAATCAATTCAATTCAATTCAATTCAATCCATACAATTGATCAATCAATAAGTTCCATCGATGTAATCAATACAATCGATACAATTGATCCAAGGGTCCCAATTATAAGATCAAATCATTATGACACGTACTATGCCGTGCCACACAATTTTGTCCCATAATCCGGCGCGTCAATTTCAATCAATCACACGTTCCAATTTGATTATTGCTCGCACAAGCATGAACTATTGACGCACATTGGTCTTTTGGCGTAGCCAGGCTTCGTCTCATTCCTTTGAGCACGGCAACATCCACCGACACACATTGGGGACAGCATTCCCGAAGGAGCATCAGTCTAGAATCTATTCCAACCAGCTTTCGTTGTCCAGGGGCATCCCATATAGGGGTAACATCCTACCAACACACATCGGGGATGGGTTTACTTAGCCATCACATGATCAATCAATCCCGGCCAAGAACATTGTGCTTTGTACTCGAATGCATCAATTAAAATAATGACTTGGCTTGATTTCTTTGTATTAAAAACATTCGATAAAAATAATCGTGTGTGGGTACACGATCAATTTGAACTAGAAAAATTGATATCATTCCTTTTAAAATCTCAATGATTGATAGTCTTTAAAACCATTTTGGTGTCAAGACCCAACACTCGAGATTTTCTAATTAAATATCAAAATTTCGCAATTTTGGAATAATTAACCAAAATTACAATCACTACTCAATTTGCATGAATTAACACTCAATTGTATAAACTAAGTACACCATTGTAATCAGCACGAAATTCTGGTCACCGGCTATCCCGATATAATTTTCGAAAAAATATTAAATAATTAAATAAATACAAAAAATAATTAAATAATGCAATTTAAATACCATAAATACCAACTTAGGTTGAAATTGCTAATCTAATCACCTAAATAGGCCTAGAAAATTTCTGAACCTATCTAGATAAATAGCACTACCTCTTTAGCCTCTAATTAATCAATTCTAACCGTCTAACATGCACAATTGAATAATTAAATCATTAATCTACATTAACTAGCCACCTAATCCTTAATTAGTCTAAAATAATTATCCACTAACGTCGTTAAATCCAAGCAGAGTTTAGCAAGTAAATTCACCGATTTAGCTATATGATGAGTTCACTGCGACGGCAACGTGAAAGCGGGCAACAACCAAGCCTACAATGACATCAACCAAGGCTTGGAAGAGACCTAAAACATGCCTCGAAGTCTAAGGGCCCTTGCTAACTTCGGCCTTTGTCCTTGGGCCGAAGGGGTTGCTCGAGCGGTTGGTTGGTGTGGAAATGGCAAGAAGGTGGTGGTAGAGGCTGCAATAGTCGATGGTGGAGACGGACAGCAGTTGGAATAGCGGCGGCGATGGCTCAAGCGACCTCAACGACGACCAAGGTGGCTTGGGGGACGGCGAGGAGGCGCGAAAAGGAGGCGGGATGCGAGCAGGGCAGGCGGACAGCTCGCGGGGCTCAAGCGGCGCGCAACGGGCATGTGATGGTGCTGGATGGCGAGCAATGGCGGTTGACGGTGAAGGGGGGGCTCTCTCTAGTTTCTCTCTGCAATTTTGAGCTCCAAAGTTGTTCAATAATGGATAAAGTAGGCTGAATGAGGAAGACGAAGCCAGCTGAAGAGAGGGGGACCCATTTGGCCACAAAAGTCCATGGAAATATCTCAATTTGCTCATTGCATGCCCCCACCAGCCAAGGCTGTCATCCACAGCCAATTTGCTGCACCAAATTTCCCCTTGAAGCTTCCTCAAATGGTCCAAATGTTGTCCACCCCCTTAGCCTACGAATTTTGGACCTTCCCCAACCAAATTGAGCTCAATTCCTTTCTAAATTGACCCAATTGATGTCCATAAATTCAACTAAGGTGTCCACATCAAATTCAACATTTTTCCTCGCCAATTGAACCAACTTGACGGCCAGAAATGTGACAAAAAACGGCCCTCTAATTTTTCCGGTCCAAAATAACCTTACTTTGATTTTTCACCGAAAATCCTGGTTTGCAGAAAAATCTTCGGAGGATGAGTTGACATTCCTAAAATGAATCGTGATATGACAAAACTTTCAATTTTTGAAATCAAGTTTAAATTCGCGGTTAATTTCAACCGGACGCGATTTTAGTGTGACATAGCATACCGGGTAGCTTTTAGAAATTTTTAGTGCAATTGACCTATGGTCAATTATTTTTTAGCCACATTATACATCTTTGACACATTGGCGACTCTCGGTTGTTGTGAAAATCTCAAGATTTCAAATACGGGCATAGGGTACAGAAATGATAGAAAAATCGGTCTAGTGTCATTCGATGAGAATTTTGAAATTTGGTGGAATCACCCATAATTTAATCACATACCTTAGTCGAATCGACCTATCTCCAATCTCTGATCGATTTTGATAGTGCCGTATTAACCATTGTAGATTAACATGGTCTAACAATCGATTCTTGGTCGAATTCTCAAGTCTATTGTGTTTAGATTCCTTAACGGCTTCACCTGATAGACTAGTTATCCCGTGAGTGATCAGCTCAACTATAGGCGTGTCGATGAAAAGCCCATCTCATTCAATTGAAAATAGAACCTAAAAATCAGGATGTCACACTATGCAACTAGATAATCTAGGGTCGAGGATTTGGTTACATTAATTAATCAATTAGTGCCCTTTTGATACTTATTTTGTTCATGTAAAAAAATTGTCAAACAATTTAATTGATTTTGGACCTATCCACAAACGTGTGAGGTTATTAAATAGGTGCATAATCATTAAAATAACAATGAACAACCAATGAAGCATTTAAATAAATTGCAGGAAAAACAAGCATCTAGCAATAAGAAATAAATAAATGCAAATCCTAACTAGGCTAATGGAAAACCATAATCATCACATTGAAAGTGCGTAATCAAGAGCATTCATCTCTAAGAACAAAAGAGACCTTATGGTAAAATCCTAAGAGTTTGTTCAATTTTTTAACACGATTTTTTCATCAATGACTTTCCCACAATTTCAGAGAAGACTACCCAAAAAGACTATTCTTAAGCTTTTTAGGAGGAATTCTACTCTTTTAAAAATTTTTTTTTTTTAAATCATAATTTTTAAAATTTATTATGACATTTCTAAATTTTTTTCTAATATTTTTTTCTTGTATTTAATTTTAAAATAGGAACTCCGATATGGATGTGGGTTTGACTCGAAACCTAACAGTTTGGGTTGGGTCAAGAATCCAGACCAGCCCCAAGGCTGGGTCGAGCTTTGGTGGATGGATTCATCGTAGAGGGAGGCGAGGTTGTTGAAGATTACGGTGATGATAGTGGACAGGAGGAAGGGGCTAGGGGTGAGGTGGAGAGGTGAGTGGGAGAGAAGGAAAAAAAGAAAAATTAAATATTTATTTAAAAATTTTGATTTTTTTTTTTTTTTTTTAATTTGAGAGAAAGCATTTTCTAATGAGGTCCAAACATCAAAATAATATTTTCAATCATACATACCAAATAAAGAAAAGCTAATTGTATCCCTCCAAAGTATTTTCCAAGAAAACATTTTCCTTAATTATTGAGTTTTTTGTGAAACAAATGCACCCTAAGCCAGACTAAAGCAAATCAGGCCCGAACTTAACAAATCCTAGTTGAGCCCAAAACCAATGGACTTTTTTTAAACCCATGAAAATGGAAATGGCCTAAACCCACTAAACCAAATTAAGCCCAACCTACTACTCATCCTACATGGTACCGACGCCTCCCCTTCACCCTCTCGGTTGCTCTCTCTCCGTCCGAACAGAGACAAACGGTCATGTGCCAGCTCGTCTCTGGCCTTCGCTCAATCAAGAGGACCGTCCACTGGCCTCGTCCACCAGGCTGGCTCTGTTGGTCATTTCGAGCAGACACCGCCACACCACCTGTTGGCCACATCCAGCCCCCATTCTCATCACCGTCCGCCTCATTACACACATGGCACGGAAAAGAAACAACGCACGACTCCACGGATGACAATGAGAGTCCACATGCATGTCAAAGGACCGAAAAACGCTTAGAACCAAACCAAAATCACGGAAAATCTACCCAAGCTCCGTTCAGGCATTTTCATGAACACATGACAGGCATCGAATGAAGGGAGGCTATTGAGTCAATTAGGATTCAACGCGCACCAAGACGCTTAGCAATCGACAAGCAGAGATGAAAATGTAGCATAGCACAACATAGATGGGGGCTGGGACTAGTGCAAACCGGACCCCGACGAGGCCCAGTCTGATGAGCCGAAACAGGGCACAAAACCTGGCAAACAGGGGCCGTTGGTGGCGCCCTCTACTCGGCTCCGCCGTGGCAAATGGTGGGGGGAGCTCGATAGATTGGACCACGTCCGTTCGCCTAGCGCACCTCCGAGCCGGGTTCCTCGAGGAATTGACGCAAATCGAAAAAATAAAAGAAAAAAAGGGCAACCGGGTCTTAACACGAGCTCGATGCGGCCAGAACTCGGGTGCGGCCACTACTGAAAAAATCCGCGTGGCCTCACTCTTTCCTCTCTAGTTCTCGCTCCCCCTCACTCACGGCTCGCTCTCTCTCTTACTCTGGTTTCTCCCGAAGAACCCCAAGCCACCCCACCCCCCGGGGCCGTTTCAGCCAACCTTCTCCCTCTCTCTTCAAGGCCAGCGTCCCCGACCGAGCGTCTTGCGCGATGCTCGCCCTCCCTGTTCTTGTCCCCCAGTACGCCCCGTCCTCTCTCTGTCTGTACCCCGTGTCCTCCCTCCTTTCTCGTTAGCGTCCAAGGTGGAGAGGAAGGGAAGAAGAGATGAAGGGAGAGGCCGGGCCAGAGAAGAGGAAAAAAAGAGGATGGGCTGGCCAGTGGGTGATGGAAAAATAAAAAGGAAAAAGGGGGCTAGACAGGCCCAGCCCTGGTCCGGCCCCACTCCTTTTTCTAGATATAATTTATTTTAAAAAATAAATTTAATTGTTAATCTATCTTTATGTAATGCATTTTAATGAAAATTATTTTTTGTTTGGGGTTAAAAATTAATAAATAAATTTCTATGTGGTTAAGTTTTAAATAAATGTGTTAATAGTTATTCTTCCTACACTCTTTTACTAGTTTGTTAAATGACGCTATGTGTTAGATTGATTTATTTGAAGTATAGCTATAAAGCCAGTCGTGGAAGAAATTAAACCGATGTTTAATGCCTTAGAGAGAGTGATTGTCGATTAGTAGCATTGTTTCGACCACAAGGTCTGCCATGGTTATGTAAAGGAGCATTTATGATTAAGGCGACATATATAGGCCTTCTTCCTAGGGATTTATTAGATCTAGGAAAACTTCTATATATATTCTTTATGAGTTGAACCTAGTAATGGAGAAAAGTACAACAAAATTTATAAACTTATTATATTAGTATCAATTTGGTTATAAATTTTTTAATTTGACCAATTTAGCTCTAGACATATTCGCATTGATACCAATTCAATCAATTCAGTTACTTTAGGCAAGAAATTGCTAACGTGGACGTTGGTGATCATAGTACAGCTTAATGTTGATATGCACAAATTTTATGATTTTTAATAATTTTTTGAGAATTTTTTTTCTTTTCTTTTCTTTTCTATTTTCTTTTCTTTACACTATCGCCCTACAAGGTTACAGGTCAACCATTGCCAGCCACAGGCAATGACCAACAACCCTTCCCCGGTCCACGCAAGGGCCAAAACTCTCACTTGTTGGTTGGTGAGGGCCCCATGCCCTTAATGGCCACAAGCAAAGGTGCAAAGCCCTCACTTGTGGCGAACGAGGGCTACGATGCCCTCACCTAGACTTGGTGAAGGCGTCAAGGCATTAGGCCCTTGCTAGATCTAGGTGAGGGCCTTCGTGTCCTCACCTATGGCTGACGATGCATTAAGGCCCTTGCCTAGACCAGCTTGTGGCTAGTGATGGTCGGCCAATGAGCCAATGATCTCATTGGCCAAGAGTGTAAAGAAAAATAATGAATATAAAAGAGAAAAAAATAAAAATTCTAATATAAAAAAATTATAAAATTTGTTAACATTAGCACTAGTCATGCCACATAAAACCATCGACATCTACGTTAATAATTTTTAGCCTAAATTAGTTGGATGGATTGAATTAGTACCAATGCAAAATGGTTTAGGATCAAATTGATCAAATTGAAATGTTTAAGACTGAATTAATATCAATATAGTAGGTTTATGATTTTTTTGTACTTTCCCTAGTAACGGTACTACTATTAAACTTAGACAAAGAGATTGTTTCCTAATCCTCAATCATATTTCCTAAATATACCATTTTGAGATAAAGTTTTCCATAAAAATTTTCAGTTCTTCGTCAACTAATCAACTCATAAATTTTATTTGCTTTATAGTTATGGTAACCTTTATTATAAGCTTCATCCTCGTGTACCTTTTCTACATTTCTACTGCACAGGAAATGTTTTATCCTGAAAAGTGATTTTTTGTTTAGAGAGAGAATGTGAGACGCCCCCCACCCCCCCGGCCGGCGAAAAATACAACAAAAAAGAAGAAGAAATGTGTGGTTTAATATGTCAAATTTGAAGTAGGCTTATGAAATGTTAAAAAAAGGGAGTTAATGATAGATAAAAATAGGTTGGTAATGTTAATTTTAACTAATTAAAAAGGTTATACCTTCGTTTGGTCTTAATTCAAGTAAAATAAACCCCTCAGTTCTGGGGATTCATTTTTAGACGTCAAATCTGCATTTGATAGGATGAAAAAAAGAAGAAAGATTGACATTAAGATTTTTTTATCAAAAAAAGGGGGAAAGTTACCCTTGATGCACCTCATTTACTCTCCCAGGATGCTTTCGTTGCCTGATCTTTGTAGTCATAAACAAAATGATGCTGTTTTGGAGTTACTTTATTGTAGTATTATAAAAAGGCAACGGGATAGATAAATCCTAAAAAGCTGGATTGCTGACTAATTTAGGTGCTTTTTTTTATTTTAATTCGATATGCATTTCAAGAACAGAGTGGGGAAACATAAGTTAATGAAACTCTGCTAAGTTATCTTCATTTAGGTTCGGTGATATGTTTCTCTAAATTTTTAGTGAACTGAAATTTACACGAAAATGGAAAAAAAAAAAAAAAATCTTCTGCATACTACGTGTTTATGTTGGCTATGTTGTCTTTCAAAGGATACAATGAGATATGGCAAAGATAAATGAAAAGGACAAGAACAATAAAAAGATCAAAGTGGGATATGTGTCAATTGAGAAGAAGGCCATCTATCGACTTCACCGACGCCTCTTGCTTTTGCACCAAAACACTAATCATATTTCTTTTGATGAGGTTCAGCAAGAAAATTAAGATGGACAAAAAAAATATGAAACGGTTAAGTTTGAACCAAATGTGCTAATCATGAATACAGACCCTCTAAATAATTATTATTGTTTCAGAAGAGAAAACTCCAGAAAAATCAATAATATTGCATCAATCAATTATTTAATCTTCATCCTTTTTAGGAAAGATAGAAATCTCATAAAAAATTCACTTCTAGACAAGTGTCCAAAATCTTGGTTTTGTGATCATCAAACATTTTTCTTATGTAGATTTGATGAGGGAAAATTGTCCAAAAAGTTCTAAACCTATTGCACTTTTACCAATTCAATCATAAATCTTTGAACTTTGTCAATTGAATCATAAATCTTTTTATTTTTTACCAATTAGGTTCATATGGCCAATTTTGGCTGAAATTTGCCTACGTGGATGTCGAAGCTGATGTGGACAAATTTTGTTAATTTTTAATATTTTTTTATTTTTTAAATAATTTTTGTGTTTTTAATTTCTTTTTCCTTTCTTTTTTTTTTTAAAAATTATTATTATTTCTTTCCTTTTTCTCCGGTGACCATCTAGAGGCCACAACTGGTGGGGATTGGTCTCGATGCCCCCATGCGAGGTTGCCCTTGTCAGGATTTGGCGAGGGGCAACCTTGCCAACCTCAAGCAAGGCTCACCCTTGCCAGAGGCCAACAAGGGTGAGCCTTGCTTGAGGACAATGAGGTTGCCCCTCGCCATTACCCTACGAAGGCGACCTTGCTTGAGGTTGGCGAGGTTGACCTTCACTAGCCATGGCCTCTGGCCAGTTGTTGGAGGCTGGGCAATCGGTAAAAGGAAGAAAAGAAACTAAAAAGAAAAAAAGAAATTTAAAATGTAAAAAAATTAAAAAAATTAAAAAATAATAATAAATTTTTTCATGTTAGTGTTGGCCGTGCCACGTAGAGTGGTTGGCTTCCATGTCGGCGAATTTCGATCAATTTTGACCGAATATACTCAATTGGCAAAATATTGAAAGATTTATGACTCAATTGATAAAGTTGAAAAATTTATGATAGAATTGATAAAAGTGCAATAAGTTATGATTTTTTGGACAATTTTCCCGATTTGATGGCCATTGGAATTCCTAAATGGAGACCCAGCTCATATCAATAAAGTATGATATTCCAAAAATTTTATGCAAAAAAATATAGTCACTAACTTTCGTTTAATATTTTGGTTAGATGGCATGATGAAAAACCAGCCATCAATAGAACACGTGATTGCAGTCTATACTAAGGGAAGGTTCCATACATGTTTTTCAACAGATATTTTGCCAAAATTCTTTACAAAAAATTGAATGGACTTCAAGGACAACGTCCGAATTTGGGGCTCTATAAATTGGAGAAAACTCGGCCAAAGGTCATATAGTCAAGAAGGACAAAATAAGTTAGACTGAACATAATTGGGAGGTTTTTTTTTTTTTTTTTTTCATCCATCTCTTTTGTAAGCTTGTAACACCCATTTGAAAGGAAAAGTGTCAAAAAAAATCTTAAATCTATTGTCTTTATGTCAATTTAGTTTTCAATCTTTCGATATATTGCTAGTTAAGCTCTTTAAGCTAATTTTATCTGCATATTATTAATGTAGACATTAGTTGACTTATGTGACATAATTGATGTTGAACTCAATAGTTTTAAATAATATTTTAATATTTTTTGAATTTATTTATTTATTAAATATTTTTTCGAATAATTTATTTATTTGTTCCTTCTTTCTTTATTTTCGTTTCATTCCTTCTTCCACTAGCTGATCGTTGAGGTCTAGGGATAGCTAGAGGTGAGGGTGGTGAGCCTTGTCAAAGGCCACAAGGGCAACCTTGCGCTAGGCTGGCAAGGCTCCCTTGCCAAATTCGATATGGGTTGAGCCTAGCCGACCATGAGTGATGCCCAACCTCGACAATATTGTGCTATGTGTATGATGTATGCGAACAAATTCCAATCACAGATATATTCTTGCATAGATAATTTATGTTGTATTAAAAAATCTCAACTGAAGAGCTCAATTATCATTCAGTTATAATTGAATTAATCTCATCGCTTATCAATAAACATTTATAGCTGTTCAACTCACGTACATGCACGTCATCGACGTACCTGGCAATGGCTGGTGTAAAAAGAATTACAGAATCTCTGTATAAAAAATCGTGCTTTTCAAACTTTAAATTAATATAGTTTACTGAATTATAGTCAATTCATCATCCATGAGTGACAGTTCTGGCGAGTCCGTGTTGTGCCCCTGTGCATAACGAAATTGTCATGCCCAATCTGACGGCTAACATTAAGCATTTTTTATCTGACCGTTGGGATTGCGATGGCATCCAACGGACAAGATTTCAAGCCCTCTTAACCCGACGGCGGATGTCACCTTCGTCATGCATCATTTGGAACCTTGCGAGTTCTCCCTACGTGACCCGAGTCTAATTGTGTCCCAAAGCCAAGTAAAAACGAATTTTTCTGAAGTATTTTATTAATATGACATGTTAAATGGGGAACATTGTGAGTTGTTATCCACTTAGAGAATAATGAACCAAACACTTTTTTCGAGAAAATAAAAAATTAAAATTGAAAAAGTCGTATTCAAATTAAAAATATATTCCAAAACCAAATGGTCGATCTCCACAAAATTTCGCGAAAAGGATTAAGAAGAAACCATAGTCCCAACTCCATATTATAAACAAAATTGACAAATTCATGTTAGAACAAATTGCTTACACACCGTGCAAAGCCGGAAAGTAGGATGCTCTTGAATCAATAGAAATACTGCTACATCGATGATTATTTTCATAGATCATAAATTTATTGCAAAAAGCAAGTTAGATTTGGAGAGATCAAGTGCTTAGTGATATTTCTAAGCCTTCTTCGTGTAGGAGATCGAATGTACGAGACGATATTGTTTTTTTTTTTTTTGGTAAAGGTAATAAATAAATAAATAGACGATATTGTTTATACTATCTGTAACTGGGATTTCGTTGAAGAGTATTTAGAGAACACCTTAAGCAACTTAAAAATGGTGAACTTCACATTTTTGTTGCCTCAGTCACCACTGTAAAATGAGTCCATATAAATTATTTATATCTTTGATGACAAATTCCTCCACGCCTCAAAATTCAGGATTTGCTGATCCTCTAAGCCTTAACCTGTGCAAGAGTGGAAGATCTTCGGTTTGAGCTACTCGTTTTCCCCTCGCCAAATATGTCGTAAGAGCATCAACGTCCCACATCTTCAGCTTCTTCCAGTTGGATAGATCAGGTAAACATAGCCAGGAGCTGCAGTGTCCGATTATAAGACTTTCTAGTGACTCCAGTTTGTCAAGACCTTGAATCTCAACTAGTCTCGGACAGTCCCATACTTCAAGGTCCTTTAGATTCTTGAAGTTAGATAAGTTGGAAAGGTCCATAACTTCAAGAAGACTGCAATTGTTAACCATAAGTTCCGTCAAACTAAAGGGAAGTTGTCCAATCTGACGCAAGTTCTTGCAATTGATGATTTCAAGTCTTTTTATATAGCGAGGGCAACCCGAATATGAGCTTATACTGGAGATAGTCGAGAGTTCCAATTTACAACACGCAATATCAATGGTCTCTTTTGCAACATGGCGGGAGCCACGCATTGTTCGACAGAAGTCCCCTCTTATAGTTTTCCATCCGATAGAGGTTGAGCCGGTAAAACATAATTCCAAACTTCTTAAACTCACAAGGTTGGAGATATCTGGAGCTTTTTCTGAGGCTCTTGAGGACAGACATAGGCATACCAAACTCTGAGGAAGCTTTGGTGCATTATCCACACGAGTTTTTGTTAATACCAAATTTTTCAAGGACGGTAGTCTCACGATATCACCGGGAATCGTCTCTAGCCAATTGCAATTCACTCCATAAATCTCTTCAAGTTTCTCCAACATCCCAATTGCCTCGGGTAACTTTTGCATGCAACTTCGGCTCATATTCAACGCTTTCAAGCTCTTCAGATTGATAATGGTTTTTGGCAACTCTACAATACTTGTGTCTGAGACATCCAACTCAGTTAAACATTTCAACATTCCAATTGAGTCGGGAAGTATTGTTAGGTGGGTAGCTCCACAAATGGCCAAGCGCTCAAGATTTATGAGTGATCCGATTGAGCTTGGGACTTGACTAATACTTGTAGGGAAATAATAACTTTCTATAAGCATCTCAGTTAATGCTTCCAGACCACCCAATTCAATAGGAAGGACTTGGAGACGATGACATCCATTTAGATTCAATTGCTTCAAACGTTTTAGATGACCAATGGATCGATGAATCCTTAACAAACTTTTACACCCCTTTAGAATTAATATTTCCAAAAATAAATATGCAGAGAGGTCAGGAATTTCCTTTAAGTAGCAACAACATGATAGATCAAGGACCTTCAATCTTGTAGTCACCTGTAAAAATAATTATGTATATTCAATGAGTTTGATTTATAAAATTTTCTAGGACATAAACAAATATATCAACTAAGGAAGCTTTCAACCAAAGTAAATACTCTGTGCATATCAATTCCTTAAGCCAAAACCACACTTTGTCTCACACTTTTTCATTTCTTCTATTATTGTCCCCAACAACAAATAAAAAAAATGGATAGAGTTTCAAATCACCGCTGTATTGAATAATAAAATGACAAAAGAATGTAACCAACATCTCTCTTATGAATTATGACACCCCTTTCCAATTTCATCATGGAATTACCGATATTGTCCCCACACTAGTCCTTATGACTTTCCTATGTGAATGCATCATCAAAACGTCAATATAGGAAATAATTTTATATGTCCTCTGATTATCAACTAATCTATATTTGCAGTCTACTGTTTTTTGCCTTTCATACATTAAGATAGGGGCGTTATTAGCTTTCACATAACCTTTGAAAGAGTGTAATATCTTTTTATACTATTGATGTACTAAACTAGCCAGTTTGCATTTTCAATTTTACTTGCATCCTATGTATAGTACGGATAGTCTTATTCACCAATTAATTTTTAACTTAATTTAAACATCTAATAGTGACAACTCATTGGCTTGATTAGGGAACTCAAAACAACATGAATGTTCATATAATGTTCTTTAAAAGGCATGTAAATCAATAGATATCAAGCGACAACAACAATTATCCCATTAGATGATTTAACAATTCCATGAATCACTTGTATGAATATCTAAATAAGTCATTCCCAATAGTGGAAGTTACTATTAACATGGAATGTCCACATTACAATACCCATTGATAATGCAGCTACAATCAATTTGAATTGAAGAAAGTCATCAAGAAAAGATTTGCCATAAATGATAGAACGGCAATAGCATGGTATCAATGTAAAATTATAAATGCAATACAAGTTAATTACCAATCACCAAATCTTAACATCTTTTTTTCTTTTTTTTTTTTTTTTTGGTAAAGTAATTGTTTGATTCAGAAAAGTAAAAAATGCAATCTTGAAAGTTCTAGACATTTGAATACACTATTGAATGAATAAAAAATTGTGATTGAAGGTAACATTCTTTCCGTTGACCATAGTGTGTACAACCATTCTATGCCATAAATGTAAAGTAATTGTTTGAGTCAATATACTTCTAGTGAAAAGTCGACATTTAAGTTTCAAACATATGGAATGAGGGATTGGTGTCATACGCCTTCTTCAAGACCAAGATTTGTTCTATTATTTAAGCCAATAAAATGTAATTAAAAAAAGATCAATAAAATGATGATCTACAACCTTGTGCGACACAAGAGCTAGTGTGACTAGAAGAAAATATAGCATGTTATACCAAATTATTTGCATACACATACCTTGAGTTGAGTCCAACCATCCCAATGTTCGTCTATATTGCTCCATGATAGGTCGAGGATGACCAGATTTTTGGGCAAAAGTTGGTTGCCTGCATTTCTTCTGGACAATCCTCCCAAGTAAAGCCATCTCAATTCTGAAAAGAGATCCTCAAAGTCTCCAGAGAGTGACGGACACACATTTCTAGAAATCTAATATTTGGCATTTTGATAAAGTCTTATGATATCAAAACTAAGTCTTGAGAACGCACAAAAAAGTTCGAATAGTATGCTGCAACAGTTTCAATTCCCTAAATTGAGGAAAGAGTTGGTTTAATGTGAGGATTTCCAAATAGAGCCTAAAATAAAGGGAAAACAGTCCAAGGAAGAATTATGCAATGAAAAAAGTAGACGAGGGTGCACTTAGACTTATACCTTCTTTTGTTGGACAATATCAGGACCTTCTTGATTACTCCACACCTGATAACCCTTTTTTGGATCTTTGCAATATTCTTCGTACACAATGCTCCTGCCTAAGTCCTTAAGTTGATCATGCATCCATAGTTCATTCTCTTCTCCAATCTTCACTAAGGACATTAAAAGCAAAACATCAATCCCCTCATTTGGAAAAAGTCCACAGTCATCCCACATGTAATATGGATAACTCTTGTCTCGTCCAGCTAGAAAGCAAGCAATATCAAGAAATATTTGTTGTTGCTGATGATCTAATACCACATAACTCAACATTAACTTCTCCTTCACATCCCTCCGCTGACAAAATTTCATCTTTTCTAATGTATCTTGCCACACTGCTTCCTTTTTTTTTCCACATAAAAATGAGCCAATCACTTCTATAGCCAAAGGAAGCCCTCCAGTTTGTTCAATAACTTTCTTAGATAGACTCAGGAATGCATTTCGAGGAGAGTTGCTTCTAAAGGTATGCTTGCTAAAAAGTTGAAGAGCTATGAGATTGTTGAGTTCCTTGACTTCATAAATCAGACAATGGTCAAATTGATCTAGGAATTGATCAAAAACACTTTTGTCTCTTGTTGTAACAACTATTCTACTTCCCGAACCATACCATTCTTTCTTAGCTGCCAATGCCATGAGTTGCCTCATATGGTCTACATCATCGAGAAAAATAAGAACTTTCTTTATGCATAATTGATTTTTGATAATATTTTTCCCATGATCAATGCTAGAAAATCCAACTCCTATGTCACCAATGATATTAAAGACTAATTGCCGCTGCACATTCAAAAGACCAGAACCTTGTGATGCTTCTCGAATATCTGAAATGAAGCTGCAACTGTCAAAATTAGTAGATAGTTTATCGTAGACAAGTTTGGCAAGAATTGTCTTGCCTATTCCACCCATTCCCCAAATACCGATGAGCCTTATGTCCTTAGATTCAACATTCAGCAAATTTACTACTTCATCCACTGATTCATCCATTCCAACTAAATGATTAGATATATGCACACAAGACACCTTAAGCTTAACCAAAACTTTCCGCGCAATCAAATGTGCGAGATCTCCCATGGCTGTGTCAGAACACAAAATATTATCAAGTGAAATATAAGATTGGTAAGATCAAACAACAACATGAAGTTACAAACTTGATGCTGAACCCAGCGAACAAAAGAATAAAACATGATTCTCTGGTTCTGTTCAATCTAGGACGATAGGTTGCAATGCTTGTGTCAAACAGGTAATCCTAGGGTCTTGAGACAATGGAGTGTAGAATTCCATACGATATCCATCACAATTTTGGGTCCAGAACTTAGAAAAAATTGTGCTCTTTCAAACTATAATCTGCATTCAAACAAAAGAAACAAAGAGAAAAGGGAAGATGGAGTTGAGTGAGTTAACATACCCTATGTTCTTGGCATCCCATCCCTTGATTTTAGTAACTTCCTTGAGCGCCTCCTCCCAGCCCCACATTCCTTTTTATGCAGAGTTAGTGCATCCTTATACACTCCAGTTTCAAGTTTCACATCAGAGGGTTCCACATCATAGAAAATGGGCAAAACCTCCAATTCATTGGTTTTCCTACGCTGCATCATGTGTTCCAACTCACACAAGCACCAACTACTAGAGGCATAACCTCTGGAGAAAATGGGAATGCAGATTTTCAAATCATCGATGGCCCGAAAAATCTCAGGACCGATCTCTTCCCCAACATCGATCCCTTGATTGTCTATGAAAACACTGATACCCTTATTCAGCAGGGTATGATAGAGGCAATTTGTGAAGGTATTGCGCGTATCCGAACCTCGAAAATTCAAAAACACCTCGTACTTGGTTCCCGATGAACCATAGCTTGTGGATCTTGTTTTCGGAGAAGAACTCCTTTTGCTTTCCATCTTAGCTGCGTCTGCTAAAATTTTGAAAGCGAATCACAAAAGATTTGACTTGCTTTAACGGGGCCAACGAGCGACGGTCAGGTAGCTTAGTCAAGCTTAGTTTCGATTTCCGTCATGTTGCGGCATTGATAGAGAGAAATTGCAGATTTATGACTGAAGGATGAAGACATGGCCTAAGCCCCACAAGTTGACTGGTGAGATGGGGCGAAAATCAAAGGAAATGTCTGAGATTTTTAACTCTACTCATGTGGAGTCGCACATCTCGGGATGATTGGAAATGCAACTCCACAAGTTTATATTAATTTGAGATACGTGAAATTGAGTTTCTGTATTCCAATTTCCATGACCAGAGTCAAGTCAAAGTCTAAGTAAACCGAAAAAATGGAAGGTAAGTTGACGTTAGTGTATTGCTCTAGGAACGTTATATTAAATCAAATGCAATGATTAAGTTTTATTTTTTTCCTACTTTATGGTAAAGTAATATGTCTAATTAATTTTAAGGGAGAGGGAGGAGAAAGAACTTTGTGATTATGTGGTTCAACCGATAAGCTCCATTTTACCTTACTTTCTTAATTATTGGTAGATGTAAGTATTTGCGTAGCTTGGTTTCACAAATGACACAACCCCGATAATTAGATACTGCTGAGTTTTCTTAGGACTAGTTTGTTGGGTGCTTCTAGAAAGCAAAACTTTTTGACGTTCTTAGTAAGATTTAAAATGTTTATTCAAATATAAAGTGTAAGATAACGTGTTATTACAGATCAAAATCTATTACAAATCAGAATCACCATTAATCTGCACAGCGATAATGACTGGCTTGGGGTTCACTGGAGTCAAGTCAACATAGTTTAGTCGAAGTCGAAGTCTAATTAAACTATAATTAAGAAACACGAGTACCTAAAAAGGAAAAGAAAAGAAGAAATGGCCCTTGATCGACATTAAGACTTTATATATATATATATATAAGGGAATAAGTTACACTTGACCAGATGACAACCCAGAGAGAGAGAGAGAGAGTTGCTCCTCTATCGCGGATAGTGAAAGAAGCAAACCAACTATCCTAAGACGCTTTGAGCGGCCTGATCTTTATAGTCATGAACAACGCGATGCTTTTTTCTGGAGTTACTTTATTGTACCGTTATGAGTCAAAAGCAACAAGAAAAATAAATCTAAAAAGCTGGATTGGTGACTATTTTTGGTTCCTAAAAAAACTAATTAGATATGCATTTCTTTAAAAAAAAGAGTGGGAGAATATAAGATTATGAAATTCTGTTGACTTACATCCATTTAGGTTGGATGATTTGTTTATGTAATTTTTATTGAATTAAAATTTACATATAAGGAAAATAAAAATCATTATCAAATTTTTAAAAATTTATTTATGCAACATTTTAATTTCTAAATATTGAATTATCAACTATAACCACAGTTCAAAATAGGGAATTTCCTAACATGGAAATGCCTAAAAATCTCAAACAAATCAAGATTAGTACGAATGGTATCAAATTAGATAATCAATAACTGCAAACTATCAAATTGGCTCGAGAAATTACCTAGTTTGGAGTATTTGTTTCGAAGAATAGGGACCGGCAACGGAGAGCTTTACAGTGACCGGTGAGGAGGAACGTCAGGACCAAAGCAGCAAGGACACAGCAAATTGAAGACACGTTCGCTAGAACAAAAGATACAACGGCGAAGGCTTGTTGGTCGGACTCTGCTCGGCAGCACCGCTGTGGGTTCGATCAATGCTAGTCTACTCTGGGCAACCTGCGAAAAGAAATCAAACGTAACAGAGGAAATAAAAGAGCAAGCGGCGGCGTAAAGTGGAGCCAGGATGCCGCCTGGAATCACCAGCAACCACCAGGGACTGCTGCTGTGGCGTTAGAAAGAGAAAGCGCAAGGAAAAGCAGCATAGAGGATCAATTAGTTAATTAATCCACATCCTTTTGATTTCAGTAGTTAGATGTAAATCTCCCGTTTCTTCCTTAAGCATTTTTTTTTGCACAAATCTTGCTTAAGTAGTGGAAGGATAGAAATCACATAAAATAATGGCTTCTAACCAATGTCCAGAATCAGTATAACAACGTACTGTTATCCTGAGATTTCGCATCGAATTGGGTGGGCCTTTCTGTTTTTGTGATATTGTTTTTGTGAGAAGTATGGAGAGATATTGGTACTTTCCCAAATCAAGCAAGATGAAAAGAAGATCACGTGTAAGGTGGTCAAGAGCCCCTTTTCCTTTTCATCTTGGCTGCACGATGTAAAATCACACCACATTTTATAGTGATTTTACAAGACTTGGATGATGGAAAACGTGGTATGATACATTTCAAGGAAGTTGCAAGACTTTGTTTTTTAAATAACCAACGTTTCTTTTTATTTTTTAATCAAGTTTTCAGTCACCTTTCTTTACTATGCCTTAGATTTACTAACCCTTATTTGTCAAACTTTTCTTCAACTAAGCTTTCAACTGGTTATCAACTCTCATTCGAGTTAACTATCAATGTTTATTTGGTTTTTTATTTTTATTTTTATTTATTCACTTTTCCATTGAGTTACTTAATCTGGGAAAAAAATCGGGAAGTCACCCCGTAAATATCGGTAATTTTCTATATGATTTGTAAATGTAAGATGATGTTTATTAAAGAAAAAAAAGTTTGGCAAATAATAAGAGAATTGGTTCATCAGTCATGAAAGAAATTTGGTAATTATAAAAAAAGACTTGGTTACTAATTTCTTGGACCCACGAAGAGCTTTCCAAGAAGTTCCCTCCAAACGTTATCCCCACTTTCGGTGTACCGTGTGAAATGGAAAAGACTTTTAAAACTTATCTTCCCAATTCCCAACCATCAACAGAATGGAAAAGTTAAAGGTCAATTATGGAAGGAACCGCGACGACACTATATTGTATCAAACTTCAATTCCTTTCATAAATCATAAAGATACGATATTCATTGTATGATGGATATGTCAAAATTCTTCTTCTTTCTACCTTACCACCAAATGTTCATATTTGTGAGCTGCGACATGATGTTCATTAATAAAAATAAATTGGTTATAAAAAAAATATCAAACAATAAGGCGGTGTATATTATGTGAGCTGGTGAAAACAAGAAAATAAGAAAATGGATTTAACTAGTAGCTTTGTAGACAATGCATCTTTGAAGAATGCTGTAGAGGATCATGACAGACTTTAGAGGACAACTAATCCGTTCTTTTAAATCAATCTCTCTCTTTGGCTCGGAGAACACTTCGGTCAACACACATTTATTCAAGTTCGTATGATTTTTCTGAACTATAAAAACATGAAAAGGTTCATGTAATTGCTTGATATTTAGAACCATCAGCTTTAACTTTAACTTGAGCATTGAGGCAATCACAAGCATCAATTAGTCTTGGTCACGTAACCAAAAAAGAAAAAGAAAAATTAAACAAAATTCTTGTATATTCTGAAATTGGGACAAGAGTATTGAAAGTTCGAAACTTATCACAAAAGTGTAATTTAGTTCTAAAACTTTCAGAAAGTGCAATTAAGTCTTAAACTTGTCAAAAGTATAGTTGAGTCATAAAACTTTCAAAAAGTGCAATCAAGTTTCAAAACTTGTCAAATTAGTACAATCAATTCCTTCCGTCATTGCACTTTTGAAAATTTTAGAAGTCGATTGCACTTTGATAATAAGTTTTAAGACTCAATTGTACTTTCGCGACAAGTTTTAGAACTTCCAACATTTTGAAATTTTACACAAATAGTCAAACCAGATTGTCAAACATTTTCTCTACATAGAGACAAAACTTGGAATCCCCAAAATCAAGACCCACCTCATAGCATTAAAGTATGATATTTCAAGATTATTTGTGCCAAAAGTACCGCTTAATTGATTTGTGAGACGACATGATCAAAACTTGCTAATAATAGAAGTTTTGATTGCCCCTAATTAGGAGAAGGCTCAATAACGTGTTTTTCAAAGAAATTAGTTTTGGATAAATGTATTGTGAGTGTAAGAGTTTAGTATGTTTTGTGAGATGAAATTTAATATTGGATAAATATGTTATGCGAGTATTGGTTTGAAATTTCTAATTGTATTAACCGAACGATAGACAAATAGACGTCAGGAACTAATTTCTTAGAGTCTGTGAGGCAATTTTCAAGAAGGACACTCAAAATGTTGTATCTTTCATTGGCACACTGAGTGAAGTGGAAAATACTAACACTATTTTGCCCGGCCATCAACAAAAACAGAAAGTTTAAGATCAATCATGAAAGGAATCTCAAACGATCTTGCTTTTTCCTATCTATTATCACATTTCTATGACCTTTCTTGGAAATCTAGAGGAAACTATTTTCTTTAAATAATATTTTGATTACCTACTTTTTTTAATAGGTGTTAGGAACTAATTTCTTAGAGCCCACAAGAAAATTTCATGGAAGGATGCTCAAAAGATTATCTCCTTGGTTGGCACACCAAGTGAAACAAAATAGACTAGCACTACTTTTCCTAGTCATCAACAAATGGGAAAAGTTTAAGATCAGTCATTGGAATTTCAAATGATTTTGCTTTTTCCCATCCATTATTGCATTTCTATGACCTTTCTTGGAAATCTAGAATCAACCATTTTCTTAAAAAAAAATTTATTATCAGTTTTTCTTCCAAATCCTTATCAAAATTTGGCTAAAAATCAAGTGTGGTATGGGAGCATACCTCACTTCCTAAATAACTAGAAATATATGATTGGGGACTTGATTAAACTAGTTATTGGAATATCAAATGATCTTGCTTTTTCCCATCCAATATCGCATTTCTATGACCTTTCTTGGAAATCCAAAATCAACCATTTCCTTTAAAAATTTTTGACTATCAACTGTTTCTCCCAAATCCTTAAAAGTCGGCTAAAAATTAAGTGAGTTATGGGAGTGTATCTCACTTCTCATATAACCAGAGATCTATGATTGGGGACTTGATTGGTGCTTCACATAGGTCTCATGCCTTTGCACCACAAAAAATAATTTAATATTAAAGTAAATTAATATTAGATTAGACTCAATAATAAAAATTAAGATCGAGAAAAAAACTGAAACAACTCAAGTTTGCACCAAAAGAGCTAACTATATATATATAGACTCTTTATCCGAAAAAGAAGAAGAAGAAAAAAGGATAGACTCTGTACAGTTATCATTTATTTGAAAGAGAAAGCGCAAGGAAAAGTAACTAGAGGCTCAATTGGTTATTTAGTCAACATCCTTTTGATTTTAGTAGTTAGTTGTAAATCTCCCTTTTCTTCCTTAAGCATTTTTTTTTTTTTTGCACAAATCTTGCTTAAGTGGTGGAAGGATAGAAATCACATAAAATAATCACTTCTAACCAATGTCTAAAATCAGTATAACAACCTATTGTTATACTTTTGTTTTTGTGATATTATTTTTATGAGAAGTATAGAGAGATATTGGTACTTTCCCAAACCAAGCAAGATGAAAAAAAGATCACGTGTAAGGTGGTCATAAGGAGCTCCTTTTCCTTTTCTTCTTGGTCGCACCATGTAAAATCACACCACATTTTATAGTGATTTTACAAGACTTGGATGATGGACAACGTGGTATGATGCATTTCAAGGAAGTTGCAAGTCAACGAACAATGATTAGGTAGGAAAGCAAGAGAGAGAAGGGATATGATTGAAGGATTAAGAAATGGCCTGAAATCCACTACCGATTAGCGTGTGGGGCAAGAATTAGATGAAATGTCTAAGAAAGTAGACATGTGGAGTTGCAAGTCTAACCTCGCTCAAAAACAAAAATGAAAAGTTTAACGCCTTCAAACTTTGATTGTCATTTTTTTTTTTTAAATTGTCTACCAACTTCTAGTTGCATTTCTCAAAAATGCCTTAGCATTACTAGCTATAAATTTGAGCAACTTTCCTACTTTTCTCTATTTAAATTATCAATTAGTTTTGAGTTACCAACTCTTATTTAAATTACTTACTAATCTTATTTTTAAGTAACCAACTTTTCTTTTTCTTTGGGTTAATACCCAAAAAAACCCCAAACTGGTACACATGTAACAAATTTACCCCAAACTATTTTTTTGACCACCAAAAACCCCAAACTAGCATATCTTTAACAAATTTACCCTCTGTTAGTTATCTTTAAATTTTATTGTCAAATTATTAAGTTAAATGACACGTGAAGGTTGATCGGTATACTAATTTAGGATTTTATGCTCCGTTTGTCACAATTTACAATTTTTGTGATATTAAATCCAATTTAGCGGAGGGTATATTTGTTACAAATTTATCAGTTTGGGGTTTTTTTACAGTTAAATAAATTAGTTTGGGGTAAATTTATGACAAATTTACCAGTTTAGGGTTTTTTATGGCTCGTCAGGGTAAATTTGTCACATGTATACTAGTTTGGGGTTTTTCATGGTCAAAAAAATAGTTTTTGGTAAATTTGTCATTGGTATACCAGTTTGGATTTTTCAAGGTATTAATCAATTTTCTTTTAATCAAGTTTTCATTCACCTTTCTTTAGTATGCCTTAAATTTACTAACTCTTATTTGTCAACCTTTTCTTCAACTAAGCTTTCAACTGGTTATCAACTCTCATTCGAGTTAACTATTAATGTTTATTTGTTTTTTTTTAATTTATTCACTTTTCCATTGAGTTACTTAATCTGGGAAAAAAATCGGGAAGTCACCTAGTAAATATCGGTAATTTTCTATATGATTTGTAAATGTAAGTTGATGTTATTAAAAAAAAAGTATGGCAAATAATAAGAGAATCAGTTCATTAGTCATGAAAGAAATTTGGTAATTATAAAAAAAGACTTGGTTACTAATTTCTTAGACCCACGAAGAGCTTTCCAAGAAGGACCCTCAAAACGTTATCCCCACTTTCGGTGTGCCGTGTGAAATGGAAAAGACTTTTAAAACTTTCTTCCCAACCATCAACAAAATGGAAAAGTTAAAGATCAATTATGGAAGGAACGTCGACGATATTATATTGTATCGAACTTCAATTCTTTTCATAAATCATAAAGATACGATATTCATTGTACAATGGATATGTCAAAATTCTTCTTCTTTCTACCTTACCACCAAATGTTCATATTTGTGAGTTGCCACATGATGTTCACTAATAAAAAAATTTTGGTTATAAAAAAAAATCAAATAATAAGGTTGTGTACATTATGTGAGCTGATGAAAACAAGAAAATAAGAAAACACATCTAACTATTAGCTTTGTAGACAATGCCTCTTTGAAGAATGCTGTTGAGGATCATGACAGACTTTAGAGGACAATTAATCCGATCTTTTAAATCAATCTCTCCCTTTGGCTTGGAGAACACTTTGCTCAGCACACATTTATTCAAGTTCGTATGATTTTTCTGAACTATACAAACATGAAAAGGTTCATGTAATTGCTTGATTTTTAGAACCATCAGCTCTAACTTTAACTTGAGCATCCATGCAATCACAAGCATCAATTAGTCCTGATCGCGTAACCCCAAAAAGAAAAGAAAAATTAAAAAAATTCTTGTATATTTTGAGATTGGGACAAGAGCATTGAAAGTCCGAAACTTATTACAAAAGTGCACTTTAGTTCTAAAACTTTCAAAAAGTGTATTTAAGTCATAAACTTGTCAAAAGTATAGTTGAGTCATAAAACTTTCAAAAAGTACAATCAAGTTTTAAAATTTGTCAAATTGGTCCAATCAATTCCTTCCGTCGATTGCACTTTGGTAAGAAGTTTTAGAATTTGGTTGTACTTTCATGACAAGTTTTAAAATTCGATTGTACTTTTATGACAAGTTTTAGAACTTCCAACCTTTTGAAATTTATACAAATAGTCAAACTAGACGGTCAAACACTTTCTCTACACAGAGACAAAACTTGGAATCCCCAAAATGAAGACCTAGCTCATAGCATTAAAGTATGATATTTCAAGATTATTTGTGCCAAAAATCACTGCTTAATTGATTTGTGAGATGACGTGATCAAAACTTGCTAATAATAGAAGTTTTGATTGCCCTTGATTAGGAGAGGGGCTAATAATGTGTTTT
The DNA here is from genome assembly GCA_014182885.2 of Eucalyptus caleyi. Taxonomy (NCBI): domain Eukaryota; kingdom Viridiplantae; phylum Streptophyta; class Magnoliopsida; order Myrtales; family Myrtaceae; genus Eucalyptus; species Eucalyptus caleyi. The sequence continues at coordinate 17,175,827 of CM024476.2, forward strand.
TCAAAGAAATTAGTTTTGGATAAATTTATCGTGAGTGTAACAGTTTAGTATGTTTCGTGAGATGAAATTCAATATTGGATAAATGTGTTATGTGAGTAATGGTTTAAAATTTATAATTGTATTTAATCGGACGGTAGACAAATAGACGTCAAGAACTACTTTCTTAGAGTCCACAAGGCAATTTTCAAGAAGGACGCTCAAAAGGTTTTCTCTTTGGTTGGCACACCGAGCAAAGTGGAAAATACTAACACTATTTTGCCTGGCCATTAACAAAAAGAGAAAAGTTTAAGATCAGGCATAAAGGAAACTCAAACGATCTTGCTTTTTCCCATCTATTATCGCATTTCTATGACCTTTCTTGGTAATCTAGAATAAACTATTTCCTTTCAATTTCCTTAGGAGTTAGGAACTAATTTCTTAGAACCCACGAGAAAATTTCATAGAAGGCTGCTCAAAAGGTTATCTCCTTGGTTGGCACAGCAAGTGAAACGGAATAGACTATCACTACTTTTCCTAGTCATCATCAAAAGGGAAAAGTTTAAGACCAGTCATTGGAAAAGTTTACAACAACCTCAATCTCTTCGTGACCTTGACTTTGAATAATTTGTACCCTCTTTACAATGATTCTAGTCTTCAACGAATCTTGATCTACGTGTCGTTCTTATATTGTATCAAACTTAAATTCTTTTCATAAATCATGAAGACATGATATTCATTGTACGATGGATTGGTCAAAATTCTTCTTTCTACCTCACCACCAAATGTTCATATTTGTGAGTTGCGACATGATGTATTTATTAAAAAAAAAAAAAAAGTGATAAGAAGCGTATATGATCCAGTATCATATAACATCTCTTATCAAAATTTCTTCAAAAGAAATTATATAATTGCAAAGGACAACGATAAATATTTAATCTGAATGCCCATTTTCTAAAAATTACATGGAAATGAATAATTTCATGAATTTTCATTGATTACATCGAACAATACAAGGGAGGCAAAACCTTACGTATACAAAGCTTACAAAGTGATTCGATTTTACATGTAATATGAAAATGAATATAGGAAAAACTCAAAGGAAAGGAGGGAAATACAAAGGAAATTCCTTTACAAGAAAAGAGAAATGCACGAAAGAATGTCAAGTGAATATCCTAGGAGCTAGGTGGGATCATGCGGAGACACTTGTTATCACGAGCCAAGCATTTCACATAGGCTTCATCTTCATGCTCCTTGACACGAGCTTGTTGAAACCCTTGAGACTCGGGAATATCAGGCAACTCAACTTTAAGCTCTGGTTCCACTTGGCGATAGATATAGTTGATAGACGCGTAGTGTGTCCTAATTTCTCTTTCTAAGTCGAATTTGTCAATAGTGACCACATGATGTGAGAATCTGGAATACCAAATCCCAATAGCACCTCGAATCGCGGCTTCGACATGACCAATTTGGTTTTCCACAATGACCTCATTGTGATAATCAATATGGTATAACCCCAAATTGAAGATTGACAAAATCATTTGAAGTGTGTGATATTGGGAGAGCACCCGTAAAGAGTAACAAGATGTTAGACCCGTCAATTCTACAAGGGGGAGTGGGTCATCAACTCCACTAACAAGGCGCAACTTGGGATTCCCAAGCCATCGGACATGCCATTGGACTAAGGGAGGGGTGAGTCTTTTGAGGAAATGGAACCATAGAGAGAAAGACCATAATAGAAAGAATTCATTTCTTTGGTGAAACATATGAATAGGATGATGGTATTTTGTGACATCAACGATCCTCATGCGAGGGGCAAATTCTTCAATGTGAGAAACAAGCCAAACATGGAGAAGTCCTAATGGAGCTCTAAGAATTCCTCGACCACTTGTTTTGAATTGGTAAAGAGATACGAAAGTTATGGCGATGATCATGTGTGTAAAGCAGCTAAAGGAGCATACTTGATTAACAATGTGAGTGACTAAAGGATATATTGTTTTTCGAGTATGTGAGAATATTACAAAGTCGAAAAATATGAGAAGGAAGGCATAAGAAATTTAATTCATAGATTTAGGCTCAAGGCTAAGAAAATGTTGCTCAAGGAATGTATAAGGCATAGAATTCAAATTTCCCCTAAGAATGGTTCTAATTTTATTAGTAGGGATATATTAAGGAATTGACTTGTAAGGGAAATTGGATTTTGACTAATAGGAGGAGTAGTGAAACCTAGGGAAGCCTTGCTAACCCAATGGCTATCTGAAACTTCTCAATTATAGGGGTCAACTCATATTTGTTAAATACAAAGGTATAGGTCATGGGATTCCAAAAATGGGCCAATGCCTTCACCATCGCAATTTGGGGTTCGATCTTGAATAAGGTCGGGAAGAAGCCTATGTGCCTCTTCACGTAACCTTGATGTCTCGGTTTGAGATTCTCCCATATGGCCTTGAGACTCCTTGGCATGGGAATAATGTCCAATTCGGGCTTGTCCATCTAAGCCTAAACCTAAGGTGCATTCATGATTAAGGATGTATTGTTGTTGAAATATAAAATGCGTAATTAAAATTCAGGAATTAGGAAAGATAACATCAATAAGAAAGGAACGATATTGTCACGCCCCGATCCTCGAGCGCGTGCCCATTCCTCTCTGGTCGATAAAATTTGCGACTTCGCAAGACGAGTCGTCGACCCTTTTCATTTTATTTCACATGCGGAAGCGAATAATAAATCCTCTAACAGTAACCATATCAGGATAGAAAAGCATGACAACAGATTCACAAACATAACATGCATTTATAAATATACTAAGTCATGTACAAAAGTCTATGATCAAAAGACTTCAAAAGATTACCTCTAAAAAAGAAATGGTCCTATCTGACCTACACTTCAGATCACCACAGTTTGGCTCCAGGTTCTCCACTCTACGGTCCTGAAAAGAAATTGAGCCCACGACGAGGTGAGATATAAATCTCAACAAGTTCATGCTCTAAACCCCGATTATGAGGGTAATACGCCTAGAGGTGTCCTAACCACACAATCATACAATCACAAAGACTTACCTCGTCTCAGATCCACCCTGCAGGTCAGTACAATTCATATCATAGACAACACGAAAGCATGAGCAACAACTAAGCTCAATTAATTGGAACGCCACATTGACATTTAACCCAGCACACATGTCTGATTATAGGGCCAAATTGTTATGATATGTTCCATACCGTGCCACACAATTTTGACCCATAATCCAACACATTTGACTCAATTATTCACGCGTTCCTAATTTTTTTGATCTCAGCATATAGCACGGCCTACTCTTTGCTCGACGGTCTTTTGGTATTGCCAAGTGTCGTCTCACCCCATTAAGCACGGCCACGTCTCAATCAAACACTTTCCCAAAGGAGCACAGGTCCAAAATCTACTACGACCGGCTTCCCGTTGTCTAGAGGCGTCCCATATAGGGGGAACATCCAGCTTAACAGCCCGAGACGGGTTCTCTTAAACAACACACGACCACTCAATCTCAGCCCAGGACATCGTGCATTGCACTTAAATGCCTCAATTAAAATGGTGAACTTGGTCTATTTTCTTTGTATTAGAAATACACAGTAAAATAGTCATGTGTAGGTGCACAATCAATTCACCCCAGAAAAAGTGATATCTTCCAATTTAAAATCTCACTGTTTTATATAGTACATAAAACCATTTTTGGTGTTAAAATCCGACATCCAGGATTTTCTGAATAAATATCGAAATTCACAAATTTTGAAATAATTAACCAAAATTCCAATTAGCACTCAATTTGCACAAATTAACATCCAATTGCATAAACTGAACACATTATTGCAATTAGCATGAAATTTTGGTCACCAGCTATTCCAGTCTAATTTTCGGAAAATATTCAATAATTAAATAATTACCAAAATTAATTAAATAATTAAATTTAAATACTAAAAATACTAACTTAGGCCGTAATTGCTAAATTAAATACCGAAACGAGCCCGGAAAATTATTGAACCAATCTAGATAAATAATACGATCTATCTAGTCTCTAATTTAGTCATTCTAACCACCTAACATGCATTATTAACTAATTATATCACTAATCTAATCTAACTAACCACATAATCCCTAATTAACCTAAACTAAACACCCATTAAATATCTTTAGCCTACTAAGTAAGGTTTAGTGCATAAACTCACCGGTTTAGCACGAAAATCGGTTCACCGCGACGGTGGCGTGACGGCGGCCGATAAACTCCGAAGTGGTGACGCTAACGGAGCTTGGACCTAGCCTAAAATGGTCTGCAAACTTCCTGCTCAAGCTGAAAATCAAATTTGCTCAAGGCTAGTCGCAAGCTTGGCTCGAGATTGGGCTGAGCTTGGCTTCGACGGGGGAGAAGAATCAATGGGAGCTACTACTAAGGTGAAGACTGAAGGAGGCAATGCTGAGAACGCGCGGCCAAAGATGGGGAAGAAACGATGGAGTGGGACAGTGGGGTTGACTTCGGACAAGTGGCAGAGGAGTCAACATTGGGGGCTTCGTTTGGAGAGGGTTGACATTGGATGTGGCGTTGGACAGGAGGGTGATGGTGGACCGAAGATGGTGTGTTAAATAAGCTTTAATTCCTTAGCAAAATATCCCAATTCGACATCCAATTTTGATGAAGAATAAAGCCCATTAAATTTTTGCAAGTCCCCATCACCTAAAGGCTTGGTAAGGAGGCCAAAAATCCCTTCGATTTGGCTCATTCGAGTTTTCGTTCTTTTCCGAATCGTTCGAATCGATTTTCCGTAAAAATCTCGGGCTCGCCGAAAATTCTTCGGAGGATGAGTCGATGTTCCTAAAATAAATCATGACATGACAGAACTTTTAATTTCTGAAATCAGGTTCAAATTCGCGGTTAATTTCAATTTGACGCGATTTTAGCGTGACCTAACTTACATTGGGTAGCTTTTAGGAATTTTTGGTGCAATTGACCCGTGGTTAATTATTTTCAAGCTACATTGTATATCTGCGACACATTGGCAATTCTCAGTTGTCATGAAAATCTCGAGGTTTCAAATACGAACACAGAATACGAAAATGACAGAAAAATCAATTTAATGCCGTTTGATAGAAATTTTGCAATCAAGTAGAATCACCCACACACTAATCACATATCTCTATCAAATAGACCTATCTCTGGTCTCTGATCGATTTTGACGGTGTCGTAATGACCCTTGCAGATGAGCACAATCGAGTAGTCGTTTCCTGGTCGAATCCTCGAGTCTATTGCGTTAAAATCCCTTAATAGATTCCCCAAATAGTCTAGTTATCTCATGAATGATCAGCTTAGAGAATAGCACTATAGGCACATCGATGAAATGCCCAATTCATTAAATTGATAACAGAAATGGAAAATCAGGATGTCACAAATATCTTACCAACTGAACTCATGGCAATCACAAATCACACATCGCATGAAACTTGTAAGGGTTTTGATGTCTAAAGTGAGAAAACTAAAGGCTCAAGGTTTTCATTCCAAAAGATAAAAGAAGTTTACCCACTGCAACTATTGTTAGTCAATGCAACTTTTATCGATTAGGATAAGCAAGTGGAAGAATGGATTACGACAAACATTTACTCAAGGATTCCACCCATAAATCCTCTTAAGGTTCTAGATTAGGCGATCGGGTTTTATATTGTAGTTGTGTGTACGGTGTAGTACTAACTTCTGCAGAGCCAATATAGAAGACAAAACTCATCTATTCTTCGGGTGTGAATTGACGGATAGCATTTGGCATAGTATCCTTGCGAACATGGGATTAGGGGTTCTCAAGGTGGATGGAATGGGGAACTTCAATGGATGAGTAGGGCAACAAAGGACAAAGATTTGGTAGCGAGACTCCTCAAAGTATTTTTTCTAGAAACAATATATTGCATTTGGAAGAAGCGCAACCATAGACGATTTCAAAATAAATCAACTTTCATCCATATAAAAAAAAAAAAAAACTGACATCCATATTATTTTGGCCAAGGTGCACAAAAATATAAGAGGTAGAGCTTCACTTTACCAAAAAATTAAACCTTCTCAGTCAAATGTTGTATTGGCTACTATGTGGAGACTTCTTACCTACATCTGTTTGAATTATTAGCTCTATTTGTAATGTCGGGTGATGCCCCTAAGTTGTTGTACTTATGTTTTATAATACTTACATTTTCAACCAAAAACAAAAGATAATACTATTCATTTGAAGACCGTGAAATACTCAAATACTAGACACAATCCACATTGCGCGGGCATCACGGATTGTCATACAAATCCACAATGAAGAGTGAATAATAAACTTTCATGTAAAACGAAACCTTCATAATATCGTATTTATAATGAGATTGTAATGTTAACATTGCATCATTAATTTTTGGCAACTTATTTATGAAATAGTTAGCGTGATGGTTGACCTCTTTCTTTATTATGGTATAAATAAACGTAATTTATATATGTTTCTTTTAGTAAACATATTTGTATACTAATGTAAATAATTCTGTTACTTTTAAGGTGGAAAATTTATTTAAGATAAAGGAATACAATTAGAATAAATGTGAAGAGGGCGGGGACGGAGAGGGACGAATTTAATAAACGGGTAGCATAATGCGGGCAAGGAGAACGGTCAATACCTTTCAACTCAGAAACAACCTTTAGGAAAAAATTATTATTATATATCTATATAGATACATATTCTACTTTTGAGTTTTCTCTTAACTTTTTTCCCCAATTTCCAGTGGCAAAGGCAATCGAAAGTGGATCAATTCATATAAGAGGTTAGAAACGGCAACCCAACTTTAGAAAAACTTCAATTTTGTTATTTCTAGTTTAAAAGAAGTTTGCAAGAGATGAATTTTACTGTTTCCTTGGCATCACATGTTGAACAACTTAACAAACTACTAATTTGAGATTACGCTTTTTAATTTTTGTAACGGGACAGATCGTACCACCTCCGGATGCACCATTAACACAAAAGCCTGGACACATGACATGATTTCATTGGTTATTAAAGATATCTAGCGACCAATGGGGTGAGCATCGGGTCTAGAACCGAAGGCGGCGTCTTGACATTTATTGATTTAAAAGTGTATCGCCAGCAATTGAAATGTGAGTATAACATCAAATATGATATAAAAAGACTTATCACATGGTAAATATGTGTTGGATTATGCTAAAAATTTATTTTCATAATAAAAATGTCCCAAATATGATAAAATGATTTTATTTGCGGTAAACATGTACAAACATTTTACTTAAAAAACGCGTTTACATTTACAGAGAATCAAATAATGGTCCTCGGCATGAAGACACAACAATATAACCACTTAATATAAAGAAATGGTGTAACACAAATATTTTATTATAAAAATTGATTTTTCGACAAAACAAAAATCAAGTCGGAAATCTACTCAGGAATCACTCACCCCTATCGATAGGACACGCATAATAAGTAATCAATTTCCCTGTTCCTCTCCTCTCCTCTCCCTAGCCGCCTCTCTGTTGCCACAACACAACCTCGCCGATGCCACTGCTGCCACGAACCCACCTTGCCACCACAGTCGCCAAGCCTCGACCAAATTCGCCCCCACTCTCTACCCTCTGACAAATAGGCGTTCCCTTCACAAAAACAGTTCGCAAGCCATTGAACCAGATCTGGCCTTGTTGTCACTGGCTCGATCTTGACAGGCTCGAGGGAGGGATAGAGAGGGGATTGAGGGGAAGACAAGACACACCATGGTGGCGGCAGTGGCGGCAGTGGCGGCAGTGCAGTCTTGGACTGGCGGCAACGTAGCGTCGAGCAGCCATTAACCACATCATGAGCGCGGTGGCGAAACAATGAGTGGCCATTGATGAGAGAGAAAGCAGAGGATGGACAAGAGAAACAAAATTCGAAGAAGGAAAGAAGAAGAGGCAAAATTGAAATTTGGAAATTGAAATCCTAACCCAAAATTCGTTTCTTTCTATGGAGTGAGCACCAAAATGATATTCCCACGAGAGAGAATCTATTCAGAAGAAAAGGTTACTCCATCCTTCATGTCCTCTGTGCAAACAAGCCCCGGAAACAGTAGAGCATCTCTTCCTTTTCCTTTTGTGCCATTGGACGGAAGCAATATGATCGGACCCAAGACTGAAAGTACAGATTTTGCATCCAGATATTACTAGAATGGACCAAAATGGGTGTCGCAATTTCTTCGAGTCAAGAACTGACTTGCCATCTAACTACTATCTGAGGAGGAGCCCGTCGTTTCTCTGGAAATCCCCGAAATACCGAATATTTCATAAAATGGAACCCGGGTGTCGAAACAAGAAAAGAAAAAAGCGAGCAAACCAACCTACCAAAAATGGCTGTAATTTAGGGTCACAATATGATGTAATGGTTACTGGAACTCCATATAGACGAGTTATTTGTCGGACATATAGCTCGGCATATTGTTCTGATGTATAGCCCTTTTGAACTGCGAGGAAGTGGGCTGACTTTGTCTGCCTATCGATAATCACTCAAATAGAATTATTTCCTCTTTGGCTTCTAGGCAAGCCCAAAATGAAGTCCATTGTGAGATATTCCCACTTCCATTCCGGAATTTCAAGAGGTTGTAGGAGTCCTCCAAGTTTATAATGTTGTGCATTTATTTGTTGACATGTTAAGGCTAAAGAAAGTTGGCTCACGTGTCCGATTGTCCCCACCATGCAAATCAACCGATGGATTGGATCATCAAAGCCCATCGCAGACGGTCCTGTTTAATCGCTCATGAACTCTGCTTTGAGATTGCTGCTTAATGAAATGACTTGTTGTGAGTAGGTGGTTTTTTTTATTTATTAAATATCTATCATATAAGAAATAGGGTAGCTTATTTGTAAATGGATAGCATATTAAATTAAGTCGACATATCGGTGATCTAGTGACATCGAGAATACTTAAGATACCTATGACAGAAAGTGTATAAGAGAGAAGGACAAAGCAAGAGACGCAAAGCTTTTGGGGAATGATTTTCTATATCTCTATTGTATTCTGTGTACAATGCTCTGTAATTATAATACAAGAGATGTATGAATAAAAGGAAAAAGAATATTTTACAAATCAATTAATATCTCAATCTATTCCTTAATTGATTGAATGCATGATTCAGCATATCTTTGAATATATCTTCCAATACTCCCCCTCAAGCTAGTGGTTTGTAGATATCCAAGACTCCTAACTTGCTTAAAAGATATGTGTGTTGTCTTTGGCATAGAGGTTTGGTGAAGATGTCTACAGGTTGTTCTGCAGTTCCAATTCCTCTTGTCTCGATGATTCCTTCTTGAATCTTCTCTCGTGTGAAGTGATAGTCCACTTCTATATGCTTCATTCTTTCATGCATTACAGGATTCGTTGCGAGCTTGAGGGCTGCTTCATTGTCACAAAACAGCTTTGTTGGCCCTTTTAACCTTACTCCAAGATCCCCAAGCAATCCTCGTATCCATACAATTTCACATGCAGTTTTTGCCATAGCTCGATATTCTGCTTCAGCTGAGGATAAGGAGACTGTTGCCCGTTTCTTGGTCTTCCATGAAAGAATGGATTCCCCAAACTTAATACAAAAACCAGTGATTGATCTTTGACTCATTGGACAAGTCGCATAATCTGCATCACAGTATGCTGTCAATTCCATGTTGCATCTTATAGATAGAAGTATTTCGAGTCCTGGGCACTTCTTCAAATATTTCACAACTTTCAAGGCAGCATTCATGTGAGACTCCTTCGGGCTATGCATAAATTGGTTGAAAGTTTGTACGGCGTATGAAATATCAGGCATGGTCATAGTTAAATATATGAGTTTTCCAACGAGCTTCTAATAACCTGTCGGATCTTTGAGTATAGAATCATCATTTTGAGATATTCCTCCAAGAAATTCCGGTGTGGTTAATTTTGTATTTTGCTCGATTGGAATAACTACTGGCTTGCATCTTGATAATTCAGCTTCTGAAACGATCTCCAATACAAACTTCCGTTGACTGAGAGAAATCCCTTGGTCGGACTGAGTAATCTCAATCCCAAGGAAGTATTTTGGTGCTCCCAAGTCTTTTATATGAAACATGGTATGCAAATATTTCTTAAGACTCCCTATTGTAATTTCATCATTTCCCATGATAAGAATGTCATCAACATATATCATTAAGTAGATAGATGACATACCTCTAGTCCATGTGAACAAGGCGTAATCATACTTAGATTGTTTGAAACCTGCAGTTGTGAGAGCGTTTGCAAATTTTGCATACCATTGCCTTAAAGCTTGCTTCAATCCATAAAGGGATTTGTGGAGACGATATACTCTATTCTCCCCCTATCTCCGTAAGCCTGGAGGAATATCCATGTAGATTTCTACATCCAAATCACCATGAAGAAAGGCATTATGGACATCCATCTGATGCAAGGACCAATTATGAACATTTGCTACGGATAAAAAGAACGAACTGTGAGGTCTTTAGCGACTGGGGAGAAAATCTTGTGATAATTGAATCCTTCCCGTTGGGTATATCCCTTAGCCACTAACCGAGCCTTGTAACGCTCAAAGGATCCATTAGAGCGATATTTGATCTTGTAGACCCATTTGCATCCTATGGACTTTCTGTTTTGGGGAAGAGTGACTAATTCCCATGTATGGTTATCAGTCAGTGCCTTTAATTCTGCTGCCATAGCTTGTTGCCACCATGGATCTCGAGATGCTTTTTCATAACTAGATGGTTCCCTCTCATTCGACATACGACTAATGCAACATCTATGGTCTGACGAAAGCTTATCGAAGCATACATAAGAAGATATTGGATAGCGAATACCTGGTGAGTTAAGTGAAGCATAGACATAATCTTTAGTCCATGTCGACGGTTGTGTAGCTCGCTCGGAGCGACGTTGATGAGCGGTCGGTGGTGGTGATGAGGATTGTCCTTCTTCATTTGTTTCTGATACAGTAGAAGCATCCTCTAAGTTGTTTGTGTCTACAGCAACATTTTCCATAACCTCTTCTGAAAACGAGTCAGTTGAGACTGAATGAACCATTTCAGTACCTGTCAACGAAACCATTCCAGTATCTGGTGTTGGAGGTGTTGGAAGGATATAACTAGGAGATGTATCCTCATCTTCTAAGACTTGATGGGAATTGTTGCAAGCATCCAAGTCTTCTTGGGAGGATGTGGTTTCATGAAATGGAAAGACACTTTCGCGAAAAACAACATCCTGACTAATAAAAAAACTCCCATGTTATTGTGTCAAGAACACGATATCCTTTTTGTAGATTTGGATACCGCATGGATATACATCGCCGAGCACGAGGACCCATTTTATCCCGAGGCCCCACTACTATAGCATAGCATAGAAAGCCGAAAATTCTTAGATGATCCAATGTCGGCCTTTTTGCATAAAGGTTTTCAAAAGGCGATTTGCCATCCAGTATCCGTGTTGGCATCCTATTGATTAAATAAGCCGCAGTAACAACATAATCTCCCCAATAATTCTCTAGGATTGATCCCTGAAATTTTAGTGCTTGTGCGACTTCCAAGAGATGACGATGTTTTCACTCTACTACCCTATTCTGTTGTGGAGTATAAATGCAAGAGCTTTCATGGAGAATACCATGGGACAAGAAAAGTGAATGACAATCATTATTGAAGAACTCTGTCCCATTATCACTGCGAACTCGTAGAACTGGCTTCCCAAATTGATTCTTGGTCAGCAGTAAAAAATTCTTTAGATGAGAGGCAACTTGAGATTTTGACTACATCAGAAATACCCATGTGGCACAAGAGTAATCGTCCACAATCGTGAGAAAATAACGTGAACCATCACGATGTGGGGTGTGATAAGGTCCCCAAACATCCATGTGAATTAGTGAAAAAATGTCACTGGATTGTGTTGTACTAGAAGGAAAGGGAGTGCGAGATTGTTTTGCAAGTGGGTATATATCACATTTAGAGTAAGGATAAACTGCAATATGACCCATTCTTGAATGTATAATTTTTTTTTTTTTTTTTTTAATCATTGGCAGACATTACACAATGATATTTTATTAAGGGGAATTGAAGATAAATCAAAATGACTTAGAAAACTAGTCCAAAAATATAGTCTTTCAAAAAGACTACCCAAGCCCATCAATTTGCCAGTCAAAAGGGCCTGGAAAAAACAGGTGTCAGAATCGAAGAATATTCAATAGGAATTTTCTTGGCAAACTTTGGACACAGAGATAAGATTGAATTGAAATTGTGGAACACAAAGAACATTTCGAAGGGTAATTTGATGACTCAGTTGGACATTGCCGATCAAAGTGACAGGAGTGATGTTCCCATTTGACAATTGCACATAAATAGGCGTGTCTAATTTCTTATGCATATTGGAAAAAATCCCTTATCACAAATAATATGATCACTTGTCCCTGAGTCAATTATCCAAGCCTTTCTTGAAATAGAATTTATCAGGCAATGAGAAATATCTAAAACAAATTCCTCCTTTATTCCCAACATCAATCTTTTGCAACACCCGCATCAACTGTTGGTATTGTCCATAGGTAATAGGTTGGTCATTATTTAGACCGATTGGTCCAGTGACCTGATAGGCTGTAGAAAATTCCTTTTTCTTCCCTTTTTCACTTGGCTTACCATGTAATTTCCAACAAGTATCTACGGTATGATGTGGACGTTTGCAATATTCACAGTATAATTTACCTCTACCCTTTGAATTTTGAGCAAAATTCTTTGAAGATGCGGAAAAAATCTGACCATCCAATCCTTTTAGTCCCAAAAGAAATTGATCGTCCGATCCTTTTAAGGTGGGATTATACCCACTGTCCGATTCAAGGGTTTGATACGCCCCTTGTCCACCGTCAGATCTCTGTGAAGCATCTGAGTCGTTGATCCCTTCTCTTTTAAGGGACTTTTTGCCACCAACAGAATCATGTAACCCTAGCCCTTCTCAATTCTCTCTCTCTCTCTCTCTCTCTCTCTCTCTCTCTCACTAGGGTTTTCATGCTCGAATCTCACCGAACGCCGCACAGCGTGAGGGCGACGCTGTTGATCCCTCACGTTTGCTCCGAACCGCGAGCCTCTGGCTCTCCTCTTGGACGGCCAACTGGAAGATTCATCCAAGAGGAGGCACCGACTCCATTGCCAAGATCTGCGAGCGGAAAGTCATTTAAGTTTCATTTAAAATCAGTAGAAACCACATAGCCTTTTCCCTCTCTCTGATGGATCTGTATTGTTGGAGAGTCTCTGCTGCTCCCTCAAGCTTTTCCATGGTCGCTTCGAGTTGGTTCCAGAGAGAGGACAGCTTATTGTAACAAGCTATGACGCTCATGTTTCCTTACTTTAACTCGCTTAATTCTTGCATGAGGGAGAAAATTTTGGCCCAATCTAACTTCCCGTACATTTCTTTTATGTTCTCCCACATCTTTTTTGAGTCATCCGTCGGAGGGAGCCCGACGGCCACCTCTGGAGAGACACAGTTGCCAATCCACGTTCGGATTAGGTGGTTGCATTTTCTCCAATGCTTGGCCAGTCGCTCATCCGAAGGTATAGGTACTGTTTTGTCGAGAAATCCGTCTTTGTCCTTCGTCACGAGGGCTCGTCGAAAATCTTGCGACTACCTGGAGTAGTTCTCCGTCCCGGTGAGTTGTAGACTAATTAATTTCAATTCTGGGCTGTCGGCAGTTGACACGTACAACGGGTTGCCGGGCTCTGGTTGGCCGGTGATAGCTACGATCAAAAATGGAAGAAAACCGGGTGCGAGATTTGGGTAGGGATTTGTCCCTGCACCTAATCTGCTAGATTTGGATCCATAACCCGCATTTGAAAGACTCGAGGTAGGGATTTGTCCCAAAAACCAGTTCACTCGACCCGCCATTCTATTATGAACCAACGGTCGAGATTGCCCCATCGTGGTTGGTGGACTCCCGTCAGGCTGGGGGTTGCTTTGGCTGCTCCCGGTTCCCAGCAATAATGCATCTGGGCTTGGCCCAACATACCATGGATATGGTACCCATTGGTAAGGATGGCCCGACATGGGCAGCCCCATATTTGACTGAGCCAGGTGATACTGCCATTGTAGGCCTTAAACTTGCTGTTGGACCACCGGGGCCGTGTTCTGTATTTCTTGTGCAGGTATAGTTTCTCTTGAGGGTTGGGGTTGCGTGTTGATACCAGAAGATGGATTCTCTGGGTGATTCATGGTGAGTATTGATGTTTGCTTCTTCCTTTCTCTAATGAATATTGATTCCTTCGCTGCTTTGATCTAATTTTTGCAGATCAGGAAGCTTTGACAAGCAATCGATGCGGAAGCGGGATCAAGAGCCAAGCTCTGATACCATGACAGAAAGTGTATAAGAGAGAAGGACAAAGCAAGACACGTAAAGCTTTTGGGAAATGATTTTCTATATCTCTATTGTATTATGTGTACAATGCTCTGTAATTATAATACAAGAGATGTATGAATAAAAGGAAAAAGAATATTTTACAAATCGATTAATATCTCAATCTATTCCTTAATTGATTGAATGCATGATCCAGCATATATTTGAATATATCTTCCAACAACCTAGTTGAAGATTTCAACAATTACCTCTTCTTATTCTCTTGATCTGGAAGTTTGTTTTGAATATTTTCAAGGTTGCTTCTATCTAGATGAGGAATTTGATGCTTGTTTGAATTTTCTATTATACATAATGTGTCTTCTTCATACTCGAAGGTTATTCAAATGGATCATAAATTTTTTGGCTGTAATTACTCAGATTCTTTCATTGTGGCACACAATTGGGTCATCAAATAAAGTTTCGCTCTCTGGAATTATCCTGTTATGTCTCTCTGAGTTCCCGAGTGAGAGATGGACATGCTTTTCGGGTCAAAGATTCCAAAAATTCAGATCGTGGGAGAATGTTCTTTTCTTCCCCGGGGAGGAGCCATGCAAAAAGATCCCTCACAAACGGCGGGACCCAGCCCCCGCCGAAACTCGCGATCTCCACGCGCGACGGTAGCCGAGCTCCGCACCAATAGAGAGCCACGGGCAAAAAATTCACGCCACCTCGTCACACGAAATCGAAAAGCGACGATCCGGATTGCACATACTGCGCTGAATCGCACGGCTGCACTCAATAACTCCCCCGGCGGGTGGGCCATCCCTTCGATATAGAAACCGACACTTTACGTTCGGGGGCGGTGGGGCCCACCAAGACTGCACGCATTGCATTAGCGAAGCGGGGAGGGGGGAGCCCTCGCGCTGATCGCATCTGGATGGTGGCCGTCTCCATATCGACTGGCTGCACGTTTGGTGGTGCTCTTCCCATTTCGTTGCCTTCCGGGAAATTGACCGGCTCGTTTCACTAGGCCTATACATTATCAGAACCGATGTCCAGTCCACGGCATCCGTTGGACACGCCATAAAAAATTCTCGGGTTCGCGGTGAATAGAAAGGGGTCTCATCCCTCGAAAGACAGTTAGGTGGTTTAGCTCATTCATGATGTCGAAAAAAATTATATGCCCTCGAAAGATAAAATGAAATAATTGTAATGATTCATTCGTGAATTGAGTGGGATTTGATAAGGGCCTCGACGGTAGTCATGTTTCACATTTGCTAGTGTCTATTCTTTGGAAAGATACTCCTAGCATAAAGACATGACAAGATTGCACATATGTACTTTAATTGGTACCATCTTTATATTCAACACGTACTTATATTTGTATCTATGGAGACGTATCACATGGAATCGATTTGCATATATCAACTTCATCCTGGCAAGTATGGGATCAAGGTGTAGTTGGTGCTAGTCTAATCGAAACTTCCATGCACATATTTTTTTAATAAATGAGACTTTAGTAAATCTTGGGGTATCTTTGTGGTAGAAATTAAGAGATGTTACCACATAATCCTTTGCCAAAGGGATCACCAAAAGAAATTTTAAGTCTAAGCCCATTTGCAATATCTAGTTGAAATTACTGTAACTTAAATTTAAAATTAATGAATTAATTAAGATATGCAAACTACTTCTTATCACATCAAATTTATCAAGTTGGACTTCTCCAACACTTTTTCTCACTAGCACTTTAACAATCTCCTCCTAAGCATGCTTCTCCGACCCATATTTCCTTCTGCACCATCTAATTTTAACAAGAAGTTCCACATTTTTGCTATGTATTGCAGCAACCATCATAGCAAACTTGAGGCCGCTTTGCTCTAGTTGCCTCTTTTAGATAAATTATAATGGCCATTTCCACGTGAAAACCATGAGATGCACAATAGATGCTAGATGCATAATCATAAGAAGATAACCAAGAGAAAACTCAAGTCCAAACCCTTCAATGTATCCAATTAGATTCACCTTTGCCAAAAAAATTTAAAATAATAAGTATGGGCCAACTATTATATATTAGTTGCTACACACTACGCTAAATTTTTGATATTAGACTTTTTAACACTATTAACACATGCGCTTTAAGACACAAGGTGAAGAAAACCTCTAAGAAAATGTGAGAGATACGAAAACATATATTATAACAGGTTGCTAATAGATTCACTTATGGATCCAAAAGGAATTTGCTGGCCATTTTGCATGGCACGACCGGCATGATTTGAATGGTTTTCGCAATTCTTTTATATTTTTTGAATTTTTTCCTTTTCTTTTCTTTTCTTTTTCCTTTTTTATTCTTCTTCCTTCGCTAGTTGTTGGCCATGGTCAGGATCCGATGACCTGCGAAGGAAGAAGGAAGAATAAGAAAAGCTAATAAATAAATAAATTTCTTCGAAAGTTATTAAAATTATCAAATTTGTAGCAAAATAAAAATAAAAATTATCAACATTGGTGTCGATGGTATTATGTAAGACGGTGATGCTGGCTGGACTATCATGTCAGCAATTTCTGAACATGGATTACATTGAAAAATCATCTAAAGATTTATAACTAAATTCAGCAAATTCAAGAATTTAAAACTCAATTAGCCATTTCATAATATGTTTAAATTGTCAGCACTCTGCGTGAGTCGCCAATCAACTAAAAGAAGTGCAAAGCATTCCGTCAGACTTTGCATAACTAAAATTGCAGCTGCAAAACAGATCTGATTTTTCTTTTTATTGCATCACCAAAAAATCTGTCTATGCATCTCTTGTCTGCAATAACCGAATCAATATTCACATTCGTAGAAAAAGAAAACGAATCAATTGAATCAGAACCCTCGGATTGAACAAAAAGAATCATCTAAGAACCCTGCTCTGTTCTAAGCAATGCTGACTCTGCTTTCGGAATTGGGACGAACTCCGATCATCTCACGGTTACCCAACCCTCGGAATGTTCCCAATTAGGTCTCTCGTGGCTCGCCAACTCGCCTTCCCGATCCATCACCGATGAAGAATCCGACGAGATCTCCAACGCAGCAGCATCCTCTCTAATGAATGACGGATCAGAATCCATCTCCGAGGAGGGCGAGAGCAAGGCCGATTCCCAGCTCGTTCTTGAACATTGCATCGAAACCCAGTCTTGGAAATCGAAGTGAAACCTCGGAGAGGAATCTGCGAATTCGACTACTCCGCAATCTCCTACGACCTTCTCGTCGTTGATGAAGGGGTGCTTCAAGAGCATACGGGCGGTCTACCTCTTCTTCGGGTTCTTTGCAAAGCAATCCATCAAGGAATGGCCTACGAACCGAAGAGCACGACTTGCCGCGGGGATACGTGCTTCCCGAAATCTTAATAAGAATGCTGCTTCTTATTGTATGTTTATATTTTATTAAATAAATGTAACATATCGATTCATATTAATACTTTTTATACTCTATCCAAAAATCTAGAAATTTGCCTCAACTATAAAATAAATGATATAGTTTCAAATTCATAGACAAATAAAGATGTCTTATGATCTATACTGTTAATGAACATATATGTTGATCCATATTGGGTAAGTTGTAGATATAAACTAATTTAAAGTACAGATACTCATGAAATTATCTAATTTTCACTTTTACGAATCAACACGTTCTCGAGAAAACGGAAAATGAGAGCTGGAAAGTGTTTTCGAATTTAAAATATTTTCCGAAACCAAACGGCCAGTCTCCACATAATATCGTGATAAAAAGATTGAAAAGACACGACGAGCACACCAACTTAAAATGATTGCATCCATAAACAAGTTAACAATAAAAAATTAATTCAATGAGAGTAAAACATTTATACATCTTCTGACAAAGACAAACATTTGTACTCCATTAGTATACTGAAATTCATATATATGTATAGGATAATTCATCTCTTGTGGTTCTGAAGGAATGGCAAACAACTTGATCGTGTAATACATTAGAACAAAGAAAATTATTAGATTCCTACTATGTCTGGTCTTATTCTATCCATACTCAAAGGCGTGTGTACATATGTACATATGGGTTCCTCCTAGCAACTTCATATTATTAAGAACATTGACGAATCCATGTTTGAACAAATTACTTGCACCGGGCCGCAGTAGGATATTCTTGAATCAATAGATATTGCTGCATTCATGATTATTTTCATAGAACTTTACTTCACTGCAAAAAGTAAGCTAGATTTGGAGAGATCAAGTGCTTCATGATTTTTCAAGTCTTGTATAGGAGATTGAATGTCTACGAAGGTATTGTCTAAACATATTAAAATTGTAATTCGTTGAAGAGTGCCGAGAACACCCGCTAGAAACCTAACAAAACATAAACTTCACATTTTTCTGTGGCCTCTGCATAGTTCGTAATTCAGTCACCATCGTAAAATGAGCCCTTGTATTAAACAAACGGTTGGACAAAAAAATCGGGAAAGAAACGACTAACCATTTGATGCACAATAAAAGTGGTTATCCTAAAATATAAGTTGAATCACCAGTACCTAATAGATAAATTTATGACTTCACGATCGTCCGAATATAATCATGGGGAAAGTATTCTCGTTTCATAGCATTCATGCCAATTGTCTTCTCAAAGTGATGACGGAACTCTGTGTTTTCTATGATTGAGAGGAGAAAATCATAAGCTTTACATTCATTGCTTTGATGACAAATTCCTCCAAGCCTCAAAGTTCAGGATTCGCTGACTTTGAAAGCATTTTCCACGCGGTAGTTCTTTAGCTTCTTCAAGTTAGATCGATCAGGTAAGCTTGGTAAGGAACTGCAGTCTCTGATGGCAAGATTTTCTAGTGATTCCAGTGCATCAACACCTTGAATCTCAACCAGTTTCGGACAGTCTCAAACTGCAAAGTCCTTGAGATTTGTAGAGTTAGATAAGTTGGACAATGTTTGAAGAGGGGACAATTCGTAATCAACAAGACCCGTAGATTCTCCAAGTTGGAAAGGTCAACAATTTCAAGAAGATTGCAATTGCGAACTGTAAGGTTCCTCAAACTAGAGGGGAGCTGTCCAATCTGGTACAGGTTCTTGCAGTTGATGAGTTGAAGTTCTTTCAGCCAGCAAAGGCAACTCAAATATGAGCTCACGCTGGTGATAGTTGGAAGTCCCAAAATACAATATGGGCTGTAAGTTCCCACTTTTGGAAGAAGGTAGGGGTCAATCACTGTTTTAGGGCGGACAAATTTTTCAGGATTACTTTTGGATCCTAAAAATGTGAACCGATCAGGATCACTTTTGGATCTTAAAACAGTTAACCCTGACCCATCAGGATTGCTTTTGGGTCCTAAAAATGTGAACCCATCAGAATCACCTTTGGATCCTAAAAATGTGAACTCATCGCTGAAGAAGAATAGTTCCAGATTTCTTAAGTTCACAAGATTGGAGATCTTTGGAGCTTTATTTGTGGCCCTCGAGGACAGACATAGACTTACCAAACTCAGGGGAAGTTTTGGTACATCCTCTACATGTGTTCCTGTTAATTTCAAAATCTTCAATGAAGGTAGTCCACTGATATCACTAGGAATGATAGTTAGCCGCAAGCAATCCTCCCCATAAATCTCTTCAAGTTTCTCCAACAATCTAATTGTCTCGGGTAACTTTTTCATGTTACTTCCGTTCATCTTCAACACTTTCAAGCTATGTAGATAGACAATAGTTTTTGGCAACTCTTCAATGGCTGTGTAGGAGACATCCAACTTAGCTAATAATTTCAGTATCCCAATCGAGTCAGGAAGTGTCCTTAGCCTGGGAAATCCACAAATGACCAAGCACTCAAGATTTACGAGTGCTTTGATCGAACATGGGACTTGATTAATGCTTCCAGAGAATACATAGTTATCTATGAGCAGCTCAGTCAAAGCTTCCAGAGAACCTAGTTCAGCCGGCAACTTTTGGAGAAGAAAACATGCATTTAGATTCAAGTGTTTCAGACGTTTCAGATGACCAATGGATCGATCAATTAGTAGCAAATTCCTACATCCCTCTAGAATTAATTTTTCTAAGGATGTAAATGCAGAGAGGTCAGGAGTTGTGCTTAACCCAAGGCAATTTGACATATTAAGGACTTTCAATCTCGTAGCCACCTATCAAATGATTATGCATATTCAATGAGTTTGCCTTAAATTTTTTTTGCTGAACATAAACAAATAAATTGACTAAGGAAGTATTCCGCCAAAAGTAACTTTACAAGTACCCTGTGCATATCCATTCCTCTCACATAGTTGTGGTCCCGTTTTTAATTGATCATCAAATTTTATTTAGAAGTACTTTATATATTATTTGAGCATAATAAATCTATATGGAGTTTAATGTTTCTTTTAACACATTAAAATAAGGGCAGTAGCTTTTTAAGAATCATATTACTATATTTTCATACTAGGATTTTGTTAAAGGATGTACGTAAAACACCTAAGTGAAGAAATATTTGTTGGGAGTGTACTTTCCCAAAGGAGATTGCTAAGAGAGAGCCCAAGACCTATCTTTACCCAAAAACTTAAGCCAATGAGTGATGGAATTGCGGTGAGTCTTCTCCTCGTCAGTACTGATGTGTTTTAGTATAGAGTCATAATCTTAGCTCCTATAGCATATTCAATTGCAAAAATGGGTGTTGTAGCTTCATAATGTGTTCACAAATACTTCATAGCTGTAGCTACTTCAGAGCTTTAGCATTTTATGCCTCAACGAACTTTGATATATTACAGTAGTAAGATATGTATTACTAAACACTAAAGTCATAGCACTCTACATCACACTTACAATACGGTACAACTATTGTTTAGTTGCAATTTTACCAAGCGAGATTTAATAAATAGAAGGTAAAGTAATTGTTTAATTCAATATACTTCTAGCTAGATTTAGTGATTGATTTTGAAAACATTCAAAGAAGTTGCGATCTGCAGTGCAGAATTGGTATCTTAGGCACGTTTTTAAAGAGCTGGATTTCTTCTTTTATTTCAATTTAAAACCCAAAAAAGACAATTCTCAAGCCCTTGCAATGCACGAGCTTGTGTAGGGAAAAAAGGGTACACAAATATTGTAACGTAAAAATTTACCATACCTGAAGTTGAATCCAACCGTTCCAATCTTCTGTCATTTGGGTCTGCGATAGGTCAAGGATGAGTAGATTTCTGGGGCAAAAGTGGGTTGCTTGCAAATATAAAGGGCAATTCTTCCAAGAAAGCCATCTTAGTTCTGGAAAGAGATCCTTAAAATTTCCAGAGAGGTTTCCATTTATCATTGCGAGAAATCTTATATTTGGCACTTTCGTAAATTCTTCTGGTGTCAAAAGAACTCCGTCAAAGTTTGCACAAATCGCTTCAATAGTCTCAGTTCCCTGCAACGATGACAAAAAGTTTCTCATTAACCTAGGCAAAGTGCACATAGCTTTCTGCAACAGTTTTGGTTCCATATAATTCCAAAATGGAGTCAGTTCATTGGTGGCCTTCCAGTGAAGTACGAAATAGACTGGAAAAAGAATAATTTTAGACAGATTTACGCTATAAAAAAGTAACAAGGTGCTGCACTTAGCTTTACCTTCTTCCTTATCATCATATCCAATGCTTTTTCATGATTCCACACCCGAGACCGCTTTCCTGAATCTTTGCAATTTTCATTACGTACAATGCCCTTCCCTAAGTCTTTAAGCTGGTCATGCATCCATAACTTATTCTTTACTCCAATTTTTACTAAGGACATCAAAAGTAGGACATCAATCCCTTCATCCAGAAACAATCCAGAGTCATCCCACATATAAGTTGCAGCTCTCTTATTCTCTCCGTTTAGGAAGCAGGCAATATCAAGAAATAGTTGCTTTTTTCCTTCATCTAAAGCCTCATAACTTAACATTAACTTTTTTTCCACATCCTCATGAAGGTGGCGTTCCATCTTTTTGAATGTATCTTCCCATGTTGCTTTTTATTTTTGGTATAAAAATGAACCCATCACTTCAATAGTCAATGGAAGCCCGCTAGTTTTTGCAGTAACATTCTTAGACAAACTAAGAAAGTCACTTGGAGGAATGTTCATTCTAAATGCATGCTTGCTAAAAAGTTGTAAAGATTCTTCACTATTCAGCTCTGCAACTTCATAAGTCAAACCATGGTCAAACTGATCTAGAAATTTGGACAAAACATCTTTATCTCTCGTTGTAACCACAATTCTACTTCCTGAACCAAACCATTCTCTTTTTGCTGCTAGTGCCATTAGTTGGCTCCTATGGTTTACATCATCAAGGAAAATAAGAACTTTCGTTCTTTTAAATCGTTCTTTGATCATATTTATCCCTTGATCGATGCTAAAAATCTCAATACTTTTCTCTTGAAGGATATCATGCAGTAGTTGCCTTTGCAAACTTAGAAGACCAGAATTTGAACTTTCTGATGCTTGTCGTACATCCGAGATAAAGCTACAACTTTCAAAATTAGTAGACAACTTGTGATAAATGACCTTGGCAAGAGTTGTCTTGCCTATACCACCCATTCCCCATATTCCAATGAGCCTTATGTCCTCAGATTCAACACTCAACAAATCTATTATTGCATCCATTGATTGGTCGACACTGATCAAATCGTCAGATAGATGTATTGGGGACACCTTAAGCTTAACCAAAAGTTTACGAGCTATTAATCGTGTGAGTTCTCCATGGCTGCATGTCAATAGAAATAGCATAATTAAGTGACCGTCAGATTAAAAACAAGCATGCGTATAGACAAGATCATTTGATGATGTAGGCCACAAAACGTGGTACAGAGAGGGACAAAGATAATGCATGAGTTTCCGAATTGATTCAATCATAGTGATAGGATACAATAAATTTTTAATGAAGGTGATGACAGAGAGCAAGAAGTTTTACATGATTCCTTCTAATATTGATTGCACAATTAACCAGAAGCGAGCATGGTTTGGGTGGCCCGATTCATAGCTAGAACTACGATTATTTTTGGGGGGGAATCTGGGACCAAACTAGTTAATCCTGCAACCAACTTGGACCTCATAACACAAACTGGTTGCTTTAGTTGGGTTTTGTAAGTTTTGGGACTCAATTGTACTTTTGTAATAAGTTTTAGAATTTTCAATACATTTATCCCTAAATATGCATAGAGTGGTTTAGAGTCATACCCATCCAAGAACCAACCTGATCGGTTTGGTACCTGAATACTATAGATAGAAGTGGAAAGAAAACCTAGGAGGATTGACCCAAAACCCGACCAAAGCATCCAGTTCATGCTATGAAGCTTCATGTTCAAACTGCTTGGAACACATTATTTCAGTGGGTCCTTCCAAGTTTTGATTCAAATCAAAACAGAAAAACCAAGCCTTTGAAATTGTAGAAAATATGTATTAAATCAGATTTGCGGAAAGATGCTCTACGAAACCAAAATAGATGGAAAAAGTAAACAATCCGCAAGTAGTCCTTCAAGCGCGTCAAACTGCTGTAGAGAGACACATTAGTAACAAATACGTCTATTAATATTAGGTCACCTTGCCATGATGATCCAGCATGTGATGTTGATTCTGGCGACATGATTTTCCACCATTTAGCACACACAACCTGAAGAGAGCAAGAGAGAGATATAGGGCAGCCATGGATGCTGTTAGGAAGTTTGGCGGTTCTCGGTGCCAGTAGAGCACGCCAACGACCACTATTGAATTTGGAAAAGTGAAAAGTTCAAACAAATCTGGCAATCCAGTGGCCACCTTCTAACATAGAAGGAAGAGGTAAGGGGTTTGAATCCCCACCTTCTCAGGGGGTTGGGTTGGGGATGAGTTAGTTTAGAAGTAGGTTTCAACTTCCACACGGAGGCAAGGCATAAGTCTAAGAGTGAGAGTTAGAGTAAGAATAAAGCAAGACCGATAAAAAAAAAGGAAAAAAAAAAAACAAATCTAGCGGAAAAGGAAAAGGAAAAGAAGCAAAGAAGATGGTACTGATAGTGAAACAAAAACCCACCCGCACAGAACCATAAATTTCGGATTGCTATCTTGGGGATAATTACACTAATGGTGCCATAAGTTGTGTACGGCGCTCACTTTGGTGCCAAACGTTTCCGTCAGATCATTTAAGTGCCAAAAAATTTGAAAAACGTTCACTTTGGTGCCAATGCTGATCTGATCAGCCGGAAATCTGATGTGACCTTTTTTTTATAATTAATTTCTTATGCTGATGTAGCTCGCCAGAGTTTCCATTAGATCACTTAGGCCTTCAAACGATGTCGTTTTAGCATCCTAACACCAAAACGACGCTGTTTTGTGTCTTTCCCCCAAATTCAAAACCCTAAATCCCCAAACGACGCCGTTTTGTGTCGTCTTCTTCCCCAAATAGATCCAGCAACACCAACAGCACCAAACCAACAATGCCAACAGCGGAGAACCAGCAACACCAGTAATTTTCTAGAAAAGAAACCATGCATTCGCCTCCGCCCTCCCCTAGTAGTTTTCCCCCATTTTTAATGACCTTATCAACCTTTCAAATCCCCGAATCTCAGCCTCACCACCGCCTTTTCCCAAGAAATATCATCGGGTGCAGAGGAAACGTAGGTTCGAAGAATCCCCAGAAGCATGAGCGATCTGGCCAATGGTAGCCACGAAGATCTAGAACGACACGAAGGTGTCGACGAAGCCAGCTACTACGAAGGCGGCGGCCGTGGCCCCGTCATCCCCTCCTCTGCCCTCATCATCGACGCCTCCCTCTTTCTCGGGATTTTCTGTTCGTTTTTTTTTTTTCTTTCTTTTGTCTTGCTATGGCAAGCAATTACAATGGAGGTTGAGGGATGGCGGTTGAGTGATGGTGGCCGAGGGACGGCGGCTAAGTGACGGTGGTTGAGGGACGGCGGTTGAGCGACGTAGACAAGCAATGGCGGACAAAAAAACCCTAATTTCAATCTCCAAATAAAATTAACAAAACGGCGTCGTTTTTGTGAGGGTATCCATGTAGGACGGCAAAATGACGTCGTTTTCTTAAGGAATTAACAAAATGACGTCATTTAAAAGGCTTCTCGATTTTTTTTAAAAAATATAAAAGCCACGTAATCATTTTGGTCGGAATCTGTCGTTGGTGGCATCAAAGTGATCGTTTTTCCTCCAATTTGGCATTTAAGTGATCCGGCGAAAACTTTTGGCACCAAAATGAGCGCCGTACACAACTTATGACACAATTAGTGTACTTATCCCGCTATCTTGGGTGTCATTGGTTCAAGCTAAATAGATGGCATTCATGGCATTTCAGGCCATTTTGAGTTTTTAAGGAACTGATCCATTGATAGTCCTATCGTGTTGAATTGGTACTTTTGAGGCTCAAATCAGAAAATGAATTGAATCCGCTTGGTTCTTAGGCTTTGGACCATGAACTTGTCTGATTCTTCTGAGAATTGACTTTGAAATGGACTTTTGAGTCCAATTCCAGCCATTTCCCTGGTTGAACCTGAATTGTTAAACGCCCCTACTTATGGCCTTATTGACACTAAACCCAAAATTAATGCCTAAACGTAGAGAAATTAATAAGCCTCGCAATATACTTAATTCGATAAGGTCCATTCAATAAAATGTCAAGATAAGTCAAAATAATACAATTTATCCACAATACCCATCAATGGAATATTTGAATGGCTTATCAATTGTGAATTTCCAATGAAGGGATGACTTGAGACATAAAAGGAAGTTTACGTCTAAAAGTTCCATCAGACAAAACTACTTATAGCTAAAAGATCAAAAGCAGAACCACTGGCCACCCTTCCAACATGAAGGGGGGTAGGGGGTTCGAATCCCCACATTCTCAGAGGATTGGAGTAGGGATAATTTAGTTTCATGTGTGAATTTTGAGTCTCACGCCTTGCAATGATATAGGACAAAAGTAAAATAATAAAAGAAGATCAAAAGTAGTTCCAAGTCATCTCTCATGTAGCACGCAAATCAAGAGGCAATATGGGTCCATTAGAGATAGAGGTGGAATTCAAGACAAAAAACTCTCAACATCATCCACAACTCAAGACATGTCTCTGAAGACAATTCAAGCACTTTGAATAAGAAGCATTCAGCATCAAGCAAGAAGTCCTTATGGTTTTGAAGATTCCCCTCGTTACACTTTCACTTAGGTTTTAAATTTCAAATTTAAATAGGTTTAGAATTCCTAGGTTCAATATTTGTCTTTGATATTTTAAGAAGCCATTGATCGGTTTCTGGTGATCGCATCTTAAAAGAACATGCGGAGCGGGCTGAGAACAAAATTAAAAAAAAAAAAAAAAAGAAAAGAAAAAGAAATTGCTCTTCAAATTATAACCAATATTCGAGTAAAAGAAATCGAGAAAGAAGAGAAAAAGGAGTCGAGGGGAGTTAACATACCCTATGTCCTTGGTGTCCCATCCCTTGATTTTAGCAGCCTCCTTGAGTGCCTTCCACCAGAGACGCATTGTCTCAGTCTCATGTTTTAGCTTATGCTGAGTTAATTGATACCTATACACATTGGTTTCAAGTTTGACGTCAGCAGGTGTCACATCATAGAAAATGGGCAGAACCTTCAGTTCATTGGTTTTCCTGCGCTCCATCATGTGTTTCAACTTGCGAAGGCACCAACTACTAGAAGCATAACTTTTAGAGAAGATAGGAATGCAGATTTTCGAATCATTGATGGCCTGCAAAATTTCCAGACCAATCTCTTCACCAATGTCAATCCCCTTCTTGTCAATGAAAACATGTATACCCTTATCTAGCAAGGCATGATAGAGGGAATCCGTGAAGTTAGTGCGAGTATCCGGTCCTCGAAAACTTAAAAACACATCGAACTTAGCTCCAAATGTGCAGTGGCTAGTGGATCCTGTGTCTGAGCAACTCCTTGTTTTCATCATAGCTGCGTCTACCACCCTTAAAAAATTCACAAAATATTACAAGCTTGGGATGAAAAGAAATTTGATATTATGCACTTCAAGCAAGTTTATATTAACAGAATTCTGGGAAATCAAGTTTTTGTTTCCATTACTAGTGTCGGGGAAGAACTGGACAACAAATCACCATGAACTAAACCTAATCTAGAATTAATGTAACCCCTAAAACTAAATTGACTGAAATCGACTTAGCCCAACAACAACCAGCCAATACAACCTTGCAATAAGAATATAACAACGAAATGATAAGGAGACAAAACCAACAACACCACCAAGGTTTTTCGTGGAAACCCAATGCGGGAAAAATTGCAAATCATCCAAAAACTTCCACTAGTCAATAAGAATAGTACGATGTATAAATATTATTCTCTAATTACATATTAGAGGCTCAATATTAATAGTACAGCTGTAACTTCATTGAGACCTACCTTTTCCATTTGAAGAAGAAAAAAAACATGTGGTATTCAATTTAAGTTTCAAATTGACATTATAATGATTTTTTTAATGAGGAATCGTCACTAGTCAATTGGGATCGGCTAAAATCAAGTAAGGTATGAAAGTATACTTCACTTTCTATGCAATCAAAGAAGTGTTTTTTCAATACCTAATTTTATTCATTTTAAAAAGATGTTTGTTAGGCAATTTGGATTGATTTTAAACCTATCTACTTACGTGTGAAATGATCATGTGAATGCGAATCATTACCCTATCAATTAGCAACTAATGAAGCATTAAATAAATTGCAAGAGAAAACAAGAATCTAACTAAGAAATAGGATATATACCATTCCTAACCAAGCTAAAGGAAACCACAATTAACATATTGAAAATGTGCAATCAAGAGTAATTGAAATAGAAATGCACAAACAACAACTTAATGTTTGTCCTAAGAACACTTACACCCTATTTTAAAACCCTTCGGACTTGTTCAATTTTAAACAATTTTTTTTTTCCTTTTCAAGGAGTTTCACACACTTTAAGAGAAAATTACTCAAAAACTATTTTTAAGCTTTTCCCTAATTTAGAAAAAATAAATAATTTTTTTGGAATATTTTTAATTTTTAATATTCTTATTTTTTTAAAGTTAATTTTTAAATTATTTTTTAAAAAATAATTTTTAATCCTAAAAGGACCCAAGTCGGATCCTCGAATCCGGTTCGGGTGGGACCG
Source organism: Eucalyptus caleyi (assembly GCA_014182885.2). Taxonomy (NCBI): domain Eukaryota; kingdom Viridiplantae; phylum Streptophyta; class Magnoliopsida; order Myrtales; family Myrtaceae; genus Eucalyptus; species Eucalyptus caleyi. Next base: position 17,204,238 of record CM024476.2, read on the forward strand.
ACCCAGTTGTGAGGCCCTCAGTGGAATGGGCCTGACGTGCGGGCCCAGTCTGACCCAAAATTTTAGCTAAAACCTTAAGAAACTAATAAACTAAGCCCGGCCCACAGTAGAAAAACTAAAGTAGGAATTACACTAAACCAGCCCAACTCGGCCAAGCTAGCCCAAACAAGCCCGGGCCAGCTAGGCCCGCTAGCCAGCCCGACCTGGCTCATTCTCCCCTGTTTCGCGGCGTCCTTGCCGCGACGGAGACGACCGCAGCAAGGGACGCCGCCCGTCTCCATCAAGCCACAAGAGCGCCATGGCGTCGCCAAGGCCTTGGCTGCCATCCCCTGACTGTCCCCAACAAACGGCCGTTTGTCGAGGACAGTACTCAAACCTGCGTCGGAACCCTCGACCGACCACATGCCCGAATAATGGAGACAAAATGAGGGGTTGACGGGGGCTGGGGCTCGCGTGAGCCGGACGGACGCGAGCTCCGGCCCGACACACCCAAAGCAAGGTAAAACGGGGGCACACACAAAGAGGGCAAAACCTGGGGTCGGCCAATGTATGTTCCTACCCGGCTCAGAGACGACGAATGGAGGGGGAGCTTGACAGATCGGGCAACGCCGGTTCGTCTCGCACGCCTCCCAGCCGGAATCCTTGGAAAACGACCCAATCCAAGTGAAATCAAAAGGGAACCGTGACTTACCGGAGACTTCGCACGGGGGAAAGGAGGCTGCTGGCTCAAGGGAGCGGTCGGCAGTCGTCGGACGAGGCTTGGACGCAGGCGAGCTGCCAGAGGACTCCTCGCTCTCGGTCTCGCTCTCTACGTTTCTCTCACTCCCAATCTCCCTCTTGGCGGACTCCTCTCTCTCTCCGTCCGAACCCCTCCATCTCTCTCTCCACCTCTCTTTCCTTTTAAATGGCCACAGGCGCTCATGGCCTCGGCCATGCCAATTGCAGCCTGGCCCCCGACAGGACGATCGCGCTGTGAAGTCCCTGCTCCGTTCTGTACGTCGTTCTCTTCTCTGCCCACCCGCGTCCTTCGTTCAGCGAGCATGAGGGAAGAGAGGAAAGAAAGATGAAGGAAGGAATCGGGACCGGTGGAAGAAGTAGAAGAGAAGAGGCCCGCCCAGCCCGTCTTTTCTCTTTTCTTTCCGTCTCTTTAATTTTTAGAAATATTTTTTTAATTAAATTTTTCTTTAAATTTTTTTATTACTATTAATACAAATGCTCATAATATCTATAAGCTGTGCGATTTAATGAAAATTATTTTTGTTAAGAGTTAAAAATTACTATAATTTTTTTTATAATTAAAAAATAATTAAATGAGTCGTCAAAATTTATGTGTCAATGACTTTCTCACCACAAAAGTGAATTTATATAAATAGATCAAAAAATTTCCTAACCTCAGTTGAAGAATTTATAGAAAGTTCTCAATGAATGAGACCAATCAACTTATAGCTCTTGATCTCACTAACAACATGTTCAAATTTGAGAAAGTTCCTTTAAAGTTTGGCCCTCGAATCATGACCACAAAGTAGCGGCCCTCGATTCGGCCCTCTTTTTTCTCTTCTTCTCCGCGCTTTCTCCGTGCTCTCGGTGGGCTCTCTCTCCTGTCTCCTCTTCTTGGGCACACTCACGCACGAAGCGGCGGCTTGCTTTTATTTTTGCTTTTGACTTGTTGACTTTTTCTTTCCTTTTATTTTAAAGTTAGCTGGCCCCACATAGAGGTGGCCACAATTCAATAGACAATTCAATAGAAGTAGTACTCTAAAGAGCCTATTTGTTAACGTTCTTTATTTCTGTTTATGAATAAAATTTATGTTCTTTTGTTCCAAGGAACAAAAAAAGAATCGAAATGCGTTTATTTGCATTTTTGTTCAAAATCTATTTTTTATTCCTAAGAACACATTTGGAACATAAACAAGAAACAAGAAAACGCGTTTCTTATTTTGGAACAATTTTTAAGAACAAATTTTCTCTTTCCTCTCTTTTTCTTCTCTTTTTTTTTTTCTTTTTTTTTTTTTGGTCGGTCGCCGGCCTCGGCCATGGCCGGCGACCAGCCGTTGAGGGCCGGCGACCTCGCCAGAGCATCGCCGACCCTCGGTGAGGCCGACCATCGCCGGCCCCTAGCGAGGCTCGGCCTTGCCTTGGCTAGGCGAGCTTGGGCTCGCCTAGATCCTCGGCGAGCCCGAGCTCGCCCAGCCACCAGCAAGGCTCGTCGACTCGGCGGTGGCTCGGCGAGGCCGAGCCTCGTTGGTGGCTGGGCGAGCTCGGGCTCGTTGGATCTATGCGAGCTCGAGCTGGCCCAGCCCAAGGCGAGGCTGCTAGCCCTCGTAGGCTGATCGTTGGCCATGGCCGAGGCCGGCGACTGGCCAAAAGAAGAAAAAAAAGAAAAAAATTAAAAAATTAAAAGAAACAAAAAAAGAACACAAATTTACCAAACGTGTTTTTGTTCATTTTTTTAATTCCCGGAACAAGTTTACCAAAAGCGTTTTTTTATTCAAAAATTGTTCCCGGAATAAAAACACTTTTTTTTTTTTATTTCTATTCCCTGGAACAATTTTTAAACAAAAATGTTACCAAACGCGTTCTAGTAAACTAAAAATGCAGGGAATCATTAGTCAAAAATGTTATAAAAAAAGGGGGAAAAAAAGAAGGCGTGACCATAGAAATTTCAGAAGACAAAGGCCGTTGCAAAAGGTCCAAAGGCCGGAGGCCGGGACAGGAAATAAAAATCATGCTGCTATTTCGCAAGAAGATGGTCAAATTGGAGAAGTTTGATGCAGTGATCGAGAATACAATTTCGTTACCCGACAATTTCATAGCGATCAAGCCAACAATCCATCATTATTATCCAATGATCCTAGAATGATTTCTATCCAACGTGAAAATAATATGTCATAGATGTATCTTCCCAGAGTGTATACAACCATCGGTGTGGCTCATGTAAGTTTCTATAATGATCAAAAAGCAGTGATTGACAGAGAAATGTTACTTGTATATATGCTCTGTCAAAATGATAATTCTAATATAGTCTTCAAAGCCATGGTTGGAGATGGGTTTGAATGGACTATGTTGTGTTCACATATGATACGAGACATGTTACAGCTTATATATTAGTTGACTCATTTATGCTCTTTTACGTTTTCCCAGCTTTTTTTTTTTTTCACGCCTGAGCTGGAAGGGTGGGTCCAAGAAGCAAATGAGTCCCCAAAAATCTAACCTTCACTGTTGTATATCAGATCTTACCTTGGATTTGCTGGATTGTTGCTCGAAATCAACAGACATAGATGTTTGGAAATGGAACTAGCCACGTTGGGGGGAGATTTTAGGTCAACGGGAGAGAGAGAGAGAGAGAGAGAGAGAGAGAGGACTGAAGGGCCAGTGCAACAAGAATCGAGGAAAGTGATGTATGGTGTAAAGTAGTTAATTTATCCAAGTTGGCTTACAACTCATTGACTTAAATTTTTGAATGAAAGTGAATCCAACTAGATATAGTGACAAGCTCATATTTGGGCTCTTTCTTGATAAAGTATCAGAGATTTCTGCTGTGCACTCCCAACACTGTTAAGCATGTTCATCTTGTTAATTTGAATCCTGCATTTGAATCGTTAAAGATGGTGAGTTTTCCCGATGTGAATCTCCTAATCACGAGATCCATGCACTTCTCGATAGTGACCTCATACATCTTCCATGCAAGGCTGTCACTATTTATTCAATGATCATTAAGCGAATGAATTGATGATTTTAAACATTAGAAAAGTGAAAAATGTAGAATGCTATAGACGGAGAAGATTATTGTGAGAAATGAATGTGGCATGGTACTAAGTGATGCAATTAAATGAGCATTAGCCTTCCCTAGAAGGCTGTCATTGTCTATTCACCTGGCATTAGCCAAATGTACAAATGATTTTAGACAATACGAAAGTGAAAAACCTAGAATACTTTATACGGAGAATTTTTTTGTGAGAAAAAAATGTGGAATGATACTAGTGCAATTAACCAGACTCGATTCAACGTGCTCCAATATGGAAATGAAATCTTAGTCATGCAAGATAATTTTTGCGGGGTGACATGTTGAGAAGGGTGGCAAAAACGTGCTTAAAGCCAATAGCAGTCAGCTTGCCAAAATGGACGAAGATCCCTAAATTATGCCACTTATTTTTCCCTAATTAAGCTACTTGGGCAGCGAACCTGCTTAGACGTGGTAGCCAAGGACCACGATTTTTTATTTTTTTATTTTTGGTTGAGATTTTGATTTTTTTTTTCCTATTTTCCTAGACTAATTTAGTAGTGTGATGAATGGTGATTGTGATGATAAGGACAAGATTGATACGTCTGAAGAAATAATCGAAAAAAGAGAGTGATTAGATGCAGGTTTGACCATGTCATTACACGTTCTTGGCCTATCACGGGAGAAATTAAAGTAAGAAATAATCAAATGAAGAGAGTGATTAGACGCAGGGCTTGACCATGTCATTGCACCTTCACAATAAAAGCCAAAAAATTGGATATATTTTGCGTCCAAAATCCAAATGAATGCAAGATCGCTTTCAGTCACTTAAGAGGCAACTGAAATTCCATAGACAATGAAAAATGAACTTTCAAGTGGTGCGGACTCTTAGATGGCCGAAAAAGACGTTCCTCTGCCTCGGATGCAAATTTTCGGATCCACACGCGTGGTCAAAATTATTGAACCTACTAACATTAGGAAACAAGTAAGATGCAAGCCTAAGTCAGGGGAATGGTCCAAAAATCACTGTTCATGCGTGGTGGTGTGAGATTTTCAACCAGTAATGTGCACACTAGGTTTACTACACATTGACCATATCGGCATTTTGAGAGGCCAATCGGTTTACAACACGTTGATATCGAAAAGATGCAAAACAAGAGATAGATAAAAGGCGCCCCAGTAATCTTTCCTTTGCAAAATCAAAATCAATCTCCAAAGTGTGTGGTACAAGCATGGTGAAGAGAATTAGCAGCGAATTACGTAGGAGTGGACATTATTACCACCACCCATTAGACATGAAAATAAGGGTTGCGGGATGGACTTAGTGTTGGACAAATCTTCATTGAGTGTTTTGAAGCTGACAAAACGTTTCCATTAGTCTAGTCTGAAGACTTGCAGACTCTTTCATCAAAGTCTGAAGATCTCCGGACTGCCAGACTCAAGACTCAAAGTTTATCCTCATTGACAGTTTCTAGTCCGTCGAAGAAGACTTATCTAGAACTGGATGTTTCGTTAAGGATTTGACTTTATCGACTGAAAAAAATCTCTTGGCTGGATATAGCATGACGGAATCCTTTATTTAAATCAATATTGATTAAAGGATTGTGGATTCGTTGATTGTCGAAGTATACTTGGAAGATTCTACTTATGGAAACCGAGATCCTGATTGTATGGGTGAGCATGATTGATAGGTTATCGTCATGTTCCTTAAATAGCTCGAAGATCTTCCTAATTGATTCTGTCCAACGGGTAGATTGGAAGAATTCCTTTGGTAAGTGCCATCGGGTATGATGGCATAAATGAGTATATAAGGAAGACGTCCAATTGTTTGAGTGTGTGTGCGATAGAAGAATTCCAAAGTCTGAAGCTCCTTGTTCTTAGTCAATTTATTTGTTGAGCGAAATTTTGTACGCAAAAGAGAGTCTACATCTTTAAGAGACCTTGAGAAAGTGTAGTAGAGTCTCTACACTGTGGAATCAAGGGAGAGCTTTACTGTAACAACTCTTTTGTTCATAGTGAAATCCAGCCGGTGGGCTGTTAGTGCGGAAGAGTGGACGTATGCTTGGATTAAGCCGAACCACTATAAACTCCGTGTTCAAATTCTCTTCCATACACTCTTTTATTTTGATCGTAACTTGTTTATTTGAAAAGAGAGAAATTTCATTTTCATAATCTATTGTTGATTTGTGCTGCACTTATCTTGCAAAATTGTTTCTACACCTATTCACCCCCCTCTAGGTGAACATTCTAGCTTTCACAATTGGTATTAGAGCCTGTGTACTCACTTAATTTGAAGTGTTTTATTTCAGAGTTAAAGATTCATGACTAGTATGTTGGCTCCAAGACTGGTTGAAAGGTAAAGCAATACCAGACCGCCTTACTTTGATGGAAATGAATACAACATATGGAAAAACAAGATGAAGGCATTTCTAAGATCAAATGATCCTCTATAATGGGATGTGGTAGACAGAGGAATCATTCCTAAAGCTGTACCTGTCTCATAAAGAGGAAAAGAAGCTGTTGAGTCTAGCGAAATGACTCAAGAAGAGATAACCAAAAAACAAGCTCTTGATATAAAAGCAATTTATTCTTTATATTATGCATTATCACCAACTGAATATAATAGAATATCTTCTTGTGCTACAGCTAAAGAAGTTTGGAATAGCTTACACATCACCTATGAAGGAACTGATCGAGTGAAAGAAACCAGAATCAACATTCTGCTCAGTCAATATGAAGCATTTAAATTGAAATCTGAAGAATCTATCACTGATATGTTTAGTCGTTTTACAGAGATCGTGAATGGTCTTGAAAATTAAGGGCAACCAATTTTTGATCCCATGAAAGTAAACAAGTTTCTGCGTGGACTCTCCAAGGACTGGAATTACATAAAGACCTCAATAAGGGAGACAAAAAGAATTATGCCACTTTTGGTTGATGAATTGGTTGGGACTCTTCAGTCTTATGAAGTGGAGCGAATCAACAAAGATGAAGATCCTAAAGGTAAGAAATCCATTGCATTAAAATCTAATGATGATTTTGATGTCACAGATTCTAAATACGATATGGATGTCGAAGAGCTTGCTCTAAGCTGAACAGAAAAGGAAGAAGATTCAATCCAAAGAAACAGAGTTTTCAAAAGCAATAGAGTAAGTCTGTTGAGGATGATGAATCTAATAGAGATGTAGTCTGCTTTGAATGTAAGAAAAAGGGACATATCGGACTCAACTGTCCCCTTCTGAGGAAAAAGAAAGGAAAAATTGAGAAATATCGAAAGTCACTCAAAGCAGAAACTTGGAGTGATACAGAATGTGAAGAAAGTGATAATGATTATGCCAACATTTGTCTCATGGCACAATCAGACTCATTTAGACTCCGAGAGATTTGATTCGGACAATGAAATCGAGGTAAGTAATTTGAAAATCCCTACTAAAGTCTCTAGATACATTGATGAATTGTGTCTTAGTCTCAAAACTTATCTTAAAAGGATTTCCGAACTTAAAAGAGAAAATTCTGCACTAAAACAACAATAAAATGTTTTGAAAGAAAATATCAAAAGTTTAGACAAAAGTGTTTCTACCTCAAAAGAAAATGAAGGTAATCTTTCAAAAGAAAATGCATTCTTGAAAATGACATCTCAAATATTTCTAAAAGATTTTCTATAGAATTTGATAAACTGGAAAAAAATTCTTTATGTTCAAATACCTTATTTCAATAAATATGGTTTGGGAATGACTGCGGAAACCATCACTCTAATTGATTTTCCTAAAGTAAAGGAAATAATTAAGCAAATACCTACAGAGGTGCTTACAAAAATCATTTCCAAAGAGTTTTTGTAAAACCAGTAGGTCGCAATGCTCTTAAATGTTCTAAATGCAATAGCTCAGACCATTTTGAAAAAGAATGTCCTATGGTTTGAAAATCTGTTAAGAAAGTATGAGCACAGACTGTATATTATACTAACACCAATGGACCCAAGAAAATATGGGTACCAAAGAAAGTTGGAGTCTCTTTTCGAAATGCAGGTCACTATCAAGAAAAATGTTAAATGGTACTTGGATAGTGGATGCTCAAGGCATATGACAGGATATTTAAATTGCTTCATAAAGCTTGTTTAAGTTAATGGTGGAAAAGTTTCATTTGGAGGAAATAGCAAAGGAAAAATTGTGGGATTCGGAACTATAAAGATTGGAAGCCTCATGATCAGTAATGTTTCCTTAGTGGAATGACTCAACTACAATTTGCTAAGCATTAGTTAGCTGTGCGACACCGGTTTCAAAATCAATTTTCAAGAAGGAATATGTTCAAGAACTAGTAAAGACTTCTCTCAGTCTTTTATGGGTCGAAGATATGGAAATATCTACCTCTTGGATGTCAAACCAGATGAAACCCAAGGTCCAATCTCAATTCAAGAAGAAGCAAACTTATGGCACAGAAAACTTGGGCACATCAACATGAAACAAACAACCAAAATTTCAGCAAAGAAGCTTGTTCGTGGTCTACCTAATCTGTCATACCAAAAGACTGATCTATGCACATCATGCGTGTTGGGAAAACAGGTAAGAAACTCATTTAAACTAATAAATCAAGTTTCCACTAACCGTGTATTGTAGCTTATGCATATGGATCTCTTTGGACCAACCAGAACTTAGAGCATTGGAGGTAAGAAATATTGCCTAGTAATTGTGGATGACTACTCACGATTTACTTGGGTATATTTCCTGGTAAATAAGTCTGAAACCTTTTTTTACTTTAAAAAGTTTGCTAAAAAGGTCAAAAATGAAAAAAGGGTATGTTATTTCAAATATACGAACTGACCATGGAGGTGAATTTGAAAATCAAGACTTTACAAGATTTTGTGATGAATTTGGTTTTCAGTACGTGTTCTCTTCTCCATATACTCTAGAGCAAAATGGAGTCGTGGAAAGAAAGAATAGATTGCTTTAGGAAATGGCTAGAACTCTTTTAATTGAAAGCAACATCTCTTCACGTTTTTGGGCTGAAACAGTTTTTACAGCATGTTATATTATTAATAGAGTTTTTCTAAGGCTTATTCTAGAGAAAACTTCATACGAGTTATTTAAAAGAAAGAAGCCTATTGTTTCATATTTTCATGTGTTTGGATGTAAATGTTTTATATTGAAAAATGCAAATGATCGAGTTGGCAAGTTTGAAGAAAAATCAGACGAAGGCATCTTCCTTGGATATTCAACCTTAGGCAAAGCTTACAGTGTGGCATCCCGGAAATTCAAAGCCGAGCCTTAAGGTGTGTTAAATGTCTTTAATTAGGTGATAGAATTTTATGGCTTATGCTTTAGCCAATTTGTCTTTTAATTTGATGAATTTTGCTTGTGATTGTGGAAATTTAAATTTAATTAGTTAATGCTTGGCCATATGATTTAAATTTCAATAACTAAAAATATCCCAAGACTTTGGCCAAGATGAAATTTGAATTTAGAAATATTAATTAAAAGGAAAAAAAAAGAAGAGAAAATAGGGTTATTTTCGAAATGGGCCTTGGACCCATTAGCCTAGAGCTTGGTGGGCCAAGCTAGTCGGCCCATTGGGCCCAAGAAGGATTTTCGACCAGCCCAAGAAGGAGTGGCCGGTTGGGCCTAAGCCCAAGCCCAAACCCAAATCAAATTTCAAAAATAGAAATTACAAGTGGCCAAAGGAAGAGCATGTATTGGCCATAGGTGTGGTGGATCAATCATTACCTATGATGAGCCTAGGGGAGTATAAAAAGGGGATTTGGAGAGAGAGTGGCCGGTTGCTTCTTCATTTCCGTCCAAGAGAGAGTGTGCGAGAGAGAGCTTGAGCGGAGGAGAGGCCGAGAGGGAGGAGGTGGAGCCGAGAGTTGCCGCCGCCGTGTCTCGCCGTCGCCGCTTTGTCCGACCGTCCTACGCCGCCGTGTGTTGCTGTGTGTTCTTCTTTAAGGCAAGTGGAGTCCATAACTTCCTTTGCATGTTTGTTGTGGTGTTTGCATGTTAGTTTTTAGGTGTGATTTGGGCGAAAAACCGAGGTAAGGGTTGGATGTGTTCAAGCTATGTGACTGTTTTTGTTCGGTTTGTGGTAGTCAGTATCTTAGTCGAGCTTGCATGTGTACTTGGAGTGCGATTTTGGCTTCGGTGTCTTCATGAAAGTTGAAGCTAACATCTTTTAGTATGACATACTCGAATTTCATGGAAAACGATGGTGATATGTGGGGTCAAAAGCTCTGTTATACGGAGATTTCAGATCTGCGAATTTCCTACTGACCTTTTGTTGATTTCTTGGTTGCATGTCGATTTCTGTTGGAGATCTCACCTTGTTGTCTTCTTGAAAGTTGTAGGAAACACCCTAAGCTACAACATACTCGAAAATGAGGTAAAAATAACAAGTATAACTTGGTGAATCGGCTAGATCTTTGAGATGGATGGTTCTGTTGGAGTGAACCGAGACACCCGAGATTTCATGGGTTAAAATGGTGACCAAAATCTGGGTATTTTACCTAGATCCCTTCATGAAAATTTTAAAGGACACATTTATGTATAACATACTCGAATTTCAGAAGAAACGAAAGAGATTTGATGGGTCAAACCTAAGTTTTTCGGTGATGTACGTTCTGGACGAAACGGTGGAGGTTCCAGAAGCTTCGTGGAGTTATATAAATTAATATATAAAGAATTTGGCTAAGAGTTCTTCATGAAAAATGCACGAAAATGTGTTGGCTATCATCCTGTAAAATTTGGGAATTTTCGGAGGTCATATGAGTATTTTAATTGAATTAATTCGAAAACTGTGCAATCTGGCAGTGATCCGAATATTGTGTGTATTTTGTGGAAATTTGGGAAATTATGTAAAATGCGAATTAGCCATGGATTTTATGTGAAATCTGATTCTAATTGTTTGTTTAAGGATTGATTGAAGATTATGATTTTTGGAAAATCATAAATACTAAATATAATATTTATTTCTGAAAATAAATAATATAATAATATAATAATATAATAAAATAATAATAAAATAATAAAATAATAATAAAATAAAAAGGGGGATTATTTTATTGGCCATGAGTCCTATTGAACTATGACGCATTGCTATATGACATTGATGCATGTGAAATCATTAATTATGATGTATTGTTATATGGCACTGATGTATGTATGATCATGAATTATGAAGTATTGTTATATGGCACTGATGTATGAATGATCATGAATTATGATGCATTGCTATATGACATTGATGCATGTATGATCATGAATTATGATGTATTGTTATATGGCATTGATGTGTGAATGATCATGAGTTGTAATGCATGTATGTAAATCATATGCCATGAAATAACAAGATAAAAAGGATGATAAAAAGTGGAAAATGTGGATGAGAATGAGGTTGTGGTGGAGGATGTTGTCTGGTGGCCTGGTGGCGTAATTCCAGAGATTCCCTGGGAGTTTCAGGATGCCCGGAATGTGGGGGGCCGGAAGCCCTGTCGGAGGTTTCTGCCCGAAGGGAGTGACTCGCGATGCCAGGATTAGGGTGCGAGATCCCCAGTTAGAAGGGTAAAGACCGGAAGTCCCTGTCGGAGGTTTCTGCCCGAAGGGAGGTTCCTCGTGATGCTAGTTGAGGTGCGAGATGCCCGGAATGTGGGGGCCGGAAGCCCGGTGGCCATGAGATGGCTGGAATGCTTTGGGAACCCCGTCGGAGGTTTTCGCCCGAAGGGTGATGATCAAATTGATCATGGAACTCGTCGGAGGTTTCTCGCCCGAAGGATTGATAATGATACCCGTCGGAGGTTTCGCCCGAAGGGATGGTGATGACGGTGAATTTGATGATTTGAGAAAAGATAATGTGGGGATCAATTGATAAATAAAAATGGAAATTGATCTATGATGTGATATGCATTGTGATGCATGGCTAATGATGATGTGATATGCATGGTGATGCATGGCTAATGATGATATGATGTGATATGCATTGTGATGCATGGCTAATGATGATGTGATATGCATGGTGATGCATGGCCAATGATGAGATGATGTGATATGCATGGTGATGCATGGTTGATGATGATGTGATATGCATGGTGATGCATGGCTAATGATGATATGATGTGATATGCATGGTGATGCATGGCTAATGATGATGTGATATGCATGGTGATGCATGGCTAATGATGATATGATGTGATATGCATGGTGATGCATGGCTAATGATGATGTGATATGCATGGTGATGCATGGCTAATGATGATATGATGTGATATGCATGGTGATGCATGGCTAATGATGATGTGATATGCATGGTGATGCATGGTTAATGATGATGTGATATGCATGGTGATGCATGGCTAATGATGATATGATGTGATATGCATGGTGATGCATGGCTAATGATGATGTGATATGCATGGTGATGCATGGCTAATGATGATATGATGTGATATGCATAGTGATGCATGGTTAATGATGATGTGATATGCATGGTGATGCATGGCTAATGATGATATGATGTGATATGCATGGTGATGCATGGCTAATGATGATATGATGTGATATGCATGGTGATGCATGGCTAATGATGATGTGATATGCATGGTGATGCATGGCTAATGATGAGATGATGTGATATGCATGGTGATGCATGGCTAATGATGATATGATGTGATATGCATGATGATGCATGGTTAATGATGATGTGATGATAATGATATATAAGATGCCATGATGATGATATATATGCTATGATGATGCATGAATACGCTTGACATCAAAAAGGTAAGCAATGCCTGTGTTGTATGATGATATGCGTAGTGCACCGAGTTGTTATTGGATTTCCTACCCGCCGAAGTGGCCGTACTCACCCCTTTTGGGGATAACATTTCAGATTAGCACTATGCCGCTGCTCGCTGTTTCGCGTGGCGTGTTTTACGGTATTCCGTCGACGTCGAGGTGGAGATGATCGAGATAGATCGGTCCCTCGGTACCCGGATTGACTTTTATCCGAGTACGATGCTTAGTTATGTATGATATCGGCCCGTCGGGGCCCCGTCATACAAGAGTTTTTGTCCGTGCACGTCCGTCGAGATGGTGCTATGCGAGGGATGCCGCCGCCGCCACCACCCGACGCACCGGGATGGTGTGAGATCGCACGCGAGGAGTAGGAGCTAGACCGCTTTTTGGTATAGATAGTTGACGCTCGTGATGGGAGGGTTTTTGTGCTCATATGATGTTAGAGGTCGGAGTTCCTTTTGAGATTTTAGGTGGGACATGGCAGAGTCTTAACCTTTTCTGTTTCTTTTGTACCGACCCGAGGAAAAACCCCATCTCGCTATATGTATGTATGTAAGCAAAGCGTCAACGTTATTTATAAAATCTGATGTGTAGTTGGTGTGTATTTGTATCATGGGTTAGAAGGGAGATAGATGACGATGTGAATTTTGCTTCCGCTATGAGTTGCGCATGGGACCGCTTTAAAAAAAAAAAAAAAAAATGCCTGTAATCTGGCAAGGCTTAATTTAGCCAAGAGATAGAGATGGTAAAAGATGTAATACCGGCGCTGGTGACGACCTGCGAAGGGTTCGGGGTGTCACATACAGAGTCTACAACAAGAAGACTCAATCTGTGGAGGAATCAATGAATGTCAAATTTCAATATTCTATTCAAAATGAATCAATTCAGACTCAATTTGAAGAATTTAAACATGCTCCAAATTCTACAAGGTCTAAATCTCCAAAAGCAGCTCAGATTTCAGAAGATCAGCAACAAATAATCGTTGAAGATTCAAATGTGGAAAAAGATCAACAGTCTGACAAATCAACCAGCAACTGGAAGCATAAGTCCAGTCATCCCAAAGATCTCATCATTGGTGATATTAATGAAGGAATCCGCACAAGATCCAAACGGCACGAAGAGTCTAGTGCTGTGGCTCTTATTTCTTAAATAGAACCCAAAAGCATAGAATAAGCTTTAACTAATGAAAGCTGGATTGAAGCTACGCAAGAAGAACTTAGGCAATTCAATATCAATGATGTCTGGGAATTAACTCCTAAACTGAAAGGTAAATCTATCATTGGAGCTAAGTGGGTTTTTAGAAACAAGATGAACGAGAAATGAAAAATCGTAAGAAACAAAGCAAGACTCGTGGCCAAGGGATATACGCAAGAAGAAGGGATATAGTATGATGAGACTTACGCGCCAGTAGTAAGGCTAGAAGCAATTAGATTATTACTTGCTTTTGCTTGTCATAAGAATTTCAGGTTATTCCAAATGGACGTCAAAAGTGCTTTCCTAAATGGATTTATCAAAGAGGAAGTCTATGTGGAACAACCACTCGGTTTTGAAGACCCAAGGAAACCAAATTCTGTATTCAGACTAAAAAAGGCTTTATATGGTTTAAAGCAAGCACCTTGAGCTTGGTACGACAGGCTGAGTAAGTTTTTAATTCAAAATGGCTTTGTCAAAGGTAAAGTAGACACTACGCTGTTTATCAAAAGAGAAAGCAAAAGTTTTCTGCTTGTTTATATATATATTGATGATATTATTTTTGGATCGTAGAATGAAAGTTTGTGCAAGAAATTCTCTAAGTCTATGCAGGATGAATTCGAAATGAGCATGATGGGTGAACTAACCTTCTTTCTCGGGCTTCAAGTGAAACAACTGAAGGAATGAACTTTTATTCATCAAGAAAAATATGTCAATGATCTTGTCAAAAAGTTTGGATTGGAGAATTGTAAAAAAACTGATATAACCAATGTTAAGTTCCTTGAAGTTGGACAAAGATGAATGAATAAAGAAAGTTGACCAGAAGCTCTACAGGAGTATCATTGGTTCACTTCTTTATCTTACTGCTTCTAGACCTGACATTTTGTTTAGTGTTTGCATTTGTGTCAGATTTCAAGCAGACCCTAAAGAATCTCATCTAAGTACTGCAAAGTGTATTATCAAATACATTGCCTCAACTTCAAGTTTGGGTCTCTGGTATCCTAAAAAGGGAGACTTTACTCTTCTTGGATACTCAGACACAGACCTAGCCGGATGCAGAGTTGATAGAAAGAGCACCTCGGGTACCTGTCAACTACTTGGAAGTAAGACAGTGTCTTGGTTTTCAAGGAAGCAAAGTACAGTAGCTCTTTCTACAGCAGAAGCAGAATATGTAGCTCTTGGAAGTTGTTGTTCACAAATTCTGTGGATAAAACAACAGCTAAGAGACTTTGGAATTGAAGATTCATGCACTGAAATCAAGTGTGACAATACCAGCGCAATCAATCTTACCAAGAATCCGATTCTTCACTCAAGAGCAAAACATATAGAGATTCGACATCACTTCATTAGAGATCATGTTCAAAATGGAGAAATTTCGATTTAGTTTATCGACTCAAAGAATCAACTGGCGGATATTTTTACAAAGCCTTTGGAGAAAAATCAATTTGAAGCTATTCGTTCCAGACTCAATATCTTAAAGTCTGAGGAAGTTTAGACCCAGTACTGAAAATCTAAAGATACTCAGACTCAGACGATCAAGATTTTTTTTTTCCATAAGTTATTTTATTTTATCATCTCTCGAATCAAATCTCGAAAATGTACGATCATCAACCCATCATTTATTGCTGCTATTTTTAATTTACGTGATTATTGCAATCTTTCCTTTTCAAAAAAAGGGGTTATTTTTGAAATGACAGTTATCTAATTTTGAAAAGGCAGTTATTTTTTTTATTTAAAAAAGGCATCTTTGTATTTCCTTTTTACGACGTTTCTTATGCCTCTCTTTGACTGTCTTATATACTGTTGGTTCCTCTTCATTTTATTCACAAAAACCCTAAAAGAGCACCGATCTTCCATCTCTATCTTCTTCTCTTGTTTAATCTTCGAAAAGTTGTCATCTTTCTTGGGAAAACAAGCTTGGAATCTCTCAAAGACTGTAAAAAATGTCTTCCCAAAGAAAGTCTTCAAGGATCGTGAACAGGGGACCACAGCAAATGCGTGAGGGACCTATGCACTTCGATCTCACCGAAGAAGAAAAATCTCCTAATTAGCAACAGAGTCCACAACATTCTCAGCAGTATCCATCTCCTCCATCTAGACCTTAGGATGTTGCAGATCGAGAAGAGGAAGAAATAATCGAAGACGCAGAACCTGTAAGAATTCATAAGCCCTCTTTTACCTACAAGCATTATCGTGCTTTGAAGAGGGGTGGTACTCCTTTGAATCACATTGATGAATTTCTGAAAGACAAAGGGTATAGAAATGAAACTTTATTTTTACGCACAATGGAACGTTTGGGAATTGCCCCTGCAGGGTCGGCGGAAGAAGCCTTTGCTAATATCCTAAGTGATCCATGGGTTGGAGGATTTAATCAACCAGATGGGAACGATGATGATAGGATGTATAGTCAGTTTAAATTGAGAATGGGTGTTACGGCAAAAATCCGGAGCAAAAGGACAGACTTGTTTCGATCGAAGGAACACAAGCAACTGTACTCTAAGTTGCTGAAACGTGGGGTAATAAACCCTAGAAGTGTGGATTTTGATTTTCTTGACTCTATGAATATCAATCTGTGGGAAAAATTTAGTCTTCTTCAACTTGAATAGTTTTGTTCTGAATCTACCGAAGCGTATGCTGAACTTACTACTTATTTCTATTCGAATCTCAGTTTATTGGATGCAAATAGATTCTCTTTTAGTGTTCGAGATCAGGATTATGTGATTGACATGAATACATTGGCTGATGTGATTGGCGTTGAAAGATGGAGATATCAACCTATTAGTGTGTTTATTGCTCATGCAACGTTGGAGCTTGTTCAGGATAGAAGGACAGAGGGAAAGATTTCCTATATGAGAATGAATGCGACCAACATTCTGCTTCATAAGATTGTGATTAATTGCCTCAGACTAAAATCTACTTCAAAGACCGATGTTTCAAACTCGGAGGCAAAACTGATGTATGCCATCAATGCTAGGAAAAAGTTCTCTCTTCCACACATTATTATGTTCCACATGTACAGGGTAGTGGTGAAGGACAAGGGTTAACTTCCTTATCCAGCTCTTGTGACCAAGTTATTCAGACATTTGAACGTTCAGCCTTCTTGGATTCTTTGTGTTAGAACGTGCGATCAAATGGTGGTAGGACTAAAAATGGTCTCTAAAATGCATATGAAGGAACTTAACAAGGCGTTGGAGAAATTCAAGGAGAAAACCCTTGTTAAGACTCATCAAATCTCTTCGGCTACAAAAAGAAAAGGGAAGGAGCCCATGGTTGCTCCATCTAAGAAAAGAAAAGCTCTCATCGTTGAGGATGAAGATGATGATGATAATGATGATATCATTATTTCTGCAATGGCATTAAAGAACTTGATTCGTTCTGTTCCAGAATCAATGGAGAGATAAGATAAAGACACGGATGAGACAGAACAGAGGACTGGAGAAAGAAAAAATTGGAAGCATAGGAGAAGAAACAGAAGAGAGGGATGCAGATGAGGAAAGAATTGAAAAAGAAAAAGAAGAGGAGAGAGGAGATCAAGCGGAAACAGAGCATGATGATCACTTTTCTCCAACTGAAGGCATGGAAATAGGGGGAGATCCTAAACAAAGAAGAACGTCCTCATTCCCTGTCACTAGTGAAGGAGTAAGCCACTCTCCAGCAGATCCAGAGGACATCTATGTCTCTCAATTTCCCGAGAAGGGACATGATGTTTCATTGCCCAATATGCGTGACTTTGCTGATTTACCATCATCTGCCTTTACACCGTCTGATCGTGCATAAGCCAGTACTCAGACTGATAATTCAGCAGATTTTCACAGAATTCTTGATGTTCTCTTAGAGATGCGGGGTCAAATATATGCTCTGGGATGTGAAGTATAGAACTTGTAGACTGCAGGTCAAGCTTCTTCAGTTTCTTTGAATGATCAAATCCAAGCCCTTGCTTTTCAAGTCCAAGCAAATGCCAAGGGTGAAGATGTGGCAGAACTGAAGGAGGACTTGAAAAAGCTGGAAGGCATTGTCCAGTCAATGAGAGATTTCCAGCTTGTTTGTGTTCCCAAGCAATCTTAATTCCATTCTCTTTTTATCTCTACCTTTTTAATGATGACAAAAATGGGGAGAGATGTGGTGCAAATTTGATTTGAACTTTTGAACTCTTGACTTTTATGATGTTTTGTTTTGACTTGACTTTTGAGTTTGGCTGTTGGATTTGGATTGGATTTGAGTTTGACTGTTTGAATGTTTGTCTATCTTAAGCACTGTTGATATCTCATGGGTTTACTTATTTAAAGAATTAATCTACCTTCTATGGATGCGGATTCTAATGTTATTAAGCCATTTATCTATGTGAGATATCCATATTTGCTTGAGTAATGTTTTGCAAGTCAAAGATATCCAAATCTGCAGGAAAATTTTGTCACCATAAAAAGGGGGAGATTGTTGGAGAAATATTCTTTGAGTATTTTGAAGCTGACAAAACGTTTCCATCAGTCCAGTCTGAAGACCTCCGTACTACTAGATTCAAGACTCAAAGTTTATCCTCATTGACAGTTTCTAGTTCGTTGAAGAAGACTTATCTAGAACTGGATATTTCGTTAAGGATTTGACTTTATCGACTGGAAAAGATCTCTTGGCTGGATATAGCATGACGGAATCCTTTATTCAAATCAATATTGATTTGGGGATTGTGGATTCGTTGATTGGCGAAGTATATTTGGAAGATTCTACTTATGGAAACCGAGATTCTGATTGTATGGACAAACATGATTGATGGGATATCGTCATGTTCCTTAAATAGCTTGAAAATCTTCCTAATTGATTCTGTCCAACGGGTAGATTGGAAGAATTCCTTTGGTAAGTGCCATCGGGTATGATGGCATAAAGGAGTATATAAGGAAGACGTTCCAGTTGTTTGAGTGTGTGCGTGATAGAAGAATTCCAAAGTCTGAAGCTCCTTGTTCTTAGTCAATTCATTTGTTAAGTGAAATCTTGTACGTAAAAGAGAGTCTATATCTTTGAGAGACCTTGAGGAAGTGTAGTAGAGTCTCTACACTGTGGAATCAAGGGAGAGCTTTACTGTAACAACTTTTTTGTTCATAGTGAAATCCAGCCGGTGGGCTGTTAGTGCAGAAGAGTGGACGTAGGCTTGGATTAAGCCTAACCACTATAAACTCTGTGTTCAAATTCTCTTTCCTGCACTCTTTTACTTTGATCATAACTTGTTTATTTGAAAAGAGAGAAATTTCCTTTTTATAATCTATTGTTGATTTGTGCTGCACTTATCTCACAAAATTGTTTCTACACCTATTCACCCCCCTCTATATGCACATTTTAGCTTTCACACTTAGTAGTATGAAAACGATATACTGGAAGGCCCAAACGGCGTTGCTTGTTATTAGTTGGCGAATTGCGATGTGAAGACGCCTTCCACCCAAACTGTCAAAAGGGCTTGGCGTCAGACATTGAGACATGCAGTATCTAAGAAAGTGGCAGATTTGGTACTGTTTTCCTGAAGATTCCCCAAATCAAGGTCTGCTCACTTAAGGAGACTCATCCAGACCAAAGCAAGTAATAAAAGACTTCATTTAGGTTCTCGCTCGGATTTCGGGATTACTTGGATGTCAAACAAGAAGAGGGTATCCCTTACCAAAAAAAAAAAAAACAAGAAGAGGGTATCGGCAGGTATGAAGTAAGAAAATGATACTGTACCAATTAAGGATACACAACGTGTGGGCATGAGGGTCTACTTCCTTAAGAAGACTCATCAATGAAGGTCTAGGTTGAAATTACCAAATGTGATAACATGTGATCTATGTATTATTGATTAGATGGTTACGGTCTAAAAAGGAACATGAAATAGACATGACTCAAAGCTAAATTCTGACACTACAAACTCAAAACAAAATTAGAGAGCAAGAATTTGGAGATGAAATAAGTAAATCTTACGATTTAATTGTGTGTATATGCCCTTCTTCTTTAGCCCCTTTATAGTCATGAGTGTCTAGCATGCCACTTTTCATATTTGATGACTTGTCCTCCACATTTTGGACAATATGCTTATGAGATGTGTCTGACCACGGTCTCCATTGCTTTTATATTGTAGGAATAACTTGAATATACCCATGTTTGGCATGCGTGAGATTGACATTGGCAATTACGATGATGCAAGCATGGAAAAGAGAAGTACAGACTCTTATGCTTCGACTCTAGAATCTCGAGACATGGAAATCATAGCCAGATGCGTGGCACAAACGACTGACATTCGCATGGCAGAAGCAGTTGGCATAATGTCAAACAATTAAAGTCAGGGTGATGCATTGCATTATCCGTTGTACCCATCTAGGATGAAAATCCAATTTATGGAGATAGGCCTCCAGAAAATCCCACTTAATCCGATCATATGCTTTTTGCATATCCAACTTTAAGATTCCCTGAAATTTTTTCTTTCATTCTCTGATTTTCAGCTGGTATAATACCTCTTGAACCACCAAAATATTGTCTTGTATTTGTCTACCAGCGATAAAGGCACTCTGTTCCGTTGAGATTAAATCAGGTAACCAACATTTGAGGCGGTTAGCTAGCACTTTGAATATGATTTTATAAATAAAGTTGCAAAGGCTAATCGGTCTATATTGGTCTAACCTTTCTGCTTGCGTTACCTTAGGGATCAGAGTGATGAGAGTTCTATTGAGAGCTGGTGGCATCAAAACTGATGTGAAAAATGCTTGCACCGTGGTAATTAAATCATCCTGCAAGATATCCCAATGACGTTGATAGAATAGACCATTGAAGCCATCAGGTCTTGGGGCTTTAGTGGCCTCGAGCTGAAATGCTACTTGTTTAATTTCCTCCTTAGTTACCTCCGCTGTTAGAAATAAATTCATTTATACAGTAACAACTTGACTACATTGTGAAAGGATAGGATCGAAGTCACGGGCACCAACATAAGTATATAAGTTGTGGAAGAAATCGTGAGTCGTTTTCTTCAATTGCGTAGGTTCTCGGATCCACTGGTTATATTCATCCTGCAGCATACTAATACGATTTCTCTACCATCTTTGAATTGTAGTCACATGGAAAAATTTGGTGTTTTTATCCCCCCAACGCAGCCAATTAATCCGTGATCTCATAGCCCAATATTGCTCCTCTTGTTGCTAAACTTGTTGAATTTCATTTTCAATCGAATAACTTGTTGTTTATCAAAGTTGCAGATTGGTTGGTTGATGTGATCTTGAATTGTTGTTTTAATAGGTTAATTTGAAGATGACCTTTGAAGAATTTCACTTTACTCCATCGCTGGAGTGCCAATGTAGCAACCTGAAGCTTATGGGAGATAGAGGTAGTACTCAGTGGAAGAGATGACCAGGCATCTTCAATAACTTGACGACATTCATTATCTTGAAGCTAGAAGGCTTCAAAGGTGAAGGCCTTTTTGTGCCTCGCTACATAAGGTTCCAACGATAATAACAACGGGCTATGATCAGAACCTATCCCAGGTAAGGCGTATACTTCAACTTCTGGGTACTTCAATCTCCATTCCATAGTACACATCACCCTGTCAAGTTTTTCCTTAACAATATCCTCGCCATCCCTATTATTAACCCACGTATAGGCACAACCCTTACTATCTATATCCATTAATGAGCAATCCTTTAAGAAATCCTGAAAGGACTGCAATCTATAAGAATCAACAAATCTCTTACCCACTTTTTCTTAGTGATTTAGGATCTCATTGAAGTCGCCGATGCATGCCCATGGCATGGTAATTGATCTGCTGAGACATTTCAAATCTGCCCATAACTGCTGTCTTTGTTGGAAAGATGTAGGCACATGGATGCAAGTGAGTCTCATTGGATTACCCCCTTGAGTATCGGTACAGATCAAGTCAATGTAATGGGCTGTGTGGTTCTGCACACTCACAGAAAGTTGGTCATTCCAAAAGACGACCATACCACCAGCCAAGCCTGTGGGGCTCACCAAAAAACAACTCTGGTAATTCAATTTCCTTTGAACTCTTTTAATAACTAAGTCCTGATTCTTAGTTTCCATAAAAAAAATGAGAGCATGCCGTTCTTGGACCACTAGGTCCTTAAGAGCTTGAACTGTCAAGGGATTGCCCAGTCCATGATAGTTCTAATTGATAATCTTAATTTATCATTTGGTGGCTTTTTAGGGCAAGCCATCATAGCCCAACTGCCAACCCCTTTTGCTTCAAGGATTGGGGTATTTGTGAGTTGGTTGTCATCCAGTCCGACTAGTTCATGAGGATGCGATTCATAAGGAGAATATCGATAACCTTTTTTAGAGGGCTTCCTCTGGTGAGCCTGTGGCATCCCAAAATTCAAGACAAGCTCTAAGGTGTATTAAAGCTTGTAATTAGGTAATGAAATTACCTATGGTCTATGTGTTAACCATTAGTTTTCTTAAGGCTATGCGTTATTGTTCTTGTGTTTATAAATTTTGAAATTAGGACTATAGGATAAATTAATAATCTATGCTTGGCTATGCACCTCATAAATTAAATTCCTATATGTAAAATATTACAAGATTTTGGCCATGTGGAATTTAGTAATTTAAATTTCATAAAAGAAATTATAAAAGGGAAAAATTTAATTTTATTTAGGTTTGGGCCTTAGGCCCAAAAGGGGGAATTTTGGTGGGCCGAATGGAGGCCCACGAATGGGCTGCCGTCGGCCCAAGAGTGGCCGGCCCAAGCCCAAAAGCCCAAGCCCAAAAGCCCATGCATGTGTTGTGACAAGTGGCAAGAGGCCTTCATGCATTGGCTTAGAGAGGGATGGCATGATTGGTCAATTGGGGCGGCAAACAATGATTACTAATGATGAGGAAATGGGGGGATAAAAGGGAAGAAGAGGAGAGAGATGGCCGGTTGAGTGTTCAGCCAAGTGAGAGAGAGAACCGTGCGAGAGAGGGAGAGTGAGGCCGAGAGAGAGGAGAAGCCGAGAGGGAAGGAGTCGCTGCATGCCGCCGTCCGTCCGCCCGTGTGCCGCCCGTTCGCTGCCGTGCGCCGTCCGCTCGTGCTGTTCGTTCGGTCTAGAGGCAAGTTGGGGGTCCTTTGCCGCTCTTGCATGTGTGTTTGTTACATGTATGTTTGATATGGTGTCGAATTTGAGTGGTTAGGAGAGAAAAACCGAAGTATGGATGGCTTGTTCTTGAGTGGTGTTGCTGTTTTCGCTTGAACAGTTTGAGTCAGAATGTTGTGTGAGCTTGCATGCATGTTTAGAGTTCGATTTTGGCTTTGATTTCTTCATGAAAGTTGTAGATAACATCTTAAAATACAACATAATGAAATTTAGTGGAAAATGATGGAGATCTGAGGGGTTAAACTCTCATCCTACGGAGACTTCAGATCTGGAACGATTTCACTGACCTCTTGTTGGATTTGTGGTTGCATGTTGATTTGTGCTAAGAATATTTCTTTGATTTCTTCATGAAAGTTGTAGGGGACATCTTAACCTACAACATACTCAAATTTGAAGTGAAATGAACAAGTATAGCCTAGTAAATTGACTAGATCTTGAAAACGGAAATTCTGGAGATGTATTACAGGACACCCGAGACATCATGGACCTAAATGACGACTATAATATGGTTATTTGACTTATATCTCTTCATGAAACTTGTAGAGGACATATTTATGTATAACATATTCAAATTTCAGAGGAAACTAAAGAGAATAGGTTGGTGAAAACTCAGTATTTCGGAGAAGCATGCACTGGACGATTCGGTAATGGATCCAGAAGATTTGTGAGACTGTAGAAAATAATCTAAAAAGAATCTGGCTTTGAAGTCTCCATGAAAGATGTACGAAAATGTCTTAGCTATAATTTGGAAAAATTGCATAATTTTCAGAGGTCATATGGATATTTTAATCGAATTATTTCGGAAACTGCGCATTCTGCTTGTATCCGAATTCACATGCTGTTTTGTGTGAATTGTACCTTCTTGTGTGGAATACGATTGGGCATGTATCTTTCATGAAATTGCTATCTTATTGACTTGTCTACCACTAGCCTTAATTTCATGATTTTCGAGAATCATATGAATATTTTCTGAAAGTGGTATTTGCTGGAATTTTGTATGGATTGGATGATGATGTATTGATGCATGGATTACTATGAATTGAGATGCATGTATAAATTGAGTGCTGCATATGATCTTGTTGGTCATTATATTGTGTGCCATGATGAGTTGAGAACTAAATTGGTGACCATGGATAATGATGAATGAGGAAACCGTTTGTGGCGGAGATTCCTCGGGAGTGTTGAGATGCCTGGTGGTATACGGTACGTAATTCCAGGGGAGGCCTGGGGGTATGTCAGTACGTAATTCCGGAGGGCAGGGGAAACCATTTTCATGGCGAGCCTCGGAGATTCCCCGGGAGTGTCGGGATGCCCGGTGGTATACGGTACGTAATTCCAGGGGAGGCCTGGTGGTATGTCGGTACATAATTCTGGAAGCTCGGCAGGTATTGTGCCGAGGGATGCCTCGCGATGCTAGATGGGATGCGAGATGCTTGGCTAGAAGGGTAAAGGCCGGATGCCCGGTGGCCTAGTGGCGTAATTCCGGAGGGTCCTCGTGATGCTAGTTGGTATGCGAGATACCTGGAGCAAGGGGGTGCCGGATGCCCGGCGGAAATTGTGCCGGATGGTTCTCGCGATGCCAAGATTGGGCGCGAGTGATGAATGTGGGATGCAAATATTGATCCCGGGAAAGAGAAATGTGGCAGTCCAAAATGAAATTGAAATTGAATTATGCATGATGATATGCATGGTATGATGATGATATATGGCACGATGACATGCATATATGTTGTGATATGATGATGTCATGATGATGATGACATGTGTAATATAATGATGCCACGATGATGATGACATGTGTATGGTATGATGGTGTCATGTATATGATGACGATGACATGTGTGATATGATGATGTCATGATGATGACGACATGTGTGATATGATGATGCCACGATGATGACGACATGTGTATGGTATGATGGTGTCATGTATATAATGATGAAGACATGTGTGTGATATGATAATGTCATGATGACGATGATATGAGTACGACATGATGATACACATGTATGTGTTATGATTGTGGTGATGATGCATGATAGTATATGCATGGCTTCAAGGTAAGTAATGCCTGCAATGCATGTATGACTTGTATGATGCATTGAATGGTTATTGGATTCCTTTACCTTCTGAGTGGTTGTACTCACCCCTTTTGGGGACCAACATTTCCGATTACTAGATGGTTTGAACGGTTTGATACGACCGCGAGGAGAAGGATAGCAAAGGAGGGAACTTTTGAATGCCGACATTGATCGATGGACTTTAAATATATGACCGTTGGAGGAGATGTCGGTCATCTTTTGAAGTGGAGCCAAGTATAGAAGACTACAGCATTTCGATGTACCAATGAATGATGTCCATCTGGTCTAAGTAAATAAAAGTATTTGGCTTTTATCTATAAATGTTTAATAGGCGTGCATCGTTTCTGTATATAGGGAAGGGATTTAATGGATGTGCTTTTGCTATATGAATTGCGCAAGGGACCGATAAAAAAAAAAAATGTGTAAACCCCCATGGTTGTATGGATCCACTGCAATTGAAATGGTATCAGAATGATATGTTAATAGGGAAAGTGAAAGGTAAGCAAACTGTGGCGACTTGAGGGGTGCCACATTCTATGTTGGTATCAAAGCTATGGTCCTTTTGGAGTGATAAGGTGCCTCAGATGGAAATGAGGATAGAAAGATGCACACCATAGGAAATACAATGGAATAATTGAATAACGGGTGATGAGAGTTCACTCATAGATCCCTAATAATTTGTTTTGAGTTGTCTTTAGGTACCATTAACATGTATATGTTACTTATGTAGTAGTAGTAGTAGTAGTAGTAGTAGTAATTGCTTTGAATGGAGATAGTGAGTCTCAGATTATTCCTGAGGCAATGCTTGAAAACTGCAGGGAAATCATGGTACGAGCTGGAAGTGCTCATCCATCAAGGGCTAAAGCCTCTGTTGCAAGGGCTGAACCCCGAATGGAAGATATCCTGCAAGCATTGGCCAATATTGGAAATCTGATGGAAAGGCAAGTGCAGCAACAACCCGGAGTGGAACGGCGCCCTCAAGGACTGGTGGAACAATTCCTAAAGTTGAAACCACTTAAGTTTAGTGGGATGGGAAGTCCTGAGGAGGCGGAGCATTGGATTGATGGAATGGAACGGATTTTTCGGTTGTTGGACTGTAGTGAGGCTGAGAAAATAGTTTTAGCAGAGTACCAGCTGGAGGGAAATGCAAATTTTTGGTGGAGAGCCTCGAAGGATACAATCTTTCCACCAGGTACTGATGTGAACTGGGATGAGTTTGCTAGGGCTTTCAATAGGAAGCATTTCTCTGATTGTGCCAAGGATAGGAAGATCACTGAATTTGTTCAGTTAGAACAAAGGGAGCTAACAGTAGACTAGTATGAGATAAAATTTTTTGAATTGTCTAGGTATGCTCCTAGGTTGGTTGAGGATCGAGAGGAAAAGGCTAAGAGATTCCTGAAAGGATTAAGGACTGATATTAGAAAACAACTAGTGCCTCTACATATAAGGGATTATAATGAGATTTATGAAAGAGCACAGTTGGTGGAGCAAGAGTTAGTAAGAGAGCAATCAGAATCTAAGAGCCATATGACCTTTAATGATGTTCGAAGGGGTAAGAGACCCTATCCTGGTCAAGGTCCGACCTGGGAATCTAAGAAAAAGAGTAACTTTGGAAATTTTAGAAGAGCTTGGAGTGGCCCGACTTTTGGGAAGGCACCCTATCAGCCTGATATTTGTTGAAAGTGTGATGGGAGGCATGGGCCAAGACCTTGTAATAGACAACTGAGGTGTAATGGATGTGGGCAAATAGGACACTTTAAGAAAGACTTTCCACAAAAGAGGTTGCAACCGAATGTTAGCTTGGTGCGACAGGTACGACAAAGTACTGTTGAGCCAAATCCACCAAGGAATCCACAGAGGCCACCACCAGAAGGAAGGGTGTATGTGGTCACTCAAGAGGAAGCGGGAGCTTCCAAAAGTGTTATCTCAGGTATGATTTCGATAAAGGGATAAGAAGGCATATGCGTTATTTGATATGAGTGACACGTATTCATTTGTGTCCGAAAAATATAGATGATTGTGAAGAGTAGGAACAAATCTCTAGATATGCCTCTTCATATTTCTACATCGCTGAAAGACATGTTGTTATCTATGTTGGCATGTGAGACGAGTGAGATAACCCTAGGGGAATGACATCTGGAAATGGACTTAATAGTGATATTTATGTATGACTTTGATGTCATCATAGGAATTGACTAGCTCCGTAAGCAATGGACTAGGATGAATGATCTCATGAGATAGTACTTACCCATGCGCTAAGGATGAGACCATGAGGCCTAGTATGGGATAGGCCAAAACGGATGATAACTCTATAAGTTAATCCCTATTGAAACGAGACCCTTCAGTAGATGTGTAGTTTGGGTTCGAACCAAGTGAAAGTTGGTGTACCTATAACGTCCCGGTTTGATGAGGGCAGGGAGTGGACGCCGAGGTCAGAGGACCTGAACAAGGAGCGGCTCCTGGCAGGCTTCTAGGATGGCAAAAGAGGGTAGGAATGAACCGAACTATGAACTGAACTGGGAAGGTAGTGTTTCTAGGATAATTTTATCAGAGTGGCGCAGCGGAAGCATGGTTAAGCTTGTAGAACTCTTGTTGTGAAAGAGAAGGATGGGTTGATGCATTTGTGCATTTATAATAGGCAATTGAATCATGTAATTGTTAAGAGTAAGTGCCCATTACTTAAAAATTGACGACCTATTTGACCAACTGCAAGGATGTTCGGTCTTTTCTAAAAATTTACTTGAGATCAATATATTAGTTAAGGATTAAGAAAGAAGACATTCCTAAGACCGTATTTAAGACTCGCTAAGGATACTATGAGTTCCTAGTTATGCTATTTGGATTGACGAATGCCTTAGCTGCATTCATGGATTTAATGAGTAGGATACTTAAGCCTTATTTGGATCAAATTGTGATTGTCTTCGTTTGATGATATCCTGATATATTCTAAAGGACCTAAAGAGCATGCGTAGCATCTAAGCGTAGTGCTGCAAGCAAGGCTTAAGAAGTGAATTATGGAGAGTGAGTTATGAATTTGAGGATTAAGTTATGATCATTTGAGCTAAGTAGTGACTTCCTACTAAAGGATCTCATTGGAAGTCTTGATGTATTTCATGGAGGCATTTAGTATGTAAAGAGTAATTTTGGAAGTCATGAGTGGAGTGGTTATAGGAGACATGAAATCATTTGTGGTTTATATGTCGGAATAATAGGTTTAATTGACGATGATGGTCAACTTTTAATTATAGGTGATGATCTCATTTTGAAAAGGTTTTGGTGGAATTAGTGGATATGATCATTTGTGGTTATAGTCTTTCCAAGGTGAAATGGTGGAAGTTCAAATTGTGGATTTGATGAGCGATTAGTCTAAGTGATGATCCTTTAGGATGAGACATGAGATATACTCAATGGAAACTAGACAAATCTTATTTTGGTGGATTGTCGATCTTTGAATTGAATAAGTCTTGGTGGACTATCGATATTTGAATTGAAGGAATGATGCTATATTTTAGGCTTGAATCTATGTTGCAGTAAAAGCATACTGAACATCTTTGTTGGACTGAAACAAATGAGTTGTTAATGGTGTCGATTTTGATGGTTCTAGGCTTGAATTGATGGTGACTAAGGTATAGGAATGATTCGGCTAAATGGTGTGTTAGATTGGAGATACTTGAGTTTGGATGTTTTCAAAACTCTAAGATTTTACATGCAAACTACTTTGAAAATCTTAAGGTCGGAACTGAGTTTGATGACTCGCCGATGTGTTGATTTTGGTATTTCAAGAAAGGCTTAGGATTTTGGTATTTCAAAGTTTTTAGTTTCAAAAATCTTTACAATGGGACCAATATTATCGACTCGCCGAACTATGATTTTCAATACTTCAAGAAATGCTTATGGTTTTTGGAGAAAATCATCACCTGTACATTCCAAGTTTTGAACTTCAATCGAGAAGCAGATTTTGATTGTGAATTGTTTTAGAAAATCTCTTGAATTTCGTCAAAATTTATGAGTACTATGACAACGTGCCCAAATGTTTTAAGAAATGTTTTCTATCTAAAAAATTTATGAACTTTTTATAGAAAACATTCCAACCCATTGGAGTTGGGATTGAGATTGGAATTTGCCAACGTATCGATTTAAATTTTACTAAGGGTTTTGATAAAGTATTTTATTTTGCGCCGTGATGCAAGTGCGACTCAAGGCTTTACATGTGGATTTCGAAAAACATTTGAAATTTAAACGTGAACATGGATTTTATGGAATTGGTATCATGCTTTGATTTTGTGAATTGGTTTCAACGATATGAGATTTACCTATTTTCAAAGACTATTATTGTTATATTGCTGTGTCTTTGAAATCCCTATTTTACATTATTTGATATCATAAAGTGGGATTTTCAAGAACTCAAAGGATTTTCCACATTGGTGATTTAAAAACGTTTTGACATGAAAATGACATATGATTTGAAAGCTTGCTATTGTTGTTGAATGCTTTTGAAAACCTCAGTTTGTATTGTTTGATTTCATGAAGGAAGATTTTCAAGCGTTCAAAAGAAATTTTAGATGTGGTTATTGTTTTAAAACTGTTTATGGTGTTGAGATAAATTAAGATATGTTAAGAGCTTGCATCCTTAACTTTAGAGGAAGTATTAGCCCGATCCAAAACACATACTCGATCATGAAGCCATCAAAATGGATGAGAAAGTGAGGTACATTGAAGAGCCTGTGCAAGTGCTGGATCAAAAGGAACAAATTCCCAGGACTAAGAGAATTCCCTTGGTTAAGATATTATGGCGATATCATGACGTGGAGGAAGTCACATGGGAGAGTGTAAATGAGATGAGAGAAAGGTACTCTCACTTATTTCAAGAGACATAGGAAATGTCTAATTTCGAGGACGAAATTCTCTAAGGAGGGGAGAATTGTGCCATCCCAAAATTCAAGACAAGCTCTAAGGTGTATTAAAGCTCGTAATTAGGTAATGAAATTACCTATGGTCTATGTGTTAGCCATTAGTTTTCTTAAGGCTATGCATTATTGTGCTTGTGTTTATAGATTTTGAAATTAGGACTATAGGATAAATTAATAATCTATGCTTGGCTATGCACCTCATAAATTAAATTCCTATATGTAAAATATTAGAAGATTTTGGTCATGTGGAATTTAGTAATTTAAGTTTCGTAAAAGAAATTATAAAAGGGAAAATTTTAATTTTATTTAGGTTTGGGCCTTAGGTCCAAAAGGGTGAATTTTGGTGGGCCAAATGGAGGCCCAAATGGAGGCCCAAGAGTGGCCGGCCCAAGCCCAAAAGCCCAAGCCCAAAAGCCCATGCATGTGTTGTGACAAGTGGCAAGAGGCCTTCATGCATTGGCTTAGAGAGGGATCGCATGCATTGGTCAATTGGGGTGGCAAACAATGATTACTAATGATGAGGAAATGGGGGGATAAAAGGGAAGAAGAGGAGAGAGATGGCCGGTTGAGTGTTCAGCCAAGTGAGAGAGAGAACCGTGCGAGAGAGGTAGAGTGAGGCCGAGAGAGAGGAGAAGCCGAGAGAGAAGGAGTCGCCGCACGCCGCCGTTCGTCCGCCCGTGTGCCGCCCGTTCGCTGCCGTGTGCCCTCCGCTCGTGCTGTTCGTTCGGTCTAGAGGCAAGTTGGGGGTCCTTTGCTGCTCTTGCATGTGTGTTTGTTACATGTATGTTTGATATAGTGTCGAATTTGAGTGGTTAGGAGAGGAAAACCGAAGTATGGATGGCTTGTTCTTGAGTGGTGTTGCTGCTTTCGCTTGAACAGTTTGAGTTAGAATGTTGTGTGAGCTTGCATGCATATTTAGAGTTCGATTTTGGCTTTTATTTCTTCATGAAAGTTGTAGATAACATCTTAAAATAAAACATACTGAAATTTAGTGGAAAATGATGGAGATTTGAGGGGTTAAACTCTCATCCTACGGAGACTTCAGATCTGGAACGATTTCACTGACCTCTTGTTGGATTTGTGGTTGCATGTTGATTTGCGCTAAGAATATTTCTTTTATTTATTCATGAAAGTTGTAGGGGACATGTTAAAATACAACATACTCAAATTTGAAGTGAAATGAACAAGTATAGCCTAGTAAATCGACTAGATCTTGAAAACGGAAATTCTGGAGATGTATTACAGGACACCCGAGACATCATGGACCTAAATGACGACTATAATATGGTTATTTGACTTATATCTCTTCATGAAACTTGTAGAGGACATATTTATGTATAACATATTCAAATTTCAGAGGAAACGAAAGAGAATAGGTAGGTGAAAACTCAGTATTTCGGAGAAGCATGCACTAGACGATTCAGTAATGGATCCAGAAGCTTCGTGAGACTGTAGAAAATAATATAAAAAGAATATGGCTTGGAAGTCTTCATGAAAGATGTACGAAAATGTCTTGGCTATAATTTGAAAAAATTTCATAATTTTCGGAGGTCATATGGATATTTTAATCGAATTATTTCGGAAACTGTGCATTCTGCTTCTATCCGAATTCACATGCTGTTTTGTGTGAATTGTACCTTCTTGTGTGGAATACGATTGTGCATGTATCTTTCATGAAATTGCTATCTTATTGACTTGTCTACCACTAGCCTTAATTTCATGATTTTCGAGAATCATATGAATATTTTCTGAAAGTGGTATTTGCTGGAATTTTGTATGGATTGGATGATGATGTATTGATGCATGCATGACTATGAATTGAGATGCATGTATAAATTGAGTGCTGCATATGATCTTGTTGGTCATTATATTGTGTGCCATGATGAGTTGAGAACTAAATTGGTGACCATGGATAATGATGAATGAGGAAACCATTTGTGGCGGAGATTCCCTGGGAGTGTCGGGATGCCTGGTGGTATACGGTACGTAATTCCAGGGGAGGCCTGGTGGTATGTCGGTACGTAATTCCGAAGGGCAGGGGAAACCATTTTCATGGCGAGCCCCGGAGATTCCCCGGGAGTGTCGGGATGCCCGGTGGTATACGGTACGTAATTCCAGGGGAGGCCTGGTGGTATGTCGGTACATAATTCCGGAAGCTCGGCAGGTATTGTGCCGAGGGATACCTCGCGATGCTAGATGGGATGCGAGATGCCTGGCTAGAAGGGTAAAGGCCGGATGCCCGGTGGCCTAGTGGAGTAATTCTGGAGGGTCCTCGTGATGCTAGTTGGGATGCGAGATATCCGGAGCGTGGGGGTGCCGGATGCCCGGCGGAAATTGTGCCGGATGGTTCTCGCGATGCCAAGATTGGGCGCGAGTGATGAATGTGGGATGCAAACATTGATCCCGGGAAAGAGAAATGTGGCGGTCCAAAATGAAATTGAAATTGAATTATGCATGATGATATGCATGGTATGATGATGATATATGGCACGATGACATGCATATATGTTGTGATATGATGATGTCATGATGATGATGACATGTGTAATATGATGACTCCACGATGATGATGACATGTGTATGGTATGACGGTGTCATGTATATGATGACGATGACATGTGTGATATGATGATGTCAGGATGATGATGACATGTGTGATATGATGATGCCACGATGATGATGACATGTGTATGGTATGATGGTGTCATGTATATGATGATGAAGACATGTGTGTGATATAATAATGTCCTGATGACGATGATATGAGTACGACATGATGATACACATGTATGTGTTATGATTGTGGTGATGATGCATGATAGTATATGCATGGCTTCAAGGTAAGTAATGCCTGCAATGCATGTATGACTTGTATGATGCATTGAGTGGTTATTGGATTCCTTTACCTGCTGAGTGGTTGTACTCACCCCTTTTAGGGACCAACATTTAAGATTAGTAGATGGTTTGAACGGTTAGATACGACCGCGAGGAGAAGGATAGCAAATGAGGGAACTTTTGGACGCCGACATTGATCGATGGACTTTAAATATATGACTGTTGGAGGAGATGTCGGTCATCTTTTGAAGTGTAGCCAAGTATAGAAGACTACGGCATTTTGATGTACCAATGAATGATGTCCATCTCGTCTAAGTAAATAAAAGTATTTGGCTTTTCTCTATAAAGTTTAGTAGGTGTGCATTGTTTCTGTATATAGGGAAGGGATTTAATGGATGTGCTTCTGCTATATGAATTGCGCAAGGGACCGATCAAAAAAAAATGTGTAAACCCCCATGGTTGTATGGACCCATTGCAATTGAAATGGTATCAGAATGATATGTTAATAGGGAAAGTGAAAGGTAAGCAAACTGTGGCGACCTTAATGGATCGGGGGCCGTTGAGGGGTGCCACAGAGCCTCCTTGGACTCTTTAGTTTCTTTGGTTTAGAAGATTCCGTTGCTAAATTGCTGGTAGTTGTATACAACTCTAAAGCAAGGGATTTTAGTTTTTGCAGTGTAGCTTCTCTCTGAGGAGTCACCTTGAGTGAATCTCGCTGGATAGCTACTGTTTGATAGTTGCCTTGCTGGTTTGTGCTGACCTCCATTTGTGAAGGATTCTGGTTAGTGCTATTGGGGATGGTAGGTAGCAATAGAGTTGCTGTCGAAGGTGTTTCTGGTATGGTTTCTTCATCTGTTTCTTTAATAATCGGTGTGTCATAGAAAGCTTGCTAGAATGGATTGTATTCTCTGACTTCTGCTTGAAGCCACTAACCAAAGTAGAGGTTTTCGCGTTCTTCCAGTTTGGCATTGTCATAGGGTATAACTTTGCAATACATTGCATAATGGCCAAGGACACCATAGGAGTAGCATAAATGGGGTAGACGCTCATAGCAAAAATCTAACCAGATGGGCTTCCCTTCTATTCTTATCAATTTTCCAAGCTTTAAAGGTTCTTTCAGATTAAGTGCCACTCTAGCCCACCCCGCTCATAGAGTAGTTCCTTCTTTAGCATCAATTCTGACTTCTAGGACCTTTCCAACGTGTTGCATAGCTCTACTGATCATGGTCTCTATATACCTCTCTAATGGAAGGCCGAAAACTTGAACCCAATATGCACAATTAGTAAAATCATAGCAATGTAAGGAGTATTAGGAACCCATGGCTTGACAAGTAGGAGGTGGTTCGCAAATAGCCAAGGACTGTTATCCAAAATCCTCTGTTTTTCCACTACTGAATTGAATTTGATAATGAAAAGACCAGCTACCCGTTGCGAGATTTCAACTTAGTCGTTGCGCCAAGCACGTTTAATAGTAGTCTGAAAAGCATGGAAGTTAATTGAAGGGTTTGAGTGGAGTTTACCCACTAAAATTTACGTGCATTCTGCTAATTTATCTTCTGGAACTGCTTCTTCCCAATCATCAATTTCCTGTTCAGCCCATAACCTGCCCATTCTGTTGCAGAGAGCATCAAGTCTGACGTCATCTTCCTGGCTAGTTCGGTCCATGCTCATGCAATTGTAATTTGGAAATCTACTGAGGATGATGATTGAAGCGTAGTGCAAATAAATCCCAAAAAAAGCCACATGATGATTATCAAAAGAAGTGGAGCTTGATTTGAGGCAGAACAAGGTACAAACATAACCCCAGTAGAGCAACAGGAGAATTATCAATGAAGAAAGCGAACAATCCCCCAGTGATAAGCCCAAATTGTAGAAGTTAGCAATCGGAGGCACTTGAGAAGAGGGGCCGGCGATAGAGCACATGCAACACTCAATTGGATGCATGGCGTAGAAGAGGATGGCGGAGCTACCAAGGGTAGGAGTTGCAGAGTGGACAAAAGAAGACCATCATGAGAATTGACGCTTTAGCAAGAGCATTAGGTTGGGGAAAAAGGAGCAGAGGTAAACCGATTAATCGAAACCGTGGATGAAATAACCATGGTAGTGAAGGCGACGGTGGGAAGTGGGTTTGATAAGAGAAGATAACTAACATAGGGTAGAAGAAGCTCTACATGACGTGTAGTAGAATGTTTAAAGGATTATATTATCACTCCAAAGACTTTTGGCATGCAGAAAAAAGACCACAACCTTCCTGGGGTTGGCAAAGACTACTTCTAGGAAGGGACTCTATTACAGACAAGATTCAATGGTCAGTCGAAAATGGCCAAAAAATAAGGGCCTGCATGGTTGTACATTTTTTTTTTCTGTTTAAGAACAGATTTTCTGTTTTTTTTTTTGTTCCCGAGAACAAAAAAAAAGAAACACGTTTGTTTGCGTTTTTGTTCCAAATCTTTTTTTTGTTCCGGGAACAAAATTGGAACAGAAACAAGAAATAAAAAAACTTATTTATTATTTCTGGAACAATTTTTAAGAACAAATTTCCTCTCTCCTTTCTTTTCTTTTCTTTTTCTTTTCTTCTTCTTTTCTTCTTTTTTCTTTGGTCGGTCGCTGGCCTTGGCCATGGCCGGCGACCGGCCGTCGAGGGCCAGCGACCTCGTCGAAGCATTGCTGGCCTCGGCGAGGCTCGGCCTTGCCGGTGGCCGGGCGAGCTCGAGCTTGCTTAGATTCGGCGAGGCTGAGCTCGCCCAGCCACCGGCAAGGCTGAGCGCCACCGGACCACCGCCCGCCGTGGTTGGGTAAGGCCGCTGGCCCTCGCCGACAGATCGTCGGCCATGGCCGAGGCCGGCGACCGGCCAAAAGAAGAAAAAAAGAAAAAAAGAAAAAAAGGAAAAAATAAAAATATTAAAAATTAAAAGAAACAAAAAAAGAACACAAATTTACAAAATGTGTTCCTATTTTTTATTTATTCTCGGAACAAGTTTACCAAACACGTTTTTTCTAGTAAAAATTATTTACCGGAACAGAAATAGTTTTTTTTTTTTTTAATTTATGTTCCCTGAACACTTTTTGAATAGAAACACAAATAAATGCACCCTAAGTGTCCGAGAGGATAAATGGCTGAAAAAAGGGATCATTGGTGGACCGGCACCTAAAGATGAACCTGAGAAGGTGGCTGGTTTTATCATTCCAGACCAGCACACTTGGGATATCCCACGACTCCAATAGATTGATCAATAGACAGTCGAAGAAATTACCGCCATTCAATTACAGCCAGATTCTAACTTAGATTAGCTAATATGGATTGGCACGTAGGCAGGCAAGTACTCAATGAAAAGTGGTTACCACCATATCAAACAGTCAAACTACAATAGAAACAGTACCCGGGCATCATCATCTTATACCACACCCCGTCGTCTTTGGCAACAGATTTGGAAAGTTAAGACAATTCCTAAGATCAGAATCTTCCTATGGTCTAGATGCCATAACGCGCTACCAACCAAGGAAAATCTCTTTAGGAGACATATCACAAATGATCTGGTATGTCCCCTTTGCTCATCTCAAGTCCCAGAAACACTAGAACACTTAATCTTGCTATGCCCTTCAACTCAGCAAGTTTGGTTACATCCCGACATACAGATTAACGTTTCAACATTTAGCACACACAAAATGGACGCATGGTTGATTGAAATAGTAGAGCATAAGACTCACTTACCCAGTTTGGAGATCATTGCAACCCTTCTTTGGTAGATATGGAAAGCGCACAACCATTATATCTTCCAATGCTAGTGTATTAGCCCTCAACATATAGGGAAATCGGCCCTCACATTAGCGCAGCTTTATCTCTCCTCTTTGTAGTCGACTCAGGACACAGGGGTATCCTTGCCGAACCCTAATCGCTGCTGGATCCCCCCTGAACCTGGCTTTATTAAAGTGAACCTGGATGGGGCTTTTCCAACTGGGAAGGAAATGGGTTTGATCGCGTGCGTTCGTCATGATCACATGTGTACCTTGATCGATGGCTTCTCCAACAACGTCCAAGCTTTCCCCCCTTCAAACAGAGACCCAATCTCTATTAATCACCCTCAAATATCTGTTGCAGAGAGGAATGGCTACCACTAACCTGATCCTCGAATCGGATTGTCTGGAGCTTGTGGAGACCGTAAATCATTGAAGGCGGCCATCGCTGGATTGTAGACCTCTGCTTGAGAACGGCGCTGCCTTGCTTCGATGTTTCCCTAATCTCTGTTTCCAGCACTGTAGGCGTGAAGCAAATTCCCCTGCTGATTGGGCCACCAAGGCCCAAGGCCGTGGCTCTCTGTTTACGAATTGGGCTCTTGCTCCCCCGCCCCCCCAATACTCTTGAATCTGCTTTGTACTGATGCCTTGTCCAAGAGTTGTGACCTTTTTGCTTCGTGAATGCAAAGCTGTGCTTTCGACCAAAAAAAAATAAATAAATTATGCCAATCATAACTTGGTTGGGATAATTGATCGAATATCATACAATTATAAAGTCGATATTATCTTTGCTATGATTATCTCACAAAGTCAATGTCTCCCTCAAAATGACCAATACCTATTTTTGCCCTTTATAGGTTTTAATCCCCACCGCCCACATAATTTCAGGACAGAGAGTACAAAGACAGCCAACATGACCAAGATTCAACATATGACTATGTGAAAATTAGTTAATAAATTAAATATGCAAATCTAGTGAGAAGATTCGACTCAGTGGTTGTCCTCAACTCCATGAGTTTAATATAAGTGATTATTTATTTTACTTGTTTTTTTTTAAAGGGCCCGGCATCAATTGGATTCTTCACTTTACAAAAGGTAAACATTTTCAAGGTTGGGCCATCAATTATATAATTGTCAATGTTTCGATTGTTGCAAAATAATGGATTTTTAAGAATGGCATTTCTCTTCCTCGAGATAAAACAAATTAGAATTTATTAATCCCCTACAAACTTTTTAGGATAAAACTTTTTCAGCAACAGATAAATAATAGTCATTTTTGTATCTATTTTCCGTCATTCTTTGAAGTCTTGCAATGAATTTGTAATATAACTCTAGATATCTAAATGAATAAGGATGTCCCATGATCTATAATATTAATAAAATATGTATGTCAATCTATACTACTCAAGTTGTATATATCACTTAATTCATGGAATAGATATTTATAGAAATCAATCTTATTTTCATTTTTACAAACCAAACACATTTTCGAGAGAATGAAAATGGAACTTGGAAATTGTTGCCAATAAAAAAATTTCCGTACCAAATGGCCGGAATCCATATTAATCTCTAGATTGAGTTGAAGGGTCGAGAAATCATTTTTGGAATAATTTCCTTAACCTTCATCAACTTCATGATAAAGTGCCACGCCCAAATTGAAAGTTTAAAATTTGGCATGGTCAGGTTGCATTTGATCAAATCTCCCCTTCTACGTAACCCAAGATTTACTCCATCTCTTCATTAATTTTGCAGGGTTTCGTGATTGGCTCACAAAACATAAAACGGATCTTTTTTGTGGTCAACATCTCTCCACAGTTTAAGCAATAATTTCGTTATTTCTCTCCTTCAAAGCGCCCCTATTTCTCCATAAGAACATCGTACAACTTTTTTACGTGAGAAACTGACTTGCATGGGTAATATAACCACACCAAGTAAAAATATACTCATTAACTTCCCAAACATGTGCATTTATTGTCATTGTCTATAATTAACTAAAAAAACTCAATTGTGGATGGTGATGGTGAAATCAACATGTAATCAGATGTGACAACTCATGACACAACATGAGAATACAATTCAAACACAACATGAAATTGGGATTCGGTGCGAGACGGTTTAACTTGAAGCTAACACGTTTTCATCCAATATTTTGGAATCACGCTTTGAAATTATAATGAAACATCTTGGTTATGACATAAAAAGACATGAGTAATTGTTAGATGTATGCCCTAAGCTATGTAATAGTTACATATTAGGGATTTCGGTTGTACTTTCATTAATTATTATTTAATTAATGGCAATGACGTATTCATTCATTTGTCCAATTATTTTATATTGATGAATGATTCCATAAGATCAGTTGCAACTAGACCTATTCTTAAGACGTCAAGAATATATGTGATGGGTTCATAGTTAGACTGAATCTTTAAATCGTTCCCGGTCGATGGATTATTGAGTGGATATTAATAATCCTGTTGAGACCGGTGTGTTCTTAACTTCGCCATTAAGTATTGGATACTTAAGGGAATGATGAGTCACATGTCATTGGGTATTATGATGCCTGAGTTAGAACACAGGTGTTTGTATTAGACAAATTCACTGAACGTGATGCATATGGAACAATTAGCGACATAGAAGCTTTTAGCGTGGTCAATGTCTAATTGTTCATGCTTTGGTCTTGTGTAAATAATCCTTAGACCTGAGGCATAGTGTTAACTTGTGTATGGAACAACTATGGTTCACGAGTGCACATAATGCCGGGTCGTTGATCCGTCTTTATACCTAATGGTCATAGTTTGTTCATATATGAAGTTACACATGTGCGTAATATGGAATCTATCTCCTTGTTATATGCAAGATATGATAATGATATCCTATGCAATCTAATTGTGACAATGTATCGAAAATCCTCGGCCGGGGTTATAACCGAGAATAAATTGTTTATGTCTTGAATAAAATGCATGTCAATTAGATTTGTGCATATGGTCAAATTAATGATTTGACAAATATTCCATGGTCTTTGTTTGATTGGGACATAGTAAGACAGAGGGATTGAATTACACTGTAGCCAAAGCTGATAGGTTCATTATGTTCTTAAAATATTCACACTATCTTGGTAGTCATGACATATTGCTAGATGTGAATCATGGTTTGTAAGACCCAAAGATTAATTGGGACAATTAATTCTTTTGGGAGTACTAATGTGTTAGTACAAGTGTTACTACCAACTTAGTAATGAACCTAGGGATGTCATACACCATAAACAATTAGGATAACGTGGAACAAGAGAGAAATATAATTGCAAATATGTTTGCAATTACTACAATCTAATTGAGTCGATTTGAAATTAAATTAAATGAGATTTAATTTAATTTGTATTATAGTCACGAGCCTACTTGCATATGATGCACACGCATGCCCGAAGTGGATATATGTTAACGTACCCCAATTGTACATATAAGGATTATGTTATTTTAATTTTAAAAGAAATTGATTAAGTAATCATTTATTCATTTAATTAATGTACAAATGGTTGCAACGCACATGATATGTGTGTTGCCTTTTATTAGTAATAAAAAAAAATTAAAGCTTAAAGCTTCGTGCACATGGTCAGTTGTTGCTAACCATCATGCACGAAGCATGGATGGTCAATAACTGCTGACCATCATGCACAAAGATCGTGCATGATCATGATCAGCAACCATTGCTGATTCATGAAGGCTTTAAGAAATAAAATGCCGCAAAAGGGTTGCGAGGAATTAGAAGATGCTTTGCTGAAAATAGAGAGAAAAGTGTGTGTGTGTTCTTGTGTCTTTGAGACGCAAGAAAGAACAGCATTATCTCGTACTGGCCGTGACTATTATACATCAAGAATACAACGGATTGTTTCCACGTGATTGCTAGCACTATCGAAGCGGTGAATATCCGAAAGTTCTCTCTTCCGTTCGACGTTCGTTGTTGGTGTGTCTGAACTAGAGGTCCGACGCTTGTGAGACTCGAACTGTAGAACATCCGAACTGATTCATTTCAAAGCACGCTTCAAGAGGTAATTCGTTTGAACTCCCTTTTATGTTTAGATTTTTGATTAAAACGCACGAACAACGCCTTAGGAGAATCATGTATAAAATATATCTTTGTTTCCCCTGCGTTCCTTTTGTTAATTTTTCTTATACATGATTCATGAAACCCCAATAGTGGTATCGAGCCAACCTTAGGCGTTTTCGTGCGTTTAATTGATTTGTTGTTCAAATATATTTTGCGTTCTAATGGCCAATTTATTTTTGTTAAGAGAATTGGTTCTCTTACTCTTATGTGGCCTATAGAAGTTGATTAATTTATGTGATAAATTTAATCAACTAAGCAAAAATTAGAACTAAATCAATTTTGAATCAAAATCCATAACTTGTTATATTTTTTGTTTATATTGTACAAATGATATGCATAATTTTATGCATGCCTTCCAGAGCTTTAAATTTTGAATTTATGGCTCGTAAGTAAGGATGGTGATCATGGAAAAATCCCTAATTGTTGTATGGATGAATGTATGATGATTACAGTGTATTCTTTTTGGGGATGTAATTATTAAATGGAGGCTACGTCCTTCCTTTTATAT
This sequence comes from Eucalyptus caleyi, assembly GCA_014182885.2. Classification (NCBI taxonomy): domain Eukaryota; kingdom Viridiplantae; phylum Streptophyta; class Magnoliopsida; order Myrtales; family Myrtaceae; genus Eucalyptus; species Eucalyptus caleyi. The sequence continues at coordinate 17,245,193 of CM024476.2, forward strand.
TTATTTTTATGAAATGTAATTTTTGTATAGTTTAGTATTTCAATTATTGATGTAAATACTACAAGAGAGGAGGAGCCATTGGAGGAGCCATTACACCGGTGAGCTCTCTGGGCCCGGTCTTTGAAGAGTTCAAACATTGAAGAAAAAAAGTGAATAGCAGGTCCATACTATTAAAACATTAAAATGGCTAAATGGGTCTCTTTGGCTTGAGACCCATTGAACCATAATTCTATGATCACCACATAGGATAGATATTATGTGATATCTATTTATTTATTGTGTTTATGGTATCATGTATGTTAAACCGATTAATGTGCAAAGTGAGATCATTAATAAGGACCCAAATCTCCTTACAAAGAATATTAAGTCGAAACGGGTTTCGGACTCGTGGCCTTCCATCGTCGTGGTTTGATCCAATATTATAGTGGTTAACTAACCGGTTATGGATACATAGGGGTTAATTACCATTTATAATATTGGACCACTCCATTATGCATATGATGCTGTGGGGTTGGAGCCAAATGATTTCTAATAACTATCAGGTGAGGGAATCATTTGTGTTTTCAATACTTGCATGAGACAATGGGCTAGACTTAACTATGATCATGATGCCAATAACTGTTAGGTGAGGCTTTCATGATCTAGAGGCCGAAGTTATGATTGTGACTCGCATATGATGCGTTGAACAAGCTGGTTCACTCACTAAGTTCATAGGACACCAATAGCTGTTAGGTGAGGTGGACTTTGGGTTAGTGGGACTCCAATCCCCACTAGTAATCTTTACCCAACAAAGATTACCGCTTCCCATCTTAAGGAGTATGGGATTCGAATATAAATTTAGTGGGAGGATCTATTTCATTTAAAGGTCAAAATGAAATAGTTACTTTGAAAGATACAACGACTAACAATTTATTTTTTGCAACATATATAGTATTACTCTGAAAATGGTGACTACAAACCCATTTGCTTCTATACTTGACAAGAATTGTTTGATTGGACCCAATTTCATTGACTGGGTGAGGAATTTGAGAATTGTTCTCAATTCAGAAAAAAATTGGGTATGTGCTTAATGAAAAGATGCCAACCTCCTTTCCTGAGGGTTGGACCCAAGAGGAACGTGTCACTTATGATAAGTGGCGTGATGATGACTTAAAAGTTAGGTCATATATGCTTGCTTCGATGAACAATTAATTACAAAAGAAGTATGAATCTATGGAAGATGCTAGGTCAATCATTTTATATTTAAATGAATACTTTGATGAGAATGGTTGAACCTCTAGATATGAGATATCTAAGGCATTGTACCGTATGAGGATGGCTGAAGGATCATCAGTTAATGATCATGCTTTGAGAATGATCTGGCACATTGAAGAATTGGCTAGGCCGAATCTCGTTATGGACAATAAGTTAGCTGTGGATTTGATCCTCCAATCTTTACTTGATTCCTTCTCTGGTTTTGTCCAAAACTTCCACACGCATAAGATGGAGAAAACTCTTGCTGAGTTACATAGCATGCTGGTAGTTTATGAGAAGGAAATGCATAACACGAGGCCAAATGTAGTGGCTATGGCTAAGGCTTCTTCTTCAAGGGGTAAGACTATTTTAAAGAAGAATAAATGGAAGAGGCTTGCCAAATCTGTTGTGCAACCAAAACCCAATATTGATAAAGGGAAATGTTATTACTATGGTGTCAAAGGGCACTGGAGGAGGAACTGTAGGAGGTACCTTGCGAGCTTGAAGGTCAAGCCCAAGAACCAACCTTATGAAGGTATTGTGTCTATGCTTATTGAAACTAATCTTATGGTTAGTGCTGAATCCAGCTCATGAGCTCTAGATTCTGCTGTAACTTCACATATTTGTATGTCTTTGCAGAATCTAGAAATAAGCAGGATGCTAGGGCGAAATGAGATTGTCCTGACGTTTGCCAATGGAGCAAGAGTTTCTGCATTAACTATAGGGACTTTTCGTTTATATTTGCCTTCTGGACATGTAATGGTTTTAAAGAACTGTTTGCATTATAAGAATGCTGTTAGAAACATCATCTCTATACCTCGTATGGGTAAAGAGAATTATGAATTTTCTTTTGCTGATGATGCATGTTCTATTTATCATAATAGAATATGTGTTGGTTCTAGCTTATTAACCAACAATCTTTATACCATTACAATGTCCGGTAATACGATTACTAGTGTCAATAAGCAAAATAGAATTGATATAAATGCCATAACTAATAAACACCCTAGAGACGGTCCAAATAAAAAGTATGTTTGGCATCTTCGATTATGTCATATTGGAGAAGACAAAATTAACAAGTTGAGTAATGATGAATACATTGATCATTCAAATTTTGAGTCATACTCAACTTGTGAGGCATGTCTTCTAAGAGGAATGACCAAAGCGCCTTTTGTGGGACAAAGTGCGCGAGCTGCTGACATATTAGAATTAATACATACAGATGTATGTGGACCAATTAATGAAACTGTTAGAGGTGGTTATAATTACTTCATTACCTTCACCGATGATCAGTCACGGTATAGTTATTTATACCTCATGAAGTATAAATCTGAATCCTTTGAAAAGTTCAAGGAATTCAAGGCTGAAGTTGAGAAACAAACAGGAAAATGTATTAAGGCTCTTCAATCGGATCGAGGAGATGAATACCTTAGTATTGAATTCTTGGACTATCTTAAAGAGAATGACATTTTATCACAATGGACACCTCCTGGAACTCTAGAACATAATGGTGTATCTGAATGAAGAAATCGTACTTTATTAGATATGGTACGATCTATGATGAGTTACATCCATTTGTCAATATCCCTTTGAGGATATGCCCTTGAGATAGCTGTATATATACTGAATAGAGTGCCGTCCAAACCTATTCCAACTACGCCTTATGAGATATGGCATAGTAGGAAACCCAGTCTTAATCATATTAAGATTTAAGGTTGTCCAGCTTTCGTGAAAAAGCTAAAAATGGAAAAATTGGAGGCAAGATCTGAACAAGGTCGCTTCATTGGATATTCAAAGGAAACTCTTGGATATTATTTCTATTTTCATTCAAACCAAAGAATTTTGGTATGCAAGCACGCTTCTTTTTTAGAGAATCAGTTCGTCCAAAAAAGTGGTGCTGGGCGGAAAATAGTCTTACAAGCAGAAAATAATGAAGTGCCAAACAACCGAGTTCAGATACCAATCTCTGATTCAGTGGGAGCTTTTGATACACAACCTCTTAGGAGAAGTGGGAGAACGTCTCGCCCACCTGCTCGTTATAGACACTCGGTTGATCATATTGAACCATTATTCATTGTGAATGATAGTGATTAACTCGGTGATCCTAAAACCTATGAGGAGGCGATGTTGGATATCGATTCTGGTAAATGGCTAGAAGCCATGAAATTCGAAATGGATTCAATGTATTCCAATGAGGTTTGTGAGATAGCTAGTATAAGCACCTAGATGGGGGGTGAATAGGTGTATAATAATTTCTCGTGATAAGTGAGCAATACGAAATAGACAATAGAACGGAAGTTCACCTTTTGTTAGTAAAAACGAATTATGATCAAAGTAAAAAGAGCAAGGAAGAGAAAATGAACACAGAGATTATAGTGTTCGGCTTATTCCAAGCCTACGTCCACTCTTCCGTACTGACAGCCCACTGGCTGGATTTCACTATGAATAAAAGAGTTGTTACAGCAAAGCTCTCCCTTGATTCCACAGTGTAGATACTCTACCACACTTCCTCAAGGTTTTTCAAAGATATAGACTCTCTTTTGCATACAAGATTTCGCTCAACAAATGAATTGACTAAGAACAAAGAGCTTTAGACTTTGGAATTCTTCTATCACGCACACACTCGAACAACCGGAACGTCTTCCTTATATACTCATTTATGCCATCATACCCGTTGACACTTACCAAAGGAATTCCTCCAATCTACCCATTGGACGGAATCAATTAGGAAGATCATTTGAGCTATTAAAGGAACATGTCGATAGCCTATCAATCCTACTCGCCCATACAATCAGGATCTCGGTTTCCATAAGTAGAACCTTCCAAGTATACTTCGCCAATCATCGGATCCTTAACCTTTGAATCAATCATGATCAAATAAATGATTTCGTTATGTCATATCCAGCCAAGAGATCTTCTCCAGTCGATAAGGTCAAATCCTTAGTGAAACACCTAGTTCTAGATGACCCTTCTTCGACGGATTAGAAACTGTCAATGAGAATAGACTTTGAGTCTTGAGTCTAGCAGTCCGGAGGTCTTCAGACTTTAAATAGTAGAGTCTACAAATCTTCATACTAGACTGATGGAAACATTTTGTCAGCTTCAAAATACTCCAGGAAGATTTCTCCAACAATCTCCCCATTTTTTATGGTGACAAAACTTTCCTGCAGATTTGGATAACTTTGACCTGCAAAACATTACTCAAGCAAAAATGGATATCTCATAAAGATAAATGGCTTAATGATAACACTAGAATCTGCAACAATAGAAAATAGGTTAGTCTTTCATGTGAGTAAAGCCATTCATAAGATATCAAAAGTAATTAATAGAAGCAGTCAAATCCAAATCCCAAATTCAGTCCACAGCTAGACACAAAAGTCAAGTCAAATATCAAAACAAACCAAAAGTTAAAAAAGTTTAAGGTTCAAAGTTTTCAAATCTCGCATCTCTCCCCCTTTTTGTCATCATAAAAAAGGTTTAGATGGGAAGAGACTGGAATCAAGAATGCTTGGGAACACGAACAAGCTAGAAATCTCCCATTGACTGGACAATGCCTTCTAGATCAGTTGTACCACATCTTCACCCTTAGCATTTGCCTGAATCTAAAGAGAAAGGGCTTGAATCTGATCATTCAAAGAAACTGAAGAAGCTTGACCTGCAGTTTGCAAATTCTAAACTTCGCATCCCAGAGCATATATCTGACCCCGCATTTCCAAGAGAACATCAAAAATTCTGCAAAAATATGCTGAATTATCAGTCTACGTACTGGCTTCTGCACGATCAGATGGAGTAAAGGCAAACGATGGCAAATCAGCATAGTCATGTAGATTGGGCGATGAAACATCATGTCCCTCCTTAGGAAATTGAGAGGCATAGATGTCCTCTGGATCTGCTGGAGAGCCACTGACTCCTTCACTGGTAGCAGGATATGAGGACATTCCTCTTTTCTCATGGTCTCCCCCTGTTTCCATGCCTTCAGGTGGAGAAGAGAGTTCCTCATGCTCTCCTTCATCTTGATTTCCTCTTTCCTCCTCTGCATCTCTTTCTTCAGCTTCTCTCTCCTCTGTTTCTTTCTCCTCTGCTTCTTTCTCTTCATCTTCTCTTTCTCTAGTCCTCTGTTATGAGTCTTTCTCTTGTCGTTCCGTTGATTCTGGAACAGAACGACTTAGGTTCTTCAATGCCATAGCAGAAATGGTGATTTCTTCCTCATCTTCTTCATCCTCAACGATGAGAGCTCTTCTTTTCTTGGATAGAGCAACCATGGGCTCCTTCCATTTTCTCTTTGCAGCTGAAGAGGTTTGACGAGTTTTGACAGGGGTTTTCTTCTTGAATTTCTCCAACGCCTTGTTGAGTTCCTTCAGATACATTTTAGACACCATTTTCAGTCCCACCACCATTTGATCACAAGATCGAGTACATAGAATTCGTGGAGGCTGAACATTCAAATGTCTAAATAACTTCGTCACAAGAGATGGATAAGGAAGTTGACCATTGTCCTTCACCACTGCTTTATACATGTGGAACATAATAGTGTGAGGAAGAGAAAACTTTTTCCCAGCATTGATGGCATACATCAGCTTTGCCTCTGAGTTTGAAACATCAGTCTTTGAAGTAGATTTTGGTCTGAGGCAATTAATCACAATCTTGTGAAGCAGAATGTTAAATGCACTCATCCTCAAATAGGAAATCTTTCCCTCTGTCCTTCTATCCTTAACAAGTTCCAACGTAGCACGAGCAATAGAGACATTGATAGGTTGATATCTCCCTCTCTCAACCCCAATCACATTAGCCAACATATCTACATCCTCCACATAGTCCTGATCTCAGACACTAAAAGAGAATCTATTCGCATCTAAGAAACTGAGATTCGAATAGAAATATGCAGTGAGTTCAGCATAGGCTTTTGTAGAGTCAGAACAGAACTGTTCAAGTTGAAGAAGACTAAATTTTTCCCTCAAATTAACATTCAAAGCATCAAGGAAATCAAAATCCACACTTCTAGGGTTTATCACCCCACGCTTCAACAACTTAAAGTATAGATGCTTTTGTTCCTCCGATCGAAACAAGTCTATCCTTTTTCCCTGAATTTTTGCCGCAACACCCATTCTCGGTTGAAACTGACTATACAACTTGTCATCATCATTCCCATCTATCTGATTCAGCCCTCCGACACGAGGATCGATTGGAATATTTGCCATTGCTTCTTCTGCCGATCTAGCAGGGGCAATTCCTAACTGTTCCATTGTGCGTAAAAAGAAGGTTTCATTTTTGTACCCTTTGTCTTTTAGAAATTTGTCAATATAGTTCAAAGAAGTTCCACCCATTTTTAAAGCATGATAAAGCTTGTAGATAAAAGAGGGCTTAGAAACTCTCACAAGTTCTGCATCTTTGATTATTTCTTCCTCTTCTTGTCGAGCAACCTCCTGTTGTCTAGATGGAGAAGATGGACACTGCTGAGAATGTTGTGGGCTCTGCTGCTGACTAGGAGACTCTTCTTCCTCGGTGAGATCAAAGTGCATAGGCCCCTCACGCATTTGCTGTGGTTCCTTGTTTGCGATCCTCGAAGACTTCCTTTGAGACGATATCTTTCACAGTCTTTGAAAGATTCCAAACTTGACTTTCCCAAGAAAGATGACAACTTTTCGAAGATTAAACAAGAGAAAAAACAAAAATGGAAGTTCGATGCTCTCTTAGGGTTTTTGAGAGTAAAGCGAAGAAGAAACAATAGTATATAAGATAGTCGAAGAGAGGCATACGGAACGTCATAAAAGAAAGTAAAAAGATGCATTTTAAAAAAATAACTGCCTTTTTCAAAAAATTAGATAATTGTCATTTCAAAAAATTAGATAATTATCATTTCAAAAATAACTCCTTTTCGAAAAGGAAACGTTGCAATAATCACGTCAATGAAAGATATCAATAATCAAACACGATTGATGATCGTACCTTTTCGAGATGAGATTCGAGAGATAATAAAGTAAAATAACTTACGAAAGAAAAACTTGATTGTTTGAGTCTAGGTGTCTTTAGACTTTCAGTCCTGAGTTTGAATTTCCTCAAACTTTAAGATTTTGAGTCTAGTACGAATAGCTTCAAATTAATTTTTCTCCAAAGGTTTTGTAAAAATATCCGCCAGTTGGTTCTTTGAGTCAACAAACTGAATCGAAACTTCTCCATTTTGAACACAATCTCTAATGAAGTGATGTCGAATTTCTATATGTTTTGCTCTTGAGTGAAGAATTGGATTCTTAGTGAGATTGATTGTGCTAGTGTTGTCACATTTAATATCCGTGCATGAATCTTCAATTCCAAAGTCTCTTAGCTGTTGTTTTATCCACAGAATTTGTGAACAACAACTCCCAAGAGCTACATATTCTGCTTCTGCTGTAGAGAGAACTATTGTACTTTGCTTTCTTGAAAACCACGATACTGTTATGCTTCCAAGTAGTTGACAGGTACCTGAGGTGCTCTTTCTATCAACTCTGCATTTGGCTAGGTCTGCATCTGAGTATTCAAGAAGAGTAAAGTCTCCATTTTTAGGATACCAAAGACCAAAGTTTGAAGTTGATGCAATATATTTGATAATACGCTTTACAGCACTTAGATAAGATTCTTTAGGGTCTGCTTGAAATCTTGCTACTGGTGCATAAGTCTCGTCATAGTCTATCCCTTCTTCTTGCGTATATCCCTTGGCCACGAGTCTTGCTTTGTTTCTTACGACCTTTCCTTTCTCGTCCATCTTGTTCCTAAAAACCCATTTAACTCCAATAATAGATTTACCTTTCGGTTTATGAGTCAACTCTCGGACATCATTAATACTGAATTGCCTGAGTTCTTCTTGCATAGCTTTAATCCAGCTTTCATTAGATAAAGCTTCTTTTATGCTTTTGGTTCTATTTAAGAAATAAGAGCTATAGCACTAGACTCTTCGTGCCTTTTGGGTCTTGTACGAATTCCTTCATTAATGTCGCCAATAATAAGATCTTTGGGATGATTGGACTTATGCTTCTAGTTGCCGGTTGATTTGTCAGGTTGATGATCACTTCCTTCATTTGAATCTTCAACAATCATTTGTTGCTGGTCTTTTGAAGTCTGAGCTACTTCTTGAGATTTAGACTTTGTAGAGTCTGGAGCAGGTTCAGATTTTTCAAGATGAGTCTGAATAGATTTATTTTGCATAGAATCTTCGAATTTGACATTCATTGATTCTTCCACAGATTAAGTCTTCTTATTGTAAACTCTGTACGCTTTGGTTGTGGTTAAATATCCAAGGAAGATGCCATCGTCTGATTTTTCTTCAAACTTGCCAACTCGATCATTTGCATTTTTCAATATAAAGCATTTACATCCAAACACATGAAAATATGAAACAATAGGCTTCTTTTCTTTGAATAACTCATAGGGGATTTTTTTCTAGAATAGGCCTTAGAAAACTCTATTAATAATATAACATGCTGTAGAAACTGCTTCAGCCCAAAAACGTGAAGAGATGTTACTTTCAATTAAAAGAGTTCTAGCCATTTCTTGAAGCGACCTATTTTTTCTTTCCACAACTCCATTTTGCTCTGGAGTATATAGAGAGGAGAACAAATGCTGAAAACCAGATTCATCACAAAATTTTGTAAAATCTTAATTTTCAAATTCACCTCCATGGTATGTTCTTATACTTTAAATAACATACCCTTTTTCATTTTGAACATTTTTAGCAAATTTTTAAAGTAAAAGAATGTTTCAGACTTACTTGCTAGGAAATATACCCAAGTAAATCGTGAGTAGTCATCCACATTTACTAGGCAATATTTCTTACTTCTAATGCTCTGAGTTCTGGTTGGTCCAAAGAGATCCATATGCAGAAGTTGCAGTACTTAATTAGTGGAAACTTGATTTATTGGTTTAAAGGAATTAAATGAATGGTTTCCATAGTCATTCCCAAACCAGATTTATTGAAATAAGGTCTTTGAGCTGAAAGAATTTTCTCAAGTTTCTCAGATCCTATTGAAAATCTTTTGGAAATATTTGATATGTCATTTTCTAAAAATACATTTTCTTTCAAAAGATTGTCTTCACTTTCTTTAAGAGTAGAAACATTCATGTCTAAACATTTCACCTTTTCTTTCAAAACATTTTCCTTTTGTTTCAGTCGAGTTTTCCTTTTTAAGTTCGGAAATCCTTTTAAGAGAAGTCTTAAGACTAAAATATAACTCATCAATGTATTTAGAAACTTTAATAGGGATTTTGAAGTTACTCACCTCAAATTCACTGTCTGAATTTGAGTTTGTCTCGGAGTTTGAATCTGAATCTGATTGTGCCATCAAACATATATTGGCATAATCATCATCACTTTCTTCACACTCTATATCACTCCAGGTTTTTGCTTTAAGAGCCTTTCGATACTTTTCAACTTTTCCTTTATTCTTCCTCAGAAGAGGACAGTTGGGTCTGATGTGTCCCTTTTTCTTACATTCAAAGCAGACTATATCTTTGTTTGATTCATCATCCTCAACAGAATTAGTCTGTTGTTTTTGAAAACTTTGTTTCTTTGGATTGAATCTTCTTCATTTTCTGTTAAGCTTTCTGAATATTCTTATCATGAGAGCAAGCTCCTCATCATCCATATCGTCTTCAGAATCTGTAACATCAGAATCATCATTGGATTTTAATGTAACGGATTTCTTACCTTTAGGATCTTCGTCTTCACTGATTCGTTCCACTTCATAAGATTGAAGAGTCCCAAACAACTCATCAACAAATAGTGGCATGATTCTTTGTGTCTCTCTTATTGAGGTCTTTATGTGATTCTAATCCTTGGAGAGTCCATGCAATAGCTTGTTTACCTTCATGTGATCAGAAATTGGTTGACCTTGATTTTCAAGACCATTCACGATTTCTGTAAAACGACTAAACATGTCAATTATAGATTCTCCTGATTTCATTTTGAAGGCTTCGTATTGACCGAGGAGAATGCTGATTCTGGTTTCTTTCACTCGATCGGTTCCTTTATAGGTAATATGTAATCTACCCTAGACTTCTTTCACTGTAACACAAGAAGATATTCTGTTATATTCAGTAGGTGACAAAGCACAATATAAAGAATAAATTGCTTTTGCATCAAGAGCTTGTCTCTTGGTTATCTTTTCCTGAGTCATTTCACTAGACTCAACATTATCTTTTCCTCTCTCTGAGACAGGTGTAGCTTTAGGAATGATTCCTTTGTCGACAACGTCCCATTCCAGAGGATCCTTTGATCTTAGAATGCCTTCATCTTGTTTTTCCATATGTTGTAATCCTTTCCATCAAAGTAAGGCGGTCTGGTATTGCTTTGCCCTTTTACCAGCCCTAGAGCCAACATACTAGCCATAGATCTTTAACTCTGAAGTAAAACACTTCAAACAGAGTGAGTACACAAGCTCTGATATCAATTGAGATAGCTAATATAAGCACCTAGAGGGGGTGAATAGGTGTATAATAATTTCCCGTGATAAGTGAGCAATACGAAATATACAATAGAAAGGAAGTTCGCCTTTTGTTAGCAAAAACGAATTATGATCAAAATAAAAAGAGCAAGGAAGTGAAAATGAACAAGAGATTATAGTGGTTCAGCTTATTCCAAGCATACGTCCACTCTTCCGCATTGACAGCCCACTGGCTGGATTTCACTATGAACAAAAGAGTTGTTACAACAAAGCCCCCCCTTGATTCCACAGTGTAGATACTCTACCACACTTCCTCAAGGTTTCTCAAAGATATAGACTCTCTTTTGCGTACAAGATTTCGCTCAACAAATGAATTGACTAAGAACAAAGAGCTTCAGACTTTGGAATTCTTCTATCGCGCACACACTCGAACAACTGGAACGTCTTCCTTATATACTCCTTTATGCCATCATACCCGTTGACACTTACCAAAGGAATTCCTCCAATCTACCCGTTGGACGGAATCAATTAGGAAGATCATTCGAGCTATTAAAGGAACATGTCGATAGCCTATCAATCCTGCTCGCCCATACAATCAAGATCTCAGTTTACATAAGTAGAACCTTCCAAATATACTTCACCAATCATTGGATCCTTAATCTCCGAATCAATCATGATCAAATAAAGGATACCGTTATGTCATATCCAGCCAAGAGATCTTCTCCAGTTGATAAGGTCAAATCCTCAATGAAACACCTAGTTCTAGATGGCCCTTCTTCGACGGATTAGAAACTGTCAATGAGAATAGACTTTGAGTCTTGAGTCTGGCAGTCCGGAGGTCTTCAGACTTTAAATAATAGAGTTTGCAAATCTTCAGACTAGACTGATGGAAACGTTTTGTCAGCTTCAAAATACTCTAGGAAGATTTCTCCAACAGTTTGCACCTTGACTGACTTGCCTGATGGTATTATACCAATTGGCTGTAAATGGATCTTCAAGAGGAAGATGAATGTTGAAGGTCAAATTGGAACTTACAAAGCATGGCTGGTGGCGAAAGGATATTGTCAAAAAGAATTATGACAAAACTTTCTCACCTGTGGCCATGCTAAAATCCATTCGGATTATGTTGGCTATAGCTGCACACCTTGATTATGAGATATTTTAGATGGATGTTAAAACAACTTTTCTAAATGGTTTTCTTGATGAAGACATCTATATGGAATAGCCACAGGGTTTTGAATCCAATAGTGAAAAACAGAAGGTGTGTAAGCTTAAGAGATCCATTTATGGACTCAAACAAGCCTCCAGAAGTTGGAATATCCGTTTTGATGAGGTAGTCTAATCGTTTGGCTTCATCAAAAATCCGGATGAACCTTGTGTATATAAGAAGATTAGTGGGAGTGCAATTGCATTTCTGGTTTTGTATGTCGATGATATACTTTTGATTGGAAATGATGTACCAATGATATCATCGATAAAACTATTCTTGTCACAGAAATTCTCTATGAAAGATTTAGGAGAGGCAACCTACATTTTAGGTATCAAGATCTATAGAGATAGATCAAGACGATTGATTGGCCTCTCACAATCTATGTACATAGACAAAGTGTTAACACGGTTTAACATGCAATGTTCCAAGAGAGGATTATTGCCTTTTAGGCAAGGGATCCGTCTTTCTAAGGAGATGTGTCCCAACACTCCTAAAGAAAGAGAGTGGATGGTAAAGATACCATATGCATCCACTATTGGAAGCATAATGTATGCTATGCTATGTACTAGACCTGATATTGCGCATGTTGTAAGTATTACTAGCAGATATCAGTTTGATCCAGGAGAAGAGCACTGGATAGCAGTCAAGAATATTCATAAGTACTTGCGAAAGACTAAAGATTTATTCTTGATATATGGAGAAAGAGAATTTAAAGTTGTAGCTTATACTGATTCTGATTTTCAATTGGATCCTAATGATTATAAGTCTATGTCTGGGTTTGTCTTTACATTCAATGGTGGTGCAGTTAGTTGGAAAAGTTCCAAACAAAGTATAACTGCCAATTCTACCACTAAGGCAGAGTATGTAGCTGCTTCTGAAGCAGCAAAGGAAGCCGCTTGGATGAAGAAGTTTATTTCTGAACTTGGAGTCGTTCCTTCAATTGAGCAACCGATCACATTGTTTTGTGATAACAATGGGGCGATAGCTCAAGCTAAGGAACCAAGGTCTCACCAGAAGTCTAAGCACATTGAGAGACGCTTCCGTCTCATCAGAGAAATTGTTGGGAGAGGTGATATCGCCTTGCAGAAAATTGCCTCAGCAGAAAACGTGGTAGATCCCTTTACTAAGGCCTTACCTCAGTCTTCTTTTGAAAGACATATTGACAAAATGGGTTTGAGGTACCAAATAAGTTGGCTTTAGTGCAAGTGGGAGATTGTTAGATGTATGCCCTAAAGCTGCTATGTAATAGTTACATATTAGGGATTTTAGTTGTACTTTCATTATTATTATTTAATTAATGGCAATGACGTATTCATTCATTTGTCCAATTATTTTATATTGATGAATGATTTCATAAGATCAGTTGCAACTATACCTATTTTTGAGACGTCAAGAATATATGTGACGGGTTCATAGTTAGATTGAATCTTTAAATCGTTCCCGGTCAATGGATTATTGAGTGGATATTAATAATCCTGTTGAGACCGGTGTGTTCTTAACTTCGCCATTAAGTATTGGATACTTAAGGGAATGATGAGTCACATGTCATTGGGTATTATGATGCCTGAGTTAGAACACAGGTGTTTGTATTAGACAAATTCACTGAACGTGACGTATATAGAACGATTAGCGACATGGAAGCTTTTAGCGTGATCAATGTCTAATTGTTCATGCTTTGGTCTTGTGTAAATAATCCTTAGACTTGAGGCATAGTGTTAACTTGTGTATTGAACAACTATGGTTCACGGGTGCACATAATGCCGGGTGGTTGATCCGTCTTTATACTTGATGGTCATAGTTTGTTCATATATGAAGTTACATGTGTGCGCAATATGGAATCTGTCTCCTTGTTATATGCAAGGTATGATAATGATGTCCTATGCAATCTAATTGTGACAATGCATTGAAATCCTCGGCCGGGGTTGTAATCGAGAATAAATTGTTTATGTCTCGAATAAAATGCATGTCAATTAGATTTGTGCATATGATTGAATTAATGACTTGACAAATATTCCATGGTCTTTATTTGATCGGGACATAGTAAGACAGAGGGATTGAATTACACTGTAGTCAAAGCTGACAGGTTCATTATGTTCTTAAAATATTCACACTATCTGGGTAGTCATGACATATTGCTAGATGTCAATCATGGCTTGTAAGACCCAAAGATTAATCGGGACAATTAATTCTTTTGGGAGTACTAATGTGTTAGTACAAGTGTTACTACCAACTTAGTGATGAACCTAGGGATGTCACACACCATAAACAATTAGGATGACGTGGAACAAGAGAGAAATATAATTGCAAATATGTTTGCAATTACTACAATCGAATTGAGTCGATTTGAAATTAAATTAAATGAGATTTAATTTAATTTGTATTATAGTCACAAGCCTACTTGCATATGATGCACACGTACGCCCGGAGTGGATATATGTTAACGTACCCCAATTGTACATATAAGGATTATGTTATTTTAATTTTAAAAGGAATTGATTAATTAATCCTTTATTCGTTTAATTAATGTACAAATGGTTGCAACGCACATGATATGTGCGTTGCCTTTAATTAGTAATAAAAAAAATTAAAGCTTAAAGCTTCGTGCATGTGCAAGATTCTTTAAATCGTGCACATGGTGCACATGGTCAGCAGTTGCTAACCATCATGCACGGAGCATGGATGGTCAGCAACTGCTGACCATTAGCACAAAGATCGTGCATGAACGGTCAGCAACCATTGACCGTTCTTGCACGATGGTGCATGATCGTGATCAGCAACGGTTGCTGATCCCACGATCAGCAACTGTTGTTGATTTGTGAAGGCTTTAAGAAATAAAATGCCGCAAAAAGGTTGCGAGGAATTAGAAGATGCTTTGCTGAAAATAGAAAGAAAATTGTGTGTGTGGTCTTGTGTCTTTGAGACGCAAGAAAGAACAGCGTTATCTCGTTCGGGTCATGACTATTATACATCAAGAATACAACGGATTGTTTCCACGTGATTGCTAGCACGATTGAAGCAGTGAATATCCGAAAGTTCTCTCTTCCGTTCGACGTTCGTTGTTGGTGTGTCTGTACTAGAGGTCCGACGCTTGTGGGACTCAAACTGTAGAACATCCGAACTGATTCATTTCAAAGCACGCTTCGAGAGGTAATTCGTTTTAACTCCCTTTTATGTTTAGATTTTTGATTAAAACGCACGAACAACGCTTTAGGAGAATCATGTATAAAATATATCTTTGTTTCCGCTGCATTCCTTTTTTTAATTTTTCTTATACATGATTCATGAAACCCCAACAGTAATAGCCAAAGTACGTTTCCAACCCAATGTCATGGGGTGCACTACATATTTTGTTAGTGTTACGTTTAGAACCAGTAAAGGTAGATGCTTGCAGGAAAGTCTATAAAATTAAAATTGTTGACTTCTAAATTTTAGCTTAAAAACCATTCATGTTTTTTTTATCAAAATTTGGGATGAATTCACCGACAACGATTGGATTTAGCCCCTAGCCTAAAACATCAATCTTTTATAGTTTTGCATTCACAGTTCTTACTACATTTCTTTGCATTTAGCAACTAGAGGCATCTTAGTTTTAGGACCTTGGACCTGACGTTAAGAATTTTAATTAACAAGGACATTAGAGCTCCCGAATCCTTCAAAAACACAATAAACTCAACCTTTTCTTTTCCCGCCGGTTCACACGTTCTAATCACCCACTTAATTTTACATTTCTTCATATTAATAAGCTCCATAAGCCACCCAAAATTTTCTGATAATTAGACAAGAAATTGAAGGAGAAATGGGCTGGAAATGAGAGCTAAAACCTTGGGGATTGCGGCTAAATTGACCGTGAATTGCACCAAGGACAATTTTCAGCTAAAATTATGAGCTGGAAGCAGGCAGTTCTGCAGCAACTTCGCTGACCATCCAAGAGGGAATAAAAGGGGAATGGTGGGACTTTTGTGGGGCCCTCCTTCACTTAATCCTCTCCTAAAAGCCTTCACTTTCAGCTGAAACCAGATAGCCAAAGAAAGAAGTGACTAAGAGCGACAACCACGAGCGAGGGAGTGACCGTGAGATAAGAGAAGGAAACCGTGAGTAAAGGGTGTGTTGCCATGAGCTTTGCCGAGCGCGTTCGCCTATCTTTCTCATCATTCGAGGTAGAAGTCCTGTTCTTGTTTCATCCTTGTTTTTGTATCATCATTATGTTCCTGAAGTACAAACCCAGTGTTGTTGCCAAATCTTGTTGGCTGGTTCCACCTCTATGTGGGTCCTAGCTAACGCATAAAATAAAAAGGGAAAAAGAGAATAAAAATCAAAAAATAAAACAACGAGAGGTGTTGTTGCTTCGTGTGGGAGACCAAGGGCTATGAGTTAATAGGTTTTGTTCATTGAGAACTTCCTTAAAATTCTCCAATCACAATTAGTGTTTTTTTGCTCTGTTTATATTAATCCACTTTTGTGGTGAGGAAATACGACTCTATTGTTAATGTTGAGCATTTAGTATATAAGTAGAGACTAATACTGTGTGTATGCTATTATTCTTAATGATTAGTGGAAGTTTTTGGGCGGTTCATGTTTTTTTTTTTTTCTTTTCGCATTGAGTTTCCACGTAAGACCTTAGTGTTTTTGTTGGTTTCATTTACTTATCATTTTTGCGTTATATTTACTTATTGCGAGATGGTATGGGCTGTTTGTTATTGAGGTTAAGTTGATTTTGGCTGGTTTATTTTTGGGAAAGATATTGATCTTGGATTGAGTTTAGTTCTTAGTAATTTGTTGCCCAAGTTCTCCCCAACAAATATGATGGCTTGCCTTGCCCTCTGGGCATCGCAAGGCTTTCACCTTGGTCTATTAGTTGATCCACTTGGCCATGGTGTTGATTGTGTGTCGTTTCATCTTTAGATCATGCAATTACTTTGTTTAAAGTTATTTGTCATGCCCCTTTGAACCCTTATTAAACCTTTGGCCGTGAGTTTGCCTGGCCGGTTTGCTTGTTGCTTCCCTCTTTTTTTTTTTTTGTCATCTTTGCTTATTTTCATGTTGATTCACATTACTATTAGGATGGAGCTTTAGGCCTTCACTTAGATGTTGTTTTGGTCGTCCATATTTGTATCTTAGTATAGGAGCACGTTATAGTTAGATTTGCTTGATTTTAATGGGCTATGTTGAGTCTTAACTTTCAATTAGAGATAGGGATATTTTAGACCATGCACCATTGTTTTAGGGTCTTTTGAAGGGAGACTATAAAAGGAATGTGTTTAATAACATATCAAAAACACTAACCTCCATATTATTATTATTATTATTATTATTATTATTATTATTATTATTATTATTATTATTATTATTATTATTATTATTATTATTATTATTATTATTATTATTATTATTATTATTATTATTATTATTATTATTATTATTATTATTATTATTATTATTATTATTATTATTATTATTATTATTATTATTATTATTATTATTATTATTATTATTATTATTATTATTATTATTATTATTATTATTATTATTATTATTATTATTATTATTATTATTATTATTATTATTATTATTATTATTATTATTATTATTATTATTATTATTATTATTATTATTATTATTATTATTATTATTATTATTATTATTATTATTATTATTATTATTATTACTATTATTACTATTATTATTATTATTACTATTATTACTATTATTATTATTATTACTATTATTATTATTATTATTATTACTATTATTATTATTATTATTTATCTTCTTGTTAGATCTTTAGATCTCACGGCTCATCAAGTGGTTTTTAGAGCTTTTAGATTGTACTCTCGTATTCTTTATTGAAGATAGTGAAACCCCTCTCTCTATGTGATATTTCTTGTTTTGGGTTCCCACGTAAATTTTATGTCTCGTGTGATTTCAATTTTACTTTCATCCTTTGCTACTTGTGCTTAGATTGGTGCATCTTTTGGCCTTTTCTAGCAACAAATTGGACTTGACTTTTGTGAATATTGTGTTTTCAGGAAGTAGTGCAAAGTTGGCTTTAGTCCTGGAGTTTACTCGACCAAAGGCACAATTTACTATATTTACTCCGATTTGTGGAGATCGGCATGGGTAACATCTAAGGGTAATATGGTTTATCTTCTGATATTTATTGATGATTTTTGTAGGAAAGTCTGGGTATATTTCTTGAAACGTAAAAGTAAAAGATGTTGATAGAAAATCAAATTGGGAGGAAGATAAAATGTCTTAGAATGGACAATGGTCTTGAGTTTTACAGAGGCGATTTCATTAAGTACTATGAAAATTCGGAGATTGTTCGATATCGAATAGTTAGGTACACACCTCAACAGAATGGAGTGACAAAGCACATGAACTTTGGAGAGAGCTAGGTGTATATTCTCTAATGCTGGATTTGGGAAAGATTTCTAGGCTGAAACTGTGAACATGACATGTTATTTGGTGAATTGTTCTCCTTCAACTACAATTGAACATAAGACTCCTAATAAGATATGATCAAGTAAACCTTCTAATTATTCTAGTTTATAAAAATAAAGATGCCCTTCTTATTTTCATGTAAAAGAGGGTATGCTTGAACCTAAAGTCAAGAAGTATATTTTTGTTGGTTATGCAGACAGGGTTAAAAAATATAGGTCGTGGTGTTCTAACCCTTAGTCATCAATGTTTATAATTAGTAGATATGTTACTTTGATGAAAATTCCATATTTGAAGAGAGAAAAGTTGTTATTGAATCTACAGGTATCTAGGAAAAGAATGTTGGAAAAGAGGTGGAGCTTCATGTAGAGCATCCACGGAAAATATCTGAAGATGTTTCTATTTAACCAGAAAGTGACTATGAGCAACAAGACTCAGATTTTATCAAAGACGAAGTAGAACAAATTGAGCAACCTTAGAGTTTGGTTGCAGAGAGGGCTCAACAACGAATTAAGCCTCCCCAAAGGTGTAGTTTCACTGATTTGGTAGCATATGCTCTTACAGTTGCTGAAGAGCTTGGTATTGAAAAACCCTCTACATTTCATGAAGCTACTATTTACTCTAAATTTGAGAAGTGGCTTGTTATGATGAATGAAGAGATGGAGTCACTTTATAAGAATCAAACTTGGGACCTTGTGAAATTGCCTGAAGGCAAAAGAGCTATTGGGTGCAAGTAGGTCTTCAAAGAAAATAGGGAATTCTGAAGGTTGAAGTTTAAAAATTCAAGGCACATTTGGTAGCAAAGGATTTTAGTCAAAATAAGGGGATCGACTTCAATAAAGTGTTCTCTCCAGTTGTGAAACATAATTTCATTCGTGTGTTACTCACGTTAGTAGCCATTTATGATCTTGAACTTGAATAACTTGATGTCAAGACCCCTTTTTTACATGGCGACCTTCAAGACACAATCTATATGTCTCAACCCAAGGAATTCGTTGTTGAGGGTAAAGAAGATCACATTTGTTGGTTAAAACGTTCTTTGTATGATTTCAAGCAATCTCCACGGCAATAGTAGAAGAGATTTGATAGATTTATGTTGAGTCATGACTATTCGCAAAATATGTATGACAGCTGTGTGTACTATAAGAGATTGCATTATGGCTCTTTTATTTATTTGATACTATATGTAGATGGCATGCTTATTGCAACAAAGAACATATGTGATACGAAATTTGAAGATGCAACTTAGCAGGAAATTTGAGATGAAAGATCTCGAAGCTACCAAGAAAATTCTTGGTGTAGAGATTTAGAGAGATGGACAATTGGGAAGTTATACTTTTCGCAGCAGAAGTATATTGAAAAAGCACTTCAACGCTTTGGTACGGAGAATGCCCTACTAGTAAATACTCCTTTGGTGTTCCATTTTAGGATTTCGACTTCTTTGTTGCCTAAAACTAAAGAAAAGAAAGATGAGATGTCTCGAGTTCCATATTCTAGTTCTGTAGATAATCTCATATATGCTATGGTTTGCACTTGTCTAGATATTTCACAGTCCAGATAAAGTTTACTGGCAAGTCATGAAATAAATTCTTCGGTACATTCGGGATACCTTATATGTGGGTTTGGTCTTTGATAAAGA
Organism: Eucalyptus caleyi; assembly: GCA_014182885.2. Classification (NCBI taxonomy): domain Eukaryota; kingdom Viridiplantae; phylum Streptophyta; class Magnoliopsida; order Myrtales; family Myrtaceae; genus Eucalyptus; species Eucalyptus caleyi. The sequence goes on from CM024476.2 coordinate 17,265,126, forward strand.
TTGTAATATAGGACATTCCGTTGTTGATTCTAACTACGTAAGCGATCTCGACAAAAGGAGATCTTTGATAGATTATGCTTTTATGCTTGGTGTTCCGCAATTAGTTGGAGAGCAATTTTGCAAGACACAATTGCTTTGTCTACCACCGAAGTAGAGTGCATGGCAGCAACGGAAATGGTAAAAGAAGATCTTTGGTTGAAACATTTGATTACAGAACTTGGAGTGAAGTAGGAGGCAGCCTCCATTATTTTTTGTGATAACCAAAGTGCGATCCAATTGAGAGCACAAAATATATCGACATACAATATCACTTTATGCATGATGAGGTCACCAAGAGTACAATTATGATGAAGAAAGTATTTGTGGCGGATAATCCGGTTGACCAAACTAATTCTTTTGACCAAGTTCAAGCATTGCTTGGACTTGATTGGTGTTTTAACCATTTGATTTGCTTAGGCAAAGTTGGTGATGTTTTATCCCTTGTTTCCTACACTGAGTACGGTCACGTAGGCTTAGGGGTGTGCATTGTTGATTCCGTAGTTTTAAGGGTAGCCTTGTGTATTCACTTTTGGTAGTGAGAGAGAGAGGTCTTGTGGTATTTGACATAATGCTCTTTTGGAGATTTGAAGCTAATGTGGAGATTTGTTGAGTTTTTACTTTCAAATTAGAGATACAAATATTTTAGACCATGCACTTTTGTTTTAGATTTTTTGAAGGGAGACTAAATGGAATGTGTTAAATAACACACCAAAAATCCTAGCCTCCATATTAATTCCTTTTTTTTTAATTGTTATCTTCTCGTTAGATCTTTAGATCTTGCGGCTCACCAAATGGTTTTTAGAGCTTTTGGATTGTGTTGGAAGATACACGGCATCACTCAAGATCATTCAGTATCGGATCCAAGCATCACTCAAGATCATTCAATATCGGATCCAATTGGATTCCAATTGTAATTCCAATTATAAAATATTTACTTACCTTTCTTGTATACACATTGTATTATTTACTTACCTTTCTTGTATACACATTGTATTATATACATACAGGACAATGTACATTGAATATGCAGTGAATACAAAGTGAAAATTCCCATCTTCTCTATTCGACTACATTCTACCCAAATTCTTTCATGGTATCAGAGTAGCTTTTGATCCCAATCTAGCTTCCGCATTGTTGATCGAATTGCCTTCCAATTCTTTTCTGTTCTTGTTACTGCAACATTCACAAAACAGAGCAATGTCTAGAAGGAATTCCCTTCTATATCCAATCTGCAGAATAAAATCGCTGCAGAACAAAGTTCATCATGACAAACCCACAAGAACTTACCTCACCCATCGAAGACCAATCGGGAAGGAACGCAGCACCACCAGATCCATCCGTTGCCACCTCCATGCCTGGCTACTCGCCATGGCAACATATTTCGGCTCAATTTAATCCAAGGCTACCTCTCTCGGGGTATCCTTATCAATGGATGCCTTACCCATGGATCCAGGGACTAAACCAGGTACATCACAGCCGGGCTACCAAGGCATGCGGGTCGATGGAGGCCTACCAACCGATACTGGGGTAGGCTCAGCCATCGGCCTTGAGCAGATGGGCGGATTAGGAAGTTCGAGTATGGGTCAGTCCTCAAATAATCCAGGGTTTCCAATAGGATTCGTACCTTTTCCCTTTACGGCCGCCATGGGTTGCCCAGAACCCGGCGACGCGCTGTACGTCTCCAACACCGACGGCCCCAAGTTGCAGCTAATCAGTCACCCTCTCACAGGACCTAAAAATTACTCAAATTGGGCATGGGAATTCTGTCGAGCCCTCGTAACAAAGGATAATGAGGGATTCATCGACGGAACCATCCCGGTTCTAATTGAGGAGAAATTAGCACGACAATAGAAAAAGTGCAACTAGTTGGTAAGAACGTGGATCGGCAACTGCGTCAGCCCAGAAATAGCAGCTGGGTTGCCTCCAACAGAGGATTCGAAAATATTTTGGGATAATATAAAAGAAATGTACGGAAAATTGGATCGGGTGAAATTTTTTTCGCTCCACCAAGCCCTATCCGAACTGAAGCAAGGAAACACGTCGGTGACAACGTGCTTCAACAAGTTGTTAGCCCTCTGGAATGAGCTCGAGGTAGTGGAGGAAAAACTCAATGGACCCGAAGCCACTCTCCAACAGTACAAGGAGATGAGAGACAGAGAGAAGGAGAGTCGTTTCCTACTCATCCGTAATGACTCTTACCTCCATTTCAGGTCATAAATCCTCGCGATGGAGCTTGCGCCTTCAATCTGGTGTATATTTCAACTCGCTGTGCAAGAAGAAAACCAGAGGCTTGCATCGTCGGAGGGAAAGGGGGTGGAAACCCTAGCCCTTGCCGCAAGAGCAGAAAGGGACTCGCGAACCCTAAAAAGGAGACGTGAAGCGACTCTAGGGTTCACGGAACAGAAGCCCTTTAAAGGGACCGCAATGGACAGCCACAATCGCATGCAATGATCGGACGGTTCAAAGGGGGCGTGGAACTATGGAGATCTGGACGGTGGAGATGGACTCCTCATTAAAGGATCCAACGGCGGGGAATTTTCGAAGCCTTACGGGCTGACTCAGCATGGGCCTAATTCTTTGGGCCTGCTTCGAAGAATTATGGACCAAATTCATACGAGCCGAGCAGTTATGGGCCTAATTATTTTGGGCCAAATTCAAAAAACAACGGGAAATTATACTGTGAATTTTGCAGATGTCCTCATCACACTGTAGAAAATTGCTGGAAATTACATGGGAGACCTGGAGAAAAAAAGGAGAAGGAAATATCAGCGGCAGCATACCAGCTTACAGGACAAGGCGGTCCAAATCAAGTCATCACTCATGGAGAATATGAGCAATTGATGCAGGCACTGCAAAAATTAGATGTTCAAAAGAAATGAAGCAGCTTTACAGGTATTTCTCATTGTCAATTGAATAATATATCGAGAAGTACTTAGATAGTTGATTCTGGAGCTAGTGACCATATTGCATGTGAAAGGGGATTATTTGCTACTGTTAATGATGGGTTGGATAGTCCTATTGTAGTGCAATTACCTAATGGAAATATTGCTATTATCACTATAACTGGGACAGTTAATCTTAATCCTGAAATCACTCTTACAAATGTCCTTTACATCCTTGAATTCCAGTTCAATCTTATATCTGTGTCTAGAGCTTGTACGGAAAATTCCTATCGAGTTTCCTTCAATGTTCATGGTTGTCATTTTCAGGCCCATTCGACTGGGAAACTGATAGGATGGGGTGATCTATCCGAAGGACTGTTTTTCTAGAGAAGTTCGGCCAAGAATTTAGATGATTTTCCTTATAATAAATCATTGTGTAATTTGACTACCAGTTATAAAAATTTCATTTTCCATTCTAGATTGGATCACAATTCATTATTTCCATATCCTCAATGTCATATTTGTCCACTTGCGAAACAATCACACAATCCTTTTCCATTAAGCAAAAATCGTGTGGCCGATATTCTCTCCTTGCTTCACATCAATGTTTGGGAACCATACCATACACCGAATCATGATGGTTCTCGTTTCTTTCTTACCATTGTGGATGACCATTCAAGAGCCACATGGATTTTCCTCATGCAATCTAAAAGTCAGGTCGTGTCACATTTAAAGACCTTCTTTTCTCTATCAAAAACTCAATTTGGAAAACCTATCCAAAAAATTAGGACAGACAATGGGAGAGAATTCTTCAATTATGAGTGTACGTCCTTGCTGACATCTCAAGGGATCTTGCATGAGAGTTCATGTACTTACACACCACAACAAAATGGAGTGATGGAAAGGAAACATCGTCACTTGTTGGAAGTTGCCCGGGCCTTAAAATTTCAGGGCTCTGTTCCAGATATTTTTTGGGGAGAATGTGTATTAACTGCAGCATATCTGATCAACCGTATGCCAACTAAGGTCCTTAATGGTGAGAGTCCCTTTGAACTTCTTTTTGGGAAGAAGCCCAATCTTGATCATTTAAGAATTTTTGGATGTCTGTGCTACGCGTCTATAGTGGGACCCAAGGATAAGATGGGTCCACGAGCTCGCCATTGCATTTTCATGGGGTATGCGACCCTACAAAAGGAATATCGAGTATTTGACCCTTCCACAAGCGAATTCTTCATCAGCAGAGATGTTCAGTTTCAAGAAGATTCGTTTCCTTTCTCTACCCAGGAATCAGGCATGCAGGGACAACGACATTCTGATACTCCTCATATAGAAGAGCCACATAATGATCAGGAATATTTTCTGATTCCTTATCCATACAATATAGTCACTGATGCTATGTACACTATGGGCACAACACCCCTAGAAGAAGATATGGATTAGAACCTGGAAGAAGAGATTGCATTAGAATCTCCTTCTGAAGATCTTATGGAAACTCCAGCACTTTAGTCCTCTTCTGAGGTCATCCAACCGAGAAGATTAGGGCGAGCCACGCGTCCCCCAACTTGGACTAAGGATTACGTATGTGGAGTAAGAAATTCACCAGGTATTCTCTTTCCTATTTCCTCTTATGTCCCCTTTGATCGATTATCCGAGGAGCATCGATGTTACATTGCTTGGATTTCTAAAGAATGAGAACCCTCAACCTATGATGAAGCAAGTACTGATCCATGATGGCAGAAGGCTATGGAATCAGAATTACAAGCACTGATAGATAACCAGACATGGGATCTTGTCAGTCTGCCTTTACATTGCAAACCTAATGGATGCAAGTGGGTCTACAAAATCAAATACTGAGCTAATGGTTTTGTTGAAAGGTACAAGGCACGGTTAGTGGCAAAGGGTTTTACACAGAAGGAAGGTTTTGATTATCGCGAGACCTTCTCCCCAATTGCCAAAGATGCTATGGTTTGGTCGTTCCTTTCGGTTGCAGCTCATCGAGACTGGCCACTACACCAAATGGATGTCCACAATGCTTTCTTGCATGGAGATCTGGATGAAGAAATCTATATGGACATACCACTAGGTTTACGGAGACAGGGGGAGGATAAAGTGTGTCATCTCCGCAAATCCTTATATGGGCTCAAGCAAGCATCCAGACAATGGTATACAAAATTCTCTAAGTCCCCGATCGCTGTCGGGTTTCGACAATCCAAGTTTGATTATGCTATTTTCACATGGACCAAAGGTAATCATCTATATACTTAATGATATATGTAAATGATATATTGATCATGGGAAATGATGAGGCAGCTGTCAAGAGTTTCAAGCAATACTTGCACTCCACTTTTCATATAAAAGATCTAGGGTCGCCAAAGTATTTCCTTGGAATAGAAATTGCTCGTTCAGACCAGGGAATATCTCTTAGCCAGAGAAAATTTGCCTTGGAAATTATATCAGAAGCTGGATTGTCGGGGTGTAGGCCGGCTGTAATTCCAATCGAGCAGAATATCAAGTTGACCACGGCAGAGTATGATACTGGAGTCTCTCAAGAAGCTGATCCTATACTGAGAGATCCAATGAGTTATCAAAAACTTGTTGGGAAACTTATTTATTTAACCATGACTGGGCCGGACATCAGTTATGCTATGCAGACACTTAGTCAGTTCATGCACAATCCAAAGCAATCCCACATGAATGCAGCACTCAAAGTGGTAAAATATCTAAAGAAATGCCCATGTCTTGGAATACTTCTCTCCAAGAAATGTGATATGAGGATGACTACATACTGTGATGCAAATTATGCAACATGTCCGATGAGTAGAAGGTCGATAACAGGTTTCTGTATCAAGTTAGGGGATTCTTTACTTTCATGGAAGACGAAGAAGCAACCGACTGTTTCGTTATCCTCAGTAGAAGCAGAATATCGAGCTATGGCAAAAACAACATGTGAAGTAGTGTGGTTACGTGGATTGCTTTGAGATCTTGGAGTGCAGCTTGAAGGACCAACCAAATTATTTTGTGATAACGATGCAGCCCTGAAGCTTGCCTCAAACCCGCTAGTCCATGAAAGAACGAAACACATAGAAGTAGATTGCCATTTTACACGAGAGAAGATCCAACAAGGGATAATCGAAACACTGGGGATCCGAACAGAAGAACAGCCAGCGAACATATTCACCAAGCCATTATATCAAAGCCAACACGTGTATCTTCTGAGCAAGTTAGGCGTCTTGGACATCTACAAGCCACCAGCTTGAGGGGGATGTTGGAAGATACATGGAATTACTCAAGATCATTCAATATCGGATCCAAGCATCATTCAAGATCATTCAGTATCGGATCCAATTGGATTCCAATTGTAATTCCAATTATAAAATATTTACTTACCTTTCTTGTATACACATTGTTTTATATACATACAGGACAATGTACATTGAATATGCAGTGAATACAAAGTGAAAATTCCCATCTTCTCTATTCGACTACATTCTACCCAAATTCTTTCAGATTGTATTTTCATACTCTTTGTTGAAGATAGTAAAACCTCTCTCTCTCCTCATGGTTTATTTTGGGTTTCCACGTAAATTTTGTGTCTCATATAATTTTGATTTTGCTTTCATCATTTGCTACTTTTGCTTCAATTGGTGTATCTTTTGGCATTTTTTCACAACAGGCTATAAGCTACCATCCAAGCTATGGCTAGTGAGCTATTGGTCTTGACTTATTCATTTGATGAACCTTGAACCAACCCTCATGGGTCCTTATGGCTTGGGGTGCATCACCTTGACTTTTTGAACTTTTCTAAACCGTTTTGAGTTAAATAAAAATTAAGAAAAATAATTAGATGACCGTTTTTAATCTACTGTGAGAATAACAATATTTTTTAAACTATAAAAATTAAATAATAAATAATTATAAATTGTTGTAAACTCTATCCCTTTTAAAATTTTGTGACTCTCAATAAGCTGTCGAAATTGTGTTCATGTTGGACAATGGGCATTCGCAAGGCTATTAGTTCATTAACATTCTTGTGAAGTGTGTGACTCGTAGATGCATTGAAGTGTCTTGGCTTTTGCTTGGGGTCGTGTGGCGTGCGAGATGAGGTCCGTAGCTCGCCGTTCAGACCACACAAGTGTCTGGACAGGGAACTTTCAGCCTCATTGGGGTCTTGCTAAAGCACCCAAGCGGTCCTAGCCTGTTTATTTATGTGCATATATATATATATATATATATATATATATATATATATATATATATATATTTCTCATGTTATCTCACTTGTTTGCATCATATTAAGCTCAATTCTTAGCTTTGCAACCCGTTTGTTATCTTCCGAAGTGTTGGTTGGGTCCACCTTCATGTGGGGCCCAGCTAGCATCAAATAAAAAAAATAAAAAGAAAAGAAAAGAACAAAAAGAAGTGGAAGTGGGGTTGTGCGTGTGTGTGTCCAAAAAGTGAAGAGGAGAGAGAAAACAAGAGAAAAAAAAACTGCAGAAGCAAGGGAGAAGAGAAGAAAGGAAGAAGGCTACAACTTTGCAGCTCCGATTCAAAGGCCAAATATTAACAGAATCGGCTCAAATTTCAATAAGTTGTTCGTGAGACCGAGGGCTACAAGTTGATGGTTTTTGTTTGTCGAGAACCATCTTCGAATCTCCAGTTGCGGTTAAGGTTTTCTTGCTCAAAACTTGTTTATCTACCTATGTGGTGAGAAAAAGATGATTGTAATGTTGATGTTGAGCCTCTAGTGTGTGACTAGAGAAGAATACTTTGTATATCATGCTATTCTTGGTGATTAGTGGATGTTTTTGGGTGGTCCGTAGTTTTTCCCATTTAAGGTTTTCCACATTAAATCTTTGGTGTTGTTATTTTCTTTGTCTACTTATTATTTATGTATTATATTTGCATATTGTGAGGCTATATATTGCTAGTTGTTGCTGGGGGTTAAGAGATTTTTAGTTGATTTAGTTTCGGGGGAGAAATTGATCTTGGATTGCAATTGGCTGTGGTGAATTGTGTCCTCGAGTTCTCCCTAACAAAGTGGTATCAAAGCCAGGTTGACATTCTAGTGTTAAATGGAAGAAACTAGCAGCATCATGTTTAAGTTAAATGTCTCGAATTATTCTATTTGCAATCCTCGAATGGAAGACGTATTATATTGCAAAGACTTATTTGATCCTACAGAGGGTGATGAAGCTAAAGGAGATAAGGAAGACAAAAAAGGGAGAGAATGAATCGGAAAATGGTTGGGTTTATCCGACAATGGATTGATAATAGTGTGTTTCATCATGTTGCTCAAGAAACGAATGTGGACACTTTGTGGAAGAAATTACAAGATCTCTATGAGAGAAAAACTTCACAAAATAAAGCTTTTCTAGTTAAGCAACTTGTGAATTTGAGATACAAGGAGGGGAGTGATATAGCATAACACTTGAGTGAATTTCAAGATGTTATAAATCAAATGATAAACCTTGAGATTGATATTGGTGATGAATTGCAAGCATGCTTATTACTTGGTACTCTTCCTAATAGTTGGGACACCTTGGTTGTGGCATTAAACAACTCAGCTCCTTTTGGTGTGTTTTCTATGAGCATGGTTAAAGAACGTTTGTTCAATGAAGAAACAAGAAGAAAAGACTTGAATTATTGTCATGACCTACCCTCGGGGGAAGGGAACAGGTTTAGGGGTATTGCCTAAAGGACGGGCCTAAGGCCCACGATTAGGCGCAGGCTCTCCCAAGCCCATACCCCGCGTGACGTTGAGATATTCTTAAGGAATTTTGCACAAAAGGAGTTGTCATTGGCCTATTAGGGTCGGCTAGAAACCAGGTGAGGCATGTGAGTGTGCCTCACTTCCTACATAACCAGAGAATCTAGGGTCGGAGACTTGATTACATTAATTAGCCAATTAGTGTCCTTTCGGTACCTAATCTTATTCATTTTAACAAAATGATTTTTGTCAGGCAGTTTGGATTGTTTTTATGCTTATCCGCTAACATGTGAAGTAATCATGTGGGTGCGCAATCGTTAAAGTAACAATCATAGCTATCAAGATCCTAATTTCAATAAAATTAAATATATGATATTAAACATAATTAAATATGCAAATTAAACATACAACATAATTAATATACGAGCAAATAAATGTCTAATTACACTAGAAAAGCAAAATATAGCAATTCCTAACCAAAACCCATCTTTTTTTAATTTTCGATTTTTTTAATTTTAATTTTAATTTTAAATTTTTTTTTTGGATTTTTCGTAATTATTTTTTTTTTTTAATGATTTTTTTGGGGACCGAGCCAGGTCCGGTTTGACCTAACCCGTGCTCAGCCCGAGTAAGATCGGTCGAGTCTGCTCGACCAGGCCCGCTTGAGGGCGACCTGGACTTGGGCCCAACCCGGAGGCCCCAAGTCCTTTAAAAAAAAAAAAAAAATCACTCGCAGGCCCACAGTCCAGGTTGATTCCGAACAGTGGGCTTGCAGGCCTGGAAAGGTCGAGTGGGCCAGGTCTACGACTGGCCCAGCTCGGCCCGCGCTCCCCTGGTTAGTGACTGCTTAGTCGCAACCAAGGAGCTGCGACGGCAGGGAAGACAGGGGCGAGGGGTGCCGACGATCCAATTGGGGTCGCGACAGTGTTGCCTCGGTTCGGAGGGACACGGTTTGGCTTTTAGGCAAATGGCGGCAGCATTCCGGTGAGTAAGAGACTAGCTAGACTCTGCACTAAGGAACCAAGGAGGGAGAGCCCGCTTGGGCATTACGACGAACAGGTGATGGGCACTAACGAACCGAGTGGCTTCCGACCTAATGGGGCTTCGAGGCGGCAGCGGCGGTGACTAGCAAATAAACAACAATAAACGAGGACCTACGGAGGCCAGAGCTTGCTTGAAACGGACGGAATGAGCTCCAGCCAACTCAAGCTCAACAAATACACACTAGGTATCCGATGAAATGCCAACCTGAGTTTCAATGGGGATGGTAGCTTGGAGATGCGTCTGCGGTGGTAGTGGCAGCGACGGTGGCCCGGAGATGCGTCGGCAGCGATTGTAGCGATCGGGAGTCGCATTGTCGGTGGTGGCCTCAGTGAGTTCCCCCTCCTTTTGCTCTCTGTTTCTCTCGCCCTCCCCCTCCCCTTGTTTTCATCTCCTGTTTTTTTTTCCTCTCCTCTCTCCTTTGTTTTTGGTCTATTTTTTTGGTTCCCCCCCTCGGTGTGTTCCTTTGCTCTCCCCTCTCGAGATCTCTCCCTGCTTCTCTTCTGTTCAGCTCGTGCATGCGTACCCTCGACTGACTAACTAGCTGACTTTGCCAGCTAGCTCTAACCTCCAGATTCCAATGCTGGCCTGCATTGGTGAGATGATGCTGTCCCCTACTGCCCTGGTGGCCCTGCTTTCGGCTTCTCCACTTCCCCATGCGGACAGCTGCTTTCTACGTTCGTCTTCGTTGGTTCCCCGTGTAGACAACGGGTGGAGAGAAGACAATGAGGTGGGCCGGGCTGGAGGGAAGAAGAGGGCTGGGCCGCGCAAGGGGAAAAGAAAAAAAAGGAAAAGGGAAAGGAGAGGGTTAGGCCCAGGCCCATGCGGAGAAATAACAGGAAAAGAGCCAGGTTGGGCCAAGGTCGAATCCGGCCCGACCTAAACCCATATGGCTTTGTTTTTTTTTTTTTTTCATTTTAAGGAAAATTAATAATTAAAATTTTTGATTTTGATTTTTTATTTTTTATATACTTTTTGAAAGATAAAAATTATGTGTCAACAGTCGCCCCTTTTTGAATGTAGTCTCGTAGAGGTTGCAATCAAAGATAGAAGACACATAAATTATTTTGGCGATAGAAAGACCTTAGGTGCATATGCACATATTAGGTCGACGAAAAGGACTCATAACTATGGAAACGTGTCTTGTCAATAAGATGAAGAAAGACTCCGGGCTATATAGAAGCCCACCGAGTCCTAAAAAGGGAGGAAGACTCCAAGATACAAAACTCTCCGGGTAATAAGAATGGAGGAAAACTCCAGGATACAAGGCTCTCCGGGTCATAAGAAGTGAGGAAGACTCAAGGATACAAGGCTCTTCGGGTCATAAGAAGCGAGAAAGACTCCAGGATACAAGGCTCTCCGGGTCATAAGAAGTAAGGAAGACTCCAGGATGCAACGCTCTTCAGGTCATAAGAAGCAAGGAAGACTCCAGGATATAAGGCTCTCCGGGTCATAAGAAGGGAGGAAGACTCTAGGATACAAGGCTCTACGGGTTATAAGAAGGGAGGAAGACTCCAGGATACAAGGCTCTTCGGGTCATAAAAAGTGAGGAAGACTCTAGGATGCAAAGCTCTCCGATTTATAAAAAAAAGAATGAAGTCTCACCGTGTAACAACGGGTTCGACTAGGGGATAGGTCTCACCGTGTACGAATGAGTTTCAATCGGATTGAAGATAAATGGCTTGAGGAAAGCCCATGAACCTTTGTAAATGACATGGTTTAAAGCTGACCATGAACCTTTGGAGATAACATGGTTTAAGGCGAACCATGAACCTTTGTAGTTAACATGGTTTAAGGCTGACCGTGAACCTTTGGTTTTTTTAGGGAAGCACCCGTGTGGCATCCCAAAATCCATAACGACCTCTAGTTACGTTAAAGTCTATGAATAGGTGATGGAAGTACCATTAAGTTATAGCCATTTAATCCATAATTTGCAATAAGATTTATGGCCAAGTTTTGAATGGATAATTATTTGATAGGAAAGAAAATCCTATCATTGGCCATGTGTTTTATAAATTGGACTTTATGGATTTGTGACTCCAAGTTTAATGGCCTTATTATTTTTGCAAGTTAGGTATTTATTTAAGTAGAAAATGTTAATGGATGATCAAGGTTGGTGCTATAGGACAAATTGATAAAGAAGACTTTGTTCTTGACTATACACTTTATAGATTTGATTTGATGGATTTATGTCACAAAGTCTTTTAGCCATTTTATTATGCAATTAGGTATTTATTTAAATGAGGATTAAAATGTATTATTAAAAATAAACTTGGGCGATTTAAGTTTGGACTTTAGGCCCCAAGTGAGATGGGCCTAAAGTGGGCCATAAGCCCGGCCCATGTCGACGCATGGAGGGGGGTGGAGGAGGAGCCGCATGGCCTCCAAGTGTCTTCAACAAAGGAGACACTTGTCTCCTTCTTAGGGACAAGTGTCCCCCATGCAAAGAGGGGGTGCATGCAAATATATATACAACCAAAAAGAGAGAGAGAGAGAGGGAGAGAGAGAGAGAGTGGCTGGTGGAGAATTCGGCCAAAGGGAGAGAGAGGAGGTTGCGAGAGAGAAGGAGTGGCGAGAGAGAAGGGGAAGCCGAGAGAAGGAGCTGTCCGCCCATCGCCGCCCGTTTGCCGCCCATGTGCCATCGTTCTCTTGATCTTAGAGGCAAGTTAGGACTGATTTCCACTCTTGCATGTGTGCCTTGCATGTGTGATTTGTTGGTGGTAGGTTTCGGATCATAGGATAGGCAAAACCGAAGCTAGAATGTGACTTGTTCTTGAGTTTGCATGTTGTTTTCGTATGAACCGCCTGAACCAGAATCTTGTGAGAGCTTGCATGCATGTTTCGAGTCCGATTTTGACTTTTATTCCTTCATGAAAGTTGTATCCAACATCTTAAACTAAAACATACTAAAATTTGGACAAAATGGTGGAGATTTAAGGGGTCAAACCCTCTTCCTACGAACACACTAGATCTGGAACTGATTTGCTGACCTTTCGGTAGTTTTGTGGGTTGCATGTCGATTTTTATCAAGAATATCTCTTTAAATTCTTCATGAAACTTGTACAGAACATCCTAAAGACTAACATACTCAAATTTGAAGTAAAATGAGCAAGTGTAGCCTAGTGAATCGACTTACTCTTGAAGACGGTAAATCTGAAGACGCGGTACAGGACACCCGAGACTTCATGGACCCATATGACGACTATTCTTTGGACATTGGACCTAGATCCCTTCATAAAAGTTGTAGGGTACCTCTTGAAGTAAAACATATCCAAAATTTAGAGGAAAAGAAGAAGAATAATGGGGTGAAAACTCGATATTTCGGAGATAACTACACTGGACGTTTCGGTGCTAGAACCAGAAGCTTCGTACGACTATAGAAAATGATCTAAAACGAATCTGGCCTAGAAGTCTTCGTGAAGAATCTACTTTAGTGTCTTAACTATAACTTGGTAAAATTTCATAATTTTTGGAGGTCTTTTTGGTATTTTAATCGAATTATTTCGGAAACTATGCATTCTGTTTCTATCTGAAATTGCATGCTGTTTTTGTGTGATTGTATCTTCTTGTGTGGAACTCTATTGGGCATGTGTTTTTCATGAAATTTCTATCTTATTGTCTTATCTATCACATGCCTTGATTTCATGATTTTTGAAAAGCATATGGATATTTAATTTAAATATTTTCTAAAAATGGTACATGCTGGAATTTTGTAAAATGCATGAAATATGGACCATTTTAAATTGCATGGACTCCATGAATTGTATTGATTGGATGATAGTGTCTTGCTGCATGCATGATAATGAATTGAGATGCATGTATGAATTCAATGATGAATATGATCTTGGTTGCCATCACATCGCATGTCATGTTGAAATTGAGCCATAATTGTGAATGTGAAATTGAAAATGAGATATATAAGAACATGCATCGTGGTGATGAGAAGACCGTCGGAGGTGTGAGCCGACAATGCCCCGGAAGTGTTGGGATACCCAGTGGTATACGGTACGTAATTCCAGGGGAGGCCTGGTGGTATGTCGGTATGTAATTCCGGAGGGCAGGGGAAACCATTTTCATGGCAAGCCCCGGAGATTCCCCGGGAGTGTCGGGATGCCCGGTGGTATACGGTACGTAATTCCAGGGGAGGCCTAGTGGTATGTCGATACATAATTCCGGAAGCCTGGCAGGTATTGTGCCGGGGGATACCTCGCGATGCTAGATGGAATGCGAGATGCCTGGCTAGAAGGGTAAAGGCCGGATGCCTGGTGGCCTAGTGGCGTAATTCCGGAGGGTCCTCGTGATGCTAGTTGGGATGCGAGATGCCCGGAATGTGGGGGTGTCGGATGCCCGGTTGTATCTTAGATACATGCTCGGAGGTTCCCCGCAATGCCAGAATTGGGTGCGAGTGATGAATGTGGGATGCAAACATTGGTCCTGGGAAAGAGAAATGTTGCAGTTCAAAATGAAATTGAAATTGAATTATGCATGATGATGAGATGTGCATGGATGCATGGTAATGATGATGGTACATGTGATATGATGATGAGATGTGCATGGATGCATGGTAATGATGATGGTACATGTGATATGATGATGATGTTACATGCATGGATGCATGGTAATGATGATGGTACATGTGATATGATGATATGATGATGATGTTACATGCATGGATGCATGGTAATGATGATGGTACATGTGATATGGTGATATGATGATGATGTTATACACATGGATGCATGGTAAAGATGATGCCATATGTGACATGATGATGGTAAGTGTATGATATGATGGTGATGTCTATATGATGATGATGGTACATGAGGTATGTTGACATGTGCATGATGCCATGGTATGTTGTGCATGGATGCTTGTATGACATGTGATGTTATGATTGTGATGATTGCATGGCATGATGTATTGAGTGGTTTATTGGTCCTTTACCTGCTGAGTGGCTGTACTCACCCCTTTTGGGGAATAACATTTCAGACTAGATAAGATACCTCTGCTGCCACTACTACCAGTAGATGAATCAAGTGGTTGGATATGATTGCGAGGAGGAGGATAGCAAAGGGAGGAACTCTTGGACGCCGACACTGATCGATGGACTTTAAGTATTCGACTGTTGGAGAAGATGTCAGTCATCTTTTGAAGTATAGCCGAGTAGAAATATTGGCATTTCGATGTACCGACTAAAGATGTCCATCTGCTTTATGTAAATAAACGTGTTCGGCTTTAACTTATATAAGATGTTTAGTAGGTGTGCATCGTTTTCTGAATATAGGGAAGGGAGTTTGTTGGATGTGCTTTCGTATATGAATTGTGCAAGGGACCTATAAAAAAAAAAAAAAAAGTGTAAACCCCCTATGTTGTATGGACCCGTTGCAATTGAAATGGTATCGGGGTGACATGTTAACAGGGAAAGTGAAAGGTAAGTGAACTATGGCGACCCTAACGGATCGGGGGCCGTCGAAGGGTGCCACAACCCGCTAACCTCTTAGAAAACTACATGGCTTCACTGATGAATCCTGTCAAACTTAACTTGAGCAAATGTCATTAGAGACGTCATCAAGAGACGAATTGACAGTATTGTAGCATTAATTGAACAAAATAATCAAGCTAAGTCCGACTGCTTTAGAAAAACATTCGATGTCCATCAGCATCATGTGGTGTAAAATTGTCATCTTGCTCGTAGATATATCATTAATCATCAAATTCTCTAGGAGACAAGTTCTCATCAAAATGGCTATGACTCGAGAAAAATGCTCATTAAGCATGACAAACTAGAGCTTCTTAGTCAGAAAGGGTTTCTCACGCACTCTCAATAAAATGGCTACTTGATCCCATCCATTCATGTGGGAGATAATTGGTTGCTGAAGGTATCTCACATAACCTATGTCAAAGGCTTCTAGAAACATTCGCAATGAGCACAATCTGATCGATTAAAAAGGTCTTTTGAAAGGACCGCAATATAGGCTCGATTAGGGCTTACACAAAGGAATTATTGCTTTGAGGCCAATAAATGAACATTTGTCACTATCTTCGTCGGCTTTACAAGTCGAGAGCTTGGAAGATGAGGCAAGATAGAATTACTTCCACTCCTTCAAGCAATTGCTCCTTTGTGGTATTCTCATTTTCACTTAAATCATCCCAATCAGAAGCGGCTTCCGAAAAGGGTTATAATGTTGGCTCGAGAAACGCTTGAAAGGCTTAAAATTTTCAAGAGGGTTCTTAAGAGTTGATGATCATCACGGGATCGTGACCAAGTCACTCAACCTTTCGAAATCATTTGGCTTTTGAAACGCTGCATATCTCGAAAGTCCCTTGACTAACCATTTTTGCATGGGAGCTTTGCTTTTTTCTCTAATTTCCTTTGCCCTTTGTGATGCTTTTTTTTTTCTTTTGCACTTGGATTTTGATAATTTTTTTTTTTCACATAAGATGCAACCTTTTGGCTCTTTTTCTTGATGGGCATCGGCCTTGCTTTTACTAGGCACACTGCTTTTTCATACCCCTTAGTTTGTCGAACTTTTTGCTTTTTGAACTTTTGTAGCTCTTATGACTTTGAGATGTTTTCCGCATGTTCTCGTAACTGTCAATTGTATTTGATCAATTCTTATGCCTTGCCCCAGTGAAGGGAGATGATCACCGCTCGGGGTTCAGAAATGAATAATTAGGCCTAAATTGGTTAAAGTAATGGGTATCGGTGTTTGGGTGGAGAATGAAATGCTCTTCTTCACATTGGGATGAGTCAAAATCTAATGAGAATTCCTTTGAAGCTATCACCAAAAGATTGATGCAAGTGAAAGTAATAGGATCTTTCCTAATCATTCACTCTACAACACGACTGTAACTTCTTATGCTACCCCAATATTGGGTCGTTCTTGATAGGGGTACTTTGGAGGATCATCTTTATTTGGCCTGAATGGCTAGCAATATGTTAGCTTGGCGCTTGTGATTGATGAAGGAAATGCCTTTGTCATTTCGATCTTCGTGCTCAATGCGAATGGATCCTTCGTCCTAAGAGAAGGTTGCTTTTCACTCAACTCTTGAAAGTGTTTGAAGGATGTGTTTGGAAATTGTTTACCTTTCTTCATCCTAAGCACTCCTTGTTTGGCATGATTAATGTTTCACCTTTTTATCCAAATAAAATCATTTTTACGAGCTCCCCTCTTCGAGGATTACCAATATGTAGCACGTATAGTGACACTAGAAAATGGGTTGTACGAATGACGCCAAGCCCCCCTTTTTTTTACCTCTCATTTAAGAAAAAGAGATATTCAACCATTTGTGTGGAGACTTAATGGGTCTTTTGAATCGACTTTTCCCTCTGCCATTTTCTCATCGAACGGTAAGGTGCCTGAAACACAAATAGATATGCGTGTGTGTGATATATGTATGATATCTATGATGCTATGCATGATGCCATGTGACTCAGATTGCGCATGAAGTGGTTCCTCGACCTTGATTTCAATCATGGAAAATATTTCTTGACTACATCTAAGTTTATAGGTCTAGGCAATTCACTACCATCCATTTCAACTAAAATCATAGCACCACCAGACAGAATCTTCTTAATGACATACGGCCCTTCATAGTTCAGGGTGAATTTGCCACGAGGGTCTAGTATAATCGGAAGCACTTTCCTCAGCACCAAGTCGTTGACTTCAAAGTGTCTAGGATGCTCCCTTCGATTGAAGGCTTTTGCAACTCGTCTCTGATAGCATTAGCCATGACACATAGCTTGCAATCTCTTCTCATCAATCAAGTTTAACTGCTCATGCCTCTGTTGCATCCACTCAGTCTCATCGAGCATAGATTGGGAAAGGACCCTTAGAGAAGGGACTTAAACTTCAACAGGTAAGACTGCCTCCATCCCATATACGAGTGAAAAAGGAGTTACCCTTGTGGAGGTTCGGATAGTAGTTCGATATGCCATTAGTGCGTAAAGGAGCCTATCATGGCAATCACGATAATTTTCGGCAGTCTTTGACATGATTTTCTTTATGTTCTTGTTCGTCGCCTCCATTGCTCCATTCATTTGAGGACGGTACGATGACGAGTTCAAATGCTTAATTCGAAACTCACTAAGCAAACCATCCATAACTTTGTTGTTCAAATTAGTGCCATTGTCGGTAATGATCACCTCCGGTACCCCGTAACGAGCGACAATGTCTTGACGAATGAACTTCGCCACATTCTTGGCAGTAACATTAACATACGAATTGGCCTCGATCCACTTGGTAAAATAGTCTATCGCCGCTAGGATAAATCGATGCCCATTTGAAGTTTTGGGGTTAATGGGCCCAATCACGTCAATTCCCCACATTGAAAAGGGTCAGGTTTAAGACATTTGGTGAAGTTCATTTGGAGGGGCATTTATCCTATTTCCATAAATCTGGCATTGGTGACACCGTCGTATGTGCTGAATGCAGTTAGATTCTATGGTCAGCCAATAATAACCGAGTCGCATGATCTTTCTCACCAAGAAGTGTCCATTCATATGGGGGCCACATTCCCCTTCATTTATCTCCTTCATCAAACGGTCGGCCTCTTTAGCGTCAACACACCTTAGCAATGTCGAGTCAAAGGGCCTTTTGTAGAGGACATCTCCACTGATGAAGAATTTTGATGCTAGCTTTATCAAATGCTTTATGTCTGCTGCTTCACTTCCTTTGGGGAATTCACCCTTCTGCAGATACTTCAAGATATCGTGATACCAAGGTTGTCCGTCAAGTTCCTTTTCAATCGTCATGCAATAAGCCGGGCGCCTAAGGATTTCAATTCTCAACGGTTCAATGTCCAAGCCTTTAGTTACTTGCAACATTGAAGACAAGGTAGCTACGGCATCAACAAACTGATTTTGAGACCTTGGTAAGTATTCAAATGATATTTCTTGGAATTCCTTCGTCAGCTCCCCTAGGAACTCATGATACAGAATTAATTTAGAATCTCGTGTTTGCCATTCGCCTTCGGTTTGTAGGATGATAAGGGCCGAATCACCATAAACTTGCAGCTTTCAAATCTTCATATCGATGGCAGCTTGAAGGCCAAGAATGCATGCTTCATACTCAGCAATGTTATTTGTGCAAGGAACGTCAATTTAACGGCGACAAGGTAGTGTTGTCCGTCTGAGGAGATAAGAACTGCCTCGGTACCCGACCCATCTAAGTTCACCGCACCATCGAAGAGAGACATCGTCCATTTGTCACTTGATACAAGTAAAATTCACTCATCTGCATCACTATCCTCATCGGATGCTCTAGATCTCTCGGAACTTTTTGCCAACATATCTGCTATGGCGCGACCTTTAATGGACTTCTGGCCTCAGCTCTGAACGTCAAACTCTGAAATTAAGATTTGCCACTTGGCCAATTTGCCAACTAACGCCGACTTCTCTAAGAGGTACTTGATGTGATCATTTTCAGTCACCAACAGGATTCGGTGATGGAGTGTGTATTGCTGTAGCTTGTGCAAGACCCAAACTAAGGCGACGCAAGTCCTCTCAACTTCTGTGTAGTTTATCTCGGAAATAGTGAATTTCTTACTCAAGTAGTATATCGTGCATTGTCTCCCATCATTTGGTCTTTTCTATGCTAACGTGGCTCCTAATGATTCGTCGTGTATGGTCAAGTACAAAATCAGGGGAATTTTAGGGAGAGGGGGCACTAGGACTGTGCATGAGTGAGATAGTGTTTTATCTTCTCGAAGGTGCTTTGGCACTTGACATCCCACTCAATCTTTGCATTCTTTTTTAGGAGCTTGAAGAATGGCTTCACCGTTTCAGATAACTGACAGATGAACCTCGCCACATAATTGAGTCGTCCCATCAAGCTGCGAACTTCCCTAGTGGTAGCCGGGGGTTGTAAATCACAGATAGCCTTAACCTTTGATGGATCAATCTCTATGCCCTTGCTACTAACCATGAACCCTAACAGTTTCCTAGATTTCACTCCAAAAACGTATTTTGCGGGGCTGAGGCGTAGCTTGAATTTCCGAAGGCACTCGAACAGTTTCCTCAAGACTTCAACATGGTCCTCACCTTATCTTGATTTCGCGATCATGTCATCCAC
Organism: Eucalyptus caleyi; assembly: GCA_014182885.2. NCBI lineage: Eukaryota > Viridiplantae > Streptophyta > Magnoliopsida > Myrtales > Myrtaceae > Eucalyptus > Eucalyptus caleyi. Next base: position 17,284,868 of record CM024476.2, read on the forward strand.
ATACATTTCAATCTCCTTATGCATCTTGTCATGAAACAACGTAACCATGGCCCTTTGATATGTTGCCCAGTATTCTTTAGACCGAAAGGCATCATCCTGTAGCAGAAAGTTTCCTTCTTCATGCGGATTTGGGCCATGAAGGAGAATAACTCAAATCTTACCGTATTGTCAACCAAGACATCAATATGCGGGAGTGGAAAGTCATCCTTAGGGCTTGCTTGGTTTTCGTCACAATCGTCAACGCACACTTTGATTCGTCCATCTTTCTTCATTATAGGCACGATATTGGCTACCCAATCAGGATAACGCGTCATTTCAATAAAATTTACTTTCAGTAGTTTCATCACTTCTTCTTTGATCTTCTTGGACAACTTCGGTTTAGTTCTCCTGAGTCTTTGCTTCTTGGGTGGCATATTTGGATCCGTTAGCAGAGCATGCTCCATAATTTCGGGGTCTAATCCTGGCATGTCGGCATATGTCCAGGCAAACACGTATTGATATTCTTTCAGAAGATTAGTCATCCTTCCTGCTTTTGACTCTGAGAGACATGCCCCGATTTTTACTTCCCTGACATTCTTTGTATCACCCAAATTTATGGTGATTGTTTGCTCTTCTATCAATAGCTTCGATTCTTCGTATCGATTCCATTCACGCTCAATCCCCTTCTGATCGTCATCATCAGTGTCATCAGAACCTGAGGGACTTTCTTCATGCACATCCGGGTCACATACATCCTTATTATGATTATGCATAATGTAATACCTGAGATGCAATGAGATGAGTTAGAGTAACGTCAATAGCAAAGATGATGCGCGTTTTCTTTTTCTTTTTTTCTTTTTTTTAATTTTGAGATATTTTTTGTAAAAGCTTCAAGAACTCGTCCTCATATCCTCGGATTTCATCGTCCTTGTAAAACAATCAAATAATGGAGCATGTGGAGGCCTAGGCCTCAGCGACCATCATAGGGTTAGTTTGATGTGCTTCCACATGTCCTTAATAAAACATGCATCTATTTTATTGAATGCGTAAAGATAATGCCGTATTTTAACACACAACACCCACGACCAACGGCTCAGGATCGGGGTTGACCAAAGTTCACGTTACAAATGACAGAAGCATGAAAGAAAGAAAGAAAAACTACGAGATCCCACGTAAGGGAGAAGACATAAAACACAAGACTAGGCTAGACGAGAATTGCTTACTTTGGAGGGACAGCCATGACTTCAGAGGATTCATCTTCCTTACATGCCAGGATAGTGCATATGACGTCATCCTGGAATAGCTCAGTCACACCATAGATGTCTTCCTCTTCTTTGAATAACATTCTTGGAGGTCTTGGAAACGTCTATTCTAATAATGGGTGAAACGGGCCTTGATCGCCTTCGCCCTCCTTGGTTTAGGCAATACGTTCACTCCAATCTCTATACCCACTTCGGCCTCCTCGGACACTTCAATCTCTCTGTCTTCCACGGCCTCCTTGGTTGCCATGACCACCTTGCTCACTACGACCTCCTCTCCCTTCAACATATCCTAGGCCTCTCCTCTTCGAGTTTTTATGAGCTTCAATGGGCTTTCGTACACCCTAACCATGTGATCCAAGACCCTTTCTAGGATTATACCTGCTCGCCAACATAATATTTCCCACAGCTATGGTCGGTTTAGACAATTCAGGGGCTTTTGTGAAAGACCCTGTAGGCATATGGACCATGGATACCAGCTCGAGGGTTTGAAAGCTGGATTCCTCGGTACACTCAAGCTCCACATAGGGGATGGCTATCTCGTGGTAGATCTTGAAGTCGAATTCTCCATGGACCATGACAAGCCTGTTGTCCACCACAAATTGAACCTTCTGATGGAGGCTGGAGGCAACGGCACCCGTCGTGTGGATCCATGGCCTCCCTAGCAGAAAATCAAAAGTGCTTGGTATATCTAACACTTGGAACAAGACTTGGAAAATTATAGGGCCAATCAGCAGCTCAAGTTCAATTTCCCCTATCACCTCTTTCTTCATCCCGTCAAAAGCACGCATAGTCGACTTGCTAGTACAGATTCTCCCAAGATTAATGTCAAGATGGTGGAGAGTAGCCAACGGGCATATATAGAATGCCGAACCATTATCGATCAACACTCTGCAAACAAGAGTGCTCTCATGCTTCACCGAGATGTGTAGTGCTTTGGTATGATTAGGACCGGCTGGGGGAAGATCTTCATTAGTTAAGGAAATTTGGTCTTTCAATAGAACGGCCCCAACGAACTCTTCCAATTGGACTTCATCGGTTGACTCTGGCATGTGCACCTCATTAAGGACTTTAAACAAGATGTCCCCATGCTACTTAGAAGATTTGAATAATTCCAGGAGGGAGATTTGAGCTGGCAACTTTCGCAATTGATCCACCACATTGAACTCATTGGACTTTACAACGGCCAAGAATTGTTTTGCCTCCTCTTCGGTCACGGCTTTCTTTTCTACTCCTTTATCGGGTGCGTAACAGCATCCTAATCGCGTGACAGCGTCTACCTCATTTGTTCCATAATCCCAAGGTACAGCTTTGGGATTGAATTTGGGAGGATACTCCAACATTATCACTCCATCTTTCAAGTGGGGAGGCAATTCAATCGTGATCGGCATTGCGTTTCCTCCTGTGACTTCAATTGCCGACATCTCTTTGACCATAAGGTCAATCATAGTGGGTTCAGTAATTTCCATCTCGATATCGCCGGTGGGCTCTTCATCAGATAATTCAATCACCATTGGAGTTATCATAACTATCACCCCTTCCTCGTACAGAGCTAGGGTCTTCGAAATTCCAAGCATAACCTTCCTCGCCCGAGATATACCAGCGAAGTTGAAGAAAGATGAGCAGAATGATGATGGCATTATCACAGATGCAACCCTATCTTCCTCTTCTCCGCGTCGGATTACTCCCATGGCTACCAACTTGTGGACGCGGTTTAGTTTCTCTTCTAAGGTCACTTCCTCTTGACCTCCATAGTATCCCATTAGCACTAGGGACTCGTATAACTCGGAAGCATCCACCACTAGAGGCTGTCGACTCACCCATGTGCCCTTAGAAATTGAGTTCACTCCCCCTGCATGATTTGGTAGAGGGTTCTGTTGCACGTTAGGCTGAGCCTCCCTAAAAGTCAAGATGTTCTCGTCTAGAAGCTACTGAACTTTGTATCTCAACATGTGGCAATTATCTACATCATGCCCCCTTTCTCCCATGTGGTATTCGCAGTTCTTGTTCACATCGAACCTGACAAACCTCGGGGGATTATCTCTAGGTACCTCATTTGCAACCATCCTTTTTTCAAGAAGCATGAGCAACAACTTTGACAGCGAGCGTGGTAGTGGGGAAAACCCCTTTCAAAAGAGTCTCTTGCCATTGTCATATGCTTGTGACAAACTGCCTGGAACCATTGTAGGCTTATGTGCGGGTGTTGTGGCCGGTCGAGGAAAATGCAGCTCTTGCACAAGCGCCACTTCAATTATGGCTTTCTTATCTTTTTTTACCAGGAATTTCTTCGTGCCTCCGGTTGAAATCTTTCCCTCAACCATTGCCCATTCAACCTTTGTGCCTACCTCAACTAGTTGTGAAAATGTCTAGCAACCCAAGAACACCAACCCTTAGAAGTATTCAGGAGGCAATGTCTCGAGGAACAGTTGCTTCATCTCCCTCTCATTTAAAGCCGGGTTTACTTGTGAGGCCATAGTCCTCCACCTTTGCGCAAAAGCCTTAAATGACTCATTCCTCTTCTTCTCAATACGGGTCAACTCCTCCCTCGTGGGGGCGAGCTCGATATTAAACCAGTATTGCTGCAAAACTTAGTTAAATCATCACAACTAGTGAATTCTTCAATGTCCAGTGTAATGAATCATGTCAGGGCAATGCCTTCCAAGCTATCTTGGAATGTGTGTATGAGGAATGGCACGTTGTCAGCGTAACGAGCCATTTTCCTCATGTAATATCTAAGGTAGGTCCTAGGGCATCCCATTTCATCATACTTTCTTGTGAACTCAGGCTCTTGGAAATTCTCAGGAAAGTTTGTCTTGGTGTATGGAGATAGCCTATCAACTCCTTTAAGCTCATAGCCTTGCAAGGCACACAATTGCTCCTCCATCTTTGCTAAACGCTTTTCATTCTCTTCACTTAAGTGGGGTGTTGGGTCTTCCTTCGGAGGAGGGTCCAAATTGACGATAATTGGTGTGATAGAAGGAGCTTCTCTGATAGTTTCTTTCCTATGGAGATTAGTAACGTGTGCGCCTTCCATTGCGGGGAAGCGTGTCCTGATAACGTAGGAATGGATGCTCCAGTGACAGCTACCGCAAGGGGCTTCTTAAGCTTCTGGCTTATTTCAAGTATCATTGTAGTGAGTTGGGCTAGCTGGTCCTCCATCTTGGCCATATGCACATTGGTGTCCTTGTTCTCCATTCTGACTTTTGCGCGCGTGCGAATCGGGGATCTTTGCTTGGCCGTGTTGAAAATCGGCAGAAGACAATTGATTGGCTAGTACCTGGAGTAAGGGTAGATAAGCATATATAAGTACAAGTAATAATTAAGCGGTCGGCCCACGACAAAGATCTAATCATCCCAATTTGTTTGCTTCATTTGAAAGTTGCCACGTAATACAAGAAAAACATGAGAGAAAATCCCTAAACAACAAAGCTACTTCGAAGACCGAAAGACACTATCTTAACTCCCAACACTGAGACTCGAGACAAATTCTTTAACATTGTAATGCATGTGAGTATGGTCCCGCTACAAATTGCACTTGACTCAATCTAACTAATGAGGTCAGCTTCCCCTCGTGGCAGCTCCGCTAACTCGAGCTAACTTCAAAGCACGCTCCTCGGCTTCCTCAAGTTCCCTTTTGAGGCGCTTGATCTCGGCTCGGTGGGTGATCTCCAAGGGCACTTTAGGAATCTTCGAGCGGAGGGGCTCTGGGATCTTGTGCCCACGAATGTATTCTTTCGAGACATAGTAGGTCTTCTCTTGCCCCTTTAACTCTTTCTCAGGCCATATCAGCTTCTGAGGGTGGCACATATCCCACATTAACTTGACCAGCGCGACAGAGTCTTCGTGATCTTGGCATTTGTTAGGGAAATCTATCATGAGCGGGTCTTCCTGGATTGCCAGCGGAAGCTGCTGAACCTCTTGAAACTGACGGGTGACTCGAGTCAGGTAATACTCAGTGACTCCAGTGATTCCCAACAAAGGATAGGTCCAATAAACCCACACACGAACCGCGCTTCTTGAACTCGGAACCATTTGGCATGCCATTGGAAATCCTTAGGTCCAGGGTTGGTCATGAAAATTAACCACTCAGAATAATGATAATCCAGGGCAAACATTTTGCTTTCTCTAAACTTCAGGATAGGGTGGCTAGAGTCAGAAATGTTGTTTACGGTCATCAAGCTACCGAACCCCTTAATGTGAGAGAAGAACCAAATTTGCAAGAGTGCAGGAGGAGCATGGAAAGCATTGTCTTTATTTTCTTTAAAACAAGTAAGGGAAAGAAAAGTTTTGGTCAAGATAGCATTAACAAAGCCCTTTCCCATGCATACTTCATGAACTACCCACGCTATGGAAGAGCTAATAGCGTTCCTACAATGTGGGAATATAAAAAATCCAAAGAAAGCTAGTAGGAAGATCCTATTTTTTCTTAAAGATGGGGCATTTTGAAAAAGCTCATTTAGAAATGAAAACGGGCAGGTTTTGCAATTGGCTTTCAAAACTTTTCTCTCGTCCTCTCCCTTAACTTTAAGGAATTCAGATATGGTCAGTGCATGATTAGTTCCTATAAGTGGACTAATTAATTCCGACATTAAGGGTTTTCCAATGGCAATACTGTATTCCTCCAAGATTGGAGTGAGTTCGTGATCACAAAATACGAAAGTGCAAGTTGTGGGGCACCAGGCATGCGCTAATGCTCGCACAACACCATAATGAGTCTCTATCTCCAAAAGGGGGAGTAATCATCCGATGTAAGATTGCACCCAATCACGGCCAGATAGGTCCAGTCTATCCCACTGCGTGCGGAGCTCAGCTTTTGGGATAGAAATGATGTGAAGCTCGGGTACCCCCATCATATGCCAACCAAAGTTACGACAAACCTAATTTGTCATGGATTGACCAAAGAAATAAAGCAAATAAATGAATTGCCCAGAAAATAATTCAAAAAAACTTACTCTATTCATTGAGTAGCAATACCAATGACATAGACATGCGCATGGGCGGTGGTTCGATTTCTACTCTAAACGGCTCAAAATGAAGCCATGGGATCACCAGACTGAACCAGCAAGGTTGCGGCTATGTTGGGCTACCTATGACTCCGGCTTTGTCAAAGAACCGACCCGTGTTGCGCGGTTGCAGACCAGGGTGGGTACCTTCGACATGAAGAAAGAAATTTCGAGGTAGAGGTGGACGACTCGTACTACACGGTTGTAGTCGGAGTGGTATTCATCTCAACACCATCCTAAGTGATCCTAAGTGGCCCAGGTCTGGTAGCAGGTAGTGTGTGCTATGGTGTAGTGCAATGCGGGGGACACATACATGACAATTTATAAGCAATCAACACTTCATACATAAAAAGTAAACCATGCATTCCTACACCTCCTTGCAAGACAAGGGTGAGCAAACACTTTCCCTTATACCTCCCATTCTACAAAAACATTTAACACCTCATGTTAGGGACGTACCTGGAATCCTTGTTGCCAAACAAAAATATTTTTGAACAAGATTAATTTTAGCCTAAGTCCTCTAAAGTCTAAAACCAAGTCCCCAGTGAAGTCGCCAAGTTGTCGTGACCTACTCTCGAGGGAAGGGAACAAATTTAGGGGTATTGCCTAAAGGACGGGCTTAAGGCCCATGATTAGGCGCAAGCTTTCCCAAGCCCATACCCCACGTGCTTGAGGGCGGACCGAACTTGGGCCCAATCTGGAGGGCCCAAGTCTTTTTTTTTTTTTAAATTCACTCGTAGGCCCATGGTCTAGGTTGATTCCGGACAGTGGGCTTGCAGGCTTAGAGAGGCCGAGCGGGCCAGGTTATAGACCTGGCCCAACTCGGCCCGCGCTCCCTTGGTCAGCGACTGCTCAATCGTGACCAGGGAGTTGCGACGACGGAGAAGACAGGGGTGAGGGGTGCCGACGATCCTATTGGGGTCGTGACGGTGCCGCCTCGGTTCGGAGGGACACAATCTAGCTTTTAGGCAAATGATGGCAGCATTCCGGTGACTAAGAGACTAGCTGGACTCTACATAGAGGAACTGGGAAGGGAGAGTCTACTTGGGCATTATGGCGCCTGCAGGCCTGGAGAGGCTGAGCGGGCCAGGTCGCAGGCTGGCCCGGCTTGGCTCGTTCTGCCCTAGTCAGCGACCGTTTAGTTGCAACTAGGGAGCTGCAACAGCGGGGAAGACAGGGGTGAGGGGTGCCAGCGATCCGATTAAGGTCGTGACAATGCCGCCTTGGTTCAAAGGGACACAGTTTGGCTTTCAAGCAAACGGCGGCAGCATTCCGATGACTAAGAGACTAGCTGGACTCTACATAGAGGAACCGGGGAGGGAGAGCCCGCTTGGGCATTACGATGAACAGGTGATGGGCACAAACGAACCAAGCGGCTTCTGACCTAATGGGGCTTCGAGGCGGCGGCGGCGGTGACCAGTAAATAAATAGCAATAAACGAGGACCTAAGAGCAGACCTACAGAGGGCGGAGCTCACTCGAAACGGACGGAACGAGCTCCGGCCAGCTCGAGCTCAACAAATACACATCGGGTATTCAATGAAATGCCAACCTGAGTTCCGATGGGGATGGTAGCTTGGAGACGCGTCTGCGGCAGCGGTGGCAGCGATGGCGGCCTAGAGATGCATCGGCAGCGGTTGCAGCGATCGGGAGATGCGTCATTATCGGTGGCCTCGGTGAGTTCCCCCTCCTTTTGCTCTTTGTTTCTCTCACACTCCCCCTCCCCCTGTTTTCGTCTCCTGTTATTGTTTCCTCTCCTCTCTCCTTTGTTTTTGGTCTTTTCTTTTGTTCCCCCTCCCGGTGTGTTCCTTTGTTCTCCCCTCTCAAGATCTCTCCCTGCTTCCCTTCCGTTCAGCTCATGCACGCGTACCCTCGGCTGACCATCCAGCCGACTCTGCCAGCTGGCTCTAACCTCCAGATTCCAATGCTCGCCTACGCCCGCGAGATGATGCTGTCCCCTATTGCCCTGGCAGCCCTGCTTTTGGCTTCTCCACTCCCCCATATGGATAGTTGCTTTCTGCTTTCGTCTTTGTTGGTTCCCCGTGCAAACAATGGGTGAGAGAGAAGACAACAGGGTGGGCCGGGTTGGAGGGAAGAAGAGGGTGGGGCCACGTATGGGGAAAAGAAAAAAAATGAAAAGGGAAAGGAGAGGGTTGGGCCCAGGCCCATGCGGAGAGAAATAAGAGGAAAAGGGCTGGGTCGGGCCAAGGCCAGATCCGGCCCGACCCGGACTGCACAACTTTCTTTCTTTTTTTTTTTAAAGAAAAATTAATAATTAAAATTGTTGATTTTTATTTTGATTTTTTAATATACTTTTGAAAGATAAAAATTAGGTGTCAACAATTATGCTTCTACATCGGATGCTCTTGTTATAGAAAACAGGGCGAGAAAGTCAATCAAGAAGGTTTCAAAGAAATGATACCTGAGGCAAGTCAAGAGGAAGGTTGAAATCAAGACAGAGAAGTAGTGTGAAGTGTTATAATTGCGGCAAAATGAGACATCTATGCAAAATAGTGTTGGTTACCAAAAAGAGATAGATCTCATGATAGACATGGAGATCAAAAGAAAAAAGAGAAACAAACTACAATGGCGATTGCATCCTATGGCGATATTGTGTTCGTATGTGACGACGAATATGTGAATCTTACATGCCAAGACTCTATGTGGGTTGTTGATTCCACGGCTTCTTTTCATGTCACCTCAAGGTGTGATTACTTTGCTTCTTATGGTGGCGGCGACTTTGGTTGTATTAGGATAGGAAATAATGGTGTTTACAAGGTTATTGGCATTGAAAATGTTTATTTGGAAACCGATGTTGGATGTAATTTGCTTTTGAAAAATGTGAGACATGTTCTGGATATTCGACTTCACTTGATCTCTACGGGTGCCTTAGATGATGATGGTTATTGTAATTCATTCTTTGATGGCAAATGGAAGTTGACTCAAGGTTCCATGGTAGTGGCAAAGGGTAAGAAGACAGGCTCTCTCTACACCATGCAAGTTGACTTGATTAAAGAAGAGGTACATGTTTGTGGAGGATTCCTTGGTTAATTTATGGCATATGAGGCTAAGTCATCTTAGCGAGAAAGGACTTGAAGCTCTTACTAGAAAGAACCTTTTACCTTTGAAGGGGAAAAATTTAAAGGAATACACTCATTGTCTTACAGGTAAGCAATATAGATTCTCATTTTATAATTTCTCTCCACACACGAAATCAAATGTACTTGATTTAGTTCACACTGATGTTTGTTGCATGGATGCTAGAACTCTTGGAGGTGCATTATACTTTGTGACATTTATTGATGACTGTTATAGAAAAGTGTGGGCTATTGCTTTGAAGTCTAAAGATCAGGTACTTGTGGCTTTCAAGCAATTCCATGTCAATGTGGAAAGAAAAATCGGGAAGAAGCTGAAATGTGTTCGAGTTGACAATGGTGGTGAATATAGAGACCCATTTGAACACTATTGCAAGAATTATGGTATCAAGCTTGAGAATATTGTTCCAAAAACACCACAGCATAATGGAGAAGCAGAGAGAATGAACTGGACAATTAGGCCTTGTTTGTTTGTGTTCTTTTCTTTTGTTCATGAACACAATTCTTTTGTTTTTTAATTCTGGGGAACAAAAAAAGAACAGAAACGCGTTTGTTTGCATTTTTGTTCCAAATCTATTTTTTTGTTCCGAGGAACATATTTGGAACACAGTTTCTTGTTTCTAGAACACTTCTGAGAAACAATTTTTCTCTCTCATATTTTTTTCTTCTCTTTCTTTTCTTCTTCTTTTCTTCTTCTTTTTTCTTTGGCAAGTTGTCGGCCTTGGCCATGGCTAGCGACTGGCCGACGACCTCGTCAGAACGTCGCCGGCCCTCGTCGACTAGTTGTCGGCCATGGTCGAGGCCGGTGACCGGCCAAAAGGAAGGAAAAATAAAAAAGAAAAAAAGGAAAAGAAAAAAATTAAAAATTGAAAAATTGAAAAATTAAAAAAATTAAAAGAAACGAAAAAATTATATAAGTTTACCAAATGTGTTCCTGTTCTTTTTCTATTCCAAGAACAAGTTTACCAAACACTTTCTTTTGTTTAAAAATTGTTCATTGGAACAGAAATAGTTTTTCTATTCTTGTTCCCTTGAACAATTTTTGAACAGAAACGTTACCGAACACACTCTTAATGATTGGATTCGGTGTATGCTTTTTCATGTGAAGTTGCCTTAATCATTTTGGGGTGAAACGATGAAAATAGCAGTGGACTTGATAATCTTTCTCCATCGGTTCCTCTTAAGGGGGATGTTCCACAAAGAGTTTGGAGTGCTAAAGATGTTTCCTACGGCCATCTAAAAATGTTCGATTGTCGGGCATTTATGCATGTTCTAAGAGATGAAAGATCCAAGCTTGATAATAAGTCTAAATAGTACCTTTTTAGGTTATTGTGGCACCCTGAAACACCTAAGGTCACCACAGGTACCTATCGCTCCACCTAATGAACACTAGCTACATCTCTTAGTAGAAGCGTTGTAGTTCATAGGCATTATTATTAGTTTTTTTTTTTTCTTAAAACGATCCCAGCGCAACTTATTAGCGAAAGCATAAACGAGTCTCACCATCTCTCCCTCCAATAACCATAATGCAATGCACACCAACTACACATCATATGAAAAGATGAAGCCAAACCACTTTTATTTCCATATTTCCATGATGGGTTTCTCGGGTTGGTACAACCAAAAAGAGATCTCGACCCCTATATCGATCACGTGTCATCCTCCATCTATAAGTGTCGGCTATCCTCAAAAAGTGTCAGCTCTCCACTCCTCACGCGGGCCATCACACCCACCTCGGTGCGTCAAGCGATGGTGGTGGCAACATCCCCTGAATCACTCTATCACAGCAGATGTGGACTGACAAGAACTCTTGGATGACTAGGCCCCCAGCCAGGCCCACATCATACATGACCAGCACGCGAACCTGTATAAACGTCAGATCAAGGATGGTAACGCAATCAATCTCCGAACACTCGACCTTCACGTCAGATGGAAGGTCATTAAAGGTACCCCGCGTGACCGGAGAGAGAGGCATCTTCCTAATCTGAAATGTTGGTCCCCGAAGGGGTGAGTACAGCCACTCAGCAGGTAAAAGATCCATTAAACTACTCAATGCATCACACAATACAATCATAACACCATAGCATAGTACATATCAATTCATGCATCCAAGCATAACTTACCTCACAGCCATGCATATGTCATCATACCATATGTGCATACGCCATCATGCACTCACCATCAAGTATTCATACATATACCATCATGCCATAGGTGCATATACAACCATGCACTCATCCTCAAGCATTCATGCATATCCATACCTCATGTGCACATACCATAATGCACTCATACACATTATATCATACAGTCCTGCATATATGTCACCATACCATGCGTGATTCAATTTCTACTTTTATCTTTCAATTGGGTCACCACATTTTTATTTTCTGGGATCAGTGATTACATCCCACATTTTATCACTCGCACCCCAACCTAGCATTGTGAGAAACCTCCGGTACACACCACCGGGCATCCAGCACCCCAACATTCCGGACATCTAGTATCCCAACTGGCATCACGAGGCATCCCCCGGGCACAAACCTCCGAGGCTTCTGGCACACAACCATTTTGGGCATCTCGAAACTCCCGAGGACATTCGAGCATGTATCGTAATACAACCGAGCATCTGACACCCCCCATTGCGGGCATCTTGACACTCCCAGGGCATTGTCAGCTCACTTCCAATAGTCTCCTCATTCATCATAATTCATATTCACCAATTTATGTCTCATAATCAACATGGCACATGATATAATGGCAACAAAGTCAAATTCAACTTTTGATGCTATATACAATGCCGAATATCATCACATGTGCAGCAAAATTTAATCACTTACAACAATACAATTTATGGGGCTCATGCAAAACAGAATAGTCAATGCATTACAGCCTTTGAAATCCGCACAATCCAGCTTGCACAGTTTTAGAAAATAATTCCATTAAATACCCAAATGACCTTTAAAAATTATGAAATTCGAACATGTAATATTCAAGACATAAAGGCAGACATTTCGTGAAAAACACTGCACCAAAAGACCCTCCTATCATGCGGTATAGACTGAGCATCACAGCACCATTATCATAACCACTTAACTTGCACAGTTTTCGAAACATTTTCAGTTACATAAGTAAATGAACTTCAAAAATTATGAAATTTGAATATGTTTCATAGAAGACATAAATACAGATACTTCATGCAGGACACTTTGTCGAAGGAGCTTCATAGAAAATTATATGACCCACGCATTGAAACTGACTAAGTCCAAATGCGTCAGATTACACGGTTTTAGAAATATTTCCGATTAAATATCCTAATGACCTTTAAAAATTGTGAAATCTGACTATGTGGTAGTCAAGATCCTAAGGTATATTTTTCATGAAGTAACCAAAGTCAGATTCGTCCTATATAATTAAATATAGGCGGTTAAAACTTCTGTTCCTAGTACCGAAATCTCCAGATTCAACACCCTTTGAAAAACCACGATTTCACCTACCTATCATTGTTGTTTTTCTCTAAATTTTGATATGTTAAACCTCATGATTTCCTTTAAATATTTTGTTAAGAAATCGGAGTAACATTTCAACAAAAAGATAGCCTTACAGTCCATGCATTCATCAAAGGTAGTTACCGAAATTTCCAGATCCAGTCTCTTTGAAAAATAAAGATTTCACCCACTTATAATTATTCATTTTGTCCCAAATTTGAGTATGTTATATTTAAAGAAGTCCTTAACAACTTTCATTTAGAAGTCAAAGCCAAAATCCAACTCGAACATCACATGCGAGCCACTAGAACATTCAAGGTCGAGCTGTTTTCTCAAGAACAGTTCACTAGTTTTTGAATACCACTCTTAAAACGTCCGTTTTTCACACCCTAAACAATCCGAAATTTATCATCACTCACTCATACACTCTAGGCACAACATGCAAGTGTAGATTAAGGATCCCAACTTGCCTCTAAACCGAGCAAACAGCGAGCACACGGCGACTGGACATGGCGGCGACGGACGACAAATGCACGGCCTCTCCTCCTTTCCTCTTCTCTTCTTCATTTCTTCCTTTCTTTCTTCTCTTTCTCTCCTCTTTCTCTCTCGGACGAACCTCCCTCTCTCCCTGTCTTTCTCGCTTAAACCGGCACCATCTTCCCCTAATTTCTTCCCCTCAATCATTAGTCATCATTAGGTATGCATGGGTGACACTTGGCAATTTCTTTGGGACAAATGGGGGAGGACATGCAAAACCGGTCTCTTCCCCTCCCCTTTGCATGGTCGACAGCCCTTTCATGGGCTTTTGGGCCGGCCATCTTGGCCCATCTTAGGCCCAACCCTCTTGGGCCTAAGACCCAAGCTTAATTAACCTAAGATTAACCCTTTTAAAACTAATTAAATCGCCATCAAATCAAAATACTAAATTGCAAATTAAGATAACTATACCCTTGCAATTATAAATTCATAAGTTCCAATTTATCATACATATGGCCAAAATTCATCCATTAAAACTTGACCATACATCTCATCGCAAATCATGGATTAGAAGGCTACAAAAATGCAATAATGGTATTTCCATCGCCTATCCATGGCTCATGGCATACTTACGGATTTTCATGAAATTCTAGGATGCCACAATTATGGACATGAAGAGTTTGGCTACAGGTTATGGGATCCAGTTGCAAAGAAAGTCATTAGAAGCCGAGATGTAGTGTTTTGTGAGTATCAAATTATTGAAGACATTGACAAAGTAGAGAGACCAAAGAATATAGCTCGACATTCAGTTATTTTCAGCCAAAATCCTTCTAAAGTTGATAGAAATCATGGGGAAGAAGTGCATGGAAATCATGAAGAAGGTAAATGCTCACATAATGTTGATTCTCCAACTGAGACAGGTGAAATAACTAAGCAAGAGCAATCTGTCCTATCTCAAGTTAGAAGATCTGAAGGAGAGCGTAGGCCTTCTAAAAAATATTTGCCACATGAGTATGTGTTACTCACTGATGCGGGGGAGTTAGAAACTTATGAAGAGGCTAGATAATGTGAATGAAAGAATGAGTGGCATGAAGCCATGCAAGAGGAGATTAAATCCTTGCATGAGAACCACACATTTGAATTGGTGAAGTTGCCTAAGGGTAAGAGAACACTCACAAATAAGTGGGTGTATAAGTTGAAGACAGAAGAATAGTTTGCAACCTCGATATGAGGTTAGACTTCTTGTAAAGGGCTTTTGTCAAAAGAAAGGCATAGACTTTGAAGATATTTTTTCACTGGTTGTAAAGATGTCTTCTATTCTAGTTGTTCTTGGGTTGGCCGCTAGTTTAAATTTAGAAATTGAACAACTTGATGTAAATATGTCTTTTCTTCATGGAGGCCTAAAAGAAGATATATATAGAGTAACCGAAGGGTTTTGAAGTTGAAGGCAAGGAGTACCTTGTATGTAAATTGAGGAAAAGCTTATATGGTCTCAAGCAAGTGCCAAGGTAATGGTATATGAAGTTTGAATCATTCGTGGAAGAACAAGGATACGGTAAGACAAAATATGATTCTTGTGTCTTTATGAAAAGATTTTCAGATAATGATTTTCTTATTCTCATACTTTATGTGGATGATATGTTGATTGTTGGGCATGATGCCAAGAAAATCAAGAGCTTGAAAAATGAGTTGAGTAAAGTTTTTGCCATGAAAGACCTAGGCTCAGCTAAGCAAATCTTAGGCATGAGAATTACTCATGACAGGAAGAATAAGAAACTGTGGTTATCTCAAGAGAAATATACTGAAAAGGTACTTGAAAGATTCAACATAAGGACATGTAAACTGGTTTGTACTCCACTTGTAGGCCATTTCAAGTTGAGTAGTAATGAGTGTCTTTCAAGTGAGAAAGAGAAGGTAGAGATGATGAAAATTCCTTATACATCGTCCGTGGGCAGTTTGATGTACACCATGGTTTGTACAAGATCCGATATTGTTCATGCAATTGGTGTTGTGAGTAGATTTCTCTCTAATCTGGGTAAGTAACATTGGACTGTTGTTAAATGGATTTTGAGATATCTTAAAGGCACTTCTACACTTTGCTAGTGTTATGGAAATGTGAAGCCTGAGTTGAGTGGTTACTCGGATGCGGACTATGCCAGTGATGTTGATTGTCGGAAATCCATATCGGGTTATATAATAATCTTTGTAGGGGGAGCTGTGACGTCCTGATTTTTAGGTTTTGATTTCGATTGGATAAGTTGGGCCTTTCATCGATGCACCTATAATGCTTTTCTCTAAGATGGCTACTCATGAGATAACTGGTAATTAGATGAAGTTGTTAAGGGATTTTAATGCAATAGACTTGAGAATTTAACCAGGAGTCGACTACTCGATCATGCTAGTCTACAAGAGTCATTACAGCATAATTAAAAATTGATTAGAGATTGGAGATAGGTCGATTCGACTGAGATGTGTGATCACAATGTGGGTGATTCCACCTGATTGCAAAATTCTCGTCGATCGGCACTAGACCAATTTTTTGTTGTTTTGGATACCCGATGCTCGTATTTGAAACCTTTAGATTTTCACAACCACCGAGAATCGCCAATGTGTCGAAGAGGTATGTTGTGGCTCGAAGAAAATCAACCACGGGTCAATTGCACCAAAATTTCTAAAAGCTACCTGGTAGGCTAGGTCACTCTAAAATCGTGCCCGATTGAAATTAACCGTAAATTTGAATTCGATTTTAGAAATTAAAAGTTTGTCATGTTATAAGTCATTTTAGGAACGTTGACTTATCTTTCGAGGAATTTTCGGCGAGTTCGGGATTTTTACGGAAAATCAATTTGGACGATTTGGAAAATGAACGGAAATTTGGATTGGCCAATTTGAATGGATTTTTAGCCTCTGTCTGAGCTACTTGGTGAAAGGAAATTTTGTGGGCTTTTTCTTTAACAAAATTGGACATCAATTAAAGAGATTTGTTAAGAGATTGGATTTCGAGAAAAATGAAGTGAATTTGGAATTGAGGGAAATGACCAATTTTGCTATCCAAAGTTGGTTATTTGAGGGAATTCGCATGCAAGAAAGCAAGTGAGGATCAAGTATTTTACATGGAGATTTTTGGAGACCAAATTGGATGAAATTGAAGTCCAATTAAGCGAATTCGTAGGCTAGATGGGCTGTCTTATATTGGTCTTCAATTGGACTTCAAATTGTGCAAGTTGGTGAAAAAATTGGCCCTAGAATGACAATTGACATTGTTGGATGAAGATGGGCTGAAGATAAGGTTGATTAAGCACTTAAATGTGCAAGGATAATTGTGTTTAACCACCATTTTCCTCCCCCTTAGTTGACATCCTTTCTGCCCCTGGCTTCTGCAGACTCGGCTCCTCCACGTCCTTCCTCTCCCTTCGTCCATTTCCTTCACGCCTGGAGTGCCCCTTGTGCATCTCTCTCTCTCTCTCTCTCTTTCTTTCTCGCACATTCCCCACATCTGACATCCTCATCCCCTTTGCTTTTATCTTCATTTTCTCTATTTTTTCTTTACACGTTTCTTTCCCTTGGTCGACACTCACTGCTCATTCACCCTCTCACCCTCTCTCTCTCTCTCTCTCTCTCTTTCTCTCTCTCTCTTCGTTTGTCTCGCACACTAGGCGACCAAACTGTGGCATCCTAGAATTTCATGTTAATCTTTAGATGTGCTTTGATCCATGATTTGTAATAAGATTAAGGCCAAGCTTTTAATGGATAATTATTTGATAGGAAATAAAATTCTATTCTCGGCTATGTGTTTTATAGGTTGGAAATTATAATTTATGTTGCAAGTTTTATGGTTATATAAATTTCAATTAGGTATATATTTGAGTGGGGGTTTAGAGTAGATTATTAAAAGAGGAAGTGGGCCAAAATTCTTAGGCGAAGACCAGCCCATAAGACCCCACCATTCGGCCCTTTTGGCTTGGCCCGCGAAGCCCAAAGGAAAGGAGCTACCGTCGACCAATGGGAGGAGGCTTGGCCCATCTTCTAGCCCATCATGTGCATGGGAAAAATGCCAAGTGTCTTTCCCCTAGGGCCAAGTGGCATTAGCCATGCAAACCAAATGATTGGAAATGATGAAGGGAAAAGAAAGAGAGGGAGAGTGGGCGGATTGAGAGAGAGGGTTACCGAGAGAGAGAGAGAGAGAGAGAGAGAGAGAGAGAGTGAACTCGGGAGAGGGAGAGCGAGCGTGCAAGAGAAGAAGGGGAAGAGGGAGGCCGTTCGATGCCGTTCGTCGCCGCCGTCGAGCCGCTGAGTCTCGCCTTGCCCCGCCGTCTTTGCTTGCTGTGTTGTGCTCGGATTAGAGGCAAGTAGAGTCCATTAATCTACCTTTTGCTTGCTGTGTTATGTGTGTGATGAATGGTGGATTTCGGATGCGGATGAAGTGTAAAATTTCGAAGCTATAAGTGTTGTGTTCTAGCCTAGTGTTCTGTTTCTGGAAAAACAGTCCGACCTTTGATGATTTCGTGAGTTACATGCGATGTTCTAGTGGGAATTTGGCTTCCACTTCTTGATAAAAGTTGTAAAGACTTCTTGGAGAGTAACATATCAAAATTTCAGAAGAAATGAACAAGTATATACCGGTGAAACTATTTTTCTTTGACGAAGTCAGATCTGAAAATCGTAATGCTGACCTAGTGTGATTCTGTGAATTTTATAAGATTTTCCGGCTGAAATTGGATCTCATGTTCTGAATGAAAGTTGAAGATGACATGTTAAGGAGTAACATACTAAAATTTTAGAGGAAATGGATTAGTTTAAGTTGGTGAAACAATCTTTATCTGAAACGGTTAGATCTGGAATTCGGTGCCGAGGGTTATGGACAGTTATGGTTGTTGAAGATGACGTGTTAACGAGTAACATACTAAAATATTTACTTCTGGACCTTTTCTATAACATATAAAAATTTCAAAATTTTTGGAGCTGATTTAGGATTTTTACCGAATTTGTGAATGAAACTGTGTATGGCAATATTTTGAAATTATAAAGACTGTGATGCGTGGACTGTACTGAATTGTATGATGTTCTTTTGATATGGTGTTCTGCAGGAAATATTTTCCTCTAGATCTTGTATATAACATGTTGAATTTTTAGAATTTATTAAGGCTGTTTATTAAGTTTTCAAGAATTATGACCAAAGGAGTGCAATCTATTTTTATCCGAAACTTTGCTGTATTTTCAAAAATAAATGAAATTGCTCCATGTGATATAATGTCTTGAGTGGTTGATTATGCTGCATATATGTTGACATATGGCAAGTTATATGACATCAAAATCTGCTTAAGACCTTTGATATTGTTGCATCAAATGCCATGTTGAAATTGAGATACATATGTAAATATAAATTATGATAATGATGATACCGTCGGAGGTGTGAGCCAACGATACCCTGGAAGTGTAGGGATGCCTGGAATGTGTGTTCCATATGCCCAAGGAGTGTTGGGATGCCCGGAGGTGTGTGTCGGAAGCCCTGGAGGTGTGTGCTGGGGGGATTCCTCGTGATGCCAGTTGGGGTACGATATGCCCGGAGGTGTGTGCCGGATGCTCGGAGGTGTGTGCCAGAGGCTCCTCGTGATGCCAGGTTGGATGCGAGTGATAAATTATGGGATGTAAACATTGGTCCCTAGAAAGAAAAACTAATAAGATTCTTGTGAAAGATAAATATTGAAATTGAATCATGTGCTTGGGTATATGCATATGGCATGATGCATGATCTGCTTATGAAAGTAAATTGATGCTATTTGATATTGAAAATACGATCATAAAGGCATGAATGGATCTCATGGTGATGTATGCTTGATAGCATGAATGATATGAATCACGGTGATATATGCATGATGTCATGGTGAGATATGCATGAGTGCAAGGTGATATATGCATGATGGCATGTCGAGTTATGCATGACTGCATTGTGATATATGCACGATTGCATGGTGATGTATGCTTGATAGCATGGATGATATGTGCTTTATTCATGATATCTTGATTGTCTTGCCTGATGCATTGTGTAGTTTGATGGATCTTTACTGCTAAGTGGTTGTACTCACCCCGTTTGGGGATTAACATTTCAGACTAGATAAGATATATCTGCTGCCACTACCACCGGTAGATGGATCAAATGATTGGATATGACCGTGAGGAGGAGGATAGCAAGGGAAGGAACTTTTGGACGCCGACACTGGTCGATAGACCTTAAGTATACGATTGTTGGAAAAGATGTCGGTCATCTTTTGGAGTATAGTCAAGTATAGAAGACTACAGCATTTTGATGTACTGATGAATGATGTCCATCTGGTTTAAGTAAATAAAAGTGTTCGGCTTTTACCTATAAATATTTAGTTGCTGTGCATTGTTTTCCGAATATAAGGAAGGGAGTTGATGGATGTGCTTACACCATATAAATTGCCCAGAGACCGATCTAAAGGATGTAAAGCCCCATGATTTATGAATTCCAATGAAATTCCTTGGTATCAGAGTATTATATTATTAGGTCAAGTGAAGGGTAAGCGGACTGTGGCGACCCTAACGGTTCGGGGGCCGTTGAGGGGTGCCACACAAACCTTTTGCTTCTCTTTCTTTTTCATTTTTCCTTGCATGTTCCTATGCCATCCCACCGAAGTTGCTACTCCATTGCTGCCCCATTTGTCCACTGCCACACGTCCAAAGCAACCCTCATCGAAGTCAATTTCCACAAGCCTCTCCTCAGCAAACTCCATGGCGTTGACTCCTCCACAAAATTCAGTTCATGGTCGCTTGTCCACATTCGGTTTCTGCCCCGTCTTCACTAATCCCCTAGGTTGTTAACCGCCAACTCCACGCCCCATCTCCATGTCTACGAGCCCAACAGCCTGCACCACCACCCACGGGCGCCAAAACCAGCCAAGTTGTGCAATGCAACCACCATTTTCGTCTCCTTAGAACTAGAGCCTCAAGACCAGCTTAACCGTGAGCCTTGCAGGGCCAATTTCGGCCTTGGTTTAGTCCCCATTGGTGTCACCGTTTTGGAGTTTATCGGCCACCGTTGCATTGCCGTCGCCGTCACCGTGAACCAGTTTTCCCCTTAATCTGGTGAGTTTACTCACTAATCTCTGCTTATGGAGTTAATTATGCTTAACGGTTGATTAGTTTAAGTTAAGTATGGATTATGTAGATAGTTAGTATAGATTAGCAATTTAATCGTTTGATATTATATTTTAGATGGCTAGAATAGTGTAATTAACAAGGAGATAAGTTCTAGTATTTATCTAAATTGGTTTGGAATTTTTTTGGGCTCGTTTCGATATTTAATTAGGCTTTTCTGGCCTAGGTGTGCATTTTTGCTATTTATTGGTATTTAATAATTAAATTTTGAAATTACTTAATTAATTATTATTTTCTAGAAATTAGACCGGGATAACCGGTGACCGGAATTTCGTGCTGATTACAATGATGTGACTTGTTTAATCAATTGAGTGCTATTTTGTGCAATTTGAGTGTGATTTGCAATTTTAGGTATTTATCCCAAAATTTATTATTTTTCGGTATTTAATTAGAAAAGCAACGAGCGTCGGTTTACAACGCCAAAAATGTGTTTGTGGACTATTGAAATTAGTGGGATTTTCAAAGGCGAAAATATTGTATTTTAGCTAAGGCCAACTGTGTACCACACACGATTATTTTTATTTAGTATGATAAAAATGACGAAATTGTCATTTGGTCAAGATAGTATACTATATTAGTCTACGGGCTTTGATATATCAACTTAGAGTGAGCAGTATACCAGTATACTATATCAGCCTACGGGCTTTGATATGTTAGCTTAACGCGAGCAGTATACCTTAGCAACTTCTAGTGAGCATTATCAGCATACTATATCAGCTTCAGGGCTCTAATATGTCAGCTTAGGGTGAGCAATATACTGTTTATCAACTTAAAGTGAGCTATACTATCTATATTTCAGCTTAAAGTGAGCAGTCCGCAATATGATCGGACTTTATAGATAGTTTTGATGACATGAAATCGACTGAGTCGATTGATAGATGGTTTGATCTAATTGGATGAATTGATTGGTTGAAATGATTGACTAAGTGGTTAAATTATACTTACTTGCAGGAAGGAATGGAGGCAAAGGTAAGACCTCTGACTTGTGCTTGTGCTTAGGCAGCCCTTGAAGCGTATTTCCTTCCTAGTCAGAGTTTAGGGGGTGAGCTTGCTAAGATGTCCTCTCACCCCGTTGTGAGATAACATTTTCAGGTCCTTAGATGATGATTGGTGGAGGATCCGAAGCTTGGAGTCTATGGAGGTGGAGTCTGAAGGATCGGCGTAGGTGTCCAACTAGTTGTCGTAGGATAGCTTCTTTTGGGAATCGATATTTTGTAGACCTCTACCTAAACTCTTTTGGTACCTAAACTCAGTGTATGTATAAAAGTGTGTTTCATGAAATGTGGTCCTACTTTTCTATCCCATATTGTTGTTGTCTGGGGATTAATTATTCACTTTCGCATGCACATTAAAATCAATGGATCGGCGACACGTCCTAGGACGTCGCTATTAGTTGACCGTTGAGGGATGGGCACGCGCTCAGAGGATCGAGGCGTGACATCCCCGTATAGTGGTATCAGAGCAAGGTCTATAGTTAGAGTGATAAGATGCGATAAGTTATGGGATAGTTAGTAGGATTGACATTTATTTCATGTTGATGCTTGTGATTGATAGCTGTTTGGTAGATTATTTGTGTGGGTCACTTAAATTCTAATCTGGTATTGGAATTAGAAAACATGTTTCTATAAATATCCTGTAGTTGAGTGACTAGGAGCAGAGAACTCCTGGTAAGAGCACAATAGCCTATGTAACTTGAGGTAGAATGCCGACAAGGGTCGGTACCCAAGGTGGTCATGGCAAAGCGCTGGCTCAGGCCAGCATGAGTGTAAGAGTACCGCTGCAAGTCGATACTAGTGTAGCAGCAATGAGCGATCCTAGGTTCGACGGGATTGTTCAGGCACTAATGAACCTTGGCATTTGCTGGGTCAACAAGCGCAAGATCGAATTGTCGCTATTGTTGCCGTAACTACTGCCACTAGTGCCATAACTATTGTTGTTGTCACACCTACTAAGGTCCAAAATGGAGATGAGATCTGGGAGCGAGTTGTTGCATCGGGGTCGAGGTTCGGATCCATCGGAGATGATGATTAGTCTGGGAAAAAGTCAATGACAGAAGGAAAGCACCCCATTCGTCCCAATAGAAGAAGTAGAATCGGGAAGTCAGCGCCGAGTCAGAATGCCGTGTGTTGCTTCTGCGGAAGGCGACATGGATCGGCCTCGTGCCATTTTAGGGCGAGTGCTTGCTTTGAGTGTGACTAACAGGGTCACCTAGCCAGAGACTATTTGTGTAGGAGATGGAACCACAACAACTGTTGCCACTGCTGCCGATAGAACAAAATAGAGGGAATGCACTGCAGGACTTTCAGTGGAGTACTTGGAACAGGCCTCTAGTGCAAGGAAGAGCACCTGTTGTTGTCCAACAGGAGATAAAGAACTCATCAGACAAGTGCCGAGCTTGTAGGAGGAATCATGGACCAACCTAGTGTCTTGGTATTACTAGAATGTGCCTTGAAGGTGGCCAATCCGTCCATCAGGCGGGGAACTGTCCGCATAGGTCCAAGAGAGCACGAGTATTGCTACCACAATTAGAGCACCACTAGGATGTTGGAGGAATCAAGGATGGAACCGACCATGCACCGACCAGAGGAAGAATGTTTTGGGGTGATTTTATCAGAGTAGTATAGCAAAGTTTTGGGGTTAAGTTGGTAAAATTTCAGTTGGTTGTAATAAAGTCGTAGAAAGGAGAATCACTGACTAAAATCGTATTTTACTAGTTTGCTTATGTGTAACTTTAATGTCAGGTGTGAAAAGAGTTGGCTCCTGAAGCATCTTGCGACAATGAATTGTTGTTGTGACGTGACCTAGCTTAATCCGTTAGCATGTGGAAGTTCAAGTTCATTGGGAGTCGAGGAGGATCCTCGATTTCCTAAATCTCTTCGCTTAAGGAAACTCGTTTGTTAGACAGAGGTTGCCAAGGTTACTTGGCGATTGTCATAGATAAGACAATTGAGGAACTGAAGATTGAGGACATCGCAGTAGTTCAAGAATTTCTAGATGTGTTTCCACAGGAATTATCAAGCTTGTCGTCAGAGAAAGAGAAAGAATTTATGATTGAATTATCACTCAAGATAGAGCCAATCTTTAAGGCTTCTTACTTGGTATCGTTGTTTGAGTTGAGAGGACTGAAGATGCAGATGCAAGGAATGTCGATATTTTCAAGGATCAACTTGGGGACAATGTATTGTTAGTTGAGGATTAGAAAAGAGGATATACTGAAGTCAGTGTTTAATACTCGAGACGACCATTATGAGAGTACTATAATGCCATTTAGTCTGGTAAACACTCCAGCTGCTGTCATGGTTTGATGGATTGATTGTTTAAGGAAGACCTAGATTAGTTCATGATCGTGTTCATCAATGATATTTTGGTGTATTCCAGAAGTGCTGAGTAGCACGAGAGACATCTGAGAATGGTACTTCAGACCCTGAGGATTCATCAGTTGTACGTTAAGTTCAGTAAGTGCAAGTTTTGGTTGACTTGTGTTGCATTCCTAGGTCACGTAATTTCAGATGAAGGAATCTTCGGGGACCCGTCTAAGATTGAAGCAATGATCAATTAGCCTAGACCAACTATAGTGATAGAGATCATAAGTTTTTTGGGTTTGGCAGGTTACTACAGAAGGTTTGTGAAAAGATTTTCAGCATTGGCGTCCATTGACTTGACTCTTGACGAAAGAAGAGAAGTTTGTGTGGACAGACAAATGCGAGCGTAGTTTTCAAGAGCTTAAGTAAAAGCTGACTACCGCACTTGTACTAACCATTCCATCTGGGCCTGGAGGATTCAAAATCTATAGTGATGCGTCGTTTAGAGGACTGGGTTGCGTACTAATGCAACATGGAAGGGTTGTTGCATACGCCTCTCATTAGTTGAGGCCTCACAAACAGAACTACCCAACGCATGACTTGCAACTCGCGGCAATCATTTTCGCTCTGAAGATTTGGAGACATTATTTGTGTGAAGAAAGATTTTCAAATCTTCACTACCATCAAAGTCTCAAGTTTTTATCCTCTTAGAAGGGTTGAATATGAGACGACATCGCTAGATGGAACTTCTAAAGGATTACGATTGTGATATTTTACATCACCTTGAAAAGGGCGAATAAGGTCGTTGACGCTTTGAGTCGGGAGTCTTCAGTTGCACAAATCATGGTTAAAGAGTGGGTTTTACTCAAGAAAGCTTGAGCTTTGATTTTCAAATTTCAAGTAGGCCACATTTCAGACTTTATGGCCACATTTTCAAAATGGAGCCGGATGTGCAGGTTAAAATCAAGATGCTTCAGATGACAAACCCATATATTTAAAAGATCCTACAAGAAACACCGATAAGAGAAAAGTTGACTTTCAGATTTCTGAAGGCGGAACATTGAAGTTTCGAGGATGATTGTGTGTACCTAACGATGTAGCACTTAGGGAAGAGATCTTGTCAAAAGCTCATCGTAGCGGTTGTAGCATTCATCCTGGCAGTACGAAGGTGTATCCGAATTTGCGTCAACATTATTGGTGGTTTGGTATGAGGACGGACATCACCAATCATGTCGCAAAGTGTCTGACGTGTTAGCAAGTGAAGGCATAGCTTTGTAAGCCAAGTGGACTCTTGTAACCTCTTGAGATTCTCGAGTGGAAATGGGAACATGGCACGATGGACTTTGTGACAAGCTTATCAAGGAGTCAGAGGGGTAATAATTCCATTTTGGGTAGTGGTCGACAGATGGACGAAGTCGACTCAATTCATTGTAGTACGTAAAGACCTCAATTTGAATAGGCATGCAGAGGTGTATGTGCGTTAGATAATTCGTCTGCATGGAGTGCTAGTGACGAATTTATATCAGATCTAGACCCAAGGTTCCTAATTTTGGCAAAACAATCAGATGGTCCATTTTTAAAGCATTGCTTAACAGAATGTGCAGAACTTCAATTTGTGGGAAGGAAGTTAGATGATGATAGATCACATCCCAAAATTAGTTCAACAGTCAATAGATACAGTTGCAAATATCAGCGACAAATTAAAGACCGCTTAGAGTCGCCAGAAGTTGTCTTGCTAAGCGTCGAAGGCCATAGTTCCAAGTTGGTGATTGCATCTTTCTGAAGATGTCACTAATGAGGGATACTTCACGCTTCGCTAAGAAAGGAAAATTGAGTCAGAGATATGTAGGTCCCTGAGATTCTAGAAGGAATCGGGATTCTAATGTATCGTCTTGCATTACCACCGAGGTTGGTGCGAGTGCATGACGTCTTTCACGTGTCGATATTGAGAACGTATGAACCTGACACAGCCCATGTTCTAAATTTAGAAAAAAATTAGACGTTGATGACAGAGTGTCGTACGTGGAAAGCCCAATTCAGTTTTTGAATCAGAAAGACAAATTCTATATACCAAGATGGTCCCCTTGGTCAAAGTAGTTTAACAACACCACGAGATTGAAGAAGCAACCGAGGAAAATGAAAACTAATGAAATGACGATGCCCCACCTTTTTTTGTTTACGGATTGGTAAAGGTTTAAATTTCGAGGATGAAAAAAAAAAAAAAGAGTTGTGACATCCTAATTTTTAAGTTTTGATTTCGATTGGATAAGTTGGGCTTTTCATCAACGCGCCTATAATGCTTTTTTCTGAGATGGCCACTTATGAGATAACTGGCCTATTAGGTGAAGCCGTTAAGAAATTTTAATGCAATAGACTTGAGAATTCAACCAGGAGTCAACTGTTCGACCACGCTAATCTACAAGAGTCCTTACGGAACAATTAAAAAATCGATTAGAGACCGGAGATAGGTCGATTCGACTGAGATGTGTGATCAAAGTGTGGGTGATTCCACCTAATTGCAAAATTTTCGTCGATCAACACTAGACCGATTTCTTGTCATTTTAGGTACCCGGTGCCTATATTTGAAATCTTGAGATTTTCACGATCACCAAGAGTCACCAATGTGTAGAAGAGGTACATTGTGAATCGAAGAAAATCGACCACGGGTCAATTGTACCAAAATTTCTAAAAGCTACCCGGTAGATTAGGTCATGCTAAAATCACGCCAGATTGAAATTAACCGCGAATTTGAATCCAATTTCAAAAATTGGAAGTTCTGTCATGTCATAATTCATTTTAGAAATGTCAACTCATCTTTTAAGGAATTTTTGGCAAGTTTGGGATTTTTACATAAAATTGATTTGGACAATTTGGAAAATGAATGAAAATTTGGATTGGCCAATTTGAAGGGATTTTTAGCCTCCTGTAAGAACTACTTGGTGAAAGGAAATTTTGTGGGCTTTTTCTTTAACAAAATTAGACATCAATCGGAGAGATTTGTTAAGAGATCAGATTTCGGGAAATATGAAATAGAATTCGGAATTGAGGGAAATGACCAATTTTGTTGTCCAAAGTTGGTTATTTGGGGGAATTCGCATGCAAGAAAGCAAGTGAGGATCAAGCATTTTTGCATGGAGATTTTTGGGGACCAAATTGGATGAAATCGAAGTCCAATTGAGCGAATATGTAGGCTAGAGGGGATGTCTTATGGTGGTCTTCAATTGTACTTCAAATTGTGCAAGTTGGTGAAGAAATTGGCCCTAGGATGACTAATTGACATTGTTGGATGAAGATGGGCTGAAGATAAGGTTGATTAAGCACTTAAATGTTCAAGGATAATTGTGTTTAACCATCTTTTTCCTCCCCCTTAGCCGACATCCTTTCTTCCCCTGGCTTCTGTGGACTCGGCTCCTCCACGTCCTTCCTCTCCTTTCGTCCGTTTCCTTCACGCCTAGAGTCCCCCTTGCACACGTCTCTCTCTCTCTCTCTCTTGCACATTCCCCCCATCCGACTACCCCCTGACATCCTCATCCCCTTTGCTTTTCTCTTCCCTTTCTCTATTTTTTCTTTGCACGTTTCTTTCCCCTGGCCGACACTCACTGCTCACTCACCCTCTCTCTCTCTCTCTCTCTGTTTGTCTCGCACACTAGGCCACCGAGCCTTCTGCTTCTCTTTCATTTTCATTTTCCCCTGCATGTTCCTACGCCATCCCACTGAAGTTGCTACTCCATTGCTACCCCATCTATCCACTGCCACACATCTAAAGCAGCCCTCACCAAAGTCAATTTCCACGGGCTTCTCCTTAGCAAACTCCATGGTGTTGACTCCTCTCCAGAATTCGAGTTCGCGGCCGCTTGTCCACGTTCAGTTTCTACCCCGTCTTCACTAATCCCCTAAGTTGTTGATAGCTAGCTCCACGCCCTATCTCCACGTCTATGAGCCTAATAGCCCGCACCACCGCTCGCAGGCGCTAAAACCAACCAAGCCGTGTCGTGTAGCCACCATTTTTGTCTCCTTAGAATTGGAGCCTCAAGACCAACTCAACCTTGAGCCTTGCGGGGCCAATTTCGACCTCAGTTTGGTCCCCGTTGGTGCCACCATTTTGGAGTTTATTGGCCGCCGTTGCATCACCGTCGCCGTGAACTGGTTTTCATGTTAATCCGGTGAGTTTACATACTAATCTCCGCTTATGGAGTTAATTATGCTTAAGGATTGATTAGTTTAAGTGAAGTATGGATTAGATTGATAGTTAGAATAGATTAGCAATATAATCGTTTAATATTGCATGTTAGGTGGCTAGAGTAATGTAATTTGTGGCATCCCAGAAATTCAATGCCAAGCCATAAGGTGTGTTAAAGTCTTTAATTAGGTGGTAGAATTTCCATGGCTCATGTTTTAGCCATTAGTTTTTTAAATTTGATGATTTGTGCATGTGATTGTGGAAATTTAAATTTAATAGATTAATAATCTATGCTTGGCAATATGATTTAAATTTCAATAACCAAAAATATCCCAAGACTTTGGCCAAGATGAAAATTGGAATTCAAAAATATTTAAAGAAGAAATTCAAAAAAAAAAAAAGAGAAAAAGGGGATTAAATTCGAATGGGCCTTGAGCCCATTTGGCCTAAAGCTTGGTGGGCCAAGCTAGTCGGCCCATTAGAGCCCAAAGGAGGCTGTCGACCAGCCCAAGGAGGAGTGGCCGGATGGCCCAACTCCAAAGCCTAAGCCCAACTTCATTCAAAAACCCATGAGACAAGTGGCAAAGGGCAAGAGCATGCATTGGTTGGTTTTTAGGCAAAGCAATCATTATCAATCATGAGCTTTAGGGAGTATAAGAGGGAAGCAGAGAGAGAAGGTGGCTGGTTCTTTGCTCATTCGGCCGAGAGAGAAAGGGGTGAGAGAGAGAGAGAGAGAGAGAGAGAGAGAGAGAGAAAGGGAGAGACCGAGAGGGAGAGGAGGCGGAGCCGAGGGAGGAATCGCCGTGTCCCGCCGTCCGTTCGCCGTGTACGCTGCCGTGCGTCATCGTTTGTCCATCCTAGAGGCAAGTGGACTCCTTTAACTTCTCCTGCTTGTTGTATTGTTGGTTGCATGTTCGATTTTAGGTGTTATTTGTGCAAAAAACCGAGGAAAGGGTTGGTTGTTTTCAAACCGTGTGACTGTTCTTGCTCGGTTGAAGGAGTCAGTAGCTTGTTCGAGCTTGCATGTGTATTTGGATTCCTATTTTGGCTTCGATGTCTTCATGGAAGTTGTAGCTAACTTCTTGTACTATAACATACTGAAATTTCGTGGAAAATTATGGAGATATGAGGGGTTAAAGTTCTATTATACGGAGACCCTAGATCTGTGAAGTTTCCACTGACCTCTTGCTGGATTCTTGTTTGCATGTTGATTTCTGTTGAAGATTTGACTTCGATGTCTTCATGAAAGTTGTAGGTAACACCTTAAACTACAACATAATCGAATTTGAAGCAAAAAGAACAAGTATATCTTGGTAAATCGGCTAGATCTTGAAAACGATGGTTCTGGTGATGTGTTCCGAGACACTCGAGACTTCATGGACTTAAATGGTGACCATACTTTGGTTATTTGACCTAGATCTCTTCATGAAACTTTTAAAGGACACCTTGGTACATAACATACTCAAATTTCAGAGGAAACTAAAGAGAATAGATGGGTGAAATCTTAATATTTCGGAGATGTGTATTCTGGACAACTCGGTAATGGTTCCAGAAGTTTCGTGGGATTGTATAAATTAATATAAAAAGAATTTGGCTTAGAGTTCTCGTGAAAAATTCAAGAAAATGTCTTGGTTATCACCCTGTAAAATTTTGTAATTTTTAGAGGCCATATGAGAATTTTAATCGAATTTATTTGGAAAGTGTGCATTCTGGTCATTATCCTAATATCATGTGCTATTTTGTGGAAATTGTGAAATTATGTGAAATTCGAATTGGCCATGAATTTTGCATGAAATTTGTTATCCTATTGGTTTGTTTAATGATTGTTTTGAATATTATGATTTTGGGAAAATCATAGATATTAAATATAATATTTTTTATGAAAATAAATAAATATAATAATATAATAAAAAATAATAATAAAATAAAAAGGGATTATTTTATTGGCCATGAATTCCATTAAATTTATTATGCATTGTTATATGACATTGGTGTATGTATGATCATAAATTGTGATGCATGTGTGAATCATATGCCATGTAATAATGAGATTAAAAGGATGGTGAATGTGGAAAATGATATGTGAATAAGAGGTTGTGGTGGAGGATGAGGCCGGAATGTACAGAGATGCATTGCCGGAATTCCCTGGGAGATTCAGGATGCCCGGAATGTGGGGGGCCGGTAGCCCTGTCGAAGGTCTTTGCCCAAAGGGAATGCCTCGCGATGCCAGGATGTGGGTGCGGGATGCCTGGCTAGAAGGGTAAAGGCCGGAAGCCCTGTCGGAGGTTTCTGCCCGAAGGGAATGCCTCGTGATGCTACTTGAGATGCGAAATGCCCAGAATGTGGGGGGCCGGAAGCCCGGTGGCCTGGGAGGCTGAATGCTGGGAACCCTGTCGAAGGTCTTTGCCCGAAGGGATGATAATTGAGAATGGGTGATGTGGTGATCAAATCCAAAGATAAAAATGGAAATTAATGCATGATGGTGATATGCATGATGTGATGATAATGATATATGAGATGCCATGATGATGATATGTATGATATGATGATGCATGAATGCGCATGACATCAAAGGTAAGCAATGCCTGCATCGTATGATGATATGCATGGTGCATTGAGTTGTTATTGGATTTCCCTATCTGCTGAGTGGTTGTACTCACCCCTTTTGGGGATAACATTTCAGATTAGCAAGTATGCCGCTACCTGCCGTCTCGCGAGGGGTGTTTTATGGTCTACCGTCCGATGTAGAGATCGAGTGTGCGGAGATAGATTGTCCCTCTATTCCCGAACTGACTTTTATTCGAGTACGTTGTCTAGTGATGTACGACATAGGCCTGGCTGGGGGCCCTGTCATTCAGGAGTTCATTTCTGTGCACGTTCGTCGGGATGGAGCGATGCGAGGGATGTTGCCGGCGCCACCGCCAGATGCACCGGGTTGGGTGTGAGATCCGCGCGCGATGAGTAGGAGTTGGATCTTTTTGATGTAGATAGTCGACACTTTCGATGGGGGTTCGTACTCGTATGATGTTGAGGGTCGAGAGTTTTTTTTTTGAGGTTTTAGGCAGGACATGGCAGAGTCCTAACTTTTCCTTGTTTTGTACCGACCCGAAGGGAATCCCATCTTGTTATATATATATATGTAGGCAAAGTGTCGAAGTTGTTTATAAAATCTTGATGTTTAGCTGGTGTGTATTGGTATCATGGATTGGTAGGGGCATAGATAGTGATGTTTAATTTGCTTCCGCTAATGAGACGCGCTGGGACCGTTTTGTTTAATATATATATATATATGTGTGTGTGTGTGTGTGTGTGTGTGTGTGTCTATAAATTACGACGCATCTTCTAAGAAGAAAGGTAATAAGGAGTAACACCGGCGCTGGTGACGACCTGCGAAGGGTTCGGGGTGTCACATAATTAATAAGTAAATAAACTATAGTATTTATCTAGATTGGTTCGGAATTTTTTCGGGCCCGTTTTGGTATTTAATTAGGCTTTTCCGGCCTAAGTGTGCATTTTTGCTATTTATTGGTATTTAATAATTAAAATTTGAAATTATTTCATTAATTATTATTTTCCAGAAATTAGATCGGGATAGCTGATGACCAAAATTTTGTGCTAATTACAATGTTGTATTTTTTTTTTAATCAATTGAGTGCTATTTTGTGCAATTTGAGTGTGATTTGCAATTTTGGGTATTTATCCCAAAATTTATTATTTTCTGTAATTAATTAGAAAATCACCAGGCATCAGTTTATAATGCCAAAAATATGTTTGTGGACTATTGAAATTAGTGAAATTTTCAAAGGCGCAAATATCGTATTTTGGCTAAGACCGACCATGTACTTACACACAATTTTTTTTTTTTTATCGGGTATATGATAAAAATGACAAAATTGTCGTTTGGTTAAGATGGTATACTATATTAGCCTATGGGCTTTGATATATTAGCTTAGAGTGAGTAGTATGACGGTATACTATATCAGCCTACGGGCTTCGATATTTCAGCTTAACGCGAGCAGTATACCTTAATAACTTCTGGTGAGCATTATCAGCATATTATATTAGCCCGAGGGCTCTAATATGTTAGCTTAGCACGAGTAGTATACTGTTTATCAACTTAAAGTAAGCTATATTATCTATATTTTAGCTTAGAGTGAGCAGTCATCGATGTGATCGGACTTTATAGATAGTATTGATTGACATGATCGGGAGATGGTCTTGATAACATGGAATCGACTAAGTCGATTGATCGATGGTTTGATTTAGTTGGATGAATTGGTTGGTTGACATGATCGACAGAGTGGTTAAATAGTAAAACTTGCAAGAAGAAACAGAGGCAAATGTAAGACCTCTGATTCGTGCTTGTGTTTAGGCAACCCTTGGAGCATATTTCCTTTCTAGTCGAAGTTTAGGAGGTGAACTTGCTGAGACGTCGTCTCACCCCGTTATGGGATAACATTTTCAGGTCCTTAGATGATGATTGGTGGAGGATCCGAAGCTTGGAGTCTGTGGAGGTGGAGTTTGAAGGATCAGCGTAGGTGTCCAACTAGTTGTCGTAGGATAGCTTCTTTTGTGAACCGATATTTTGTAGACCTCTACTTAGACTCTTTTTGTACCTAAACCCAGTGTATTTATAAAAGTGTGTTTCGTGAAATGTGGCCCTACTTTCTATCCTATCTTGTTGTTGTCTGGGGTTTAATTATTCGCCTCCGCACATGCATTAAAATGAATGGGTCGACGACGCATCCTAGGATGTCGCTATTTAATCGACCACTAAGGGATTGGCACGCCCTCAAAGAATCGGGCCGTGATAGGAGCTGTTTCATGGCAATCAAGATTGCAAAAATGTACTGTTTCATCTACAACTGAAGCAAAATATATCGCTATTACTAAAGTAGGTAAATAACTCTTATGGATGCAAAAATTCCTATAAGAGTTGGGCTTGAAGCAAGAGAAGTTTGTTGTATATTGCGATAGCATGAGTGTCATCCATCTTAGCAAGAATCCGGTGTTACATTCAAGATCAAAGCATATTGATGTGAAGTATCATTGGATCCAAGAAAAGCTAGAAGAGAAGCTCTTTCTACTTGAGAAAGTTCATACCGACAACAATAGGTCCGACATGATGACGAAGGCCTTGCTTGTGGTGAAGCTTGACGCTTGTAGAAGAAAAGTGGGCATGGTGAACCTTCCCACATGAGGTGGAGGGGGAGATTTGTTGGTTGGGTCCACCTTCATGTAGGGCCCAGCTAGCATTAAATAAAAAAACAAAAAGAAAAGAAAAGAACAAAAAGAAGTGGAAGTGGGGT
This sequence comes from Eucalyptus caleyi, assembly GCA_014182885.2. Classification (NCBI taxonomy): domain Eukaryota; kingdom Viridiplantae; phylum Streptophyta; class Magnoliopsida; order Myrtales; family Myrtaceae; genus Eucalyptus; species Eucalyptus caleyi. The sequence continues at coordinate 17,318,138 of CM024476.2, forward strand.
CGTGCGTGTGTGTGTCCGAAAAAGTGAAGAGGAGAGAGAAAACAGGAGAAAAAAAAAACTACAGAAGCAAGGGAGAAAGAGAAGATAGGAAGAAGGTTGCAACTTTGTGGCTTCGATTCGAAGGCCAAATATTGACGGAATCGACTCAAATTTCAGTATATTGTTCGTGAGACCGAGGGCTACAAGTTGATAATTTTTGTTTGTCAAGAATCGTCTCCGAATCCTCCAATTGTAGTTAAGATTTTCTTGTTCCAAACTTGTTTATCTACTTATGTTATGAGAAAAAAGATGATTGCAATGTTGATGTTGAGCCTCTAGTGTGTAACTAGAGAAGAATACTTTGTGTATTCTACTATTCTTGGTGATTAGTGGATGTTTTTAGGCAGTCCGTGGTTTTTCCCATATCGGGTTTTTCACGTTAAATCCTTGGTGTTGTTATTTGTTTTGTCTACTTATTATTTTGACATTATATTTGCATATTGTGAGGCTATACATTGCTGGTTATTACTGGAGGTTAAGAAATTTTTAGTTGATTTAGTTTCAGGGGAGAAATTGATCCTGGATTGCGATTGGCCATGGTGAATTGTGTCCTCGGGTTCTCCCTAACACGACGTAAGTCGATTTGGCTAGGTTGTAATTGACTTCTACTGTGGATATTTATGGAAACGAAAAAAAAAAATGATCAAAGTTGCGTTTATGTAGAAATTACATTATGGGAATTGATTCAATTCAAGCTTAAATTCCATTTATTTTGTCAAAAGTTTTCTGTTGGATAACATTTTTCTCATTTTATGATGTTTAGATCATAGGAAGATGAAATAATGCACTATCATCTCATAGTCAGCAAGATGCCTATACCTTGCATTCAGGAAAATGATTTTCTTTTTAAAAATCAGAAAATACTGGCTTTTCATAAATTTTCGTTTTCCTTCTTGGAATCGACCAGGAGCAAGCTGCATGCCCATCTCAGTTTATTTTCTTGTGGTAGAGGAAAAAAATAGAAAGAAGCAAAAGTTGAGAGGTAAAAGTAGAGGAATGAAACACACTAACCTTCCTCATTGCAGTTGAGAATTTGGAAGCAAGAACCAACAGGAAATATCAATCACTTCCAACTGCAGAAACATGAACTTCTTGGTCGGTCGTGTGCTTGAAAGCACTTCATCTATTCCAGGCTGACCTAGGAAATCACAAATAATCCACGTCAACAGCTTCATCAAATCAAGCATGGATATATTCTTGAGCTGTCACTTGAGCGATATCATGTCGAACTTCTCATTGTTGACTTGGTGCCCGTGGCATGGGTGTATTCGAAAGGATGCTCTTGAACAAAGCATGTGCATGAGAGGGCAGATACATTGGGACTTCGCATCCCGATCCCAACACAGCAACCGACATAAGCCCTTCGTATTCCTTGATCCAACCTCCGAGCTGATCAGAAACCAAATAGTCTTGTTTCTGTTTAACGTGAGTTACTGCACGAAAGCTTTTCTCCAGATTGATTTGAATTGCGCTTACCAGATTGTTTTGGTTCCAAGGGTACCATTTATCCTGCAGTTTGAGCTTAAGGGCTTTAACGTTGCGCCAAGCCGTTGACAAAGGAATGGCTAAATCTGTAGTCCCACTGCTCAAAAAGAAGTAATTTGATCTGTGAAAGTAAATATTTGGTACTATTAATGTCTAAAACCAAAAAAGACATCTTGATGATGAATGAATATATAACTTCCATTATTGTCAATTAATGTTTATGCACTAATTCTACCAATTGTAATACAATCATGATTATATCTCAAATTAATCAAATGTTGCAAACTCAAGATTAAATGCATTGGCATGATTTTCTTCTTGTTTCTAACATCTAATACGCCTTACCTATACATGTTGGTAATTTGTTTATAAAACAAATGAAGAGGTGCCTTGTCCCACATTGAAAAGATGTGAGTGCGCATGTGGACGAGATTTGGCACTAACCGACGATCATTATTTTTATCTATTGAAAATTCGGATTTATTTCTATAAAAGTTAATTATAAATCTTGTTAAAACAGTGCGATTGTTCACAAAAAGTTACGAATATTTATTTATTTATTATTTATTTAGTTACGAATTTTTATGTCTTTTTAACATAACATTTGAGACGTACTTGTTTATTTTGTAACCTTTCCCGAAAGGTTGCCTTTGTTATTTTTGCAACCTTTTGAAAAGTTGCCTCTATTCAAAAGACAAAGATAAGTAACGTTGTTTTGAGATTAAACAATAATCTTTTTTCCATTTTCATCTTCTTTTGAAAGAATATACAGCCTTTTTCAATTGTTTCCTAGAGAGACCTTGTACTAGAATTGCTATCTAGTATTATCATTTGAGACTTTGTTGTATCCTGGAGGATATTTGCCGTGACCATTAGCAACTTTGTGGGATAAATAAATCCTTAAAGAAAGTGATATCACATCTCAAAATCCAACTTAAATACTCTAAAGATCTATCTTCATTGTTTTACCTAATTCGAAACCATATTTTCCCAACATTTTAAAGGATTTATTCCATCCTAGCATTGCATCGCTGCACTTCTTCTCCTTCGTCTCTTCCTCAATCCGTTTTCTCCTCATATCTTGATTGCCATGAGCGTTCTCGTTGGCCGTTCGCTTCAGATCCCAGCAGATCGTGCGGCGATCTGTCGATTGAGTATGGTTACGCCCGCTGCGTCGATCGTTTGGGTTCGAGGCACGGCTTGTCTATACTCGTTGATGAGACGTATTCGCCGTCCGTCTAGTTCTCTGCGAGGGTTTCGGTCGATTTCCTCACTGATCTATGAGTTCTGAGGTCTTTTCCCCGGTGGATTTTCCCTCAGATCGGCTGCGTTGACCGGTGAGACTCGAGTCTTCTTGCGCCTCCTGATATGCAAGACTCTGGACTGACCGTTGAACTGGTGGCGCCGATGGAGTCTTATGTGCTGTTCCGCTCTTGTGTGATGGAAGCGGTCGACCTGCTTGGGCCATCCCTCGATGTGCGGGTCAGTTTCTCGGCCAAGATGGGCCGGATTGATGGATATCGACGGCTAAAGGGTTTGTTGTGTATGTTCTGTTGTTACTTAATGAACCGATGCCACATCGCTGTGTATATAACAGGTTGTGATAGCATGTCTTGAAGATAGAGATGGCGTGTTGAGGGCAGAAAATTCGGGGTAGGTTGTTTTAAATGTGAGGGTGAAAAAAGAAGAAGAGTGGGTGTGTTCGACCTTTGGCATGACAGGTGCGCTTGCCTGGCAGGTCACAGAAACCAAATAAAAGCACTTCTGTTTTGGTGTTTGAAGGGGGAGATGGCACGGGGCTTTTGTCTCTTTTGCCCGGCTCTCCCCCTTCTGGCGTCTCGTGTCCCGGCTTCCTCTTTTTCCTTATTCTCGTTTCACTCGTTCTGCATATCCCTTTCGTCCGCTGGTGCATAGTGATCCTATGCAAATTGCACCGAGTGCGGAAACATCAGTAGAATGCAGGGAAACGAAAGCCGTGATGCTGGTTAAACTAGTAATTCTCGTTGGTTGAAGTGGCCTTGGTGCACCTTCACGTTCAATGGCACAATGATAGCCACCTCGATGCAGGAAAGTCCCGGATTATAATCAAATTCCACCAAAAGGTACATCTTAAATTTTGCGCCTTTCATTGTGCTAATATTGCCTATGGCGGCACTATGCGAAGTTTCATGGTGTGCAAATTATCTGCTTGACTGATGACTTGATGGATTCCAAAAGAACTTCACTCTCACTTGCGGCCGTTTTATCCTTTGTAAGCCTGATTGATTATGGTATTATGGATTCTCAGATAATTGATGACAGATCAAGATTTCATGAGCTCGTCATTCTTTTGAATTTTCTTGAAAATTGTTTCAGCTCAGTTTGCATTTGTGGTGACCCTGATAAACATCACACGATATCCTTATGCTCAAGAAGATACACTAACAACGATTCTTGCGCCTTAAAGTGGATGCTTCCCAAGAAATTGGAAGTTTGTCTTGATCAGATACATAGGTTATATATGGAAATTGACTACTTATACTTTGAAGCAGTTCCTTCGCATTGTTTGCTTGTGGAAGAGAGTTCTTTTTATTAATTTTTTTATTTTGACGCTATGTTGACACCTATTCTATATTTTCAAAAAAAAAATTGCAAAAAAAAAAAAAAATTGTTATAAAAAAAAAAAAAAGAAAAAGAAAAAAGGAATCCGCATGGGCTTGGGCCCCTCCCCTTCTTCTCCTTTTTCTTTTTTCTTTCTTTCTTTTCCCCCTGTGCAGCCCAACCCCCTTCTTCCTTTCGGCTCAACCCGTGCCTTTGTCTTCTTCCCCCAGCCGTTGTTTGCATGGGGAAGGAGCGAAGTCGAAAGCAAGGGCGAAGCGAAAAGCAAGGGACAGGGGGATCTGGCGATGGCAGGCATGGTGTGATCCTCAGGTCAGAGTAGGCTGGCAGAGGTTGCGGTTGGTCGGCCGAGAGCACGCGTGTGAGGAACGGTCAAAATGGCGGAAAGGAAAATGGAGAAAAGGGGGGGGGGAACCAAGGGAACCGAAACGGATAAAGAAAACTAGAAAGAGAGAGAAAAGAGAGCGAAGAGAGAGCAAAAGAGAGAGGAAATAGGAGGAGGAAGGAGAATGGGTCAATCCTGCCGCTAGAGAACCACCCGTTCGTTGCCGACCGCCGCTATCTTCCTCGAAAACCAGATTGGTCTTTTATCAAACACTTGGTGTGCATTTTTGAAATTGAGCTGGCCGAAGCTCATCCTGCCTGTTTCAAGCGAGCTCTAGCCCCCGTAGCTCCTCTATTAGGTCTCTGTTCATTGCTAGTTATTTGCTAAAGGTCCAAGGTTCGCCTTGAGTTTCGATCGAGTCGAGGTCTATTGTTTCGCGCATGTATTCCACCTATTCGATGAAATGTCCGAGTGAATTCCGCCAACCCAATTCCTCCGTGTAGAGCCCAGCTAAGATCTTTGGTAAAGGAAGACCTCCGTCGTTTGCCTAGAAGCTAGACTGTGACCCGCCAGACTGAGGCAGCGCTGTCGTGACCTCAGCCGGAGGCCGCTCGCACCCTTCGCCTCTGCCCACTTCTTCTTTGCAATTGGATAGCTATCGAACGGGGTCACGAGCTAGCGAGGCCTTCAATCGGCACCTTGTCGTTTCCAGCAGACCCCTGACCGCCACCGCTGCCTGCCTCGGAGGCTTTCCCCCTCGTGAGTGACGTGCTTTCGCGGCCTCCCTGGTCGCAACTAAGCGGTCACTGACCAGGGAAGGGCCTCTTCTGTCCCACAAGCCGACGACCCGGAGTTAATCTGGGCTGTAGGCCTATGGGAGGGGAAGCCCCCCTATTACAAAAAGGAGTTGGGCCGATCGGCGGGCCCAACTCCAATAAATATGGCTTGACCACCTCTAGTCGGGCCTAGTTTCTTCTGAGCAGGCCAAACTGAGTCCGGTCCACCGGATCCGACCCTGTTCAGCCCCCCAAAAAATTATTATTTTATTTAAAAAAAACAATTTTGAAAATCCAAAAAATTAAAGTTTAAATTTTTTTCAAAAATTAAAAATTTTGAAAATCCAAAAATGATGGGGTTCGGTTAGGAATTGCTATGTATTTCTTTTCTTTAGTGTAATTAGGTCTTTATTTGTTCGTATATTGATTATATTGCATGTTTAATTTGCATATTTTGTTATGTTTAATTGCACGTGTTTAATTTTACTGTAATTAGGGTCTTGATAGTTGATTGTTACTTTAATGACTTCGCACCCGCATGATCACCTCATATGTTAGTGGATAGATATAAAACAATCCAAACTGTCTGCCAAAAAAATCAGTTTGTTAAAATGAACAAGATTATGTACTGAAATTGCACTAATTGGTTAATTAATATAATCAAGTCTCCGATCCTAGATTCTCTGGTTGCGTAGGAAGTGAGGCATGCTACCATGCATCACTTGGTTTCTAGCCAACCCCAATAGGCTAATGGCGACTCCTTTTGTGCAAAATTCCTAAAAAATATCTCAATGTCAGGCGGGGTATGGGCTTGGGAGAGCTTGCGCCTAATCATGGGCCTTAGGTTCGTCATTTAGGCAATACCCCTAAACCTGTTCCCTCCCCCCGAGGTAGGTCGCAACAGCTTAGCGACTCCACTGGGGACTTGGTTCTAGACTTTAGAGGACTTAGGCTAAAATTAATTTTGTTCAAAAATATTTTTGTTTGGCAGTGAGGATTCTAGGTACATCCCTAATATTAAAGGTGTTAAATGTTTTTTTAGAATGGGAGGTATAAGGGGAGTATTTGCTCACCCTTGTCTTGCAGGGAGGTGTAGGAACGCATTGTTTATTTTTTTATGTATGAAGTGCCGATTACTTATAAATTGTCATGCATGTGTCCCTTGCATTGCACTATACCATAGCACACACTACCTGCTGCCAGACCTGGGCCGTTTAGGATCATTTAGGATGTTGTTGAGGTGGATCCCACTCCAACTACAATTGTGTAGTATGAGTTGTCCATCTTTACCCTGAAATTTCTTTCTTCATGTCGAAGGTACCCACCCCGGTTTGCAACCGTACGACACGGGTCAGTTCTTTGACAAAGCCGGAGTCATGGGTAACACGACCTAATCGCAATCTTGTTGGTTTAGTCTGGTGATCCTATGACTCCATTTTGAGCCGTCTAGAGTAAAAAACGAACCACCAATCATACTCATGTCTATGTTGTTGGTGTTGCTACTCAATGAATAGGGTAAGTTTTTCGAATTATTTTATGCGCAATTTATTTATTCGCTTTATTTTTTTGGTCGGTCCATGACAAATTAGGTTCATCGTAACTTTGGTTGGCATACGATGGGGGTACCCGGGCTTCACATCATTTTCATCCCAAAAGTCGAGCTCCGCACGTGGTGGGATAGACTAGATTTGACTGGCCGTGATTGGGTGCGATCTTACGTCAGATGATTACTCCCCCTTTTGGAGATAGAGACTCATTATGGTGTCGTGCGAGCATTAGCGCATGTCTGGTGCCTTGCAACTTGTACTTTCATAGTTGGTGATCACGAACTCACTCCAACCTTGGAGGAATACAGTATTGCCATTGGAAAGCCCTTAGCATCGGAATTAGTTAGTCCACCTGTAGGAACTGAACATGCATCGACCTTATCTGAATTACTTAAAGTTAAGGGAGAGGACGTGAGAAAAGTTTTGAAAGCCAATCGCAAAACCTGCCCGTTTTCATTTCTAAATGAGCTTTTTCAAAATGCCCCATCTTTAAAAAAAAAAAAGGATCTTCCTGCCAGCTTTCTTCGGATTTGTGATATTCCTACATTGTAGGAATGCTATTAGCCCTTCCATAGCGTGGGTAGTTCGTGAAGTATGCATGGGAAAGGGCTATGTTAATGCTATATTGACTGAAACTTTTCTTTCCCTTACTCGTTTTAAAGAAAATAAAGACAAGGCTTTCCATGCTCCTCTTGCACTCTTGCAAATTTGGTTATTCTCTCACATTAAGGGGTTCGATGGCTTGATGACCATAAACAACATTTCTGACTCTAGCCACCCTATCCTGAAGTTTAGAGATAGGAAAATGTTTGCCCCAAATTATCATTATTCTGAGTGATTAGTTTTCATGACCAACCTTGGATCTGAGGACTTCCAATGGCATGCCAAATGGTTCCAAGTTCAAGAAGCGCGGTTCGTGTGTGGGCTTATTGGACCTATTCCTTTGTTGGGAATCACTGGAATCACCAAGTACCCGACCCGAGTCACCCGTTAATTTCAAGAGGTTTAGCAACTTCTGCCGGCAATTCGGAAGGAACTACTCAGGATAGACTTCCCTGATGGATATCAAGATTATGAAGACTCCATCGCGCTGGTCAAGTCTATGTGGGATATATGCCACCCTCAGAAGAGTTAGAGGGGCAAGAGAAGACCTACTATGCCTCGAAAGACTACATTCATGGGCACAAGATCCCAGAGAGCCTCCGCCCAAAAATTCCTGAAGTGCCATTGAATATCACCCACCGAGCCGAGATCAAACGCCTCAAAAGGGAGCTCGAGGAAGCCGAGGAGCGTGCTTTGACGTCAACCCGAATTAGCGAAGTTGCCACAAGCGGAAGCTATCCTCATTAGTTAGATTGATGTCAAGTGCGATTTGTAGCGGGACCATACTCACATGCATTACAATATTAAAGAATTTGTCTCGAGTCTTAATGTTGGGAGTTAAGATTAGTATCTTTCCATCTTCAAAGTAGCTTCGTTGTTTAGAGGTTTTCTCTCATGTTTTTCTTGTATTATGTGGCAACTTGGCTTTCAATAAAACGAACAAATTGGGGCGATTAGATCTTTGTCGTGGGCCAACCGCCTAATTATTACTTGTATTTATATATGCTTATCTACCCTTGCTTCAGGTACTAGCCGATCGATTGTCTTCTACCGATCGTTGACACGGCCAAGCCAAGGTCCCCGATTTGCACGCGCGCAAAAGTTAGAATGGAAAACAAGGACACTAACGTGCGCATGACCAAGATAGAGGACCAGCTGGCCCAACTTACCGCAATGATGCTGGAAATAAGCTAGAAGCTTAATAAGCCCCCCGCTGTAGTCGTCACTGAAACATCCACTCCTATGTCCTCAGGACACACTCCCCCGTCGACGGAGGGCACGTACATTGCTAATCTTCCTGAGAAAGAAACTGTCAATCATCGTTAATTAGGATCCTCCTCCGAAGGAAAACCTAACACCCCGCCTAAATGAAGAGAGTGAAAAACGTCTAGCAAAGATGGAGAAGCGACTGTGTGCCTTATATGGTTTCGAGCTGAAGGGAGCTGATAGGCTGTCTCCATACACCAAGACGAACTTCCTTGAGAATTTTCAAGAGCCTGAGTTCACAAGAAAGTATGACGAAACGGGATGCCCAAAAACCCACCTTAGGTATTACCTGAGGAAAATGGTTCGCTACGCTAACAACGTGCCGTTGCTCATACACACATTCCAAGATAGCTTGGAAGGCATAGCCTTGACATGGTTCATCGCACTGGACATTGAAGACTTCACTAGTTGGGCGATTTAACTAATGAGTTTTTGCAACCATACCAGTTTAATACTGAGCTCGCCCCCACGAGGGAAGAGTTGACCCATATTGAGAATAAGAGAAATGAGTCATTTAAAGCTTTCGTGCAAAGGTGGAGGATTATGGCCTCACAAGTAAAGCCGGCCTTGAATGAGAGGGAGATGAAGCAACTGTTCCTCAAGATATTGCCTCCCGAATACTTCTAAGGGTTAATGTTCTCGGGTTGCTAGACATTTTTACAATTAGTTGAGGGAAAGATTTCAACCGGAGGCACAAAGAAATTCCTAGCAATAAAAGATAAGGAAGCCGCAGTTGAAGTGATGCTTGTGCAAGAGCCGCATTTCCCTCGGCTGGCCACAACACCCATGCATAAGCCTACAATGGTTCTAGGTAGTTCGTCACAAGCATATGATAATGGCAAGAGGCCCTTTCAAAAGGGGTTTTCCCCACTACCACGTCCGCTGTCAAAGTTGTTGCCCATGCTTCTAGAAAAGAGGATGGTCGCAAAGGAGGTACTTAGAGATAATCCCCGAGGTTCGCCGGGTTCGATGTGACCAAAACCTGCGAATACCACATGGGAGAAAGGGAGCATGATGTAGATAACTGCCACGTGCTAAGATATAAAGTTCAGCAGCTTCTAGACAAGAACATCTTGACTTTCAGGGAGGCTCAGCCTAACGTGCAATAGAACCGTCTACCAAATCATGCAGGGGGAGTGAACTCAATTTCCAAGGACACGCGGGCGAGTCAACAGCCTCTAGTGGTGGATGCTTCCGAGTTATATGAGTCCCTAGTACTAGCAGGATACTATGGAGGTCATGAGGATGTGACCTTAGAAGAGAAACTGAACCACGTTCACAGGATGGTAGTCATGGGAGTAATCTGAGCGGAGAAGAGGAAGAAAGGGTAGTATCTATGATAATCCCATCGTCATTCCACTAATCTTTCTGCAACTTTACTGGTATATCTCGAGCGAAGAAGGTTATGCCTGGAATCTCGAAGACCCCAGCTTTGTATGAGGAAGGGGTGATAGCTATGATAATCCCGATGGTGATCGAACTATTTGATTAGGAGCCTGCCGTCGATATCAAGATGGAAATCACTGAACCCACGATGATCGACCTTATGGTCAAAGAGATGTCGACAATCGAAGTCACGGGAGGAAACGCAACGCCAATCACGATTGAATTGCCTCCCTAGGAGAAAGATGGAGTGATAATGTTGGAGTATCCTCCCAAATTCAATCCCAAAGCTGTACCTTGGGATTATGAAACAAATGAGGTAGACACTGTCACGCGATCAAGACGATATTATGCACTTGATAAAGGAGTAAAAAAGAAAGCCATGACCGAAGAGGAGGCAAAGCAATTCTTGGTCATAGTAAAGTCCAGTGAGTTCAACGTGGTGGATCAACTATGAAAGTCGCCAGCTCAAATCTCCCTCTTGGAATTTTTCAAATCTTCCGAGAAGCATAAGGACATCTTGCTTAAAGTCCTTAATGAGGTGCACGTGCCAGAGTTAATCGATGAAGTCTAATTGGAAGAGTTCGTTGGGGCCGTTCTATTGAAAGACCAAATTTCATTTACTGATGAAGATCTTCCCCCCGATGGTCCTAATCATACCAAAGCGTTGCACATCTCAGTGAAGCATGAGAGCAGTCTTGTTCGTAGAGTATTGATCAATAATGGTTCGATGCTCAATATATACCCGTTGGCTACTCTCCACTATCTTGGCATTGATCTTGAGAGAATTCGTACTGGCAAGTCGACTGTGCGGGCTTTTGACAGGATGAAGAAGGAGGTGATAGGGGAAATTGAACTTGAGCTACTAATTGGCCCTGTACTTTTCCAAGTCCTGTTCCCGGTGTTAGATATACCAAGTGCTTTTAATTTTCTGCTAGGGAGGCCATGGATCCACACGGCGGGTGCTGTTGCCTCTAGCCTCCATCAAAAGGTGTGATTTGTGGTGGACAACATGCTTATCACGGTCCATGGAGTATCCAACTTCAAGATCTACCACGAGACAGCCATCCCCTATGTGGAGCTTGAGTGGACCAAGGAATCTAGCTTTCAAACCCTCGAGCTGGTATCCACGGTCCATGTGCTTGCAGAGTCTTTTACAAAGGCCCCTGAATTGTCTAAGCCGGCCATAGCTACGGGAAAGATTATGCTAACGAGTGGGTATAATCCTAGAGAGGGTCTTGGATCACACAGTCAAGGTGTACGAAAGCCCATTGAAACTCATAAAAACTCGAAGAGGAGAGGCCTATGATATATTGAGGGGTGAGGAGGTCATAGTGAGCAAGGTGATCGTGGCAATCGAGGAGGCAGTGGAAGGCAGAGAGACTGAAGTGTCCGAGGAGGCCAAAGTGGGTATAGAGATTGGAGTGAACGTATTGCCCAAACCGAGGAGGGCAAAGGTGATCAAGGCCCGTTTCACCTATTGTTGGAAGAGACGTTTCCAAGACCTCCAAGGATGTTATTCAAAGAAGAGGAGGACATCTATGGTGTGACCAAGCTATTCAAGGATGATGTCATATGCACCATCCAAGCATGCAAGGAAGCTGAATCCTCTGAAGTCATGGTTGTCCCTCCAGAGTAGGGCGGTTCTCATTTAGCCTAGTCTTTTGTTTTATGTCTTCTCCCTTGCACGGGATCTCGTAATTTTTCTTTCTTTCTTTCCTGTTTCTATCATTTGTAACATGAACTTTGGTCAACCCCGATCTTGAGCCATTGGTCGTGGGTGGTGTGTGTTAAAATACAGCCTTATCTTTCCTCATTCAATAAATTAGACACATGTTTTATTAAGGACATGTGGAAGCACATCAAACTAGCCCTATGATGGTCGCTGAGGCCTAAGCCTCCACATGCTCCCTTATTTGATTGTTTTACAAGGACGATGAAATTTGAGGATATGAGGATGAGTTCTTAAAACTTTTACAAAAAAAAAAAAAAAAATCTCAAAAACTTAAAAAAAAAAAAAAACAACGTGCATCATCTTTGCTGTTGACATTACTGTAACTCATCTCATTGCATCTCAGGCATTACATTATGCAGAATCATAATAAGGATACATGTGACCCGAATGTGCATGAAGAAAATCCCTCAGTTCCAATGGCACCGACAATGATAATCAGAAGGGGATTGAGTGCGAATGGAATCAACACAAAGAATCGAAGCCATTGACAGAAGAACGAACAATCACCATAAATTTGGGTGATGCAGAGAATGTCAGGAAAGTAAAAATCGGCGTATGTCTCTCAGAGTCAGAAGCGGAAAGGATGACTAATCTTCTGAAAGAATATCAAGATGTCTTCGCTTGGTCATATGTCAACATGCCGGGATTAGAACCCGAAATTGTGGAACATGCTTTGCCGATGGATCCTAATATGCCGCCCAAGAAGAAAACACTTAGGAGAACTAAACTAGAGTTGTCCAAGAAGATCAAAGAAGAAGTGATGAAATTGCTGAAAGTAAATTTTATAGAAGTGAGACGTTATCCTGATTGGATAGAAAATATCGTGCCTGTAATGAAGAAAGTTGGGCGAATCAGGGTGTGCGTTGACTATCGTGACCTAAATCGAGCAAGCTCTAAGGATGACTTTCCACTCCGCATATCGATGTCTTGGTTGACAGCATGGCAGGATTTGAGTTATTCTCCTTCATGGATGGTTTTTCTAGTTATAACCAAATCCGCATGAAGGAGGATAAGAGCAAAACATCATTCATAACTCCTTAAGGAACTTTCTGCTACAGGGTGATGCCTTTCAATCTAAAGAATGTTGGGGCAACAAATCAAAGGGCCATGGTCATGTTGTTTCATGACATGATGTATAAGGAGATCGAAGTGTATGTGGATGATATGATCGCGAAATCAAGACGAGGTGAGGACCATGTTGAAGTCTTGAGGAAACTGTTCGAGCGCCTTCAAAAATTCAAGCTACGCCTCAACCCCACAAAATGTGCTTTTGGAGCGAAATCTGGGAAGTTGTTAAGGTTCATGGTCAGTAGTAAGGGCATAGAGATTAATCCGTCAAAGGTTAAGGCTATCTATGATTTACGACCCCCGACTACCACCAGGGAAGTTCGCAACTTGATGGGACAACTCAATTATGTGGCGAGGTTCATCTGTCAGTTGTCTGAAACGGCGAAACCTTTCTTGAAGCTCTTGAAAAAGAATGCAAAGATTGAGTGGGATGTCGAGTGCCAGGGCACCTTCGAGAAGATAAAACACTATCTCACTCACGCACTAGTCCTAGTGCCCCCTCTCCCTAAAATTCCCCTGATTTTGCACTTGACCATACATGATGAATCATTGGGAGACATGTTAGCACAAAAAAGATCAAAGGACGAGAGATAATGCGTGGTATACTACTTGAGCAAGAAGTTCACTATTTCCATTATGAACTACACAGAAGTTTAGAGGACTTGCGTGGCCTTAATTTGGGTCTTACACAGGCTGCGGCAATACACACTCCATCACCGAATCTTATTGGTGACCGAAAATGATCCCATCAAGTACCTCTTGGAGAAGCCGGCGTTGGTTGGCAAGTTGGCCAAGTGGCAAATCTTAATTTTAGAGTTTGACGTTTAGAACCTGGGGCAGAAGTCCGTTAAAGGTAGGGCCATAGCAGACATGTTGGCAGAAAGTTCTAAGAGGTCTAGAGCATATGATGAGGATAGTGATGCAGAGGAGCGAATTTTACTTGTATCAAGTGACAAATGGACGATGTACTTCGATGGTGCAGTGAACTTAGTTGGGTCAGGTACCAGGCCAGTTCTTATCTCCCCAAACGGACAGCACTACTGTGGCATCCCAGAAATTCAAAGCCAAGCCATAAGGTGTGTTAAAGTCTTTAATTAGGTGGTAGAATTTACATGGCTCATGTTTTAGCCATTAGTCTTTTAAATTTGATGATTTGTGCTTGTGATTGTGGAAATTTAAATTTAATAGATTAATAATCTATGATTTGCCATATGATTTAAATTTCGATAAACAAAAATATCCCAAGACTTTGGCCAAGATGAAAATTGGAATTCAAAAATATTTAAAGAAGAAATCCAAAAAAAAAAAAAAAAAGGGGAAAAAGGGGTTAATTTTCGAATGGGCCTTAAGCCCATTTGGCCTAAAGCTTGGTGGGCCAAGCTAGTCGGCTCATTAGAGCCCAAAGGAGGCTGTTGACCAGCCCAAGGAGGAGTGGCCGGATGGCCCAACTCCAAAGCCCAAGCCCAACTTCATTCAAAAACCCATGAGACAAGTGGCAAAGGGCAAGAGCATGCATTGGTTGGTTTTTAGGCAAAGCAATCATTATCAATCATGAGCTTTAGGGAGTATAAGAGGGAAGGAGAGAGAGAAGGTGGCCGGTTCTTTGCTCATTCGGCCAAGAGAGAAAGGGTGAGAGAGAGAGAGAGAGAGAGAGAGAGAGAGAGAGAGGGAGAGACCGAGAGGGAGAGGAGGCGGAGCCGAGGGAGGAATCGCCGTGTCCCGCCGTCCGTTCGCCGTGTACGCCGCCGTGCGTCATCGTTTGTCCATCCTAGAGGCAAGTGGAGTCCTTTAACTTCTCTTGCTTGTTGTATTGTTGGTTGCATGTTCGATTTTAGGTGTTATTTGTGCGAAAAACCGAGGAAAGGGTTGGTTGTTTTCAAACCGTGTGACTGTTCTTGCTCGGTTGAAGGAGTCAGTAGCTTGTTCGAGCTTGCATGTGTATTTGGATTCCTATTTTGGCTTCGATGTCTTCATGGAAGATGTAGCTAACGTCTTGTACTATAACATACTGAAATTTCGTGGAAAATTATGGAGATATGAGGGGTTAAAGTTCTATTATACGGAGACCCTAGATCTGTGAAGTTTCCACTGACCTCTTGCTGGATTCTTGTTTGCATGTTGATTTCTGTTGAATATTTGACTTCGATGTCTTCATGAAAGTTGTAGGTAACACCTTAAACTACAACATAATCGAATTTGAAGCAAAAATAACAAGTATATCTTGGTAAATCGGCTAGATCTTGAAAACGATGGTTCTGGTGATGTGTTCCGAGACACTCGAGACTTCATGGACCTAAATGGTGACCATACTTTGGTTATTTGACCTAGATCTCTTCATGAAACTTTTAAAGGACACCTTGGTACATAACATACTCAAATTTCAGAGGAAACTAAAGAGAATAGATGGGTGAAATCTTAATATTTCGGAGATGTGTATTCTGGACAACTCGGTAATGGTTCCAGAAGTTTCGTGGGATTGTATAAATTAATATAAAAAGAATTTGGCTTAGAGTTCTGCGTGAAAAATTCAAGAAAATGTCTTGGCTATCACCCTGTAAAATTTTGTAATTTTTAGAGGCCATATGAGAATTTTTATCGAATTTATTTGGAAACTGTGCATTCTGGTCATTATCCGAATATCATGTGCTATTTTGTGGAAATTGTGAAATTATGTGAAATTCGAATTGGCCATGAATTTTGCATGAAATTTGTTATCCTATTGGTTTGTTTAATGATTGTTTGAATATTATCATTTTGGGAAAATCATAGATATTAAATATAATATTTATTTATGAAAATAAATAAATATAATAATACAATAATAAAATAATAATAAAATAAAAAGGGATTATTTTATTGGCCATGAATTCCATTGAATTTATTATGCATTGTTATATGACATTGGTGTATGTATGATCATAAATTGTGATGCATGTGTGAATCATATGCCATGTAATAATGAGATTAAAAAGGCTGGTGAATGTGGAAAAATGATATGTGAATAAGAGGTTGTGGTGGAGGATGAGGCCAGAATGTACAGAGTTGCATTGCCGGAAATTCCCTGGGAGATTCAGGATGCCCGGAATGTGGGGGGCCGAAAGCCCTGTCGGAGGTCTTTGCCCGAAGGGAATGCCTCGCGATGCCAAGATGTGGGTGCGGGATGCCTGGCTAGAAGGGTAAAGGCCGGAAGCCCTGTCGGAGGTTTCTGCCCGAAGGGATTATTTTATTGGCCATGAATTCCATTGAATTTATTATGCATTGTTATATGACATTGGTGTATGTATGATCATAAATTGTGATGCATGTGTGAATCATATGCCATGTAATAATGAGATTAAAAAGGCTGGTGAATGTGGAAAAATGATATGTGAATAAGAGGTTGTGGTGGAGGATGAGGCCAGAATGTACAGAGTTGCATTGCCGGAAATTCCTTGGGAGATTCAGGATGCCCGGAATGTGGGGGGCCGGAAGCCCTGTCGGAGGTCTTTGCCCGAAGGGAATGCCTCGCGATGCCAAGATGTGGGTGCGGGATGCCTGGCTAGAAGGGTAAAGGCCGGAAGCCCTGTCGGAGGTTTCTGCCCGAAGGGAATGCCTCGTGATGCTAGTTGAGATGCGAGATGCCCGGAATGTGGGGGGCCGGAAGCCCGGTGGCCTGGGAGGCTGAATGCTGGGAACCCTGTCGGAGGTCTTTGCCCGAAGGGATGATAATTGAGAATGGGTGATGTGATGATCAAATTTAAAGATAAAAATGGAAATTAATGCATGATATGATATGCATGATGATATGCATGATGATGTGATGATAATGATATATGATGTGATATGATGATCACCCATGATATGATATGCATGATGATATGCATGATGTGATGATGATGATATGTGATGTGATATGATGATCACCCATGATATGATATGCATGATGATATGCATGATGATGCGATGATAATGATATGTGATATGATGATCACCTATGATATGATATGCATGATGATATGCATGATGATGATAATGACACGATATGCATAATGATATGCATGGTAATGATGATGATGATGATGATGCGTGATGTGATATGATGATCATCTATGGTGTGATATGCATGATGAAATGCATGATGATGACATGTATGATATGATGATGCATGAATGCGCATGACATCAAAGGTAAGCAATGCTTGCATCGTATGATAATATGCATGGTGCATTGAGTTGTTATTGGATTTTCCTATCTGCTGAGTGGTTGTACTCACCCCTTTTGGGGATAACATTTCAGATTAGCAAGTATGCCGCTACCTGCCGTCTCGCGGGGGGTGTTTTATGGTTTACCATCTGATGTAGAGGTCGAGTGTGCGGAGATAGATTGTCCCTCTGTTCCCGAATTGACTTTTATTCGAGTACGCTGTCTAGTGATGTACAACATAGGCCTGGCTGGGGGCCCTGTCATTCAGGAGTTCATTTCTGTGCACGTTCGTCGGGATGGAGCGATGCGAGGGATGTTGCTGCCGCCACCGCCTGATGCACCAGGTTGGGTGTGAGACCCGCGCGCAATGAGTAGGAGCTGGATCTTTTTGATGTAGATAGTCGACACTTTCAATGGGGATTCGTACTCGTATGATGTTGAAGGTCGAGAGTTTCTTTTTGAGGTTTTAGGCAGGACATGGCAGAGTCCTAACTTTTCCTTGTTTTGTACCGACCCGAAGGGAATCCCATCTTGTTATATATATATGTAAGCAAAGTGTCGAAGTTGTTTATAAAATCCTGATATTTAGCTGGTGTGTATTGGTATCATGGATTGGTAGGGGGATAGATGGTGATGTTTAATTTTCTTCTGCTAATGAGATGCGCTGGGACCGTTTTGTTTAAAACATATATATATGTCTATAAATTACGACGCATCTTCTAAGGCGAAAGGTAATAAGGAGTAACACCGACGCTGGTGACGACCTGCGAAGGGTTCGGGGTGTCACAACTACCCTGTTGCCGCTAAATTGACGTTCCCTTGCACAAATAACATCGTTGAGTATGAAGCATGCATTTTCAGCCTGCAAGCTGCCATCGATATGAAGATCCGAAAGCTGCAAGTTTATGGTGATTCGGCCCTTATCATCCTACAGACCGAAGGCGAATAGTGAACACAAGATTCTAAATTAATTCTATATCATGAGTTCCTAGGGGAGCTGACGAAGGAATTCCAAGAAATATCATTTGAATACTTACCAAGGTCTCAAAATCAGTTCGATGATGCCCTAGCAACCTTGTCTTCAATGTTGCAAGTAGCTGGAGGCTTGGACATTGAACTGTTGAGAATTAAAATCCTTAGGCACCTAGCTTATTGCATGATGATTGAAGAGGAACCGGACGGACAACCTTGGTATTATGATATCTTGAAGTATTTACAGAAAGGTGAATTCCCCAAAGGAAGTGAAGTAGCAGACAAAAAGCATTTGATAAAGCTAGCATCAAAATTCTTTGCTAGTGGAGATGTCCTCTATAAAAGGTCCTTCAACTCGACATTAGTAAGGTGTGTTGATGCTAAAGGAGCTGACCGTTTGATGAAGGAGATACATGAAGGGGAGTGTGACCCCCATATGAATGGACACTTCTTGGTGAGAAAGATCATGTGACTCGGTTATTATTGGCTAACCATGGAGTCTGATTGCATTTAGCACGTACGGTGATGTCACCAGTGCAAGATTTATGGAGACAGGATAAATGCCCCTCCAAATGAACTTCACTAAATGTCTCAACCCTAGCTCTTTTCAATGTGGGGAATTGACATTATCGAACCCATTAACCCAAAGCTTTAAATGGGCATCGATTTATCCTGGTGGCGATAAACTATTTTACCAAATGGATCGAGGCCAATTTGTATTTTAATGTTAACTGTCAAGAATGTGGCAAAGTTCATTCGTCGCGACATTGTCGCTCGTTACGGGGTGCCAGAGGCGATCATTACCGACAATGGCACTAATTTGAACAACAAAGTTGTGGATGGTTTTCTTAGTGAGTTTCAAATTAAGCATTTGAACTCGTCACCGTACCATCCTTAGATGAATGGAGAAGTGAAGGCGACGAACAAGAACATAAAGAAAATCCTGTCAAAGACTACCGAAAATTATCTTGATTTTCACGATAAGCTCCCTTATGCACTAATGGCATACCAAACTTCTATCCGCACCTCCACAGGGGCAACTCCTTTTTCACTCGTGTACAGGATGGAGGCAATCTTACCTGTTGAAGTTGAAGTCCCTTGTCTAAGGGTCCTTTCCCAATCTACACTCGATGAGACTGAGTGGATGCAACAAAGGCATGAGCAATTAAACATGATCAATGAGAAGAGATTGCAAGTTGTATGTCATGGTCAATGCTATCAGAGGCGAGTTGCAAAAGCCTTCAATCGAGGGTGCGTCCTAGACACTTTGAAGTCAACGACCTGGTACTAAGGAAAGTGCTTCCGATTATACTAGACCCTCGTGGCAAATTCACCCCAAACTACGAAGGGCCATATGTCATTAAGAAGATTCTACCTGGTGGTGCTATGATTTTAGTTGAAATGGATGGTAGTGAATTGCCTAGACCTGTAAACACAGATGTAGTCAAGAAATATTTTCCATGATTGAAATCAAGGTTGAGGAGCCACTTCATGTGCAATCCGAGTCACATGGCATCATGCATAGCATCATAGATATCATGCATAAATCACATAAACGCATATCTATTTGTGTTTCAGGCACCTTACCGTTCGATGAGGAAATGGCGGAGGGAAAAGTCGATTCAAAGACCCATCAAGTCTCCACACAAATGGTTGAATATCTCTTTTTCTTAAATGGGATGTATAAAAAAAAAAAAAAAAGCTGCATGGCATCATTCGCATAACCTATCTCCGGTGTCACTATCCGTGCTTCATGTCGTTGACCCTCAAGGAAAAGGGTTCGCAAAAATGTTTTTATTTGTGCAAAAGGTGAAACATTAACCATGCCAAACAAAATGTGCTTAGAATGAAGAAAGGCAAGCCATTTCTAAACACGTCCTTCAAACACTTTTGAGAGTTGAGTGAAAAGTGACATTCTCTTAAGACGAAAGATTCATTCGCATTGAGCACAAAGATCAAAATGACAAAGGCATTTCATTCATCAATTTCAGGCGTTGCACTAATCTCTTGCTAACCTTTTGGGCTAAATAAAGATGATCATTCAAAGTACCCCTGTCGAGAATGACCCTACAGTAGGGCAGCATAGGAGGTTATGGTCGAGATAGCGAAAGATTGAGAAATATTCTATTACTTTCACTTGCATCAATCTTCCTATGATAGCTTTAGAGGAATTTTTATTAGAGCTTGACTCATCCCAAGGTGAAGAAAAGCATTTCCTTCTCTACCCAAACACTAATATCCATCGCTTTAACCAATTTGGGCCTGATTGTTCATTTCTAAACCTCGAATAGTGATCATCTCCCTTCACTGGGGCAAGACATAAAGATTGACCACATGTGATTGACATTTATGAGAAAACGTGAAAAGCATCTCGAAAGTCATAAGTGCTCCAGAGGTTCGAAGAAAGGCTCAGCAGGTTAGAGGGTATGAAAAAGCAGTGTACTTGGTAAAAGCAAGGCCAATGCCCATTTAAAAAAAAAAGAAAAAAAAAAGAAGCAAAGCAAAAGCCAAAATGCTACATTTTATGTGAAAGAAAAATTGTCAAAGTCAAAATGCCTACGAAAAAAATCATCGCAAAGGCAAAGGAAATTAAAGAAAAGAGCAAAGCTCTCGTGCAAAAATGATTAATTAAGGGACTTTCGGGATATGTTGTGTTTCAAAAGCCAAATGCTTTCAAAAGGTCAAGTGACCTGATCACAATGCCTTGATGATCATCGACTCTCAAAAACCTCTTGAAAATCTTAAGCCTTCCGAGCCTTCCTGCGCCAACATTACAACCCTCTTCCGAAGTCTCTTATGATTGGGATG
The DNA here is from genome assembly GCA_014182885.2 of Eucalyptus caleyi. Lineage (NCBI taxonomy): Eukaryota > Viridiplantae > Streptophyta > Magnoliopsida > Myrtales > Myrtaceae > Eucalyptus > Eucalyptus caleyi. Next base: position 17,338,925 of record CM024476.2, read on the forward strand.
ATTTGAGTGAAAATGAGAATACCACAAAGAAGCTATTGCTTGAAGGAGTGGAAGTAATTCTATCTTATCTTATCTTCCAAGTTCTCGACTTGTAAACCCGATGAAGATAGCGACAAATATTCATTTATTGGTCTCAAAGCAATCATTCCTTTGTGTAAGCCCTAACCGAGCCTATATTGCGATCATTTCAAAAGACATTTTTTGATCGATCAGATTGTGCTCATTGCGAATATTTCCAGAAGCCTTCGATATAGGTTATGTGAGATACCTTCAACAACCAATTATCTCCCACATGAATGGATGGGATCAAGCAGCCATTTTATTGAGAGTGTGTGAAAAACCCTTTTTGACTAAGAAGCTCTAGTTTGGCATGCTTAATGAGCCTTTTTCTCGAATCGTAGCCATTTTGATAACAGCTAGTCTCCTAGAGAATTTGATGATTAATGATATATCCACAAGCAAGATGACAGTTTTGCACCACATGATGCTGATGGACATCGAATGTTTTTCTAAAGTAGTTGGACTTAGCTTGATTAGCTTGTTCAATTAATGCTATAATATTTCCAATACGTCTCTTGATGACGTCTCTAATGACATTTGTTCAAGTTAAGTTTGACAGGATTCCTTAGTGAAGCAATGCAATTTTCGAGGGGGTAACGAGTGCTTCCCTAAAAACCGAAGGTTCATGGTCATTCTTAAATCATGTCATCTCCAAAGGTTCATGGTCAGCCTTAAACCATGTTACCTCCAAAGGTTCATGATCAGCTTTAAACTATGTCATTTACAAAGGTTCATGGGCTTTCCTCAAGCCATTTATTTTCAACCCGGTCGAAACTCGTTTGTACACGGTGAGATCTATCTCCCAGTTGAAACCCATTGTTACATGGTGAGACCTCATTCCTCCATTCTTATGACCCAGAGAGCTCTGTATCCTGGAGTCTTATTCCTTTCTTATGACCCGAAGAGCTTTGTATCCTAGAGTCTTATTCCCATCTTCAGACCCGAAGAGCTTTGTATCCCAGAGTCTTCCTCCCTTCTTATGACCCGGAGAGCTTTGTATCCTAGAGTCTTATTCCCTTCTTATGACTCAGAGAGCTTTGTATCCTAGAGTCTTCCTCCCCTCTTATGACCTGGAGAGCTTTGTATCCTGGAGTCTTATTCCCTTCTTATGACCCGGAGAGCTTTGTATCCCGGAGTCTTCCTCCCTTCTTATGACCTGGAAAGCTTTGTATCCTGGAGTCTTATTCCCTTCTTATCACCCAGAGAGTTTTGTATCCCGGAGTCTTCCTCCCTTCTTATGACCCGGAGAGCTTTGTATCCTAGAGTCTTATTCCCTTCTTATGACCCGGAGAGCTTTGTATCTTGGAGTCTTCCTCCCTTCTTACGACCCGGAAAGCTTTGTATCCTGAAGTCTTATTCCCTTCTTATGACCTGAAGAGCTTTGTATCCTGGAGTCTTCCTCTCTTCTCATGACCCAAAGAGCTTTGTATCTTGGAGTCTTCCCTTATTCTTATGACCTAGTGGGCTTCTGTAGCCTAGAATCCTTCTTTGCCTTATTGACAAGACGTGCTTCCGTAGCTTTGAGTCATCTTTGTCGACCTGATGCATGCTTGTGCACCCAGGGCCTCTCTACTACTGAAATAATTTAGGTGTCTTTCGTCTTTGATTGCACTCTCTTCGAGGCTACATTCAAAGAATGGTAACTGTTGACACCTATTTTATATTTTCAAAAAAAATTGCAAAGAAAAAATTGCAAAAAAAAAAATTGTTAAAAAAAAGAAGAGGAATCTGCATGGGCTTGGGCCCCTCCCCTTCTTCTCCTTTTTCTTTTTTCTTTCTTTCTTTTCCCTTGCGTGGCCCAGCCCCCTTCTTCCTTTCGGCCTAGCCCTCGCCTTTGTCATCTCCCCCCAGCCATCGTTTGCACGAGGAAGGAGCGAAGTCAAAAGCAGGGACGAAGCGGAAAGCAGGGGACAGGGGGATCAAGCGATGGCGAGCGCGGCATGATCCTCAGGTCAAAGTTGACTGGTAGAGGCCGTGGTTGGTCGGTCGAGAGCATGCTTGCGAGGAACAGTCGAAAAGGCGAAAAGGAAAACAGAGAAAAGGGGGGGAAAACCAGGGGAACCGAAACGGAGAAAGAAAATCAGAAAGAGAGAGAAAATAGAGCAAAAGAGAGAGCGAAAGAGAGAGGAAACAGGATGAGGAAAGAGAATAGGTTGCCCCTGCCGCCGGAGAACCACCCATTCATTGTCAACCGCCGTTGTCTTCCTCGGAAACCAGGTTGGTCTTTTATCAAACACTTGGTGTGCGTTTTTGAAATCAAGCTGGCCGGAGCTCATCTTGCCCATTTCAGGCGAGCTCCAGCCCTCATAGGTCCTCTATTAGGTCTATGTTCATTGCTAGTTATTTGTTAAAGGTCCAAGGTTCGCCTTGAGTTTCAGTCAGAGTTGAGGTCTATTGTTTCACACATGCATTCCACCTGTCCAATGAAATGTCCGAGTGAATTCTGCCATCCCGATTTCTCCATGTAGAGCCCATCTAAGATCTTTGGTCATGGAAGACCTCCGCTATTTGCCTAGAAGCCAAATTGTGACCCACCGAACCGAGGCGACGCCATCGCGACCTCAGCTAGAGGCCGCTTGCGCCCTCCGCCTTTGCCCACTTCTCCTTTGCAGTTGGATAGCCGCTGAACGAGGTCATGGGCTAGTGGGGCCTTTGACCGGTGCCTTGTCATTTCCAGCGAACCCCTGACCACCGCCGCTACCTGCCTCGGAGGCTTTCCCCCCCACGAGCGACGCTCCGTTGCGGCCTCCTTGGTCGCAACTAAGCGGTCGCTGACCAAGGATAGGCTACAGACTGAGCTGGGCTAAATCGCAAATCTGGCCCGCTCAGCCTCTTCTGTCTCGCAGGCCGACAACCCTGAGTTAATCTGGGCTGTGGGCTTGCAGGAGGGGAAGCCCCCTATTGCAGAAAGGAGTTGGGCCAATCGGCAGGCCGAACTCCAATAAAAAATAGCCCGACCACCTTTGGTCAGGCCTAGTTTCTTCTTAGCGCAGCCGAACTGGTCGGGTCGATCGGATCCAACCCGATCCATCCCAAAAAAAATTATTATTTTATTTTAAAGAACAATTTTCGAAAATCCAAAATAATTAAAAAAATATTAAAATATTTTTAAAAAATAAAAAACTTAAAAATTTTGAAAATCCAAAAATGATGGGGTTTTGTTAGGAATTGCTATGTATAGCTTTTCTTTAGTGTAATTAGGTCTTTATTTGTTCGTATATTGATTATATAACATGTTTAGTTTGCATATTTTGTTATGTTTAATTGCACATGTTTAATTTTACTGCAATTAGGGTCTTGATAGTTGTGATTGTTACTTTAATGACTTCGCACCCGCATGATCACCTCATATGTTAGTGGATAGATATAAAACAATCCAAACTGCCTGCCAAAAAAGTCATTTTGTTAAAATGAACAAGATTAGGTACCGAAATGGCACTAATTGGTTAATTCGTGTAATCAAGTCTCCGACCCTAGATTCTCTGGTTGCATAGGAAGTGAGGCATGCTCCCATGCTTCACTTGGTTTCTAGTCGACTCCAATAGGCTAGTGGTGACTCCTTTTGTGCAAAATTCCTAAAAAAAATCCCAATGTCACGCAGGGTATGGGCTTGGGAGAGCCCGCGCCTAATCATGGGCCTTAGGTCTGTCATTTAGGCAATACCCCTAAACCTGTTCCGTCCCCCCGATAGGTTGCGATACACTGGCAACTAGAAAAAGTTTGTGGCATGTGTCGAACCACCATTTAGGTTGGTTATGTTAGAGGAAACTCTACGGTTTATGTCCAATGTTCGGTGAAGGTGCTCCCTATTTGGTTCTGATGTGTTCCATTTGTTGTCCTTACTCCTCATAGAATTGATTCTAAGGAATAGTATAAATGAGCCAAGAGACTAGGATTGCATTGGTCTTCTATTTTTTATATTTGTATTTCATTGAGCATGAAAATTTAACGATGCATAGTTTTGATTGGATGCCTCATGAAGTATTCTTGCGGTGGGGTATCCGAAGGGGACTTGAAGTTATTGAGACTAAGAAATATTTAACTTTCATTTTTTAAATGAAAGATTTGGATGAAGTAAGTACTATCTTAGGTATTAAATAGTGGGGGTTATTCTTTGAGCCAAAGTGATTACATGGAAAAGATGTTAAATAAATTTAAACATCTTGGCTTCAAAGAAATGTGTACTCCATTTGATTTCAATATTAAATTAAATTATAATACTGGTAGAGCAATAGCACTATTTGAATATGCGAGTGCTATAGGGTCTCTAATGTACGTGATGCATTATACTAGTCCTGATTTTACTTTTTGTATATGCAAGTTGAGTAAATACTAGTAATCCAAATATAGAATATTTGAGAGTTATCTTATTGTTCTATAATCATCTGGTTATATTAGAAGGATACGCCGATGCTACTTGGATTACAAGTGTGAGAGATAAACAGCCCGCTTCCGGATGAAGTTTCACATTTAGGGAATGTGTTGTTTCTTAGATGAGCAAGAAACAAATGTGTATAACTCATTCAACAATAGAATCTGAATTTGTTGCTTTAGCGGCAACTGGAAAGAGACCAAATAGATTAGGAATTTGTTATTGGATATCAAATTATGGCCTAGTCCTACGCCTCCTATTTCTATCCACTGTGATAATCAGATTACTTTAGCAAGAGTTTATAGTAGCATCTATAATGGTAAGTATAGACATATTAGTCTAAAACATGAGTATATGGTACCATAACAATTGTCTACATGAGGTCAAGTAATAATCTAGTCGATCACTTGACAAAGGCTTTACCAAGAGACATGATAATAATGACCTCATAAGAAATGGGGTTGAAACCCTTTAATTAAAATCACCAGTAACGGTAACCCGACCTTTCTCTATAACATCACCAGTTACAAGCTTTAATGGGTAAAGACAAGTTACTGCATGTGATTGTTTGATACTGACATAGTCTTGATATGAGAAGTTAGTATCATCTGTTACGTTTTGTAGGTTGAATTGAATTCTTAATGAAGTATAGTATAAACTTGTAATGTGTTGAAAGTAACAGAAACACATGGTAGATACTTCACCTATATGAGCTTAGAAGTGGTGCTGCTTCTTACGAAAGTTAGGGTTGCTTTCTAGAGAGCTCATGAAACAGGATCAAGCACAAAGCCATAATAGTGCGAAGTAATATAGAATTTCTCGCTGAGACAAGAGGTTAGTGTATGAGTGGTATGTCCGGTTCTATTATATAAAAGTACAAGTTTAAAGCCGAGATACTTGTCACTTTGATAGAGCTTTGAGATACTTGCACTAAGTAAATGTTTAACTCGAAGGAGACCTTTATATGTATATTAATCTCACGGAAATTTTGGCTGCATATTTCTAATGTTTTATTTCTTGTTTTTGTTTTATAAACAAAAATAGGAGATTGTTGGTAATTTGTTTATAAAACAAATGAAGAGGTGCCTTGTCCCACATCAAGAAGATGTGAGTGCGCAAGTGGACAAGATTTGGCACTAACCGACGATCATTATTTTTATCTATTGAAAATTCAGATTTATTTCTATAAAAATTAACTATAAATCTTGTTAAAATAGTGCGACTGTTCATGAAAACTTACGATTATATATTTAATTATTATTTATTTAATTTTGAATATTTTATGTCTTTTCAACGTAACATTTGAGATGTACTTATTCATTTTGTAACCTTTCCCGAAAGGTTGCCTTTGTTCTTTTTGCAACCTTTTGAAAAGTTGCCTCTATTCGAAAAACAAATATAAGTAATGTTGGTTTGAGATCAAACAATAATCTTCTTCCATTTTCGTCTTCTTTTGAAAAAATATACAGCCATTGTTTTTCAATTGTTTCCTAGAGAGACCCTAGAGAGATATTAGAATCATTATCTAGTATTCTCATTTGAGACTTTGTTGTATCTTAGAAGATATTTGCTGGTGACCATTAGCAACTTTGTGGGGCAAGTATCATTAAAGAAAGTGATATCATGCATCAAAGTTCGACTTGAGTACTCTAAAGATCCGTCTTCATTGTTCTACCCAATTCAAAGCCATATTTTCCCAACAATACATCCAAATGCGCAATTGGGTCTCTATGAGTTCTTTTAGAATCTGCAACATCAATGATTTTGTGTCACTTTCTAAGTAGTGTTCTATCGAACCAGGTCACTATGTAAGCGAAACCGCGTGATTTATCATTCCCTAGGAATTTTCCATGCCCTTGATTTGAGTGAAGTTCTTGAATCATGAACAATTCCTGGCTAGTGTAGTTCACTGGAATATACGAAGGGTCGATGTGGAAAGCTTCCTGCACCTCTTTCCTTCTGTAAGCGAGTACTAGTGTCATTATCCGAGTAATGTCCAAACCCATCTCTGTCAATCAAATCCTACTTGCAGAGAAAAAATGAGGATTGAGTATCAAAGTGCTGTTAGGCTTTCTTACCGCTCATTTTCCAGCCTCTAAGAATAAATTTAGGAGCTATCTCAGCTGCATGGGGCTCGCAGATGGTCTCATAACTAGGTTAAAATTGTCGACGTCTCCAAATTCATTCATGTATGCTTCATCCCAGGCTTTATTACAGCCATCAGAATGTCTATCGACAGCGCAAAATTTATGTATGTTTCGGTATGTAGTGTCTGAGATCAACCCATGATTCCACAGGTAATCAGCCATACCCGATTCTCCAGTTTCGTCGTCAAGGAGGGTTTCCTGGCTAGGAAATTTTTACCCAAGGAAAGAGCACTAGCTTAGACTAGTTTAATAGCGAAAATGGATATGCTTTGACATGCAGATTCGACACTAGTCATCTCACCAATATTCCCTTCAGATTGATGATTGGTCGCACGATCCCCATGTTGTGGTTTACTATTAGTCGAGTGAGTTGAGGCACATAATGTCCTGTAATAAGCGTTAATTATTAAACTCGTGCGTGACCTAAAATTACATTATACATTAAAATGGCCACAGAAAACGCGTACTTGCACAGCTCTCTCCGGCAGCGTAGAAGTCTCGGTATTTGTCTTTCGGAAAGATTTCGAGCCATTTATTAAAAAATGTGTGTGTTGGAGAAATCGTTCCAGAATATTTTGAAGCTGACAAAACGTTTCCTTCAGTCTAGTTTGGGTATCTGCGGATCGTCTAGTTTAAAGTCTGAAGACTCTGACTACCAGACTCAAGATTCAAGACTCAAGGTTCGAGACTCAAGACTCAAGACTATTCTCATTGACAATCTTTCTGATCCAGTGACGAAGGAAATCCAGAGCCGAAGTATATGGTTGAGGATTTAAATCCTATCGTCTGGAGAAGATCTTTTTGGCTGGATGAATATAACGGATTCTTTTGATCTAAATCATTCGAAGATCCGATGGTCGACGAAGTATTCTTGGAAAGTTCTATTCATGGAAACCAAGATCCTGATTGTATGGGCGAACAGGATTGATGGGCTATCGTCAGGTTCCTTTTATAGCTCGAATGATCTTCTTGATTGATTCCGTCCAACGGGTAGATTGGAGGAATTCCTTTGGTAAGTGCCAACGGTATGATGGCATAAAAGAGTATAAAAAGGAAGACATTCTAGTTGTCTTAAGAACGTGATTGATAGAAAAATTCCAGAGTCTGAAGCACCTTGATTATTAGTCGATACAGTCCGAGCGAAATTGTATACACAGAGAGTGTTTATACTTGGTGATACCTTGAGTGAGTGTGGTAGATCATCTACACAGAGAAATCAAGGAAGAACAACATTGTAACATCTCTTTGTTCATAGTGGAATCCAGCCAAATTGGCTGTCAGTGCAGAAGAGTGGACGTAGGCTTGAATCAAGCCGAACCACTATAAACCGCGTGTTTAATTCTCTCTTTCCTTACTTAGTCTTACGTTGATTGTTATCTTTCGCTAATCCTTGAACTGTCTAAGTATTGCGCAAGTATACAGAAATTATCAAGAAAAATCTTTGTATACCTATTCACCCCCCTCTAGGTACTCGTACTAGCAACATCAATTGGTATCAGAGCTCGTGTTCTTACTTTGTTTGAAGTGTTTTACTTCAGAGTAAAAGATCCATGGCTAGTATGCTAGCACCAGGGCTGATGGAAGGGCAAAGCAATACAAGACCACCCTACTTTGACGGAAAGGATTACAACATCTGGAAGAACAAGATGAAAGCTTTCCTGCGATCCAAGGATCCTCTGGAATGGGATGTTGTGGAAAGAGGAATTACCCCTACTGCTGCATCAATCTCTGAAAGAGGAAAAGAAACTGTTGATGCCAGCGGAATGACTCAGGAAGAGACAAACAAGAGACAAGCACTCGATGCAAAAGCAATTTACTCTTTATATTGTGCCTTATCTCCAACTGAATATAACAGAATATCTTCTTGTGTTATAGCAAAAGAAGTATGGGATAGATTACACATCACCTATGAAGGGACAGATCGAGTGAAGGAGACCAGATTAACATTCTCCTCGGTCAATATGAAGCCTTCAAAATGAAACCAGGAGAATCTATAACCGACATGTTTAGTCGTTTTACAGATATTGTCAATGGTCTTGAGAACCAAGGACAAAAAATTTCTGATCCCATGAAGGTGAACAAGCTACTACGTGGACTCTCCAAGGACTGGAATCACATAAAGACTTCAATAAGAGAGATGCAAAGAATCATGCCTCTATCTGTCGACGAGCTGATTGGAACCCTTCAGTCTTATGAAGTGGAACGAATTAATGAAGACGAAGATCCAAGAGGTAAGAAATCTATTGCATTAAAATCAAATGATGACTCTGATGATGCAGATTCTGAAGATGATATGGACGATGAGGAGCTCGCCCTCATGATAAGAAGATTCAGAAAGCTGAATAGAAAAGGCAGAAGGTTCAATTCAAAGAAACAAAGTTTCCAAAGACAGCAGACCAAGTCTGTTGATGATGAAGAACCAAATAAAGATGTAGTCTGCTTTGAATGTAAGAAGAAGGGACACATCAGACCCAACTGTCCTCTTCGAAGAAGAAAAGAGGAAAGCGAGAAGTTTCGAAAAGCTCTCAAAGCCGAAACCTGGAGTGATACAGAATGTGAAGAAAGTGATAATGAATATGCCAACATATGTTTGATGGCACATTCAGACTCAGACTCAGATTGTGGATCAGACTCAGACAGTGAATTTGAGGTAAATGATTTTAAAATTCCTGTCAAAGTCTCTAAATATATTGATGAACTGTGTTTCAGTCTTAAGACTTCTCTCAAAAGGATTTCCGAACTTAAAAGGAAAACTCAGCTCTAAAACAAAAGGAAGTCATTTTAGAAGAAAGAGTTAAAAGTCTAGACCTAAATGTTTCTGCTCTTAAAGAAAAGAAGATGATATGTTGAAAGAAAATGTTTTCTTAAAAACGGACTTATCAAATATTTCAAAGAAGTTTTCAATAGGATCTGAAAAGCTTGAAAAAGTTCTTTCTATTCAAAGACCTTACTTCAATAAGTCTGGTCTAGGCAGTGGAAACAATTCCCTTGATTGATTTTCCTAAAGTTAAAGAAAGAATTAAGAAAAGACCGTCGAGAGAGGCTTACAAAAATCATTTCAAGAAAGTTTTTGTAAAACCTGTTGGTCGAAATGTTCTAAGGTGTTCAAAGTGTAACAGTAAGGATCACTTTGAAAAAGAGTGTCACATGGTTTGGAAGCCTGTTAAGAAAGTATGGCCTAATAATGCTTATCCTACTAACACCAAAGGACCCAAGAAAATTTGGGTACCAAAGAAAACTTGAGACTCTCTTTTAAATGCAGGTCTCCATCAAGAAAAAGATAAAATGGTATCTTGACAGCGGATGTTCAAGACACATGACAGGAGACTCAAAGTGCTTTGTAAAGCTAGTTCAAGTAAACGGCGGAAATGTTTCATTTGGAGGAAACGGCAAAGGAAGCATTGTGGGATTTGGAACTGTGAAAATTGGAAATCTCACAATAAGCAATGTTTCTTTAGTGGAATGACTCAACTATAATCTTCTCAGCATTAGCCAACTGTGTGATACGGGTTTCAAGATCTCCTTTCAAGAAGGAATTTGCTATGGAATTAGTAAAGACTCTACTCAGTCTTTCATGGGTCGAAGACATGGGAACATCTACCTCTTAGACATGAAATTAAATGAATCACAATGTCTAATCTCAATTCAAGATGAAGCAAGCTTATGGCACAGAAAGCTTGGCCATGTCAATATGAAGCAATTAGCTAAAATCTCATTAAAGCAGCTTGTTTGAGGTCTACCCAAATTACCATATCAAAAGTCCGATCCATGCACACCCTGTATTCTGGGAAAACAGGTAAGAAATTCATTTAAGCAAATAAATCATGTCTCTACTAATCATGTACTACAGTTGCTGCATATGGATCTCTTCGGACCAACCGGAACTCAGAGTATTGGAGGTAAGAAATACTGCCTAGTAATTGTGGATGATTTCTCTCGCTTTACTTGGGTATATTTCCTTGCAAGTAAATCAGAAACCTTTTCGTATTTTGAAAAATTTGCTAAAAAGGTTCAAAATGAGAAAGAATGTGTTATCTCAAGTATAAAAACAGATCATGGAGGTGAATTTGAAAATCAAGATTTCACAAAATTGTGTGATGAATCTGGTTTTAAGCACGTATTCTCCTCTCCATACACTCCTCAGCAAAATGGAGTTGTGGAAAGAAAGAATAGATCTCTTCAAGAAATGGCTAGAACTCTTTTAATTGAAAGCAAAATTTCTTCACGGTTTTGGGCTGAAGCTGTTTCAACAGCATGCTATATTATCAACAGAGTCTTCCTAAGACCTATTCTTGAGAAAACCCCTTATGAATTATTCAAAGGTAAGAAGCCTATTGTTTCATACTTTCATGTGTTTGGTTGCAAATGCTTTATATTGAAAAATGCAAAAGATCGAGTTGGTAAGTTTGAAGAAAGATCAGATGAAGGAATCTTTCTTGGATATTCTACATCAAGCAAAGCCTACAGAGTCTATAACAAGAAAAGCCAGACGGTGGAGGAGTCAATGAATGTCAAATTTCAAGACTCTACGCAAGATGAATCCAATCAGACTCAATATGAAGAGTCTGAACCTGCTCCAGACCTTCCTAAGCTTATATCTGAAAAAGTATCTCAGACTCTGGATGACCAGCGTCAAGATGTTCATGAAGATTCAAATAAAGAAAGAGATCATCATCCAGCAAAATCAACCAGTAACTGGAAGCACAAGTCCAGCCATCCTAAAGATCTCATTATCGGCGAAATTAATGAAGGAATTCGCACCAGATCCAAAAGACGTGAAGAGTCTAGTGCTGTTGCTCTCATCTCTGAAATTGAACCAAAAAGCATAGAAGAAGCTTTATCTGATGAAAGTTGGATTGAAGCTATGCAAGAGGAGCTCAGACAGTTCAACATTAACGATGTCTGGGAATTGACGTCTAAACCAAAAGGTAAAACTGTTATTGGAGCCAAATGGGTGTTCAGAAACAAGATGAACGAAAAGGGAAAAGTCGTACGGAATAAAGCAAGACTCGTGGCCAAGGGATACACGCAAGAAGAAGGAATAGACTATGATGAGACTTACGCTCCTGTAGCAAGGTTAGAAGCTATTCGTCTATTACTTGCGTTTGCTTGTTTCAAAAATTTCAGGTTATTCCAAATGGATGTCAAAAGTGCCTTCCTAAATGGATTTATCCAAGAGGAAGTTTATGTGGAACAACCGCCTGGATTTGAAGATCCAAAGAAGCCAGACTCAGTCTTCAGACTGAAAAAGGCCCTGTATGGTCTAAAGCAAGCACCTCGAGCTTGGTACGACAGACTAAGTAAGTTTTTATTACATAATGGTTTTGTCAAAGGTAAAGTAGATACTACCTTATTTATCAAAAAGGAAAACAAAAGCTTTTTGCTCGTTCAAATATATGTGGATGATATTATTTTTGGATCTCCTAATGAAAGTCTATGCAAGAAATTTTCTAAGTCTATGCAGGATGAGTTTGAAATGAGTATGATGGGAGAATTAACATTCTTTCTTGGCCTTCAAATAAAGAAATTGAAGGAAGGAACTTTCATTTACCAAGAAAAATATGCTAATGATCTTGTCAAAAGATTTGGATTGGAAAATTGCAAGAAGACTAATATACCAATGTCAAGTTCTTTGAAGATAGACAAAGATGAGGAAGGGAAGAAAGTTGACCAAAAGCTGTACAGGAGTATCATCGGTTCACTTCTTTATCTTACTGCTTCTAGACCTGACATTTTGTTGAGTGTTTGCATCTGTGCTAGGTTTCAATCAGATCCTAAAGAATCTCATCTCAGTGCTGCAAAACGTATCATTAAATACGTTGCTTCATCTTCAAGCATGGGTCTTTGGTATCCTAAGAATGGAGACTTTAATCTTCTAGGATATTCAGACGCAGATCTGGCCGGCTGCAGAGTCGATAGAAAGAGTACTTCAGGAACTTGCCAGTTGCTTGGAAGCAGGACAATGTCTTGGTTTTCAAGGAAACAAAGCACTGTAGCTCTCTCAACAACAGAAGTAGAGTATGTTGCCCTTGGAAGCTGCTGTTCGTAAATTCTATGGATAAAACAACAGCTACAAGACTTTGGGATTGAAGACTCATGCACAGAAATCAAATGTGACAACACCAGCGCAATCAATCTCACCAAAAATCCAATTCTTCATTCAAGAGCAAAGCATATAGAAATTCGACATCACTTTATTAGAGATCATATTCAAATGGAGAAATCTCGATTCAATTTGTTGATTCAAAAGTCAACTAGCGGATATATTCACAAAGCCTTTGGAGAAAAATCAATTTGATTTTATCCGCTCCATACTCAACATTTTGAAGCTCGAATAAGTTAAAGTCTAGAGACTCTCCAACCTTCAGACTCAGAAAGTTGATGACCGTCAGACTCAAATCTCTCAGACTCAAATCTCTACGACTCAGACGTTGATGACTATAGACTGTAAGTTGTTACTTTATCTAAACTCGAAAAGGTATGATTTTTCGTTATGTTATTTTAGTCTCCGTGAAAATCGAAAAACTTGTCTTTTCAAAAGGATTAATTTTGGCAATTATCGATTTTGAAAAGAGGTATTCGTACACTTTCCTTGTACCGATTGAACTTCCCTTTTCAAAACTGAGTTATCTATATATACAGTTTTCATCTTCAATCTTCAAAACCCTAAAAGCATTCTCCTTTCAAACTGATTTCTACTTCGAGTTCATCCTCGAGAAAGTTGTCATCTTCTCTTGGGAAAGCAAGCAAAGAAATCTTTTAAAGTCAAGAAGAATGTCGTCTTCGAGAAAGTCCTCAAGAATCGCGACAAGGGGACCACAGAAGATGAAGGAGGGACCTACCCACTTCGATCTCACAGAAGAGGAAAAATTGTCGAGTCAGCATCAGAACCCAACTCATTCTCCACCTCGTCATTCAACGCCTTCTACCCCACAAGGTGCGGGTCAACATCAAGAAGAAGAGGTAATCGAGGACGCAGACCCTGTAAGAGTCCAAAACCCTTATATTTACAAACTTTACCGTGCTTTGAAAAGTACCGGGACTCCGATGAAATATGTGGATGATTTTCTTAAAGAAAAGAACTATGGGAATGAGTACATTTTTCTGAAGAAAATGGAGGATTTGGGAATTGCTCCCAAAGGTAGAGCAGAGGAAGCGCTTACAAATATTCCGAGTGACCCTCGGATGTCGGGCCCAAATTTGATTGATGGGAACGACGATGACAAAATGTTCACTGATTTTCAACCGAGATTGGGTGTTGCTGCGAAGGTGAAGGGAAAGAGGATGAAGTTATTTAAATCAAAGGAACAGGAAACTTTGTTCTTCAAACTGCTGAAGCGAGAGGTGATAAACCCTAGGAGTGTCGACTTTGATTTCCTGGATGCTGTGAATGTGAACTTGAGAGAAAAGTTCAGTCTGCTTCAACTGGAACGTTTTTGCACTGACACCACGGAAGGATATGCACAACTGACTGCATATTTCTATTCAAATCTTAGCTTTATTGATGCGAATAGAATATCTTTCAATGTTCGAGATCAGGATTATGTGTTCGATGTGGATATGTTGGCGGACATACTTGGAGTTGAACGGGCACGATATCAACCAGTCAAAGTTTCAGTTGCTCGTGCCACAATGGACCTTGTTGAAGACAGAGACATTGAGGGAAAAATCATCTATTCGAGGATGCGCGCTATCAATATTGTGCTGCACAAAATTGTGATCAATTGCATTAGGCCTAAGTCTACATCAAAGACTGATGTGTCTAACTCAGAAGCAAAATTGATGTACGCAATCAACTCAGGGAAGAAGTTCTCTCTCCCTCACACTATTCTCTTTCACATGTACAGAGCAATGTCGAAAGACAAGGGACAATTGCCTTATCCAGGTCTGGTGACCAGGATCTTCAGACACATGAATATTGAACCTCCACACACTCTATGTGTTCGACCGTGCGATAAGATGGTGGTAGGTTTAAAGATGTTGACAAAGATGCGTTTGAAAGAACTTTCTAAGGCAATGGAGAAATTCAGAGTGAAGACTCCAGTTCCGTCTGCTTCAAAAAGAAAGGGAAAGGAAGCCATTGGTGCCCCATCCAAAAAGAAGAGAACTCTCATCTTGGAGGATGAAGATGAAGATGAGGAGGAAGATCTCACAATCTCTGCTTTGATAAGGACAAGACGTTCTGTTCCACAATCAACAGAACAGCAGAAGAAATAGAGAGAAGAAGAAGAAGAAGAAGACAAGAACAGAGAAGAAGAAGAGCAGAGAGAGAAGGAGACAGAAGCTGAAGAAAAAGGAGAACAAGAGCAAGAAAAGTCTGCAGCTGAATCTGGAGAGAAGGATATAGAAGAGCATGATCATCACTCTTCTCCTCTTGATGTCCTAGAAACATGGGGAGTTGGCGAGCAAGAGAGGTTCACACCTCATGCTGCCAATGAAGGTCAAAGACAATCTCCAGTAGCCCCAGAAGAATTTCAGGCTTCTCAATTGCCTGAAGAAGGTCACGATACGTCAGAACCAAATCTGCAAGACTTTACAGAAGCGCCATCATCTGCAAATGCAAGTACTCAGACGGACAATTCCGCAGATTTTCGTCGTATCATGGATATTCTTCTGGAAATGCGTGGCCAAATTTATGCTCTGGACTGTGAAATTCAAGCCTTGAAGAATGCTGGACAAGCATCTTCAGTTACCCTGGAGGATAAAATGAAAGACCTTGCTCTGCAACTGCAAACCAATGCCAAGGGAGAAGAGGTAGCTCAACTGAGGGAAGACTTGAAGAAGCTAGAAGGAGTAGTCCAGTCCATGGGAGACTTCCAGATTGTGCGCATTCCCAAGCAGACATGACATCTTTCTCACCTTTTTAATGTTGACAAAAAGGGGGAGAAGCAATTTGAACACCAACCAACCAACTTTCTTTCAACTTTCTTTGACTATAAGTTTTTTGTTTGTTTATGACTTGAGCAATCTTGGGTGTGAACTTGAACTTGACCTTGAACTTGACTGAATTGGCTGTGGATTTTAATGCTTGACTGTTTGCATTCATATCAAGTGTTGTTATATGGTATTACTCATGAAAGACTAACCAATTTTCTGTGGATGCAGAGTCTGGTTGCTTTGTTAATCTTTATGAGATTGCCATATTGCTTGAGAAATGTTTTTGCAGGTCAAAGTGGTTCAAATCTACAGGAAAGTTTTGTCACCATCAAAAAGGGGGAGATTGTTGGAGAAATCGTTCCAGAATATTTTGAAGCTGACAAAACGTTTCCTTCAGTCTAGTCTGGGTATCTGCGGATCGTCTAGTTTAAAGTCTGAAGACTCTGACTACCAGACTCAAGATTCAAGACTCAAGGTTCGAGACTCAAGACTCAAGACTATTCTCATTGACAGTCTTTCTGATCCAGTGACGAAGGAAATCCAGAGCTGAAGTATATGGTTGAGGATTTAAATCCTATCGTCTGGAGAAGATCTTTTTGGCTGGATGAATATAACGGATTCTTTTGATCTAAATCATTCGAAGATCCGATGGTCGACAAAGTATTCTTGGAAAGTTCTATTCATGGAAACCAAGATCATGATTGTATGGGCGAACAGGATTGATGGGCTATCGTCAAGTTCCTTTTATAGCTCGAATGATCTTCTTGATTGATTCCGTCCAACGGGTAGATTGGAGGAATTCCTTTGGTAAGTGCCAACGGTATGATGGCATAAAGGAGTATAAAAAGGAAGACATTCTAGTTGTCTTAAGAACGTGATTGATAGAAAAATTCCAGAGTCTGAAGCTCCTTGATTATTAGTCGATACAGTCCGAGCGAAATTGTATACACAGAGAGTGTTTATACTTGGTGATACCTTGAGCGAGTGTGGTAGATCATCTACACAGAAATCAAGGAAGAACAACACTGTAACATCTCTTTGTTCATAGTGGAATCCAGCCAAATTGGCTGTCAGTGCAGAAGAGTGGACGTAGGCTTGAATCAAGCCGAACCACTATAAACCGCGTGTTTAATTCTCTCTTTCCTTACTCAGTCTTACGTTGATTGTTATCTTTCGCTAATCCTTGAACTGTCTAAGTATTGCGCAAGTATACAGAAATTATCAAGAAAAATCTTTGTATACCTATTCACCCCCCTCTAGGTACTCGTACTAGCATCATCAGTGTGACTGTCCATGGCTGAGATGGAAAGAAAAGGAAATAACTTGAGACTTTTTGAAAGAAAGTATAGAGTGGAAGACTCAACAATCAAACCAGGGCAAACAGGTAGAGCAAGTCACTAAGTCCCGACCAGTGCTGTCTCCGATTGACTCGGCGACGCTGAGGATAGAAAATCCAGCTCCAGCAGGGGTAGGAAAATAGAAACCACAAGATGTTATTATTCAATCTTCATCATAAATATGGATTTCTTAGTGATGACGCATTGTTTATGAGTTTGAAAAATGTAATCCAAATATAAAGACAAAAATGGATCATTTAGTCTGCCGCCATGTAGAGCAAGTCATTAAGTCCCAACCAGTGCTGTCTCCGATTGACTCAATGACGCTGAGGATAGAAAATCCAGCTCCAGCAGGGGTAGGAAAATAGAAACCACAATATGTTATTATTCAATCTTCATCATAAATATGGATTTCTTAGTGATGACGCATTGTTTATGAGTTTGAAAATGTAATCCAAATATAAAGACAAAAATGGATCATTTAGTCTGCCGCCATGAAAAAGCCGTTACTTTGGTCTGAAGTTATACTATATAACGAATTATAAGGGTAAAACTAACCAACAGATATAATGAAAATGTTGAGCCTCCATACTACAATCTACACACTAATTATGTCACTATTTAAACTTGGCACATTTTTTTGACAAAAAAAAAAAAAAAAAAAAACAAAAAAAACTTGGCACCTTCTCAATTGAGTTTCGTCTTAGACAGAGGCGGGCCTAAAGTTTCTTGAGTTTGACTTCCCCGATCAATAAAACCAAACAGCAAGTCACATAAGGTAATAGCCATTCGAGACATTCAACGAATGAGTCTTAATCGAGATTTAATACACAAAGCGTTGCTGAAACAAAATTATTAGTGTTCCATGCAAATTGTCTCTTAAAAAGCTTCCCGTCTGGCAAGATCTGGAAGGGTCCAATCTTTTGAAAGGCTCCATACCCGATTGTCGAGGCGCTGGGTCCTCCATTGAGCCATAGAAGAAGAGGTTTAGACTCTGCATCCGATGACGCTTCAACCAGCCAATACTGAGCAGAACTCGCGTCCCGAATACTGAGCAGAACTCACGTCCATAGGTTGTTCAGGTAACGCCGTAATCTTGGCATTTACTGCTTCATCTACTGAAGGTCTAGCAGTGATGGCCGACACCAGCAAGTTCAATAAGAGAAGGCAAACGATATTCGCTGACGCTTGTTTCGCTATGTTTCAGTTGTCTTTTGGTGGGGCTTCTTCTTGATGTTCTTGGAATCCTTTTCCTCTTATGTAAATGTATACGTTGTGGTGTTAACCATCGACTGAAGATATAAAGTTGTTTGCATGGTTGTGGGTAAATAGTAGTATTTTGTTATCTATTGTTAGAAATGGAGGTAAGCAGTTCCAGGTTCCGTATAGGTTTCACTTGAAACGTAGAACCTACCCATTGGAGCACTTTCCTCATTTTTTAGAACTTAGAACCTGCCTTACATACCATTAATCTTGAAACCTACCCTATCACAAGTTTTAGGGTTTACCTAGGTTCCACTTATATTATTAATTAAACAATCGCAGTGAATTAAAACCTTTAATGACCTCAATTTGTTGTTACAATTCATTGACCATATAGACATACGAAAAATATGAATAGTAAAAAGGTAAAAGTCTTAGTCATAAAATAAAAGCTTAGATTAGTACTTCCAAATTATACATTTATCATCAAGTGACATGGAAAATTGGAGAATCGCGCAAGACATGAACCGATAAAAATATTAAAACTTGTTTTAGGTTATAGGTTTCTCCAATCAAGAACCTTGAATCTACCCGTTCCAATAGGTTACTGATTTTTTGGAACTTGTAACCTACCTTGCATATATTGGAACCTAGAACCTACAAGTTCCCATCCGTTCAATTATCAGGTTTAGAATCTACTTTAGAACCATGCTCGCCCCTAATTAGTAACAATATATCATTCTTCTAGAGTTTTCGAAGGTTTTAAGTAAGATATTTGTTTTGGCAATGTTGAGGTTTTCTAAGTTGTAAGCACAAGGAATGGTTGAATTAGGATTGTTCTAATGAAGGGCAATTAGTCTTGAGATTGCAATGCAAGATATGTCACCAGTGAAAAAAAAAAAAAAAACGGAAGGAAAAGAGAAGAAAAGAAAAAGGAAAGGAAAATAATAATAATAATAATAATAATAATAATAATAATAATAATAATAATAATAATAATAATAATAATAATAATAATAATAATAATAATAAATTCAAAAAAATTCACGTTAGTGCCAGCTGGTGTCTGTGTTAGCGGTTTCCAGTCAAAATTAGCTTGATGAACTATACTATCAAATTACTAAAAGGTTTATGACTAAATTGACAAAATTGAAAGGTTTATAATTGAATTGACACAAGTGCAATAAGTTTAGTAATTTTCTCAATTATTTTGATGTCACTAAATCCTAATAGGAAATAGGTGGCAAGTTATATAAATCCGAGTGATCCACTTAGCTATGACAAATCTATAAGCATCATGCCTAATTGAGTTTTGTGAAGCCATTGCCAAGAGATCTAGTGAGATTACTATTCTTGATATGTAGAGAAAGAAAAAAAAAATGAGTATAAAAATTTCTCTTCAAACTCATATTACTAGACCGTATTTGTGCATTAGAATAAGTAAAACATATCTCCCGTGTCCTAAGTTTCATTTTTGTCAAGAAAAGACATAGGTCCTTATTTCATTTTTTTTTTTTTTTTATTTTGGTGAAGATAAGAGATGTATAGATTTTGCCTATAAAGAAAACAAGATGGAGGCCTGGCACCAAGAAAAGACAAACACTCAAGAAGACAAAAGTCTAATTCGAGTGTAGGGGTGCCATGGTTCCCAAATGAGAAACCAACAAAAAAGCGAAAAGCAAGAACAAAAAGACTAACAAACAAACACTAGAGAACCTCCATCAATCAAAGATAGATGGATGTAAATCCCAGCTCCGTTGAAGTCTTCTATTCTTGGGAATGTCCGAGACATGCTTAAGAGTCGTTGCTTTATCTTTAATAGCCTTCTGGAGGTGTATCTTCATCCACCGGAAGGAAGAGGCTCTGGTTGTGAAATAGATCCCTTAATGAAAGTTGTAGGGGACCTTTTGAGGCAAAACATATCAAAATTTCAGAGGAAACAAAGAAAGGATAAGTAGGTGAAAACTCGATATTTCGGAGATAGCTATACTGGACGTTTCGGTGCTAGAATCAGGAGCTTCGGACGTCTATAGTAAATTATCTAGAACGAATCTGGCCTAGATGTCTGCATGAAAAATCTACTTTAGTGTCTTGACTATAATCTGGTAAAATTTCATAATTTTGGGAGGTCATTCGGGTATTTTAATCGAAATATTTCAAGAACTGCGCAATCTGATTTCATCCGAAATTACATGTTGTATTTGTGTGAATTATATCTTCTTGTGCGAAACTCTTTTGGGCATGTGTTCTTCATGAAATTGTTACCTTATTGTCTTGTCTATCACATGTCCTGATTTCATGATTTTTTAGAACCATATGGATATTTAATTTAAATGTTTTCTAAAATAGTGCAAGCTGGAAATTTAGTAAACTTCAAAAAGGCATGATAAATGGACTATTCTAAATTGTATGAACTCCATGAATTGTATTGTTATGAATGATTGAGTCTTACTGCATGTATGGTGATAATTGGAAATGCATGTGTGAATCAAAGGATGAAAATGATCTTCTTTGCCATCACATCATATGCCATGTCAAAATTGAATGATAATTGAAGATGTGAATTAAGATAAGTGAGAAGGCCGTCGGAGGTATGAGCCGACGATGCCCCGGGAGTGTCGGGATGCCTAGCTAGAAGGGTACAGCCGGTTGCCCGGTGGCCTTAAATGGCTGGATGCCGGAGGGTCATCGTGAGTTTCGAGATGCCCGGAGAGTGGGGGAGGCGGAAGCCTGGCAGGTATTGTGCCGGGGGATGCCTCGTGATGCCAGTTGGGGTACGAGATGCCTGGCAGGTATTATGCCGGATGCCCGGCAGGTATTGTGCCGGATGGTTCTCGCGATACCAGGTGGGGTGCGAGTGATAAATGTGGGATGCAAACATTGATCCCGGGAAAGAGAAATGTGGCGGCCCAAAATGAAAGGATGAAATTGGGAAATTGAAATTGAATTATGCATGATGGTATATGTATGACATGATGATGATAATTGCGTGGATGCATGATGATGATGAGTGCATGGATGTATGTGCACCTATGGTATGATGGTATATGTGTGGCATGATGATGATGAGTGCATGTGATATGATGATGATGGGTACATGTGATATGATGATGATGAGTGCATGGATGCATGATGATGGTGAGTGCATGGATGTATGTGCACTTATGGCATGATGGTACATGTGACATGGTGATGGTAAGTGCATGACACGATGGTGATGATTATATGAGGATGTATGTACATGCAGTATGATGACATGTGCATGATATCAAGGTAAATTGTGCATGGATGCTTAAATGACATGTGTTATGCTATGATTCTGATGATTGTATTGTATGATGCATTGAGTGGTTTATTGGTCCTTTACCTACTGAGTGGTTATACTCACCCCTTCGAGGACCAACATTTCAAATTAGTAGGATGCCGCTCCCTGCTGTCACGCGGGTCGTCTTTTACGGCCTTCCTTCGAATGTAGAGGTCGAGTGTGTGGAGATCGACTATCCACCATTCCTAGTTTGACATTTATTCGAGTTCGCGCCTTAGTGATGTATGGCGTGCGCCTGGCTGAGGGCCTAGTCATTTAGGAGTTCATATCCGTTCATGTCCATCGAAACGGAGTGATGCGTGGAATGTTGCCGCCGCCACCGCCTAATGCATCGGGATGGGTGTGAGGGCTCGTGCATGAAGAGTAGGAGCTGCAACTTTTTGGGATGATAGCCAACACTAGTTGATAGGGGATCTTGCATGATAGACATAGTGGGTCGAGTGTCTCTTTTTGGGGTTATGGCCGAGTGTAGCTACAAGTCTTGTCCTTTCTTTTCATGTACCGACCTGAGAAAAATCCATCATGAAAATATGTAAATAAAAGTGTCTTGGCTTTATCTTTTCTTATGGTTTATGCTGTGCCATTGTATCATGGTTGTTAAAGGGGGAATTAGTAAGACTCGATTATGTTTCCGCAAATAAGATGCGTTGGAACCGTTTTAAAAAAAAAAAATGTATACCTAGGAACTTAGGTACTTCATTGGTAAAATGTGGTGACCTCGGGCGCTTCAGGGTGCCACACTAGAGAGGGGTGAATAGGTGTAAAAACAGATGATGCAAAATGCAGCGAAAACCTTTACTTTTAACCTAAGTCTGAATAACAACAAACTTTTGAAACTAAGTTTGAAATACAACGGACTTTGAGTGAGTTCAGACTTTAGTAGTTAAATAGAACCATGAACATAATAAAGGAATTTAGGAAAAGAGAATAAGAACACAAGGTTTATAGTGGTTCGGTTTAAATCAAGCCTACATCCACTCTCCCATACTAACAGCCTTCTAGTTGGATACGACTATGCAATCAACAAGAGATTACAATTTTGAGTGCAAACACTTAGTAGTAGATTACACAATCTCACTAAGTCACTCTTTTAGTATTTCTCTCATGATCACAAATGTTTAAGCTCGCAAGAGATAAGTGTATGATCAAAGGTTGCTCAGACTTTGGAATTATAAATTATATGCTCCGTCTCTCACTTACTCATCGGTCCTTGATCTCCTTAAATACTCCTCCACTTTTAAACTAGCCGTTGGACAGTATCTTAGAGGATTGTCTTCCAATCTACATATTTGACAGATTTGTATCTAGAAGATTTGGTAGCCGTTGAGTGATAAAAGTAGAATCCCAAATTGATTCTGATCGCCCATACAAACAGAATCTTGGTTTCCATAAGTAGAGCTTCTTCGTATAGAAAGTTCTTGTCTTCAATATCCAATCGTCAATCAAATCAATCTTTATATAGAATCCAAATTAGATCACTAACTGTTATATGTTTGGGACTTGTATTATGTTCTGTCGAATCTAGATGTAAAGTCTGAGTGCAATAGACTATAAAATCTGAGTCTGAGTGCAATAGAATTTACAATATGAGTTTGAGCACATTCTTCTTCTGAACAAATTTAGCTTTAAGGTCTGGACCAAATCTGAATAAGTTCAGCTTCAGTATAGAATTTGTCTTCTGGTTCTTCATTCATGTTCAATTTGGAATTTGTTAGAGTTGGCAGACTTCTAATGTAGAACAGACTTTGGCACTAAAGTCTAGCAATCTTCAAACTTTGACACAGAATTCTAGAAATCTTCATAATATACTTTGGACAATATTCTTTACATATTCTATCATCTGCATAGTCTATTACTCAACCATTAAACATGTTAGTAACTTTTGATTTATTTTATCATTTTCAAAACATCATAAGGGATTTCCCTAACAATCTCTTCCTTTTTGATGATAACAAAACAATCTCTGAATATGTAGATGTGTAATCACACTTTCTAAAATAATGATAAATCAATCATCAAATTTTAGATTTTCAAAAAATGTGATTTGAATCAAAAGATAACAAATAGATTGAGCATAACAATATATAGAAAAAAATCGCAGCTCAATATTATAATATCAATCAATCAACACATATGCATATTTATATTCTCTCTCCCCCTTTTTGTCATGATCAAAAAGTGATTAAAAGTATCACGTAGAGAATATAAAATGATAACAAATATATCTTGCATGAAACATAATTTTCAAAAATCAGCTTTTATAAAGTAAATCAAATATTAAAGATATGCAATATAGCTCACTTCGATTATATATATCAACAAATATCCAATAAAATCACGGATGCATTATAAAATTCACTTATCCTTTTTGTCATAATAAAAAGATAATGTAAATAAGATATTTGTTAATGACAAAAGGTAATAAAAGATGCATTAACCGGATTTTGTAGAACTTGGTAAGTTCTAACACATTTACCTTTTCATTCCTTTTATAATAATCAAGATCACAATCGATTCAAAAAGATTTTTCCATAATTGATCAAAGCTCCCTCTCAAATTGTTGCATTTTTGAGGTGATCACGATTCTTTTCCTTTTCTTTTGGATTCACTTTTTCCCCTTGTCATCATGACAATATTTGCGAATAGAAACAATTGTTGCTTGTGCACGTTGAACAGAATATTTTTCCATTATTCCCTTTGTAGCAACAACATCCGCAATGATCACTTACATTTTGAAATTCGAGGCAAAAATTTATTTCTTCAATCAAGCTCTTCTCAAATTCAACCTACATAAACTTAACGAACTTTTTGCACAAATAAGCTATAATAATATCCACATAATATATAATACCCTTTCTTCAAAAAAAAAAAAAAAAAAAAAAATTGAATAGCATATATAAAATTAAAATTCAAAACTACTCAACCTTTCGTACGACACATTAGAGATTTCCTTACCAATTTGCAAAAACTTTGCACAAGGAAGGGAATCTTTGATCCTCCAGAAAATAATATAGAATCTCCATAATTTTCAGATCGAGCTTTCCAAAATCCATATGGAAGATTCTTTTGTCACCTGTAAATTCTTGTATAATGGATAACAATCCTTGCAAAAATATCACGTAATATCTTCCTTCGATTCGTGAATCAAACTTATTAGATATAAGATATCGTTTAAGAATATAGCAAGAATATCCATGAATATACAATAATATCTTTCAAGATCAAAGGGATTTTCTTAATCTCAAAAATATATTATTGATGCATTTCGCAAAAAGAAAGTAGATATTTTTATCATGTGTCAAATCAAGCAATTTAAACAAAAAAAAAAATGCAATGTCTTATGTTTGTAACAAAAGATATTTGCAATATAAATCAGATATAATTCATAGGCAATCATGATAAATGTATCTAGAGATTTGCAAGGCAGGATAAAAAAAAAAAAAAAAAAAAAAATTCTCTTACCTAAGGTATATGTTTGCAAGGCAGGATAAAACATTACCAATCTTCGCATGAGATACCTTTTTGATTGCAACTACGTAAACTTGCAATCATTCTTCCCTTCTAAAATTTCCTGCAATGCACTCATTTTCTTTTTGGTATCCATCAAATTGGATCCTTCCATTTCATTAGAGCAAAATAAAAAAATCTTCAAGAATATTCAAATATTCTTTCTAAACTCATCATAACAAAGTATTTAAGGAAAGAACATTATGCAAAATAATATCTTGAAAAAGAAATTCTCACTTAGTCAAAGCACAATAAAATCAGAGGGAATAAAATCCTTGAATATTTAAGAAAGATTATTTTGCATAAATTAATATCACGTAAAACAGATTTCTACTATGCAAAATATAATAAAATCTGATAGCATAAAATCAAACCAAATAAATTCAATTGTCTCTAAGCAGAATATCAAAAATGATCACACATATCAAATCAAATCTTGAATCACAAAAACAAATCACATGATTCTTTCTTCAATAAAACAAATAATTGAATACGGTCATAATAAAGTCGAAATCAATCAAGGCACAAAGAGAATATAAGTATAATGAGAATTATGTACTCAAACCAAATAAAAAATATACATTCCTTACCAAATTCTCTTTCTTCTTTTCCTTTTTATCCTGCAAAAACAACTCACATTTTCTTCAGTACCTATTTTTCTTGGGTCCATGAGAGTTAGTAGAGTATGCTGCTTTTATCCTATCTTTCTTAATAGGTCTCTAGATTTTAGGACATTCTTTCTCAAAATGTTCGAGTCTCCACAATTTGAACACTTGAGGGCATTTCGACCAACAGGTTTTGTAAAGATTCTTTGAAAATGTTGCTTGTACGTAAATCTAGGAGGTCTTTGTCTAAGACTCTCATTGACTTTAGAAAAATTTATTAGAGAATCACTTTCCTTATTAAAACCAAGTCCCGACTTATTATAGTAAGGTACTTATATAGAAATTATATGCTCTAATGTTTTGAACCATTTGAAAATTTTGTCGAAATATTTGAAAATTCATTTTTTAAAGAATCATTTTCTTTAACAAGTAAATCTCGACTTTCTTTTGTTTGTAGATAATCTTTTTGCAAAATTTCAAACTTTTCTTTTTGAGAAATATCCTGTTGCCTAAGCCATGAATTCTCATATTTTAGTTTGGAGATCCTTTTAAGAGAAGATTTAAGATTTAAGCAAAGCTCATTTATATACTTAAGAATTTTAGCAGGAATTTTTAAATGACTTACCTCGATTTCCTCATCGATTCGAGTCCGTGTCTAAGTTAGACTCAGATTTTGAATGTGCTATCAAGCATATATTTCGTTGCTCATCATCTTCTTTTATTGTTCTTTTCTAACCATTTTGCTTGTATTGTCTTCTTTCACTGAATTTCCTTCCTTTTCCACTCAACTTTTTGAATTTCTTGATTATAAAAGCAAGTTCTTCGTCGTCCATGTCATTTTCTGAGTCTGTATCATCAGAATCAGCGTCAGATATTAAAACGATTGACTTCTTACCTTCTAGATCTTCTTCGTTGATTTGTTCCACTTCGTAGGATTGAAGTGCCAATCAATTCATCAACGGACAGTGGCATAATCCTTTGAGTCTCCTGGATTGAGTTCTTAACAGGTTTCAAACTTTTGAGAGACCTCGCAAAAGTTTGTTGACCTTTATTGGGGAAGAAATTGGCTGACATTGATATGCTAAACCATTTACAATTTTTATAAAACGGCTGAACATATCTCCAATCAACTCTCCTTACTTCATCTTGAATGATTCATATTTTTCGATCAGGAAGTTTATTTTTGTCTCTTTTACACGATTAATCCATTCATATGTAACATGAAGTCTATCCCAAACTTCTATTATTGTTTTACATGAAAAGATTCGGTTATATTTAGCGGGAGACAAGGCACAATATAAAAAATAAATAGCTTTTGTATCAAGGGCTTTTCTTTTGGACATCTCCATCTAAGACATAAGAGCAAGGGGTTTGGTTTCTTTGTTTTTGCCATTCTTATTTGATGTAGACGCAGCAGTGGGATTGATTCATTTTTCCACAACATTCCATTGCAAGGGATCTCTGGATCTTAGGAATGCTTTCATTTTGTTCTTCCACATGTTATATACATTTCCATCAAAATATGATGGCCTGGTGTTGCTTTGCCCTTCCATAAGTCCTGGTGCCAAGATACTAGCCATAAAAGATCTTTAGCTCAAAAGTAAAAACACTTTTATAAACCAAGCACTTAGCTCTGATACCAATTAAAAGTGCTAGTATGAATACCTAGAGGGGGTGAATAGGTGTAAAAACAGATGATGCAAAATACAGTGAAAACCTTTACTTTTAACTTGAATCTGAATAACAACAAACTTTTGAAACTGAGTCTGAAGTACAACAGACTTTGAGTGAGTTCAGACTTTAGTAGTTAAATAAAACTACGAACATAATAAAGGAGTTTAGGGAAAGAGAATAAGAACACAAGGTTTATAGTGATTCGACTTAGATCAAACCTACATCCACTCTCCCATGCTAATAGCCTTCTAGCTGGATACTACTATGTAATCAACAAGAGATTACAACTTTGAGTGCAAACACTTAGTAGTATATTACATTATCTCACTAAGTTACTCTTTTAGTATTTCTCTTACAATCACAAATGTTTAAGCTCACAAGAGACAAGTGTATGATCGAAGGTCGCTCAGACTTTGGAATTATAAATTCTACACTCCGTCTCTCACTTGCTCATCGGTCCTTGATCTCCTTAAATACTCCTCCACTTCCAAACTAGCCATTGGATAGTATCTTAGAGGATCGTCTTCCAATCTACCCATTGGACAAATTTGTATCTAGAAGATTTGGTAGCCGTTGAGTGACAAAATTAGAATCCCAAATTGATTCTGATCGCCCATACAAACAGAATCTTGGTTTCCATAAGTAGAGCTTCTTCGTATAGAAAGTTCTTGTCTTTAATATCCAATCGTCAATCAAATCAATCTTGATGTAGAATCCAAACTAGATCACTAGTCATTATATGTTTATGGCTCGTATTATGTTCTGTCGAATCTGGATGTAAAGTCTGAGTGCAATAGACTTTACAATATAAGTTTGAGTGTAATAGACTTTATAATCTGAGTCTGAGCACAATATACTTTTGAACAAAATTAGCCTTAAGGTCTAGACACAGTCTGAATAAGTTCAGTTTCAGCATAGAATTTGTCTTCTAGTTCTTCATTCACATTCAGTCTGGAATTTGTCAGAGTTGGTAGACTTTTGATGTAGAACAAATTTTGGCACTAAAGTCTGGCAATCTTCAAACTTTGACACAGAAGTCTAGAAATCTTTATAATAGACTTTGGACAATATCCTTTACATATTCTATCATCTGCATAGTCTATTACTCAACGATTAAACACATTAGTAGCCTTTAATTTATTTTGTCATCTTCAAAATATCATAAGGGATTTCCTTAATAATTTGTAGCCATAATTCTACCATAAGAGATAAGCAAGACCTGAGTCGGCAATCGGTTTTGAGTAATGAGCCAAAGATGTGTTTGATATCGAGGAGGCATAGAGGAGCTCCAAATAAAGGAGGAACAAGAGACCATATCACCCTTAGGCTGAATTAACTCTCACGCAGAGGCAGTAGAGAAACGATTGGATGGGTGACAAAGCCACTGAAAACGATCTTCTTCCTGATTGAACACCGAGAGGGGATCCCACCAGTTGGCCAAAATATTGATAACATACCATCCCATTGGAGTGGTAAAGCCATCCACAACCGAAGCTAACTACAAGATATCTGAACGGTAAATGTCTTGGTTAGAGAATACACTGTACAGCGGACAGACCCTTAGGATGCCATGGATCAAACCAAAAAGAGACCGAACGCCCATTCCCAATAGTCCACCTGAAGTGCGGTTGGAAATGCTCGCGAAGGTCCAAAATCTTTTTCCAAGCCCACAAACAAAGCGTAGGACGAGGGACAACCCAAAAATTCTTTTGCTTTAAGAAGGTGGAATGAATCCATTTGCATCAAAGGGATTCCTTATCAGAAAGAGAATCCAAATGTGCTTGAGCATTGAAGCTATATTACTCTCACGTTAGGTACGAATACCAAGGCCTCTTTTTTCGGAAGACAAACATCACTCCAGGAAACTTTAGCACCACTAGGTCCCATCATCGAGCCTTTCCATAAGAATTGCCGAAAAAATTGTTCAATACGATTAATGACCGAGCAAGGTAAAAAGAAGACATGAGCCCAAAAAGCTAGGATAGAGTGAAGCACCAACCTTATGAGTTACAACCATCCCGCAAAGGAGAGGAATCTGTGGGTCCATGATTGAATTCGAGCAGTAATTGCATTCACAAGAGAGACGCAATCTGCCTTTCCCAATCTTGAAGAGATGACAGGATGAACAGAGATACGAAAATAATGGTAACGGGATTTAGTCGGGTAACAATGTCAATATTAATAGTGCGAAAGCGATATGCTAGAAGACCGATTCGGTCCTGTTATCGCAAAACAAACATTCAAATGAAAGCCAGCTCTCTTTATAAACTCTCCTCAATAAAGAACGAGTTTAAAATTAGCAAATTTGAGAACTTCTTGTCATTGTGTAATTAATTGGACGATTACAGTGCAAAAAGGTACAAGAACCAGACTTAATAATGAATCAAAACAAAAATCTGACGGCACAAACTTAAATCAAAGTCAAGTGCGAAAGCCTCACAAAAGAAAAGAAACATAAACTTTGATCGAACAAGCTAAATCTGACAGTTTGGTTGAGTATGTGTGCTCTCCTTCCTTCATCCATTTATAATCATAAGCTTGTAGGATTTCACTTTCCACATTTCAAGACTTGTTATCTCGACCTTCTGGATGTGTCCCTGTGGCTCTGGACATGTTTCCTACATTTTGTGAATGGCTAGTATCAGCTTATGGTAGCAGGTTTGGCATTCATGTCAATCTCTTCTCCGCGAATGTGAATCTGCTGTTGTCACATGTTCATTATTACACCCTCACCCTAGCAACCTTTCCTGGCTATCACCGATGGGTTGGTGATCGGCGGAGGGAATAGAAAAAAAAAGAAAAAAAAATTAGAAAGAAAAGTAAAGAAAAAAAAGGAAAAAAAATTCAAAAATATTGCAGAATGTCATTTCATCCTGGCACCAATTGAATCCCCACATTAGCAATTTCTAGGCAAATTGGTTGGATGGACCACATTAAAAAAAAAAAATCAAAAAATTTAGGACTAAATTGGCCAAACTGAAAAGTTTAGGATTGAGTTAGCGGCCACAAGATAAAATTATAACTTTTTTGACAAATTTCCCTCATATATGATATTCCTCTCTGTCAGATGCAGTTTTTTGGATCCATATAAATGGTCAAACCCCAATAATGTGATGCCCTATTAATTTCATAGACCAAGTAACAACGAGTCTAGTAGATGGTCCATATAGTGGATTGTTTACGTGTGATGGTGTGCAACGTCGAACCTGAAATATCTACGAGAGGTTTTATATCACATTGACCACATTAATATGTTGGAGAAAGAATTTGATTTGATCTCTTGATTAATTCTCGAGTCAGATTCCAATCTCATGATTGATACAGTAAATCATAGATTTGGAATATTTTAGGGATATAATATTGTACATATTTTCTTATGATTCTTCTGATTTTATTTCTTGTAATATAAAATACAAACGCATGCTTGTATATTTAATATGACAAGAAATAAATAACAGCTTTCTCCCCATTGTTCTTCATTTTCTTTCATAGTATAAGAGCAAGGTTTCTTATCCACCTTCTACAAAAAAAAAAATAATAATAATAAATAAATAAATAAATAAAATAAAAAATTTCTAGATTGCTTTCGACCTTTTTCTATTTTGTTGCTACAAAACATTACTTGCAGAACAAAATTAGCACGTCAGAAAAGGAATTCAGTCTTCCATTCATTTTTGGGTCAATATGCAGACCTAAATAGTGAAGTTCAAGACCTGATCCTACCTACAATGGATGAATCATTTAATTAAATTTCGCAAAAAATTGAGCAAGTTGCTTAACATCCATTTGCTCCAGTCGTAAAACAATTCCCTACTCTAGTTCAATGGCCATATGCACCTTGGATTCCTGTTCAAGGCCCATGGGCTGCTGAAGCTAATCAATGGGCCTCTAGGTCCCGTCAACAATGGGCGAACTACGGACCATAGCACTTGAGCGGAGATCCAAACCCGACTTCTCTAGGTCAAAGACCTGAACTAAACTTGGGTGGGTCGGGAGCAAAATCCTACTCAAGTTTCCCACCCAGATTCTCACCGGTTATTTTTCTGACCAAAAGCTTTTTAGGTTTGGCAAGTTACTACAGAAGGTTCGTGGAAGGATTTTCAACTTTAGCATCGTCGTTGACTCGACTCTTGAAGAAGGAAGAAAAGTTCATGTGGACAGACAAGTGCAAGCGTAGTTTCCAAGAGTTTAAGTAGAAGCTGACTACCGCACCTGTGCTAACCATTCCATCTGGTCCTGGAGGATACGAAATCTATAGTGATGCGTCGCTTAGAGGACTAGATTGCGTGCTGATGCAACATGGTAAGGTTATTGCATACGCTTCTCACCAATTGAGACCTCATGAGCTAAATTATCCGACGCATGACTTAGAACTCGCGACAATTGTTTTCACTCTAAAAATTTGAAGACATTATTTGTGTGGGAAATATTCCAAATCTTCACCGACCATAAAAGTCTCAAGTACTTATTCTCTCAAAAGGAGTTGTTTATGAGATAGCGCCGCTAGATGGAACTTCTGAAGGACTACAATTATGATATATTATATCACCCTACAAAGGCGAATAAAGTTGTAGATGCGCTAAGTCGAAAGTCTTTAGTTGCGCATATGATGATCAAGGAATGAACTTTACTTGAGAAAGCTCGAGATTTAGTGTTCTAATTTAAGGTGGGCCACCTTTTGAATCTTATGGCCACCCTCAGAATTGAGTCGGATATTTAGATCAGGATCAGGACACTTCAATCGACAAACCCAGATGTTCAGAAGATTCTACAAGAGGATACCGATCAGAGAAATGCTGATTGTCAGATTTATGAGGATGAAACACTGGGGTACCAAGGACAATTGTATGTACCTGACGATGCAGAGCTTAGAGAGGAAATCTTATCAGAAGCTCATCGTAGCAATTACAGCATTCATCTTGGCAGTACAAAGATGTATCAGAATCTGCATCAACATTATTGGTGGTCTAGTATGAAGGCAGACATCACCAAGCATTATACCAAGTGTCTAATGTGTCAACAAGTGAAGGCACAGCATTGTAAGCCAGGAGGACTCCTACAACCTCTCAAAATCCCAAAGTGGAAATGGGAGCACATTACGATGAATTTTGTGACAGGCTTACCGAGGAGTCAAAGAGATAATGATTCCATCTGGGTAGTGGTCGATAGACTGATGAAGTCGGCTCACTTCATTGCAGTGTGGAAGGACCTTGATTTGGATAGGCACGCAAAGTTATACGCGTGTCGAATAATTCGACTGCATGGAGTGCCAGTGACGATCACCTTAGACCGAGACCTGAGATTTGCAAATGCATTTTGGAAGAGCTTACAGACTGCCTTAGGAACCAAACTGCAATATAATACAGCATATCATCCTCAGACAGATGGCTAGTCTGAGAGGACGATTCAAACCCTCAAAGACATGCTGCGAGTTTGCATGCTAGATTTCAAGGGAAGCTGGGAGGAAAAGCTTCATCTTATCGAGTTTTCCTACAACAACAGCTATCAGCAGAGCATCTAGATGGCTCATTTTGAAGCATTGTATGGCAGAGTGTGTAGAATGCCAATATGTTGGGATGAAGTCAGAGATAGGAAGATCACAGGCCCAGAGTTGGTTTAGCAGTTAGTGGACGCAGTTGCAGTCATCAGGGATAGGTTAAAGACCACTCAAAACCGCCAGAAAAGTTACATAGATAAGCGCCGAAGACCATTGGAATTTCAAGTTGATGATCATGTTTTTCTGAAAGTGTCACCAATGAGAGGTACATCGTGCTTTGGCAAGAAGGGAAAAATGAGTCTGAGGTACGTAGGTCTCTTTGAGATTCTAGAGAGAATTGGGATCCTAGCGTATCATCTTGCATTACCACCGAGACTAGCATAAGTGCATGATGTCTTTCACGTGTCGATGTTGAGGAAGTATAAGCTTGACTTGACCCACATGCATAATTTTGAGAAATTAGAAGTGGACGACAGAGTGTCGTATGTGGAAAGCCCGGTTCAGATTGTGAATCGAAAAGAACAAATTCTGCATACCAAGACGATCCTGTTGGTCAAAGTGGTCTAACAACACCACGATACTGAAAGAACAACTTGGGAAAGTAAAGAATTGATGAGACGACTATACCCCCACCTTTTTGTTTAAAGGCTTGTAATGGTTTAAGTTTCGAGGACAAAATTTTTATAAGAGGGGAAGAGTTGCGATATCCCAAATTTTTCAATTATGTTTTCAATTAAATAAATCGGGCATTTCATCGACACTCCTATAGTGTTATTCTCTGAGCTAATCACTCATAAGATAATTAGATTATTGAGGGAAGCCATTAAGGGATTTTAACGCAATAGACTTGAGAATTCGATTAGGAATCGACTACTCGACCATGCTAGTCTACAATGGTCATTATGACATTACTAAAATTCGATCAGAGAGCGGAGATATGTCGATTTGACTGTGGTGTGTGATTAAGTGTGGGTGATTCCACCTCTTTGCAAAATTTATGTCGATTAGCACTAGACCAATTTTTCTGTTGTTTTGGGTACCCTGTGTCCATATTTGAAATCTTGAGATTTTCAAAACCACCGAGAGTCGCAAATGTGTCGAAGAGGTACATTATGGCTCAAAGAAAATTGACCACGAGTCAATCGCACCAAAAATTTCTAAAAACTACCTAGTATGATAGGTCACACTAAAATCATGTCAAATTGAAATTAACCACGAACTTGAATCCGATTTCAAAAATTGAAATTTCTATCATGTCACAAGTCATTTTAGGAACATCGACTCATCCTCTGAAAAATTTTCTGCAAACCGAGACTTTTGGCGAAAAGTCAAAATAGGTTCATTTTTGTTCGGAAGATTCGGGAGACCATTTTTTATCACATTTTTGGGATGCAAGTTAGTTATATTGGCAATGAAAAATGTCAATTTGATCGAGGACATGTTAGTGGAATTTATGGGAGCCGAATTGATTTAAATCAAGTGAAAATTAAAGAGGATTTGGGGGAAATGTCTTCAAAATTCGTAGCCCCCTTGGTCCACCACCTTTGGACCATCTCAATAGCTTCTAAAGGAATTTTTGTGGGCTGCAAGAGTGTTGAGGAAGACAGCCCATCCATGTGGGGCCTTTCCAAGAGAGAAAGGGATAGAAATGAAGAGTTGTGGCCCCCCCTCTTCAACTGTTGTCCCCCCTTCTTCCTCAGCCTTTCCTCACTCCTTCTTGCTGTGTTGTGAGTTAAGAAAACCACAGAAGCCTAGAGAAGCTAGCTAGCCAACCGTCGATGCCTCCTGCCTCCTGTCTGACTGTCGTTCGCCAGCCGAAGTCCTGCCCGCACGCCCACGAGCCGTTGGTCGCCCGTCACACCCAGCTGCTCGTCTGTGCATCCCTAGCCGTCGTCCACCCTTGCTCGCTCATCCAGCAAGTCGCTAGGCCACTGTCCGTCGCCATTTAGGTCACCGGAGCCACCATCTACCACCGTCGTCGCCTGTCCAAGTCGCAACAGCTCACCAGCCCCTTTCCCCGCCGTTTCCAGCCCTTAGTCCCCTTTGGTTCTAGCTTGCTTGGCCTTGATCAGAAGCTGAACCAGCAAGGGTCTTGAGGCTTCAAGGCTCATTTCCAAGCCCGTCAGGACCTCACTTGGTGCCCGCCTTCGCACCCTTGTCGTAGTGAACTCACCGGCTCGCAAATCTAGTGAGTTTACTCTCTAATCTCCGCTTAGGGAGTTAATTATTCTTAAGGGTTAATTAGTTTAGGTTAAGCTTGGATTATGTGGCTAGTTAGAACGGATTAGTAATTTAATTGCTCAATATTGCATGTTAGGTGGTTAGAGTAGTGTAATTAGCAAGTAGATAGCTCGTAATATTTATCTAGATAGGTTCAAAAATTTTCCGAACCCGTTTTGGTATTTAATTAGGCTTTTTTAGCCTAAGTTGCATATATTGGTATTTATTAATTAATTTTTGTAATTAATTAATTAATTATTTTTTTGAAAAATTGACCTGAATTCTAAGCTGATCGCAATGGTATGATTGGTTTATTTATTTGAGTGCTAAATTGTGCAAATTGAGTGTTGATTGTAATTTTGGGCAATTATCCTAAAATTTAATAAATTCAATATTTAATTAGAAAATTACCGGGTGTCGGTTTATAGCACAAAAAATGTTTTTATGGACTATATAATTAGTGGGATGTTATGAAATAAAGATATTATATTTTTGGCTTAGGCCAACCTATGGCATCCTAGAATTTCATGTAAATCTTTAAATATGCTTTGATCCATGATTTCCAAGAAGATTAAGGCTAAGCTTTTCAGTGAATAATTATTTAATAGGAAAGAAAATTCTATTCTTGGCTATGTGATTTATAGGTTGGAATTTATTAATTAATGTTGCAAATTTATTAATGAATAAAAATTTCAGAATTTTTGGAGCTGATTTAGGATTTTTACTGAATTTGTGAATGAAACTGCGTATGGCAATATCCCAAAATTATAAAGACTGTGATGTGTGGACTGTACTGAATTGTATGATGTTTTTTTTGATATGGTGTTCTTCATGAAATATTTTCCATTAGATCTTTTATATAACATGTTGAAATTTTAGAATTTATTAAGCCTTTTTACTAATTTTTCAAGAACTATGACCAAAGGAGTGCAATCTGTTTTTATCCGGAAATTTGCTGCTTTTTCAAAAAAAAAAAAAAAAAGAATTTGCTCCATGTGATATAATGTCTCGAGTGGTTGATTATGCTGCATATGTGGTGACATATGGCATGTTATATGACATCAAAAGCTGGTTGAGACCTTTGATATTGTTGCATCAAATGCCATGTTGAAATTATGATACATATGTGAATATAAATTATGAAAATACGATGCCCCAGGAGTGTTGGGATACCCGGAGTACGTGTGCCAGATGCCCCGAGAGTGTTAGGATGCCCGGAGGTGTGTGCCAGAAGCCTTGGAGGTGTGTGCCGGGGGGATTCCTAGTGATGCCAGTTGGGGTACAGGATGCCCGAAGTGTGTGTGCTGGATGCCCGGAGGTGTGTGCCAGAGGCTCCTTGCGATGCCAGGTTGGATACGAGCGATAAATTGAGGGATGCAAACATCGGTCCCTGGGAAGAAAAATGATGTGATCTAAGTGAAAGTTAAAAATCCATAATTGAATTGTGCGCATGGATGTGTGCACATGGCATGGGATGAACCTCATGGGAATGCAAGCTCGAAGTGCATGGTGGTATATGCACGTTGCATGGTGATATATGCATGGCTGCTTGATGATATAAGTACAAGTGCATGGTGGTATATGCATATTGTATGGTGATATATGCACGATGGCATGGCAAGATATGCATGATTGCATGGTGATATATGCACGTTGTATGGTGATATATGCATGGTTGTAAGGTGAGATAGACTCGAATGCATGGATGATATGTGCTTTACTCGTGATATCTTGATTGTCATGCTTATTGCATTGTGTAGTTCGGTGGATCTTTACTACCGAGTGGTTGTAATCACCCCTTTGGGGACTAACATTTAAGATTGAGAGATGCCGATATCACCTGTCATGCATGGTACGTTTTATGGATTACCTTTTGATGTCGAGGTTGAGTGCACGGAGAACCCTTGCTTTGGTGTTCATGGTTTGGTGTTTATTCACCTCTGTGTTTTGGTCATGTACGACGTGGGCTTGCCTGATGGCCTTGTAGTCCAAGAGTTTTTGTCTGTCCATGTTCGCCGAGATGGGACGATGATGGGGATGCTGCCGCCGCCGCTGGCCGATGCACCAGGACGGGTGTGATAGGAGCACGTAACTGGTGTAGGTTGATACTTTTTGGGATGGCCGACACTAGCTGATGAATAGATGTTCATGTTTGATGTATAGTCGGGTTCTTTTTAGCTTAGCCGAGCTTAGTTATAGTCTTGGCTCTTTTGTCATACCGACTTGTAAAATCCATCTTAGTGTGTATATGAATGTTTGTAGTTGGTGTGTATTGCATTGTATTGTTTAGATGTGTATGGGTTAGGGAGATGATAAGTATGCTTCCGTTATATGATCTGTGCTGGGACTGATTGAGATGGTGCGAACCCCCAGGTTTTATGGATCCGCTACAATTGAAATGGTATTAGAATGAAATGTTGTTAGGACAAGTGATAGGTAAGTAGGCTGTGGCAACCCTAGCAGATCGGGGGCCATGTTGAGGGGTGCCACATCCCCATTTTTTGTATCAAAGCAATGGTTATAGGTGGAGTGATAAGGAGCCTCATTTGGAAATTGAGAAATATAACGGCAATGCACACCATAGGATATTAAATGGAATAATTGGTTAACTTTGAATAACGGGCGATGGGTATTCACTCGTAGATTCCTAGTAGTTTATTATGAGTTGTCTTTAGGTGCCAGTAACATGTATATGTTACTTATATAGATGTAGTTGCTTTTAAATGGAGATAGTGAGTCTCAGATTTTTCCCGAGGCAAATGCTTGGAAACTGCAGGAAAGTCATGGTGCAAGCTGAAAGTGCTCATCCATCAAGGGCTGAAGCCTCTACTACAAGGGCTGAACCCTGAATGGAATATATCCTGCAGGCATTGGCCAATATTAGAAATCTTATGGAAAGGCAAGCACAACAACAACCCGGAGTGGAACGTTGCCCTTAAGGACTAGTGGAACAATTTCTGAAGTTGAATGTGGCATCCGAAAATTCATGGCAACCTCTAGTTACATTAAAGTCTATAAATAGGTAATGGAAGTACCATCAAGTTATTTTATGGCCATTTAATCCATAATTTGTAATAAGATTTATGGCCAAGCTTTTAAGGGATAGTTATGTGATAGGAAAGAAAATCCTATCATTGGCCATGTGTTTTATAAATTGGTTATTTATGGAATTATGATTTCAAGATTTTGGCCATGTGGAATTTAGTAATTAAATTCTTAAAAGAAAGAATTAAAGATGAATAATTGAAAGGTGAAATTAGGATTTAAATTAGGTTTGGGCCTTAAGCCCAAAAGGTGGATTTTAATGGGCCAAGTTGGCCGGCCCAATAGAGGCCCAAAAGGAGTGGTCGACCAGCCCATTTGCCGGCCCAATCCAAGCCCACAAGCCTTGCATGCGAGCTGCCAAGTGGCATGGGGGTTGTGCAAGGTGTGGCTGCCCCCATTGGCCATCTTGGGCGGCCACATGCAATATAAAAGCCACTAAAAAGAAAGAGAGAGAGAAAGGGAGAGAGAGGGAGTGGCTTGTTTGGCCAAGAGAGTGAGCCGAGAGATTGAGATGAGAGAGAGGAGGAGAAGGAACCGTCGCCGTAATCGTCGCCGGTGTGCCGTCCGCTCGTTCTGTTCGTGAGGTCTAGAGGCAAGTTAGGAATCCACTTTCTACTCTTGCACCAATGTTTTCGCATGAACTGTTTGGAGTCAGAAACTTGTTTGAGCTTGCATGTGTGTTTAGAGTCCGATTTTGGCTTTGGTTTCTTCATCAAAGTTGTAGCTAACATCTTGAACTATAACATACTGAAATTTCGTGAAAAATGATGGAGATTTGAGGGGTCAAACCCTTATCCTACGGAGATGTTAGATCTGGAATATTTTCGTATGAACTGTTTGAGTCAGAATGTTGTGTGAGCTCGCATGCATGTTTAGAGTTCGATTTTGGCTGTGATATCTTCATGAGAGTTGTAGCTAACATTCAACTACAATATACTGAAATTTCGTGGAAAATTATGGAGATATGAGGGGTTAAAGTTCTATTATACGGAGACCCTAGATCTGTGAAGTTTTCACTGACTTCTTGCTAGATTCTTGTTTGCATGTTGATTTCTGTTGAAGATCTCACTTTGTTGTCTTCTTGAAAGTTGTAGGGAACACCTTAAGCTACAACACTCAAATTTGAAGCAAAAATAACAAGTATAACTTGGTGAATCGGTTAGATCTTGGAAACGATGGTTCTGGCGAAATATACCGAGATACCCGAGACTTCATGGACTTAAATGGTGACCATAATTTGGTTATTTGACTTAGATCTCTTCATGAAACTTGTAAAGGACACCTTGGTACATAACATACTCAAATTTCAGAGGAAACAAAAGAGCATAGATGGGTGAAATCTAAAAATTTCGGAGATGAGTGTTCTGGACGACGCGGCCGTGGTTCCAGAAGCTTCGTAGGGTTGTAGAAATTAATCTAAAGAGAATTTGGCTTAGAGTTCTTCGCGAAAAATGCACGAAAATGTGTTGGGTATCACCCTGTAAAATTTTGTAAATTTTGAAGGCCATATGAGTATTTTAATCGAATTTATTTGGAAACTGTGCAAGTCTGGCCATTACCCGAATATAAGGTGCTATTTCATGGAAATTGTGAAATTATGAGAAATTCAATTTGGCCATGAATTTTATATGAAATTGTGATTCTACTTGTTTGTTTAATGATTGTTTGAATATCATGATTTTGGGAAAATCATAGATATTAAATTTAATATTTATTTATGAAAATAAATAAATATAATAATAATAATAAAATAATAATAATAATAATAATAAAATAATAATAGATTATTTTATTGGCCATAGATTCCATTTGATTAATTCATGTTATTATGTGATAAAGTCTTGGTATGGGTGTGACATTGAATTGAGATGTATATGTAATGAAGTCTTGGTATGTGTATGACATGGAATTGAAATGTATGTACGTATTCAATGTTGAGCATGATCTTGAATTGTCATCACATCATACGCCATGATAAATTGAATCATAATAATGTGAATTGAGAAGACCGTCGGAGGTGAGCCGACGATGCCCCGGGAGTATCGAGATGCCTGGCTAGAAGGGTACGGCCGGTTGCCCGGTGGTCATGAGTGGCCGAATGTCGGAGGGTCCTCAGGAGACCGAGTGGTGTCGAGATGCCCGAAGAGTGGGGGAGCCGGAAGCTCGGCATGGTAATTATGTCGAGGGATACCTCGCGACGCCGGATTGGGTGCGAGATGCCTGGCCTGAAGGGTGCGGCCGGTTGCCCGGTGGCCTTAAATGGCTGGATACCGGAGGGTCCTCGTGATGCCAGTTGGGGTACGAGATGCCCGGAGAGTGGGGGAGCCGGAAGCTCGGCATGGTAATTATGTCGAGGGATACCTCGCGACGCCGGATTGGGTGCGAGATGCCTGGCCTAAAGGGTGCGGCCGGTTGCCCGGTGGCCTTAAATGGCTGGATACCGGAGGGTCCTCGTGATGCCAGTTGGGGTACAAGATGCTCGAAGAGTGGGGGAGCCGGATGATCTGAAATTGTATCTTGATGCATGGGGGACGCAAACATTGGTCCTGGGAATGAGAAATATGATGGTCCAAGATGAAATTGGAATTAAATCATGCATGATAATACATGATGATGACATATGCATGATGATATGCATGATGATATACATGATGATAATGACATATGCATGATAATATGCATGATGATGGTAATGATATGTGATGTGAAATAACGATGATCACCCATGATAATATGATATGTATGATGATATGCATGATGATAATGATGATGATATGCATGATGATATGCAAGATGATGATGATGACGATATGCATGATGATTATGATATGATATGTATGATGATCATGATATGATATGCATGATGATATGCATGATGATAATGATGATGATATGCATGATAGTATGCGCATGGCTTCAAGGTGAGTAACGCCTGCAATGCATGTATGATTTGCTGGATGCATTGAGTTGTTATTGGATTCATTTACTCGCTGAGTGGTTGTACTCACCCCTTTTGGGGACCATCATTTCAGATTAGTAGATGGTTTGAGCGGTTGGATATGACCGCGGGGAGAAGGATAGCAAATGAGGGAACCTTTGGATGCCGACACTGGTTGATGGACCTTAAGCATACGATTGTGGGAGGAGATGTCGGTCATCTTTTAAAGTATAGCCGAGTATAGAAACATTGGCAATTTGATGTACTGACTAAAGATGTCCATATGCTTTATGTAAATAAACGTGTCCGGCTTTAACTTATATAAGATGTTTAATAGGTGTGCATTGATTTCGGAATATAGGGAAGGGAATTGTTGGATATGCTTCCGTTATGTAAATTGCGCAAGGGACCGTTAATAAAAGATGTAAACCCCCATGGTTGTATGGACCCGCTGCAACTAAAAATGGTATCAGAGTAACTTGTTATTTGGGAAAGAAAAAGGAAAAGCGAACTGTGGTGACTCTAGCGGATCGGGGGCCATCGAGGGGTGCCACATTGAAGCCATCTAAGTTTAGTGGAATGGAAAGTCCTGAGGAGGCGGAACATTGGATTGATGGAATAGAACAGATTTTCCAGTTGTTGGACTGCAGTGATGCTGAGAAGATAGTTTTGGCAAAGTACGAGCTAGAGGGAAATGCAAAGTTTTGGTGGAGAGCTTTGAGGGATACGATCTTTCCACTGGGTACTGATGTAAACTGGGATGAGTTTGTTAGAGCTTTTAATAGGAAGCATTTCTCTGATTGTGCTAAGGATAGGAAGATCACTGAATTTGTTCAGCTGGAACAAAAGGAGCTGACAGTGGATCAGTATGAGGTAAAATTTTCTAAACTGTCTAGGTATGCTCCCAGATTGATTGAGGATCATAAGGAAAAGGCTAAGGGATTCTTGAAAGGGTTGAGAACTGATATTAGGAAACAACTGGTGCCTCTGAATATGAGGGATTATAATGAGGTTTATGAAAGGGTACAGTTAGTGGAGCAAGAGTTGGTAAGAGAGCGATAAGAGTTTAAGAGACAGTTGAGCTTTAGTGATATCAGAAGGAGTAAGAGACCCTATCCTGGTCAAAGTCAGACTTGGGATGCTAAGAAAAAGAGTAATTTTGGAAATTTTGGAAGAGCTAGGGATGGCCTGAATATAGGAAAAGCACCCTATCGGCCTGATGTTTGTCGAAGGTGTGACGGGCAACATGGCCCAAGACCTTGCAATGGACGGCTGAGATGTTATGGTTGTGGACGAGTAGGTCACCTTAAGAAAGACTGCCCACAAGAGAGGTCGCAAATGAGTGTTGGCTCGGTGCAACAGGCACAGCAGAGTGCTGTTAGACCAAACCTATCACTGAATCCTTAGAGGCCACCAGCACAAGGAAGGGTGTATGCAGTCACCCAAGAGGAAGCGGAAT
The DNA here is from genome assembly GCA_014182885.2 of Eucalyptus caleyi. Lineage (NCBI taxonomy): Eukaryota > Viridiplantae > Streptophyta > Magnoliopsida > Myrtales > Myrtaceae > Eucalyptus > Eucalyptus caleyi. The sequence continues at coordinate 17,381,191 of CM024476.2, forward strand.
CTTCCAAAAATGTTATATTAGGTACGATTTTCATAAATGGCAAGAAGGCATATGCATTGTTTGACACGGGTGCTACACATTCATTTATATCTGAAAGATATAGGCAATTAAGTAAAATAGAAACTACGCCTCTTGAGACACCTCTTTGTGTTTCCACGACTTTAAAGAATATAGTATTATCTACGATGATGTGTGCAAAATGTAAGATAACTATAGAAGAGCGGGATATGGAAATAGACCTAGTTGTGATGGCTATGTATGACTTTGATGTTATCATAGGAATGGACTAGCTCCATAAGCATAAGGCTAAGGTGGATTGCTATAGGAAAGTGATCCAGTTCATGTTGCCTGATCAATTTAGTTTCGAATCTTTTGGAGGTCAGACAAACCCCTCTATAGCCATCATCTCAATGGTAGAAGCTTGTGAACTACTTGACGAAGGATGTTAAGGATACCTAGCAGTGGTAAGAGATCTTACTAAGGAAGAGGCTGAAATCAGGGAGATTCGAATAGTCAGGGAATTCCAAGATGTGTTTCCTGAGGAGTTGCCTGGATTACCACCAGAGCGAGAGATTGAGTTTGAAATTGAACTAATGCCTGGAACAGGACCAATATCGAAAGCCCCGTATAGAATGGCCTTGGTGGAGTTGAAGGAATTGAAGGTGCAACTACAAGAGTTGCTTGATAAGGGATTTATTAGGCTAAGTGCTACACATTGGGGTGCACCAGTTCTATTTGTGAAAAAGAATGATGGGTCGATGCGTCTGTGTATTGATTATAGACAATTGAACCAAGTGACTATAAAGAATAAGTATCCTTTGCCTATAATTGATGATTTATTTGATCAGTTGCAAGGAAGTTCAGTCTTTTCAAAAATTGACTTAAGGTCAGGATACCATCAATTAAGGATAAAGAAAGAGGACATTCCTAAGACTGCATTTAGGACTCGTTATGGGCATTATGAATTCTTAGTTCTGCCTTTTGGATTAACGAATGCACCAGCCGCATTCATGGATTTAATGAACAAGATACTTAAGCCTTATCAAGATCAGATTGTAATTGTCTTCATTGATGATATCCTGATATATTCTAAAGACCTGAAGAGCATGAACGACACCTAAGGATAGCATTACAAATGCTAAGAGATCATAAGTTATTCGCCAAATTCAATAAGTGTGAATTCTGGCTGGATCAGATAATATTTTAAGGGCACGTGGTGTCGGGAAATGGAATTGCAGTGGACCCTGCAAAAGTTGAGATGGTAGTAACTTCGCCAAGAACGACAACGCCGACTGAGATACGAAGTTTCTTAGGATTGGCTGGCTATTATAGAAGGCTTATTGAAGGATTTTCACATTTGGTAGGCCCTTTAACGAAATTGACCCGAAAGAATGTGAGATTTGAATGGAGTGAAGAATGTGAAAGAAGTTTTCAGGAACTTAAAAGAAAGTTGACTACTGCTCCAATTCTAACTATACCATTTGGATCTGAAGGATTCACGATGTATAGTGATGCATCTCATAAAGGATTGGGATGTGTTTTGATGCAGCATGGCAAGGTCATAGCCTATGCATCGAGGCAGTTGAAACCTCATGAGTTAAATTACCCAACCCATGATTTGGAATTGGCAGCTATAGTGTTTGCTTTGAAAATATGGAGACATTATCTGTATGGAGAAAAGTTTGAAGTATCTGTTTTTGCAGAAAGAGTTGAACATGAGACAGAGAAGGTGGATGGAGTTATTGAAAGATTATGATTGTGAAATACGATACCATCCAGGTAAGGCAAATAAAGTGGTAGATGCCCTTAGTCGAAAGTGGGCTATGGACATGGCTAGTCTAAGACTAACAGTGTTGAATATGTTAAAGTCAGTTGTGGATTCAAACTTCAAGTTGGAAATGGATCATCTTACGGGTACGCTTAATGCATTAAGGATTGAGCCTAAAATCATTCAGAAAGTTAAGATTTTACAAAAATCTAACCCGCAGATTTTGAAGATACGAAACGCTGTGTCTTTAGGGAAAAAACCAGAGTTTCAAGTCTCTAATGATGGAGTAGTAAGATGCCAAGGACGGTTCTATGTTCCTAATGGTGAAGAAGTGAGAAGGGAAATCCTATCAGAAGCACATAAGAGTAATTATAATATTCATCCGGGGAGTACAAAGATGTATAGGAATTTATGCCAACAATTTTGGTGGAATGGCATGAAGAAGGATATAGCTAAGCATGTTTCTCAATGTTTAACCTGCCAGCAAGTGAAAGCGGAACACCGCAAACCCGCAGGACTGTTGAGACCATTGGACGTACCAGAGTGGAAGTGGGAGCATGTGACAATGGACTCTGTGCAATGACTGCCAAGCACATCAAGTGGTCACGACTCTATTTGGGTGATAGTAGATCGTTTGACTAAGTCTGCTCATTTCCTAGCTGTCCGCATAGACTACTCGATGAGTAAACTTGCTAAGATATATGTAAGCCAAGTGATACGCTTGCATGGTATTCTTGTAACGATTACATCGAATCGAGACTCTAGATTTACTTCAAATTTTTGGAGAAGTCTCCAAGATGCTTTATGGACAAAGCTTCAATTTAGTATTGTTTTTCATCCTCAAATAGATGGACAAACAGAAAGAGTGATCCAAACTTTGGAAGATATGCTGAGAGTATGTATTATTGATTTTAAGGGAAGTTGGGATGAAAAATTGCACTTGATAGAGTTTGTCTATAACAATAGTTTTCAGAAAAGTATAGGCATGGCTCCGTTTGAAGCATTATATGGAAGGAGGTGTAAGACTCCTGTTTGTTGGAATGAGGTAGGAGAAAGGAGTTTGACAGGACCTGAATTAGTACAAATTACTACAAAGGTTGTGGAGATAATAAGGAAAAGACTTAGAACGGCCCAAAGTAGGCAGAAAGACTACGCAGATAAGCATAGGAGACCTTTCGAGTTTAATGTGGGAGATCATGTATTCCTTAAAGTATCTCCTATGAAAGGAATATCTCGATTTGGAATGAAGGGTAAGTTAAGCCCTAGATTTGTTGGACCTTTTGAGATACTTGAAAGAATAGGAGATGCAGCTTATCGTTTGGTGCTGCCTCCTAAATTGGGAAATTTGCATGATGTGTTCCATGAATCGATGCTGAGGAAGTACCAACCGGATCCTGGTTACATACTCGATCATGAAGCCATCAAAGTGGATGAGAAAGTGAGGTACATTGAAGAGCCTGTGCAAGTACTGGATCGAAAAGACCAAATTCTCAGGACCAAGATAATTCAATTGATTAAGATATTATGGCGACATCATGATGTGGAGGAAGCCACATGGGAGAGTGAAAATGAGATGAGAGAAAGGTATCCTCACTTATTTCAAGAGCCATAGGAAATGTCTAATTTCGAGGATGAAATTCTCTAAGGACGAGAGAATTGTGACATCCTAGAATTTCATGTAAATCTTTAGATGTCATTTGATCCATGATTTGCAATAAGATTAAGGCCAAGCTTTTCAATGGATAATTATTTGACAAAAAAGAAAATTCTATTCTTGGCTATGTGATTTATAGGTTGGAATTTATTAATTTATGTCGCAAGTTTTATGGCCAAGTGAATAAGTGTAATTAGGTAATTATATGATGGGTAATTAGGTGATGATTAAATGGGAAAAATTAGAGAAGAGTGGGTTGAATTTTTATGCCCAAGACCAGCCCCACCATTCGGCCCTTTTGGCTTGGCCCGCGAAGCCCAAAGGAAAGGAGCTGCCGTTGACCAAGGGGAGGAGGCCCGGCCCATCTTCTAGCCCATCATGTGCATGGGAAAAATGCCAAGTGTCTTTCCCCTAGAGCCAAATGGCATTAGCCATGCAAACCAAATGATTGCAAATGATGAAGGGGAAAGAAAGAGAGGGAGAGTGGGCGGATTGAGAGAGAGGGTTACCGAGAGAGAGAGAGAGAGAGAGAGCAAAATTGAGAGAGGGAGAGTGAGCATGCGAGAGAAGAAGGGGAAGAGGGAGGCCGTTCGCTGCCGTTCGTCACCGCCGTCGAGCCGTTGAGTCCACCTTGCCCCGCCGTCTTTCCTTGCTGTGTTGTGCGTAGATTAGAGGTAAGTAGAGTCCATTGATCTACCCATTGCTTGCTATGTTATGTGTGTGATGAATGGTAAATTTCGGATGTGGATGAAGTGTGACATCTCGAAGCTATAAGAGTTGTGTTCTAGCCTGGTGTTCTGTTTCTGGAAAAACAGTTCGACCTTTGATGATTTCGTGAGTTGCATACGATGTTCTAGTGGGAATTTGGCTTCAAATTCTTGATGAAAGTTGTAAAGGACTTCTTTGGGAGTAACATATCAAAATTTCAGAAGAAATGAACAAGTATAGACCAGTGAAACTACTTTTCTTTGAAGAAGTTAGATCTGGAAATCGTAATGCTGAACTAGTGTGATTCTGTGAATTTTATAAAATTCTCCGGTTGAAATTTGATCTCATATTCTGAATGAAAGTTGAATATGACATGTTAAGGAACATAATAAAATTTTAAAGGAAATGGATGAGTTTAAGTTTGTGAAACAATCTTTATCCGAAACGGTTAGAACTGGAATTCGGTGCCGAGGGTTATGGACGGTTATGGTTGTTATGGTTTTTAATTTATCAGGAATTAGATTTTGAGTTCAGCATCAAATATTTACTTATGGAAATTTTCTATAACATATAAAAATTTCAGAATTTTTGGAGTTGATTTAGGATTTTTACTGAATTTGTGAATGAAACTGCGTATGGCAATATCCCGAAATTATAAAGACTATGATGCGTGGACTGTACTGAATTGTATGATGTTTTTTTTTTTTTATATGATGTTTTTCATGAAATATTTTCCTCTAGATCTTGTATATAACATGTTGAATTTTTAGAATTTATTAAGGTTCTTTACTAATTTTTCAAGAATTATGACCAAAGGAGTGCAATCTGTTTTTATCCGGAAATTTGCTGCATTTTCAAAAAAAATAAATGAATTTGCTCCATGTGATATAATGTCTCGAGTGGTTGATTATGCTGCATATGTGGTGAGATATGGCATGTTATATGACATCAAAAGCTGGTTGAGACCTTTAATATTGTTGCATCAAATGCCATGTTAAAATTGAGATACATATGTGAATATAAATTATGAAAATGATGATACCATCGGAGGTCTGAGCCGACGATGCCCCAGGAGTGTTGGGATGCCTGGAGTGCATGTGACGGATGCCCCGGGAGTATTAGGATGCCCGGAGGTGTGTGCCAGGGAGATTCCTCGTGATGCCAGTTGGGGTACGGGATGCCCGGAGTGTGTGTGCCGAATGCCCGAAGGTGTGTGCCGAAGGCTCCTCACGATGCCAGGTTGGATACGAGCGATAAATTGAGGGATGCAAACATCGGTCCCTGGGAAGAAAAATAATGTGATCTAAGTGAAAGTTAAAAATCCATAATTGAATCATGCGCATGGATGTGTGCATATGGCATGGGATGAACCTCATGGGAATGCAAGCTCGAAGCGCATGGTGGTATATGCACGTTGCATGTTGATATATGCATGGCTGCTTAATGATATAAGTACAAGTGCATGGTGGTATATGCACGTTGTATGGTGATATATGCGTGATGGCATGGTAAGATATGCATGACTACATGGTGATATATGCACGTTGTATGGTGATATATGCATGGCTATAAGGTGAGGTATGCTTGAATGCATGAATGATATGTGTTTTACTCATGATATCTTGATTGTCTTGCTTGTTGCATTGTGTAGTTTGGTGGATCTTTACTGATGAGTGGTTGTACTCACCCCTTTAGGGACTAACATTTCAAATTAAGAGATGCCGATATCACCTATCACGCGTGGTACATTTTATGGATTACCGTCTGATGTCGAGGTCGAGTGCACAAAACACCCTTGCTTTGGTGTCCATGGTTTGGTGTTTATTCGCCTCCGTGTTTTGGTGACGTACGACGTGGGCTGCCTGATGACCCTGTAGTACAAGAGTTTTTGTCTATCCATGTTCGCCGAGATGGGAGGATGATGGGGATGCTGCCGCCGCTGCCGGCTGATGCACTAGGATGGGTGTGATAGGAGCGTGTGACTGGTGAAGGTTGACACTTTTTGGGATGGCCGACACTAGCTGATGGATAAATGTTCATGTTTGATGTATAGTCGGGTTCTTTTTTAGCTTAGCCGAGCTTAGTTATAGCCTTGGCTCTTTTGTCATACGACTTGTGAAATCCATCTTAGTATGTAAATAAAAGTGATCCGGCCTTAAAATGCATATATATATACATACATATATGAAAGTTTGTAGTTGGTGTGTATTGCATTGTATGCTTCCGTTATATGATCTACGCTAGGACCGATTGAGATGGTGCGAACCCCTAGGTTTTATGGACCGGCTGCAATTGAAATGGTATCAGAATGAAATGTTATTAGGGCAAGTGATAGGTAAGTAGGCTGTGGCAACCCTAGCGGATCGGGGGCCGTGTCGAGGGGTGCCACACTACCGTGTACCCACACACGATTATTTTACCGGGTACTATGAAAACAGTGAAATGGTTAGTGGATGAGTATAAAATCTCTAGATAAGCTTCGATGAACATAAATCAGCTTCGGTGAGCACATATCGATTTCAGTGAGCTATACTATCTATCTATATCAACTTAGGTGAGCAGTGATCGTTTCAATGAAATGACTTAATAGATAGTATTGCTTGATAGATAGTATTAATTTAGATTGACAGATAGATTGTATGGATGATGTTGAAACGAATGGGTTGATTGACCGATTATTTGATTTGATTTGATTTGATTTGAAGTGATTGGTTAAGTGGTTGAACCGTACTGACTTGCAAGAATGAACTAAGGCAAAGGTAAGTCCTCTATCTCGTGCGTGTTTAGGTAGCTTTTGGGCATATTTCCTTCCTAGTCGAGACTTAGGGGTGAACTTGCTAAGACGTTGTCTCACCCCATTGTAGGTTAACATTTATAGGTCCTTAGATGGCAGGACCTCTCGAACATTTTGGCCAACCAAAGAAGGTCACCAAGCAGATATCTTACATTCCACTTCATGGGGACCCAAGAGAATGGGTCTATGAACTTGTGAGATCAATTGTTTGGAATGATGCGGGTCTATCTCGGATGGTACCCCATCAATACAGATCATGGTATCATCGCAAGCGAAATAGACCCAGAGAAGGTCCCCTATCGAAATCTGAAGTCCCTATGTCGATGCTAGAAGTTGTTTTTGGAAAAGACACGACAGACCCTCTAGGTGGTTCAGTGGTAGACCCGAGTCCCCCGGAGCCGGAGACCTCGAAGTCTTCTGTTAAGGGTTCAAATGTTTAGAGGACCTGTAGCTTTCCCATCTTTTGCAAACCAGTAGCTATACCTATTGAGCAGAATGTCAAATTGATAATATATGAATATAATGCAAGTTCTTCTTTTTCCAAATGAAGATCCATTGCTCAAGGATCCTTCGGGATATTGGTGACTTGTTCGAAAATTGATTTATCTCACCATGACTAGACTTGATATATGTTATACAGTACATATACTTAGCCAATTTATGTACAATCCAAAGCAATCACATATGAATGAGGTGCTTGAAGGTGGTAAAGTATTTAAAGGAATGTTCAAGACTTGGAATTCTATTATCACGTTAATGCAGCATGAAGATGACGGCCTATTGTGACTAGGAGTGAGCATGGTCTGGGTTGGGCCGATCCACCTCCTAACCCTAGTACCAACTAGCATGGTACTGGTCCTCGATTTTTGGGACCGAGGACCGAACTGACCCAATAGGTTCAGTTTGGTTCTAGGGTCAACCCGAAACCAATCTGTGGCATCCCAAAATTCATGACAATCTCAAGTTACCTTAAAGTCTATGAATAGGTGATGGAAGTACCATCAAGTTATTTTTATAGCCATTTAATCCATAATTTGTAATAAGATTTATAGCCAAGCTTTTAATGGATAATTATGTGATAGGAAAGAAAAATCTATCATTGGCCACGTGCATTATAAATTAGAATTTATGGATTTGTAACTACAAGTTTTATGGCCTTATTATTTTTGCAAGTTAGGTATTTATTTAAGTGGAAAATGTTAATAGATTATTAAAAGGTTAGTGGGCCGAAATTCTTGGGCCAAGCTAGCCCAAAAACCCAGCCCAAGACCCCCACCACTTCAGCCCAAAGCCAGGCCCATGAAGCCCATTGGGCTGTCGACACATGTAGGGGGGAGGAGGAGCCGCATGGCCTCCTCCAAGTGTCTTCGGCAAGGGAGACACTTGTCTCCTTCTTGGGGACAAGTGTCCTCCATGCAAAAAAGGGAAGCATGCAAGTATATAAACAACCAAAAAGAAAGAGAGAGGGAGAGTGGCCAGTTTTGAGAGAGTGAGAGAGAGAGAGAGAAAGAGTTGTCGAGTGAGAGAGGGAAACCGAGAGAGGAAGAGGGAGGCCGTGCAAAGAAGGAGGAGGATTCGTCCGCCCGTTCGTCCACCGTTCGTTGCTGCTTTGTCATTGTTTGTTGCTGTTTTTGTGCTTGAATCTAAGGCAAGTAGAGTCCTAAAACCTACCCTTTGCTTGCTGTAAAGTGTGTGTAGAAGATGATAAATCGTGGTTGTGGTAAGTGGTGCAATTTCGGAGCTTTGGGGAGAGGTTTGTTGGTCTTGCATGCTGTTTCTGGAAAATCAGCTTGACTGTTCACGAGTTTGGGGGGTTGCATGCGCCTCTTTATTTGGAATTTCACCCTGACCTCTTCATGAAAGTTGTAGAGAAAATCTTGAAGTATAACATACTAAAATTTGAGACAAAATGGATGAGTATTGAGGGGTTAAATCCTATTTCTACGAAAATGTTAGATCTGGAAACTGTTTTGTTGACCTCTTGGTGATTTCGTGTGTTGCATGTCACCTTTTACTTGAAATTTCACTTCGACCTCTTCATGAGAGTTGTAGAGAACATCTTGAAGATTAACATACTCAAATTTGAGATAAAATGAACAAGTTTTTCTTGATGAAACGATTTTCCCTTTGATGACATTAGATCTGGAAATGTTGAACTGAGCTTCACTGATTTCGTGGACTATAAAGTGATTTTCTTTTGAAAAAATATCACCTTGATCTCTTAATGAAAATTGTAGTAGACTCCTTTAGGTAAAACATATCAAAAATTCAGAGGAAAAGAAGAAAGATAAGTCGGTGAAATCATTTTTCTTTGAGAAAACCGGATCTGGAAAATATTACTTCGACCCAGTGAGACTCCGTGATTTTTATAAAATCATGTGGTCAAAATTTGATCATATGTTCTTAATGAAAGTTGTAGTTAATATTCTGAGAAATAACATATTGGAAAATTTAAAGAAATGAAAATATATAAGTCGAAGAATCGAGTTTCTTTGAATGATGATAGTCTGGAAAAGATAAACCCGAAAACAGGAAAGTAAGCTGGTTTTAACTTTTAATCCGGCGAATTTGACTTCGGTTCCTTCATGAAACTTGTAGCTATAGATCTTAACTATAAAAGAGGTACTGGAATTTCTTTTGCTGTGATGTATGGATCTATGTGATTGATGTGGAACTTTTTGACATGGTGTTCTTTATGAAATATCTTCCTCTGGACCTTGTTTACATCATGTTAAATTCTCAGAATTTATTGAGATTATTTACTAATTTTCCAAGAATTTTCACTAAAGAAGTGCATTCTGTTTTATCCAAAAATTGGTTCTAGTTTTGAAAACCAATGAACTTCTTTATGAAATGTGATATCGAGGATGTTATGCATACTACATATATATGGTGATGTTTGGCATATCATGTAACATCAAAAGATAGTTTAGATCTATGATATTGTTGCATCAAATGCCATGTTGAAAATGAGACATATATGTGAATATACATTGTGATAATGACGATACCGTCGGAGGTGTGAGCCGACGATGCCCCAGGAGTGTCAGGATGCCCAGAGGTTCGAATGAGTCGATGTCCTTTGGATGCCCAGTTGTATTACGATACATGCCCGGATGTCCTCGGAAGTTTCGAGATGCCCGGTGGTATACAGTACGTAATTCCAGGGGGAGTACCTGGTGGTATGTCGGTACGTAATTCCGGAAGCCCTGGAGGTGTGTGCCGGGGGGATACCTCGTGATGCTAGTTGGGATGCAAGATGCTCGGAATGTGGGGGTGTCAGATGCCCAGTTGTATTTTGAATACATGCCCGGAGGTTCCTCGCGATGCCAGGTTGGGTGCGAGCAATAAATTGTGGGATGCAAACATTGGTCCCTGGAAAGAAAAACTAATGAGATCCTTGTGAAAGATAAAAATTGAAAATGAATCATGTGCACGGGTGTATGCATATGGCATGATGCATGATCGGCTTATGAAAATAAATTGATGCTATTTGACATTGAGAATGCGATCATGAAGGCTTGAATGGATCTCATGGTGATGTGTGCTTGATAGCATGGATGATATGAATCATGATGATATATGCACGATGGCATGGCAAGATATGCATGACTGCATGGCAAGATATGCAGACTGCATGGTGATAAGTGCTTGATAGCATGGATGATATGAGTGCATGGTGTTATATGCACGTTGCATGGTGATATATGCATGAATGTTTGATGATGAGTGCATTGTGATATATGCACATATGGCATGAGTATGCATGAATGCTTGATGATGAGTGCATGGTGGTATATGCACATATGGTATGGGTATGCATGAATGCTTGATGATGATGGCATGATGATATATGTATGGTTGTGATGTGAGGCATGCTTGATATTCATGAATGATATGTGCTTTGTTATGATGCCTTGTTTGTTCTATTTGACACAATGAGTACTTTGGTGGATCTTTACTGCTGAGTGGTTATACTCACCCCTTTTGGGGAATAACATTTCAGACTAAATAAGATACCTCTGCTGTCACTGCTACCAGTAGATGGATCAAGTGGTTGGATATGACCGTGAGGAGGAGGATAACAAAGGAAGGAACTTTTGGACACCGACACTGATCGATGGACCTTAAATATACGATTAAGGAGGAGATGTCGGTCATCTTTTGAAGTATAGCCGAGTATAAAAGACTATGGCATTTTGATGTACCGATTTAATGATGTCCATCTGGTTTAAGTAAATAAAAGTGTTTGGCTTTTACCTATAAATGTTTAGTTGGTGTGCATCATTTTCTAATTATAGTGAATGGAGTTGTTGGATATGCTTCCGTTATATGAACTACGCAAGGGACCGATAAAAAAAAAATGTAAACCCCCAGGTTGTACGAACCCACTGCACTTAGAATGGTATCAGAGTGACATGTTATCAGGTCAAGCAAATGGTAATTAAACTATGGCAACCCTAACGGTTCGGAGGCCGTTCGAGAGATGCCTCACAATCGATAATTTTTTATTTCATTTTTTGTACTCCTTAAAAAAGCGATTGAGGACCGAATTGACCCATTGGGTTCAGTTCGGTTTCAGGGTCAACCTAGGACCAAACAATAATTTTTTATTTCATTTTTTGTACTCCTTGAAAAAGCAATTGAGGACCGAACTAACCCAATGAGTTCGGTTCGATTTCAGAGTCAACCTAGGACCAACCAATAATTTTTTTCTCATTTTTTGTATTCCTTAAAAGGGCAAACGAGGACCATACCAACCCAATGGGTTTGATGATGAGCGAGGTCATCTAAGAAAAGCAAGCGGTGAGGGTCAAGTGGGATGAGCATTGAACAAAATGAGCATCAAATGTCGAGCGGGAAGCAACAAGCCAAGTGAGCATTGAGTGGCAAGCGGCACAAGAGACCCAAAGTGAGCAAGGCGAGTGTCAAGTGGTGAGCGGAAAAGTTGTTTCTTTCAATTTTGGCGAATTGTAGACTAAGAGGACAAATAAGACAAAAGAGAACAAATACTAGAAGATGATACGATAAAGAGCTATTTATGTCTTTTTGGACGCCGTGAGGACTCCTTACAAAAACATTTTCCTCATTGGTAAATTATGACTATTGACACCGTAAAAGACATTAAAAATCTAAGTTATTAAAGAACAATGTAAAATTACTTGAACTTATCATTAAATAGCTGTTTAATATTGTTGGCACCATTTATTTTAAGGTTTTCTCTATATAAAAAAATTATAAGTAATATATTGTGTGTGTGTGTGTGTGTGTGTGTGTGTGTGTGTGTGTTGGTCCGGGTTGGACCAATCCGGAACTCTTAGGACCGAGGACCAACCCGCACAATGCTAGTCCAGGAATTCTAGGACCAAGGACCGGCCCAATCTCTCTAGGAACCAGACTAGGACCAATAGGGTTGGGCCAGTCCAGGGTCGGTCCAAGGTTGACCCTGAACCGATGCTCACCCTTAGTTGTGACATGGATTATGCTACCTACCCAATGATAAGGAGATCTATTATTGGCTTTTGTATCAAATTGGGAAGATCCTTGATTTCGTGGAAGACAAAGAAGTAGTCAACAGTTTCATTGTCATAAGCCAAATCAGAATATTGAGTCATGGTAAAAACAGTTTGTGAAATAGTTTGGATACGAGGATTACTTTCATACCTTGGTATGTAAGTCAATGGTGCAAGTGAATTATTTTGAGATAATAATGTTGCACTTAAGTTAGCGGCAAATCCAGTTTTTCACGAAAGAACAAAGCATATTGAAGTTGATTGTCATTTTACTCAAGAAAAATTCAAGAATAGATAGTTACAACTCAAGGAATTGGCACCATTGAACAGCGTGCAGATATTTTCACTAAGCCTTTATGATAGCGCACATATTTATTGAGCAAGTTGGGCGTCTTTGACATATATAAGCCGCCGGCTTAAGGGGGAGTGTTGGAGAAAGAATTTGATTTGATCTCTTGATTGATTCAAGAGTCAGATTCCAATCTCATGATTGTTGCGACCAAATTTTCGAGTGAACCACCTAGGGTTTAGCTAATGGATTACTAAGCCTAAACTTAGCTCGGACTCTCCCAAGTCCATACCAACTCGCAACTTAGGTTCAAGTTCTTAACATACAAATGATTATTAACTAGGAGTCGTCACTAATCAGTTTACAGTAGGTTGATTAGACACCAAAGTAAAATAATTGGAGAATTATTTTACTCTTATGAACCAGAGATTTATGAGTTCGAGAACTTGGTTACGCTAGATTTCTCTAACACCCTTTCGGTACCATTTCTTTTTAGTTTTGAAATTTTTTTTGCAAGCAACTTTGATTGAATTTAAATCTATTTCCCTAAAATGTGAGGTGACCATGCGAGTGCACAAACCACCAATTTAACATCTAAGGAAAGCAATAAATAAATTACAAGAACTTACCTCAAAGAAACGAAAGCATATGCAATGTTAAATCAGAATTCACATCGACAATCCTAAATATGATCTCTAATTAAAACGCAATTTTTATTTTTCTTTTTCACTTATTTAAGGAAGATCATGCAATATGCAATGCATGCTACTAATCTAACATGAAATAATATGACATGGCAGTATAACCTAAATTATATGACATGAGTAAAAAAAAAATGCAATAATTAAATGTGCAATCTAAATTAATCTAAATAACCTAACTCTAATGACGGGCAATTTCCAATTAAATTGACCTAACAACAATCACTAAATGACGTACATTTTCATGAACCTAATCCTATATGATGTGCACATGCTTTTTTTTTTTTAATTTCTTAATAAAATGCAATCTATAGCCTAGAGAATGAAATGAATCTACCCTAAGACAATTTTTTTGTATTTTTCATGAAATTGAAATTAGGAAACATGCAAAAATTATTTAACTAGATTAAGATTATATTCAACTTATATTAAGGATTAGGTCAGATTATTTGGACTACCACCTGAAGATGGTCATTTCACATGTCAAATCTGTCTATCATTCCTTCATGACAACAGCAACACAACAGCCTGTAAGTAACACTTCCTCATCTTATCAGAATCCCAGATGGTTATGGAACAAAATCTGGAAAATGCACTCCCCCCCAAAAATTTGAGCCTTCCTATGGTCGCTTTGTTAGAATGCCCTTGCTACAAGGGCTAATTTGTTTCAACGACATGTTATCACTAACCCGTGCTGTCTACTCTGTGATCAAGCAATCCCTGAAACTCTTGAACATTTATTTTTGTTATGTCCGTGGACTAAGAAGATCTGGGCGCACCCTAGTTTCAATATTCAAATTTCTCCTATGCAACTTCACATAATTGAAGAATGGATGGTCCAACTAGTCAAATCTGGATCTTTCTTACCTGGTTTGGAGACTTTGGCCTCTGTTCTTTGGTAGATCTGGCACGCCCGGAATGGTATTATCTTCCGACAAGAACGCCTTCGACCGTCTCGGGTGGCTGAGGCTGCACTAGCTGATTCCCATGTAACTCGTCTGATGGCTTCATCACTAACACATAAGGGCCGCTCCTTACTGAACAGGGGAACACTTTGGAAGCCTCCAGATCCAGGTTCCTTGAAGATTAATGTAGATGGGTCGTATCAGCTTGGCTCGCGAGAAGGCACAATGGCCTGTGTATGCAGAGATCATCAAGGAAGACTTACCAATGGCTTTTCCAAACATTTTCCTGCATCTTCTGCCCTTCAAGCCGAGAAGCCGAGATCCAAGCAGTGTCTTTCTCTCTCCACCATCTACAAAGCCATGGCTTATCAGATGCTTCGATTGTTCTTGAATCCGATAGCCTAATCGTGGTTGAGATCCTTCAACGTCGCCGTAAGCCGCCATGGGAAGCTCGGTCTCTCTTCCTCGAAGCCGCCTCCTTGCTCTCCAATTTTCCTAATCTCTCACTAGGGCACTGCCGAAGGGAGGCCAATGTTACTGCTGATTGGGCTGCAAAGGCCCATGATCATTTTTCCTCTGTCAATGTTGGGCTGTTTTTCCCCCTTTTCATTTGATAGATCTAATTTGCGCGGATGCTATAGCTGCCGGTTGTAATGGTTTCACTACTTCAATATAGTTTCTTGTTTCTGACCCAAAAAAAAAAAAAAAAAAAAAAAACTAAATCCTAATTTAAATTAAGATATTTTCTTAACCTAGTAACATTAAACCTAAGATGCAATCTATTTAAAAAATCAATCTACACTTAAGATGAGACATGCAATTTTATCCTAATGTGCAATGACATATAAAGAATACCGTAATTCTACATGACACATGCATGATGATTTTTTGTAATTTTTTTTTATAACATTCAAAATTTAAAATTGCCAAAAAATTAAACGTGCAATTTAAATTAATGAGAAGAAAATTTGACATCCTAAATTAATGTTTTTGGTCTTTTTATTTAAGAAATTGAAATAAATTTCATATCCTAAACATGCAAAATAACCCTAAAACAAGTAATATTCTAACATGAACCTAATCGAACTCAAAATATATATATATATATATATATATATATATATATAGATTGGGTTTTTCTTTTACAGGAGCAATCAAATAAAGGCATCAAGAACAACACGGCACTAAATCAAGCAAGATATCATCCATGTCCATTTAATTTCGGGAAATAAATTGACGAATCGTATCTCGTGCATGAGATCGGATTGGCCAATTTTTAAATAAAATCACAAATCGTATCTCGAGCATGAGATCGGATTGGTGACTTTTCCATACGATTGCGGGTCATATTTTGAGCGTGAAATCGGACCATTAATCATATGTACATTTCGAAATTAGGAAGATTTCCCAATTTAAAAGGCTAATCGATATTTTGTGGATATGGTGGCATCATTCAAATATTCATATGACATAATCCCATAAATTAGGCAATAAGGATATATGAAATTCGAATTAAAAGAGATTCTTACCTAATATTTGGTGTCACATGGACCACGTTGCTGAGTTCGGTCAAGCAACGGACGGCGGGATGACTCACGGGTGGCAGTTCAAGACAACTTACTGCTCAAAAATGGTGTCTCGTTCAATAAGCAATAGCAAATTTCGAGTGGTGGCTAATGCTTCGCTGATTCGGCTTGGCAAAGTCGATGACCAGCACAGCAGGGGGGCCAGCCACAAGAAGACTAGAACGGCAAGAAAGAGAGTTGCTGCAAAATAGAAACAACAATAAGATTGCCGACTCGATGAGCCAGCGATCTCCTCGTAGAGGGGTAGCTCCAGGCAGCGTTCATCAGTGGAGGATCAGCGGCAGTGGGCCAGGGAGCAATGGCGCCAGCGCGCGGCAACAACCGGGGAAAGCAGCGACGGCAACGTTCGGGTAATAGTCGAAACAGCAACTACGAGGAGCGGAGCTGCAGTGAGGTCATTGATGAAGGGGCTGCGGTGGCGTCGTCAAGCGATCGAGTAATAACTCCAATAGGATGGCAGCTCGTTGACAATGTATCGCGGACGATGAAAGAACCGCGGTAGAAGCCTCGGCGTGAGTCTTGGCCTAGAATTGACCGAGAAGACTCACGCTCTTTCCTCTCTCACGTGTCTCTCTCCCTCGTATCAAGAATGCCTGAAAAAAAATTTGTTCAATTCTGTGGCCTCCCCTTTTATACTGCCTACCTTGTATTGCAAAAGAGGAAATTTGTATAAAAAAAAGAATCGTTGAAATTCACATTTCCTCCCTTACCTCTTGCATGTGTATCCTGTGTTTTCCTCAATGTTTTTCCTTGCGTTACCGAATTGGAAATACCAATAAGAGTAGGCGATATTTTGTCGCCGCCTTGCTTCTCTTTCACATTCTATCGGCGCCAATTTATCTTGAATTGTGGGAAGCATAATTTGTTATTATCTTATTCCACGATTCCCACAACTCTTGCACTTTGCCGAATTATTCAATTGCCCTCTTTGCTTCAAATCTATTCAAGACAAACCAAATATACTGCTATAGATATGTGAAGAGAATATACATTTAGTATCTCCAAATTTCATTTTTCCTTGTTATCTTCCTCAGCAGAAACATTGGTCAGCTCTTTGGATTTTTTTTTTTTTTTTTTTGGGTGCCCAAGTCAATTTTAAAAGTCCATACGTGAGTGGGCTCCTTGTCCGAGATATTGAATGTCCACTTCCGAATTTCGCACGAGATCCATGCAATGCAACTTTACGTGGACTCGTTGTTATGATAATGCTCCTAACATCCATGTAATTAACTTATATTTTTGCTTAGGGGTCGCAGTTGATCCCCAATTTTTTAATGTGATCAATGATTAAATGGGTTGCCAAAAGTTAGGTGTCAACAATGATTGATACAATAAATCATAGATTTGGAATATTTTAGGGATATAATATTGTACATATTTTCTTCTGATTCTTCTAATTTTATTTATTGTAATATAAAATACAAATGCATACTTGTATATTAAATATGACAAGAAATGCATAACAGCTTTCTCCCCCTTGTTCTTCATTTTCTTTCATACTGATATTAGAGTCTAAAATAGATTTACAACACATTGATCTCGAGAATGGGCGAGGCAGGAGATAGATGAAGGGAACCCCAGTAACCTTCCCTTTACTAACTCAAAATTCATCTCCAATGTATGTGTGGTACCAGCATGGTGAAGAGGATCAGCAACAAATTATACAGGAGTCGACATTGTTTCAGGAGAGCACTGGTGATCAGAGGCAACAAAATACCGATACCCCATGTTGTATTTTGAAACACAGGCTAAATTCTGCGACTGTGGGTACAAGTACACGTTATTCGACGTTTGTGCTGGAACGTGGAGCAGGGTGTTTTACATGAAACTCTACAGATTAGCACCATAAAGAGTAGCTAAATGAATGGTGAATTGCCTAGTTTGAGGACAACCGGCCATTTCGAATCAGAAAATGCAAGCGTTCCATGTCTTCTATCAAAGGAGAGGTGAAGACCCATAATGTATTTCTATTGGCAACATAGTGAATGGCCTGTTTGGTATCTTGAAGATTACTCGTAGACGGTTTTATCACAAATTGCCAAATAGGGCTTCGGCCGCATTGCCTGTCGCAAAACTGATCCGCCGACTTATCAGCAGTGGCTTGATTTGGGGAGCCACTACCTTACTGGACGTCTTACCACTGAAGAGAGAGTACAGCATAAGGAAAGTATGTTTGGACAAGAAAAGGATTGTCCGACATTGTATGCTCATAAAATCCTTATTAACGACGTCGTATTCAGTATTCGATGCCTTGTATCATGACACTTGTATTGCACGCTAAGAGCGTCAATCCTCCTTGTCTAAACCCTAAGCAAATCTCCATATCATGAGATCTGTGGACTCCTCATGAATTGCCCGATTTGCCTTGTTTTAAGGCCGTCATTATTTATTTTTATTTTTTTGGTTGGAAAAGCCGTCATTATTTTATTCAATTAGCATTAGCCAAATATGGAAAAATTTATCGGCGGGAACGAATGTAGCACGATATTGACAAACTTAACCAGGATGCAACTTAACATGGTATTTTTTGCAACTTAATCTTTGAAGGGACATGTTGAGAGGGGATGGCAAAATTATGATTTTAAGCCAATAGCAGACAGCCTGCCAAATTTGACCAAGACCCAACAAATTCATGCCAATTACTGAATCAAGTTGCCTGGGCCCTAGGCGACGACCTTGCTTGGACGAAGTAGACTAGGACCACAAACTTTGTGATATTTTGACATTTTATTTATTTAATTTTTAATTTCCTGAGACTTCTTCACTAGTTTGATGAATGGCGATAGTAATGACGATGATAGGGATAAGACTTGTTCGTCTGAAGTATAGCAATTAAGCCTATCATAGGAGAAATTGAGTTAGGGAATCATCAGATGGAGAGAGTGATTCAAAGCATGGTTTGACGATGCCATTGCGCATACTTCTATATATAAGACAAAACATCCGACATGTATTTTCTTTTATTTTTTCTTAGCGATATGAATATGAGGTTGCTTTCAAAGGTTTGGACTTTTGCTCGAACACAAGTTGAGAACACCAAGTTGAGACAATTGAACTTGAGAGGCTATAGAAATTCCAAAGACGTTGAAAAATAGAAATTTAAGTAGTTTGGACTTTCATAATGGCCAAGAATGGAGCTATTCGACATAGGATGCAACGTTTTGGTATTTGCATTGCGTGGTCAAAACCCAATAATATCATAGGCTCAAAAAGTTCCAACAAAGTTCTAAGAGGCCTAACAACGTATGTATCCTTTGTTCATCAAAAGTAGAGGCTTGGGCACATGAAATACTCCACGACCAATTAAAAAGAAAAAGGACCCTACTAGCATCACAGATCAAATAAAACACAAGCCAACATAATAAGGTTTTGTCAATCCTACAAGCTTTTTCAAGTGCTAGAGTGGGAGATCATCACTTCGAGCTACTTGTTTTCCTCTCGCCAAATTTGTCACAAGAGCATCAACATCCCACTTTGTCAGCTCCTTCCAGGTGGATAGATCAGGCAAGCTTAGCAAGGGATTGCAGAGTTCAATGTAAAGACTTTTTAATGATTCCAGTCTGTCAAGTCTTCGAATTTCAACCAGTCTCGAACAGTCCCATACTACAAGGTCCTCGAGATTGTTGAAGTTAGATAAGTTGGAAAGGTCCACAACTTCAAGAAATCTGCAATTTGTAACTTTAAATATCCTCAAATCAGAGGGCAACTGTCCAACCCAACGCAAGTTGTCACAGTTCTTAAGTTCAAGTTCTTTTAGACAACGAAATCAACCCAAATATGAGCTTTTGCTGGTGATAACTGAAAGTTCTAACTTAATATGGGCTGGACATGTAACTTTCTGGAATCATGGGACAGATGGGGTATGTAAGGGGAAAACATAATTCCAGATTTCTTAAATTCACTAAGTTGGAGAACTCCAGATCTTTTTTTGAGACTGTTCAGGACAAACATAGACTTACCAAACTCTCTGGTAGCTTTGGTACATTCTCCACATGAGTTTCTGTTAATTTCAAAATCTGCAAGGAAGATAGTCCCACAATATCACTAGGAATTACTTCCAACTGCCGACAACCCTCTCCATAAATTTCCTCAAGTTTCTCCATCATCCCAATGGCATCAGGTAACTTTTGCATGCAACTGCCGTCAATCTTCAACACTTTCAAGCTCTTTAAATTGACAATGCTATTTGGCAACTCTACAATGCTTGTGTATGAGACATCCAACTCAACTAAATATTTCAGCATTCCAATTGAGTCAGGAAGTTTCGTAACCATTTCACACCCCTTTAAAATTAAACTTTATAAGGATAAAAATGCAGAGAGCTCAGAAGTTTCTTTCAACATTTTGCAGTATGACAGATTAAGGAACTTCAATCTTGTAGCCACCTGCCAAACAATTATGTATATCCAACAAGTTTAATTTATATTAGTTTTGCAAAACATAACCAAACATATCGACTATGCAAGTACTCCGTAAAAGTAACTTTATAAATACTTTGTACATGCATTTCTAAATTAAGCCAAAACCATTCTTTGTCACACTTATTTCATTTCTTCCAACGTAACCCCCACCAGCAAATAAAAGAAAAAGAATCTATTCTTAAATCACCCCCCTCCATCGAATAATTAAAAGACAGATTATAACCAACACTACTCTCATAAACAATAACATCTACAAAGTTATGGGAAAACATAATTTCAGATTTATTAAACTCATTAAATTGGAGATAGCCAAATCTTTTTCTAAAACAAGTGAGGATAAACGTAGACTTACCGAACTCCGTGAAAGCTTTGGTATATTCTCCACACGAGTTTCTTTTAATTTCAAAATCTGCAAGGATGGTAGCCTCACAATATCACCAGGAATCACTTCCAACTACTGGCAACCCTCTCCATAAATTACCTCAAGTTTCTCCATCATCCCAATGGCATCAGGTAACTTTTGCATGCAACAGCTGTCAATCTTCAACGCTTCCAAGCTCTTTAAATTGACAATGCTATTTGGCAACTCTGTAATACTTGTGCATGAGACATCCAACACAACTAAATATTTCAGCATTCCGATTGAGTCGGAAAGTTTTGTAAGCCTTTCACACCCATTTAGAATTAATTCCTCTAAGGATAAAAATGTAGAGAACTCGGGAGTTTCTTTCAACATTCTGCAGTCAGACAGATCAAGGCCCTTCAATCTTGTAGCCACCTATCAAATGATTATATATATACAATGAGTTTAATTTATATTAGTTTTGCGGAATATGAGCATGTATATTGATTGAGTAAGCATTCCATAAAAGGAACTTTATGAATACTATGTACATGCCTTCCTAACTTAATCCAAAACCACTCTTCGTTATCCTTCATTTCTTCCAATGTTGTACATAACAACCAATAAAAGAACATGAATCTATTTTCAAATTACCCCGGCATCAAATAATAAATAGACTAATTATAACCAACACTACTCCCATAAATGATAACATCTACAATGTTATGGGAAAACAAAATTTCACATTTTTTAAACTCACTAAATTGGAGATCTCCAAATCTTTTTTTTTTTTTAAAACATGTGAGGATAGACGTAGACTTATCGAATTCTCTGGAAGTTTTGGTATATTCTCCACACAAGTTCCTGATAATTTCAAAATTTGCAAGGATGGTAGCCTCATAATATCACTAGGAATCACTTCTAACTACTGACAACCCTCTCCATTAATTTTCTCTAGTTTCTTCATCATCCCAACGGCATCAGGTAACTTTTGAATGCAATTGCCATCAATCTTCAACACTTTCAAGCTCTTTAGATTAACAATACTATTTGGCAACTCTACAATGCTTGTATATGAGACATCCAACTTAACTAAATATTTCAGCATTCCAATCGAGTCAAAAAGTTTCATAAGCATGTCACACCCCTTTAGAATTAATTTTTCAAAGGATAAAAATGCAGAGAGCTAAGGAGTTTCCTTCAACATTCTGCAATTCGACAGATTAAGGACCTTCAATCTTGTAGCCATCTGCCAAATGATTATGTATATCCAACGAGTTTAATTTATGTTAGTTTTGCAAAACATAACCAAATATATCGACTAAGCAAGTACTCCATAAAAGTGACATCTAGACTTACTGAACTATGTGAAAGCTTTAGTACATTCTCCACACGAGTTTATGTTAATTTCCAAATCTACAAGGATAGTAGTCCAACAATATCACTAGGAATCACTTCTAGCTACTGGCAACCCTCTCCATAAATTTCCTCAAGTTTCTCCATCAACCTAAGGGCATCTAATAACTTTTGCATGCAACCACTAACAATCGTAACACTTTCAAGCTCTTTAGATTGACAATACTATTAGGTAACTCTACAATGCTTATGCATAAGACATCCAACTTAACTAAATATTTCAGCATTCCGATCGAGTCAGAAAGTGTTGTAAGCATGTCACACCCTTTTAGCATTAATTTTTCTAAGGATAAAAATGCATAGAGCTCAGGAGTTTCTTTCAACATTATGCAATACGACAAATTAAAAACCTTCAATCTTGTAGCCACCTGTCAAATGATTCTGTATATCTAACGAGTCTAATTTATATTAGTTTTGCGGAACATGAGCAAATATATAGACTAAGAAAGCATTCCATAAAGGTAACTTTATAAATTCTCTGTACATGCATTCCTAACTTAAGGCAAAACCATTCTTCATCACCCTTCATTTCTACCATTGTTCTCCCCAACAACCAATAAAAGAACATCGATTGATTTTTAAATTACCCCGGCATCGAATAATAAATAAACTGATTATAACCAACACTACTCCATAAACTATAACATCTAGGATGTCATGGGAAAACAAAATTTAAGATTTTTTAAACTCATTAAATTGGAGATCCCCAAATCTTTTTTCTGAAACGTGTGAGGATAGACGTAGACTTACCGAATTCTCTGGAAGCTTTGGTATATTCTCCACACAAGTTTTTGTTACTTTCAAAATCCGCAAGGATGATAGTCTCACAATATCACTAGAAATTACTTCCAGCTGCTGGCATCCCTTTCCATAAATTTCTTCAAGTTTCTCCATCATCCCAATTGCAACAAGTAACTTTTGCATGCAACAACAGCCGTCAAACTTCAATACTTTCAAGCTCTTTAGATTGACAATGCTATTTGGCAACTCTACAATGCTTGTGTATGACAAATCAACTCAACTAAATATTTCAACTTTCCGATCGAGTCAGAAAGTTTCGTAAGCATTTCACACCCATTTAGAATTAATTCCTCTAAGAATAAAAATGCAGAGAGCTCGGGAGTTTCTTTCAACATTCTGCAGTCAGACAGATCAAGGATCTTCAAACTTGTAGCCACCTGCCAAATGATTATGTATATCCAACGAGTTTAATTTATATTAGTTTTCCAAAACATAACCAAATATATCGACTAAACAAGCATTCCATAAAAGTAACTTTGTAAACATTCATTCCTAACTTAAGCCAAAACCACTCTTCGCACCCCTCATTTCTTCGAATGTTGTCCTTAACAACCAATAAAAGACCATGGATCTATTTTCAAAATACCCCGGCATCGAATGATAAATAGACTAATTATAACCAACACTGCTCCCATAAAAGATAAAATCTATAATGTCATGGGAAAACAAAATTTCAGATTTTTTTAAACTCACTAAATTGGAGATCTCCAAATCTTTTTTCTGAAATGTGTGAGGATAGACATAGACTTACCGAATTCTCTGGAAGCTTTGGTATATTCTCCACACAAGTTCCTATTAATTTCAAAATCTGCAATGATGGTAGCCTCATAATATCACTAGGAATTACTTCTAGCTGCCGGCAACCCTCTCCATAAATTTCCTCAAGTTTCTCCATCATCTCAATGGCATCAGGTAACTTTTGCATGCAACAACAGCCGTCAACATTCAACACTTTCAAGCTCTTTAGATTAACAATGCTATTTGGCAACTCTACAATGCTTGTGTATGACACATCCAACTCAACTAAATATTTCAGCTTTCGGACTGAGTCGAAAAGTTTCGTAAGCATTTCACACCCATTTAGAATTAATTCCTCTAAGGATAAAAATGCAGAGAGCTAGGGAGTTTCTTTCAACATTCTGCAGTCAGACAAATCAAGGACCTTCAAACTTGTAGCCACCTGCCAAATGATTATGTATATCCAACGAGTTTAGTTTATATTAGTTTTGCAAAACATAACCAAACATATCGACTGAGCAAGCTTTTCATAAAATTAAATTTGTAAACAATCATTCCTAACTTAAGCCAAAACCACTCTTCGTCACCCTTCATTTCTTCCAATGTTGTCCTTAACAACCAATAAAAGACCACGGATCTATTTTCAAATCTTTTAGACTAACTAAATTGGAGATCTCCAAATCTTTTTCTAGAACATGTGAGGATAGACATAGACTTACTGAACTCTATAAAAGCTTTAGTACATTTTCCACACGAGTTTTTGTAATTTCAAAATCTGCAAGGATTGTAGTCCCATAATATCACTAGGAATCACTTCTAGCTGCTAGCAACCACCTCCATAAATTTCCTAAAGTTTCACCATCATCCTAAAGGCATCTAATAACTTTTGCATACAACTGCTATCGATCTTCAACACTTTCAAGCTCTTTAGATTGGTAACACTATTTGGCAACTCTAGAATGCTTATGCATGACACATCCAGATTAACTAAATATTTCAGCATTCCGATCGAGTCAGAAGTGTTGTAAGCTTTTTACACCCTTTAAGAATTAATTTTTCTAAGGATAAAAATGCCAAGAGCCTAGCAGTTTCTTTTAACATTATGTTGTGCGACAAATTAAGGACCTTCAACCTTGTAGCCACCTGTCAAATGATTTTGTATATCCAATGAGTTTAATTTATATTAGTTTTGTGGAACATGAGCAAATATAAAAACTAAGCAAGCATTCCATAAAAGTAACTTTATAAATTCTCTGTACATGCATTCCTAACTTAAGCCAAAACCACTATTCGTCACCTTTCATTTCTTCCAATGTTGTCCCCAACAACCAATAAAAGAACATGGATTGATTTTTAAATTACCCTGGTTTCGAATAATAAATAGACTGATTATAACCAACACTACTCCCATAAACGATAACATCTACAATGTTATAGGAAAACGAAATTTAAGATTTTTTAAACTCACTAAATTGGAGATCTATAAATCTTTTTTTCTAAAACATGTGAGGATAGACATAGACTTACCGAATTCTCTGGAAGCTTTGGTATATTCACCACACGAGTTTTTGTTAATTTCAAAATCTGCAAGGATGGTAGCCTCATAATATCACTAGGAATCACTCCTAGCTGTCGGCAACCCTCTCCATAAATTTCTTCAAGTTTCTCCATCATCCCAATGGCAACAGGTAACTTTTGCATGCAACAACAGCCGTCAATCTTCAACACTTTCAAGCTCTTTAGATTGACAATGCTATTTGGCAACTCTACAATACTTGTGTATGACACATCCAACTCAACTAAATATTTCAGCTTGCCGGTCGTCTCGGAAAGTTTCGTAAGCATTTCACACCCTTTTAGAATTAATTTTGCTAAGAATAAATATGCAGAGAGCTCGGGAGTTTCTTTCAACATTCTGCAATTTGACAAATCAAAGACCTTTAATCCTGTAGCAACCTGCCAAATGATTATGTATATCCAATTAGTTTAATTTATATTAACTTTGCAAAACATAACCAAATATAAGGAATGAGCAAGTACTCCATAAAAGTGACATCATAATGTAATAAGAAAACGTAATTTCAAATCTTTTAGACTAACTAAATTGGAGATCTCCGAATCTTTTTTCTAGAACATGTGAGGATAGACATAGACTTACTGAACTCTGTAAAAGCTTTTGTACATTCTCTACACGAGTTTATGTAATTTCAAAATCTGCGAGGATGGTAGTCCCATAATATCACTAGGAATCACTTCTTGCTGCTAGCAACCCTCTCTATAACTTTCCTCAAGTTTCTCCATCATCCTAAGGGCATCTAATAACTTTTGCACGGTAGTGTTGTTAATCTTCAACACTTTCAAGCTCTTTAGATTGATAACACTATTTAGCAACTCTAGAATGCTTATGCATGACACATCCAACTTAACTAAATATTTCAGCATTCCGATCGAGTCAGAAGTGTTGTAAGCTTTTTACACCCTTTAAGAATTAATTTTTCTAAGGATAAAAATTCCAAGAGCTTAGAAGTTTCTTTTAACATTATGTAGTGCGATAGACTAAGGACCTTCAACCTTGTAGCCACTTGTCAAATGATTTTGTATATCCAATGAATTTAATTTATATTACTTTTGTGGAAAACATGAGCAAATATAAAGACTAAGCAAGCATTCCATAAAAGTAACTTTATAAATTCTCTGTACATGCATTCCTAACTTAGACCAAAAACACTCATCATCACCCTTTATTTCTTCCAATGTTGTCCCCAACAACCAATAAAAGAACATGGATTGATTTTGAAATTATCCCGGCATCAAATAATACGTAGACTGATTATATCCAACAGTACTCCCATAAACGATAACATCTACAATGTTATGGGAAAACGAAATTTAAGATTTTTTAAACTCACTAAATTGGAGATCTCCAAATCTTTTTTTCTGAAACATGTGAGGATAGTCGTAGACTTACTGAATTCTCTAGAAGCTTTGGTATATTCACCACACGAGTTTTGTTAATTTCAAAATCTGCAAGGATGGTAGCCTCATAATATCACTAGGAATCACTCTTAGTTGACAGCAACCCTCTCCATAAATTTCTTCAAGTTTCTCCATCATCCCAATAGCAACAGGCAACTTTTGCATGCAACAACTGCCGTCAATCTTCAACACTTTCAAGCTCTTTTGATTGACAATGCTATTTGGCAACTCTACAATGCTTGTGTATGATATATCCAACTCAACTAAATATTTCAGCTCTCCAATCGAGTCGAAAAGTTTCGTAAGCATTTTACACCCTTTTAGAATTAATTTCTCTAAGGGTAACAATGCAGAGAGCTCGAGAGTTTCTTTTAACATTCTGCAATCAGACAGATCAATGACCTTAAAACTTGTAGCCACCTGCCAAATGATTATGTATATCCAATTAGTTTAATTTATATTAACTTTGCAAAACATAACCAAATATAATGAATGAGCAAGTACACCATAAAAGTGACATCATAATGTAATAAGAAAACGTAATTTCAAATCTTTTAGACTAACTAAATTGCAGATCTCTGAATCTTTTTCTGAAACATGTGAGGATAGACATAGTCTTACGGAACTTTGTAAAAGCTTTAGTACATTCTCCACACCAGTTTATGTAATTTCAAAATCTACAAGGATGGTAGTCCCATAATATCACTAGGAATCACTTCTAGCTGCTAGCAACCCTCTCCATAAATTTCCTCAAGTTTCTCCATCATCCTAAGGGCATCTAATAACTTTTGCATGGAACTGCTGTCAATCGTCAACACTTTTAAGCTCTTTAGATTGATAACACTATTTGGCAACTCTACAATACTTGTGCATCACAAATCCAACTTAACTAAATATTTCAGCATTCCGATCGAGCCAGAAGTGTTGTAAGCGTTTTACACCCTTTAAAAATTAATTTTTCTAAAGATAAAAATGCCAAGAGCTCGGAAGTTTCTTTCAACATTATGTAATGAGACAGATTAAGGACATTCAATCTTGTAGCCACCTGTCAAATGATTTTGTATATCCAACGAGTTTGATTTAAATTAGTTTTGTGGACCATGAACAAATGTAAAGACTAAGCAAGCATTCCATAAAAGTAACTTTATAAATTCTCTGTACTTGCATTACCAACTTAAGCCAAAACCACTTTTCGTCACCATTCATTTCTTCCAATGTTGCCCCCAACAAACAATAAAAAAGCATGGATTCACTTTCAAATTAACCCGGCATCGAATAATAAATAGACTGATTATAACCAACACTACTCCCATAAACGATAACATCTACAATGTTATGGGAAAATGAAATTTAAAATTTTTAAACTAACTAAATTAGAGATCTCCAAATCTTTTTTTTTTTTTTTTTTGAAACATATGAGGATAGACGTAGACTTACTGAATTCTCTGGAAGCTTTGGTATATTCACCACACGAGTTTTTGTTAATTTCAAAATCTGCAATGATGGTAGCCTCATAATATCACTAGGAATCGCCCCTAGCTGCCGGAAACCCTCTCCATAAATTTCTTCAAGTTTCTCTATCATCCCAATGGAAACAGGCAACTTTTGCATGCAACAACAACCGTCAATCTTCAACACTTTCAAGCTATTTAGATTGACAATGCTATTTGGCAACTCTACAATACTTATGTATGACACATCCAACTCAACTAAATAGTCCAGCTTTCCCATCGAGTCGGAAAGTTTCGTAAGCATTTTACACCCTTTTAGAATTAATTTCTCTAACGGTAAAAATGCAGAGAGCTCGGGAGTTTCTTTTAATATTCTGCAATCGGACAGATCAAGGACCTTCAAACTTGTAGCCACCTGCCAAATGATTATATATATCCAATAAGTTTAATTTATATTAACTTCACAAAACACAACCAAATATAACAAATGAGAAAGTGCTCCATAAAAGTGACATCATATTGTAATAAGAAAACGTAATTTCAAATCTTTTAGACTAACTAAATTAGAGATCTCCGATTCTTTTTCTGAAACATGTGAGGATAGACATAGACTTACTGAACTCTGTAAAAGCTTTAGTACATTCTCCACACGAGTTTATGTAATTTCAAAATCTACAAGCATGGTAGTCCCATAATATCACTAGGAATCACTTCTAGCTGCTAGCAACCCTCTCCATAAATTTCCTCAAGTTTCTCCATCATCCTAAGGGCATCTAATAACTTTTGCATGGAACTGCTGTCAATCGTCAACACTTTCAAGCTCTTTAGATTGATAATACTATTTGGCAACTCTACAATACTTGTGCATGACAAATCCAACTTAACTAAATATTTCAGCATTCCGATCGAGTCAGAAGTGTTGTAAGCTTTTTACACCCTTTAAGAATTAATTTTTCTAAAGATAAAAATGCCAAGAGCTCAGAAGTTTCTTTCAACATTATGTAGTGCATTGACAGATTAAGGACATTCAATCTTATAGCCACCTGTCAAGTGATTTTGTAAATCCAACGAGTTTAATTTATATTAGTTTTGTGGAACCTGAACAAATATAAAGACTAAGCAAGCATTCCATAAAAGTAACTTTCTTAATTCTATGTACATGCATTCCTAACTTAGACCAAAACCACTCATCGTCACCCTTCATTTCTTCCAATGTTGTCCCCAACAACCAATAAAAGAACATGGATTGATTTTGAAATTATCCCGGCATCGAATAATACGTAGACTGATTATAACCAACACTACTCCCATAAACGATAACATCTACAATGTTATGGGAAAACGAAATTTAAGAATTTTTGAAACTAACTAAATTGGAGATCTCCAAATCTTTTTTTCTGAAACATTTGAGGATAGACATAGACTTACTGAATTCTCTGGAAGCTTTGGTATATTCACCACACGAGTTTTTCATAATTTCAAAATCTGCAATGATGGTAGCCTAATAATATCACTATAAATCACTTCTAGCTGCCAGCAACCCTCTCCATAAATTTCTTCAAGTTTCTCCATCATCCCAATGGAAACAGTAACTTTTCTAGACAACAACAGCCGTCAATCTTCAACACTTTCAAGCTATTTAGATTGACAATGCTATTTGGCAACTCTACAATGCTTGTGTATGACACATCCAACTCAACTAAATATTTCAGCTTTCCAATCGACTCGGAAAGTTTCGTAAGCATTTTACACCCGTTTAGAATTAATTTCTCTAAGGATAAAAATGCAGAGAGCTCGGGAGTTTCTTTTAACATTCTGCAGTCAGACGGATCAAGGACCTTCAAACTTGTAGCCACCTGCCAAATGATTATGTATATCCAATGAGTTTAATTTATATTAACTTTGCAAAACATAACCAAATATAACGAATGACCAAGTACCCCATAAAAGTGACATCATAATGTAATAATAAAATGTAATTTCAAATCTTTTAGACTAACTAAACTGCAGATCTCCGAATCTTTTTCTGAAACAAGTGAGGATAGACATAGACTTACTGAACTGTATAAAAGCTTTAGTACATTCTC
The DNA here is from genome assembly GCA_014182885.2 of Eucalyptus caleyi. Classification (NCBI taxonomy): domain Eukaryota; kingdom Viridiplantae; phylum Streptophyta; class Magnoliopsida; order Myrtales; family Myrtaceae; genus Eucalyptus; species Eucalyptus caleyi. The sequence goes on from CM024476.2 coordinate 17,411,342, forward strand.
CACACGAGTTTATGTAATTTCAAAATCTGCAAGGATGGTAGTCTCATAATATCACTAGGAACCACTTCTAGCTGCTGGCAACCCTCTCCATAAATTTCCTCAAGTTTCTCCATCATCCTAAGGGCATCTAATAACTTTTGCATGGAACTACTGTCAATGCTCAACACTTTCAAGCTCTTTAGATTGATAACACTATTTGGCAACTCTACAATACTTAAGAATGACAAATCCAACTTAACTAAATATTTCGGCCTTCCGATCGAGTCAAAAGGGTCGTAAGCTTTTTACACCCTTTAAGAATTAATTTTTCTAAGGATAAAAATTCCAAGAGCTTGGAAGTTTCTTTTAACATTATAAAGTGTGATAGATTAAGGACCTTTAACCTTGTAGCCACCTGTCAAATGATTATGTATATCCAACGAGTTTAATTTATATTAGTTTTGTGGAACATGAGCAAATACAAAGACTAAGCAAGCATTCCATAAAAGTAACTTTATAAATTCTCTGTACTTGCATTCCTAACTTAAGCCCAAACCACTCTTCGTCACCATTCATTTCTTCCAATGTTGTGCCCAACAAACAATAAAAGAACATGGATTGATTTTCAAATTACCCCGGCATCGAATAATAAATAGACTGATTATAACCAACACTACTCCCATAAACGATAACATCTACAATTTTATGGGAAAGGGAAATTTAAGATTTTTTAAACTCACTAAATTGGAGTTCTCCAAATCTTTTTTTCTGAAACATGTGTGGATAGACGTAGACTTACTGAATTCTCTGGAAGCTTTGGTATATTCACCACACGAGTTTTTGTTAATTTCAAAATCTGCAATGATGATAGCCTCATAATATCACTAGGAATCACTCCTAGCCGCCGGCAACCCTCTCCATAAATTTCTTCAAGTTTCTCCATCATCCCAATGTAAACAGGTAACTTTCGCATGCACCAACAACCGTCAATCTTCAACACTTTCAAGCTCTTTAGATTAACAATGCTATTTGGCAACTCTACAATGCTTGTGTATGACACATCCAACTCAACTAAATATTTCAGCTTTCCAATCGAGTCAGAAAGTTTCGTAAGCATTTTACACCCTTTTAGAATTAATTTCTCTAACGGTAAAAATGCAGAGAGCTCGGGAGTTTCTTTTAACATTCTGCAATCAGACAGATCAAGGACTTTCAAAGTTGTAGCCACCTGCCAAATGATTATGTATATCCAATGAGTTTAATTTAAATTAACTTGGCAAAACATAACCAAATATAACGAATGAGCAAATACTCCATAAAAGTGACATCATAATGTAATAAGAAAACGTAGTTTCAAATCTTTTAGACAAACCAAATTGGACATCTCTGAATATTTTTCTAAAACATGTGAGGATAGACATAGACTTACTAAACTCTGTAAAAGCTTTAGTACATTCTCCACACGAGTTTATGTAATGTCAAAATCTACAAGGATGGTAGTCCCATAATATAACTAGGAATCACTTTTAGCTACTAGCAACCCTCTCCATAAATTTCCTCAAGTTTCTCCATCATCCTAAGGGAATCTAATAACTTTTGCATGGAACTGCTGTCAATCGTCAACACTTTCAAGCTCTTTAGATTGATAACACTATTTGGCAACTCTACAATACTTAAGCGTAATACATCCAACTTAACTAAATATTTCACCATTCCGATCGAGTCAAAAGTGTTGTAAGCTTTTTACACCCTTTAAGAATTAATTTTTCTAAGGATAAAAATTCCAAGAGCTTAGAAGTTTCTTTTAACATTATGTAGTGCGATAGATTAAGGACCTTTAACCTTGTAGCCACCTGTCAAATGATTTTTTATATCAAATGAGTTTAATTTATATTAGTTTTGTGGAACATGAGCAAATATAAAGACTAAGCAAGCATTCCATAAAATTAACTTTATAAATTCTCTGTACATGCATTCCTAACTTAAGCCCAAACCACTCTTCGTCACCCTTCATTTCTACCAATCTTGTCCCCAACAACCAATAAATGAACATGGATTGATTTTTAAATTACGCCGGCATCGAATGATAAATAGACTGATTATAACCAGCACTACTCCCATAAGCGATAACATCTACAATATTATGGGAAAAAGAAATTTAAGATTTTTTAAACTAACCAAATTGGAGATCTCCAAATCTTTTTTCTGAAACATGTGAGGATAGACATAGACTTACCGAATACTCTAGAAGTTTTAGTATATTCACCACACAAGTTTTTGTTAATTTCAAAATCTGCAAGGATCGTAGCCTCATAATATCACTAGGAATCTCTCCTAGCTGCCGACAACCCTCTCCATATATTTCTTCAAGTTTCTCCATCATCCCAATGGCAACAGGTAACTTTTGCATGCAACAACAGCCGTCAATCTTCAACACTTTCAAGCTCTTTAGATTGACAATGCTATTTGGCAACTCTACAATGCTTGTGTATGACACTTCCAACTCAACTAAATATTCCAGCTTTCCAATCGAGTCAGAAAGTTTCGTAAGCATTTCACACCCATTTAGAATTAATTTTTCTAAGAATAAATATGCAGAGAGCTTGGGAGTTTCTTTTAACATTCTGCAGTCAGACAGATCAAGCACCTTCAAACTTGTAGCCACCTGCCAAATGATTATGTATATCCAATGAGTTTAATTTATATTAACTTTGTAAAACATAACCAAATATAACGAATGAGCAAGTACTCCATAAAAGTGACATCATAATGTAATAAGAAAACGTAGTTTCAAATCTTTTAGACAAACCAAATTGGAAATCGCTGAATATTTTTCTAAAACATGTGAGGATAGACATAGACTTACTGAACTCTGTAAAAGCTTTAGTGCATTCTCCACACAAGTTAATGTAATGTCAAAATCTACAAGGATGGTAGTCCCATAATATAACTAGGAATCACTTTTACCTACTAGCAACCCTCTCCATAAATTTCCTCAAATTTCTCCATCATCCTAAGGGCATCTAATAACTTTTGCATGGAACTCCTGTCAATCGTCAACACTTTCAAGCTCTTTATATTGATAACACTATTTGGCAAATCTACAATACTTATGCATAACACATCAAACTTAACTAAATATTCCAGCATTCCGATCGAGTCAAAAGTGTTGTAAGCATTTTACACCCTTTAAGAATTAATTTTTCTAAGGATAAAAATTCCAAGAGCTTAGAAGTTTCTTTTAACATTATGTAGTGCGATAGATTAAGGACCTTTAACCTTGTAGCCACCTGTCAAAAGTTTTTTTTATATCAAATGAGTTTAATTTATATTAGTTTTGTGGAACATGAGCAAATAAAAAGACTAAGCAAGCATTCCATAAAATTAACTTTATAAATTCTCTGTACATGCATTCTTAACTTAAGCCCAAACCACTCTTCGTCACCCTTCATTTCTACCAATGTTGTCCCCAACAACCAATAAAAGAACATGGATTGATTTTTAAATTACGCCGGCATCGAATGATAAATAGACTGATGATAACCAGCACTACTCCCATAAGCGATAACATCTACAATATTATGGGAAAACGAAATTTAAGATTTTTAAACTCACTAAATTGGAGATCTCCAAATCTTTTTTTTTTTCGAAACATATGAGGATAGACTTAGACTTACCGAATTCTCCGGAAGTTTTGGTATATTCACCACAGGAGTTTTTGTTAATTTCAAAATCTGCAAGGATCATGGCCTCATAATATCACTAGGAATCACTCCTAGCTGCCGGCAACCCTCTCCATATATTTCTTCAAGTTTCTCCATCATCCCAATGGCAACAGGTAACTTTTGCATGCAACCACAGCCGTCAATCTTCAACACTTTCAGGCTCTTTAGATTGACAATGCTATTTGGCAACTCTACAATTCTTGTGTATGATATATCCAACTCAACTAAATATTTTAGCTTTCCAATCGAGTCGGAAAGTTTCGTAAGCATTTCACACCCATTTAGAATTAATTTTTCTAAGAATAAATATGCAGAGAGCTCGGGAGTTTCTTTCAACATTCTGCAATCAGACAGATCAAAGACCTTCAATCTTGTAGCCACCTGCCAAATTATTATGTATATCCAATGAGTTTAATTTATATTAACTTTGCAAAACATAACCAAATACAACGAATGAGCAAGTACTCCATAAAAGTGACATCATAATGTAAGAAGAAAACATAATTTCAAATCTTTTAGACTAACCAAATTGCAAATCTCCGAATCTTTTTTCTGAAACATGTGAGGATAGACATACACTTACTAAACTCTATAAAACCTTTAGTACATTCTCCACATGAGTTTATGTAATTTCAAAATCTGCAAGGATGGTAGTCTCATAATATCACTGGGAATCACCTCTAGCTGTTGGCAACCCTCTCCATAAATTTCCTCAAGTTTCTCCATCATCCTAAGGGCATCTAATGACTTTTGCAAGGAACTGCTGTCAATCTTCAACACTTTCAAGCTCTTTAGATTGATAACACTATTTGGCAACTCTATAATGCTTATGCATGACACATCCAACTTAACTAAATATTTCAGCATTCCAATCGAGTCAGAAGTGTCGTAAGCTTTTTACACCCTTTAAGAATTAATTTTTCTAAAGATTAAAATGCCAAGAGCTCAGAAGTTTCTTTCCACATTATGTAGTGCGACAGATTACGGACATTCAATCTTGTAGCCACCAGTCAAATGATTTTGTATATCCAACGAGTTTAATTTATATTAGTTTTATGGAACATGAACAAATATAAAGACTAAGCAAGCATTCCATAAAAGTAACTTTATAAATTCTCTGTACTTGCATTCCAAACTTAAGCCAAAACCACTATTCGTCACCGTTCATTTCTTCCAAGGTTGTCCCCAACAAACAATAAAAGAACATGGATTGATTTTCAAATTACCCCGACATTGAATAATAAATAGACTAATTATAACCAACACTACTCCCATAAACGATAACATCTACAATTTCATGTGAAAAAGAAATTTAAGATTTTTTAAACTCAATAAATTGGAGATCTCCAAATCTTTTTTCTGAAACATGTGTGGATAGACGCAGACTTACCGAGTTCTCTAGAAGCTTTGGTATATTCACCACACGAGTTTTTGTTAATTTCAAAATCTGCAATGATGGTAGCCTCATAATATCACTAGAAATCACTCCTAGCTGCCGGCAACCCTCTCCGTAAATTTCTTCAAGTTTCCCCATCATCCCAATGAAAACATGTAAGTTTTGCATGCAGCAACAGCCGTCAATCTTCAACACTTTCAAGCTCTTTAGATTGACAATGCCATTTGGCAACTCTACAATGCTTGTGTATGACACATCCAACTCAACTAAATATTTCAGCTTTCTAATCGAGTCGGAAAGTTTCGTAAGCATTTTACACCCTTTTAGAATTAATTTTTTTAAGTATAAAAATGCAGAAAGCTCGGGAGTTTCCTTCAACATTATGCAGTTCGATAGATCAAGGAGCTTCAATCTTGTAGCCACTTGCCAAAATGTTATGTATATCCAACGACTGTAAGTTAAATTAGTTTTGCAAAACATAACCAAATATATCGACTGAGCAAGCATTCCATAAAAATAACTTTGTAAATACTCTGCACATGCATTCCTAAATTAAGCCAAAACCACTCTTCGTCACCCTACATTTCTTCCAATGTTGTCCTTAACAACCAATAAAAGGATATAGATCTATTTTAAAATCACCCCGGCATCGAATAATAAATAAACTGATTATAAACAACACTGCTCCCATAAACGATAACATCTACATTGTTATGGGAAAACAAAATTTCACATTTTTTAAACTCACTAAATAGAATATCTTGGAATCTTTTTTCGAGACTCTTGAGGACAAACATAGACTTACCAAAGTCTCTGGTAGCTTTGGTACATTCTCCACACGAGTTTCTGTTAATTTCAAAATCTGCAAGGATGATAGTCCCACAATATCGCTAGGAATTACTTCCAACTGCTGGCAACCCTCTCCATAAATTTTCTCAAGTTTCTCAATCATCCGGATGACAACAGGTAACTTTTGCATGCAACTACCGTTAATCTTCAACACATTTAAGCTCTTTAAATTAACAATGCTATTTGGCAACTCTAAAATGCTTGTGTATGACACATCCAACTCAACTAAATATTCCAGCATTCCGACCGACTCAGAAAGTTTCGTAAGCATTTCACACCCTTTTAGAATCAATATTTCTAAGGATAAAAATGCAGAGAGGTCGGGAGTTTCCTTCAAAATTTTGCAATCAGACAAATCAAGGACCTTCAATCTTGTACCCACCTGCAAAATGATTATGTATATCCAATGAGTTTAATTTATATTACTTTTGCAAAACATAACCAAACATATCGACTGAGCAAGCTTTTCATAAAAGTAAATTTGTAAATACTCTGTACATGAGTTCTAACTTACGCTAAATCCACTCTTCATCACCCTTCATTTCTTCCATTGTTGTCCCCAACAACCAATAAAAGAACATGAATTGATTTTTAAATTACCCCAAAGATCGAATAATAAATAGACTGATTATAACCAACACTACTCCCATAAACTATAACATCTAGAATGTTATGGGAAAACAAATTTTAAGATTTTTAAACTCACTAAATTGGAGATACACAAATCTTTTTCTGAAACGTGTGAGGATAGACGTAGACTTACCGAATTCTCTGGAAGCTTTGGTATATTTTCCACACAAGTTCCTGTTAATTTCAAAATTTGCAATGATGGCAGCCTCATAACATCACTAGGAACTACTACTAGCTGCCGGCAACCCTCTCCATAAATTTCCTCAAGTTTCTCCATCATCCCCATGGCATCAGGTAACTTTTGCATGCAACAACCATTAATCCTCAACACTTTCAGGCTCTTTAGATTAACAATGCTATTTGGCAATTCTATAATGCTTGTATATGACACATCCAACTCAACTAAATAGTTCAACTTTCCGATCGAGTCCGAAAGTTTCGTAAGCATTTCACACCCATTTAGAATTAATTCCTCTAAGGATAAAAATGCAGAGAGCTCGGGAGTTTCTTTCAACATTCTGCAGTCAGACAGATCAAGGACCTTCAAACTTGTAGCCACCTGCCAAATGATTATGTATATCCAACGAGTTTAATTTATATTAGTTTTCCAAAACATAACCAAATATATCGACTTAGCAAGCATTCCATAAAAGTAACTTTGTAAACATTCATTCCTAACTTAATCCAAAACCACTCTTCGTCACCCCTCATTTCTTCCAATGTTGTCCTTAACAACCAATAAAAGAACATGGATGTATTTTCAAATTACCTCGGCATCGAATAATAAATAGACTGATTATAACCAACACTGCTTCCATAAAGGATAACATCCATAATGTCATGGGAAAACAAAATTTCAGATTTTTTAAACACATAAAATTGGAGATCTTCTCTAAAACATGTGAGGATAGACAAAAACTTACCGAATTCTCTAGAAGCTTTGGTATATTCTCCACACGAGTTTTTGTTACTTTCAAAATCCGCAAGAATGACAGTCTCACAATATCACTAGAAATCACTTCTAGCTGCTGGCATCCCTTTCCATAAATTTCTTCAAGTTTCTCCATCATCCCAATGGCATCAGGTAACTTTTGCATGCAACGACAGCCGTCAATCTTCAACACTTTCAAGCTCATTAGATTAACAATGCTATTTGGCAATTCTATAATGCTTGTATATGACACATCCAACTCAACTAAATATTTCAGCTTTCCGATCGAGTCGGAAAGTTTCGTAAGCATTTCACACCCATTTAGAATTAATTTTTCTAAGGATAAATATGCAGAGAGCTCGGGAGTTTCTTCCAACATTCTGCAGTTCGACAGATCAAGGACCTTCAACCTTGTAGCCACCTACCAAATGATTATTTATATCCAATGAGTTTAATGTATATTAATTTTGCAAAACATAACCAAATATAACGAATGAGCAACTACTCCATAAAAGTGACATCTAGAATGTAATAAGAAAACGTAATTTCAAATCTTTTAGACTAACTAAATTGCTGATCTCTGAATCTTTTTCTGAAACATGTGAGGATAGACATAGACTTACTGAACTTTGTAAAAGCTTTAGTACATTCTCCACACGAGTTTATGTAATTTCAAAATCTACAAGGATGGTAGTCCCATAATATCACTATGAATCACTTCTAGCTGCTAGCAACCCTCCCCATAAATTTCCTCAAGTTTCTCCATCATCCTAAGGGCATCTAATAACTTTTGCATGGAATTGCTGTCAATCATAAACACTTTCGAGCTCTTTAGATTGATGACACTATTTGGCAACTCTACAATACTTATGCATGACACATCCAACTTAACTAAATATTTCAGCATTCCAATCGAGTCAGAAGTATTGTAAGCTTTTTACACCCTTTAAGAATTAATTTTTCGAAAGATAAAATACCAAGAGCTAAGAAGTTTCTTTCGACATTATGTAATGAGACAGATTAAGGACATTCAATCTTGTAGCCACCTGTCAAATGATTTTGTATATCCAACGAGTTTAATTTATATTAGTTTTGTGGAACATGAACAAATGTAAAGACTAAGCAAGCATTCCATAAAAGTAACTTTATAAATTCTCTGTACTTGCATTCCCAACTTAAGCCATAACGACTTTTTGTCACCGTTCATTTCTTCCAATGTTGTCCCCAACAAACAATAAAAAAAGTATGGACTGAATTCCAAATTACCCGGCATCGAATAATAAATAGACTGATAATAACCAACACTACTCCCATAAACAATAACATCTACAATGTTATGGGAAAACGAAATTTAAAATTTTTTAAACTAACTAAATTGGAGATCTCCAAATCTTTTTTTCTGAAACATATGAGGATAGACGTAGACTTACTGAATTCTCTGGAAGTTTTGGTATATTCACCACATGAGTTTTTGTTAATTTCAAAATCTGCAATGATGGTAGCCTCATAATATCACTCGGAATCACTCCTAGCTGCCAGCAACCCTCTCCACAAATTTCTTCAAGTTTCTCTATCATCCCAATGGAAACAGGTAACTTTTGCAAGCAATAACAACCGTCAATCTTCAACACTTTCAAGCTATTCAGATTGACAATGCTATTTGGCAACTCTACAATGCTTGTCAATGACACATCCAACTCAACTAAATATTCCAGCTTTCCAATCGAGTCGGAAAGTTTCGTAAGCATTTTACACCCTTTTAAAATTAATTTCTCTAATGGTAAGAATGCAGAGAGCTCGGGAGTTTCTTTTAATATTCTGCTGTCAGACAGATCAAGGACCTTCAAACTTGTAGCCACCTGCCAAATGATTATATATATCCAATTAGTTTAATTTAGATTTACTTTGCAGAACACAACCAAATATAACAAATGAGCAAGTGCTCCATAAAAGTGACATCATAATGTAATAAGAAAACGTAACTTCAAATCTTTTAGACTAACTAAATTGGAGATCTTCGAATCTTTTTCTGAAACATGTGAGGATAGACATAGACTTACTAAACTCTGTAAAAGCTTTAGTACATTCTCCACACGAGTTTATGTAATTTCAAAATCTACAAGGACGGTAGTCCCATAATATCACTAGGAATCACTTCTAGCTGCTAGCAACCCTCTCCATAAATTTCCTCAAGTTTCTCCATCATCCTAAGGGCGTCTAATATCTTTTGCATGGAACTGCTGTCAATCGTCAACACTTTCAATCTCTTTAAATTGATAACACTATTTGGCAACTCTATAATACTTATGCATGACAAATCCAACTTAACTAAATATTTCAGCATTCCGATCGAGTCAGAAGTGTTGTAAGCTTTTTACACCCTTTAAGAATTAATTTTTCTAAAGATAAAAATGCCAAGAGCTCAGAAGTTTCTTTCAACATTATGTAGTGCGACAGATTAAGGACATTCAATCTTATAGCCGCCTGACAAATGATTTTGTAAATCCAACGAGTTTAGTTTATATTAGTTTTGTGGAACCTGAACTAATATAAAGACTAAGCAAGCATTCCATAAAAGTAACTTTATAAATACTATGTACATGCATTCCTAACTTAGACCAAAACCACTCATCGTCACCCTTCATTTCTTCCAATGTTGTCCCCAACAACCAATAAAAGAACATGAATTGATTTTGAAATTATCCTGGCATCAAATAATACGTAGACTGATTATAACCAACACTACTCCCATAAACGATAACATCTACAATGTTATGGGAAAACGAAATTTAAGATTTTTTAAACTAACTAAATTGGAGATCTCCAAATCTTTTTTCTGAAACATGTGAGAATAGACATAGACTTACTGAATTCTCTGGAAGCTTTGGTATATTCCCCACACGAGTTTTTGTTAATTTCAAAATTTGCAATGATGGTAGCCTCATAATATCACTAGAAATCACTCTTAGCTGCCAGCAACCCTCTCCATAAATTTCTTCAAGTTTCTCTATCATCCCAATGGAAACAGGTAAATTTTCCATGCAATAACAGCCGTCAATCTTCAACACTTTGAAGCTATTTAGATTGACAATGCTATTTGGCAACTCTACAATGCTTGTGTATGACAAATCCAACTCAACTAAATATTTCAGCTTTCCAATCGAGTCGGAAAGTTTCGTAAGCATTTTACACCCTTTTAGAATTAATTTCTCTAAAGGTAAAAATGCAGAGAGCTCGGGAGTTTCTTTTAACATTCTGCAGTCAGACGGATCAAGGACCTTCAAACTTGTAGCCACCGACAAATGATTATGTATATCCAATGAGTTTAATTTATATTAACTTTGCAAAACATAACCAAATATAACAAATGAGCAAGTACCCATAAAAGTGACATCATATTGTATTAATAAAACGTAATTTCAAATCTTTTAGACTAACTAAATTGGAGACCTCCGAATCTTTTTCTGAAACATGTGAGGATAGACATAGACTTACTGAACTCTGTAAAGCTTTAGTACATTCTGCACACGAGTTATGTAATTTCCAAATCTGCAAGGATGGTACTCCCATAATATCACTAGGAATCACATCTAGCTGCTAGCAACCCTCTCCCTAAATTTCCTCAAGTTTCTCCATCATCCTAAGGGCATCTAATAACTTTTGCATGGAACTAGTGTCAATGCTCAACACTTTCAAGCTCTTTAGATTGGTAACACTATTTGGCAACTCTACAATACTTATGCATGACACATCAAACCTAACTAAATATTTCAGCATTCCGATCGAGTCAGAAGTGTTGTAAGCTTTTACACCATTTAAGAATTAATTTTTCTAAAGATAAAAATTCCAAGAGCTTGGAAGTTTCTTTTAACATTAAGTAGTGCGATAGATTAAGGACCTTTAACCTTGTAGCCACCTGTCAAATGATTTTGTATATCCAACGACTTTAATTTATATTAGTTTTGTGGAACATGAGCAAATATAAAGACTAAGCAAGCATTCCATAAAAGTAACTTTATAAATTCCCTGTACATGCATTCCTAACTTAAGCCCAAACCACTCTTCGTCACCGTTCATTTCTTCCGATGTTGTCCCCAACAAACAATAAAAGAACATGAATTGATTTTTAAATTACCCCGGCATCAAATAATAAATAGACTGATTATAACCAACACTACTCCCATAAACGATAACATCTACAATTTTATGGGAAAGCAAAATTTAAGATTTTCTAAACTCACTAAATTGGAGATCTCCAAATCTTTTTTTCTGAAACATGTGAGGATAGACGTAGACTTACTGAATTCTCTGGAAGCTTTGGTATATTCACCACATGAGTTTTTGTTAATTTCAAAATATGCAATGATGATAGCCTCATAATATCACTAGGAATCACTCCTAGCTACCGGCAACCCTCTCCATAAATTTCTTCAAGTTTCTCCATCATCCCAATGGAAACAGGTAACTTTCGCATGCAACAACAACCGTCAATCTTCAACACTTTCAAGCTCTTTAGATTGACAATGCTATTTGGCAACTCTATAATGCTTGTGTATGACACATCCAACTCAACTAAATATTTCAGCTTTCCGATCGAGTCGGAAAGTTTCGTAAGCATTTTACACCCTTTTAGAATTAATTTCTCTAACGGTAACAATGCAGAGAGCTCGGGAGTTTCTTTTAACATTCTGCAGTTAGACAGATCAAGGACCTTCAAACTTGTAGCCACCTGCCAAATGATTATGTATATCCAATGAGTTTAATTTATATTAACTTTGCAAAACATAACCAAATATAACGAATGAGCAAATACTCCATAAAAGTGACATCATAATGTAATAACAAAACGTAATTTCAAATCTTTTAGACAAACCAAATTGGAGATCTCTGAATATTTTTCTAAAACATGTGAGGATAGACATAGACTTACCGAACTCTGTAAAAGCTTTAGTACATTCTCCACACGAGTTTATGCAATGTCAAAATCTACAAGGATGGTAGTCCCATAATATAACTAGGAATCACTTTTAGCTACTAGCAACCCTCTCCATAAATTTCCTCAAGTTTCTCCATCATCCTAAGGGCATCTAATAACTTTTGCATGGAACTACTATCAATCGTCAACACTTTCAAGCTCTTTAAATTGATAACACTATTTGGCAACTCTACAATACTTATGCATAACACATCAAACTTAACTAAATATTTCAGCATTCCGATCGAGTCAAAAGTGTTGTAGGCTTTTACACCCTTGAAGAATTAATTTTTCTAAGGATAAAAATTCCAAGAGCTTAGAAGTTTCTTTTAACATTATGTAGTGCGATAGATTAAGGACCTTTAACCTTGTAGCCACCTGTCAAATGATTTTTATATCAAATGAGTTTAATTTATATTAGTTTTGTGGAACATGAGCAAATATAAAGACTAAGCAAGCATTCCATAAAATTAACTTTATAAATTCTCTGTACATGCATTCCTAACTTAAGCCCAAACCACTCTTCGTCACCCTTCATTTCTTCCAATGTTATCCCCAACAACCAATAAAAGAACATGAATTGATTTTGAAATTATCCCGGCATCGAATAATACGTAGACTGATTATAACCAGCACTACTCCCATAAGCGATAACATCTACAATATTATGGGAAAACGAAAGTTAATATTTTTTAAACTCACTAAATTGGAGATCTTCGAATCTTTTTGTCTGAAACATGTGAGGATAGACGTAGACTTACCAAATTCTCTAGTAGTTTTGGTATATTCACCACACGAGTTTTGTTAATTTCAAAATCTGCAAGGATCGTAGCCTCATAATATCACTAAGAATCACTCCTAGCTGTCGACAACCCTCTCCATATATTTCTTCAAGTTTCTCCATCATCCCAATGGCAACAGGTAACTTTTGCATGCAACAACAGCCGTCAATCTTCAACACTTTCAAGCTCTTTAGATTGACAATGCTATTTGGCAACTCTACAATGCTTGTGTATGACACATCCAACTCAACTAAATATTTCAGCTTTCCAATCGAGTCGGAAAGTTTCGTGAGCATTTCACACCCATTTAGAATTAATTTTTCTAAGAATAAATATGCAGAGAGCTTGGGAGTTTCTTTTAACATTCTACAGTCAGACAGATCAAGGACTTTCAAACTTGTAGCCACCTGCCAAATGATTATGTATATCCAATGAGTTTAATTTATATTAACTTTGCAAAACATAACCAAATATAACGAATGAGCAAGTACTACATAAAAGTGACATCATAATGTAATAAGAAAACGTAATTTCAAATCTTTTAGACAAACTAAATTGGAGATCTCTGAATATTTTTCTAAAACATGTGAGGATAGACATAGACATACTGAACTCTGTAAAAGCTTTAGTACATTTTTCCACACGAGTTTATGTAATGTCAAAATCTACAAGGATGGTAGTCCCATAATATAACTTGGAATCACTTTTAGCTACTAGCAACCCTCTCCATAAATTTCCTCAAGTTTCTCCATCATCCTAAGGGCATCTAATAACTTTTGCATGGGCGCTGTCAATCGTCAACACTTTCAAGCTCTTTAGATTGATAACACTATTTGGCAACTCTACAATACTTATGCATAACACATCAAACTTAACTAAATATTTCAGCATTCCGATCGAGTCACAAGTGTTGTAAGCTTTTTACACCCTTTGAGAATTAATTTTTCTACGGATAAAAATTCCAAGAGCTTAGAAGTTTCTTTTAACATTATGTAGTGCGATAGATTAAGGACCTTTAACCTTGTAGCCACTTGTCAAATGATTTTTTATATCAAATGAGTTTAATTTATATTAGTTTTGTGGAACATGAGCAAATATAAAGACTAAGCAAGCATTCCATAAAATTAACTTTATAAATTCTCTGTACATGCATTCCTAACTTAAGCCCAAACCACTCTTCGTCACCCTTCATTTCTACCAATGTTGTCCCCAACAACGAATAAAAGAACATGGATTGATTTTTAAATTACGCCGGCATCGAATGATAAATAGACTGATTATAACCAGCACTACTCCCATAAGCGATAACATCTACAATATTATGGGAAAACGAAATTTAAGATTTTTTAAACTCACTAAATTGGAGATCTCCAAATCATTTTTTTTTCAAACATGTGAGGATAGACGTAGACTTACCAAATTCTCTGGAAGTTTTGGTATATTCACCACACGAGTTTTTGTTAATTTCAAAATCTGCAAGGATCGTGGTCTCATAATATCACTAGGAATCACTCCTAGCTGCCGGCAACCCTCTCCATATATTTCTTCAAGTTTCTCCATCATCCCAATGGCAACAGGTAACTTTTGCATGCAACCACAGCCGTCAATCTTCAACACTTTCAGGCTCTTTAGATTGACAATGGTATTTGGCAACTCTACAATGCTTGTGTATGATATATCCAACTCAACTAAATATTTCAGCTTTCCGATCGAGTCGGAAAGTTTCGTAAGCATTTCACACCCATTTAGAATTAATTTTTCTAAGAATAAATATGTAGAGAGCTCGGGAGTTTCTTTCAACATTCTGCAGTTCGACGGATCAAAGACCTTCAATCTTGTAGCCACCTGCCAAATTATTATGTATATCCAATGTGTTTAATTTATATTAACTTTGCAAAACATAACCAAATATAACGAATGAGCAAGTACTCCATAAAAGTGACATCATAATGTAAGAAGAAAACGTAATTTCAAATTTTTAGACTAACTAAATTGCAGATCGCCAAATCTTTTCAGAAACATGTAAGGATAGACATAGACTTACCGAACTCTATAAAAGCTTTAGTACATTCTCCACACGAGTTTATGTAATTTCAAAATCTGCAAGGATGGTAGTCTCATAATATCACTAGGAATCACTTCTAGCTGCTGGCAACCCTCTCCATAAATTTCCTCATGTTTCTCCATCATCCTAAGGGCATCTAATAACTTTTGCATAGAACTGATGTCAATCTACACTTTCAAGCTCTTTAGATTGATAACACTATTTGGCAACTCTACAATGCTTATGCATGACACATCCAACTTAACTAAATATTTCAGCATTCCAATCGAGTCGAAGTGTCGTAAGCTTTTACACCCTTTAAGAATTAATTTTTCTAAAGATTAAAATGCCAAGAGCTCGGAAGTTTCTTTCCACATTATGTAGTGCGACAGATTAAGGACATTCAATCTTGTAGGCACCAGTCAAATGATTTTGTATATCCAACGAGTTTAATTTATATTAGTTTTGTGGAACATGAATAGATATAAAGACTAAGCAAGCATTCCATAAATGTAACTTTATAAATTCTCTGTACTTGCATTCCAAACTTAAGCCAAAACCACTATTCGTCACCGTTCATTTCTTCCAATGTTGTCCCCAACAAACAATAAAAGAACATGGATTGATTTTCAAATTACCCCGACATTGAATAATAAATAGACTAATTATAACCAACACTACTCCCATAAACGATAACATCTACAATTTCATGTGAAAATGAAATTTAAGATTTTTTAAACTCACTAAATTGGAGATCTCCAAATATTTTTTCTGAAACATGTGTGGATAGACGTAAACTTACCGAATTCTGTGGAAGCTTTGGTATATTCACCACACGAGTTTTTGTTAATTTCAAAATTTGCAATGATGGTAGCCTCATAATATCACTAGAAATCACTCCTAGCTGCCGGCAACCCACTCCGTAAATTTCTTCAAGTTTCTCTATCATCCCAATGAAAACATGTAACTTTTGCATGCAGCAACAGCCGTCAATCTTCAACACTTTCAAGCTCTTTAGATTGACAATGCTATTTGGCAACTCTACAATGCTTGTGTATGACACATCCAACTCAACTAAATATTTCAGCTTTCTAATCGAGTCGGAAAGTTTCGTAAGCATTTTACACCCTTTTAGAATGAATTTTTTTAAGTATAAAAATGCAAAAAGCTCGGGAGTTTCCTTCAACATTATGCAGTTCGACAGATCAAGGACCTCCAATCTTGTAACCGCCTGCCAAAATGTTATGTATATCCAACGACTGTAAGTAAAATTAGTTTTACAAAACATAACCAAATATATCGTGAGCAAGCATTCCATAAAAATAACTTTGTAAATACTCTGCACATGCATTTCTAACTTAAGCCAAAACCACTCTTCGTCACCCTTCATTTCTTCCAATGTTGTCCTTAACAACCAATAAAAGGATATAGATCTATTTTAAAATCACCCCGGCATCGAATAATAAATAAACTGATTATAAACAACACTGCTCCCATAAACGATAACATATACAATGTTATGGGAAAACAAAAGTTCACATTTTTAAAACTCACTAAATAGAATATCTTGGAATCTTTTTTCGAGACTATTGAGGACAGACATAGACTTACCGAAGTCTCTGGTAGCTTTGGTACATTCTCCACACGAGTTTCTGTTAATTTCAAAATCTGCAAGGATGATAGTCTCACAATATCACTAGGAATTACTTCCAACTGCTGGCAACCCTCTCCATAAATTTTCTCAAGTTTCTCAATCATCCCAATGGCAACAGGTAACTTTTGCATACAACTACCGTTAATCTTCAACACATTTAAGCTCTTTAAATTAACAATGCTATTTGGCAACTCTAAAATGCTTGTGTATGACACATCCAACTCAACTAAATATTTCAGCATTCCGATCGACTCCGAAAGTTTCGTAAGCATTTCACACCCATTTAGAATCAATATTTCTAAGGATAAAAATGCAGAGAGGTCCGGAGTTTCCTTCAATATTCTGCAATCAGACAAATCAAGAACCTTCAATCTTGTACCCACCTGCAAAATGATTATGTGTATCCAATGAGTTTAATTTATATTACTTTTGCAAAACATAACCAAACATATCGACTGAGCAAGCTTTTCATAAAAGTAAATTTGTAAATACTATGTACATGAGTTCTAACTTAAGCTAAATCCACTCTTTGTCACCCTTCATTTCTTCCATTGTTGTCCCCAACAACCAATAAAAGAACATGAATTGATTTTTAAATTACCCCAGCATCGAATAATAAATAGACTGATTATAACCAACACTACTCCCATAAACTATAACATCTAGAATGTTATGGGAAAACAAATTTTAAGATTTTTTAAACTCACTAAATTGGAGATACACAAATCTTTTTTCTGAAACGTGTGAGGATAGACGTAGACTTACCGAATTCTCTAGAAGCTTTGGTATATTTTCCACACAAGTTCCTGTTAATTTCAAAATTTGCAATGATGGCAGCCTCATAACATCACTAGGAACTACTACTAGCTGCCGACAACCCTCTCCATAAATTTCCTCAAGTTTCTCCATCATCCCCATGGCATCGGGTAACTTTTGTATGCAACAACCATTAATCCTCAACACTTTCGGGCTCTTTAGATTAACAATGCTATTTGGCAATTCTATATGCTTGTATATGACACATCCAACTCAACTAAATATTTCAACTTTCCGATCGAGTCCGAAAGTTTAGTAAGCATTCACACCCATTTAGAATTAATTCCTCTAAGGATAAAAATGCAGAGAGCTCGGGAGTTTCTTTCAACATTCTGCAGTCAGACGGATCAAGGACCTTCAAACTTGTAGCCACCTTGCCAAATGATTATGTATATCCAACGAGTTTAATTTATATTAGTTTTCCAAAACATAACCAAATATATCGACTTAGCAAGCATTCCATAAAAGTAACTTTGTAAACATTCATTCCTAACTTAAGCCAAAACCACTCTTCGTCACCCCTCATTTCTTCCAATGTTGTCCTTAACAACCAATAAAAGAACATGGATGTATTTTCAAATTACCTCGGCATCGAATAATAAATAGACTGATTATAACCAAACTTTGCTTCCATAAAGGATAACATCCATAATGTCATGGGAAAACAAAATTTCAGATTTTTAAACACATAAAATTGGAGATCTTCTCTAAAACATGTGAGGATAGACAAAAACTTACCGAATTCTCTAGAAGCTTTGGTATATTCTCCACACGAGTTTTTGTTACTTTCAAAATCCGCAAGAATGACAGTCTCACAATATCACTAGGAATCACTTCTAGCTGCTGGCATCCCTTTCCATAAATTTCTTCAAGTTTCTCCATCATCCCAATGGCATCGGGTAACTTTTGCATGCAACGACAGCCGTCAATCTTCAACACTTTCAAGCTCTTTAGATTAATAATGCTATTTGGCAATTCTATAATGCTTGTATATGACACATCCAACTCAACTAAATATTTCAGCTTTCCGATCGAGTCGGAAAGTTTCGTAAGCATTTCACACCCATTTAGAATTAATTTTTCTAAGGATAAATATGCGAGAGAGCTCGGGAGTTTCTTCCAACATTCTGATTCGACGGATCAAGGACTTTCAACCTTGTGGCCACCTACCAAATGATTATGTATATCCAATGAGTTTAATGTATATTAATTTTGCAAAACATAACCAAATATAACGAATGAGCAAGTACTCCATAAAAGTGACATCTAGAATGTAATAAGAAAACGTAATTTCAAATCTTTTAGACTAACTAAATTGGAGATTTTCGAATCCTTTTCTGAAACATGTGAGGATAGACATAGATTTACTAACTCTGTAAAAGCTTAAGTATATTCTCCACACGAGTTTATGTAATTTCAAAATCTACAAGGATGGTAGTCCCATAATATCACCAGGAATCACTTCTAGCTGCTGGCAACTCTCTCCTTAAATTTCCTCAAGTTTCTCCATCATCCTAAGGGCATCTAATAACTTTTGCATGGAACTGCTGTCAATCTTCAACACTTTCAAGCTCTTTAGATTGATAACACTATTTGGCAACTCTACAATGCTTATACATGACACATCCAACTTAAGTAAATATTTCAGCATTCTGATCGAGTCAAAAGTGTCGTAAGCTTTTTACACCCTTTAAGAATTAATTTTTCTAAAGATAAAAATACCAAGAGCTCATAAGTTTCTTTCAACATTATGCAGTGCGACAAATTAAGGACCTTCAATCTTGTAGCCACCTGTTAAATGATTTTGTATATCCAACGAGTTTAATTTATATTAGTTTTGTGGAACATGAGCAAATATAAAGACTAAGCGAGCATTCTTTAAAAGTAACTTGATAAAATACATGCATTCCTTACTTAAGCCAAAACCACTCTTCGTCACCCTTCATTTCTTCCAATGTTGTCCCCAACAACCAATAAAAGAACATGGATTGATTTTTAAATTACCGCAGCATCGAATAATAAATAGACTGATTATAACCAACATTACTCTCATAAACAATAACAACTACAATGTTATGGGAAAACAAAATTTAAGATTTTTTAAACTCGCTAAATTGGAGATCTCCAAATCTTTTTTCTGAAACATATGAGGATAGACGTAGAATTACCGAATTCTCTGGAAGTTTTGGTATATTCTCCACACGAGTTTTTGTTAATTTCAAAATCTGCAAGGATGGTAGCCTCATAATATCACTAGGAATCACTCCTAGCTGCCGGCAACCCTCTCCATAAATTTGCTCAAGTTTCTCCAACATCCCAATGGCAACAGGTAACTTTTGCATGCAACAGCCGTCAATCTTCAACACTTCCAAGCTCTTTAAATTGACAATGCTATTTGGCAACTCGTAATACTTGTGTATGAGACATCCAACACAACTAAATATTTCAGCATTCCAATTGAGTCGGAAAGTTTCGTAAGCCTTTCACACCCATTTAGAATTAATATTTCTAAGGATAAAAATGCAGAGAGCTCGGGAGTTTCTTTCAACATTCTGCAGTCAGACGGATCAAGGCCCTTCAATCTTGTAGCCACCTATCAAATGATTATATATATACAATGAGTTTAATTGATATTAGTTTTGGGGAACATGAGCAAATATATTGACTGAGTAAGCATTCCATAAAAGAACTTTATAAATACTATGTACATGCCTTCCTAACTTAAGCAAAAACCACTCTTCGTTACCCTTCATTTCTTCCAATATTGTCCGCAACAACCAATAAAAGAATGTGGATCTATTTTTAAATTACCTCAACAATGAATAATAAATAGAATAACCACCACTGCTCCCATAAACGATAACATTTACAATGTTATGGGAAAACATAATTTCAAATTTTTTGAAGTCACTTAATTGGAGATCTCCGGAACTTTTTTCTAAAACATGTGAGGATAGACAAACTTACCGAACTCTGTGGAAGCTCTGGTACAATCTCCACACGAGTTTTTGTTAATATTAAAATTTGCAAAGATGGTAATTCAACTATATCACTAGGAATCACTTCCAACCGTCGGCAGCTCTTTCCATAAATTTCCTCAAGTTGCTTCATCATCCCAATTGTATCAGGTAACTTTCGCAAGCGGCTGCCGTCCATTTTCAACACTTTCAAGCTCTTTAGATTGATAATGCTATTTGGCAACTCTGCAATACTTGTGAATGAGACATCCAACTCAACTAAATATTTCAACATTCCAATTGAGTCAGAAAGTTTCGTAAGAATGTGACACCCATCTAGAATTAATTTTTCTAAGGATAAAAATGCAGAGAGCTCAGGAGTTTGTTTCAACATGGTGCAGTGCGACAGATTAAGGACCTTCAATCTTCTAGCCACCTGTCAAATGATTATGTATATCCAATGAGTTTAATTTATATTAGTTTTGCGGAACATATGCAAATATATTAACTAAATAAGCATTCCATAAAAGGAACGTTATAAATACTATGTACATGCCCTCCTAACTTAAGCCAAAATCACTCTTCATCACCCTTCATTTCTTCCAATGTTGTCTGCAACAACCAATAAAAGAACGTGGATCTATTTTTAAATTACCCCGTCATTGAATAATAAAGACATATTATAACCAACATTGCTCCCATAAATGATAACATCTACAATGTTATGGGAAAACATAATTTCAAATTTTTTAAACTCACTAAATTGGAGTTCTCTGAATCTTTTTTTCAAACATGTGAGGATAGACAAACTTACCAAACTCTCTGGATGCTTCGGTACATTTGCCACACGAGTTTTTGTTAATGTCAAAATCTGCAAGGATGGTAGTCTCACAATATCACTGGGAATCACTTCTAGCTGCTGGCAATACTCTCCAGAAATGTTCATAAGTTTCTCCATCATCCCAATGGCATCAGGTAACTTTTGCATGCAACTACCGTCAATCTTCAACATTTTCATGCTCTTTAGATTGACAATTGTATTCGGCAACTCTACAATGCTTGTGTATGAGACATCCAACTCAACTAAATATTTTAGCATTCCAATCGAGTCAGAAAGCTTCGTAAGCATTTTACACCTGGTTAGAATTAATATTTCTAAGGATAAAAGTGCAGAGAGATCAGGAGTTTCTTTCAACATTCTGCAGTGCGACAGATTAAGGACCTTCAATCTTGTAGCCACCTGTCAAATGATTATGTTATATCCAACGAGTTTAATTTATATTTATTTTGCATAACATGAGCAAATATATCGACTAAGCAAGTACTCCACAAAAGTAATATCTAGAATGTAATGGGAAAACATAATTTCAAATTTTTTAGACTCACTAAGTTGGAGATCTTCAAAGCTTTTTCTAAAACATGTGAAGATAGACATAGACTTACCGAACTCTGTGAAAGCTTTGGTACATTTTCCACACGAAATTCTGTTAATTCCGAAATTTGCAAGGATGATAGCCTCAAAATATCATTAGGAATCACTTCTAACTGCTGGCAATCCTCTCCATAAATTTCCTCAAGTTTCTCCATCATTCTAATGGCATCAGGTAACTTTTGCATGCAACTACCATTAATCTTTAACACTTTCAAGCTCTTTAGATTGACAATGCTATTTGGCAACTCTACAATACTTGTGCATGAGACATCCAACTCCACTAAATATTTCAACATTCCGATCGAGTCGGAAAGTTTCGTAAGCATTTCACAGCCCTTTAGAATTAATTTTTCTAAGGCTAAAAATGCAGAGAGCTCAGCAGTTTCTTTCAACATTCTGCAGTGTGACAAGTCAAGGACCTTCAATCTTGTAGCCACCTGTCAAATGATTATGTATATCCAACAAGTTTAATTTATATTAATTTTGCGGAACATGAGCAAATATATCGACTAAGCAAGCATTGCATAAAAGTAACTTTATAAATTCTCTGTACTTAACTTATTAACTTAAGCCAAAACCACTATTTGTCACCCTTCATTCCTTCTAATGTTATCCCCAACAACCAATAAAAGAACATGGATCTATTTTTAAATTACCCCAGCATCAAATAATAAATAGATATATTATAACCAACACTTCTTCCATAAACGATAACATCTACCATGTTATGGGAAAACAAAATTTAAGATTTTTAAACTCACTAAATTGGAGATCTCCAAATCTTTTTCTGAAACATGTGAGGATAGACGTAGACTTACCGAATTCTCTAGAAGCTTTGGTATATTCTCCACACGAGTTTCTGTTAATTTCAAAATTTGCAAGGATGGTAGCCCCATAATATCACTAGGAATCACTTCTAGCTGCCGGCAACCCTCTCCATAAATTTTCTCAAGTTTCTCCATCATCCCAATGGCATCTGGTAACTTTTGCATGCAACTACCGTTAATCTTCAACACTTTCAACCTCTTTAGATTGACAATGCTATTTGGCAAATCTACAATGCTTGTGTATGAGACATCCAACTCAACTAAATATTTCAACATTCCAATCGAGTCCGAAAGTTTCGTAAGCATCTTACACCCCGTCAGTATTAATTTTTCTAAGGATAAAAATGCAGAGAGATCGGGAGTTTCTTTCAACATTCTGCAATGCGACAAATTAAGGACCTTCAATCTTGTAGTCACCTATCAAATGATTATGTTATATCAAACAAATTCAATTTATATTAGTTTTGTAGAACATTAGCAAATATATCGACTGAACAAGTACTCCATAAAAGTAACATCTAGAACGTAATGGGAAAGCATAATTTCTAATTTTTTAGACTCACTAAGTTGGAGATCTCCAAATCTTTTTCTAAAACATGTGAAGATAGACATAGACTTACCGAACTCTGTGAAAGCTTTGGTACATTCTCCACAAGAGTTTCTGTTAATTTCAAAATCCGCAAGGATGATAGTCTCACAATATCACTAGGAATCACTTCTAGTTCGTGGCAACCCTCTCCATAAATTTCCTCAAGTTTCTCCATCATCCCAATGGCA
This sequence comes from Eucalyptus caleyi, assembly GCA_014182885.2. NCBI lineage: Eukaryota > Viridiplantae > Streptophyta > Magnoliopsida > Myrtales > Myrtaceae > Eucalyptus > Eucalyptus caleyi. The sequence goes on from CM024476.2 coordinate 17,435,116, forward strand.
TCAGGTAACTTTTGCATGGACATGTCGTCAATCTTCAACACTTTCAAGCTCTTTAGATTGACAATGCTATTTGGCAACTCTGCAATACTTGTGCATGAGACATCCAAGTCAACTAAATATATTAGCATTCCAATCGAATCAGAAAGTTTCGTAAGCATTTCACACCCATTTAAAATTAATTTTTCTAATGATAAAAAGCAGAGAGCTCAGGAAGTTCTTTCAACATTCTGCAATGTGACAGATTAAGGACTTTCAATCTTGTAGCCACCTGTCAAATGAGTATGTATATCCAATGAGTTTAATTTATATTACGTTTGCAGAACATGAGCAAATATATTGACTAAGTAAGCATTCCATAAAAGGAACTTTATAAATACTATGTACATGCATTCATAATTTAAGCAAAAACCACTCTTCGTCGCCCTTCATTTCTTTCAATGTTGTCCCCAACAACCAAAAAAGAACATGGATCTATTTCTAAATTACCCCAACATCGAATAATAAATAGACAGATTATAACCAACACTGCTCCCATAAACAATAACATCTACAATGTTATAGGAAAACTAATTTCAGATTTTTTAAACTCACTAAATTGGAGATCTCCGAATCTTTTTCTGAAACATGTAAGGATAGACAGACTTACCGAACTCTGTGGAAGCTCCGGTATATTCTCCACACAAGTTTCTGTTAATTTCAAAATTTGCAAGGATGGTAGTCTCATAATATTACTAGGAATCGCTTCCAGATCCCGGCAATCCTCTCCATAAATTTCCTTAAGTTTCTCCATCATCCCTATGGCATCAGGTAACTTTTGCAAGCGACTGCCGTCAATCTTCAACACTTTCAAGCTCTTTAGATTGATAATGTTATTTGGCAACTCTACAACGCTTGTGTATGAGACATCCAACTCAACTAAATATTTCAGCATTCCAATCGAATCAGAAAGTTTCGTAAGCATTTTACACCCCATTAAAATTAATTTTTCTAAGAATAAAAACGCTGAGAGATCAGGAGTTTCTTTCAACATTCTGCAGTGCGACAAATTAAGGACCTTCAATCTTGTAGCCACCTGTCAAATGATTATATTATATCCAACGAATTTAATTTATATTAGTTTTGCAAAAGATGAGCAAATATATCGACTAAACAAGCATCCTATAAAAGTAACTTTATAAATACTCTGTACATGCATTCATAACTTAAGCTAAAACCACTCTTCGTCACCCTTCATTTCTTCTAATGTTGCCCGCAACAACCAATAAAAGAACATGGATCTATTTTTAAATTATAACATTCATTTCCAAACTTCATCATCAAATTAGCGATTTTGTCACCACTACTAGTACTTATGGCTGTAAACTCTATGGTTGTTCCTATGTGAATGTATCTTCTAAATTTCAATATAGAAAATAATCTTACATGTTTTCTGACTATAAACTAATTTATATGTGCACTTTACTTTTTCTTTTTGTGTGTTTCATTTATTAAAATAAGGGTTGTATTAGCTTTTCACATAAGCTCGGAAGAGTATAATGTTCATTTAACAGTATTGATGTTCAATCTAACAACCCTCATTATGAATATCTAATCAAGTCATTACATCTATTTATGGTGCAACCCAAAAATGTAGTTACTAGTAACATTGAATGTACAAATTACAATACCCTTTAATCATGCAGCTACAATCAATTTGAATTGAAGAAAGCCATTGGAGAAGAATTGGCATAAATGGTAAAACAGCAATAACATAATATCAATGTAAAACTATAAAATGCAATGCAACTTGATGACCTTCAACCAAATCATAACATCTTTTTTTTCTTTTTTTCAATAAGTTAATTGTTTGATTAGGTAAAAATGAAAAATGCAATCTTGAAAAATCTGCACAAGTTAAATTCTCTCTGTTAACACAACAAAATATCTATGAACACAATATTGAATCAACGAATAAAAGTGGTCAAGGGTACTAGTCTTTCCGTTGACCAAAGTGTCTTTCACCAGGGACATCTACGACATAAATGTAAAGTAATTGTTTTATTTGATGTTTTTCTAGTGAAAACACAGCGGTTGAGTTTCAGACCTACGGAATGAGGGATTGGTGTCATAAGCCTTCTTCAAGACCAAGAGTTGTTTTATGAATTAAACCAATAGACTTCAATAAAATAAAAATAAAATAAAAATAAAATAAAAAACAAGAGATGAAGGATGATGATCAACGACCATGTGCGACACGAGCTAGTGTGACTGAAAGAAAATATAATATGTTATCCCAAATTATTTGCACACACATACATACCTTGAGTTGAGTCCAACCACCCCAATGTTCATCTAGTGAGTTGTTCCAATTTAGCTCAAGGATGACAAGATTTTTTGGGCAAAAGTTGGTTACTTGCATTTCTTTTGGACACCTATACGAAGTAAGCCATCTCAATTCTGAAAAGAGATCCCCAAAGTCTCCAGAGAGGATCCCACCAGACAAATTGAGAAATCTAATATTTGGCACTTCGATAAAGTCTTTTGATGTCAAAACAAAGTCTTGGAGAGGCACCTTAGATTCATTATAGTACGCTGCAACAGTTCCAATTCCCTAATTTGAGAAAGATTCGGTTCAAATTGAGGAGTTACAAATAGAGCCCAAAATAAAGGGAAAACAGACCAAGGAAGTTTTTTGCAATGAAAAAAGAACACGAGGGTGCACTTAAGACTTATACCTTCTTTTGCTGGACAATATCCGAACCAACCCAAGGATCCCACCACACTCGAGAACCCTTTGTTGGGTCTTTGCAAATTTCTTCGTACACAATGCTCCTACCTAAGTCCTTAAGCTGATCATGCATCCATAGTATATTCCTTTCTCCAATCTTCACTAAGGACAGTAAAAGCAGAACATCAATCCCCTCACTCGGAAAAAATCCACAGTCATCCCACATGTAAAATGGATAGCTCTTATGTTGTCCAGCAAGAAAGCAAGCAATATCAAGAAATATTTGTTGTTGCAGATGATCTAATGCTTGATAACTCAACATTAATTTTTCCTTCAAGTCCCTTTGCTGACAATATTCCATCTTTTTCAATGTATCTCACCACACACTTTTCTCTCTTTTTCCGCATAACAACGAGCCAATAACTTCGATAGCTAGAGGAAGCCCTCCAGTTTTTGCAACAACTTTCTCAGATAAACTCAAGAATGCATTTGGAGGAGAGTTGCTTCTAAAGGCATGCTTGCTAAATAGTTGAAGAGCTGTGAGATTGTTGAGTTCCTTAACTTCATAAATCAAACAATGTTCAAATTGATCGTGGAGTTTCAGCAAAAACACTTTGTCTCTTGTTGTAACAACTATCCTACTTCTTGAACCAAACCATTCTTTCTTTGCTGCCAATGCCATGAGTTGGCTCACCTGATCTACATCATCAAGGACAATAAGAACTTTCTTTCTGCAAAATCGATTTTTGATCATATTCTTCCCATGATCAATGCTAGAAAGTTCAACTCCTAGGTCACCAATGATATCAGAGATTAATTTCCTCTGCACATTTAACAGACCAAAACCTTTTGATGCTTCTCGGATATCTGAAATGAAGCTACAACTGTCAAAATTAGTAGATAGTTTGTCGTAGACAACCTTGGCAAGAGTCGTCTTGCCTATTCCACCCATTCCCCAAATACCAATGAGCCTTACATCCTCAGATTCGACATTCAGCAAATCCTTAGATTCAACATTCAGCAAATCCACTACTTCATTTGCTGATTCATTAATTCCAACTAAATGATCAGATATATGCACACAAGATACTTTAAGCTTAATTGACACTTTCCGAGCAATCAAACGTGCAAGTTCTCCGTGGCTGTGTCAGGACACAACATTATCAAGTGAATTAGAAGATTGGTGGCATATTTTTTCACTTGCAAGATCAAAGAATAACATGAACTTATGAAATTAACACCCACCAAACAAAAGAATAAATACATGATTCTCTGGTTACGTTCAATCCAGTATGATAGGTTATCATGCTTATGTCGAGCAATCAATATCAAGTGAATTTTAAGATTGGTAGCAAACTTTTTCCCTTGCAAGATCAAAGAATAACATGAACTTATGAAATTGACACTGGACCCACCAAACAAAAGAATAAATACATGATTCTCTGGTTATGTTCAATCTAGTATGATAGGTTATCATGCTTATGTCGAGCAATCAATATCAAGTGAATTTTAAGATTGGTGGCAAATTTTTTCAATTGCAAGATCAAACAAGAACGTGAAGTTAAAAAATTGACGCTGGACCCAGCAAACAAAATAATAAATACATGATTCAATATGGTTCTGTTCAATCTAGGACGATAGGTAATCCTTGAGTCGAGACAATGGAGTGTAGAATTCACAGCGATATCCATCATAATTTTTGGTCCAGAACTAAGAAAAAATTGTACTTTTCAAATTATAATATGCCAAAAGAAACAGAGAGAAAAGGGGAAGATGGAGTGGAGTGAGTTAACATACCCTGTGCTCTTGGTGTCCCATCCCTTGATTCCGGTAACTTCCCTGAGCACCTCCGTCCAGTTCTGCACAATCTCGGCCCCATGTTTTTCTTTATGCAGAGTTAGTGCATCCGCATACACTCTGGTTTCAAGCTTCACGTCAGAGGGTTCCACATCATAGAAAATGGGCATGACCTCTAGTTCGTTGGTTTTCCAACGCTGCATCATGTGTTCTAGCTCACGCAGGCACCAGCTACTAGAGGCATAATCTCGGGAGAAGATGGGAATGCAAATCTTCGAGTCATCGATGGCTTGGTGAATCTCAGGACCGATCTCTTCACCAATGTCAATCCCCTGCTTGTCTATGAAAACACTGAAACCCTTATCCAGCAGGGTATGATAGAGGGAATCTGTGAAGGTAGCACGGGTATCCGGACCTCGAAAACTCAAGAACACATCGTACTTAGTCCCCGATGAGCCATGGCTTGTGGATCCCGTTTCCGGAGAAGAGCTCCTTTTCCTTTCCATCTTAGCTGCGTCTGCTAAAATTCTGAAAGCAAATCACAAAATGATTTGACATGCTTTAATAGGGGCCAATGATCGATGGTTAGGGAGGCAAGTGAGGCTTGGTTTTCATTTTCGTCGTGTTGCAAAAATGTTCAACAGAAATTGCATTTCGAGCAAGTTTATATTTTTTTAATTTTGTGAAATTCCGATTTTCAAGGCTGGCCTGGGGCCCGCCGCAGTCAAGTCTAAGTAAACCTAAAATTAGGAAGGCAAATTGACGTTAGTGTATTGCTCTAGAAACGTTATATTCAATCAAATGTGATGATTAAGTTTTCTTTTTTGGACAATTTATGGTAAAGTAATATGTATAGTTAATGTTAAGGGCATTATTGATAGGCGTAAGTATACGCATGGTTTGGTTTCACAAATGACACATAATAAAATAGAGCGTAAGGAGGTATCCCGATGATCAAAGTAGTTTTTTTAAAACTTTTTTTTTTTTTGTGCTTTTTAGAAAGCAAAACTGTTCTGACCAAAAAAAAAAAAAAAAAGCAAAACTGTTTACTTTATTGTAAAATTTAAAATGTTTATTCAAGTATAAAAAAATTATATGTAAATTACTTATCGATTTTATGTGTTCTGAAAAAATATATATTTCAAGGAAAAAATTGTATAATTGCGTCGGCAACAAAGATTTAATTAAACAAACAGTAAAACATAAAATTTACCGATGCAAGAAAAGATGTATAATTGTGTCGGCAACAAAAATTAAATTAAACAAACAGTAAAACATAAAATTTACCGATGCAAGCTTGAAACTAGGTTTTTTTTTCTTATGCTAGTGAAAGGGTAAAGCTGGAAGTCCACTATTGGTGGTGGATCATATCATTGTCCTTTAATTGGGATGTGTCCTCTTTTCGCTTTTACCCTTTTTTTTCCTTACTTTTTCTTTTGGAAAGGTGACAAGAAAAAGGGTAAGGTATCATGTTGGTGAAGCAAAGCCACAAGTTAATCACAAGTTTGTCCTAATGATCACTCTTTCCACTTAAGAAAGGAGATGAGAGGTTTGAATCTCTATTTTCTCAGAGATTGGAGTGAAAACGATTTAATTTCAAATATGAATTTCAACTCTTGTACTCTATAAGTAAGTAGGGCAAAAATTTGAGAATGAAAATTAAGGTGAGGATAAATTAGGGTCCCAAAAAAAAAAAAAGGGCACAAGTTTTCACTTCCGTTGACCTACGGTCCACCGAAGTTAAATCAACATAAAGTGGAAGTCTGACGTCTAAGTAAAATGTAAATATGAAGCACATGTATCTAAAAAAGAAAAAGAAAAGAAGAATTGGCACTTGCTTGAGATTAAAATTTCTCATTTAGATCAAAAGGAAAAGAGTTACTTGACAAGATGACAATCCAACAAATAAATTAAAAAGAGAGACAAAAATTGCACCTCGATTGCAATAGCGTCAGAAGCAAACCTACTACTATTCAAGGATGCTTTGAGTGTCCTGATCGTTTTGGTCATGAACAAAATGCTGCTTTTTTCGAGTTACTTTATTGTACTATTACTGGTCAAAAGCAACAAGAAAAATAAATCTCAAAACGCTGGTTGTTGACGATTTTAGGTGCTTTTTAATTTTAATTATACATGCATTTCTAAAAGAAGTTGGGAAAACAGAATTTTATGAAACCTTGTTAACCTATATTCATTTAGGTTTGATGATTTATTTATGTAATCTTTTATTGAATTAAAATTTACATATAAGGAAAATTAAATTTTTTTTTTTTTAAATTGTTTATGCAATCCATAACCCTGATCAAATTATTGAAATAGAAAATTTCTTAACACGGAGATGCTTAAAAATCTCAAACAAATTAAGATTAGAATCAAATAATATCAAATTAGATAATCAATAATTGCAAACAATCAAATTGGTTAGAGAAATTACCTAGTTTCATGTATTTGTTTCCGAGAATCGGGATCGGGGCGGGGAGCTTTACGTCGACCCATGAGAAGGAACGTCAGGACCAGAGCAGCAACGATGGCGATCCAGTAAGGACACGGCATATTGCAGACAGGTTTGCTAGAACAAAAGATGCAACGGTAAAGGTTTGTTGGTGTTGGGTAGTCTAATTGGCGGCAACGGTGTGGGTTCGATCAATGCGAACCTGCTCTAGGCAACCTGCGAAACGAAATCAAGCGTAGCAGAGGAAACAAAACGGCAAGCGGTGGCGTCAAGTGGAGCCGGGATGCCGCTTCGAATCACCGGAAACCGCCAGGGACTGCTGCTGTGGCGTTAGAATAAATCGGCAAAGCTGCTGTCGCGGCTGCAGCAGGACGTGCTGAGCGCGACGAAGAGTGCCGGCAAGCGAGGTAGAGGCGCGACGATGGACAAGCCGGCAACGAGCTCGGTGACTGGTGAGGGACGGCGCGGCGGTTGCGTTGGCAGAAGGACAGGAGCTGGAGATCAACACGGGCAAACAAGGTCTCGAGAATTTCCACGAGGAAGCAAACCAGAGACCGCCGGACGAAAGCTGCAACGACGCCGAAAAATTAAACCACACCGGCGAACAAGGACAAGCAATCTCTCCTCAATGTGTCCTTTTATACAGTGTTTTTTTCCTTTTTCACTTTTTTTTTTTTTTTTTTTTTGTGAACTTTTAGTCTCCCCCTTCTTGTTTTAAAATAATTATATATTAGTCTCAATATTCCTTTACCTCTCAAACCTCAAGTAAATTTCCTGGAAATTGCTTGAGATATTCTTTATCTTTTCCTTTGTAAATTATTGTTTTCCCTTTGTCGTTTCCCTCAACGCGTACGACAGCGATGCATTTATGATGATGTGCCTACCTTGACTCGGGCGTCGACTTGGGCGTCTACGTTGGGGCTTGGGTCGAATCCTGAGGAGATTAATTGAGTCTTGGGGACAAGTTCTTGGAAATTTACTGTGGAGGAAGGACAAATGTGAGAAGGAGTCCATAGGTATAATTATTATAATTTTTCTTTTTCTTTTTCTTTTTCTTTTTTTTTTTTTTTGGGTTGGGGGGGAAAGGGAGGGAAATGGCAACAATCTTGTACTGTTCCCATCAATATAGGCCCCCGATTGGGATGAGAATGATCTCAGCCATTGAAGTAGAATGAATCTTGCTGTGATGGGGTTGTGAAGATATTCCTGCAATGTCCTTCGAAATATTTTTTTTACAAAGTTATCATCTTTATCCCCCGAATTTACCCTAATGATAATTTTTTCCACCTTGGCACCTATTAGTTCTTCCATTTATAACTTTCGGCCACTTAGTGTTCTATTAGCTTAGCCAAAATTTTATGCTCTCTTATAAATTCGGTCTAGTTTATCAGTTAAGTTCGAGACAATTCACTTAAATTTATCTGTCACCGGTTTAATGCAAATATATAGGTTTAAATAATGCATGAAAGAAATATGCAACTAATATGCAAAATGCAAGGGATCGAGGTCAATTCCTATTTTTTATGCAATTAATAACTAATTAAGTTGTAAAAAATTAGGTGTCAACAATGAATAAACTACTAATGCATTTCTACCCAAAGTGAGTTCGCCAACAACTATAACAGCACCATTCACTAAAAATTGTCCTCTTCTAGTGCATTTACCCCATGGAACCTGGAATTTTTTTATGCATACATGTATTTTGTTGGAACATAAACGTTGGGAAAATAGAAATGTCATAAAAAAAAAATCACTTGTAAAGTGATCATATAAAGTCCAAGTCTGAGGAAAGAGTATAAATAGCTCATTTTTTTTTTTTCACCTTGGCTGCACCTACTAAAATTCTGAAAACAAATCACACCACATTTTATGGTGATTTACAAGCTTGGGATGATACAAAACGCGTTATGGTGCATTCCAAGGAAGTTGCAAGGACAACGTGTGGAACAAGGGTCAATGGGCAATGGTCACGCAGGAAAGTGCAAGGTGGTGGAGATATAATTAAAGGTTTGGCCCTAGGCCCCACAAGTGACGGGCCGCACGGGGCAAGAATCAAATGAAATGTCTAAGAAATGTAGACACGTGGAGTAGCATTTCTAACCTCACTCGCTCGAAAATAAAAATGAAAGGGTAACACCTTCAAACTTTAATTATCATTTTTTTTTTTTTATCGTCTACAAACTTCTAGTTGCATTTTTTAAAATTGCCTTAACATTAGCAATTTTTATTAGAGTGACTTACCTCCTTTTCTCTATTTAAATTATCAATTAATTTTGAGTTAGCAACTCTTATTTAAATTAGTTACCAAGTTTTTTTTTTTACCAAATTTTCTTATTTTTATTATCGATTTTTCATTCACCTCTATTCATTGTGCCTTAAATTTACTAACTCTTATTTGTCAACCCTTTGTTCGATTGAGCTTTCAACTCGGTTACTAACTCTTATATGAGTTAACTATAGATGTTTATTTGGTTTTTCTTAATTTATTAACCTTTTCCATTGAGTTACTTAATTTGGAAAAAATCAAGAAGTCACCAAAAAATATTGGTAATTTTCTATATAATTGGTAAAGTTAAGATCTTGATAATTAAACAAAATTTGCCAAATAATAAGAGAATTGGTTTATCAGTCATGAAAGAAATTGATAATTAATTTTTTTTTTTTTAAAAAAGGAAGTTGACTACTAATTTCTTAGACCCACGAGGAGCTTTCCAAGAAGAACACTCCGAAGGTAACCCCCACTTTCGGGGTACCGTGTGAAATGGAAAGGACTTTTAACCCTTTTTTCCCGGCCATCAACAAAAGGGAAAAGTTAAAAAGATCAATCATGGAAGGAATCGCAAACGAGCTTTATTTTTTCTCGTCCAATGTCCTGCTTCTACGAACTTTCTTGGTAGTTTAGATCAATTCTTATTATCTTTTAAGACAACCTCAATCTCTTCATAATCTTGACTTTGAATAATTTGTCCCCTCTTTACAATGATTTCAGTCTTTGACAAATCTTGATCTATACAATGACATTGTACTGTATCAAAGTTCTTTTTTTTTTCATAAATCATAACAATATGATATTCATTGCATGACGGATAAATCGAATTTTTTCTTCTTTCTTTCTTTCCACCAAATGTTCATATTTATGAGTTGCGACGGAATGTTAATTAATCAAAACATTTTGGTTATAAAAAAGAAAAAAATCAAACAATAAGGCTGCCCATAGTCTGTGAGCTAGTGTTCTTTTTTGTCTTTTGCGAATTATTTGTTTCATGTGATTTTGACAGAAGGGAAAACAAGAAAATGAGAAAATGCATTTAACCATTAGCTTTGTAGACGATGCATCTTTGAAGAATGCTGTAGAGGATCATGAGTCAGAGGACAATCAATCTAGTCTTCCAAATCAATTTCTCTCTTTAACTCGGATTACAATTCGATCAGCACACATCTATTAAAGTTTGTATGATTTTTCTAAATTATAAAAACATGAAAATGCTTATGTAATTGCTTGATATTTAGAACCATTAGCTCCAACTTTAACTTGAGTTGAGCATCAATGCGATCACAATCATTAGTTAGTCCTAGTCAGTAGCCAAAAAAAGAAAAATTTTATAAAATTCCTGTATATTTTGAAATTGGTTCAAATGCATCAAAAGTTCTAAAACTTATCATGAAAGTGTAATTTAATCCTAAAACATTCAAAAAAAAATGCAATTAAGTCTTAAAATTTTTCAAAGTATAGTTAAAATATAAAATTTTAAAAAAGTGTAATCAAGTCATAAAACTTAATAAATTGATATAATTAAGTCATTCAATTGATTACATTTTGAAAGTTTTAGGACTCAGCTCACTTTAATAATAAGTTTTTGGATAAGGGCTTTCAAAGAAATTAGTTTTTGATAAATATATCGTGAGTGTAATCATTTGATGTGTTTTGTGAGACAAAATTTAACAATGGATAAATGTGTTATGTAAATATTGGTTTGAAATTTCTAATTTTATTAACTGAACAATAGACAAATAGGTAGATGTTAGAAACTAATTTCTTGGAGCCCACAAGGAAATTTTAAGAAGGTGCTCAAAAGGTTATCTTCTTGGCACCATTTGGCAACACCGATCAGTCATGAAAGGAATCTCAAATGAACTTGCTTTTTATAATCAATTATTGCATTTCTATGACTTTTCTTGGAAATCTAGAATCAACTATTTCTTTAAAAAATTTGGATTATCAACTATTTCTCCAAACCCTTATCAAAAGTTGGCTAATAACAAAATTATTATTCTTTCCTTTTATTTTTGTGAGAAGTATGGAGAGATATTGCTACTTTCTCAAACCAACCAAGATGAAAAGAACAAAATCACGCGTAAGATGGTCATAAACAGCACCTTTTCATTTTCATCTTAACTGCATCATGTATAATCACACCACATTTTATAGCAATTTTACAAGACTTGAATGATGAAAAATGCGGCAAGATGCATTTCAAGGAAGTTGCAAGAACCATGTACAGAACACGGGTCAATGAGCGAAGGTCTTGTAGCAAAAAGTGAGAAGTCGTGGAGATATGATTGAAGAAGGACTAATAAAGGGCCCTATGCCCCACAAGTTATCGGGTGTATGGGGCGAGAATCAAATGAAATGTTTGAGAAATGTAGACACGTGGAGTTGCAAATCTAACCTCGAAAACAAAAATGAAAAGGGTGACGCCTTCAAACTTTAATTATCATTTTTTTCATGGTCTATAAACTTCTAGCTGCATTTCTCAAAAATACCTTAACAATACCAACTTTAATTAGATTGACTTACCTACTTTTTTCTATTTAAATTATCAAATATTTCTGAGTTACCAACTCTTATTCAAATTACTTACTTAATTTATTTTTTAAGATTTCCAACTTTTCTTTCCTTTTTTTTTTTTTTTATCAATTTTCATTCACCTTTCTTTATTATGCCTTAAATTTACTAACTCTTATTTGTCAACCTTTTCTTCAATTAAATTTTAGACAGGTTACCAACTCTCATTCAAATATCAATATTTACTTGGTTTTTTTAATTTATTAATTTTTCCGTTGAGTTACTTAATATGGAAAATATGGGAAGTTACACAAAAATATCAGTAGTTTTCTATATAATTGGTAAATGAAAAATGTTGATAATTGAACAAAATTTGGCAAATATCATGAAAGAAATTTGAAAGAAATTATATAAAATAAAAAATAAAAAAGACGCTGGTTACTATTTTCTTAGACCCACGAAGAGCTTTCCAAGAAGAACATTCCAAACGTTATCTCCACTTTCGGTGTACCGTGTGAAATGGAAAAAACTTATAGCACTCATCATCCCGGGCATCAACAAAACGAAAAAGTTAAAAGACGAGTCATGGAAGGAATCGCAGACCAGCTTTACTTTTTCTAATTTATTATTGTGCTTCTACGACCTTTCTTGGTAGTCTAGAATCAATTACTATCGTCTTGCTTTAAGGCAGCCTCAATCTCTATGTGATTCTAGTCTTCCACAAATCATGGTCCACACAACGACATTATATTATGTCAAAGTTCAATTCTTTCCATAAATCATAATGATATGATATATTTATTATACGACAGATAGATTGAATTTCTTCTTCTTTCATCCTTTACACCAAATGTTCATGTTTGTGAGTTCGACATAAACAATTTGGTTATAAAAAAAATCAAATAATAAGGTTGTGTATAGTATGTGAGCTGGTGTACTTTTTTGTCTTCTGTGAATTATTTGTTTCATGTTTCTTTGACAGAAGTGAAACACAAGAAAATATGATAACCCATTTAACTAGTAGCTTTGTAGATGATGCATCTTTGAAGAATGCTGTAGAGAATCATAAGAGATTTTACAGGACAATTACTCTAGCTTTTAAATCAGCCATGAAGAAATCTCAAATGGTCTTACTTTTTCCCATCCATTATACCATTTCTATGACCATTCTTGGAAATCTAGAATCAATTGTTTCCTTTAAAATGTTTCAATTACCTACTTTTTTTTTTTATAGACGTTAGGAACCAATTTCTTAGAGCCCACAGAGGAAATTTCCAAGGAAGACGCTCGAAATGAACAAAAAAAAGACTAATAGTATTTTGTGCAGCCATCAACAAAAGGAAAGAAAAGGGAAAAGTCTATGAGCAGTCATGAAAGGAATCTCAAAGGATCTTGCTTTTTCCCATCCATTATTGCGTTTCTATGACTTTTCTTGGAAACTAGAATCAACTATTTCCTTTCAAATTTTTCGATTATCAACTATTTCTCCCAAACCCTCGTCAGAAGTCAGCGAAAAGCCAAGTGAGATCGAGAGTAGACCTCATAAATTTAGGATTTGAGATTTGATTGCACTGGTTATCTAACAAGTGCCCTTTCAATACTTTGACTTGATTAATATGTTATCTAAATGATTCAAGCAATCTTTGGCCATTGTATCAACTTATGTCACTGAATGATGTTTATGCAGGAAACGTAGACGAATCACGAACAATATGATAAAAATAAAAGTGCAAGAGAGTAAACCCGATAGAGTATCATGCAACTCTTTATTAAACTCAGGACAATGATCCCCACGAGCTAAGTTCAAATTGAGTCCAATATCTTGCTTAAAAGATCAACCTATCTAAACCTAAGCTATATCAAAGGCAACTACTATTACCCTCTAAACTAAAGGCACGATAATTAAATAAGACTAAGCTACATCTAGCGCTAAAATAAAAAAAAAATAAAAAAAAAAAACTTCATCAAAACCTGCTTCTATACTATTTTTCTTAATTTATGTAAGTTTTCGATCCTTAAATTTTAAAATTTTCGATTTTAATTATTCTGGAAAATAAGGGACTCGGGCTGGGCCCCTCGAGCACAGTTTGCATGTATTACTCAGTTGGACACGAAAGACGTTGGCCAGGGATAAGATTGGGCTTGTTAAAACAAGCCCAAACTAAATAAATTAAACTGACTAAGAAAAATCAAAACCAGCCCAGACCTATGCTAAGTCCACCCCCAAAACTCACCTACTGACTTGAGAACATTAAAAACCTCAGACAATCATAAACTATCTTAAACCGATAATAAAACTCTCCACCATCGACTGCTTCTGGTTGCCGGCTCCACCATGTTCAACCATCCGACGTGACTCACAAGAACGTGATATCAACTCCCGACCTTCCCTTTTCGGTGACCACTTCCGAACACTGCCATCGTCCATGCATAGAACACAATTTCGAAGCAAACATTCATGAATTAGAGAAATTCTTAACATCATATTCAATGAATCTTCAACGAATACTATGGTTCATTCACAAAGGAACATTTCCAGTAATCGCTGCACCAAGACACAAACGAGGAACTAATAGATCTACTTCAACGCGGAGAGTATATCAAGTTTATTCAACGAACAAATAATCATGAGAATCGACATAGCTCTACTCAAATTGGGAAAACTTATCTAATTGGTGGTTCATTTTTAGAAACAATTCGAGTACATTTAGCAATTGACAAAGCTATATACATGCACAAGGGGAAAATGTCCAAAAAATTCCTAAACGTATTGCAATCGTGTAGGTTTAGTCATAAACTTATTTTTTTGACCAATTGAATCATAAACCTTTATAATTGTATAAGTTCAGTCCATCCAGCCAAATTTGGGCGACGGGCGCTAGAGGAATTTTTTTAATAAATTTTTTTTTTTCAATTTTTTTTTTTTTTTTTCATTTTGCTCCCTCCTTCCTCCTTTTTCCCTAGAGGAAAGGGCCGATCACGGGACTAAGGTTGCTGGCCAGCGGCAAGCTCGATGGCGAGGTCGAGCTTGCCGTCGCTAGGCAAGGGCTCGCCTTGCCCATCCCTATCCAATCTCGCCAGCCCTTCCCTTTGGCCGGTTGTTGAAAGGAGGAGGAAGGAGGGAAAAAAAAAAAAGAGAAAGAAAAAAGAAAAAAATTACTAAAAATTCAAAAAAATTATTTAAAAATTGTCCACAGTCATCGACCAACGTCCACGTCATTGCTGGTCGACTAAATTTGATCGGATAAACTAAAATGACACAATAGTAAAAGGTTTATCACTCAATTGGCCTAAAAAAATAAGTTTAAGAATGAATTGGTACAATTGCAATAGGTTTATGACTTTTTTGGTAACTTTTCCCATGCATAAAAATGTGCAAGTAATGTTTGGACTCAACAGTCTCGCATCAGCAAAAGTCTAGTTTATATTAGAGGTGTTAAAATGGGTCAAAAACCCATATATTACCCATTTAAATCATAAATGGGTCATATATGGGTCACTTGTTTTTAGATAATAGTAGTTAAATGGGTTTCATAACTAAAGGCTTAAGATATGTAGGTCTTAAATGGGTTTTAAGTGTGTCTTAAATGGGTTGGATTAAGAACCCATTTTTAACCAAAACCTTATAATTTCTTTCTTTTCACTTTAACTTCCCAAAAAATATTTTTTTTTATAAAAACGAAATAATAATTTTTTTATTTTATTTTTTATTTTTCTTTCATTTTTCTTTCTCCTTCCTCCTTTCGGTTACCAGCACGGCAATGGCCGACGACCAGCCAGGCGAGACTCGAGCTCACTGGCATCGGGCGAGCTCGAGCTCGCCGGATCTGGCGAGACTCAAAATCACTGGCGTCGGGCGAGGCTCGAGCCTCGCTAGATTCGGCGAGGGGTAAGCTCGAGCTCACCCAACACCAGCGAGCCTTGCCGATCTGGCGAGACTCAAGCTTGCCAGCATCGAGCGAGGCTCGAGCCTTGTCAAATCTGGCGAGCCTCGAGCTCGCCGGCGTCGGGCGAGGCTCAATCCCGCCAACGTCAAGCGAGCTCGAGCTCGCCGAATCTAGCAAGCCTCAAGCTCGCTAGCGTCGGGTGAGGCTCGCTTGTGGCCGATCACCAGCCGTCGTCGTGGCCGGTGGCCGGCCAAAGAAGAAGAAGAAGAAAGAAGAAAGAGAAAAGAGAAAAAAAATGAAAATGAAAATTATATCTAAATAATTAAAATAATTAAAATTTAATTTTTAAAATAATTATTTTAAAAATTATAAAAATTATCCATTAAATTTATGTTGTATAAAACTATTTTAGCAATACTATTTTTTAAAAACTAATATATATATATATATATATATATATATGATTTATTAAATTTAGTTAAATGGGTCGGTATGGGTTGGGTATGGGCCGGGTCGAGTATGGGTTTAAAATTTTGTACTGTACTAAATGGATCATAAACGGGTTAAATGGATCAATTTGGGTCGGACCATTTATGACTCGACCCAAACCCGACCCGACCAACTTGTTTAACAGGTCTAGTTTATATTAACAAAAATAGCTCTCATGCCAATCGTTTTTAAGGCTAGTATCAACCCAGGACTTGCACTTAGTATATACTTGAGAATTAATTGAAGCGATGAAAATAATTAAAAGAGGGATGAAATCCGGATGCCGGGAAGCCCCCCTCAAAGTGACGTAATAAATGCTGTCATATTTTAATAGTGGCCTTTGCTCACACCTTAATCCATAAATAAAGGAAAAGCCAACTAAATCATCGTCACAACACGGAAATTGGAAAATTGAAGCTATAAATCAAAGTGTCCATTATATATTGGTCGAACCAATTGCTTTTACAATGGACCATTTATAATAAATGCTATATCTTATTCACCAGAAGGAAGATTGTCTCTATTTTCACATGATCAAGTGCATCATCAATCAACTCATCACTGGCCTTTTCAAAACCCAAACCATGAAAAAAAATAAAAATAAAATAAAATAAAAAAGAATGAACAAGGGTGGTCACATTCATCGGAAAAGTCTTTTCCAAGGGATCATCCCAAAAAGGGGGAAAAAGAAGAAGAAACGGTCGATTTCTTAAAGTTTTATTTTATAGCAACCATCAACCTTTTATAATAAATCTAATAAGTTAAAATCTAATAAGTTAGAGGAAATGATTTTCGATAGTTTTTTAGTGCCAATTGCAAAAATTTCTCCATAAATATGGGCTAACACTAGTGGCATAAATGGAAGGAGAAGAAAAAAGAACAGGCTGGTATATAATATGGGTTAAATTAGGGTATCGGCAACACTAGAACGGACGGCTGTGAAAGACGAAACTGCATGGATTCAATTTCACCCTTAGTTGCCGATGCTTCATTTTGGAGGACTGATCTTTTCAAATTCTCAATGCTAATATTGAAGCGATATTGGCAGAATTGCTGAATGAATTCATGCTTCATTTTGGAGGGCCGATCTTTTCAAATTCTCAATGCTAATATTGAAGCGATATTCGCAGAATTGCTGAACGAATCCATGCAGCGCATTTTAAAAGAAACGGCCGATCCTTTACTTGCCATTAGCCGATTGCAATGTGAAGTAATGTGTTGAAAGAGTGAAAGAATCTTTCCAAGTTGGTTGAAGAACTTCATCACTGGAATATCCCAATTGTAGTCCCCCAAACCGACTTGAATGATTTGGCAGCTACCGTCGAATGTAGAGGGACAGCATAAGTTAGCTTCCTAATGTCAAAACATGGACAAGTTCAAAAACACCGCTGTTTTGGCTTTTCCTTTTCTTTCTTTCTTTCTTTTTTTTTTTCCGGGGGTGTTGGCGGAGGGGGTGTGGGGGTGTGGGGTGGGGTGTGGGGGGATCTTGAGTCTGCGTGAATTTTAGGCCTTTGGCATCTAGGCCTTTCGAGGTGAGTTTCCAGAAACTTTGCAGTTCCTCTTTCAAGACATTCATATTGAGCTTTTTCCCCCTTGAGGATGCAATTTTGTCATCCTTATGAATTTGCTACCCCTTGCCGCACCTTGTTTTTCCATATGACAAAAATTAGTTGGCTCTTACTGAGACAAATGTTGGTATGACAATCTAACTTCAAAAGCATTGGTAAACCATTAGATAGATATTGGTATATTATCAAAGTAGTTGATAAGCTTAGAAGCATAAGGAAACATTGATACTTTTCAAAATCAAGCAAGATTGAATGTGACGAATGTTGATATGCCAGTCAAGTTAAGGTTTGTAATTTCATACAAGAATCGGTGACTTTCCAAGGCATTGGTAAGCCACAAAAGTAAATATAGGTAAGTTATTTAACTAGTTGGTGATCTAACAAATATAAATAGATGCTGGTACTTTTCTAACCCAAGCAAGTGAAAAAGTTGATAAGTAATTAAAATTAACTGATAAATAACATAATGTAAAATGTTGGTATTTGGTAATCTCGAGTAAAAAGTATTATCTTTGAAGGCTTTGGTAAGGTAGAAAAACAGTTGTTGTTAGATTTTTAAAGAAGTTGGTGATATTTGAAGTATAATGAAATACGGATATTTTCTAGATTAAGACCCAACAAGATAAAAAGTTCATAAGTACTACAGTTAATTAATATCTTAATGTGACAAATTCGGTTCCTCAATAAGATTGGTTATTTCGAATAATAGTTAATAACCTAAAAAGCATTGGTGAGACAAAAAAATTAAGTTTGGCAGAATAATCAAGTAATTGGTAATGTTTGAAGTATAAAGAAATGTTGGTACTTTATTAAACCAAACAAGATAAAAAGATGGCAATTGACTGAAAATTAATTAGTATCTTATTGTGACAAATTTGGCATATCACTTGACTTAAGGTTGGTAATTTTGTATAGAAAATAATAGTTTTAGCAAGTTAGTAATTCGATAATTGGGTGAATTTGAAAATAATAATTAATTCTGATACTTGTCAAAACTTGTTGATAATCGCCAACAAATGACCAAGTAAGCAAGTTATTAGGTCACTCGATTTGATACTTACCAACGAGGTTGGGACACCTGAAGTGCCATAACTTGGCACGGAGGGACACTTAAGTGCCATAACTTTAAAATTGTACACTTAAGTGACAATATCGGAGTAAAATGGGACACTTAGGCCCTGTTTGGCAACCATCCAAACAGTCACGATTCTGATTTTTGTTCTCGGAATCGGTTTGGGAACGAGAATCGCGTTTGGTAAATTTTTGTCCAAAAGGCGATTCTGGGAACAAATTTACTCCAGAATCAGTTTTGGACAAGAATTCAGAATCAGAAAAATATGATTCTCCGTCCGAGAATCAAAAAAGAGAATCAAAAGTGCGAATCAAAAAAAAAAAAATTTATTTCTATATTTTATTTTTATTTCTTCCTAGTATGAAATATATATTTGTTGTATATAGAATACATATTTAATTTTATGTTATAATTTAGTATTTTTATTTATTACATATTGTAGGGATATTAGTATAGTTTATACTATGGTTTATTATTTACTATATAATAAAAATTGATTAGTTAATATTTTTATTACTTAGTATAAAAATATAATTAATCAGTGAATGGTTTATGAAAATTCAATATCAAATTTATTTTAATCTAAAAAGGTAATTAAAAAAGAATTGGAATAGAAATTTTATATAGTTACCAAACGCGTTTCTATTCTTTTTCTATTCCAGAATCAGAAATTTTATTTGTTACCAAACGCGTTTTTTTACTCAGAATCGGTTCAGGAAGCAATCGAAATAATCATTTCGGTCGAATTAGTTCCAGGGGAACGGAATCGTTACCAAGTGCTACTCCGGCGAAAATTCGGCCAAATGGCTGACGTGGCAATTTTCCGGTGAGTTTGGTCCAAAACGACGTTGGTTTGCACGCCGACGTGGCGAGAAAACGCAAAAACGACGCCGTTTCGTGTCTACGTGTAAATAATAATATATAAATTAATTAAATTAGATTTAAAATATTCAAAAATTTTAAAAAGATAAGAAAATTTAAAAAATTTAAAAAATTAAGAAAAATTTTAAAAAGTAAGAAAATTTAAAAAAATTAAGAAAATCTTAAAAATTTTAAAAATTAAGAAAAAAAAGGGGGAGGTCGAACGGGCGGCTCCCTCACCGCCGCCGCCTCCCCGCCGTCGCCGGGAAGGGCCGGCGACAGAGGGGGAAGGGTCGGCCGGGGTCACCGGCCCCCGGCCGACCGACGGCGAGGGCCACGACCCTCGCCCCAGATTTGGTCGAGGGCTCGCGGGCCCTCACTGCGATCTAGCGAGGGCTCGCAGCCCTCGCCGTCGGTTGGCCAAGGGCCGGTGACCCCGGCCGACCCTCCCCCTCCGTCACCGGCCCTTCCCGGCGACAGCGGGGAGGCGACGGTGGCAAGGAAGCCGCCCGTTCGACCTCCACCCCCCTTTTTCTTAAATTTTAAATTTTTTAAATTTTTCTTAATTTTTAAATTTTTTTAACTTTTCTTGATTTTTTAAAATTTTTAAATTTTTCTTATTTTTAAAATTTTTTGAATATTTTAAATTAAATTTAATTAATTTTTATATTATTATTTACACGTAGATACGAAATGGCGTCGTTTTGCATTTTCTTCGCCACGTTAGCGTGCAAAACGACGCCGTTTTGGACCAAGCTCACCAGAAAGTTGCCACGTAAGCCATTTAGCCGGGTCTTCGCCGGAGTGGCACTTAAGTGTCCCATTTAACTTCAAAACTGACACTCAAGTGTACCATTTTAAAGTTATGGCACTTAAGTGTCCCTCGATGCTAAGTTATGGCACTTGCGATATACTTCTGCCCTTACCAACAGTTAAAAATTATACCAGTGCGGAACTAGGTTCCTATTTTCCCAGATCAAACCTTGCGAGTATGCTCATTTGTAGAGTGAATGAAAAGGCCAAACTTAAAAAACTTTAATTGGTTTTCATAATTCTGAAAGGAAAGGAAAACCATGAGATAAAGAAATATGAAAAGGATAAAAATAACAATTTAAAAAGGGCAAAGTGGGGCTCCGCGTCAAATTAATAAAGGGTCGGGTTGCAATCACATTACCTATGTCTACTCCAGAGCACGAAAACCCTTACTAGTACTAGAGCGCAAGCCCTTACCATGCATGGGTATAAATTAAAGTACCGCGGCTGTCATCTTAGCAGAACATTAATTTTAATTATTAGTTTAAGGAAAATAATATTACATACGCAGAAAAATTTTAGATTTATTTGACGTACATAAAATCTATATAGCAAGAGATATTAATCATTAGAGGTGCACATCCTTGATTCTTTGTATGCATGAAACTGGGTACTTTTCTCGCCAAGATAATGGCTTGTCATCTTGTAATGCCAACCTCAGCACATTCTGCAGTTTGGCCAAACTATTTAACTAAAAAGAAATGCATTTTTTTTTAAAATTCTACGAATTAGTTTATTCATTAATACTGACCAAATACATAACGCTAGCAAATGTAAATGGTACGTTTATCGTAGACTGCGAATTGGATGATTGTTCATTCCTTTCTAACTCATATATTCTCGTAAGTTCAATACTAAATAATAATATTGTATATTTTTATCATCAAATTTTTATGTTGCATCTATTGTACCTGTAGTTTACTAAACTTATTATTTCTCTAAACTACTAGAGTTATAAGATATCTAGGTGTTTCCAGTTTTATTTGCATGTATGAAATCAGCTTTGAAGCCATCTTCTTTGAGGATCGTCGGGTAGCGGCCATGACCTTGTGCAATAATAACCTGGAACTAATTGATCAAGGGAAGATTTCTGTTTGTACTCTATCTATTGAACCTTGTGATAATATTTCTCATGGACTCAGAAAAAAGAGATTACTAACTAATACTCAGTCCTAATTCCTATATCTGTCATTTTAAGATCAAAATTTGCATAAAAGTTTCAGTTTTTCTTTATTAATTGATTATTAAGCTTTATTCACTTTATAGCATTGCAACTTTAATTTTGTGTTTTGTTTTCATTTACCTTTTCTACATGTCTATTGCATTGGAACCGATTTGTCTAGAGTGTAAAAATTTATGAGACCACGATTAGTTATTCTAAAAACTCAAACTATTAGATGAATGTGTAATTTATTATTTAAATATTCTAACGTAGATAAGTGATCAATTTTAGGAGAAAGTTAGACCCGCCTATAATGTATGGTGCCATTTGTCAAATTTGAAGCATGGATCTTCAACAAATGTTTTAATGATAGATATAGATTAGCTAATAAAGGTAACTTTAGCTAATTAGGAAGGTTAGACCTTCGTTTGGTCATAATTTAAGTAAAGTAAACCCCTCATTTTTTGGGGTTCTGTTAATTTTGGATCTCAAATATGCATTTGATAGGATGTAAAAGTGGACTGAGAGCACGTTAAATTTTACCAACTCACTCATGATCCTCGAGACTCATAATTTACGAACAACGCAACAAAATCTCAAGCCACAAACAAATGGACTTCACTATTGACCACCAATCATTGTGTCCATTCATCAAATACATTCCAGCCGTACACTCCATCCAGCAAACATCACACAAGTAATTAGAGGTGTGCAAAATACCCGGGAACCGCTCGGAACCGGACCGAAACCGCTCGGAGCTGGCGGTTCTTGAGGGAACCGGTCCAGTTCCCGGTTCCAATTTTTCGGAACCGGTGGGTATCGGTCCGATTCTAGATTCCATAGGCGGATCCGCCCACCCGGACCAGATTAGAACATTTTTAATATTAAAAAAAAAATACTAAAAGAAACCCTAGATTAGATTTCATCTCCTCACTCCCTTCGTCTTCGGTTCTCTCTCTCTTTATCTCTTCCTCGGTTCCTCTTAATCCTATCGCCATTTCGATTCCTCCCCGAGCGTCGACGCTGCCGTCGCTGCTCCTCCACCGCTGCTATTCACCCCCTCGCATCGGCCGCCACCCGCCACAACCGCGGAAAATTGTTTCGCGACAGTTCTATGTTGAAAACCCGACCTTAGACCTCCTCCCCTCCTTCCCAACCGTTCTATATTAAAAACCAAAATTGTTTCGCGTCAAGATCGATTTCATGGATCCACCCGGGAATTGGACCAGACCGGCGGTTCGGTTCCCGGGTGGATCCATGTAACAAACGGGTGGATCCCGATTCCAATTTTTCGGAACCGGTCCTTAGTGGTGGTTTCTGGTTCTAGGTCGGAAACCGCCCGCCCGAACCATGCACACCCACACCAAAATATGTGCAAAACAAGGAGCCAAGCACGGGAGAAGTAAGAAAAAGAAAAAAGAGCGGGACATACGGCCATATACTCGAACCACAGAAAAATGAACTGGAAATGAATCAATCAAAGATGGATGTTGCGATTTAAAAATGAAATTGTCATCAAAATGTTTTAAATCAGGAGACGTTCCCAGACAATAACAGAGCTTCATTTAGACATTTCTGCAAACAGACGGTGTGCAGTTCGTTGAGAAGAAGTTACTGACCATTCTAAGGCCCGAACTCAGATCTAGACCTGTGACACCAAAGAAATCAACTCAGTTAGACAAGGAACACTCAAGAACCAGAGAAACCAAGCCCGGTTCGCCCTTTAAACGGAACAAGGCGGAGCTGAAGGGGCTCGTGTGGGTGACCGTTTAACGAGGAAGTCCCTACCCGGCTCGGAGACGACGACTAGAGGGCGAGTTCGAGGTGAACCGCGGCTCTGGCCTGCTCCAAGCCAAGATCCTTGGGAAAGAACAACTCAAACTAAACAACCAAAGAGCACTCGCGAGATGCGGGCAGCGACTTAACGGAGATATGACACCCAAAACGCCAAGAGCCCCCTACCGAGATGGTGACAGTGGAAATAGAAGACCAGGTTCATTCCATACACGAAAACGGGATGAACCGTGATCTCACATCTTTCGACCCCGTCAAGCCCCGAGGCCATCGGAAGACGGCGCTGACAACAACAACAACAACATCAAGAGGCCTACCTGGAGCAAGGACCGTCGGAAATCATGGTCTTCACCCTCTCGGTCTCTCCCTTTAAAGAGCAACCAACCACATTTTCCTTCTCCTCAAGCACGACGCTCCCGTCCTCTCCGTTGGTCGCTTCCCCGACCAAAATTCTCGCTCGACGATCGCCGCTGCTGCAATGTTGTCTCTACTGGACGAGCGTAAAATTGGGGAGAGAGAAAAGGAGGGATCGGGCTGAAGAGGGAAAAGAACTGGGCCAAAACAAAAAAAGAAACGGGCCGGGGAGAGAAAATAAGGGAGACCGCTAAAGCCCGACCCAAACGAGCCTCGTCGAACTGGCTCAAATATTTATATTTATATATTTATATATTTATATTCTCATAAGTGACAACCTACTAGGCCAGTGAAATCGCGTGTCAACAGTCATGATCAAACTGACTCTTTTTTAGGAGTTACTTTATTTTGTACTATTATTAGTCAAAAGCAACGAGAAAAATAAAATAAAGAAAGCTTGCTTGGCGACCAATTTAGGTTACTTTTTAATTTAACTAGACATGCATCTTATTGGAAGAGTCGGTAATACAGTTTTTGAAACTTTATTAATTTATTGTCATTAGGTTTGATCATTAGCTTATGTAATTAAAAAATTACATTTACGGAAAATGAAATAGAATCTTTTACATACTATTTGTTTATGTTGGTTCTTTTGTCTTCCAAAAACTAAAGTGATAAGTGGCCAAAAGGAAAAGGATGAAGATAATGTTATAAAGAAATGAAAAGGAAAAGGAAAATAAAAAATTATATAAAGATGAAAGTGGGAGATATGTCAGTTTAAGAGGGGCCATGTGTCAAACTTCACATAGCCCTTTTGATTTGCACCAAATAACTATATAGTACTAGATCAAATTAAATCAGAATAGATTAGACTACAAAATAAAATAATAAACGAAACAACCCAAGCTTGAATCAAAAGAACTAATTCTAAATTATTATCACTTATTTCAAAAGAGAAAGCATAGTTATATAATTATTATCTTTTTGGAATTAGTAGTTGGATGTTATCTCCCCTTTCTTCCTTAAGGATTTTCTGGCCAATCTTCCTTAAGCGTTGAAAAAAATATAAATCTTATAGAAAGATCACTTCTAAGTTCTAAGGTGGTCAAATGAAGGAAAATGGCTGCATATACCTCACTGGATAAGGATGTATTATGGTCTACACTACAAATGAATATTTATGTCAATCCATATCAATTAAGTTGTCGATGTCAATAAGTATATGGAATAGATGCTCATACAAGTTATTATAATATTCTTTTTTCACAAACTATACACGTTTTCAAGAAAAAGGAAAAGGAAAATTGGAAAGCATTTTCAAATTAAAAATATTTTCAAAAATGAAATGACTAGTCTCCACATAATCTCATGAAAAAGATCAAGAAGACACTATAAGCACGCTAAAGTTAAAGGGGTAGCAAATAAACAAGTTTACCAATATATATTCCTTCAAGCCTCAAAATTCCGGATTTGTTGATCTTACAAGCTTGCTCAAGTGCTAGAGTGCGAGACATCTTCTCAAGCTTTTTCTTAAAGTTGGAAAGGATCATCTTTTCACTAAGGATTGGGAAAACCATTATAAAAAAAATAGACTTCATCAAGTTCTTCAAGTTGGACAGATCACGTGAGCTTCCCCAAGAGCTACAGCCTTCGATCCAAAGAATTTCTAGAGATTCCATTCTATCAAGACCTTGAATGTCAACCAATTTTGGGTTGTACCATAACTCACACTCCTTAATATTTTTCAAGTCAGAGAAGTTGAGTAATGTTTGAAGGGAGCAACACTTGGCAATATACAAGAGCTGTAGATTTTCCAAATTGGAAATGATCCATGCGCGAGCCGGGCATCACATTTTCGTAGGCGTGACCGGTGTGAGGAGGAAGAAGACCCATGCGCAGGTTAGGCCAAAATGAAGGGAGATGGGCCAGCCGACGTGAAAAGAAGAAAGGAAGGAAGAAGAGAGAGAAAAAGAGGTGGGTCGGGCTTGCGCGGGGAGAAAGGAAGAAAGGGGAAAAAGGAGGGCCAAGTAGGGGATTTGGTTTTTTAATAAATATTAATGATTTTTTTCTCTTCTTTTTCTTTTATTTTCTTTTCTCTTCTTTTTTTTTTTGAAAAATTTAATAATTATCATTAGTAATGCAAATATTCCTAATGCTAATACGCGATGCAATTTAGTTTAAATTATTTTTTGTCTAGAATTTAAAATTTAATTACTAATTTTCTACATGATTAAATTCTAAGTAAAAAGGCAAATTTTAGGTGTCAACATACAATTTACCGCAATGAGAGATTGACACATGGACAAGGCATCTTTAAGCAGATCATATCAGTTTAATACAACTGGGGATGGATAATTAGTGTAGGCTGGTATTGTAATAGCCATCTTCGGCATAGAGAGGTTGTTTAAACATGCTCTATAAATAGGACTTTACTGCGCGTCTCCGTCTTCTAAACCACTAAAGAGACCCTACAATTGAAAATGAAGAAAGTAATGTTTGGACAAGAAAAGTCATCTCGCACGTCGCATGCCCATCAAAGCCCATTCCTACGATGTTGTACTAGATGTCATGGATCATAATACTTAAATAGAGAAATGGCTATTTGAATTGTTATGATCACGTGTTTTTCTAAAGGGGAATCTCAGGAGCAAGAAATTTATGGGCTTCGATAATCACTTGATATACCTCGGTTGCGTTTGGGAACCACTTTGCCAAGTATCTTTGGGGGGGCTAAAGGCCTTTGGACCAAAATGAAGGTGTTTAGGAACTGCTTTGGAAGTCCCATGAAGGTAAAGCTAGCATTTGTAAGGCTGAAAGCCCAAGGCAAGCCCTAGGCTGCCTTGGGTTTTTAGCATTCTTAGAAGGAAGCCTCATGTCTACTGTTTATCGTTGTCTTCTCCAGCAGCATGGCTGATCAGAGATGAGCTTGAGAAGCCGACAAGTTCACAGTTGAGGTTGGCGAGGTCACGGCTGAGGTTAACGAGGTTGCGATGACCGTCACCGGCTAGTCGCGCCACCCTAGTGAGTCGTGGCGACCACCCGTGAATCACGTCGCCGCAACCCAGATCCGGGTTGCACCAGTCGCTGTGAGGTCCTGCGACCTCCGATGAGGCCATGCGATCTGGGTCGTGCAACCCTCGCTGGACTGCCTACCTCTGCTGGACGACTTGCATTGGACTGCCTGCCCTTCGTTGGATCGCCTGCTCCTCGCCGGCGACTACTTATTCTTAGCCGGCCAACCTCTTCTTCTTCTTCTTAATAAATAATAGAAGCCTTTTACAAATATAATTCTTCCAAACACCATTTACTCAAAGATACTTCGCAATGGACTTTTACAATACAATTTACCAAACACAATTTGCATTTTGAAAAATATCTTTTAACTCAATGGCTTTTGCATTTTCCCAAAAGCCTTTCAAAATGCACCCCTCGACTACCCCGTTTAGTAATGACGTGCTAGAATTCCTGAGTTATTATCCATGTTAGAAAAGGAAAGGTGCAGTCGAGAGATGCGAATGCAGTACAGATGTGCCGCGGCTTTCTGGATCCTGCTTCTGAACAACTTCCTTCTGTTTTCGTCGTAGCTGCGTCTACAACCAACAAAGATTTTGACAAAAGATGTGCATTTCATGGGAAATTCAGTTTCTATTTCCGATTTCCATGGCTGGCGTGGAGCCCACCAGAGTCGAGTGGATCTAATTTAGCAGAGTTCGAAGTCGAAGTCTAAGGAACAATACAAAACAATCTACCGTGTCGACACCAATGAACTAAACGATACGAAACAAAAGGAAAAGGGTGAGTAGTCCAAGTCAATGGTCAGGATCACCGTGCTGCGTGTTACGTTTCCTTCTGTTTAACCTTTTTAGTGCCATTGTCATCCAAAAAGAGTCGACGTCATCCATTGCTGATTAGCTCACTGCGAACCAGGAGACGCCGTCCGATGCACTCATGAGCATAGATAACAATGTTTTCCCTACCATTGTTAATCTCTGAGAGACGTATTAAATACAGTGACATATTAATAGCGGCATTTGCTCTCAACGAAGTAGTCACTTTTAGTATTTCCTAGTCTAGACATAAAGGAAAAGCCGACTGAATGATTATCATCACGCGGAAATTGAAAATTGGAGCTGTAAGTTAAAATTTCCCCTATATATATTGGTCGAGCGAATTGCTTTTACAAATGAGCCGTTCACAATTAATGCCATACCTTATTCACAAGAAAGAAGCTTGTATTTTTTTCTTCTTTTTTTTAAATAATTAAGTGTATCATCAATCACTCATTATTAGCCTTTCCATAACCCAAACTATGAAAATAAAGAATGAACAATTGTTGTCACCTTCTCTCGCGAACTCCAAGACATTATTGTGACGATCCAAAAGTCTTCTAAGGGATCATCCCCAGAAAGGATCCTTTCTAAGGTCCCCCAGCTCTACAAACTTTGTCAGGTATGCGACTAAAATGATCGATTTCTTAAAGGTCATTTTAGAGTCATTGTCAACCTTTTATAATAAATCTAATAAGTTAGATCAAATGATTCTTGATATTTTCTCGGTGCCGATCGCAAAAATTTCTGTATAAGTATGGGCTAACACTAATGACATAAACGGAAGAAAGAAACAGGCTGGCATACAATATGAGACAATGTATGATGGTCCAAGTACGGCAATGACTTGGGCTTTGCATTTGTAGGCCTTGTTCCACTGGTGTTGTTGATGTGTGGAGAATGTGTTCAGATGCATTGGCTACTTCTAGTGATCTGGCCAGGAGGGGCACTCGAAGGGGGCAACGCCGGGGGAATGGAGGAAATTATAGAGCATTTGTTTTTGTTATGCAATTGTTCTGAGTGAGCGTGGTTTATTCATGCTTAAGTGTGTGTGTGTATGATGTACATGCGTATATCTACTTGTATACTCCCACACCAGCGAAAGCCCAAAGTAGAATGTTCTCGAATCAATAGAAATACTGCCACTTGGATGATTATTTTCATAGATCATTACATAATTGCCAAAAGTAAGCTAGATTTGAAGAGAACAAGTGCTTAATGATATTTCTAAATCTTTGTCTAGGAGATTAGATGTGCGAAAAGATACTGTCTAAACTTGTTGAAATTAGCATTTCGGTGAAGCGTGCCTAGAACAGCCGTTAAGCAACTTTAGAAAAGCGAAACTTCACACTTTGTTGCCTCTTTCTAGTTCCTTCCTTGGTAACCATCATCAATTGAGTCCGTATATTTTTTTTATTTCTTTGATGACAACTTCCTCCAAGCCTCAAAATTCAGGATTTGCTAATCTTACAAGCTTCTTCAATTGCTAGAGTGCGCTTAGAGATACTTGTTTTCCTCTCGTCGAATCTGTCAAAAAAACATCAATCCCACTTCTTCAGCTTCTTCCAATTGGATAGATCAGGAAGGCATAGCAAGGAATTGCAACGTAGATGTTAATACCTTCCCGTGACTTTAGTATGTCGAGATCGTGCATCTCAACCAATTTTGGACAATCCCATAGTACAATGTCCTTGAGATTCTTAAAGACAGGAAGATTGCAATTGTTAACAGGAAGTATCCTCAAACTGGAGGGAAGTTGTCCAATATGGCGCAGATTCTTGAAGTTGATGAGTTTAAGTTCTTTTAGACAGCAAAGGCAACCAAAAATATGAGCTCACACTCGTGATCCTCGAAAGGTTTTTCTTTTATCAGATTCCTCAGAAGTTCCATCATCATCATCATCATCATCATCATCATCATTGTGTTTTGATCATGCTATCTCTTGTGAATCCCACAACTTCTAGTACAATTATAAAATAGTAATCTTTTTTTAGTTATTCGGTCCACTGTTGTTATTATGTTTTTCTTGTGAGTCCTACTTTCCTTTTTCTTCTTTCTTTCCAAGCCTTTGTTGTCTCAAATTCTCCACTCTTGCAAGTTGTCTCCATATTTTTCTCTACAGTAGACCATTCTTCTTCCGCCACAAATCTCTCTTGCATTTACAATCCCAAAAGAACTGCTTACTTCAGCAATCCGCACCCTCCTCATTCACTATCAAAGGTATCGTTTTGGCAAAAGATTGTTTTTTTTTCCTTTTCAGTTTTCTTCGTAAAATGCTTGATCTTGTGTTTCAATATTGCATTTAGAGCGTAACGTGATCATCAATGTTTGTGAATTAATTGTGCAGTTTTTTTTTTTTTTTTTTTTTTTTTTTGTAGTCTATAGCTTATTTGCATCCTATAGAATTTTGCTCCCTCTAAGTTCAGTTTCTTACCATTGTTTCCATAAGTTCATCATCATCAATTTTGGGATGTTGTCGTTGCTTCTCATTAATTGACTTGTTGGAAATAATGATGTGGGATATGCTTAATCTAGTTGTTTGATCTCAAGGGGAATTGAGGTAATCTATTTTCTTTGACAACAGAGAAGGCCAAAAACCATTTACAAGAGCGGAGAACTAAGACATCAAACGCCTGAAAAAAGAAGAAGAAGGAAAGTGAGATTTACAAGGAAAAAAACAAAATAAAAGGAGTTGACCAGATAATATAAAAAAGATCGTTTAGTGGAGTTGTACCAGAAGTGGTGGACCACACATGAGATAATATGCCAAAACACCAAAAAAGAGTGTCTAAGGCAAAAAAAAAAAAAAAAAAACAGAGTGAAAAAGGTGTGGCCTCTTTGTTTTATGGTTATTGAGTACTTATTGTAACAGTTTTCGAATGAATATGGGCTAACACTAATTGACTAAGCGAAGAAAAAAAAGGCTGGTATATAATATGAGACGATGTATGATAGTCCAAGTATGGTAATGAGATCAAATTCTGTTGGACTTTGCATATCTCAATTTGGGGGATAAATATTAAAAAAAAACTAAACCTATGTTATTGGTGCTAAATCTTTTAATTGTGTCAATTTATCCTAGACCTTCCAACCTAGTGTCAATTTAGTCTTTCCAGCTACTTTCAACAAAATATTGCCAACGTGGATGTCAGCTCACATGCATGATAATATTTTAATGATTTCCGAACTTTTTATTTTTAAAATTTTTCTCTTTTTTTTTCTTTTTTTTTTTTTCCTCATCTTCTCAATGGCCCTCACCGCCACAAGCAAGCTGGCAAGGCCATCTTGGCCTAGGCAAGGCTTGACCCCACTAGATTTGTCTCAGGAGAAGGAGTGGGTTGAAAGCTTGATGCTTCTGGGTTTGTGAAGTTGAAGCCGAGAGAATGAATAGTGTGAGATCTGGACTTCGAAGCTTTACTAGAACCCAGCCTCACGCCCCAAGTTCTTGGTTCTTCATTGTGCATGAACTCAACCTTCATAGTAATCGAGCCTAATTAGCTGTCGTATCTTCTTCTTCGATGTGCAGTTCTCGGAATTACAACCTCTTTCGTTCGATCTCTTATTTGTATTGCTTCAATAATGAACGCCATCTAATGTCATTCCAATTGCTGAAGCTCTGTTCTCGCGGATTGCAGCTCGATTCCATGTGAAACTGAAGAGACATGTGAGGAGCTTTGTTAGCATCCTACCGCTACCTCCCACTTCAATCGAGCGCCGATTCTTCCTTCGAATGCAGCTAACAAAAAGGAAAATCTTTTGTCTCTCCTTCTTCTTCGTTTTAGCCTCTTCAATTGCATTTGGGAGACATGATTGCAGAGATTCATGCGCCAATTCAGGTGAACAGAGATGCGGAAATGCCTAGGTCGGCCTCGCCAAATCTGGTAAGGCCGACCTTTGCCTATGCAACGCTTGGCGAGGCTGTCCTTACTCAGGCAACAGCTAGCCTTGCCCTCGCCAAGGCCAGTCCTCACTAGACATTGGAAAGAGGAGGAAGAAAAAGGGAATAAAGGAAGGGTAAAAAGAAAGAAAAAATAAAAAATTCGAATATTATTAAAATATTATTTAAAAATGCCAACATCGATGCTGGCTATAACATGTAAATTGGCTTGGTTGACATCCACGTAGCAATATCTAACCAAGATTAGTTATAATGATTAAATTAGTTTTAGGTCAAAATATTTATGACTAAATTAATATAATTAAAACGTTTAAGACTAAATTATTACCAAGTACAATAATTTAAGACTTTTCTAACACTTTTCTCCTCAATTTAGTGACAACATAGGGGGATAGCTAGTGTAGTCTGGTATTCTAATGTCCATTTATGGCAAAGAGGCTGTTAAAATATGGGTGATGGAAAGGGCTTTACTTGGCGTCTCCTAAAACACTAAGGGACGGTACAAGTGAAAATGAAGAAAGTGTCATTTGGACGAGAAACGGTATCTCCAACGTCACATGCACATCAAAACCCATTCCTATGACGTTATACTAGGTACATGTTATGGATTTTAATACGTATATAGAGAAGTGATAAGGGAGTTTGTCCTCTTCTGTTAAAATTTACTTATTAATCATTGCGATTACATATCTTTTTAGACGAAAATCTAGAAATCATGAAATATATGGGGAAAATGAAACAAATAGTTCCTAAATTTTGATCCAATATGCAATTTGATTTCTGAATTTTTATTTTGTTCAATGTGGTCCATAAACTCTAGCTCAATGTGCAATATGATCCTTGAATTTTTAATTTATTCAATATAAGCATTGAATTTTTGTACATGTTCAACACGGTATCTGAATTGTATAGAAATGCTCAATGTAGTCCCACATTAAACATTACCATGGTTCAAGGACTATATTGAATATATATCAAAATTTTATTGATTATATTAAATAAATTAAAAATTTAGGAACCACATAGCATATTGGGCTAAAGTTCAAGGACCAAATTGTACATTAGGCCAAAGTTTAGAGACTGTTTGTATCGTTCTCCCAAATATATGGGTTTCAATGGTTACCTAACGTGCCTTGTGACATTGCCTTATTGATGATGAGTTCAAAATGTCGGAGTAATTATCAAGATTAGAATAGGAAAACTGTAGCGAAGAGATATGAATGTAACATAAAGCTAGCATAATTAATCCAACATGATACAATGAGTTCCTTCATGAAAATTAAATCCAAATTATAAAAGATAAATATATTTTTACATTGACACGTCAACAATAGGCCTTGATACCGCCCCGCCACTAGATTGAAAAATTATGAACCACAAGAGGGTGGGAAAAAATGTGAATGAAGCTGATACTAACCAACTTATGG
This sequence comes from Eucalyptus caleyi, assembly GCA_014182885.2. Classification (NCBI taxonomy): domain Eukaryota; kingdom Viridiplantae; phylum Streptophyta; class Magnoliopsida; order Myrtales; family Myrtaceae; genus Eucalyptus; species Eucalyptus caleyi. Next base: position 17,468,010 of record CM024476.2, read on the forward strand.
TGCGTTTGGTGACTATTCCATTTCCGAGAACAATTCCTACTTTGAAATAGTTTTTCTGATTTTGTTCCCTAGATGAGTTTTGAGCATTTGAAGGCATTTGATAATTACACAAAATTTCTATTTCTGAAATAAAAATATGTTTGATACAACTCTCAAATTTTTTGCGACTTAAAATTTATTTTACTTTTTTATTTTTTTTTTTTTTTTGCTTTTGTCTCTCTCTTTTCTTTTCTTTTTTTTTTTCTTTCTCTAGCTAGTCACAAGCCTTAGCCGTGACTGATGATTGGCTAGACGAGAGCCAGCAAACTTGCCAATCTTGAGGGAGCCTTATTAGCTCCCGGTGAGGCTGAGCCTCATCAGCTTGAGCCTCGACATGGTTAGGAGATGCCAAGCTCACCTAGCCACAGGTGAGGCTCAACCTCACCCTGCAACTGCAAGGTTGGCATCACCCAACCATGGCAAGGTTGACCTTGCGATGACTAGGCGAGGTCGAGCCTCGCTCGAGATCTTGGCAAGACCAAGCTTGCCCAGCCGTCAATGAGGCTCCTTTGAGGTCACCGACTCTTGTCTAACCGATCGTTAGCAACTAGTTGGAGGAAGAAGAAGAAGAAGAAGAAGGAAAGGAAAAGGGGAAAAGAAAAGAGAGAAAAAAAAAATGAAATGAAGACTAGAAAAGACAAAGAAGAAGAAGAAGAAGAAGAAGAAGGAGAAGAAGAAGGAGCAGAAGAAGAAGGAGAAGAAGGAGAAGGAGGAGGAGAAGGAGAAGAAGAAGGAGAAGAAGAAGCAGAAGACGGAGAAGAAGGAGAAGAAGGAGCAAAAGAAGAAGAAGAAGAAGCAGAAGAAGAAGAAGAAGCAAAAGAAGCAGAAGGAAGAAGAAGGAGAAGAAGAAGAAGGAGAAGGAGAAGAAGGAGAAGAAGAAGAAGAAGAAGAAGAAGAAGGAGGAGGAGGAGAAGGAGGAGAAGAAGGAAAGGAAAAGGGAAAAGAAAAGAGAGAAAAAAATGAAATGAAGACTAGAAAAGACAAAGAAGAAGAAGAAGAAGAAGAAGAAGGAGAAGAAGAAGAAGGAGGAGGAGGAGAAGAAGGAGGAGAAGAAGAAGAAGAAGGAAAGGAAAAGGGGAAAGAAAAGAGAGAAAAAAATGAAATGAAGACTAGAAAAGACAAAGAAGAAGGAGAAGAAGAAGGAGAAGAAGAAGTAGAAGGAGGAGAAGAAGGAGGAGAAGAAGGAAAGGAAAAGGGGAAAAGAAAAGAGAGAAAAAAAAAAAAAAATGAAATGAAGACTAGAAAGACAAAGAAGAAGAAGAAGAAGAAGGAGAAGGAGAAGAAGAAGTAGAAGAAGGAGGAGGAGAAGAAGAAGAAGGAGAAGCAGGAGGAGAAGAAGAAGTAGGAGAAGAAGAAGTAGAAGAAGGAGAAGAAGAAGAAGCAGGAGGAGAAGAAGTAGGAGAAGAAGAAGAAGAAGAAGGAGAAGAAGAAGAAGGAGAAGAAGAAGGAAGAAGAAGGAAGAAGAAGGAGAAGGAAGAAGAAGGAAGAAGAAGGAGAAGCAGAAGAAGGAGGAGAAGAAGAAGGAGAAGCAGAAGAAGGAGGAAGAAGAAGGAGAAGAAGGAGAAGAAGAAGGAGGAGGAGAAGAAGAAGAAGAAGAAGCAGAAGAAGAAGAAGAAGAAGAATGAACTTTATTTTTTTTTACTTCTTGATTATATTTTAAATCTATTACCAGGAACAAATTTATTTACGAAAACAAAAATATTACCAAACGGATTTTTATTCTATTTTTCTCCGGGAAACAAAAGAACATAAATAGTTACGGTTTGGTCAGTTATAGAACAAGCCCTTACTAAATTTGATGAACTCTTGAAATTTGTGCCAATTATTCTTTTGTAATTAGTTACTTGGTAGCAAACTTACTAAAATGTGGTAGACTAGACCATGAGCTTTTGTGAAATTTTGACTTTTTTTTTTTTTTTAATTTTATGTTATTGTCAAGACCTACCATTTTCTTCCAAAGGGGAAACGGCGATTGGTTTAGGGGTATTATCTAAAAGGATAGGTCTACTCATTTGATTAGGCATGGGCTCTCCCTAACTCATACCTTGCGCAATGTTAGAGTGTTCAATGTTAGCTCAAGTTAATGCTATGAGAATTTTTTTAATAATGAGTCATCACTAGCCTACTAGAGTCACCTAAAAATCAAGTGAAGTATGAAAGTGAATCTCGCTTCTAGGATCAAGGACTTTGTTACACTAATTAATCAATTAGTGTCCTTGGAGTATCTAATCTTGTTCATTTAAAAAAAAAAAAATTGTCAAGCAGTCTAGATTGGTTCTAGACTTAATGTGTAAGGTGATGATACAAGTGTATGATTATTAAAATAACAATCAACAATTGAGGAAGCATTTAAATAAATTACAAAGAAAAACAAGCATCTAGTGATAAGAAATAAATAAATGCCAATTCTTACTGGGCTAAAAGGAAACCATAATCATCATATTCCAAGCGTGCAATCAACAAAACAAAAGAAACCCAATGGTAAAGCCCTAAGGGTTTGATCAATGACTTTCCCACAATTTGAGAGAATACTACTCAAAAAGACTATTCTTAAGCTTTTTATGAGGAATTCTAATTTTTTTTTTCAATTTTTCTTTTAAAATTTCGGAATTTTTGGGAATTTTCGAATTTTATAAATTTTTTCTGCATCTTCTAAACTTTAAAAAAAAAATATTTTCTAATATTTTTATATTTTTATTAATTTTTTAAAAATAAAATCGGATCGGGTCAGGGACCGGGTCCGAACATGGGCTTGACCGGACCCTAAAGGTGCGGGTTGGGTCAAGAATCCGGACCAGCCCCGAGGCTCGGCTCGAATAAAACCTGTTTCGCTCAAACCAAATGTACCTGGCCCGGCCTCCTCTTCTAATCAAACTAAGCCCAAGTTTTCTAAAGCCAGACTAAAGCAAATCAGGCCCGAACTTAACAAACCCATGAAAACAGAAATGGACCTAAACGTACTAAACTAAATTAAGCCCAACCTCTTGCTCAAAAAAAAAAAAAAAAAAAAGCCCAACCTACCACTCAACCTTCACAGAACCAACGCCTCCCACTTCACCCTCTCAGTTGGTCTCTCTCCGTCCGAACAGAGACAAACGGCCATGAGCCGGCCCGTCTCCTCGGCCTTCGCTAAAAAAAAAAAAAAAAAAAAAAAACTACAATATCTGTTTTGATTCTTGCATAATCATCTATAAGATGTCATCTTTTAGATCACATATGAATCCATCATCCAATCACATCAAAATTGATAAAGCTATTAGAACTTTGTCGTGACTTAAAATGATAAAGCTAGCGAAGTAATCTTCTAAATTAATAAAACCATCACCATAATTTCCTAATTAACTCAATGCTAGAGTCATGACATATTCTAACCTCACTTATTTCTCGCTTGGGATACTGTTGCTGTGATATATATGATGAACTTAGACACGAGGATACTGTTGTGGAGTGGTGCAACCTAATTTGGAGTAATGGTATTAACAAGTACAATTTTATTGGTTAGCTAGTTTGCAAAGATAAACTACCAATAGTAGAGATCGTAGAATGATGGATGACCTCCGTTGATATCTAGTGTAACTTCTATAGGGTCGATATAGAAGACAAAACTCATATTCTTTTAGTGTGAATGGACAAGCGGCAATTGGCATGGTATCCTTGCAAAACATGTGATTAGGGATTTTTAGGGAGGATGGAATGTGGAACTTTAATGGATGATTAGGGCAACAAAGGGTCAAGATTTGGTGGTGAGACTCCTCAAAGTATTTTTCCTAGCAACCATATATTGCATTTAAATGGAGCGCAACTATAGACGGTTTCAAAACAAATCAACTGACATCCATATTATTTTGGCCAAGGTGCATAAAAATATAAGAGGTAGAGCTTCACTTTACCAAAAAATTAAACCATCTTAGTCAAATGTTGTATTGGCTACTATGTGGAGACTTCTTACCTCCATCTTTTTGAACTATTAGTCTATTTATAATGCTAGGAGATGCCCCTAAGTTGGCTACTTCTTATGTTCTATAATACTTACATTTTCAACCAAAAAAAGAAATAATACTATTCATTTGAAGACCATGAAATACTAAAATACTAGACACAATCCGCACTGTGCGGGCAGCACGGATTGCCATACAAATCTACAATGGAGAGTGAACTATAAATTTTCATGTAAAAAGAAACCTTCATGATATCGTATTTATAATAAGATTCTAATGTTAACATTGCATTATTAAATTTTTAGCAACTTATTTATGAAATAGTTAGCGTGATGGTTGACCTCTTTCTTTATTATGGTATAAGTAAACGTAATTTATACATGTTTCTTTTAGTAAACATATTTGTATGCCAATGTAAATAATTATGTCACTATTAAGGTGGAAAATTTCTTTAAGATAAAGGAATACAATTAGAATAAATATGAAGAGGGAGGGGAGCGAGAGGAACCGATGTGATAAACGGGTAGCATAATGTGGGCAAGGAGAACGGTCAATCCCTTTCAACTTAGAAGCAACCTATAGGAAAGACATTATTATTATATATTTATATAGATACATAATAATGCTTGAGCACATTTTCTACTTTTGAGTTCTCTCTATTTTTTCCCCAATTTCCAGTTGCAAAAGCAATCCAAAGTCGATCAATTCATATAAGAGGTTAGAAACGGCAACCCGACTTTAGAAGAACCTCAATTTTGTTGTTCCTAGTTTAAAAGAAGTTTGCAAGAGATGAATTTTACTATTTCCTTGGCATCACATGTCAAACAACTTAACAAACTACTAATTTGAGATTATGCTTTTTAATTTTTGTAATGGGACAGATCATACCACCTCTGGATGCACTGTTAACGCAAAAGCCTGGACACATGACATAATTGTATTGGTTATTAAAGGTATCCAGGGACTAATGGGATGAGCATCGAGTTTGGAATCAGGAACTGGTGTCTTGACATTCATTGATTTAAAAATGCATCACCTGCGATTGAAACGTGTGTATAACATCCGGTAAATATGATGATATAAATAGACTCATCATGTACTAAATATGTGTTAGATTATGCTAAAAAATTTATTTTCATCGTAAAAATATTCCAAATATGGTAAAATGATTTTATTTGCGGTAAACATGTATAAACATTTTAAAACATTTTTGCACATATGAAGAATCAAATAATGATCCTCGGCATGAAGATACAACAATATAACCACTTGATCAACCTATGTTTTTATAATGAAATGGTGTAACACTGATATTTTATTATAAAAAATTGATTTTTGGACAAAACAAAAATTGGACCTATTCCAATTTAAATTTTTTGGAACCAAGTCGGAAATCCACTCAGGCACTTATCACTCCTTCCCATCGAACACACATTAAAGTAATCAATTTCCTTGTTCCTCTCTCCCATCCTCACCCTAGCCACGTCTCCGTTGCCACAACACAATCTTACCTGCTGCTGCCACGAGCGCGCCTTGCCACTACAGTCATTGTGCCTCGACCACAGTCTCCCCTTCTTTCTACCCCGACAAATAGGCGCTCCCCCGACAAAAACAGGTCGCAAGCCATTGAACCAGATCTGGCCTCGTCACCGGCTCGATCTTGACAGGCTCTAGGGAGATATAGAGAGGGGAATGAGGGGATGAGAAGACACACCATGGCGGCGACGGCGCAATCTTGGACTGGTAGCGACGTAGTGTCGAGCAGCCACTAGCCACGTCATGAGCAGGGCAGCGAAACGATGAGTGGCCATTTATGAGAGAGAAAGCAGAGGATTCGAAGAAGGAAAGAAGAAGAGGCAAAACTGAAATCTGGAAATCGAAATCCTAACCCAAAATTCGTTTCTTTTTATGGAGTGAGCGCCAAAAGGCTACTCCCACGGGAGAGAGAATCTATTCATGAGAAAGCGTTACTTCATCCCTCGTGTCCTCTGCGAACAAGCCCCGGAAACCGTAGAGCATCTCTTCCTTTTGTACCACTGGATGGAAGCAATGTGATTGGACCGAGACTGAAAGCACAGATTTTGCATCCAGATATTACTAGAATGGACAAAAATGGGTGTTGCAATTTCTTTTGAGTCAAGAACTGACCTGTCATCTAATTACGGAGGAGCCCGTCGGTGCTCTGGGGTTTCTCCGGAAAGCCCGAACTACCATCATCTTCTGCTTCCGACAGCCTGATCCGAGTTCAATTGTTGATGCTGCCCTTGCAATGACCATTTCATGAGATGGAACCCAGGCGTCGAAAAACGAAAGAAAAAAGCGAGTAAACCAACCTGCCGAGTGGATTCCGCCAGCAAGGGACTCTGAAGTTCGATCTGGATCGAAGATGGCAAAAGAAAAGCTGACCCAGCTCAAGTGGGCTTGAGTGTCCGATTGTCCCCATGATGCAAATCAACTGATAGATTGAATCGCCAAAGCCTATCACAAACGGTCCTGTCTAAGCCCCCGTGAACTCTGCTCTGAAGTTATTGCCTAATGAAATGACTTGTTGTGAGTGGGTGGGCTTTTATTTTATTTTATTTTATTTGTTTTATCTAGCGTATAAGAAATAAGGTGAGTTACTTGTAACGGGATAGTACTTAATAATGTCGACACATGGGTGATCGAGTGACATCAACATACATGGGTGATCGAGTGACCATCGACAATACTTCAAATAACTAGTTGAAGATTTCAACAATTACCCCCTCTTATTTTCTTGATCTGGAAGTTTATTTTGAATATCTTCAAGATTGCTTCTATCTAGATGAGGAATTTGATGTATAGTTGAATTTTTATTATATATAACACATCTTTTTGTGTACTGAAGGTTATTCAAAGGGATCGTAAATCTTTTGGTCATAGTTATTCAGCTTCTTGCATTGTGGCACGCAATTGAGTCTTCGAATAGAGTTTCACTCTCTGGAATTATTCTTGTCACATCCCTTTTTGTTCACAAACCGCGGGGCCTTCCCCCCGCCGAAACTCGCGATCTCTACGCGCGACAGTACCCGAGCTCCGCACCAGTAGAGAGCCACGGGCAAAAAATTCGCGCCGCCTCGTCCCGCAAAATCGAAAAGCGACGATTTGGATTGCACGTACTGCACTGAATCGCACGGCTGCACCCAATAACTCCCCCCGGTGGATGGGCCATCCCTTCGATCTAGAAACCGATCCTTTACGTTTGGGGCCTCCTGGTGGGGCCCACCAAGGTTGCATTCATTGCAACTGCAAATGGGGAGCGGGGGTGATGGCTCGCGCTGATCGGATCAGGTTGGTAGGCATCTCTATGTCCACCGGCTGCGCCTGTGGTGTTCTTCCCATTTCGTTGCCTTTCGGGAAATTGACCGGTTCGTTTCATTAGAGACCTATATATTATCAGAACCGATGTCCAGTCCACGACATCCGTTGGATACGGCATAAAAAATTCTCGGGCTCGCGACGAATAGAAATGCATCTCGTCCCTCGGAAGACAGTTATGTGGCTCGTTCATGACATTGAAAATAATTATATGCCCTCGAAAAATAAAACAAGACAACCGTAATGATTCATTCATGAATTGAGCAGGATATGAGAAGTGCCTTAATGGCAGTCATGTTTAGCATTTGTTAATGTCCATTCTTTTGAAAGATGCTCTTTAGCTCCGTTCATTTCATGGAAAATAACTTCTGAGAAAATATTTTTTGAATTTTCCGGCATTCGTTTAACGAAAAATGAAATACTTGTGGAAAACATCTTCTAAATTAAGGGAAAATGTTTTCCATTTTAAAAAAATGGAAAATATTTTCCTTCCTTGATCTCTTTTATTTCACAACCCTATAAGATTAGATAACGAGAAATGGAAAACATTTTCCACTCAAATTTCAGATTTCATCTAAATACTAGAAAATAAAGTCACTTTCTTGGAAAATGACTTTCTAGAAAATAATTTCCGAAAACATGATATTTTCCGCAAAATGAACAGACCCTTAGTATAAAGACATGGCAAGGTTGCATATATGTACTTTAATTGGTACTATCTTTATATTCAACACCATACTTATATTTGTATCTATTGAGGAGTATCGCATGGAATCGGTTTACAAATCAACTTCATCTTGACAGGTATGGGATCAAGGTGTAGTTGGCGCTAGTCTAATCGAAACTTCCATGTACCTATTTTTTAATAAATAAGACTTTAGTAAATCTCGAGATATATTTGTGACAGAAAGTAAGAGATGCCACTACATAGTCCTTTGGAGAAGGGATCACCAAAAAAGAGTTCAAGTCTAAGCTCATTCGTGATATCCAATAGAAATTACTGTAACTTAAATTTTAAGTTGATGAACTAATTAAGATATATATGTTGCTCCATATCATATCGAATTTATCAAGTTGGACTTCTCCAACACTTTTCTCACTGGCACTTTAACAATCTCCTCCTAACATGCTTCTCTAATCCATATTTCCTTCAGCACCATCTTATTTTAACATGAAGTTCCACATTATTGCTATGTATTGGAACAACCGTCTTTGCAAACTTGAGGCCACTTTGCTCTAGTTGCCTCTTTTAGATAAACTATAATGGCTATTTCCACGTGAAACTACATTGACCATGAGATGCAAGGTGGATGTTGGATACACTATCTATGAAGATTACCAAGAAAAAGCTCAAGTCCAAAGTCTTCAACATATCCAACTAGGTTTAACTTCGCTAAAAAATTTAAGATAATACGTATGGACCAACTATTATATATTAATTGCTCCATTTTATGTTAAATTTTCGATATTATACTTTTTTAACACTATTAACATGTGTGTTTTAAGACACAAGGTGAAGAAAACCTTCAAGAAAATGTGAGAGATATAAAAACATATCTTAAAACACCTTTACTAATAGACTCATTTAGTATCCAGAAGGAATTTGCTGTGTGACCTATAGTTTATCAATTTGTATTGGGATATCGTCCAAAAAGTCGTAAATCTATTATATGGTAGTTAAATTAGTTATAAATTATTTAATTTGGCAAATTATATCTTTAACTTTTTTGATAATTTGCCAATCTAGTTTTTCTGATTAATTTTGATTGGAAATTACTAACATGAATGCTAACTGTTTTGTGTGGTACAACTGGCATGATTTGAATGATTTTTGCAATTCTTTGATATTTTTGAATTTTTTTGCCCTTTTTTTTTTTCTTCTTCTTCTTCCTTCCTCAATTGCTGGCCATCATCAAGACCCAATGATTGGTGAAGGAAAAAGGAAGAAAAAGAAAAGAAAAACATAAATCTTTTAGAAAGTTATAAAAATTGTTAACATCATCATTGGTTATGCTACGTAAGGCGGTAATATTAACTAGACTATCATATCAATGATTTTTTAGCATGGACTACAATGAAAATTCATCAAAATGTTTAGAATTAACTTGGCTAAATTCAAATAGCCGCTTTATAACATGTTTAGTTTTCATGGGTCGCTAATCAACTTAAAAAGTGCAGAGCAACCAGTCAAATTTTGCACAACTAAAATTGCAGCCCCAAAAAAGATCTAATTTTTCTTTTTATTGCTTCACCAAAAAGAAATCGAGTCAATTGAATCAGAGCCCTCGGATTGAACAAAAAGAATCATCCAAGAACTCTGCTCTGTTCCAAGCTATGCTGACTCTGCTTTTGGAATTGAGACGAACTCCGATCATCGATCGGTCAGCCAACCCCCGGAGTGTTCCCAGTTAGGCCTCTCGTGGCTCGCCAACTCACCTTCCAGATCCATCACCGATGAAGAATCCGACGAGATCTCCAACGCAGCAGCATCCTCTCTAATGAATGACGGATCAGAATCCATCTCCAAGGAGGGCGAAAGCGAGCCCGACTCCCAGCTCGATCTTGAACATTGCATCAAAACCCAGTCTTGGAAATCGAAGTGGCACCTTGGAGAGGAATCCGCGAATTCGACTACTCCGTAATCTCCAACGACCTCCTCGTCGTTGATGCAGTCGAGGGCAAGGAAGAGAGGTGCTTCAAGAGCATACGGACGGTCCACACCTTCTTCGGGTTCTTTGCGAAGCACTTCATCAAGGAATGGCCTACGAACTGAAGAGCACGATTTGCCGCGAGGATACGTCCTTCCCGAAAATCTTCATGGCGTCTTCTGACCCTTAACCCTCTCTCTCTCCCTCTCTCTCGCTGTCTCCAAATGCATCGGACGGACGACGTTAGCTCGGTTGTCGGATGAACGCGAGCTGAGGGTCCGGCCACGTTTGGACCCTCTTACTCATGCCATTGTATTTTGCTTTACATTAACGGTACGATATTTTTTTCCCATTTGAAGTAGTTTTTCAAAAAGAAAGAAAAAATTCAAAAAATATTAAATCAATTATGAAACGATATTAGGTTAAGATAATCATGTACGTCAAATTAACTATGTCAATAATCATGATGCTAATACTTATTTATGTAGGGACTGCAATACCTAAATATAATAATACATTTTTTAATATAATTTCAATGGCCTACAAGGTGGTGATTCAATTAAGAGAGTCTCTTCCTTCTTTCCTATCCTTCCTAGGATCTTGAACTAAAGTTTTAGATGATAGCCTAATTATACTTAGCAAGATAGGTAATGATTGTATTGCAGAGTTCAAGATCACTTGCATTTTATAATGAGTGGAATTTAGGTTACGCGAGATATGGATTTCTAGAGGAAAGAGTAGATATTGTTGGATGACATATGCGCTATTTCCCGTCTTTACTACGCAATTAATGGACGAGTCTAGACAAGGGTTCAGTTTCAGGCTTCTTAACGTTCGATAGTTCATATGGACATCAGAATTTCTGCTGACAAATTACGCATACAGTTTAGTAAAAAGTACAAAATAATGATAATGATAATGATAATGATAATGATACTAATAGACAAGTGAAAAAATAGAGAAGTCTAATTTGATTATGTGAGCAATCATCTGGCCCGGTTTGTCGTAATAATAAATCAATTTGCGCGCACCCAGCTTGTATTCAATTGGCACTACACTGGTAGCCTCGCTCAGCACGTTGACCACCATAGCTTTGGCACCGTCACAGAAATCTTTGAAGTCTCACACAAAGATCAATGAGAATCACGACCTCCACTACAATCCAGACCGACGTCACGTAGCGTCGATCTAAACATTTTCCACAATGTGTGACTGTTAAAAAGCTACCATCCAGAGTTAGCATTTGAATGACGACTCCATCAGAGGAGGAGAAGACGGTGAAGGTAGTAGTGCTGGCGAAGATGGTGCCAGGGGAGTGGACACCGGCAGGGAGGGTGATAAGTGGGTTTGTTTTGCTGGGGAAGGAAGTTTATTCTCGTTATATCTGCTGCGTGAGGGGTAAGGTAGTCCTTTTGCTCGTGCATTTTTGCCATTATAAGATGCGAAATGATTTTCAGAAATGGATGAGGCGAAATTGAATAGATGCAAAACCAGAGCCCGACATGTGTGGCGTCCAACTTGCAATGATTACCCGAATCGGGTCATTAGCAAGCTAATGAGGGTTGCTGCCCAAATTCCAGACTTGTTTATAACGTGTCAATTTTTTTTCCTACCTTTTTTTCAATTTTGTTTTTTTGTTTTTTTTTTTTTCTGATTTCCATTTTACTAAAAGAAATTAAGATAATGGGAGCTTGGGAGAAGGATATATGTAATTATTAGACTAAAAACCATGGGTTGAATCAATTTGCACCCATCAATATGTCCATTTTCAGATACTTTTGAAATGCCGTATGGATACAGTCTCGTTGTATAATTCATAGATCACTATCAAATAGTAATGAAATTCAAATGAATTGATGAATTTAAATAAATAAAAAAGATAAAATGCGAATGTCATTTTAAACTTATCGTAAAGCTAGAAGAATTTTACCCTAAAATTTCAACAATTAATAGGCAAGAAAAATGGAAATTATTAGATAGGAACGTAGAAAACTTGTTCTGTGTTTTGTTGGCTTCTAAATATATTTTGGCAAAGTGGACGTAAATTGGGACTCGAAAAGGTCAAACAAAAAGGCGATAATTGCCATTTTTATCCGACACTTTAATATTTCATCTCCCTTCAATTCTCTCCTATTCGAACACTTGCATCACATATTGAAGTTAATTTCAATTGTTGATTAGATGACGTTGTTACATCCAAAAAGAAAAAAAGAGAGTAGGACCTGAAATATACATGTAGAAGATAGAATACGTTTGATTCATTACAAAGCCAAATCAAAATGCATAAAGGACCACAAAGACCATTTATGAATTTCTTTTTAAATTAATAAAATTCTCTAATTTGTAAACCATTTATAAAACACCTTAGAAAATTAAAGGGAGATGGGCGTGAAGTAAAAGAGCAAAACGAAAGAATATGGTTCATCTAAAAGCCGTATTGGAACTGCAAGAAAGGAAAAATTGTCCGAGTGCCACTTAAATTGTCTGAGTGTCACTTAGAACCTTTAGTTCAAATTATCCGAATGTCACCTAAAACTTGTTGCTACGTTAAGTCCTTAAATTATACCTTTTCAACATAAATTTTGGACGTAATCGAACCGATTAAAATATTTAGGGCTTAATTATGTGTATGTTTATAAAAATGCAACATCCGATCAAATTAATTAGAAGTTTTAAAAATGCGATTTGATTATGTACATAAGGGACTAGCCTCATCGTTGACTTATCCACCAGCTCGCTTTGATTAAGCAAAGAGGGACAGAGAGAGACTGAGAGTGAAAACCTTGAATCGGAAAATGCCACTTGCACATCACATTCGTAGACCACACCCGGTCCATTTTGAGCACAAGCCTTTTAACTTTTGATGGGGTCAAATCATGCAACAAAACAAAACATGCGAGGCATAAAACTTCATGTTATTTTCTTTTTAGTACACCCTTAAAGGATGGTCATGAGTCATGGCCTAAGGGTAAAAAAAGAGGGAGCATCGTGGGAGTTTTACTGCAATGGGGCTGGACTTGCAGCTTTGTTCAGACAGCAAGTTGCTTCCATTGAGGTAAGTTGTTGGAGCAGGTAAAATTACTGGCAAGGACGCAAGTCCAAAATATATTATTGGACTAAACCGAAAGAGTAACGGTCTGAATAGGATTCAACTACGTCCATGAATGCCTCTGGTCGGTTTAGTCCGCCGATTAGCATGGCTCATTGGCGGAGTGGATTTTTGGACTAGCCCCGGACGTGGCATTATGTGGAGCTAAGGTAGCACTAACGCAGCGGCTCTAACCATGGTCCAATGAGAGACTGGCTAGTGGCACAAAGGCACATAAATCGAGGTGAGGCAGGTCGTTGTTGTATGAAACTAGATCGGGACAATCGGATCATTTATGACATTTCTTATGCAGGTGCGTCGAGTATTGGATGAGGCTGTGGTTCCTAGCGTTTGACTTTCTAGTGATGGGTGATTTGTGCCAAACAACAGGGACCATGTGCTCTGGCATGTATTTGGATGGGAGTTGTATTAGCCCGCACATAGATGTGTGTTCTAGCGCGAGAACATTCTTGGCGGCCGGTGAAGCTAGATCACAACTGTAGGAAAATACCTAAAGTATTTTGATGATAACAAAAGTTAATCCAAGTATCTGAATCATTCAACCTTTATTAATTGACTTGCCCTCTTGTAATGCCAACATCAACACGTGCTGCAGCACATATTGCGGTTAGACAGAATTAATTAAACAAAATAGAAACGTATACTTTTAAACATTTATGAATTAGTTTATTCGTTAATATTGACTATATATGGCATGCAAATGAAATTGTTATATTTCTAGATAACTCTTTATTCCCGTTTTAAAACACGTTCTCTCATAAGTTGAACACTAAGTAACAGTAGTGCATCTTTATTTATGGTCAACTTTTTAAATCATGATACTTGTAGTTTGATAAGCTTAGACTTCTCTAAACTATTAGAGTTATATAATACTCAATCTTAACTCCCAAAAAAAAAAAAAAAATGTGTTGCCGTATGTCAAATTTGAAGTATGGCTTATGAAATCTTCAAAGAAATATAATAAAGGTAGATATAGATAGGTCGGTAAAGATGATATTGGCTTATTAAAACAGTTGGACCCTCGTTTGGTCTTAATTTAAGTAAATTAACCTGTCAATTTTTTAGTTTTATTATTTCGGCTATCTTCTTTGAGGATTTTTTTGTTGTTGGGCCCAATCTTTGAGGATTGATAGGTAGCCAGTTTCACCTTATGCAATTGTAACATGAAATTAATTGATCAAGGGAAGACTTCCATTTGGTCTCTACGTATCTTGTATTGGACCCAGTAATAATATTTCTCTTGAACTCTGGAAAAAGAGAATGTCAACTAATACACAACAACTAATACACAATCCTAATTCCAAAAAAGAAAAAAAAAAAAAAAAGGAAAGAAAAACTGTGTGGTGCCGTATATCAAATTTGAAGTATGTTGTATGAAATCTTCAAAGATATAATGAAGGTAGATATAGATAGGTTGGTAAAGATGATCTTGGCTGATTAAAACGGTTTGACCTTCGTTCGGTCTTAATTCAAGTAAACCCTCAATTTTTTGTGTTCTGTTAGTATTGGAACTCAAATCTGCATTTGATAGGATGAAAAAGGAGAATATGAAAGAAGAACGTTCACTTGATTGGCATTAAGATTTCTGATAAAAGAAAAAAAAATGCAAAGGCCGTTCCAATGTCGACGACGGATCTTGTACCAAAAACAAGAACAATAACACCAGAAGCACCATATAAAACTTGAAACACGTATGCAATCATTTGAGTAGCCTCCAACAAAGTTCAGTTCTAATATAATCAAATTCGCGAATTCAAGGTCTCTATTTTGAAGGAAACATAGCGTGTACTTTACCTTATCGGTGAAGTGAATCTAACTGGGAATCAAATCCGTCAAGGAACTTCCGGATGTTTTGTCGGTGAAGATCGGAGCTGGTAGTGGAGAATCGAACACAAATTAGATTCTTTTCGGATTCATGGATCTGAAGACAAAGTCGAACTGGACAAACTCAGTGCGACGGTGAAATGGCCAACGGCATTAGGGACAGCCATTGGAATAAGCTAAAAGACGTCAAAAATTGTGATCGAATCCACTGTACATGTATGATGCCCCGTTTCCTGATACGGTTTTGAGCCCGAAGTGGCCGGCTATCGAGCTTGACGATGGGGAATTCAAGGCAACGGGGAAGGAAATCTTTCCTTTTTTCTTTTTTTCTTTTTCTTTCTTTTGGCGATCAGGATTCAGAAAGCACCGTGTCAGAGCCAAACTTTTAGAAAAAACCCTGTGGGAAACGACTTGGGCTGAAGGAGAATTGGACTAAGCTTTTCTTGTGGCCTCTGCAATTTGGACAGGGACCGAATTGACCCATTATTTTATAACTTTTTTTTTTATTTGTGTATTTTGGTTTCGTTTCGTTTTTCATACTTTTGATAAAATAAAATAAAAAAACGACCTAATGGCCGATTTTGCTTGAAATTTCCATTATAAATCAAGCGTGGACGATCATTGTAAATTGATCTCCTGACATTTTGATGACAAATTCCTCCAAGTCTCAAATTTCAAGATTTACTGATCTTCAAGCCTTTTCAAGTGTAGCGGGAGATCATCTCATGAGCTACTGGTTTTTCTCACCACCAACTCATCTTCAGCTTCTTAAAGCGGGATAGATCAGGTAGGCTTTGCAGGGATCCGCAGAATAGGATATCAAGCCTTTCTAGTGATTCTAATCTGTCGAGACCTTCAATCTCAACCAGTCCCGGACAATCCACTAGTTCAAAGTCCTTGAGATTTTTTAAGTTAGATAAGTTGGGCAATGTCTGAAGGAAGCGACACATCCAAAGCTTGAAGAGTTGTAGATTCTTTAGTCTTTCAAGCCCTTGAATGGCACAAATCCGATTGTCGGTTAGACGTAGCTCCAACAAATTCTCCAAGTTGGAAAGGTCAACAACTCCAAAAAGATTGCAATCACTAATTTTGAGTTTCTACAAACTTGAGGGAAGCTGTTGAATCTGACGCAGGTTCTTGCACTGGTTGAGTTCAAGTTCTCCTATACAATGAAGCCAACCCCCAAATGAGCTTACGCTAGTACTACTCAAAAGTTTCATATGCACTGAGCTGTAAAAAGTGTGGGGCTGTTGCTCTGATTTATGGTAGACAAAGGTTTCATCATTGTCTTCGCCGAAACATAAATCCAGATTTCTTAAAGTCGGAAGGTTCACCGGGTTGAAGATCTCCAGAACTTTTTCTACTTTTTTTACAGCACTTGAGGACAAACATAGACTTACCAAACTCTCTGGAAACTTTGATACATTCTCCATACGAGTTCTTGTTAATTTCAAAGTCTTCAAGAATGGTAGTCTCACAATATCACTAGAAATCATCTTTAGCTGCTTGCAATGCTCTCCATAAATTTCCTCAAGTTTCTCCATCATCCCAATAGCCTCGGGTAACTTTTGCATGTAACTTTGATTCATCTTCAACACCTTCAAGCTCTTTAGATTGACAATGGTATTTGGCAACTCTACGATACTTGTGTATGAGATATCCAACTCAATTAAACATTTCAGCATTCCAATCGAGTTGGGAAGTTTCGTAAGCGCTCTACAGCACCCTAGAATTAATATTTCTAAGGATTAAAATGCAGAGAGGTCAGGAGTTTCCTTTAACAAGTCACAACCTAACAGATTAAGGACCTTCAATTTTGTAGCCACCTGTCAAATGGTTGTGTATATCCAATGAGTTTAATTAATAGAAGTTTTGCCAGACATAAGCAAATATATCGACTAAAGAAGCATTCCATTAAAGTAACCTCATAAATACTCTATATATGCATTCCTAACTAAAGTCAAAACCACTCTTTCACACATTTTTTTTAAAAAAATTCTTCCAATATTGTCCCCAACAATAAATTGAAAAAAAGAAAGATTTATTCTCAAATTACCCCCGTATCAAATAATAAAAAGACAAAATATAGCCAAAACTTCTCCTATAAATTGTAACATCCTTTTCCAACTTCATCATCGAATTACCAATTTTGTCCCCACCACTAGTACTTATGACACTAAACTTCACGGCTTTTCCTATGTAAATATATCTTCTAAATTTCAATATAGAAGATAATCTTACATATTTTTGACTATTGACTAATTATATTTGCACTTTACTTTTTTTAGTTTTTTATTATTAAAATAAGGGCCGCTTTAGCTTTCACATAACCTTCTAAGAGTATAATATTTATTTAATAGCATTGATGTTCTAAACAAATCAGTTTGCATGTTCAATTTTACTCACCGATTTTTATTATTTTGCTAATTTCCCTCTATCATTTGGCTTTTCTTCGGCATCGCATCCTTGTACAGTATAGATAGTCACTAATTATATTCATTTAAATGTAAACATTTATTACTCATGACAACTAGTTGCATGACTAGGGAACTCAAAACAACGTGAATGTTTGTAAATTGTTGTTTAAAAAGTAATGTAAGTCAATAGATATTAAGCTATGACCTTTATTCCATTAGATGATCTAAACAATCCTACAAATTACAAAAACACGAAATATGTATGAATATCTAATCAAATCATTTCCTTAACCACTGGGCCACCCTCCTAATATGGAAGGGGGAGGTGGGGGATTCAAATCCCCACATTCTCGGGGGAGTTGGGGTGGGGACAATTTAGTTTTACGTATGGGTTTCGACTACCTCGCCCTACAAGAGGGTAGGGCAAAAGTTTGAGAGTGAGAATTAAAGTAGGAGTAGAGTAGGACTGACAAAAAAAAAAAAAAATCAAGTCATTTCCTTTATTTATAATGCAACCCAAAAATGCAGCTCTAGTAACATAGAATGTACACATTACAATGCCCTTAAATCAAGTAGCTACAATCAATTTGAATTGAAGAAGGTCATTAGGAGAAGAATTGCCATAAATGACAAAATAGCAATAAACTATTATTAATGTAAAACTATAAAATGCAATGCAGATTAATGACTAACAACTAAATCATAACATCCTTTTCTTTTCTTTTTTCTTTTTTTCAGTAAGTTAATTGTTTGATTAGGTAAAAATGAAAAATGCAATCTTGAAAAAACTACACAAGTTAAATTCTTTCCATTGACACAACAAAATATGTATGAACACAGTATTGAATGAACGAATAAAAGTGGTCAAGGGTAATAGTCTTTCCGTTGATCAAAGTGTCTTCAATGGGGATATACAAGTAGCATTATCTCTTCAATCACATCGCTGACGTAAATGTGAAGTAATTGTTTCATTTGATGTACTTCTAGTGAAAACACAACGATTAAGTTTCAAACCTATGGACCAAGGGACTGGGGTCTTAAGCCTTCTTCATGACCAAGATTCGTTCTATGAATTAAGCAAATAGACTTCAATAAAAATAATAATAAAAAAGAGATCAAGAATGATGATTGACAACCCGTGCAACAAAAGAGCTGGTGTGACTAGATGATATTATAACAAGTTATCCCAAATTATTTACACACACATACCTTGAGTTGAGTCCAACCGCCCCAATGTTCATCGATGAAGCTCCATGACAAGTCAAGGATGACTAGATTTTTTGTGGAAAAGTTGGTTGCCTGCATTTCTTTTGGACAACCATTCCAAGTAAGCCATCTCAGTTCTAAAAAGAGATTCCCAAAGTCTCCAGAGAAGGTCCAACCCGACATTTCAAGAAATCTAATATATGGCACTTTGTTTAAGTCTTCTGATGTCAAAATAGAGTCTTGGATAGGCACCTTATATGGGATACAAGTACACTGCATTAGTTTTGATTCCCTAAATTGAGGTAAGAGTCGGTTCAATGTGAGGAGTTCCAAATAGAGCTTGAAATAAAGGGAAACGGTCCAAGGAAAATTTTTCCAATGAAAAAAAGTAGTCAAGGGTGCACTTAAAACTTGTGCCTTTCTATTTTGGACAATATCCGGACCACATAGCTCCCACACTAGCAAGTGCTTTCTATATGGGATACAGTACGCCGCAACAGTTTCTATTCCCTAAATTGAGGAATCGGTTCAATGTGAGGAGTTCCAAATAGAGCCTGAACTAAAGGGAAACGATCCAAGGAAGATTTTTCCAATGAAAAAAGTAGTCGAGGGTGCACTTAAACTTGTACCTTTCTATTCTGGACAATATCAGGACCACCTAGCTCCCACACTCGAGAACCTTTTCTTGGGTCTTTGTAATATTCTTGGTGGACAATGCTCTTACCTAAGTCCTTAAGCTGATCATGCATCCATAGTGTATTCTATTCTCCAATTTTTACTAAGGACATCAAAAGTAGAACATCAATCCCCTCTTCCGGAAAAAATCCACAATCATCCCACACGTAAGTTGCATAGCTCTTATTTTTTTCTGATAGAAAGCAAGCAATATCAAGATATATTTGTTTTTGTGGATGATCTAACTCCTCGTAACTCAACATTAACTTCTCCTTCACATCCTCATGGAGTAAATGATCCATCTTTTCCAATGTATCTTGCCACACTGCTTCCTTTGTTTTTCCACATAAAAATGAGCCAATCACTTCAATAGCTAAAGGAAGTCCTCCGGTTTTTGTAATAACTTCCTCAGATAGACTCAAGAATGCATTTGGAGGAGAGTCACTTCTAAAGGCATGCTTGCTAAAAAGTCGAAAAGCTGCAAGATCGTTAAGTTCCTTAGCTTCATAAATCAAACAATGTTCAAATTGATTTTGGAATTTACATAAAACACTCTTGTTTCTTGTTGTAACCACTATTCTACTTCCCATACCAAACCATTCTTTCTTTGTTGCCAATGCCATGAGTTGGCTCGCATGATCTACATCATCAAGGAAAATAAGAACTTTCTTTCTGCAAAATCGATCTTTGATCATATTCATCCCATGATCAATGCTAGAAAGTTCAACTCCTACATTACCAATGATATTAGAGATTAATTGCCTCTGCACATTTAACAGACCAAAACCTTTTGATGCTTCTCGGATATCTGAAATGAAGCTATGACTCTCAAAGTTAGTAGACAGCTTGTTGTAAACAACCTTGGCAAGAGTTGTCTTGCCTATTCCACCCATCCCCCAAATTCCGATGATCCTTACGTCCTTAGATTCGACATTCAACATATCTACTATTTCATTCACTGATTCATCCGTTCCAACTAATTCATTAGATATATAAACAGAAGACACCTTAAGCTTAACTGACACTTTCCGAGCAATCAAATGTGCAAGTTCTCCGTAGCTGTGTCAAGACATAAAACATTATCAAGTGAATTATATGATTGGTGGCAAACTCGTACACTTGCAAGATCAAACAACATGAAGTTACGAAATTGATGTTGGACCCAGCGAACAAAAGAATAAATACATGATTCTCTGATTCTGATCAATCTAGGACCATAGATTATGATAATTATGTCGAGCTGGTAATCCTACAGTCTTGAGACAATGGAGTGTAGAATTCCATGCGATATTCATCACAATTTTTGGTCCATAACTAGGTAAAAATTGTGCTCTTCAAATAATAATCCGCATTCAAGCAAACGAAATGGAAAGGAAAGGGAAAAAATTGTGCTCTTCAAATAATAATCCACATTCAAGCAAACGAAATGGAAAGGCGTCCCATCCCTTGATTTTAGTAACTTCCTTGAGCGCCTCCTCTCAGCCTTGCACAATCTCAACCCCACATTCTTTTTTATGCTGAGTCAATGCATCCCTATATACTCTAGTTTCAAGCTTCACATCGGAGGGTTCCACGTCATAGAAAACGGGCAAAATCTCCAGTTCATTGGTTTTTCTACGTTGCATCATGTGTTCTAGCTCACACAAGCACCACCTACTAGAGGCATAGCCTTTGGAGAAGATGGGAATGCAGATTTTCGAGTCATCGATAGCATGGAAAATCTCAGGTCCGATCTCTTCACCAACGTCAATCCCCTTTTTGTCTATGAAAACATGGATACCCTTATCTAACAGGGCATAATAGAGGGTATCTGTGAAATTAGTGCGAGTATCTAGTCCTCAAAAGCTTAAGAACACATCGAACAAAGCTCCTAATGTGCCGTCGCTAGTGGATCCAATTTCTGGAGAATAAACAGTTCATTTTTTCTTTTCATCTTACTTGCACTTGCTAAAACTCCGAAAGCAAATCACGACATGTAAAATCACACCGCATTTTATGGGGATTTCACAAGACTTGGACAATGGGAAACGCGGTCTTTATGCATTTCAAGGAAGTTGCAAGAACTCCGTGTAAAACAGCAACAAGCGATGGTCAGGTGAGAAAGTGAGGGTCGGATTCCATTTCCATTGTGTGGTGGCGTTGATCGAGAGAAATGGCAGAGACATGGTGGAAGAATTAAGAAATGGCCTAAGGCCCCACAATTTGGCATAATTTAGAAGAAGTCAAGTCTGAGTAGTCTCAAAATATGGAGGAGAGTGGGATTGGTTGGTCAGTCGTCATCCATTTAAGGTACCATATGGACAGTAAATTCCAAAGTATATTTGCAAAAATATGACCGAGACTTTAGAAGCTTAATAAGACCTAGGTCAGTGGATGGGGTGAGAATCAAATGAAATGTCTGAGACATGTAACTCTATATATGCGGCATTGCACATCTCACCTAGCTCAAAAATGAAAAAGAAATTTGAAAATGCAGTCTACCATAAGGTACAAAGACATTTGAAAATGCAGTCTTTTGTCATATTCACCAGACTAATACTCTGAAATGATGCTTTTTTTAAGAAATAAATCACTGAACGTCTCAAATTTTGTTCACAAATTTATAATAATTTTTTTGTGACACAAAAATTTCCAAACTTTATCAACTATAGCAAATTTAACCAAAAAAAAAAATCGTGACACAAAAACCCCAAACTATAAGGCATTTTTATATTTTATTTTTTAACTTTTTCTTTTCTTTTATTTTTATTTTTATTTCTATGTTCTTTTTATTTTTCCTTCTCTCTTCCCTCCGTCATCGCCGACGAGGGATGCGGACATGGGCAAGGGCGGCTCTCGTCGGCGTCGAGGGAGGGCAACCCTCGACTCATGCAACAAAAGGCAGCCCTCGCCGGCATTGAGTGAGAGCATTCCTCGCCAAATTCGACCCAAGTGAGGGTTGCCCTCGACAAATCTAGTGAGGGCTATCATTGCTTGGGTTGGCGAGAGCTGTCCTCACCTGACCTTGCTGACCCAAGCGAGGGCTGCCCTCGCCGAAGGTAGCCCTCGCCTAAGTCCGGCTTCCTCCACCATGACCAATGGAGGGAAGAAAGGGAAAAAAAATAGTAAAAGGAAAGAAAAATTAAGAAAAAAATAGACGAAAATGCCTTTAGATATAGAGTTTGGGGTAAATATATTGCAATTGACAAAGTTTGGATTTTTTTTTATCACAAAAGAAAATTTTGGGGTAAATTTGTCATTCTTAGCAAAATTTAGGGTTTTTAGTGGTTTTTTCTCTTTTAAAAAATATGCGTATTCTTACCATTGTTAAAGATTGTGCACCACCTTTGAGAGATGTAAACAACAAATGGGATCATTTAATTCACTGGACTGGAAATTGATGCTGCAGTATTGTATAATGTTTCTCTCCATGCGATTTAGGTTTTTGGATCCCCATGGGTGGTTGAAACTCATTGAGAATCTGGTCTTTGGTAATCCACCACTGGTTTTTGGAAGGCGATTATTGAATTCATGGAGGTAGATTTGAGTCTCTGACAATAGGGTCTGTGATGGTATTATTTTCAATTTCAATGGGAAGAGAAAAGCATCAAAGGTGAGGTTTGAACCTGGTCCTCTCGAGAGGCACATGCTTAGTTAGTGGGGGACTTTAAAAAATTTAGAACATCTTGTTTTGCTTCTACAAAGAGAGATTATTACAGGCTAGTTAAATTCATGCCCAGTTATCACCTAACCTAGTCAATGTCGTCATACTAAAGTAACCAAGTGCCAACGGTGGATTACCCTAGCGTCGGGACAAACAGCTAAGTAGAATCAGAAAAGGTTTGCACAAAGAAGAATCCTTTTGAGGGTTTCAAGATGACTGGGAAAGTTTCCCATGTATATTGGTAGAACGAATTGCTTCTACGATGAAACCATTTATAATCAAAGCTCTACTTTGTTCAGCAGAAAGAAGCTTGTGTCATGGGCCATCGATCTAGCATTCCCTAACCCGTGTGGCCTTAGAATTTCTCCAAAGTAGCCTTTCTCATATTCGACTCACAAGGATCTTTTAGAGAGAGAAACTTTAGAGAAAGAATCTCTAAACTTGTATTTCACTTGTGAATGAGTTGATACAATTAGGGAGATGAGACCTCTCTCTATATATATATATATAAGTACATGACAAACCGTATCCGTAGATCTCTCTTCGATCTAATGATGAATATTGTATCTCCTCAACTACCATCTACTCACATTTATTACATAATTGTACATTTACTATATTGCCTACCCCCAAGAGTATTCTAGAACACTCGAGAAAACCCTAGGACTTAGGGACAATAATCGAGGGTCGCCCATTCCAAAGGATGAGTCACGGCCGTCGTTTAAAACCCCTTTGGATCGTCATTCTTTCGGGCGGTGACATTCTCCCCCACCTACTCAAGCGACGTCCTCATCGCGTCTTCGAAATGGAAAGCGTTGATCTCCTTCTTGAACTGCCAAAGAGCTTCCGCGGGTTCCCAACTAGCTTTGCTCTTCGGAATAGCTTTCCAACGAACTAGGTATTCTCGCTTCGGCGCACAGTTCGCTTCCGTATGACTCTATCTGCTATTATGCATTTGAATTCTCGGTCATACAGGGTTTTTGCTCCAAGTGGTGCTCGTTGCGACTCCCCTCGATCCGGATCTTTCTTGTCTACCTAGAAAGGCTTAAGCATACTCACATGAAAAACTGGATTTACCTTTAGTTTCGGTGACAAATCCAGCTTGTATAAAACATTCCTAACTCGTTGTAGCACACGAAATGGCCTTTCATAGCAATGGATCAATCCTTTATGCACGTCTTTGTATCAGAGAACCATGTGTAGCTTGGCCAGCACTAAGTCCCCGACTTAGAACTCCACATGCTACCGTTTCTTATCGGCCCACTTCTTCATTCGCTTAGAGGCCTTGTGTAGACACACTCCCGCCAAGTCCACTTGTTCTTGCCAATCCTTAGTGAACTTTTATGTGGGTGGACTATTCCCCCGATAGCCCGATGCAATTGCGCTCGGGGTTTGTGGCTGTTGTCTAATGGCGATCTCGAAAGGACTCTAGCAGGTTGACTCGCTTTGCTGCAAATTATAGGAGAACTAGGCTACGTCGATTAACTTTGCCCAATTCGTTTGTGTTGTGCTCATGTAATGTCAAAGATAAATCTCTAAGAGTGCATTGACCTGCTCTGTCTGACCGTTGGTTTAGGGACGTAGGCTCGTAGAGAGGTTCAACTTTGACCCCAGCAGCTTGCATAATTCGAACCAGAAATGCCCCGTGAATCAAGGATCACAATCGCTCACGATCGTTTGTGGAACTCCCCAATACTTAACCACGTGCTTCATGAACAGCTTGGTTGCCTCCTCGGCCAAGCAATCTTTCGTTGCAAGCACGAAGGTCGCATATTTGGAGAATTGGTCCACCATGACCATGAGAGTCTGACACCCTTCGGATTTCAGCAAATTCACG
The DNA here is from genome assembly GCA_014182885.2 of Eucalyptus caleyi. Lineage (NCBI taxonomy): Eukaryota > Viridiplantae > Streptophyta > Magnoliopsida > Myrtales > Myrtaceae > Eucalyptus > Eucalyptus caleyi. The sequence continues at coordinate 17,492,685 of CM024476.2, forward strand.
ATAAAATCCTTGGAAAAACTCTCCCGTGGACAAGTTGGGATGGGAAGTGGTTCCAAAAGCCCAGGCGACAATCATTGCTTTAGCTTGTTTTATTGGCATACCAAACAAGTCTTCACATAAGTTTCAATGTTGTCCCGCATTTAAGGCCAGTAATATTGATCTTCAACGAGGGCCAATGTGCGATGGATCCCTAGGTGACCCGCCCACTTAGAATCGTGGCACTCACGCAATATTTCCTTCCTCAACTTCCCATGGAAAGGCATGTACAGTCGCCTCCCTTTGGTGTAAAGTAGGTCATCCTCACATCAAAACTGTTGGGTCTTGCCTTCTCGTGCATACCCAATGAGGGCTTGAGCTATTTGATTGTACTTAAGCCCCTCTTTGATGCAGTTGATCCAAGGAAAACTTGGTCGACTCACCATGCTTGCAAGCTCCATCTTCCAACTTAGTGCGTCAGCTACGGAATTAGCCTTCCTCGACTTGTACTCTAGCACATAGTCGAACTCCACTAGAAAATCCTACCATTTAGCTTGCTTCGGACTCAATTTCTTCTGAGTCTAGAAGTTACTCGTGGTCACGTTGTCCGTCCTCACGACAAACTTAGATCCCAAGAGATAATGCCTCCATGTCTGAAGGCAATGGACTACCGCAGTCATCTCATTTTCTTGAACGGTATACAAACGCTCAATATCGTTCAACTTACGAGATTCGAACACTATCGAATGTTCGCCTTACATAAGAACACCACCAATAGTATAATCCAATACATTATTCTCTACCTCATAAGATTTGGTGTGACCGGGCAACACTAGCATTGACTCCTCGATCATGGCTTGCTTCAACAAATCGAATGTTCTTTGGCATCAATCCATCCATTCCCATGGCTTGTCCTTCTTTAAAAGGTCCATGAGTGGCACAATGATGCTTGAATAGCTCCGAATAAAGTGCCGATAGTAGTCGGTGAGGCTAAGGAACGACCTCAACTCTGTCACTTTCTTCGGCGACTCCCATTCAACGATCGCTTGGATCTTCACTTTCTCCACTCGCACTTATCCACTCTCGATGATGTGCCCCGAGAATGGAACTTCCTTCTGGGCAAATGCACATTTCTCGTGCTTGACATACAAATCATTTTCATGCAAGACTTGGAAGACTTGTTTTAGATGCTCAACATGCTCTTCGAACGTCCGGCTATATACTACAATATCATAAAGATAAACTACTACAAACCGATCTAGGAAGGGATGGATTACCTTGTTCATGAGAGTAAAGAATGTAACCGGAGCATTGGTCAAGCAAAATGGCATGACGAGGAACTCGTACGATCCATACCACGTCATGCATGCGATCTTCGGCTCGTCCCCTTCAACAATCCGGACTTGATAGTAATCCGATCGAAGATCCAGCTTGGTGAACCACTGAGCTCCACCAAATTGATTGAAGAGATTCGCAATGAGTGGGATCGGGTACTTATTTTTAACATTCAGTCTGTTCAATGCCGGTAGTCTATGTACATCCAGAGTGACCCATTGTGCTTTTTCTGGAATGGGACCAACACACCGAATGGAGCCTTGGACGACTGGATGTACCCCGCATTGAGTAGCTCCTTCAGTTATTTCCTCAGCTCTTCCAGTTCGGAGAGCGCCATACATGGCAGATGGTCGAGCGTCAGACACTAGCTCGATCTGATGATCCACCTCCCTCCGAGGTAGCAGCTTCTTAGGCAACTTGAGAGGCATGACATCCTTGAACGAGTCAAGGACTTGGGTCACTTCAGTTGGGACTTCGCTCCATTCACCCTTGTTGTCCTCAGTTTTCAAGGCCACTAGGATTGGTTACCTCACCCTTCCTTGCTCCCTTGGTGAGTTGCATTGCCGAGATTATTCTTCGATCACGGTTCGACTTACGATGGACCAGGATCACGCATTGACATCGTTTATCCACCACACATTTACACTTGGCAAAGGGCAATATAACCGTATGGATTCTATCTAGGAATTTTATCCCAATGACAAAGTCGTAGTTGTCAAAAAGAATTACCTCTAGAGTCTCCTTACTTTTCCATTGCCCGATTTGAAGCTCCACGTCCCTTATGACACCGATGGTAGGGACTTCCTTGGAGTTCACAATTTTGAGCCACCCAGTTCCTTTCTCAACCCACAGGTTTAGTTTCTTCGCGGCTTTCTCTGATATAAAGAGATCGGATGCTCTCGTGTCCACGAGCATACTCATTGTGGTTTCTTCGATCCTTAAGTCCACGAACATTAGTCATTTAGGCTCATTTGCCTTCTTGGACTTGATCATTCTGAGGATCTGCAGCAAACTCAACTGCGACTCATTCTTAGGCTCATCTTCCTTGCAAAGGGCGGCCAACTTGGCATTGTTCGATTAATCTCGCACCATATGTGAACCATCACAAAAGAAGCATTTGTAAATATGTACCTTTCCTTGTCCTAATCCGCTTGACTTTGCATGAGCATTAGGAGGACTAGCCAGTGGTCTACTTAGTGGGGCAGTTGAATCTTTCCTGATCTCCCTCACCATTGGCTTTATCCTTCGGACGAGAGTCCGACTTAGATGTGGAAGGCACCTTGTACTCCACAAGGGATTTGGCCACGGTTATGACCGTTGTGAGGTATTCCACGTTGAATCACTTCAACTCTTACTTGGTCCATGGCTTGAGACAACTCATAAACTAGTAGTACGCCTCTATCTCATTCATTGAAGGGATTTGGAGTAGTAACTCCGAAAACCACTTGATGTAATTGCACACACCACCCTTTTCCTCGAGACGTTTTAGCTCGTCATGAGCTTCTTCCTCCGCATAGGCGGGATAGTAGTTCCGTCAAAACTCCTCGATGAATCTACCCTAGGTCGTGATGGGATCCCCACATATATCATTCGACCAACGACACCACCATAACAATGCATTATCAGTTGTTAAGTACATAGATACAGTGTTTACCCGTGATTGGTCATCGTTGATCCACATGACTTGGAAGTACCGTTCCATATACCATAGGAAGTTGTCCACGTCTTTTGCCACCCGTGAGCCTTTGAACTCCTTTGGCTTGGGTGCATCCATTCATGAACCTTGCACAGTGATCACCCTGTTCACACATGTAGCTTCTGATTCAACGAACTTCCCCTTTAGCTTCGCTATCTCCACGCGCATCGCCACCATCATGGCCTCTAAGGACTCGTCCCGTTGTGAGAGTTCTTCCTTCAAGGTCCCCATTAACTCGTGTCGGAGTTCTCCCATGCTAACCTTGAGCTCTTGCACCTCAGCCACAAGCTCCTCAATCCCAATGTCCACTCCATCCACAGTTTGGGTCAAGTCATCGTCCGATCCTTGGATTTCGGTGGCGAACAACTCTAGCTTCGTCATCCAATGCTCTAGATCCCCCATTGGATCCCTCGAACTCGAACCACCACGGTTCTTCTTGCCCTTGGTAGTGCCTTTCTCAGCCTTCCTTCCATAATCATCACGATGCCACCCGTGACGAGTGCCTCATCGGATCGTGGATCATCCATCACACTTGAAAAAAACTTGCTTTGATACCACTTGTCACAGGCTGATCAATCTAGTGTTCCTTAACCCGTGCGGTTTTAGGATTTCTCCCAAACAACATTTCTCACACTCGACTCATGAGGATCTTTTAGAGAGAGAAACTCTTGAAAGAGAAGCTCTAAACTTGTATTTCACTTGTGAATGAGTTAATACAATGAGGGTGAGGAGACCACTATATATACAAGTATAGAACAAGCCGTATCCGTAGATCTCTCCTAAACCTAACGGTGAAGATCATATCTCCTCAACTACCATTTATCCACATTTATTACATAACTATACATTTATTGTATTGCCCGCCCTCAAGAGTATTCTAGAATACTCGAGAAAATCCTAGGACTCAGGGACAACGGTCGAGGGTCACCTGTTCCAAAGGATGAGTCACGGCCATCGTTTAGAACCCTCTTGAATCATCCTTCGTTTGAGCCGTGACACTTGTCTCTGTTTTCACATAATCAAGTACATCATCAATCAATTCGTTATTCAAAACATTATTGTCATGATCCAAATTTTTTTTTCTAAGGGTTCAATCTTAGAAAGGATCTTTCCTAAGGCCTTCCTGCTCCCCATCGCTATTGGGGTCTACAACTAAAATGGTCAATTTCCTGAAGTTTTGCTTTGGAGTCACTATCAACCTTTCATAATAAATTTTATATGTTAGAACAAGTGATTTTTGATAGTGTTTTAGTGATGATCAAAAACGTTCTTCTATGAATATGGGCTAACACTTTTTTTTTTTTTTTGTATTGGAGGAACCGGCTTGCAGCCGACAGCCGCGCCGTAAACCCCCAAGTGACACTTAAGCAGGAGGACCCACCACCCCTGAGTCACACTTAATACACCTAGCGCCTCCCCTGGGTTTTGAACCCTTCACCTCTTCGTTGAGGATCAGCAGAGTCTTATCCAGTGGAGCCACCGCGGCTGGTGGTAAATGGGCTAACACTGTTCACATCTATAAAAAAAAAAAAAAAAAAAAAAAAAAAAAAAAACAACAGGCTGGTTAATAATATTAGATAATGCCTGAGAGTCAAAGTACGCTAATGATATCAAATTATATTGGACTTTTTTTTTTGTTTCAAAAATTATATTGGATTTCGTGTATCTTCGTTAAATACAAATGTGAGTGGATAGTTAGTGAAGTCCGGTATTCTAGTAGCCATCTTTGGTAGAGAGGCTGTTAAAATATACTCTATAAATAGAACTTTATTACGCGTCTTTTAAGCCATTGAAGAGACACTACAATTGAAAATGACGAATGTAATGCTTGGACGAGAAAAGGCATCTCCCACGTCAAATGCCCGCCAAAGCCAATTACTGTGATGTTGTGCTAGATGTTATGGATGGTCATACCTATATAGAGATGGTTATTCGAATTGTTACAATTACGTGTTTTCCGGAGGGACATCTCAGGAGCACTAAATTTATGGGCTTCAATGATCGCCTGATATGCCTCATAAGACTACCTCGTTCGGTAAGGATGTGTTTAAAATGCCTGAATTATTATTAATGCTAAAAAAGGAAAAATACAGCTGAGAGATATGAATGCAATACAGTCGTGCCTGGCTTGTTGATCCTGTTTCTGAACAATTTCCTTCTATTTCCACCGTAGCTGCGTCTACTACCAACAAAGATTACACTCAAGTTTTTGCTGACTTGGGATGATGGGAAATCCGGTATTGTGCATTTCGTGGGAAATTGAGTTTCTGTTTCGATTTCCATGGCCGGCCGGGAGCCCACTGGAGTCAAGTGGACATAATTTAGTAGAGGTTGAAGTCTTGGTAAATTATAAAAAATGGGAGCGTCGTTGGCCAGTCTTCATCAATCTACCGTGTCGACACCAATAATTAAAACAATCGTCAATCAAGACAAGCAAGCAAGCAATGGTCAGCCCAAGTCAGTGGTCAGGATTGGCGTGCTGTGTACTACGTATTCTTCTATTCACATTTCTTTTCGGGCCAAGATTATAATTTCATCATCATCACGCGGAATTCAAAAAATTGAACCGACAAATCAAAGTGTCCGCAATATATTATCCGTACGGTTCCCTTCTACAATGAATCATTTATTCACCGGAAAGAAGCTTCTCTCTATTCCTACGAAATCAAGTGTATCATCAGTCAACTTGTTATTTATCTTTTTATTATTAAACACCACCAAAACGAAAAGGAGAAAGAAAAGAATGAACAAATTCTATGTCCTAGCTAATCTCTTCTTACATTACAAAAGATTCTCCTCTCGAGTTGGATTTATATAGATGTGATGTAGAAGGTTGAGTTGATTAAACATACTTATAGTCGAATTAAAAGATATCAATTATACAATATTGAAAGTTTGCTCAATTGATTCTCTAAGATTGTGTTGTCAACATAATCATTCTGAAATTTACATATCAGTAGACCATTGTGATGGCAACTTCACTGTTTATGGTGTCTGGAATTATATTAACATACAAAGAACGAGTGAAATGGATAATTTCATGTCACCTCTCATAAATTTCAAAATATTTTTATCACTATCCAAAAGCCTTTTGCAATGGATCATTTCTAGTAAGGATCTTTCCCAAGGCCTCCGGGCTCACCCAACGTTGTTTTTTTTTTTTTTGGTCGATAAGCATACGTAGATTTCATTGATAATAGTTTAGATGAGCTACATCTAAACTTAAAACATCCAAGAGATTCGGTGGGGGATATTGGACCCAGTTGTCCGGTAAAATATTTTTTCGCTGGCCTTTCACCACCCAATTAGCAACTCCATTCACATCTCTTCTACAATGGGTGATTTTTATGGGCCAGATCTTGGCTAATAGTTCGTGGGCTTCACAGAGCAGAGGCCTGATTTCCCAACTGATCCACCCTGCGTAAGCTTCCTCCCAGCTCATATCTGTGCATGCCCTTTGCTGATCTGTAAACGAACTTATCACTTCCACTAACTCCAACTGGTCTGTTTGGTTCTCCTAGCACGTTTCTTCCTGTTCTGCAACTAAGTTCTTCGACAACCATTTTAGGGTTTCGACCACGGTGACGGCTTCCACTTGAATGGCTGACTCTGCTCTCAACCGGCCGGGCAAAACCAGCAATCCGCATGGTCCCTGCACACTTCGGTGACCACGGCTTCTCCAGTTTCGCTGATAAAAGAACCATCTACGTTCCATTTGAAGCAATCGCGGGTTGGAGGTTTCCATTGAGTAGGTGAGTTTGATTTTTGGGCATTTCCTTTAGTTCTCCGGGAGAGGCACTTACTGATCTGTTGATACTTGTCGAGGGCTGATTCAAGGAGATGCGACAGACAGGGTCGCTGGTTTCGAAAAACCATATTATTCCTCCCTCGCCATATCTGCCACAACAGCTGGGTGAGTAGTTCGAAAGGGATCGTTGGGTGTTGGAATTCAAGGATCCACTTTTCTATGCAGCTGATTTGGTGTTGATTGATGTAGATCTGGATTTGGGGGTCTTTCCATACCAATTTCGTCCATGGGCAGAGGAGGAAGAGATGTTCACTTGTTTCTGGGAAGCTGTGGCAAAACGGGCACAAGTCATTCGAGATTATCTGTCTATGCTGAAGGTTAGCTCTTGTTGATAAAGCATTATGACAGATATTCCATAGGAAATGTTTGTATTTCGGTGGTGTGTTAGCTTGCCATATACGACGCCATAGTGTTTTCGGGATTTAGAAGGAGGAGGAGGCTTCATTCTGTTTTTGGTTTTGCTGTATGGCTTGTTTGCAATGATATGCGCTTTTAACTGTATATGTTCCTGTTTTGGTTGATGTCCATATAATTTTTTCCTTCGGACTTGTCCCACTTAGTGGAAGCGCTAGAATTTCTTCTGCTGTATTCTGGTCGAATAGTTCCCTGATTGTGGTTTCCTTCCAAGCCATTTGGGCTTCATCCACTAATTCTGACACCATTTGAGGATCACCCCTGTTTGATGGCCCTCCAATAACTTCTTTAGGTAGCCACCGATCCTCACAAATATGAACTTTCTCACCATTGCCAATAACCCAACGGGAAGAGGGTAAAATCACATTCCTCCCAATTAATAAACCCCGCCATCCCCAAGAGGGGTTGCTGCCACTTGCTGCTTGTAGGAAATTCCCATTTGGATAGTATAGCCCTTTAATGACTTTGCCCCCATAGATTTTCAGGCTGCTGGAGTAATCGCTAGGCTTGCTTACCGAGCATAGCTTCATTGAAGATAATCAAATCCTTGAATCCCAATCCACTTATTTGTTTCCTTTCCTTTAGGACTTCCCACTTTTTCAAATGAACTCCTTTATGTTGATCATTTGTTTTCCACTAGAAATCTGCAACTTTTTCTTTCGATTGCCCGGCAAATAGAGAGTGGGATTTTAAAGACCGACATAACGTACTGCGGTATAGCTTGTACCACTGCTCTGATCAATATTTCTTTTCCTGCTCTGGACATTAATTTCTCTTTCCAGCCCTCTAGTTTTGCATTTACTCTTGATAAAATCCATGCAAACATTTCCTTCTTTGATCGACCCCAATCAGAGGGTATGCCAAGGTACTTTCCTGTTTTTTCAAGTTCTGGGATGTCACAAAGCTGATTAGAGAACTCGCAGCGAATAGTAAGAGAGAAAGAAGAAGAGAGAAGGAATAGTGAAGAAGAGAAGGAGAACGTAAAAGAAAGAAAGAGGGACCGTAGATTTCTGTTGTAACAGAAACCCTACACCCATTGTATTTATATTGACTATAAACTGTATATTACAATAATACCCTTATGTAAGTAAAAAAGGAAATAAAACTTTGATAATAAAGGAAACTCAATTAAAGCAACTTAACACTCCCCCTCAAGCTGGAGCATATAGGTCACCCATGCCCAGCTTGGAGCAACCAGCAACAAAAGCAAGACGGAATAATGCTTTGGTAAACATATCAGCAAATTGATCTCTAGAGGCAACGTAAGGAGTAGCAACCAACTTCTGCTTCACAGCATCACGAACAAAGTGATAGTCAACTTCTATATGCTTAGGGCACGCATGGTAAAATTTCTGTTTCTCGATTTCTCTATTTCTCTGTTCCCCGGAACAGGTTTGGAACAGAAATCCGTTTGGTAACGCAAATTGATTTCTCTATTTCTGTTTCAAATTTCTGATTCAGAAATTGTTTTGGAGGAGAAATGAGAAGCTAAAATTTTTAGCTTCTCTAATTCTGAAACAGAAATAGAAATTGTTTCTCCTTTTCTCCAATCTGGGCATCCTTCTTCATTCACCATATGGGGTTTTTCTATTTGGGCGTTCCTTCTCCTCAACCTTCAACCAAAAACCCTAGCGCCGTCGACTCCAACTCCGTCCGTCCTCGCCGTCGACTCCGACTCCGCCCTCTCGCCGGTGACATCGTCGCTCACCTCGCCATCGACTCTGACTTCGTCCTCCCTGCAGTCGACGACTCCGCCGGATCCGATCGCGTCGAACCCATCTCGGGTTCGTCTCCGAGATCAGAACCCGCAGCCCTTCCTGTGAATCTCCGAACCCGCGCATCGTTCTCTGACGCTGGTTAGCAATTAGCCGTCGGCTGCGCCTCTCCTGCCGAAATAGCAGCAGAGCTTCGTCGAGGAGGATCGGGTCGGCCGCTTTCGTTTGATCCGGCGGCATCGACCTCGTCAAGGTCGAACCTCCACTGCCGACTCGTAGACTGGGGGCCGTTCGATCGAGTCCTCCGCAAGTTCCGCGAGGAGGACTATCGACCGTTGTCTGGGTCCGAGCTCAATTCGAAGATTCCTGACGAGGGGATCGTGGACTCGCCGGAGGTTAATCGACAGGTGCCACAATCGGATCTCGGTGCTCTAGGTAATTTTCGAATTTGGAATTAAATATCCCGATGGTTCGTCGTTTTAGAATCCTCAATCGGATAGTGGGTTATGGTAGTAAGAAGGTGTTGAATGAATAATCGTATGATTGCGTGTCCTGTTTGGGCAGAACGCCAAATGTTAGTTGTTTTGCCCTAACCAAACATGTTTTATGTTCTTATTAAATCATGGGGGGTTAGCCTTTGATTTCTTGAAGATCTTGCAAACTACAAATAGTCTCGGTTATGTGCTTGGGAGGTATTGGATTTTCATTACCTTGTCGTATCATGATCTAGAAGTTTCATTTTCATCTGTATTGGTTCTTGGCCTGCCATGATCTGAATGCTTTATTTGTTATGCTGCTGCATACTCTGCCCCTTCTCTTCATCTTTTGAGAAAGGGTCTCCATTTCAATATGATCAGCTTTTTGTAAGTCTAACGTGAAAGCTTACTCGTGTATCATTTGAATGTGGTCCCATTGCTTCTTTTGATGTAGAGTAGGGTATATTATATTCATGGAGTACCAACGCATTCAACATCATAAATCTCTTGAAAGTTTATTGAAATGGATTTCTTAAATCAATCATGTGTGGGTTTCATGGCCTTATTTGAAATTTTGGCTACTTGACATGTGGGATACTCTCTTCAAATTTGTTTGATTTTAGGGTCAAGATTAACTAACATGAAAAGAGTAGGTGATTTTTCTTTACACATTTACCATCTCTATGTTATTGAGGGGAGCAGAAAATGCCTCGATACATGCATGTTTGTATTTTTTTAGATGAAAAGGAATGGACAGAGGAAAATACATGATCATGTTAAATACTAACACGTTCCGTGCTTCTTTAGTAGGAAATAATTCAAAATGTGCTTTTCTTCTGTCGGACTAGCATGACGAAATCCTGCCAAGTATGGGGAACTATAATGGATGCTTAGATACTTGAAGGAGCAAAAGAGGCTGTAATATCCACCTTACAAAAAATGGTTTCCCTCTTCTTTTGCAGTCCTCTATATGAAGAAATCATCTCACTGTGTCTTGACCTTGGAGAATTGGATGCTGCAGTAGCCATTGTTGCAGACATGGAGACTGCTGGAATCACGGTGCCTGATCAGACCCTGGACAGGGTCATTTCTGCATGGCAAGGCATTGATAGTGTCACCGATGATGTGCCCGAATAGATCCTTGCATTCAAGGGTTATCAGAGTTTGTATCAGGGTATCAACGAGTACTCCAGATACCTGAATGTGGGGCTTGAGATTATCAACAAAGCTAATTGCAAGGACGAAGCCGATTTTTGTCATGATGAAGATGATTATGAGTGAGATCCTATGTTTACATTCGAGGACTTTGCTAGAAAGAAAGTGAACTTGACATACCGATGAGACACATCAGAGATGAAATCTGAATTGTACATACCTTAGTCTTATAGTTGAATGGGGCCGTTTTGGTAGTAGATTTATACGTTTATTATTTATTGGATCGAGAGTCGCTTCTTGTACGCCCGGAAAATGAGCGAGATTCTCGCATTTTCTACGTACATCTTTAAATATGTCATCGAGGGAGCTTTTCCAATAGTAGACAAAAATGCGAGAGGCCTCTCATGCTTGTTTGTCATTGTAGAGATGGTTTTTCAGAAGACTCGACTCGCAAATTTATTCTGTTATACCGCTTGAAGCACCCCTCGGTGCAGCTATGCCTTGTTTTGATTGGAACTTGCTAAAATCCCGAAGTGACGATCTGGTCTCGTATGACCAAACCGTCCGGAGTCCGTGGGGAAGTAACCTTTCAAAATGACATATCATTGTCTCAGCTTCATGCCGAAGCAATCGCATTTGGAATATTTATTAGTTTTCTATAAAGTTCACATGATTCGATCGACTTGTCTTTGAAGCAAAGAGCAAGCAAGATTTGTCTTGCCTTCCATCTCAATTTTCCACTAATTTCGCATGCAAGCCAACTTATTAGGTTCTTTTATTTTTGACAAGTCTAGAAAAAAAGAACTCTTTTTTTTTCTTTTTGTAAAATGTTTTATGCTATACAACGTTCCTTGGGCATGATGCCAATGTTAAAGAAGTTAATTCTTTTTAGTTTTAGAAATAGATATGCATTGTTGAAACATCTTGTTGTAATGTATTAGTATTATTTTGATTATTAATTTGTATTTGAGAATTTCCTATGTAGTTATCTAATCAATTTCTATTCCTAGAAATAAAAATTTTATTCTGTTATCAAACGGATTTCTGTTTTCAGAAATAGAAATTTTGAGTCGTTATCAAACGGGTTTCTTTGCTCAAAAACTTGTCCCGGGAATAGAAATTGAGAAATCAATTTCTGGCCAGAAATCAATTTTTGTTTCAGAAATTTTATCATGCGCACCCTTAGTTCGCTCTTGAAAAATAGGATTCCCAACAATATAAATAGCTGCTTGATTATCACACATCATGTCAATAGGTTGATTAATAGAAAATCCAAGCTCCTGGAGAAGAGATTTCAACCACAACAATTCAGCCACAGTATGTGCCATAGCACGATATTCAGCCTCTGCACTAGACCTGGCAATGGTAGTCTGTTTCTTGCTTCTCCAAGTAACCAAATTACCACCAATAAAAGTGCAATACCCAGTTGTAGACCGTCAATCATATGTTGACCCAGCCCATTCAGCATCAGAATAGCCAACCAAAGTGGAAGAACCATTAGATTTATAAATTAGTCCCTTACCAAGAGAGCTTTTAAGATATCGAAGAATGCGACATACAGCATCCCAATGAGCTTTCTTAGGTGACTCCATAAACTGACTCACCACACCAACAGCAAAAAAAATATCAGGACGTGTAACAGTAAGATAAATTAGTTTCCCAACTAGACGCCGATATTGATGCTTGTCTTCAATTTGTTTTCCATTATCAACTCCAAACTGTTGATTTGGATCCATAGGAGTATCAACTGGCTTGGAAGCTAGTGTACCTGTCTCAGACAAAAGATCAAGAACATACTTTCGCTGAGACAAATTAATACCTTTTTTACTTCGTAAAACTTCAATGCCCAAAAAATACCTAAGAGTTCCCAAGTCTTTAATATGAAATTGCTGCTGAAGAAAGGACTTAATCTCATAAATGCTAGTCATATCACTACCAAAGATAATTATATCATCCACATATACCACAAGAATGACTACTCCCGATTCCTTCTTGCGAACAAAAATAGAATGATCAGAATAACATTGGTGGAAACCACATCTAGAAATCACCGAACTGAATTTTTCAAACCATGCTCTTGGAGACTGTTTCAACCCATAAATGGCCTTATGTAGCCGACATACTTTACTATGATTCTCCCCCTGAGCAACATACCCAGGAAGTTGCTCCATAAATACTTCTTCAGACAAATCACCATAAAGAAAAGCATTCTTGACATCCAATTGATATAATGGCCAATCGAAATTCACAGCAAGAGAAATAATAACACGAACAGAGTTGAGACGTGCCACAGGAGAAAAAGTCTCAAAATAATCTACTCCGAAAGTTTGAGTAAAACCTTTAGCAACGAGTCGAGCTTTAAGATGCTTGATTGAGCCATCCGGATTGTACTTGATAGTGTACACCCAACGACACTTCACCACATCTTTCCCAAGAGGAAGATCAACCAATGACCACGTTTGGCGAGACACTAGAGCTTCCATTTCCACATCCATAGCTTTCTTCCACTCAAGGCGAGACAAAGCCTCAGTGGTAGAAGTAGGAATTGTGTGAGTGTGTAATGATAGAGCAAAGTCATGTAATGGAGAAGGAAGATGTGAGAGAGACACATAACGCTCAATAGGGTAAGCCAAAGAGGATTTTTGTGTGCAAGACCGAGTACCTTTGCGAAGGGCAACAGGAAGATCGTCTAGACCAGGAGACACGGAGAAAGATTGATTGGAGGGCATTGAAGAGCTGGAGACTGGTGGTGACGTAGACTGCTTTCGTCGCTGATACACCTGCAAGGGAGGAGATACTAGAGACAGACTAATAGAATCTAGGGGGATTTGTTGTGGGATAGGAGGATCAGCTACAATGTCAATTGAAAACTCTTTACCCTCAGTAGAATAGTATGGTGTGCCCTCGAAAAAAGTAACATCAGCACTAACGTATTGAGTATAAGTTGTAGGATCATAACACCGATATCCCTTTTGTGTACGTGAATACCCGAGAAAAATACATTTAGAAGCACAAGGAGATAGTTTATCAGAACCGGAACGTAGGTTATGAACAAAACAGACACACCCAAAGATGCGCGGGGTAAGAGAGAATAACGGCTTGTCAGAAAATACAACACTGATTGGTGACTGATGATTGAGGACGGTGGAAGGCATACGATTTATGAGGTAACATGCGGTAAGGACAGCATCACTCCAAAATGATTTTGGCACATTCATATGAAATAAGAGTGAACGAGCAACTTCTAGAAGGTGACGGTATTTTCTCTCAGCCACACCATTCTGCTGAGGGGTATAAGTACAACTTGTTTGATGTATAATGCCAAGATTAGAACAAAACAAAGAAATTGATTTCTGTGTATATTCTAGAGCATTATCTGTTCGCAAAATTTTAAGGGATGTATTAAACTGATTAGTAACCTCACGATGAAATAATTGAAAAACATGTAAAAATTCAGAGCGGTCATGAAGCGTATAGAGCCATGTTAAACGAGAATAATCATCCACAAAAGTAACAAAATACTTAAAACCATTTCTACTAGCAATACGGGAAGGTCCCCAGATGTCCAAATGAACAAGTTCAAGTAAAGTAGATGCACGAGAATTATTACGACTAGGAAAGGAACTACAATGATGTTTCCCAAGTTTACAAGCCTCACACTCAAGAGTAGAAATTGATTTACACTCGGGAATTATTTGTTGTAACTTAAATAAAGATAAATGCCCTAAACGAGAATGCCATAATAGGGGGGTAATAGAACTAGCAGCTAGACCATTGGCGTCAGCAGTAGAGACACCATTGAGATAGTAGAGTCCATCACATTCATGCCCTCCACCAATCATCTTCTTTGTCTGAAGGTCCTGAAAAACGCAATGAGATGGATAAAATGTAACTAAACAACTAAAAGCTTTAGTTAAGTGACTAACAGAGGACAAAGATAAGGAAGATGTAAGTGAAACAGTCCCTGATCCAACCACTTGAGTCGATGAACCATTAGCTAAAATAACTTCGGATGAAGGACTAGAGTTAGTGTGGGAAGAAAATAGTTCTTGCTTACCTGTCATATGACTGGAAGCCCTCGAGTCAATGACCCAAGAGGTGTTAGGAGACAAAGTAGAAAAAGAGGCCATGTTACCTGTACGTGCAAGAGTAGCAGTGGATGAGAAATTGGAAGCCTCTAGTTGTTGGACACGTTTGATGAGTTGTGCAACCATATCATCTCGAGCCGTAGACTCAGAAGAACTACCCCCAAGTGAGAGAGATGGGTTCATGTCGTTATAAGACACATTTCGAGCACTCCCTTCAGACATAGCAGTATTTGCAGTAACTGATCGTTGAGCCCACTCAGGCTTGCCATGCTTGGCCCAACAAGTGTCAACAATATGACCGAATTTGCCGCAGTGTATACACTGATGGCTATCTCGATCAGAACTTTGTCCACTACGTCCACCACCACGACTACGACCTCCTCCGAAACCACGACCTCTATTGGAAAATCCACCACGACCACGACCACCACTACCAGCCACGAATGCTGAATTGTCTTTAGATGAAGTAGAAGACGGAGGGACAATGCGCTGAATTCGACAAAATGCTTCATTCATAGAAGGAACTCTCTCTCCAACAAGAAGCTGACTCTTCACAGGCTGTAAGTTAGCATTCAAGCTAGATAAAAATATGGCCACTTGAAATTCAGCTCGTTGTGTCTTTAGTCTCTCAAGATCAGTAGTGATGGGCTGATAAAGATTGAGTTCTTCCCACATACCTTTCAAAGCACTATAATATTCTCCAAGAGACTTATCTCCCTATTTAAAATTAAAGATCTTCTCATATAGTTCATAAACTCTAGACATATTATTGTCTTGTGAGTAACTCTCCATAAGATCATCCCACACTCCCTTAGCAGTTGTGTGGAACATGACATTAGCAACGATGGATGGTTCCATGCTATTCCATAACCACACCAGAAGTGTATCATTCTCTTTCATCCAACCACTATAGTTTCCAGAATTTTCAGCAGGAGGGTCTGTGGTAAGATAATGAAGTTTCCCTTTGGCATTAATATAGACCTTCACAGCTTGGGCCCATAACAAGTAATTGGAGGATCCATTTAATTTAATAGTGGTAATTTGAACGTTGACACTATCTGTAGGAGCCTTAGCATCACTCATGATGATAATCTCAATATAAGTATATCTACCACTAATCAAGAAGGCTGAAACTTTAGTGCAAGTAACAAAGCAGTAACGCTAATGTATAATCACATGTAATTGGCTCCATCAATTAACCAAAGGGATGTTGAAAACTCATAAATAGAGATTGCTGTATAGAAGAAAATATCTGACCAGAAATCTCGATTCAAATAATCATATGTTTGATGGAAAACCAGCAAGACCAGTCAACCATAATCAATAGAATACTCGATTCTTGAATCCGTTGATCAGCAAGTGTTGTAATCCATGTTCATAAACCGAACCTGATGAATCCAATATCTTCTAATCTCATATGTATTGAGACTTGAAGAGAAAACAGATAAAAATTGCAGCTTTAGGTGGCTACACACCAGAGAAGAAGTAGGGTTACTAGGGGACTTTCAAACCAGCAATATGATTAAGTAATCAGATAGTTAGATCCGCTCTGATACTATATCACAAAGTTGATTAGAGAACTCGCAGCGAATAGTAAGAGAGAAAGAAGAAGAGAGAAGGAATAGAGAAGAAGAGAAGGAGAACGTAAAAGAAAGAAAGAGGGATTTGTAGATTTTTGTTGTAATGAAACCCTACAACCATTGTATTTATATTGACTATAAACTGTATATTACAATAATACCCTTATGTAAGTAAAAAAGGAAATAAAACTTTGATAATAAAGGAAACTCAATTAAAGCAACTTAACATGGGACTCTCATCTCAGTTGCCAATCTCTGTTTTAGGGCTAATGGACAATCCCTACTAAATAATATCCCTGATTTATTCAAATTAATAGCTTGACCAGATGCAAAACAGTACCGATTCAAAACAGCAGCTACATTTTGACATTCAACTAGCTTTCGATCCATGAATAATATAAGATCATCCGCGAACATTAGGTAAGAGAGGGTAGGGCAGTCCCTATTAAGTTTGATTCCTTTTATGCTACGATCATCAACGGTTTTATGTAGCAACTGAGATAGAACATTTGAAACTATAATGAAGAGATATGGGGATAGTGGATCACCTTGCCGTAGATCTCGAGATGGTTTGAAAAATGGTAGATGTTGTCCGTTCACTTTGACATTATAGGAGACTGTAGAAACACATTGCATCACCCAAGAGATCCACTTGTCATGGAATCTCATTCTTCGCATGCAAGTCTTTAAAAAATTTCACTCAACTTGATTGTAGGCTTTTTTCATATCTAGCTTAAGGATTGCCTAGAATTTCCTTCTACGGCGACGTGTTCTCAATTGATGGAGCACTTCTTGCACTAGTAACATGTTGTCTTGGATTAACCTTCCTTGAACAAATGCACTTTGTTCCATAGTAATCAGTTGAGGGAGGTATTTTTTCAGCCTGCTAGCGAGTACTTTAGAGATGATTTTGTAGGCAAAATTGCATAAACTAATAGGTCGGAATTGATCCAATTGTTCTGGATTTTTGACCTTTGGGATGAGGGTGATTGTAGTTTTATTCAGCTCTGGACTAAGGTGGCCAGACTCACAAAATTTGGTAAGTTCTTTGTGGATATCTGAGCTGATTTCATTCCAATGGTGTTGGAAAAAGATTCCATCTAGTCCATCCGGTCCTGGTGCTTTCAAAGCACCCGACTGAAAAGTGGCTAGCTTGATTTCCTTGGGTGTGAAAGCTCTAGTTAGTACCTGGTTCATTTCTTCTGTCACCTGACATGGTAGCTAATCCAAAACTGGCTGAAAATTTCGATCCCCCGCTGAAGTATATAGTTCTTGAAAATAAGCAATGGTCAGCTAACTTATCTATCCCGGATTACGTATCCATTCTCCCTCTGGATTTTTCAGCATAGTGATTCTATTCCTCTGTCTTCTTTGCACTGCTATTGCATGAAAAAACTTAGTATTTTTATCCCCTCATTTGAGCCATTGAATACGGGACCTCATCCCCCAATAAATTTCCTCTTGTCGCCATAATCGTTCTATCTCATCTCTTAACCATTGCATTCTATGTTTATCATGTTTCCAAATTGGACAGTTGGTTAGTTGTTGCATCTCCTCTTTTAAATTCTGTATTGCCTTTCTAGCATTAGAAATTTTTTTTTCTTACTCCATGGATGAAGTTTCAAGGTAAGATGTTTGAGTTTACTGCCCAATCCTTTTGTTCTTTCAGCTAGCCCCCTCCGTGTATCTTGCATAAATTGCTCATATTCCTCATCTTCTATCCAGTAAGCTTCAAATTTAAATTCCTTTGGTCATTTTTTGATTTGAGGAAAGAAATTCACCAGCAATAGACTGTGATCTGAGCCTACTGCAGGAAGGGCATAGACCTCCGCTGAAGGATATTCCACCCTCCATTCAATATTACATAATCCTCTATCCAACCGTTCCTTCACATATTCATCTCCCTCTCTGTTGTTAGTCCAAGTATAAGCACATCATTTGCTGTCTATACTCATCAGTCTACTATGATCTAGGAATTCTTGAAAAGCTTTCATTCAATAGTTTTCTACTGGTCGCTTCCCCACTTTCTCCCATACATACAACACCTCATTAAAGTCCCTAAGCATACCCAGGGTTCCTGAGTGAGAGTTCTCATGGATGCTATATCAGCCCACAATCTCACCCTATCCTGGAAATCAATGGGTGCATAAATAAAAGACACTCTAGTACTATGATTTGTTTCCCCATTAGTGCAGCTGATATGTATAGAGTGCATAGAGCTCGAAATGATAGAGATAGTTACCTGGTCATTCCACATAAGCGCCAAACCCCCAGCAATACCTCTTGGATTGATAATAAAACTGTGCTGAAACTGCAATCGTCGTTGTAGTCTCTTACAAACTTCCTCTTTATTTTTTGTTTCCATTAGAAAGAAAACAGCGGGCCTCTCTTGAGCCACTAGGGCTCTAATAGCCTGGATTGTCCAGGGTGTGCCCAACCCTCGACAATTCCAGCTCATTATCTTCCTTTGTGACTTGGTGGCTTGTTAAGACTAGCTACCAAAGCCCATTGTCGTGTTTCTTCCTCCGTGAGAACTGAAGTATCCAGTAAGGTTGTTTCATCAATATCTGGCTAGCTTGTCCCTTGTGGTTCATAGGGTGAGTATCTTTTCAGCTTTTTCTGAGGAGTATGTTTCTATCCCTTACCTTTTCTGTTAGCACCATTACTGGTCAGCAAACCCATGTTGGTGTTTTTTGGTAAAATAAGCTAGTCATCAGTTGGGATTACAATAGTTTCATCTGTTTGGTGTCATTGCATCTCTTCTTGGGTAGTTTCCTTACGTTTTCCACTCTCCATGGACCTTGTATAGTCTGAGCAAACACCCTTCTGTTTTTCATAGAGAACCATTTCTCCTTGACTGACTGCCATTTCAGGGGTATTGATCTCCTGCAATATGGCACTTCTGCTTTCATCCAGGGGTCGAACAGCATGTCTTGTTTGTTTAGACATTGTTCTTTTTGATATGGCACTTCATTGCAATGCTGTGCGTAGTATCCCAACCTACCACATGAGTAGCAATAATGTGGTAATCGTTCATATCTGAAGTCAAGCTAGATTTTCTTGCCGTTATTACTAAAAATGGATCCCGGTTTCAACGGCATAGACATGTTAATTGCAACTCTTGCTTTCCCTATCATGTAAGGCATATATCCTTTTGCCTCAATTTTTACTTCTGTTACTTTCCCAATATCTCCTGCAATGTGGTCTACTACTTCTGCTAAGATCCATTATGCTGGTAACCCATGAATATGGACCCAAAAAGCACAGGTATCAAACTTATAGCATGCTGGAGGGGTATTCGGTATCCATGGTTTTAAGAGTAGTAGATGATTTGCAAAAGACTAAGGGCCCATGGAGATTACTCGCTCTTTATCCCTCTCCGAAGCGAACTGAAAAGCATAGATCCCAGGGGCAAGCAGATTGATATCTACATTTTCTACTTTCCATACTCTACGCATTGTACTTTGAAAGGCTTGAAAGTTGATTTTAGGGTTCTGGTATAGCTGTCCAATTAGGGTTTGCTGACATTCTCTTACCTTGCTCGCTGAAATAACATCATCTACTGTTGTTATTGCTTGGTTTGACTATAGTTTTCCCAATCTTTTGCAGAGTAAAGCCATTTTGACATTGTCTTCTCCATTCGGCTCCATGCTTGCTTAGACCAGAAGCTCTATTCAACAACCCAGGGAGCTAACCATGGAGAGAGCGAAGGAGAATAGATTATACGGAATATGGGTGATGGAGCCTTCTATCTTCTGAATCACCGAAAAAACAGATTTCCTCGTCGTTCGCTCCATGGGGACACGAAAGTGCTTCTCAACACCGAAGAGGAAGATCCGAAGAAGGGCGAGGGGGGTTAGCTGGATTGTTTATGGGGGAAACGGGCTATGCATTATGTGGGTAATCGATTCTTCCATCCTCTGATGCAATGTAAGAAGGAAGAAGAATAGCTAGGGTTTTGGATTTGGGGGAGCTACCTCAAAAGGTAGAGAAACGCTATCACCACAGAGAGAGATTTTTACCCAACGTTGTTTTGCTTTAGATTCACTATCAAACTTTCGTAACAATTTTAATAAATTAAAACGAATGATTGTTGCTATTTTTTGAGTGCTGATTGCAAACAATTTTCTATGAACATGGGCTAACACTAATCGCATAAACAAAAAAAGAAACAGGCTGGTATATAATATGGCATTGCTCTATAACTTAAGTACGGTAATTAGATCAAATTATACAGGAATTTGCTTCTCCTATTTTGGTAATAATGTGGGTGGATAGTTAGTGTAGTCCGGTATTCCAGTAGCCATCCGTCACAGAATTGCCGTTAAAGAATGCTCTATAATTAGGACCTTACTCGCGTCTTATAAAACATTGAAGAGACAGTAGAATAAAAAATTGATGAAATTGATGTTTGTACAAGAAATGGCATCTCCAATGCCGCATGCCCCTCATAGGCCATTCCAATGACGTTGTACTAGAAATCATGGATTATAATACTCATATAGACAAGTTTCTTCTCTTAATATTTACATTTGAATCGTTGAGATTACATGTTTTTCTCGAGGTGAATCTTAGAAAAATGAGATGTATGGACTTCGATAGTCACCTAATGTGCCTCATGAGACTGCCTCATTCAATGAGAACTAGTTTAAAATGTCTGAATAATTATCGATATTTGAAAAGGAAAAACTCAGTTAAGGGAAACGAATGTAACATGACACTAGCACAATTAATCCAATGTGATCTTATGAGCTCCTAAATTGAGATGAAATCTAAATTGTATAAGATAAAAATATTTCTACAATAATATGTCACGAGTTGATTTGGATATCACCTGACCACTAAATGAAAGATATACATAAATTCCTCAATTCACCGATATATATCAAAATATAAAAAAATTACTCAATTATTTTTTCGGTAATATTCTTAACTTAGTATTAAGTGAAATTGAGTTGCAATTTCTGATTTTCATTATCTCCGACATGCCGATAGCCCCGCTTGTGGCCTGACGAAGTCTAAGTTTTGGGAGTGGGGGGGGGTGGTGGTGTGGTGGTTCGGGGTGGGGCGGCGCGTTGTTGGTCAGCCCTCATCAACCTACCGTGATGACCCCCAATAAATATTATTTGGAGATGGTAACAAAACAATGGTCAAAACAAGCAAAAGAGCAAAGGTCAGGACCAGTGTGCCGTGTATTACGTTTTTCTTCTATTTACATTTATTTTTGCTTAATTTTATGCTATATACCACATGAATTAATGCTATTCGTACTTTCATCGTCCAATAAGAGTTGATATCGTCCGGAGTTGATCAGCCAATTGTGAACCATTAACGCAGTCAATGTCACCCACGAACATGTCAATAGTGGCATTTGCTCTCAATATGCTTGTTACTTTTAGTACGCCTTGGTCCAGACGCAAATGAAAGGCCAATTAAATCATCATCACCATGCGGAAATTGAAAATTTGAAGTTATATTTAAAATGTCCACTATACATTGATCGAACGAATCACTTTTACAATAAACCATTGGAAGCTATACCTTGTTTACCGGAAGGAGGCTTGTCTTTGTTTTCACATAATCAAGTGCATCATCAATCAACTCATTATTGGTCTTTCGATAATTCTTCCCAATGAAAAATGAAAAAATGAAAAAGAAGAATGAACAAATCCCGTAATCTAACTATACAAAAATTATCTTCTGCTGTCGGAATTATCTTCCATTACTTATTGTGAAGTAATAAAAGATATTGATCATATATAATATGGAAAAATTTCTTAACTCTTTTTAGTCTGAAATAATTTTCTTTCTAATTAATTGCCTAAATATTGTGTTGTCAAAAAAATCCTTCTAAAATTTAGATCTAAATGTAGTACATCGCGATGGCAACTCCTCTATAAGAATTATGGTAGCTACTAACCCCAATAAAGAAAAATAGGATGGTAAATAATATTTGATAATGCATGAGAGTCCAAGTACGGTTATGATATCAAATTGTATTGGACTTTGTGTATCTCAGTTCAATACAAATGTAGCTGGATAGCCATCTTTGGCAAAGAGGCTGTTAAAATATGTTCTATAAATAGGACTTTATTGCGCACCTTCTAAACCACTGAAGAGACTCTATAATTGAAAATGAGGTTCGGACAAGAAAAGGCATCTCCCACGTCGAACGTCCATCAAAGTCCATTCCTACATTGTTGTACTAGATGTCATGGATCATAATACTTATATAGAGAAATGGTTATTTGAATTGTTACGATTATGTGTTTTTCCTGAGGAGAATTTTGGGAGCACGAAATTTATGGGCTTCGATAATCACCTGATATGCCTTGTACACGTTCAAATTACTGAATTAATATCCATGTTAGAAAAGGAAAAATGCAGTCGAGAGATACGAATGCAATAGAGATGTGCCGTGGCTTGTGGACCCTGTTTCTGAACGACTTCCTTCTGTTTTCATCCAAGCTGCGTCTACTACCAACAAAGATTTTGACAAAAGATGTGCATTTCATGGGAAATTTAGTTTCTGTTTCCGATTTCCATGGCTAGCCTGGAGCCCACCAGAGTCAAGTGGATCTAATTTAGCAGAGTTCGAAGTCGAAGTCCAAGAACAAAATACAAAACAATCTACCGTGTCGACACCAATGAACTTAACGATACAAAACAAAAGGAAAAGGGTGATCAGTTCGAGTCAATGGTCGGGATCGGCGTGTGCTGCGTATTACGTTTTCTTCTATATAAACTTTTTTCGCGACTTCATCATCCAATAAGAGTCGATGTCATCCATCTCTGATCAGTTCATTGCCAACCAGGAAATGCCGTTCAATTCACTCATGAATATAGATAACAATGTTTTACCTACCATTGCTAATATCTGAGAGAGACGTATAAAATGCCGTGACATATTAATAGTCGCATTTGCTCTCAATACAGTAGTCACTATTAGTATTCCTTAGTCCAGCCATAAAGGAAAAGACAACTAAATCGTCATCACGCGGAAATTGGAAAATCGAGACTATAAATCAAAGTGTCCCCTATATATTTTGGTCGAGTGAATTGCAAAAATGAACCATTTATCATGATTGCTATACCTTATTCACCAGAAAGAAGCTTGTCTCTGGTCTTACATAATCAAATGCATCTCAATCAACTCATTATTGGCCTTTCCATATTCCTGCCCGACAAAAAAGGAAAACAAGAAAAAAAAAAAAGAATGAACAATATTGTCACGTTCTTCCCATGAATTCCAAAACATTGTTGTTGCCATCCGAAAGTCTTTCTAAGGGATCATCCCCAAAAAGGAAAACGAAAAGAATGGTCGATTTCTTAAAGTTTTAAATTAGAGCCATCATCAACCTTTAGAGCAAATGATTTTTGATAGTTTATGAGTGCTGATTGCAACAATTTCTCTGTATGGGCTAACGCTAATCACATCAACGGAAGAAAGAAACAGGCTGGTATATAATATGAGACAATGCATGATAGTCCAAGTACGGTAATGACTTGGGCTTTGCATATATAGGCCTTCTTCTACCGGTGTTGTTGATGTGTGGAAAATGTGTTCAAATGCATTGGCTACTTTCAGTAATCTGGCCAGGAGGGGCATTCGAACGGGGGCACGCCGTGGGAATGGAGGAAACTATAATGCGATTGTTATGAGCGTGTCTGGTTTATTCATGCTTAAGTTTGTTTGTACGCATGTCCATGCGTACTCTTCTAGCAACTCCATATTATGAAGAAAATAGACAAATTCATGTTTGAACAAATCACTTACCCTAAATAGTATACTCCCACACCAGCAAAAGCCCGAAGTAGAATGTTCTCGAATCAATATAAATACTGCTACTTTGATGATTATTTTCATAGGCCACTACATTATTGCCAAAAGTAAGCTAGATCTGGAGAGATCAAGTGCTTGATGATATTTCTAAATCTTCGTGTAGGAGATTAAATGTGCGAGAAGATAATGGCTAAGCTTATTGAAATTAGCATTTGGGTGAAGTGTGCCTAGAACAGCCGTTAAGCAACTTTAGAAAACCGAAATTTCACATTTTTGGTGTCTCTTTCTAGTTCCTACCTCGGTAACCATCGTCAATTGAGTCCGTAAATTTTTTAATTTCTTTGATGACAACTTCCTCCAAGCCTCAAAATTCAGGATTTGCTGATCTTACAAACTTTTTCAATTGCAAGAGTGGGAGATCATTGCTTATAGCTACTTGTTTTCCTCTCGCGGAATATGTCGAAAAAACATCGGTCCCACTTCTTCATCTTCTTCCAGTCGGATAGATCAGGTAGGCATATTAAGGAATTGCGGCATCCGATGTTAATACTTTCCAGTGACTTTAGTTTGTCAAGATCTTGAATCTCAACCAATTTCAGACAATCCCATAGTATAAGGTCCTTTAGATTCTTGAAGACAGATAAATTTGGAAAGGTCAACAACTTCAAGAAGATTGCAATTGTTAACTGTAAGTTTCCTCAAACCAAGGGGAAGTTGTCCAATCTAGCGCAAGTTCTTGCAGTTGATGAGTTCAAGTTCTTATAGGCAGCAAATGCAACAAGAAATATGAGCTCATACTAGTGATCCTCGGAAGTTTTTTTTATTTATTATAATCCTCGGAGGTTCCAATATATAAAATGCACTGTCGATTCTCAATTTTGCAAAAGAAAGGGGTCATGTGCTGATTGATTAACTCACAAGGTTGGAGATTACTGGAGCTTTTTTTTGCAGCCCTTGGGGACAGACATAGACTTACCAAATTGTGGGGAAGCTTTAGTACATTCTCTACACGAGTTTGCGTTAATTTCAAAATCTTCAAGAAATGTAGTCTCACGATATCACTAAGAATCATCTCTAGCTGCTTACAACCCTCTCCATAAATCTCATCAAGTTTCTCCAACATTCCAATTGCCTCAGTTAACTTTTGCAGGTGACTTCTATTCATCTCCAACACTTTCAAGCTTTTTAGATTAACAATGGTATTTGAGAACTCTGCAATGCCTGTTTTTGAGAGATCCAACTCAATTAAACTTTTTAATATTCCATTCGAGTCAAGAAGTATCGTTAGCTTGATGGCTCCAAGAATGACCAATCGCTCAAAATTTAAGAGTGCTTCTACTGAGCTTGGGACTTGACTAATGCTTCCTTTTTTGAAATAGTTACCTATGAGCAACTCAGTCAATGCTTCCAGACAACCTAATTCAACAAGCAGCTCTTCGAGGTGATGACATCCATCTAAATTCAAGAGCTTCAAATGCTTCAGATGATCAATGGATCAATCATAGCATTACAAATTCGTACACCCTACAAAATTTATATTTCTAAGGACAAATATGCAGAGATGTCAAGAGTTTGTTTTTAACGTGGGACACTTTGACAAATTAAGGACCTTCAATCTTGTAGCCACATGTCATATGATTGTATATATTCAATGAGATTGATTTATAGAATTTTTGCAAGACAAGCAAATATATCGACTAATGAAGCATTCCACCAAAGTAACTTTATAAATACTTTGTGTATATGCATTCCTCTATAATTTGAGCCTAAATAACTTTTTATCTCACTTTTAGATTTCATCCAATATTGTCCCCAATAACAATAAAAGAAAATAGATATATATTGAATTTATACTATAAGATAGAATTATATTCGAAATATAAATAAAAATAAGATTAAATTAAAAAAACTAAATTATTGTTATTTTTTTTTATTTTGAATTTCTTATATTAAAATTCAAATATTATTTATATTGAATTATAATTTTAATTTTATAAATTGAAGATGTTTGTTATTCGAGAAAAATAACTTTTCTATTATGGTATTAGAAATCATATTGACCTTTATCTCATTTTCCTTATGGAAAATTTTTATATGACATATTACTCTTACATCTGATTTTATCCTATCTTGAATAGACACCAAACCTAGAATATAATGATTTTTATCTTGAATTTTATCATAACTATCAAATACAACCTCAAGATTATACACATATCTCCTTTGATATAGCATATCTTTGATTGATTATATTTAATATTATATTTATCTTGTTACTTTAAATAGCTATCTCATAGAGTCTATAAGTAAGCTCTTGTAATCTTCATTACAATATATCAAAATACAAAGAAATTTCAATATTCCTATTTTTTGCATAGTATTTTATTTATTTAACTGGTGAAGCAAAGTCGCAACAATTATAATGGTCATGATTGGCGCGCGGTGTATTACGATTTCTTCTATTACATTTCTTTTTGGGACAAGATAATAATTTCTATTGCATGAATTAGCCTTTTTCGCACCTTTATCATCCATTAAGACTTGATATCGTCCATCACTGATCAGTCCATCGTAAACCATGAATTGCTGTCAAATTCACCGACAACATGGACGACAATTTTACGTATATCGTACACCGTAAGTCCAAACACGAAAGCAAAGCCAACTAAAATCATCATCACCACGCCTAAATTGAAATATTGAAGCTATAAATTAAAGTGTTTGGTCTATGACTAAAATGTTTGATTTTTATAAGGTTTAATTCAGAGTCACTATCAACCTTTCATTATAAATTTATAGATTTGTTCACTAGAAGTTCTAAAACTTGCTATGAAAGTATAATTGAATCTTAAAACTTTCAGAAAGTGCAATTAAGTCATAAAACTTATCAAATTGGTGTAATTAAATCATTTTGTTAACTCCATTTAATTTGGCTAACAACAAATGCTAATGTGGCTTTTTTATTACATTCTCTCTCCTACGTGACAATGGTGTGGCCAAAACAAGAAAGATAAGCCCAAAACAACATTGTTTTGGTCCAAATTTGATTTCTAATATAATATTAATTAAATTAAATTAACAAATAAACTAAATTTTAGTAGCTAAGGCCCGGCGACCTCGACAAACCATCGCCTCACCATCATCGGCCCTTTTCAATGATAGTGGGGCAGTAGAGATGGCCAGGACCCTACAAGCCCTCGGTTTGCTACCTTTGCTATCATTATTTTTTAATTTAATTTAATTACCATTTATACAAAATTAAATTTGGATCAAAACATCATTTTGGGGTCATCTTTCTTGTTTTAGCCACGTTAGTGCCACCTAGGAGAGAGAAAGTAATAAAAAAAAACCATGAGTATTTTCCATTAGCCAAATTAGATGGAGTTAACAGAATAATTCGATCACGCTAATTTGACAAGTTTTACAACTTGATTATATTTTTTGAAAAATTTAGAATTTAATTGTATTTTTGTAACAAGTTTTATAATTCTAGTAAACATATCCTATAGATTTAATAAATTAGAGAATTTGTTTTTTGAGTCACGCTTTTTGCACTTCTCATTTGGCTTAAACACTTTCCTTTTTTGTGTTTTGATTATATATCTCTTGTGGGTCCCACCACTTATGATACAGTTTAGTGATCTTTTTTAGTTATTTGTTCCACTCTTATTTGTTTCTTTTCTTCTTTTTTTTCCTACAAGACCCACTTTCCTTCTTCTTTCTTTCCACATCTTTGACACCTCAATTTTCCACTGTTGCAAATTATCTCTATATTTTCTCTATAGCAGGCCATTCTCTTCTTTTGATGCCTCTCACTCTTTCTTCTTCAGCCACAAGTCTCTCTTGCATTTGCAATCCCCAAAGAACTGCATACTTCAACAATCCGCACCCTCCTCTTCGCTATCGGAGGTATGGTTCTGACGAAAACTTGTTTATTTTCCCTTTCAGTTTTCTTGGTAAAATGCTTGATCTTTGTGTTTCAATGCATTTGGAGCGTAGCATGCATCACAACATTGTTTGTAAATTAATTGTGCAGTTACTTTATAGTCTGTAGCATATTTGTATCCTATAGACTTTTGCTCCCGGTAAGTTCAATTTCTTACTATTGTTTCCATAAGTTCTTCATCATCAATTTTGGGATGTTGTGGTTGCTTCTCATTAATTGACTTGTTGGAAATAATGATGCCGGATATACTTAATTTGGTTGTTGATCTCAAGGGGAATTCAGGTAATCTATTGTCTTTGACAACAATGAAGGCCAAAGACCATTTGCAATACCAGAGAGCTAAGACGTCAGCCTAGAAAAGAAGAAGAAGGAAAGTGAGATCCGCAATGAAAAAAATAAAATAAAAAGAGTTGACCAAATAATATAAAAAAAGATCATTTTTGTAGAATTGTACGAGAAGTGATGGGTCACACAAGAGATAATATGTCCAAAAAAAAAGGAGAGTGTTTAAGCCAACGAAGTTTGAAAAAAGCGTGGCCCTATCTTTTTATAGTTATCGAATACTTATTGTAAAAGTTTTCCAATGAATATGGGCTAATACTACTCGAATAAACGAAAAAAAAAAAAAAACTGTTATATAATATGAGACGGTGCATCATAGTATAAGTACGGTAATGAGATCAAATCCTATTGGACTTTTTATATCTCAATTTGGAGAAAAATTATCAGAAAATTCATAAACCTATGATTTGATGTTAATTTAGTGTTAAATCTTTTAATTGTGTCAATTTATCCTAAACCTTCTAACTTAGTGTCAATTCAATCTTTCTAGCTAATTTTGGTGGGATATTAGTAACGTGGATACTTGACCGACCTACATAATAGTATTTTAATAATTTTTGAATTTTTTGAATTTTTCTCTCTTTTTCTTCCTTTCTTTTTTCTTTCCTCCTCTTCCCGGTGGCCCTCACCACCACAAGCGAGCTTGAGAGGCCGCCCTAGCCTAGGTGGGGGCTGACTTTGCTAGATTTGACTCGCGAGATGGAGTAGGTTGAAAGCTTGATGTTTCTGGGTTTGTGAAGTTGAAGTCGGGAGAATGAATGGCGGGAGATCTGGACTCCAGAGCTTTACTGTAACCAAGCCTCGCCCCAAGTCCCTTGGTTTTTCATTGTCCATGAGCTCGACCTTCATAGTAACCGAGCCTCAATTAGCTGTCATATCTTCTTCTACGACGTGCAGCTCTCGGAACTACAATCTCTTTCGTTTGATCTTTGATTCCATGTGAAATTGAAGAGACGTGTGAGGAGCTTCGTTGGTATCCCACTACTATCTCCCACTTCGATCGAACACTGATTCTTCCTTCGAATGCGGCTAACAAAAAGGAAAGTCATCCTTTTTTGCATTTAAAAGACATGATTGCAGCGATTCATGCTCCAATCTACAAGAACAGAAATGCAGAAATGTCCAGGTCAGCCTCGCCAAATCTGGTAAGGCCTACCCTTGCGTAGGCAACGCCTAGTGAGGTTGCCCTCGCCCAGGCAATGGCTAGCCTCACCCTCACCTTGGCAAGGCCAGTCCATGTTGGCCATTGGAAAGAGGAGGAAGAAAAAAAGAGAGGAAAAAAAAAGCAAATATTACTAAAATATTTTTAAAAATTATTCACGCTAGTGGTGGCTATAGCATGTAGGTCAGTCAACTTCCACATAGCAATATCCAACCAAAATTAGCTAGAACAACTAAATTAGCTTTATGTCAAAAGGTTTAGGACTAAGTTAACACAATTAAAAAGTTTAACACTAAATTAACAAATACAATAAGTTTAAAACTTTTCTAATACTTTTCTCCTCAATTTGGTGACAATGTGGGGGGATGGTTAGTGTAGTCTGGTATTCTAATGGCCATTTATAGCAGAGAGGCTGTTAAAATATGCTTGATAGAAAGGACTTTACTTGGCGTCTCCTAAAACACTAAGAGACGGTACAATTGAAAATGAAGAAAGTGATGTTCGGATGAGAAACGGTATCTCCAACGTCGCATGCCCATCAAAACCCACTCCTATGACGTTATATAAGGTCTGTGTTATGGATCTTAATACGTATATAGATAAGTGATAAGCGGGTTTATCTTCTTCTATTAAAATTTACTTATTAATCATTGCGATTACGTGTTTTTCTAGAGGGAAATCTGGAAAACATGAAATATATGAGTTTCGATGGTCGTGCCTCGTGATTGCCTTATTAATGATGAGTTCAAAATGTCGGAATATTATCAATATTAGAATAGGAAAACTACAGCGAAGAGAAATGAACGCAACATAAAGCTAGCACAATTAATCCAATGCGATATAATGAGTTCCTTCATGAAAATTAAATCCAAATCATAAAAGATACACATCGACAACTGGCCTGGACATTGCCCCGCCACTAAACTGAAAAATTATGACACGCGAGAGGGTGGGACAAAATGTGAATGAAGCTAATACCGACCAACTTAGGGTATATTTGGTAACCATTCTGTTCTTGGAAAAAATATTTGTTAAGAAATAATTTTTTCTGAATTTGTTTCCTGGATGAATTTTGGAGCATTCAACGGCATTTAATTGCACAAAATTTATATTTCTTGATAAAAATGCATTTGATACAACCCTTAAATTTTTTATGACTTAGGATTTTTTTTA
This sequence comes from Eucalyptus caleyi, assembly GCA_014182885.2. Taxonomy (NCBI): domain Eukaryota; kingdom Viridiplantae; phylum Streptophyta; class Magnoliopsida; order Myrtales; family Myrtaceae; genus Eucalyptus; species Eucalyptus caleyi. Next base: position 17,523,334 of record CM024476.2, read on the forward strand.
GTTTTTAAATGATTTTATCACATTTTTCTCTCTTTTTTTTTGTTTTTTTGCCTTTTTTTCTTTTTCTTCCTCTAGCCAGTTGTCAACCTCGACCATAACCTCGTTGGCCCGAGTCCTGCTATGGTTGGGAGAGGCCAAGCTCACCCAACCACCGACGAGGCTCGACCTCACCCCGCCATTGCGAGGTTGGCATCGCCCGACTAGTTAAGGTCAAGCCTCGCCATGGCTGCGAGAGCTCGACCTCGCCAAATCTGGGCAAGATTAATCATCACCTAGCCATGGCGAGGCACAGGCCTACAAGGCTTGGCCTCGTTGGAGGCCGGCAACCGGCTAGAGGAAGAAGAAGAAGAAGAAGAAGAAGAAGAAGAAGAAGAAGAAAAGAAAAGAGGAAAGAAGAAGAAGAAGCTTGATTCTAGAATTGTTCCAAGAGCAAAGAAGCAACTTTTTTTTTTTTTTTTTCACTTCTTGATTTGGCTCTAAATATATTCCCAGGAATAAATTTGCTCTCGGAAACAAAAAATTTACCAAATGGATTTATGTTTTTTTTTTTCTAGCAATTAAAAGAACAGAAATAGTTATTATTTAGCTTATTACCAAATAGGCCCTTACTAAATTTGATGAACTCTCAAAGTTTGTGCCAATTATTCTCCTCTAATTAGTTATTTGGCAAAGAACTTGCTAAAATGTGGTAGACTAGATCACAAGCTTTTGTGAAATTTTGACTTTTTTTTTTAATATTATTGTTGCGGCCTACCCTATCCATCCGAAGGAGAAAGGATAATAGGTTTAGAGATGTTGCCTAAAAGATGAGCCTATGGCCCTTGATTAGGCGTGGGCTCTCCCCAACCCATACCTCGCACGACGTTTGGGTATTTGTTAACTCAAATTTGATGCTAGGAGAATTTTCTAATAAAGAGTAGTCACTAGTCTATTGGAGCCACATAAAAACTAAGTGAAGCATAGGAGTGTGCCTCACTTCCTATGCAACTAGATAATCTAGGGTCGGGGATTTGGTTACATTGATTAATCAGGTAGTGCTCTTTTGATACCTAATTCATTTTTAAAAAAATTGTCAGACAATGGAATTGATTTTGGACCTATCCACAAATGTGTGTGGTTATTAAGTAGGTGGATAATCATTAAAATAACAATCAACCACTAATGAAGCATTTCAATAAATTGCAGGAAAAACAAGCATCTAGCAATAAGAAATAAATAAATGCAAAATCATAATCATCATATTGAAAGTGCATAATCAAGAGCATTCATCTCTAAGAACAAAAGAGACCTTACGGTAAAATTCTAAGAGTTTGTTCAATTTTTTAAAACGATTTTTTCATCAATGACTTTCCCACAATTTCATAGAAGACTACCCAAAAAGACTATTCTTAAGCTTTTTATGAGGAATTCTACTCTCTCTCTCTCTCTCTCTCTCTTTTTTTTTTGAAATTTTCAGAATTTTTGGGATTTCTCGAATTTTTAAAATTTATTATAAATTTTGTAAATTTTTTCTAATATTTTTTATTTTGTATTTAATTTTAAACAAGGAACTCCAGTTTAGATGTGGGTTTGACTGGGAACCTAACAATCCAAGTTGGGTCAAGAATCCAGCCCAACCCAGAGGCTTAGTTGAGCTTTGGTGGATGAATTCACCGCAGAGGGAGCGAGGTCGTCGAGGATTGCGGTGATGACGGTGGACAAGAGGAAGGGGCTAGGGGTGAGGTGGAGAGGCCGGTGGGAGAGAAGGGAAAAAAGAAAATTTAAATATTTATTTAAAATTTTGATTTTTTTTATTTGAGAGAAAGCATTTTCTAACGAGGTCCAAACATCAAAAAAATATTTTCAATCATATATACCAAATAAAGGAAAACTAATCATATCCCTCCAAAGTATTTTCCAAGAAAATATTTTCCTTAATTATTGAGTTTTTTTTTAAACAAATGCACCCTAAGCCAGACTAAAGCAAATCAGGCGCAAACTTAACAAATCCTAGTTGAGCCCAAAACCAATGGACTTTTTTTAAACCCATGAAAACGGAAACGGGCCTAAACCCACTAAACCAAATTAAGCCCAACCTACTACTCATCCTTCACGGTACCGACACCTCCCCCTTCACCCTCTCGGTTGCTCTCTCTCCATCCGAACAGAGACAAACGGCCATGAGCCGACTCGTCTCTGGCCTTCGCTCAATCAAGAGGACCATCCGCTGGCCTCGTCCACCAGGCCGGCTCTGTTGGCCGTTTCGAGCCGACACCGCAACACCGCCTGTTGGCCACATCCAGCCCCCATTCTCATCACCATCCGCCACGTTACACACACGATACGGAAAAGAAACAGCGCACGCCTCCACGGATGACAATGAGAGTCCACATGCATGTCAAAGGACCAACAAACGCTTAGAACCAAACCAAAATCACGGAAAATCTACCCAAGCTCGGTTCGGGCATTTTCACGAACACATGACGGGCATCGAATGAAGGGAGGCTATTGAGTCAACCAGGATTCACCCGCGGCAAGACGCTTAGCAATCGATGAGCAGAGATGAAAATGCAGCATAGCACGACATAGATGGGGGCTGGGACTAGTGCAAACCGGACCCCGACGAGACCCGGTCCTATGAGCCGAAACAGGGCACAAAACCTAGCAAACGGGGGCCGTTGGTGGCGCCCTCTACTCGGCTTAGCGGCGGTGAATGGTGTGGGGAGCTCGATAGATCGGACCACGTCCGTTCGCCTCGCGCGCCTCCGATCCGGGATCCTCGAGGAATTGACCCAAACCGGAAAAAAAAAAAAAAAAAAAAGGGCAACCGGATCTTACCACGTGCTCGATGCGGCTGGGACTCGGGCGCGGCCACTACCGGAAAACACCCGCGCGGCCTCACTCTTTTCTCTCTAGTTCTCGCTCCCTCTCGGTCACGGCTCGCTCTCTCTTTCTCTGGTTTCTCCCGAAGAAACCTAGCATGCACTCCAAACAAGCAGTCCAAGCAAGCATCGAGCACGTGAGTAATGACTAATTTAGGTGCTTGTTTATTTTAATTCTATATGCAACTCAAGAAAAGAGTGGGGAAACATAAGTTTATGAAACTTTGCTAAGTTATCTTCATTTAGGTTCGATGGTTTGTTTCTGTAAATTTTTATTGAACTGGAATTTACACGAAAATGGGAAAAAAAAAAAATTCTTCTGCATACTATTTGTTTATGTTGGCTATGTTGTCTTTCAAAGGATACAACGATGTGTGGCAAAGGTAAGGATGAGGAAAAGAAAAATAAACAGATCAAAGTGGGACATGTGTCAATTGAGAAGAGGGCCATCTATCAACTTCCCAGACACCTCTTGCTTTTGCACCAAAACACTAATCAGATTTATTTTGATTAGGTTCAACAAGAAAATTAAGATGGAGAAAAAAATATGAAACAGTTAAGTTTGAACCAAAAGAGCTAATCATAAATATAGACTCTTAATTAGTATTGTTTCAGAAGAGAAAGCTCCAGAAAAATCAATAATATTGCACCAATCAGTTATTTAATCTTCATCCTTTGGAGGAAAAATAGAAATCTCATAAAAAATTCACTTCTAGACAATGTCCAAAATCTTGGTTTTGTGATCATCGGAAACTTTGCTTATATAGATTTGATGACCGTTGGAATTCCTAAATTGAGACCCAGCCCATATCAATAAAGTATGATATTCCAAAATTATTTATGCAAAAAAAAAAAAAAAAAAATCATTAACTTTCGTTTAATATTTTGGTGAGATGGCGAGATGAAAAACCAGCCGTCAATAGAACATATGATTGCAGTCTATACTATGGGAAGGTTCCACACGCGTTTTTCAAGAGACATTTTGCGAAATTCTCTACGGAGAATTAAATGGACTTCAACGACAACGTCCGAATTTGGAGCTCTATAAATTGGAGAAAACTAAGCCAAAAGGCATAGAGTCGAGAAGGACAAAAGAAGTTAGACTGAATATAATTGAGAGGTTTTTTTGCGTCCATCTCTTTTGTAAGCTTGTAATATCCATTTGTGGGGAAAGTATCAGAAAAATTTAAATTTATTGTATTTATGCCAATTTAATTTTAAATCTTTTTATTACTAATTTTGTCTGGATATTATTAATGTGGACGTTAGTTAACTTACGTGACATAGCCTTGTATTAACGTTGACAACTTTTAATAATATTTTAATATTTTTCGAATAATTTATTTCTTTATTTCTTTATTTATTCTTTTCATTCCCTTCCTTCTTCCGCTAGCTAGTCGCCGAGGTCCGGCAACAGCAAGAGGTGAGGGTAGCAAGCCTGGCCAAAGGCCATGAGGGCGACCTTGCGAGAGGCTGCCGAGGCCCAACCTCAACAATATTATGCTATGTGGATGATGTATGGGAACAAGTTCCAATCACAAATATATTCTTACATAGATAATTTATGTTGTATAAAAAATCTCAACGCAACGGCTCAATTATCATTCAGTTATAATTGAATTAATCTCATCGCTTATCAATAAACATCTATCGCTGTTCAACTCATGCACATGCACATCATCCAAATGTGGACGTTGGTTAACTTACGTGACATAGCCAGTATTAACGTTGACAACTTTTAATAATATTTTAATATTTTTCGAATAATTTATTTCTTTATTTCTTTATTTATTCTTTTCATTCCCTTCCTTCTTCCGCTAGCTAGTCGCCGAGGTCCGGCAACAGCAAGAGGTGAGGGTAGCAAGCCTGGCCAAAGGCCATGAGGGCGACCTTGCGAGAGGCTGCCGAGGCCCAACCTCAACAATATTATGCTATGTGGATGATGTATGGGAACAAGTTCCAATCACAAATATATTCTTACATAGATAATTTATGTTGTATAAAAAAATCTCAACGCAACGGCTCAATTATCATTCAGTTATAATTGAATTAATCTCATCGCTTATCAATAAACATCTATCGCTGTTCAACTCATGCACATGCACATCATCCAAATAATATTAAAGCCCTGTAATCTTTATTAATGAGCCACCTGAATCATCTAAAATCATACATATACATATCGACGTACCTGACAATGGCTAGTGTTAATAGAATTACAGAATTTCTGTATAAAAGATATTGTGCTTTTCAATTTTTAAATGAACATAGTTTACTAAATTATCGTCAATTCATCATACATGAGGACAGTTCTGTCGTGTCCATGTCGTGCCCCTTAATATAACAAAATTGTGATGCCCAATCTAACGGCTAACATTAAGCATTTTTTATCTGACAGTTGGGATTGCGATGGCATCCGACGGACGAGACTTCAAGCCCTCTTAATTCGATGGCGGGTGTCACCTTCGTCATGCATCATTTGGAGCATTGCGAGTTTTCCTGACGTGACCTGAGTCTAATCGTGTCCCACAGCTAAATGAAAACGAATTTCTCTAAAGTATTTTATTAATACGACATGTTAAATAGGGGAACGTTGTGAGTTATAATCCACTTAGAGAATAATGAACCAAACACGTTTTCGAGGAAATGAAAAATTAAATTTGAAAAAGTCGTTTTCAGATTAATAATATATTCCAAAACCAAATGGTTGATCTCCACAAAATTTCGTGAAAAAAATTAAGAAGACACCATAGGCGCGACTTTATGTTATTGAGAAAATTGTCAAATTCATGTCGGAACACATTATTTACACTAGTACACCCACACCAGCAAAAGCCAGTAATTAGGATGTTCTTTAATCAATAGAAATACTGCTACGTCGATGATATTTTCATAGATCATTCCTTTATTGCAAAAAGTAAGCTAGATTTGGAGAGATCAAGTGCTTAATGATATTTCTAAGTCTTCTTCGTGTAGGAGATTGAATGTCCGAGAAGATATTGTCTATACTTTTTGTAACTGAGATTTCGTTGAAGAGTGCCTAGAACACTCGTCGAGCAAGAAAACAAGAATATAAACTTCAAAGTTTTGTTGCTTCAGCAACCATTGTAATATGAGTCTGTATTTTATTTATATATTTGAAGACATATTTCTCCCAGCCTCAAAATTCAGGATTACAAGCTCTTTCCAAGTACGAGCGTACAAGATCTATGGTACGATCTTCGCTATGAGTTACTCGTTTTCCCCTGGCTGAATATGTCGTAAGAGCATCAACGTCCCACTCCTTCAGCTTCTTCCAGTTGGATAGATCAGGTAAGCGTAGCCTTCTTCAAGACCAAGATTTGTTCTATGAATTAAGTCAATAATATGTAAATTAAAAAAAAGATCAATAAAATGATGATTTACAAACCCGTGCGACACGAGCTAGTGCGACAAAAAGAAAATATAACACGTTATACCAAAATATTTGCACACACATACCTTGAGTTGGGTCCAACCATCCCAATGTTCGTCAATGTAGCTATATGATAGGTCGAGGATAACTAGATTTTTTGGGCAAAAGTTGGTTGCCTGCATTTCTTCTGGACAAGAGTTCCAACAAAACCATCTCAATTCCGAAAAGAGATCCTCAAAGTCTCCAGAGAGGGACCAACCAGACATTTCTAGAAATCTAATATTTGGCATTTTGATAAAGTCTTCCGATGTCAAAGCCAAGTCTTCCGAATGCTCATCATCCGTCCAATAGCTCACTGCAACAGTTTCGGTTCCCTAAATTGAGGAAAGAGTCGGTTTAATGAGAGGAGTTCCAAATAGAGCCTCAAATAAAGGGAAAACAGTCAAAGGAAGATTTCTGCAATGAAAAAAAAGTAGAGGAGGGTGCACTTAGATTTATACCTTCTTTTGCCGGACAACAGCAGGACCTTCCTCCTCATTCAACCACACCCGATAACCCTTTTTCGGGTCTTTGCAACATTCTTCGTACACAATGCTCCTGCCAAAGTCCTTGATCTGATCATGCATAAATAGTTCATTCCTTTCACCAATCTTCACTAAGGACATTAAAAGAGAAACAACAATCCCCTCATCTAGAAAAAATCCGCAATTGTCCCACATATAATGTGAATAACTCTTATCTTTTCCATCTAGAAAGCAAGCAATATCAAGAAATATTAAGCACGCAACAGCAGAAGCACCGCTTTCGGCTCCCGAATTGCACCCGGTCGCAAGCCGAGCCCAGGGAGGGAGAGTGACGGGCAAAGGGCATCGCCGGCGAAGATGATCATCCCCGTCCGCTGCTTCACCTGCGGCAAGGTGATCGGAAAAAAGTGGGATCAGTATCTCGATCTCCTCCACGCTGATTATCCGGAAGGAGATGCTCTTGATGCATTGGGATTGGTCAGGTATTGCTGTAGGCGAATGTTGATGACTCATGTTGACCTCATTGAGAAGCTTTTGAACTACAACACCTCAGAGAAGTCCGAAACCAATTGACTTGAAATTACCGGTGAAGGTTCTTCTGCAGCATGTGGCTTGTAGTCTGCATTCCAATGTTCGTCAATGTAGCTATATGATAGGTCGAGGATAACTAGATTTTTTGGGCAAAAGTTGGTTGCCTGCATTTCTTCTGGCCAAGAGTTCCAACAAAACCATCTCAATTCCGAAAAGAGATCCTCAAAGTCTCCAGAGAGGGACCAACCAGACATTTCTAGAAATCTAATATTTGGCATTTTGATAAAGTCTTCCGATGTCAAAGCCAAGTCTTCCGAATGCTCATCATCCGTCCAATAGCACGCTGCAACAGTTTCGGTTCCCTAAATTGAGGAAAGCGTCGGTTTAATGAGAGGAGTTCCAAATAGAGCCTCAAATAAAGGGAAAACAGTCAAAGGAAGATTTCTGCAATGAAAAAAGTAGACGAGGGTGCACTTAGATTTATACCTTCTTTTGCCGGACAACAGCAGGACCTTCCTCCTCATTCAACCACACCCGATAACCCTTTTTTGGGTCTTTGCAACATTCTTCGTACACAATGCTCCTGCCAAAGTCCTTGAGCTGATCATGCATACATAGTTCATTCCTTTCACCAATCTTCACTAAGGACATTAAAAGAGAAACAACAATCCCCTCATCTAGAAAAAATCCGCAATTGTCCCACATATAATGTGAATAACTCTTATCTTTTCCATCTAGAAAGCAAGCAATATCAAGAAATATTAAGCACGCAGCAGCAGAAGCACCGCTTTCGGCTCCCGAATTGCACCCGGTCGCAAGCCGAGCCCAGGGAGGGAGAGTGACGGGCAAAGGGCATCGCCGGCGAAGATGATCATCCCCGTCCGCTGCTTCACCTGCGGCAAGGTGATCGGAAACAAGTGGGATCAGTATCTCGATCTCCTCCACGCTGATTATCCGGAAGGAGATGCTGTTGATGCATTGGGATTGGTCAGGTATTGCTGTAGGCGAATGCTGATGACTCATGTTGACCTCATTGAGAAGCTTTTGAACTACAACACCTTGGAGAAGTCCGAAACCAATTGACATGAAATTACCGGTGAAGGTTGTCCTGCAGCATGTGGCTTGTAGTCTGCATTCCCATGTTCGTCAATGTAGCTATATGATAGGTCGAGGATAACTAGATTTTTTGGGCAAAAGTTGGTTGCCTGCATTTCTTCTGGACAAGAGTTCTAACAAAACCATCTCAATTCCGAAAAGAGATCCTCAAAATCTCCAGAGAGGGACCAACCAGACATTTCTAGAAATCTAATTTTGGCATTTTGATAAAGTCTTCCGATGTCAAAGCCAAGTCTTCCGAATGCTCATCATCCGTCCAATAGCTCGCTGCAACAGTTTCGGTTCCCTAAATTGAGGAAAGCGTCGGTTTAATGAGAGGAGTTCCAAATAGAGCCTCAAATAAAGGGAAAACAGTCAAAGGAAGATTTCTGCAATGAAAAAAAGTAGAGGAGGGTGCACTTAGATTTATACCTTCTTTTGCCGGACAACGGCAGGACCTTCCTCCTCATTCAACCACACCCGATAACCCTTTTTTGGGTCTTTGCAACATTCTTCGTACACAATGCTCCTGCCAAATTCCTTGAGCTGATCATGCATACATAGTTCATTCCTTTCACCAATCTTCACTAAGGACATTAAAAGCAAAACATCAATCCCCTCATCTGGAAAAAATCCGCAATTGTCCCACATATAATGTGAATAACTCTTATCTTTTCCATCTAGAAAGCAAGCAATATCAAGAAATACTAAGCACGCAGCAGCAGAAGCACCGCTTTCGGCTCTGGTGCACCCGGTCGCAAGCCGAGCCCAGAGAGGGAGAGTGACGGGCAAAGGGCATCGCCGGCGAAGATGATCATCCCCGTCCGCTGCTTCACCTGCGGCAAGGTGATCGGAAACAAGTGGGATCAGTATCTCGATCTCCTCCAGGCTGATTATCCGGAAGGAGATGCTCTTGATGCATTGGGATTGGTCGTATTGCTGTAGGCGAATGCGATGACTCATGTTGACCTCATTGAGAAGCTTTTGAACCGCAACACCTTGGAGAAGTCCGAAACCAATTGAAATGAAATTACCGGTGAAGGTTGTTGCAGCATGTGGCTTGTAGGTCGCATTCCAATGTTCGTCAATGTAGCTATATGATAGGTCGAGGATAACTAGATTTTTGGGCAAAAGTTGGTTGCCTGCATTTCTTACGGACAAGAGTTCCAACAAAACCATCTCAATTCCGAAAAGAGATCCTCAAAGTCTCCGAGAGGGATCAACCAGACATTTCTAGAAATCTAATATTTGGCATTTTGATAAAGTCTTCCGATGTCAAAGCCAAGTCTTCCGAATGCTCATCATCCGTCCAATAGCTCGCTGCAACAGTTTCGGTTCCCTAAATTGAGGAAAGAGTCGGTTTAATGAGAGTAGTTCCAAATAGAGCCTCAAATAAAGGGAAAACAGTCAAAGGAAGATTTCTGCAATGAAAAAAAGTAGACGAGGGTGCACTTAGATTTATACCTTCTTTTGCCGGACAACAGCGGGACCTTCCTCCTCATTCAACCACACCCGATAACCCTTTTTTGGGTCTTCGCAACATTCTTCGTACACAATGCTCCTGCCAAAGTCCTTGAGCTGATCATGCATACATAGTTCATTCCTTTCACCAATCTTCACTAAGGACATTAAAAGCAAAACATCAATCCCCTCATCTGGAAAAAATCCGCAATTGTCCCACATATAATGTGAATAACTCTTATCTTTTCCATCTAGAAAGCAAGCAATATCAAGAAATATTAAGCATGCAGCAGCAGAAGCACCGCTTTCGGCTGCCGAATTGCACCCGGTCGCAAGCCGAGCCCAGGGAGGGAGAGTGACGGGCAAAGGGCATCGCCGGCGAAGATGATCATCCCCGTCCACTACTTCACCTGCGGCAAGGTGATCGGAAACAAGTGGGATCAGTATCTCGATCTCCTCCACGCTGATTATCCGGAAGGAGATGCTGTTGATGCATTGGGATTGGTCGGGTATTGCTTTGTAGGCGAATGCGATGACTCATGTTGACCTCATTGAGAAGCTTTTGAACTACAACACCTTGAGAAGTCCGAAACCAATTGACATGAAATTACCGGTGAAGGTTGTCCGCAGCATGTGGCTTGTAGTCTGCATTCCCATGTTCGTCAATGTAGCTATATGATAGGTCGTGGATAACTAGATTTTTTGGGCAAAAGTTGGTTGCCTGCATTTCTTCTGGACAAGAGTTCCAACAAAACCATCTCAATTCCGAAAAGAGATCCTCAAAGTCTCAGAGAGGGACTGACAGACATTTCTAGAAATCTAATATTTGGCATTTTGATAAAGTCTTCCGATGTCAAAGCCAAGTCTTCCGAATGCTCATCATCCGTCCAATAGCTCGCTGCAACAGTTTCGGTTCCCTAAATTGAGGAAAGCGTCGGTTTAATGAGAGGAGTTCCAAATAGAGCCTCAAATAAAGGGAAAACAGTCAAAGGAAGATTTCTGCAATGAAAAAAGTAGAGGAGGGTGCCCTTAGATTTATACCTTCTTTTTTGCCGGACAACGGAGGTCCTTCCTCCTCATTCAACCACACCCGTAACCCTTTTTGGGTCTTTGCAACATTCTTCGTACACAATGCTCTGTCAAATTCCTTGAGCTGATCATGCATACATAGTTCATTCCTTTCACCAATCTTCACTAAGGACATTAAAAGCAAAACATCAATCCCCTCATCTGGAAAAAATCCGCAATTGTCCCACATATAATGTGAATAACTCTTATCTTTTCCATCTAGAAAGCAAGCAATATCAAGAAATACTAAGCACGCAGCAGCAGAAGCACCGCTTTCGGCTCCTGAATTGCACCCGGTCGCAAGCCGAGCCCAGAGAGGGAGAGTGACGGGCAAAGGGCATCGCCGGCGAAGATGATCATCCCCGTCCGCTGCTTCACCTGCGGCAAGGTGATCGGAAACAAGTGGGATCAGTATCTCGATCTCCTCCAGGCTGATTATCCGGAAGGAGATGCTCTTGATGCATTGGGATTGGTCAGGTATTGCTGTAGGCGAATGCTGATGACTCATGTTGACCTCATTGAGAAGCTTTTGAACTGCAACACCTTGGAGAAGTCCGAAACCAATTGACATGAAATTACCGGTGAAGGTTGTTCTGCAGCATGTGGCTTGTAGTCTGCATTCCAATGTTCGTCAATGTAGCTATATGATAGGTCGAGGATAACTAGATTTTTTGGGCAAAAGTTGGTTGCCTGCATTTCTTCTGGACAAGAGTTCCAACAAAACCATCTCAATTCCGAAAAGAGATCCTCAAAGTCTCCAGAGAGGGATCAACCAGACATTTCTAGAAATCTAATATTTGGCATTTTGATAAAGTCTTCCGATGTCAAAGCCAAGTCTTTCGAATGCTCATCATCCGTCCAATAGCTCGCTCTAACAGTTTCGGTTCCCTAAATTGAGGAAAGAGTCGGTTTAATGAGAGTAGTTCCAAATAGAGCCTCAAATAAAGGGAAAACAGTCAAAGGAAGATTTCTGCAATGAAAAAAAGTAGACGAGGGTGCACTTAGATTTATACCTTCTTTTGCCGGACAACAGCAGGACCTTCCTCCTCATTCAACCACACCCGGTAACCCTTTTTTGGGTCTTTGCAACATTCTTCATACACAATGCTCCTGCCAAATTCCTTGAGCTGATCATACATACATAGTTCATTCCTTTCACCAATCTTCACTAAGGACATTAAAAGCAAAACATCAATCCCCTCATCTGGAAAAAATCCGCAATTGTCCCACATATAATGTGAATAACTCTTATCTTTTCCATCTAGAAAGCAAGCAATATCAAGAAATATTAAGCACGCAGCAGCAGAAGCACCGCTTTCGGCTCCCGAATTGCACCCGGTCGCAAGCCGTGCCCAGGGGGGGAGAGTGACGGGCAAAGGGCATCGCCGGCGAAGATGATCATCCCCGTCCGCTGCTTCACCTGCGGCAAGGTGATCGGAAACAAGTGGGATCAGTATCTCGATCTCCTCCAAGCTGATTATCTGGAAGGAGATGCTGTTGATGCATTGGGATTGGTCAGGTATTGCTGTAGGCGAATGCTGATGACTCATGTTGACCTCATTGAGAAGCTTTTGAACTACAACACCTGGGAGAAGTCCGAAACCAATTGACTTGAAATTACCGGTGAAGGTTGTTCTGCAGCATGTGGCTTGTAGTCTGCATTCCGATGTTCGTCAATGTAGCTATATGATAGGTCGAGGATAACTAGATTTTTTGGGCAAAAGTTGGTTGCCTGCATTTCTTCTGGACAAGAGTTCCAACAAAACCATCTCAATTCCGAAAAGAGATCCTCAAAGCGTCCAGAGAGGGACCAACCAGACATTTCTAGAAATCTAATATTTGGCATTTTGATAAAGTCTTCCGATGTCAAAGCCAAGTCTTCCGAATGCTAATCATCCGTCCAATAGCTCGCTGCAACAGTTTCGTTTCCCTAAATTGAGGAAAGAGTCGGTTTAATGAGAGTAGTTCCAAATAGAGCCTCAAATAAAGGGAAAACAGTCAAAGGAAGATTTTTGCAATGAAAAAAAGTAGACGAGGGTGCACTTAGATTTATACCTTCTTTTGCCGGACAACAGCAGGACCTTCCTCCTCATTCAACCACACCCGATAACCCTTTGTTGGGTCTTTGCAACATTCTTCGTACACAATGCTCCTGCCAAAGTCCTTGAGCTGATCATGCATACATAGTTCATTCCTTTCACCAATCTTCACTAAGGACATTAAAAGCAAAACATCAATCCCCTCAGCTTGAAAAAATCCGCAATTGTCCCACATATAATGTGAATAACTCTTATCTTTTCCATCTAGAAAGCAAGCAATATCAAGAAATACTAAGCACGCAGCAGCAGAAGCACCGCTTTCGGCTCCTGAATTGCACCCGGTTGCAAGCCGAGCCCAGAGAGGGAGAGTGACGGGCAAAGGGCATCGCCGGCGAAGATGATCATCCCCGTCCGCTGCTTCACCTGCGGCAAGGTGATCGGAAACAAGTGGGATCAGTATCTCGATCTCCTCCACGCTGATTATCCGGAAGGAGATGCTGTTGATGCATTGGGATTGGTCAGGTATTGCTGTAGGCGAATGCTGATGACTCATGTTGACCTCATTGAGAAGCTTTTGAACTACAACACCTTGGTGAAGTCCGAAACCAATTGACTTGAAATTACCGGTGAAGGTTGTTCTGCAGCATGTGGCTTGTAGTCTTGCGCTCGTGTGTGTCTGCTTATAAATGCTTTGGTATCTTCTAATTGAACGATATCTGGGCAACTAATCTATGAGGTGCCTTAGAACTTTTAATTGAGATATAGATGTGGTGTGGATGTATTCTGGACAGAGTTTTCATATGGTCTTTTGCTTTCTCCTATTGTTCTTTGGAGTGACACTTGGTGTATCACTTGGGTTATTCCCCTTTTGTATAAATCCAGCAGACCAAAAGATGTCCTCATTTTGATTTTTGTGTGGAAGCGTTAAAGTACCAAAAAAAATATATATATATCAAGAAATATTTGCTTTTGCAAATGATCTAATGCCTCATAACTCAACATTAATTTTTCCTTCACATCCTTACGAAGATGATATTCCATCTTTTCCAGTGCATCTTGCCAAACCGCTTTCCTTTTTCCATATAAAAATGAGCCAATCACTTCTATAGCCAAATGAAGCCCTTTGATTTTTGTAGTAATATTCTCATATAGACTCAAGAATGCATTTGGAGTAGAGTCGCTTCTAAAGGCATGCTTTCTAAAAAGTTGGAGAGCTTCGAGCTGGTTGAGTTCCTTAGCGTCATAAATCAAACAACAGTTAAATTGATCTTGCAATCGATATAAAACACTTTTGTCTCTTGTTGTAATAACTATTCTACTTCCTGAACCCAACCATTCTTTTTTTGCTGCCAATGCCATGAGCTGGCTTGTATGATCGACATCATCAAGGAAAATAAGAACTTTCTTTCTGCAAAATCGATCTCCGATCATATTCATCCCCTGATCAATGCTAGAAAGTTCAAATCCTATGTCACCAATGATATGAGAGACTAATTTCCTCTGCAAATTTATAAGACCAAAACCTTTAGATGCTTCTCGGACATTTGAAATGAAGCTATGGCTCTCAAAATGAATAGATACCTTCTGGTAAACAACCTTGGCAAGAGTTGTCTTTCCTATTCCACCCATCCCGCAAATTCCGATGAGCCTTATGTCCTTAGATTTGACATTAAGTAAATCTACTAATTCATTCACTGATTCGTCCATTCCAACTAAATGATCGGGTATATGAACAAAAGACACCTTAAGCTTAACTAACACTTTCCGAGCTATCGATCGTGCAAGTTCTCCGTGGCTGTGCCATGAAACACAACATAATTAAGTTAATTATAAGAATTGATGGGAAACTTATAAATTTGCACGATCAAACAATAACATGAAGTCACGAAATTGATGCCCGGCTCAGTGAACAAAAGAACAAGTACATGATTCTTTGGTTTTTGTTCAATCTAGGATACTAAATTATAATGCTTATGTCGAGCAAGTAATCCTTGAGTCTTGAGACAATGGAGTGTAGAATTCCATGCGATATCTATCACAATTTTCGGTCCAGAAGTAGAAAAAAAGAAAAAGATTGTGCTCTTCAAATCAAAATCCGCATTCAAGCAAAAGAAACAGAGAGCAAAGGGAAGATCGAGTTGAGTGAGTTAACCTACCCTGTATTATTGGTGTCCCAACCCTTGATTCTAGTAACTTCCTTGAGTGCCTCCGCCCAGCGCACAATCTCAATACCACGTTTTTGTTCATGCAGAGTTAGTGCATCCCTGTACACTCTGGTTTCAAGCTTCACGTCAGAGGGTTCCACATCATAGAAAATGGGCATAACCTCAAGTTCATTAGTTTTCCTACGCTTCATCATGTGTTCCAGCTCACGTAGGCACCAGCTACTAGAGGCATAGCCTCTGGAGAAGATGAGAATGCAGATTTCCGAGTCATTGATGGCTTGGAAAATCTTGGGACCGATCTCTTCATCAACATCAATCCCCTGCTTGTCTATGAAAACACTGATACCCTTATCAAGCAGGGTATAATAGAGGAAATCTGTGAAATTAGTGCGAGTATCCGGTCCTCGAAAGCTCAAGAACACCTCGAACTTATTTCCCGATGAGCCATGGCGTGTGGACCCAATTTCCAGAGAAGGGCTCCTCTTTCTTTTCATCTCAGCTGTGTCTGCTAAAATTCTGAAAGCAAATCACAAAAGATTTGACATGCTTTTAACAAGGGCCAACGAGCGATGGTCAAGTAGGAAAGCGAAGATCAGTTTCCATTTACGTCCCGTCGGGGCATTGATCGAGAGAAATTGCTAGATATATGATTGAAGGATTAATTAATGGCCTAAGTCCCACGAGTTCACTTGTGGATGGGAAATTCAATATGGTAAATTTCGAGCAAGATTATATTAGTTGGGTTCTGTGAAATTGAGTTTCAATTTCCGATTTCCATTGCTGGCCTGAGGCCCACCAAGGTCTAAGTAAACTGAAAATAAGTAAGGCAAGTTGCCGTTACTGAATCAAATGTGATGATTAAGTTTTTTTTTTTTCTAATTTATGGTAAAGTAATATGTCTAATTAATGTTAAGGAAAAGGCAGGAGACGGAACCAACCATCAAGCTTCATTTTAACTTACTTTCTTATCATCGATAGACGCAAGTGTATATAGAGTTGGATTTCACAAATGACACATAATGAAATATAACTTAAGAAGGTAATCCTAATCCTGGCCAAAGCCAGTTGAATTTTATTAGGACCAGTTTGCTTGGTGCTTTTTAAAAAGCAAAACCTTTTTACTTTCTTCTTAAGATTTAAATGTTTATTCAAATATAAAGTGTAAGATAACATGTTATTGAAGCAAAGCAACAATTTTTCACTTCCGTTGTTAAAATCACCATTTATCTGCACGGTGGTGATGGCTAGCATGGAGCCCACTGGAGTCAAGTCAACATAATTTAGTCGTAGTCTAAGAAAATACGAAACACATGTACCCAAAAAAGTAAAAGAAAAGAAGAATTGGCACTTGATTGACATTAAGATTTCTTATATAAATCAAAATAAGAGACAAAAAATTGCCTCCTCGACAGCGAATAGCGTCAGAAGCTTACCTACTATTCTAGGTTGCTTTGAGTGGCCTAATATTTATAGTCGTAGTCTTGAACCAAGTGATGCTTTTTAGTTTTTGCAGTTACTTTATTGTATTATTACTAGTCAAAAGCAACAAGAAAAATAAATCTAAAAAAGATGGATTGTTGACAATTTTAGGTGCTTTTTAATTTTAATTATACATGCATTTCTAAAAGAAGATTGGGAAAATAGAATTTTATGAAACTTTGTTAACTTATATTCATTTAGGTTGGATGGTCTGTTTACGTAATCTTTTATTGAATTAAAATTTACATATAAGGAAAATCAAAATTATTATTAATTTTTTTTTTTTTAAATTGTTTATGCAATCCATAACCCAGATCAAATTATTGAAATAGGAAATTTCCTAACATGGAGATGCTTAAAAATCTCAAACAAATCAAGATTATTATCGAATACTATAAATTAGATAATCAATAATTGCTACCTATCAGATTGGTTCAAGAAATTACCTAGTTTGAAGTATTTCTTTCCAAGAATTGGGTCTGACGACGGGCAGCTTTACAGCGACGAGTGAGGAGGAACGTCAGGCCCAAAGCAGCGACGATGGCAATTCAGCAAGGACACAGCAAATTGCAGACAGGTTAGCTAGAATAAAAGATGCAACGGTGAAGGTTTGTTGGTTTTGGGCAGTCTAACTGGAAAGCTGAGGTCAGCCGGACTCTCCTTGGCGGCGACAGTGTGGATTCAGTCAATGCTAGTCTGCTCTATGCAACCAGCGAAAGGAAATCAAACGTAGCAGAGGAAACAAAACAGCAAGCGGTGGCGTCAAGTGGAGCCTGGATGCCGCCTGGAATCACCGGAAACCGCCAGGGACTGCTGCTTTGGCGTTAGAATAAGTCGGCAAAGCTGCTGTCGCGGCTGCAGAAGGACGTGCTGAGCGCGACGAAGAGTGCCGGCAAGCGAGGTAGAGGCTCGACGATGGACAAGCTGGCAACGAGCGCGGTGACTGGTGAGGGACGGCGCGGCGGTTGCGTTGGCAGAAGGACAGGAGCCGGAGATCAACACCGGCAAACAAGGCCTCGAGAATTTCGACGAGGAAGCAAACCAGAGACCGCCGGACGAAAGCTGCGACGACGCCGAAAAATCAAACCACACCGGCGAACAAGGACAAGCAATCCCTCCTCAGTGTGTCCTTTTATACGGTGTTTTTTTCCTTTTTCACTTTTTTTTTTTTTTGTGAACTGTTAGTCTCCCCTTTCTTGTTTTAAAATAATTATATATTAGTCTCAATATTCCTTTACCTCTCAAACCTCACGTAAAGTTCCCAGAAATTGCTTGAGATATTCATTATCTTTACCTTTGTAATTTCTTGTTTTCCTTTTGTCGTTTCCCTCAACGCGTACGACAGCGATGCATTTATGATGATGTGCCTAACCTTGACTCGGGCGTCTACGTTGGGGCTTGGATCGAATCCTGAGGAGATTAATCGGGTCTTGGGGACAAGTTCTTGGAAATTTACTGTGGAGGAAGGACAAATGTGAGAAGGAGTCCATAGGTACAATTATTATAATATTTTCTTTTTCTTTTTCTTTTTCTTTTTTTTTTTGGGTTGGGGGAGGGAAGGGAAGGGAAATGGTAACGATCTTGTACTGTTCCCACCAATACAGGCCCTTCGATTGGGATGAGAATGATATCAGCCGTTGACGTTGAACGAATCTAGCCCTGATGTGGTTGCGAAGATATTCCTGCAATGTCCTTCGAAATATTTTTTTAACAAAGTTATTGTCTTTACCCCTGAATTTACTCTAATGAATTAATTTTTTCCACGTTGGTACCTCTTAGTTCTTCCATTTTTAACTTTTGGCCACTTAGTGCTCTACTGGCTTGGCCAAAAATTTTATGCTCTTATAAATTCAGTCTAGTTTATTAATTAAATTCGAAACAATTCACTTAAATTTATCCATCACCGGTTCAATGCAAAAATATGGATTTAAATAATGCATGAAAGAAATGTGCAACTAATATGCAAAATGCAAGAGGTCGAGGTCGATTCCTATTTTTTATGCAATTAACAACTAATTAAGTTGTCAAAAATTAGGTGTCGATAACAATAAGCTACTAATGCATTTTTACCCAAAGCGAGTTCACCGACAACTATAACGGTACCATTCGCTAAAATTTTTCCTTTTCTAATGCATTTACCTCATGGAACCTAGAATTTTTTTAATGCATACACGTATTTTTGTTGGAATGAAAGCATTGGGAAAATAGAAATGTCATTGAAAAAAAAAATCACTTGTAAGGTATATAAAGTCTAAGTCTAAGGAAAGAGTATAAACAGCTTCTTTTTTTTCACCTTGGCTGCACCTACTAAAATTATGAAAACAAATCACGCCACATTTTATGGTGATTTTACAAGCCTAGGATGATACAAAACGCGTTATGGTGCAATCCAAGGAAGTTGCAAGAACATGTGGAAAAAGGGTCAATGGGCAATGGTCATGCAGGAAAGTGCAAGGTGGTGGAGATATAATTGAAGGTTTGGCTCTAAGCCCCACAAGTGACAAGGCGCACGGGAGAATCAAATGAAATGTCTGAGAAATGTAGACACGTGGAGTAGCACTTCTAACCTCGCTCGCTCGAAAAAAAAAAAAAAAAAATGAAGGGGTAACACCTTCAAGCTTTAGTTATCATTTTTTTTTTTTTTATCGTCTACAAACTTCTAGTTGCATTTCTCAAAATTGCCTTAACATTGCCAATTTTAATTAGAGTGACTTACCTACTTTTCTCTATTTAAATTATCATTAATTTTGAGTTAGCAACTCTTATTTAAATTAGTTACCAAGTTTTTTTTTTTTTTTTCAATTACCAACTTTTCTTATTTTTATTATCAATTTTTCATTCACCTTTATTCGTTATGCCTTAAATTTACTAACTCTCATTTGTCAACCCTTTGTTCAATGGAGCTTTCAACTCGGTTACTAAGGGGCTGTTTGTTTGTGTTTCTTTTTTTGTTTTTAAACACTTTTTCTGTTTTTGTTCCTAGGAACAAAAAAGAACAGAAACGCGTTTGGGTGCGTTTCGTTCCTTTTTGTTCTTTTGTTCCTAAAAAAAAAGAAACAGAAATAAGAAACACAAAATTTGTGTTTCTTATTTCTGAAACACATCGAGAAACACATTTGAGAAACACAAAATTTGTTTCTATTTTCTTCTTCTTTTAATTTTCTTCTTTTTTTTTCTTTCGCCGGTCACTGGCCTCGCCCAGCCACGGCGAGGCTCGCCGGCCCCCTCGTCGTCCCCCGGTGAGGCCGAGGCTCGCCGTAGCTGGGCGAGGGTCGGCCTCGCCTTGGTTGGGCGAGCTCGAGCTCGCCCAGATCCAGCGAGGCCGAGCTCGCCCAGCGGCCGGTGAGCCTCGGCGAGGCCGACCTCGCGCCGGCCTAGGCGAGCTCGATCTCGCCCAGATCCGGCGAGGCCGAGCTCGCCCAGCGGTCGGCGAGGCTCGGCCTCGCCGGATCTAGGCGAGTCGGCGTCGCCTGGCGGTGGCCCGGCGAGGCCGCGCCTCGCCGGCCGCTGGGCGAGCTCGGCCTCGCCGGGGGCCGGCGAGCCTCGCCGTGGCTGGGCGAGGCCGCCGGCCCTCATCGGCCGTTCGCCGGCCATGGCCGAGGCCGGCAACCGGCCAAAAGAAGAAAAAAAGAAAAAGGAAAAAGAAAAAATAGAAAAAAATAAAAGAAATAAAAAAAAATTATACAAATTTACCAAACGTGTTTCTATTTATTTTTATTCCCGGAACAAGTTTACCAAATGCTTTTTTTTTTTCAAAAATTGTTCTCGGGAACAGAAACACTTTTTTCTATTTACATTCTGAAACAATTTTTAAAAGAAACGCAAACAAATGCACCCTAACTATCATATGAGTTAACTATAGATGTTTATTTGGTTTTTCTTAATTTATTAACCTTTTCCATTGAGTTACTTAATTTGGAAAAAATGGGGAAGTCGCCAAAAAAATATTGGTAATTTTCTAATTAATTGATAAAGTTAAGATCTTGATAATTAAACAAAATTTGCCAAATAATAAGAGAATTGGTTTATCAGCCATGAAAGAAATTGGTAATTAATTATTTTTTGAAAAAAAAAGGAAGTTGACTACTAATTTCTTAGACCCACGAGGAGCTTTCCAAGAAGAACACTCCAAAGGTAACCTCCACTTTCGGGGTACCGCGTGAAATGGAATGGACTTTTAGCCCTTCTTTCCCAGCCATCAACAAAAGGGAAAAGTTAAAAAGATCAATCATGGAAGGAATCGCAAATGGGCTTTATTTTTTCTCATCCAATGTCCTGCTTCTACGAACTTTCTTGGTAGTTTAGAATCAATTCTTATTGTCTTTTAAGACAACCTCAGTCTCTTCATAATCTTTGACTTTGAATAATTTGTCCCCTCTTTACAATGAGTGGCGACACAACGTTAATTAATCAAAAAAAATTGGTTATAAAAAAGAAAAAATCAAACAATAAGGCTGTCCATAGTCTGTGAGCTGGTGTACTTTTCTGTCTTTTGAGAATTATTTGTTTCATGTGGTTTTGACAGAAGGGAAAACAAGAAAATGAGAAAACGCATTTAACCATTAGCTTTGTAGACGATGCATCTTTGAAGAATGCTGTAGAGGATCATGAGTCAGAGGACAATCAATCTAGTCTTCTAAATCAATTTCTCTCTTTAACTCGGATTACAATTCGATCAGCGCACATCTATTAAAGTTTGTATGATTTTTCTAAACTATAAAAACATGAAAATGCTTATCTAATTGCTTGATAGTTAGAACCATTAGCTCTAAATTTAACTTGAGCATCAATGCGATCACAATCATTAGTTAGTCCTAGTCCATAGCAAAAAAAAAAAAAAAAAAATTACAAAATTCTTTTATATTTTGAAATTGGTTCAAGTGCATTAAAAGTTATAAAACTTATCATGAAAGTTAATTTAATCCTAAAACATTAAAAAAATGCAATTAAGTCCTAAAACTTATTAAAGTATAGTTAAATCATAAAACTTTCAAAAAGTGCAATCAAGTTATAAAATTTGTTAAATTGATCCAATTAAGTCATTCCGTTAATTTTATTTTTGAAAATTTTAGTACTCAACCACACTTTAATAACAATTTTTTTTTTTTAGAAGGGCAAACAACATGTTTTTAAAGAAATTCGTTTTTGATAAATATATCGTGAGTGTAATTGTTTGGTATGTTTTGTGAGACGAAATTTAATATTGGATAAATGTGTTATGTAAATATTGGTTTGAAATTTCTAATTGTATTAACTGAACAATAGACAAATAGATGTTAGGAACTAATTTATTGGAACCATGAGGAAATTTTCAAGAAGGACGCTCAAAAGGTTATCTTCTTGGTTGGCACACCGAGTGAAGTGGAAAAGACCAACACTATTTTGCGCAACCATCAACAAAAGGGAAACGTTTAAGATCAGTCATGAAACGAACTTGCTTTTTATAATCCATTGTTGCATTTCTATGACCTTTCTTGGAAATCTTGAATCAACTATTTCTTTTAGAAAATTTTGATTTTCAACTATTTCTCCAAACCCTTATCAAAAGTTGGCTAATAACAACGAACTGTTATTCTTTTATTTTATTTTTGTAAGAAGTCTGGAGAGATATTGCTACTTTCCCAAACCAAGCAAGACGAAAAGAACAAAATCACATGTAAGGTGGTCATAAACAGCACCTTTTCATTTTCATCTTAACAGCACCGTGTATAATCACACCACATTTTATAGCGATTTTACAAGACTTGAATGATGGAAAATGCGGCAAGATGCCTTTCAAGGAAGTTGCAAGAACCACGTATGGAACACGGGTCAATGAGCGAAGGTCTTGTAGCAAAAAGTGAGAAGTCGTGGAGATATGATCGAAGGGAGGACTCATAAGGGCCCTATGCCCCCACAAGTTACTGGGTGTATGGGGCAAGAATCAAATGAAATGTCTGAGAAATGTAGACATGCGGAGTTGCAAATCTAACCTCGAAAACAAAAATGAAAAGAGTGACGACTTCAAACTTTAATTATCATTTTTTCATTGTCTACAAACTTCTAGTTGCATTTCTCAAAAATACCTTAACAATACCAACTTTAATTAGAGTGGCTTGCCTACTTATTTCTATTTAAATTATCAAATATTTCTGAGTTACCAACTCTTATTTAAATTATTGCTAAGTTTATTTTTCAAGATTTCCAACTTTTCTTCGTCTTTTTTTTTTTTTATCAATTTTTCATTCACCTTTCTTTATTATCCCTTAAATTTACTAACTCTTATTTGTCAACCTTTTCTTTGATTAAACTTTAGACCGGTTACCAACTCTCATTCAAATATCACTATTTACTTGGTTTTTTTAATTTATTAATTTTTCCGTTGAGTTACTTAATCTGGGAAAAATGGGAAGTTACCCACAAAATATCAATAATTTTCTATATAATTGGTAAATGTAAAATGTTGGTAATTAACCAAAATTTGGCAAACATCATGAAAGAAATTTGGTAGTTATAAAAAAAAAGACGTTGGTTACTATTTTCTTAGACCCACGAAGAGCTTTCCAAGAAGAAGATTCCAAACGTTATCTCCACTTTCGTTGTACTGTGGGAAATGTAAAAGGCTTGTAACACTCATCATCCCAGCCATCAACAAAAAGAAAAAGTTAAAAGATGAGTCATGGAAGGAATCGCGGACCGGCTTTACTTTTTCTAATTTATTTTTGTGCTTCTACAACCATTCTTGGTAGGCTAGAATCAATTACTATTGTCTTGCTTTAAGGCAGCCTCAATCAGTGTGATCTTGATTTTGAATAAATTGTCCATTGTGCTTCTACGACCTTTCTTGGTAGTCTAGAATCAATTACTATTGTCTTGCTTTAAGGCAGCCTCAATCTCTTTGCGATCTTGACTTTGAATAAATTGTCCCTTCTTTATAATGATTCGAGTCTTTCACAAATTATAATCCACGCAGCGGCATTATATTATGTCAAAGTTCAATTCTTTCCATAAATCATAACAATATGATATATTTGTTATACGATAAATAGATTGAATTTCTTCTTCTTTCATCATTTCCACCAAATGTTCATGTTTGTGAATTGCGACATAAACAATTTGGTTATAAGAAAAAATCAAATAATTAAGGTATCACATCGGGAGTAGGCTTTTGAAAAAGAGGTCAGCATCATAATCATGATCGTGATGCGAATTATTTTCTTGGTTAATTGCACAAATTAGAGATTCGACTGCAATCTGGTCCGGTTCGTCTTTCATTATTTATGAGCATGGTGGCGGGGGATTTTTCCAAGTAATGAGAATACGCACCACCGACAGCGGCATTTTTTTTTTTTTTTCATAATTTTGAACAAAAAAAAAGGAAATTATTTGTGGGGTTGCAAACAGGGCATGAATTTATTTCTTGTCCGATTGTTGCATACAAGGCCCAAAAAAGATGTCTGAATTTATTAAGAGTACGCTCGATGAGGAACAATGCCATGCGCACCGCGGCATAGAAGTGCAATCTTATGGGCATTGTGTGGTCATGTGTACTAAATCGGTCGTTCATAATTGAGCTCATTTAAGTAGCAAAATTCTACGTCATATTTGCATTGTAAGAATGGATTATTATACTTTAAATGGTGCGTAAGAAAACGTTTTTTACAAATTATGTATCCTTGATGAGAATGGGATAATGATTAGGATGTTTCTTGATGAAAAATTCAAATTATTTTAAGGTACTAATAATGACTTCAATTTATTTATTACTTATTTTCTTAGAAAAGAAGTTGTCGTCGGTCCTCGTATTGGAGAAGGGGGCCCAAACTCATTGGGGGCATGGGTGGTTTCGAGAGGGAAAAAGGCATTCTAAATATCAATCACACGACTAAAGTAACATAATTGATCATTCATATTATCATATTCATATGCATTTCAACTACTTTGCTTTTAAATTTCGAAACTCCAATGCTTTATCAATTCGTTTCACTTTTTTTTTTTTTTTTGTGAACTGTTAGTCTCCCTTTCTTATTTTAAAATAATTATATATTAGTCTCAATATTCCTTTACCTCTCAAACCTCACGTAAAGTTCCCAGAAATTGCTTGAGATATTCATTATCTTTACCTTTGTAATTTATTGTTTTCCTTTTGTCGTTTCCCTCAACGCGTACGACAGCGATGCATTTATGATGATGTGCCTAACCTTGACTCGGGCGTCGACTTGGGCGTCTACGTTGGGGCTTGGATCGAATCCTGAGGAGATTAATTGAGTCTTGGGGACAAGTTCTTGGAAATTTACTGTGGAGGAAGGACAAATGTGAGAAGGAGTCCATAGGTACAATTATTATTCTTTTTTTTTTGGGGGTTGGGGGGAGCGAAGGGAAGGGAAGGGAAATGGCCACGATCCTGTCCTGTTCCCACCAATACAGGCCCCTCGATTGGGATGAGAATGATCTCAGCCGTTGAAGTAGAACGAATCTTGCCGTGATGGGGTTGTGAAGATATTCCTGCAATGTCCTTTAAAATTTTTTTTTATAAAGTTATTGTCTTTATCCCCCGAATTTACTCTAATGAATTAATTTTTTCCACCTTCGCACCTCTGAGTTCTTCCATTTATAACTTTCGGCCACTTAGTGTTCTATTAGCTTAGCCAAAATTTTATGCTCTTATAAATTCAGTCTAGTTTATCAGTTAAGGTCGAGACAATTCACTTAAATTTATTTGTCACCAGTTTAATGCAAATGTATAGGTTTAAATAATGCATGAAAGAAATATTGCAAAGGATCGAGGTCAATTCCTATTTTTCATGCAATTAATAACTAATTAAGTTGTCAAAAATTAAGTGTTAACAATGAATAAACTACTAATGCATTTCTACCCAAAGTGAGTTCGCCAACAACTATAATAGCACCATTCGCTAAAAATTGTCCTCTTCTAGTGCATTTACCCCATGGAACCTGGAATTTTTTTATGCATACATGTATTTTTGTTGGAACATAAGCATTGGGAAAATAGAAATGTCATAAAAAAAAATCACTTGTAAGGTGGTCATATAAAGTCCAAGTATGAGGAAAGAGTATAAATAGCTCATTTTTTTTCACCTTGGCTGCACCTACTAAAATTCTGAAAACAAATCACACCACATTTTATGGTGATTTTACAAGCCTGGGATGATACAAAACGCGTTATGATGCATTCCAAGGAAGTTGCAAGGACAACATGTGGAACAAGGGTCAATGGGCAATGGTCACGCAGGAAAGTGCAAGGTGGTGGAGATATAATTGAAGGTTTGGCCCTAGGCCCCACAAGTGACGGGGCGCACAGGGCGAGAATCAAATGAAATGTCTGAGAAATGTAGACACGTGGAGTAGCACTTCTAACCTCGCTCGCTCGAAAATAAAAATGAAAGGGTAACACCTTCAAACTTTAATTATCATTTTTTTTTTATCGTCTACAAACTTCTAGTTGCATTTCTTAAAATTGCCTTAACATTACCAATTTTTATTAGAGTGACTTACCCACTTTTCTCTATTTAAATTATCAATTAATTTTGAGTTAGCAACTCTTATTTAAATTAGTTACCAAGTTTTTCTTTTCAATTACCAAATTTTCTTATTTTTATTATCAATTTTTCATTCACCTCTATTCATTGTGCCTTAAATTTACTAACCCTTATTTGTCAACCTTTTGTTCGATTGAGCTTTCAACTCGGTTACTAACTCTTATATGAGTTAACTATAGATGTTTATTTGGTTTTTCTTAATTTATTAACCTTTTCCATTGAGTTACTTAATTTGGAAAAATCGAGAAGTCACCAAAAAATATTGGTAATTTTCTATATAATTGGTAAAGTTAAGATCTTGATAATTAAACAAAATTTTCCAAATAATAAGAGAATTGGTTTATCAGTCATGGAAGAAATTGATAATTAATTATATTTTTAAAAAAGGAAGTTGACTGCTAATTTCTTAGACCCATGAGGAGCTTTCCAAGAAGAACACTCCGAAGGTAACCCCCACTTATGGGGTACCGTGTGAAATGGAAAGGACTTTTAACCCTTTTTTCCCAGCCATCAACAAAAGGGAAAAGTTAAAAAGATCAATCATGGAAGGAAACGCAAACGAGCTTTATTTTTTCTCGTCCAATGTCCTGCTTCTACGAACTTTCTTGGTAGTTTAGATCAATTCTTATTATCTTTTAAGACAACCTCAATCTCTTCATAATCTTGACTTTGAATAATTTGTCCCCTCTTTACAATGATTTCAATCTTTGACAAATCTTGATCTATACAACGACATTGTACTGTATCAAAGTTCATTTTTTTCATAAATCATAATAATATGATATTCATTGCACGACGGATAAATTGAATTTTTCTTCTTTCTTCCTTTCCACTAAATGTTCATATTTATGAGTTGCGACAAAATGTTAATTAATCAAAACAATTTGGTTATAAAAAAGAAACAATCAAACAATAAGGCTGCCCATAGTCTGCGAGCTGGTGTTCTTTTTTGTCTTTTGCGAATTATTTGTTTCATGTGATTTTGACAGAAGGGAAAACAAGAAAATGAGAAAATGCATTTAACCATTAGCTTTGTAGACGATGCATCTTTGAAGAATCCTGTAGAGGATCATGAGTCAGAGGACAATCAATCTAGTCTTCCAAATCAATTTCTCTCTTTAACTTGGATTACAATTCGATCAGCACACATCTATTAAAGTTTGTATGATTTTTCTAAATTATAAAAACATGAAAATGCTTATGTAATTGCTTGATATTTAGAACCATTGGCTCTAACTTTAACTTGAGCATCAATGCGATCACAATCATTAGTTAGTCCTAGTCCGTAGCAAAAAAAAAAAAAAAAAAAAATTACAAAATTATTGTATTTTTGAAATTGGTTAAAGTGCATTAAAAGTTTTAAAACTCATCATGAAAGTGTAATTTAATCATAAAACATTCAAAAAAATGCAATTAAGTCATAAAACTTATCAAAGTATAATTAAATCATAAAACTTTCAAAAGTGCAATCAAATCATAAAACATGTTAAATTGATCCAATTAAATCATTCTGTTAATTGTATTTTTGAAAGTTTTAGAACTCAACTGCATTTTAATAATAAGTTTTTGGAGAAGGGCAAACAACGTGTTTTTCAAAGAAATTAGTTTTTGATAAATATATCGTGAGTGTAATTGTTTGATATGTTTTGTGAGACGAAATTTAACATTAGATAAATTTGTTATGTAAATATTGGTTTGAAATTTCTAATTGTATTAACTGAACAAAAGACAAATAGATGTTAGGAATTAATTTCTTGATGCCTATGAGGAAATTTTCAAGGACGCTCAAAAGGTTATCTTCTTGGTTGGCACATCAAGCGAAGTGGAAAATACCAACACTATTTTGTGCAACCATCAACAAAAGGGAAACGTTCAAGATCAGTCGTGAAAGGAATCTCAAATGAACTTGCTTTTTATAATCCATTATTGCATTTCTATAACCTTTCTTGGAAATCTATAATCAACTATTTCTTTTAAAAAAATTCGATTATCAACTATTTCTGCAAACCCTTATCAAAAGTTGGCTAATAACAACGAATTGTTATTCTTTCCTTTTATTTTTGTGAGAAGTCTGGAGAGATATTGCTACTTTCCCAAACCAAGCAAGATGAAAAGAACAAAATCACGTGTAAGGTGGTCATAAACAGAACCTTTTCATTTTCATCTTAACTGCACCATGTATAATCACACCACATTTTATAGCGATTTTACAAGACTTGAATGATGGAAAATGCGGCAAGATGCATTTCAAGGAAGTTGCAAGAACCATGTATGGAACATGGGTCAATGAGCGAAGGTCTTGCAGCAAAAAGTGAGAAGTCGTGGAGATATGATCGAAGGGAGGACTCATAAGGGCCCTATGCCCCACAAGTTACTGGGTGTATGGGCAAGAATCAAATGAAATGTCTAAGAAATGTAGGCATGTGGAGTTGCAAATCTAACCTTGAAAACAAAAATGAAAAGAGTGACGCCTTCATACATTAATTATCATTTTTTCATCGTCTACAAACTTCTAGTTGCATTTCTCAAAAATACCTTAACAATACCAACTTTAATTAGAGTGGCTTGCATACTTTTTTTCTATTTAAATTATCAAATATTTCTGAGTTACCAACTCTTATTTAAATTATTACTAAGTTTATTTTTCAAGATTTCCAACTTTTCTTCGTCTTTTTTTTTTTTTTTATCAATTTTCATTCACCTTTCTTTGTTATCCCTTAAATTTACGAACTCTTATTTGTCAACCTTTTCTTCGATTAAACTTTAGACCGGTTACCAACTCTCATTCAAATATCACTATTTACTCGATTTTTTTAATTTATTAATTTTTCCGTTGAGTTACTTAATTTGGGAAAAAGGGAAGTTACCCACAAAATATCAGTAATTTTCTATATAATGGGTAAATGTAAAATGTTGATAATTAAACAAATTTGGCAAACATCATGAAAGAAATTTGGTAATTATAAAAAAAGACGCTGGTTACTAATTTCTTGGACCCACGAAGAGCTTTCCAAGAAGAAGATTCCAAACGTTATCTCCACTTTCGGCGTACCGTGTGAAATGGAAAAGACTTGTAGCACTCATCATCCCAGCCATCAACAAAAAGAAAAAGTTAAAAGACGAGTCATGAAAGCAATCGCAGACCAGCTTTACTTTTTCTAATTTATTATCGTGCTTCCACGACCTTTCTTGGTAGTCTAGAATCAATTACCTATTGTCTTGCTTTAAGGCAGCCTCAATCTCTTTGGATCTTCCCAACCGCCCGCCTCCTCCGCCCCCAAGGTGCCCCGCACGCTGCTACCGCCCCGCCTCCGCCTCTGTTCCTCCACGCTCCCACCGGCGACCCGGCGTCGAGCCCACGCCCGCTGCCGGAGTGAAGATCACCACCCGCGACCTGCCGCCGCTGCCGTTGGTCCGCCGCTCCGCCGATTCGCCCGTGGCCGGTCCTCGCCGGAGCGCTGCCTTCGGTGACCCACGAGCAAGCCGTGCGTGGGAAAAGAAAAAGAAGAAAACAAAAAAAGGAAAAAGGGGCACATTAGGTAGTACTTTTATTATTATTGTTTTATCTTTATTTTTTTATATAGTTTATAGTTTGTTTTTATTTTTAGTGTGATTATTCATTAATGCATGATTGAAATTCCAATGTAAAACAACCCCTCAATTTAGGGATTATGAGTTCGATTTTCGCGCCGAAATCCGACTCACGATCTCGTATAAAAATCGACAATCCAATCTCATGCCCGAGATTCGATTCGCGATTTAATTTAAAATTGACCAACCTGATCTCATGCGCGAGAGATATGGTTTGTCAATTTTGGGTATTAATCTTATCTTGATTGGATTGGATATCGGGTTATTTGAATTAACTTTATTTTGCATAAAAAATTCAAAAAAATGCAAGTTAGATTAGGGCTAGGGTTAGCGTATTTAGTTATTTCGTTTGTTAAAAAAAAAAATCCAAAAAATGCATTCAAGATATTAGTTTTTTTAAGAATCGCACGTGTCAATTTAGAATAGGATTTTCGATTTTAAATTTTTTTACAACAGAAAAATCCCAAAAAAAAATTAGTTAATTTAGGATGCTAGTTTTTTTGTAGGTTGCATAATAGTTTTTTTTTTTTAAAATGCATGCTTTAGAAGAGATAGCGTGTCCCTTTAATTTTCACTCTAGTGGTTTTTTTTTAGTGTTTTTTTTATTACGAATTTCCATAAAAATTCATCATGCATTTTAGAATAGAATCACATGTCTCATTTCAAGATTAGATTAATTTGCATCTTAGGTTAGAAATTGCTAGATTAAAATAACGTCTTAGTTTAAATTAGGATTTAGCATTGACTTAATCCTAAGTTTAAATTGGATGGAATTTTAATTTAGCTAGGTAATATTTGCATTTGTCTTAATTTCGAATATCATGAAAAATACAAAATTTGTCTTTAGATAAAGTAGTTTCGATTTTTAGGATAAATTGCATTTTTAGGAATAGAAATATCATGTGCACGTCGTGCAAAATTAGGCTCATTTAATTAAAAATTGCCCGTCATTATAATTAGGTCATTTTGATTTGCATATTTAATTATTGCATGAAAACACAAAAAAAAAAATATTTTACTCATGTCATGTAGTTTAGAACGCATTGTCATGCCATTTCATGTTAGATTAGATGCACTGCATGGTTCGCATTGAAAAAGTGAAAACAAAATAAAGAAATTGCGTGTTAATTAGAAATCATATCTAGGGTTGTTGATATGAATTCCGATCTAACATTGCGAGATGCTTTCGTTGCTATGAGGTAATCCCGCCATTTATTCATGATTTATCTGGGTGTTAAATTGGTGGTTTGTGCACCCGCATGATCACTTCACATGTTAGGGAGGTAAATTAAAATCAATTCAAGCTGCCTGCAAAACATTTTTTTTTAAAAGAAAAGGTACCGAAAGGGCATTAGACAAGTCTAGTGTAACCAAGTCCCCGAACTCATTTAATCTCTGGTTCGTAGGAGTGAAGTAATTCTCCCATTACTTTACTTGGGTTTCTAATCGACCCACCAAAAATAGATTAGTGGCGACTCCTAATTGAAAATCAATTGCATGTTAAGAACTTAAACCCTAAGTCGCGAATTGGTATGGGCTTGGGAGAGCCCGAGTTAAGTCTAGGCTTAACAATCCATTAGCCGAACCCTTAGGTGGTGTTAAACCCGCTTCGGGGAGGTCGCGACAGCTTGGCGACTCCGCTGGGGACTTGAGTTGAAACTCTTAGTGGACTTAGGCCAATTTTCTTTTTGAAAAACGTTTTTGTTTGGCAGCGAGGATCCCAGGTACGTCCCTAACATTTAAGGTGTTAAATGTTCTTGTAGGATGGGAGGTATAAGGGGAAGTGTTTGCTGACCTTTGTTTTGCAGGGAGGGGTAGGAATGAATGGTTTATTTTCATGAACGAAGTGTTGTTTGATATAAACTGTTGTGCATGCCTATGCATTTACACTACACTATTGCACACACAACCCGCCGCCGGACCTGGGCCGCATAGGATCATCTAGGATGGTATTGAGATGGATACCACTTCGACCGCATGCTTGCGGTATGAGTCGCCCATCTCAATCCCGAAGTTTCTTTTCTGGCGTCAGGAGCACCTACCTCGGTTCGCATGCCCGCAACCCAGGTCGGCTCTTTGACCAAGCCGAAGTCATGAGGACCCGACTTAGTTCGCACGCCCGTGGCTAGTCTGATCATCCTTGTGACTTCACTTTGTTAAGCCTTATAGACTAGAAATCGAGCCACTTACCATGCGCATGTCTATGTGATTGCCCTTTGTTTATTGGTAAAGTAAGTTTTCTAAATTCGCACTCTTGCAATCTACTTACTTTATTATATCATTTTGTCGGTCCATGGCATTAGGATTGTCCTGAGTCTTGATCAATATACAATGGGAATACCGGACATTCGAATTATTCTCCCTCCAAAGGAAGAGCTTAGCGCATGGTGGGACAAGTTAGACCAAGCTGGTCGTCAATTTGTAGAGTCGCACATTAGTCGACTACTCCCATTGCTGCGTATCAACATCCATGGCGGCCTCATCCAAGCACTTGCTCATTGTTGGTGCCCCGAGACTTCTACTTTCATCTTTGGCGGTCAGCATGAACTCACGCCCACCTTGGAAGAGTATAGTATTGCCATAGGGAAACCTTTGAAAGCTGAATTAATTAGCCCACCTATCGGAATAGACCCCGTTGTGGCCTTATCCGATTTTCTGAGAATTAAGGAGGATAATGTAAGAAAGGTTTTAAAAGCTCACCGCAATACATGTCATTTATCTTTTCTAAAAGAATGTTTTGAAAATGGCAATTCATTTCAAATGAGAAGGGTTTTCCTTTTAGCTTTCTTTGGGTTTATACTTTTTCCTCATTGCAAGAATGCTATTAACCCTTTGATGGCTCACTTAGTTGAACAAGTGTTGGGAGGAAAAAATTTCGTAAACACTATTTTGGCTGAAACCTTTCTTTCTCTCACTCGATTTAAAGGAAGCGGTGATAAGACCTTCCATTCATCTCCTGAGCTTTTACAAATTTGGTTTCTTTCTCATATAAAAGGGTTTGGTGGTTCAATGACTATACTTGACGTTAATAACTCTAATCACCCTATTATGAGATTTGAGAACAACCAAAAACATGCACCGGATTACCATTATTCTAAGTGGCTAGCTTTCATGAAAAAAACTTCCAAGGGTTTCCTATGGCATGCTAAGTGGTTCCAAGTTCGTGTGGCGAGGCTTTCATGTGGAGGTGTTGGCCCAATCCCTCTACTAGGATTCACCGGAGCAACGGAGTACTATCCAACTAGAGTAACCCGTCAGTATCAAGTTGTGCAAGAGCTTCCCCCGGCATTGCAAGCAGATCCACTCCAAGTCAGCTTCACTGATGGGGACCGAGGCCATGAAGATTCCATTCTCACAATTAAATCAATGTGGGATATGTGCCAGCCACGAAAACTCAAGTGGCCTGAGGAGGAGCTCAAGGGCAAAGAAATGAAGTACTATGCCTCAATTAAGTACATTCAACAACACAAGATTCCAGAGGAGTTACTTCCAAAGATACCTGAGGTGCCGCTGAAGATCACCAACCGCGCTGAGAATAAACGCCTCAAAAGGGTTGCTGAAAAAGCTCAAGAGGAGAATAAGCGATTGCGCCGAGTGGTGTCCCGAGTGTATATTGATCAAGCTAGATGAAGTGTTTGAGTCAATCTTGTTGTTTCATTTCTAGATTAATGTTTAGGAAGTTAAGTCATTTACTTTCCTAGTTTGTTTGTTTAGGGCTTTTTGAGCTTCTATTTCATTAATGAAGTGCTAGAATCAATCTTGCTTCTATTTTGTTAGGATTGTCAAAAACTCCGTTAATGAATAAAAGTTTTAGACCATTGCCATGGACCGGTGTATTTCATATGAGATACTTATTTTTGTCCGTTTCTTCAAATTAGGTGATAACGGATCCTCCACGTTCGCCCATCATTACACGATCAAGAGCAAAAATGGCCGACCAAATCGAAATGCGTGATCGTATGACCGCTGTGGAAAATCAACTCCAGCGGTTGCTCACCTCGTGCAGCTTATGACGGATCAAATGCAATCCCTCCAAGTGCATCAGACTCTTGCACCCGTTCTCCCCGAGATAGTAGTCCCAAAGCAGACGAACAAGGCCCAAATAGGTGATGATGACATGCCGGAACTGGAGGATGACCCACTGTTCGTCACAGCTGAAAAGGCTAAGCCCGACAATGTCCCTAAGGCGGAGCAAGATGAACGCTTTGCCAAACTTGAAGAAAAACTAAAACAACTGCAAGAGTCGCAGAATTCACTCCCGTTCGACTTATCAGTTTATGAGAAAGTCAAAGTGCCGAAGAAGTTTAAGATGCCAGAGTTCGAGAAATACGATGGTACTTCCTGCCCAAAAGCTCATTTGCAAATGTACCACGTACGCATGGCCCAATACGTCAAGAACGAGCCTCTCATGATCCAATCGTTTCATGCAAGCTTGACGGGGCCCGCACTCAACTGGTACATAATGAAGAATGTAAACCTTCTTGACACCTGGAATGAAGTGGCTGACGCTTTCCTAAAGCAGTATAAGTTCAACATGGACATTGCACCTTCCCGAGAGGACCTTGAGCGGATGGAGAAGAAGAAAAGTGAGTCATTTAAGGAGTACGCTGTAAGGTGGCGAAACTTGGCGGCTCAAATCACTCCTGAGCCTACAAACAAGGAGTTGATGAAGTTGTTCGTAACCGGATGGCTAGCACATACGTTGAGAACTTCAACCAGCTTATCCCAGTGGGTGAACAGATCGAGATGGGCCTAAGGGATGGATGGTTCAATGAACCAACTCTTCAGGGCAAAAGGTTCACCATGAAGAAAGATAAAGAACCAACCACTGAAGTCAATGTTGCATATGTGCAACCAGCCCCTAGTAAGCCTCCGATGGTTCGTGTCCCCGGGAATCAGCAAGATGGAGGCCGAGTGCCTGCACAGCGGCAATTCACCAAAAGGCAGTTCTCTCCTCTTCCTGGCCCTCTATCTCAGGTCTTACCGATACTCCGAAACAAGGGACTGATCTCCCACGAACCAAAGCGGCCCAATGCTGAAAAATTCTCCAACTATGATCCCTCCAAAAAATGTGAGTATCATATGGGAGAGGTCGGCCATTCAACTGATGAATGTTTGACTTTGAAACACAAGATTCAAAATTTATTGGATACTAAGGCATTTTCTTTCCGTACCGCCCAACCGAATGTCAAGAAGAATCCGTTGCCGGAACATCGGGAAGCGTGAACGCGATTTTGAGTTCAATGCTGGCAAAAAGATGAACTTGAAGGTGTCTACGTCAAAGATATCTATAGCGGATTAGTTAGAGTTGGTTACTATCCGACGGATGAGAATCCTCCCTTCCCTACCATGAAGGAAAGGGTTCAAGAAATGGTTAAGGCTGGCGTGATCGTGTATGCTGACCAAGCTGGAATAGTGTCAACTATCTCCGAAGTCGTCATCGATTGGGAGAAAGAATTTGCTAAGTTAAGTGCTGAAAAGAGTGAACCAGATCCATTGATCGAGGACATGCCCCCACTTGAGGACGCCTCCGACCATGAAGGACTGATAGTGGAAGTGCCTTCAACTGATGAAGAAATAATTATTGAGATGCCCCAGCTGTATGAGTACACGGATAAAAGCGGTTCCCATTCCTGGTCATACGAGCTAGATGTTGACTGATTACAAGGTCTGGTCGGACCTATGCTCAAGCTAATACCCAACCTGCAAAGCCAGTTACTGATGAAGAGGCTAAAGAATTTCTGGCTATAATCAAAGCAAGTGAGTATAATGTGGTCGACCAATTGCGGAAATTGCCTGCTCAAATCTCTTTACTTGAACTCTTGCAAACGTCTCCCACACATCAAAAGTCTCTAATGAAGGTTTTGAGCGAAGTTCGTGTACCAGAGACGATCGATGAAAACAGGTTGGAAGAATTTGTAGGGTCGATTCTTCTTAAGGATTTAATAGCCTTTTCTGATGAAGAATTCCCTCTTGAGGGGAGGGGACATACTAAGGCATTATATATATCCGTCAAGTGCAAGGCTTCCCATGTGGCTCGAGTACTCATTGATAATGGGTCTGCCTTGAATATCTGTCCATTGGCGACTCTTCACCGCCTGAAAATAGATCCTTCAAAAATAAGTGCTGCAAAGACCTCCGTCCGAGCTTTTGATGGTACGAGAAAGGAGGTGATAGGGAGACCCACCTTGATGCAAATAGGCCCAGTGATGTTCAACGTCCTTTTCCAGGTGATGGACATTCCTACCGCATTCAATTTTCTATTAGGGCGTCCTTGGATTCATACTGCTGGAGCTGTGCCATCAAGTCTCCACCAAAGTGTGAAATTCATTGTCAAAGGAAAGCTAGTCATTGTTCATGGCGAGGAGGATCATCGGATCTATCATGAGACGGCTATCCCCTATGTCGAGCCGGAACGTAGGGAGGAGTCGAGCTACCAATCGTTTGAGCTCGTATCCACTATCCATGCATCTCGAGGATCGAGAGCACCCATCCCTGATGTGTCAAATGCAGCAGTTATGGTAGCAAGAGTGATGGTTGGAAATGGCTTTATTCCTGGCCGTGGACTTGGTAGACAAGAACAGGGCATTCGGAATCCTATTGAAGCCCCTCGGAGGTTTCGTTCCGCCGGATTAGGGTACCATGGAAGAGGTGGAGGACATGAACAAGAGAGGAGAAACTCATTACTCCTCGATATCCGCGAGACATTCCCGGGCCCTGCTAGAATGATGCATGATGAGGGAGGAATGATCAACACCCGTGGTATCGCGCCTGATGGAGGGAGTGGCATGGATGACCTGACAAAGACAGAGGATCCAGATGATGGGATGGACGGGATTACGACTCTATTCGATGATCTCCTCATAGGTGCCATTGATGAAGAACCATCGGAGGAAATGGGTGCTAGCCCGCAAGAGAGCAGCCTTATGATAGGCAAAGAGGAGAGAATGGTCCAATCCAATGTCAGGAGCAATGACGATGATGACCCAGATGATCCAAATGGTGACTCCCTTGGAGTACAACAAAGTTGGGAGCAACATGAAAAACCTAAAGTTCTCACCTCTGAGCAAACCGTTACTATCAATCTGAGTGATGCCGAGGAGCCCAAAGAGATAAAGATTGGGGCAAATCTTCCCAAAGATGAGGCTGAACACCTGACTCAATTGCTAAAAGAATATCAAGATATCTTTGCTTGGACATACGCTGATATGCCGGGTTTAGATCCGTCGATTGTGGAACATTGTTTGCCCACTAATCCAGACGTGCAGCCTAAGAAGCAGAAGCTCCGGAGGACTAAACCAGAGCTCTCGAAGAAGATAGAAGAGGAAATAATGAAACTTCTCAAAGTGGGGTTCATTGAAGTCTCACAATACCCTGAATGGGTGGCCAACATAGTACCGGTCATGAAGAAAGACGGTCGAGTCCGACTGTGTGTTGATTACCGTGATTTGAACAAGGCCAGCCCAAAGGACGACTTCCCATTGCCACATATCGATGTTCTCGTGGATAGTACTGCCGGATTTGAATTATTCTCTTTCATGGATGGTTTTTCTGGCTACAACCAAATAAGAATGAAGGATGAAGATAAAGAGAAGACGGCATTTATCACCCCGTGGGGAACCTTTCATTATAAGGTCATGCCCTTCGGACTCAAAAATGCAGGGGCAACTTACCAACGAGCCATGATTACGTTGTTCCATGACATGATGCATGAAGAAATCGAGGTCTACGTTGACGATATGATTGCAAAAACCCGGCCTGGGAAAAGTCATGTTGAAACCCTCAAGAAGTTATTTGATCGACTCCGTGAATTCAAGCTCCGTTTAAACCCTGCCAAGTGCGTGTTCGGGGCAACGTCGGGTAAATTACTTGGGTTCATGGTGAGTAGCAAAGGGATCGAAATTGACCCATCTAAAGCTAAGGCAATATGCGAGTTGCAGCCTCCGTCAACAGTGAAGGAGGTCCGGAGTCTCCTAGGGAGACTGAATTACATTGCACGATTCATTTCCCAACTCTCTGAGACCGCTAAGCCATTCTTCAAACTCTTGAGGAAAAACGTACGAGTTGAGTGGAATGATGAATGTAGAGAGGCGTTCGATAAGCTGAAGCAATATTTGATGAATCCACCAGTTCTTGTCCCACCAATATCGGGGCATCCTTTGATTTTGTACCTCACAATCCATAGTGAGTCACTTGGCGCGATGTTAGCTCAGAAAAGCCCCGTGGATCAGAAGGAACGAGCCATTTATTACCTCAGTAAAAAGTTCACTGTCTCGGAGCTAAAGTATTCGATGCTGAAAAACTTGTGCTGCGTTAGTATGGGTATTGCATAGACTGCGACAGTACACCTTGCATTACCAGACGTTTCTCGTGACTGAGAACGATCCCATCAAGTATTTATTTAATCAACCAGCTTTGGTGGGTAAACTAGCCAAATGGCAGGTCTTGATTTCGGAATTCGATGTGCAGTTCATGCCACAAAAATCAGTTAAGGGCCGAGTAATTGCTGATTTATTGGCTGAGAATCCTAGAACCTTCAATGATGATGATTGTCCTCTGGATGATCGTATCTTGGCCATAAATGAAGATGCATGGTCCATGTTCTTCGATGGAGCTGTGAACTTGTCCGGTTCTGGTACTGGGGCAGTACTGATATCCCCAAACGGACAACACCACCCAGTTGCTGCGAAATTAATATTTCCATGCACTAACAATATTGCTGAATACGAAGCTTGTATTCTCGGACTTCAGGCCGCAATTGAAATGGGAGTGGCCAAATTGAAAGTATATGGAGATTCTGCACTAATAATACTACAAACCGTAGGTGAGTGGAAGACCAGGGATGCCAAATTACTGCCATATCACAAGTACCTCGAAGAGCTGGTGAAAGAGTTCGATGAAATTTCATTTGACTACTTGGCTAGATCCCATAATCAGTTCGCCGATGCCTTGGCAACGTTGTCATCTATGTTGCAAGTTACTGATAGTTTAGAAGTTGAGCCTTTGAAAATTGAGGTTCTAGCCAAACCTTCTTATTGCATGGCCGTGAATGAAGAGCTTGATGAGAAGCCATGGTATTATGACATCATGAACTATATTCAAAAGCAGGAATTTCCTGAAGGGAGCACTCCAGCCGATAGAAAATACATAATGAAGATGGCCTCAAAGTTCTTCGTCAGTGGTAAGAATTTATACAAGAGATCTTATGATTCGGTTTTATTGAGATGTGTAGATGAGGCAGAAGCTACCCAAATCATGCAAGAGGTGCATGAAGGAGTTTGTGGCCCACACATGAATGGGCACATGTTGGCCAAGAAGATTATGAGACTGGGTTACTATTGGCTTGCGCTGGAAAGTGACTGCATACAGCATGTTAGAAGTTGCCATCGTTGCCAAATTCATGGAGATAAAATAAATGTTCCTCCAACGGAGTTGCACCAACTATCTGAACCATGGCCTTTCTCAATGTGGGGGATTGATGTGATTGGCCCAATAAATCCCAAAGCTTCAAATGGGCACCGATTCATATTGGTGGCAATAGATTATTTTTCAAAGTGGATTGAAGCCACATCATATGCTAATGTCACGGCCCGAAATGTTGTGAAGTTTATCAGGCGTGACATAATCGCCCGTTATGGTGTCCCGAAGCAATTGTCACCGACAATGGGACAAATCTGAATAACAAGTTCGTTGATGAGTTGTTCGGTGAGTTCAAAATCAAGCATTTGAATTCATCACCTTACCGCCCGCAAATGAATGGAGCTGTTGAGGCAGCTAATAAGAACATCAAGAAGATCCTGGCTAAGACAGCCGAGAATTATCGAGATTGGCATGACAGGTTACCCTTTGCTCTAATGGCGTATCGGACATCGATCCGAACATCTACCGGGGCAACCCCTTTCTCCTTAGTTTATGGCATGGAGGCAGTCTTGCCTGTGGAAGTAGAAATCCCCTCTTTGAGAGTCTTATCCCAAGTGGAATTGTCCGAGGCAGAATGGACACAACAAAGGTTCGAGCAGTTGAATCTGATTGATGAGAAAAGGTTAAAAGCTCTTTGCCATGGTCAGACGTATCAACAAAGAGTAGCCAGGTCTTTCAATCGGAAGGTACGGCCGAGACACTTCGAAGTGAATGATCTAGTTCTAAGAAAGGTGTTGCCGATTTTTCCTGATCCTGGAGGCAAATTTGCTCCAAATTATAGCGGCCCATATATGGTGAAGAGGGTACTCCCTGGAGGTGCCTTAATCCTTACAGAAATGGATGGTCGTGAGTTTTCTAAACCTGTTAACTCTGATGCTGTGAAGAAGTATTACCCTTGAAAGAATTTGTTGAAGGTACTCATTTCTTCGTTGAATTGTGTGGGAATGGATTGAATGAGATGAGAAGTAGGCCATGTTCCATACACATATCGAATTCATTTGATTCGGTATATCAGACGTGTTGACCCAGTGTCAGTTCAATTAAATAAAAAAAGAAATGCCCTAAGGACACCACCGGCGCCCGCCTGGTGGCACGGGGAATGAAAAGGTCGAAAGCGACCGGGGTTCGATCCGGAAACGGCAACAAGTTTGCCAAAAAAAAAAAAACAAAAAAACAAAAAAAAACAAAAAAGAAAACATTTTTTTTTACCAAATCCTTTTCTTTCTTTTTGAGCTTCAAACTCTTTGTGTTCAAAGCTGATGAGTTCATGAAATAATTGTGACCTTTCAAAGGAGAATTTTGCATGATAGTTTTACCCTGTTTAATTACCAATTTCACCGAGGATCGTCGCCATCGATCAAGTTAATGAATGATGTGGAATGAATTGAACATGCTAAATGAGACATGTCGGGATGATGAAAGGCAAGCCTTATCCTATACACGAGTCCCTTATCTCGGTGAGATGAGTGTAGAAGTTCCATGTTTCTAAGGAAAAGAATTTTCTCGCGAAAGGTACGATGATCGAAATGATGAGAGACGGTTCATTCTCTATACCAAACACTACGTGATCATCCATTGTTTAAACCCTTTTGAGCCCACACACGTGGATAATTTTAAATTACCCCTGTCAAGAATCACCCACATTGGGGCAAGCTGGAGGTAAGACGACATCATGAGGTGAGGAATTTGATAGGAATATTCTTGCTCTCACTTGCATCAATCTTCAAGTATTGCTATTACATTGAATTCATACGATAATTCAAGTGCCTTAGGATGATGAAGAGCAGTTCTTTCTATATCCTACACACTTTATCCATTGCATAGCCCCTTGAGCCTGTAAATTCGTTTCATTTAAACCCAATTAGTGATCATCTCCCACACCGGGGCAAGGCAAAAGGCAAATGTTCAAGCAGCAGAATCCCGAGTGTTGACAAAAAATGAAAACTCCTCAAGAACCCAAATGTTAAAGCATTACGTGGTTATTAAAAAAAACAAACGGGGCATGAAAAAGCAGTGTGCCTGGTAAAAGCAAGGCCAATGCCCATAGAAAATGAAAGAAAGAGTCAAGATAAATGACTATCAATTGTAAAAGGGTGTATTCCCAGTGGAGTGGTACTCAAAGAACTCAAATGCCAAGTTTTTATAGTACCTATGAGGAAAATCCCAATGGTGAAGAAAAAGACCGGTGACAATGCCAAGATGATCACCAATTCTCATCCCCCTATACACATTTTGAGCCTAATGATCCGTTCGCTTCCCAATCCATGAACTTAACCTACGCTACGTTCCTTATAAAGTCTCTTCAGATTAGGGCACTGAAATTAACGTAGGAATTCATATGCTTAAAAGCATTGCTCGAAGAAGTGCAAGCAAGACCATTTCTATCTCATTTCGCAGGTTCCTTGACTTGTAAACCCAAAGATGATTGCGGAGTATTGTTCTTTCATTAGCCTTGACTCGAAGAGTCCCTCTTTGTTGAGCCATTGACCGAGCCTACATTACAGTCCTGATAAAGACCTCTCAGATTGACAAGGTCGTACCGCTTGCGAGAATACTCGAACCCTTGTTGACATGATGAAAGTAAGATGGAGTGATTCCTGTGATCTCACATTAATGGTTGGGACAAAATAGCCTTCTTAATGAGAGTGAGTGAAAGTCCTTTCTAACTGAAAGTCTCTCATTTGGTATTCTTGAAAATCCATGTCATTGTCATAAATGATGATTCTCCCCAGTGGAAGTTCGGTGGTGCAAATTTGGTAAAACCATCATGCATAAATCTTGATTGAATGGATAAAAACTTCAGTGGATTTTGGAGTATGCTGAATTGCTTACTTCTTTGGCAAATGCATGTATTTTTGCTCTAATCATGTCCGATGGTAATGTTTCCTTGAATACCCAAGAGCTCCTGACACTTATGTTGCCTTTCAGAAGCCTCGAGGTGAGAAACCTCCATGAATATTTGAAGTACATCCTCGATGTTCCAAAATTTCTGTTTACCAAGAGGTAAGTGACCCTCACGAATATCCCAGGTTTGTCCTAGGTATTCCCAAAATTTTTGACATCTCAGTCTGGATCTGGATGTCTCAAAACTCCTCGTTAAACATTTCACTCTGGATGTGAATGTTTTTCGATCTTTTTCGTTATACCTTAGTCTGGATCTAGGTATTTCGAACCCTCTTAATCCAATATTCATCTCACCTAACATTGAGTGTTTATTGGTTAAGTCTCAAAATTCTTGACATCTCAGTCTGGATCTGGATGTCTCAAAACTCTTCGTTAAGCATTTCACTCAGAATGTGAATGCTTTCCGATCTTTTTCGTTATACCTTAGTCTGGATCTAGGTATTTCGAATCTTCTTAATCCAATATTCATCTCACCTAACATTGAGTGTTTATTGGTTAAGTCTCAAAATTCTTGACATCTCAAATCCTGGATCTGGATGTCTCAAAACTCTTCGTTAAGCATTTCACTCGGGATGTGAATGCTTTCCGATCTTTTTCGTTATACCTTAGTCTGGGTCTAGGTATTTCGAACCCTCTTAATCCAATATTCATCTCACCTAACATTGAGTGTTTATTGGTTAAGCCCCAAAATTCTTGACATCTCGCCGGATCGGATGTCTCAAAACTCTTCGTTAAACATTTCACTCACGGATGTGAATGTTCTTCGATCTTTTCGTTATACCTTAGTCCTGGATCTAGGTATTTCGAATCATCTTAATCCAATATTCATCTCACCTAACATTGAGTGTCTATTGGTTAAGTCCCAAAATTCTTGACATCTCAGTTTGGATCTGGATGTCTCAAAACTCTTCGTTAAACATTTCACTCTGGATGTGAATGTGTTTCGATCTTTTTCGTTATACCTTAGTCTAGATCTAGGTATTTCGAACCCTCTTAATCTAATATTCATCTCACCTAACATTGAGTGTTTATTGGTTAAGCCCCAAAATTCTTGACATCTCAGTCTGGATCTGGATGTCTCAAAACTCTTCGTTAAACATTTCACTCGGATGTGAATGTTTTCGATATCTTCGTTATACCTTAGTCTGGATCTAGGTATTTCGAATCTTCTTAATCCAATATTCATCTCACCTAACATTGAGTGTCTATTGGTTAAGTTCACAAATTCTTGACATCTCAGGATGGATCTGGATGTCTCAAAATTTTCCCCGTTTAGGCGACCGTAGAATGGTACGGGTCCTAGACACAACCAAGCAATGCCATACTGGGCGACCGTAGAATGGTACGGGTCCTAGGAAAGCACTTTCTTTGTGAAGTCATGTTACTATTCTAGGCGACTGTAGAATGGTACGAGTCCTGGACATGTAACACCAACTATCTCGAGTTACTCTACCCTCTCCGAAGGTAAGTTATTCCAGGTAAGTTCCTTTTATCACTGGCATTAGCATTTCCATGCACCATACAAATTGCATCTCAAAAAAAAAAAAAAAAATCCATGGCCTGCCAAAATATCATTCATTGCATGTGCATGGTCAAAATTTAGGTATCATATTGTCTTTGAATGCAACCTCTGCGAGCTCACCTTCAAAGAGGGGCATTTGTTGACACCTAAATTTTGACTAATCATTTAGTAATTAATTGCATAAAAATTTAGGGATTAATCTTTAACCCCTAAAGAAAAATATTAAAATTGCATCTCATGTAGTCGCATTTGCATCGGTACTAAGAGGACAACAAGAAGCAGGGGCTCGCGGTCGTTTGCATACACAAACTCGGTGGAGTGCGGATTTGGGAGAAATCTTCAAAAAAGCAAAAGCCACTCACAACATACCATATAATATGCCCATATTGTGTTATTATAATATATCCATAATATTATACAATATGTCAGTTTTAGTAACACCAAGAAGAAACCTCCTCATTAATGCATCACCATGCACGCACGAAATGGGACAGGCGTTTGCCTTGCTGAAGATCAGGGGGGGAAAAATAAAAATTCATTTCGAAGGTCTGTGAGGGGAGCGAAAGTTCACTGGACGAGGTCTTTAAAAAACGGTGGAGTGCTTCTCCTTCGTTCACGCAAGCGGAGAGAAAGGTGGGGAGTAGTTTGTGAGAGCTATTAAAAAAAAGAGAGAACCTGCAGAGAGAAAAGAA
The DNA here is from genome assembly GCA_014182885.2 of Eucalyptus caleyi. Taxonomy (NCBI): domain Eukaryota; kingdom Viridiplantae; phylum Streptophyta; class Magnoliopsida; order Myrtales; family Myrtaceae; genus Eucalyptus; species Eucalyptus caleyi. The sequence goes on from CM024476.2 coordinate 17,567,619, forward strand.
AAGTGCCAGAGAAAGATAAAAAATACATTGGGAAGGGGCTCTTCCTTCAGAAAAGAAGGTGAAGTCAGAGAAGGGAAAAAGAAGGTGAAAGCAAAATAATAAAAAAAGAAGAAGGCTTGTCTTCTTAAAGGTGAAGGCTTCGAGCAACACAAGGGGGAAGAGAGAGGAGTGGAGAGAAAGAAAGAAATTAAAAAAAAAAAGAGTGAAGTCAGAGAGCGGACGAGAGAGAAAAGAAAAGGAAAAGACGCTGTTCATCTTCTTCCTTGCAAGTTCCCCTTCTGCCGTCGACCCCTGCTGTCCGACCTTCCGCGCCGCTCACCACCGCACCCGCACCTCCGCGCCGCGCTTCCATCGCTCGCAACAACAACCCCCGCGCTCCACCTTGCTCGCCGCGTCCGCAACCCAGCGCCCGACGTCCTCGGCTCCACCGCAACCCGCACCACCGCGCCGGTTCGAGCCGGCCACCGCTCCTTCCGCCCGAGATCCAGCCACGAAGCCTTGGACTACGAAACGTTGAAGAAACTCCGGTGCACGAAGACCAAAGCTGCTGCTCGCTCAGCTCACGTCTTCAGCTGAAGCCGCGCTCGAATCCAGCTGCCAAGCACCCTTCACTCGGTCAACGAAGCGGCGAGTTCTCGCCTGGACGCCTCCGTGTTGACCCCCAGCTCACGCCCGCTGTTCCATTTCGCGATGCCATCTCCAGCAGCCCGGCGAATTCCAGCCCGATCGTCCGTGTATCTTCAGCCCAAGACTAGATTCCACGCCCGGCGGCCGTACGCCCCGAACTCCGACGACGGTGCCTGAAGCTCGCGCCGCCCGTCGCGCAGATCTGCAGCACCGGAGTCCCAGGCGCCCCGCTCTCCTCCGCCCCAACGCCGCCCCTGCTCAGCCCGCGCCGACCCGCGACGACCAGGTGCCCCCGCAGCTGCTACCGCCCCGCCTCCGCCTCTGTTCCTCCACGCTCCCACCGGCGACCCGGCGTCAGCCCACGCCGACGCTGCCCGGAGCGAAGATCACCACCCGCGACCTGCTCGCTGCGCCGTTGGTCCGCCGCTCCTCGCCGATTCGCCTGTGGCCGGTCCTCGCCGGAGCGCTGCCTTCGGTGACCCACGAGCAAGCCGTGCGTGGGAAAAGAAAAAGAAGAAAACAAAAAAAGGAAAAAGGGGCACATTAGGTAGTACTTTTATTATTATTGTTTTATCTTTATTTTTTTATATAGTTTATAGTTTGTTTTTATTTTTTAGTGTGATTATTCATTAATGCATGATTGAAATTCCAATGTAAAACAACCCCTCAATTTAGGGATTATGAGTTCGATTTTCGCGCCCGAAATCCGACTCACGATCTCGTATAAAAATCGACAATCCAATCTCATGCCCGAGATTCGATTCGCGATTTAATTTAAAATTGACCAACCTGATCTCATGCGCGAGATATGGTTTGTCAATTTTGGGTATTAATCTTATCTTGATTGGATTGGATATCGGGTTATTTGAATTAACTTTATTTTGCATAAAAAATTCAAAAAAATGCAAGTTAGATTAGGGCTAGGGTTAGCGTATTTAGTTATTTCGTTTGTTAAAAAAATCCAAAAAATGCATTCAAGATATTAGTTTTTTAAGAATCGCACGTGTCAATTTAGAATAGGATTTTCGATTTTAAATTTTTTTACAACAGAAAAATCCCAAAAAAAAAAATTAGTTAATTTAGGATGCTAGTTTTTTTGTAGGTTGCATAATAGTTTTTTTTTTTTAAAATGCATGCTTTAGAAGAGATAGCGTGTCCCTTTAATTTTCACTCTAGTGGTTTTTTTTTAGTGTTTTTTTTATTACGAATTTCCATAAAAATTCATCATGCATTTAGAATAGAATCACATGTCTCATTTCAAGATTAGATTAATTTGCATCTTAGGTTAGAAATTGCTAGATTAAAATAACGTCTTAGTTTAAATTAGGATTTAGCATTGACTTAATCCTAAGTTTAAATTGGATGGAATTTTAATTTAGCTAGGTAATATTTGCATTTGTCTTAATTTCGAATATCATGAAAAATACAAAATTTGTCTTTAGATAAAGTAGTTTCGATTTTTAGGATAAATTGCATTTTTAGGAATAGAAATATCATGTGCACGTCGTGCAAAATTAGGCTCATTTAATTAAAAATTGCCCGTCATTATAATTAGGTCATTTTGATTTGCATATTTAATTATTGCATGAAAACACAAAAAAAAAATATTTTACTCATGTCATGTAGTTTAGAACGCATTGTCATGCCATTTCATGTTAGATTAGATGCACTGCATGGTTCGCATTGAAAAAAGTGAAAACAAAATAAAGAAATTGCGTGTTAATTAGAAATCATATCTAGGGTTGTTGATATGAATTCCGATCTAACATTGCAGATGCTTTCGTTGCTATGAGGTAATCCTGCCATTTATTCACTGATTTATCTGGGTGTTAAATTGGTGGTTTGTGCACCCGCATGATCACTTCACATGTTAGGGAGGTAAATTAAAATCAATTCAAGCTGCCTGCAAAACATTTTTTTTTAAAAGAAAAGGTACCGAAAGGGCATTAGACAAGTCTAGTGTAACCAAGTCCCCGAACTCATTTAATCTCTGGTTCGTAGGAGTGAAGTAATTCTCCCATTACTTTACTTGGGTTTCTAATCGACCCACCAAAAATAGATTAGTGGCGACTCCTAATTGAAAATCAATTGCATGTTAAGAACTTAAACCCTAAGTCGCGAATTGGTATGGGCTTGGGAGAGCCCGAGTTAAGTCTAGGCTTAACAATCCATTAGCCGAACCCTTAGGTGGTGTTAAACCCGCTTCGGGGAGGTCGCGACACGCATCACTCTGAAGTTAAAGTTGATCAAGAAGAAAGCTTACCTACTCCACCTAAAGGCAATAAAACAGGGGGAGCTATTAAACCAAAAGGTATTTCCTCACCTTTATTTACTAGTGATATAAGTCATTTTGCAGCAGATCCAGAGGATGTGTATGCCTCGCATTATCCAGAAGCTTCCACTCATAGTCATGGTGGACACTCTACTGAAGTTCCATCCATTCCCAAAATCCCTATAATCGACTTGGCTGGTCCTAGTGCCGCAATAGCTCAAACAGTAGACTTTTCGAGACTGCTAGAGATTCTATTGGATGTCAAGAAACAGCAATATGCTATGGGATATGAGATGTAGGATCTCAAGAACACTTTCATGGCCACTTTAGTGTCTTTGCATGACTAGTTGAACGCCCTGAAGAATCAAGTGCAGACCACAGTGCAGGTTGAAGATTTTTAGTCACTGAAATAGAGTTTTGAATGGCTTGAGAAGATAATGCATTCTATGGGAGAATTCAAGCTTGTTCGCCTTCCCAAACAGCTTTAGTTCTCTCTATTTTCAACCAACTCTTTTTCATTTGTTCTCCACTTTTTGTTGTTAACAAAAAAGGGGAGAGGTTTGATGCAGATTTGATGATTTCTTTTGTTTTGACTGTTGGACTTATCTTTTGTTTGGTGTGGTTGTGATTTGGATTGGTTTGGACTGATGATGCTTGCAAGTAACTTATTGATTATTGATTATGGTAAACTGTAGTTGTTTTTATAGGACTAACACATTTTTTGTGGCTGCAGAATCGCTACTATCCTTATCCTAATATCTAATTATCTTTTATAAAGAATCTTGGTTTGCTTAAGTGTTGTCTTGCAGGGCAAAGTGTCTAAATCTGCGGGAAAGTTTTGTCACCATAAAAAATGGGGAGATTGTTGGAGAAAACTTACTTATCTATTTTGAAGTTGACAAAACGTTTCCATCAGTCTAATCTGAAGACTTGCAAACTCTATCGTCAAAGTCTAAAGACCTCCAGACTCAAGATTTAAAGTTTTACCTCACTGATAATTTCCAGACCGACGAAGAAATAATTTATCCTATAAGAAGGCTTATCCATATGCAAGTATATCTTTAAGGATTTGGTTCGTACGGTTGAAGAATATCTCTCGGCTGCAGATAACATCTCGTAATCAATTATTCTTATTGAAATCAATTTGAATAATTAGATTCGTTGATTGGCGAAGTATACTTTGAAGGTTCTATTTATGGAAACCTAGATCCTGATTGTATGGGCGAACAGGATTGGGGGGCTATCATCATATTCCTTAAATAACTCGAGATCTTCCTAATTGATTATGTCCAACGGGTAGATTGGAAGAACTCCTTTAGAAGGTGCCAACGGTTATGATGGCATGGAGGAGTATATAAGGAGGACGCTTGAGTTATTTGAATGTGCGTGTGAAAGAAAAATTCCAAATTCTGAAGCTCTTAGTTCTTTGGTGTGTCAATTTGCCGAGCATAAACCGTACTTAAAAGAGAGATCAAATACTTGTGAGACCTTGAGAAAGTGTAGACTCTACACTATGGAATCAAGGACATAAAACTATAAAATCTCTTTTGATTTTTAGTGGAATCCAGTCAGTGGGCTATTAGTGCGGGAGAGTGGACGTGGGCTTGGTCTAAGCCGAACTACTATAAACATTGTGTTTCAATTCTCTTTCCCTAAACTCTTTACTTTAATTCACAGCCTTATATAACTGTTTACAGTCTTTTTTATCTTCAATCTACTATTTTCATAAAAGTCGAATTAAGTTGTTAAATCTTACAAAAACTTCTTTAACACCTATTCACCCCCTATAAGTGTTTATACTAGTTTTACTAGAAGGAACGAATCAAACAAAGACCTACAAAAACTTTTTACAAAAATCATTTTCAAAAAGTCTTTATAAAACCCGTTGGCCGAAGTGCTCTCAAATGTTCAAAGTGCAAAGCTCAGAACACTTTGAGAAAAAATGTCCTATGGTTTGGAGACCTGTTAAGAGGGAATAGGCAAAGACTGCATATTGCACTAACTTCTCTAAACCCAAGAAAATATGGATACCAAAGAAAACTTGTGTTTCTTTTCTAATTGCAGGTCACTATCAAGAGAAATGTTAAATGGTATTTAGATAGTGGCTGTTCAAGGCATATGACTGGAGATTCAAGTTGTTTTATAAAACTTGTGCAAATAAATGGTGGAAAAGTCTTTTTTTGTGGAAACAGCAAAGGAAGAATTGTTGGGTGTGGAATTGTAAAAATTGGTAATCTCACAATCAACAATGTCTCCTTGGTAGAAGGACTTAATTATAATTTGCTCAGCATTAACCAATTGTGCGACACTGGATTCAAAATCAATTTTCAAGAAGGAGTATGTTCGGGAACTGGTAAAGATCTTTCTTAATCTTTTACTAGACGAAAACATGGAAATATCTATCTTCTGGATATAAAACTCAATATCTAATTTCAATTCAAGATGAAGCAAATCGTTGGCATCAAAAGTTAGGCCATGTCAACATGAAGCAAATTGCCAAGATCTCTTCTAAGAACCTTGTTCAAGGGCTGCCCAACTTGAAGTTTCAAAATTTGATCTATGCACACCATATGTGTTGTGCAAACAAGTTAGAAGTTCTTTTAAACTAATAAATCAGGTTTCTACTAACCATGTTTTGCAGCTTCTACATATGGATCTCTTTGAACCAACCAGAACTAAAAGCATTGGTAGAAAGAGATATTGCCTAGTAATTGTTGATAATTATTCACGATTCACTTGGATCTACTTTCTAGCAAGTAAGTTTGAAACATTTTCTTACTTTTCAAAGTTTGCTAAGAAAGTACAGAATGAGAAAAGATATGTTATTTCAAGCATTCAGACAGACCATAAAGGTGAGTTTGAAAATCAAGATTTTGCAAAATTCTGTAATGAATCAGGTTTTCAGCATGTTTTATCCTCTCCAAACACTCCAGAACAAAATGGAGTTGTGGAAAGAAAGAATAGATCTTTGCAAGAAATGGCAAGAACTCTTTTAATAGAAAGTAATATTTCTTCTTGTTTTTGGGCTGAAGCAGTTTCTAAAGCATGTTATATTATTAACAACGTATTTTTAAGGCTTATTCCAGAGAAAACTCCTTATGAGTTATTCAAATGAAAGAAGACAGTTGTCTCTTACTTTCATCCGTTTGGTTACAAATGTTTTATTTTGAAAAATGCAAATGATTGATCTGGTAAGTTTGAAGAAAAATCAGTCGAATGAATTTTTCTTGGCTACTCATCCTCAAGCAAAGCTTAAGAGTATTCAACAAGAATACTCAGTTTGTAGAAGAATCTATGAATGTCAAATTTCAAGAATCTTTGCAAAATCAACTAATTTAGACTCAACCTGAGGATTCTAAACCTGCTCCAAACTTTACAAAGTCTATCTCCCCTAAAGAACTTAGACCTCTGAAAATCAACAACGGACGGAAACTGAAAAATCAACTGAAACAGAAGATCAGCAAACTATCAGACCAACAAGTAACTGGAAGCATAAGTCTAGTCATCCCAAAGAACTCATCATTGGTGACAATGATGAAGGAATTTGCACAAGATTCAAAAAGCAAGAAGAGTCTAGTGCCATAGCACTTATTTCTGAAATAGAACCCAAACACATAGAGAAAGCTTTAGCTGATGAAAGCTGAATTGAAGCAATGCAAGAAGAATTTAGACAGTTCAGGATCAACGATGTATGGGAATTAACTTCTAAACCAAAAGGTAAATCCATTATTGGAGTTAAATGGATTTTTAGGAACAAGTTGGACGAAAAAGGAAAAGTGGTCAGAAACAAAGCAAGACTCGTGGCCAAAGGATATACACAAGAAGAATGGATAGACTATGATGAAACCTACACACCAGTAGCCAGGTTAGAAGCAATTAGATTATTACTTGCTTTTTTCTATTACAAAAATTCCAGGTTATTCCAAATGGACGTCAAGAGTGCATTCATAAATGGATTTATCCAAGAAGAAGTCTATCTGAAACAACCTCCCGGATTTGAAGATCAAAAGAAACCAGACTTAGTATTCAAACTGAAAAATGCTCTATATGGATTAAAGCAAGCACCTTAAGCATGGTATGACAGGTTAAGTAATTTTTTAATGCAAAATGGTTTTGTCAAAGGAAAAATGGATACTACATTTTTTATTAAAAAGAAAGGTAAGAACTTTCTACTTGTTCAAATCTATGTTAATGATATTATATTTAGATCACCTAACGAAAACATATGCAAGAAGTTTTCTAAGTCTATGCAAGATGAATTTGAGATGAGCATAATGGGTGAACTATCTTTCTTTCTCGAATTACAAGTGAAACAATTGAAGGAAGGAATTTTCATTCACCAAGAAAAATACGCAAAAGAACTCATTAAAAAGTTCGGACTGGATAATTGTAAAAAGACTGAGATACCAATGTCAAGTTCTTCGAAGCTGGACAAAGACGAAGGAGGAAAGAAAGTTGACCAGAAGCTCTACAGGAGTATTATTGGTTCACTTCTTTATCTTACTGCTTCTAGACCTGACATTTTGTTTAGTGTTTACATTTGTGCTAGATTTCAATATGATCCCAAAGAATCTCATTTAACTGTCGTAAAACGTATCATCAAATACATTGCAATTACTTCAAATTTAGGTCTGTGGTATCCCAAAGAATGAGACTTTACCATCATTGGATATTCAAACGCAGATTTAGCAAAGTTGCAAAGTTGATAGAAAGAGTACTTCGGTACATGTCAATTGCTAGGAAACAGGACAATATCATGGTTCTCAAGGAAGCAAAGTATTGTAGCCCTTTCAATAGCAGAAGCAGAGTATGTGGCCCTTGGAAGTTGTTGTTCTCAAATCTTATGGATAAAACAACAACTAAGAGACTTTGGAATAGAAGACTCATGCACCGAGATCAAATGTGACAACACCAGTGCAATCAATCTAACAAAGAATCCAATTCTTCATTCGAGAGTAAAACATATAGAGATTCGACATCATTTTATTAGAGATCATGTTTAGAATGGAGAGGTGATGATATAGCTCATTGATTCAAAGAATCAACTGGCAGATATATTTACAAAGCCACTGGAGAAAAGCCTATTTGAGTTTATTCGTACGAGACTAAACATCACATCTTTTATCCATTAAAGTCTGAAGGTGCTCAGACTCAGAGGTAAAGTCTGAAGGTGCTCAGACTCAGAAGACCAAGAGTTACGACTGTAAGTTATTTTCGTACTAGTAATTTAATTTTTGGTTGAAGACTTAAAATTGTACGGTTACTTATTAATTGCTATTATCTTTCCAAGTTTCTCTTTTTCAAAAAGGCAGCTATCAATTTTGAAAAAAAAAAAAATCAGTTATTTATTTTCAAAAGAAAGTTATTCTTTTTCAAAAAGGTATTTTTATTTTTCCTTTTATGACGATTCGTTTACTTCGCTTCACTTGCTTTATATACTATTGAAATCCGTCTTCTTTGTTTTCACCCTCAAACCCTAAAATACCGAACTCCCACTTACTCTCACTTTCACTGTTGTTTAATCCAAAAAGTTTTCTTCTTTTCGAGCAAGTCTATGAATTCCTCCTTGAAGAGACAATGTCTTCTCGAAAGTCGTCGAGAATTGCAAGCCGGGGACCACGACACATGCCTAAGGGTCCTACACATTTCGACTTGACTGAAGAAGAAGATTATTCTCCACCACAGCAACCAAGTCAGCAACAACATTCTCAACAGCGTCAGTCTTCTCCACCGACTCATCCATAAGAAGAAATTTTGGAAGGTTGCTTTCAACCTTTATTTTAGTTTGAAAAGATGAGGAATTGCTATGTCCTTGATTGATAAATACCTGAAAGAGAGAGGCTATAAGAATGAAACACTTTTTCTACGTGATATGGAGAAGATGGGTATTGCAGAAAAGGGATCGGCTGAAAAAGCCTTTGCTAATTTCCCTAGTGACCCGCGGTTTGGCACTGCTGATCAACCTCAAGGATAGGATGACGATGATTGAATGTTTACCCATTTTCAGCTTAGAACAGGAGTTGCTACAAATGTTGTTTGTGATGGTTCAAATCTTTTCAGATCGAAGAATCACAAAAGGGTTTATTCGAACCTAATGAAGAGAGGGGTTATGAACCCTAGGAGTGTCGATTTCGATTTCCTTGATTCGGTGAAAGTAAATCTGTGAGAAGTTTGCTCTACTACAATTAGAGCGCTTTTATTCTGAAACTACTATTGCCTATCCATAACTCACCGCTTACTTTTACTCAAACTTATCTTTCTTAGATGCAAACAGTTTCTCTTTCACAGTGAGGGACAAGGAGTTTTCAATGGATATGGATACTTTGGCTGACATAATTGGGGTGAAAAGAGCGAGTTTCCAACCAATTAGCGTGTCCATTGCTCATGCTACTTTATAATTAGTGAAAGATCGGGATGCTGAAGGCAAGATTTCCTACTCAAGGATGAATGCCTCCAACATCTTGCTGCACAAGATCGTAATCAACTGCATCCTTCCAAAGTCGACATCCAAGACCGATGTCTCTCGGTCTGACGCAAAATTGATGCATGTGATCAATATCGGCTACAAATTCTCTCTGCTCCACACCATCATGTTTCACATGTACAAAACAGTGGTGAAAGATAAAGGACAACTCCCTTATTCTACTCTTATAGCGCGTCTTTTTAGACATTTTAAAATTTACATCCCTGCACCATTATGTTTGACAAACATTTCTCCAATGGTGATTGGATTTAAAATGGTCACAAAGATACGCTTAACAGAGCTTAACAAGGTGTTAGAGTGCATGATGTTGGAGAAAAATTCCTTGAGTGTTTTGAAGCTGACAAAACGTTTCCATCATTCTAGTCTGAAGACTTGCAGACTCTTTCATCAAAGTCTGAAGACCACCGAACTGCCAGACTCAAGATTCAAAGTCTATCCTCATTGATAGTTTCTAGACCGTGAAAGATGACTTATCCAGAACTGAGTATTTCGTTAAGGATTTGATTCTATCGACTGAAGAAGATCTCTCGGCTAGATATTGCAACTTGGAATCTATTATTCGTTTTGATTCGGGTAATATAGATCCGTTGATTGACGAAGCATATTTGGAATGTTCTACTTATAGAAACCTAGATCTTGATTGTATGGGCGAGCAAGATTGGTGGGCTATTGTCATATTCCTTAAATAACTCGAAATCTCCTTAATTGATTCTGTCCAACGGGTAGATTGGAAAAACTCCTTTGGTAAGTGCCAACGGGTGTGATGGCATGAAGGAGCATATAAGGAAGACGTTCCAGTTATTCGAGGGTGTGTGCGGTAGAGAAATTCCAAAGTCTGAAGCTCCTTGTTCTTTGTTAATTTGATTGTTGAGTGTGAACTTGTACTTAAAAGAGAGTTTATACTTTTGTGAGACCTTGAGGAAGTGTAGTAGAGTCTCTACACTATGGAATCAAGAAAGAGCTATACTATAGCAACTCTTTTGATTCTTAGTGAAATCCAGCCAGTGGGCTGTCAATGCGGAAGAGTGGACGTAGGCTTGGATTAAGCCGAACCACTATAAACATTGTGTTCTTATTTTCTTCCCTAATCTCTTCTACTTTGATCGTAACTCTATTTGATTATTAGAGTATAATTTCCTTTTCATAATCCATTGTTAAGCAGTGTTGGTTTAAAAGCAAAATTATGTACTTTACTCTACAAAATTTGTTTTCGCACCTATTCACCCCCTCTAGGTGCTCGTACTAGCTTTCACACATGAAGGAGAAGTCTCTCGTCAAAGTAAAACAAGACTCTGCTGCAGCCAAAAGGAAAGGCAAGGAGCCCATGGATGCTCTAGTAAAGAAGAAGAGAACTCTCATCTTGCAAGATGAAGATGATGAGGATGAGATGACTCTTTCAGTCTGAAGAAACTTGAAGAGTTTTGTCAGCTTTCAAAAGACAACAGAAGGGCCAGAGGAGAGAGAAACAGAGAGAGAAGAGACAGAGAAGGAAGATGAAGAACAGAGGAGGACAGAAGAGGAAGAAGAAGAAGAGAGAGACTAGGGTAAAGAAGACTCTCTTGAGCCAACTTTGGCTGTACTCTTATCAAGTGACTCTGAGATGGCTGACACTAGAACTACTGGAGCACATGATGCAAACAAACATCACTCTGAAGTTGAAGCTGCACTTGAAGAAGATTTGTCTACTCCTCCTAAAAGCAAACAAATAGGGGGAGTTGTTGTACAAAAAGGTACTTCTTCACCTATCTTTACTAGTAATGTGAGTCGCTCCGCTACAAACCCAGAGGATGTGTATGCCTCTCATTATCCGGAAGCATCCACTCATAGTCAAGGTGGACAATCTGTTGAGGATCCCTCTATTCTCAAAACTCATAAAATCAACTCGAATGCACCCAGTGTTGCAACAGCTCAAAAAGCAGACTTTTCTAGACTGCTAGAGATTCTATTAGAAGTACAGAAATAGCAATATGCTATGGGATATGAGATGCAGGATCTCAAGAACGCTTTCATGGCCACTTCAGTGTCTTTGCATGATCAGTTAAACGTCATGAAGAATCAAGTGCGGACTACTATGCATGGTGAAGATTTCTAGTCGGGATAAGTACACTAATGGTGCCATAAGTTGTGTACGGCGTTCACTTTGGTGCCAAAAGTTTCCGTCGGATCACTTAAGTGCCAAAAAATTTGAAAAACGCTCACTTTGGTGCCAACTCCGACGAAATTGGCCGGAAATCTGACGTGGCCTTTTTTTATTAATTTTTGACGCCGACGTGGCTCGTCGAAGAGTTGAGTCAGCATCCAAATACCAAAACGACGCCGTTTTGTGTCTCCCCCAATTCAACACCTTAATCTCCGGCCGTCGCCGTCCTCGACGGTCCTTGCGCTCGGCGGCCACGGCTTCGAACCCGACCTCGACCCCAACGCCGACGATGGCCACTCAATGGCAATGGCTCCGACCTCGACCCCGACCCCGACCCCAACGATGGCCACTCAGCGGCTGTAGCTCCGACCCCAACCTCGACCCCGACCGCGACGATGGCCACTCGACGGCCGCGGCTCAAACCCCGACCCCGACCCTGATGATGGCCACTCGACGGCCGTAGCTTCGACCCCGACCCCGACCTCGACCTCGATGATGGCCACTCGGCGGCCGCAGCTTCGACCCCGACTCCGACCCCAACCCCGACGACGGCCACAGCTTCGACCCCGTCGAAACCCTAATTTCTTCCCCATGTGAGCTAAACGGCGTCGTTTCCATGAAGCCATCCACGTAGGACGGCAAAACGACGTCATTTAAAGGCTTATCGATTTAAAAAAAAAAAAAAAATCATTTTGGCCGGAATCTTTCGCGGATGGCACCAAAGTGAGCGTTTTTCCTCCGATTTGGCACTTAAGTGATCCAACGGAAACTTTTAGCACCAAAGTGAGCGCCGTACACAACTTATGGCACCATTAGTATACTTATCCCATTTCTAGTCACTGAAGCAAAGTTTTGCAAAACTTAAGAAGACAGTGACCTCTATGGGAGAGTTCGAGCTTATTCGCCTTCCAAAACAGCCATAACTCTGACACTATTTTCAACAACTCTTTTTATTGGCTCTCCACTTTTTGCTGTTGACAAAAAAGGGGGAGAAGTTTGATGCAGATTTGTTTTTGGAATTTGTTTTGACTTTTGGTTTGGATTTTTGGACTTATCTTTTGTTTGGTTTGAACTGGTTGATTTGATCCTTTGATGCTTGCAGTAACTTAGGCCATGTTAATGATTATGGACAGGATAGTTGTTTTGCAGTTGTCTTGAAGGACTAACATGTTTTCTATGGTTGCAGAATTGTTGCTATCTATATCCTAATCTACTTATCTTGTATGAGATATATTGTTTTGCTTAAGTATTGTTTTGCAAGACAAAAGTGTTCAAATCTGCAGGAAAGTTTTGTCACCATAAAAAAGGGGGAGATTGTTGGAGAAAACTTCATTATTTGTTTTGAAGTTCACAAAACATTTTCATAAGTCTAGTCTGAAAACTTGTAGACTCTATCGTCAAAGTTTGAAGACCTCCAGACTCAAGATTTAAAGTCTACCCTCGCTGATAGCTTCCAGACCGATGAAGAAAAGATTTATCTGATGAAGAAGACTTGTCCAAATGCGAGTATATTTTTAAGGATTTTGTTTGTACGGTTGAAAAATATCTCATAGCTGGAGATAGCATCTCGTGATCAATTATTCTTATCAAAATCAATTAGAATAATTAGATCTTTTGATTTAAAAAGTATACTTGGAAGGTTCTACTTATGGAAACCTAGATCCTGATTGTATGGGCGAGCAGGATTGGTGGGCTATCATCACATTCCTTAAATAACTCAAGATCTCCCTAATTGATTCTGTCCAACGGGTAAATTGGAAGAACTCCTTTAAAAGGTGTCAACGGTTATAATGGCATGAAGGGGTATATAAGGAAGACACTCAGGTTATTCGAGTGTGTGCGTGAAAGAAAAATTCCAAAGTCTGAAGCTCCTAGTTCTTTGTTGATTCAATCACTGAGCTTAAGTTGTACTCAAAAGAGAAATCAAATACTTGTGAAACCTTGAGGAAGTGTAGTAGAGTTTCTACACTGTGAAATCAAGGATGTGAGACTATAAAAATCTCTTTTAGTTCATAGTGAAATCCAGCCAGTGGGCTATCAGTGTGGGAGAGTGGACGTAGGCTTGGTCTAAGCTGAACCACTACAAACTTTGCATTTTAATTCTCTTTCCCTAAACTCTTTACTTTAATTCATAGTCTTACATACTTTAGTCTACTATTCTCATAAAAGTCGAATTAAGGTGTTAAGTCTTGCAAAAATTTCCTGAACACCCCCCTCTAGGTGTTCTTACTGGTCTTATCAATACCGTCGTTCCAGAGTTGTCCTTAAGAAGCAACCTGATCAGCTGCTCCTTATGACCATACAATCCAACCAGATCACCCCTTTGGGTCAGACCTGAATCCCTTGGAGGACTTTCCATGACAGAACTTCCCTCCCCTGTTTCGCAGTGCCTTTTGGTGGCAGATCCTTCTTCCTTCGATGTTTTATCATCAATATTGGGAATAGATACTCCTTCTCGTCTCTTAAGGGCGTCTGGGCGTTTGCAAAGTGTTTAGGAAAAGGTGTCCCGCCAAGACCTGAATTGATTGCGGCTAAAGTTGCACAACTGCCCAAGTAGTTCAAACGTCCATTGTTAACGCGCATAATCTATATTCATATCTTCTAACGCAGCCAAATATCGATCGATATATCGTAGAGTAGATCCTTCTTCTCTTTTCTTAAAGTTGTTAGGGAGATTGCCATGTACCAATGAAGGCTTGCCTTGAGCCGAGGAACCCTGTAGGTGAATTTGCTGAGCAGATCCTTCTCCTTCTTTCTCATGGGATTTGCCCTTGTGTCGAAAGACCACTCTCTCTTCCCCTTCTTTGGTGTCCGCCATCTTCCCTTGCCATCACACCAATCCAGGGATCCAAAACTCAGCTATTGCAAGGATTGTTCGATCAGGAATAAGAGCGTGGAGGATCGATTATGGAGAAGTCCTTCGCCATCAAAATTCAAATCAAGGTCTTCAAGGCATATCCAAAGTCACAATGTAGAGGGTGGACTATATTAGGGTAGCTAATCTTCGTTCTAGTCACCCTTCTCTCCCCTTTTATATTTTAAAAGGAGAAATGACTAAGTAATAGTTTTTAGTCTACGCCTAATGGGGAGGATTTCCTAACCAACTTTCTCGATCTTTACCCGCCCGGATCACCAGAATTTCATATTAAGAATAAATGGCAAAGACAGGAAATATAGCATTCCATCCCTTTGAAAACCTTTCAATAATGTTACTTAACAAATCTCATATATATGACAGAATCTAAGAAAAAGGAAATCTTAGAATGGAATGGGTCGATGATAAATGTTGCCTTAAGAGATTCTTTTTTTTTTTTACGCAAATAGGATAGTTAGAAAATAAAACAAATAATCGCTACTTTCTTTCTTTTTCTTTTTCTTTTTCTTTTTAAGTATAAGAAATGGATCATCAGTATGCTTGTGAGTCTCGTCCATTGGCATACATGCTTCCTGCTTAATGCTGTTACTTCAGTTGCAATTGTTGCATAGAAAGGAAGCGGCGACACGAGAAATAGAGAAAAGAAGATGACCAAGTAACAAGGAGGGGGAGAGAGAGAGAGAGAGAGAGATGGAGAAAAAAATAAGAAAATTCAAAAAACTAAGGGTGCGTATGATAATATTTCTATTCCTGAAAATAATTTCTTTTGAGAAATAATTATTTTCTATTTTTATCTTCTATTTTTATCTCCTGAAACAGTTTCGAATAAAATAACGTGTTTGGTAACTATACAAAATTTATATTCTCGAAATAAAAAAAAATAGAAAAGTGTTTGGTACAACCCACAAGTTTTTTTTATGGAGTAAAATAATAATTATATATATATATCTTTCTTTTCTTTTTTTATTCTCTCTTATCCTTCCTCCTCTAGCCAGTTGTTGGGCGGCGAATGACAGCAATGGCAACGGACGACGATGATGGACAGCTAGGGCGGACGGTGGGCAATGGACAACGGTGAGCGATAGCGACCGGTGGCATGCAAGGGGTAACAGATAGCAAGGGTGGCAAGGAAGAAGAAGAAAAGAAAAGAAAAAACGAAAGAAACTAACTCATTTCTATAAATTATTTTTGCGAACAAAAAGTTACTTTTTTTCTATTTCTTATTTCTGTTCTAAATCCATTCTCCGGCCACTTTTCTATTTTGGGCAATAAAAAAATTAACTGACATTATCACATATTTTTTGTTCTTTTTTTATTCTAAAGAACAAACGAACAAAGAAACAATAACGTTATCATGCAATGCTTAAACAAAATGGGGTAATCTTGTAAAAAGTGGCCCACATCATATCACTAATTGTGACTTGTAAGATAACTGGAGATGAGTGGATTACCACGTCAGAAATTGCAAGCAAGATTTGGGCAAAAGGACTTGATTGAATTTTCACTTAAAGGTTGAGAACAACATTAGTTTAATTGAAAAGTTTAGAATTGAATTTTTCATACAATAACCTAATTAACCATCTTTGACCTAGGCCAACATAAAATAAATGTCCCAAAAGATTTGTTATGACCAATGAGCAACAAATTAAAAATCATTTAAGGTCTTTAAAATTCACTAGAGATATAATCTAGCTGACTCTAATAACTGTTCTCGTGACTAATGTTGAAAAGGCAATCTTAAACATTTCCAAGATGCAAATATTAATTTGCACTTCACATTTGCAAGAAACTTTGCATGGTCAATGAAGTGTTGGCTGCATTCCGGGAAAAGCAACTGAAATGTCGCGAATTGTTGAATGGGCTAACCAAGAATACGACTGATAATAACATCCAGAAACAAAAGCTGTTTTCCTACCTAATTCTATTTTTAGAATGAAATTTTATTATAGTTGTGGTGCTTTTACGATTCATTAATTAATTTGATTAATATTCAATTTCTCTATCAATACCTATTACAAAATTTTATAAGGCGATTGTTGATTCTTAACCTTAGATAGAATCTTACCATCCTAAGGTTCTATCTATGTTATATTTTTTGGATGATATTACAAGGACCGAGACTTACCCAATAATAAAAGATCAAGACAAATAATTAATGACTAGTCAGGCAGACTTATTAGTTTGTATTTTTCGTGCCAAGTTCCTCATGCCCCTGTCCTCATTTCGTCGAGAAAGTGAAGGACTCGACCACATGTCCCAAATGCGTTCTTCATATTAACTTAAGGATTTGTTTATTTCATGAAATAAAATTTTCAAAAAAACATTTTTTGAATTTTCCAACTTTTAGTTTGCTTAGAAAAATAAGTCAACTGCTTAAATTAAAAAAAAATTATTTCCTTTTTAAAAATCAAAAATCATTTCCATAATATAACTAGATATTAACGCTTAAACCTAAAATTCTACACTTGGACATGGAAACCTAATGTTGGTTCATGGGCCTCAACATCTAAGACTAGGTATCTAGCACTCAAGCCGAGGACCATTAAGGTGGGCCCGTGACCTCGATGCCCATCGCCCAATCCCCAGTGCATGTGCTCGAGTCCATTGAGGATCAGCATGGGACCTCGGTGCATGTGCCCAAGGCTCTAGTGCCTAGGCTCAGGTCATTAAGGCTGAGCCCAAAGGCTAAGCACGAGATCCTAGTACCCAAGCTTGCATACCGAACACCCAGGCCGAGGTCCACAAATGTCATGCCTAGGTTCTTATTGCTCAGGCTCAAGTCCCTAGTGCTCGAGCCAAGGTCCATCAAGACCAAGGCTCGAGACCCTAATGTCCATGCTCGAGTCCATTGAAGCAAGGCCTAGGACCCCGATGCTTATGCTCTCATCCATTGAGGCTGGGGTTGGTACCTTGGCACTCGCCCCCAGTCCATCAAAGGTGGGCCTAACACCTAGGTGCTAGTGCCCCAACCCTTGGTGCCCAGGTCAAGGTTGATCAAGGCCAGACCCAAGACTGTGGTGCCCTTACTTAGATCTCTGGTCCCTTATGCACAAGTTACTAACACCCAATTAGTGTATTTCTATTTGGAAAAATAAAATCGGATTTTTCATATCAAACTTTGGAATATATTTTTTAGTTCATTATTAGGTTTTAGCTAAACACTGAAAAATATTGATGTGTTCTTGAACACGGACTTCTTGGAAAATATTTTTGAAAATTTGTTGTATTTTCTGCAAAACAGATTGAGCTTCAGTCTATACGTCTATACGAGTGTAAAGCAAAGACTCGAGAAAAAGAGATAAGAGATAAGGTGTAACATCAAAAAAAAAAAAAAAAAGGAAGGGAAGAAAAAAAAAAAAAACAAAGGTAAGAAGAAAAACAAAACAAAAAAGAGAGAGAAAATTTAGTAATTTAAACAAAACAGAGTCATCTTTTAAAAAGTTATCTAGATTATATAACTAATCATGACCTGTAGGATAGCTAGCAATGAGTAAATCACCACATCATAAATTTTAAACATGATATCGGTGGGAGGACTTAATTGAATTTTCATTCAAAGGTTGAAAATGACATGTTCAATTAAAAAGGGAAAGCTGTCTAAAAAGTTTTAAATATATTACACTTTTACCAATTCAGTCTTAAACTTTTAATTTCACCAATTGAGTCATAAATCTTTTTATTTTTTGCTAATTAAGTCAACCAATTTTAGCCAAAAATCGCTAATGTGAATGCCAACCATCTTATGTAGCACTACTGGCATTAACATGAACAATATTTAATAATATATAATATTTTTCGCATTTTTGTTCTTTTTTAATTTTCTTGAGGGTTATAGGAGGTCTAACTCAAATCTTACATGGAAATGCATATGCATGTTAGGAATTAAAGTAATTTATTTAGAGTGCGTCTCTGTATAGCATGTTAAATCTGCATATTTATATTTC
The DNA here is from genome assembly GCA_014182885.2 of Eucalyptus caleyi. Classification (NCBI taxonomy): domain Eukaryota; kingdom Viridiplantae; phylum Streptophyta; class Magnoliopsida; order Myrtales; family Myrtaceae; genus Eucalyptus; species Eucalyptus caleyi. Next base: position 17,585,961 of record CM024476.2, read on the forward strand.
CTTTAATGATTTAGTCTATCTTAGAAAATTTGTATGGACGGTGCCCTGTCCGTAAGGATTATAATAGGTCTTAATCAATTCTTACACGGAAATGCATATGCGTGTTAGGAATTAAATCAGTAAGGATCCTTTCCTTTAGAAGCTCCTTTTAGTAAAGTTATTTATTTAGAGTGCATCTCTGTATAGCATGTTGTCTGCATATTTATATTTCATTTAATGAATAAGTCTATTTTAGAAAATTTGTATGGACGGTGCCCTGTCCTTGAGGATTATAATAGGTCTTAATCGATTCTTATGTGGAAATGCATATGCATGTTAGAAATAAAATCACTAAGGATCCTTTCCTTTAGAAGCTGATTTGAGCAAAGTAATTTATTTAGAATGCATCTCTGTATAGCATGTTAACTCTGCATATTTATATTTCATTTAAGGGTTAATACCTTAAAAAAACCCCAAACTGGTACATTTGTGACAAATTTACCCCAAACTATTTTTTTGACCATGAAAAACCCCAAACTGGTAAATTTGTGACAAATTTATCCCGACTGATTATAAAAATCCTAAACTGGTACATTTATGACAAATTTACCCCAAACTAATTTATTCGATTGCAAAAAACCCTAACTTGGTAAATTTGTGACAAATATACCCTATGCTAAATTAGATTAATACCACAAAAAAATCATAAAAATTGTAAACAGTGACAAACAGAACGTAAAATCCTAAATTGGTATACCGGTTAACTGTCACGTGTCATTTAACTTAATAATTTGAGAATAAAATTTAACGAAAACTAATATAGGGTAAATTTGTCACAAGTGTACCAGTTTGGAGTTTTTTAGGGTATTATCCCTTCATTTAATGAATTAGTCTATTTTAGAAAATTTGTATGGACGGTGCCTTGTCCTCGAGGATTATAATAGGTCTTAATCGATTCTTATGTGAGAATGCATATGCATGTTAGAAATTATATCACTAAGGATCCTTTCCTTTAGAAGCTGATTTGAGCAAAGTGATTTATTTAGAGTGCGTCTCGTTATAGCACGTTAAATCTGCATATTTATATTTCCTTTAATAGATTAGTCTATTTTAGAGAATTTGCATGGACGGTGCCCTGTCCTTGACCGTAATAATAGGTCTTTTGCATTCAATTTTTCCATGGAAATGCATATGCATATTCGGAAATAAAAAAGACTAATGATCCTTTCCTTCAAAAGGAAAAAACTACCGTTGTTCGCTTCTGAAGGGTCATGAGACCAACGCCATTTCTTCATTTTGCTTCTCCTACACATATATGTGCTCCAAGTTCAACTATCTGACACAGAAAATAGAAGCAAGAAGCTTCTTTCTTTCTTTCGCAATTTCGAGATGAAAGACCAGAAATGCAGATTGTCTGCGACCACATTGACGATTTTCATTCTTGGTCTCACTTGCATTCTAAGCATCTCCCCTTGGCCTTCTCCGCTTAAGTTGCTTGTCTGCGACCACCGCTCTTATTTTTCTTTTCCCATGGCCTTCTCCGCTTAAGTTGCTTCTCTGCACTCCCCCTGACATTGCTCGAGAGATTTCTCACCATGAAACCCACCTTGTAAGATATTATAACGTACGTGCACAAATTTTATGTGTAACAATGTGAATTGGGTTGGGAATAGCGAAAAGGAATGCGGCTCTTGGATGATTTGTGCAAATTTCTTAAAATTGACTTAAGCGCATTATTTTTATTTAAAGGTTTTGGTTTCGATATCCAGACCTATGGCAAAGTTGTGTTAAAGTCATAACAGGTTATAGAGATTTGTCTTCTCTCTTCTCAATTTTGGATGAATTTTACGATTTCTCTTTAGCTAGAAGCTTTGTATTTGGCGAAGAGTGATGCAGCTCTTGGCTGTTATTCTAGCAAATGTCCTGAAAAAGCTATGTCATTATTTGTTTGTACTATGATAGAAAAGCATACTTGTGATAGAGATGTGCCATGTCTCGACTTGGATGATTATTTATCCTCTTCTCCTTGAGACAGGTCCGAATCGATCCATAAAACTACATTTGCGAGAAGATGTTGCCCTGGTTAATGGCACAACTACATTTTGACCCAAAAAAAAGAAGGGAAAAAAATGGCACAACAACATAAGTGAGATAAGTTCATACATATTTCTTTAATTTTTGTCTTTTCGTATTTGAGCATTCAAACTTCCCATCGATCATCAAGGATAGTAAAATCTTGTGATTCATATATCATCGCACTAGATTTTTTTTTTTTTTTATACTATAATTGAGTTTTGCACCAAAAAACATTTCGTATATCGTCTTTACCAAAAAAAAAAATATATATTTGAGTAGCTATTCAAAGTGTCAAAAAAAAAAAAAAAAGAAGTGCTCTCAATCTTCGAGCATACTATCCTCCTTCCACTAATGAAAGCAGTTTGATCGAGGCAAACAGAATCAAGAAGATCTGCTCCCGATCTTTTAGCTATAATGGAAGTAATACGAACCTGCATATTATGTTGCAGCAAGAAAATAGGCCTATAATCACTCATTTTAGTGGGATTAGGCACCTTAAGAAAAAAACAAAGATCCTGTCGGTGAACCCGCTGAAGGTATTCGTGTTTGTTGAATTGTTGATCTAATTTCTAGAAACTTCAAGGTTGATATTAGCTAGCAAAGACAAGAAAAATTAAAAAAAAAAAGAAAATCTAGCTTAGGTAACAAAAAAAAGTGTAGAAACACAAATGTAGAATTCTCTAGAAGAAGAATGGCTAAATTACAATCTAAAATTTCTTAGATGAAACCTACATGGACAGCATTCTACATAAATCTAGAATGTTGTACTTAATTGGTGAAACATCCTATAAATAGGAAAGGGGGGAGAGCGTAGAACACCAACAAAAGGTAACAAGCTCCTCCCCTTCCTTTGTACTACAACTAAATAAAAATAAATAAAAACTTTCTTTTGTTCCTTGTACTTTTCTTCTTCCACTCTCTTTTACACATTTTTATTATTACTTTGCCCTTGCCCACTTTGTTCTTAGTTCTTTTGCTCTCTTGGTAATTCACATACAAAACACACCCTTGCACACACATTAAACACACGCTTCTGCAAACACCAACAGTGTTCTTTCCTCTCAAATCCCTCTAAAGATCCAATTCCTCCCCATCTTCAACAATTAAATGTAGTGCTTCTAGTTTTGTCAACTTTGCAATGGAAGAGCAAAGATGCTCTACATCTTCACTTCTCAGCTTTGAGATACCTAGCCTTTGTAAATCTACCAGTGTCCCAAGTTCTTTTAGCAACCGTTTTCTTTCCCATTTCTCTCCCCTCACTAATTTTAGCTCTATCATGCATAGTTTTTGCAATGATCCCAAGTGTCCTAATGCTAATGGGACCTTCACACCAAGCTTCAGGTTACTACCTACATCCGAACTTTTGTCACACCTGTATACTAACATATGGCGAAGTTTTGTTAGCTTCAAAATATTATTTGGTAGTTCATGCACAAGGTATTTTTGAGATCCAAGGTCTCCAGATGTGCAAGATCTTTTATGCCCGACGGAACTTTCCTTATGTTGTTACCCCTTAAACTTAGGTACCTAAGATTTTTTTCGACTAGAGAATCTTTTTAAGAAAAGAATTCAAAGAAACACAATTTTCTTCCTCCTCGGTCAAATATGTAGTACCTTAAGCCTCTCAACCTTCTTCAATAGTTCTTTCAAGGATTTTGGGTACACCTCTTTGAAGAAATGTAGGGACCGAAGTCGTTTGATCAATGTGTTCTTATTTATTTCACGCATAGGTTTGTGAAAGGACAGGTACCATACATTATTAGGCAATCCTTCTTCCGGGCAAGTAACAATCATCGCAATCCCTTCATCTTTTGAATTGGAAATAATGAGTTGATGCCGAAGGTTGTGAATACGGCAGGTTTTGACCCTCCCATAACTTGTTTTCTTTCCCCAAATTACATAACGTTCTAATAGCTTTTGCCATTCTTCCTATACAGCAGGAATCAGCGGCCCCAAACCACCCAACACTGAGGTGGGATCCATTTTCCCCTCCTCTGGTTGGATCAGAGAGAGAGAGGGAGAGGATGTAGTCACCGATGGAAATGGCCTAGCTCGGCCATTTCTCCGAGCAAGTATTGATACAGACGAATCTTTCACGATGGGGATTTTGGGGGAGACAAAATCCCTAGATGGGGATTCTAGATGGGGATTTCGGGGGAGAGACTTTTTATTAAGTGGAGGTGGCTTGATAGTGAAGGAGGAACCCTTCTTCCTTGGGCTCTTTTAGCCCCCCTCCCTTCCTCTTTATTTATGCTCTCTCCTCTCATCTCGCTATCGCTCACATTAGGAAGGGTACCGCCACTACACAGCTAGCGAAGAGAGAGAGAGAGAGAGAGAGAGAGAGAGAGAGAGAGAGAGAGAGAGAGAGAGAGAGAGAGAGAGAGAGAGAGAGAGAGAGAGAGAGGGCTTTCAAAGGGCAAAAGCAAAAGTTTGGGTCAAATCTGCTTGTGTGAATTTTTTTTTTTACACCTTGGTGGATATGGCCATGTAATTTAATGTAAGAGAAAGTGCTATGTGGAAACCATCCAAGATTAGAAGAGAAACTATTTATTTTTTAAATCCTATTCTAGACTTTGATTTTCTTGATTGTTCTTATTATGCCTCTCTTTTAAATACCATGTCGAAAGTCCCTTCCCAAGCAAAGTCATTACAGAGAAGTCATTTATTATATGTAGATCAATTGATATATTTTTTTTTTGTTATGTCGAATTAATTCCATAAAAAGAATCATCCGTGACATGCTCAAAATAGGATAGGTCACATTCAAATTGTTTGTTTTAGCTTTTGATATTATTATTTTTGTTTGTCGCAAGGTGCCAAATAACACGCTTGCTTTCATACTGGTACTGAAAAAAATTGTAAATCATGGATGGTACTTGTTGATAATAGTTCAACTAAATAAGATACTTTAAGCTTAACCTAATATTTCGACCCCCCCCACCCAAAAAAAAAGCTTAACCTGATAAAAATGATCTAGATAGGGAGATAAATGATTTTTATCACCTTCGAACATGGGTGAGAAATTTGCTGCTTTCGTCGGTATATATAAATTATAATTGTGTTGGATTTATGGGCATTGTGGCCTGACCTCAAATAGGCACAAAAGCTAGGTTTTATCGGAGATTATTATTGATTTACTTGGACTCTAAAGCCATTTTGGATCCTTTTCAATAAAAATTTGGATGAATGTAATTCTTTGCTACTTCTCGGGATATATCTTGATTCGTTCATGGAGATTGGAAGATCAAATTACATTATCAAATATAGAACTCAAAACTTTTAGACTTAGTTGTATTTATAAATAAAGGTTTTGGACTAAAAACATTCGATTAATTGCATCAGTTGAAAGATTTAAGATTTCATTGCGTTCCTTATATAAGACTTAATAGATGTGTGCGATTTTTCTCCAAAACTTCTTAATCATGAAAACTAGCTAAGAGCCCCTATTTTGCTTTGGCTTGTCATTAAAAATAGATTTGTTCATTTGTAAAACACGGTATTCTCATCAAAACATACAATTAATTAATTGTTAATGTAGTAATATTTTTAACAATAAGAAGTTAAAATAATACTAGGAAGATGATGATGAACTTTTATCAAGTTGTATAAGTCTTTTTAAGTAACAGTGAGCGGTTAGCTATTAAAAGATAGTATTGTCCTGCAAAATTAATTGTGTAATCTGGTTTGGAAATGTGAACCATCATGTCCAAAAATCTTTTCAATAGCATCCACTAACATATGCATGCAAAATAAGTAAGTTTTAACATCAAATTTTGCATAGGTAAAACAATCTAAAATCTATAGAAGTTCAAAAAAAAAAAAAAAAAACAAAACTTGGTTTAAAAATAAATTGCTTCAATGCTTTAATTTTTAATATAAAAAAATAACAATGTGTTTTTATTTGTTGGTGGCAGGAGTCTCTACCAAACCAACCACCCGCAAAATTTCCACGTGTCAAGAGAGTTTGAGATGATGCTAAAAAAATTCGCTTATATCTTCTTTAAATTGAAAAGTAAGGAGAATGACTAATTTTAAAAAAAAAAAAAAAACGGAAATTAATTTCTACACTCTCCCGTGGCGCACCATCCTTTACTACACAACGTATCTTCTTCGTAAACATCATTCACACGTTGCCACCGCCGTGCCACCGCTAATGCTAGCCACCATATGTTGTTGAACCACTGCCGCCACCTCGTCATCACCATCTCCTTCGCCATCCACAGTCACCTTCAATCAAAAATGAAATAAAAAAATTCCAGCCACCATAGAATTTTTCCTTTTTTTCGCAGCCCCTCTCGTTGCCATCATCATCTTCTACCGTCAACCATCCAAGACCCCGCCACCATCGACCATCGCTCGGAACCGCCATCAAGAATCCTTAGCCACCACCAACTACAATGCCACGGGTAATGAACTAATCCTTTGACTGCCTCAAACATCGCTAGAAACAACCAACGAAGCAATTCCATGGCCATCATCTTTGGGTTGTGATCAGATTTGAGGCGTTAGGCATTGCTGTAAAACCTTCAACGTTTTCCAAATCCAGAAGCAAAACCTTGAATGGTACTCACACCTCGCGGCTTGCTACAAACAATTTATCAAAACTATAAGTAAACTCGAAAACCGCACATCAGCAAATCCAAATCTCAATCCCAACTTCAATGATTTAGAATAGTTGATATACAATTCGGAATTTTGAAAGCACCACACGTTTTCTTAAAACATTTGAGAGCAGTGCCATGGTACATAGAAATTTTAATGCAAATCGGGAGGTTTTCTAAAACAATTACGGTTAAGATTTTCAAAGCTTCGTAGTCGCAAAATCGGTGTACATTCGAAGTCCAAAAGCCGCAAGCATTCATAGGAAATATGAAGGTTTCCTCGACTTCCTAGCCTCAACCCACTTGGTCATCATCTATTCTACCATCCAACACAAAATTTCAAGCAATCCAATCTAACTCGCACTTCCTCAGGCAACAACAGTACTGCACTATATAGGTTAGTAGACTTCCACTTGCCTTAGGTCCGACGGCATCGACGGCTAGCGGGCGATGAGCTACGGGTTACAGGCTCGACTGGTGGCTGGCTACAGGGCGACGAGAGGGTCGGGCTTCTGCTTCTTCTTCTTCTTCTTCTTCATGTCCTCAGCATGCAGAGTCTTGGCTTCCGTTGGCTGTCGAGCGTGGAGCAACGTGGCCGTTGCCGGTCATGCTTCGGTCAACCTCTCCCTCGGGTTGACTACCGAACGCACGTCGCATGGGGAGAGAGCAGTCATGCACGAGTGCATGGCATGGGACTTCGGTCCCCAAACTTGTGAGGAGATAGGTAGCTCGAGGGGTCGATCCGTGGGTGTCCCTTCATCATCGTATTCGGGTTAGCGTGTTAGAAACTTGGGGATTCGACTAAAGAGGTACAAATGCTAGTGGAGGTCGGTCTAAAAGGTGATGCTATGAAAGGAAATTTCCAACGTGACGATGAGTTATGTGATGATCGGATTATCTTGATGCAGCAAAGGTGCAACTACAAGGGTATATCCTAAGATCATCGCGTAATGTGACGATTCGGTCTGACGGTAACGATGATGAAATGGCGTTCACAAATGGTGTCAATGACATAGTCCAGTAGCAAATTTGTCGATCCGTGAAGGACCGTTACGTTTCCGAGGTTCGGCAAAATCCAAATGTCACAATTCTCGAACCATTTCAAAATTTCTTTCATGAACCACATTCACGACAAAATGTCTTTCATAAAATCTTTCTCAAATCATTCACTAGTACGAAAATGTAGCAATTGCCCGATCTAGACTATTATGCAATAAACATGATCTTTCGTTACTTAAAATTTCTCGAATCTCAAACATTTTCAAGATATGAGTTCAAAAATTCATAGAAGAGATAACACCACACACCTCGTCTTTTACAACCAAACCATAAATGATACTCGTTTCATCGAACTCGCAGCCCTATCAAATAACCGAGGAATAATGTTAAAATCAAATAAAACTCTATATCAACTATGAAACAACTAAACTACACCTTAACTCTAACAAAAAAATTTCTATGCTTTGACAAATCACATCCCCAAAGCAATTATTCAAACCGTTCGCAACACGGAATTTCAGCGCAAAACTTAATCACATCATAACTTTCACCACTATAACCCGTTCCAAACATATTTATAATCCATAGAAAGCCATTCAAACATACTATAAGAATCCCAACTTGACCGTCCCAAAATAAAGCCAAAAACTAACAAAATACGGGCTTGAAGTTGCTGGATGCACACTATTTATCGCGCACAGGAAACTTCAAAATTTTGTTTCAGACAAATTGTAAGCTTAAATTACGATCCGTAAAATCCTACGGTTCCAAACACCCTAAACTATCATTTCTATGAAAATACGTAGCTCAATGACTCAAAAATTCAGACTTCACCGCTTGATTTTCCCAAAATTACAAATTTGAGCCCTAAATCTGGAAAATACTTTGATTGGATGAATGAGAGGTGCGATCATTTACCGAGCATCATGTTACATAGTTGAATCGGCTTGGCGAGGACCCGTGGCATAAAACCCTCTTCTTTCTTCTTCTCCTTTTGCCCGAGCGTGCTTCTTTCTTTTCCTTTTTATCTCCCATTATTTTTTTCTTTTTCTTTTTCTTTTTTTTTCCTTCTCTCTCTTCTTTTCCCCCTCCTTTCTCCCGAAAGCACTCTCTCTTTCTGCTCAAGCTTCCACTCTTTTCCTCTTCTTTTGACCGTTCAACTCTTCTTTTTCTTTTCTTTTCTTTTTCTTTTTTGTGTGTGGACCACACCCATTGACAGTCAAAGTCTCGCACCTGAGAGAAAAGATCCATCTTGTAGACGTGACCTTCCAAGTTCGTAGCAAAGGCGTTCGCTATGGCTTCATTTCGTGCGGTGATGATCAACCACCCGCTTGCTCCTACGAATAAGTTTTTGATCGAGTTGAGCGAATCCTAGCTCCACGCGTCGTTTAAGACAAGCACATACTGCCTCTTTTTCAGCAGCCTCTTGATCTTCGACCTCAGGGCAAGGTCGTCTATTACTAGCAGGTTGATGTGATCTACTGGTTTACAGAAAAACTTCCAAGTCCCTTAGTTTTTAAGAGTTGATTGAACTTGATCACAGTTCCATTCGGCATAGATATCTAAAGAGAGTAGGCACTAAAAAAATTCCTTGGCGGCAGCTTTTCATCTTTGGCAAACTATGTGGTAGATCCATATTTCTCGAAAATTGCTATCGAAAATTAAATAAATTTGATCTGAATCGGTGATCATGCCTTGGGATTACGATTTTACTTAATCTCATTTATTTTGCATCTACGATGGCAACTAACGAAATCTGCTGAAAAGGGACAAGTACACATGTTTGTTTGGTACTAAACAAGAAATATGTCTTCGATAATTTTGAAAGTTGGATTGAAGGCTGCAATGGCCATGATGGTTGTCCAGATACATTTGTTTCACAATAAATGATTTTAGGAGATAATCACTAGTGCCACTTACAAAAAGAACTAAAGAAAAAGTATTAACAAAAATATTTAGACATAAATTATTATTCATAATGAAAATATTTTCCGTTAACTAATTTTTCTTAACAGCACAAATAATTATTTTTTGGAAAATATTTTTCAAATAATTGATCAACGTGAAGCAAACGAATTGTGAGGAAAACCACCTTAATGTACGTACATCTCTTCACATGCAATGAAACTGCATTGGACCAAAAACTAAACAAGAATGTAAAATGCTTTTTGCGTGATTGAATGGATATATTTTTAGCCTTAACTTGAGAAGTAGACTCACCAACCTTTTGCAAGCTGAAGCCCTACCAGTCAGGGAGGGTTTGCGGTGCTTGCTGGGAGTAGATGATCTGGAGCGCAACTCAAAGTGATCTGTGCACGGGTGTGGAAACTGATAGCTTATCAGTGGTGGTAATGGTCACGGGCCAAACTCCAAGCCCGTGGGCCCAGTGCCAGGACTTGCTGGCCCAGCTGAAGACAGTCAAGCAAGTCCATTGCCCTCGCAAAACTAATCGCTGTGCAAACTGGGCCGCTATTGCCCGCAACAGGAATATCTTACCATCTCCTAGTGAGAATGGCTAACTTTACCACTAGGAAAAGTGTCAAAAGAGTCCTAGACCGTTTGCATTAGTGCCAATTTAGTCATAAACATTTTATTAATGCCAATTCAGCCATAAACCTTTTGACTTGATATCAATTTAGTCCTAAACTTTTTATTGATATCAATTTAGTTCTAAAACTTTTTATTTTGTGCCAATTTAGTTCCAAACCACATAAGCCTCTTTTTGAATATTTTATGTTCAGAAACATATATGTCATGTTCTAGCAGTGCTCGTTTATGAATGAAAAAGCTTTATTTTGACCCCAAAAAAAAAAAGACTCCCTTTATTGGTCCATGCACTAATGACTAAGCAATGGAGGCCGGAGACCATGAAGCTTAAATCTAGCAAAGGAGTCCAATTATTTCCATCTAAAAGAGGGGTGATACAATCTTGAGTCACAAATGAATCTATAAATCTATCAAAGATTTCAAATAATTCATGAACAATCCAATGTCTCTCAATCGCCACTGCCCTTTTTTTTTTTTTTTTTTTATCTTGTATGCAAAGGGGGACTCAGTTTCTCAACGAAATGAAGAAAGGAGCATGAGGAACACTTGGGAAAGCCCATGGGCTCCTTTTGTTTAGTATTTCATTTTTGGATATGCTTTTGAGTCATCTCGTGTAAATCGATCTCATTGCATTTTTACCGGGATAGTAATTTCTATCGTGCCATTTCATTATGTTTGTCTCAGTAATTGACGTGTACCGGTTTATAATAATATGAGGATTGACTAAAAAACATGGCCCAATAAGATGAAATATTGGTCCTTACTGGAAATGTGTCAATATGTGTTGCGTGAAGCCGGATACAAAGCTTCTCTCAAGTGACGAATTAATGTTGTTCTAGCTTAACTTGCGGAAAAGTTTGCCAAAGACAAGCTTAATATCTTATCTTACTATAGTTTGCTTCATATCATGGGAAAGGAACCCTAGTTGGCTATTTCACAAAGAAATGGGATCATCATATCACTTTGTCACTCTACCAAAATTAGCCATTTCTTTCTCTGTTTTGTTTTTTTTTTTTTTTTTTTTTTTTTTTGGGTAAAGGCCATTTCTTTCTTTTCTATCTTTGTAAGTGGTAGAATTTCACCAGACACATTATGACTAGAGATTTAGGGTCATTTGTCTCTAACTTTTTAGCAAGAAAATTACCTTTTCAGCTTCCCCACAAAAATTTGAAGTATCATTCGAATACTCGAATTTTGTAAAAATTACATTGGTGAATCTATGTAGCCAAAATTTGTGATTTCGGAAGGTTTCAGGGTGCTTTGGATTATATAAAAGTTAATATATGTAAGCTGTAATCTGAAGAAAAAAAGTGAAAAACAAAATTATTTTCAAACAGACATATAAATACAAATACACTAGGATTATATCATTGCCTAAGCAAATTTCACGAGCTGATTTTAACATAATTTTACTGAATTAAATTGCCAAATCTAGCGATGCTTATATTGTCAATTTGTTTTTTGAAAAGTAAATATCTTTCACTGCAAACGAATTAATGTAGGAGGACCAGCGCACAAGTAACTGTCACCAATACAAGTTAAACAAAGATTTTTCAAGGTCTGCAAAAACATTTTATCTTAGCTCAGCAAGTGTTCTCTCGCGATCTTGCAATGGAGATTCAAACGCAATTGCAGCAGAGACCGGGACAGTTTCAACAGCTCTTTAAGAGGTGCAGCTTTCAAGATCCAAGCAAGTCAAGAAGACCAGCCACTAGCAGGTCTGATGAAACCAAAAAACTGCAGAAAATGCCCCCACATTTGCTTTGGAAAGTAGCCATCGAAGGCTAGACGACCTTCTGATTCATCTTCCAGTTTGCGTAAAACACGACCTTCCATCGTCACAAGCTCCATTTCTTTATCCTATCAAAGGTTTGGTTTTAACCAAACGAGACTAATGCTGACTGCTTTGAAGTCCTGACCCAATCCCATTCTGTGTCTCAGGTGAACTCCCCATCTGTCTTCTGAGTTTGAATTGGGAGATATGCAGCCTTTCCAGCCAAAAATGGAGCCATGTATACGAGCCTGCATATCAGACAAATTCATGAAGCCATTGTGTAAGAATGGTGAATTTCATGTCTGAAAAACCAGTAGTCTTTACTCTTTAGAGCGTCACTGTTAGATTTGCTAGCCGTTGTGACCATCTTGCATATCTTCAAGTAATTCAGCCATGACCTCATCATATCAGCTTTCTAGATCTTTTGAAAATCGGCATGGTCCTTGGCGTTTTTTTAAAAATTAGGATTTAGTTCCTATGTGTGCGCATATGATGTGTTGGATTGTCTACAGAAATGTTAAAGTAGAGTGAGCTAGTACGGTGAGATGCAAACTCAATTTAGACGTGTCCATTTTCTACTTGAAAGGCTAATGCAAAGTTGAGTAGGTTTACATCTATCTAACTTTTTGTCTAGAAAATTATTCAAAAAGTCACCACCCTATTTATTTTTTTTCTGATTCAATTTTAAAATTTTCAATTTTATTAATTGAGTCTTAAAACTCTCTCTCTCTCTCTCTCTCTCTCTCTCTCTCTCTCTCTAACTTTTTGCCTAGAAAATTATCCAAAAAGTCACCACCCTATTGTATTTTTTTTCTAATTCAGTTTTAAACTTTTCAATTTTACTAATTGACTCTCTCTCTCTCTCTGTCTCTCTCTCTGTCTCTCTCTGTCTCTGTCTCTCTCTCTGTCTCTCTCTCTCTCATCGACCATTGAGCAAGGCTAGCAAGGCCCACCGAAACCTCACCAACCGTGGGCAAGGTTTGCATAGCCCTCACCTAGTCCCTCGCCCAATCCCTCGCTTAGAAGACCATTACAACCACAAAAAAAGAACAAAAAGAGAAAAGGAAAAAAATATTTAAGAATAAAATATATTATTAAATTATCCCCATGGGCGAGGTTTGCATAGCCCTCACCTAGTCCCTTACCCAATCCCTCGCTTAGAAGACCATTACAACCACAAGCGAGGCCCATGCAACCCTCACGGCCTCAATTGAAAAAAAAAAAGAACAAAAGAGAAAAAGAATAAAAAATATTTAAGAATAAAATATTTTATTAAATTATCCACGTCATTGCTGGTTATGCTATGTAGGATAACTAGCATTGATGTTAACGATTTTCGGCTCAAATTGGTTGAGTAGACTTAATTTGCAAAAGTGAAAAATGTTTATGATTTAATTAACAAAATTGAAAGTTGAAGACTTTCTAGACAATTTTTCCACTTTTTGTCATAGTAAACCCTCACATGAAATGTTCAGACCTTCACTCGAACTAAGTAAGATCTAAGACGACTTGTGGGGATTTGAATCCTTCACCTAATGAATGAAAGGATGAACATAAAATTTCTATGGCAACCTTACGGTAGGGTCGCATGAAATTTCTATGCTCGAAGAAGGTTAGGCTGGGCTCGGAGATATGGCCCGATTGGCCATGCCCAAGCCCACTTGTAACCTACAAGACATATAATTATATTAAATATTCGGCCCAGTTCACATTTAATCGGGCTTGATGGGCCAAAAGTTGCCCTACCATCTTATAAGAGAAAAGCAAATGATAATGTTTCATCCAGGATGCAGATAACTATTTTGCATAATCTGTGTATAGTAGTACAATATTGCATTGTGTTATTAAATGAGGGAAATCTATTACTTTTATCATTGACGATTAATATATAGATCACGAATTTAAAATTCTATTATATAAGTTGTATTTCTTATAATATAAATTGCTAATTAAAAAAATACAATTGAATGAAAATAATCAAATTGTTCTTTCAAACTAGCTAATTAAGATTTAGATATTTTAAAACAGTGACCCATCCTGTTAAAAACCCTAACTATAGCCATTGTAACACATCTATTCTAAACTTTCTTTTGCAATATTAAAAACCCCAAATTTGTATCAATATGACAAATTTATTGTCAATTATGATTTCATAATATGATTTTGCAGTCAAAACAACATTATTTTTATTTTATTTAAGTCATGTGGGCATCTTATCATCATCATTTGCCTACCATCATCCACAAATTTGTCAAACATGTGCAAGTTTTAGATTTTTATATTAAGAAAATGGTTTAGAATAAGTATGTCACAATAGACATAAAAAAAGGACATATATTAGTATTTTGCATAACTTTTTCCCCAATAGTTATTCAAAAACTAGTTATGTTACTTTACCAAAAAAAAAAAAAAAAACTAGTTATGTTATAATCATATTTATACCTGGAGTTAGGGGTGTCAATGGATGGAGTTGAGTTGGGTTTCCATGCAACTTGACCCGACCCGACTCGACCTGACCAAGGTGTGTGTTCTCTTTGACCCGAATAGCATATGACCCAAACGAAAATGCGGGTCAGGTTGGGTCAATCTAGGTTGAGTTACAATTGAAATGCCAGCTAAAAAACAACACTGCCCAATTGAGATACAAATAAAATTCAGTGCTTCATGCTATTACATTCTCTACAACATACTTCATCATTACAACTACTAATTGAATTCAAAACCTTGTCACGGACAATACGAAGTCCCAATCCTCTTCATTGAAGTTATTGGCACAATAACCTGAAAAGATTATTAACTTTGACAGCAACATCTGCAGATGATTTAAAGCATTTGACAAGTCAATATGACTCTGCTTTCGAAAGAAATCAAGCAAGAGCATTTTCTCCCTGAGTTTGATCTGGTTTTGGCACATTTGATCTGTATGTTGCACCTATTGAATAACAAGATACAACCAACTGGAACCACTCCTCCGCGTCTGCATCAATAACCAAAAGACAGAGCTCATTCAATAGTACAATCAGCAACGCTCACACCACCAGGGTCCTTCAGTGTACCGCAAGGAAAATGAACATAATTGTCCAATTACTGCATGAAGCTGATTAGATAAGAGAGATGATAGAAATAAAAAGTAGTTTCGTGGGTTAGCATGATAAGAAAAGAAATGGGTTAGCCTGATAACAGAAAAAATAATTAATTGAAGAGAGTGGGAAAGAGGAGAGTATACTGGTAAGTGTTGTGAAAATAGCACTACTTATAATAAATCATATTTTTTTAATTAAATTTTTATCTAACAGCTTAAATGTTTAAAATTATGATGGGCTAACTGATTTGCACGTTATGATATGAGTGACTGCAATGACCAAATTATAAATATGAACTGAATTTTGAATCCCGTCAAAATTAGACTTGTGAAACGGGGGGATTGGTGAGGTCGGATTTGGGTCGGGTAATAAAAATAATAGAGGGACCTGTCCTGACCGGGGGAATCTTCCAAGACATTCCCCCAGGCCGTCGGGGTTACGCTGCTATTGAATCGTCTTTCTTCCTATCTCGAGAAAATCTGTGCAGAGAAAACATGTCGTCGATTGACAAGATCATCCTCAAGAGCTCGGACGGAGAGTCCTTCGAGGTGGAGGAGGCGGTGGCTCTGCAGTCCCGTACCATTGATCAGATGTTCAAGGAAAAAGACTTCCCCGACGACGGCATCCCCCTCCACAACGTCACCAGCGGGATCCTCTCCAAGGTCATCGACTACTGCAAGATGCACGTCGTTGACACCGATCGCGACTCCTCCGTCGCCGGCGACGACCTCAAGGCCTGGGATGCTGAGTTCGTCAAGGTCGACCGCGCTACTCTCTTCGATCTCGTCCTGGTCAGTGTCGTTCCCTTACCCACTCTTCGGTTGCGGAATCTCGGGTAGAGTTTGGGTTTTGTGGGAAATTTTGTGCGGCGATCTTGTTTTTTGCCTTGTCTAGGCGTTTCTAGGCTAGTGTGAGCTTTTGATGTTGATTTTGCTGATTAGTGTTGTGCATGATTCTCTGTTTCATGTGGCTTTTGAAGATTTCAGTACCATTTTTTGGAACTCCTCTCAGTTGCATTCTTAACCGACAATGACTTTGTGACATGGGGCTCTTGTTGTTGTGAATGCGGAGGTTTGACCATTTCAGCAGCACCATCATAGTTGAATTCACGAACTTGCGAAGTTGATTTAAGGTCTCGTCTCGTTAAGGACTGCAATACTTATCCGTGTGCTCTGTGGTGTTTCGCTTGATATGTCATAGGCGGCCAATTATCTTAACATCAAGGGCTTGCTGGATCTCACCTGCCAGACTGTGGATGACAGTATTAAGGGGAAGACACCCGAGGAGATAAGGGAGACGTTCGGTATCAAGAATGAATTCACGCCCGAGGAAGAGGAAGAGGTTCGAAGGGAGAACCAATGGGCCTTTGAGTGAAAAGAGGTACTTAGTCAAAGCAAACTTTTGTGCTGTGGCATTAGTCGTTTTTCCCTTGCGGAAACTGGGGTCGCTGTTTCTTGCTCGAGATGAATCTTCCGTTAGGGGTAATTGGACCTTGTTCTTGAATCGTTTATGGTCTTACTGTCTGCATAACACGTGTTTATGAGATGGTGGCTCGGTCTCTTGGCCGTTGCAATGCATTGCGGCCTCTTATCCACCTATTTTTGCTTTGGTTATGTGTGCTTGGAAAAGTTGCTAGTTTATCTCTAGTGTGCTTGAAATATGTGCCCAAGGAGTTCGATGTTTGAACTTTGAACACAGTTACTGGTAAGGAAAAGAAGTACCTTCAGCGGTCCTCATGGAATAACGCTGTTTAATAAGCTGTTAGAGTTACAGTACACTTTGGTACAATGTCGTTTCTTCTGAATATCGACTTATCCCGATGGACCCGGTGAAGTTCGGCTTAATGGAGCCAAGCATACCATTGTGACAATGTAAGTGCATGTTATATTTAGCAATGTGGGCAAAGTTTAGAGGTTTTTGATGAAAAAATGCAGGGTATTTTACTCACACAGGTATACATTTAGGAATTTTGGTAACACGAAAGGAGTTTGGAGTATTGATGTGTGATGAGCAAAATTTAGAGTTTTCGATAATATTTTTCCTAATTTTTAATGAATCTAGAAGGTTATCTCTTAGACTCAAAAACTCCCCCTCTCTCTCAAAGAGAAGGGCAGCTCGAAATGCAAGCCCCAGCCCAAGTTTATGCATCTTCCACTAGTTTGCTTAAAAAGTTTCACTCCAAGAGAGTTCGGTCCTACTCCTCCCAAGGAATCGAAAATCGAATTGATTATTTTTGTTTCTAAAAATTTGAAAATGGGAATCAGTCGTGGTAGTTACCTAAGACTAGCCAGTTTGGTTTCAGTCCGGTCCGGTTCCTAATTAAACCAAGACTAATGTACACTCCTAACATGAATCATCTTCTCTTTAGGGTTGTTATTTCATAGGCTTATATCCATTTAATGGTGGAATTCCCCCTGCCTAATTTCGCGAAGTGGTGCTCCAATTCTGGGTCGTTTTCGCGCTTAAACTTCTCTTGCAGATTCATTGTCTACATCAGTATTCGCAAAAAAAGGTATGGCTCGGTGCAATTTTTCTCTACTTTCATATCTGTCACATTTTACTACATACTGCAGTTGGACCATGATCTTTGTATTGTCCATACAATCCATGTAATCGACCCGAACGCATCCTCTTTTACTAGTGATTTTAAAGAGTACCCTGGTAACCCTACTGAGCTTATTTCTCAAATTCAGGCTTACTTGGAACTACCTTCACATTTAACACGTCTATTGGAAAATCATACAAAAGAATCGTTTTTCTTGAAATTATTGATATATATTTGATGTAAATAAACTAACGAGTGTGACGATATCACTTGTTAATAAAACCTCTCAAGAAAAAAAGTGACTTTGAGATTCAGGATACTGCAACCCGAGTTATAACATTATGACTCATGGTGAGGCTCATCCCTTGCCTCCCACGAATCAGGATTTAGATCATGATGATCCTCTTGTCTACCTTTTGAAATCACGCCTCAAGAATCTTGATACAGAATCTTATTACAAATCTTGGTGGTGGAATAATGACTTGTTTGCCTCTATTTCTTTCGAAGCGAAGCGTCTTTGAGTTAGAACTCATGATCACTTGAACCCAAAATGAAATGTACACCTCAATAAATGACTCTCTCATTGGCATCAATTAAAAAAGGCAAAGGGATGAAGTCGGCTGCTCGCCACCGTGTGGCACGGTGGGATCGATCACACGCATTCGACATGAGGGAAGGATACAAACAGGGTTATAGCTCATGAAATTTTTCTTTCAAGTTTGCTTCAGATCATGCGAAAGGAGCCCAAGTTTGCTATTTCACAGAGAAATGGGATTGTCATCTCACTTCGTCAAAGAAGGGTTTCATTTCTTTAGTCTGCACCCCAGCACCAACAATCGCATCGGACCGAGTTTCCAGCGTTGGTTGGATTTGTCACTTCATCGAAAATTAGTTGTTCTTTCTCTTCTATTCTATCGTTACATGTTGTAAATTTTGGCCAAACACAACACGATTAGAGATTTGGGGTCGTTTGTCTTTTCTATATATTAGTGAGAAAAATAATTTATTAGCTTTCTTGTTTTAAGTATCATTCATACCTCAAAATATCATGAGAAATAATGGAATCTCCGTGCGAAAATTTGTATTTTTGAAAGGAGCAAACAGCTACTTAGACAACTGAAAAGACTCGTGCCCAAAGCAGAAATCAAATGCTCAATCAATCAAAATCGTATCTCGCAAGGTCTGCAAAAGCTATTGACTTGCTCAGAAGTGTTATCTTGCTATCTTGCGATAGAGATTCAAAGGCAATTCCAACAGAGAACGGGACATTGGCAACAACTCTTTGAGAAGTGCAGCTTTCAAGATCCAAGAAAGTTAAGTAGACCAGCCAGTAGCAGGTCTGATGAAGCCAAAAAAAAACTGCAGAAAATGTTTGAGTTGAGTAAGAATCGCAAGTTCACATCTGATCAACCAGTTGTATTTAGAGAGTTGCTATTTAGATTCGCTAGCCATTGTCCATCTTGGTTTTCTTTTAAGTAATATAGCCGTAGTCACCAACCTATAGGAATTCCCTAAATAAGGCAGCATATTTGAGAAACTTTGATTGACAATAATCAATGTGACATCACGGTATTTTGCTAAGAGCAACGATCACGGATATAAGCAATTAAGCCGCGATCAAGTATCTGAATGAGACCCGTAACACGACGGTCCTATCAGTTGTGAGATTTTGTTTTCCTTTATTGACGTTTGTCTTGTTTTGTCGTACATCTAGTTTCTGAGTTACATAGAGTAAAAGCACATGATTTCTTAAATAGTCTATGGATATGTCAAATAAAAGAGGGCTAGTGTGGAAAAATGCAAGCTTCACTTAGACGCACAAAACTTTTAATGGATGATAAGGTAAAGTCGACTAGCTTCAGATCTATCTAACTTTTTGCCTTTTTGAAAACTCGCAATCCATGAATCCGCTCGGGTTGGGTAATAACATTTGGATATGCACGTGGAGTAGAACTCCCGCTAAAGTAAGATCCAAGACAAACATGTGGGGATTTGAACCCTTAACTAAAGGAATGAGAGAATGAACATGAAGTTTTTACACCAAGCTCAAGTGTGAAATTTCTATGCTTGAAGTGTGAGGCTGGGCACGAAGAAATGCCCTGACCAGCCATACCCAAGCCCACTCATTACCTACAAGATTAATCACTTTTACCATTCAACCGAAGCAATATCACAACAACTATCACATTCAAATTTGCTATCTGCCCAATGACGCACAAAAGGTGCTCACATCTGAAGCATCCAGCTTACATTCAAAACGATTGTGAAACCATTTTTATATATAAGAAAGACACAACAAAGCATTCCAAACTTGGTGAAGATTATGCCCACCAAATCACAGAGACCATGAATTTCTTTTGTAGAGCCGCCAATTCCATTCGCTTTGATTTTGAATGAGTTTATGCTTCCATTAGATCAACTATCTGAACACGTATCAAGCTGGACTTGTGGATATCCAAACTTCATGCCTTGTAGAAATGCCCATCTAGTGGTGTCATTGCTAGTGCCACTATACACTAAAACATATATCATAATCCTCAGCTTCCAAATTGATTATAGGAGATTATGATGATGTGCCATCCAAGTATAAAGTCGAAGGCTCTTGGATTCAATCTATCAAAACTACCAACATCAAAGCACATATCAAGTACTGTGGGTTCGCCCTAGTGGCCACCCTTCCAACATGGAAGGGGGAGGTGAGGGGTTCAAATCCCCACCTTCTCAGGGGGGATGGGGGTAGGGACGCGTAAGTTTCGAGAGTGGGTTGCGACTCCCATGCTCTGCAAGAGGCAGGGCACAAGTCTGCGAGTGAGTGTAGAATAGGAATAGAGTAGGACCGACCAAAAAAAAAGTACATGTATAGAAGGAAGAAAGTGAAAAGTAAATGAAAACAATAGTGTGATACGGTTATGAGTAGTTTAGAGAGATACAGGTGTCCAACATTAACCTGACTATTTTTATACGAGTTATGCTTTTGAATTTGCTTCCGCGAGCATTGGGCAAAACGTGAGATGTTACTATAGCATTAACTTCGTTTGTAAAAAATAGTTTCATTTGAGCTTGGGAATTATTCAGGCAAACAAACCTGCACTTTTAGCTTTAAACATTCAGGCACATTTCTTGTTCTGAACACAATCTGTTATTGATCAAGGAAAATGACAAGTCTAGGAAGCTAGAGATACCAAGGAAGCAAGAACAAAGCCCTAGAAGTAGCAAAGGTCACCCCAAAGAAAACTTCTTTTTTTCTTTTGCAAAAACTGAAATGGGTGGAAAACAAAGCCTCAGTCAAAATCACAAAAGCGGCCCAAAAATAGTTTAAAAAAATAAAAAGGGAAGAATGCTAACTCGAAGAGATCAAGAGTGTTGGACCATGAATAGGAGATTACTGAAACGTTGATAAGGATCAAGTAACCACAACAATCTACAGAATAATGGCAAGTCCTATAACAATGAGGTCCACATTGAAAGAAGCTACAACAACACACCATTCTACCATAGAAAGATACAGGGGCATTGTCATCTTCGCAGACAATTACCTCATCGATTGTCCCTTTGAAGTCAATCATTACCAACAAGACAACCCACACTGCAAGAAGATGTCTTGGATTTTGGATGAAACTAATCCACGAGGTGGGACTATTCTCCTCAAAGATGGCCTCACGGACACCAACCAATCTGAAAATGTGAAATTGTCACGTATATTATGGCAGTTCATTAGATTTATCTCCCTAAATATATTGCAATTCTTCACCACCTTTTCTACCCCTTTGGTCGACAGATGCACACAGTGCATTAAGTCGAGATCCCTGAGATGGCAACATCTACTTATAAATGCCGCTAGTTGCTCGTCGTTGAGTTTCAAGCCTTCTGCTTGCAAGACCTCTAACCATGGGAGTTCAAAGTCGATGCATAGATTCCGTATTTCTTTTTTAATCCATGGATCTCGATATGCCTGATTTCAGGGCAGCTCTTCAGCATTCCCGAAATGCCGTCCCCAGTTATCTTTGTACAATCACCCACGTCAAGATACCGCAAGTTGGGGCACATACGCTTGATCTTCTCAAGGCATTCGTCAGTCAAATTCACATTAGGTATGCTAAGAGACCTCAGTTGAAAATTCACCATGACATCAGTTTCACTGGCATCATCCTTCCTTAGGTTCGTCTTCCCCATTTCGATTGCCTTCAGGAAGGGACATTGTCTCACGAAGTTATACAATGTCGTCATCATGAGATTGGAGCAGTGACTGACGTCAATGGAGGTCAGACTGTGAAAATCTTTACAAATCATGCCCATGTCGCGATCCGTGAGGAAATGTAGTGCCTGCAAATCCAAGTCCTCGATGCCCCAGTGCTTTAGCACGATCTTCCAAATCCCGTCGATCAAAAACCCCGAGGTGCGCAAAAGAACGAGCCTCTCCAGCGCAATCTTTGCCTCCACGACAGACATCAGCAACCCATCCCAGATAAACAAGCCCGAGAAATCCAGACTACTCAAACCCCCCGCGTGACCAAAGGAATCCACCAACTCTCACAGAAAATCGCCTCCTCTTTGATATCATTCAGGGCCAAGGATATGAAGTGAGGCCTGTTCACTATCTGCGAAGCAACACCTCTCCCAGTGATTAACCCACATCCCCTAAAGTTAACTTCCCTCAGAGACGGGCAATTCACCGACAGAACCACAAGAGACTTATCAGAGAGAAACCGATTACCCAAAGCATCGATCTGCGATAGCCCCTGCAGCGTCCGCGACAGGGCTGAGATACCGTCATCCGTGACCCGAGCCGAACTGTTAAAATTTTTGGATGAGTGCGCTGCGGAAGCATGATTTTGGTATTAGTTATAGTTTTTGTTTAGTGACGCGTGTGCAAGTATATGATATATTTTGTAGAGGATGGACAGGGAACAAGATTTGATAATTGAAGGATATAGGACATGGGGAAAATAGTTTCATTAATTGAATAAAATAGTTTGATGGAGGTACAGTAGAGATCTATTACCTCTCATGGTGGAGGGTTCACCTCACACACAAGCTGGAGGGTTTACCTCTCACAGTGGAGGGTTTTCCCACCACACACAAGGTGGAGGGTTTACCTCTAACACCTTTACATTTGTTGTTCTACTATGCTCTCCCCTCTTTCCTATTTATAGGGTGCTCTACCAATATTCTAAATTTGTGTAGAATGTTGTCCACTTTGGCTTAATCTTGTAGAATGTTGTCCACTTTGGCTTAATCTAGAGAGTTCTAGATTGTAGTTTATCCTCTCTTCTTCTAGAGAGATCTACACATGTGCTTCTATATTTTTCTCTTTCTTCCAAAAACTTAGAAATTCTAGAAGTTTAGCAACTCTAGGAAATTCTAGAAAATGGATCACCATTTCCAACACGAACGCTCTCGCCTCGGATAGCTAATGTCGAGCTAAGCACTCCGCGATCGAAACCAAGGCCGCATCCTCCCGCCACCCAACACTGTACAGCACCAAGAACCTCAAAGCCCCGAACTTGGACCCCATCTCGCGCAACCCGCCGAAGCGGAGGGACTCCTGGCTCGAGAGGTCAAGGCAGTCAAGGGGCAACGGGAACTGGGCGATCTGGAGGAGGACGGAGGACGGATCGCCGAGGAACGAGCTGAGGTCGATGGACTTGAGGGACGTGAAGTGCCGGAGGAGGGAGCCGAGGCACTGGGTCGATCGGTTGGTGATGGAGAGGGAGATGTGGACGGTGTTGGAGATGTGTAGGAACTGCTTGCAGACGGAGGAGACGGAGTCGAGGTCTGAGGTGGAAACCAAGCGGCGGAGGACGGCCTCCCAGCACAACGGGGCCAGGTCTTCCCACGGCTGTTGCTCCACCTTCGTCAGCTGTTTTTTCTTCTGCTCCGCCATCGTCAGTAATGCGCTGCTTCAGCTTGGCGTCCCCTTGCCTAGCTACGGTTATCAGTTAACCCATTTCGATGTTTCACAACGAAGGTTGGACTTGGAACGGGCGACACAGGACCTTCATCTTTAGAAAAGAAATTTACTTATGAAATGACCCATTCCTCTAATTGTATGCATGAAAAAGATAAACGTCTAATTTTAGGTTTAAAGCGAGGTCCGTTAAACGATCAATGGTGTCACGAACTCCGATTTGCACTGAGGGTGTCCCAGGACTGTAATCACCCCCACCGAGTTGTTCGATCCCCCATTAAAATATGGTTGAAGCACTGCACAACGTAATACATGTTGACAATATTAAGAGACCTCGAATTGTGTGGGAAAATCCTTTGGAGGGGTGGACCTAGTTTAATCGATTTAGCGCTAGTGCTAATTATGTGCTATGCACCTTTCCGAGTTTAAATACTAGATCAATCCATGGGTGGACCAATAATATGTTAAAACAAATTACTAATCGTTCGATAGTCAAGAAGATAATTGCGAGTCCTAATCTATCCCATTTATGCTTCGGCCCCAACAGGCCACCTAATCACCTCTATTTGATACATGTCAGCTATTTAGTAGCAACATTTAATTAAGAATTTAAATTCAATCGAGTTCTTCAAAGTATCTCGATACTTGATTTATTTTAACTTATAGATACCGAACTAACTAGGCAACACGATAACCAACCTTCTTAATTGAACACAAATCGAATGGTTGTTATGACTTAGTGGTTCGCATGGGCATATTGATTATATGCAAGAAATAATACCAAGTCGAAATCGTTGGGTCCTTGATGAACTTGTCGTATGACTGAGATGAGTCTCAGCTGTTGATTGATCCCTGTCAATCATTGGACCATTGGACGCTGATTGTCAGCCATGGAAGCGTGGAAATGCTCCTGCTTTTTGGGTAGCTTTGTAGCTGAGTACTTTGGTAGGAGGAGCCAGGGGTGAGGGAATCGGAATTCAGGTGCAGTATTGCGCCATACACGGCTTGTGTTGGTAGGCCATAATGGAGGTTAGGATTGTCCGTGCATCACCACAACAGTACGTTTTTAGAAGCTTCAAAAGCCAATTCTTCATAATTGATGCCCCACCTCGTCTATTCAATCTTGAAAGACTTGTATCACTTATAAAGTCAAGTTGCATCCTCACTCAATGCAGTAAGCAGCTGTTCCTTTGCATCTTGCCTCACTGAATAAATGGACTTATTAAAGTCCTATTTGTTTCATAGAAAATGAATGATTTGGAAAATATCTTCATGAAAATAATCGTTTGTATTGTTTAAAAAATAGATGAACAAAAAATATTTTCATTATCTACGAAAGTGTCTAGATATAAATTGTTGTTGATAATAAAAATATTTTTCACTGACTAATTATTTCAAATGATCGATTTTAGAAAAAAGTTTTCCAAATCATTCATTTTCCATGAAGTTAATGTAACCTTATAGCCAGATTTGGAAATTCCCATGTTTTCGTCCTCCAACCAATCTCCAGTTGGTATGTTACATGCTTGAATGTGATCCACGTGAAATTCAAACACATGGCAAAATATTGATGAAAATTAATCCGTGGGGTGTGCTAAAGTAATGTTGATGATAAATGAAGATGCGTTGAGACACATTGAACTTCATATGATTGGAAAGAGATCGAGATCCAGATCAATGTGTGGTTCCACATCCAAGTACGAAGCATGCAATGATATTCATATTGAGTGATGAATCTTTCAATATGAAAGAAAGAAAATGTAAAATGCATATGAAAATGAGATTGCATAGAATTGAAAGTAAATTCAAATAAAATTACATGAAAATGTAAGGAGCAATGAAGTGCATGAGAAAGCAAAGACAATCAGTTCCATTTTTTCAACTCATTGATGTAAAATCATGAGTTTACGTGACAAATCTATGGAATTTGTCACGCCCCGATTCTCGGGCACGCACACATCCTTCTACTTGGTTAATTTTATAATGTGATATCCCAGGACTAAGTATCGCCGACCCTTTCGTTTATTAAGCACATGCGAAAGCAGTTATAAATCCCCAGACAATAACACAATATGATAGAAAAGCAAGGCCATATTTTTCATATTGAAATCCACAACCAAACCTTTATACATGGCATAACTCAAAGTCTATTCACAAGACTATTCATAACTTTCTGGTCTCACGCTATTCATGTTTAGACAGGATTCACAAAAGAGGATGGGATCTCAGTCCTCATTCGGGTTGTACTCAGGATCATCTTGATCCCCTTCTGACTCTTCTTCACTAAGCTCATTTCCTTCAATCTCTTCATCTTTTTCTAGCTCATCGTCCTCTTCTGGTTCCTTCTTCACAGGCTCATCTACGGGCCTGAAATGTTGTCCCACAACCGGGAAGAGACAACGTCTCAGTAAGTTTTACCCCACTAAGACTTGATTAGAAACCAATACGCTAACCAGGCTACCTATACACGCATGGGTTAGAGGACTTACCTTGGCCTCATATTCCACCTACATATTAGTACAATTCAATGGCACCCTAGCAATCATATTACAGATCGATATTTCGATCAATCGACCTAGTCGATTACATGTCAATCGAACCATTCAAGTTCACTTTCACTCAATCAATCAATTCACGACAACGGATCAAATCATTGATCAATCGACTTAGTTGATTACATGTCAGTCGGACCATTTCCAGGTCAAATCACTTCTCAATATAAAACCTCCCATTTGCACTCTCAGTCACAGAGCTACAGTAATGCTCTCAGGCGTCTATTTGCCAAGGTGACGTATAGTGAACACTTTACTATGCTCTCGGGTGTCGCTTTCGCCAAGGTGATATACTGATCACAGAGCTACCATAAGACTTCACTATGCTCTCGGGCGTCTTTTTCGCCAAGATGATATACTGATCACAAAGCCAACATAAACAATTTACTATGCTCTCGGGCGTCTTTTTCGCCAAAGTGATGTATTCATCACAGAGCCAACATAAACAATTCACTATGTAATGGACAGTACTCGTGTGCTCTTTAAAGTGCCGTTTTCACTAGTGATATCCTCAATTACCGGACCACGTATGTCCATGATAATGCATGTAGTAGACAGCACTCGTGCGTTCTTTAAGGTGTCGTTTTCATCGGTGATTTTCTTATCACCGAACCACGTATGTCTATACTAATGCAAGTAATAGACAGCACTCGTGCGTTCTTAAAGGCACCGTTTTCACCAGTGATTTCCTTATCACCGAATCACGTATGTCTATACCTCGTACCCGATCGATCTCTGCCAAAAGTATTCTTAGTTCAATCTCTCGATTCCTTCCGATTTACAACTCATCAAAGCATTATAAATACTAAATAACCATACTTGGCTATATACCAATCAATCATTTAATTTCACTCAATTTCAATCAATTTAGGAATAATTCCTCAAATTACACAATTAATCCAATTTAGCACAACGTAGAGCTCAAATAAATGAATGGACTGCACCACGACAATCACAATGAAATTTGGTTGTCGGCTATTCTGCCTAATTTCCGAAAAATAAATAATTAAATAATTAATTTCGAAAATTAATAAATAAATACTAAAAATCCAATTTAGGCCTGAAATGCCTAATTGAAGCCCGATAAGGATCGGGAAAAATCCCGAGATGCATTCAATAAATAGTATAGGCAATTCTCTAGCTAAGTACACTAACCACTTATCTAATATGCAATGCAATTAACTAATAATTATTAATCCATGCTAATCTAACCACCTAATTGCACTTAATTAAATCTAATCAACCCTTAAGCATCATTAGTCTACTAAGCAAGGATTAGTGAGATTACTCACTTGGCAAAGCGAAGATTGGAACACTGCGATGGCGACGCGATGGCGCGACGGCGGCCGAAATCCGAATTTTCGGCGATGTCGATGATCACTTGGGCCCGGCCCAAAAGCCTTGCAAGCCCACAGCAAAAGCTGGGCTTGGGCCGAACTTGGGCCGACTTCAATTCTAGGCCGGACTGAACTTAAGTTGGGCTGAAGTCTGCTTCGAGTGGGCTGCTTGCTCATGGACTGGGCTTCAAGAGATTGGGCTGAGTTACTAAATCTTTGGGCCAAATTGTAACTGAACTGAGCTGAGCTGAGTTGAAATGGCTGAACTGAATGGGCCAAAGGAGCTGCTGCAACTGAACTTGCGGGCCTCCAAAGGCTTGACTGCCGGGCTGAAAACGTGGGCCTCCTTTGGAGCAACTGGCATGAAGACGCGCTGGATTCGCAGGTGTTGAGCTGCGGGCAATGCTTCAAGCGTGGAGATGGGGCGAGCTGGCAGGTGAACGCTGGCGGCGGCAAAGAGGAACGGAGGGGTGGACGTCGAGCCAGGTGGCATCGCTGGCGAGGAGGGGAGTCAAACAAGGGCTTCGATCGGTTGAATTTCACGCGGCAGAAGCAATGGAGAAGCACGTGGGAAGCGCTGAAGCTTGCTCGGTGGAGATGAAGACACGAGCAAGCTGGACCGAATTCCTGGACTTCCTACTGGGATATTGGGCCGAAGACACGCGGACAAGGGGAGACAACGACTGCAGAGGCTGCACGCGGGGAGGCTTCGTTGGTGTCGAGCTGCTTCGGTCAACAGAACATGAAGTCAGCCTCGGTGGAAGGCTTTGTGCGTATGGAGTGGAGCAGGCGGCAGAGACTGAAGGAGGACGGCTGGCATTCTTCGAAGGAAGATTAAAAAGAAGCAAAAGCAAGACTTGGCCAAGAGAGAAGGAGCTCGTTGCACGAAAGAGGAAGAGAAGCAGCTTGGCGTGCGAGAGAGCAAAGCCAAAGGAGAGGAGTGGTGGCCTTGGCGTGCTGGAGAAGTTGCTGAATAGTCAAGATAAAATATCCAAAATCATCATAGCTTGGCCCCACAAGTCCACATAATTATCTCCTTGTCTCCTCTAATTAAATCTTGTAAATTAATCCACAAAAATTCCAATTTGATGACAAATGTTGCACCCCCCATGCCTAGCTCCGAATTTCACTTTCTTGGTCTCAATTTCTCAAATTTAAAGTCCAATTTCATCGAAGAAAAACCCTACACATCTCCACAAATTCCCATCATCCAATAGTTTAGCTTAGAAGTCAAAATTCCCTTCAAATGGGCTCGTTCGAATTTCCATTCGTTTTCGAATTGTCTATAACGATTTTCCGTAAAAATCCCAAACTCGACGGAATTTCACCGAAAGACAAGACGACATCCTATAAATGAATTGTGACATGCTTGAACATCCGATTTCCGAAATCGAATTCCATTTGGTGGTTAAAATCAACCGGACGCAATTCTAGTCCAATCCGACCTATCAAGTAGCTTTTAGGGATTTTACCGTGGTTATATCCCTTAACGGCTTCACCCAATAGATTGGTTAACTCGTGAGTGATCTGCTCAGAGAAAAAGGACCATAGGTGTGCCGGCGAAATGCCCATTTCATACAATAATTAATTAGGGCTTAAACAAGATTACACTAATTTAATCATACAATTAGCCCTAATTAAACACCCATTAAACTAATCATACAACTAATCTAATTTACATTAAAATAATCTAATTTAATCACATAAACCTAATTAGACTAATCTAAACACCTCTTGAGTGTCATTAACTCACTAAGCAAGAATTAGAGGATAAACTCACCCGATTAACGATCCAAACGGCTCAAAATGACGGGGACGACGCGATGGTCGATAGTCTCCAAGGCGGTCCTAGCTTCCAAGGTCGGGAAGCCAGCCAAAATGGGCCAAACCTTCACTGCAATACCCATTTTTCCAGCTTCTGTCCATTGCTGGTTGAGGCCAAAAATGAGCAGATCCGGGGCTGGTTGGGGTCGAGAATGGGCGAAGGAGCTGAACCGGACCTAGGCGGGGCTTCACGGTGGCCGGAGGGAGCTCCGGCGGTGGTTCACGGTGCTGGACAGCAGCTCAGGACGCACACCAGACGGGAACGACGGCTGGAATGGCGGGCTTGGCGTGCGTGGACAGCGGGTGTCGCGAGCGGCGGACGGCGGGCAAGCGGTGCGCGACGGCGGTCCGACTGGATAGCTTGCTACTCCGGTGTCCTCAGATCTGCTGGGTCTTCGAGTAGAAACCGAAGATGGAGGAGAAAGGCAGCGACGGGAGAGGGAAGAGGAAACGGAGGCGTACGAAGCAGCGGTGAGCAACGACGGCATGCAGTGGCGGCGAATGGTGATGGGCGGAGCTGCTCTGGTTCACTGGTCTTCAGCTTCTTCGGTTTGCTGGGGTCTTCGTGCAACAAGAAGACCAGGAGGAGAGAGGCAGCGACGGGAGAGGGAGAGGGAAGAAGAAAACCGGTTCTCTCTCTCTCTCTCTCTCTGATATTGCTAGTATGAGTACCTAGAGGGGGGTGAATAGGTATACAAAGATTTTTCTTGATAATTTCTGTATACTTGCGCAATACTTAGACAGTTGAAGGATTTGCAAAGAGTAATAATCAACGTAAGACTAAGTAAGGAAAAAGAGAATTAAACACGCGGTTTATAGTGGTTCGGCTTGATTCAAGCCTACGTCCACTCTTCTGCACTGACAGCCAATTTGGCTGGATTCCACTATGAACAAAGAGATGTTACAGTGTTGATCTTCCTTGATTTCTCGGTGTAGATGATCTACCACACTCGCTCAAGGTATCACCAAGTATAGACACTCTCTGTGTATACAATTTCTCTCAAACTGTATCGACTAATAATCAAGGTTCTTCAGACTCTGGAATTTTTCTATCAATCACATACTCAAACAACTAGAACGACTTCCTTTTTATACTTCTTTATGCCATCATACCGTTGGCACTTGCCAAAGGAATTCCTCCAATCTACCCGTTGGACGGAATCAATTAAGAAGATCATTCGAGCTATAAAAGGAACCTGACGATAGCCCATCAATCCTGTTCGCCCATACAATCAGGATCTTGGTTTCCAAGAATAGAACATTCCAAGAATACTTCGTCGACCATCGGATCTCCAATTGATCTAGATACGGACAAAAGAATCCGTTATATTTATCCAACCAAAAAAGATCTTCTCCAGATGATGGGATTAAATCCTCAACCATATCCTTTGGCTCTGGATTTCCTTCGTCACTGGATCAGAAAGACTGTCAATGAGAATAGTCTTGAGTCTTGAGTCTTAAGTCTCAAATTTTGAGTCTTGAATCTTGAGTCTGGTAGTCAGAAAGTCTTCAGACTTTACACTAGACGATCTGCAGATACACAGACTAAACTGAAGGAAACGTTTTGTCAGCTTCAAAATATTCTGGAACGATTTCTCCAACAATCTCCCCCTTTTTGATGGTGACAAAACTTTCCTGTAGATTTGAACCACTTTGACCTGCAAAAACATTTCTCAAGCAATATGGCTATCTCATAAAATTTAACAAAACAACCAGACTCTGCATCCACAGAACATTGGTTAGTCTTTCATGAGTAATACCATATAACAATACTTGAAATAAATGCAAACAGTTAAGCATCTAAATCCACAGCCAATTCAGTCAAGTTCAAGTTTACACCCAAGTTTACTCAAGTCATAAACAAACATAAAAAAAACTTAAAGTCAAAGATATTTGAAGAAAGTTGGTTGGTTGGTTCAAATTGCTTTTCTCCCCCTTTTTGTCAACATTAAAAAGGTGAGAAAGATGTCATGTCTGCTTGGGAATGCGCACAATCTGGAAATCTCCCATGGACTGGACTACTCCTTCTAGCTTCTTCAAGTCTTCCCTTAGTTGAGCTACCTCTTCTCCCTTGGCATTGGCTTGAAGTTGTAGAGCGAGGTCTTTCATTTTATCCTCCAGGGTAACTGAAGATGCTTGTCCAGCATTCTTCATGGCTTGAATTTCACAGTCCAGAGCATAGATTTGGCCACGCATTTCCAGAAGAATATCCATAATACGACGAAAATCTGCAAAATTGTCCGTTTGTGTACTAGCATTGGCTTTCTCAGATGGAGTGAATGCAGACGATGGCGCTTCTGTATAGTCTTGCAGATTTGGTTCTGACGTATCGTGACCTTCTTCAGGCAATTGAGAAGCCTGAAATTCTTCTGGGGCTGCTGGAGATTGTCGTAGACCTTCACTATTGGCAGCATGAGGTGAGGACCTTTCTTGCTCGCCAACTCCCCCTGTCTCTAGGACATCAAGAGGGGAAGAGTGATGATCATGCTCTTCTATATCCTTCTCTCCAGATTCAGCTGCAGACTTTTCTTGCTCTTCTTCTCCTTCTTCTTCAGCTTCTTTTTCCTTTTCTCTCTGCTCTTCTTCTTCTCTGTTCTTGTCTTTTTCTTCTTCTTCTCTCTGTTTCTTCTGCTGGTTTGTTGATTGGGGAACAGAATGTCTTGTCCTTATCAAGGCAATGATTGTGAGATCTTCCTCCTCATCTTCATCCTCCAAGATGAGAGTTCTCTTCTTTTTAGATGGGGCACCAATGGCTTCCTTTCCCTTTCTTTTTTGAAGCGAGACGGAACCTGGAGTCTTCACTCTGAATTTCTCCATTGCCTTAGAAAGTTCTTTCGGACGCATCTTTGTCAACATCTTTAAACCTACCACCATCTTATCGCACGGTCGAACACAAAGAGTGTGTGGAGGTTCAATATTCATGTGTCTGAAGATCTTGGTCACTAGACCTGGATAAGGCAATTGTCCCTTGTCTTTCGACATTGCTCTGTACATGTGAAAGAGAATAGTGTGAGGGAGAGAGAACTTCTTCCCTGAGTTGATTGCGTACATCAATTTTGCTTCGGAATTAGACACATCAGTCTTTGATGTAGACTTCGGCCTAATGCAATTGATAACAATTTTGTGCAACACAATATTGATGGCACGCATCCTTGAATAGATGATTTTTCCCTCAATATCTCTATCCTCGACAAGGTCCATTGTGGCACGAGCAACTGAGACTTTGACTGGTTGATATCGTGCCCGTTCAACTCCAAGTATGTCCGCCAACATGTCCACATCCAACACATAATCCTGATCTCGAACACTGAAAGATATTCTATTTGCATCGATAAAGCTAAGATTTGAATAGAAATATGCAGTCAGTTGTGCATATCCGTCCGTAGTGTCAGTGCAAAAACATTCCAGTTGAAGCAGACTGAACTTCTCTCTCAAGTTCACATTCACAGCATCCAAGAAATCGAAGTCGACACTCCTAGGGTTTATCACCCCTCGTTTCAACAGTCTGAAAAACAAATTTTCCTATTCTTTCGATTTGAATAACTCCATCCTCTTTCCCTTCACCTTCGCCGCAACACCCAATCTCGGTTGAAAATCAGTGAACATTTTGTCATCGTCGTTCCCATCAGTCAAATTTGGTCCCGACATACGAGGATCACTGGGAATATTCGCAAGTGCTTCCTCTACTTTACCTTTGGGAGCAATTCCCAAATCCTCCATTTTCTTCAGAAAGATATACTCATTCCCATAGTTCTTTTCTTTAGGAAAATCATCCACATATTTCATCGGAGTCGTAGTACTTTTCAACGCACGATAAAGTTTATAAATAAACGAGGGTTTTTGGACTCTTACTGGGTCTGCATCCTCGATTATCTCTTCCTCCGGATGTTGACCCGCACCTTGTGGGGTAGAAGGCGTTGAGTGACGTGGTGGAGAATGAGTCGGGTTCTGATGCTGACTCGATAGTTCTTCCTCTTCTGTGAGATCGAAGTGGGTAGGTCCCTCCTTCATCCTCTGTGGTCCCCTTGTCGCGATTCTTGAGGACTTCCTCGAAGACGACATCCTTCTTGTCTCTAAAAGATTTCTTTGCTTGCTTTCCCAAGAAAATATGACAACTTTCTCGAGGATGAACTCGAAGTAGAAACCAGTTTGAGAGGAGAATGCTTTTAGGGTTTTGAAGATTGAAGGTGAAAACTGTATATATATATATATATATAACTCAGTTTTGAAAAGGGGAAGTTCAATCGGTACAAGGAAAGTGTACGAATACCTCTTTTCGAAATCGATAATTGCCAAAATTAATCCTTTTGAAAAGACAAGTTTTTCGATTTTCACGGAGACTACAAAATAACTAAACGAAAGATCATACCTTTTCGAGTTTAGATAAAGTAACAACTTACGTCTATAGTCATCAACGTCCCGAGTCGAGAGATTTGAGTCTCGAGAGATTTGAGTCGATGGTCATCAACTTTCCGAGTCGAAGGTTGGAGAGTCTCTAGACTTTAACTTCTTCGAGCTTCAAAATGTTGAGTCTCGGAGCGGATAAAATCAAATTGATTTTTCTCCAAAGGCTTTGTGAATATATCCGCTAGTTGACCTTTTGAATCAACAAATTGAATCGAGATTTCTCCACTTTGAATATGATCTCTAATAAAGTGATGTCGAATTTCTATATGCTTTGCTCTTGAATGAAGAATTGGATTTTTGGTGAGATTGATTGCGCTGGTGTTGTCACATTTGATTTCGGTGCATGAGTCTTCAATCCCAAAGTCTTGTAGCTGTTGTTTTATCCATAGAATTTGTGAACAGCAGCTTCCAAGGGCAACATACTCTGCTTTTGTTGTTGAGAGAGCTACAATGCTTTGTTTCCTTGAAAACCAAGACACTGTCTTGCTTCCAAGCAACTGGCAAGTTCCTGAAGTACTATTTCTATTGACTCTGCAGCCGGCCAGATCTGCGTCTGAATATCCCAGAAGATTAAAGTCTCCCTTCTTAGGATACCAAAGACCAATGCTTGAAGATGAAGCAACGTATTTAATAATACGTTTTGCAGCACTGAGATGGGATTCTCTAGGATCTGATTGAAACCTAGCACAGATGCAAACACTCAACAAAATGTCAGGTCTAGAAGCAGTAAGATAAAGAAGTGACCCGATGATGCTCCTGTACAACTTTTGATCAACTTTCTTCCCTTCTTCATCTTTGTCTATCTTTAAGGAGCTTGACATTGGTATATCAGTCTTCTTGCAATTTTCCAATCCAAACCTTTTGACAAGATCATTAGCATATTTTTCTTGGTAAATGAAAGTTCCTTCCTTCAATTGCTTTATTTGAAGACCAAGAAAGAATGTTAATTCTCCCATCATACTCATTTCAAACTCATCCCGCATAGACTTAGAAAATTTCTTGCATAGACTTTCATTAGAAGATCCAAAAATAATGTCATCAACATATATTTGAACGAGTAAAAAGCTTTTGTTTTCCTTTGTGATAAATAAAGTAGTATCTACTTTACCTTTGACAAAACCATTCTGTAATAAGAACTTACTTAGTCTGTCGTACCAAGCTCGAGGTGCTTGCTTTAGACCATACAAGGCCTTTTTCAATCTGAAGACTGAGTCTGGCTTCTTTGGGTCTTCAAACCCAGGCGGTTGTTCCACATAAACTTCCTCTTGGATAAATCCATTTAGGAAAGCACTTTTGACGTCCATTTGGAATAACCTAAAATTTTTGTAACAAGCAAACGCAAGTAATAGACGAATAGCTTCTAACCTTGCTACAGGAGCGTAAGTCTCATCATAGTCTATTCCTTCTTCTTGCGTGTATCCTTTGGCCACGAGTCTTGCTTTATTTCGTACGACTTTACCTTTTTCATTCATCTTGTTTCTGAACACCCACTTGGCTCCAATAATAGTTTTACCTTTTGGTTTAGATGTCAATTCCCAGACATCGTTAATGTTGAACTGTCTGAGCTCCTCTTGCATAGCTTCAATCCAGCTTTCATCAGATAAAGCTTCTTCTATGCTTTTTGGTTCAATTTCAGAGATGAGAGCCACAGCACTAGACTCTTCACGTCTTTTGAATATGGTGCGAATTCCTTCATTAATTTTGCCTATAATGAGATCTTTAGGATGACTGGACTTGTGCTTCCAGTTACTAGTTGATTTGTCTGGATGATGATCTCTTTCTTTATTTGAATCTTCATGAACATCTTGATGCTGGTCTTCCAGAGTCTGAGATACTTTTTGAGTTGTAATCTTAGGAAGGTCTAGAGCGTGGTTCGGACTCTTCATATTGAGTCTCGACTGGATTCATCTTGCGTAGAGTCTTGAAATTTGACATTCATTGACTCCTCCACCGTCGGCTCTTCTTGTTATAGACTCGAAGGCTTTGCTTGATGTAGAATATCCAAGGAAGATGCCTTCATCGATCTTTCTTCAAACTTACCAACTCGATCTTTTGCATTTTTCAATATAAAGCATTTGCAACCGAACACATGAAAGTATGAAACAATAGGCTTCTTACCTTTGAATAATTCATAAGGGGTTTTCTCAAGAATAGGTCTTAGGAAAACTCTATTGATGATATAGCATGCTGTTGAAACAGCTTCAGCCCAAAAACGTGAAGAAATTTTACTTTCAATTAAAAGAGTTCTAGCCATTTCTTGAAGAGATCTATTCTTTCTTTCCACAACTCCATTTTGCTGAGGAGTGTATGGAGAGGAGAACACATGCTTAAATCCAGATTCATCGCACAATTTTGTGAAATCTTGATTTTCAAATTCTCCTCCATGATCTGTTCTTATACTTGAGATAACACATCCTTTTTCGTTTTGAGCCTTTTTAGCAAACTTTTCAAAATAGGAAAAGGTTTCTGACTTACTTGCAAGGAAATATACCCAAGTAAAATGGGAGTAATCATCCACAATTACTAGGCAATATTTCTTACCTCCAATACTGGGTTGGTTGGTCCGAAGAGATCCATATGCAGCAACCGTAGTACATGATTAGTAGAGACATGGTTTATTGGCTTAAATGAGTTTCTTACCTGTTTTCCCAAAATACAGGGTGTGCATGGATCGGACTTTTGATATGGTAATTTGGGTAGACCTCGAACAAGTTGCTTTGATGAGATTTTAGCTAATTGCTTCATATTGACATGGCCAAGCTTTCTGTGCCATAAGCTTGCTTCATCTTGGATTGAAATTAGGCATTGAGATTCATTCAATTTCATGTCTAAGAGGTAGATGTTTCCATGTCTTCGACCCATGAAAGACTGAGTAGAGTCTTTACTAATTCCATAGCAAATTCCTTCTTGAAAGGAGATCTTGAAACCAGTATCACACAGTTGACTAATGCTGAGGAGGTTATAGTTGAGTCCTTCCACTAGAGAAACATTGCTTATTGTGAGATTTCCAATTTTCACAGTTCCAAATCCCACAATGCTTCCTTTGCCGTTTCCTCCAAATGAAACATTTCCACCGTTTACTTGAACAAGCTTTACGAAGCACTTTGAGTCTCCTGTCATGTGTCTTGAACATCCGCTGTCAAGATACCATTTTATCTTTTTCTTGATGGAGACCTGCATTTAAAAGAGAGTCTCAAGTTTTCTTTGGTACCCAAATTTTCTTGGGTCCTTTGGTGTTAGTAGGATAAACATTATTAGGCCATACTTTCTTAACATGCTTCCAAACCATAGGACATTCTTTTTCAAAGTGATCCTTACTGTTACACTTTGAACATCTTAGAGCATTTCGACCAATAGACTTTACAAAAACTTTCTTGAAATGATTTTTGTAAGCCTCTCTCGACGGTCTTTTCTTAATTCTTTCTTTAACTTTAGGAAAATCAATCAAGGGAATTGTTTCCGCTGTCATGCCTAGACCAGACTTATTGAAGTAAGGTCTTTGAACTGAAAGAACTTTTTCAAGCTTTTCGGATCCTATCGAAAACTTCTTTGAAATATTTGATAAGTCCGTTTTTAAGAAAACATTTTCTTTCAAAAGATCATCTTCTTTTTCTTTAAGAACAGAAACATTTAGGTCTAGACTTTTAACTATTTCTTCTAAAATGACTTCCTTTTGTTTTAGAGCTGAGTTTTCCTTTTTAAGTTCGGAAATCCTTTTGAGAGAAGTCTTAAGACCGAAACACAGTTCATCAATATATTTAGAGACTTTGACAAGAATTTTAAAATCACTTACCTCAAATTCACTATCGAGTCCGATCCAGAATCCGAGTCCGAGTCCGAATGTGCCATCAAACATATGTTGGCATATTCATTATCACTTTCTTCACATTCTCGTATCACTCCATGTTTCGGCTTTGAGAGCTTTTCGAAACTTCTCAGCTTTTCCTTTTTTCTTCTTGAGAATAAGACAATTGGGTCGATGTGTCCCTTCTTCTTACATTCGAAGCGGACTACATCTTTGTTTGGTTCCTCATCATCACGGACTTGGTCTCTTTGTCTCTAGAAACTTTGTTTCTTTGAGTTGAACCTTCGCCTTTTCTATTCAGTTTTCTGAATCTTCTTATCATGAGGGCGAGCTCCTCATCGTCCATATCATCTTCAGAATCTGCATCATCAGAGTCATCATTTGATTTTAATGCAATAGATTTCTTACCTCTTGGATCTTCGTCTTCATTAATTCGTTCCACTTCATAAGACTGAAGGGTTCCAATTAGCTCGTCGATAGATAGAGGCATGATTCTTTGCGTCTCTCTTATTGAAGTCTTTATATGATTCCAGTCCTTGGAGAGTCCACGTAGTAGCTTGTTCACCTTCATGGGATCAGAAATTTTTTGTCCTTGGTTCTCAAGACCATTGACAATATCTGTAAAACGACTAAACATGTCAGTTATAGATTCTCCTGATTTCATTTTGAAGGCTTCATATTGACCGAGGAGAATGTTAATTCTGGTCTCTTTTACTTGATCTGTCCCTTCATAGGTGATGTGTAATCTATCCCATACTTCTTTTGCTGTAACACAAGAAGATATTCTGTTATATTCAGTTGGAGATAAGGCACAATATAAAGAATAAATTGCTTTTGCATCGAGTGCTTGTCTCTTGTTTATCTCTTCCTGAGTCATTCCGCTGGCATCAACAGTTTCTTTTCCTCTTTCAGAGATTGATGCAGCAGTAGGAGTAATTCCTCTTTCCACAACATCCCATTCAGAGGATCCTTGGATCGTAGGAAAGCTTTCATCTTGTTCTTCCAGATGTTGTAATCCTTTCCGTCAAAGTAGGGTGGTCTGGTATTGCTTTGCCCTTCCATCAGCCCCGGTGCTAGCATACTAGCCATGGATCTTTTACTCGAAGTAAAACACTTCAAACAAAGTAAGAACACGGGAGCTCGATACCAATTGATATTGCTAGTATGAGTACCTAGAGGGGGTGAATAGGTATACAAAGATTTTTCTTGATAATTTCTGTATACTTGCGCAATACTTAGACAGTTGAAGGATTTGCAAAGAGTAATAATCAACGTAAGACTAAGTAAGGAAAAAGAGAATTAAACACGCGGTTTATAGTGGTTCGGCTTGATTCAAGCCTACGTCCACTCTTCTGCACTAACAGCCAATTTGGTTGGATTCCACTATCAACAAAGAGATGTTACAGTGTTGATCTTCCTTGATTTCTTGGTGTAGATGATCTACCACACTCGCTCAAGGTATCACCAAGTATAGACACTCTCTGTGTATACAATTTCGCTCAGATTGTATCGACTAATAATCAAGGTGCTTCAGACTCTGGAATTTTTCTATCAATCACATACTCAAACAACTAGAACGACTTCCTTTTTATACTCCTTTATGCCATCATACCGTTGGCACTTGCCAAAGGAATTCCTCCAATCTACCCGTTGGACGGAATCAATTAAGAAGATCATTCGAGCTATAAAAGGAACCTGACGATAGCCCATCAATCCTGTTCGCCCATACAATCAGGATCTTGGTTTCCAAGAATAGAACATTCCAAGAATACTTCGTCGACCATCGGATCTTCAATTGATCTAGATACGAACAAAAGAATCCGTTATATTTATCCAACCAAAAAGATCTTCTCCAGATGATGGGATTAAATCCTCAACCATATACTTTGGCTCTGGATTTCCTTCGTCACTGGATCAGAAAGACTGTCAATGAGAATAGTCTTGAGTCTTGAGTCTTAAGTCTCAAATCTTGAGTCTTGAATCTTGAGTCTGGTAGTCAGAAAGTCTTCAGACTTTAAACTAGAGACTAAACGAAATCTGCGAACGATTTCTCCAACAATCTCCCCTTTTTTATGGTGACAAAACTTTCCGAAGGAAACTTTTTTTGGGTTCAAGCTTCAAAATATGAGTCCTAAACGATTTCTCCAACATTGACGAGGATATTGCGATCAGGTGGAATCACCCACACTCTAATTACATATCTCAGTCGAATCGACCTATTACTGATCTCTGTTCGATTCTGACAGTGTCGTAATGATCTTTGCAAATTAATACGGTCGAGTAGCCGATTCATGGTCAAATTCTTAAGTCTATTGCGTTTAGATTCCTTAATGGCTTCACCTGATAGACTAGTTATCTCGTGAGTGGCCAACTCAGAGAAAAAAGCTATAGACACGAAGATGAAATGCCCGACTTATTTAATTGAAACCATAATTGGAAAATCGGGATGTCACACATTCATTAAAATGACACACACACACACACACACACACACATATGGGACTACCATTAAACATTAATCATGTCTAGGAAACTAGTTGGATCATCCTTTTACATTACTCACTCTTCATCCCAATGTCACCAATCTCCAATCTTTAGCTCACAAAGGTATAGGAGAATTCAATCTGTAACATTCTTCCCCTCCCAATTCTACAACGCCCTAATCGCGAACTACTCTATCGCTTTCTTGCATTCCATAAACGACAATGCCACTCTCTCGGGACTTACATGAATGACAAACTTGCTCAATAGAACAAGCCACTCCACTCCATTGGTATCTTCCCCGATCAAAGTTGTTTGCAAATCTCCAGTCACTTGTCCTCTCCCTAACAAGTGTGGCATCCCGAGCCAATTGCCATCCCTTGACAACACTTCCTTTAACCTACTAAGCTTCTTTTGATCATGGTAGACCAATAGAGGTTTCTCTCCTTATTGGAAACGCGGTACTAGACCCAATCTCGAGATTCGTGTGCTGATCCAAGAACATTTTCCTTATTTGGTGAGCAATTTAATTCATTCCTATCATCCCTCAATTGCCATCTTATAAGCTTGACGAGAGTCACACCTTGTCCAAGCCCTTTTAGTCATGATGATCACTTCCCGCCCTCATAGGAACGAGTAGACCACGGGCTTTCCATGAATTGCCCACCTACTAGAGGGATTCTACTATGATATCATTTGTCACAAGCTTTACAAAGCGGAATAGCCCACGTGGCACCTAGTGATCCAAGGTCACTAGGTTGGCCTTCCTTGGAAATATTGTTCCTAAAGCAGTATGGCAAATCGCATTCTCACACCTAATCATATCACACCTAGTTAACTTAGCCATCCAGTACAAGCTCCCAACCAATTTGTGTAGAGGAGGCCAACACTCGAACTCATCTTTCCATCCTAAATGCCTCGATACTACTTCTCCTAACTAGTTGTATCATTCCTTCTGCATCACTCACTTTTCACCCCAATGGCACCAAGCTCCACTCTTCGACTCACAAGGGTACAGGAGAATTCAGTTTATGACATTAGGAACAAACCTGATATCACAGGCTGAAAACAAGAAGACTGAGATTTATAGAGAGACTTCATGGGCAAAAGGATATTTTATGTAGATTTACAGTCATGTCGGCAAGGAAACATGGCGACCTCGATTCCACCAGATGTCCCAAAGCAAGTTGGGAGGAACAAAAAAAGAAAGGAAGAAACCACAGAAGGAGAAAGTTTATAAAGTATTGAGGAAGAAGAAAAAGAAGTAATTTGTGATTGCGTTTGTAAGAACAGAGCTGAAAAGATAAAATACTATAACTACCGGTAGTTGTGGTATAATATGCCACAACGGACTCCACGACAAGAATCCAACACATCAATTTCTACGCCAGCGACAAGCTCACAGATTGTCGTGGAGGGCACTTCTGCGGCCTGAAGACCATCGCAACTTACTAGGCCTCCATAGACTATACAGTTGTTCGCTTCAATCTTCGGCAATATCTCACTGTCATTGTCTTGTATGGGTAGGAAGAAAAT
The DNA here is from genome assembly GCA_014182885.2 of Eucalyptus caleyi. Lineage (NCBI taxonomy): Eukaryota > Viridiplantae > Streptophyta > Magnoliopsida > Myrtales > Myrtaceae > Eucalyptus > Eucalyptus caleyi. The sequence goes on from CM024476.2 coordinate 17,627,415, forward strand.
GCAGGAGTATAATACGTTATATATTGATAGTTTAAATAAATGCTCTAAACAGCTCTTACAAGAATTGCAAGTGAGAAGGATAGACTAATATGCAAAACTGAAGGGGATAGAGGGAGATGGTGGAGGATATATGCAAAAGCTGAAGATGGTGTGAAGGTGTTTCGTGCATGGTAGGTTTTCTCGAGGGTTCTTTTTGAGGAGTTTTTAAATTGGCATCTCCTTTGTTGGTTTTTCCTTTTTTTTTTCTTTTTAATTTTCTTTTTGTGAAGGGCATAGCAATGAAGGTAAATAGTAATGAACTTATTTATGATTTTCTGGATTTTTTCGTGAACCTCGTGCTGTAGGTGCTTAACCAGTGACTAATTAAAATGTCTGGTTTGTTGCTGTATTATAATGATAAGGTGTAAAATTGTGTATTGCTATGATATGTTGTTTGTATCCCCATGAATTTTTTATCTAGGCACTGCACTACAGAGCTTCTAGAGTGCACTGTAACGCGCAAGCAGATTCACTGCACTGCACAGGAATGCACTTGCATTGCACTGTGCAAAAGTTTTGCATTGCATTGAGCAATGGACCGATTAACATGACGAAACTTTGATTTTATTGGTCTGTTTTGGGCTCACCTCATTTTTGTCCCAAACTTGCCCAGCTTTAGCACATGTAGCGGCTCATTGTTGGCTTTCGAGGGCCTATTCTTGGTCGTGCTACACTTTGCTCGGCAAGTTTTTGGCCCATCCATTCCTTGGACTTGCTTTTCGGCTGACTTTCGCCCTTGCTGGAATTTGCTTGGTCAGTTTCGGTCTTGCTTACCCAGTTTTCGGCCTTAGTTCTAGGTCCATTGTACGGCCAGTTCTTAGCCTTGTTTGGCCAAATTGTGGCCCATGCTTGGCCGATGCTTCGCCAGTTCCACCAAAGACAACCAGTTCCAACAAGCACACCGTCTATGCATTGACATCCAACCAGCTTAATCGATAGCGATTTACAACATACAGAATTGAAATGCAGTGCTCGGCGAGTGCAAAACTTTTGCATTGCACTGTGCAATGGACTAATTAGCATAGCCAGCTTGGCTAGCTTTTTGCCCATGCTCAGACCAATGTTGGCCAATTTCACGGAAAACACAGTCAAACATATTCAAATCCAACCAACATTATAGATAAAGCTTACAACCAAAAAACCACAATGCAGTGCAAAAGTTCTCCATTGGACTGATTAGCATGGCATAGCTTGGCCTGTTCCAGCCAACACACATCACTATATTGATGCTTTAACCAGCAGAAAATATAGAGGAGAGCTTACAACCGACAAGACCAGTTGCATCAAACAAGCATGGTTAGCGTATTGCATTGTTGGAGTAGAGATTACAATCAATTCAGACTCATGTACCTACAAGTTCAACTACTTGCGCAATCTATTCATTGACGTACTCGGATGACTAATAACAAAAGGCCTAACACAATATACCCACGCAAACACTGCCTTCAACGGTGGCAGGCAACCAACCATTCACACCTAAATAGACACCACCACTAGACAATGTGATCACAGATAAAAACATCCTAAGCTCCAAACTGCCACTTACAGGTCCCTTGTCGATCTAGGTAAACCCATGCTCGTCAATTGAGGTAACACCAGCACTGGAAATCGGAGGCAGTGAACCACAAAGCCATTAAAATAATCAGGCCTCCGAGCAAAAGCTTCCCTCTCTCGATCCGCTTTGCCAAAATTTAGATTTCACTGACTTCGACCTTTGCAAAAGCCCATGTGCGATGCGCTGGGAGTGCTCATACATAATGGGACCATCAACCCCTCTAAAGAAGCCACAGTTACAGCACTAAAGCACGAAAATGCACACTGTTTACTTGCAGCCTGAGATCGAAAATAGGCTTAAGCCCTAAATCTCAAAAAATGGGCACGGGGTGGTCAGGAGGCGCTTTTTACCGCTAGGGATGAAGGGATTGTTTCAGGAATCTAAAGCTCCTTTGAGAAAATAAGTTAAATTTGGGGAATTTCTTTTTTAAAGATGTTTTGAAGTAAAACTCAGAATATTTTTATTCTTAAAGAAAGGATAAGACAAGATAATGCTCGGTAAAATGACCAAGTCAAATGGTACTGACCATGAAGAGATAATTGGAGAAGAGAAAATTTCAGCAAGCTATCAGCTAACCCTTGCGTCCATTATTGGTTGCCACTTATCATACCATCTAGCTATTGATCACCCATCACAAGCGATGTACTCAACGAATTTACTCATTCAAACCAACACTTCGAAACAACATCACATCTAAATTTTTCCCTTTGCACAATGACGCACAAATGATTGCACGCATTTCAAGCATCGAGCTTATTTTACATTCAAAATAATAACGAAATAATGCATAACTGCACTCGAAGAATACCATCAAGGGTACTCACTACCACACATCTCACACTTTTGTCCTGCACCTGCACCTGGACATATTAATTTGGAATATTCACAAGACACGCACAAAAGAAATAAATAACACAGCATTCCAAAATTGCTAAAGACCACGTCTGGTAATGCACACAGACAACGAATTTCTTCTGTAGAGCCACTGATTCCATCTGATTTGAATGATTATATGCTCCATTAGATCACCTATCTGGACACATATCAAGCTGGACTTGTGGATATGCAATATTCATGCCCATCTAGGGTTGGCGTTGCTGGTGCCATGGCACGCAGCAACAAAATCACAATCCTCAGCTTCCGAATCCATTATAAGAGTTTATGATAATATACCATCTAAGTTGACGTCAAAGCTCTCAGATTCAATTTATCAAAACCACCAACACCGAAGCTTAAATGGTGGCATCGTACAGAAACCTTCTCTGTTGGAAGCAACCATTCATATACTAAGTACACGTACAGAAAGAAGAAAGGTAAAAGTAACTGAAAACATCATTTTGCGATGCAGTTATGGAGTAGTTTGAGGGAGATACACTCGTTTAAACATTAACCCAACTAGCTCTATGTGAAAATCTAGAGTGTGCTTTTAAATTTGCTTCCACTAGCATTGGGCAAGAAGTGAAAGTAACTCAAACGTCATGGTTAAATATAGGCTTGTATTAAGAAGAGTTTCGTAAATATTCAGGCAAACAAGCCTGCACGTTTTTCTTTTAGCTTTAACTGTATTGGCGCTTTCTTAATTGCGTTGTAACACCATCTGTAATTAACCCCCGAAAAATTACAGGTATATGAAGCTATAGATAGTACTAAGAAAACAAGAACAACAACTAAAAGCTCAAGTAGCAACAAAAGTCACCCCAAAGAAAACTTCTTTTCTTATAAAGAGAGAGAACTCAAAAGCAAAGCCACAGTCGAAATCACAAAATCCGCCCAAACAGAAGTGAACCACGTTTATGAGGGTTTCATCTGTTTATTTCTAGGTGATTCTAACCTCGGAGTGGGCTGGGATTCTCCCATCAATCAAATTTAAGGAACGACTACTGAATAACACGTTACTCGACAAAAGAAATGGGGATACCTTTTCATGCAGTGATTGGTTTAATCTCATGAGCCTACTTGACCAATACTAATGGATTTTAATTCATTTTCAGTTGGAATAAGGCTTACCTAGATGGACTATTTCTTATCGTAGGAAGCACATCCACTATGCTCTTTCTATCCAGACTTTATGCTCAATCTTCATGTGCCTGCAAACTTCCTCATTCCCTTTGACCTCTGTCACAAATTTATCGGGCATACCAAAATGTTCGAGGTATGTCAACTTTGGGGGAATAGTGATGACTTGTGGCACTGTTGTCAATGACTTGCATCGACCTAAGAATAACCTTTCAAGATTTGGGAGGGCTTCTTTAACATATATGGATATAAGTTTGTCAAATATATCTACGCCTAAAAAGCGAAGTTCTTTAACACTACCTTCCCCAAACATGATCAATACCTCATTAAACACTTCCTGTAGCTCCAGATGCTTCAGATTCTGTAACTCTACCAAACGTTGGAATTGATCTCCATTCAATTGACTCCTTTGAGGACCAATTTGACCAAATTAGTAGGAGAGAGTATCCATTTAGGCAAAGTTACCAAAGATCCTGTCAGGTGAACCTGTCAAAGATATTCGTGTTTGTTGAATTGTTGATCCAATTTCTAGAAACTTCAAGATTGATATTAGCTAGAAAAAAAAAAAAAAAAAAAACCCTTAAAAAAGAAAATCTAGCTTAGGTGGCAAAGAAAAGTGTTGAAGCACAAATGTAGAATTCTCTAGAAGAAGAATAGCTAAACTACAATCTAGAATTTCCTAGATGAAGCCTACATGGACAGCATTCTACATAAATCTAGAATGTTGTACTTAGTTGGTGGAACACCCTATAAATAGGAAAGAGGGGAGAGCGTAGAAGACCAACAAAAGGTAAGCAAGCTCCTCCCCTTCCTTTGTACTACAACTAAATAAAAAAAGCTTTCTTTTGTTCCTTGTACTTCTTTCTTCCACTCTCTTTTACACATTTTTTTATTATTACTTTGCCATTGCCCACTTTGTTCTTAGTTCTTTTGCTCTCTTGATAATTCACATACAAAACACACCCTTGCACACACATTAAACACACGCTCCCGCAAACACCAATAGTGTTCTTTCCTCTCAAATCCCTCTGAAAGATCCAATTCCTCCCCATCTTCAACAATTAAATATAGTGCTTATAGTTTTGTCAACTTTGCAATGGAAGAGCAAAGATGCTCTACATCTTCACTTCTCAGCTTTGAGATACCTAGCCTTTGTAAATCTACCAGTGTCCCAAGTGTGAAAGCTAGTACGAGCACCTAGAGGGGGTGAATAGGTGCGAAAACAAATTTTCTAGAGTGAAGTGAATGATTTTATTTTTAAAAGCAACTTTATTCAGTAAAAGATTATGAAAAGGAAATTAGACTTTAATAAACACATAGAATTATGATCAAAGTAAAAGAGCTTAGGGAAGAGAATAAGAACACAAGGTTTATAGTGGTTCAGCTTAATCTAAACCTACATCCACTCTTCTACACTGACAGCCCACCGGCTGGATTTCACTATGAATCAAAAAAGTTGTTACAGTATAGCTCTTCCTTGATTCCACAGTGTAGAGACTCTGCTACACTTCCTCAAGGTCTCACAAAGGTATAAACTCTCTTTTAAGTACAAGATTTCGCTTAACAATTGAATTGACAAATAATAAGAAGTTTCAGACTTTGGAATTCTTCTATTGTGCACATACTCAAATAACTAGAAAGTCTTCCTTATATACTCCAACATGACATCACACCTATTGGCACTTACCAAATGAGTTCTTCCAATCTACCCGTTGGACAGAAATAATTAGGGAGATTTCGAATTATTTAAGGAATATGACGATAGCCCACCAATCTTGCTCGCCCATACAATCAGGATCTAGATTTCCATAAGTAGAACCTTTCAAGTATACTTTGCCAATAAACGGATCCAAAATCTCTGAATCAATCTCAATTTGAATAATGGATTTTGACATGTTATATCCAGCCAAGATCTTCTTCAGTCGATAGAATCAAATCCTTAACAAAATACTCAATTCTGGATAAGCCTTCTTCAATGATCTAGAAACTGTCAATGAGGATAGACTTTGAGTCTTGAGTCTGGCAGTCCGGTGGTCTTCAGACTTTGATGAAAGAGTCAAGTCTTCAGACTAGACTGATGGAAATATTTTGTCAACTTCAAAACATTCAAGAAAGTTTTCTCCACCAATCTCCCCATTTTTTATGGTGACAAAACTTTCCTACAGATTTGGATAACTTTGACCTGCAAAACAATACTCAAACAAACATGGATATCTCACAAAAGATAATTGGCTTAGTAAAGATAACATTAAAATTTGCATCCACAAGAAATAAGTTAGTCCTGTAAATGAGCAACTATCTTTGCCATAAAATACCAATAGTACTTAAAATAAACAAACGATCAAACAATCCAAATCCAAATCCAGTCACAACCAAACAGCCAAACATGAAAGTAAAGTCAATCAAAAAGTCAAGAGTTTAAATCTCAAATCTCAAATCTACACAACATCTCTCCCCCTTTTTGTCAGCATCAAAAAAGTAGAGATGAAAAGAGAATGGAATTAGGATTGTTTTGGAATACGATCAAGCTGGAAATCTCACATTGACTGGACAATCCCTTCCAGCTTTTTTAAATCCTCCTTCAGTTGAGCCACATCTTCACCCTTGGCATTTACTTGAACTTGAAGAGTAAGGGCATGAATTTGGTCATGCAAAGAAACAGAAGAGGCTTGACCTGTATTCTGCAAGTTTTGAACTTCGCATCCCAGAGCATAAATTTGACCTCGCATCTCCATAAGAACATCAAGTACTCTGCGAAAGTCTGCTGAATTATCAGTCTGAGTACTGGCTTCTGCACGATCAGTAGGTGTACTGGCAAATGATGGCAAGTCAGCACGATCACTCAGGGAATTGAGAGGCATAGATATCTTCTGGATCTACAGGTGAACGACTTACTCCTTCACTAGTAGCAGCAATTGAAGATGTACCTATTTTCTCAACATCTCCCCCTATTTCATTGCCTTCAGGCGGTGAGAAGTACTCTTCATGCTCTGTTTCCTCTTGTTCACCTCTGTCCTCTTCTTCTTCTTTCGCAATCCTTTCTTCCTCTGCTTCTTTCTCCATTGATTCTCTCTCTCCAGTCCTCTGTTCGATCTCCTCCTTTTCTTGATCCTGTCTCTCCTCTGTCTCTGAAACAGAACGACTTAAGCTTTTCAATGCAAGACCAGAAATTGTGATATCATCCTCATCCTCTTCATCCTCCAAGATGAGTGCTCTTCCTTTTTTGGATGGAGCAACCATGGGCTCCTTCCCTTTCTGTTTTACAGCCGAAGAGACTAGGTGAGTCTTGACATGGGTTTTGTCCTTGAATCGCTTCAAAGCCTTGTTAAGTTCCTTCAGATGCATTTTGAAGACCATTTTCAGTACCACCATCATTTGATCGCATGTTCGAACACAAAGAATCTTGGGAGGCTGAATGTTCAAATGTTTGAATAACTTAGTGACAAGTGCTGAGTAAGGAAGTTGGCCCTTGTCTTTCACCATCATTCTATACATGTGAAACATAATAGTGTCTGGAAGAGATAACTTTTTGCCAGCGTTAATGGCATACATCAGCTTTGCCTTCGAGTTTGAAACATCGGTCTTCGAAGTTGATTTGGGTCTGAGGCAGTTGATCACTATCTTGTGAAGCAAAATATTTGAGACATTCATCCTCAAATATGAAATCTTTCCTTCCGCCATTTTATCCCGAACAAGCTCTACCGTCGCACGTCCAATAGACACACTGATTGGTTGGAATTTCTCTCTTTCAACCCCAATCACATCAGCCAATGTATTCATGTCAACTACATAGTCCTGATCTCGAACACTGAAAGAGAATGGGTTATGCATCTTCGATGATTTCTTCATCTTCTCGATGTTCAATATTTTAAGGTTTAGATGGAGGAGATGGACGCTGCTGAGAATGTTGTGGGGTCTGCTGCTGTCTAGGAGAATCTTCTTCCTTGGTGAGGTCAAAATGCGTAGGACCTTCACACATTTACTGTGATCCCCTGTTCGCGATCCTCGAAGACTTTCTTTGAGACGACATTCTTCATAGTTTTTGAGAGATTCCAAGCTTGTTTCACAAGAAAGGTGAAAACTTTTCGAGAATTAAACAAGAGAAGAAAAGAGAAGTTGAAGATCTATGCTCTCTTAGGGTTTTTGTGAGTAAAACGAAGAAGAATCAACAGTATATAAGGCAATCGAAGTGAGGCATACGGAACGATGTAAAAAGAAAAATAAAAATGCATTCTCAAAAAATAACTGCCTTTTTGAAAAATTAGATAATCGTCATTTCAAAAATAACTTCATTTTCGAAAAGGAAAAATTGCAATAATCATGTAAATTGGGGAAGATAACATCAATCAATTACAGATTAATAGATGATCGTATCTTTTCGAGATTTTATCCGAGAGATAAATTTCTAAAATAGAAATAACTTATAGTCGTGGATCTTGATCGTTTGAGTCTGAGTGTCTTTAGACTTTTAACCCTAAATCTGAGCTTCCTCAGACTTTAAGATATTGAGTCTAGGACAAATAACTTCAAATTGATTTTTCTCCAAAGGCTTTGTAAAAATGTTCGCTAGTTGATTCTTTGAATCAATAAACTGAATCAAAAGTTCTCCATTTTGAACATGATTTCTAATGAAATGATGTCGAATCTCTATATATTTTGCTCTTGAGTGAAGAATTGGATTCTTGGTGAGATTGATTGCGATGGTGTTGTCACATTTGATCTCAATGCATGAATCTTCAATTCTAAAGACTCTTAACTGTTATTTATCCACAGAATTTGTGAACAACAACTTCTAAGAGCTACATACTATGCTTCTGCTGTAGGAAGAGTTACAATACTTTGCTTCCTTGAAAATCAAGATACTGTCCTGTTACCAAGTAGTTGACAGCTGCCCGAGGTGCTCTTTCTATCAACTCTACATCCTGCTAGGTTTGCGTCTGAATATCTAAGAAGAGTGAAGTCTCATTCTTTAGGATACCAGAGGCCTAAATTTAAAGTTGAGGCAATGTATTTGATAATACGTTTTGCAGTACTTAAATGAGATTATTTGGGGTTTGATTGAAATTTGGCACAAATACAAACACCAAACACAATGTCAGGTCTAGAAGCAATAAGATAAAGAAGTGAACTAATAATACACCTGTATAACTTTTGGTCAATTTTCTTTCCTCCTTCATCTTTGTCCAGCTTCAAGGAACTTGACATTGGTATATCAGTCTTTTTGCAATTCTTCAATCCAAACTTTTTGACAAGTTCTTTAGCATATTTTTCTTGGTGAATAAAAGTTCCCTCCTTCAGTTGTTTCACTTGAAGCCCGAGAAAGAAGGTAAGTTCATCCATCATGCTCATTTCAAATTCATCCTGCATAGACTTAGAGAATTTATTGCACAGATTTTCATTAGAAGATTCAAAAATAATATCATCAACATAAATTTGAACAAATAAAAAGCTTTTGCTTTCTCTTTTGATAAACAGTGTAGTATCTACTTTACCTTTAACAAAGCCATTTTGAATTAAAAATTTACTTAGTCTGTCGTACCAAGCTCGAGGTACTTGCTTTAAACCATATAGAGCCTTTTTTAGTCTGAATACAGAGTCTGGTTTCCTTGGGTCTTCAAAACCAGGAGGTTGTTCCAATAGACTTCCTATTGGATAAATCCATTTAGGAAAGTGCTTTTGACGTTTATTTTAAAAACCTGAAATTCTTATAACAAGCAAAAGCAAGTAATAATCTAATTGCTTCTAACCTTATTACTGGCGCATAAGTTTCGTCATAGTCTATCCCTTCTTCTTGCGTATATCCTTTGACCACGAGTTTTGCTTTGTTTCTTACGACTTTTCATTTCTTGTTTATCTTGTTCTTGAAAACCCATTTAGCTCCAATGATGAATTTACCTTTCGGTTTAGGAGTCAATTCCCAGACATCATTGATACTGAATTGCCTAAGTTCTTCTTATATAACTTCAATCCAACTTTCATCAGTTAAAGCTTCTTCTATGCTTTTGGGTTCTATTTCAGAAATAAGAGTCACAGCACTAGACTCTTCACGCCTTTTGGATCTTGTGCGAATTCCTTCATTAATATCACTAATAATGAGATCTTTGGGATGACTGGACTTATGCTTCCAATTGCTGGTTGATTTGTCAGACTGTTGATCATTTCCTTCATTTGAATCTTCGATGATCATTTGTTGTTGGTCTTTTAAAGTCCGAGCTATTTCTGGAGATTTAGACTTTATAGAATATGGAACAAGTTTAGATTCTTTAGGTTGAGTTTGAATCGATTGATTTTGCATAAAATCTTGAAATTTGACATTCATCGATTCCTCCACGATTGAGCCTTTTTGTTGTATACTAAACTTTGCTTGTGGTTGAATATCCAAGGAAAATACATTCATCTGATTTTTTTTCAAACTTACCAATTCGATCATTTGCATTTTTCAATATAAAACATTTGCATCCAAACACATGAAAATACGAAATAATTGGCTTCTTTCCTTTGAATAACTCATAGGGAGTTTTTTCCAAAATAGGCCTTAAGAAGACTCTATTAATAATATAACACATTGTAGAAACTGCTTCAGCCCAAAAACGAGAGGAAATGTTACTTTCAATTAAAAGAGTTCTAGCCATTTCCTATAGTGATCTATTCTTTCTTTCCACAACTCCATTTTGCTTTGGAGTATATGGTGAAGAGAACACATGCTGAAAGCCAGATTCATCACAGAATTTAGCAAAGTCTTGATTTTCAAATTCACCTCTATGGTCTGTTCGTATACTTGAAATAACATATCATTTTTCATTTTGGACTTTGTTAGCAAATTTTATAAAATAAGAAAAGGTTTTAGACTTACTTGTTAAGAAATATACCCAAGTAAATCGTGAATAATCATCCACAATTACTATGCAGTATTTCTTACCTCTAATGATCTGAGTTCTAGTTGGTCCAAAGAGATCCATATGTAAGAGCTGCAGCACACAATTAGTGGATACATGATTTATTGGTTTGAATGAATTTCTTACCTATTTTCCCAACACGCATGGTGTGCATAGATCAGACTTTTGGTATACTAGTTTGGGTAGTCCACAAACAACCTTCTTTGCTGAGACTTTGGCTATTTGCTTCATGTTGATGTGCCCAAGTTTTATGTGTCATAAGTTTGCTTCCTCTTGAATTGAGATTAGATATTGGGTTTCATTTGGTTTGATATCCAAGAGGTAGATATTCCCATGTCTTCGCCCCATGAAAGTCTGAGAGGAGTCTTTACTGGTTCATAAACATATTTCTTCTTGAAAGTTGATTTTGAAACCAGTGTCACACAGATGACTGATACTCAGCAAGTTGTAGTTGAGTCATTCCACTAAGGAAACATTACTGATCGTGAGGCTTCCAATCTTTATAGTTCCGTATCCCACAATTCTTCATTTGTTATTTCCTCCAAAAGAGACTTTTCCACCATTAACTTGCACAAGTTTTATGAAACAATTTGAGTCTCCTGTTATATGTCTTAAGCATCTACTATCCAAGTATCATTTAACATTTTTCTTGATAGTGACCTATATTTAGAAAAGAAACTCAAGCTTTCTTTGGTATCCATATTTTCTTGGGTCCATTGGTGTTAGTGTAATATACGGTCTTTGCCCATCTTTGTTTCCAAACCATACCAAAGTCTATTTGATTTGTTGAAGTAAGGTCTTTGTTGAAAGAATTTTTTCCAGTTTCTTAGATCCTATAGAAAACCTTTTAGAAATGCTTGAGATATCATTTTTCAAAATGCATTTTCTTTTGAAAGATTGTCTGTATTTTCTTTCAAAGTAGTAGCACTTTTGTCTAAACATATATCCAAGTATCATTTAACATTTTTCTTTCTACATTTAGAAAATAATTTTTTGGGTCCATTGGTGTTAGTGTAATATACAATTCACATGTCTTTGCCCATACCTTCTTAACAGCCAAATAAAAATCTATTTTATTTTTTTTATTATTTTATTATTTTATTATTATTTTATTATTTTATTATTATTTTATTATATTTATTTATTTTCATAAATAAATATTTAATATCCATGATTTTCCAAACCATAGGTCTTTCCTTTACCTTAGGAAAATCAAGAGGAATGGTTTTTTCCCAAACCTGATTTGTTTAAGGTCTTTTCTTTGAAAGAAAATCCTATAGAAAACCTTTTAGAAATGCTTGAGATATCATTTTTCAATAATGCATTTTCTTTTGAAAGATTGTCTGTATTTTCTTTCAAAGTAGTAGCACTTTTGTCTAAACTTTCGACCTTCTCTTTCCAAATAATTTCCTATTGTTTTAGTGCAGAATTTTCCCTTTTAAGTTCAAAAATCCTTTTAAGAAAGGTTTTAAGATTAAGGCACAATTCATCAATGTATTTAGAAACTTTAGTAGGAATTTTTAAATTACTTACCTCGATTTCACTGTCTAAATCTGAGTCTGTCTCGAAATCAACATGCAAACAAGAAATCGACAAGTTTGAATCTGAGTCTGATTGTGCCACGAGACAAATATTGGCATAATCATCATCACTTTCCTCACATTTAGTATCACTCCAAGTTTATGCTTTAAGTGCCTTTTGATATTTCTCAGCTTTTCCTTTCTTTCTCTTCAACAGGGGACAGTTGGATCTAATGTGTCCATTTTTCTTGCATTCAAAGCAGACTACATCTTTATTGGATTCATCATCTTCAACTGATTTATTTTGTAGCTTTTGAGAACTTTGTTTCTTTGGATTGAATCTCCTCCCTTTTCTATTCATTTTTCTAAACCTTCTTATCATGAGAGCAAGCTCTTCATCATCCATATCGTCTTCAGAATCTATGACATCAGAATCATCATTAGATTTTAATGCAATGGATTTCTTACCTTTATGGTCTTCATCTTCGTTGATTTGCTCCACTTTATAAGACTAAAGAGTGCCAACCAATTCGTCAATAGAGAGTGGCATGATTCTTTGTGTCTCCCTTATTGAGGTTTTTATTAATTCCAATCTTTAGACAGTCTACGCAGTAACTTATTAACCTTCATGGGTCAAGAGATTGGTTGATCTTGATATTCAAGACCATTCACAATTTCTGTAAAACGACTAAATATGTCAGTAATAGATTGTCCTGATTTCATCTTGAATGCTTCATATTGATCAAGTAGAATGTTGATTCTGGTTTCTTTCACTCTATCAGTTCCTTCATAGGTGATGTGTAATCTATCCCAAATTTCTTTAGCTATTTCACAAAAAGATATTCTATCATATTCAGTAGGAAATAATGCACAATATAAAGAATAAATTACTTTTGCATCAAGAGCTTGTCTCTTGGTTATCTCTTCTTGAGTCATTTCACTGGACTTAATAACTTCTTTTCCTCTTTCTGAGACTGTTGCAGCTTTAGGAATGATTCTTTTGTCTACCACATTCCATTTCAGAGGATCCTTTGATCTTAGGAATGCATTTATCTTGTTTTTCCATATGTTGTATTCATTTCCACCAAAATAAGACAGTATGGTATTGCTTTGCCCTTTAACCAGACTTGGAGCCAACATACTAGTCATGGATCTTTAACTCTGAAGTAAAACACTTCAACTTAAGTCGGTACACAAGCTCTTATACTAATTGTGAAAGCTAGTACGAGCACCTAGAATGGGTGAATAGATGCGAAAACAAATTTTCCAGAGTGAATTTAATGATTTTATTTTAAAGCAACTCTGTTCAGCAATAGATTATGAAAAGGAAATTAGACTATAATAAACAAATAGAATTACGATCAAAGTAAAAGAGTTTAGGGAAAAGAATAAGAACACAAGGTTTATAGTGGTTCGGCTTAATCCATGCTTACGTCCACTCTTCTGCACTGACAACCCATCGGCTGGATTTCACTACGAATCAAAAGAGTTGTTACAGTATAGCTCTTCCTTGATTCCACAGTGTAGAGACTCTGCTACACTTCCTCAAGGTCTCGTAAAGGTATAAACTCTCTTTTGAGTACAAGATTTTGCTCAACAAAATTGACAAAGAACAAGAAGCTTTAGACTTTGGAATTCTTCTATCACGACACACTCGAATAACTGGAACGTCTTCCTTATATACTCCTTCATGCCATCACATCCGTTGGCACTTACCAAAGGAGTTCTTCCAATCTACCCATTGGACAGAATCAATTAGGGAGATTTCGAGTTATTTAAGGAATATGACGATAGCCCACAAATCATGTTCACCCATACAATCAGGATCTAGGTTTCCATAAGTAGAACCTTCCAAGTATACTTTGTCAATCAATGGATCCAAAATCCTTGAATCAATCTCAATTTGAATAACGAATTTCGACATGCTATATCCAACTAAGAGATCTTCTTCAGTTGATAGAATCAAATCCTTAACGAAATACTCAGTTTTGGATAAGCCTTCTTCGATGGTCTAGAAACTGTCAATGAGGATAGACTTTGAGTCTTGAGTCTGGCAGTCCGGTGGTCTTCAAACTTTGATAAAAGAGTCTGCAAGTCTTCAGACTAGACTGATGGAAATGTTTTATCAACTTCAAAACACTCAAGGAAGTTTTCTCCAACACCAAGTTCTTTTAGCAACCGTTTTCTTTCCCATTTCTCTCCTCTCACTTATTTTAGCTCTATCATGCATAGTTTTTGCAATGATCTCAAGTGTCCTAATGCTTATGGGACCTTCACACCAAGCTTTGAGTTACTACCTGCATCCGGACTCTTGTCACACCTGTATACTAATATATGGCAAAGTTTTGTTAGCTTCAAAATATTATTTGGTAGTTCATGCACGAGGGTATCTTTGAGATCCAAGGTCTCCAGATGTGCAAGATCTTTTGTGCCTGACGGAACTTTCCTTATGTAGGTACCCCTTAAACTTAGGTACCTAAGATTTTTCGATTGGAGAATTTTTTCCGGAAAAGAATTCAAAGAAACACGATTTTCTTCCTCCTCGATCAAATGTCTTTGAATGTGTAGCACCTTAAGCCTCTCAACCTTCTTCAACAGTTCTTTCAAGGATTTTGGGTACACCTCTTCAAAGAAATGTAGGGAGCAAAGTCGTTTGACTTATGTGTTCTTATCTATTTCACGCATAGGTTTGTGAAAGGACAGGTACCGTACATTATCAGGCAATCCTTCTTCCAAGCGGATAACAATCATTGCAATCCCTTCATCTTTTGAATTGGAAATAATGAGTTGATGCTAAAGGTTGTGAATGCGGCAAATTTTGACCCTCCCATAACTTGTTTTCTTTCCCCAAATTACATGATGTTCTAATAACTTTTGTAGAGTTGTCCTTGGATTTTCCAAGACTAGATCATGCTTAGTAAATCCTTCTGCCATCCATAGCCGACCATCATGGTGGAGCACATTATGGGACGATCTAACGAGAAGATGTTCAAATAAAAAATATAAGCATGGACATCGAGAAGGTGGTCCATGCGCAGAGTAATCGTTTTTCCATATGGGCCAACTTTGTGCCTAGTAGTTTTTCCTCAAGCCCGTAACTCAATTTTTTCCATCGAATAGCATCAGAGTCACTTGCAACATCATCATCTTTATTATCTTTCAAATGCCTACACGTCACCAGAATCGTGAGTGGCGATCCTTGGCATCTTCTTAACATACGCTCAAAATCAAGTTCAGGATATCCTGGTGGGAAATATTTTGGTGAAATAGAGAACGAGAATCATTCTCAGAAAGGAAAACATGCTCGAAGTCGTGGATAAAATATTTTGGACTCTATAGCCCAAACATGGAGTGAGATAGGCTCTTGTCACGAGTTGTGACGAGCACGCTCGGACCAGTTTCATTTAATTTATTCAGGAGGAAAATGAACACATCCTCTTTGCCTGCATCATCCAAGATGAGAACCCAGCTGAACCTTTGTTGGAAAGCGTCTTCGAGTTTAACCAAGTATTCTTGTTTGTTCACCCCCTCCTCGGTCAAATTCCACATCGTTACATTTGCTTTAATGAGTGCTTCCCCTATGTTGTTGGCAAACTTACAGGATCTTAAATCATCGATCCATACACAGTATTGGAAGCGAAGACTTACCCTTTGGTCACGAAGCACGGCGCCCACTAGACTAGTCTTGCGTACTCCTTGCACCCTGTGGACGAAAATCACTTTCGGCGAAGTTCTCTTTTTTAGCCATTTGACCAACTAGTCCATCGGCTCTTTGATACCCACTAACACATTTGTCTTCTCACTTAAGGCATTGACCGATAACCCAACGCTGGCCCAGCGAGAATGGGCTTGGCTACCGAGTAATCTAAAATGAGCCTGTATGGGACTGGTTCTCCCAAGATTATCTTCGTCTGTGTTTTTTTGATATATCTTGATTTCTCTGCAAAAGTTTCCTGTCCGTATCTGCGATGAAGGTAGAAATTAAGACCTCTCCACCTCCCCTCGGAATTATGTCGCTTCATGTCCTCAATAGCGTCTTGAGAGTCATATAGAAATTTCCACATCCTCCTGATGCCCATTTTGAGCTTTTCATCGATGACCTCTACTTTGAGTAGGCTTTCGCGAGAAGATCCTCGATCTGCTTGATCAAGTCATTGAGGTCGTCAAGTTCATCTTTAGCAGATTTAGCAAATTTCAATTCTTTTTGCCATTCCCATACAGCAGGAATCAGCGGCCCCAAACCACCCAACATTGAGGTGGGATCCATTTTCCCCTCCTCTAGTTGGATGAGAGAGAGAGAGAGAGAGAGAGAGAGAGAGGGAGAGGATGTAGTCACCGATGGCAATGGCCTAGCTGGGCCATTTGTCCGAGCAAGTATTGATTTAGACGAATCTTTCACGATGGTGATTTTGGGGGAGAGACGAAATCCCTAGGTGGGGATTCTGATGGGGATTTTTGGGGAGAGACTTTTTATTAATTGGAGGTAGCTTGATAGTGAAGGAGGAACCCTTCTTCCTTAGGCACTTATGGCCCCCCTCCCTTCCTCTTTATTTATGCTCTCTCATCTCGTCTCGCTATCGCTCACAATAGGAAGGGTACCGGCACTGCACAGCTAGCGAAAAGAGAGAGAGAGAGAGAGAGAGAGAGAGAGAGAGAGAGAGAGAGAAGGGCTTTCAAAGGGCAAAAGCGGAAGTTTGGGTCAAATTTGCTTGTGTGAATTTTTTTTTTTACACCTTGGTGGATATGGCCATGTAATTTAATGTAAGATAAAGTGCTATGTGGAAACCATCCAAGATTAGAAGAGAAATTATTTATTTTTTAAATCCTATTCTAGAGTTTGATTTTCTTGATTGTTCTTATTATCCCTCTCTTTTAAATACCATGTCGGAAGTCCCTTCCCGAGCAACAATCATTATAAAGAAGCCATTTATTATATGTAGATCAATTGATATATATATATGTTATGTCAAATTAATTCCATAAAAAGAATCATCTGTGACATGCTCAAAATAGGATAGGTCACATCATTATTGTCAAAAATATATTTAAAAAGTTGTATACATTATTTTTTTCAACTTTAAACAAATAAAATTTTAAAAAAATAATATTAATCACCCAAAGAGATTTTCAAATGTGTTTTCTACCAAACGACAACATTTGCATTTGCCTAAAGTCCTTTAGAGTTAAATGATTTATATGCATTTTCCCAATGGTTTGAAATGTTGTGAACTTAGTTTATAATTTCCAATGGGCATTTTCGAGCCTCCAAAAAAGGTTTTTGGGAAAATACTTGGACTCTAATAACCATTTTGGTATCTTCAAGTGAAAGTAAAATTGGAAAGGTTAAAAGTCCAATGCTAGTATAAACTAACTTTGATTTGATTTTTTTAGTATTTGGCCAAATGCTGAAACTTACATTTTTTTTTCAAAACTACCATCACTATTCTTCAAATTTCTTATTTTGCCCTTGTTATTATTTTTGTAAATGTCAAAATAATACTAAAAAATCAAAATTACATAAATGCTAAAAAAAAAAATTAAATATATTTTGGCCTTTTAAAAAAAATTATTTATACAATTGATTTTTTCGCATTATTATCAAAATTTATATTTAAAAAGTTGCATACATTATTTTTTTTTTCAATTTTAAACAAATAAAAATTAAAAATTCCAACAAGGGGTTTGGTATTTTTTTTTCAAAAAACCTTATATATATATATATATATATATATATATATATATATATATATATATGAATGTGTGTGTGTGTGTGTGTGTGTGTGTGTGTGTGTGTGTGTTTGATTTTTTAGCATTATTTCAAATTTATATTTAAAAAGTTACATACAATGTTTTTTCAATTTTTAAAAAGTAAAAGTTAAAAAATTTTGACCAAGGATTTGGTCTTTTTTTTTTTTTAAGTTATATATATGTATTTGATTTTTTTAGCATTATTGTCAAAATTTATATTTAAAAAGTTGCATACATTATTTTTTTTCAATTTTAAACAAATAAAAATTAAAAAATTCCAATGAAGGGTTTGGTCTTAAAAATATATATATATATATATGTATGTATTTGATTTTTAGCATTATTTATTTATATTTAAAAACTTTCATACATTACTTTTTTAATTTTAAACAAATAAAAATTAAAAAATTTCGATGAAGGATTTGGTCCTTTCTCAAAAAAAAAAAATACGATTGATCCATTCTATGACATTTCAATCTGACATGGGTGATCTATCCATGACCAGAATGAAGTTTGGGTTGTAATTCACTAGTTATTCCCGATGCTCACCAATATATATATTTGTGGTCAAATGTAGAAACTTTTTTTTTTTAGCATTATTGTCAAAATTTATATTTAAAAAGTTGCATATATATATATATATATATATTCAAATTAAAAAAATTACAAATTAAAAATTTTGCTAAAAAAATTAAATTAGGTCTTTTTTAAAAATATATATGTATTTGATTTTTTTAGTATTATTGTCAAAATTTATATTTAAAAATGTGCATACATTATTTTTTTCAATTTTAAACAATTAAAAATTTAAAAATTCTGATGAAGGGTTTGGTCTTTAAAAATATTTATATTTGATGTATTTTTTTAGCATTATTTTCAAATTTATATTTAAAAAGTTGCATAGATTATTTTTTCAATTTTACACAAATAAAATGAAAATTTTCCATGAAGGAGTTGGTCTTTTTATATATATATATATATATATATATATATATATATATATATATATATATATATATATGATTTTTAGCATTATTCTGAAAATTTATATTTAAAAATTGCATACATTTTTTTTTTCAATTTTAAGCAAATAAAATATACAAAATTCCGATGAAAGGTTTGGTCCTTTAAAAAAAAATTATTATGTATTTGATTTTTTTAGTATTATTGTCAAAATTTATATTTAAAAATTTGAATAAATTATTTATTTCAACTTTAAACAAATAAAATTAAAAAAAAAAAAAATATTAATCACCCAAAGAGCTTTTCAAATATGTTTTTCTAACCAAACGGCATTTTTCTCAAAATTTGATTTTTGCTTCTCAAAGCATAATTTACCAAACGGCATATATATTTTTGCATTTGCCTAAAAAAAAAGGGTTTGGTCTTTTGAATATATATAAAGTATTTGATTTTTAGGCTAAACTACTTTACATTTTCTTAATGGGCTTTCAAAATGAAATTTGAACTCAAAAAATTTGCCTAAAGTCCTTTAGGCTAAACTACTTTGTATTTTCTAATGGGTTTTCAAAATACTGAATCAAACGTATCATCTCTATAGTGATAGAACCATTTATTTACTATCATAGTCAATTCTATCAAATCCCTTTATATCAATAATCACATTACTAATATGGGTTGACAATAGAACTAAACTTGTGTCTTCTTATTAAATTTGCCTTTCTAAATTTGGTGAAAGTGTATCTTTTGTCATTTTTGGAATCATTGTACTTTTACTTAATTCTTTCATTTGACGATGTAAATTGGATTATTACTTTATGAACTCCAGTTAAATCAGTTTTAATGATAGGTCAGTAAGGCTCATCCCTCGCTTCCTACAAGTGTAGACTCATATCATGATGTTCCTCTGATCTTCATGTCGAATTGAATCTCAAGAATCTTTGAGAGAAATCACTGTTGTTGGAAGTAATCACTCGCCTGTCTCTATTATTTTTACGAATCAAAGCGAAGTGTCTTTGAATCAGAACCCATGATCACCTGGACCCAAAATACAACGCTCACCTTAGTAAATGATTCTCTTCTTTATACATGTGTCTCTCCCTCCATCACTCCTTGGTGTTGATAGAAAAAGACAAAGGGATGACGTCGGCCGTAAGGAAATGGGCTTATCATGTCACTTTCTCTAGCCCCTACCCCAACACCAGCAGTCCCACTGCAACAACATTCCGCCGTTGGCTGGATTTGTTATTTTACTACAAATTAGCTGTTTTTCTCTTTCTATTCTATCGTTGTAAGTTGTAGAATTTGGCCAAACAAAATATGATTAGAGATTCGAAGTCGTTTGTCTCTTTTATATTTTAGCGAGAAAATTACTTTTTCAGCTTTCTAGCTAAAAAATGAAAGTATCATTCAAATTTCAAATATCATAAGAAACAATGTGTGAATCTAAGTATCAATATTTGTGCTTTTACAAGGTTTCAGGTGCTGTAGAATAAATGAAAGTTAAAATGTGTATGCTGGAAATATGAAGAATAGAAAAAAAAAAAAAAATGGCAAAAAGCGAAAGTAGTTTCAAATGGACAAATAGAGTACGTACACACTAGGAATTAAAGCCTAAGGAAACCTGGCAGGCTGACTAAACATGATATAACTATACCAAATTGCCAAACCTAGTGATGCTTCTATTATCAATTTGATTTCTGTCCGAAGAGTAAATATCTAGTATTGCATAACCAAGTAATGTGGGAGGAGCAGCCCACTAGCATGTGTCATGAATACAGGTAAATCAGCAAAGAGCTACTTAGACAACTGCAACCAAAAATTAAAACTCGATCAATCCAGATCGGATCTTCCAAGGTCAGTAAAAGCTTTTAACTTGCTCAGAAAGTGTACTCTTGAAATCCCGCAATAGAGATTCGAACGCAATTCCAACAGAGAACGGGACATTGGCAACAAGCATGTTCGGCAGACCAGCCACCAGCAGGTCTGATGAAGCCAAAAGAACTGCAGAAAATGCTCCCAGATTTGCTTTCAAAGGAGCGATGGAAGAACAAATGGACTTCTTGTTCATCTTCCAGCTTGCATAAGACACAAATTCCATCGATGCAGCTCTGTTTACCTATCAAAGGTTTGCAACCTACTTTGAAGGACTGGCCAGTCAGTGAAAGCAATCTTAGGCGCATTTGGTTTCAACCAAACAAGACAATGCCGACTGCAATAAAGTCCTCTGCAGAAAGACCAAATTCCATGCTGCAGCTGAGGCGAATTCCCCATCTGTCTTCTGGGTTTAAATCAGGATATATGCACAACACGCATATCACACAAATTCTTGAAGTCAATATTGCAAGTTCACAACAACCTGTTGTCATTGGAGCGTCGCTATTAGATTTGCCAGCCGTTATGTCCATCTTGATTTCTTTAAATGCAAACTCAATTTAGACTGGTCCATTTGTTAATGGAGGCCTATGTAAATTGGCTCAATAAAAGCTCGCAATCTGTTAATCCACCCGCATTGAGTAATAACATTTGGATATGTGCATGGACTGGCACTCGCACTAAGTAAGATCCAGGACAGTCGTGGGGATTTATATCCTTCCCTAAATGAATGACATGATGAACATGAAGTTTATACGCCTTGCTCAAGGTAGGATCGTGTGAAATTTCTATGCTCGAAGTGTGAGGTTGAGCATGAAGAAATGCCCTAACCAGCCATGCCCAAGCCCACTCATTACCTACAAGATTCATCACTTTTACTATTCAACCAAAGCAATATCACAACACTATCACATTCAAATTTGCTATCTGCACAATGATAGACAAAAGGTGCTCACTTCTCAAGCATCGGCCTTACATTCAAAATAATTCCAAAACCATGTTTATATATAAGACACAGCAAAGCATTCTGAACTTGCTGAAGATTGTGCCTACCAAATCAAGCAGACAATGAATTTCTTTAGTAGAGCTGCCGATTCATTCGTTTTGACTTTGAATGAGTATATGCTTCCATGAGATTAACTATCTGAACACATTGAGCTGGACCTATGGATGTCCAAACTTCATGCCTTGTAGAAATGCCCATCTAGTGGTGTCATTGCTAGTGCCACTGTATACTAAAACAAAAATCATAATCCTTAGCTTCCAAATCAATTATAAGAGATTATGAAGATGTGCCATCCAAGTATGAAGTTGAAGCTCATGGATTCATTCTATCAAGACTAGCAACACTGAAGCACATATCAAGTACATATATAGAGGGAAGAAAGTGAAATGTAACTGAAGTGTGATAGTTATGAGTAGTTTAAGCTGAAGTGTGATCATTATGAGTAGTTTAAGACAGATACAGGTATCCAACATTAACCTGACTAGTTCTATAATGCTTTCGAATTTGCTTCCACGAGCACTAGGCAAAAAGTGAGATGTAACTAAAACATCATCTTTGTTTGTTAAAAAAAAGCTTGATATGAGTTTGGAATTATTCAGGCAAACAAAACTACACTTTTAGCCTTAAACATTCAAGCACATTTATTGTTTTGAACACAATCTGTTATTGACCCAACGAAAATGACAGGTCTAGGAGGCTAGAGATACCAAGGAAGCAAGAACAAAGCTCAAGAAGTAGCAAAAGTCATCCCAAAGAAAACTTCTTTTTTCTTTTTCAAAAAATGAAACAGGTGGAAAACAAAGCTACAGTCAAGATCACAAAAGGCCCCAAAATAGTTAAAAACAATAAAAGGGTAGAATACAAATTCGAAAAGACAAGAGCATTGGACAGTACAATGAATAAGAGATTATTGAACTGTTGATAAAGTATCAAGTAACCACAACAATCTACAGAATAATGGCAAGTCCTATAAAAATGAGGTCCGCATTGAAAGAAGCTATGACAACACACCATTCTACCACAAAAAGATACACGGGCAGTGTCATCTTCATAGACAATTACCTCGTCGATTGTCCCTTTGAAGTCAATCATCCCCGACAAGACAACCCATGCTGCAAGAAGAAGTCTTGGATTTCGGATGAAACTAATCCACGAGGTGGGACTATTCTCCTCAAAGATGGCCTCATAGACACCATCCAATTTAAATCGTCACCTACATTATTGCAGTTCCATAGATTTATCTCCCTCAATGTATTGCAATTCTTCACCACCTTTTTTACCCCTTCATTCGACAGATGCACACATCTACTTATAAATGCCGCTAGTTTCTCTTCGTTTGAGTTTTAAGCCTTCTGCTTGCAAGACCTCTAAGCGTGGGAGTTCAAATTCAATGCATAGATTCCTTATTTTTTTCGAACCACGGATCTTCAAATGCCTGATTTCCGGGCAGCTCTTCAGCACACCCGAAATGCCATCCCCAGTTATCTTCAAACACTTGCTTACATCAAGATACTGCAAGCTGGGGCACATACGCCCGATCTTCTGGAGGCGTTTGTTGGTGAATTTACAATTAGAAGGTATGCTAAGAGACCTCACTTGAGATTTTACCACGATATCAGTTCCATTAGCATCATCCTCCCTTAGGTTTGCCTTCCCCATTTTGATTGCCTTCAGGAAGGGACATTGTTTCGTGAGGCTATACAATGTTGTCATCGTGAGTTTGGAGCAGTGACTGATGTTAATGTGGGTCAGACTGCGAAGATGTTTACATATCACGCTCATGTCGTGATCTGTGAGGAAATGTACTGCCTCCAAATCTAAGGCCTCGATGTCCCGGCGACATAGCATGATCATCTGATTCCCGTCAAAGGAAAACCCCAGAGCGCACGAAAGTATGAGTCTCTTGAGCGGAATGTTTGCCTTTGCAACAGATATCAGCAACCCATCCCAGATAAACGAGCCTGCGAAATCCAGACTAATGAAACCCCTGGCGTGACCAAAGGAATCCACCAACTCCTCACGTAAAATCTCCTCCTCTTCCATATCTTTGAGGGCCAAGGAGACCAAGTGAGAAGTGTTCATTATCAACGAAGCAATACCTTTCAAAGTAATTAAGTCACAATCCCCAAACCTAATTTCCTTCAGAGACGGGCAATTCACTGACAAAACCACAAGAGACTGATCAGAGAGAGACGGATTACCCAAAAGATTGATTTGCGACAGCCTCTGTAGCCTCCGCGACAGGGCCGAGATACCGTCGTCCGTGACCCGAGCCGAATCACCTGGCCCTGGATAGCTAATGTCGAGCTCTTCGAGCTTGGGAAAGCACTCTGCGATCGAAAGCAAGTCAGCATCCTCCAGCAACCCAATATTGGACAGCACCAAGACCCTTAAATTCCCGAATTGGGACCCCATCTCGCGCAACCCATCGAAGTGGAGGGACTTTTGGTTGGAGAGGTCGAGGCAATCGAGGGGCAATGGGAACTGCGCGATCTAGCGGAGGACGGAGGACGGGTTGCCGCGGAACAAGCTGAGGTCGATGGACTTGAGGAATGTAAAGCTCCGGAGGAGGGAGTCAAGGCCCGGGGTCAGTCGGTTGGTGATGGAGAGGCTGGTGCGGACAGTGTTGGAGATGTCTAGCAATCGCTTGCAGACAGAGGAGACGGACTCGAGGTCATTGGTGGAGACCAAGCGGCGGAAGACCTCGTCCCAACACAATGCAGGCAGTGTTGGACGCAAATTTCGTAACCCCAAGATCTCCATAACTATAACAAGAACATATATAATTGAGTAGAAATATTAACGCACCTATTTTGGGATCCATCAAACATAAAGTAGAAGCAGAAAATGGATTACCCACTCATCGAGGGGATCCACTGTTCTTGAAGCGAAAGCGGAACACAATATTCCACGCGCAAGTCCTTCTCCTCTATTACCCTCCATATCACTGGCTCAATGAGGCGGCCCCCCTTACGTTTAGCGTTAGGTAAACACCCCTTAAGTGAGGATACATTTGAGAATTAGGGTTAGAGGAGAAACTTAAGCACTATTTATAGAGTTTTCAGCTAGTCCCCCTCATTACGAGCCAGGCTCAACTCGGCCCACACTAGCCAACTTATATTAGACTAATTAAGAAACCTTCTATCTCACTTTAGACCAACCATGTTTTACGGTAACCGTAAAAACAGTAAATTACAATATCAATTAATTTAGTCTACAATAGGAAAACTCTTACATTCTCCCACTTGGACTATATTAATTGAAATCGTACTGTATGTGCGCACATTTGGTCCAGAGATAATTTTTAATGGTCAATCATATCCCATAAAGTCTTAAACACCGAATCATGGCGGTAACTGCATGTATACACACAGAGCTTTCCATGGTCACGAATGTTCTCAACTTTATTGATATGGATTCAATATGATAGTGTGGCAAATAGATAACATCTCTCATGGAGAGATCACATTTGTCAGTCACCATTCTCTTACCTTAGGCGTCACAAAAACTTGTGCCACTAGAGAATGCTTTATGATTCCAATGAACCCACATATGTTTTGTCCTTATGGTTAACCTTTCTTTATGTATCACAAGACATATGCACAAGGCTAATAACCGGATGCCCGGATGCCCCTAGCCTTCACTCAAGGTTTATACAATCCCTTAAGACTTTATCAATATGTATTCAACATAATAACAACACATTCAAAATATTTTATTGAATGCAAAAGTTGATACATATCAAACCGTTACAAAGTGTAACAAACACAAATGAAACATTTATCAGAGTAAAGCCAAAATAGCTCCCACTAAACAATAGCATCTCATGATGCTCCTGGGCCCATGCTAATGATATGTCACTCAAATACATACAGGCGTAGGTCTTTAGTTAGTGGATCTGTAATCACATTATCTGTGAAAATATATTATATTAAAATGTCACATTTCTGTACCGTTTGCTTTTGGTCAAAAATTTTGACCACCATATATTTAGACCCCCGAGACCTCTCGTAGTAAATAAATAATACTACAAGTTTGTTATCTCAATACAACTGTATGGGTTTATCTATAAAGTTAAAACGATCAACTCCGTCATGAGGTTCTAGAGCCTAATAGCCCAAGTAACAGCCTAAAAGAATGTTACTAACATTGCTTACATAGTAGAAGATAACATAGAACTTTATTTATTGCACTTCCTGCTAACATAAATATGTATTCCGTTATTGATTTTATGTCATCCTAACAGTTAGCAAAATTTACATCTGAATATCCTACTAGCTGCAAGAATTGAATATGTCTGTAAATTAGCATATAATCTCTTATCTTATTTAAGTACCTTAAAATCTTCTTAGCAGCAATCCAGTGATCGCGTCTTGGATTTGACTGATATCTTCTTAGAAGTCCCATCACAAAGACGATATTTAGTCTAGTGCAATTTCGAGTATACATTATATTTTTAAGTGCACTGACACAAGGTACATCACTTAATTATATTTTCTCAATATCTAAATAAGGACAATGTGATAGATTCAGTCCATCACCCTTAACAACAGAAGCAATTCTTGGCTTGCAATTATGTATATTGAATATTTTCAATATACAATCAGCAAATGTCCTCTGAGAAAATCTAATATAATATGGCAAAAACAATCCTTACAGACCTCAGTAAAAGATATAAAATGTCTCAAGGTCACAACTTGTAAGCAAAATATCATGTACAAAGAGTATGAGAAAAAACAAATTTCCT
Organism: Eucalyptus caleyi; assembly: GCA_014182885.2. Taxonomy (NCBI): domain Eukaryota; kingdom Viridiplantae; phylum Streptophyta; class Magnoliopsida; order Myrtales; family Myrtaceae; genus Eucalyptus; species Eucalyptus caleyi. Next base: position 17,653,777 of record CM024476.2, read on the forward strand.
CCCACTGATCTTGTAATATATTGAATTACTTTGTTCCCAATTAAACAAAATAACAACACTATGAAACTTTAATAATATTGTCTGAAAACTTGCTTAAGACTATAAATAAGACTTTTCAGTCTACACACAAGTTTACTTGAAACATTTGTTGCAAAATTTTCCAATTGAACAATATAAATTTTGTATCTATTTGGCATAACTTCATATTAAAGTAAATTATTAATGTCACGTTCACTCTGAAAGAATCTTTAAAAATACTAGAAAGAAATATTTATTTCTTCACTATAAACTATGCACCCCTCTTTTAGAATGAAAACTTTAGCTATAAGTTTAGTTTTAAATTTCACAATCTTTCTTTGAAATTCTTTTAGTTTTGTACGCCAATTTGCAACTAATGAACTTATGATCTTTAGGCAAGTAAGTTAGTTTCCAAACACTATGATGTTTTATAGATTGTATATCGCCTTTTATGATATCTAATCACATACTTAATTGAGAATAAGAAACGGCATTTATAAATAAGCCATTACATCAACCATATAGTGGATATTGTAACCATACTCTCATAAATAGACTATATAGTCTGATGGTATAACTGATCATCTTTCCCTAATAAATCTCTTTAATAAAGCTACAACCACTCCATTATGCACTTGAGAGGTTTAAGAAATTTCATTATAAACTATATCAAGAATAGTATCTTGAACCTCAACACTTTAGTCTATGGTCTAGGAGATTCCATAATTATCTGTATAAGTAAAGACAAAAACATAGTAACATCCATCGAACTATTAATCTCCATCTTTAATAGTCTGAGAGCAGCTATCCTTTACAATTACGTCAATCTTTAGAAACTTTAGAGTATGTGATTCCATAATTCTTGTACCTTCTTTAGAGTCTTAAAATCAATACCCTTTTGAACAATCTAGGTAAGATACAAAATCATTTTGAGTGAATCTAAATTCCAACGCATCTAATATTGGATTAGATAACCTTATAACTAATCAACTATTGCTCATGAGTTTCATACGGCAAAACATGACTCTAAGGCCAACAACTGATTTATTAGCCAATTTTTAAGTAACAAATTATCATTGTAATCAACCGGTGGTCTATTAATTGAGTCAAGCCAGAGAACAAAATATTTAAAATTTAACAGTAGATATTATTGCTCTGTATAAATGTTGTCATACTCCTTAACCATAAAAATATTCAACTTGATAAACATTAACAAATGACCAGATGAGTTCATGTACAATATACAATAACTTAATTGACATGCATTACCCACATATAACAGATATGTTAATCAGTACAATCGATTGGTCACGAGTTCTTCAGACGTCAATCATTCAAAGATTACCAGCGTGTCAAGGAGTATGCTTGAGCAACAAAAGTTTCATAACCTTTACCGTTTCTCATCAGCTCAATACATAGCTCAATTACTATTCCATAATGGTTGTATCTCATTAAGCCAGCTTCAGTTCACAATAAATTTTGATTTTTATTGATGAATCACACATTTATAATGATTATGTGATAATATACCTATAACCCAACACTTGTATTTCCAAAATCACAGAAAAATACAAGGAAAAATACGCAAAAATTCATTTAAAATGCACGCATTTAGGGTTTCATATGCAATTTCACATCAATAAAACCATCAAACATATAAAATAAATATACCACAAGATAGGAAATCACCATACGAGTCCAACGCCGCTAGACACGCGCCGAACGGAGTCTCCACGTGCTCACACGCGCCGCCTGAGTGCGCGGCGCGTGGCCACGCGTGGGGGCACATGCGGAATCCCCCGGCAATGCACCGCTGACCTTCTTGCACGTCTCGGCTCCCCCAATCCAAATTTGTGATTTAATTTAATTTTTATTGAACAAAATGTCTCGAAAATCACAAATTAGGGCAAGATCCGTACTAATTAGGGCTAATCCGTACAAATTATGGCAAAATCAATTGCATTCAAGTTTTAAGGTTATGGAGGCTCTGATACCACATGTTGGACGCAAATTGCGCAACTCCAAGATCTCCATAACTAGAACAAGAACATATATAATTGAGTATAAATATTAACGCACTTGTTTTGGGATCCGTCGAACATAAAGCGAAAGCAGAAAAGAAATTACCCACTCATCAAGGGGATCTATTGTTCTTTAAGCAGAAGCGGAACACAACGTTCCACGTGCAAATCCTCCTCTATTGCCCTCTGTATCACTGGCTCAATGAGGCGGCCCCCCTTACGTTTAGCATTAAGTAAATGCCCCTTAAGTGATGATACATGTGAGAATTATGGTTAGAGAAGAGACTTGAGTACTATTTATAGAGTTTCCAGCCAGTCCCCCTCATTACGGGCTAAGCTCAATTCAGCCCACACTAGCCAGCCCATATTAGACTAATTAAGAAATATTTTATCTCACTTTAGACCAACCCTGTTTTACGGTAACCATAAAAACAGTAAATTACAATATCAATTAATTTAGTCCACAATAGGAAAACTTTTACAGGCAGGTCTTCCCACGGCGGAGCAACCGCCGTTGTCAGCTGTTTTTCCTTCTGCTCCACCATCGTTGTGCCAAACATATCTCACGACTTTAATCACCACACTCGAGTTACTCGACTATTGATTCAATGAAATATGATATGAGCGCAGAATGCATGTTAACAGTATAAAGGCATCCCGAATCACGGGCAAATCCTTTTGAAAAATCGGATTTGGTTCACACGTTGACGGAGAACCGACACCACGAATGAGTTTTGGGGCGCGTTTGGTAACGATTTTGTTCCCGGGAGTAGATTCTGATCAGAAATGATTCTTTTTTATTTTGTTCTCGGAAACTGATTCTAAGCATTTTAAGCCGTTTGGTAACTGTCCAAAATTTTGATTATGAAATAGAATTGTGTTTGGTACCATGCTCATTAATTCTATTCCAAATTAATTTCTTTTAATTTTTAAATAAATTTTTACTTTTTTACTTTTTTTCTTTTTTTTTTAATTTTTTTTTCTTTTTTTTTTTCCTTTTTCCTTTTCTTTTTTTCCTTCTTCTTGTGGTTAATCACTGAGCGTCGCCAGCCCTCAGCGAGGCTAGCCCTCATCGGCAACTAGGCAAGGCTCACCTAGCCCTACCGAGGCTCAACCTCGCCGGCCTGGGCCTGCCTGGCCACCGATAAGGCTGGGCATCACAAGGTTTGCTGAGCCTCGCCGATGGCTAGGCAGGCCTCACCGAGGCTAGGCAAGGTGTGGCTAGGCGGGCCTCGCTGAGGATGGGCGAGATGTGGCCAGGTGGGCCTCGCCTAGCCCCGGCGAGGCCCGCCTAGCCATCGGCGAGGCTCGGCCTTGCTAGATCTGGGGAGGTTAAGCCTCGCCGGTGGCTGGGCTTGCCTCTGGCGAGCTCACCGGACCTCGCCCTGGCCTGGCAAGCCTCCGACGAGCTTGTCGGATTGGCAAACAGCGACTAGTGGCGGCGGGTGGTGGTGGATGATGGTCGCGAGATAGCCGAAGGGAAGAAGAAGAGTTATTGGTTTTGATTCTCAAATTTGTTCTTGGAACAAGAATCAACTTTTTTTTTTCTTTTTATTCTTGATTCCACTCCCAATCTATTCCTTGGAACAAAAATTTTACCAAACGCGATTCTAGGTTCAAACTGATTCTGAGAACAAAGAATCAGAATTTGGCCCTGTTTGGATGGTTACCAAACAGGGCCTTGGCCTCCAATAATTCAAAACCGAGTTTTGTTTAGCAAAGTCCATTGGAAAATTAGCAAAAAGAAATGTTTTTGTTCAAATTATTAAAGTGTCTTTAATGGTGATCTCACTAAAAATTTCTGGGAGACTTTGCATTTTGAAAGTGTCAAAGAAAACACAATCGCACTTGTCAAAACTCATCAATTGTCTTGTGAAATATGTTTCTCTCTCGTGTGTTTATATGCGTTATTTTTAATTTCAGTTGTTCTAACTAATGCCCTTTGGGGCACTTGTTAACAAGTGTATTTTTTTTTTCTTTTCTAAAGCTATGTATCAAATGTCGTCACTATTACCACCGACACCAGGTAACTAGTGTTGAAACAAACAAGTCGTTGAGTTAGTGAAAAATAAGGTGTTTTCAAGACAATTAGGGGAATCAATTGCTGATAAGATAAGAGTGCATTCGTTCAACACTTGCAAGCAAATTTGTAGTTGGCTCGACACATGTGAAAAAATCGATATAGACAAGACTTGACACGCATCAAAGTGTTTTGACAAAAACTAATTTTTCATCCAATTAGGCAATGTTTTTTAAGTTATGCCACATATTATCAAAACTTGGCACGCACTGACTAATGAGACAAACACGAAATTATGACATGAATAAAATATCTATCCAGATTGTAATACAGTGAGGGAATATCCCAAACGAAATACTCACCAAAGGAGCCCATGGGCTTTCTAAGTGTTCCTCATGTTCCTCTCCCATTTTATTGACAAATTATGTCCCCCCCCCCCGGTGCAAACATGATGTAAAAAGTCGGTGCCGATTGGGGGCACTTGATTGTTAATGGATTATTTTATCTTCAAATTTTCTTTCCTCCACTCACAAATTGGAATCCTCGATTATTTCAGGAATTCTTTTATGACTTTAGGCTTCATTTATTTTGCAAAAATAAATATTTTAAAATATATTTTTTTAAAATAATCGCTTATATCACTCGAAATAAATAGTCAATAAAAATATTCTCATTAACGATAACGATTTATATCTAAAAATTTTCATGTTCAATGAAAATATTTCTTCTTCGTTTATTTTTGTAAATGATACAAATGATCATTTTTAGAAAAATAATTCAAATCATTTATTTTTCACGAAATAAATTGAGCTTAAGATCGTCTCACTCTTCTTTTAAGTTGGAAGTAATCGGACTCCTTTGCTTGATTTAGGCTTTATGGTCTCCGGCCAATGTCGCATGGACCAATAAAGAGACTTTAACGGCGTAGAAATTAATGGAAACAAAAATTTTGGGTTCAATGGGCTTGCAGAAAGTTGTTTCGAGGTCAGAAATACTTCTCAAGTTAGGGCTTAAAATGTGTCCATTTAATCGCATAAAAGGCTTTTATGTGTTTGTTTGGTTTGAGCCCAGACATACTTCTCTGTGTTCCTTATCAGTAGATTTCGTTAGTCACTACAGCTGAAGCAATATAAACCAAATAGGTGCATCCGTTTCAGGAAAAATAAGAAATTTGAAAAATACCTTTTTCAAAAAAGATCACTTATATCAATTAGAAAAATAAATGAATAGAAATTATTTTCATCAACCACAAAAATGATTAAATATTGTTGTTATTGATGATTAAAATAATTTTCATTAACTGATTTTTTTAAATGATATAAGTAATCATCTTTCAAAATGTATTTTTCAAATTACTCATTTTCTGTTAAACGAATAGTAAAATCATAATCCCAAAGAATGATTCATAATCAAATCGGCTCATCTATCACCGTTTAACAAAATGGGTTTGCACAGGGCTGATGTTCGGCCCATTTACCAAGAAAGAAGGTTAACAAAATACTTTCAGACCAGCTGTTTTATGACTCGTTCGAGCACACACGAGCACTCTATTCCCTCAAAGAGAAGGTGTGTCCATTTCCTTTCTGAAATATGTGTGTGTGTGTGTGTGTGTCTCTCTCTCTCTCTCTGTATGTGAAGTCCTGCTTGCGAGAAGCTTTTGCTTCGTCCTCCACCGAGCTGGGACTGCAGGGCGTCCCTGCTTTCAGGCTTTTCTTCATGCCTTCAGTGGCATCTTGTCTAGTCATTCTCTTTTGCTTACCAATGACTAGACAAGATGCCACTGAAGGATAAATAAGGTATTAACATTCTTCTTTTCCGAGAGATTCAACACAGTAATTAGTAGCAGACCTAGTGGTTGCCCCCTATTCATGTTGGGGAGGGGAACCTTCTCAATGTTTCTCTAATGGGATCAGTTACCGTGGCTGACCAATTTAGTGACACATTCAGCCTGCTTGCCATTTTGAAAATTCACAATCTATAAATCCAATTGTGGCATCCCAAAATTCAAGTCATCCTCTGGAGAAATTAAAGCCTATACTTAGGTAATGAAATTACCTATGGTCTATGTGTTAGCCATTAGTTTTCTTAAGGCTAGGTGTTATTGTGCTTGTGTTTATGAATTTTGAATTTAGGACTATAGGATAAATTAATAATCTATGCTTGGCCATGCACTTTATAAATTAAATTTCAATAAATGAAATGTCGAAAGACTTTGGCCATGTGGAAAATTTAAAGTTTAAAATATTTATAAAAGAAATTCAAAAAAAAAAAAAAGAGGAAAAGGTCAATTTTTAGGATGGGCGTTAGCCCATTGGCCTAAACTTTTAATGGGCCAAGTTGGCCGGCCCAATAGAGGCCCAAGAGGAGTGGTCGATCAGCCCAACTCCAAGGTCCATGATGCATGCAATAGGACAAGTGGCATGGAGGAGGTGAAGCATGGTGGACACTTGCCTTCCTCCACAATTACACTTGTCCCTCATGCAAACCTAGAGGTGCATGCAATATAAAAGGGAAGAAAGGAAAGAGAATGGCTGGTTAGCCACTTCGGCCAAGTGAGGAGAGAAGAGAGAGAATCGGCGAGAGAGAGAGGAAGCCGAGAGGGAGAGAAAGGAGCCCGTTCGCCACCGTGTGCCGTCCGCTCGTGCTGTTCGTGAGGTTTAGAGGCAAGTTTGGAATCCACTTTCTACTCTTGCACCAATGTTTTCGCATGAACAGTTTGGAGTCAGAAACTTGTTTGAGCTTGCATGTGTTTTTAGAGTCCGAGTTTGGCTTTGATTTCTTCATGAAAGTTGTAGATAACATCTTTAGCTATAACATACTGAAATTTCGTGGAAAATGATAGAGATTTGAGGGGTCAAACCCTCATCCTACGGAGATGTTAGATCTGGAATATTTTCGTATGAACTGTTTGAGTCAGAATGTTGTGAGAGCTTTCATGCATGTTTAGAGTTCCATTTTGGCTGTGATATCTTCATGATAGTTGTAGCTAACAACTTGAACTACAACATACTGAAATTTCGTGGAAAATGATGAAGGTATGAGGGGTTTAAGTTCTATTTTTCGGAGACCCCAGATCTGTGAAGTTTTCACTGACTTCTTGTTGGATTCTTGTTTGCATGTTGATTTTTGTTGAAGATTTGACTTCGATGTCTTCATGAAAGTTGTAGGTAACACCTTAAAATACAACATACTCAAATTTGAAGTGAAAAGAACAAGTATAACGTGGTGGTAAATCGGCTAGATCTTGGAGATGATGATTCTGGTGATGTATTCCGAGACACCCGAGACTTCATGGACTTAAATGGTGACCATACTCTGGTTATTTGACCTAGATCTCTTCATGAAACTTGTCAAGGACACCTTGGTACATAACATACTCAAATTTCAGAGGAAAGGAAAGAGAATAGATGGGTGAAATCTTAATATTTCGGAAATGTGTATGTTGTACAAATTTCAGACGACGCGGTAGTGGTTCCAGAAGTTTCGTGAGGTTGTATAAATTAATCTAAAAATAATTTGGCTTGGAGTTCTTCATGAAAAATGCACGAAAATGTCTTGGCTATCACCCTGTAAAGTTTCGTAATTTTTGGAGGCCATATGAGTATTTTAATCGAATTTATTTGAAAACTGTGCATTCTGGTCATTATCCGAATATCATGTGCTATTTTGTGAAAATTGTGAAATTATGTGAAATTCAATTTGGCCATGAATTTTGTATGAAATTGTCATCCTATTGGCTTGTTTAATGATTGTTTGAATATTATGATTTTGGGAAAATCATAGATATTAAATTTAATATTTATTAAATAATGAAAATAAATAAAAATAATAAAATAAAATAAAAAAGGATTATTTTATTGGCCATGAATTCCATTGAATTTATTATGCATTGTTATATGACATTGGTGTATGTATTTGCATGTGTGAATTATATGCCATGTAATAATGAGATTAAAAGGATGGTGAATGTGGAAATGATAATGAGTAAGTGGTTGTGGTGGAGGATGATGGCTGGAATGTATAGAGATACATTGCTGGATTTCCCGGGAGTGTCGGGATGCCCGGTGGTATACGGTACGTAATTCCAGGGGAGGCTTGGTGGTATGTCGGTACATAATTCCGAAGCCCTGTCGGAGGTCTTTGCCCGAAGGGAATGCCTCGTGATGCCGGGATTTGGGTGCGAGATGCCCGGCTAGAAGGGTAAAGGCCGGATGTTCGGTTGTATCTTGGATACATGCCCGGAGGTTCCTCGTGATGCTAGTTGGGATGCGAGATGCCCGGAATGTGGGGGGGCCGGATGTCCGGTTGTATCTTGGATACATGCCCGGAGGTTTTTCTCGCATGGGATGCGAGTGTAAAATATGAGAGAAAATTGATGAATCGAGGAAGGGTGATCTGGTGATCAAATTTAAAGATAAAGATGAAAATTAACTCATGGCATGATATGGTATGATATGCATGATGATATGCATGATGATGGTGATGATCTGTGATATGTGATATGATGATCACCCATGGTATGATATGCATGATGATATGCATGATGATGATGATGATGATATGTGTGTGATATGATGATCACCCATGGTATGATATGCATGATGATATGCATGATGATGGTGATGATGATATGTGTGTGATATGATGATCACCCATGGTATGATATGCATGATGATGATGATGATGATGATGATATGTGATGTGATATGATGATCACCCATGGTATGATATGCATGATGATGATGATGATGATGATGATGATGATGATGATGATGATGATGATGATATGTGATGTGCTATGATGATTACCCATGGTATGATATGCATGATGATATGCATGATGATGATGATGATATGTGATGTGATATGATGATCACCCATGGTATGATATGCATGATGATATGTATGATGATGATGATGATCACCCATGGTATGATATGCATGATGATATGCATGATGATGATGATAATATGTGATGTGATGATGTCATGATAAGGATGACATGTATGATATAATGATGCCATGATGATGATTATGATGATGACATATGATGATATGATATGCATGATGATAAGGCATGATGATGCATGATAGTATTACGCATGGCTTCAAGGTAAGTAATGCTTGCAATGCATGTATGACTTGTATGATGCATTGAGTTGTTATTGGATTCCTTTACCTGCTGAGTGGTTGTACTCACCCCTTTTGGGGACCAACATTTCAGATTAGTAGATGGTTTGAACGGTTGGATGTGACCGTGAGAAGGAGGATAGCAAGGGAAGGAGCTTTTGGACGCCGACACTGATCGATGGACTTAAAGTGTATGACTGTTTGAGGAAATGTCGGTCATCTTTTGGAATGTAGCCGTATATAAAAGACTATGGCATTTTGATGTACCGCTGAATGATTTCCATCTGATTTAAGTAAATAAAAGTGTATGGCTTTTACTTATAAATATTTAGTAGGTGTGCATCGTTTTCTGAATATAGGGAAGGGAGTTGTTGGACGTGCTTCCGTATATGAATTGCGCAAGGGACCTTTAGTTAAAAAAAAATGTGTAAACCCCCATGGTTGTATGGACCCGCTGCAATTGAAATGGTATCAGAGTAACATGTTAATAGGGAAAGTGAAAGGTAGAGCGAACTGTGGCGACCCTAATGGATCGGGGGCCGTCGAGGGGTGCCATAGCCTTTGTTGGTATCAGAGCTATGGTCTTTTTGGAGGGATAAGGTGTCTCAGATGGAATTGAGGATAGAATGATGCACACCATAGGATATCAAGCGAAATAATTGAATAACGGATGATGAGTATTCACTCGTAGATCCCTAGTAGTTTGTTTTGAGTTATTTATAGGTACCAGTAACATGCATATGTTACTTATGTAGTAGTAGTAGTTGCTTTGAATATGAGACAGTAAGTCTTAGATTATTCCTGAGGCAATGCTTGGAAATTTCAGGAAAGTCATGGTACGAGCTGGAAGTGCTCATCCATCGAGGGCTGAACCCCGAATGGAAGATATCCTGCAAGCATTGGCCAATATTGGAAATCTGATGGAAAGGCAAGTGCAGCAACAACCCGGAGTGGAATGTCGCTCTCAGGGACTGGTGGAACAATTCCTAAAGTTGAAACCACTTAAGTTTAGTGGGATGGGAAGTCCTGAGGAAGCAGAGCGATCGATGGAATGGAACGAATTTTCCGGTTGTTGGACTGCAGTGATGCTGAGAGAATAGTTTTGGTAGAGTACCAGCTGGAGGGAAATGCAAAGTTTTGGTGGAGAGCCTCGAAGGATACGATCTTTCCACCAGGTACTGATGTGAACTGGGATGAGTTTGTTAGGGCTTTTAATAGGAAGCATTTCTCTGATTGTGCCAAGGATAGAAAGATCATTGAATTTGTTCAGTTAGAACAAAGGGAGCTGGTAGTAGACCAGTATGAGGCGAAATTTTCTGAATTGTCTAGGTATGCTCCTAGGTTGGTTGAGGATCGAGAGGAAAAGGCTAAGAGATTCCTGAAAGGATTAAGGACTGATATTAGAAAACAACTAGTGCCTCTAAATATAAGGGATTATAATGAGATTTATGAGAGGGCACAGTTGGTGGAGCAAGAGTTAGTGAGGGAGCAATCAGAATCTAAGGGGCAAATGACCTTTAATGATGTTCGAAGAGGTAAGAGACCCTATCCTAGTCAAGGTCAGACCTGGGAATCTAAGAAAAAGAGTAACTTTGGAAATTTTAGAAGAGCTTGGAATGACCCAATTTTAGGGAGAGCACCCTACCAGGGTAATTTTTGCCAGAGATGTGGTAGACAACATGGGCCAGGACCTTGTAATAGCCAACTGAGATGTAATGGATGTGGGCAAATATGACATTTTAAGAAAGACTGTCCACAAAAGAGGTTGCAGCCGAATGTCAGCTTGGTGCGACAAGTACAACAAAGTATTGGTGGACCAAATCCACCAAGGAATCCACAAAGGCCACCACCACAAGGAAGGGTGTATGCGGTCACTCAAGAGGAAGCAAGAGCTTCCAAAAGTGTTATCTCAGGTATGATTTTGATAGGGGGATAAGAAGGTATATGCGTTATTTGATGTGAGTGACATGCATTCAATTGTGTCCAAAAAATATAGATGATTTTGAGGAGTAGGAACAAATCTCTAGACATGCCTCTTCATATTTCTATATCGTTGAAAGATATGTTGTTATCTATATTGGCATGTGAGATGAGTGAGATAACACTAGGGGAATGAGATCTAGAAATGGACTTGATAATGATAGTTATGTATGACTTTGATGTCATTGTAGGAATGGACTAGCTCCGTAAGCAATGGACTAGGATGAATGATCTCCTGAGATAGTACTTGCCCATGTGCTAAGGATAAAGCCGTGAGGCCTAGTATGGGATGGGCCAAAACGGATAATAACTCTGTAAGTTAATCCCTATTGAAACAAGACCCTTCAGTAGATGTGTAGTTCGGGTTCAAACCAGGCGAAAGCTGGTGTACCTGTAATGTCCCGGTTTGATCAGAGCGAGGAGTGGACGTCGAGGTCAGAGGACCTGAACAAGGAGCGGCTCCTGGCAGGCTTCTAGAATGGCAAAAGGGGACAAGAGTGAACTGAACTATGAACTGAACTGGAAAGGTAGTGTTTCTAGGATAATTTTGTCAGAGTGGCGAAGCGGAAGCATGGTTAAGCTTATAGAGCTCTTGTTGTGAGAAAGAAAGATGAATCGATGCGCTTGTGTATTGATTATAGTCAGCTGAATCAGGTGACCATTAAGAATAAGTACTCATTACCTAAAATTGATGACCTATTTGACCAATTGCCAGGAAGTTTGGTCTTTAATTGACTTGAGATCAGGATATCATTTAAGGATTAAGAAAGAAGACATTCTTAAGACCGCATTTAGGACTCGCTATGGACACTATGAGTTCTTAGTTATACTAATTGGATTGACGAATGCCTTAACTGCATTCATGGACTTAATGAATATGATATTTAAGCCTTATTTGGATCAAATTGTGATTGTCTTCATCTGATGATATCCTGATATATTCTAAAGGGCCTGAAGAACATGCACAACATCTAAGCGTAGTGCTGCAATCAAGGTTTAAGAAGTGAATTATGGAGAGCGAATTATGAATTTGAGGATTAAGATATGATCATTTGAGCTAAGTAGTAGTGACTTCCTATTTGAGGATTTCATTGGAAGTCTTGATGTGTTACATGGAGGTATTTAGTATGTATAGATTGATCCTAGAAGTCATGAGTTTGAGTGGTCATATGAGACACAAAATTATTTGTGGTTTATATATTGGAATAATAGGTTTAATTGACGATGATCAACTTTTAATTCTAGGTGATGATCTCAGTTTGAAAAAGATTTGGTGGAATTAGCGAATATGATCACTTGTGGTTATAGTCTTTCCAAGGTGAAATGGTGAAAGTTCATATTGTGGATTTGATGAGTGATTAGTCTAAGTGATGATCATTTAGGATGAGATCTGAGATATATTCGGTGGAAACTAGACAAGTTTTATTTTGGTGGATTGTCGATCTTTGAATTAAATAAGTCTTGGTGGACTATAGATATTTGAATCGAAGGAATGATGCTATATTTTAGGCTTGAATTCATGTTGCAATGAAGGTGTAGTGAATGTCTTTGTTGGATTGAACCAAATGAGTTGTTAATGGTGCTGATTTTGATGGTTCTAGGCTTGAATTGATGGTGACAAAGGTATAGAAGTGATTTGGCTAAATGGTGTGTTAGATTGGAAATACTTGAGTTTGGATGTTTTCAAAGCTCTAAGATTTTATATGCAAACTACCTTGAAAATCTTAAGGTTGGAATTGAGTTTGATGACTCCCCAATGCATTGATTTCGGTATTTCAAGAAAGGCTTAGGATTTTGGTATTTCAAAGTTTTTAGTTTCAAAAATCTTTACGACGGGACCATTATTATCGACTCGCCGAACTATGATTTTCAATACTTCAAGAAATGCTTATGGTTTTTGGAGGAAATTATCACCTGTACATTCCAAGTTTTGAACTTCAATTGAAAAGCAGATTTTGATTGTGAACTGTTTTAGAAAATCTCTTGAATTTCATCAAAATTTATGAGTACCGTGACATCGTACCCAAATGTTTTAAGAAATGTTTTCTATTTCAAAGATTTCTGAACTTTTTATAGAAAACATTCCAACCCATTGGAGTTGGGATTGAGATTGGAATTTGCCAACGTACCGATTTAAATTCACTAAGGGTTTTGATAAAGTATTTTGTTTCGCGCCGCGATGCAAGTGCGACTCAAGGCTTTACACATGGATCTCGAAAAGCATTTGAAATTTAAACATGATCATGGATTTTATGGATTTGGTATCATGCTTTGATTTTGTGAATTGGTTTCAACAATATGAGATTTACCTATTCTCAAATACTATCATTGTTATACCGCTGTGTCTTTGAAAGTCCTATTTTGCATTATTTGATATCATGAGGTGGAATTTTCAAGAACTCAAAGAATTTTCCACATTGGTGATTTGAAAATGTTTTGACATGGAAATGACATATGATTTCAAAGCTTGCTGTTGTTGCTGAATGCTTTTAAAAACCTAGTTTGTATTGTTTGATTTCATGAAGGAAGATTCTCAAGCATTCAAAAGAAATTTCAGATGTGATTATTGTTTTAAAACTGTTTATGATGTTGAGATAAATTAAGATATGTTAAGAGCTTGCATCCTTAACTTTAGAGGAAATATCAGCCCGATCTAGGACACATACTCGATCATGAAGCCATCAAAGAAAATGAGAAAGTGAGGTATATCAAAGAGCCTGTGTTGATATTGGATCGGAAGAAACAAATTCTCAGGACCAAGAGAATTCCATTGGTTAAGATATTATGGTGATATCATGATGTGGAGGAAGCCACATGGGAGAGTGAAAATGAGATGAGGGAAAGGTACCCTCACTTATTTCAAGAGACAAAGGAAATGTCTAATTTCGAGGACGAAATTCTCTAAGGAGGGGAGAATTGTGGCATCCCAAAATTCAAGTCATCCTCTAGAGAAATTAAAGCCTATAATTAGGTAATGAAATTACCTATGGTCTATGTGTTAGCCATTAGTTTTCTTAAGGCTAGGTGTTATTATGCTTGTGTTTATGAATTTTGAATTTAGGACTATAAGATAAATTAATAATCTATGCTTGGCCATGCACTTTATAAATTAAATTTCAATAAATGAAATGTCGAAAGACTTTGGCCATGTGGAAAATTTAAAGTTTAAAATATTTATAAAAGAAATTCAAAAAAAAAAAAAAAAGAGGAAAAAGGGTCAATTTTTAGGATGGGCATTGGCCCATTGGCCTAAGTGGAACTTTTAATGGGCCAAGTTGGCCGGCCCAATAGAGGCCCAAGAGGAGTGGTCGACCAGCCCAACCCAAGGCCCATGATGCATGTGTAGGACAAGTGGCATGGAGGAGGTGAAGCATGGTGGACACTTGTCTTCCTCTACAATTACACTTGTCCCTCATGCAAACCTAGAGTGCATGCAATATAAAAGGGAAGGAAAGGAGAGAGAATGGCTGGTTAGCCATTCGGCCAAGTGAGGGAGAGAGAGAGAGAATCGTGCGAGAGAGAGAGGAAGCCAAGAGGGAGAGAAAGGAGCCCGTTCGCCGCCGTGTGCCGTCCGCTCGTGCTGTTCGTGAGGTCTAGAGGCAAGTTGGGAATCCACTTTCTACTCTTGCACCAGTGTTTTCGCATGAACAGTTTGGAGTCAGAAACTTGTTTGAGCTTGCATGTGTGTTTAGAGTCCGATTTTGGCTTCGATTTCTTCATGAAAGTTGTAGATAACATCTTTAAATATAACATACTGAAATTTCGTGGAAAATTATGGAGATTTGAGGGGTCAAACCCTCATCCTACGGAGATGTTAGATCTGGAATATTTTCGTATGAACTGTTTGAGTCAGAATGTTGTGAGAGCTTTCATGCATGTTTAGAGTTCCATTCTGGCTGTGATATCTCATGATATTTGTAGCTAACATCTTGTACTACAACATACTAAAATTTCGTGGAAAATTATGGAGATTTGAGGGGTTTAAGTTCTATCTTTCGGAGACCCCAGATCTGTGAAGTTTTCACTGACTTCTTGTTGGATTCTTGTTTGCATGTTGATTTTTGTTGAAGATCTGACTTCGATGTCTTCATGAAAGTTGTAGGTAATACCTTAAACTACAACATATCAAATTTGAAGAAAATAACAAGTATAAGGTGGTAAATCGGCTAGATCTTGGAGATGATGATTCTGGTGATGTATTCCGAGACACCCGAGACTTCATGGACTTAAATGGTGACCATACTCTGGTTATTTGACCTAGATCTCTTCATGAAACTTGTCAAGGAAACCTTGGTACATAACATACTCAAATTTCAGAGGAAAGGAAAGAGAATAGATTGGTGAAATCTTAATATTTCGGAGATGTGTATTCTGGACGACGCGGTAGTGGATCCAAAAGTTTCATGAGGTTGTATAAATTAATCTAAAAAGAATTTGGCTTGGAGTTCTGCATGAAAAATGCACGAAAATATCTTGGCTATCAGCCCTGTAAAATTTCGTAATTTTTGGAGGCCATATGGTATTTTAATCGAATTTATTTGAAAACTGTGCATTCTGGTCATTATCCGAATATCATGTGCTATTTTGTGAAAATTGTGAAATTATGTGAAATTCAATTTGGCCATGAATTTTGTATGAAATTGTCATCCTATTGGTTTGTTTAATGATTGTTTGAATATTATGATTTTGGGAAAATCATAGATATTAAATTTAATATTTATTTATGAAAATAAATAAATATAATAATAAAATAAAAAATAATAAAATAATAAAAAATAAAAAGGGATTATTTTATTGGCCATGAATTCCATTGAATTTATTATGCATTGTTATATGACATTGGTGCATTTGATGCATGTGTGAGTTATATGCCATGTAATAATGAGATTAAAAGGATGATGAATGTAGAAATTGATATGTGAGTAAGAGATTGTGATGGAGGATGATGGCTGGAATGTATAGAGATACATTGCCGGATTTCCCCGGGAGTGTCGGGATGCCCGGTGGTATACGGTACGTAATTCCAGGGGAGGCCTGGTGGTATGTCGGTACATAATTCCGGAAGCCCTGTCGGAGGTCTTTGCCCGAAGGGAATGCCTCGCGATGCCAGGATTTGGGTGCGAGATGCCCGGCTAGAAGGGTAAAGGCCGGATGTCCGGTTGTATCTTGGATACATGCCCGGAGGTTCCTCGTGATGCTAGTTGGGATGCGAGATGCCCGGAATGTGGGGGGGCCGGATGTCCGGTTGTATCTTGGATACATGCCCGGAGGTTTTTCTCGCATGGGATGCGAGTGTAAAATATGAGATAAAATTGATAAATCGAGGAAGGGTGATGTGGTGATCAATTTAAAGATAAAGATGAAAATTAACTCATGGCATGATATGGTATGATATGCATGATGATATGCATGATGATGGTGATGATATGTGATATGTGATATGATGATCACCCATGGTATGATATGCATGATGATATGCATGATGATGATGATGATATGTGATGTGATATGATGATCACCTATGGTATGATATGCATGATGATATGCATGATGATGGTGATGATATGTGATATGTGATATGATGATCACCCATGGTATGATATGCATGATGATATGCATGATGATGATGATGATATGTGATGTGATATGATGATCACCCATGGTATGATATGCATGATGATATGCATGATGATGATGATGATGATATGTGATGTGATATGATGATCACCCATGGTATGATATGCATGATGATGATGATGATGATGATGATGATGATGATGATATGCATGATGATGATGATGATATGTGATGTGATGATGTCATGATAAGGATGACATGTATGATATAATGATGCCATGATGATGATTATGATGATGACATATGATGATATGATATGCATGATGATAAGGCATGATGATGCATGATAGTATTACGCATGGCTTTAAGGTAAGTAATGCTTGCAATGCATGTATGACTTGTATGATGCATTAAGTTGTTATTGGATTCCTTTACCTGCGAGTGGCACATCTTCACCCTTTTGGGACCAACATTTCAGATTAGTAGATGGTTTGAACGGTTGGATGTGACCGTGAGGAGGAGGATAGCAAAGGGAGGGAAGCTTTGGACGCCGACACCGATCGATGGACTTAAGTGTATGATTGTTGGAGGAAATGTCGGTCATCTTTTGGAAGTCTAGCCGAATATAAAAGACTACGGCATTTTGATGTACAGATGAATGATGTCTATCTGATTTAAGTAAATAAAAGTGTATGGTGTTTACTTATAAATATTTAGTAAGTGTGCATCGTTTTCTGAATATAGGGAAGGGAGTTGTTGGACGTGCTTTCGTATATGAATTACGCAAGGGACCTTTAGTTAAAAAGAAAAAAAAAATGTGTAAACCCCCATGGTTGTCCCCCATGGTTGTATGGAGTGCCACCGTGGGACACTTAGTGCCACCTCCAGGCGACCCTTGCCTGGAAATCTACGTGGCAATATTTTATTATTTTTTTACGTGGCTCGGAGCTCCAAATCAAGATAAAAATTAAAAAAAATTAAAAAATTTTAAAAAAGTAAAATTTAAAAATTTTAATTTTAAAAATTAAAAAAAAAAATAAGAAAATTTTAAAAATTTTAATTTTAAAAAATTTTAAAAAATTTTTATAAAAAAGAAAATTTTAAAAATTAAAAAAATTTAGAAAATTTAAAAAAATTAAAAAATTTAAAAAAATTAAAAAAAATTTAAAAAAATTTAGAAAATTTAAAAATTTAAAAATTTAAAAAAATTTAGAAAATTTAAAAATTTAAAAAATTTAAAAAAATTTAGAAAATTTAAAAATTTAAAAAATTTAAAAAAAATTTAAAAAATTTAAAAAATTTAAAAAAATTTAAAAAAAATTTAAAAAATTTAAAAATTTTAAAAAATTTTAAAAAATAATAAAATTTTAAAAATTTTAATTTTAAAAAATTTAAAAAAAATTTAAAAATAAGAAAATTTAAAAATTTTAATTTTAAAAATTTTAAAAATTTAAAAAAATAAGAAAATTTAAAAAATTTTAAAATTTTAAAAAAGGGGGGTGGGGGAGGCGGCGGCGGCGGAGGTGGTGGCGGTGAGGGAGCGGCGGCGGCGGCAAGGGAGCCGCCCCGTTCGGCCTCCCACCCCCTTTTTTATAATTTTTTTCTAATTTTAATTTTTTTAATTTTTCTTAATTTTTAAAAAATTTAAAATTTTCTTAATTTAAAAAAAATTAAAATTTTCTTAATTTTTAAAAAAATTTAAAATTTTTAAAAAATTTAAAATTTTCTTAATTTAAAAAAAATTAAAATTTTCTTAATTTTTTAAAATTTTTAAAAATTTTCTTAATTTTTAAAATTTTTTAAAATTTTTAAAATTTTCTTAATTTTTAAAATTTTTTAAAATTTTCTTAACTTTTAAAATTTTTTAAAATTTTAAAAATTTTCTTAAGTTTTAAAATTTTTTAAATTTTTTAAAATTTTCTTAATTTTTTAAATTTTTTTAAATTTTCTTATTTTTAAAATTTTTTAAAATTTTTAAAATTTTTAAAATTTTCTTAATTTTTAAAATTTTTAAAATTTTCTTAATTTTTTTAAATTTTTTGAATATTTTAAATCTAATTTAATTAATTTATATACTATTATTTACACGTAGACGCGAAACGGCGTCGTTTTGCATTTTCTCCGCCACGTCGGCGTGCAAAACGACGCCGTTTTGGACCGAGCTCGCCGGAAAGTCGCCACGTCAGCCATTTGGCCGGATTTTCGCCGGAGTGGCACTTAAGTGTCCCATTTACTCGATGATGGCACTTAAGTGTACCATTTTAAAGTTAAGACTTGTGTCCCTTGATTATGTTATAAGACTCAGGTGTCCCGCACTCATCCTCGCTATTGAAATGGTATCGGAGTAACATGTTAATAGGGAAAGTGAAAGGTATAGCGAACTGTGGCGACCCTAATGGATCGGGGGCCGTCGAGGGGTGCCACACCAATCATGTTGGGAAATTAGGGGTGAGCATAGTTCCAAAGTAACCAAAAAACTGAAAATCGAATTGATGAGAACTGGTTGAATTCTAGCATATGGGGGATATGTTTCAAGTTTCAAAAAGTAGGAAATATGTTCCAATGGATAGGTTCCTAATTCCAACCTAAAACTTGAAATAAGTTTTTACGTTTCTCTTGTTCTATATCTTCACTCGATCTCGCGGCAATCTATGATGTTCAATGATGAGTATATAATTTGAAACCATTAGTTTGAGCTTCTACTTTCAATGATGCTCATGACTGAAATTCTTACTTTATTAAATTTAAATATAAATTGTGATCGGTAAATGTGACATCCTGCATTTTCAGTCATATTTTATATTGAATAAATCGGGCATTTCATTGATGCGTCTATAGCGCTGTTTTCAGAAATGATCATTCTAGAGATAACTAGACTATCTGGGAAAATCATTAAGAATTTTAAGACAAATAGATTTGAGAATTCAACCATGAATTAACTTCTCGACCGTGCTTACTTGTCGAGACCATTACGGCACAAATATAAATCGATTTGAGATCAGATATAGGTTGGTTCGATTGAGACGTGTGGCTAATCGTGGGTGACACCACTAAATTGGAAAATTCTCATCGGCCAACACTAGACTGATTTTCTTATCGTTCTGATATCATGTGTCTGTATTTGAATTCTCGAGATTTTCACGACAATCGAGAGTCGTCATTGAGTCGAGTGGGTTCATTATGGCTGGAAGAAAATCGACCACGGGTTATTTGCATTGAAAAGTTCTGAAAGTTACCCGGTAATTTAGGTTACGCTAAAAACGCGTCGAATGGAAATTAACCATGAATTTGAACCTTATTTCAGAAATTGAAAGTTCATGGTGTCACGATTATTTTAAACGTTGACTCGCCTCAAAAGATTTTTCGGAGATTCCGGGATTTTTACGGAAAATCGTCTCGTACGATTCGGAAATTATCGGAAATTCAAACGGGCCAAATTGAAGTGAAAATTGGGCTTCCAAAACTGAGCTACTTGACGATTTAACTTATAGAAATTTTACGGACCTTTCTCCAACAAAATCGGACGTCAAATTGGAGAGAATTTCGAAGAAATTGAGGTCCTGATCTGAAGAATTCGGAGCTAAGGAGAAGGGTTGGAAGTTTGGCAAGAATTGATCTATTTTATGGACTTTAGTTGCTAGAAAGTAATAGGGGGACTCATGAGATATACATGGAGGTCTTTTAGGGAACATGCAATCAATTTAAAGGATAGGATTGCTTGACTTTGGGGCCCTCTTCTCCAGCTTCTTCAGCACTCCAACTCCAGCTGCCCATCGTTTTCTTCGAGTGACTCCTACTTCGGCAAAGGACCAGCTGCTCCTATTAATCATTTTCTTCATTTTGTTTCCTGGGGAAACTCAGCTGCCACGAACCAAAGACCTCCCCTGCCAGCGAAGCCACGCGGATCCAGCAGCCCCACCGAGCGAAACCTCCACCGCCGGCAGCTTTGTCTTCTTCCCAATTTCCTCTCAGCCGAAGTTCTCCCACAGAAGCTGCTCGTTTCTTCAGCTCCTTGCGGTCACGTCCCTCTCCGCGCGTCCAAGACCACCGATGGCCGAATCCCCATGCCCAGTCAACGAAAGAGTCCAACAAAAATTGGTTTGTTGACTCCCCCCCTCTGCCGCACGCTTGTCAGTCCACGCCATCCCCTCCATCGGTTTGTTGACCTCCTAGCCCCACACGAAGCCGCCCATCTCCACGAAGCCTTGCTGAACGAAGCCCCACGCTGCCCTGTGTTCAACCGATCAACCCAGCAATTCCACCGACTCTCTGCAGTCGCGCCAGCACGCCCACGCTCCACCAAATTTTGTCTCCTCAAGTCAACCCGCCAAGCAGATTGTTGATTCCTCCACCGAATCAAGCTGCAACTCCATTCGGCTTCACGTTTAGCCGGCAGCCGCCACGAACGAGCTAGCAGCCTTCATCTTCGGCTTCTTCAATCCAGTCACCCAACGCCGCAGCTGCTTCTCTCACGCCAGTCCCCTTCGATTGAAGCCGCGGCCCGTGAATTCCAATGAAGCCGAAGACAAGCCCAGCAGCTGTTTGGTCCAGTCCATTTGAAACCCAACGAATTCTGCCTTTGGAGCCCGTGAATTTTGGCCTAGCCCATCCGAAGTCAAGCCCTGCAGCAGCAAGCCCATCTCAGCCCATTTGAAGCCAAGTCCACAAGTGCAGCCCATCTTTAGTTTTTGGCTCAACCTTCAGCAGCCCAATTTTGAAGCCCAAGCCTGCGAAGCAAGTCAGCCCAAGCTTAGGCCCAAGTTCGGTCCAAGCCCAGAAATTTCTGTGGGCTTGTGAGGCTTGTAGGTCCGGCCCGAGTGTCCATCAACGCCACTGAAAGTTCGGATTCCCGCCGCCGTTGCGTCGCCGTCGCAGTGTCCCGGTCCCCGCTTTTAATCAAGTGAGTAATCTCACTAATCGTTGCTTAGTAGACTAATTATGTTTAAGGGTTGATTAGATTTAATTAAGTGCAATTAGATGGTTAGATTAGCATGGATTAATGATTATTAGTTAATTGAATTGCATATTAGTTAGGTGGTTAATGTACTTAGCTAGAGAACTGCCTATACTATTTATTGAATGCATCTTGGGATTTGTCCCGACCCTTATCGAGCTTCAATTAGGCATTACAGGCCTAAATTGGATTTATTGTATTTATTTATTAATTTTCGAAATAATTATTTAATTTTTATTTCTCGGAAATTAGGTAAGGATAATGACGACCGAAATTTTATGTTGATTGTCGTGGCGCAGTTCATTTATTTAATTGAGCTTTATTTCATGCTGAATTGAATTATTTGTGAAAGTGGGAATTATTCTTTAATTGGATAATCGTTGGTTATTAATTGAAAAATAACCGGGCATCGGTTGATAATGCCAAAAATATTGGAGTAGACTATAGAAAATGTGGGAGTTATGGAAAGGAAAATATTATATTTTGACTAAAACCGACCGTTTACCCACACACGAATATTTTATTGGGAAGGATAAAAATGGTGATTTGATTTGATTGTTTGCTTGGAATGGCATGTATACCGACTCGATGACTCCACAGAGCATCTTGGGATAAGACGTATGATCTACCGGCTCGATGACTCTACAAAGCATCTTGAGATAGTACGGTATGATAAATTGTATGATCTACCGGCTCGATGACTCTATGGAGTATCTTGAGACAGTACGGTATGATAAATTGTATGATCTACCGGCTCAATGACTCTACGGAGCATCTTGAGACAGTATGGTATGATAAATTATATGATCTGCCGGCGCGATGACTCTCCGGAGCATCTTGAGACAGTACAGTATGATGAATTGTGTGTATATCAGCTCGGTGACTTTATATATCATCTTGAGATAGGACGGTATGATCTACCGGCTCGGTGACTCTACAAATTATCTTGAGACAGTACGGTATGATTTGATAGCTCGATGACTCTATATGTCGTCTGGAGATAAGATAACATACTATTTGTATATCACCTAGGGTGAGTAGTCTTGGATGTTAATCAGACTTATAGAAAGTATGGAAGGGGTCGATCAAGAGATAATTTGGATGACATGTAATCGACTAGGTCGATTGATCGATGCTTGTGATAGTCTGATTTTTCGCTTCTGTTTTCAATTAAATAATTCGGGCTTTTCGTCGACGTGCTTATAGCGCTATTCTTTGAGCTGATCACTCATGAGATAACTTAACTAATCGGGAGAGTTATTAAAGGATTTTGATGCAACAGACTGAGAATTCGACCAGGGAATCGACTGCTCGACCGTGTTAGTCTACAAGGATCATTTCGGCACAAGTCGAAAATCTATCGAAATCGGAAATAGGTCGATTCGATAGAAATAAAATTAGGCTTGGGTGATTCCAACTAATTACAGAATTCTCGTCGATCGATACTAAACCGATTTTTCTGTTGTTTTGGTACCCTGTGCTCGGAATTGAAATCTCAAGATTTTTCATGAAAATCGAGAGTTGCTAATGCGTCGAAGATGTACATTGTGGCTCGAGAATAATCGACCACGGGTCAGTGCACCAAAAGTTCCCAAAAAAACTAACCGATAGTTTAAGTTGCGCTAAAATCACATTTTTGACTGAAATTAACCGAGGAAATGATGTCGATTACAGAAAATAAGAATTGTCACGTGTCATAATTCATCCCAAGGACATTGTTACGTCTTCTCAAAAATTTATTGATGATGGGAAGTGTTCATGAAATGTGCAAGATTAGCAAATTAAAAAGAGTAAGGGAATTGCCACATTTTAAGTAGGATTTTAAGACCTTTAATGTAAAACAATTTAAGAGATATTATAAGTTGTTACTAAGGGACTTGACCCTATTGAATTAAATGTTAGATTGGTAATTAAAAAAAAAAGAAAAGAAGAGAGGTCTCTTAAAAGAGGAAATTCGTAGGACTCCCTCTCTCCTACAACTTCACCTCAATTTCCTTAGTATTTAATGGAGATTGACTTGGAAAAGTTAGGGGAACCACTTGATAGGGAAAGGACTCAACCTCCATGGGAAAAAGCTACGAGAATCCACTCCAAAATTCGGATTCAGCAGTTCATAGGGACTTCAACCTTTTCTTCCATCCTATTTAGAAGAGACAAGGTTGGAAACTTTGTGGGACCAATGAGGGTGATGGGTGGCCAAAGTTTCCATGGAAAATTAGGCCAAAGACTAAAGGAAACTTCAATGAAACTTCTCAGCAACTTTCATTCTCCTTCCCCACCCTTTTTCTCACACATAGAAGTCTGTCTGTTGTAAGTCTGTTTGCTGCATTTTCTGTCTGCTGTAATTTACACGACAACTTCCATCTTTCCCTTTCTTCCTCTTAGTTTATTCTTCTCCCTTGTCTTTTTCAACGTACAAGCCATTGTTTTCTTTTCTCTGAACGTGCCACTTCCATCTTTGCTCCCTCTTGAACGACAAACCGGAGACTAAGAAACAAAACAAAGCAAGGCGTGAACGTTACGTTACCAAAAATATTCTTGGACCCACATAAACGTCAACCACCTACCACCATGGTTTTTAAATATAAGTCGTTTAGTTGGAATGAGGAAAAAAAGCCCCCTCACCCGCACGAGAACCGCACAACCGACCAAACTCCATTTTTAGTTTCCTCTACCGAAAAATATATAAGTTCGTGTGTTGTTGTCGCCATCGCACCACAGCAGATTCTTCTGCGGCTTCGGCTCAACACCATCACCAAAAGGACCAAGGCTGTTCTCTGTGTGCTGCCCAACCACCAACAAGAGCCGCCGTTAGCGGTGATTAGGTGAGTTGTCTTCTAATTCTGGACTAGGGGTTGAGTACTTCTATTAGGAATTCGTACAAGTTAAAGATTTGTAGATGATGTTATATAGGGATAGATGTTGGTTAGGGATGTTAGGATAGACATAGAAAAGCTTAGATAGGGTTTAGAGAGCAAGACAAAGGTCGTGGGAGAAGATTCGGACTAGAACAGTAGCTGGTTTCTGAAATAGTTTCCAAGACATGTGTGTTTTACTAATTTCGTAGACATTTGTGTGTTGCGATTTTGAAGAAATTTTGTTCTGAAAAAACGTTTTAGACATTTTAAATAGTAACATATATTTTTCTCTTAATTTTTAGAAATTAAAAAGATGACGATTTTAATGACGTCATCTTCGGAACAATAATTCGGACAGTTTTATAACCTGCGACCTGTTATAATTCCGAGGGTTATTAATGACCTTTAGAGGTTGAATTTTCAATCGGTTCCTTCATGAAAGTTGTTCTTTATAACTTTTAGTCTAACATACTTAAATTTCAAGTCAAACGGACCAGATTTCGACCCAAAAGCGAACTGATTTCAATAAGTTAGGCTCTCTGGAACTGGACTCGATTTTAGTGCCGGATAGAAAAATTTCTGGGCCGAATCCAGAGGGATCTGGATCTCGGTGTCTTCATGGAAAATGTTTGTTTATATGTTTTCTAGCATGTGTCCGAATTTGAGAATTTTTCCAAATCGTACGGATGAGTTTCTGACTTCGAAGTTGGGAGAGCGTTATTGGACAGTTCTCTGTCAATTTGGATGCACAAGAGTATATGCTTGTTTTGAAGAATTTTGCTATGAAAGTGCCCAATTGATGCTGTGGATGCTGTATATAATTGATTATTGAAATGTGACATCGATCATATGCATTCACGACATGATTCCGTCACGTGCCTTTGGAGCCGGGCGATGCTCCTTCGGGAATGCCCCACGTCAACGGATGCCGGTCGCGGTGGAGGCTGGACCGATGCTCCGTAATTGGAATGCCGTCTAAATGTAGACGTTGCCGCGCTCAATGGTGTGAGGCGATGCCCGGTTATGCCGGAAGACTGTTATCTGAGCATTGACATCATTTGTGACATATGAGATGCCCGGTTTTGCCGGAAGACTGTTATCTGGTGCATTAACTGTGGTCTGTATGTTTACATGGATATTCACACCCTTGCTTATGCTTATGTTAAAGTGTTCTTGTGATGTGTGAATTTGATATTGTTAGGAATATTTTAATTGATGCTAATATACGGGGACTTGCTAGTATTAAAAGAGTGGTAAGAATTGTGCTTAGATTGCATGCATGATGTACCCTTCTCCTACTCGGATTTAGGGGGATTTACTCGCCGAGATGTGATCTCATCCCTTAGAGGGCTAACATTTTTCAGGTCCCTAAATGGAGGAAGGCCGGATCGTGTACAGTCGGTTGCAGTAAAGGAGGAATAGGACTCTTGCTATCTCCTTCCAAGTGATGACGGGTTTCCGTCAAGACTGGATGCAGGGTGACAGCTCACCCCCGAGATATCGAGAATTATGGTATTGTAGTAGTAAACCCCAGTCTTATAGATAGAAGCTTAGTTAGTAGGTAATCGAACAACTTCACTTTTATATCAGACCTTGGGGTGTGAAACTGGTTTATATGTATAAGTACTATGATGATGTAGGTGTGGCTTATTAAAAATAATATACTACGTTTCTATCCCATTGTTTTGTTGTATGGAGATTGTTTTACGTTTTCGCATGTGCAAAATAATTAAATGGGTCGGCAACAGCTCTTGGGATGTTGCAAATTTAAAATCGACCATTGAGGGATGTGCATGTGCCCGGGGTTCGGGTCGTGACATCCCCGTTTGAATGGTATCAGAGCAAGGTTAGTGGTTGGAGTGATAAGGTGCGATGAGTCATGGGATAGTTAGTAGGAAAGACTGTTAATATGCTAATGCATGTGAGTGGTAGCTGATTGATAGTTTGTTTGTGAGCTTACTCAAATTCTAATTAAGTGTTAGAATTGGAAGCAGGTATCTATAAAGAATCTGCACCATGAGTGAGCAAGATCAGAGAACGCCTAGGAAAAGGGCGATCGGACTAATTACTCGGGCTAAGACGCCAACTAGAGGCGGTGCCCGAGGTAATAGGGGTAAAGCGCCGGCTCAAGCCAGTGCTAGTGGTGTAGCACCACAACCGGTTCCACCGGATGGTGCTGGGGTAGCAGCACCTGGTGATCCGGGAACTATAGGGATCATGCAGGCGCTAGAAGCGATGAGAGATTTAATGGGACAGCAAGCTCAAAATCAAGCAGCTGCCATTACTGCCGCCGCTACAGCTGCTGCTACTGCAGCTGCCAATGCTGCTATTGCTGCTGCACCTGCTGCTCCACCTATTGTTCCACCAGCTGAGATCACACCGGGGAATGTAGTTGCAGATAGACCTATACACCAACTGGTAGAACAGTTTTTGAAGTTGAAACCGCCTAAGTTCTCGGGTACAGGAGATCCAGAAACTGCTTCTCGCTAGGTTCGGGATTTAGGGAAAACATTTGCACTTTTGAGGTGCAATGAAGAAGAAAAAGTATCCTTGGCAGTTTATCAATTGCAGGATAATGCCAGTATCTGGTGGACAGCTATTCAAGAGACCATATTTCCAGAAGGAGTAGTTCCAACATGGGATGCCTTTCTTAGGGCATTCAATGAACAGTACTTCTCGAAAAATGCCAGAGAGCAGAAAATGAAAGAATTCCAACGTCTTCGCCAGGGATCAATGACTGTTGACCAGTACGAGGTCAAATTTGCAGAGCTTTCTCAATATGCTCCAAGGCTGATAGAGGATCCTGAAGAAAAGGCTCGAAGGTTCAAAAATGGTCTTCGATTGGAACTGAAACAACCACTAGTGCCTTTTGACCTGCATGACTATCGGGAAATCTATCGACGAGCGCAACTGATAGAAAGGGATCTGAATGAACAAGCTGCTGCGTCAGGGTCAAGGTTTAATGCACATAGAAACAGTATCAGGTTTGGGAAGAAGCCCATGGTCGGAAGAAGGTATCCCGTTCCACCGAATAGGAAAGGTGGAGTGGGTAAGTCAGCACCCAGTAATAATGGAGCCTGTCGCTTCTGTGGAAAACAACACGGATCTGCACCGTGCCATACTAGGACAGGAGCCTGTTATGGATGTGGCCAACAAGGCCACCAGGTCAAAGATTGTCCCAGACGATCGATTGGACAACAGCTACCGCCTCCACCGCCGGTAGGCCAGAATAGGGGATATGTACCCCCAAACGCACAGCAGGGTGAACCAGTTAGACCTCCAGCACGCGGAAGGACATATGCCATCACCAGAGGCCAGGCAGAGGATGCACCGAACGTGATCACAGGTATGGTTTTCCTGAATGATCATCCAGCATACGCTTTATTTGATCCTGGTGCAACTCATTCATTTATAGCTGATCGATTCATTAAGTTAATAGGATTAAATCCTAAATTGTTGGAATCAGCTGTTAGTATATCGACCCCATTAAAAGATAGAATACTGTCTACAATGGGTTGTCCAGATTGTAAGTTGGTAATTGGTGAGCAAGAGGGGAGAATAGACCTAATAGTTCTAGTCATGTATGATTTTGATGTAATAATTGGCATGGACTGGCTCACCAAGCAACGAGCCAAGATGGACTGCTATCGTAAAGCGATTCAGTTCAATCCAGTAGAGAGTGAAAGTTTCGAGTTTAGTGGAAGTCGGGGAGGACTTTCGATTACCCTAATCTCATCACTCGAGGCAGCCCAATTGTTAGACGAGGGTTGTCTGAGTTATCTGGCAAATGTCATCGACACGACAGTCGAGGAGTTGAAAGTTGAAGATATTGCAGTAGTACAAGAATTTCCAGACGTGTTTCCTAAAGAATTGCCAGGTTTACCGCCAGAAAGGGAGATAGAATTTGTGATTGAATTAGCCCCAGGGACGGAACCAATCTCTAAGGCTCCTTATCGAATGGCATTATCAGAGTTAAAAGAACTGAATGTGCAACTGCAGGAATTGTTGGATAAGGGATTCATACGCCCCAGTGCATCACCTTGGGGAGCTCCAGTTCTGTTTGTGAAAAAGAAAGACGGTTCGTTATGTCTGTGCATCGACTACAGACAACTTAATCAAGTGACCATTAAGAATAAATATCCGTTGCCAAGGATAGACGACCTATTTGACCAGTTGCAAGGAGCGTCAATATTTTCTAAAATCGACCTGAGGACGGGATATCATCAGCTGAGGATCAGAAAGGAGGACATTCCTAAGACAGCATTTCGTACCCGGTACGGCCATTATGAATTTACGGTAATGCCGTTCGGATTGACGAACGCCCCAGCTGCTTTCATGGATTTGATGAACCGAGTTTTCAAGGAATATTTGGATCAGTTCGTGATCGTGTTCATCGACGATATCCTGGTGTACTCTAAAAGTGTAGAGGAGCACGAAAGACATTTGAGAACGGTGCTCCAAACTTTAAGAACTCACGAGTTGTATGCTAAGTTTAGCAAGTGCGAGTTCTGGTTGACTTGTGTTGATTTTCTTGGACACGTGATTTCAAAAGAAGGAATCTCTGTAGATCCAAGTAAGATAGAAGCAGTAATGAATTGGCCAAGACCGACTACAGTGACAGAAGTCAGAAGTTTTCTGGGGTTAGCAGGATACTACAGACGGTTTGTAGAAGGATTTTCAGTATTAGCTTCGCCGTTGACCCGCCTACTGAAGAAGGAAGAGAAGTTCGTATGGACAGACAAGTGCGAAGATAGTTTTCAGCAACTCAAGCAAAAGCTAACCACCGCACTTGTGCTGACCATACCCTCTGGTCCTGGAGGATACGAAATCTACAGTGATGCGTCGTTTAGGGGATTGGGTTGCGTGTTGATGCAACATGGCAGAGTTGTTGCATATGCATCCCGTCAATTGAGACCTCATGAATTGAATTACCCGACGCATGACTTAGAACTTGCAGCAATCGTCTTCGCTCTGAAGATTTGGAAACACTATCTGTGCGGAGAAAGATTCCAGATCTATACAGACCATCAAAGTCTCAAGTATTTATTTTCTCAGAAGGAACTAAACATGAGACAGCGTCGTTGGATGGAACTTCTGAAAGATTATGACTGTGATATTTTATATCACCCTAGTAAAGCTAACAAAGTCGCAGATGCTCTAAGTCGGAAATCTTCAGTAGCACAAATGGTGCTCAAGGAGTGGGCTTTAATCGAGAAGATTAGAGATTCGGACTTCAAGTTTGAAATAGGCCACCTTTCGAATCTTATGGCTACCCTGAAAATTGAACCGGAACTTCAAATGAGAATTAAAACCCTCCAATGGACCGACCCAGAAATCCAGAAGATTGTACAGGAGGAGGTAGAAAAGAGAAAACCAGATTTTCAAATTTCAGAAGATGGAACGTTGAGATTCAGAGGACGATTGTGTGTACCTGATGATGCAGAACTTAAAGAAGAAATCTTGTCAGAAGCACACCGTAGTAGTTACAGTATACATCCTGGCAGTACGAAAATGTATCAGAATTTGCGGCAACACTATTGGTGGTCTGGTATGAAAACGGACATAGCCAAGCATGTTGCCAAATGTCTGACGTGTCAGCAAGTTAAGGCTCAGCACTGCAAGCCAGGAGGACTTTTACAACCTCTCGAAATTCCTGAGTGGAAGTGGGAGCACATCACAATGGATTTTGTGACAGGCTTACCAAGGAGTCAGAGAGGTAATGATTCCATTTGGATAGTAGTTGACAGACTGACCAAGTCGGCTCATTTCATTGCAGTACGGAAAGATCTCGATTTAGACCGGCTTGCAGAGCTATATGTTCGTCAGATTGTTTGCCTATATGGTGTACCAGTGACTATCACCTCTGATCGAGACCCGAGATTTACAGCTGCATTTTGGAAAAGTTTACAGGCTGCTTTAGGAACGAAGCTGCAATATAGTACAGCTTATCATCCTCAAACAGATGGTCAATCTGAAAGGACCATTCAAATCCTCGAAGATATGCTACGAGCTTGTGTACTGGACTTTAAAGGAAGTTGGGAAGAACAACTTCATCTTGTTGAGTTCGCCTACAATAATGAGTTATCAACGAGCATTCAGATGGCTCCTTTTGAAGCATTGTATGGCCGAGCGTGTAGGACGCCGGTGTGTTGGGATGAAGTAGGAGAACGAAAGATCACAGGCCCGAGGTGGTCCAACGGTCGGTAGATGCGGTTACCGCCATCGAAACAGATTAAAGACTGCCCAAAGTCGTCAGAAAAGCTATGCTGACAAGCGGCGGAGGCCATTAGAATTCCAAGTTGGTGAGCATGTCTTCTTGAAGGTGTCGCCAATGAGGGGTACTTCACGCTTCGGCAAGAAAGGAAAATTAAGTCCAAGGTACGTAGGTCCCTTTGAAATTTTGGAAAGAATAGGGACTTTGGCATATCGCCTTGCGTTGCCACCAAGACTTGCTCAAGTTCATAATGTCTTTCACGTATCGATGCTAAGGAAGTATGAGCCTGACCCAACCCACGTACTGAATTTTGAAGAATTGGACGTGGATGAAAGGGTTTCATACGAGGAGAGACCAATTCAAATTGTGGATCGAAAAGAGCAAGTCCTACGTACCAAGACGATTCTGTTGGTCAAAGTGGTTTGGCAACATCACGGCACAGAAGGAGCAACCTGGGAAAGAGAAGATGTCATGAAAGAACAATACCCTTATCTTTTTGATTTGAGAGATGTACGACTTAAATTTCGAGGACGAAATTTTTATAAGAGGGGAAGAATTGTGACAGTCTGATTTTTCGCTTCTGTTTTCAATTAAATAATTCAGGCTTTTCGTCGACGTGCTTATAGCGCTATTCTCTGAGCTGATCACTCATGAGATAACTTAACTAATCGGGAGAGTTATTAAAGGATTTTGATGCAACAGACTTGAGAATTTGACCAAGAATCGACTGCTCGACCGTGTTAGTCTACAAGGATCATTTCGGCACAGTCGAAAATCTATCAGAAATCGGAAATAGGTCGATTCGATAGAAATAAAATTAGGCTTGGGTGATTCCAACTAATTACAGAATTCTCGTCGATCGATACTAAACCGATTTTTCTGTTGTTTTGGTACCCTGTGCTCGGAATTGAAATCTCAAGATTTTTTACGACAATCGAGAGTTGCTAATGCGTCGAAGATGTACATTGTGGCTCGAGAATAATCGACCACGGGTCAGTGCACCAAAAGTTCCCAAAAAAACTAACCGATAGTTTAAGTTGCGCTAAAATCACATTTTTGACTGAAATTAACCGAGGAAATGATGTCGATTACAGAAAATAAGAATTGTCACGTGTCATAATTCATCCCAAGGACATTGTTACGTCTTCTCAAAAATTTATTGATGATGGGAAGTGTTCATGAAAAGTGCAAGATTAGCAAATTAAAAAGAGTAAGGGAATTGCCACATTTTAAGTAGGATTTTAAGACCTTTAATGTAAAACAATTTAAGAGATATTATAAGTTGTTACAAGGGACTTGACCCTATTGAATTAAATGTTAGATTGGTAATTAAAAAAAAAAAAAAAAGAAGAAGAGAGGTCTCTTAAAAGAGGAAATTCGTAGGACTCCCTCTCTCCTACAACTTTACCTCAATTTCCATAGTATTTAATGGAGATTGACTTGGAAAAGTTAGGGGGACCACTTGATAGGGAAAGGACTCAACCTCCATGGGAAAAAGCTACGAGAATCCACTCCAAAATTCGGATTCAGCAGTTCATAGGGACTTCAACCTTTTCTTCCATCCTATTTAGAAGAGACAAGGTTGGAAACTTTGTGGGACCAATGAGGGTGATGGGTGGCCAAATTTTCCATGGAAAATTAGGCCAAAGGTTGAAACTTCAATGAAACTTCTCAGCAACTTTCATTCTCCTTCCCCACCCTTTTTCTCACACATAGAAGTCTGTCTGTTGTAAGTCTGTTTGCTGCATTTTCTGTCTGCTGTAATTTACATGACAACTTCCATCTTTCCCTTTCTTCCTCTTAGTTTATTCTTCTCCCTTGTCTTTTTCAACGTACAAGCCATTGTTTTCTTTTCTCTGAACGTGCCACTTCCATCTTTGCTCCCTCTTGAACGACAAACCGGAGACTAAGAAACAAAACAAAGCAAGGCGTGAACGTTACGTTACCAAAAATATTCTTGGACCCACATAAACGTCAACCACCTACCACCATGGTTTTTAAATATAAGTCGTTTAGTTGGAATGAGGAAAAAAAGCCCCCTCACCCGCACGAGAACCGCACAACCGACCAAACTCCATTTTTAGTTTCCTCTACCGAAAAATATATAAGTTCGTGTGTTGTTGTCGCCATCGCACCACAGCAGATTCTTCTGCGGCTTCGGCTCAACACCATCACCAAAAGGACCAAGGCTGTTCTCTGTGTGCTGCCCAACCACCAACAAGAGCCGCCGTTAGCGGTGATTAGGTGAGTTGTCTTCTAATTCTGGACTAGGGGTTGAGTACTTCTATTAGGAATTCGTACAAGTTAAAGATTTGTAGATGACGTTATATAGGGATAGATGTTGGTTAGGGATGTTAGGATAGACATAGAAAAGCTTAGATAGGGTTTAGAGAGCAAGACAAAGGTCGTGGGAGAAGATTCGGACTAGAACAGTAGCTGGTTTCTGAAACAGTTTCCAAGACATGTGTGTTTTACTAATTTCGTAGACAACTGTGTGTTGCGATTTTGAAGAAATTTTGTTCTGAAGAAACGTTTTAGACATCTTAAATAGTAACATATATTTTTCTCTTAATTTTTAGAAATTAAAAAGATGACGATTTTAATGACGTCATCTTCGGAACAGTAATTCGGACAGTTTTATAACCTGCGACCTGTTATAATTCCGAGGGCTATTAATGACCTTTAGAGGTTGAATTTTCAATCGGTTCCTTCATGAAAGTTGTTCTTTATAACTTTTAGTCTAACATACTTAAATTTCAAGTCAAACGGACCAGATTTCGACCCAAAAGCGAACTGATTTCAATAAGTTAGGCTCTCTGGAACTGGACTCGATTTTAGTGCCGGATAGAAACAATTTCTGGGCCGAATCCAGAGGGATCTGGATCTCGGTGTCTTCATGGAAAATGTTTGTTTATATGTTTTCTAGCATGTGTCCGAATTTGAGAATTTTTCAAAATCGTACGGATGAGTTTCTGACTTCGAAGTTGGGAGAGCGTTATTGGACAGTTCTCTGTCAATTTGGATGCACAAGAGTATATGCTTGTTTTGAAGAATTTTGCTATGAAAGTGCCCAATTGATGCTGTGGATGCTGTATATAATTGATTATTGAAATGTGACATCGATCATATGCATTCACGACATGATTCCGTCACGTGCCTTTGGAGCCGGGCGATGCTCCTTCGGGAATGCCCCACGTCAACGGATGCCGGTCGCGGTGGAGGTTGGACCGATGCTCCTTAATTGGAATGCCGTCTAAATGTAGACGTTGCCGCGCTCAATGGTGTGAGGCGATGCCCGGTTATGCCGGAAGACTGTTATCTGAGCATTGACATCATTTGTGACATATGAGATGCCCGGTTTTGCCGGAAGACTGTTATCTGGTGCATTAACTGTGGTCTGTATGTTTACATGGATATTCACACCCTTGCTTATGCTTATGTTAAAGTGTTCTTGTGATGTGTGAATTTGATATTGTTAGGAATATTTTAATTGATGCTAATATACAGGGACTTGCTAGTATTAAAAGAGTGGTAAGAATTGTGCTTAGATTGCATGCATGATGTACCCTTCTCCTACTCTGGATTTAGGGGATTTACTCGCTGAGATGTGATCTCATCCCTTAGAGGGCTAACATTTTTCAGGTCCCTAAATGGAGGAAGGCCGGATCGTGTACAGTCGGTTGCAGTAAAGGAGGAATAGGACTCTTGCTATCTCCTTCCAAGTGATGACGGGTTTCCGTCAAGACTGGATGTAGGGTGACAGCTCACCCCCGAGATATCGAGAATTATGGTATTGTAGTAGTAAACCCCAGTCTTATAGATAGAAGCTTAGTTAGTAGGTAATCGAACAACTTCACTTTTGTATCAGACCTTGGGGTGTTAAACTGGTTTATATGTATAAGTACTATGATGATGTAGGTGTGGCTTATTAAAAATAATATACTACGTTTCTATCCCATTGTTTTGTTGTATGGAGATTGTTTTATGTTTTCGCATGTGCAAAATAATTAAATGGGTCGGCAACAGCTCCTGGGATGTTGCAAATTTAAAATCGACCATTGAGGGATGTGCATGTGCCCGGGGTTCGGGTCGTGACAATGCTTCAGTGATGTGATTGCTTGGATGCCTATTTGATATATATACTAACTTGCAGGTGAAATTTGAGATCAAGGTAAGTCCTCTGACTTGTGCGTGCATAGGCAGCCCAATTAGCGTATTGATTTCTTAATTGAGTCTTAGTGGGGTAGAACTTGCTGAGACGTAGTCTCATCCTAGTTGTGAGACAACATTTCAGGCCTATAGATGAGCCTGTGAAGAAGGAACCAGAAGAGGACGATGAGTTGGTAAAAGATGAAGAGCTTGAAGGATGTGAGCTTAGTGAAGAGAATCATGATGATCTTGAGTACGACCCAGATGAGGACTGAGATCCCATCCTCTTTTGTGAATCTTGTCTAAATGTGAATAGTGTGAGACCAGAATGTTATGAATAGTCTTGTGAATAGACTTTAAGTTATACCATGTATAAAGGTTTAGTTGTGGATTTCAATATGAAAAATATGGCATTACTTTTCTATCCCATTGTTTTATTGTCTAGGGATTTATAACTGCTTCCTCATGTGCTTAATAAACGAAAGGGTCGGTGATACTTAGTCCTGAGATATCGCATTATAAAATTGACCAAGTAAAAGGATGTGTGCGTGCCCAAGGATCGGAGCGTGACAGTAAATTGTGACAAAGGGTGATATTCACTGCAATCATTCAATTAAGAGTATAAGGTAGACTCTAGCACTTGTGATGATGTAAGTTCCAAGTTTCTTATTATGTGGGGTTAGTTTTAGTTTTAAAAATTAGAAAACATGTTCCGATGAGTATGTTCCAATGGAATCAAAATAAAATCAAGAACCACTTGTCTCTATAGGTAATAACATTTGGATGTGTGCGTGGACCGGCACTCACACCAAGTAAGTTCCAGGACAAACGTGGGGATTTTTTTATATTTTTTTTTTTGGTAAAGGTAATAATAAAAGAAGAAAAGCCATCTATACAAAAGACTAGCGCCAAAAACTTTCACTCAAAAAGAACACGAGCAAATTGAGTGGAAGGGAGCCGGTGTAAAAGAAACAAGAGACAGCCAAGACAATTGGCAACAACAAGAGCAAACACCCCCAAGTTCAAAGGAAACAAAATGGTACACATTCAAAAGCAGCATGAGCGCAACAGGCGCAGCAACGTCTAGACGAAGGACAAGAGCAAAACCCCAGCACTAATCGAGCTAGCAAAGAACAAACCTACCATCCTATTAGAGCTCAACGGGGCCAGCAACGAAGACTGAAGGGTCAAATCCCCACCCTCATTGAAGCCTCCTATTTCTCGAGTTGTCAGGCACCTTGCTGTAGGTTAGTACTTTGTCCTTGACGACTTTTAAGAGATGATTCTTCAAGGCCACAACCTCAAGCACTTCGCCCTGGAAAATGATGCTATTCCTTTTCTTCCAGATAAGATGGCACATGGCCCCAAAAGGGAAACGGGCAATTGAGTGGAAAAAAATCCTTACCGGATAAATATTTCAGAGCCTAAAGGAGATTTTCCGCCCACGACCTATTATGCTAGGGAAGATTACATCTCCCTGCCCAAAAGAAAGCAAGCGTTGCAGGAACATGACACTTGAAGAAGAGATGGTCAATCGAATCAGGAGCATAATTGTAGAAGGCACACACTTCATAATCAATTCTTCCATGAGAAATGAGTAAAGCCTGAGTAGGAAGACGGTTCTTGATAATCAGCCAAAGGTTGAACTGGTATCTGAGAGCAATGGCATTATTCCAAATAGAGTGAGCCCAAGGGACACAGATCTTTCTAGGTCTTAACGCCTCCTAGGCTGAGGCCACTGAAAAGGATCTAGAAGAGGACTCACACCAAGAGAACCTATTAGGAGACTCAGCCAGGACTAGCAAGGAGAAGCCCCAACACTCCAATAGAGATTTGAACGCACAATCTACCGGTGTAAGGAGGTCTGCCGCCATTGCTTTCCTAGAAGGGCTCGAACTAAGAATAAGAGAGTCTAGAAAGATGAGGCTCCAAGGGCCTTCCTGGTGCCAATTGTTGTGCCATAGAGAGACTGAATGACCATTGCCTACTTTCTAAAAGAAGGATAACCTGAAATCCCTTCTAAAGTGAAGGATTTTCTTCCAAGCCCAAGGGCATACTGTTGGAATAGCTATGACCCAAAAATTCTCTCTTTTTAAGAAATTGGCATGAATCCATTGACACCAAATGGACTCTTTATCTATGAACGTGATCTAGATATACTTAAACATATATGCTTTATTGCAGTCCTTCAACCTTTGAATACCTAGACCACCTTCCTCCTTAGGAACAGAAACATCATCCCAAGAAACTTTAGCCCCACCCCGTCCAAGGGTAGGGCCCTTCCAAAGGAATTGCCTTAAAATATGTTCAATATGCTCTATAACGGAATAGGGAAGGAAGAGCTTGAATGGAAAAAACACTTGATCAATTGGCCCAAAAGAAAAAAGGCTTGAATGGAATGTAGTATTGATGGGAACCCCCAAATAACCTGATCAAGAGAATATTGTGGAAGCAAGAAAAACTTCACTTTTGTTCTTGTTAGGCAACATTCTGCTCCTTGAAGAGATGATATCAAGGCCTATCTTGAGGAGAGTCATCGAAGCCCAATCCACCTGGCTAAAAAGAAAGAACTCAAAAAATAGAGCTCAAAAAATACTTGAAGTGATTTGGTCAATCAAGAGCTTTTTTTTTTTTTTTGAGTTGGCCATTAGTACAATCCGCTTTGCTAAGTCTCGTAGTAATAATGGGAACCCCTAAATAAGGCATTGGCAGCGGTTTGTGTTAATTTCTTAAATTCCTTCTTGAAAACCCAGTGTCATTGATTGAATGGAATATATCCCAAAGTTGATTAGTGTTGGTTTTTTGGGAAAATGCAAAGGTTGAAGTGGAAAACCCTAAATCTAAATTATGCCGAGTGGGGCCGTGATACCACAATCACAAAACTTCCCACCACATAAAATATTTTTGCCACTACATATAACATTTTTGTTAGGCAACATTCCGCTCCATGAAGAGAAGATATCAAGGCCTATCTTGGATGATGTGGGAGATTTATTGATTAAATTGATGTCGGGCCCAATCCTCTATCCTATTTGCGTGGCTATTGGCTAAAAAGAAAGACATCATTGGAAAAAAATAGATGGGAGTTAGCAAACTTCAGTTGGTCAAACTTGCACCTATTTTGTAGACAATCTAGTGTTGTATATAAACCTATGTGTTTATAATGAAAAAATATCCCTTGAATTTGTCCATGCATAATATAAATGAATGGGCTGTGTGAGAGCTCAGTGGGATGATCCAAGATGTGCGAGAGCTCAGGATCCCAGAGAAAATCTCCATAACCAGGGTAAATAAGTAGGGGGACATGGGATCCCCTTGCCGAAGCCCATGACCACCTGAGAAGAAGCCATGCAGCTCACCATTGATCGAGATAGAATACTTAGGGGTTCGGACACAAACCATGATGAGTCTGATTATCCACTCAGGGAGACCAAAAGCTGAAAGGGTAAGCTCAAGGAAATCCCAATCCACAGTGTCATAGGTTTTCTGGAAGTCCACCTTAATTGCACACTTAGGTAGATACAGACATGGGGATTTTAATCCTTCACTAAATGGATGAAAGGATGAACATGAAGTTTCTACGCCGAGCTCAAGGCAGGACTGCAAGAAATTCCTATACTGAAAGAACAAGTTTGAGGCAGGGCTCGGAGAAATGCTCTGACTAGCCATGCCCAAGTCCACTCATTACCTCCAAGAAATATGAACTTGAGCTCAACTGGTCAAGTTTGCATTTGGACAGGCTTTGACAGGCCTAAAGTCTGCCCAACCATGTAACAAAGGTGAGCAAATGGTAATGTTTCATTCGAGGAGGCAGCAGCAGCTTCAATAGCTGTTTTTGACAGGACGCATAGAAATATTCTCATCACAGTCAATAGAAGTGGATTGCAAGATTGAAAAATTCATCGGCCAAATTCAACGATTCACTCAAAGCATGATGATGACCCGGGCTGGGATTACTTACCTTCTCACCCAAAATCCACAGAATCAGGGAGCTCGCCATCGCTTCTTAAATGAAAAACGAAAAACATCGAAAGTTGATAAAGAATGCAAACAGATTTTACAACCAAATCGATTAAGCCAAGCAAGTCCAAGGTGGAGAGAGAGAGATGTCTCCTATGGATTTAGAAACACGGGATTATCATTGAATACTAGGTGATGTACCCGTGCTACGAACAGGCTCACTTTAAAAATATAATTGCACTATTCATGCATACATATATATTATCAAATTGTTCATGTTAGTAAATCAGGCAGATTCATCACTTTTACTATTCAACAAAAGCAATATCCACAACACTATCACATTAAAATTTTCTCTGTGCACAATGACACACAAAAGGTGCTCACGTCTGAAGCATTGAACTTACATTCAAAATAATTGTGAAACCATGTTTATATATAAGAAAGACACTGCAAAGCATTCCAAACTTGGTGAAGATTGTGCCTACCAAATCACGCCGACAGTGAATTTCTTCTGTAGAGTTGCCGATTCCATTCGCTTGATTTTGAATAAGTATATGCTTTCATTAGGTCAACTATCTGAACACATATCGAGCTGGACTCGTGGATATCCAAACTTCATGCCTTGTAGAAATGCCCTCTAGTGGTGTCATTGCTGTGCCACTGTACACTAAAACAAAAATCATAATCCTCACCTTCCAAATCCATTATAAGAGTTTATTATGATGTGCCATCCAAGTATGAAGTTGAAGGTTTTTGGATTCAATCTATCAAAACCGCTAACATCGAAGCACATACCAAGGACA
Organism: Eucalyptus caleyi; assembly: GCA_014182885.2. Lineage (NCBI taxonomy): Eukaryota > Viridiplantae > Streptophyta > Magnoliopsida > Myrtales > Myrtaceae > Eucalyptus > Eucalyptus caleyi. The sequence goes on from CM024476.2 coordinate 17,693,464, forward strand.
TGTATAGAAGGAAGAAAGTGAGGCAAAGAAACCTGCACTTTTAGCTTTAAACATTCAGGCTCTCTTCTTGTTCTGAACAGAATCTGTTATTAAGCCAAGAAAAATTGATAGGTCTAAGAGGCTACAAGAAACAAGGAAACAAGAACAACTATTAAAGTTCAACAAGTAGCAAAAGTTCTTTTTTCTTTTTCAAAAGGGGAAACAGGCCGAAAATAAAGCCACAGTCAAAATCACAAAAGCGGCCCAAAAAAGTTAAAAACCATAAAAGGGTAGTGAACAAACTCGAAAAGATCAAGAGTATTGTTGTATGTTCTTCTGTTTGGAAGGAAATGAAGAACGAAAGGAAAGAAAATATTTATGTGAATTATAAAAAAAAAACAGATATGCATACTTGGCGAAACATCAAATAACGCAATGGTAGATTTCAAAAAACTTATACCTTCAAGAGAGTTCTGTTGTGATCTAATTTAAATTATTATAATTAAACATAGCTAATGACCATTTCAACCTCAAACTTTGATTTAAAAATATAAAAAAATTCTACGACAAAAACAGTGCTAATATATGATAAACCCAATATCAACAAATAACATAGATGGACAAAATCATAATTCACCACAATCAAGAAGATTGACAAGTAATCAATGCAAGTCTTACCTTTTAAATTTTACGTTTAAAGCTCTTTTTAAGAGATGGTCGACACGGAAAACATTCAATCGAACTCTGCTGGAGAAACTAAAGCAGAGAAACAGTCCAGAATAAGAGATTATTGAACCGTTGATAAAGTATCAAGTAATCACAACAATCTACAGAATAATGGCAGTTCTATAAAAAGAGGTCCACATTGAAAGAAGCTACAACAATACACCATTCTACCACAGAATGATACACGGGCATTGTCATCTTCGCAGACAATTACCTCATCGATTTTCCCTTTGAAGTCAATCATCACTGAAAAGAAACCCACGCTGCAAGAAGAAGTCTTGAATTTCGTATGAAACTAATCCGTGAGGTCGGACTATTCTCCTCAAAGATGGCCTCACGGACACCATCCAATCTAAAAATGGGAAATCGTCACGTACATTATGGCAGTTCCATAGATTTATCTCCCTCAATGTATTGCAATTCTTCATTACCTTTTCTACCCCTTCAATCGACATATGCACATAGAGCACTAAGGCTACGTTTGGTTCAGTTTTGGAAATGAACATTAAGAAAATGCAAATATCTTTGGCCTAAAGGGCTTTGTGGAAATGCAAATTGCGTTTGGTAAAAATTTCTTTGTAAAACTATTTTGGAGTAAAGAGTGTTTGGCAATTTTTTTTAATAAAGAGCTTTTGATTTTATTTTTCTTTCTTATTAAATAATATTAAACTCTTTGCCGACTTTAGTGAAGGTAAGGGTAGTTTTGAAACAATGAGAGCCAAACAACTAAAAAATTTACAATGGTAGTTTTAAAAAAAAGAGTATTTTCAGCATTTAGCCAAAAGCCAAAAGTCCAAAGCTCAAAGCCAACATTTGACCGAAAGCTCTTTGGATAAATTTGCCAAACACCCTGCATTTCCCCAAAGGGTTTTGGAGGCCCAAAATTTCCTCAAGGGGCTTTAGAAGTTAAAAGCCCCTTGGAAAGCTTAAACTAAATGCACCCTAAGTTGAGATACTTCACATGGCTACTGTCACGCCCCGATCCTCAGGCACGCACACATCCGTCTCACTTGGTCGATTTTATAATGCGATATTCCAGGACAATGTATCGCCGACCCTTTCATTTTTAAGCACATGCGGAAGTAGTTAAAATCCCCAGACAATAAAGCGATGGGATAGAAAAGCAGGACCATATTTTTCTTATTGAAATTTATAACCAAACTTTTGTACATGACATCAACTAGAGAACTTCATAATTATTCACATCAATTGGAGTTCACAAAAGGAGATGGAATCTCAATCTTTTCAGATCATACTCAAAATCTCTCTCGGTATTATCTTCTTCTTCCAAAAATCCTTCTACTCAAGTTTCACCTCCGAGTTCTCCTTCTCAGATTCCTCCTCAGCTCCTCAACGGGGTCCTGAAATGTTTTTCCCCAAACTGGGATGAGACTACGTCTCAGCGAGTTCTACCCCACTAAGCCCAATTAGTAAACTATTATACTATAGGCTGCCTATACACGCATAGGGCGGAAGACATACCTTGGCCTCATATCCCACCCGCAAGTCAGTACAATTCATAATAGGCACCCAAGCAATCATATCACAGATCAAAGCATCGATCAAATCGACCTAGTCGATTACCAGACAATAAGACCACTCACGGTCATTTTCAATCAGTCAATCAATCCACGACATCAAATCAAAGCAATGATCAATCGATCTAGTCAATTTCATGACAGCCTGACCATTTCCCGGTCATTCAAGCTATTGCTATTCAGAGTCCCACTCAACAACATTCAATATTTAATGGCTTTACGGTCCCACTCGACCACTTTCAATATTCAATGGCTTTACGGTCCCACTCGACCACTTTCAAAATTCAATGGCTTTACGGTTCCACTTGACCACTTTCAATATTCAATGGCTTTACGGTCCCACTCGACCACGTGCTCTTTAAAATGTCATTTTGAATCAGCGAGCCCACGTGCATTCTCCAAGGCGATGCATCAAGTCACCAAGCCCACGTGTCTCTTCAAGATGCCAAATGTACTCATTGGGACCACGTGCATTCTCCAAGGTAATGCATCAAATTACCGAGCCCACGTGTCCTTTTAGATGCCAAACTTAATCACCGAGCCACATGCATTCTCCAAGGCGACATACTTCGTCACCGAGCCATGTGCATTCTCGAGGTGATATATCTAATCATCAAGCCTCGTGCCTTTCATGATGATCCATCCCATTTGTAAAGTAATTATCAACAACCTTAGTTCGTACTCAATTTACCCAAATAATCAATTTAGGAACATATCCTAAATATCCACAATTAAATCAATTTGGCACAATTCAAAGCTCAAATAAATAAACGGACCGCGCCACGACAATCAACACGAGATTTCGGTCGTCGGCCATCTCAAACTTAATTTCCGAAAAATAAATAATTAATTAACTAATTTCGAAAATTACTTAATATTAAAAATTCATTTTAGCTTAAAATAAAGTCCGATTAAATAAACGGACTTCGCCATGATCATCAGCAAAATTTTCCGGTTCCGGACCATCTCCCTTGAATTTTCGGAAAATATATAATTATTTAATTTAATTCCGAAAATTAATATTTAAATGCCCAAAAAATCTCACTTAGGCCCGAATCGCCAAATTGAAGCCCAATTAGGGGTCAGAAAATTCCCGAGATGCTTCCAATAAATAGTAGACCACGTCTACTTGTTAATTGCACAATCAATTTATCTAAATCGCATCACAATTGACTAATAATTGCTAATTTATTCTAATCTAACAACCTAAACATAATTAATTAAAACTAAACTAGCCTTAAGCATAATTAGCCAACTAATCCTGGATTAGTGAGATTACTCACCAAATCACGCGCAAATCGGATCAATCCGACGGCGGCGATGCGATGAACGATTCTTCCCAAAGCACGGCTCGGCTTCGGGGCCTGGAAACGGCCCAAAACGGGCCTGAACCAGCTGGAAACCCATTTCGTGGGTTGCTGGACAAGGCTAGCCGTGGTTGCTCCGGCGGCTAGGGTGGTGAGGGGAAGGCCGGCGGAGGTGAGGGGACACCGAGGAGACTACGCGGTGGCCGGACGGAGGTAGGCGGTGGCCGGAGGTAGCCGAATTGAGATGGATAGAGGCGGAGCAGGGGTGAGGTCGTACGGGGGAAGACGGCAGCGAGTGGTGGACGCAGGGGCGTGCATGGCGTGCACGGGCGGCGGTGCGGTGGCAAGACGGGCGTCCGGGAGGCAGTGCGGGCGGCGACGGCTCCGGCGAGCTGCAACCGTGCGGCTTCTTCTTCCTCGTTTCTGGTTTTCACGAGCAAGAAACGAGGGGAAGGGGGGCTTTCGGTCACGTGGGGGAAAGTAGGAGAGAAGAGAGAGGAGAGAGAAGAAGAGATAAGAGAGAGAGGGGAAAGGGTTTGACTAGTCAAATTGGGAGGGAGAAGAAGCCAAATTGAATTTGGCAAGTGGGTGTTCGGTTGGGGGTAAAACGCACGAGGGGGAGGGAGAGAGAAGAGAGAGAAAAGAAAGAAAAGAAAGAAAAGAAAGGAAAAGAGAGGGAGAGAGAGAAAAGAAATAAAACAATAGCCTTAATTTTCTTTTCTTTTCTCTTTCCCTTTCTATTTCTTTTCGGGCTTCAAATTTTTCTTCCGATAATTTATTTCTTGAAATTTCGGACTCGTCAATAAATTGACGAACGATGAGACAAAATCCTAAAAATAAGAATTATGACGCGCTTAAAATTCGATTCCCAAAATCGAGTTCAATTTCGTGGTTAAAAATCGATCAGACGTGATTTTAGTCCAATCCAACAAATTGAGTAGCTTTTAGGGATTTTACTGCTGATACGTCCCTTAACGGCTTCACCCAATAGGTTAGTTAACTTGTGAGTGATCAGCTCAGAGAAAAAGGACCCTAAGCGCGTCGACGAAATGCCCATTTCACTTTATCGAAATGGGGTCGAATTTCAGGATGTCACAGCTACATCTGCCGATAAATGCTGCTAGTTGCTCATCATTGAGTTTCAAGTCTTCTGCTTGCAAGACCTCTAACCGTGGTAGTTCAAAGTCGTTGCATAGGTTCCTTATGTATTTTAAACCATAGATCTTTAAATGACAGATTTCAGGGCAGCTCTTCAGCACACCCGAAATGCCATCCCCAGTTATCTTCAAACAATTGCTTAAATCAAGATACTGCAAGTTGGGGTACATACGCCCGATCTTCTTGAGGCATTCATCGGTCAATTTACCATTAGAAGGTATCCAAAGAGACCTCACTCGAGAATTCACCACGATATCAGCATTAGCATCATTCTTCCTTAGGTTCGTCTTATCCATTTCGATTAGCTGCAGGAAGGGACATTGTCTGATGAGGTTACACAAAGTCGTCATCATGAGATTGGAGCAGTGAATGATGTTAATGCAGGTCAGATTGTGAAGATCTTTGCATATCATGTTCATGTCGCAATCTGTAAGGAAATGTATTGCCTCCAAAGCTAAGACCTTGATACCCCAGTGCTTTAGCACGATATTCCGAATCCCGTCGAACGAAAACCCCAAAGCATGCGAAAGAAGAGGCCCCTTAGCGGAATGTTCGCCTCTGCCACAGACATCAGCAACCCGTCCCAGATAAATGAGTCCGAGAAATCCAGACTACTCAAACCCCCGGCGTGAACAAAGGAACCCGCCAACTCCTCACAGAAAACCGCCCCCCTCTTTCATATCATTCAGGGTCAATGAGACCAAGTGAGGCCTGATTCACTATCAACGAAGCAATATCTCTCCCAATAATTAGCCCACATCCCCTAAACTTGACTTCCTTCAAAGACGGGCAATTCGTCGACAGAACCACAAAAAACTTATCAGAGACAAACCGATTACCCGAAACGTCAATTCGCGACAGCTTCTGCAGCGTCTGCGAGAGGGCTGAGATACCGTCATCCGTGACCCAAGCCGAATAACTCTGCCTCGGATGGCATCGAGCTCTTCGAGCGTGGGAAAGCACTCCACGATCGAAACCAAGTCGGCATCCTCCCGCAACCCAGATTGTACAGGACCAAGACCCTCAAAACCCCGAACTTGGACCCCACCTCGCGCAACCCACCGAAGCGGAGGGACCCCTGGTCCAAGAGGTCGAGGGGCAACGGGAACAGGGCGATCTGGAGGAGGACGGAGGACGCATCGCCACGGAACAAGCTGAGGTCGATGGACTCGAGGGACGTGAAGCGCCGGAGAAGGGAGCCGAGGCACGGAGTTAGTCGTTTGGTGATGGAGAGGCAGGTGCGGACGGTGTTGGAGATGCGTAGGAATTGCTTGCAGACGGAGGAGAAAGACTCGAGGTCTGCTGCGGAGACCAAGCGGCGGAGGACGGCCTCCCAGCACAGTGGGGGCAGGTTATCTCACGGCGGTTGCTTCGCTGGCCTTTTTCTCTTTCGCTCCGCCATCGTCAGTTACGCGCTGCTTCGGCTTTGATGTTCCCTTTCCTAGCTAGGGTTTATCACATAGCCAGATTTCTAATGTAACGTTTATCCTATCTATGTTTGAAATTTCTATGTTTAGCATCAAAGGTTGGACATGGAACGGGCCGAACAAGATGGGCCGTCATCTTCAGAGTACAAATTTCAAACTTATGAAATAACCCGTTATTCTAATTGCATGCATCAAAGAAGATATATATCCAAATTATGATTTAATGTTAGGTCCATGTCTAATGAATTTAATCACCACACCCGAGTTCTTCAACCACTAATTTGATGAAATATGGTTTGAGCGCTGCATAATGGAATACGTGTTGATGATCTAAAGGCAACCCAAATCGTAGGGTAATCCTTTGAGGGACGAACCTAGTTTAATCGAGTCAGCAGTAGTGCTAATTATGTCATATGCACATTTCCTAGTTTAATACTAGATTGATCCATGGGTGGGCCCATTATATGTGACAACAGATCACTAATCGTTTAATGTAAGATGGATAGAGCTTGAACTTACCAAGAAAGGAATTGCTAATCCAAATCTAATCATTTATGCTACTGGCCCAATAGGCCACCCAACCCATGATCACTTCTACTTGATGAATATTAGCTATCCAGTAGTAATTTTTAAGAATTCAAATTCTATCGAGCTCTTGAAAGTATCTCAATGTTGTTGACACCTAAATTTTGATGACCCATTTATTCATTTATCACATTAAAAAATTAAGAATTAATTTAAACCTCTATATATATAAGTTAATTAATTAATTGTATAGCATATAGATTTAGGTGCATTTGCATTTTTTGAATTTATTGGACCGGTGGCGGTTGGGTTTGAATTAGTGGTTACGAGCTTTAAATTGATAGGTCGGACTAAGCCCACGAAGCGAGCAAATTAGCCCAAGCCTGTTTTTTTATGATCGGAAATTATCTTATGAAAAATAAGAATTTGAAATTTTCCGAGATATGATGGAATTCTTCGGATAGAGCAAGTGGAAAAACGAATATTGCATTCGGCAAAACAAATATTGCATTTGGAAGAAAGAATCTTTGTGGACACCAATTTGGAAAGATTAAAAACCCTAATTCGTGGTCTATAAATATATTAAAACATATAGGGTTCGGGGGGGGGCACACAATAGAAATACATGGCCATTGAGGGGGCTTTTCTCCCGATCCTCTAGGTTGAAAAATTGAAGTCAAAAGAGAAGAAATTCTTCCTTCGTTTTAGGGTTTTGAGGTGAAAAAAATTCGAACACAAAGGGAAATTCTTTTCTTTTGAGGAGAAGTCAACAACCAAAAATTTTTTAGGGCGCGTATGACAACCATCATATTCTAGAAATAGTTTCTGGAATAGAAATAGATTTTTCTATTTTTATTTCTAGAAGAGTTTCTAAGCAAAAATAACAATTTGATAACGACACAAAATTTCTTCCTTTTGGATGGTGGCGGACCAGTGGATAACCGGCGGCGGCTGGTGACCGACGATCGACGGTGGTTGGCGACCAATGACTGGCGGTGATGGATGGCGACCGGCGATCGGTGACTGCCAGCGACCGGCGGGGGCGGTGGCGACGGCGGCCGGCAACCAGCGGCAGAGGCAATCGTCGACTGACGGCAGTGGGGGCTGGCGAGTAGCTGGTGACCGATAGACGATGGTCGGTGGCAATGGATGAAGGACCAGTTGACGAACAATGAGAAATTTTTTTATTTCTCATTTCTGTTCTAGAAATAGAGAAGTGGAAAATTTCTACTTCTAATTTCTATTTCAAACCCATTTCTGGAATATAAATCTATTCCAGAAAAAGAAAAAATAATAAATTTATCAAATGGATTTCTATTCTAGAAATAGGTCTGGAATAGAAAAATTATTTTGGAACAGAAATTAGAGGTTGTCATGCACCCCCTTAGCTTCTATAGAAAGAGCATAAACTTTTTCCCTTCTGCTGACAATAGCAAAGAGAGAGAGAGAGATAGAGAGAGAGAGAGAGAGAGAGAGAGAGAGAGAGAGATGTGTAGCAGAGCAGGAAAAAGGGAAAAAAAAAAGAGAAGAAAATAGGGTCTTCTTCTTCCTCGCTCGGCAACACCGTCGAGCCCTTGTAGTGCCGGCCTCCGCTGCAACGTGCGACCGCCGGCTCCTCCTCACCTATGCCATGTTGATGCCACCGAACCGTGAGTTGCTCTAAGATCTCGTCGCACCTACCGTGCGCCTCCACCCAATGCTGCCCCTGCTACCAATGCCCCTGCCTTCGGCTCTACGTGACCCGGTGCCCGATGTTGCTTGCTGTGTCACCATCGCCCACCAGCTCTAGTCGAGATAGCACCCGATGATGCCCCTCTTTGCCTGTCCCCAACGCCATCACCCCTGCTTTGTCTCTGCTGTTGCCGACCTACAGCGACAGAAGCCTCGATGCCCAGCTCCGTTGCTGTCCCTGCCTTGCCTGCGACCCATTGGCCCGTGACCCTCCTGCCATCCGTCTTCCGTGCCGACCTTCGTTGAGCTCCACCAAAGCCAGACTCGAGCTAGATCTGCAGTCCTCTACCCACGACGCCCTTGCTCCGCATGCCTCAACCCAGCACCTTTTGCTTGGTCACCCGACATCCGCCGGACACTATGTTGCCGCCTTGCCAACCTCAGTCACCTCTAGCCTAGTGGCGTGCCTATTCCGAGCTTCCCCAATCAATTGCCTTGCTAACCCGTGACGTCGGACTCCCCTGTTTCACTGCTGGTCCACCTTCGCGGAGTCCTCGCCGGCGTCTTCCCCCCTGCTGGAGCTCTGACTGGCGTTGCCCCTCTCAATTGAGAGTTGCCAAGCCGTGCATGGGAGCAAAAAAAAAAAAAAAAAAAAAGAAAAGTAAATTAGGTAGTCTTTTATTTACTATATTTTTATTGTTATTTTTATTTATTATTTTTCTTTGTTATTTTGCCTTTTTTAGTGGAATGTATGATTGAGATTTTGACATGAAATTTGGGATTGATAGTCCGATTTTCGCCCAAAATCCAACTCACAATCGCAATCGCTTGAAAAATTGTCAATCCGATCTCATGCTCAAGATTCGATTAACGATTTATTTAAAACTTGGTCAACCCGATCTCATGCGTGAGATATGGTTCGCCAATTTATGGATATCAATCCTATCTTATCTAATTTGCCATCATGTTGGATGAGTCAATTTTATTTTTATTTTTTGGTAAATTTTTTTGGTAAAAAAGTCAATTTTATTTTTGTAAAAGGAAAAATCCAAAAAAATATTTGAATTAGGATTAGATTAGTTTTAGAATATCTCTTGTTATCTTGCATATTTAGAATAGGGATTTTATTTCAAATTTGTTAAAAAATAAAAAAAAAAAAAATGCATTCATTTAGGATGTTAGTTTTGAATTTGAATTGCACGTTTAATTATTTGGAAATTTTTAATTTCGAATAAAAAAAATAAAAAAATCATCATGCATATGTCATATAGAATTATGGCACTCTTTGCATGTCATTGTATGTTAGGATTGCATGTTTATAAGCCTAGATAATTTATCCTAGATAAGATTGCAGGTTTCTTAGGAAAGTGAAAATCATGTGCAAGTCATGTAGAATTAGGTTCATGAAAATGCACATCATTTAGTGATTGTTGTTAGGTCCATTTAATTATAAATTGCTCGTCATTAGAATTAGGTCATTTATATTAATTTAGATTGCACATGTAATTATTGCATTTTTTTACTCATGTCATATAATTTAGGTTATACTACCATGTCATATCATTTTATGTTAAATTAGAAGCATTGCATTGCATATGGATTTGATTCTCATTAATTAAGTGAAAAAAAAAAAGAAATTGCATGTTAATTAGAAATCATATCTAGGGTTGTTGATGTGAATTCTAATCTAACAACGCAGATGCTTTTGTTGCTATGAGGTAAGTCCTGCATTTTATTCATTGCTTTATCTGGGTGTTAAATTGGTGGTTTTGTGACATCCCCGAACCCTTCGCAGGTTGTCACCAGCGTCAATGTTACTCCTTATTACCTTTCTCCTTTAGAAGATGCATCATAATTCATAGACACATTTAAAAAAAAAAAACAAAACGGTCCCAGCGCGACTCATTAGCGGAAGCAAATTAAATATCACGTCTCTCCCCCTACCAACCATGATACAAATACACACCACTAAACATCAGGATTTTATAAACAAGCGACGACACTTTATTTACATATTCTTTCAAGATGGGACTTCTTTTCGGGTCGATACATAACAAGGAAAAGCTAGGACTCTGCCATGTCCAGCCTAAAACCTCAAAAAGATTCTCAACCCTCTACATCACACGTGTACAATCCCCCATCATATGTGTCGGCTAACTAACTCCAAAAAGGATACAGCTCCTACTCGTCGCACACGGTCTCATACCCAACTCGGTGCATCAGGCGGTAACGGTGGCAACATCCCTCACATTGCTCCATCCCGACGAACATGTACGGATATAAACTCCTGAATAACAGGGCCCCCAGCCAGGCCCACATCGTACATCACTAGACATCGTACTCGAATAAAAGTCAGTCCGGGAACAGAGGGACAGTCTATCTCAGCACACTCGACCTCTACATCGGACGGTATCCCATAAAATGTACCCCGCGTGACGGCAGGGAGCGGCATACTGCTAATTTGAAATGTTATCCCCAAAAGGGGTGAGTACAACCACTCAGTAGATAGGGAAATCCAATAATAATTCAATGCATTAGGCAAATCATACATGCATTGCAGGCGTTACTTACCTTGAAGCCATTTACATACTATCATGTATCATCATATCAATTTATAACACATGCATGTGTATCATCATCGTATCATACATGTCATCATCATCATGTCATCATCACATTACTCATGTCATATCATATATCATCATCATTATCATCACCATGCATATCATCATGCATATCATATCATCATCATCATCATCATCATCATCATCATGTATATCATCATGCATATCGTCATCATCATCATCTTGCATACCATCATGCATATCATCATCATCATCATCATCATCATCAAGCATATTATCATGCATATCATATCATGGGTGATCATCGTTATTTCACATCACATATCATTATCATCATCATCATCATGCATGTCGTCATCATCATCATGCATATCATCATCATCATCATCATCATCATGCATATCATCATGCATATCATATCATGGGTGATCATCATTACTTCACATCACATATCATTATCATCATCATGCATATCATCATGCATATCATATCATGGTTTAATTTCCACTTTTTACTTTTCAATTGATCACCACATCACCCATTTCTCAAATCATCAATTTCATCATCCCCTCGGCAAAGACCTCCGAGGCTCCCCGGCATTCAGCCTCCTAGGCCACCGGGCATCCGGCCCCCCACATTCCGGGCATCTTGCATCTCAACTAGCATCACGAGGCATTCCCTTCGGGCGGAAACCTCCGGCAGGGCTTCCAGCATTTACACTCCCTGGCCGGGCATCCCGTACCCCAATCCTGGCATCGCGAGGCATTCCCTTCGGGCAGAAACCTCCGACAGGGCTTCCGGCCCCCCACATTCCGGGCATCCTGAATCTCCCAGGGAATTTCGGCAATGTATCTCTATACATTCAGGGCATCATCCGCCATCACAACCATCTCCTCATTTACCATCATCCATGTTTACCAGTATTTTAATCTCATTTTAACATGGCACATGGCATGATATCAAACAAATCATACTAGGCATGACATTCTCACATGCATTGATTCAATGTCATACATATGTCCAAACTTTATCACATATGCATCTCAATTCAATGTCATATACTTACCAAGACTTTATCACATATACAACTCAATTCAATATCGTACACATATCAAGGCTTTATCACACATGCAACATGAGTTACTTAAATGGAATTTATGGCCAATAAAATTATTCCTTTTATTTATTTATTTATTATTTTTTAAACTATAAATTCCCAAAATTATCATAATTCAAGGAATTATTAAACAAACCCATATGATGATAATTACTTGCAAAATTCATGGCCAAATTGAATTTTTACAAAATTTCATAATTTTCCCAAAACATCCTATTCTTCTCGGATGAAACCAGAATGCACGGTTTCCGAATAAATTCAATTAAAATATCCATATGACCTCCAAAAATTATAAAATTTTACTGGATTATAGCCAAGACATTTTTCGTACAAACTTCATGCAGAACTACAAGCCAGATTTCTTATACATTATTTAATTCAACCTCACGAAGCTTCTGGACCCGTTACCGCATCGTCCAGTGCCTCTATCTCCGAAATATGAAGTTTTAACCTACCTATTCTCTTTCGTTTTCTCTTAAATTCGGATATGTTATGTGTTAAGGTGTCATTTAAAATTTTCATGAAGAGATCTAGGTCAAATAACCAGAGTATAGTCATCGTTTTAGTCCTTTAAGTCTCGGGTGTCTTGGAACACATCACCAGAATCATCGTCTTCAAGATCTAGTCGATTTACCAAGCTATACTTGTTCTTTTCACTTCAAATTTGAGTATGTTGTAGTTTAAGATGTTCCCTACAACTTTCATGAAAAAAGCGAAGTGAGATTCTCAAGAAAAACCAACATGCAACCATGAATCCAGGAAAAGGTCAGTAAAAACTCTCCAGATCCGAGGTCTCCGTAATATGAGACTTTAACCCCTCAAATCTCCATTATTTTCCACGAAATTTCAGTATGTTATAGCACAATATGTTAGCTACAACTTTCATGCAGACATCAAAGCCAAAATCGGACTCCAAACACACATGCAAGCTCAAACAAGTTACTGACTCACATGATCCGAGCAAGAACAGTCACGCGACTTAAGAACAAGCCAATCATACCTCGGTTTTTCTCACTTAAAACACCCAAAATCTAACATGCAAAAAACATACAAGCATGCAAGAGAAGCTAGAGGACTCCCACTTGCCTCTAGACCGGTCGGTCGACGGTGTAGGGTGGCGAACACGGCGGCACACGGCGGACGGACGGCGGTTCCCTCCTCCTTTCTCTCTCAGCCGCTCCTCCCTCTCGCACGATCTCTCTCTCTCTCTCTCTCTCTCTCTCTCTCTCTCTCTCTCTCTCTCCTTGGGCGAGCAAATGGCCGAGCACTCTTCTCTCTCTTCCCTTCTTATACCCCCAAACTCTCATCATTTGTAATGATTACATGCCACTTAAATTAGCCAATGCATGGCATCCTAGTCTAGGCCAATGCATGAAGTCTCCTTGCCACTTGTCCAATTACATGCATCATGGGCATTGGATTTGGGCTTTGGGCTTGGGCCATCCGGCCACTTCCTGGGCCTCCTCTTGGGCTGGTCAACAGCCCACTTGTGGGCCTAATTGGGCCGACTAACTTGGCCCATTAAGCTTAGGCCAATGGGCCTAAGGCCCATTCCTAAAATTAACCCTTTTTTTTTTTTTTTTTTTTTTTTTTTGAATTTCTTCTATAAATATTTTTCAACTTCAATTTTCATCTAGGCCAAATTCTTGGGGCATCTGGTTTATTGAAATTTAATTTATAAAGTACATGGCCAAGTGTAAATTATTGATCTATCGAATTTAAATTCTCACAATCATATCCACAAATCATCTAATTAAAAGACTAATGGCTAAAGCATAAGCCATGTAAATTTTTATCACCTAATTAAAGACTTTAACACATCTTATGGCTTGGCTCTGAATTTTGGGATGCCACAGGTTTGTACATCCGCATGATCGCCTCACATGTTAGGGAAATAGCTTAAAATTAATTCAAGTTGCTTGCCAAACATTTTTCAAAATAAAAGAGAAAGGTACCGAAATGGCGTTAGAGAAATTTAGTGTAACCAAGTCCCCGAACTCATAATCTTTGGTTCGTAGGAGTAAAGTAAATCTCATGTTACTTTACTTGGGTCTCTTGTTACTTTACTTGGGTTTCTAATCGACCCACCAAAAATATATTAGTGGCGACTCCTAATTGAAAATCAATTACATGTTAAGAACTTGAACTTAAGTCGCGAATTGGTATAGGCTTGGGAGAGCCCGGGTTAAGTCTAGGCTTAACAATCCATTAGCCAAAACCTAGGTGGTTCACCCAAAAATTTGGTCGTGACAAATGCTTAATTTATTTTAACTTGTCAATACCAAATTAATGGGCAACGCAATAATCGGCCTTTTTAATTGAACAAGAATCGGATGGTTGTTACAACTTAGTATTTTGCGCAGCCATACTAAAACTTTTAATTGGCCTTCCTAAAATAAGGCGGGCAAAGGACACCATGGCCGATTTGTTGGGTCCTTGATGAATTGTTAGATGACTGAGATGACTCTTAGCTATTTATTGATCATAATCAATCGTTGGACCATTACATGCTGATTGTTAGCCATCTAGTCTTAGTCGACAATCTCACTATACTTTAGGCCATGGAAGGGTGGAAGTGCTCCTCTTTTTTGGTTAGCTTTAGAGCTTAATAGTTTGGCAGGGGGAGTCGGGGGTAATGGAATATGATTTAGGTACAGTGTTGTACCATCCAAGGTTACCCCCTAAATAAGCAGGGGCATTCATCCATGGCTTGTGTTGGTAGGCCTTAATGGACGTCAGGATTGTCCTATGCATCACCACTATTAAAATATGTTTCTAATTTGAGCCTAAAATGAAAATTTGAATTTTGAAATTAATAAATAAAAAAAATTTTTATTAGGATTATATGTATTCTCCTTCTCCATGTTGAAGTTGGTCAACTTGTGTTCTATATAAATTTGTTCTTTTGCTGCAAGAGAAGACGCCGTTGTTGATGCATGCAATAGTGAAGTGCCATTTCCGAGTGCTTGAGCGGTGGGCTATCCTCGTGGATTTGTTCGTGAATTACATCCAAGAAGATACAAGTATTCAAGCCGATTAAATCTTGTGAATTCAAGATTTGTTAATTCTTTTATGAGATTGAGAGATTATTTCGTGAGAAATTATAGGGCTAAACACCGCGTGAGTTATTGGATGCAATTAGGGCTTAGGAAACATTGTAAGTATTTGAGTGACTCGAGTGTGTTGTAATCTCTGTGTATTGCTTGATTTACAATGAATTCATTGCTGCTCCCTCTATGAACGTAGGTCTCTACAACCAAATCACGTAAATTTGGTATCCGGTTTATTTTCTCATTCTATCTATTTTATTATTCGATCGATTAATTTTCGCAGACAATTGGTATCAGAGCTAGACTTGGTTGAGTTGAAGCAAATCAATGGCGATAAAAGAAGGAGAAGTGAAAATCAATGGATTTGATGGGAAGGATTTTAGTTTCTGGTAGATGTAGATTGAAGATTATCTCTACCAAATGAAACTGCATTTGCCCCTATCTAGAGAGTAACCAGGGACAATGAAGCAAGTTGACTGGGATTTGCTAGATAGATGAGCTATGAAAATTATTCGGCTGACATTGGCTTGTAACATCATATTTAACATCGTGAATGAAAAACCACTGTTGATTTGTTGAAGTCCCTGTTGAATTTGTACGAAAAGCCTTTTACAATTAATAAGGTCTATTTCATGAGACGCTTATTTAAATTGTAGATGAGAGAAGGTGCATCTATTGCGGTTCATATCAATGAATTAAATGTGATTGATAGTAAATTGAGTTTAGTTGAGATTGACTTTAAAGATGGGGTATGTCTTTGATTTTATTATCCTCATTGCCTAATAGTTGAAATACTACTGTTACTATTATTAGTAGTTCTTTTGGGTCAACAAGCTTGACATTTGATAGGGTTCAAGATTTGATTTTGAGTGGGGACATCCGTAGAAGAGAATCTGGCAAACTTATATCTACCGCTTTAATACATGAAAATAGAGGAAGATCTAGAACATGTGTTAGTAGGAATAATACTAATATGAATAGCCGTAATCAATCTAGGACTAGTGGTGTTGTATGTTAGAATTGTGGTAAGAGGGAGTGTCTTATAAGGAATTGCCTTTAAGCTAAAGAACAAGAAGGGTAAGAGAATTATAGTTGATTTTGCAGATGATGTTGCAATTGTAGTTGATGGTAATTCGGATAGTGCTGATTTTTATCTTGTTTATCACTAATGATTCATTGTTTGATGGACCATATAGGAACTAGTTTACTGTTTATTAGTGCACAAATGGTAGTAAAGTGTAGTTGGGGAACCATGCCGAGTGCGATGCTATTGATGTTGGCAATGCTAGAATTATATGGACTTGAGTGAAGTATATTCTAAAGTTGAAGAAGAACTTGATTTACTTTAGTGCCATGGATTTAGCTAGGTATCGATATTTTCAGAATGTGGAATTTTGAAAATAGTTTGAGTTACCTTAGTGATAATGAAAGAAATTAAGCACAGTGGTCTATATGACTTTCAAGGTGAGACAGTAATAGATTTTGCCTTAGAGACATTGGATGCATCTATTTAAGAGTTTGAATTGTGGCATATGTATTTGGGGCATATTGGCGAAAGAATGCTGAATGTTCTAAGTGGAAGAAATCTACTGTGTGGTTATATTGTTGACGAATTGAATGTATGCATGTACTGCGATTTAGATCAAAATGACTATCAAAGAAACAATGTATATTGCAAAATCAATTCACTTGAATGTTCACAGGTTATCACGGTTTTCTTTAAGGAAGAGTGTTGGATATATGCTAATAGTTGTTAATGATTACTCAATGAAAATGAGGGCGTTTGTGCTTAGACATGTTTGATGTTCTTGCTAGGATCATACAGTTGAAAGTTTTGATCAAAAAGAAGATTGGTAAAATGATTAAGCATATGTGGACTGACAGTAATATGGAATTTTGCTCAAAACTGTTAAATAAATTCTACATAAAGGAAGGCATAGTGAAATACTGTACTATTGTTAATGAACCACAACATATTTTGAAATTGATGAGCAAAACATTATTAGAGATGAACCATAAAATGCTCTATAGAAGATTCTCGACAGATGTGCTTGGTATAGTGAGCTCCCTAATGAATAGATCCCTATCAAATGTGATTGGATATCGGACTCCTAATGAAGTGTGGTAGGTAATGTTGTCGATTATTTTATTCTTAGAATATTTGGCTGCCCATGTTATGTTCAAGTGAGCGATAATAAGCTTGATGGAAGGGTAAGAAAGTGCATGCTCCTAGGCTATGCATGAGGTGAGCAAGATTATTGGTTGTAGTGCTCGGAATTAAATTCACCTGCTATGAGCAGAGAAGTTACATTTAACAAGCCTTCAATACTTTTGGCTAGAAGTGATTATAGCAAATTATATGGATTTGAATGGTGTTTAGCTTAAGGTGGAGTTGTAATCAGAAACTCTTAAGGTAGTGAATATTAGCAAAATAATAGATAGGAATGGTGCTTATAGCAAGATGGAGTCTATAAAGCTAATGGTTGCTATAACTGCTAATATTGACATAATATATATTCCATCTCTTGACAGATATGGATGCAAAATGGTTTTGCATTGTCTGCAATTAAGAAGGTTGTGTCAGAAAATCCATATGCAAGAATTAAAGGTGTATGTGAAGTTGGTCTTCTAATGAGGTCCTGGTTGTGGTGTAGTTTAAGCAAGGCTTTGACTTGGAAAATATATGTGGTGATTGAGCCCATCGACGGCTATGAGAAAGTAGCAACACAAATGAATGCGACTTGACTCAAATGTCAAGTCAGTGTGGAGCTTCTTAAAATATATCTTGAATTTGAGTCCAAAGCGAAAATTTGAATTTTGAAAATTAATAAATAAATAAAAATCTTTATGAGGATTATATGGATTCTCCATCTCCATGTTGAAGTCGGTCAAGTCGTGTTATATATATGTGTGTGTGTGTTCTTTTGCCACAAGAGAAGATGTCACTATTGATGCATGCAATAGTGAAGCACTATTTTCGAGTGCTTGAGCAGTGGGCTATCTTTGTGGATTTGTTCATGAATTACATCCTAGAAAATACAAGTGTTTGAGCTGATTAAATTTTGCAAGTTCAAGATTTGTTAGTTCTTTTGTAAGATTGAGAGATTATTTCATGAGGAATTATAGGACTAAACACAGCATGGGTTATTAGAAGTAATTGGGGCTTGAGAGACATTGTGAGTGGTCGAGTAACTTGAGTATGGCTTTAATATCCATATATCACTTGATCTATAATGAATTCGTTGTTGTTTTCCCAATGGACATAGGTTTCTATGACCGAATCACATAAATCTGGTTTATTATTTAATCGCTCACTTTTCACAACAGCCACATCATTACATTTTTAGAAGCTCCAAAAGCCAATTCTTCGTAATAGATGCCCCACCTCCTCTATTCATTGTTGAAAGACTTGTATCACTTGTAAAGCCAATTGCATCCTTACTCAATGTAGTTAAGCAATTGGGTCCTTTGCATCCTTATTTCCCTTTTTCCCCCAAAAGAAAATCTATTGATAGAGATGTAAGTCCATTCACTAATATTTTGGCACAAGTTTCTATATCCATATGTTGCCTCACTAAACAAACATAATCTCTATTCGTTTCGTGAAAAATAAATTATTTAGATAATGTCTTCCTAAAACTAATCGTTTATATCACTTACAAGAATGAATGAACGAGCAATAATTTCATCATTCACGAAAATATCTAGACATAAATTGTTGTCGATAATAAAAACATTTTTCACTAACTAATTATTTTAAGAGATATAAGCGATCAATTAAAAAAAATTCTAAATCATTTATTTTTCGTGAAACTAATGTACCCTTATACCTAGGGGTGTGTATGGTTTGGGTGAGTGGTTCCCGGCCTAGAACCGAGAACCATATGCTAAGGACTGATTGTGAAAAATTGGAATCAAGAACTGCTTGTTAATTACATGAATGCACTCGGGAACCGGACCACCAAAAGCTATGTAATAGTTAGATAAAGTGTTGGCCAGAAGCGCGAATTTGTTTTATATAATGATAAACTAAAAGCCTAAAAACAATTGCTTGAACTCCATAAAATTGTCTCAATCTTTGAATAGTGATCCACGCAACTAACATGAAGAGTTCATTAGTGATCTCATCCAAAGATTTCGGGCTTTTTGATGATAAATCTATAATCAGGAACCTACTATAGTTATTCCATTTCCCACCTTTTGGGATAGGTCAAGAATAAAACATAGGGAATCCTGGTAAACTCATAAGAAATCCTACAGCTTGTCTTTTATGTGGAAGTTCCCATTAGCAATGCTGCAAACTGTAAAATAGTTCAAAATTTAAGTAAGAACTTCCTCTCTCTCTCTCTCTCTCTCTCTCTCTCTCTCTCTCTCTCTCTCTATCTCTTTTTTTTGGGAGTTGGGGAGGGGTATTAGAAGAGGGCTTGTGAAAGGAAGAGAGGAGGTTGAACTCGACATAGTAAGACTTGCCTAATCTGGAGCTTTGGGGCACCATTCCTCCAATTCTTGCAGACCAGTATTCAGATATTCCCCATTGTTGAAGGAGGCTTTTGATGTATATCGGAGATTGGAGCCCTAAATTTTAGGTGTGCTAATTTCAAAATTTTTAATATTAGAAATTAATATATTATTATAATATAACTAGTCCGGTCCAGTGGGAGTGTCCACCCATGAAACTGGGAATCGGACCAGTTCCCTTAAGAACCATCGGTTTTGGGTAGTTTCGGTCCGATTCCAGGTAGTTGGGGCACATCTCGATTCCTTTACATATCCCTACTTATGTCAAGATTTGGAAATTCCCATGCTTTTCTCCTCCAACCAATCTCCAGTTGATATGTTACATGCTTGAATATGATCCACATGAAATTCGAACACATATCAAGTTATTGATGATAATCGATATGTGGGTTGTGCTAAAGTAATGTTGATGATAAATAAAGATGCCTTAAGAGACTTCGAACTTCATATGATTGGAGAGAGATTGAGATCGAGATTGGTGTGGGGTTCCACATCCAAGTACAAATCGCGTGATGATGTTCAGATTGAGTCATGAATCTTTCAATATGAAAGCAAGGAAATGCAAAGTGCATATGAAAATGAGATTACATAGAATTGAAAGCAAATTGGAACAAAATTACATGAAAATATAAAGTGCAGTGATTGAAGTGCACGAAAAAGCAATGATAATAATTTCCATTTTTTCAACTGGTTGATGTAAAATCATGAGTTTATATGCCAAATCTATGGAATTGCACTCATGTTTTATATTAGACATTCACTAAAATGACATGTAAATATGGGTACTATCATTCAACATTAACCATGTCTAGGAAATTAATTGTATCATCTTTTCTGCATCACTCACTCTTCACTTCAATGTCACCAAGCTCCACTCTTTAGCTCACAAAGGTATAGGAAAATTGGGTCCATAACATTCTTCCCCACCCAATTCCACAATGCCCTCGTTGTGAGTTGATCTATGGCTTCCTTACATTCCATAACTATCAACACCACTCCCTTGAGACTTACATGAATGACAAGGCTTGCTTAATAGAACAAGTCACTCCACTCCATTGGTAGCTTTCCCCAATCAAAGTTGTTCACAAATTTCCTGTCACTTGTGCTCTCCCTAACAAGTGTGCATCCAAAGCCAATTGTGCTCCCTCAACAACACCTTTTGTCACCTACTAAGCTTCTCTTGATCTTAGTAGACCAATAAAGGTTTCTCTCATTGTTGGAAACGTGGTACCAAACCCCATCTTGAGATTCATCCGTTGATCCAAGAACATTTTTCCTATTTGGTGAGCAATTGAATTCATTTGTGTCCTTCCCCAATTGCCATCCCAAAAGCTTGATAAGAGTTGCACCCTGTTTGAGCCGTCTTAGCCCGACCATCACTCTCCATCCTCATGGGACTGAGTAGACCATAGGCTTTCCATGAATTACCCACCTATTGGAGGAATTCTGCTTTGATATCATTTGTCACAAGCTATAAAAATTCTAGGCCGCGAAATAGTTATTGTGACACCTAGTGAGCCGAGGACACTTGGTCAACCTTCCTTCAAAATATTGTTCCCAAAGTAGTATGGTGAATCACATCCTCACACCTAATCATATCATGCCCCATTTAACTTAGCCATATGGTCTCTCCAATAATATACATTGAACATTTCTGTACAATAACTGGTTTTAGCCTGCCGTGACTTAACTATGAGAGTAGCATCAATTCTAAACCAATTTGTGCACGGAGGCCAACATCTATTTAAGAGCTCCTCTAAGTTATAGTTGTTCTATCCTATAACTTTTAACACAAACACCATGGTACTACTTCTCCTAACTAGTTGTATCATTCCTTCTACATCATTCACTCTTCACCCCAATGCCACCAAGCTCCACTCTTCAACTCACTAGGGTACGGGAGAATTCGATTTATGACATCGGGAACAAACCTATTATCACAAGCTAAAAATAGTAAGAGTAAAATTTATAGAGAGAGTTCATAGGCAAAAGGATATTCATATAGACTAGCAGTCATGTTGTGCATATTGTGATATGATATTGTATCAAGCCAAATTAATATTGGTTATTCCATTTTTCTTTTTAATTTTTTTTTGTGAAGGGCATAGTAATGAAGGAAAATAGTCATGAACTTGTTTATGATTTTTTTTTGGATTTTTTTATAACCTCGTGTTGTAGATGCTTGATTTGTGACTAATTAAAATGTTTAGTTTGTTGGTTTATTATTATGATAAGGTGCGAAATTTTGTATTGATGTGATATGTTGTTTGTATCCCTGTGATTTTTTTTTTATCTAGGCACTGCAGTACAATGGTTCTAAAGTGCAATGTAATGCTAGAGCAAGCTGATATTGCTAGTATGAACACCTAGAGGGGGATGAATAGGTGTATAAAATAAACCTTGCCAAATATATACGGAATAAAATAAACTTCAAACAAAGGAGTTAAGGAAGAGGATAAGAACACAATATTTATAGTGGTTCGGCTTAATCAAAGCCTACTTCCACTCTCCCATGTTAACAGCCTTCTTGGCTGGATTCCACTATGCAATCAATAAGAGATTACAACTTCGAGTGCAAATACTTAGTAGATCACACTATCTCACTAAGTCACTCTTTTGGTATTTCTCTCACGATCACAAACGTTTAAGCTCAACAAAGATAAGTGTATGATCGAAGGTCGCTCAGACTTTAGAGTTATAAATTCTACGCTCCGTCTCTTACTTGCTCATCGGTCCATGATCTCCTTAAATACTCCTCCACTTCCAAACTACCCGTTGGACAGTATCCCGGAGAATCGTCTTCCAATATACCCATTGGATAGCTCTATATCTAGAAGATTTGGTAGCCGTTGAGTGACAAAGGTAAAATCCCAAATTGATTCCGATCGCCCCTTCATCGAGGTAGAAATTTGCTGACCTTGATATGCTAAACCATTTACAATTTCTGTAAAACGGCTGAACATATCTCCAATTGACTCTCCTTGCTTCATCTTGAATGATTCATATTTACTGAGCAAGAAGTTTACTTTTGTCTCTTTTACACGATCGGTCCCTTCATATGTAACATGAAGTCTATCCCAAACTTCTTTTGCTGTTTCACATGAAGAGATTCTGTTATATTCAGTAAGAGACAATGCGCAATATAAAGAATAAATAGCTTTTGCATCAAGCACTTCTCTTTTGGACAACTCCGTCCGAGACATAGGAGTGGAGGGTTTGCTTTCTTTGTCTTTGCCATTCTTATTTGATGTAAACGCAGCAATGGGATTGATTCCTCTTTCCACAACATCCCATTGTAAGAGATCTCTGGATCTTAGGTATGCTTTCATTTTGTTCTTCCATACGTCGTATTCCTTTCCATCAAAATATGGTGGCCTTGTGTTGCTTTGCCCTTTCATAAGTCCTGGAGCCAACATACTAGCCATAGATCTTTTACTCTGAAGTAAAACACTTCAAATAAAGTGAGTACACGAGCTCTGATACCAATTGAGATTGCTAGTATGAACACCTAGAGGGGGATGAATAGGTGTATAAAATAAACCTTGGCAAATATATGCGGAATAAAATAAACTTCAAACAAAGGAGTTAAGGAAGAGGATAAGAACACAAGATTTATAGTGGTTCGGCTTAATCCAAGCCTATGTCCACTCTCCCACGTTAACAGCCTTCTTGGCTGGATTCCACTATGCAATCAATAAGAGATTACAACTTCGAGTGCAAATACTTAGTAGATCACACTATCTCACTAAGTCACTCTTTTGGTATTTCTCTCACGATCACAAACGTTTAAGCTCAACAAAGACAAGTGTATGATCGAAGGTCGCTCAGACTTTGGAATTATAAATTCTACGCTCGGTCTCTTACTTGCTCATCGGTCCATGATCTCCTTAAATACTCCTCCACTTCCAAATTACCCGTTGGACAGTATCCCGGAGAATCGTTTTCCAATATACCCATTGGATAGCTCTATATCTAGAAGATTTGGTAGCCGTTGAGTGACAAAAGTAAAATCCCAAATTGATTCCGATCGCCCCTACAAACGAAATCTTGGTTTCCATAAGTAAAGCTTCTTCGAGTAGAAAGTTCTTGTCTTCAAGATCCAATCGTCAATTTATTAGATTGAATCAATTAAATCAATCTTGATGTGGAATCAAAAGCAGATCACTAGCCGTTGTATGATTGGGCTTGAGTTACGATTCATCGAATCTGGATGTAAAGTCTGAGTCTGTAGACTTTACAATTTGGGTTTGAACATATCTGCTTCTGAACAGATTTAGCTTTAAGGTCTGTACCCAGTTCAGCTTCAGCATAGAGTCTGTCTTCTGGTTCATCATTCACGTTCAATCTAGAATTAGTCAGAGTTGACAGACTTCTGATGTAGAACAGACTTTGACACTAAAGTCTGGCAATCTTCAAACTTTGAGTTTTGAGTCTGACAATCTTCAGACTTTGAGTCTTGAGTCTGACAGTCTTCAGACTTTGACACAGAAGTCTGGAAATCTTCAGAATATACTTCTGATGTGTTATGTTCAATCTTCTGGTCGTCTTCACACTTTGACAATATCCTTTACATGTTCTATCATCTGCATGGTCTATTACTTAACCATTAAACATGTTAGTAGCTTTTGATTTATTTTGTCTTCTTCAAAACATCATAAGGGATTTCCCTAACACAAGCAATTCACTGTGTTGCAGCAAGCAATGAATGGTGCATTACACAGGAATGCAGTACTTTTCTAGTGCATTGCAGAGTGCAAAAGTTTTCCATTGCATTAACCAATGGACTGATTGACATGCCAGTTCTGGCCCACCCAATTTTTGGCCTATACTTGCCCAGCTTTAGTCCATGCGTGGCTAGTTGTTGGCTTTCCGGGACCAAATTCTCGGTCGTGCTTGGCCAATTTTTGACCCATCCAGTCCTTGGACTTGCTTTCAGCTAGCTTTCGGCCTAGCTTGAATTTACTAGGCCAGTTTCGGCCATGTTTGGCAATTTTGGCCCATGGTTTGCCTTGCTTGCCTAGTTCTAGGCCTTAGTTCTAGGTCTATGCACGGCCGGTTCTCAGCTTTGTTAGGCCAGTTTGTGGCCCATGCCTGGCCAATGCTTCGACAGTTCCACCAAAGACAGCCAGTTCTAAGTTCTAACAAGCACACTGTCCATACATTGATATCCAACCAACTTAACGATAGCGCTTACAACAAACAGAACTGAAATGCATTGCTCTGTGAGTGCAAAAGTTCCCCATTGGACTCTGCAATGGCCTAGCTTGGCTAGTTTTTTTGCCCTGCTTAGCCAATGTTGGCCAATTTCACGAAAATCACAGGCAATATGTTCAAATCCAACCAACATATTCGATAAGAGCTTACAACCAAAAAATTGCAAAGCAGTGCAAAAGTTCTCCATTGGACTCTGCAGTGGACCAATTAGCATGGCCAAGCTTGGCTAGATTTTTGCCTGTGCTTAGCCAATGTTGGCCAATTTCACCAAAAAACACAGGTAATACAGTCAACTCCGACCAACAAAATAGATTAAAGCTTACTACCTAAAAACTGCACTGCAATGCTTTGCAAAGCACATTGCAAAAGTTCTCCCATTGGACTCTGCAGTGGATGATTTGCATAGCCTACCTTGGCCCGTGTTTGGCCCATGCTTGGCCAGTTCCACAATCACTACATTGATATTCCAACCAGACAAATAGAGGGGAGCTTACAATCAACAAAACCAGTTCCATCAAAAATGCATGATCAATATATTGAATTGACAGAGTAGAGCTTACAACCAATTCAGGCTCATGTTGATGTACTTACAAGTTCAACCACTTGCACAATCAGTTCAGTGACATACTCTGATCACAACCACAAAAGGCCTAACATGATGTACCCACAAACACCGCCTTCGATGGCAGCACCAGCCATTCACGCCCAAAAAGACACCACCACTAGACAATGTCATCACAGATAAAAACATCCTAAGCTCCAACCCACCACTTACAGATCCCTTGTCAATCTAGGTAAGCCCATGCTCCTCAGTTGACGTAACACCAGCAGTGGGAAAACAGAGGCAGGGAACTACTAAGCCACGAAATATACAGGCCCCCATCCAGAGAAGCCACAGTAAAAGCTTCTCTCTCCTTTGCTTTGCCAAAATTTGGCTTTCACTTTGTCCTTTGTGAAAGCCAATGTATGATGTGCCGGGAGTGCTCATATGTAATGGGATCATCAACCCATCTAGAGAAGCCTCAGCTACAGCACTACAAGCACAAAAATGCACATTGTTTACTTGCAGCCCAAGATAAACAATAGGTTTAAGCCCTAAATCTCCAAAAATGGGCACGTGCTCATCAAGAGCGCTTTTTGCTGCTGCCGCCGGGGATGAAGGGATCATTTGGAACAAGATAGTCTAATCTGGGATTGTTTCAGGCAAGTACCACTCTAAAGCTCTTTTAAGACAATAAGTTCATATTTGGGGATTTTTTTTTTTAAGATTTCTTAAAGTAAAAATCATAGGATATTTTTTATTTTTCAAAAAGACAAGACAATGCTCGGTGAAATGACCAAGACAAATAGTACCGACCATGAAGAGATAATTGAAGGGGGGCAAATTTCCTCAAGTTATCAGCCAACCCTTGCCTCCATGACTGGTTACCACTTAATCATGCCACCAAGCAATCTTCCATCACCGGCAATATCCTCACCGGAATCTACTCATTCAATCCAACACTTCACAACATTATCAAATTCAAGCTTTGCTCTCTGCACAATGACGCACAAAAGGTTGCGCACATCTAAAGCATTGAGCTTATTTTACATTCAAAATAAAAACAAAACGATGGATAACCACACTCGAAGAATATCATTAAGGGTACACACTGACACACATCTCACACATATGTCCATCTGTACTGCAGCATCTTTATTCTAAACAATCACGAGACAAACACATAAGAAATAGATGACAAAGCATTCCAAACTTGCTGAAGACCCCATCTAGCAAAGCATGCAGACAACAAATTTCTTCCACAGAGCTGGCAATTCCATCTGTTTTTCATGATTATATGCTCCATTAGATTGATCATCTGGACACATATCAGGCTGGACTTGTGGATATGCAATCATCATGCCCATCTAGTGTTGCTGTTGCTGGTGCCATTACACGCTGCAACAAAAATCACAATACTCAACTTCCAAATCCATTATAAGAGTTTATGATGATATGTTATCTAAGTTTGAAGCGGAGGGCTCTTGGATTCTATCCATTAATACCACCAACAGCAGGGCATAAATGGTGGCATTGAACAGAAATCATATTGGTTTAGTTTTATGCAGAAATTTATTCTGTTGCAAGCAGCCGTTCATATATGAAGTAATTGTACAGATGGAAAAAAGTGAAAACTAACAGAAATCATCATTAGGTGACACAGTTATGAGTAGTTTGTGGGAGATACACTCGTCAAAACAGTAACCAGACTAGTTCTATGCGAGGATTTAGAGTTTATGCTTTTAAATTTGCTTCCACAAGCATTGGGCTAAAAGTAAACATTAACCAAAACATCTTCTTCTTACAATAAAAACGAAAAGGCTTGTATTGAGATTAGTCTTGCAATTATTCAGGCAAACATACCTACAGATTTTCCTTTTAGCTTTTAACATTTAGGTGCTACCTTAAGTACGTTGGAAGACCATTTGTAATTAACCCAAGGAAAATGACAGGTGTATTGGAAATAATGAAACAAGGACAAACAACTACTAAAAGCTCTGGAAGTAGCAAAAGTGAAAAACCAGATATGCAGATGATGTGGTTTCATTTCAAGATGCAGGTCCGTTCATTTTGTTCCTTTGAAGACGAAATATCAAGTGTTCCAACCTTGACCTCAGAGTGGGCTGGGATCTCCCATCAATTTAATCTAAACAACAATTGCTGAATAAGATATTATTGGATAAATCAAATAGGATACCATTTCTTGCAGTGATTCATTTAATTTCAATAGCCTACTCGACCTACACACTTGAATGTTAACTCATTTTTATGAGTAATACAGCATACCTGGAGCCTTCAAGGGAACTATTACTTGAATTTGAATGGCCACGGGAACTTCGTTGCATCGTTTGGTGGGGGCTTTAGGGCACCCTCTATAGCTCCCTCTTTCCAGACTTTAGGTTGAACATTTATGTGTGCAGGAACATTCCCCTTGACCTCTCTAATGAATTCCTCAGGCATATAAAGTTTGAGGCATTTCAGCTTACTGGGAAGTATGATGTCTGTTTTCAATGATTTGCATCGAGCTAGGGACAAAGTTTCAAGGGTTGGTGGTTCCCCAAGATTTATGAATTGAAGACTGTCAATTGTATCCAGGCCTAAAAAGCAAAGTTTTTTAAAACCCAGAACCTCAAAAGTCACCACAGTTTCATCAAATGCTTGTTGCAGTTCCAGATGCTTCAGAGAGTCTAACTCCCCCAAATTTTGGAGTGCTTCCCCATTCAATTGACTCCCCTTGAGGACCAATTTGACCACACTGGAGAATATCCGGTTTGACAAATTTACCAAACATCCTGTTAAGTGAACCCGCTTAAGGGTTTCGAGAACTTTCTTCTCATCTTCCTCTGAAAGATCTATTTTCTCTTCTGGCGCAGCAATTAAACGTAATGCCTCTAGATTTTTCAAATTTCCAATGGAAGAGCACAGAGGTTTCACATCTCTACTTTTCAGCATCGAAATACCTAGCCTTTCTAACTTCGTTAATTTGCCGATTGCTTCTAGCAACAATCTTCTTTTCTTATTCTTTCCCCCCCGGCTCCTCCGCTTGACTGGGTATAGCTCTATCACGCATATCTTCTGCAATAATTTCAAGACTCCTAATTCTGATGGGGCCTGGACACTGACACCATGCTTTAGGTCAGTACGTGCGGCCAGATGTTTGTCGGATCTATATACTAACAGATGGCGAAGTCGTTTTAGCTGAAAAATACCCTTACGTAGTTCGGACACGTTGGTACCTTTGAGATCCAGGGTCTCCAGGTTTTCAAGATCTCCTATTTCATCTGGAATTTCTCTTATCTTGGTATCCCTTAAACTTAGGTACGTAAGATGTGTCAAATGGAGAATCTCTTCAGGAAAAGATTTCAAAGAATATTGATAACAATCCTTTTCCACCTTGGTTGAAAGTCTTTGAAGATCTAGCACCTCAAGACTCTCAACCTGCCCCAACAACTTTTTAATGGACTCTAGGTGTACCTCTTTGAAGACATGAAGGGATAAAAGTCGATTGACTCCCACGTCGGCCACTTCTCTGTCCATTTTGCTGTGAAAGGACATGCGTTTCATAGTATGATGCCTATTATTTTCCCGGTCGGCAACAATCATCACCAAATTATCATTTTCCGACTCAGAAATAATGATTTGATGCAGAAGGTTGTTCAAACGGCAGGTGCTGAACCTCCCATAACTTGTCTTCTTCACCTCTTGAAAAAAATTTTGATCTACGAGATTTCTCAGGGTTTCCTCTAAGATTCTTAGGTCCGAGTTTTTACCCACCTCTTCGAGAAGTCTTTCAGCCATCCACAGTCGCATCAATGTGGAGCACCTTAGGGGACAATCTAGGGGGAAGATGCTCAAGTAAGAGACACAAGGCAGGACATTGTGAAGGCGGGTCATGCGTTTAGTTCCCATCCTTCTAATTGAGCTGTTCTCTTCGTAGTTGGTTAAGGAGGAAAATTGTAGGCTGCCACTCCATTTTGTCCATTCATGGAATTGAGGGTCATCAACACCACGCTGATTATGGATCAAATGTTCACACATCGCGAGAATTGCAAGTGCCAATCCTCCGCATTTTTCTAAGATGCTGTCAGAAGTACCTTTAAACATAGTTGCGCAGTTATACTTGCGGGGCATCTTCTGGAAAAATAGCTTGCGAGAATCATCTGTGGAAAGGACAGGAAGCTTGAAGTCGTGGAAATCATACAGGCGTTTGGAGGGTTCTGGAGAAGCATTGCCGTCTTGTGCTCGTAAATTATCCAGGGAACCCTCGGAGGAAGATTCTAGGCTGCTGATGCGAGTCGTCACGAGCATGCTTGGACGAGTTTCAAATAAAGGCATTTTGAGAGAATCGAGCACAGCAGCTTTGCTTGCATCATCCAAGACGAGCAGCCATCTGGATCTGTTGTTCCTCAAGTCGTCGTCCTCCTTCATGCGTCTGAATACCTCTGTTAGCTTCACTCGGTCTCCTTGGTCGTTGTTCTTGGTCAAATCCCATATGTTTGCATTTGCACTCATGACCGCTGCCTCTATGTCGTCGGCCAACTCGCAAGATCTTAAATCCATGATCCATACATAGAATTTGAAGTGTTCCTTCATTCCTCGGTAGCCAAGCATGGCACGCACTAGACTAGTCTTCCCTACTCCTGGAGCGCCATGCACAAAAATCACTTTTGACAACAAATGGTCCCCTGTTAGACATTGAAACAGCCAGTCCCCTGGCTCTTCAATGCCCACCAAGTTTCCTCCACTCCACCGTGATGTTTGGATTAAAAACGCACGAACAACGCCAATCATGTGTAAAATATATCTTTGTTTCCATTGCGTTTATCGGTGATTTTCTTATACATGATTCATAGATTCCCTAGACCACTCAGTAAGGTTTCCTCCACCGTGACCATAATTTCCGGTTGGAGGGGGAGGATGTAGATAGATAGATAGATAGATAGATAGCGAGGGAGAGATAGAGGGAGAAAAGGAGGAGAAGGAGAAACGGAGCCCTTTTTTTTTTTTTCTTTTCGCCGCCGTGGGGGTGGGTTGTTGGTGGTGGCGTGGGGAAAAGGTGTGGGGTGGGAGGATGTCGATACGAAGGGATATGGCCTAGCTGGACCGTCCCTTCAGGCAAGCATTAAACAGAGGAGGTCTATTGAGCCAAATTAATCATATTTTAATGATCTTCCGAACAAAAGTAGAATTGGACTCTAAAACCATCATGGATATTTCTTCTCAATAAAAGTTTGGATAAATGCGATTCTTTGCCGGTTCTTGGGGACATATCTCGATTCGTTCATGGAGAATGGAAGATATAAGTACATCATATTTTCATGAACTTGATAGTACTTATCCGAAAATATTTAGAATTGAAAAACTAAAAACTTAATTGTACTATAAAATAGAGGTAGGACTTAATTGCATCAATTGAAAGATTTAAGATTCAATAGCATTCCTTATAAAAGTAATAGAAATTTGCTATTTTTCCTCCACAATCCCTTAATCATGAAAACTAGTGAGACATAAGAAGATTCAATAGCATTCCTTATAAAAGTAATAGAAATTTGCTATTTTTCCTCCACAACCCCTTAATCATGAAAACTAGTCAAAACATGGAGTGTCAAAATGGATTAAAAGGATATTTAAGTGCCAAAAGTTAGGAAAATGACATTTAAATGTCAAAATAAGAAAATTTGGCCAAAAGGCTGCCAAAAGGCTGATGTGGTGATAATTCGGAGAACCTAGTATAAAACGATGTCATTTTATTGCTAACATGGTAAATAATTAATATAAAAATTAATTAAATTAAATTTAAAATCAATTTTTTTTAAAAAAGGGGGGGGAAGGCGGAGGAAGATGAATAACACGTTGCGCATCGCCGTTGCCGGGAAGATGGGGATATGGTCGGTTGGGGTTGCCGAGCCCTGATTGGGGGCTGGTGACCCAATCGACTGACCGCAAGGCTACCTAATGTTCATCTTCTTCCTCCCTTCCTTTTTTTTTTCTTTGAATTTGGTTTTAAATTTAAATTAAATTAATTGTTATATTAAAATCGAATTATGCCAAAACAACGTCATTTTGTGTTTATTTGATGAGTCAGTTCTCCGACGAGCCACGTAAATGAGAAAAATTAATAGAAAATTGTCATGTAAGTGTCATTTTCCTAACTTTTGACACTTTAGTATCATTTTGTGTCAAATTTTGACCATTGGGGCTTTTTTTTTTTTTTTTTTTTTTGCCAAACTAGTGAATAGCGGAAAAATTATCAGAAAAGTCCTAAACCAATGGTACCTATAGCAAATATTTTTAAATAATTTATTTTGATGAAACAAACGAAACCCTAAGATGTGCTTACTTCAAGGAAAATTTTCATGATAAAGAAAAATTATTGTTATAAACTCAATAGATTTAGGACTTTTTGATAGTTTTTATCGTAAAT
This sequence comes from Eucalyptus caleyi, assembly GCA_014182885.2. Lineage (NCBI taxonomy): Eukaryota > Viridiplantae > Streptophyta > Magnoliopsida > Myrtales > Myrtaceae > Eucalyptus > Eucalyptus caleyi. The sequence goes on from CM024476.2 coordinate 17,725,244, forward strand.
ATTAACATGATTATATACATCAAAACTCTGGAAAAAAATTACTTCCATGCACCAAATCATTAGCGTAACAAAATTGGAACTCTCATACTAAATGTGAAACACCAATCTCTTTTTTCAGAAATATCGAAGTACACGAATGAATTTCGAGATCAAATCTCATACTATGAGAGGGCACTTATTAAAGACCTTTATACATATATAATTTGAAATGTCCAAGAGAAAAGCGTGAACATTACAGAAATAAATAGTGGTTTTGAATCGAACCGAATCATATCCATTTCTCATCTGGAATCCAACTTTTATATTCTGGAAGCTCGATGGATCAAGCAATTTTTACAGATTTAAAAAATCACAATGCGAAGTATCTCCAACAATTCTTGACTACCACTCTCAAAAAGCTTAGTACAAGACATTAGACAAATTTTCTTGAGCTTCTTCAAGTTGATACGACCTACTTGAGTAACGGTAGACTTTATCTGTACCCCAAGGAGTATCGAGATTGTTCATCAAGCTTTAGACTTGTTGCTTCAGTACTTCTGATTCCATGAGCATCACCTACTATCTGCCCAAAATAAGAAAAGAAAATGAAAGTTCGAAAAATCCATCATTTACCGCGTTGATCTTCGTCAATGAGAAAACAATTAAACATGTCCCTAATATTGAAAACCATCAATAAACCACATATGAAAGTGCACGGGAAATATATCAACTCTTATGATGGTGAGCAATATTCTTAAACCGGAACTAAGCCGTATAATTTACCTGCGGTTCTTGTTGAATAGAACTTCTTGCATCATCTTTTGTTTGGTCTTCAATTAATGCCTCGCTCATCATCAACAACCTCCATTGATCATCAAAGAATTCCTCTAGCTCCCTTAATGTGGTGTCCCACTTCTTTACAGCTTTTCCAGATAAAAGAGAACCTAAAGTCTCAAGAAGTATAGGAAGACCGCCACAAGTTTTTACTGCTCTTTCAGAGTAAGCGATATATTGCTTTATAGGACAATCTCTTCTAAAGGCATGTTTGCTAAAAAGTTGAAGAGAATGTTTACGATCCAGTCTGGTAAGTTCATAAGTCACATCAACAACTGTAGGCCCATTGAAAATTCTGCAATCTCTCGTAGTAACGATTATCTTGCTTCCCTTACCAATCCACTCACACTTTTGCATGAGTGCATCCAGTTGACTTGCATGGTCAACATCATCAAGTAGAAGAAGCACTTTTTTAGAGCATAACCTTTGCTCAATTACCCTTTTCCCTTCCATGATGTTGTGTATATCGGGCTGTTGTTTTCTAAGGATGGTTGATATGAGTTGATTTTGCAAGTGCGTAATCTTTGTTTCTCGAACATTAGAAAGGAAGCAACAATTATCAAAATCATCAAGAAGTTTATTGTACACTATTTTGGCAAGAGTAGTCTTTCCTATGCCACCGATACCATAGATTCCAACTATCTTTGTTTCATGGTCATGTGCACCTATCAACCTCATGATTTCATTCACATAATCACTTACTTCAACTAAGTAATTAGATACTTCCAAGTAGTTGATTTTCAACTCAACCAAAACATCACTGACAACTTTTTTCACAAATTCACCTTCGCCTCTGAAAATATTGGAGGAAAAAGCATCAATACATTAAGTTTAGCTTAACAAAATAATGCATCTAGAACAACTTGACCGAACATTTTGTAATTAAATACCTGTCTAGACTGCAATGGAGATACCATCCTTTTAGTTGTCCAACCACCTTGAGAGCAGCCTTCCACTTGTTGATAGTCTCATCATCATATCGCTGCTTTTTTTCATGAGAAACAATAGCTTTGCCATAGTCCGTAGTTTGGTATTTTACCTCGGATGGTGTGATGCCATAGAAAATGGGCATGATCTTGTGTCTCCTTGTGTTCTTACTCTCCACCATCATGGCCAACTCCTGAGGCACCATGTACTCGAAACATATCCTTTAGAAAAGATTGGTATTGAGATCTTTGACTGCTTAATTGCTTGAAGAAGTTGGCCATTGAGCTTTGTACCAAAGTGAAGCTCTTCATCGTCCCTATATACCCGAATTCCAGCATCAAGCATGCTAGTGTAAAGGTGATTAGCAAAACTCATACCAATATCTGATCCTCTGAAACTCAGAAACACTTCGTAATCATAACATGATGACTTCTCCATTTCCTGATTATTAGAAGAGGCGTTAATTGGTAGATAAACAACCCTTATTGATAGATATTACTTGAACATGAATAATTTACTCAATGCAATCACTTGCCGATAGTTATCTAACAATCAATTCTATAAATTGATCCAATTATAACATAGTATCAAGATAATCACCATGATGAAGTCATTTGAACATGCTTAGAAAAAATTAGATAAACAAACTCATGGACAAGATTTAGAAACAGGCAGCACACTAACGACACAAAATCCATGGTCACACGGAGTTTTCGTTTCCACTCAAAAAAATTTAAGTAGAATTCTTTAAAGGCGGATTCCATCAGTGCTTTCCACCTGACGGGAACAACGGCTTCGTCAGTGCTTTTTACCTGTTGGGCTTCGTCAGTGCTTTCCACCTGATGAGAACTATAGGGTTCATCGGTGCTCGCCACCTGATGGGAACAATGGGCTTCATCCGTGCTTTCTACCTGATGGGCTTCATCGGTGCTTTCCACCTGATGGGAAAAATGGGGTTCATCGATGCTTTCTACCTGATGGGAACTATGGACTCCATCTGTGCTTTCTACCTGATGGGCTTTATCAGTGCTTTCCACCTGGGCTTCGTCAGTGGAACTTTGGGGTTCATCAGTGCTTTCCACTTGATGGGCTTCCCAGTGGCCGGCCCTCCATCGTGTGAAATAGACTTCTGGTATGTGCTTAAATTTTTTATAGCCATCATTCTCGTGGTCCGCTCGTACCTTGTCGTAGAATTTATGAGACATATCAAAAAACACGAGCTTTCGGATATTGGGAACGTGTTCGATGCCGGTGGGTGTCCTTTCCAACCATTGACAGCGGCTGATGGTTAGCTTTTCAAGACACGGCATTGTTTCCTCCTCCAAACTCATTGATTTAAGCCCCTCCAATTCATCAAGCAGTAAAATCCTAAGCTTCGGAAACTGCCCTTTCTTGAAATCCAATTGTTTTCCATCATAAGCCCGACGCAGTTCCAGCTCCAATAGATTCTCTAATGCTCCAAGGGTTGCAAGGAGATCTTCCTCTAGTTGACTCCATCTTAGTATGATTTTTTTAAACCATGGTGGGACAATATCCAATTTGGCAACTTCTCCAAACGGCCATGCAAGTAGAGATGTTTAAGAAACTTGGGAGGCGAAGATAAGCGATGGAGATCAATTATCTCATCCTCGTCAAACGCATGTAGATTGAGGGACTTTAGCTCCTCTAACTTCTCAAGGGAAGAGCACAACATCTCACCATGTTCCCTTTTCAACTTGGTGATTCCCAAACGCCTTAATTTTGTCAGATTCCCAAGATCTTCCAATATGCTATTGTCTGATTCCACGAAACAGAGCTTTTCTAGGTGCTTTAACCTTCCGATTCTACATGATGCCTTGAAACCAATTAGGTTGTCACTTTCCATTAGGGGGTCTTTTTTGTGATGATAAATCAAGATGTGACGAAGTTTTTTTAGTCTTGCAGCCTGCTGAGGCAATTTAGTGACGAAGCTATGTTTAGCATCCAAAAATTCTAGATGCTTAAGCTTTCCGATGAAGCCTGGGATTACTCTGGTTGATGCATTCCTTAAACTCAAGTACCTGGCTTCAGTTAGCTTGAACACTTCCTCTGGAACGATTTGGAAAGACGCACCCGTCAAATCCAACACCTTGGAATGCTTTGAATGGAATGGAAACGACGGAGTCTTGGAAGTCTCCAACAGTGAAGCTTCGGAAGTAGTCGTCTTATCCTCAGTGGATGAGACATCGCGCACGAATTTGGAAGAAAGTTGGAAGGCTTTCTCTTCATTCAAATGCGTGATTGTTGCCTGGACAGATAGGTATCTTACGCTTTTAGGCCAGTTGCAATGAGGGGACAATGAAGCAATAATCCCTCGCACAAAATTGTCCACTCGGAAAGTGGTGAGCGCTCCATCACTTCCTTTTTCCGCCGGATGGATGCACTTTCTATCAAGAAGATCAACAAGAAGACCCTCCGCTTCTCCCAGATCGGGTAGAAATCCTTCTGCAGCCCATAAACGAGAAACTCTCCTGCAACTGATCAGGCTGTCCTTCGGGAAAATGCTCAAGTACAAAAGGCAGAATAGACGGTCGTCATTGGAAAGGATCTCCAATACTTGTTTGATAAGATCCAATGTGCGAAGGATATCTGAGGGCAGGTTCATTGCCGCCCATTCGTCATTTCTTCCTTTCCTTTTGTGCAAGTAGAGAATTGCTCCAGGCAGACTCTCAAACTTACTAAGAAAGAGTTTGCAAACATCCTTCAATGGAGAAGAGAAATCCCTGGAAGGGGATTTTTTTAAACAAAAATGCATCCATGGCTCCTCTGCAGATAGATCCTCTGCTTCGTAAATTACGCATGTATGGCCATACGTGTTGATTGGGCTGTTGCGCCTGGCCATAAAGATCACTTTGAATGTCTCGATTGACCGCGAGACTCGTTGCAAAGTTTTTTGAGTTCTCAGATCGACTAAATTATCGATCACAATGAGCCTTCTTTTCTCCTTACTCTCTGAGGAGTTTGTGAAGTACTTTACTTCCTGATCATCTGCGTCAGAGTCATCCTGGGAGGGGAAAAGAAGTTGCAGAAGTATTTCTTCATGGATCATCCCAGAATCATTTATTTGTGGAGCGCTAATCCAGAGGACGACAGCAAAACGATCCCTCATGCGGCCATCTTCACAAACCTTCCTGACCAAGGTCGTCATCCCCGACCCTCCCCTTACTAACACATCCGTCGTTCTGGAGTTGTCCTTAAGAAGCAACTTGATGAGTCGTTCCTTATGACCGTGCAATCCGACCAGATCACCTCCTTCTTCCAATACTGTATCGTCAACATTGGGAGCAAGTGTTTCTTCTCCTTTCTCAAGGGCGTCTGGGTCTTTGTCGAGTGTTCTGGGAAAGGCATCATCCATCTTTCCTTGCCGTCACGCCAATCCAGATATCCAGAATTCGGCTGTTGCAGGTGCGCTCCTGCCAAGCTTGGTCAACCGCAGCGCAGGGATTGTTTGATCAGAAAAAAGAGCAACGGGGGTCGATCCTCGAACCTCAAAATTCAAATCAAGGTCTTCAAGGTATGTCTGAGGTCACGAGGCAGAGGGTGGACTATATTAGATTGGATCAATGGTTTATGCTGGCCCAAAAGAAAGGATGAATGGTTGATAATAACTTAGGCACCGGGAGGGAGCAATTAAAGGGTAGATAATCTCCGTTCTGGTCACCCCTCTCCACCTTTTATATTTTCAAAAATATACGCTTAGTGGAGAGGACTTACTGGCCGTATTTATCTTACCTTTTCCCACCTCGATCATTAGATTTTTATATTAAGAAAATAAAAGATAGTATCTTATGGGAAAACTTCCATATCACACATTACAAGAAATATATTGGAATATATATAAATGACAGAGACAAGAAAGATAGCGGTTTCGTTTTCTTGTAAACCTTTCAATAAAGTTACTCAATAAGTCTTATAAATATGACAAAATCTAAGAAAAAAAAATCTCATAATGGAATGGTGTCATGACCTCTTTTTTGGTGCCCAATTAGGGATGAGTGCCTGCGGAGGCTAATGGTTTGGTTAGGTCTATTAGATTTAACCTGGTCTCTCTCAAGCCCACCAATTCATGACTTAATGGTTTGATATTTTAACCTATAAGTTAATTTTAAAAATGAGTCGCCACTAATCAATTTAGGGTGGTCGATTAGAAATCCAAGTGAAAAATTGTGAGTAATATTCGTTTCTGTGTAACTAGAGAAACTAGGTTCGGGGATTTGATTATACTAGTCAACCACTAATTCCATTCCAATACCTAATCTTGTTCAAATTCTTAGACTTTTTGAATTTTTTAGGGGCTTTCCATGCATTTTGTAAAGGAAAAACATTTTTTTGTGTCTTTTCCTATTTTTTTTTGAACATAAAAAGCATTTTTTTGATCTCTTTTTGAAAATATCAATCATTTTTTTTGGCTCTTTATGATTTTTTCAAACTTTTTAGGAAACATGAGATATTTTTGATTTTTATGATTTTCTGGAAAATAATTTATTTTTAATTTTTGATTTTTATTATTTTTAAATTATAATAATCTAATATTATATATAAAAAAATGACCGGGTCAGATTCCCGGGTTGGGACTAACTTGGGTCATCCACTCGTGGCCCAGACGGGCTTGTGGCACAAGCCTGCAGTACAGGCCCGGCCCGAGATCCCCTTTTCATTTTTTTTTTAAAAACAAACCTAGCCAAACATGAATTAACCCTATTTTCCATTAAAGAAGGGCTTGGCCCAAGGATAAGCCGATCCACATGCATAGGCCCAGCCCAGGTGGATCCTTATCCGAACGACGACCCACGTTTGACTTGACTTCGTACCCGCGACCTAATTCCTAAGAAAAACCTACTCGAATGACAGCCCATGCCTAACTCGATTCCGACTTGGCTTCTTCTTCATGGACCTAGATTTTAGAAATCTTGAGTCCAGCAATCTAGGCGGAGGTAGCCAAGCTCATCTTGGTTAGAGCTTGAATCTCCATCGACATCGACTCGGATTCCGCTTAGTCGGCCATCGTAGCCGATCCCATTGCCTATCATCGTTGGTCACCATAGATCCAACAGTAGCTACTAAGCTCATTTGGGATTTTCATTGAACACCTAGAGGACGTCGGTTGAGAGGGGCAGATCGGACCTATTTGGAGTTGGGATTGTGACGAGACTTCGAGCAGTCAAGCAGCGGGGATTGATGGGGAGGTGGACTACAGACGGTCGGGGTTGGAACTCACGTGAAGCCGATAGCCGCAAGTCCCGACCTAACGACCCCAACGTGCACAACAAACAAAAAAAAAAAAAAAGAAAACGGACAAACCCTAGCTCATCGCGATAGGGGGCGCAGCGGCGGGTGGTCAAGCGTGGCCATCGACGGCATTCGAGCCCTCTTTTACCTTGCAACCCACAAATCTGGGCGCCTTCTCCCCCTCGCTTGCACTCTCTTCCTGTCGGGTTCGCTCTCTGTTGGCCTCCCCTGATGTCTCTCGAGGGGAGGTGTTTGAGCTCGAGACCCCTTCTCTCTCTTGCTCGCTCTTTAATCTTCCCCTAAAGTCTCTCGGGAAGGTCTTTGAGCTCGCTTGCTTGTGTTCGTCGATGGAAGTTGTACTCGGCTATTTATAGGCGAGGGGCGTTTGATTGATGGAAGTCTTGGCCATCGGTCCTTGGCTTGTCGACCAGACCCTCTTGGCTGAACCGGCTTCTCATCCTTGCTTCTTCAACAAGGCACGCTCGGCATTGAAGGAAGGCATTAATGGCGCCTGAGGAATGTGTCTTCCGGCCAACGTCGGCCTACTCCCCTTGGTCGTAGGTGCTATGCTAGTTGCAGGGGTTGAGGAAGAAGACAAGGGAGGAAGGGGAGGAAGGGGATAAGGAGAAAGGGGGATAGGCTTTGGGGAAAAAGGCCGGGCCCGAGGGCCCACTCTCGGGTGGGGGGTGGTAGAGGAGGAAGAGGGGGCTAGGCACCATGCGACTACTGCTTCCTTTTTTTTTTTTTGTTTATTTTTGTTTTTGGTTATTATTATTATTGTTATTATTTATTATCCAAAAAAAGAAAAAAAGATAAACAAATGCAAAAAGTGAAATTAAGGCCTAATTAATAAATCTAACCAAAATTTAGGTGTCAATAGTTGCACCTCTTTGAAGGTGAGCTCGTAGATGTTGCATTCTAAGACAAATTGATACCTAAATTTTGTCCATGCATAGCCAATAGATTATATTTTATTTGGGACCTAGTATTCTATGCAAAAAAAAGAGTAATATAACATTATACATACTAAGACATATAAGAAAATACCTATAATTACTTACCATGAATGAGTGAGATAGGGTGTGAATCTCGTGTTTAGCAAGTATTAGGGGATCATCTTACTTGATAGAGTAAGGAAAATGCTTTTTCCAAAACTTGAACCTTTATTCGATCGCCTTGATGGGAAATTGTTTTTCCAAGACTTAAAACCATTCTTTGGTTGCTTGTTAGAGCAATAAGTTGTTTGTCTACGATCCGAACCTTTTTTCAGTCACCTTGACAAGAAATTGCTTTTCCTCGGAACCAAACCTTCCTTTGGTTGCCTATTAGAGCAATGAGTTGTTTACCCAACCTTTCTTGGGAGATGCGCCGACCTTTCTTAGGACATTTGTTTGGTGGGTACCTAATCTTGGTCAAAGACACTGGTTGATTACCTGACCTTTCTTGGGGGATGCACTACCCTTTCTCAAGGCATTTGTTTGTTGGGTGTCTGATCTCTCTGTTAGCGACACCGGTTGATTACTTGACCTGTCTCAGCGGATGCGTTGACTTTTCTCAAGGCATCTGTTTGTTGGGTGTCTGATCTTTGTTAGGGACACCGATTGATTACTCGACCTTTCTTGGGGGATACGCTGACCTTTCTTAGGGTATTTGTTTGTTTGGTGTTTGATCTTTGTCACGACCTACCCCTCGAGGGGAGGGATTAGGTTTAGGGGTATTACCTAAAGGACGGGCCTAAAGCCCATGATTAGCGCTGGCTCTCCCAAGCCCATACCTCACGTGACATTGGGATATATTTTAAGAATTTTGCACAAAAGGAGTCGCCACTAGCCTATTAGAGTTGGCTAGAAACCAAGTGAGATATGGGAGTATACCTCACTTCTTGCGCAACCAGAGAATCTAGGGTTGGGGACTTGATTACACTAATTGATCAATTAGTGCTCTTTCGATACCTAATCTTGTTCATTTTAACAAAATGATTTTTAGCAAGCAATTTAGATTGATTTTATACCTATCCACTACATTGTGAGGTGATCATACGAGTGTGCAATCATTAAAGTAACAATCATAGTTATCAAGATCCTAACTGCAGTAAAATTAAACATGTGTAATTAAATATAATTAGATATGCAATATAATCAAGGTGCAAGAAAATAAAGGCCTAATTATGCTAAAAATGCAATACATAACAATTCCTAACCAAACCTCATCATTTTTTGGAATTTTCGAAAATATTTTTTATTATTTTTAAATTTAATTTTTTAAAATAATAGTATTTTTTTGGGCCGGACTAGGTCGGGTCCGATCTGATCGACCCGGGTTTGGCCTAGTCAACATAGATTGGGTCCGGTCTCCTATCGAACCCGGGTTTGGTTCGGTAGGCCCAAGTGGGCCCGAAGCTTGGGGCCAACCAAGAGGTCCCCCTCCTCTATTTTTAAAACAAACTAGGTCCACAAGCCCACACATATACCAACCCAAGCCCACAAGTAAACACAGCCCAAACCCCTAGCCCGATTGCCTAAAACCCTACTTGTTTCTTTGACTTAGCTCGAACCTCCTCTTTAGGGCTCCTTGGCAGTGGAGTCAACGGTAATGACGAGCTTGACGATGGTAGCGATGTGGCGGATTGCAGCGTTGATGCGGTAGGTGGCGGTGGCACAGGTGGCAATGATGCCGTGCTGGCTTGACGACGGTGGCAATGTGGTGGATGGCAATAGCGACGGGGCAAGTGGGGGCGGCACGAGTGGCAACAATGTGGTGCTGGGCTTGATGACGGTGGTGATGCAATGGACAGCAAAGGCTATGCGGCAAGTGGCAACGGCACGAGCGGTAATGGTGCGGTGTTGGGCTTGACGACGGCGGCAATGCGACGGACGACAACGGTGACACGGCAGGTGGCGGCGGCACGAGTGGTGACGGTGCGGTGTTTGGCTCGACGATGGCGGTGGTGATGGGTAGAAACGTAGATGGCAGGTGCAGGCGTCGCTCAAAGAGGGGGCTGCTGGGCATCGGACCAGAGGCGGAGGCGTGTGGTGGCTGGCGACAAGGTTGGGCATTGGCTGAGGGCTGCAATGGCGACTGCATTCGAAGCTCCGGCGATCGTGAAATAGCAGCTGCGGTGGTGGAGTCCTCGGTGTCGCTCGAAGGGTGGTGGCTCGGACAACGTCGGGGATGGAGGGTAGCGACGGCTAGGATGGCGTCTCTGATCTTGTTGGATCTGCCCTCCTCCATTCCATTCTTCTCTCTCGCTTCTCTTCTCTCTCTTCTCAAGCTCTCTCCCTCTCTCTGCCCTGTGTTGTCTTTGTCTCCCCTTTTGCCTCCCTCTTTGCCTCCATTTTTCCTCCCCCCTCCTGCTAGGGTTTCACGCATGAAGAGGAAGAGGGAGAAGGCGGCATGGGCCAAGCCAAGGCGAGATCTAGCCCGGCCCCTTCCATGTTTTCTTTTTTCTCTTTTTTTTAATTGTTTGTTGTTTTAGTTCTTGTTTTTTTTTTGCAACTAATTCTTAATTTTGTACACAATTAAGTCCTAGATAAAATTGTAAAATTTAGATGTCAACAATCTTCGTCAAGGACACCGATTGATTGCTCGACCGTTCTCAGGGGATGCACTGATCTTTTCTAGGCATCTGTTTGTTTAGTGTCTCATCTTCGTCAAGGACACTGGTTGATTGCTCGACCTTTCTCGGGGATTTGGTTTAGAAGATACTTGGGTTTTGAAAGAATACCTAGATATTCACAAGTACTAGCGTGGAGGATATCTAGATCTTTAAGTGTCGAAGGAGTACTTGGTTATTCACAAGCTTTGAAAGAGTACTTGGATGATCACAAGTACAAACCTTGGAAGATACTTGGTCATTCGTAAGCATTAGAGGGGTAATTGGATGATCACAAGTACGAACTCTAGAGCGTACCTAGTCATTTGTAGGCATCGAAGGAGCACTTGGATGATCACAAGTACTAAACTCTAGAGAATGCTTGGTCATTCACAGGTATCGAAGGAATACTTGGATGATCACTAGTATGAGACCTTGGAGGATAACCTGGTCATTCACAGGCATCGAAAGAGTACTTGAATGCTTGCAAGCCTTGAATACTCGGGAAGGCTTCCCACCTTCTGGTAGATGGAATGTCAAAGACGCGCCTCGCATATTCGTGAAGGTCTCCCACCTCCTGGCAGTTAAAATATCAAGGACGCGCCTCGCATATTCATGAAGGTCTCCCACCTCCTGGTATCTAGAATATCAAGGATGCACCTTGAATATTCGTGAAGGTCTCCCACCTCCTAGTAGTTGGAATATTAAGGACGCGCCACGAGTATTCATTAAGGCCTTTCACCTCTTGGTAATTGGGAATATTGATGACACACCCCACATGTTCGTGAAGGTCTCTCACCTCGTAGTAATTGAGAATATCGAGGATGTACTTGGGATATCCGTGAAGGTCTCCCATCTCCTGGTAACAAGAATATCAAGGATGTACCTTGCATATTTGTGAAGGTATGCCACCTCCTATCAACATAAATTTGAATGTAGCATAAGACTTACCCGGATGGTTGTAGGTGCTCAAAAGGGCTAGAACACTTGGGTAACCGCAAGCGCACAAAGTAATGGAATACTTGAATAATCACGAGTATTATGATCTAAGACCACTCAGGCAGGTCCAAATGTTATGATGACAAGAAAGCATACTTGGACGATGGCAGGTACTTGAAGACAACGGGATACTTGATCAGTCGCCAGTATCCATATTATGGGGACAACTCAAATATGTTGAGTGTTAATAAGAGGGAGTATTTGGATAGTGGTAGGTACTCAAAGACAGAGGAATACTTAGACAATTGCAAGCTCCCAAACTCCAAAGACAACTCGAACATGTTGAGTGTTAATAAGAGAGTACCTAGATAATGGTAGGTACTTGAAGACAAAGGGATACTTGGACAATCGCAAGCATCACTAGTCTGAGGACAACTCAAACAGGTTGAGTATTGATAAAAAAAAGGGGTACCCGGATAGTGGTAGGTACCCAAAGGCAAATTGGTATAGGGATATGCTTAGCGATATCTTTGATCTCTAAGAGTATGTCTATTAATATACACTCATGATTGTACATGCTAAAAATTCATGAATTTAAAAGTAGTTCATGCATGACAATTTTGTCAATTTTGTATCATCTGAGTTCCACTGGGGAAAATCTTGAAAGGCAACCTTCATTTAGAATGAAGATGTCTTGAACATGCTAGATGAGGGACTTTTAGTCTGAAGGGACTTTCCACTCACTCTCATGGAAAATATTGTTTTATCTTGACCATTGATGCAGGATTTATAAGGACCACACTATCTCATTGTCATCATGTCAAGAGGGGTCCGAGCATTCTTGCAAATGGTACGACTTTACCAAGATGAGAGGTCTTTGTCGGAACTGTAATGTAGACTTGGTCAATGGCTTATCAAAGGGGACTATCAAGGTCAAGATTTTATGAAAGAAATGCTGCACAATTATCTATGAGTTTACAAGTCAAGAACCTCGCGAAAAGAGATAGAATAATCTTGCTCGTACTTCTTCGAGCGATGCTTATAGACATATGAAATCCTATGTTAATTGAAGTGCCTTAATCTAAAGAGACTTTTACAATGAGACACAATGTAGGCTTGATTTATGTGTGAAAGGATGAGACTTGGCATTGTCATTGATTCTTCTTCTCACAGCCGAGAATCTTCTTCATGGAGGCTCCATTAGTTGGACCACAATAGCCATTATGTTTGGGAGTACCAATGGCTAAAATTCACTCTTTGTCTAAGGGCATCAGCCTTGCTTTTACTAGGCACATTGCTTTTTATGCCTCTAGTTTTTATTCCAACTTTCTTATCTTATAGGCATTGACATTGCTCTTACTAGGTACACTGCTTTTTCATGCCCCTTAGTTTTTCATTTTTGTTGTTTGAGGAACTAACCTAGGTAGGTTCAAGCACAACACTATTGTTAGACTCTTGAGTCTTCATCTTTTACCGGCACTCTAGGTTATGATGCTTAAATGGCAGTAACTTCTGTTTTGCTTCAATGTGAGGTTGAAATTACAGACTCAATTGGGCTATATAATGAATACAAGTGCATAGAAAGAATTGCTTTTTGTTATTCTAAGGCACTTAAATTATTGTGAGTGTTCAATATGCAATAAAGATACTCGAAGATTGATGCAAGTGCGAGTAGGAAAATTTATATCCCCTTTCTCACTTTGTGATGCCACCTTGTCTCCGATATGCCCTAGTGTCGGGGTGGTTTTGACAGGGGTATGAAAAAAACTTTACAAGTGTATGGGGCTCAAAGGGGGTAAGCAATGAAATGCTCCTCACTGTTTTGGTTATCATACCATTTGCGAGAGAACCCTTTACCTTGCAAACATGGAATTTTCTCCACTCATCTCACAAGTGTATTGAAATGGGACTGTGTGTAGGATACGGCTTGCTTTTCATCATCCTGATGCGCCTCTTCTAGCATGCTCGATCAATCTTATATTCTTCATTCAACTGTCTATTTTGATAATCCCAGTGGAATAAGTGATTTAGATAGACAAAATCATCATGCAAAATCCATTTGGAAAAGGCATGTAGCATTTTAGATATGAGAGTTTTTGTACAAATAATTGAATTTACTCGAAAATATTCTATTAATAGCTTTTGAAATATGTTAAATTTTTAATATCAAAGGAGTTATTCATAAATGGGTGTCAACGAACTATCCCTATTGAATAGGGAGATGACACATGAATGATCAATCAGGATTGGGAACTTGATCATTGATTTGACAGGCATATCTATTTTTTCCATTGTAGAAGAGAAGATGTAAAAGTAGATCAATTAGTTTAAACAAAATCAAATGTGAATTGAGGCCTGAAGAGTTTTTGTTATCCGCTTTAGCGATACTTGGGATGCCATCTTGCTTAGGAGAGTGGATTAGAGTTTGACATGTCTCTCCTTGATTTGTTATCCGCATTTTTGATGGTCAAGTGATCCTGCAACAGATAAGATGAATCATATTAGTCATGAATTCTTTAAGGAGTCAAACAACTGGAAGCGATATAACATCACTCTTCGTTGGCTCATTAATGACGGAATATACCCAAAGTACGAGAAGGACACAAAGTCCTATATGACATGTCCTTTTACGCCAAGTTATGTGAATTCGATATGGGTCATTTCCATGTGCTAGCTTAGCCAATATTGATTTGCCCAAATTAACTATTGAGTTTGGTTATTGAATCTTGATGCTTCCTATCAATACGGGAAAATATGTCAAAAGCGAGTTCAGAGAGAGGGAGTATTGGAAACTATGGCACCCTCGACATGGCTCTTGACACGCCACAATTCACTTACCTTTCACTTGTCCTAATGACATGTCACTCTGATACCATTTGAATTGTAGTGGGTCCATAAATCCTGGGGGTTTCTATCATCTTAATCGGTCCTAGTGCAATTCATATAACGGAAGCATACTCGATATCTCCCTAACCCGTACTCAAACTAAATAATACAATGCAATGCACACCAACTACACTTTTCATATATATATATAAACTAATGCCGAACCACTTTTATTTACATACTTTGATGGACATCACGAGTCGGTACAAGGCCAAGGCTTTAACTAAACTCGGTTATAACCCAAAAGAACCGACTCTACATTAGACATGTACATCAATCCATCATCCAATGTCGGCTATCCAAAAAGTGTCACCCTCTACCGTCACATGCTCTTATCACACCCAACCCGGTGCATCCGCCGGTGGCGGCAGCATCCCCATCATCTTCCTGTCACGATGATCATGGACGGACAGGAACTCCTGGACTACAGAGCCATCAGGTAGACCCACATCATACATAATCAAAACACGAACACGAATAAACACCAGATCATGAACACCAACACAGGGGTGCTCCGAGCACTCGACCTCAACATCATACGGTAGGCCATAAAATGTACCACGCGTGACAGGTGATAAAGGCATCTCTCAATCTGAAATGTTAGTCCCCAAAAGGGGTGAGTACAACCACTTAGTAGTAAAGATTCTTCAAACTACATAATGCAATAGGCAAGACAACCACAATTTCATGTGACATGCACATATCATCCGTGTAATCATGCTTTAATTTTCATGAGATTCATTCATTAAGGCAATTTATGTTCCATGCCATATGCACATACATGCGCATGATTCATATCATCCATACAATCATGTATATATCCCATGAGATCCATTCAATACCTTCATGATTGCATTCTCAATGCCAAATGGTACCAACTCAATTTCATAGGCAATTCATACATCATGCCATACGCACACACACATGCACATGATTCAATTTCCATTTTTAACTTTCAAAAGGATCTCATTTTTCTTCTAGGGACCAGTGTTTGCATCCCTCATATATCGCTCGCACCCAACCTGGCATCGTGAGAAACCTTTGGCACACACCTCCGGGCATCCGGCACACACCTCTGGGCATCTCGAAACTCCCGAGGACATCGGCACACACACTTTGGGCATTCAACGGCGTCGACTCACTTGACCCTTGGGCATCCCGACACTCCCGGGGCATTGTCAGCTCACACCTCCAACGGTATTATCATTATCACAATGCATATTCACATATATATCTCATTTTCAAATTAGTATTTGATGCAATAATGTCAGAGGTTTAAACCAGCCTTTTTGATGTCATATGATATGCCAAATGTCACCACATATGTAGTACATATAACACCAAGATATCACATCTCATTAAGCAATTCATTTGTTCTTGAAAATGAAGCAAATTTTCGGATAAAGCAAAATGCACTTCTTTAATTAAAATTCTGGAAAAATTAGTAAACGAACTTAATAAATTCTGAAAATTTAACATGTTATAAATGAGGTATAGAGAAAAAGGTTTCATGAAGAACACCATGTCAAAAGAGCTTCACACGAGTCACTACGGTCCATACATCATAGCTTAAAGTTTCGGAACATCACCATTGCACAGTTTCATTCATAAATTCGTTATAAACCCTAAATCAACTCAAAAATTCTGAAATTTTAATATATCATAGAAAAGACCTAGAGGTAAAATGTTCGTGAAGAAATAGAAATCAAATTCGTTTTGGATTAAAAGCTATAGTCGATTTACTTCTCCCTACTCTTGGTACCGTTTTCCAGATTAATCCCTTTCAAAGAAAATTCGTTTACCATATCAATACTTGTTCATTTATTCTCAAATTTGATTATGTTACTCCCCAAGATGTCATCTACAACTTTTATCAAGGACACAAAATCAATTTCCAATTGGATAATTTTATAAAATTCATGGCATCATAAGGGTCAGACTGTTCCTACATGCAACAGCTTGCTTGTTCTAGGAAGACTACTACCATTCACTCGAATTTCAGCATCTAACATCACCACTTAATCATCTTTGACACTCATTACACTTCACACGCAACTGCAACAAACAAAATGTAGGCTAACGGACTTTACTTGCCTCAAGTTCAATGAAAACGAGCAAGCAACGACGACTTGGGGCTTTGGCGAGCTTGATTGACGGCGGTACTAGGCAGCGGCAATGGTGTCTGCTAGTGCATGCATAGTGGGGCCAGTCCTCTTCTTCCCACCCACACGAACAACCCTCTCTCTCTCTCTCTCTCTCTCGGTTTCAATCCCTCGAGCAATCCGCCCCTCTCTCTCTCTCCTTTTCTTCCTTTCACCCTCATGATTAGCTAGTAATCATGAGGTTTTGCATGCAAGAGCCACTTGGTGAACTCTTCACGCCACTTGTCATTCTTCATGCAAGTTGATGGGCCTCATTCGGCTGGGCTTGGGCCAGCCTTGGTCGACCAAATGGGAGGAAAACGCTGGGGGCTATGGGCTGGTTTTGGTAGTCTTGGGCCTTAAGAGAATCAGCCCATATCTTCTCCTATTTTTCCATTTAATCCCCACTTATATAAATATCTAATTGCAAATTTATATGGCCATAAAACTTTGTAACATAAATCAATAAAAATCCAACTTATAAAGTGCACGGCCAAGAATAAAAATTTTCCTTATCAATTTGTCCCTTAGTACAATCCTTGATCACTCATGGACATAGAATATCTTTCCGACAAAATAATTGTCCATTAAATGCTCGGCCTTGATTAATTGAAATTCGATAGTCTAATGACCATAATATAGTCCGATGGTCATTGATTCATATTTAACGCCTTCCTTCTGTGAATTTTTTCCTTTGTTTTTGATCCTATGAACGTTAGCAGCATTGGATAGAGGTATGTGATTAGAGTGTGGGTGATTCTACCTGATTGGAAAATTTCTATTGAACGGCACTAAACCGATTTTTTTATCATTTCTGTACCCTGTGCCCGTATTTGAAATCTCGAGATTTTCACAACAACCGAGAGTCGCCAATGTGTCGAAGATGTACAATGTGGCTCGAAAATAATTGATCACAGGTCAAATGTGCTAAAAATTCCTAAAAGCTACCTGGTAGATTAGGTCATGCTAAAATCGCACACTATTGAAATTAACCGTGAAATTGAACTTGATTTCAGAAACTGAAATTTCTGTCCTGTCATAATTTATTCTATGAACATCGACTCATCCTTAATCAATCAATCCATCCCTGATGTGCGTCGGTGGATGTTGCCGTCCTCAAAGGAGCGAGACGAAGCCTGGCTACGCCATAAGATTGATGTGCATCAGTAGATTGTGCTTGTGTTGGCAATAGCAAACTAGAACGTGTGATTGATTGAAATTGACACACTAGATTATGAGACAAAATTGTGTGGTACGGTATGGGACGTGTCATAACGATTTGGCCTTATAATTGAGATCCGTGTGATTGATTGGTTGATTGATTGATTGATTGATTGAGATGTGAATTGAGACGTTCCAAATGATCAAGTGTTATTAGTGCTCATATGTGATATATGAATTTTGTACTAACATGCAGGAGGGAATTGAGGCAAGGTAAGTCCCCTGTATTGTGTATAGACTGCCTCTAGGCATATTTCCTTCCTAGTCGGGGTTTAGAGGGTGAATTTACTGAGATATAGTCTCACCCCGTCGTGGGCTTGATCTTTATAGGTCCCTAGATGGAGTAGCGTCAGGTATGGTACGGGGTCCCGCAAACGATGGATTTTGAGTTCACCTACATCCCTATTCCAAGGATCACCTTGACTCGGGAGTTGGTTGAGTTTGTGGTTTGGGTCGATGAGGGCCTACCTGAGTTGGTACCTCATTGATTCAAGGAATAGTTCATTGACTTTTGATAGGGGGGTTAGGAGGGTCTCTTACGAGGTTTTGATGGGCTTCCCGTTGGGACTTGGGAGTGGGAGGTAGCACACCTGATGGACCTAGACACCCCTAATGGTGTCGTGATAGACCCGGAGCCCCCGGAGGTCATGGATGAGGAGCCTAGTGCCTAGATGGTTTAATGGCTCTTCTTTTTGGAGTGGACTATTGTATATAAACTAGTTGTGTATAAACCTAATGTGTTTATATAAAAGTGTTTTGTGAAAATTTGCATCCTGCTTTTCTATCGTATATTTGTGGTGTTTGGGGATTTGTTTATTTGCTTCCGCATGTGCATAATCGATTGGGTTAGCGACGCATCATGAGACGTTGTAATTTTATCGACCACCGAGGATGTGCTGCGCTTGAGGTTTGGGGCGTGACATCCTCGCCCGAAGTGGTATCAGAGCTGGTCGGTAGATAGAGTGATAAGGTGTGATGGGTTATGGGATAGTTAGTAGGAAATGTCGTTTTCTTATGCTGATGCATGTGATTGATAGCTTATTGGTAGCTTGTTTTGCGTGATCGCTCAATTTCTAATTCTGTGTGGAATTGAAAAGCAGGTTTTTCAAAAGAATTTGCGTCATGAGTGATCACGAAGAGGACTCCTAGGAAGTGGGCAATAGCCCCTGTGACTCGGGGTAGGACATCGACATGGGTCAATACCCGAGGTAATCGAGGTAGAGCATTGGCTCAAGCCAGCGCAAGTGGTGTAGTACCGCCTTTAGTCTATGCTAGTGTAGTAGCCCTTGGTGATCTAAGAATTGACACTATCATACAGGTGCTAGAGACGCTTGGGAATCTGATGGGGCAATAGGCCTAGAATCAAGATGCCGCCGCTACAACCACTGCTACTACTGCTGTTGTTATCACTGCTGATGTCGCAGTCATTACCGCACCTACCGAGGTTTAACCTAGGAGCGTGGTTGCTGAGAGGCCAATAGCACAAGCTCGTCGAGCAATCTTTGAAGTTGAACTCGGTGAGGTTCACCGGTGTAGGAGACTTGGAAGTTGCAACACTATGGGTCCATGACTTGGAGAAGGCCTTTGCACTACTGATGTGCACTAAGGAGGAGAAGGAAACACAAGTACTTGGTGAAGAGCCACCAGAGGAGTAGTATTCCTAGAAGGCGTGGTTTCAGTATGGAATGCCTTCTTTAGAGCCTTTAATGGCAAGTATTTTTTTGGCAGTGCTAAGGAGTAGAAAATGGAGGAATTTTAGCACATTCGTCAAGGGATGCTGACAGTAGATCAGTATGAGGCCAAATTTGCTTAGTTATTGTAGCATGCCCCAAGACTGGTAGAAGATCCTGAAGACAAAGTTAGGAGGTTTAGGAACAGCCTCCAACTAGAGCTGAAGAATCCGTTGGTGCCATTTGATCTCAAGGATTACAACGAGGTATATGGTCAGGCCCAACTAATGGAGAGGAATTTTAGTGAGCAATATACCACATCTAGGTCAAGATTCAATTCGAATAGAGATGGAAACTGGTTTGGGAAGAAGCCCATGATCGGAGGAAGGTATCCTGTTCCGCTAAACAAGAAGGGTGAGATAGGTAAGTCAGCACCAAGCTTTAATGGCGTATGTCGCTTCTGCGGAAGGCGACATGGATCGACCCTGTGCCATTTTAAGACGGGTGCTTGCTTTAAGTGTGGCTAACAGGGTCACTAAGCTAGAGACTGTCCTAGAAAGCCGAGGGGACTAAAGTAGTTATCGCTGTCGCCACCGATGGGTCAGAATAGGGGATTTGCGCCACATAATACACAACAGGGTGGATTGAACAAACCTCTAGCGCAAGGAAGAGTGTACGCTATCACTAGAGGACAGGCAGAGGACTCGCATGATGTGATCACATGTACAGTTTCGTTGAATGACCATGCTGCTTATGTTTATCTTACCTTGGCACCACTCATTTATTTATAATTGAGCAATTTATTAAGTTGGTAGGATTGAGTCCTGAGTCATTAGAGTTAGTGGTTAGTATATCTACATCATTAAAGGATAGGGTGTTAGCTGCAGTGGGTTGTCCTTGTTGCAAGTTAGTGATTGGTGAGCGAGAGAGGAAGATAGATTTGTTAGTCTTAGCCATGTATGATTTCGATGTGATCATTGGTATGGATTGGCTCACCAAGCAACGAGCTAAGATGGATTGCTATCGTAAAGCGATTCAATTTAACTCGTTAGCGGGTGAAAGTTTTGAGTTCATTGGGAGTTGGGGAGGACCTTCAATTACCTTGATCTCATCGCTTGAGGCAACCCATTTGTTAAATGGGGGTTGCCAAGGTTACCTGGCGACTATCATGGATATGATAGTTGAGGAGTTGAAGATCGAGGATATTGTAGTGGTCCAAGAGTTTCTAGATGTGTTTCAGAAAAAATTGCCAGGTTTGCCCCCATAAAGAGAAATTAAGTTGTGATTGAGTTAGCCTTTGGGATGGAGCCAATCTCTAAGGCTCCTTACCAAATGGCGTTGTCAGAGTTGAAAGAATTGAATGTGCAGATGCAAGAATTATTGGATAAGGGATTTATACGTCCTAATGCATCACTGTGGGGAGCACCAATTCTGTTTGTGAAGAAGAAAGATGGTTCGATGCGCCTGTGCATTGACTATTGCCAACTCAATCAAGTGATGATCAAGAATAAGTATCCACTGCTGAGGATAGACGACTTATTTGACCAGTTACAGAGAGCGTTGATATTTTCTAAAATCGACCTAAGGACAGGATTTTATCAGCTGAGGATCATAAAGGAGAACATACTGAAGACGACGTTTTGTACGCGATATGGCCATTATGAGTTCACTGTTATGCCGTTTGATTTAACGAACGCCCCAGCTGCTTTCATGGATCTAATGAACCGAGTGTTCAAGGAATATCTAGATCAATTCGTGATTGTTTTCATTGACGATATTCTAGTGTACTCGAGAAGTCAGAGGAGCACGGGAGACAATTAAGAATAGTGCTCCAGACTCTACAGAATCATGAATTGTACGCCAAGTTTAGAAAGTGTGAGTTTTGGTTAACTCATGTGGCTTTCTTAGGCCATGTGATTTCAGGTGAAGGAATCTTTGTGGACCCGACCAAGATCGAAGCAGTTATCAACTGGCCAAGACCGACGACCGTGACAGAGATCAGAATCTTTTTGGGATTGGCAAGTTACTATAGATGATTTTTCGAAGGATTTTTAGCGTTAGCCTCGCCATTGACTCAATTGCTGAAGAAGGAAGAATGGTTTGTGTGGACAGATAAGTGTGAGCGTAGTTTTCAAGAGCTTAAGCAGAAGCTGACTACCTCACCCGTGCGGACCATACCATCTAGTCCTAGAGGATACAAGATCTACAATGATGCGTCATTCAGGGGACTAGGTTGTGTGTTAATGTAGCATGGCAGAGTTGTTGCATACGCGTCCCGTCAGTTGAGACCTTATTAACTGAATTATTTGACGTATGACTTGGAACTCACAACGATTATCTTTGCTCTAAAGATTTGGAGACATTACTTGTGTGGAGAAAGATTCCAGATTTTCACTAACCATCAAAGCCTTAAGTATCTATTCTCTCAGAAGAAGTTGAATATGAGGTAGTGTCACTTGATGGAACTCTTGAAGGACTATGATTGTGATATTTTGTATCACCTAAAAAAGCTAACAAGGTCGCAGATGTACCTGAGTCGAAAATCTTTAGTTGTGCAGATGGTGATCAAGGAGTGGATTTTACTCGAGGAACCTCGAGATTCGGTTTTCAAATTTGAGGTAAGCCACATTTCAAATCTTATGGCCACCCTTAGAATCAAACCGGAAATGTAGATCATAATCAGAACGATGTAAAGGACAGATCCAGAGATTTAGAAGATCTTGCAAGAGGATACCGAAAAGGGAAAGGCTGACTTTTGGATTTCTGAGGATGGAACATTGAGGTTCCGAGGACGATTGTTTATACTTGACTATGCAAAGTTTAAGGAAGAAATCTTATTAGAAGCTTATCGTAGCAATTACAGCATTCATCCAGGCAATAAGAAGATGTATCAAATTTACGTCAACACTATTGGTGGTTCGATATGAAGGCGGACATCCCCAAGCATGTTGCCAAGTGTCTGACGTGTCAGCAAGTGAATGCACTGCATTGTAAGTCGGGAGGACTTTTGCAACCTCTCAAAATTCTGAGTGGAAATGGTAACACATCACAATGGACTTTGTGACGGGCTTACCAAGGAGTTAGAGAGGTAATGATTCCATTTGGGTAGTGATCTACAAACTGACAAAGACGACTCACTTTATCGTCGTACAAAAGGACCTTGCGTTGGACAAATATATAAAATTGTATGTACGTTAGATTGTTCATCTACAAGGGGTTCTAGTGACGATTACATTGGATCAAGACCTGAAGTTTACAGCTGCCTTTTGGAAGAACTTGCATACTACTTTGGGAATGAAGTTGCAGTATAGTACGGCCTATTATCCTTAGACGGATTGAGTAGCTTCATCTTGTCGAGTTCGCTTACAACAATAGCTACTAGCAGAGCATTCAGATGGCTCCTTTTGAAGCATTGTATGGCAGGGCGTGCAGAACGCTAGTTTATTGGGATGAGGTCGGCGAACGAAAGATCACAGGCCTAGAGTTGGTTCAATAGTTAGTGGATGCAGTTGTCGTTATCAGGGACAGATTAAAGACCACTAGAGCTGCCAGAAGAGCTATGTTGATAACTATCAAAGACAATTGGAATTCCAAGTTGGTGAGCATGTCTTTCTAAGGGTGTCACCGATGAGGGGTACTTTGTGCTTTGGCAAAAAGGGAAAGCTAAGTCCGAGATATGTAGGTCCCTTTGAGATTTTGGAAAGGATAAAGACTCTAGCGTATCGTCTTGCATTGCCGCTGAGGTTGGCACAAGTGCATGACATCTTTCACGTGTCAATATTGAGAAAGTATGAGCTTGACTTGACCCACGTGCTGATTTTGAAGAGTTAGACGTGAATGATAGGGTGTTATACGTGGAAAGACCAGTTTAGATTGTGGACCGCAAGGAACGGGTTTTGCACTAAAACGATCCATTTGGTCAAAGTAGTCTAGCAACACCACGGCATAGAAGGAGTAACCTGGGAAAGTAAAGATTTGATAAGACGACAATGCCCTTACTTTTTTGTTTAAGATTTGTAATAGGTTTAAATTTCGAGGACGAAATTTTTATAAGAGGGGAAGAGTTGTGACATCCTGATTTTCTTATTCTGTTTCTGATTGAATAAGTTTGGTTTTTTATCGACGCGCCTATAGTTCTTTTCCTTGAGCTGATCACTCACGGGATAACTAGTCTATTGGGTGAAGCTGTTAAGGACTAAACGCAATAGATTTGAGAATTCAACCAAGAGTCGACTACTTGATCGTGCTAATCTGCAACGGCATCATCAAAATCAATCAGAGACCGAAGATAGATCAATTCGATAGAGGTAAGAGGTATGTGATTAGAGTGTGGGTGATTCCACCCAATTGCAAGATTTCTATTGAATGGCACTAAACTGATTTTTTTGTCATTTCTATACCTTGTTCTTGTATTTAAAATCTTAAGATTTTCACGACAATCGAGAGTCGCTCAATATGTTGAATGTACAATGTGGCTAAAAGAAAATTGACCACGGGTCAAATGCGTTAAAAATTCTTAAAAGTTATTTGGTAGATTAGGTCATGCTAAAATCGCGCCGATTGAAATTAACCGCAAAATTGAACCCGGTTTCAAAAATTAAAAGTTCTATCATATCACGGTTTATTTTAGGAACATCTACTCATCGTCCGAAGATTTTTTGGCAAATTGGGATTTTCAACGAAAAATCAAATTTAGGCGTTTTTGGACGGAGAAAATTAGAGGACCATTTTTTAGCACACTTTTGGCCATTAAGTTGGTTCAATTGATGATGAAAAATGTGGAATTTGATGTGGGCACCTTGGCTGAATTTTTAGGCACCAATTTGAGCTCAATTGGAGGAGAATTGCATTGGAATTAGAGAGTTAATGTCCAAAATTCGTAGGCCAAGGGGGGCAACATTGTGGACCTCTTCAATGGCTTATTGGGAAAGTTTTGTGAAGGAAAAGGGGCAAAGGATAGGGTTGATGGTTGGTGGGGCAACCACTTGATGGTTTTGGATATTTTTGTTGACTTTAGAGGCATTGGTGGCCCTCTCTCTAGCTGCAGCTCACTCCTTCCTCTTCCTCAACTTCTATTTGCCATTGTTGTTTCATTTGAGAGCTCGAGAAACAGAGAAAGCCCTTAGCTAGCCCGTTGATTGCCCGTTGAAGCCGCACGCTTGCGCGTTGTTTTGCTCAAGCCGTCATTGTCGCCTGCACGCTGCACTGTCGCCCGCTCGAGTGCCCGCTTGTCTGTGAGCCCAGGTCGTTGTCTTGTGCCTGTCCCCATTCGCCAGGGCTATTCCAACCACCGTCCGTCGCCGTCCTGCTGGTAGAGCCACCGCCATCACTTGTTGTAGCCGTTGCCATCCCGCCTGGCACTTTTCCGTGCGAAGTCGAGCCTTGTCCAGCTTTTCTTGGCCGAGACCAAATTCAAACCTCATAGCCTCGTTGTGAGCTTCATGAGGCATTTCCGAGCCCTTACGGACCTCTGTTGGTGTTGTCGAAGGCTTGGTTCTCACTTGCCTTGGCGTTGCCGTCGTCATGAACTCATCGACCCGCAAAACCGGTGAGTTTACTTACTAAAATTTTCTTAGAGAGTTAATGACGTTTAGTAGGTAATTAACTTAGGCTAAGTACGACTTAGGTGGTTTGTTTAGATGGATTAGCGATTTAATTGCTTAATTAAGATTGTTAGATGGTTAGATTAGATTAATTAAGGGCTAAATAGAGTGTAGTATTTAATTAGATGGGTGCATTATTTTTCTAGGCCTGTTTAGGTGGTTAGATTAGCATTTTTGGCCTAGGTTATCATTTATTGGATTTATTTTCATTTATTTGCATTTATTTAATTATTTAATATTTTCTGGAAATTATAACGGGATAACCAGTGACTGGAATTTCGTATTGATTATAGTGGTGTGCTTAGTTTATGCAATTGATTGTTAAATTATGCAATTAAGTGGGTATTGTGAATTTTGAGTATTTATTTCAAAATTGTGAAATTTTGGTGTTTAATTAGAAAATATCAAGCGTCGGTTTTTAACGCCAAAAATGTTTTTAGGTACTATATTAAATAATGGGATTTTTTAAAGCGAAGATATTGCATGTTTGGCTTAAACTGATTGTGTACCCTTTCATAATTATTTTATTGGGTGTTTTTAATATGAAAAAATATGTTAAGTTCATTATCTTAATTGAAACATTTGAGTGCAAAGCACAATATCCTTGGTTGGGATTAATTGATCATGTGATGGTTTAGTGAACCCGTCCCCGATGTGCATCGGTAGGATGTTGCCTCTATATGGGATGCCCCTAGGCAACGGATGTCGGTCGTAGTAGATTCTAGATCAATGCTCCATCGAGAATGCCATCCCCGATGTGCGTCGGTGGATGTTGCCGTTCTCAAAGGAGTGAGACGAAACCTAGCTACGCCAGAAGATGATGTTCGTCGGTAAATTATGCTTGTGCGGGCAATAACAAATTGGAATGTGTGATTGATAGAAATTGACATGTAGGATTATAGGAAAAAATTGTGTGGCATGATATGGGACGTGTCATAATGATTTGGCTTTATAATCAGGATCCATGTGATTGGTTGGTTGGTTGGTTGGTTGATTGATTGATTTATTTATTGAGATGTGAATTAAGACGTTCCAAATGATCGAGTGTTATTATTGCTCATATGTGATATATGAATTATACTGACATGCAAGAGGGACTAAGGTGAGGTAAGTCCTCTCTATTGTGTGTATAAACTGCCTTTAGGTGTATTTCATTCCTAATCGGGGTTTAAGGGGTGAACTTGTTGAGACATAGTCTCTCCCCATCGTGGACTTAATCTTTACAGGTCCTTAGATGGAGCAGCGTCAGGTGTGGTACGAGGTCCCGCAGATCATGGATTTTGAGTTCACCTACTTCCCTATTCCCGGGACCACCTTGACTCAAGAGTTGGTTGAGTCTGTGGTTTGGGTTGATGATGGCCTACCTGAGTTGGTACCTTACCGATTCAAGCATGGTTCATTGGCTTTCGACAAAGGGGTCGGAAGGGTCCCTTACGAGGTTTTGACGAGCCTCCTGTCGGGATTGGGGAGTGGGAGGCAGCACACTTGATGGACCTAGACACCCCTGATGGTGTCGTGATAGACTGGAAGCCCTCGGAGGTCATGGATGAGGAGCCTAGTGCCTAGATGGTTTAGTGGCTCTTCTTTTTGGAGTGGACTATTGTATATAAACTAGTTGTGTATAAACCTGGTGTGTTTATATAAAAGTCTTTTGTGAAAATTTGCATCTTACTTTTCTATCCCATATTTGTGTTGTCCGGGGATTTGTTTATTTGCTTCCGCATGTGCATAATCAATTGGGTTAGCGATAGGTCCTTAGATGTCGCAATTTTATTGACCACTGAGGGATGTGCGCGCGGTTGAGGTTCGGGGCGTGACAATGTGCCTGGAACAAGAAGTGAGGTTTTCAAGTTCCAAATTCGTCATTTGGAAGAGGGAGCTAGAAATCGGCTCAATTGTCTATATTTTCTTCCTATTGATAGTAGCCAATTCAAAGGAAGAGAAGAAATTCCTTCCTTATGCTTCTTGGCTTGTTGAAGTCGAGAATCACAACGTCTAGTTGATTGGGTGCTTTGTGCGAAGATGATATTGCTCAGACTTGAGACAGAGTTGTGCAGGAGTGAGGTGGAGTGCATAGAGCTCCGGGGACGGCTTACAAGATGGGAAGGTTGAGAGCAGCATGAAGGAAGTTACCCCTTTCATAAAATGGGATAATATTTTTCTTTGCCCTTCATTTTTTGAGAAAGTGTTTGACAAGTTCACATGACATGCCACCATTTTGAAATGCCCCCTGTCATGCTAACTCAAAGGGGATGGTACTCTGAGACACGGAATGAATAAGTCAGAAAAATAATAGGATTAATTTAACATTTTGTTTTGACAAAAGCTTTTGGTAATTAAATATTTTTGTTTTCAAAAGTATATATCTTTGGGAAGGAGAAAGCATGACGAAGCCTAGCTCTCAGTATTCTCCTTGGATGATATTTTCTTTTCATAGTTGGATAGTATCACCGGGCTGATTTTGAATACCGCCTCATGCTCCCAAAATAAAATATTAGTATTGTACATTAGATTATTGGAAGGGAAAATGCAACAACAACACACTAGATAGGATAGAAAACATGAGAGCATAAAAACAACCAAAACCCATGAAAGCCCCTATGAAAAGGAGCACTTTGATAGTGTTGGTCCTCCAGTTAAGCGCCTTTGAGTTCCTCGTTTCCTAGTAGGCTCGAATTATTTGCATGAGAGGATCACTTCATTAAAGTTACGAAAGTGCAATCCATGAAACCAACATCGATGCTTGCAGGGTAAAGTTTTTATGAATAACTTCATTATTTCTTTTTCGGCTAGTTAAGGGTTTGTTTGCATCATAAAAGCCTCCCACCTTTCTGTATATGCCTGGAAATCCTCCGCTGGTCGTCTTCTAAAGCGAACTCAGTTCTTGCAAGGCAGTTCAATTCCAATTTGGCTTTGGTATTGATGTAGGAATGCGGAAGACAGCTCATTCCAATCCCTCATGAGTTAGATATTTGCTGTGACGAACCATTGCAATGTAGACCCTATAAAACTTTCTTGGAAGGCTTGAGTTGAGAATGATGTCAGGCTGTAGTGTCGACTCATTTCTGCGTGGAAATATTGCAAAGTGGGCCACGAGGCAAGTCGTGCCATTATACTTTCGGAGATTGGGTGTCCTCATTTCTTGGGGGTCATGATCCTATGAAGGTAAGATGGGCTCGCCGAGTCTTGGTTAGGCAATTGGTTTTCCCATTGCATATTCATTGCAGTGGTGAACTCTGCTACTTCAAGAAAGCTGGACTCTACCAAGATCATCTCATTACTTTCTTCTGAGTCAAAATCTCTAACCGAGGATGTGGTGTTTATGTCATCCTCATGGTCAGGTGACAAATTTAGTAGCTCATTGGGAGACAAGTCACAACTAATGAAAGTTCTTTCTTCTAACAAGCCTTGGATCCTGTGTGTGGGTGGGGGGCAGTCATTTAATGGATGGCTGCTTTCATTTGTATAATATTGGTAGCCTTTGGGATTGTACCCTAGGGACTGGTAACCTTCAGGATTGTATCTTAAGGGATGCTTGAAGTCTTGGTGTGGTGACTCATTGATTGTTAGGTTTTGCCTATGTTCAGTTGCAGGCATTGGCTCGAATTGCTTAGACTTTCTTTTCTTCACTCCTGGTCTGGACTTTTTTAGGATAGTCCTCTGTTTCACCAGCTGGACTTTGTCAAGAGGACTGGGGGATAGTGGAGCTTCGCTCCCTAGGTTGATGGGGGTTAGCATTCTCTAGACTCTAGCTCTTATTGTAAGCTTGGGAAGCTGCATTGCCGTGCCGTGATATTAAATAGGTTTTATGGTATTGACCTCATCTGCAAGTTCCTTGCCTTTCCTAGTGGGAAGCTTCTTAGTAGTAGGGTATTGTCTGATCATCCATTTATCATGCAAGGCTACATTGATGTTTTCTTTTGTGGGCCACAGGTCAAACTAGGCGGTCAGGTTCCTCCTTGACATGTGTGCTTAAAAACTTACTACCCCTCGTCTTTGCGACCATCGGCTCTTCGTAGGGTGGGGTGATGTCGGCGTTGAAGTCAACATCATATTCTTGGGGAAAAGCATCAGTTAGTTTCCCTTAGGTCTTAAGGAGACTAATACTCCTTACGATGTACCATCATAAGGTAGGGCCAGTTAGGTTTGATTGGTATGATTGAATCATCCTTCGAACGAGGTAGGCTTGCGAGTAGGTCTCTAGGCAAGAGGTATCAATATATTTTTCGCATTCAGGTACTTAGAGCTCTTCTGGGATCTTAATACTGGCATAATTAGACAGATCAATGGGATCTTGGCCCCTGCAGCTAGTTTAGCTTCTTCATGATCTTTACAAGCTGCCTATCTTGTTGGTTATTCTCTAGTAAATTTACAGGTGTCATGAGCATGTTTAAAGCAGCAAAGGAGTTGGACTTGGCTTGAGTGGACTCCATTTGTCTTGAGAGTTGTCGAAGGGCAATGGACATCTATCCTACGCTGTCTTCAATGTTAGCAAGGCGATTTTGTACATCATTCTAATCGGGCCCCATTGCCTTAGGCCATTTGCGGGTGATGGGTGTTTGGCGATTCATAATTACCTAATGTCACAAAAACAATGAATGGGCACAAGGGTAAAAAAAGATTAACCCATGGCAACAGTTCAATTGTTTTTATTTATCAAAAGAGGATTTTACAAACAACATACTCCTGACTTGAATGAAAACGACAAAACGAAATACTAGGTATTGAACAAAAGTCCCTAAACAATCGGACAAAGCTTTTACAATATTAACACTAGGGGGCACACGACTGCTATTTATATGCGACGGGGAGCCTTGTTCTTGCGAAGATGTTTGCTTCCTTGGACTAGCTCTGAGACGTGTACCTAGCTTATTCCCAAGTCCCTTTGCATATGCTTTGCTTGCTCATGTCAACTCATCTCGCTGATTGGGTGAGGGATCGATGGCCGCAGTCTTGTCAGGATGTGATGGTTGTGGATGTAAGACTTAGAGGCATGATGGACCTTTTCTTGTCCCTTAAGCCCTTTAGGTACCACGATCCTTTTGTGATGACACTTGCTCCATGTTTCCTCAATAATGGAAATCTCAGGGTGAAAAAGAGTGGAGGGACCTTCGTCTTCAAAGCCGGTGGGATCTCTTGAAGGGTTCTGTACTGTCGTGCCACCTTATATGGGTAATAAGGAGTGGTGCCGGTGAGGCCGAGCAACAAGATTGGATTGCAGTGTTTGTAAGTAAAGTGAGCTCTCTTTTCATGGAACCAACTAGTACACCACTAGAATGCCTCAGGAGCGGGGTCTCTTAAGAAATTTGTCGATTAAAACAATTTTGGTTGGGAATGTATGGTCTTAGGACCACAAATTTCTGTAATGGATTTTCGAAATTATTTGTTTTAAACGATTGCATGAGGCATCAAAATTTGCTTAGGTAAGAAAATAACCAAACTTGCAAGATTTTCGGAGAGGCCCACATGATTTTTTCTGTGTTTTCTTTAAAATGATTAAGGGACAAAAATATTTTAGTTAAAATCATGTTGACATCATTTTGCCCTCTTGAGACTTGATCAACCACCAAGGCCATTAAGGAACTTATGGCATCTTTTTGATGGAGGAAAATGATGAACCCAAAAAAGGTTAGGAGAAAAATCTCACTTCTTTGGGTCTTGGGCTAGTTTTCAAAGAAGGCAGTCAAAAACTCTAATGGGTAGGTATTATTGTTACTTTCAAGAATTTGCCTCATAACATGGACTTTAGTTCTTAAAAGTCACGCTAACTCACGCAACAGGTCAATACTTGGTGGTGGCCTAACAAGCTTGTTCTCGAGAGGCATTCCAATGATAATGTTGTATTCTTCCAAAGTCGGGGTTAGCTTGAATCCACCAAGTACAAAAGTGGATTTCCTAGGATACTAGAAATGTGCTATGGCCTGTATGACTTTGGGATGAACAAGGATTTGGAAGAACGATAGGAAATGACCAGCTTTGGCTTTTACATGCTCTTGGGAAAATTGGTCCAATTAACCTCACCATCTAAAGAGCTCTGTTTTGGGTGCGGGAATAAACTGGATATCGTCTCCTCCCATCGTATATAAACCGTGACTCGAAAAATCGACCTAAGTTGCCATGGGCCAATAAAAATGAATTGAGTAAAAAGTAAAGAAATTACTTTGCTTTTAAAGAAAATGGCAAGCATAGAGACATGCACATAATACGTGTGGTTCGATGTCTGACTGAGAAGGTGTAAGGAAATTAAGAGGGGGTCTACCCATCGCATTCTCACATTGGCATCATACTCTACTAACCTTGGCTCTACCTAAAGAAATTCAGGGAAAAGAAAGGTAACCTCTACATCGCGGTCTCGCATTCAAGGCCATATCTTTCTTAACACCATCCTAAATATCCTATGGCGGCCCAAGTTTGAGGACCAGGTCGTGTGTGCCACGTGTAATGCTAAAACAGTAAATCATGCATGGCAGTTTATAATCACAAGACATTTTATTTTAACAAAATTAAAATAGATCTCTAAGCTACTAACCTACATAAAAAAAAAAAAAACCCAAGTTAGTAAAGTGTTTAAACAAGATAAAAAGGCCTAAGTCCACAAAATTATCCTAGTAGAGTTGCCAAACTGTTGCAATCTCCTTTTTCGGTGCTTGATTAGGGAGGAGTGCTGTGAAGGCTAATGGTTTGGCTAGATTTATTAGACTTAGCCTAGGCTCTTCCAAGCCCACATATTCACAACTTAATGGTTTTATATTTTAACCAATAAATTAATTTAAAAAGAAGTTGCCACTAATTAATTTTGGGTGGGTCAATTAGAAACCCAAACGAAATATTATGAGTAATATTCGCTCCTGCGCGACAAGAGAAACTAGGTTCGGGGACTTGATTACACTAGTTAATCACTAATGCCCTTATGGTACCTAATCTTGCTCAAACCCTGAGGCTTTTTGGATTTTTGGGGGGTTTTCCATGCATTTTGTGGAGGAAAAGCATTTTTTTTTGGGTCTTTTCCTATTTTTGGAACATAAAAAGCATTTTCAAATCTCTTTTTGAAAATATAAATCATTTTTTGGCCTTTTTAAAAACTTTTTTTGGACTTTTTAGGAAAACATGAGATATTTTTGATTTTTATGGTTTTCTAGAAAATAATTTTTGTTTTTAAATTTTTTGATTTTTGATTTTTTTAATTATAATAATATAATATTATATATAAGAAAACAACCCCAGTCTGATTTCCGAGTTGGGACCTACCCGGGTCGTCCACCCGTGGCCCAAACAGGCCTATGGCATGGGCCTACAATACGAGCCCAACCTGAGATTCCCTTTTCCTTTTCTTTTTAAAACAAACCTAGCCCAAATTGAATTAGCCCTATTTTCCATTAAAGGGCCCAGCTGAAGGATAAGCCAGCCCACGTGCACAGGTGCAGCTCGAGCAAGTCCTTACAAGGACGAATACCTGCATCCGACCCAACTCCAAAGCTATGATTCGACTCCTAAAAAAACCTACCTAAATGACAGCCCATGCCCGACCCGATCCCAACCTGGCTTCTTCTTCACGGACCCAAATTTCTAGAACCCTCGAGTTCAGCGATATGTCGTAGAGGCAGCCGAGCTTGTCTCAGTTGGAGCTCGGGCCTCCGCCGACACCACCTCAAATTCAGCTTAGCTGGCCATCGTAGCCGATCCCATTGCCCGTCGCCACCCATCGCCGCTAGTCACCACAGATCCAATAGTGGCTACTAAGCTCGCTTGGGATTTCTATCAAGCACTTGGAGGACACCGGTTGAGAATGGTAGGATCGGACCTATTCAGAGTTGGGATTGTGATGAGACTCTAGGTAGTTGAGCAGTAGGGATCGACGGGGAGGTGGACTACAGAAGGTCCGGGCCGAAGTTGCGTGAAGCTGATGGCCGCGAGACTCGACTCGACAACCTCAACATGCACAACAAATAACCTAAAAAAAGAAAACAAACCCTAGCTCACCGTGACAGGGGGCGTAGCGGCAGGTGGTCAAGTGCGGTCGTCGATGGCATCCGAGCCCCTTTTTACCTTGCAACTCATGGATCTGGGTGCCTTCTCCCCCTCGCTCGCACTCTCTCTCTCTCTCGGGTTCACTTGCCGCCGACCTCCCCCGATGTCTCTTAGGAAGAAGGTTGTTTGAGCTTGCCATCCCTTCTCTCTCTTGCTCGCTCTTTGATCTTCCCCTAAAGTCTCTCTTGGGAAGGTCTTTGAGTTCGCTTGCTTGTGTACGTTGATAGAGGTCGCACCCGCCTATTTATAGGCGCGGGGGGTCCTAGTCGATGGAGAGTCTTAGTCACCAGCCCTTGGCGTCACGCCTCGAACCCCGAGTGCATGCCCATCCCTTGGTGGTCGATAAAATTTGTGACTTCCCAGGACGAGTCGCCGACCCTTTTCTTTTTTAAGCACATGTGGAAGCGAATAATAAATCCCTTGACAGTAATTATCTCGGGATAGAAAAGTAGGACATCAATTCACAAAAGCACACATTTATGAACAACGAGATTCAAGTACAAAACGAGTCTATTCGAAAGCCTACAAGAAAGTCAACTCTTAAAAGAGGTTGTCCTATGCCATACTAACATGACACATCCGCCGATCCTCCATACTGCTCCTCCTCAGACTTCGGGGCCTTGGTCCTCCACAACCGCTTTCTAAGGACCTGAAAATGGTTATTCAATAACCAGTAAGATAAAGTCTCAACAAGTCCACGCTCTAAACCCCGATTAGGAGAGTAATACGCCTAGAGGCGTCCTAACCACACAATCATGCATTTGGTATAGAGTACTTACCTCGCCTCAAATCCACCTTGCAGGTTAGTACAATTTATATCACAGATAGCCATACCGATATGAGCAATACTTAAGCTCCAACAACTGGAACGTCACACTTAATTCTCAAATCAGCACAGGGGTCCTGATTATAGGGCCAAATCATTATGACACGTCCCATTCCATGTCACACACTTTTATCCCATAATTCGACACAGATATTTTACTCAACACACGTTCCAATTGATAATTATGCCCACTCTAGGGCACGACCTACTTGAAATTTAGCGGTCTACTAGCGTAGCCAGGCATCATTTTACCTCATTGAGCATCGCTACATCTCTCAAAGACGGCTTTCCCGAAAGAGCATAGGTCTAGAATCTATTGCGACCCGAAACCCAATGAGTGGGTAACCCATATAGGGTAACGTCCATCTGACATAGTTCGGGATGGGTTCTCTTAACCAACACATGACCAATCAATCTCGGCCTAAGACACCGTGCATTGCACTCAAATGCCTCAAAATAATCTCGTTCCTAGCTTATTTTCTTCGTATTAAAAACTTCCGATGAAAAATAATCGTGTGTAGGTACACGGTCAGATTGGACCTGGAAAATTCATATTCTTCTTTTCAAAATCCAATTTGTTTATATAGCATATAAAACCATTTTGGTGTTTAAAACCCAACACCCGGGATTTTTTGAATAAATATTGAAATTCATAAATTTTGGAATAAATAACCAAAATTCCAATTAACACTCAATTTGCACAAATTAACACCCAATTGCATAAACTGAACACACCATTGAAATCAGTACGAAATTTCGGTCACCAGCTACCCCAGCCTAATTTCCGGAAAATATTTAATAATTAAACACCCCTTAAACATCATTAGCCTACTAAGAAGAGTTTAGTGCAAAAACCGGTTGACGGCGACAATGACACAGCAGTGACCGAAACTCGGGCCTACGGTGGCACGGGAGGTTTGTGGCGCGGGTGGTGCGGCGATGTGGTGCGAGTGGTTGACGAAGTACAGGCGGA
Organism: Eucalyptus caleyi; assembly: GCA_014182885.2. NCBI lineage: Eukaryota > Viridiplantae > Streptophyta > Magnoliopsida > Myrtales > Myrtaceae > Eucalyptus > Eucalyptus caleyi. The sequence continues at coordinate 17,760,110 of CM024476.2, forward strand.
ACAACAAATTACGATTGACAGGGTGAAGGAATTTTGGGTTTTCTGCGATGCAATCACCGCTGGAAATGAAGAAAGAAGACACAGAATTTGGGCGCCAAGAGAGAGAAATACCGAGAAAGAGAGAAAGATGGGCGTCGAGAGGATGGAACAACTGCCGAGTGTGAGAGGGAAAAGTGAGGTCTTCGTGGGTTATTTTTGTTAACTTTAAGAGTCAACAATGGGCTGATTCGGTGGCTCTTCGGGCGAGCAGCAGCTGGAGAGGACGTTTCTTCCGCATGCATGAGTTTCGAAGCCTGCTGGCCGAAGAAGGATAGAAGCGCGCGCACGTCAACAGTCCAAATTTCGTGGCAGCAGGGGACGGGGACCACTCCATGTTTCCGTGTCTTTGCATGGGAAGTTCTTTCCCCTTCGTCCACGACACCTGCTGCTACATGCACGTACGAGCCCATCATTTAGTTGATTGCCCGATTCAACTAAATGGGGTCCAAATGGCTGTCGATGGGAGAAGCAATTTGGTGCGGCGTGTCTTCGTATGCTGCATGAAGAAGGACCGGTTCGTGAAGGCTGCATGGGTCAACAATTTCCCCTTGGTTGACTGGTTAAACAAAGGAAAAGACGTGGCCGTGGGTTCCTTGTTTCTGCATGCACATGGACTGAAGAATTCTCAGTCCCTTGCCTTGTGCACGCACGCGTGAGAGACAACGGACGTCTTCACGAAAAATGGCTAGGCAACGTGTTAGTTGGAAAGAATCTTGGTCTCGCGAATGATGTTACATAAGAAGATTTTCGACGAGACGATAATATATATGAAAATCGGATCGTCTCGACGCGGCAAAGACACGACCACGAGGATACGTCATAAGACCATTACGAAACGTGATGTCTCGGTCTGGCGATGGTGATGAAATGAGGTTGTAAGTGGTGCCAATGACATAGTTCGGCGATAAATTCGTCAACCTGTCTCGGATAGTTACATATTCAAGGTCTGGTGAAATTCGGATGTCACACTTGGCTTGCCGACCGGACCCTCTCGGCTGAACCGGTGTCCTATCCCCGCTTCTCCATCGGGGCATGCTCGGCATTGAAGGCGGGCATTAATGGCGCCTGAGGAATGTGTCCTCTGGCCGACGTTGGCCTACCCCCCTCGGCCGTAGGTGGTATGTTGGTTGCAAGGGCTAAGGAGACGAGGGAGGAAGGGGATAAGGAGAAAGGGGGGTCGGTGTGACATCCTGATTTTTTAGGTACTGATTTTGATTGGATAAGTTGGGCCTTTCATCAGCACGACTATAGTGCTTTTCTTTGAGATAGTCACTCATGAGATAACTAACCTATTTGGGGAAGTCATTAAAGAATTTTAACGCATTAAACTTGAGAATTCGATCAGGAATCGACTACTCGACCATGCTCATCTGCAGAGATCATTACGGTACAGTAAAGATTGATTAGAAATCAGAGATAGGTTGGTTCGACTAAAATGTGTGGTTAAATGTGGGTGATTCCACTCAATTGAAAGATTCCTGTCGATTGGCACTAGATTGATTTTTCTGTCATTTTGGTATCTTGTGTCCGTATTTGAAATCTCAAGATTTTCACAACAACTGAAAGTCGCCAATGTGTCGAAGATGTTCATTCTGGCTCGAAGAAAATTGACCATGAGTCATTTGCACTAAAAATTTCTAAAAGCTTACTTGGTAGATTAGGTCACGCTAAAATCGCGTCAAATTAAAATTAATCACGAATTTGAATTCGATTTCAGAAATTGAAAGTTTTTTCGTGTCACGAGTCATTTTAGGAACGTCGACTTATCTTTTAAGGAATTTTCGGCGAGTTCGGGATTTTTACCGAAAATCGATTCGGACGATTCGGAAAACAAACGAAAATTCGGATTTGCCAATTTGAAGGGATTTTGGCCTCCTGTGTGAGCTACTTGGTGAAAGGAAGTTGGGTGGGATTTTATTTTATTTTCGAAAAAATTGGACGTCAATCGGAGAGATTTGTTATAAAATCGGATTCTGTGAAGAAAAGAAATAGAATTCGGAATTGAGGGAAATTCGTAGGTTTGAAGGACTGTTACATTTTGATCCTTATTTAGACTTCATTTGGGACAAGTTGGTGTGGAAATTGGCCTTGGATGACCAATTGTTATTGTTGTGGGAAGTTGAGCTAAAAATAATTGTCTCAATTATCTTCCCCCCCCTTCACTGGACTCCCTCATGTCCATGCATCGTCCTTTCTTTTATTTTTCTTTGCTCGGTCGAAGTTCCTCCACATCTCTCTCTCTCTCTCTCTCCTGTAATTGCCGCCCGTTCTCTTTCCCTTATGGCTGACAACCCACTGCCCCTCCCTTACCCCTTCCTTTTCGGTTTGCTTCACACGCGAGCTTGACTGGTTCCACTCTCTTCTTCGCAACTTCAGTTTATGCTTTTCTTTCATTTCATTTGAGAGCTCGTTTTCTTCATTTTCTTCATGCTGTCGTGTTCGCTGATCCCCACCCAGCGGCCACACGTCAGCCCCTCTCCCCTCCTTGGTCAAATCTAGTAACGTTCCCTACCCTCCGCAATTGCCGCACTGCCGAAGTCAACTCAGCCGTGTTCCTAACTAAGCCCCAGCCAGCAAGCTTAGTCAAGCAAAACCGAAGGCAATTGGGCCCGTTTTCAGGCCCTAACTGGCCCAGCACATTGCCGTTGCTTTGGACTTTATCGGTCGCTGTCGCGTTGCTGTGAACCGGTTTTCGCGTTAATCCAGTGAGTTTAACTCACTAATCTTTGCTTAGTAAGTTAATGACGTTTAAGGGTTGATTAGTTTAAGTTAAGTATGGATTATGTTAATAATTAGATTAGATTAGCAATTTAATTAATTGTTATTGCATGTTAGGTGGTTAGAGTAGTGTAATTAGAGCCTAGACAAGCTATAATATTTATCTAGAGTGGTTCAGAATTTTTTTTGAGCTAGTCTCGGCTTTTAATTAGGCTTTACAAGCCTAAGTCCTATTTATTGACATTTATTAATTATTTTCTGTAAATATTTAATTAAATTATTTATTTATGAAAATTAGACTGGGATAGCCGATGATCCAAATTTTATTCTAATTGCGGTAGTGTGATCTGTTTATTTAATTGACTATTATTTTGTGCTGATTGAGTGTGATTTATGATTGTGGGTAATTATCCCAAAATTTAATAATTTCAATAATTAATTAGAAAGTCACCGGGCATCGATTTACAGCGCCAAAAATGAATTTGTGGACTATTGAAATTAGAGGGATTTTCAAGGGAGATAATATTATATTTTAGCTAAAGCCGACTATATACCCACACATGAGTATTTTTATCGAGTATGATAAAAAAATGACGAAATTGTTAGATGATTAAGATGATATATTATATCAACCTGTGGAATTTGGTCTAGCAGCTTTTGGCGAGTATTTTAGTATACGATATCAGTATATCTAGCAGCTTCTGGCGAGCATATTTAGTATATTATATTAGTATATCTGCCAGCTTCTTGCGAGCATATTTAGTGTACTATATCAGTATATCTGGTAGTTTCTGGCGAGTATATTTAGTATACTATATCAGTTTGTCTAGCAGTTTTTAGTGAGCTATACTATCTATTTTCAACTTAGAGTGAGCTGTCCGCAAGGTGGTCGGATTTTATAGATAGTATTGATTGAGATGATCGGGGAATAGTCTTGTTGACATGGAATCGACTAAGTCGATTGATTGATAGTTCGATCTGATTGGTTCAAATGATTGAATAATTATTAGAATTATATTGATTTGCAGGAAGGAATTGAGACTAAGGTAAGTCCTTTGACTTGTGCTTGTACTTAGGCAGCTCGATGACGTATTTTCTTCCTAGTCAGGTCTTTAGGGGTTGAACTCGTTGAGACGTTGTCTCACCCCGTTGTGGGATAACATTTTCAGGTCCCTAGGATGAAGAATCTCGGAGCTTGAGGTGAAAGGGTCAAGAGCATGGATGGCTCATAAGTTCTTTTTGAAGATAGACTTCCTATACTTAGACCCTAGAGTTGGCATCTGTTTGTAAACCAAATTGTGGTTTTTATTAATGGTTTGATTCAAAAATTATGGCCCTACTTTCCTATTCTATCTTGTTGTTGTCTAAGGATTATTTATTTACTTCCGCATGCGTATTAAAATGAATGGGTCGGCGATGCATCCTAGGACATCGTTATTTAATCGATCGCAGGGGGATGGGCATGTGCTCGGAGGATCGGAGCGTGACATCCCCGTTTAAGTGGTATTAGAGCAAGTTTGTGTTTGGAGTGATAAGGTACGATGAGTCATGGCATAGTTAGTGTCACGCCCGATCCTCCAAGTGCGAGCCCATCCCTCTACGGTTGATTAAATAGCAACGTCTCAAGACGCATCGCTGACCCATTCATTTTAATATGCATGGGGGAGTAAATAAATAATCCCTAGAAAACAACAAGATGGGATAGGAAAGTAGAGCCATAATTTTCGAATCAAATCATTAAAAAAACCACAATTTGGTTTACAAACAGAGGCAAACTCTAGGGTCTAAGTATAGGAAGTTTATCTTCAAAAAGAACTTATGAGTCATCCATGCTCCTGACCCTTCCACCTCAAGCTCTGAGATTCTTCACCCTAGGGACCTGAAAATGTTATCCCATAACACACTTATATATATAACAAACCGAGTTATATATATAATGCAAACCACTCTATTCACAAGTTTACAAAACAGGGGTGGTTTTAACAATGACGGATCCTCGTCCTCCTCTCCATCATCATCCACACTCCAACTGGAGCCTTCAACAGAATACATCGGGGACTTTGGTTCTTCAAGATTCGGGTTTACCGTGTCTACTACCAAACCTCTAGGGGGATTTGTAGTAGCCGTCCCAAAAGCCACCTCCAAAACATATAGAGATATCTCACACTCCGGTATGGGACCTTCTCTCTAGCCATTCTAAGCCTGGCAATACCATGATCTATATTGGTGGAGTACCTTATGGGCGAGACCCGCATCGACCCAAACTATGGACCTTACTAGCTCATAGGTCCAGCCCCTAGGCTCCCATGCAATGGAATGTAAGATGTTTGCTTTGTAACCTTCTTAGGCCGCCCAAAAACTTAGCTCAGGAGCTGCCATACAAGGATCTAAAATGTTATCCCACAATAGGGTGAGACGATATTTCAGTGAGTTCTACCCCCTAAGACCTGAATAGGAAGAAAATACGCCTATAGGGCTGCTAAGCACTAACATGGATCAGAGGGCTTACATTGGCCTCAATTCCTTCTTGCAACTCGATATAATTCTAATAGACATTTGATTATTTCAACCAATCAAATCATCCAATCGATCGAACCATCAATCAATCGATTCAGTTAATTTCATGTCAACAAGACCATTCTCCGGTCATCTCAATCGATATCATCTATAAAGTCTAATCATAATCAAGACTACTCATTCTAAGCTGATAGTAGATAATATAGTTCACTAGAAGCTGCCTCAATCCTTGCCGATATATAGCTCGCATGGTCAGCCTTAGTAAAAAAATACAATAATTTCACTTTTGAAAATTCCACTAAGTTCAACAGTCCACAAACCCATTTTCGCAATAGATATAGTATACTAAATATGCTCACTAATATAAATAAATAATATGCACAAATTAGAACTCAATTAAATAAATGGATCACACCACTACAATTGGCATAAAATTTTGATTACTAGTTATCCCGGTTTAATTTCAGAAAAATAAATAAATAATTAAATAATTACAGAAAATAATTAATAAATGCAAATAAATAGAACTTAGGCCCGTAAAGCCTAATTAAAAGCCGAGACGAGCTCGGAATTTTTTTTGAACTACTCTAGATAAATACTAGAGCTTGTTTAACCCCTAATTGCACTATTTTAACCACCTAACATGCAACAATGATTAATTGGATTGCTAATCTACCCTGAATATCCACCCAATCCATACTTAGTCTAAACTAATCAACCCTTAAACGTCATTAACTTACTAAGTAAGGTTTAGTGAGTTAAATTCACTTGTTAAGCAATTCACTTGGATCGAAATGACAGAGATGTGGAGGAGCTTGATAAACTCCAAAGCGGGACCACCAAATGGGGTCGGGAAAGCCTTAAAAACGGGCAGAATAGTAACTTGGAGATCCACTTGGCTTGGTTCTATTCTTGGCCGAGAAAAGGGCTAAATGATGCTGGTTGAGGGGGGAAACGATGACGGTAGCTAGCAGAGGGGCTCCCGACGGCTCAACAAGCTTCCCTGGCAACAAGTGGAGGTTGGACGGTGGCGTGCAGGCTCCGACGGTGATCCAGTGGCTTCGTGGGATGGCGAGCAGGCAAGAAAGTGTGGCTGGGATGACGATGGCTTGTGGTGAGCAAGCGAGACATGAGCGGGGCGTGGGGATGTGCGACAGCGAATAGTGGCGACATGGTGATCAGATGGGCTGTTAACTCAATCTTCTAGGTTGCTGGAGCTTCGAATGGCAGGGAAAAGGAGGAGGAGGGGTTGATGGTTTGAGGGAAGGAGAGGGGGACCGGTTTGCTGCAATGGGGGCCACCATGTCTCTTCCTCATCTCTTTGTTCTCTCTAACCTAGCCCACCACCTCAGCTGGCTTACACAGCCCAATTTCTAGACCAAAAGGCCTCTTCTAGAAGCTTAAAGTGGTCCAAAGGTCATGGGCCATGGGGGCACACGAATTTTGATTGAATTTCCTTCAATTGGACACCAAATCCTCCGTGAATTAACCAAATTTGACTTCTTTAAATTTCAATATCGAGTCCTCATTCAAATTGGCATTTTTCTCACCAATAAAACCCATTTGCATGCCAACTCTTTGATAAAAAAACGATCCTCTGATTTTTCTGGACGAAAAATGCCCTACCTCGACTTTTTAACTAAAAATCCCAGTTTGTAGAAAAATCTTCTGAGACTGAGTTGACATTTCTAAAATGACTTGTGACATGAAAAAACTTTCAATTTCTGAAATCAGATTCAAATTCGTGGTTAATTTCAATCGGCGTGATTTTAGCGTGACCTAGGTGACCCGATAGCTTTTAGGAATTTTTAGTGTAAATGATCCGTGGTCAATTTTTTGAGCCACAATGAACCTCTTCGACACATTGGTGACTCTCGATTGTCATGAAAATCTTGAGAATTCAATTACGGACACATGGTACCAAAAAGAAAGAAAAATCAATCTAGTACCGGTCGACGAGAATTTTGTAATTTAGTGGAATCACCCACTTTTAGCCACACATCTTAGTCGAACCAATCTATCTCTAACTTCTAATTGACTTATAACTGTGTCGTAATGATCTCTACAGATGAGCACGGTTGAGTAGTCGAGTCCTGGTCTAATTCCTAGTCTATTGCATTAAAATCACTTAATCACTTCCACAGATAGTCTAGTTACCTCAAGAGTGATCAGCTCCTTCAATGCCGTGGTGTTGCTAAACCACTTTGACCAACGAAATGGTCTTTGTACGTACAATTTGTTCTTTCCTGTCCACGATCTGAACTGAGCTTTCAACGTATGACACTCTGTCATCCACGTCCAATTTTTCAAAATTAAGCACATGGGTCGGGTTGGGCTCATACTTCCTCAACATCGACATGTAAAAGATGTTGTGCACTTGCGCCAATCTCGGTGGTGACACAAGATGATACGCTAGTTTTTTCATCTATTTTTTTCATCTATAGTTTTCTTTTCTTACCAAAGCACGAAGTACCACTCATTGGTGACACCTTTAAAAAACCATGATCACCAACTTGGAATTCCAAAGGTCTCTGGCGTTTATCTGTTTAACTTTTTTATCTACTCTGAGCGGTCTTTAGACTACCTCTAATAATTGCAACTGCATCCACCGACTGCTGAACTAACTCTAGGCTTGTGATCTTTCTTTCCTCGACTTCATCCAAACACATGGGTGTTTTACACGTTCTGCCATATTACGTTTCAAAAGGAGCCATATGAATGTTCTGCTGATAATTGTTGTTATAGGCAAACTCGACCAGATGAAGCCGTTCGTCCCAACTTCACCTGAAATCTATCACACAAGCTTGCAACATATCCTCGAGGGTTTGAATTGTTCTCTTAAACTAACCATCCGTTTGAGGATGATATGCCATACTGAACTATAGCTTCGTACCTAAAGTATTCTATAAGCTCTTCCAAAATGCAGTTGTAAACCTTGAGTCTCGATTTGAAGTTATCGTCACCGGCACCCCATGCAGACAAATGATCTGACGCATGTACAGCTCTGAGTGCCTATCCAAATTGAGGTCCTTTCATACTGCAATGAAGTGGACTGACTTTGTCAGTCTGTAGACCACTACCCAAATGGAATCATTTCCTCTTTGACTCCTCGGTAAACTAGTCACAAAATCCATTGTGATGTGCTCCCACTTCCACTCTGGGATCTCAAGAGGTTGCATAAGTTCTCCCTGCTTGCAATGTTGAGCTTTGATCCGTTGACTCGTCAAACACTTAGCGACATGTTTGGCGATGTGCACCTTCATACCAGACCACCAATAGTGTTGATGCAAATTTTGATACATCTTGGTACTGCCATGATGAATGCTATAACTATTACGATGTGCTTCTAAAAAGATATCTTCTCTAAACTCTTCACCGTCAAGTACAACCAAACGTTCTCGGAACCTTAGTGTTCATTCCTCAGAAATTTGGAAGTTAGCCTTCCTTTTATCAGTATCCTCTTGCAAAATCTTCTGAACATTTTGGTCTGCTAGCTAAATTAACTTGATCCTAATTTGGACATCCGATTCAATTCTGAGGGTAGCCATAAGATTTGAAAGGTGCCTATTTCAAACTTGAACACCGAATCTCAAGCTCTCTCGATTAAGTTCCATTCTTTAATCAATAAGTGAGCAACTGAGGACTTCCGACTCAAAGCGTTGGCGACCTTATTTACCTTTCCTAGGTGATATAGGATATCATAGTTGTAATCTTTCAGCAATTCCAGCTAACGGCGCTATCTCATATTCAACTCTTTATGAGAGAATAAGTACTTGAGATTTTGGTAGTCCGTGAAGATCTGGAATATTTCTCCACACAAATAATGTCTCCTAATATTCAGAGCAAATATGATGGCCGCAAGTTTTAAGTCATGCATCGGGTAGTTATGTTCATGAGACCTTAACTGACGGGAGGTGTATGCAACAACTCTACCATGTTGCATCAACACGCAACCCAGTCCCCTAAACGACGCATCACTATAGATTTTGTATCCTCCAGGACTAGATGGAATGGTTAGCATAAGTGCGGTAGTCAGCTTCTGCTTCAGCTCTTGAAAACTACTCTCACACTTGACTGTCCAGACAAATTTCTCTTCTTTCTTCAGGAGTCTAGTCAATGGCGACGCTAATGTTGGGAACCCTTCCACAAACCTTTGTAATAGCTTGCCAAACCTAGAAAACTTCTGATTTCTATCACTGTAGTCGGTCTTGGCCAGTTGATCACGGCTTCAATCTTGCTCGGTTCCATGGAGATTCCTTCTCCTGAAATCACATGACCTAAGAAAACAACACGAGTTAAGCAAAACTCACACTTGCTAAACTTAGCGTACAATTGATGAACTCTCAAACTGTAGTACCAATCTCAGATGACCTTCATGCTCTTCGTCACTCCTCGAATACACTAGAATATCATTGATGAACACAATCACAAATTGATCTAGATTTTCCTTGAACACTCGCTTCATTAGATCCATAAAAGCAGCAGGAGGATTCGTCAACCCGAACGACATTACAATAAACTCATAATGACCATAAAGTACGAAATGTTAACTTCAGTATGTCTTCCTTCCTGATCCTCAGCTGATGATATCTTGTCCTCAAGTTGATTTTTGAAAATATCGACGCCCCTTGTAACTGATCGAACAAGTCATCGATCCTCGGGAGTGGATACTTGTTATTAATCGTCACTTGATTGAGTTGACAATAGTCGATGCACAGACGTAATGAACCATCTTTCGTCTTTACGAACAGAATTGATGCTTCTCAAGGTGATGCACTAGGACTTATGAATCCCTTATCTAACAACTCCTGCATCTACACCTTAGTTCTTTCAACTCTGATAGCGCCATCTAGTAAGGAGCCTTAGAAATTTGCTTTGTCTTGGGTGCTAACTCAATCACAAACTCGATTTCTCTTTCTAGCAGCAATCCTAGCAATTCCTTCGGGGATACATCTGGAAATTCTTGTACCATTGCGATATCTTCCACTTCAACTCCTCAACTGTCATATCCATAATAGTTGCGAGGTAACCTTGACAACCCTCGTCTAACAAATGGGTTGCCTTGAATGACGAGATCAAAGAAATCAAGGGTCTATCTTGACCTCCAACAAACTTGAAACTTCTACCCTCTAACGGGTTAAACTGAAGACTGACTCACCAAGCTCGTTGCTTGGTGAGTCAGTCCATGCCAATTATCAAATCAAAGTCATACATGGCTAGGACTAACAAGTCTATTTTCCCCTCTCTCTCACCAATCGCTAACTTGTAACTAGAACAACCTTAAGCAACTAACACTTTATCCTTCAATGGTATAGATATGCCAACCATTGACTCCAATAATATAGAATTTAATCCTATCAGCTTAACATACTGTTCGGTAATGAAAGAATGAGTTGCTCATGGATCGAATAAAGCATAAGCAGGATGGTTGTTCAATGAAACCGTACCTGTAATCACATCAGGCGCATCCTCAGCCTGACATCGGGTGATGGCATATATTGTTCCTTGAACGGGGGTCTGAGCTGTCCACCTTGCGGTGCGTTTTGAGGCGCGTACCCTCTGATTCGAGTTAATGGTGGTGGCGGCGGTAACTGTGGTTGTCCTCTTGATCGCCTAGGACAATCTATGGCTAAGTGACCCTGTTAGCCACACTCATAACAAGCACCCGTCCTTCGAGGGTACGGGGTTGTACCATATCGCCTTCCATAGAAGCGACACAAGCCATTCTGATTTGGCCCTGATTTTCCAATTCCACCTTTTCTATTGGGCAGAACTTGAAATCTTCCTTCAGACATGAGCCTCTTCCCATGTCGGATCCCTTCTCGATGCGAACTAAACCTCGATCTAGATGAGGCTGCTTGTTCGTTCAGACTTCTCTCTAACAGTTGGGCTCGACGGTAAATTCTCGATAGTCCTTCAAATCCAGTGGCACCAGCGGTTATTTCATCTCTAGTTGAAGGCCAACCTTGAACCTTTAAGCTTTTTCTTTTGGGTCTTCTATTAGCCTTGGAGCATATTGGGAAAGCTCCACAAATTTGACCTCTTATTGGTTGACGATCATCGATCCTTGACTGAGGTGTTGAAATTCCTCCATCTTCTACTCTCGGGCACTCCCCAAGAAGTATTGATCATTGAATGCTCCGAGGAAACATCCCATAGCGGGACTACTGCTCTCGGGAACACAACATCTTTAACGGCTCTCCACCAGGTATTAGCATTACCTTGTAGCTAATACACTGCTAGGACCACTTTTTCTTCTTCATTGCACCTTAGAAGTGCAAAAGCCTTGTCTAACTCTTGAACCCAAAGAGATGCAATCTCTGGATCTCTTGTACCAGTTAACCTCGGTGGGTTCAACTTTAGGAACTACTCCACTAACTTGTGCATTGGCCTCTCCCCATCCACAACTATGTTCCTAGCTAGAACCTCGGCAGGTGTGGCGACAGGTGCGACGGTGGCTGCAGCAACAGCGGCAGCATTGGCAGCGGCAGTAGTGGCGGCTGCAATGGCAACGGTAAAGGCGGCAGCTTGATTCTGGGTATGTTGCCCCATCATCTCTCTCATTGCATCCAATACTTGCACGATCCCAACGGATCCCGGATCACCTAGGGCTACTACCCTAACATTAACTAGAGGTGGTGCTTCACCACTAGCACTAGCCTGTGCTGGTGCCTTACCTCAACATCCTTAGGTACCGATCCTCGTCAGAGTCCTACCAAGAGCTACAGGCCTGACGGTTCTCTTACTAGGAGTCCTCTTGCTCTTGATTGCTCATCCCGAGGCTTATTTACAAAAACCTGCTTCCAATTCCACACCGAATTAGAAGCCAAGCGAACTACATAAGCAATCACTTCTACCAATCAACTATCACAGATATGCACTAGCATGAAATAAAGGTCTTTTCTACTAACTATCCCATGGACCAACGCACCTTATGACTCAAATCTATAAACTTCACTCTAATACCATTAAATGGGGATGTCACACCCCGATCCTCTAAGCGAGAGCTCATCCCGACTTGGTCGATTAAATAGCGACGTCCTAGGACGCATTATCGACTTATTCATTTTAATGCACATGCGGAAGCAAATAAATAATCTCTAGACAACAATTCAATGAGATAGAAAAGTAGGGCCATATTTTGAAAACCAACACCACAACACACTTATATATATAACAAACCGAGTCATATATATATACAATGCAAACTACTATATTCACAAGTTTACAAAACATGGGGGTTTTAACAACTATGGATCCTCATCCTCCTCTCCATCATCATCCACACTCCAATTAGAGCCTTCAATAGAATACACTGGGGACTCTGGTTCTTCAAGATCCAGGTCTACCGCATCTACTACCGAACCTCCAGGGAGATTTACAGTACCCTTCCCAAAAGCCACCTCCAAAATATATAGAGGTATCTCACACTCCGGTATGGGACCCTCTCTCTAGCCATCTTGAGCTTGGTGATACCATGATTTGTATCGGTGGGGCACCTTGTGGGTGAGACACGCATTGACCTAGACTATGGACCTTATCACCTCATGGGTCCAGTCCTTAGGGCTCCCATGCAACAAAATGTAAGATGTCTGCTTTGTAATCTTCTTAGGCCGCCCAAAAAACTCAAGAGGAGCTACCATCTAAGGACCTAAAATGTTATCCCACAACAGAGTGAGACGACATCTCTACGAGTTCTACCTTCTAAGACCCGACTAGGAAGAAAATACGCCTAGAGGGCTGCCTAAGCACAAACATGAGTCAGAAGGGTTACCTTGGCCTCAGTTCCTTCATGTAAGTCGATATAATTCTAATAGACATTCGATTAATTCAACCAATCAAATCATCCAATCAGATTGAACTATCGATCAATCGACTCAGTCGATTCCATGTCAATGAGACCATTCCTCGGTCATCTCAATCGATACTATCTATAAAGTCCGATCATAATCAGGACTACTCATTTTAAGCTGATAGTAGATAGTATAGCTCACCAGAAGCTGGCTCAATACGATATATAGCTCGCTAGAAATTGCCTCAATACTGATATATAGCTCGCCAAAAACTGCCTCAATATTGATACATATAGCTCGCTAAAAGTTGCCGCAATAGATATAGTATACTAAATATGCTCACTAGAAGCTGCCACAATACTAATATAGTATACTAATCAAATCACTATTTTTATCCAAAAATACAATAATTTCACCTTTGAAAATCCCCATAAGTTCAACAGTCCACAAATCCATTTTTGGCATTGTAAACCAACGCCCAATGATTTTCCAATTAATTATGGAAATTAAATAAATTTAGGAATAAAGTCATAAAATACAAATCATATAAAATCTGCACAAATTAGAATCCAATTAAATAAACAAATCACACCACTGCAATTAGCATAAAATTCTGGTCACCGGCTATTCCGGTCTAATATTCAGAAAATAAATAAATAATTAATTAATTATGGAAAATAATTAATAAATGCAAATAAATAGAACTTAGGCCCGTAAAGTGTAATTAAAAGCTGAGACGATCCTGGAAAATTTTCGAACTACTCTAGATAAATACTAAAGATGTCTAGGCCATAATTGCTCTACTCTAACCACTTAACATGCAACAAAGGTTAATTAAATTGCTAATCTACCATAACTATCCACCTAGTCCATAGTTAGTCTAAAATAATCAACCCTTAAACGTCATTAACTTACTAAGCAAAGATTAGTGAGTTAAACTCACTTGTTAAGCGATCCACTCGGATTGAAATGATAGGGATGTGGAGGAGCTCGACAAACTCCAAAGCGGGACTGCCAAACGGGGTCAGAAAAGCCTTGAAAATGGGATGAACAGTAACTTGGAGACCCACTCGGCTTGGTTCTATTCTTGGCCAAGAAAAAGGGCTGAATGTTGGTGGCTAAGGGGGGAAACGGTGACAGCAGCTGGTGGAGGGGCTCTCGACGGCTCAACGGGCTTCTTGGGCAACATGCGGAGGTTGGACGGTGACATGTAGGCTCCGACAGTGATCTAGAGGCTTCGTGGGATGGCGAGTAGGCAAGAAGGATGTGGCTAGGACGATGGTGGCTTGCAATGAGTAGGCAAGACGCAAGCAAGGCGCGGGGACATGCGACGGGGAATGGTGGCAATGCAGTGGTCAGATGGGCTGCTGGCTCGATCTTCTGGGTTGCTGGAGCTTCGAATGGCAAGGGAAAGGAGGAGGAGGGGTCGACCGGTTTGCTACAAAGGGGGGCCACCCTGTCTCTTCCTCATCTCTTTGTTCCCTCTAACTTGGCCCACTACCTTAGCTGGCCTGCGCAGCCCAATTTTTAGACCAAATGGCCCTCTTCTAGAAACTTGAAGTGGTCCAAAGGTCATGGGCCATGGGGGCGCGAGAATTTTGATTGAATTTCCTTCAATTGGTCACCAAATCCTCCTTGAATTAACCCAATTTGACTTTTATACATTCCAATATTGAGTCATTGTTCAAATTGGCAATTTTTCCTCGCCAATAGAACCCATTTGCATGCCAACTCTGCAATAAAAAATGGTCCTCTGACTTTTTTGGACGAAAACAGCTTTACCTCGACTTTTTCACCAAAAATCCCGATTTGCAAAAAAATCTTCGGAAACTGAGTCGACGTTCCTAAAATGACTCGTGACATGACAGAACTTTCAATTTCTACAATCGGATTCAAATTCACGATTAATTTCAATCTGGCACGATTTTAGCATGATCTAGGCCACCTAGTAGCTTTTAGGAATTTTAAGTGCAAATGACCCGTGGTCAATTTTTTGTTTTGAGCTACAATGAACCTCTTCGACAAATTGGTGACTTCGGTTGTCGTGAAAATCTTGAGAATTCAATTACGGACACAAGGTACCAAAACGATAGAAAATTCAATTTAGTGCCGATCAACGAGAATTTTGTAATTTAGTGGAATCACCCATTTTTAGCCACAAATCTCAGTCGAACTAATCTATCTCTGACTTCTAATCGACTTATAACTGTGCCGTAATGACTTCTATAGATGAGTACGGTCGAGTAGTCAAGTCCTGGTTGCATTCCTTAGTCTATTGCATTAAAATCCCTAATGACTTCCCTAGATAGTCTAGTTATCTTAGGAGAGATCAGCTTTGAGAATAGCACTATGAGTGCGTCGTTGAAAGGCCTTATTAATTTAATTGAAACCAAAACTGAAAAATCCTGGATGTCACAGTTAGTAGCAATGACCTTTATTTCATGCTAGTACATGTGTTTGATATCTGATTGGTAGCTTGTTTATGTGGGTCCCTCAAATTCTAATATGGTATTGGAATTAGAAAACATGTTTCTGTAAAGATCCTGTAGCATGAGTGATCAGGAGCTAAGGACTCTTAGTAAGAGGGCAATAGCCTCTATGACTCGGGGTAGAACGCCAACAAGGATCGATACACTAGGTGGTTGTGGCAAAGTGTCAGCTTTAGCCAGTGTGAGTGTAAAAGTACCACTGCAGTTTAGTAGTAGTGTAATAGCACCGAACGATCCTAGGTTCGACGGGATTGTTCAGGTGCTAGTGTTCCTTAGAAACTTGTTGGGTTGGCAAGCTCAAGATCGAGCCACCGTTGTTGCTGCTGTAACTACCACCGTCAATGCCACAATTGTTGTTGTTACCGTACTTGCTGAGGTCCAACCTGGAATTGTGACATGGGAGCAAGCCGTTACGTCTAAGTCGAGGTGTAGATCTAGTAGAGATGGAAACCGATTGGGAAGAAGTCTATGATCGAAGAAATGTATTCTATTCCACCCAATAGGAAGGGTGGGATAGTCAAGTAAAGATGGAGCATGTTGTTTCCATGGGAGACGACATGGATTAGCCTCATGTTTTCCTAGGACAAGAATTTGTTACGGGTGTTGCTAGCATGGCCACCTAGTCAAGGATTGTCCGCATAGGCCAATGGGATCGCAAGTGCCATCGCCGTCGATAGAACAAAATAGAGGGAATGCACAACAAGGATATTTGGAACAAGGACCCCGGTGCAAGTAAGAGTGCATGTTGTTACCCGATAGGAGATAAAGGACTCACCTGATGTGTTTCGAGTTTGTAGAAGGAAACATAAATTAATCAAATGTCCCGATATAACTGGAACGTGGTTTGAATGTGGCCATCACGTCCATCAAGTGAGGGACTGTCAGTATGAGTCCAAGGGAACTCAAGCATTGTGACCACAGTTAAGACGCCACTAGGATGGCAAAAAGGATAGGAATGGAACCGACCATGCACAAATCAGAGGAAGAATGTTTTGGGGTGATTTTATCAAAGTACCACAGCAAAGTTTTGGGTTAAGTTGGTGGAATTTCAATTTGTGGAGATAAAGCTATGGAAAGGAGAATCACTGGTTATAGTTGTACTTGACCAGTTGCTTGCGTACAATTTTGACGTCATATACAAAATGAGTTGGCTTAAGGAGCCTCTAGTAGTGATGAATTGTTGTCGTAAAGTAACCTAGTTTAGTCCGTTAGCAAGTGAAGGTTTTGAATTTGTCAAAAGTTGAGGAGGATCCTCAATCCCTTATTATTTCGTCACTTAAGATAACCAGTTTCTAGATGTAGGTTGCCAAGATTTATTTGGCAACTATTGTAGATGTGACAGTTGAGGGACCGAATGTGGAGAATGTAGCCATGGTACATAAATTTTCTGAGATGTTTCCAAAAGAATTGCCAAGCCTGTCGCCAAAGAGATGGAATTCGTGATTGAGTTGGCACTTGGTTTGTCAAATCAATGTTTCGTACCCATTAAGGCCACTAAGAGTACTGTAATGCCATTTGGTCTGGCAAATGCTCCAGCTATTGTCATTGATTTGACAAACCAAGTGTTCAAAGAATATCTAGATCAATTCGTGATTGTGTCTATCAATGATATTTTGGTGTATTCGAGGAATACTGAGGAGCACGAGAGTCATTTGAGAATGGTACTTTAGACTCTAAGAAATCATGAGCTGTATGCCAAGTTCAATAAGTGCGAGTTTTGGTTAAATCGTGTAGTGTTCTTAGGTCATGTGATTGTAGGCGAAGGAATCTTAGTGGACCGTCGGAGAGTGAAGCGGTTATCAGTTAACTAAGACTGACAATAGTATCAGAGATCAGAAGTCGTTTGGGTTAGACAGATTACTACGGAAGGTTCGTGGAAGAATTTTCATCATTAGTGTCACCGTCAACTCAACTTCTGAATATGGAAGAGAAATTTGTATGGACAAACAAGTACGAGAGTAGTTTCCAAGAGCTTAAGTAGAAGCTGACTACTACACCTGTGCTGACCATTTCATCTAGTCCTGGAGGATACGAGATCTATAGTGATGTGTTGTTTAGAAGACTGGGTTGTGTGCTGATACAATATGGTAGAGTTGTTGCATATGCGTCCCGACAGTTGAGATCTCACGAGCTAAATTACTCGATGCATGGCTTGGAGCTCGCAGCAATGATTGTCGTTCTAAAGATTTGGAGACATTGTTTATGTAGAGGAAGATTCCAGATCTTCACTAACCATCAAAGTCTCAAGTATTTATTCTCTCAGAAGGAGTTGAATATGAGACAGTGTTGTGAATTTAAATTCGGAAGGACTGTGATTGTAATAACTTGTATTACTCTAGAAAGATGAATTAAGTCGCAAATGCACTAAGTTAGGAGTCTCTAGTTGTGCATATGATGGTCAAGGAATGGATTTTAGTTGAGAGAATGCGGGATTCGGTTTTCAAATTTGAGGTAGGCCACCGTTCAAATCTTATGGCCACCTTAGAATTGAACCGAAAGTCCAGTTTAGAATCATGACGTTTAGTTGACGGACCTAGAGATTCAGAAAATCCTACAAGAGGATACCGATAAGAGAAAGGTTGACTTTCAGATTTCTAAAGGTGGAACGCCGAAAATTTGTGGGTGATGATAGGTATCAGATGGTACTGAGCTTAAGGAGGAGACCTTATTAGGAACTCACTGTAGTAGTTGCAGTATTCGACCAAATAGTACAAAGTAGGTCAGAATCGGCGTCAGCTTGATTGGTAGACCGATATAAAGATAGATATCGCCGGACAAGTTGCAAGTGTCAGATGTGTTAGTAAGTGGAAGTTCAGTAATGCAAGCCGGGAGGAATTTTACAATCACTCGAGAGTCCTAAGTGGGAATGGAAGTATATCACGATGGAATGATATGACAAGCTTACCAAAGAGTCATAGGAGTAATGATTCCATTTGAGGTTGTGGTCGACAGACTAACAAAGTCAGCTCATTTCTTGGTAGTACGAACGGAATCTCAACTTAGACAGACATGCAGAGTTGTATGTGGGTCAAATAGTTCATTTGCATGGAGTGCCGGTGACGAATTTATATCAAATCTAGATCCGAAGTTCCCAATTTCAGCAGAATAGTTAGATGGTTCCTTTTGAAGTAGTGCAGAGGAGAGTGTATAGAACTTCAGTTTGTTGAGATGAGGTAAGAGAACGAAAGATCACCAGCCCAAAGTTAGTTTAGCAGTCAGTGGACGCAGTTGCAAATATCGGTGACAGATTAAAGACTGCTCAAAATAATTGTTGGATGACCAATTGTTATTGTTGTGAGAAGTTAAGCTAAAAATAATTGTGTTTCAATTAGCTTCCCCCCCCTCACCGGACTCCCTCACGTCCACGCATCATCCTCTCTTTTATTTTTCTTTGCTCGGCCGAAGTTCCTCCACGTCTCTCTCTCTCCTTTAATTGCCGCACGTTCTCTTTCCCTCATGGCCGACAACCCACTGCCCCTCCCTTTCCCCTTCCTTTTCGGTTTGCTTCGCATGCGAACTTAACTGGTTCCTCTCTCTCCTTCGCAACTTCAGCTTCCACTTTTCTTTCATTTCCTTCGAGAGCTCGTTTTCTTCATTTTCTTCATGCTGCCATGTCCGCTGATCCCCACCCAGCGGCCACACGTCAGCTCCTCTCCCCTCCTCGGTCAAACCCAACGACGTTCCCTTCCCCAGTAGTTGACTCCAGCAGCGACGAAATTTTGTTGCTTTCCTTCGAGCGACCTCACGCCCTCGAGCCCAGCAGCTCCTTCGGTGCATCCCTCCTCCGCCCGTGTCCCTCACGGCTAGCCCATCTTTAGCCCACGTCAGCCCGGTTTTACCCTCCGCAGTTGCCGCGCTACCGAAGTCAGCTCAGCAGTGTCCCTGCCAAGCCCCAGCCAGCAAGCTCAGCCAAGCAAAACTGAAGACAGCAAGGGTTCGTGGACAGTTGGGCCCGATTTCAGGCCCATCCCTGCCCCACATGGTGCCACTGCTTTGGAGTTTATCGGCTGCCGTCGCGTCGCCGTCACTGTGAACCGGCTTTCGTGTTAATCCAGTGAGTTTAACTCACTAATCATTGCTTAGTAAGTTAATGATATTTAAGGGTTGATTAGTTTAAGTTAAGTATGGATTATGTGAATAGTTAGATTATATTAGCAATGTAATTAATTGTTATTGCATGTTAGGTGGTTAGAGTAGTGTAATTAGAGCCTAGACAAGCTCTAGTATTTATCTAGAGTGGTTCGGAAATTTTCCGGGCCCGTCTTGGCTTTTAATTAGGCTTTACGGGCCTAAGTCCTATTTATTGGCATTTATTAATTATTTTCCGTAATTATTTATTTAATTAATTATTTTCCAAAATTAAACCGGGATTGCCGGTGACCAGAATTTTATGTTAATTGTAGTGGTGTGATCTGTTTATTTAATTGACTGTTATTTTGTGCTGAATGAATGTGATTTGTGATTGTGGGTAATTATCCCAAAATGTAATAATTTCAATAATTAATTAAAAAATTACTAGGCGTCGGTTTACAGTGCCAAAAAAGAATTTGTGGACTATTGAAATTAGTGGGATTTTCAAGAGAGAAAATATTATATTTTGGCTAAGACCGACCATGTACCCACACATAAGTATTTTTATCGGGTATGATAAAAATGACGAAATTGTTAGATGATCATGATGATATTTTATATCAACTTGCGGACTCTGGTCACTCACATTCAATATACTATATCAGTATATCTGGTAGCTTCTAGCGAGCATATTTAGTATACTATATCAGTATATTTGGCAGCTTCTGGCGAGCATATTTAGTATACTATATTAGTATATCTAGCAGTTTTGGTGAGCTATACTATCTATTTTCAGCTTAGAGTGAGTTGTCCGTAAGGTGGTCGGACTTTATAGATAGTATTGATTGAGATGACCGAGAAATGGTCTTGTTGACATGGAATCGATTAAGTCGGTTGATTGATAGTTCGATCTGATTTCTTGAAATGATTGAATGATTATTAGAATTATATTGACTTGCAGGAAAGAACTGAGGCTAAGGTAAGTCCTTTGACTTATACTTGTACTTAGGCAACCCTAGAGCGTATTTTCTTCCTAGTCAAGTCTTAGGGGATTGAATTCGCTGAGATGTTGTTTCACTGCGTTGTGAGATAACATTTTTAGGTCCCTAGGGTGAAGAATCCCGAAGCTTGAGGCGGAAGGGTCAGGAGCATGGATGGCTCAAAAGTTCTTTTTGAAGATAGACTTTCTATACTTAGACCATAGAGTTGGCCTTTGTTTGTAAACCAAATTGTGGTTTTTATTAATGACCTGATTCGAAAATTATGGTCCTACATTTCCATCCCATCTTCTTGTTGTTTGGGGATTATTTATTTGCTTCCGCATGTGTGTTAAAATGAATGGATTGGCGATGCGTTCTGGGACGTTGCTATTTAATTGATAGCAGAGGGATGGGCATGCGCTCGTAGGATTGGGGCATGACACTTGGGCTTTGGGGAAAAAGAGGCCGGGCCCTAGGGGGCCCACGCCAAGGGGGAGGGGGAGTAGAGGAGGAAGAGGGGGCTGGGTGCAAAGGCCCAGCCCCATGCGGCTACTGCTTCCCTTCTTGTTTTTGTTTATTTATTTATTTATTGGTTATTATTATTGTTGTTATTATTTATTATCCGAAAAAAAAAGAAAATAAAGATAAATGGATTTGAAAAGAGAAATTAAGGCCTCATTAATAAACTTAGCCAAAATTTAGCTGTCAACAAATGGTGATAAATGTCACATCAAGAGATTCATATATTATTTTTTTTGGGAATAAAATAGTTAGATATTCAACGAAAAATCCCAAATTTTTTAAGTATAAGAAAATAATTTTTAGGACGATTGTGAGGCTCGTACATTGTCGTAAATGCTTCCTGCGCAATACGATCACTACAGTTGCAATTGTTACACGAAACATGAATTTTCTCGTTGGCAAAAAGACAAAAGACAAGAAAAGGTAGATACATAACATTCCCAGTCATCCCGAGTATCTCAGGCAGAGGTATAACAAGACCAATCTTATCTGAAAAATTACATGCAAAATGAAAATAAAAACAGAAAGGCACGTTGGAACGACACCGTTGACGTAGGTCCAACACGATTTGAGGATACCATGGCCAAAATGAGTTCTAAGAAATAAACCAAAAAGACGAAGATTTCTTCTATTACCTTTCACTGATAGAGCATAAACATAGACAAACATCGAAAAAAATGAAGGATCAAGAGAAAAGAAGTTGGAAAGAGCCATAGAGCCCCTTTTGATTTTACAATTAAGTGCTAAAAATTTAAAAATCAGTACTTAATGAGATTAAACTTGTTTAATAACCTTAATTAGTGTTGACTTAAAAATTCAATTAAATAAAACATCCACCTATATGATCAAACTAAAATTTTAAGAATTCAATTTTAAGGTCTGAAAATGGAAATGAAATGTTGTTCGATGATAACTTTATGTTATTAAACAATATTAGCATCTTAACAAATGCGGAATTGTGAATATCAATGACAGGTCTTTTAGCAATATAATAATTTACATTTCAATTCCTTTTTAGATGCATTTTCCATTAATAAAAATAAGTAACCACTTCCTTACTTAGACAATTAAATGATTTTTATCTTAATCTAACCTTTTAAGTCAAAACCAGGAAAAATTATTAAACATGTTTAATTTATTACGTGCTGAATATATTAATTTTCAACAGTTATTGGAGTTATGAAACTTGTCCTTAATGTGGTTACTAAGGGCTTTTTGATGAAACTTAAAAACAAGTGCCCAAGATTTAAGCATTGAATTTTCCGTGTTGAAAATAGAAGTAAAAATTTATTTGATCATCAAAATTGATACTGATCAACAAATATGATTAGTTTCTTATTAAAGTAAGTGTAAAGCTGTGATTATCATTGGTAAGTTTTACCATTACAACTGGTAAAATTCAAATTACTATAACTGGTAAACAAATTAAGTACCCTTTTTACTTACTAAATTAAGTGAACTTTTGTTGTCAAAAAAAAAAAAAATTAAGTGAACTTTTGACTTAATTGAATCTCTTACATGGACGTTAGTTAAAGTTATCAAACAAGTTTCATATCTTTAAATGCTTGATTTTTCATTTTCAGCACCTAATTACGTTATCAATTAGACCACAAGGGCGGGGTTAATTAGGGCTTGTGTCATAAAACTAAAAATTTGAAAAATTATTTTTGACAACTAAAAAATAAATATTCAGAATTTAGTACTGAATATTTATTTTCAAGTCTTTAAGAAATGAAAACGAAATGAATAATTATAATAGATGAAAGATAAATACTAAAATTTGCATATATATAATGAACATAATAGGACAAATTTGATAATATAATTGCAAAATTTTTAATTTCCATCACATTTTTATCATGTAACCAATTAAGTAAAGTGCTTCCTTTTTTACCGTGTTAAGTGATTTTTGACTTAAAACAGTCAATATTGGATATATTTTTAGGTTTGCAAAAGCATTTAATGACATTAAGTGTTTTCTTTTTTTGTTAGTCCTACTCTATTCTTACTCTACACTCACTCTCAGTGTTGAAAAATTTAATTTTCAGAAGTGAAAAAAATCATTTCATGGGATAAGTAAGGAACGGATTTTCTAATTCATTCAACAACGAAAAATTTAATTGACGGCATCTAAAGTCTTGCCTAGTACATTGCTAAAACATGGCAATAATAATCATGTTCTAGGTTTGACAAGAGAATAATAATATTCGGCTATCAATTTTTTCAATTATCATGAAATAACTTCTTATTTATTTTTTCAGCATTTAAAATTATCAACACCCGAAATTTCAATGATGGGTGTGTTTGATAACTACATTAGTTGAGTATAGTCAATGCTAATTGAGGTTATCAAATAAGCTTACTCATTAAGTGATAACGTTTCAAATTTCAGCAATTGTGGTGCAAGACATTTCACTCTAAGGAACTCAGCAAAATAGCTCCGTAACTTCAAGAGAAGGGGTGCCTCCTCACAAAGGGGGTCGTAGTAACTAGGCCCGGGTGACTGTTTACCAAAAACACAGGTCTCCGCAAAATCCTTTTTCAAACCTGCTCCCATTTCTTCGTTATCAAAAAACCCTGAGCATACATACCATTGAGAAGGAGAAGTGATTCATTAATTAAACCTTTAACGCTTCAGCAGGCTTTAGTATAATTTCCAGGATGTAAATTACATCATGTAATGTTTTCCGAGATTTCTATGCCAGTTAGGGAAAAACATAGCCTAGGTGATAACGTAAAGTTCAGAAAACTAGTGGGCTACCTACTTCTAGAGAAGGCCTTGTTTTTTGTTTACAAATATTCGTTGCCCCCTCATCCCGCAGGTTTCAAGTTTCACTAGTAAATACCATCCGCTGCTTCACTCAATCAATTTTTGTTCCTCACAATACAGTGCTCGTGAAAGGCCTAGCTTTGGAAACTCATCTAGAAAATAGAAGTAAAAAAAATTATTTTTAGCTAGAAATTTTTCTAGAAACATAATGGTTATTATGTTGGTGTTTGTTTCAATAAACAAGCGCACGTGTATAAGTAAATTAAGATCAAAGTCCAATTGTAGTGGAAGTAAAATGCTTATCATGGTGAAGTGGCTCCCATTATTGGTATCAAACCAATATCGATTCATACAAGATAAATCTTCTAATTGATAATTAGGCCAAAGAAACCTTACGGGTGGAATTGCCACGACATGGGCATTCCGGGCGAAGTGATGGGAACGATGGAACCTATGAATACGTAAGATTCTATTGAAAAATTAATCCTAATAATTCATTATCCAAATCTTCACAAAATTCTTTGAAATTTTTATATGTTGCGGACATGGTTGTCCTTTAAAACTTTCATGAGGAAGCATGGTTAGATTTGAAAGGGAATTTTTTATAAAAATTCGAGAAGGCAATTTGGTCACCGTTTTCACTACATGGGATAGGTTCCAAATGGTGAATGATTGGGCCTTCGTCCCTACCATTTCACTCAGAAAAATATGAAATTTAAGAAAATTTAGGTATTTTTTAGATCAAGATGTTTAGAATAACTTTCATGAAGGAAGTTTCTTTAAATTCACACCACAAAAATCTATGTAAAATTAGCAAATAGTGGAGGTCCAGTAATTTCAAAAATCAAAGGTGGCAATCTTAGTTGGGAAAAAGGAGGCGTTTCACTTAGTCAAGAACCCTTAATTGTCAGCCATCCTTATCTCTCAAGTTTCCAACTAGGTCCTAGGTTAGCTTGGACACTTCATCTCTGCATTAAATAACTAGAAGCCAAATGTATTTAATTCACTCTTATCTTGTCCAATAAGGCTTGACTTGCTTGCTCCTTCTTCCAGTGGTCGTGTAGTCCCTTTCTTGGCCTCCAAGATCTCCTAATTAGGCTTAGGTGTCCTTCTCATTAATGTGCCAAAGTCCAAGTTTCAAACTTGTCTTCCGAGGCAAGAGCCTTTCATGCCAAGTGTCCACTCTTAGTCAATGTGCACTAATTAACTACAAGCCAAAGGAATTGAATGCACAATAGGAAAATATATAAGTTTTGAAGGCCTTGTCATTGAGTAGGGATTAATCGAGTTTGATCACGATCGACAACCTTATTTGGCCTGAGGTTCAAGCCTAAGCCATGCCCAAACAAAGCCAGATGCAACTCGGCTTGATTGGCCAAACTAAGTTCAAAGTTACTCGGTTATTGGACTAACACTCAAATTTGAGTTGAGAAACATGTGCTATGCTTATAATGTGTGCATATATCATGACACGCATCAAAATAACGTAATTCTGCCACCCATTAATTAATGGTGATGAAATCTTTGGAGTCCTAGATACCCCATAGGTTGAGATGTCTCGAGGAGTGTTTCGGGATGCCTCGGAAGGTAGATGCCCCATAAGCTAGGAGGCCCTTTGGTGGAGTTTGCAAGATTCTTATTGGATTATTATGAATTCACTTTGCTCATACCAAGGGAAGTGGTAAGAAGATTATTTTTACTTAAAACTAGAAATTTCATTCATTGGGTTTCAACTCATTCCTTTATTTTTTTTTTCAAATGTGTAGGATGGATATCGATATTGGACTTGAGTATGTCCTAAAACTGTAAAATTCGAGGATACTCCCGAGAGCAAGGGAAGTAAAACTTTCTCTCTAGTTGGGGGGTATAGGGCATGCAAGTACCGGCACATTAAAATAAGGAACGCATTCAAGGTAGACACTGAGTTATTGGTTTGCCATTAGAAGTCCTTGTCGGAAGCTTGTTTCTTGCTGGTTAGACACATGTTTCACAGTGTCTAAAATTGACATGTCTAACCAGTACCCCTCATTCACCTTTGTGTTATGGAGTTCCTATGCATTATGAACGCTTTTATGAAAGTGTGCTTGAGCCTGAGTTTGGAATAGTATATACCAAGTGTAATTCTATTATGTCGGTTGATATATGAGGTTTCACGGAGTGGGTTCCCTCTTGATTCATTGCCTGGTACCGGAACTTGAATGGCGAGTTGGTTGGTCTATTGAGAGGCTTTGACTTTGATGATGGTGGTGATGCAAAGGAGGGAGAGGTTATTGATCCATGACTTCGGTCTGGACATTTATATAGACAAACTTTTGGAGTACAATATGGAGATAGGTCTCTCCAACCCCAACCTAAACTTTTGTATTTTGCTCATAATGTAGTAAAGTTGTGAATTTAAAATGTGGTATAAATAAAAGAAGTATAAGTACATTTGTTATACTTGTATGACTTTCTTTGTAAAAGAGATTATTGCAAATGCTTGATTACGTTTCTGCATGCTAAAAGAGAATAATATTATAAAAATCACGTGTCACACGTGACGTCTGGGCGTCTAGAAGCCATAGCTTTGTTTGGTATCATAGCAGGTTTGCCCTTGGAGTGATAAGGTGTGTTTAGTGATTTAGATAGCCAATCGCGAACATACATTAAACACGTGTTTTTCTTGAATGATTGAACAAGTAACTTATGTTACTTATTAGTTAGTTATGATTGATTGAATAAGTAAAATCTGTTACTTATTAGTAGCCATTAAGCTAGACTATATGTGTAGGCATTGTAAGAGACAATGAGCTCTAGTGAGAATGCAGAGCAAGATCCTTGCATGGAAGGAATCCTTCAGGCATTTGCCAATGTTGGAAGTTTGATGGAGCAGCAAGCAATTCAACGAGCTACTTCTAGCTCAAGAAATGGGGAATGTCATCCGCAAGGTTTGATTGAACAATTTTTGAAACTGAAGCCACCAAGATTTGTTGAGATAGGAAATCCCAAAGAAGTAGAATCACGGATTGACAAGATGGAGAAAATATTCAACTTGCTAAATTACAATGACATTGACAAGATAGCCCTATTTGAGTACTAACTTTAAGGAAATGCCAGGCACTGGTGGAGAGCATTCAAGGAAACTGTGTTTCCCATAGGCACTACTATGACTTAGGGTAGTTCTGTCAAGGCATTCTTCATGAAGTATTTCTCGAATTGTGCCCGAGATAAGAAGGTGATGGAATTTATGCAATTGAAGCAGATTGATATGTTCGCGGATCAGCATAAAGCTAAGTTTGCAGAACTTTCAAGGTTTGCCCCCAGGTTGGTCGAAGACAAGGAAGACAAAGCAAAAATATTTTGGGATGGTTTAAGGCCAAATATCCAGAGTTAACTAGTGCCTCTAAATCTCAAGGTTTACAATGATCTTTACATCGTACTCAACTCGTAGACAGAGATTTAGCGGAACAAGCAACGATGATCACTTACCATCAAGCTTTTCAATATAATTACTGTCGTAATAAGAGCCTATGTAAACTGGAAAGCGACCATTTGTCCCGAATAAAAGGAACAATGTTGGAGGGCTTGGATTTCCACAGAACAACCAACCGGCGATGCAGGTGCAGTATTCTAATAATGTTTGCCGTACTTGTGGGAAGCAACATGGAAACGGGCCATGACCAGTTTCAAAGGAATGTTATTGGTGCGGATAGTGAGGTCACATGATAATGGAGTGTCCTATGATACAACAACAACATATCCTATCTCCACGATAGTTGCACTAGCAGTCACAAAACAGAACCTCGCAGTAGGGAAATTTCCAGAGGCAACCAGCTCAAGGTAAGGTTTATACAGTCACGCAAGAAGCAGCTGAGATTTCCAAGGCAATTATATTGGTTTGATATAGGTGCGACACATTCATTTATACCTGCACAATTCATGAAATTGATTAGAATAAATCCTAAGCCATTTGAAATATTCCTTAGTATCTCCACACTATTAAGAGATGGGCTTCTATCCACTATAGTATCTAACGATTGTAAGGTCACTATAGGTGGATAAGAGCAAATGTTGGATTTGGTTGTGTTAACTATTTACAACTTCAATATTATTTTCGGAATGGTTTGGCTTCGCAAGCTACAAGTCAAAGTGGACTATTATTGGAAAATAATAGAATTTAACCCACTTAATGGTCCTAGTTTCAGATTCTTTAGAAATGGGGCGAACCCGTTAATTCAACTTATTTTTGCAATGGAGGTGCAATCTTCTTAATAATAATTGTCATGCCCCGACTCTTGGTCACGTGACTATCTTTCAAATTTTGGTCAATTTTAAAATGCGATATTCCAGGACTAAGTATCGCCGATCATTTCATTTATATATGCACATGCGGAAGCAGTTATAAATCCTTAGACAATAAAACAATGAGATAAAAAAGCAGGCCATATTTTTCATAGCGAAAATTTACAACCACACCTTTTTACACACATCTCATAGTATTCCACAATACTATATATACGTAAGTCCGATATAATATTTATTCAAATGTAGACAGGATGGGATCTCAGTCCTCATCCGGGTCGTACTCGGGGTCATCTTCGAGGTCCTCCTCCACGTACTCCTCTTTGGGTTCCTCAACAAGGATCTCCTTGTTAGATTCCTCTTCCTTAGGCTCCTCATCCGGGTCCTGAAATGGTTATTCAATAACCATTGAGACAACGTCTCAGCAAGTTCTATCCCCGAAGACCCGATTAGTAAACCAATACACTATCCGGGTTGCCTATACACAACACGAGTTAGATGACTTACCTTGACCTCAAATTCCACCTGCATATTAGCACAGATCAAATAGGCACCCAAGCCATCACATCACAGATCAAAGCATCAATCAAATCGACCTAGTCGATTACACGCCAACAAAACCACTCACAGTCATTTCCCTTTAATCAATCAATCCTCAATATCAAATCAAGACAACGATCAATTGACCTAGTCGCTTACGTATCAACAAGACCACTTCTGGTCATTTCAACTATTCCAACTCAATTCCCAATTATGAATCATGGTCCTTGGGACATAGCTTATCTATAAGTGGTAATCACGGCCCCACCAAGCAACTTTCGATATTTAATGGCTGTACGGTCTCACTCCACCATTTCAAGATTCAATGGCTTTACGGTCCCACTCGACCATTTCAAGATTTAATGGCTTTACAGTTGTTGGAGAAATCTTTCTATAATATTTTGAAGCTAACAAAACGTTTCTATCAGTCTAGTCTGGATAATTGCAGACCTTCTGTTTAGAGTCTAAAGACTTTCAGATCACCAGACTCAGCACTCAAGACTCAAGACTCAAGACTATTCTCATTGACAGTTTTTCTAATCCAGTGACGAAGGCAATCCAGAGCCAAAGTATTTGGTTGAGGATTTACTCCTATCCTCTGGAGAAGATCTCTTGGCTGGATAAATATAACGGATTATTTTATTCGTAATCAAGATCGTTTGAAGATCCGATGGTCGACGAAATATTCTTGGAAGGTTCTATTCTTAGAAACCAAGATCCTGATTGTATGGGCGAACATGATTGATGGGCTATCGTCAGGTTCCTTTAATAGCTCGAATGATCTTCTTGATTGATTCTGTCCAACGGGTAGATTGGAGAAATTCTTTTGGTAAGTGCCAACGGGTATGATGGCATAAAGGAGTATAAAAGGTAGACGTTCTAGTTACTTTAGTGCATGATCGATAGAGAAATTCCAGAGTCTAAAGCACCTTGATTATTAGTCGATACATTTTGAGCGAAGTTGTATACACAAAGAGTGTCTATACTTAGTGATACCTCGAGCTAGTGTGGTAGATCATCTACACCAAGAAGTCAAGGGAGAACAATGCTGTAACATCTCTTTGTTCATAGTGGAATCCAGCCAATAGACTGTTAGTGCAGAAGAGTGGACGTAGGCTTGAAATAAGCCGAACCACTATAAACTGCGTGTTCAATTTTCTCTTCCCTTCTCTCAGTCTTACTTTGATTATTGTTTGTCTCAAATCTATCAACTCTCTAGTATTGTGCAATTATCGAGAAAAATATTTTATATACATATTCACCCCCCTCTAGGTACTTATTCTAGCTATATCAATTGGTATCAGAGCTCGTGTTCTCCCTTTATTTGAAGTGTTTTACTTCAGAGTAAAAGATCCATGGCTAGTATGCTAGCACCAGGGTTGGTGGAAGGGCAAAGCAATACTAGACCACTCTATTTTGATGGAAAGGATTACAACATATGGAAGAACAAGATGAGAGCCTTCCTACGATCAAAGGATCCTCTGGAATGGGACGTTGTAGAAAAAAGAATTTCTCCTATAGCTGCATCAGTCTCTGAAAGAGGGAAAGAAACTGTTGAGACTAGTGGAATGACTCAGGAAGAGATAATCAAGAGACAAGCACTTGATGCAAAAGCAATTTACTCTTTATATTGTGCTTTGTCACCAGCTGAATATAACATAATATCTTCTTGTGTTACAGTAAAAGAAGTTTGGGACAGATTACATATTACCTATGAAGGAACAGATCGAGTGAAGGAAACCAGAATTAACATTCTCCTCGGTCAATATAAAGCCTTTAAAATGAAACCAGGAGAATCTATAACAGACATGTTTAGCCGTTTTACAGATATTGTCAATGGTCTTGAGAATCAAGGACAAAAAATTTCTGATCCCATGAAGGTAAACAAGCTACTGCGTGGACTCTCCAAGGATTGGAATCACATAACGACTTCAATAAGAGAGACGCAAAGAATTATGCCACTATCTATCGACGAGCTGATTGGAACTCTTCAGTCTTATGAAGTGGAACGAATTAATGAAGACGAAGATCCAAAAGGTAAGAAATCCATTGCATTAAAATCAAATGATGATTATGATGATACAGATTCTGAAGATAATATGGATGATGAGGAGCTTGCTCTCATGATAAGAAGATTCAGAAAACTGAATAGAAAAGGAAGAATGTTCAACTCAAAGAAACAAAGTTTTCAAAGACAGCAGACCAAGTTTGTTGATGATGAGGAACCAAACAAAGATGTAGTTTGCTTTGGATGTAAGAAAATGGGACACATCAGACCCAACTGTCCTCTTCTGAAGAAGAAGAAAGGAAAAGCCGAAAAGTCTCGAAAGGCTCTCAAAGCTGAAACCTGGAGTGATACAGAGTGTGAAGAAAGTGATGATGAATATGCCAACTTATGTCTGATGGCGCAATCAGACTCAGACTCAAACTCGGATTAGACTCGGACAGTGAATTTAAGGTAAGTGATTTTAAAATTCCTATCAAAGTTTCTAAATATATAGATGAACTGTGTTTTAGTCTTAAGACTTCTCTCAAAAGGATTTCCGAACTTAAAAAGGAAAACTCTGCTTTAAAACAACAAGAAAATGTTTTAAAAGAAAGAGTTAAATGTTTAGACAAGAATGTTTCCACTCTTAAAGAAAATGAAGATAGTCTTTTGAAAGAAAATGCTCTTTCAAAAACTGACTTATCAAATATTTCAAAGAAATTTTCAATAGGGTCCGAGAAACTTGAAAAAATTATTTCAGCTCAAAGACCTTACTTCAATAAGTCTGGACTAGGTATGACAGCAGAAACTATTCCCTTGATTGATTTTCCTAAAGTAAAAGAAAGAATGAAGCAAATACCCTCGAGAGAGGCTTACAAAAATCATTTCAAAAAGGTTTTTGTAAAGTTTGTAGGTCGAAATACCCTCAGGTGTTCAAAGTGCAACAGTCCGGATGACTTTGAAAAAGAGTGTCCTATGGTTTGGAAACCTGCTAAGAAAGTATGGGCTAATACTGTTTATCTTACTAACACCAAAGGACCCAAGAAAATTTGGGTACCAAAGAAAGCTTGAGACTCTCTTTTAAATGCAGGTCTCCGTCAAGAAAAAGGTAAAGTGGTATCTTGACAGTGGATGCTCAAGACACATGACAGGAGACTCAAATTGCTTCATAAAGCTTGTTCAAGTAAATGGTGGAAAAGTTTTATTTGGAGGAAACAACAAAGGAAGTATTGTGGGATTTGGAACTATGAAAATTGGAAATCTCACAATAAGTAATGTTTCCCTAGTGGAATGACTCAATTACAATCTTCTCAACATCAGTCAACTGTGTGATACTAATTTTAAGATCTTCTTTCAAGGAATATGTTCTGGAATCAGTAAAGACTCTACTAAGTCTTTCATGGGTTGAAGGCATGGAAACATCTATCTCTTGGATGTGAAATCGGATGAATCGCAATGCTTAATCTCAATTCAAGACGAAGCAAGCTTATGGCACATAAAGCTTGGTCACATCAACATGAAGCAATTAGCCAAAATCTCTACAAAGCAGCTTGTTCGAGGTCTACCCAAATTACCATACCAAAAGTCTGATCCATGCACTCCATGTATTCTGGGAAAGCATGTAAGAAATTCATTTAAGCCAATAAATCATGTCTCTACTAATCATGTACTACAGTTGCTGCATATGGATCTCTTCAGACCAACCAGAACCCAGAGCATTGGAGGTAAGAAATATTACCTAGTAATTGTGGACGATTACTCCCGATTTACTTGGGTATATTTCCTTGCAAGTAAGTCCGAAACCTTCTCATATTTTGAGAAATTTGCTAAAAAGGTTCAAAATGAAAAATGATGTGTTATCTCTAGTATAAAAACAAATCATGGAAGTGAATTTGAAAATCAAGATTTTACAAAATTTTGTGATAAATCTGGCTTTAAGCATGTGTTCTCCTCTCTATATACTTCTCAGCAAAATGGAGTTGTGGAAAGAAAGAATAGATTTCTTCAAGAAATGGCGAGAACCTTTTTTTAATTGAAAGTAAGATTTCTCCACGATTTTGGGCTGAAGCTGTTTCAATAGCGCGCTATATCATCAATAGAGTCTTCTTAAGACCTATTCTAGAGAAAACCCCTTATGAGTTATTCAAAGGTAAGAAGCCTATTGTTTCATACTTTCATGTGTTCGGTTGCAAATGCTTTATATTGAAAAATGCTAAAGATCGAGTTGGTAAGTTTGAAGAAAGATCAGATGAAGGCATCTTCCTTGGATATTCTACATCAAGCAAAGCCTACAGAGTCTATAACAAGAAGAGCCAGTCTGTGGAGGAGTCAATGAATGTCAAATTTCAAGACTCTATGCAAGATGAATCCAGTCAGACTCATCATGAAGAGTCTGAACCTGCTCCAGACCCCCAAAGCTTACAACTCAAGAAGCATCTCAGACTCTAGAAGATCAACATCAAGCTGTTTGTGAAGATTCAAATAAAGAAAGAGGTCATCAACCAGACAAATCAACCAGTAACTGGAAGCAATGGCTCTCATTTCTAAAAGTCCAGTCATCCCAATGATCTCATTATTGACGAAAGTAATGAAGGAATTCGCACCAGATCCAAAAGGCATGAAGAGTCTAGTGCTATGGCTCTCATTTCTAAAATTGAACCAAAGAGCATAGAAGAAGCTTTATCTGATGAAAGCTGGATTGAAGCTATGCAAGAAGAGCTCAGACAGTTCAACATTAATGATGTCTGGGAATTGACATCTAAACCAAAAGGTAAAACAATTATTGGAGCTAAATGGGTGTT
The DNA here is from genome assembly GCA_014182885.2 of Eucalyptus caleyi. Lineage (NCBI taxonomy): Eukaryota > Viridiplantae > Streptophyta > Magnoliopsida > Myrtales > Myrtaceae > Eucalyptus > Eucalyptus caleyi. Next base: position 17,793,618 of record CM024476.2, read on the forward strand.
CAGGAACAAAATGAATGAGAAAGGAAAAGTCGTACGAAACAAAGCAAGACTCGTGGCCAAGGGATATACGCAAGAAGAAGGAATAGACTGTGATGAGACTTACGCACCAGTAGCAAGGTTAGAAGCTATTCGACTATTACTTGCGTTTGCTTGCTATAAAAATTTCAGGTTATTCCAAATGGACGTCAAAAGTGCCTTCCTAAATGGATTTATCCATGAGGAAGTTTATGTGGAACAACCACCAGGGTTTGAAGACCCAAAGAAGCCAGACTCAGTCTTCAGACTGAAAAATGCCTTGTATGGTTTAAAGCAAGCACCTCGAGCTTGGTACGACAGACTAAGTAAGTTCTTAATACAAAATGGTTTTGTCAAAGGTAAAGTAGATACTACTTTATTTATCAAAAAGGAAAAAAAAAAAGCTTTTTACTTGTTCAAATATATGTGGATGATATTATTTTTGGATCCTCTAATGAAAGTCTGTGCATGAAATTTTCTAAGTCTATGCGGGTTGAGTTTGAAATGAGTATGATGGGAGAGTTAACATTCTTTCTTGGACTCCAAATAAAACAATTGAAGGAAGGAACTTTTATTCATCAAGAAAAATATGCTAATGATGTTGTCAAAAAATTTGGACTAGAAAAGTGCAAAAAGACCGACATACCAATGTCAAGCTCTCTGAAGATAGACAAAGACGAAGAAGGGAAGAAAGTTGATCAAAAGCTGTACAGGAGCATCATTGGTTCACTTCTTTATCTTACTGCTTCTAGACCTGACATTCTGTTGAGTGTTTGCATTTGTGCTTGGTTTCACTCAGATCCTAGAGAATCCCATCTCAGTGTTGCGAAATGTATTATTAAATATGTTGCTTCATCTTCAAGTATCGGTCTTTGGTATCCTAAGAAGGGAGACTATAATCTTCTGGGATATTTAAACGCGGATCTGGCCGGTTGCAGAGTTGACAGAAAGAGCACTTCGGGAACTTGCCAGTTGCTTGGAAGTAGGACAATGTTTTGGTTTTCAAGGAAACAAAGCACTGTGGCTCTCTCAACAACAGAAGCAGAGTATGTAGCTCTTGGAAGTTGCTGTTCACAAATTCTATGGATAAAACAATAGCTACAAGACTTTGGAATTGAAGACTCATGCACAGAGATTAGATGTGATAACACCAGCGCAATCAATCTTACTAAAAATCCAATCCTTCACTCAAGAGCAAAGCATATAGAGATTCGACATCATTTCATCAGAGATCATGTTCAAAATGGAGAAATCTCGATTCGATTTGTTGATTCGAAGAGCCAACTAGCGGATATATTCACAAAGCCTTTGGAGAAAAATCAATTCGATTTTATCCGTTCTAGACTCAACATTTTGAAGCTTGAGGAAGTTAAAGTCTAGAGACTCTCCAACCCTCAGACTCAGACATTCATGGTTATAAACTGTAAGTTGTTATTATATTCAATCTCGAAAAGGTACGATCATTAGTTCAGTTAATTTATAATTTCCGTGAAAAACGGAAATTTTGTCTTTTCAAAAAGATTAACTTATATTTGGCAGTTATCGATTTCAAAAGAGGCGTCTGTTCATTTCCCTTTGTGCCGATTGGTTTTTTTTTTTTTTTAAACTGAGTTATATATATACAGTTTTCCTCGCTTAATCTTCAAAACCCTAAAAAGGCATTCTCCTCCCAATCCTGTCTCTACTTCGTGTTCATCCTCGAGAAAGTTGTTATCTTTTCTTGGGAAAGCGAGTAAAGGAATCTTTCAATGACAAGGAATGATGTCTTCTTCGAGAAAGTCTTCAAGAATCGCGAACATGGGACCACAGAGAATGAGGGAGGGGCCTACCCATTTCGATCTCACCGAAGAGGAAGATTTATCGAGTCAGCAACAGAGCCCGATTCACTCCCCACCACGTCACTCTTCACCATCTACCCCACAAGGTGCGGGTCAACAACCGGAGGAAGAAATAATCGAGGACGCAGACCCTGTAAGAGTCCAAAAACCCTCTTTTATTTACAAGCTCTATCGTGCGTTGAAAAGCATTGGGACTCCGCTGAACTATATAGATGATTTCCTTAAAGATAAGAATTATGGAAATGAGTATATCTTTTTGCGACGAATGGAGGATTTGGGAATTGCTCCCAAAGGAAAGGCTAAGGAAGCACTTGCGAATATTCCAAGTGACCCTTGTGTATCGGGACTGAATCCGACTGACGGGAACAATAATGATAAAATGCGAAGGTGAAGGGAAAAATGATGGATTTTTTAAATCGAAGGAATAGGAGAATCTGTTCTTCAGATTGTTGAAACGAGGGGTGATAAACCCTAGGAGTGTTGATTTCGATTTCTTGGATGCCATTAATGTGAACTTAAGGGAGATGTTCAATCTGCTTCAACTTAAGCAATTTTGCTCCGATACCACAGACGGTTATGCGCAATTGACAGCATACTTCTATTCGAATCTTAGCTTTTTAGATGCGAATAGAATATCCTTCAGTGTTCGAGACCACAATTATGTGGTAGATGTGGACATGTTGGCAGATATAATTGGAGTTGAAAGAGGATGCTATTAACTGATCAAAGTTTCGATTGCTCGTACCACACCGGAGCTTGTCAAAGACAGGACTACAAAGGGAAGAATTACCTACACAAGAATGCATGCCATCAACATTTTGCTTCACAAAATTGTGATCAACTGTATCAGGCCAAAGTCTACATCCAAGACTGATGTGTCTAACTCCGAGGCGAAATTGATGTACGCAATCAATTTAGGGAAGAAGTTCTCTTTTCCTCACACCATTCTCTTTCACATGTACAGAGCAATGGTGAAGGACAAGGCCAATTGCCTTACCCAGGTCTTGTGACCAAGATCTTCAAACACTTGAACATTGAACCTCCACATACTCTTTATGTTCGACCATGCAATAAAATGGTGGTGGGTTTGAAAATGCTGACAAAAATGCGTCTGAAAGAGCTTAATAAGGCAATGGAGAAGTTCAAAGTGAAGACTCCAGCATCTTCTGCATCTAAGAGAAAATGGAAGGAGCCCATGGGTGCTCCACCCAAAAAGAAAAGAACTCTTATCTTGGAGGATGGAGATGAAGAGGAAGATATCACTATCTCTGCATTGAAAAGGACCAGACGTTCTGTACCTGAATCAACAGAACGATAGATGAAAGGAAAAGAAGCAGAGGAAAAAGAACAGAGAGAAGAAGAGGGACAAACAAAGAACAAAGAAGCAGAGGAGCAACAAGAGAAAGAGAAAGAAGACAAAGAGAAAGAAGCTGAAGAAGAAGGAGAAGCAATGAAAGCAAAGTCTGCAGATGAAGCCAGAGAGAAAGGGAATCAAGACGTTGAAGAGCATGACCATCACTCTTCCCCAATTGAGGTCCTAGAGACAGGGGGAGATGGCGAGCAAGGAAGGACTACACCATATCCTGTTAACAGTGAAGGTGTGAGTCGTTCACCAGCAAATCCAGAAGATTTTCAGGCTTCTCAAATGCCTGAGGAAGGACATGATACGTCAACACCAAATCTGCTCGATTACACCAAAGTTCCATTGTCTGCCTTCACTCCATCCGAGAGAGCAAATGCGAGCACACAGACGGACAATACAGCAGATTTTCGTCGTATCCTTGATGTTCTTCTTGAAATGCAGGGTCAAATCTATGCTCTAGACTGTGAACTTCAAGTTCTGAAGAATGTTGGACAAGCATCTTCTGTTACCCTAGCGGATCAAATGAAATACCTCGCCCTTCAAATTCAAGCCAATGCCAAAGGAGAAGAGGTGGCTCATCTACGGGAAGACTTGAAGAGGCTGGAAGGCATCATACAATCAATGGGAGATTTCTAGATTATGCGCATTCCCAAGCAGACTTGACTCTTTTCTCACCATTTTAATGATGACAAAAAGGGGGAGAATTGCAATTTAAACTCTTTAAACTTTGACTTTAAATTTCTTTTGTGTGTTTGAATGTTTGTTTTTGAGTATGACTTGGGTGTGAACTTGAATTTGACTGACTTGGGTGTGGATTTTGATGCTTAACTGTTTGCATTTATATCAAGTGTTGTTGTATGGTTTTACTCATGAAAAACTAACCGATTTTCTGTGGATGTAGAGTCTAGTTGAATTTATTAATCTTTATGAGATAGCCATATTGCTTGAGTAATGTTTTGCAGGTCAAAGTTGTTCAAATCTACAGGAAAGTTTTGTCACCATCAAAGGGGGAGATTGTTGGAGAAATCTTTCCAGAATATTTTGAAGCTGACAAAACGTTTCTATCAGTCTAGTCTGGATAATTGCAGACCTTCTGTTTAGAGTCTAAAGACTTTCAGATCACCAGACTCGGCACTCAAGACTCAAGACTCAAGACTATTCTCATTGACAGTTTTATAATCCGGTGACGAAGGCAATCCGAGCCGAAGTATTTGGTTGAGGATTTAGTCCTATCCTCTGGAGAAGATCTCTTGGCTGGATAAATATAACCGATTCTTTTATTCGTAATCAAGATCGTTTGAAGATTCAATGGTCGACGAAATATTCTTGGAAGGTTCTATTCTTGGAAACCAAGATCCCGATTGTATGGGCGAACAGGATTGATGGGCTATCGTCAGGTTCCTTTAATAGCTCGAATGATCTTCTTGATTGATTCCGTCCAACGGGTAGATTGGAGGAATTCCTTTGGTAAGTGCCAACGGGTATGATGGCACAAAGGAGTATAAAAGGAAGACGTTCTAGTTACTTTAGTGCATGATCGATAGAGAAATTCCAGAGTCTGAAGCACCTTGATTATTAGTCGATACATTTTGAGCAAAGTTGTATACACAAAGAGTGTCTATACTTAGTGATACCTCGAGCTAGTGTGGTAGATCATCTACACCAAGAAATCAAGGGAGAACAACGCTGTAACATCTCTTTATTCATAGTGGAATCCGGCCAATAGGCTGTCGGTGCAAAAGAGTAGACGTAGACTTGAAATAAGCCGAACCACTATAAACCGCGTGTTCAATTTTCTCTTCCCTTCTCTCAGTCTTACTTTGATTATTGTTTGTCTCAAATCTATCAACTGTCTAGTATTGTGCAATTATCAAGAAAAATCTTTTATATACCTATTCACCCCCTCTAGGTACTTATTCTAGCTATATCAACGGTCCCACTCGACCATTTCAAGATTCAATGGCTTTGTGGTCCCACTCAACCCTTTCAAGATCTGATGGATTTATGGTCCCACCCGACCCTCTATCCGATACCATACTCTGTCACCGAGCCACGTGCATTCTCCAGGAAGACATACCAAGTCTTCGAGCCACATGCATTCTCAAAGGCTACCTTTTCGCTAAGATGACATGTCCAATCACCGAGCCCCGTGTCTTTCCCAAGTGACATTCCAATTCATCGGGCCACGTGCATTCTCTAGGTGATTTACCAACTCACTTTCAATACTTACAACCGATACCCGACCAATTCTCAATCACATAGCCAAAATTGCCTTATTTAATAATATAACTTAAAAAGGCATCATTAAATCAATTCGACACGAATTAAAGCTCAAATAAATAAACAGACTGCTCCACGACAATCAACACGAAATTCCGGTCACCGGCCATCCCGGTTGAATTTCCGGAAAATAAATAATTAAATAATTAATTTCGAAAATTAAATAAATAAACACAATAATTCCAATTTAGCACAATATGAAGCTTAATTAAATAAACAGACTGCGCCACGATCATCAACATAAAATATATAATTAAATAATTAATTTCGAAAATTAATATTTAATTCCTAAAAATTCCATTTAGGCCCAAATTGCCTAATTAACATCCGATAAGGGTCTGAAAAATCCTAATAAGCATTCAATAAATAGTATTACGTGTTTACTCACTAATTGCACAATCCGATTGACTAACATGCATCGCAATTATCTAATAATCACTAATCTACTCTAATCTAACCACCTAATTGCACTTAATTAAATATAATCAACCTTTAAGTATAATTAGCAAACTAAGAAGGCATTAGTGAGAAAAACTCACTCAAAACAACGGGATCGACACAAGGATTGACTTTCCTCAAGGCGGGCTGAGCATCTGGGCTCGAGAAGATGGCCAAAACGGGCCAAAACTCCACTGTCATACCATTTTCTGCCTTTTCTATGCACTGCTGGTTGAGGCGGTTCCGACGTTGGTTGAAGCGGCCAAGGGCGGTGGAGGGCACGTTGGAGCTCCGGCAAGGTCGACAGTGGCTGGAGGAGGCCGGGCGGCAGCCTGAGGTGGCCGAACTGAACTGAACTAAGGTGGAACAAGGGCTAGACAACAACTCGTTCGGACAAGGGCAGACGGTGCACGACGAGCGAGCATGAGGCGAATGGTGGTGAGGCAACGGCTCCTGGCGATGTCGGGTGCAGCTTCGAACCCAGGCGAGCTGCTTTCGTTTCTGTTCATCAACTCACAGGCTTTGAACAACGGAAAGGGGATGGGGAAGAGCTCGGTGAAAGAGAGAAGGGGCGGAGGGCATGTGAGCGGCCACAGAGCAGCAACGGCGACTCCGGCTTTGGTGGGCAACAACGGCGGTGAGAGGCGGTGACGGCAGCTACTTTTGCTTCACTAGTCTTCAGTTGTTGGTGAAGAAGAAACCAAAAGAAACAGGAAGAAGATGGAGGTGCTCAACAGAGGAGAGAGGGGAAACTAGTTTTCTCTTCCTCTCTCTCTCTCTCTCTCTCTCTCTCTCTCTCTTTGGCCCCACCGATCCAGCTGTCTTCCACTCACTTTTCCTTGCAAAGAATGCCTCTTCTAGATGTTTTAAGGTAGGCCAAAATGTTGGGCATAGGTGGCATACGAATTTGCTATTTTTCCCTCTTCAATCTTACTCAAATTTGTTCAATTCTCAAACCAACAATTTCAATTGAAGCCCAAATAAATTCATCAAGGTATCCTTGTCCATTTCATGACTTTTCCCATCATATAATCCAACTCGCATCCCAATTTCACAATAAAAACGGTCCTCTGCAAATTCTAATAAAAAAACGATCCTAACTCAACTTTTTTCCCAAAAAGTCTCATTTGTCAGAAAAATCTTCTGAGACTGAGTCGACATTCCTAAAATGACCTGTGACATGACAGAACTTCCAATTTCTGAAATCGGATTTAGATTGGTGGTTAATTTTACTCGGATGCGTTTCGAGCATGACTTAGGCTACCAAGTAGTTTTCAGAACTTTTTAGGACAAATGATCCATGGTCAATTTTCTTTGAGACACGATGAACCCACTCAACACATTGGCGACTCTCGATTGTCGTGAAAATCTCTAGGATTCAAATACGGACATAGGGTACCAAAACAATAGTAAAATCAAATTAGTGTCGGTCGATGAGAGTTTTCCAATTTAGTGGAGTCACCCCCGATTGGTCATTCATCTCAGTCAATCAAACCTATCTCTGATTTCAAATCAATTTTATACTGTGCCATAATGATCTCTAAAGATGAGCACGGTCGAGAAATCGATTCCTGGTCGAAGTCTCAAGTCTATTTGCCTTAAAGTCTTTAATAACTTACCCAACTAGTCTAGTTATCTCGTGAGTGGCCGACTCAGAGAACAACACTACAGTCACATCGATGAAATGCCCAATTTATTTAATCGAAATCAGAACCCAAAAATTTGGATGTCACAATAATTGTCAAGGATACTTACCATTTGTAGCGGATTAGTCAAAGGAAGAAACAAAGCTTGAGGATATCACTATAGTTCAAAAAATTTTGATGTATTTCCAAAAGACTTACTAGGGTTGCCGTTGGAGTGTGATGTCGAATTTATCATTGAAGTGGCTCCTAAAATGGAACCAATTTCCAAGGCCCCCTATTAGATGGCCTTAACGGAGTTGAAAGAATTAAAGGTGCAATTGTAGGAATTACTCAATAAATGCTTTATTCGACGTAGTGCATTCCCATGTGCTGCATTAGTTTTGTTTGTTAAGAACAAAGATGGGTCAATGTGCCTTTAACATTGATTATCGGTAATTAAATCAAGTTACAATCATGAATTAGTATCCACTACCAAGGATCGATGATTAATTTGATTAGCTAAAAGGGGCATCAGTATTCTCCAAGATCGATTTAAGATTGGGGTATCATCAATTGCGGATTGAGAAGGAAGATATTCCTAAGATGGCTTTCTGAACTCGGTGTGGACGTTACAAGTTCTTTTTCATGCCTTTTGGTTTAACTAATGCACCCACAACATTTATGGATTTGATGAATAGAGTGTTTAAGCCATTTTGGATCAATTCGTGATAGCATTCGTTGATGATATCCTTATATACTCGAGGGAACAAGGAGACCATGAGCAATATTTGAGACTTATGCTTCAAATACTTCATAAGAATAAGTTGTATGCAAAGTTTAGCAAATGTGAGTTTTGGTTGGATTGTGTAGGATTTTTGGGTCATGTAGTAACTAGTGAAGGAATATATATGGATCCCGTAAAGGTTGAGTCGGTGATAAATTGACCAAGACTGACAACAATGACTGAAGTTCGAAGTTTCTTGGGTCTAAATAGATACCATCAAAAATTTGTGAAGGGATTCTCTCGTCTCGCGGGTTCAGTAACCCAATTAATGAGAGAGGATGTGAAAGTTGAATGGTCAGACGAGTGTGGACAATGCTTTAAAGAGCTTGAGAGAAGGTTGACTATGGCTATGATTTTGATGATACCATCAAGCTCTGGAGGTTTCGTAATTTACAGTGACGTATCCCATAAGGGACTTGGATTTGTTTTGATGCAACAAGAAAGGGTGGTTGCTTACGCATCAAGGCAATTGAAGTCATATGAGTTGGAATATCCAACTCACGATTTGAGCTTATTGCTATTGTATTCACATTGAAAATATGGAGGCACTATTTATATAGGGAGAAATTTGAAATCTACATAAACCATAAAAATCCGAAGTACTTATTCTCCTAGAAAGAATTAAATAGGAGTTAAAGGTGTTAAATAGAATTATTTAAGGATTATGATTGCGAGATCTTATATCATCCTAGCAAAGAAAACAAAGTCACGAATACTCCTAGTCAAAAGTCTACTCAAATGGTTGCGCATATGATGGTCAATTACCTTACTGGAAGCAGCTCAAGATTCTGAAGCTGGATTTGATATGATTAGTCTTTCAAGTATAATAGCTACTCTTAGAATTGAGCCAAAAATTATACAAATAATCAAGACTCTACAACAAACAGATCTTGAAATTTCAAAATTCCGAGGAGAAGCTGCAAAAGGAAAAAGGTCAAACTTACAAGTTTCAGAAGATGGAGCTCTGAGATTTCGTGGACAACTTCGTGTGCCTAATAATGCCAATTTAAGGAATGAAAGCTTGTCACAAGCTCACCGAAGTAATTACAATATGCATCCAGAAAATATGACGATGAATCAAAACCTTCACTAATATTACTAATGGAATGGGATGAATATGGATATTGCCAAACATGGGATAAAGTACACCCCAAGTGCCAAAACTTGGTACGGATGGACACTTAAGTGCCAAAATCAGAGCAAAATTGATCACTTAAGTACCACTCCAACAAAAATCCATCCAAAATGTTGACGTAGTGATTTTCTGGCAAAGCAAATGCAAAATGGCGTCATTTTGCATGCTGAGGTGGCTAGACAATACAAAAACAATGTCATTTTGGTGCTAACGTGGTAAAAAAATTAATATAAAAATTAATAAATTTAAATTTAAAATTAAATTTATTTAAAACATTTCAAAATAAAATAAAAATATTAAAAAAACTAAAAAAAAATAAAGAAAGAGAGGCGGGCGGCTAAGGGTGAGCCCTCGCCGCCGTCGCCTCCTCGCCACCACCAGAAGGGCTAGCGGCGGCAAGGGCTCAACCCTTAGCCTGCTTGCCTCTTTTTTTTTTATATATATTTTTATATTTTTAAATGTTTTAAAAATTTTAATTTTAAATTTAATTTTATTAATTTTTATATTAATTTTTTTACCACATCAGCACTAAAATGACATCGTTTTTGTATTGTCTAGCCACCTCAATGTGCAAAATGACACCGTTTTGCATTTGCTTTGCCGGAAAATCGCTATGTCGGTATTTTGGCTGGATTTTGATCGAAGTGGCACTTATAGTGATCCATTTTGCTATGATTTTGGCACTTAAGTCACTTTTCTAACTTTTGGTACTTAAGTGTCCATTCGTGCCAAGTTTTGGCACTTGGGGTCTACTTTTTCCGCCAAAGATGTTACAAGATGTTTGACATGCTAATAAGTGAAATTAGAATATCGTAAACTTGATGGATTATTAAAACCATTGGAAATACCTGAATCGAAGTAGGAGCATGTAACAATGGTAGCTGTCCAAAGATTGTCAAGAACATCAAGAAATCGTGATTCCATTTGGGTGATAGTAGATTGTTTGACTAAATCTGCTAATTTCCTAGTAATGTGGATATATTATACATTGGAAACGTATGTATAATTATATGTACAACAAATCGTTCAATTTCATAGAGTATCCATACCTATCAAATCAGACCAAGACCCAAGATTCACTACGAACTTTTGACAAAGTCTCCAAACTGTATTGGGGACTAGACTTTAGTATAGTATTGCCTTTCATCCTCAAATTGATGGTCAAATCGAAAGAATAATGTAGACGTTAGAATATATATTGCGAGGATGCGTGACATACTTTAAAGGCAATTGGGATGAACACTTACACTTGGTGAAGTTTGCTTGCAGTAATAGTTTTCAACAAAATATTGGCATGGCTCCCCTTAAGGATTATATGGAAGAGCTTGCAAAACTCCTATATGCTAGAATGAAGTTAGCAAAAGAAAATTGATAGGATCAGACTTAGTACGAATCATTTTAGATGCAATAAAAGTGATTCAGAATCTACTTAAAACTAGTCAAAGTCGACAAAGAGCTATGTAGATAATTGGCTGAAGTAAGTGAAACTTTCAGTTACCACATGCTTCAACTAATGATCAACTCTATGGAACGAGCGCAAGGCAGTCGAGGAGCATCTCAAAAGGCCCAACAAAACACTTCGATGTTATCAAGCAATACGGGAAAGCGAAAAATGCTACTTGATTTCTATTGATTTTGAATGAAAATTGCTCATATTTTAGGTCACAAATCCTTAATGGAACTCGCGCCACTGATCAGGTGTATCTACTAGTTAGCCATCAAAGAGAAGAGCTAATGACTAGCCGTGGTTGAGCATGCACAAGTAGGTGAATGGGTCACCCTTGTTGGGACTAACAATACAACTTAGAGGGAAGTGAATAGGTTGAAAGAGAGCTATGAAAAACATTTCGGAAGATGATAAATTTAACTTCAAATATTTTAGAAACAAATTATAAAATTTGGTGCGCTTGCTGCTATTTAACAGAAGGTGATGATTTTGAATAGGTAAAGCAAATAGTGAGGAGATAGAAGATACTGCAAGCAAATATATAGTAGTTTAGCTTTATCCTCAAGCTTACATCCACTCTCAACACTAACAGCCACAACAAGGTTGGAATCCACTAGTAATCTTCAAGACAAGTTCAAATCAACCAGATTCACATACCATTATTACTCTTGTACACTTGCTCTTATCACTAATTACAAACATTATCACCACCCAGACATTGTCATTAGGAATACATAGCTAGTAACAACAAAATAGGATCAAATAGGAAAACTCAAAGCACATGACTTGGTTCCACCCAACTCAACTACTTCTCTTGGACTCAATATATAACCATCCATCCTTAGATGATCGTTGCCCATTGAAATCCTCAAGTCTAGCCATTGCCGGTAGTAGATCGTTGCTAAGAATGGTGAGAAAAGCTCTCTAATAGTGGCTGATTCTAGAACAGGATCAATGTACTTTTCTCAGACTTTCTCATTAATGCCAAAATAGCTCTTAATCAACTTTGTTGATCTAGAATTCAGCTGTTGTGCATTTTCTCTTGCCAACTTTGGTCATGTTGAAAATATGTATTGAGATTGAGCTTGAAAAGAAAACTTTCCTAATCCAAATAGGTTTCATAGTTGAATGGTTTCTTAATTGAAGAAGGTTTTCTATTTTGGATACGATTCTTGCCTATATATAAGAAATGGATTTTTTTGTGAAGAGTATCAAAGAGAAGCTTCTGCTTGTGAATTACATCTTGAGTGTTTGAAGCCAATTAAATCTTGCGATTAGGTTTGTAAATTCATTTGTGAGATGAGAAATTATTTCATGATAAATTGTAGGGCTAAACACTATGCAAGCTATGGGGTATAATTACGGACGTGGGAAAACCAAGAATGCTTGATTTGGAGCCTGTAGAGCTAACAGTTGGTATAACTACTGATATTGACAATGTATGTATTCAATCTTCTAATCGATATGAATGCAATAATTGTTTTGTTTTATCTGTAGTAAGAAGATTGTGTCATAAAATCCTTTTGGAGTAATTAAAGGTGTATATGGAGTTGGAATTATAATGAGATCTAGGGTTATGGCAAAGTTCAAGCAAAGCTTGAATTTGGAAGATTTTTGTGGTGGATGAACCTAGTGGAAGCTATGGGAGAGTAGAAGCGAAGTTTAGATTCCATTGAAGCAATTGCAGTGGCTCAAAAATTGAGCCAATGTGGAGATAGTTAAAAATATGTCTAAATTTGAGCCTGAAAAGAAAACTTTCCTGATCCTTTTTTTATTTTTATTTTTATTTTGAATAGGATTCTTAGTTGAATGATTTCCTTATTGAAGAATATTTCCTAATTTGTATCCAATTCTTGCCTATATATAAGCTTGTGAATTACGTCTCGAGTGTTTGAAGTCAATTAAAACTTGAGGTAATATTTATTAATTCTTTTATGAAATTGATAGATTTTTTCACAAGAAATTATAAGGCTAAACACTGTTTAAGTTATTGGGTATAATGGTATCTAATCTATTTTTTTGTTTTCTCTATTTTACTATTTGATCTCATACTTCTACAACAGGTCAACCGGCTGGAACTTAGGGACAACCCCATCAAATTCGACCATAGTAAGAGCATCAAGGGATTTTTGACAGAGGTCTCTACCATAAAAAATCAAATCATGGTCTTCAACGCAAATTCGAAGTCATGATGTAGAGGGTGGACTAGAGTAGATTGGATGAGTGACTAAGAACTTTACATGATCTAAAAATTACCACAATTCATTATACTATTATAGTAAGATGGTGCTATATTGGTCGCATAATGGGGCTATGGTGATGGATGAAGCAAACATCAAATATTTGGATCATAAGTGGTATAAAGTAGTTATAACTCTTATCTAAATATTCTGCGGAAGGTACATAACCATTATTAGTGTGTTTCAAAGGGGATTCTGCAACCGGTCTCACGAAAAGCGGTCTTCTACCCTCGTTGTTACTTCCTTTCGATGCATCAATTTTCTCGACCGTGAATCCATGTGAGACGGATTACTTTTAAAAATTATAACTGAATAGATCAATGGCTGACGGTTGGCCACCACAGTGGAGCACGTGTGGGGCAGATAATATTCGTCCCTCGTAACTCCTCCACCCTTCAAAAATGATGCTTCATGGGAGGATGAAACAGTGACATGTGGCCCCCTCATAAATGCCACATGTCTTCATTTCGTTATTTTCCTGGCCGTTTTTCTCTGATCTTTTCCCAACCCCACCTCCACCACCAGATTTTCGTATTAAGAAAATAAAAGAAAACTAAGGAAAATTTTTAGATACATATTACAAGGAAAGCATCGAAAAATATGTAAATCGCAAAGACGCAAAAGATAGGGTTTCACACTTTTGAAAGCCTTTACTAAAGGTACATAGTAGATATTATAAAAATAAAAAATCAAATAAAAAGGAATGGATATGTGATAAATGTCAAATTAAGAGCTTCATATTCAAATATTTTCGTGGATAAGATAGTTAGAAAAGTAAACGAATAGTCTCCATTTACTTTTTTGCAATTATGTGAAAAGAATCATCAGAATGCTTGTGAATCGCGTCCATTGTTGCACATGCTTCCCGCACAATATTATCACGGACGTAGAGATCTGAGAAGGGGAAAGTGCAAAACATCAAAAGAAAAACGCCATCATGTCATCGTTAGGTTTTGCAATGTGTAAGCTAGAAAACCTGAGTAGCAGGTTTTTCTCAAAGAGTCGAGTGACGAATGGCTCCGGTGTTCTCATGATCAAAAGCGAATGTCTTTTAAAATCAGCCTTTTCTATTTTTTCTTGATAAAAAATCGTTTGAGAAACAATCCAGGTTGCTAAAGAGTAAGCACATCTTTTTAGGCAATTTTCGGAACTACGATACTGTGTGATTTTTTTTTTTTTGGTTGGTCGATGCTATGTGCCTTGCTAATGAATTTTACTAACATAACTGTTTTTGAGCTACTCTAAAATAACAGCTTGTTGTGAACTATAAATTTTTGAATTAATGGACCCCACAATAATTTATAACTATTTATTAATTATTTTTATGTGATTCGGAATAAACCGATACTCTTATAGTAGATTAAAAATTATTATACAATCATTTCTCTTTACTAATTATTATACAAATAAGAAATGATTGAACCATCATGACGAGGGGTGGAGAGTTGTCAATGGACGCCATTAACCTAACAAAAATCAAGAACAAAGTTATCTGAAAGACACAATGAACTTTAAAAAAAAAAAAAAAATAGTGTTGAGATTTATAAGCAAGGCATAGACTCATCATAATAATACTCATTGTTTTGATTTAGTAAGAGAAATTCAAGCAAGACAATCCCGTCACGCTATAGAGTTCAATAGTTTGCTATTGACCATGTAACTATTGCTAGGGGATTAGGGGTGAGCAGCGGTCTATGGTCAATCTTGAATGGACACTGGACCGGCTCAACCTAGCCGGTTTTAGTTCGGTTCCCAAGGGAATTAGGTTGGTCCTTAGTCATGGGACCCTTGACCCTCAGAGGATGAGGTATACATTGATACAACATGAGAAGAGTTGGTTCTCGGTCTTAGGAGTTTAGTTCTCGGTCTTAGGAGTTTAGAATTAGTCTAACCCAGACCAATCAATCTCATAATATTATATATTTCATATAATATATATTAGATATTATATGTCATATATTTAATATATCATTTTTTTTTATACTCTAAACCCAAGCCTCTCTTCCTCTGTTCTTTTCATAGTTCAGTTTGCCATATAAATTAGAAAGTAGAGAGAAACACAACCCTAATCCGACCAAAAAAAAAAAAAAAAAAACCCTCTTCACTCGTCTTGGCCTTGCTCGCTTGCCTTGGCCTCGCTTGCTTTACTCACTTGCTGCTTGCCTCGTGGCTCGCCTCTCTTCACTTTCCTCACTCACCTTACCTCTTGCCTTTGTTCACTCAACTCGCCGCTCGCCTCTAGCCTCTCTACGCTCACCTCACGTGTCTTTTTTATGATTTATTGCTTTTAGTAATTTGAATTTCTATTATTACCTTATTTGTTGAGTTTTGACTTTCAAATTAGGGATAAGGATATTTTAGACCATGCACATTTGTTTAGTGATTTTTGAAGTATACTTGTAAAAGGAATATGTTTAATAACATATCTCCAACTCTAGCCTCCATATTATTTCATTATATATATATATATATATTATATATATATATATATATATTCTTGTTAGATCTTTAGACCTTGCAACTCATCAAGTGGTTTTTTGAGCTTTTGGATTGTACTCTTGCATTCCTGATTAAAGATAGTGAAATCCTTTTCTCTCCTTATGGCTTCTCTCAATTTGGGTTTTCCACATTAATCTTGCGTCTCGTGTGATTTCAATTTTTTTCATCCTTTGCTACTTGTGCTTTGATTGGTGCATCTTTTGGCATTTTTCCAGAACAAATTGGTATTAGAGCGAAGGTTTTTCGGTCTTCTTGTTTGAGATGGCATCTATCAAGTTTGAAGTGGCACCTTTCGATGGCTAAAACAATTTTGGGCTATGGAAGATCAAGATGAAAGCATTATTGCATTGGGAAGGTTCAAGGAAAGCCTTTGACGAGAATTATCCTCACGACATGACTACAGCTGAAATTGAGGACATGGAAGAGAGAGCACATAGCAACATCCAATTGTCATTGTCAAATAAGGTACTTCACGAAGTTGCAGATGAAGACACAATTTTGGGATTGTGTAATAAGCTTGAGAGCCTTTATATAAAGAAATCTCTTTTGACAAGATTATTCTTGAAGCAATGTCTTTGCATGCTAAAGATACAAGAAGGTACTCCTATCCAAGAACATCTAGATGAATTTATAATATTTTTATGGATATGAAAAATCTAGATTCGAAGTTAGATGACAAAGATTGGGCCATAATTGTATTATGCTCACTACTAAACTTTATGAGAATTTTGTGAATTTTATGTTGCATGGAAGGGAATCCATAACTCTTGAGGATGTAAAAGCTCATTGAATTCCGTGAAGATGCATACAAAATTGAATGTGAGTAATAATGATGATAAAACTAACGGCTTAATTGTTAGGGGAATGTCAAATTATCTGATAAACGCAATAATAATAAAAGGTGTTTGAAGTCTAGATCAAATAGAGATAAAAGTCAGGTGGAGTGTACTGTGATATCCTGATTTTCAAACCCTGCTTTCGACTAAATGAAATGGGATTTTCATCGACGCACTTATAGTTATTTTCTCTATGTTGGCCACTCACGAGCTAACTAGCCTATCAAGTGAAGCTGTTAAGGAATATCAAAGCAACTAACTTAAGAATTCGACCAGGAATCGACTGCTCGACTATGCTAATCTGCAAGGGTCATTACGGCACAGTTAAAAGTCAATTAGAGATTGGAGATAGGTTGATTCGACATAACCATGTGATTCAGTGTGGGTGATTCCACCTAATTGCAAAATTCTTGTCGATTAGTACTAGACCTATTTTTCTGTCATTTTGGTACCTTGTGTCTATATTTGAAATCTCTAGATTTTCACGACAACCAAGAGTCGCTGATGAGTCGAAGATTTACAATGTGGTTCTTGACCATAGGTCAATTGCACTAAAAATTCCTAAAAGCTACTCGGTAGGTTAGGTCATGCTAAAATCACATCCGGTTGAAATTAACCACAAAATTAAACCCGATTTCAAAAAATTGAAAATTTGCCCATGTCACGATTTATTTTAGGAACGTCGAATCATCCTCCGAAGATTTTTTTGCAAATTAGGAATTTTGGCGAAAATTCAAAGTAAGGTTATTTTGGACCGGGAAAATCAAAGGGCCATTTTTGGTCGTATTTTCAGGATTCAGGTTGGACAATTTGACGAGGAAAAATCACGAGAGAGTCGATGGCATCTCGGTTGAATTTATGGGGATCGAATTAAGTCCAATTGATGAGAAATTGAATTGAATTTGGAGGGAAATGTGTCAAATTTGTATGTCCAAGGGGTGTGCAACATTTGAGCACCAAATTGAGTCTTGTTGATGAAGATTAAAGAGAAAAGGGTGGCTGGGGATGAGGCTTGGCTAGTGTGGCCTTCTGATGAGTGCATAGATATTTATCAAGGTTTTTCATTGGCTAAACAATTGACTTTCTCTCCCTCATCCCTTTCCCCTCTTTCCTTCGTGCTCTGCTTCCCCCGACCCCCTTATGTTCGTGCCCTTCTTTCATTTTCCTTTGAAGTAGCTCCTCCATTGGAATCTGCAGCTCCACTGCTTTCCCTATGCCTTGCCGCGTGCCAGCTCCATCTCCGTGCCCTAACTTCATTGAGACAACCCCGCCAATCAACTCCAGGTGGTCGGTTAGTTGACCATGGGCCTTCACGCCAGCAATGCCACCTTGCCGCGCGTCCTCCACCCTACCCATCTTCTCCACTTTCTCTCTCTCTCTCTCTCTCTCTCTCTCTCTCTCTCAATGCCACCTCACCCCATTTCCTCATGTCCTTGTTTCGCTGAGTCAATCCCAATGAACCCTTGCTACTAACCTTGCTGTGCGTCCCCACTCCTTGTGAAGACAGGCCAGCCTTCCCCTCCGTCGTTGTTACACCACCGAAGCTAGTTAGCTTTGTTTGTTGTTCCAACCATCCTGCTGCAAGCCACTGCCACCCATAACCAGCCCGCTTCAGCCTTCAATCTAGCATCCACTCGTAGCCAAGCCAGCCCGCAATTTCGCCTCAAAGTAAGTAGAAGCTAGCTCGCTTGGGCCGACAAGTGTCCCTCCACAAAAGCAAGTCCGAATCTCAGCTTTGACCGAGACATGTTGGACCGTTTTCGACCCGGTCCAAGCTTCCATTGGCACCTCTATAAGCCCAAGTTTTGGCCACCATTGCACTGCCACCGCCATGAACAGGTTTTTGCGCTAAGCCGGTGAGTTTATTCACTAAACTCTAATTATGGGAGCTAATGATGCTTAGAGGTGGCTTAGTGGTTTGGGTTAGGCTAATTAAGATTTGGAGACTTAGTTAGCCTAACTAGTTTGTTAGGATAAATTAGTTAGTTCAACTAGGTGGTTAGGTACTTAGTTAGTTAGTTTAGTTAGTTTAATTAGTTAATTCCATTAGTATGGTAGATTAAATTACTTAGAATGGTTAGGTAAATTAGTTAGTTTGACTTATTAGCCCGATTAGCCTTGATTGATTTAATGGATTGTTTTAAATTAAATATTTTGCAATTTATATGATTAAATGCAATTTATTTTCTGGAAATTATACCGGGATGGCCTATAGCCGGAATTTCGTGCCAATTGTCGTGGTGTGGTTGAATTAGGCAATTGAGTGTTGCTTTGTGCAATTGGATGCTAAGTGTATTTTTCAAATTATTATTCCAAAATATGAGATTTCGGTATTTAATCAGAAAATACCAGGTGTTAGGTTTTGCCACCGAAAATACTTTTAGGTACTATATTAAATAGTGGGATTTTTAAAAAGAAGAATATCGATTTTTCTGTTTTGATCTAACCATGTACCTGCACACGACTATTTTTACTAGGTGTTTTTAATACGAAAAAATTGGCCAAACACATCATTTTAATTGAGGCATTTGAATGCAATGTATGATGTCCTTGGTCAGGATTGGATAGTCGTGTACTGGTTATGAGAACCCGTCACCCGATGTTCGTCGAGTGGACAATACTCCTATGTGGAAAGCCATTGACAATGGATACCGATCACAGTAGAGGCTGGACCGATGCTCCTATGTGGAATGCTGTCTTGAGGTAAACATTGCCATGCTCGAAGGTGCGAGACAACGCCCAACTACACTGGAAGACCATTGTGTGACAGGTAGATCGTGCCTGTGTGGGTAGTAATCAATTGGAACGTGTTATTAATTGAGATAGATGTGCTTGATTATGGGAAAAATTGTGGCACAGAATGGGACATCTCATAACAATTTGGCCTTATAATCGGGACTCCTATGATTGATAGAGCTGTGTGAGATGTCCCAATTGATGTGTGCATTTATTATATGTGTATGTGATATGAATTGTGCTGACGTGCAAGAAGGAACGGAGGTAAGGTGAGTCTTTTGTGCTATGTGGTTAGGCTGCCTCTAGGTGTATTACATTCCTATCAGGGTTTAAGGTATGAACTCGCTAAGATTTATATCTCACCCCGTTGTGGGTTACTAGTTTCAAGTCCCTAGTGTGAAGAACCTAGAGCTTGAGACGAAAGGGTCAGGAGCATAGGTGGCTCAATAGTTCTTTTGGAGTTAGACATTCTGTTTATAAACTGTAGGTTGACCTAGCTATTTATGAAATATGGTTTTGTGAAATTGGGGTCCCGCTTTTCTATCCCATCTTTGTGCTGTCTGTGGATTTATTTATATGCTTCCGCATGTGCAATAAAATGAATAGGTCGGCAACGCGTCCTGGGACGTCGCAATCTTATCGACCACCGAGGGATGTGTGCGCGCTCAATGTTCAGGGCGTGACATCCCCACCCAAAGTGGTATTAGAGCAGGTTGGTAGTTGGAGTGATAAGGTGTGATGGGTTTATGAGATAGTTAGTAGGAAATGCCTTTATATTATGCGAATGCATATGAATGATAGTTGATTGGTAGATTGTTTGGTGTGGATCGCTTAGCTTTCTAATTTTGTGTGAAATTGGAAAGCAAGTTTCCGTCAAGATCCTACATAATGAGTGATCAGGAGTAGAGGACTCTTAGGAAGAGGTCGATAGCCTCTGTGACTCAGGGTAGGATCCCGACTAAGGTTAGTGCCCGAGGTAGAGTGTAGGTTCAGGCCAGTGCAAGTGGATTAGCGTTGCCACCAGTTGGTGCTTGTGTAGCAGCACCTGGCGATCCTAGAATTGAAGGGATCGTGCAGGCACTAGAGACTCTTGGGACTTTGATGGGACAATAGGCCTAGAATCAAGCCGCCGCCACTACTACCACCGCTACATTTGTCGCTAGTGCTGCTGTCGCCGCCGTTGCTGAGGCCGCAGCCACTACTGCACCTGCCGACGTTCCAGCTTGGGAACATGGTCGTTGAGAAAGAGAGGCCTATGCATAAGTTAGTTGAACAATTCTTGAAGCTATACGTGCCGAGGTTCACTGGCGCTGAAGATCCTGAAATTGCATCGCTCTAGATCTAAGACCTAGAGAAAGCCTTTACACTTCTGATGTGCACTAAGGAGGAGAAGGTTGTCCTAGCAGTATACTAGCTGTAGGGTCACGCTAGTACATGGTAGAGAGCCACTAGAGGCATAATTTTCCCCAAAGGCATAGTTTTGGTATGGAACGCCTTTCTCATAGCCTTTAATGGCAAATACTTTTCCAGTAGTGCCCGAGAGCAGAAGATGGAGAAATTGTGGTGCCTTTGTCAAGGGATGATGACCATGGACTAGTATAAAGCTAAATTTGCTAATTTGTCTCAGTATGCTCCAAGACTGGTAGAAGATCTTGAAGACAAAGCTAGGAGGTTTAGGAATGGCCTTAGACCAAAGTTGAAGAATCTGCTGGTACCATTCAACCTAAAAGATTACAATGAACTATATGGTCGGGCCTAGTTGATAGAAAGGAACCTGATCGAGCAAGCAATTGCATCTAGGTGAAGGTTCAACTGGAACTGAGATGGGAACCGGTTTGGAAAGAAGCCTATGACTAGAGGAAGGTATTTTATTCCGCCCAACAAGAAGGGTGGGATAGGCAAGTGAAAGTTGAATCAAGATGGATTGTGTCATTTTTGTGGGAGACGACATGGATCGGTCTCATGTTTTGCTACGAGTGTTGCTAGCACAACCACCCGGTCAAAGATTGTCCCAGAAGACCGATGGGACAACAACAGTTACTGCCGCTACCACCGTTGGGTTAGATTAGAGGTTTTGTGCCACATAATGCACCGTAGATGGGGTGCTACTAGGATGGTGAAGGAGATAGGAAGGAATTGAGCCATGCATCGATAAGAAGAATAATAGTTCTAGGATAATTTTATCAAAGTGGTGTAGCGGAATCTTGAGTTAAGCTGGTAGAATTTAAGTTTGTTGTAATCAAGTTGTAGAAAGGAGAATCACTGTCTAGAGTTGTACTTGAATATTTTGCTTATGTATAACTTTGATGTCCTATATAAAAAGGTTTGGCTCAAGGAGCATCGTGTTGTAATGAATCGTGTGTTCAATGAGTATCTGGATTAATTTATGAATGTTTTCTTTAACGACATCCTGATGTACTCAAGAAGTCTAGAGGACCATAAAAGACAGTTGAGAATAGTGCTTTAGGCTATGCGAGATCATGGATTGTATGCTAAGTTCAGTAAATGCGAGTTTTGGATAACTTTAGTGGCGTTTTTAGGTTACGTGATTTCAGGTGAAGGAATCTCCATGGACCCAACCAAGATTGAAGCTGTGATCAATTGGCCAAGATCGATGATAGTGACAGAAATCATAAGCTTTTGGGTTTGGCAAGTTACTATAGAAGGTTCATGGAAGGATTTTCAGCGTTAGCGTTGCCGTTGACTCGACTATTGAAAAAGGAAGAGAAGTTCGTGTGGACGGACAAGTGCGAGTGTAGTTTCCAAGAGTTTAAGTAGAAGCTGACTATTGCACTTTGCTGACCATATCATTTGGTCCTAAAGGATATGAGATCTATAGTGATGCATCGTTTAGATGACTAGATTGAGTGCTAATGCAACATAGTAAGGTTGTTGCATACGCGTCCCGTTAGTTGAGACTTCATGAGCTGAATTACCCGACGCATGACTTAGAATTCGCAGCAATTATTTTGCTATGAAGATTTTGAAACATTATTTGTGTGGAGAAAGATTCTAGATCTTCATAGACCATCAAAGTTTCAAGTACTTATTCTCTCAAAAGGAGTTAAATATGAGACAGCGTTATTGGATGGAACTTCTGAAAGATTATGATTGTGATATTTTGTATCACCCGAGAAAGACGAATAAGGTCGTAGATGCGTTGAGTCAAAAATCTTCAGTTGTGCATATGATGGTTAAGGAATGGATTTTACTTGAGAGGGCTCAAGATTCGATTTTCGAATTTGAGGTAGGCCACCTTTTGAATCTTATGGCCACTCTCAGAATTGAGCCGGAAGTCCATATTAGAATTAAAATGCTTCAGTTGATAGACTTAGATATTCAGAAGATCCTGCAAAGGATACTGATAAGAGAAAGGCTGATTTCAGATTTCTGAAGACGGAACACTAAGGTTCCAAGGACAATTGTGTGTACCCGATGATGTAGAACTTAAGGAGGAGATCTTATTAGAAGCTCATTGTAGCAATTACGACATTCATCCTAGTAGTACGAAGATGTATCAGAACCTACGTCAATACTATTGGTGGTCCGGTACGAAGATGTATCAGAACCTGCGTCAACACTATTGGTGGTCCGGTATGAAGGCAAAAATTGCCAAGCATGTGGCCAAGTGTCTGATGTGTCAACAAGTAAAGGCACAACATTGTGAGCTGGGAGGACTTTTGCAACCTCTCGAGATTCCCGAGTAGAAATGGGAACACATCACAATGGATTTTGTGACAGGCTTACCAAGAAGTCAGAGGGGTAATGATTCCATTTGCATAGTGGTCAATAAATTGACGAAATCGACTCACTTCATCGCAGTACAAAAGGACCTTGATTTAGGCAGGCACACATCATTATACGTGTGTTAGATTGTTCGTCTGCATGGAGGGCTGGTGACAATTACATCAAATCAAGACCCGAGGTTCACGGCTACCTTCTGGAAGAGTTTGTAGGCTGCCTTAGGAACGAAGTTGCAGTATAGTACGGCCTATCATCCTTAGACGGATGGCCAATCTAAGAGGATGATTCAAACCTTCGAAGACATGCTGCGAGTTTGCATGTTGGATTTTAAGGGAAGATGGGAGGAATAGCTTCATCTTGTCGAGTTTGCTTGCAACAATAGCTACTAGCAAAGTATTTAATGGCTCCTTTCGAAGCATTATATGGTAGAGAGTGCATAACGCCAGTTTGTTGGGATGAGGTCGGAGAACGAAAGATCACAAGCCCAGAATTAGTCCAACAATCAATGGATATAGTTGCAATTATCAGGGATAGATTAAAGACTTCTCAGAGTCGCCAAAAAAGTTATGCTGATAAGCGTCGAAGACCATTGGAATTCCAAGTTGGTGAGCATGTATTTTTGAAGGTGTCATCGATGAGCGGTACTTTGCGTTAAGCAAGAAAGGGAAAATGAGTCTAACGTACGTAGGTCCCTTTGAGATTTTGGAAAGAATAGGGACTCTAGCGTATCGTCTTGCATTGTCGCCGAGGTTGGCGCAAGTACATGACATCTTTCATGTGTCGATGTTGAGGACGTATGAGCTTGATCTGACCCACGTGCTAAATTTTGAAGAGTTGGATGTGGACGACAAAGTGTCGTATGTGGAAAGACTGGTTGAGATTGTGGATCCGAAGGAATAAGTTCTGCATATAAAGACAATTCCCTTGGTCAAAGTGGTCTGGTAACACCATGGAATAGGAGGAGCAACCTGGGAAAGCGAAGACTCGATGAGATAACAATACCCCTACCTTTTTGTTTAAAAACTTATAATGGTTTAAATTTCGAGGACGAAATTTTTATAAGAGGGGAAGAGTTGTGACATCCTGATTTTCAAACCCTACTTTCGACTAAATGAAATGGGTATTTCATCGACACGCTTATAGTTATTTTCTCTGAATTGGCTACTCACAAGATAACTAGCTTATTAAGTGAAACCATTAAGGAATATAAATGCAACCGACTTGAGAATTCGACCAAAAATCAACTGCTCGACCCTACTAATCTGCAATGGTCATTACAGCACAGTTAAAAATTGATTAGAGACCGGAGATAGGTCGATTCGACATAACCATGTGATTAAGTGTGGGTGATTTCACCTAATTACAAAATTCTTGAAGAACAGCACTAGATCGATTTTTCTGTCGTTTTGGTAACCTGTATCCGTATTTGAAATCTCAAGATTTTCACAACAACTAAGAGTCGCCAATGAGTCAAAGATGTACAATGTGGTTCGAAAATAATCGACCACGGGTCAAATGCGCTAAAAATTCCTAAAAACTATTTGGTAGGTTAAGTCACACTAAAATCGCATCCGGTTGAAATTAACCACAAAATTGAACCCAATTTTAGAAAATTGAAAGTTTGTTCATGTCATGATTTATTTTAGAAATATCAATTCATCTTCCAAAGATTTTTCTACAAACTAGGAATTTTGGTGAAAATTCAAAGTAAGGTTATTTTAGACCGAGAAAATCAGAATGTGACATCCAGATTTTGGGCTCTAATTTCGATTAGATAAATTGGGGATTTCATTGACGCGATTACAGTGTTTTTCTCTGAGTTGGCCACTCACGAGATAACTAAACTAGCTGGGTATGCTATTAAGGACTTTAAGGCAAATAGACTTGAGAATTCGACTAGGAATCAACTTCTCGACCGTGTTCATCTTTAGAGATCATTGTGACACAATATAAAATCGATTTGAAATCAGAGATAGGTCGATTCGACTGAGATGAATGACTGATCATGGGTGACTCCACTAAATTGGAAAATTCTCATCGACTGACACTAACTTGATTTTACTGTCGTTTTGGTACCCTGTGTCCGTATTTGAATCCTAGAGATTTTCATGACAATTGAGAGTTGTCAATGTGTCGAGTGGGTTCATTATGGCTCGAAGAAAATCGACCACGGGTCATTTGTCCTAATAATTTCTGAAAACTTCTTGGTAACCTATGTCACCCTAAGAGCACGTCGGAGTAAAATTAACCACCAATCTAAGTCTGATTTCAAAAATTGAAGAGTCTGTCATGTCACAGGTCATTTTTAGAGCATTGGCTCAGTCTTAGAAGATTTTTCTGACAATCGAAACTTTTTGGGAAAAAGTTGAGTTAAGGCCGCTTTTTATCGGAATTTGCAGAGGACTATTTTTATTGTAAAATTGGGATGCAGTTGGGCTGCATTGGTAAGGAAAAATATCAATTTAATTGATGAGGTGTTGAATGAATTAATGTGGGTCAATTTGATTTAATTCAAGTGAGATTAAGGTCCAATTGGAGGGAAAAACCTAGCAAAATTCATATGCCACCTTTACCCCACACCTTAACCCACCTAAATGCTTTTAGAAGGGGGCATATTTGTCAAAAAAAAAAAAAAGAGTGAGTGGAAGGCAGCTGGTGGTGGGCCATGAAAGAGAAGAGAGAGAAACCGGTTCTCTCCTTCCCTTCTTCTCTCTCCCGTCGCCTGCTGCTTCTCCATCCCCCATCGTGCGAAGACCTCCAAAAGAACTAGAGAAGAGCTGCACGTCACTAGCAAGCCGCCCGGAGCAGTCGTTGCCACCTCTCACCACCGTTGCGCCGCCGGGCTGCACACCGTTTGCTTGCGCCACCACCGTGCCTCCACCTCCCTCTCCTTCCCCCTATTTTGTCGAGCCCTCTGTCCTCCATCTCTCTTTTTGTTCGTCGCCTAGCAACCAAATACCAGCGAAGCCAGCAATTGTCGCAGCCATCACCGGGAGCCGCTACACACCGCCTTGCCACCGTTCGCCTCACGCTCGCTCGCTATGCGTCATCTGCCCTTGCCAATCGAGCTGCTGTCCAGCCTTTGTTCTGCCTCGTCTCAGTTTCGTTTGGCCACTTTAGGCCGCCGCTCGACCACCTCCGACCACCATCGACCTTGCCGGAGCTCCGCCTTGCCCTCCGCCACCCTTGGCTGCCTTAGCCGACACCGGAACCACCCCTTCCAACAGCGAACAGTGAGGGCAGAAAATGGGTACTGTAGCAAGGTTTTGGCCCATTTTGGCCCCTTCCTGAGCCCGGATACTCGGCCCGCTTTGAGGAAAGTCGATCCTCGCATCGAGCCCGTCATTTTGAGTGAGTTTTATTCACTAATGCCTTCTTAGTTTGCTAATTACACTTAAAGATTGATTAGTGCTAGTTAAGTGTAATTAGGTGGTTGGATTAAAATGGATTAGTGTTTATTAGTTAATTGCTTTGCATATTAGTTAGGTGGTTAGTGTACTTAGATAGAGAATTGCCTATAGTATTTATTGGATGCTTCTTGGGATTTTTTCCGACCCTTATCGGGTGTTAATTAGGCAATTCGGGCCTAAATGGTATTTTTAGGAATTAAATATTAATTTTCAAAATTAATTATTTAATTATTTAATTTTACAGAAATTCAACTGAGATGGCCAGTGACTAGGATTTTATGCTGATGATTGTGGTGCAGTCCGTTTATTTAATTGAGTTTTATATTGTGCTAAATTGAAATCATTGTATTTACTTATTTAAATTTCGAAATTAATTATTTAATTATTTATTTTTGGAAATTCAACTGGGGTGGCCGGTGACCGCGATTTTAAGCTGATGATTATGGCGTAGCCCGTTTATTTAATTGAGCTTTATATTGTGCTAAATTGAATTTATTGTACTTATTTATTTAATTTTCATATTTAATTATTTATTTTCTAGAAATTCAACCAGGATGGCCGGTGATCGGAATTTCGTGTTGATTGTCATGGCGCAATCCGTTTATTTAATTGAATTCTACATCATGCTGAATTAATTTAATTTGTGGATTTTTAGGGATTATTCCTAAATTGAATTAATTTGAGTAATTGACTGGTGAATAATTGAGTATCGGTTACCAGTGACAAAGGTATTGTGGTAGACTACCAATCATACTGGAAATGATGGAAATGAAAGCGAGTGTGTAAGATGTATACTAATCCTATACCCAACCATGTCATCTAGGAATTCGGTCATGTGAATAGTGGATTCATGATATGTTATATATCACCTTGGAGAAGCCATGTGCGCTCGGTGAGTTGGCCTATCACCTGGGAGAATGCATGTGGGCTTGGTGATTAAGTGTGGCATCTTGAAAGAGACACGTGGGTTCGGTAATTTGATGAGTTACCTCGAAGATTGCACGTGGTCTCAATGAGTACATTTGGCATCTTGAAGAGACACGTGGGCTCAGTAATTTCATGCATTACCTCGGAGAATGCACGTGGTCTCAATGAGTACATTTGGCATCTTGAAGAGACACGTGGGCTCGGTGACTTGATGCATCACCTTGGAGAATGCACGTGGGCTCGCTGATTCATAATGGCATTTTAAAGGGCACGTGGGCTCGCTGATTCATAATGGCATTTTAAAGGGCACGTGGGCTCGGTGACTTGATGCATCGCCTCGGAGAATGCACGTGGCTCGGTGATAAGGAATATCGCCTCAAAGAATGCACGTGGCTTGGTGATTGGTTTTATCAGTTGAGACTGTATAGCAATTACTAGAATGACCTAGAAATGGTCCGACTGACATGTAATCGACTAAGTCGAT
This sequence comes from Eucalyptus caleyi, assembly GCA_014182885.2. Classification (NCBI taxonomy): domain Eukaryota; kingdom Viridiplantae; phylum Streptophyta; class Magnoliopsida; order Myrtales; family Myrtaceae; genus Eucalyptus; species Eucalyptus caleyi. The sequence continues at coordinate 17,821,419 of CM024476.2, forward strand.
TGATAATTACTTTGATTTGATGTTGTGAATTGATTGATTGAATGGAAAAGACCATGGGTGGTCTTGTTGGCATGTAATCGACTAGATCGATTAGATCGATGCTTCGATCTGTGATGTGATTGCTTGGGTGCCTATTTGATCTGTGCTAATATGCAAGTGGAATATGAGGCCAAGGTAAGTCCTCTGACTCATGTTATGCATAGGCAGCCCTAAGGTGTATTAGTTTACTAATCAGGTCTTAGGAGGTAGAACTTGCTGAGATGTAGTCTCATCCCGGTTTGGAGAAAACATTTTAGAACCCTGATAAAGAACCTGAGGAGAAAGAACTCGAAGAGGAATATCTGAAGGAGAACCCCGAGGATGATCCAGAGTAGGATCCTAATAACTGTTGCTATAGAATCTAATTGAGTAGAAACCAACCTTTTTAGCATGGTTTGTATATCTACATGTATGACTGAGTCATTATAGATGTACATAAGGTTGTTGATTTTCAGGTTCAATTGTCTAGTCCTACTTATATATCCCATTGCTTTATTGTCTAGGGATTTTTATAACTGCTTCCGCATGTGCTATTAAAAAGGAAAGGGTCGGTGATATGTAGTCCTGAGATATCGCATTTTAAAATTGACCAAAGTTTGAAGGATGGTCACGTGACCGAGGGTCGGGGCGTGACACAGAGGGCCATTTTTTGTCACGTTTTTGGGATTCAAGTTGGACGATTTGACAAGGAAAAATCATGAGAGGGTCGATGGCAGCTCGATTGAATTTATGGGGACCAAATTGAGTCGAATTGATGAGAAATTGAATTGAATTTGGAGGGAAATGTGTCAAATTCGTAGGTCCAAGGGGTGTGCAACATTCGGGCACCAAATTGAGACTTGTTGAGGAAGATTAAAGAGAAAAGGGTGGCTGTGGATGAGGCTTGCTTGGTGGGGCCTTGTGATGAGTGCATAGATATTTATCAAGGTTTTTCATTGGCTAAACAATTGACTTTCTCTCCCTCATCCCTTTCCCCTCTTTCCTTTGTGCGCAGCTTCCCCCGACCCCCTTCTGTTCCTGCCCTTCTTTCATTTTCCTTTGAAGTAGCTCCTCCATTGGAATCTGCAGCTCCAACACTTTCCCCTCAGCCTTGCCACGTGCCAGCTCCATCTCCGTGCCCCCAACTTCATCGAGACAACCCCACCAGTCAACTCCAGCGGTCAGTTGATCGCGGGCCTTCATGCCAACAATCCCACCGTGCCGCGCGTTCTCCACCCTGCCCATCTTCTCCACTTTCTCTCTCTATCTCTCTCTCATTGCCGCCTTACCCCATTTCCTAATGTCCTTGTTTTGCTGTGTCAACCATAGCAAACCCCTGTTGTTGACCTTGCTATGCATCCCCACTCTTTGTGAAGACAGGCTAGCCTTCCCCTCCGTCGTTGTTACGCCACCGAAGCCAACTAGCTTTGTCTATTGTTCCGGCCATCCCATTGTATGCCACCGCCACCTAGAACCAACCCGCTTTAGCCTTCGATCCAGCATCCAGTCCGTAGCCAAGCCAGCCCACAATTTGACCTCAAAGCAAATAGAAGCCAGCTTGCTCAGGCCAACCAGCAGCCCTCCATAGAAGCAAGTTCGAATCTCAGCTTTGGCTGAGATGTGTTGGACCATTTTTGGCCCAATCCAAGCTTCCGTTGGTGCCACTGTAAGCTCAAGTTTTGGCTTTTGTCACGCCACCGCCGTCATGAACCGGTTTTTGCGCTAAACCAATGAGTTTATGCACTAAATTCTAATTATGGGGGCTAATGATGCTTAGGGGTGGCTTAGTGGTTTGGGTTAGGCTAATTAAGATTTGGAGACTTAGTTAGCCTAACTAGTTGGTTAGGATAATTTAGTTAGTTCAACTAGGTGGTTAGGTACTTAGTTTAGTTAGTTTAATTACTTAATTCAATTAGTATGGTAGATTAAATTAGTCAGCGAACGGTTAGGTAAATTAGTTAGTTCGACTTATTAGCCCAGTTAGCCTAGATTGATTTAATGGAATGTTTTAAATTAAATATTTTGCAATTTATATAATTAAATGTAATTTATTTCATTATTTATTTATTTTCTAGAAATTATACTGGGATGGCCCGTAACCGGAACTTTGTGTTGATTGTCGTGGTGTGGTTTAATTATGCAATTGAGTGTTGCTTTGTGCAATTTGATGCTGAGTGTTAATTTTCGAATTATTATTCAAAAAATATGAGATTTCAGTATTTAATCAAAAAATACCATGTGTCGGGTTTTGACACCGAAAATGTTTTTAGGTACTATATTAGATAGTGGAATTTTTAAAAGGAAGAATATTGGTCTTTCTGGTTCGATTTGACTATGTACCCACACACGACTATTTTTATTGGGTGTTTTTAATATGAATAAAATAGGCCAAACACATCATTTTAATTAAGGCATTTGAGTGCAATGCATGATGTCCTTGGCCAGGATTAGATGGTTGTGTGCTGGTTATGAGAATCCGTCACCTGATGTGTGTTGGGTGGACGATGCTCCTGTGTGAAAAGCCATTGACAATGGATACCGATCGCAATAAAGGCTGGGCCGATGCTCCTATGTGGAATGCCGTCTTGAGGTAGACATTGCCATGGTCAATGGTGCGGGATGACCCTTGGCTATGCCGGAAGACTGCTATGTGACGGGTAGATCGTGCCTATGTGGGCAATAATCAATTGGAACGTGTGATTGATTGAGATAGATGTGCTTGGTTATGGGACAAAATTGTGTGGCATGGAATGGAACGTGTCATAACTATTTGGCATTATAATTGGGACTCTTGTGATTGATTTAGCTGTGTCGATGTCCCAATTGATGTGTGCCCTCAGCTGCTTTTTCCATTTTAGTGAGTGTTTGAGAGCTTGAAATTCCAGAGAAACCGAGCAGCACACCCCCTTGGTTGTCGACAGCCACTGGAGCTCCCTCACCACCCGTCGCATTGCTCGGGCACACCTGCAAGTCGTGCCCATTGTTCGCTGTCCCGCCTTGGCCGTTCCAGCCTCGAGTAGTCCTCCTTCGGCCTAGAGCAGAACCAAAGTTTTAGCTTCAAGCTAAACCTTCGTGAGGCTTTTCCGAGCCTGTCTAGACTCCACTTGGTGTTGTTGCAAGGTTGTTTATCGCCCACCTTCACGTCGCCATCGTCATGAACTCATCGGAACGCTAAACCAATAAGTTTACTTGCTAAACTCTGTTTAGAGAATTAATTATGCTTAATGGATAATTAGTTTAGGCTAATTAGGATTTAGGTGGTTAGTTAGAATGGATTAGTGATTTAATTATTCGTTTGTACATGTTAGGTGGTTAGAATAGATAGATTAGGGACTAAAGTAGTCGTACTATTTATCTAGATAGGTTCGGAAATTTTCTAGACTCGTTTAGGTGGTTAGATTAGCATTTCCAGCCTAAGTTGGTATTTATTGCATTTAATTTGAATTATTTAATTTATTTAATTATTTATTATTTTCCGGAAATTATACCAGAATAGCAGGTGATCATAAATTTGTGCTGATTGCAATGGTGTGCTTAGTTTCCGCAATTGAGTGTTAATTTGTGCAAATTGAGTGGTGGTTGGAATTTTGGTTATTAATTCAAAAATTGTGAAATTTTGGTAATTATTTAGAAATTTCCGAGTGTCAGGTTTTGACACCGAAAATAGTTTTAAAGACTATATCAAATCGTGGGATTTAAAAAGGAAGGGTATTAGTTTTTCTAGTTTAAATTGATCATGTATCTACACATGATTATTTTCACTGTATGTTTTTACGAAAAAAAAATGAGCCAAGTTATGTTATTTTAATTGAGACATTAGAGTGCAAAGCACGATGTTTTAGCCAAAAATTGAATGGGTGCATGAATGGTTATGAGAACCCGTTCCGAGCTATTGAGCTGAACATGACCCTACATGGGATGCCTTACTAATGGATGCCAACTATAGTAGAGGCTGTGCTGATATTCTTTTATGGAATGCCGTTGAAGTAGTGACGTTGCCGTGCTCGATGAGGTGAGACGATGCCTAGCTACACTAGAAGACCGAACATCGAGTAGGCCATGCCCGTGTGTGGCCATGATTAACAATCGTAATGCATGCTAAGTGGAATTGACGCACCAGATTATGGGACAAAATTGTATGGCACGGAATATGATGTGTCATAACGATTTAGCCCTATAATCGGGACCCCTTGTGTTTATTGAGATAAAAGTGATGGTGTTTCAATTGTTTGAGTTTGATTTATGCATATGGTTGTGAATATGAACTGTACTGACATGTAGGAAAGATCTAAGACGAGGTAAGTCTCTGTGATTGTGTGGCTGTATGGTTAGGATGCCCTAAGTATATTTCCTTCTTAGTCGGAGTTTAAGGGGTGAACTTGTTGAGACATTGTCTCACCCCGTCGTGGACTCAATATTTTTATGTCCTTAGATGGCAATTTCTCCTGAACGTTTTGGACAGTAGCGGGCTATTACTAAGCGGCCGATAGACGTCCGGATCCCTGGTAGTCATTGGGTTTATGAGTTGATTGTAACCACCGTCTGGGTTAATGAGGGCCTACTTGAGAGGGTACCTCATCAATTCAAGGCGTGGTTCCGCCACAGACTCAATGGATACCGGGTGGATCCCATCCAGGATTTTGAGATTCCCACGGTGGTTGTCAATGTTGCTTTTGGTGAGGGTGCAGCTAACCCTCCTGATGGAGCTGTAGAGGACCCGATGCCCCCAGAGCCAGTGGAGTCCGAAGGATCGGTGAACATGTCCGACTAGTAGATCGTAGGACAGATCCTTTTTGAAAGTCGATATTTTGTAAACCTTTGTATATAAATCAGCATGTGTATAAAGGTATTTGGTTTGATGTGAATGTCCTGCTTTCCTATCTCATGCTATTTGTTATCAAGGGTGTTTAATTTGCTTATGCATGTGCATTAAAATGAATGGGTCGACAATGCGTCCTGGGACATTGCAAATTATATCAACTACCGAGGGATGGGTACGCGCTTAAAGATCAGGGCGTGACACATCGTCCTTCGAACAAATGACCACTTGACACCACATGAATTCAGGCAGTTATTTCGCCTCAAGCCTGCACCATCACAACATTCGACTTCTCTCCTCCTACAATCACTTATATCCTCTTTGTCTGCACGCTCATCATCACGGCAGGGGCACCAAATAGTGTCCGCCGCATTCGGTTCCAAGAAAAGAAGGGTACGTGATTGTAATTTCGAAATAACGTCTGCACATGAGGAAACTCTGTTTGGCATCTCCGATTAGGTCATTGGAGAAGACAGAATTAAATAAGTTGAGTAATGATGGATACATTGATCCTTCAAATTTTGGAGTCATACTCAACTTGTGAGGCATGTCTTCTAGGAAAATGACCAAAGCACCTTTGTGTGACAAAGCGCGAGTTGCTGACATATTAGAATTAATACATACAAATGTATGTGGACCAATTAATGAAACTGCTAGAGGTGGTTATAATTACTTCATTACCTTCATGATGATCACACGGTATGGCTATTTTACACCTCATGAAGTATAAATCTGAATCCTTTGAAAAGTTCAAGGAATTCAAGGCTGAAGTTGAGAAACAAACAGGAAAATATATTGGCTCTTCGAATCAGATTGAGGAGGTGAATACCTTAGTACTGAATTCCTGGACTTTCTTAAAGAGGATGGCATTTTATCACAATGGACACCTCCTGAACTTCAGAACATAATGGTGTATACGAACGAAGAAATCGTACTTCATTAGATATGGTACGATCTATGATGAGTTACACCGATTTGCCAATATCCCTTTGGGGATATGCCCTTGACTTGCTGTATATATACTGAATAGAGTGCCGTCCAAATCTGTTCCAACTACGCCCTAAGTGATATGGCATAGTAGGAAATCTAGTCTTAATCATATTAAGATTTGGGCTGTCCAGCTTTTTGTGAAAAAAAAGCTGAAAATGGAAAAATTGAGGCAAGATATGAACAAGGTCGCTTCATTGGATATCCAAGGAAACTCTTGAATATTATTTCTATTTTTTCATTCAAACCAAAGAATTTTGGTATGCAAGCACGCTTCTTTTTTGAGAATCAGTTCATCCAAGAAAGTGGTGCTGGACGGAAAATAGTCTTACAAGAAGAAAATAATGAAGTATCAAAACAACCGAGTTCGGATACCAATCTCGATTCGGTGGAGCTTCCTCGATCACACAACCTCTTAGGAGAAGTGTGAGAATGTCTCGTCCACCGCCTTATAGACACTCTCAGTTAATCATATTGAACCATTTCTTTCTTTTTGACAATATTTTGAATTCGCGTTGTCCACCATTTCCATGAATCACTATGAAATTTCCATGACTCAATAAGCTCTAAGTACAGATAAATTTGTGCATGAAAAACTTTCTGTCATGATGATTTCACATGAAGTAGGTGTCAACCAGACCTTACAAACGATTTGCAAGAGATGAGATCTTTGGATCGGCTTAGAAAGGACCAACAGTAATAGCCAATTTTTCTATCATTACCTACTACCAATTTTTAAAAACCAATCGTTGACTCTTAACATTAGGTAGAATGTCACAATCTAAGATCCATCCATGTCGTGAGTTGGAAGATATAACATGACCAATACTCAACCATAATAAAAGACCAAGACATATAATTGGAGACTAGTGACTTAGACTTATTAATTTGTGAGAGAAACATAAATTTGGTCCTAGACATTTAAATTCTACACTAAATCTTTCAATTGAAGGAATGTAGTTCTAAATCTCTAAGTGACAATCCAATTAAGTCCTCTTGACCAAGTCTTTTTGAAATTTCTAACATAACAATCCATCATTTTAGCCATCCTATGTATCATGACAGGCTATTGGATGTGAACAGTTTTAGACAAAATGACACTGTTTTGGTTAATTTTCTACATCTTATGGTTTTATTTTATATTCTTTCTGTTTTCTTCTTTTATTTTCCTTCTTTTCTAGTCATTGTTCATCTTCTTTCTTAATTTCTTGAGCTTTTGCTTCTCAACATAGATCAAAATAAATGAAAGTCCTACAAAATCCGATTATAGGGGGAGAGCAATAAATAAGTCCTAATTATGGTCATTTAGAATTCGTTAACAAAATAATTTAGTTAGCTCCAAACTCTTGTCTTGACTAATGCTGAAAAGTCAATACTTATGAACCAATAAAACATTTCCAAGAAGCAAATGTGAATTTTTCTTCTTGTTTGCTCATCTATCACAATGGTAAGAAGTTTTTATGATCTTTCATATGCTAGCTGCATTGAGGAAGAAACGAATGAATTGTTGAGAATCATTGAATCAACTTAGAAAGGGTCAACAATAATAGCCAATATCTCTATCATTACTTGCTATCAACTTTTAAAAGGCAATTGTTGACTCTTAACCTTAGGTGGAATGTCATAATCCTAAGGTCCATCCATATCGTGAGTCAAAAGATATAACATGACCAAGACTTACACCAAATAAAAGACAAGAGAAAAAATTGGAGACCAATGACTTAGATAGAAGAGATGTAAATTAGAGTCTTAGAGATTTAAATTCAATGCTAAATCTTTCAATTGAACATATGTAGTTTTAAATCTTTAAGTGAAAATCCAATTAAGGATGCATTTGGTTTAGCATTTTGAAAACCCATTGGAAAAATGCAAAATAGTTTAGCTTAAAGGACTTTAGGCAAATACAAATGCCATTTGGTAAACTATGCTTTGAGAAGCAATTTTGAGAGAAATGCCATTTGGTAGAAAACATATTTGAAAAGCCCTTTGCATGATTAATAATAGTTTTTTTTTTAATTTCATTTGTTTAAAATTGAAAAAAAAAAAAAAAAAATTATACAACTTTTTAAATATAAATTTTGACAATAATACTAAAAAAATCAAATACATATATGATTTTTTTTTAAAAAAAGTCCCCTCAGCCAAGTCTTCCCTGAAATTTCTGACATAGCGATCCACCAATGTCACCTGTCCTATGTCTCATGGCAAGCTATTGGATGTGAACAGTTTTAGACAAAATGACGTTGTTTTGCTTATTTTTCTACATTTTTTTGTTTTATTTTATGTGCTTTATGTTATATTTTCTTTCCTTCTTTTCTAGTTATTGTTGGTCTTCTTTCTTGATTTCTCGAGCTTTTAGCTCTCAACGTAGATCGAAAAAAATAAAAATCCCACAAAATTTGATTATAGAGGATGAGTAATAAAATAAGTCCTAATTATAGTCCTTTAGAATTTGTTAACCAAATAATATAGTTAGCCCCAATAACTCTTATAGTGACTAATGTTGAAAAGTCAATACTTGATCGAATAAAACATTTTCAAGAAGCAAATGTAAATTTTTGTTCTTGTTTGCCCATCTATCACAAAGGTAAGAAGTCTTTATGATCTTTCAGGTGTTGCCACATTGGGGAATAAACGCGTGAAATGTCAAGAATCATTGAATTGGCTCGGAAAGGGCCAACAATAATAGCCAATTTCTCTATCCTTACCTGCTACCAACTTTTAAAAGCAATTGTTGACTCTTCACCTTAGGTGGAATGTCACAATACTAAGGCCCTTCCATGTCGCGAGTTGGAAAATATAATATGACCAAGACTTACACCATAATAAAAGACCAGGACAAATAATTAGAGACTAGTGACTTAGACTTATTAATTAGGGAGAGAAATTTAAATTCAATCCTAGACATTTAAATTCAATGCTAAATAGTTCAATTAAACTAATATAATTCTAAACCTCTTAGTGAAAATCCGATTAAGTCCTCTCGGCCAAGTCTTCCATGGAATTTCTAACATAGCGATCCATCATCATCAGCCATCCTATGTGTCATGGTAGGCTATTGGATGTGAACAGTTTTTGACAAAATGATGCTGTTTTGGTTAATTTTCCGCATTTTATGGTTTTATTTTATGCTTTTTTGTTTTTTTTCTTTCCTTCTTTTCTAGTTATTGTTCATGTTCTTTCTTGATTTATCAAGCTTTCGCTTCTTGGTGTAGATCGAAATAAATGAAAGCCCCATGAAATTTGATTACAGAGGGAGAGTAATAAATAATTCCTAATTATGGTCTTTTAGAATTCGTTAACAAAATAATTTAGTTAGCTCCAATAACTCTTGTAGTGACTAATGTCTAAAAGTCAATAATTATTGACAAATAAAATATTTCCAAGAAGCAAATGTAAATTTTTCTTATTGTTTACCCGCCTATCACAACAGTAAAAGTTCTTTTTATCTTTTAGGGGTTGGCTGCATTCAAGAAGAGATGCATGAAATGTCAAGAATCATTGAATCGGCTGTAATAGTCAATTTCTCTATCATTACTTACTACCAACTTTTAAAAAGCAATTGTTGACTCTTCACCTCAGGTAGAATGTCACCACCCCGAGGTCCATTGATGTCCCCAGTTGGAAGATATAACATGACCAAGACTTACATCAATTTTTATAAGGCAATTTCTGATTCTTAATCTTAGATAAAATGTCACTATTCTAAGCTTCTATCCACGTTATCTAGTTAGACGATATAACAATGACCCAAGACCTATAGAATAATAAAAGATCATGACAAATAATAAATGACTATTGAGGTAGTCATAATAGCTTTTCTCATCAGCCAAACCAGACTTGTTAGTTTTTCTCAGCCTAAATCAATATAAAATGAAAGTCCAACAAAATTTAATCATAATACCCGCAAAATAGATCGCATTTGCGTTCCTTTAACATTAATTAGCGAAATAATCTAATTGGCTTTAATAACTCAACAGCAAAACATTTTTTTTTTATTATTTTCCAATTTTGTTCGGGATAGTGGCCATTCATTTGTCAAACTTTTTTATGATGATGTAAACAAGAAGCCTCGTTGCAATGAATTAGCAATCCTTAATGACGTGTTTTCAACCTTACTTAAGTACAATAACATTGCGAAAGAAAAATACAATTACGTCAACATCTGAAATGTCTAATTTTTCCGTGGCATATTATATATAATTCATTGGATTAGCGTATAAGGATGAGAAGCCGAATCTTCCTAGGCATAGTTGCCAATGCAACTGCCAGCAATGACAAGATCGGATTAAAGTCATTCTTTAAAAAAGAACAGGCAACACTGATGGACCTCGGCCTCCAATTCCAAAGTCCAGTTTTATTTATCTAAGTCCATCGGTAAATTAACAAAAACAAGCGTTCTTCTTAAAATTATTATTATGTCTTTGGTGTTGATCTACCTAAGTATTATTGGGTAATTTTTCTCTAGAAAATATTAAAGAGAACCCTAAGGCACGTGTTAAAAGTGATTTATTTTGTGCTTTAGGAAAATGGACATTTCTATTTGAAGCATTTCACATTTTCGAAATGTGTTCCTTTTCATTTTCCAAAATGTGTTGATATGCGTTATTGCTAATTTTAGTAATCCTAATTAGCGTCTTTAGAGCAACTGTTATGAAAAAACTTTTCCTTTTACTCACTCTAGATCAAGTGCCATCACTCTTGTCGCCACTGCCGAGTAATGCTGCCACAAATGCCACAAGTTAAAGGAGCTAGTGCTAAATCAAAATGCCTTCAGTGAAGAATAAGTTGTTTTCCACACAATTAGGGCAAGCAATTGCTGATAAGATAAGAGAACAGCGTTTCGACACTTGAGAGAAGTTTTGTACCCAACGAGACACGAATACAATTAAACCGATACAAAAAAAGAGTCGACACGTACAGACACTTATAGACATGTTTAGACAAAAACCGATTTTCCACTTATTATCATAATTCGGCACACGATTATTGAGATGGACGCAATGACATGGCGCAACAAAAATCCGAAAATGAAATACTAAAAAGAGGAGCCGATGGGCTTTCCAAGTGTTCCTCATGCTCCTCTCCTCATTTCCTTGAGAAATTGCGTCCTCCCTTGCACACGAGATCAAAAGTCGCTGTCGATTGAGACACTTGATTGTTCATTTGATTTAATTCATCTTCTAATTTTCTTTCCCCCATTCACTAATCAAAATCGTAGATCATTTTAGAAACTCATTTATGACGTAAGATCGTCTTACCCCTCTTTTAGTTGAACTAATTGAAGTCCTTTGCTTGATTTAAGGTTCATGGGTCTCCTTAGTGATTACTGCAGAGGCCAATAAAAGAGACTTTTTTTTTTTTTTTCGGTCGAACTATTAAAGAGACTTCGAAAGTGTAGAAATTAATGGAAACAGAAACAATGGGTTGATCGGGCCTACAAAAGTAAGAAGGCGGGAAACTTTAATCGGTTGGGCCCTTAAACAACTCTAAAGTCAGAAGAGATGTGTATATCTGTTTAGTTTTTGGCCCAATGTTTATTCATTGCATTAGAAGAGAGGTGTTAACACCTGATTTTTTATTTTTATTTTTTTAATGAATCAATCATGCATTTTTAAAGAATAAGAAACAAACATAAAAAGATAAAAATAATCAAAATAATCAAAATAATAAAAAGTACAAAAATGTCCCAATTTGGTTTCTATGAAGCTTGACGTAGCCCATTTGACTCTTGCTTTACTGATTGTTCACCGTTGGGACATTTGTTGAGATCACCGTGAATAAGAAAAAGAGTGACAAGCATGAACATGGAAATTAAACAGACGATGGAAAGAGTGCAGTGATGAGTGCGTGTGATTGACTGAATAGTGTTTCTGTATGCAAAAGAAAGAAATTGGCTTGGATACGAATAAAGAAGGAAGTTGATGCTGACGCTAACATTCTGGATTTAGAATTAGTTTAGAAGAAAAACAAAAACAATAAAATAAAAGAAGAAGAAGAAGAAGAGGAAGAGGAAGAGGAAGAGGAAGAGGAAGAAGAAGAAGTAATTAGCATTTATATAGTTTGGGGAATTTATATTCTTGTTTTTATATGGCCTGGCTTATGGACGGTTTGGAAGATATAATTGGAGAGTATGGACCATGGTTAAGTTCCATTTGTATACTTAGCGGAATGTAGCATATCTTAAGCAAATCCAATTCTTTCTTGATATGTTCCTTAAAAAATCAGAAGAAGAAGAAGAAGAAGAAAAAAAGAAAAATGAAGAAAGAAGACGACCGAGAAGAAAAGGAAGAGGAAGACGACAGAGAAGAAAAGGAAGAGGAAGAGGAAGAAGAAGAGGAAGAAAGAAGAAGAAGAAGAAGAAGAAGAAGTAATTAGCATTTATATAGTTTGGGAATTTATATTCTTGTTTTTATATGGCCTGGCTTATGGATGGTTTGGAAGATATAATTGGAGAGTATGGACCATGGTTAGGTTCCATTTGTATACTTGGCGGAATCTGGCATATCTTAAGCAAATCCAATTCTTTCTCAATATGTTCCTTAAAAAATCTGATTTAGGTGGTTTCCAACACTTGCTTTAGCCTCCATTTGTAATGACATAAGTCCCTCCCTACAACTCATGAATTAATGGAAAATAAAAAATACTAAAAATCACATTAAGGTAATCTTATCTTAGAGATAGTTATTCTAGAATAGTTTCTTTGTTTTATAAAGGTAGCAATCTTTGGTTTCATGTAGGTAGAAGTAGATTAGTTTCTTTAAGAATTTAGATTCAATTTGAATTTAGCTCATAAGGGTTGGGAGCTTAACATGTCATATTCTTTGCTGAACTCATTGCCAACTATATGCCTTAAAGTAAACATGTAATAGTTACATGTTAGGGATTATTCAATGGAAAATAAATATTCATTCATCGTTCTATTTATTTGAATGAGTCCTTAAGATCAGTTATGACAAATTCTATTCTTAAGGTGTTAAGAATACGTGTGACAAGTTTAAGTTATGCTGAATCTTTAAATAGTTTCCATTTGATGGATCATTGAGAGGATATTAATGATCTTGTTGAGATCGGTGCATCTTAAGCTTCGCCATTCAATATTGGATACTTGAGGGGATGATGAATCACAAGTCATTAGGTATGGTGATATCTGAGCTAGAACACATGTGCTTGTCCCAAACAAGTTCACTTAACATGGCATACATAGAACGATTGGTAACATGGAAGCTTTTACCAAGGTCAATATCATGTCTCGATTCTCCGAGTATGTGCCCATCCTTGCTTGGTTGATATAATAGCGATGTCCCAGGATGCATTGCCAACCCATTCGATTTTAATATACTCATGCGAAAGCATATAATTAATCACCAAACAATAAAACAATGGGATAGGAAAGTAGGACCGATTTTTCATAAAATACTTTTTTATAAACACATAAGTCTATACACAAAGGTTTACAAAAGGAATCGGCTCCTTACAAAAGAAAATTGTCCTACGACTAACTAGTCGGAACATGGTCACCGATTCTTCAAGCTCCACCTCATGAACTCCGGCTCTGGTCCTTTACCAACACCATCTACAGATCTGAAAAAATGGTTATACAGTAACAAGTGAGACCATGTCTCAGTGAGTTCTACCCCTAAGACCCGATTAGGAAGCCAATACGCCCTAAAGGCTACTTAAGCACAACACAAGTTAGAGGACTTACCATGGCCTTAGTCTCTCCCTGCAAGTCGGTTTAATTCATAAATACTAACAAACATAACACCCAATCAAATTAGATTGAATCATCGATCAATCGACCCAATCGATTACATGTCATCACATCCATAATAGGATTGCTCACTCTAAGTTGATAAATAGATAGTATAGCTCTAGTTAAGCTAATAAATAGTGTACTACTCTCAATCTAAGTTGACATATCGAACTATTGGGTTGATATAGTACACTAATAATGCTCCTCTAAGCTGATAAAGTATACTACTCGCAATTTAAGTTAACATATCAGAGCCCATAGAATGATATAGTATACTGTTAATGCTCTCTCTAAGCTGATAATATTGCTCTCGCTAAGTTGATAAGGTATACTGCTTCATTAAGCTGACATATCAGAGCCCTTGGGTTGACATAGTATACCGGTATACTACTCTCAATCTAAGCTGACATATCGCCCGTAGGCTGATATAGTATACCATCTCAAACCATACAATCATTTTATGGTTTATATCATTCTCGATAAAAATACATGTGTGTGGGTACACGACCGGTCTTAGCCAAAATATAAGTTTTCACTTTTGAACCTCCCACTATTTTTAGTAGTCCCAAAATAGATTTTTGCTTTGTAGACCACCCGGCAATTTTCCACTAAATTACTAAAATTATCCAATTTTTGGAATAATTACCCACAAACACTAATTGCACTCAAATTGCACAATCAAGTACTCAATTAAATAAACAGAGAGCACCACTAAAATCAGCACACAATTCTGGTCATTGACCATCTCGACTTAATTTCCAAAAATAAATAAATAATTAAATAATTATGGAAAAATATTAAATAAATGTAATAAATCCAATTTAGGCCCGTAATGCCTAATTGGGAGCCAAAATGAACCCAGAAAATTTTTGAGACTCCTTCAATAAATACTAGAGTCTATTTACTCGCTAATTACACTAACTATTCATCTAACATGCAATGGCAAGTAATTAAATTTACTAATCTAACCACCTATTCAATCTTAACTTAGACTAATCCAATCCTAAGTATAATTAACTACTAATTGAGGATTAGTGAGTAAAACTCACTTGTTTATCAAACCACTTGGTTCAATTCGAATGGGACACGATAGGGACCGACTTTCTCCAAAACGGGCCTAGCAACCAAGGTCCTGGAAACCACCTCAAAATGGGCCCGAAAGGTTGCTAGAAAACCCACAACAAGCTCTCTATTTGCTGATGCAAAAGAGAGGAAACAAGGTTGGTTAAGGCAAGCAACACCGACAATGGACCGATGGAGCTCCGACGGGCTGAGGTGGGGGCGCACGGTGGTCCACGGTGCTCCGACAGCCACACACGGTGGCTGGACAGCCTCTTGAAACAGCAAGCTAAATGAAGCAATGCCATTGGATGTGGCTAAGGCGTGACAGGCTGGAACGGTGGATGGTGGCACGCGCAAGGACGGCAATAGCAATGGCGGTGTGTGCGGCGGTGACGGGCTACTCAGCTAGTCTTCTATGGCTTGCTAGGACCTACTCGACAGCAATGAAGGGAGGATGGAGGGTTTTGGCCGACTGAGGGAGAGGGAGGATAGAGATGAGGGAGCAAGGTTCCACCTTGGTCACATTTTTTTCTTCAAATGTTCCCTTGACCCATCCTCAGTCACCAGCACCTTCTTGGCCCTCATTTAGCCACCCATGATTCACTTTGTAACCTTTGAATTGGTCCAAAATGGATAGGCAAAGGGGGGGCATACAAATTTCATAAGAGTTGGCTTCAATTGTACATAATTTCCTTCTTGAATCACTCAAATTTGGCCCTCATAAAATCATTTGGCATCTCAATGATCAAATTCATATTTTTCCTCACCGATTGATTCAACTTGCTTCCTAATTGCGCAATAAAAAATGGTCCCTGGTTTTTTCTGGACAAAAACAAGCTTACCTCGACTTTTTCCCAAAAACTCTCGGTTTGCAAAAAATTCATTTGAGATTAAGTCAATGCTCCTAGAATTAATTGTGACATAACAAAACTTTCAATTTTTGAAATCGGATTCAAATCGTGGTTAATTTCAATCTAGTGTGTTTTTAGCATGACATAAGCTATCGGGTAGGTTTCAAAAATTTTTAGTGTAAATGACCCGTGATCGATTTTCTTTGAGCCACAATGAACTCACTCGACAACTTAGCGACTCTCGATTGTTATGAAAATATTGAGGTTTCAAATACAGACACAAGGTACCAAAACGATAGAAAAATCAGTCTAGTGCCGGCCGACGAGAATTTTCTAAATTAGTGGAGTCACCCACGTTTAACTGCACATTTCTGTCAAACCGACCTATCTTTGACCTCTAATCGATTTTTAACTATATCATAACGATCTCTAAAGATAAGCATGGTTGAGAAGCCGATTCTTGGTCAAATTCTCAAATCTATTGCATTAAAATTCCTTAATGACTAGCCTGGATAGTCTAGTTATCTCAAGAGTGATCAGCTTTGAGAACTACCCTATAGGCACGTCGATGAAATGCTCGATTTATTCAATAAAAAACATGATTGAAAATCTGGGATGTCACAACTCTTCCCCTCTTATAAAAATTTCGTCCTCAAAATTTAAACCTTATACACTTTAAGCAAAAAGGTGGGGGTACAAACATCTCATCAATTCTTCAGTCTCCCAAGTTGCTCTTTCAGTTCCGTGGATTTTGCCAAACCACTTTGACCATTGGGTTGGTTTTGTATGCAAAACTTGCTCTTTTCTTTCCACGATCTAAACTGGGCTTTCAACATATGACACTTGGTCATCCACGTCCAATTCCTCAAAATTGAGTACGTGGGTTGGGTCAGGCTTATACTTCCTTAACATCGACACATGAAAGATGTTGTGCACTTGTGCCAATCTCGAGGGCAACACAAGACGATACGCTAGGGTCTCGATTCTCTCAAGAATCTCAAACGGACCTAGGACTCAGTTTTCCTTTCTTGCCAAAGCACGAAACTCCTCTCATTGGTGACACCTTCAGAAAAACGTGATCACCAACTTGGAATTCTAAAAGTCTTCGATGCTTATCTGCATAGCTTTTCTAACGACTTTGAGCGGTCTTTCATCCGTTTCTGATCACTGCCACAACATCCACTGATTGTTGAACCAATTATGGGCCTGTAATCTTTTTTCTCCAACTTCATCCCAACATACCGGTGTTCTACACAATCTGCCATACAATACTTCAAATGGAGCCGTCTAGATGCTCTGTTGATAACTATTGTTGTAGGAAAATTCCACGAGATGAAGTTGTTCTTCCCAACTTCCTTTGAGGTCCAATACACAAGCTCGCAGCATATCCTCAAGGGTCTAAATTGTCCTCTCAAACTGACCATCCATCTAAGGATGATATGCCGTACTATACTAAAGCTTTGTACCTAAAGCATCTTGTAAGCTCTTCCAAAAAGTGATAGTAAATCTCGGGTCTCGATATGAAGTTATCATAATTGGCACTCCATGCAGTCAAACTATTTGACTCACATAAAACTCAGCATGCTTATCCAAGTCAAGATCCTTTCGCACTACAATAAAGTGAGCCGACTTTGTCAACTTGTCAACTATTACCCAAATTGAATCATTGCCTCTTTGACTCCTTGCC
Source organism: Eucalyptus caleyi (assembly GCA_014182885.2). NCBI lineage: Eukaryota > Viridiplantae > Streptophyta > Magnoliopsida > Myrtales > Myrtaceae > Eucalyptus > Eucalyptus caleyi. The sequence continues at coordinate 17,838,599 of CM024476.2, forward strand.
TCTTTGATATGCTCCCATTTCCACTCTAGAATTTCAAGAGGTTGCAATAGTCCTCTTGGCTTGCAATGTTAAGCTTAAACCTGCTAACATGTCAAACACTTGGCAACATATTTGGCGATATCCACCTTCATACCAGACCACCAATAGTGTTGACGCAGATTCTGATACATCTTGGTACTTTCGGGATGAATGAGGTAACTACTATGATGAGCTTCTGATAAAATATCCCCTTCAAGCTTTACATTGTTAGATACAACTAAACATCCTAAAACCTTAGTGTCTCATCATCAAGAACCTGAAAGTCAACTTTCCTTTCTTTGATGTATTCTTGTGAAATTTTCTGAACATCTAGGTCTATTGGCTAAAGTAGCATGATTCTGATTTGCACATCAAGCTCAATTCTAAGAGTTGCCATGAAATGAGAAAGGTGGCCTACCTCAAATTTGAACACCGAATCTCAAGCTCGCTCGATTAGATTCCAATCCTTAACCAATAGGTGAGCAATGGAAGACTTTCAGCTTAAAGTGTTGGCGACCTTATTCGCTTTTCCAAGGAGATAGAAAATATCACAATCATAATCCTTTAGCAATTCCATCCATCGGCGTTGTCTCATATTCAATTCCTTTTAAAAGAATAGGTACTTGAGACTTTGATGGTTTGTGAAGATCTGAAATCTTTCCCCACAAAAGTAGTGCCTCCAAATCTTCAATGCAAATATGATTACTATGAATTCTAAGTCATGCGTCGGGTAGTTCAATTAATGATGTCTCAACTGGCGGGAGGCGTATACAACGACCTTATCATATTGCATCAATACGCAACCTAGTCCTCTAAACAATGCATCACTATAGATCTCGTACCCTTTAGGACCAATGGAATCATTAACATGGGTGCAATAGTTAGCTTTTGCTTCAGCTCTTAAAAACTACACTCGCACTTGTCTGTCCAAACGAATTTCTTATCCTTCTTCAGAAGTCTTGTCAAAAGAGACACCAAAGTTGAAAACTTTCTACAAATCATCTATAGTAGCTTGCCAAACTCAGAAAACTTATGATTTCTGTCACTGTTGTCGGTCTTGGCCAATTAATAACTACTTCAACCTTGCTCAAGTCCATGGAGATTCCTTCTCTTGAAATCACGTGACCTAAAAACGTAACATGAGTCAGCTAAAACTCGCATTTGCTAAACTTAGTATATAGCTAATGAATCCTCAAAGTCTGGAGCACTAATCTCAAATGATCATCGTGCTCCTCCACACTTCTTGATTATACTAGAATATCATCGATGAACACGATCACGAACTGATCCATATATTACTTGAATACTCGGTTCATCAAATCCATGAAAGCAGTTGGAGCATTTGTCAACCCAAATGGCATCACCGTGAACTCGTAATGACCATACCAAGTATGAAATTCTGACTTTGGAATGTCCTTTTCCTAATCCTCAGCTTATGATATCCCATCCTCAAGTCGATTTTTGAAAATATTGACGCTCCTTGTAACTGATCAAACAAGTCATCAATCATTGGCAATGGATACTTGTTCTTGATCATTATTTGATTGAGTTGACAATAGTCAATGCACAAATGCAACGAATCATGTTTCTTTTTGACAAATAGAACTAGTGCTCCCCAAGTTGATGCACCGGGATGTATGAATCCCTTATCCAACAACTCTTGCATTTGCACCTTCAGTTCTTTCAACTCTGATAAAGTCATCTGATATGGAGCCTTAGAGATTGGCTCTGTCCCGGGTGCTAACTCAATCATGAACTCAATTTCTCTCTATGGCGGTAATCTTGGCAATTCTTTTGGGAAAACATCGGGAAAATCTTGCACAATTGCAATATCCTCAATTTTTAGCTCCTCAACTATCGTATCCATGACAATTGCCAAGTAATCTTAATAACCCCCATCTAACAAACAAGTTGCCTTTTATGACAAGATTACGGAAATCGAGGGTCCTTCTCGATTTCTACAAACTCAAAGCTCTCACCTTTTAATGGATAAAATTGAATCGACTTGCGATAATAGTCCATTTTAGCTCATTGCTTGGTGAGCTAGTCCATGCCAATTATCAAATCAAAGTTATACATGGTTAGGACTAACAAATCTATTTTCCCCTCTCACTCACCAATCACTAACTTGCAACTAGAACAACGCAAAACAGATAACACTTTATCCTTCAACGGTGTAGATATACTAACAACATATTCTAGCAATTCAAGATTTAATCCTATCAACTTAACATATTGTTTGGCAAGAAAGGAATGAGTTGCTCCTAGATCAAATAAAGCATAAACAGGTTGGTTGTTCAGCGAAACCATACCTGTGATCACGTCAGGCGCAACCTTGCTTGACCTTGAGTAATGGCATACACAGTGCCTTCAATTTGAGGTCTTAGCTATCCTCCTTTGGTGCATTTTAAGGCGCATATCTTCTAATCTGTCTAATTGGTGGGAACGATAGTAATTGCGCTTGTCCTCTTGGCCTTCTTGGATAATCTCTGGCCATGTGACCTTGTTGGCCACATTCAAAACAGGCGCCCGTCCTCCGGGGGAACTAATTTGCTCCATGTTGCCTTCCACAAGTGTGACACACTTCAATCCGATTTGACCCAAATTTGCCAACTCCACCCTTCCTATTTGCGGAATTTGGAATCTACCTCCCTTCATTGGCTTCTTTCCCTTGTGGATACCTTGTCTAAAAGAACTAAACCTCAATCCAGATGAGGCAGCTTGCTCATTCAATCCTCTCTTTATCATCTGAGCTTGATGATAGACCTCTCGATAATTAGTCAAATCCAACAACAGCAGGGGTTGTTTCAGCTCATAACGAAGACCACTTCTAAATCTTCGAGCTTTTTCTTCAGGGTCCTCTATCAACCTTGAAGCATACTGTGACAACTCCGTAAACTTGACCCCATAATGGTCAACTATCATACTCCCTTGGCGGAGATGTTGGAACTCCTTCATCTTTGTTCCCGGGCAGTACCCGAGAAGTACTGATCATTAAATGCTCTAAGGAAGGTGTCCCACACCTAGACCACACCTTTCGGGAATACGATATCTTTGGCAGCTCTCGACCAAATGTTCTCATTGCTTTGAAGTTGGTACATAGCCAATACCACCTTATCTTCTTCGTTGCACATTAGAAGTGTGAATGCTTTCTCAAGATCCTAAAGCTAAAGTGATGCAACTTCCAAGTCTCCTTCACCAATGAACCTTGGTGAATCCAACTTCAAAATCTGTTTCACAATGAACCCACTCGACACATTGGCGACTCTTAGTTGTCATGAAAATCTCGTGGTTTCAAATATGAACACAGGGTACCAAAACAATAGAGAAATCAATTTATTGCCGGCCAACGAGAATTTTCCAAATTAGTGGAGTCACCCACATTTAGCCATACACCTCTATCGAACTGACCTATCTCTGACCTATAATCGATTTTTAACTATGCCGTAATGGCTTCTAAAAATGAGCACGGTCGATAAGCCGATTCCTATTCAAATTCTCAAGTCTATTGTGTTAAAATTCCTTAATGGTTTCCTTGGATAATTTAGTTATCTCGATAGTGATCAGCTATGAGAACAGTCCTATAGGTGCGTCGATGAAATGCCACATTGATTCAATAGAAAATAAAATTGAAAATCTTGGATGTCACAGTCAATGTATGATCATTCATGCTTTGGTCAGGTGTAAGATCCTTAGACCTAAGGCATAATGCTGACTTGTACGTTGGATAGCCGTGGTTCACAAGTGCGCATATTGACGCCATAGTTTATCGTCATAGTTTGTTTACATACGAAGATACATGCGTGTACAATTTGGAATCTGTCTTCTTGTTATATATAGATATACAATATTGATGTAACATGCGATTTAATCATGACATTGTATTGAAATCCTCGGCTAGGGTTATAACCGAGAATGAATGGTTCATGTCTCGAAAAAATACATATCAACTAGATTTGGCACATCATTGAATTGGTGGTTTGACCAATAAATCGATGGCCTTTATTCGGTCGAGATATGGTGGGATGAAAGGATCGAATTATACGGTAGCCAAAGCTAATAGGTTCATTATGTTCTTGAAACATTTATCACTGTTTGGGTAATTATGATATATTACTAGATGTCACTCATGTTTGTAGGAATAGGAGATTGATCTGGACAATCAATTTTCTTAGTTGTGCTAATATGTTGGTATAAGTTCTATTGCCAGCTCAAGTGATTTTATTATGTTCTTGAAACATTTCTCACTGTATGGGTAATCACCCCTTAAGCATCATTAACTCCCTAAGAAAATTTTAGCAAGTAAACTCACTAGTTTAGTGATCCGGTGAGTCCATGACCACGGTGATGCAAATGCGGGCAACAAACAACACTATGGCGACATCAAGCGGAGATTAGATGGGCTGCAAAACAAGCAACAAAGCCTCAAAGCCCTTGCTGGCTTCGGCTTCTGCTCCTAGGCTTGAGAGGTTGCTCGAGCGATTGGGTAGGCTGGAAACAATGAGGAGGTGGACCGGTGGATGTAGCGGGTGAGTAGGGGTGACGGTGGTGGCAACGGACGGTTGGACGGTGATGTATGGTAGCTGGACGACCTTAGGACAGGTAGGGGATGATGGCCTAGGCGTGAGACAAGGCACAAAAGAGTGGGGGGCTATGCACGGGCTTGCGGGTGGCGTGACGGCTTGCGAGCAGCAAGTGGCGATGGCAGGAGGTCCAGTAGTGGTCGATGAGCAAGGGGGAGGGGTTGTTTCTCTCTAGTTTTTTGAACTCAAATATTGATCAACAATGGATCAAAAAAGGCTGGTTGAGGGAGAAGAAGATTGCAGAAGCATTGGGGGTCCCCTTTGACCACAAATATCCTCTTTCTTAATCATTGCATGCCTCCACCAACTCTGCCCTATCCACAGCCTATTTTGCAGCACCAAAACTTCCCCTAGAAGCTTCCTTTGATGCTTCAAATGTTGCATACCCCTTGGCCTATGAATTTTGTACACTTTCCATCCAAATTGATTCAATTCCTCTCTAATTGAACTAAATTTGACATCTATAAATCCAACCAAGGTGTCATTGTCAAATACAACATTTTTTCTCACCATTTGAACCAAATTGAATCCCCAAAACGCGACAAAAAAAACAATCATTTGATTTTCCCGAACAGAACAGCCCTTCTTTGAAATTTTACAAAAATCTTGGTTTGTAGAAAAATTTTCAAAGGATAAGTCGATGGTCTTAAAATGAATTGTGACATGGAAAAAATTTCAATTTCTAAAATCGAGTTTAAATTCGCGATTAATTTCAATCTGACACCATTTTAGTGTGACCTAATCAATAGGTAACTTTTAAGAAATTTTAGTGTAATTGACCCGTGGTCAATTATTTTCGAGCAACATTATACATTTTCGACACATTGACAACTCTCGGTTGTGTGAAAAACTCAAGATTTCAAATACAAACACAAGGTACCAAACCGACAGAAAAATCAATCTAGTGCCGATCAACGAGAATTTTGCAATTAGGTAAAATCACCCACACTTAATCACATGGCTCAGTTGAGTCAACCTATCTCTAGTCTCTAATCGATTTTTAACTATATCGTAATGATCTTTGTAGACTAGTGCGATCGAGCAGTCAATTTCTAGTCGAATTCTTAAATTTATTGCGTTAAAATCCCTTAACGGCTTCACTAGATAGACTAGTTATCTCTTGAGTGATCAACTTAGAGAATAGAATTATAGGCACATCGATGAAAAGCCCAACTTATTTAATCAAAAACAGAACCTGAAAATCTGGATGTCATAACTCTTCCCCTCTTATAAATATTTCGTTGAAATTTAAACCATTACACATCTTTAAATATAAAGGTGGGGGTATAATTGTCTCATCGAATCTTCACTTTCCTAGGTTGCTCATTCTGTGCCTTGATGTTGCTAGACAACTTTAACCAACGGAATTGTCTTGGTACGCATAATTTGTTCTTTCCGATCCACAATTTAAACCGAGCTTTCCACATACGACACTAATGTCGTTCACGTCTAACTCTTCAAAATTTAGCACATGGGTTGGGTTAGGCTCATACTTCCTCAACATCAACACGTGAAAGACGTCATGCACTTGTGCCAACCTTGGCAGTAATGCAAGATGATATGCTAGAATCCCTATTCTTTCCAAAATCTCAAAGGGATCTACGTATCACGGACTCTACTTTCCCTTCTTGCCGATGCGTGAAATACATCTCATTGGTGACACATTTAGAAAGACATGATCACAAAATTGGAATTCCAATAGCCTTCGACACTTATTAGCATAACTTTTCTTGTGATTCTGAGTGGTCTTTAATCTCTCTCGATAATGGCAACTGCATCCACTAACTGTTGGACTAACTCTAGGCCTATGATCTTTCGTTCTCCAACCTCATCCCAACACACTAGCATTTTGCATGCTCTGCCATACAACGCTTTGAAAGGAGCCATCTAAATGCTTTGTTGGTAGCTATTGTTGTAGGCAAACTCAACAAGATGAAGCTGTTCCTCCCAGCTTTCCTTGAAATCCTATACGTAAGCTCACAGCATGTCTTCAAGGGTTTGAATCGTCCTCTTAGACTAGCCATTTGTATGAGGATAATAAGTCGTATTGTACTACAACTTCGTTCCTAAGGTAGCCTGCAAACTCTTCCAAAAGGCATCTATGTAAACCTCGGGTCTCGATCTTATGTAATCGTCACCAGCACTCTATGTAGACGAACAATCTAATGCACATATGCAACTCTGCATGCCTGTCCAAATCAAGGTCTTTCGAACGGCAATGAAGTGAGCCGACTTCGTTAGTTTGTTGACCATTACCCAAATGGAATCATTACCCCCAAACTCATTGGTAAGCCTGTCACAAAGTCCATTGTGACGTGTTCCTATTTCCACTTGGGAATCTCGAGAGGTTGCAAAAGTTCTCTCGGCCTATAATGTTGGGCCTTCACTTGTTGACACGTCAGACACTTTGTGACATACTTGGCGATATCCGTCTTCATTCCAAGCCACCAATAATGTTGTTGCAGATTTTGATACATTTTCGTACTGCCAGGATGAATGCTATAACTACTACGATGAGCTTCTAATAAAATCTCTTCCTTAAGCTCTACATTGTCAAGTACACATAATCATCCTCGGAACCTTAGTGTTCCGTCTTCAAAAATCTGAAAGTCAGCCTTCTTCTTTTTAATATTCTCTTGCAGGATCTTATGAATCTTTAGGTCTGTCCACTGAAAGTCTTGATCCTTATATGCACTTCCAACTCAATTCTGAGGGTAGCCATAAGATTTGAAAGGTGCCTTAACCATCATACGCCAACTGAAGACTTCTGACTCAACACATCTGCAACCTTGTTCCCCTTTCTAGGGTGATATGGAATGTCGCAATCATAGTCCCTCAAAAGTTCCATCCAGCGACGCTATTTCATATTAAACTACTTCTAAGAGAATAAATACTTGAGACTTTGGTGGTTAGTGAAGATATGGAATCTTTCCCCACACAAATAATGTCTCCAAATCTTTAGAGTGAAAATGATTACTATGAGTTCTAAGTCATGTGTCGGATAATTCAGGTCATGAGATCTCAATTGACGAGACATGTATGCAATGACTCTTTCATGTTGCATTTACATGCAACCCAACCCTCTAAACGACGCATCACTATAGATCTCGTATCCTCCAGCACCAGATGGTATGGTTAGTACATGTGTGATAGTCAGCTTTTGCTTAAGCTCTTTGAAACTACACTCGCACTTGTCTGTCCACACAAACTTCTTTTCTTTCTTCAACAGTCGAGTCAACAACAACACTAACAATGAAAATCCTTCCATAAACCTTATGTAGTAACCTACCAAACCCAAAAAGCTTTGGATCTCTGTTATGGTTGTCAATCTTGGCTAGTTGATAACTACTTTAATCTTGGTTGGGTCCACGGAGATTCCTTCGCTTGAAATCACGTGACCTAGAAACACAACACGAGTTAACCAAAACTCACACTTACTAAACTTGGTGTACAACTCATGATTCCTCATGGGTGAAGTATCATCCTCAAATGCTTCTCATGCTCCTCAGAACTTCTTGAATACATTAGGATATCATTTATGAACATAATCATAAACTGATCCAAATATTCTTTGAACACTTGGTTCATCAGATCCATAAAAGCAACTGGAGCTTTTGTCAAATCAAACGGCATTACAATGAACTCATAATGGTTGTATCGAGTACGAAACATTGATTTCGGTATGTCCTCATTTCTGATCCTTAGCTAATGATACTCTATCCTCAAGTTGATCTTAGAGAATATCGATGCTCCTTGCAGCTGGTCAAATAAGTCATCGATCCTCGGGAGCGGATACTTATTCTTGATCGACACCTAATTAAGTTGATGATAGTCGATGCACAGATGCAATGAGTCATCTTTCTTCTTCACGAACAGGACCGATGCTCCCTAAGGTGATGCACTGGACGTATGAATCTCTTATCCAACAATTCCTACATTTGCACCTTCAATTCTTTTAACTCAAACGGCATCTAGTAAGGAGCTTTAGAGATTGGCTTTGTCCCGAGTGTTAACTCGATCATGAACTCAATCCCTCTCTTTGGTGGCTGGCCTAGCAACTCTTTCGGAAACACATCTGGAAACTCATGAACCACTGCGATATCTTCGATCTTCAGCTCCTCAACAGTCGCTAGGTAACCTTAACAACCTCCGTTTAACAAACGGGTTGCCTCAAGTGACAAGATTAAGGAAATCAATGGTCATCCTCAACTCTCACTAAACTCGAAACTTTCATCCCCAACGGTTAAACTGAATCGATTTATGATAGTAGTCCATCTTAGCTCGTTGCTTGGTGAGCCAATCCATGCCAATTATCACATCAAAATCATACATGCTAGGACTAACAAATCTATCCTCCCCTCTCGCTCACCAATCACTAACTTGCAACCAGGACAACCCATTGTAGTTAACACCTTATCCTTTAATGGTGTAGATATGCTAACCACTAACTCCAATAACTCAGGAATCAATCTTATCAACTTAACAAACTGTTCAGCTATAAACAAATGAGTTGCATTGGGATTAAATAAAGCATAAGCAGCATGGTCGTGCAGCAAAACCATACCTATAATCACATCGAGCGCGTCTTCGGCCTTTCCTCTCGTGATAGCATACGTCATTCCCTGAGTTTGAGGTCTATTTAGTCCACCCTATTGTGTAATCTGCGGCACGAACCCTCTATTCTGACCCATCGATGGCAGCGGCGGTAACTATTGTAGTGCCCTTGTCTTTTTGGGATAGTCTTTGGCCAGGTGACCCCGTTGGCCACACTGAAACAAGCACCTATCCTTAAATGGCACGGGGCTAAACCGTGTCGCCTTCCATAGAAGCGACACGCTCCATTCTGACTAGGCGCTGACTTGCCAACTCCACCCTTCTTATTGGGCGGGACATGGTACCTTCCTCCGGTCATGGGCTTTTTCCCAAATCGATTCCTATCTCTATTCAAACTAAACCTAGAACTAGACATAGTAGTCTGTTCACTTAGGTTCCTTTCTTTAGCTGGGCCCGACCATATACCTTGTTGTAATCCTTCATGTCAAGTGGCACTAGTGGATTCCTTAATTCTAGTTAGAGGCCATTTCTAAACCTCCGAGCTTTATCTTCAGGATCCTCTACCAGTCTTGGAGTGTACTAAGACAGCTTAGCAAACTTAGCTTCATACCGATCCACGATCAACATCCCTTGATGGAGAATACTTGCCATTAAAGGCTCTGAGGAAAGCATTCCACACGAGGACTATTCCTTTTAGGAAAATTGTTCCTCTTGTGGCCCTCCATCAAGTATTTGTGTTGCCCTGCAGCAGGTATGCTGCTAGGATAACCTTTTCCTCCTCAGCACACATCAGAAGTGCAAAGACTTTCTCCAGATCTTAGATCCAAAGCGATGCAGTCTCGGGATCTCCAGCGCTAGTGAACCTCGGCGGGTTCTGTAAATGCTAGTACAAGCACCTAGAGGGGGTGAATAGGTGTGAAAACAAATTTTGTAGAGTAAAGTATAAAATTTTACTTTTAACCCGAGTCTGTTTAGCAATAGACTTTGAAAAGAAAATTAGACTCTAATAATCAAATAGAGTTATGATCAAAGTAAAATAGTTTATGGAAGAGAATAAGAACACAAGGTTTATAGTAGTTCGGCTTAATCCAAGCGCATGTCCACTCTCCCGCACTGAGAGTTCACCGGCTGGATTCCACTAAGAATCAAAAGAGTTGTTATAGTTTCACTTCCTTGATTCCACAATGTAAGAACTCTATTACACTTCCTCAAGGCTTCACAAATGTATAAACTCTCTTTTGAGTACAAGTTTACGCTCAACAAATGAATTGAAAAAGAACAAGGAGCTTTAGACTTTAGAATTTATATATCGCGCACCTCCTCAAATAACCAGAGCATCTTCCTTATATACTCCTCCATGCCTTATAACTATTGGCACCTTCCAAAGGAGTTCTTCCAATCTACCCATTGGATATAATCAATTAGGGAGATCTTGAGTTACTTAAGGAATGTGACGATAGCCCACCAATCATGCTCGCCCATACAATCAGGATCTAGGTTTCCATAAGTAGAACCTTCCAAGTATGCTTCGCCAATCAACGAATCCAAATTACCCGAATTAATTTCAAAATGAATAATAGATTCTAAGATGATATCTTTAGCCGTGAGATCTTTTCAACCACTCGAATCAAATCCTTAGAGAAATACTCAATTATGGATAAGTTTTCTTTGTCAGTCTAGAATCTATCAATAAGGGCAAACTTTGAGTCTTGAGTTTGATGGTTTAGCAGTCTTCAGACTTTGTCGAAAGAGTCTGCAAGTCTTTAGACTAGATTGATGGAAACGTTTTGTCGGCTTCAAAACAAATAAGGAAGTTTTTTCCAACAATCTCCCCCTTTTTTATGGTGACAAAACTTTCCTACAAATTTGGACATTTTTGACCTACAAGACAATGCTTAAGCAAACAAGGATATCTTATAAAAGATAAATGGATTAGTAAAGATAGTATTGAATCTGCATCCATAGGAAATGTGTTAGTCCTATAAAAACAACTATCTTTTCCATGAATACCATCAATGCTTAAAGTACTGCAAGCAAGCATTAAACATCAAACAATCCAAATCCAAACCAGTCACATCCAAACAACCAAACAAAAGTAAAGTCAAACAAAAACAAATCAAACAAAAGTCAAATCTACACCCTTCTCCCCCTTTTCGTCAACATTGAAAAGGTAGAGATAAAAAAAGAAATGGATAAAATTATGATTGTTTTGGAACGCGAACAAGCTGGAAATCTCCTATCTATTGGTTAGTCTCTTCCAGTTTTTTCAAATTTTCCTTCAATTGAGCCACTTCTTCACCCTTGGCAATTGCTTGAACTTGAAGAGTAAGGACCTGAATTTGATCATGCAAAGAAACTGAAGAGACTTGATTGGCATTCTACATATTATGAACTTCGCATCCAGGGCATATAAATCTAGCCTCGCATCTCCATAAGAACATCAAGCAGTCTTCGAAAGTCTACTGAGTTGTCAGTTTGAGTGCTTGCTTCTGCATGTTCGGTTTGAGGAGTATTGGTAGATGATGGCAATTCAGTATGGGCACCCAGATTTGGAGATGAAGCCTCATGACATTCCTCAGGAAATTTAGAGGCATAGACATCTTCTGGATCTGCAGGTGATCGATTAACATCTTCACTAGTAAAAGCAATTGAAGAGGTACCTCTTTTCTCAGCAACTCCCCTTGTTTCATTGCCTTCAAGTGGAGAGAAGTACTCTTCATGCTCTATCTCTTCTTGATCTCTTCTACCCTCTTCTTCTGCATTTCTTCTTCCTCTTCTTCTCTTCTCATCGATTCCCTCTCTTCACTCCTTTGTTTTGTCTCTTCTTTGTCTTGATCCTCTCTCTCCTCTGTCTCTGGAACAAAACGTTGTAAACTTCTTAAAGCAAGAGCAGAGATGGCGACATCTTTCTCATCTTCTTCATCCTGCAAGATGAGTGCTCTTCTTTTCTTGAATGGAGCTGTCATGGGCTCCTTTCTTTTTGTTTTGCAGCCATAGAGACTTGATGAGTCTTGATAGGGGTTTTCTCCTTAAATCACTCCAAGGCCTTGTTCATCTCCTTAGACGCATTTTGGAAACCATCTTCAGTCCCACCACCATTTGATCACAAGTTCGAACACACAAAATCTTGGGAGGCTGAATATTCAAATGTCTAAATAACTTAGAAACAAGTGCTGAATAAGGAAGTTGGCCCTTGTCCTTCACCATCGATCTATACATGTGAAACATGATAGTGTGTGGTAGAGAGAACTTTTTGCTAGCATTGATAGCATACATCAGCTTTGCTTTTGAGTTGGAGATGTTAGTCCTCGAAGTCGATTTGGGTCTAAGGCAATTGATCACAATCTTATGAAGCAAAATATTTGAGGCATTTATCCTCAAGTACGAAATTCGTCCTTCCACCATTCCATCCCAAACAAGCTCTACCGTCACACGACCAATAGACACACCAATTGATTGGAACTCCCCTCTTTCTACTATAATCACATCAGCCAAAGTATCCATATCAACTACATAGTCCTGGTCTCTAACACTGAAAGAGAATCTATTCACATCCAAAAAAGCTCAGATTTGAATAGAAATACGAAGTAAGTTTAGATGAGCCACTGTTGTTTCGGAACAAAATTGTTCAAGTTGAAGTAAAGTGAATTTCTCTTGCAACTTCACATTTAGAGAGTAAGAAAATCAAAGTCTACACTCCTTGGGTTCATCACCCCTCACTTCAAGAACTTAGAGTAAAGTCGCTTGTGTTCCTCAAACCAAAATAGATCCGTCATTTTGCTTTGAATATTCGCTGCAATACCCATTCTAGTCTTAAAATGAGTAAACATATTTTCATCATCATTTCCATCAGATTGATTATGCCCTCCAACACATGGATCACTAGGATATTCGCAAAAGCTTTCTCTACCGAGCCGCAGGAGCAATTCCTAAATGTTCCATTGTTTGCAAGAAGTGGGTTTCATTTTGATACCCCTTTTCTTTCAAAAATTCATCAATAAAGTTCACTACAAAGCCTCCATCCTTTTAGGCAAAGTAAAGTTTGAAGGTAAAAGCAAGGCTTTTGAGTTCTTATAAGTTCTGCATCTTCAATGATTTCTTCCTCCACTTGTTGTTGAACATCTTGTGGCCTAGCCCGAGGAGAATGATGCGGTTGAGAATGTTGAGGATTTTGCTACTGTCTTAGAGATTCTTCTTCCTCCGTAAGGTCAAAGTGTGTAGGACCCTCACGCATATGCTGTGGTCCCCTACTTGCAATCCTTAAAGACTTTCTTTGGAAAGACATTCTCACAGTCTTTGAGAGATTCCAAACTCTATTCGCGAGAAAGATGAAAACTTTGAGGATTGAACTAGAGAGTAAAAGTGAAAGGCAGAGTTTGTAAAAACGGGTATATAAGGCAATCGAAATGGGGTATATGAATCGCTGTAAAAGGAAAAATAGAAAATACCTTTTAAAAAATAACTGCCTTTTTGAAAAAATAGATAACTGTCAAAAAGATAACTTCTTTTCAAAAAGGAATGATTGCAATAATTACGAAAACTTGCGAAGATAACACAAATCAATTACAGATTAATAGACAAACGTACATTTTCGAGATTTTATCCAAAAGATAAATTCCTAAAATAAAAATAACTTACAGTTGTGATTCTTGATATTATGAGTCTGAGCATCTTTAGACTTTTATCCCTAAGTCTGAACTTCTTCAGACTTTAAGATATTAAGTTTGGATTGAATAGACTCAAATTGACTTTTCTCCAGTGGCTTAGTAAAAATGTTTGCCAACTGATTCTTTAAGTCTATGAATTGAATCAAGACTTCTCCATTTTGAACATGGTCTCTAATGAAATGATGTTGAATCTCTATATGCTTTGCTCTTAAATGAAGAATTGGATTCTTTGTGAGATTAATCACGCTGGTGTTGTCACATTTGATCTTAGTGTATGAATCTTTGATTCCAAAGTTTATTAGCTGTTGTTTTATTTACAAGATTTGAGAACAACAACTTCCAAAAGCAACATACTCTGCTTCTACTGTTGAAAGAGCTACAATGCTTTGCTTCCTTGAAAACCAAGAAACTGTTATGTTACCAAGCAATTGATAAGTGCCCGATGTGCTATTTCTATCAACTTTGCATCCTGCTAGGTCTACGTCTGGGTATTCAAGGAGAGTAAAGTCTCCTTCTTTAGGATACTAGAGACCCAAATTAGAGGTTATTACAATGTATTTGATGATGCGTTTCGCATCCCTTAGATGAGATTCTTTGGGATCTGATTGAAATCTCGCACATATACAAATACTAAACAAAATGTCATGTCTAGAAGTAGTAAGATAAAGAAGTGAATTAATGATACTCCTGTATAGTTTCTGGTCAACTTTCTTTCTCCTTCATCTTTGTCCAGTTTCGACAAACTTGACATTAGTATATCAATCTTTTTGCAATTCTCAAAACTGAACTTTTTAACAAGTTATTTAGCATATTTTTATTGGTGAATGAAAGTCCCTTCTTTCAATTGTTTTACTTGAAGTCCAAGAAAGAAGAATAATTCACACATCATGCTCATTTCAAATTCATCCTGCATAGACATAGAGAATTTCTTGCACAAATTTTCATTAGGTGATCCAAAGATAATATCATCAACATAGATTTAAACAAGTAAAATTTTTTTGCTTTCTCTTTTGATAAACAAGGTAGTGTCTACTTTACCTTTAACAAAGCCATTTTGGATTAAAATTTTACTTAACCTGTCGTACCAAGCTTGAGGAGCTTGCTTTAACCCATATAGTGCATTTTTCAGTTTGAATATAGAGTCTAGTTTCCTTGGGTCTTCAAAACCGAGAGGATGTTTCACATAGACTTCCTCTTGGATAAATCCATTTAGGAAAGCGCTTTTGACGTCCATTTGGAATAACCTAAAATTCTTATAACAAGCAAAAGCAAGTAATAATCTAATTGCTTTTAACCTTGATATTGATGTGTAAGTCTCATCATAGTCTATCCCTTCTTCTTACGTATATTCTTTGGTCACGAGTCTTGCTTTATTTCTTATGATTTTTCCTTTCTCGTTCATCTTGTTCCTGAAAACCCATTTAGCTCCAATAACAGATTTACCTTTTGATTTATGAGTTAATTCCCAGATATCGTTGATACTGAATTGCCTGAGTTCTTCTTGCATAGCTTCAATCCAGCTTTTATCAATTAAAGCTTCCTCGATACTTTTAGGTTCTATTTCAGAAATAAGAGACATAGCACTAGACTCTTCACACCTTTTAAATCTTGTACGAATCCCCTCATCAATGTCACCAATAATGAGTTCTTTGGGATGACTAGACTTGTGTTTCTAGTTGCTGGTAGGTTTGACAGACTGATCTTTTTCTTCATTTGATTCCTCAACGATCGTTTGTTGCTAATCTTCTAAAGTCTAAGCTACTTCTGGTGATTTAGACTTTGTAGAGTCTAGAGCAGATTCAGATTCTTTAGGTCGAGTATGAATCGATTGATTTTGTATAAGGTCTTAAATATTTGACATTCATCGATTCCTCCACCGATTGAGTCTTTTTGTTGTACACTATGTAAGCTTTGTTGGTGGTTGAATATCCAAGGAAAATGTCTTCGTCTGATTTTTCTTCAAACTTACCAATTCGATTATTTGCATTTTTCAATATAAAATATTTGCATCCAAATACATGAAAATAAGAAACAATTGGCTTCTTTCCTTTGAACAACTCATATGGAGTTTTCTACAGAACGAGCCTCAAGAAGACTCTATTAATAATATAACATGCTGTGGAAACTGCCTCAGCCCAAAAACGAGAAGAAATGCTGCTTCAGTTAAAAGAGTTCTAGCCATTTCTTGCAACGATCTATTCTTCATTTCCATAACTCCATTCTACTCTCGAGTGTATGGTGGGGAGAACACATGCTTAAAGCCAGATTCATCACAGAATTTAGCAAAATATTGATTTTCAAACTCACCTCCATGGTCTATCCATATACTTGAAATAACATACCCTTTCTCATTTTGTACTTTCTAAGCAAACTTTAAGAAATAAGAAAAAGTTTCAAACTTACTTGCCAAGAAATATACTCAAGTGAATCATGAATAATCATCCACTAATGTTTTGAGTCCTAGTTGGTTCGAAAACATCCATATGTAGGAGCTGCAGTACATGATTAGTGGAAACTTAATTTATTGGTTTGAAGGAATTTCTTACCTGTTTTCCCAACACGCATGGTGTGCATAGATCAGATTTTTGGTATGTTAGGTTGGGTAGTCCACAAACAAGCTTCTTTGCAGAGATCTTGACTATTTGCTTCATGTTGATGTGACCAAGTTTTCTATGCCAAAGATTAGCTTCTTCTTAAATTGAAATTAGACATTGGGATTTCTCTGGTTTAATGTCCAAAAGATAGATGTTTCCATGTCTTTGTCCCGTGAATGTTTGAGAGGAGTCTTTACTAGTTCCTAAGCATATTCCTTCTTGAAAGTTGATTTTGAAACCTATATCGCATAGTTGGCTGATACTCAGCAAATTGTAGTTGAGTCATTTTACTAAGGAAACATTACTGATTGTGAGACTTCCAATCTTTACGGTTCCGTATCCAACAATTCTGCCTTTGCTATTTCCACCAAACGAAACTTTTCACCATTAACTTCCACAAGCTTTATGAAACAACTTGAGTCTTTTGTCATATGTTTGAGCATCCACTATTCAAGTACCATTTGACATTTTTCTTGATAGTGACATGCATTTAAAAAGGAAACTCAAGATTTCTTTAGTACCCATACTTTCTTGGGTCCAATGGAGTTACTGCAATATACGGGCTTTGCCCAAACCTTCTTAACAAGTTTCCAAACCATAGGACATTCTTTCTCAAAATGTTCTGAGCTATTGCACTTAGAACATTTGAGACCACTACGGTTTATAGGTTTTACAAAGACTTTTTGAAAATGATTTATATAAAAGTCTTGTGTAGGTCTTTGTTTAATTCTTTCCTTTACTTTTGGAAAATCAATTAGAGGAATGGTTTCAGCAGTCATTCATAAGCCTAATTTATTAAAGTAAGGTCTTTGTACTGAAAGAATCTTTTCTAGTTTCTCAGATCCTATAGAAAACCTTTTTGAAATACTTGAAATATTATTTTTCAAAAGTGCATTTTCTTTTGAAGGAGAGTCTGCATTTTCTTTCAAAGTAATAACACTTTTATCTAAATTTTCTACATTTTCTTTCCAAACAATCTCATGTTACCTCAGTGCAGAATTTTCCCTTTTTAGTTCGGAAATCCTCTTGAGAGAGGTTTTAAGACCAAGACACAGTTCATTAATATATTTAGAGATTTTAGTAGGAATTTTTAAATTACTTACCTCGATTTCACTGTCTGAGTCTGAGTCTGTCTCAGAGTTTGAATCTGATTCGGATTGTGCCATTAGACAAATATTAGCATAATCATCGTCACTCTCTTTGCATTCAGTATCACTCCAAGTTTTTGCTTTGGGAGCCTTTATGTATTTCTCAGTTTTTCCTTTCTTTCTCTTCAGCAAGGAACAGCTGGGTCTGATGTGTCTCTTTTTCTTGCATTCAAAACAAATCACATCTTTACTAGATTCATCGTCCTCTGCTGATTTATTTTGAGACTTTTGATAACTTTGTTTCTTCCAATTGAATC
The DNA here is from genome assembly GCA_014182885.2 of Eucalyptus caleyi. Lineage (NCBI taxonomy): Eukaryota > Viridiplantae > Streptophyta > Magnoliopsida > Myrtales > Myrtaceae > Eucalyptus > Eucalyptus caleyi. Next base: position 17,856,420 of record CM024476.2, read on the forward strand.
TTCTTCCTCTTTTGTTCAGTTTTTTGAACTTTCTTATCATGAGAGCAAGCTCTTCATCGTCCATATCATCTTTAGAATTTGTAATGTCAAAGTCATCGTTAGATTTTAAAGCAATAGATTTTTTACCTTTGGGATCTTCATCTTCATTGATTTGCTCAACTTCATAAGACTGAAGAGTGCCAACCAATTCATCAATGGAGAATGGCATAATCCTTTGTGTCTCCCTTATTGAGGTCTTTACGTGATTCCAATCTTTGGAAAGTCCACGCAGCAGTTTGTTAACTTTCATGGGTCCAGAGATTGGTTGACCTTGATACTCAAAACCATTCACAATTTCTGTAAAATGACTAAACATGTTAGTGATAGATTCTCCTGGTTTCATCGTGAAGGCTTCGTATGGATCGAGCAGAATATTAATTCTGGTTTCTTTCACTCAATCGGTTCCTTCATAGGTGATGTGCAACCTATCCCAGACTCCTTTAGCTATTTCACAAAAAGATATTCTGTTATATTCAGTAGGAGATAATGCACAATATAAATAGTAATTGCTTTTGCATCTCTTGGTTATCTCTTGGTTATCCCTTCTTGAGTCATCTCGCTGGACTCAACAGCTTATTTTCCTCTTTTTGAAACTGTTGCAGCTTTAGGAATGATTCATTTGTCTACCACGTCCCAGTCATCGAGGATCTTTTGATCTTTGGAATGCCTTCATTTTGTTTTTCCATATGTTGTATTCTTTTCCATCAAAATAAGGCGGTCTGGTGTTGCTTTGCCCTTCAACCAGACCTAGAGCCAACATACTAGCCATGGATCATTAACTATGAAGTAAAAATACTTGAATTTAACTGAGTACACAGGCTTTAATACCAATTGTAAATGCTAGTACGAGCACTTAGAGGGGGGTGAATAGGTGGGAAAACAAAGTTTGTAGAGTAAAGTATAAAATTTTACTTTTAACCTGAGTTTGTTTAGCAATAGACTTTGAAAAGAAAATTACACTCTAATAATCAAATAGAGTTACGATCAAAGTAAAAAAGTTTAGGAAAAAGAATAAGAACACAAGGTTTATAGTCGACCCAGAGGTAGGCCCTCATCGACCCAGACGATGGTCACCACGAGTTCATAGACCCATTGGCCCCTTAAGGCATGGTAATCAAAACTCCGCTCGGTAACCTCATTTGCCAACCATCTGAGTACTTGGAAAGGTTAAGCTAACGACGAGGTGAGACAATGTCTCAGCAAGTTCACCCCCTAAACTCCGACTAGCAAGGAAATACACCTAGAGGTAGCTATACACACAAGCAAGAAGACTTACCTTACCTCAGTTCCCTCCTCCATTTTAGTACAGTTCATAATCTCAACCAATCAATTTAGTCCAATTGATTTGATACCATCCATACCGTCTATCAATCAATACCATCTATCAATCAATCGATACGATTACTGTTCACACAAGCTAAAATAGATTATAGCTCTTACAAGCTAATATAGATGGTAGCTGGCACAAGCTGATATATAGATGGTAGCTCGCACAAGTTGATATATATTATAGCTCACACAAGCTGACGATTCAATATTGCTCACATAAGCTAACGATTCAATTAATTCTGGCCAAGGACATTGTGCTTTGCACACCAATTCCTCATTTTAAATAATGAACTTGGCATAGTTTAATCATGTTAAAAACACCCAATAAAAATAATCGTGTGTGGGTACATGGTCTGTCTGAGCCAAAATACTATATCTTTCTTTTCAAAAATCTCACTATTTAATATAGTGCCTAAAAACATTTTTGGCATTAAAAACCATTGCCCTGCTATTTTTTCATTAAATAACGAAATTATACAATTTTAGGATAAATACCTAAAATTATAATCACCACTCAATTTGCATAAAATAGCATTTAATTGTAGAAACTAAGCATACCACTGCAATCAACATGAAATTCTGCTCACCGATTATCCCGGTATAATTTTTGAAAAATAATAAATAATTAAATAAATACAATTAATTACCAAAAATACTAACTTAGGCTGGAAATGCTTAAATAACCGCCCGAACAGGCCAGGAAAATGTCTGAACCTCTCTAGATAAATAGTACAACTTATCTAGTCTTTAATTAGGCTATTCTAACAACCTAACATGCATAATTAAATAATTAAATCACTAATCCATGCTAACTAACCACCTAAACCATGCTTAGCCTAAACTAATCACCCCTTAAGCATCATTAACTCCCTGAAATTCGGTAAGTCCACGAAGATGGCGACGCGGAAGCGAGCAACAAACAACTCTGTCATGACACCAAGCGGAGACCAGACGGGCAACAAAATGAGCCATGAAGCCTCAAAGCCCTTGCTGGCTTCAGCTTCTCCTCTGAGGCCTGAGAAGCTGCTTAAGTGGTAGGCTAGGCTGGAAACGGCGAGGAGGTGGATCGGTGGCTGCAGCGAACGAGCAAGGGTGACAGTGCTTGCAACAAACAGTTGGACAGCGACGTACGGTGGCTAGTCGAGCTCGGGACGGCAGGGGATGACGGCTTGGGCATGAGACGAGGTACAGATAAGCAGGGCGATGCACGCGAGCTCGTGGGTGGCGCAACAGCTTGCGAGTGGTGAGTGGCAGTGACAGGAGGCTCCAACGGAGGTCGACGGGCAAGGGGGAGGGGCTGCTGGTTTCTCTCTAGTTTTTGGAGCTCAAATCTTGATCAACAATGAATAAAAGAGGCTCATTCAGGGAGAAGAAGACTGTAGTAGCTTTGGGGGTCCCCTTGACCACAAATATCCTCTTTTTTGATCATTGCATGCCCCCACCAGCTCTGCCTTATCCCCAACCAATTTTGCAGCACCAAAACTTCCCCTAGAAGCTTCCTTTGATGCCTCAAATGTTGCACACCCCTTGGCCTACGAATTTTGCACACTTTCCATCCAAAATGATTAAATTCCTCTCTAATTGAACTCAATTTGACGTCTATAAATCCAACCAAGGTGTCCTCATCTAATACAACATTTTTCAATTTCTATTGAATCGTGACATGAGAGAACTTTCAATTTCTGAAATCGGGTTTAAATTTGCAGTAAATTTTAATTTGGCGCGATTTACGTGTGACCAAATTTACCGGGTAGCTTTTAGGAATTTTTAGTGCAACTGACCTGTGGTCGATTATTTTCGAGCCACATTCTACATCTTCGACACATTGGTGACTCTCGGTTGTTATGAAAATCTCGAGATTTCAAATACGGACACAAGGTACCAAAACAACAGAAAAATGGGTCTAGTGCCGATCGACGAGAATTTTGCAGTTAGGTGGAATCACCAAAACTTAATCACATGGCTCAATCGAGTTAACCTTTCTCCGATCTCTAATTAATTTTTAAGTGTACTATAATGACCCTTGCAAACTAGCAGTCAATTTCTGGTCAAATTCTTAAATCTATTGTGTTAAAATCCCTTAACGAATTTACCAAATAGACTAGTTATCTCATGATAGATCATCTCAGAGAATAGAACTATAGGCGTGTCAATGAAAAGCCCAACTTATTCAATTGAAAACAAAATTCGAAAATCAGGATGTCACAAAAACGGTTTAAGATTATATGGCTAATTTAAAGATCTGAAACATTTTTAGATTTAATGGTCACAATAATGTTCTAAAATGGTTTCAAACTTAATGACCACATCAATTTTCGGAAACGGTTTCAGATGTAACGGCCAAAATTAAATATTTGTAACAATTACAAAGTTAATGCCCAGAATAAAAACTTGTAACAGTTACAAATAAATGTCTGGAATAATGTTCTGTAATAGTTTTAGAGTTAATGCTAGAATTAGTGTTTGAAACGGTATCAGAACTTACATCTGTCAAATGTTACAGCCGAATTAATTCTAAAATGATTTAGAGTTAATGAGCCAATTTAAATGCAATCTACACTGGTTAAAAAAGGTAATTGAGAGAACAGATCACAAGATGATTGATGATTGAAAATCGATAATTGAGAGTGTTGATATTGATCGACAAAGTCATTCACACACGAGAGCAATTACTAACACAATTGTAGTTGTGAGATCTCTCAATTTCTCTCTTCTATTCAAAATGAGAATTGGTTGTGTGTCTGAATTGGAGGCCCGACAATTATGGGGTTGAATATGAAGAATGTTTGAACCATTGCTGTGAGGACATTAAACAATCGTGCTCAAAACATGAAGAATGCCAAAACCAAATTTTGGAGCACGGTACAAGGTTAATATGACTAGCTCCTTTATCTCTTCTACGTGTTTTTGTTAAAAAGCATGAAAATGCTTTGGAAATAGGTGTATAAGTGTTTTTACTTCCTTTGCAATCAGACTTTGATCTTAATTTACTTATGCACGTATTCTTGTTTATTGAATTAAACACCAACAATGGTATCAAAGTCAATCCTTAAACATTTTCTTGCTCTTAATTGATGATGGGTTTTTGTTGTTTGCATGATCTGATGACCAATTCTCATTTGTGATGAGAATTCTTTTAAAATGACTTTCAATGTTTTTATTCAATATGCATATTAATTGGTTAATATGTAAGGTGAGACCGTTGACGACAATGAAAATCTCATTGTTTTTTATGTTAAGTTGTAATTGGTGTTTGAACTCATGGCTGTCATTGTTGTGGTTTGTTTCTATGTTCTAATAGTTGATTGACTGATTATGGATACATTGGAGTCAGTTGCTATTCACGAATATAAGACTACTCCATTATACATCCGATGGTGTGGGGTTTAGGCCAAATGATTTCCAATAGCTGTTAGGTGAGGAATCATTTGTGTCCCAAATACTTGCATGAGATGATGGAGTAAACTTGACTATGATCACGAGACCAATAACTGTTAGGTGAGGCTTTCGTGATCTAGAGGCCAAAGTATGATTGGGATTCGCATGTGATGCATTGGATATGATGATCCACTCACTAAGTTCATAGGACACCAATAGCTATCAGGTGAGGTGGACTATGAATTGGTGGTACTCCAACTCCCACTAATAATCTTTTCCCAGTGAAGATTGTCATTTCCCATCCTAAGGAGTATGGGATCCAAAAAGGATAGTGGGATATAATATTTCATTCAAAGGCCAAAATGAAATATTTGTTGAAAGTCAATGGCTAACAATTTTTTTTTTGCACATCTTTTTTATTACTCTAAAAATTGTTACAACAAATCCACTTGCTTCAATTCTTGACAAGAATTGTTTGACGGGACTCAACTACACTGATCAAGTTAGGAATTTGAAAATTGTTCTCAATTCCGAGAAGATGGAATATGTGCTTGATCAGAACTTGCCAAAAGACTTTCCAAGTGGTACCAAAGAGAAGCACAAAACTTATGAGAAGTGATGCGAAGATGACCTAAAAGTTAGGTCATACATGTTTGCTTCTATGAATAATGAGCTTCAGAAGAAGTATGAGACCATGGAAAGTGCTTACTCGATCGTCGAGCATTTGAAAAAATTTTTTTGATGAGAAAGGTTGAATATCTAGATATGAGATATCCAAGGGATTGTATAGTATGAGAATGGCTCAGGGTCATCGGTGAATGATTATGTTCTGAAGATGATTTTGCACATTGAGGAGTGAACTAGGCTAAATCTTATTATAAATAATGAATTAGCCATGGATCTGATACTCTAGTCTTTTCCTAATTCCTTCTCTAGATTTGTCTAGAAATTCCATATGCTTAAGATGGAGAAAACTCTTGCTAAGTTACATGGTAAGCTGATAGTTTATGAGAAGAAATTGCACAACATAAGGCCCACTGTAATGGCGATAGCTGAGGCTTCCTCTTCAAAGAGTAAGACTACTTTGAAGAAAAGGAAATGGAAGAAGTCCATAAAGTCTGCTAGAATATATGTTTAGTTTTATACAGGTGGAGATAGCTAAAAGAAAACAAGAATTGTCTAAATATATAAATTTATCTTTGTACAAAAAAATGCAATTGCTTTTGTACAAAAAAAAAAAAAAAAAAGAAAAGGTGGGAGAGCCAAAAAGAAGAGAGGGTTTAAATATATAAAATTACTTTTGTACAAAAAAAAAAGAACAATTTCAGGGTAAGTATACTAGAGTGCCAAATGTTGTGTATGGCGCTCACTTTAGTACCAAAAGTTTTTACCGGCTCACTTAAGTGCTAAATCAAAGAAAAACGATCACTTAAATGCCAATGGTGAGAAATTTTAGTCAAATTGATTACGTGTCATTTATAATTAAAATTATAATATTTACTTGGTAAATTTTTTAAAAACTCCAATCCACGTGGCACCCTTGATATTGAAGTGATCACTTTTTAATAATAATTGGCACTGAAATGATCACTTTAAATAAAATTTGACATTCAAATGATCACTTTTTACAACTTTTGAACGACGTCGTTTAGGGGTTATATGCTAACTAGGCACACTGGCGAGCCACATAAGACTGAGAAATTGATCAAATATAACCACTTCGGATTTCCAGTGACCAAGACTGGAGTTGGCACTTAAATGATTGTTTTTTTTTAAAGTGGAACTTAAGTGATCCAAAAAAAAAAAAAAAATTGGCACTAAAGTGAGCACCGTACATAACTTGAAGCACTTTTAGTATACTTATCCCAAATAATTTCTTTGATTGTCTTCGCGGGGTGAAGGTGGAAACCTCCATTTATGGATAAAAATGAATGTTTAGCCATTAGGTCCCTCAGGTGTATTACACTTTCTCTAATTATTTATGAACTTAACATTTTGAGCATTTTATTTTGCATGCGTATTTGTTTTTGAAATTATTTATCTATTTTGGAAACATAGCATAAGAGCAACCGCTCATGAGCGTAGTGCCTATGCCACGGCTACTTAATTTAAAGAGAGAAGTGATGTTCATTCATGTAAATCAAATTCGACATCAAATTGAAGTTCTCAAGTCATTTTTGCAAATCAATTTCGCGAATTGCCTTAGCATCGTTCTTGATGTCATGACGAGTGATGATGCATCGTCCTCCGAACAAATGTGACCACTTGACACCACATGAATTCGGGCAGTTATTTCGCTTCAAGCCTGCACCATCACAACATTCGACTTCTCTCCTCCTACAATCACTTATATCCTCTTTGTCTGCACGCTCATCATCACGGCAGGGGCACCAAATAGTGTCCGCCGCATTCGGTTCCAAGAAAAGAACGGTACGTGATTGTGATTTCGAAATAACGTCTGCACATGTGGAAATTCCTTTCATTTTTACAATATTTTGAATTCGCGTTGTCCACCATTTCCATGAATCACTATGAAATTTCCATGACTCAATAAGCTCTAAGTACAGATAAATTTGTGCATGAAAAACTTTCTGTCATGATGATTTCACATGAAGTAGGTGGCAACCAGACCTTACAAAGGATTTGCATGAGATCAGATCTTTGAATCGGCTTAGAAAGGGCCAACAGTAATAGCCAATTTTTCTATCATTACCTACTACCAATTTTTAAAAAGCAATTGTTGACTCTTAACCTTAGGTAGAATGTAACAATCTAAGGTCCATCCATGTCGCGAGTTGGAAGATATAACATGACCAATGCTCAACCATAATAAAAGACCAAGACAAATAATTGGAGACTAGCGACTTAGACTTATTAATTTGCGAGAGAAACGTAAATTTGGTCCTAGACATTTAAATTCTATGCTAAATCTTTCAATTGAACGAATGTAGTTCTAAATCTCTAAGTGACAATCCAATTAAGTCCTCTCGGCCAAGTCTTCCTTGAAATTTCTAACATAACGATCCATCATTGTTAGCTGTCCTATGTGTCATGACAGGCTATTGGATGTGAACAATTTTAGACAAGATGACGTTGTTTTGCTTAATTTTCTACATTTTTTGGTTTTATTTTATGTGCTTTATGTTATCTTTTCTTTCCTTCTTTTCTAGTTATTGTTGGTCTTCTTTCTTGATTTCTCAAGCTTTTAGCTCTCAGCGTAGATTAAAAAAAATGAAAATCCCACAAAATTCGATTATAGAGGAAGAGTAATAAAATAAGTCCTAATTATAGTCCTTTAGAATTTGTTAACAAAATAATATCGTTAGCCCCAATAACTCTTATAGTGACTAATGTTGAAAAGTCAATACTTATCGACGAATAAAACATTTTGACGAAGCAAATGTGAATTTTTGTACTTGTTTGCCCGTCTATCACGATGGAAAGAAGCAATTGTTGACTCTTCACCTTAGGTGGAATGTCACAATTCTAAGGCCCAACCATGTCGCGAGTTGGAAAATATGACATGACCAAGACTTACACCATAATAAAAGACCAGGACAAATAATTAGAGACTAGTGACTTAGGCTTATTAATTAGGGAAAGAAATTTAAATTCAATCCTAGACATTTAAATTCAATACTAAATCTTTCAATTGAACTAATATAATTCTAAATCTCTAAGTGAAAATCCGATTAAGTCCTCTCGGCCAAGTCTTCCTTCAAATTTCTAACATAGCGATCCATCATCATCTGCCATCCTATGTGCCACGATAAGCTATTGGATGTGAACAGTTTTTGATGAAATGATGCTGTTTTGGTTAACTTTCCGCATTTTATGGTTTTTTTTGTTAATTTTTTGTTTTTTTTTTCTTTCCTTCTTTTCTAGTTATTGTTCATCTTCTTTCTTGATTTCTCAAGCTTTCGCTTCTTGGTGTAGATCGAAATAAATGAGAGTCCCACAAAATTTGATTACAGAGGGAGAGTAATAAATAAGTCCTAATTATGGTCTTTTAGAATTCGTTAACGAAATAATTTAGTTAGCTCCAATAACTCTTGTAGTGACTAATGCCTAAAAGTCAATAATTATTGACCAATAAAATATTTCCAAGAAGCAAATGTAAAGTTTTTATTTGTCTACCAGCCTATCACAATGGTACAAGTTCTTTTTATCTTTTAGGGGTTGGTTGCATTCAAGAAGAGACGCATGAAATGTCAAGAATCATTGAATCGGCTGGAATAGTCAATTTCTCTATCATTACCTACTACCAACGTTTAAAAAGCAATTGTTGACTCTTCACCTCTGGTAGAATGTCACCACCCTGAGGTCCATTGATGTCCCCAGTTGGAAGATATAACATGACCAAGACTTACATCAATTTTTATAAGGCAATTTTTGATTCTTAATCTTAGATAAAATGTCACTATTCTAAGCTTCTATCCACGTTATCTAGTTAGACGATATAACAATGACCCAAGACCTATAGAATAATAAAAGATCATGACAAATAATAAATGATTGTTGAGGTAGTCATAATAGCTTTTTTCATCAGCCAAACCAGACTTGTTAGTTTTTCTCAGCCTAAATCAATATAAAATGAAAGTCCAACAAACTTTAATCATAATAGGCCGTAAAATAGATCCCATTTGCGTTCCTTTAACATTAATTAGGGAAATAATCTAATTCTTTAATAACTCAACAGCAAAACATTTTTTATTTATTATTTTCCTCCAAAAATCCGATTCAGGTGGTTTCCAACACTTGCCTTAGCCTCCATTTGTAATGACATAAGTCCCTCCCTACAACTCATGAATTAATGGAAAATAAAAAATAATAAAAATCACATTAAGGTAATCATTTCTTAGAGATAGTTATTCTAGAATAGTTTCTTTGTATTATAAAGATAGCAATCTTTGGTTTCATGTAGGTAGAAGTAGATTAGTTTCTTTAAAAGTTTAGATTAAATTTGAATTTAGCTCATAAGGGTTGGGAACTTAACATGTCATATTCTTTGCTGAACTCATTGCCAACTATATGAGAAAAGTAAGGCCATATTTTTCATATTGAAATCCACAACCAAACCTTTATACAACCACACCTCAAGATACTTCACAAAACTTTTCGTAACTTTCTAGGCTCACACTATTCACATTTAGACAGGATTCACAAAGAGGATGGGATCACAGTCCTCATCCGGGTCGTACTTGGATCATCATCGGGGTTCTCCTCCAGGTACTCCTCTTCGGTTTCTTTCTTCTCAGGCTCCTCATCAGGGTCCTGAAATGTTGTCCCACAACTAGGATGAGACTATGTCTCAGCAAGTTCTACCCCACTAAGACTCGATTAGGAAACCAATACGCTAACCGGGCTGCCTATACACGCATGGGTCAGAGGACTTACCTTGGCCTCAGATTCCACCTGTATATTAACACAGTTCAATAGGCACCCAAGCAATTACATTACGGATCAATATATCGATCAATCGACCTAGTCGATTTCATGTCAATTCGACCATTCCCCAGTCGTTTTCCTTATTCAGTCTCAAATAGTACTCACGACTTCACCAGCATAGTCTACTGCTTTTCTTGGCAACAAATTATGATCCAAAGGACACGACCTATCTTTAGGTAGCAAATTACGGCCCAATGGGCGCGACCCTTAATAGATGGTAGATTACGGCCTTATCAGGCACGACCCCTATCGGGTGGCAAATTATGGCCTTATCAAGCACGACCTTTAATAGGTGGCAATTTACAGCCCAACGAGCGCGATCTTTAATAGGTGGCAGATTACGGCCCAATGGGCGCAACCAACTCCAAATTCGGTGGCAAATCTCGGCCCAATTGGCATAGCCATACTTCGGCGACTTCCAAGGTTCAACTCACAACCTCTCACAATCAAATTCTAATTGAATACCGATATTGATCAATCTTGGGATAAATCCCCACATACTCATCAACTCACTTATTTTTCACATGATATTAACATACCTGATGGATCTTAGCCAAGAGTATATTCAAATCACTCTCACAAACTTCTCCACTTAACAGCCCATCAAAGCATTATTGACGCTAAACAATCATACTCAGCCATCCACAACTCAATTGCTCAATCTCAATCAATTTAGGAAAAATTCTTCAAATTGCACAATCAATTCATTTCAACACAATGTAGAGCTCAAATAAATAAACGGACTGTACCACGACAATCAAAGACGTAAATTTCTATTGTCGCCTATCCTTGCCTAATTTATGAAAAATAAATAATTAAATAATTAATTTCAAAAAATTAATAAATAAATACTAAAATATCCAATTTAGGCCCGTAATGCCTAATTGAAGCCCGATAAGGGTCGGAAAAAATCCCGAGATGCATTCAATAACTAATAGGAGCTCGTACTTGCTAATGGCTACGTCTAACCACCTAACATGCATCATTAAGTCACTAATTTAATTGTTCTAAACTAATCTAACCACCTAATTGCACTTAATTAAATCTAATCAACCCTTAAGCATAATTAGTCTACTAAGCAAGGATTAGTGAGGTTACTCACTTGATTAAAAGTGGGGACCAGGACACCGCGACGGCAGCCAAAATCAAACTTTCGACAATACCGGCGGGCTTGGACCGGGCCTTAAACTTGGGCCCAACAAATCTCAGCCCAGCTGAGATTTGTTCTTGCACTGGACTGGGCTTAATCTTGGGCTTGGGCTTGGCTACGATTGGGCCTTCTTCGCGGGCTGGACATGGGCCAAACTTGCTGAATTGGGCTCAATGGAGCTGCTAGATTTTTGGGCCAAAGACTTGGGCTTTTGGACTTATTTAATGGGCTGATATGCTGCAGAGAAGATGGGCCTGTGAAACTTGGGCTGGACTGAGCTGAATTCGCTTGGGCCGTTGATGTAGGCAAAAGAAGACCGAAGCTGCTGAAGCTGCTGGGCTGCTGGGCTTCAAGCTTCAGTGGGGTGTAGCTTGCGGATGAAGGGGCAGCTGGCAACGGTAGCTGGCTTCGGACGTTGATGCTGGACGAAGGAGGAGGTTGCCTTCGGTGGAGATGCCGCAGACGTGCGGCTTCGTTGGGGCGAGCTTCGCTGGAGACGTGAAGCAGCTTCGGCTGCTGCTTGGACGCGTGGAGGAAGCAACTCAACTACTGCTGGGCTTGGTAGCTACTTCGGTGGTCATGACTTCAAGAGGTCAACGAAGGAGCTCCTGTGAGCTTGCTGTTGACCAGGGAGACACGCAGCTTGGAGGAATTCTAGGTGGGGTTGGGGTTTTGTGGTCAACAAGGAAGTATTCGAATGGTGAGTGTTGACTTGCAGGGTACAAAAGTTAGTGGAGGTGTGGGCTTCAGTTGTGGGGAATTCGGTGAAGAGGATTTCATGGTAGCTGAAGGCACTGGCATGAGAGAAATCAAACGGAGAGAGAGAGTCAAGGCGGCTTCACGCTTTGAGGGAAATGGAGACAGAACCGAAGCCACGAAGAGGAGGAATTGCTCGAGTAAGGGGGGAACGGCTGAACATGTTGGAGAAGGCAACTGAGATCCTCGGTAAAGTAAAAGCACAAAGAAGATAAGGACCGGTGGCTACTTGCTCAAGAAGATTGAGGGAGAGAGGGATTAAAGTCCAAAAAATCTATCTTCTCCATTGAATGCTTTGTCCCCTATATTACTTTCTTGAATAGATAATGCACAATGAATCCAAATTGAGGTCTCATTTTTCAGCCCCATGCCATTCCGAATTTCACCAAACTAGCCTCAATTCCTCACTCAAATTTCCAAATCGAGGTCCAATTTTAACGAAGATAAATCTCGTACAATTTTCTGCAAGTCCTCAAAGGTTCAGCTTGGAAGTCGGAATTTCCTTTAATTTGGTTTATCCAAATTTTCGTTGATTTTCCGCAACGTCGAAACCGAATTTCTGTAAAATTCTGAAATCTCCGAAAAAAATCTTATGAGAATGAGTTGATGTTCCTAAAATAGCTCGTGACACCACAGAACTTTCAATTTCTGAAATCGGATTTGAATTCACAGTTAATTTCCATTCGACGTGTTTTTAGCGTGACCCAGACTACTGGATAACTTTTAGGTATTTTTAAGTGCAAATGACCCGTAGTCGATTTTTTTCAAGCCACTATAAACCCACTCGACTCATTGGCGACTCTCGATTGTCGTGGAAATCTCAAGGATCCAAATACGGACACAGGGTACCAAAACGATGGAGAAATCAAATTAGTGTCGGCCAACGAAAATTTTCCAATTTAGTGGTGTCACCCACGATTAGCCACACATCTCAATCGAACCAACCTATATCTAATCTCAAATCGATTTATATCTATGCCATAATGATCTCAACAAATGAGCACGGTCGAGAAGCCGACTCCTAGTCGACTCCTAGTCATCCTATTTATATGAATGAGTCGTTAAGATCAGTTATAACAAAACCTGTTCTTAAGGTATTAAGAATACGTGTGACAAGTTTACAGTTATGCTAAATTTTTAAATAGTTTCTGTTTGATGGATCATTGAGAGGATATTGATGATCCTATTGACACCCATGCATCTTAAGCTTTGCCATTCAATATTGGATACTTGAGTGGATGATGAATCACAAGTCATTAGGTATGGTGATATCCGAGCTAGAACACATGTGCTTGTCCCAAACAAGTTCACTTAACGCGGCATAAATAGAATGAATGGCAACATGGAAGCTTTTAGCAGGGTCAGTGTCATGTCTCGATCCTCCAAGCACGTGCCCATCCATACTTGGTCGATATAATAGCGATGTCCCAAGACATATCGCCGACCCATTCATTTTAATATATGCATGCGAAAGCATATAATTAATCCCCAAATAATAAAACATTGGGATAGGAAAGCAGGACCAATTTTTCACAAAATACCTTTTTATAAACAAATAGGTCTATACACAAAGGTTTACAAAAAGAATCGGCTCCCTACAAAAGAAAATTGTCCTACGACTAGCTAGTTGAACATGGTCACCGATTATTCGGGCTCCACCTCATGAACTCCAGCTCCTGATCCTTTACCAACACCATCTACGCACCTGAAAATGGTTATACAATAATCAATGAGATAATGTCTCAGCAAGTTCTACCCCTTAAGACCCGATTAGGAAGCCAATACGCCCTAAAAGCTACCTAAGCATAACACAAGTTAGAGGACTTATCGTGGCCTCAGTCTCTCCCTGCAAGTTAGTTTAATTCATAAATACTAACAGACATAACACCCAATCAAATTAGATCGAATCATTGATCAATCAACTCAGTCGATTATATGTCATCACGGCCATTTATTGGTTGGCCCATATAATACTATTTATAAGTCCATCCATAATAGGACTGCTCACTCTAAGCTGATAAATAGTGTACAGCTCTCAATCTTAGCTAACATATCAAACCATTGGGTTAATATAGTACATTAATAATGCTCCCTCTAAGCTGATAAAGTATACTACTCGCAATCTATGCGGACATATCAGAGTTTGTAGGATGATATAGTATACTGTTAATACTCTCTCTAAGCTGATAATATTGTTCTCGCTAAGCTGATAAGGTATACTGTTCTTGCTAAGCTGACATATCAGAGCCCTTGGATTGATATAGTATACCAGTATATTGCTCTCAATCTAAGCTAACATACTACCCGTATGCTAATATAGTATACTATCTCAAACCATACAATCACTTTGTCGTGTATATCATTCCCGATAAAAATACACATGTGTGGGTACACGACCAACCTTAGCCAAAATATAAGGTTTTCACTTTTGAACCTCTCACTATTTTCAACAGTCCCAAAATATAAGGTTTTCACTTTTGAACCTCTCACTATTCTGTTCTAGGAGAATACGGTTAGGGAGTCTTCTGTTTTGTGTTATTTTCTTTATATATGTTAATGAAAATAAGAAAGGAACTATTATACGGGATAAAACATCCATTAGAATGAATTAGAAACCTAGCTATAACCATATGAATATAAAAACATAGAGATAGAAGTGAACTTAGTAAAATTAGTATACTGTTTTTGTGAGAAACGGTTTGACCTTTACTGATTATACAAATTTTATGTATTTATCTAGTTAGATTTGGACTTTGAATCTTTAACAAAAATTGTATAACACATCTTAAGGAATTACATGTCAAAATTTGAGATTAAATGGATAAGATTTGGCTAGTGAAACAATTTTCTTTGTAGATAAAGAATCTGGATGTCGATACAGGGTGCGAGTAAAGACTATGGAAATTGTTACCCATAATATATTGAGAATTAGACTTAAGTTTCTTCACGGGAATTGTTATTATATGTCTTAAATATAACATACTAAAATTTGGTAATATTTCGACAAGAATTGGTGTACTCTCTATGTCCGAAACCGAAACTGTACATTTAGTTAGTAAACTCTCTGGAACCGAGAACACATACAAGATGTTGTGTCTTTTATATTAGACTTGTATGACACACATAGAGTATAGTAACCTCCTAATAGATGTTATTTGTGTAAAAGTAAGTCTCATATACAAGAGGTGTAGGTACATATAGTATCATGTTTGTGCAATGAGTGCGGTTCATAGTGCTTCATTATGGGGTAAATATATGTTCGACATGGAATGGGACATGACGTAATGGGTTTTATCTTATAATTTGGACACGCACGTGTGCTAGGTTCATGAGAGTTAGATATATAGTTAGATACTGTGGAGTCTTGTCTTTTTGCATACGATAAATGCATTAATCAAAGGTGTGGTGGTGTGAAATGTGTGCATAAGTGAGCAAATGAACCCATCGGTATAGAGATACCAGTGATGCCCTCGAAAGTTTGGGATGCCCTTGCTGAGTGGTCTTGGATGCCTTGGTAGAGAGATACCGGGATGCCTCGAAGTGAGATGCCATTGTGTGTGATCAAGGATGCCTCAGTTGTGTGATACTAAGATGCCTCGGAGTGAGATGCCCCATGCTGAGCGGTCTTGGGAGGACCTCGGTTGTGTGATACTAAGATGCCTCGAAGTGAGATGCCCATAATAGAAATATTGTGAAAGTCCGGATAAGGTAACTTCCAGAAGTGACTCGATCGGGCCAGTTGAGTTCCGGTTAGTGACTGATCGAGGGTGGATCATGTAAACACTAAATATAATTCTACTTGGCGAGTGAGTCCATTTACTGTTGTTGCATTGCATCTTGATATGAGATTGAGTTTGAGAAAAGTAAGCATAGAAATGGATGCTCATAAGGTGATTATATACATAATGTGTTAATATCCAATTGTTTATGCTTGTGATATACTTCCTTTAGCATCCTAAATTGTTTGATGATTCTCTTGTAATCTTGATGGCTGTGGATTATTTAAGTTAGAGTTTTATCATTCTTTACTGGGCAAGGTTGTTTGCTCATACCTCACATTTTCATATTGATAGAATTGATGTACCACCAGTAGTTCGATACGGGACGGTAGTGCATCTTGATGTTTCTCTTTATGACATGTATGATCCCGACATTGACATGGTTTTCTCCAAATATGAGGCTACTTTATGGCTGGATGACGATAGAGCTAATTTGACATTAATGACGTTCGTTGTATGGTTTATCAACCATGAAGGGGAGATATTTGGCCCTTCCTTTGGCACAAGAGGACCTGGAGCCGGGATGGATGGCACTTAGACGCCTTTGATTTTGTAGAAGTTGACTGACTTTTGTTTTTTTTTTTTTTGTTAGATGCGGGCTTGTGTGGGAACTTGTGGAGTAGACACCCTCACCCTTTATCCCTGGCTTTTGTTACGCCTTACTTTTGTTATGTATATGTTGTATATATAGGCGATGAACATGGAAAGAGTCTAGGTTGATAAATTTTATAAGCCCTGATGATGATAAGAAGAAATGAAGCTTCTTGTGATCTTGTTTATGTGCATGAATAATTTGGCCAATACTTAAAATTGAAGGTAGAGTGATTGTAGGATAACCTCATAATATAAACTTGAGATTTTAAATAATCCATGTTATACATGCTAACCTTCAATGGTAAAGACTATAGATTATCTAAAGGAGATTACAAGTTTAGCAAGATGATAATAATAATTATAATTCCGCTTGTGCTTAGTACGTGACGCCCGGGAGGTCACAAGGAAGCAAGGGGTCCACCTTGGTCACATTTTTCTCTTCAAATGTTCCCTTGACCCATCCTCAGCCACCAGCACCTCCTTGGCCCTCATTTAGCCACCCATGCTTCACTTTGTAACCCTTGAATTGGTCCAAAATGGCTAGGCAAGGGGGGCATACGAATTTCATATGAGTTGGCTTCAATTGGACACAATTTCCTTCTTGAATCACTCAAATTTGGCCCTCATAAAATCATTTAGCATCTCAATGATCAAATTAGTATTTTTCCTCACCAATTGATTCTACTTGCTTCCTAGTTGCACAATAAAAAATGGTCCCTGGCATTTTTTGGACAAAAACGACCCTACCTTGACTTTTTCCCAAAAAGTCTCAGTTTGTAGAAACATCTTCTGAGACTAAGTCGATGCTCTTAGAATTAATTGTGACACAACATAACTTTCAATTTCTGAAATCGGATTCAAATTCGTGATTAATTTTAATATGGCACGTTTTTAGCATAACCTAGGCTACCGAGTATGTTTCAGAAATTTTTAGTGCAAATGACCCGTGGTCGATTTTCTTCGAGCCAAAATGAACTCACTTGATACATTGGTGACTTTTGGTTGTTGTGAAAATCTCGAGGTTTCAAATACAAATACAAGGTACCAAAACGATAGAAAAATGAATATAGTATCGACCAATGAGAATTTTCTAAATTAGTGGGTCACCCACGTTTAG
This sequence comes from Eucalyptus caleyi, assembly GCA_014182885.2. NCBI lineage: Eukaryota > Viridiplantae > Streptophyta > Magnoliopsida > Myrtales > Myrtaceae > Eucalyptus > Eucalyptus caleyi. The sequence goes on from CM024476.2 coordinate 17,874,010, forward strand.
CTACACATCTCTCTTGAACTGACCTATATTTAACCTCTGATCGATTTTTAATTGTGTCGTAATGGTTTTTAAAGATGAGCACGGTAGAGAAGCCGATTCTTGGTTAAATTTTCAAGTCTATTGCATTCAAATTCCTTAATGGCTTCCCTAGATAATCTAGTTATCTCAAGAGTGATCAGTTTTGAGAATATCCCTATAGGCACGTCAATGAAATGCCTGATTTATTCAATAGAACACGTGATTGAAAATCTCGAATGTCATAATTCTTCCCCTTTTATAAAAATTGCGTCATCAAAATCTAAATCTTATACACTTTAAGCAAAAAGGTGGGGGTACAAATGTTTCATCGATTATTCAGTATCCCAAGTTGGTCCTTTAGTTCCGTGATGTTGCCAGACTACTTTGACCATTGGAATGGTCTTTGAACGTAGAACTTGCTCTTTTCTGTCCACAATTTGAACTGGGCTTTCAACATATGACACTCGGTCATCCACGTCCAATTCCTCGAAATTAAGTACGTGGGTCAAGTCAGGCTCATACTTCCTTACCATCAACACGTGAAAGACGTCATGCACTTGCGTCAATCTCGGCGGCAACGCAAGATGATACACTAGGGTCCCGATTCTCTCAAGAATCTCAAACGGACCTCTGTACCTCAAACTCAGTTTTCCTATCTTGCCAAAGCACGAAGTTCCCCTCATTTGTGACACCTTCAGAAAAACGTGATCACCTGTTGATAACTATTGTTGTAGGTAAATTCCACGAGATGAAGTTGTTCCTCTTAACTTCCTTTAAAATTCAGTACATCCTTAAGGGTATGAATTGTCCTCTCAAACCGACCATTCGTCTAAGGATGATATGTCGTACTATACTAAAGTTTTGTACCTAAAGCACCTTACAAGCTCTTTCAAAAAACGGCAGTAAATCTTGAGTTTCGATCTGAAGTTATCGTAACCGGCATTCCATGCAGTTGAACTATTTGACGCACGTACAACTCAACATGCTTATCTAAGTCAAGATCCTTTCGCACTGCTATAAAGTGAGCCGACTTTGGCAACATGTCAACTATTATTCAAATTGAATCATTGCCTCTTCGACTCCTGGGTAATCTGGTCATGTAGTCCATTATGATATGCTCCCATTTCCACTCTAGGATTTCAAGAGGTTGCAATAGTCCTCCCCACTTGTAATGTTGAGCTTTAACTTGCTGACATGTCAAACACTTGGCGACATGTTTGGCGATATCCATCTTCATACCAGACCACCAATAGTGTTGACGCAGATTCTAATACATCTTGGTACTTTCTGGATGAATACTGTAATTACTACGATAAGCTTTTGATAAATTATCCCCTTTAAGCTTCACATCGTTAGGTACAACTAAACGTTCTCGGAACCTTAGTGTCCCATCATCAGAAACCTGAAAGTCAACTCTTTTTTTTTTTTTAACATTTGGGTCTATTGGCAGAAGTAGCTTGATTTTGATCTGCACATCCGGCTCAATTATGAGGGTAGCCATAAGATGAGAAAGGTGGCATACCTTAAATCTGAACACCGAATCTCAAGCTTGCTCAATTAGATTCCACTCCTTAACCAACAGGTGAGCAATGGAAGACTTTCGGTTCAAAGAGTCGGTGACTTTATTTGCTTTTCTAGGTGATATAAAATATCACAATCATAATCCTTTAGCAATTCCATCCATCGGTGTTATCTCATATTCAATTCCTTCTGAGAGAATAGGTACTTGAGACTATGATGATCTGTGAAGATTTGAAATCTTTCCCCACACAAGTAGTGTCTCCAAATCTTCAACACAAATATGATTGCTGCGAGTTCTAAATCATGCGTTGGGTAGTTCAATTAATGAGGTCTCAACTGGTGGGAGGCATATGCAACGACCTTATAATAGTGCATCAATACGCAACCCAGTCCTCCGAACGATGCTTCACTATAAATCTATTACCCTCTAGGACCAAATGGAATCCTCAGCATAGGTGCGGTAGTTAATTTTTGTTTCAGCTCTTGAAAACTACACTTGCACTTGTTTGTCCAAACGAATTTCCTATCCTTCTTCAAGAGTCTTGTCAAAGGAGACTCCAAGGCTGAAAATCCTTCTATAAACCGTCTCTAGTACCTTGCCAAACCCATAAAACTTCTGATCTCTATCACTGTTGTCGGTCTCGACCAGTTAATAATTGCCTCAATCTTGCGCGAGTCCACGGAGATTCCTTCTCCTGAAATCATGTGACCTAAAAACGCAACACGAGTCAACCAAAACTCGCATTTGCTAAACTTAGCATATAGCTGATGAATCCTCAAGGTCTTGAGCACTAATCTCAAATGATCCTTGTGCTCCTCTGCACTTCTTAAATACACCAAAATATCATTGATGAACACGATCACAAACTAATCTAGATGTTACTTGAATACTCGATTCATCAGATCCATGAAAGCAGTTGGAGCATTCGTCAACCCGAATGGCATCACCGTGAACTCATAATGACCATACCGAGTACGAAATGCCGACTTTGGAATGTCCACTTTCCTAATCCACAACTGATGATATCCCATCCTCAAGTCGATTTTTGAAAATATCAACGCTCCTTGTAACTGATCAAATAAGTCATCAATCCTCGGCAATGGATACTTGTTCTTGATCGTTACTTGATTGAGTTAACGATAGTCAATGCACAAACGCAATGAATCATCTTTCTTTTTGACAAATAGAACTGGTGCTCCCTAAGATGATGCACTAGAACATATGAATCCCTTATCTAACAACTCTTGCATCTACACGTTCAGTTCTTTCACTATGATAAAGCTATCTGATAAGGAGCCTTAGAGATTGGCTCTATCCCGAGTGCTAACTCAATCACGAACTTAATTTCTCTCTTTGATAGTAATCCTGGCAATTATTTTGGGAAAACATCGAGAAAATCTTGCACAACTGCAATATCCTCAATTTTTAGCTCTTTAACTTTCATATCCATAATAGTTGCTAGGTAACCTTAACAACCCTTGTCTAACAAACAGGTTGCCTCTTGCGACGAGATTAGGGAAATCAAGGGTCCTTCTCGGTTCCTTACAAACTCGAAGCTCTCACCCTTTAATGGATAAAACTGAATCGATTTGCGATAATAGTCCATTTTAGCTCATTGCTTGGTGAGCCAGTCCATGCCAATTATCAAATCAAAGTTATATATGGCTAGGACTAACAAATCTATTTTCCTCTCTCGCTCACCAATTGCTAACTTGCAACCAGAACAATCCAAAGCAAATAACACCTTATCCTTCAACGGTGTAGATATGCTAACAACAGATTCCAGCAATTCAGGATTCAATCCTATCAACTTAACATACTACTTGGCAATAAATGAATAAGTTGCTCCTGGATTGAATAAGGCATAAGCAGGATGGTTGTTCAGCAAAACCATACCTGTGATCACATTCGGCGCAACCTCTGCCTGACCTTGAGTAATGGCATACAACGTGCTTTGAATTGGAGGTCTTACCTGTCCTCCTTGCGGTGCATTCTGAGGCGCATGCCCTTTGATCTGTCCAATCGGTGGCAGTGGTAGTAATTGTGCTTGTCCTCTTGGCCCTCTTGGACAATCTCTGGCCATGTGACCCTGCTGGCCACATTTAAAACAGGCACCCGTCCTCCTGGGGCACTAATTCGCTCCATGTCGCCTTCCACAAGTGCAACACACTTCAATCCGATTTGACCCAGATTTGCCAACTCCACCCTTCCTATTGGGCAGAATCTAGAATCTACCTCCCGTCATAGGCTTTTTCCCTAGTGGATCCCTTCCCTAAAAGAACTAAACCTCGATCTAGATGAGGCAACTTGCTCATTCAATCCTCTCTCTATCAATTGAGCTCGACGATAGACCTCTTTAATTAGTCAAATCCAACGACAGCAGGGGTTGTTTCAACTCAGAATTGAGACCACTTCTGAATCTTCGAGCTTTTTCTTCAGGGTCCTCTATCAACCTTGGAGCATATTGTGACAACTTTGCAAACTTGACCCCATATTGGTCAACTATCATATTCCCTTAGCGGAGACATTGGAACTCCTCCATCTTTTGTTCCCGGGTAGTACCCGAGAAGTACTGATCATTAAATGCTCTAAGGAAGGTGTCCCACACTTGGACCACACCTTCCGGGAATACGATATCTTTTGCGGCTCTCCACCAAATGTTCGCATTGCCTTGAAGTTGGTACATAGCCAGTGCCACCTTCTCTTCTTTGTTGCACATTAGAATTGCGAACGCTTTCTCAAGATCCTGAATCCAAAGTGATGCAACTTTCGAGTCTCCTTCACCAATGAACCTCGGTGGGTTCAGCTTAAAAAACTGTTCCATAATGAACCCACTTGACACATTGGCGACTCTCGGTTGTCATGAAAATCTCGTGGTTTCAAATACGGACACAGAATACCAAAACAATAGAAAAATTAGTCTAGTATCGGCCGACGAGAATTTTCCAAATTAGTGGAGTCACCCACGTTTAGCCACACATCTCTATCGAACTAACCTATCTCTGACCTCTGATCGATTTTTAATCGTGCCATAATGGCCTCTAAAGATGAGCACGATCAAGAAGCTGATTCCTGGTCAAATTCTCAATTCTATTGCGTTAAAATTCCTTAATGGCTTCCTTGGATAGTTTAGTTATCTCTAGAGTAATCAGCTCTAAGAATAGTCCTATATGCGTGTTGATGAAATGCCCTATTTATTCAATGGAAACATAATTGAAAATCTAGGATGTCATAGTCAATGTATGATCATTCATGCTTTGATCAAGTGTAAGATCCTTAGACCTAAGGCACAATGTTGGCTTGTATGTTGGATAGCTGTGGTTCACAAGTGCGCATATTGACGCTCTGCCGAACTGTCTCTATACTTGATTGTTATAGTTTGTTTACATACAAAGATACATGCATGTGCAATTTGGAATATGTCTTCTTGTTATATATAGATATACAATATTGATGTAACATGCATATCCACTATATTTGGCATATCATTGAATTGGTGTAATCATGACATTGTATTGATGTAACATTTGGAATCATGACATTGTATTGAAATCCTCAACCAGGGTTATAACCAAGAATGAAAGGTTCATGTCTCGAAAAAATACATATCAACTATATTTGGCACATCATTGAATTGGTGGCTTGACCAATAATTCAATGGCCTTTATTCGGTCGAGATATGGTGGGACGGAATGATCGAATTATACGGTAGCCAAAGCTAATAGGTTCATTATGTTCTTGAAATATTTCTCACTGTCTGGGTAATCATGATATATTACTAGATGTCTCTCATGTTTGTAGGAATAAGAGATTGATCTAGACAATCAATTCTCTTGGTTATGCTAATATGTTGGTATAAGTCCTACTGCCAGCTCAGTGATGAACATAAGGGATGTCACCCACCATAATCAATTAGAATGACATTTGAACAAGAGAGAGAGACAGAGAGAGAGAGAGAGAGAGAGAGAGAGAGAGAGAGAGAGAGAGTATTGCAAATATGTTTGCAATTAAGCCAATCAGATTGAGTCTGGCTAAAAATAAAAGATCTGAAAAATGGGCTTCACACTTTACACCTGAATCAAAGATTTGAAGCGTGTTCTGATTCGATGACTGAATTAATAATTTGAAGTAAGTTCAGAATTAATAATTGCATTAATTATTTGGAGTGAGTTTAGAATCATTGTCATCATTAATAATTTGAAGTGAGTTTTGATCAATAGCCAAATGAGTAATCAGAAACTGTGACGCCCCGATCCTCGAGCGCGTATCCATCCCTCGATTGTCAATTAAATTGTGATGTTCCAGGACGCGTCGTCAACCCATTCATTTTATTATGCATGCGGAAGTGAACAATTACCCCTGAAAACAACCAACACGGGATAGAAAAGCAATAAACAAATTCACAACCAAAACACTTTAATAAACACCTCGGTTTATATACAACATTAGACTAAAGACAAGAGTCCACAAAAAGATTGGCTCTCAAAACGAAGTTGTCTTATGACCAGCTAGCTGGACACATTCACCGATCCTTCGATCTCCACAGGCTCCAGGAGCATCGGGTCCTCCACAGCACCATTAGGAGGGTCAGCTACACTCTCACCTATAGTGACATCGACTACCACAACGGGAATTTCAAAACCCTTGAGGGGTCCCACATGGAATCCATTGAAACCATTACGAAACCATGCTCTAAACCGATGAGGCACCCTTTGAGGTAGGTCCTCATCGACCTAGACGGCGGTCACCACGAGTTCATAGACACATGACCCCTGGGGCATGGTAATCAAAACTCCTCTCGGTAAGCCTCATCGGCCGACCAAAATGTTCTGGAGGAACCGCCATCTAAGAACCTGAAAAGGTTGAGCCCATAAAGAGATAAGACAATGTCTCAGTAAATTCACTCCCTAAACTCTGACTAGGAAGTAAATACGCCTAGAGGTAGCTATACACCCATGTCAGAAAACTTACCTTGCCTCAGTTCCCTCCTGCATGGCAGTACAGTTCATAATCTCAACCAATCAATTCCAATCGATTCAATACCATCGATACCATCGATCAATCAATCGATATGATTGCTGCTCACACAAGTGGAAATAGATTATAGCTCTCACGAGCTAATATAGATAGTAGCTCACACAAGTTGATATATAGATGGTAGCTTGCACAAGCTGATATATATTATAGCTCACACAAACTGATATATGATATTGCTCTCACAAGCTGACGATCGTTGCTCACACAAGCTGACGATTCAACTAATTCCGGCCAAGGACATTTTGCTTTATATTGCAGCACTGGAGAGGATTGGTTGGAAAATGCGGCACATGGCCTTTTGAAAAAGGGATGGTACCACTTTTAGGCCAAAATGAAGAACTTTCCACTAAAAATGCTGGTTTGGTATACAGAACCCTGTTTTGGGTCTGTCTTTAGGATGAATGCCCAATTGCCGAAATCTAGTTTTGAGGTCGAATTTGGAATAGATGTGGGCTTTAGAGAATCCAGTGAAGAGGGAGTTTCTAGATGGTAAAAGGAATTGATCATCTTAGAGAAAAATGTTAAGGGGTTGGTAATTGATTACCAATCTCATTTTCCCTCTATTCTACTCAGCATGCTTATCGATATAGAAGGCTTCACAAGCCCACTGAAAATTGGTGGTTTCAATAAGGCCTTGTTGCAACAGCTCTAAGCATTCCTTTGAGTTAAACACAAGTGTTCTGGATTCATTCCCATGTAACTTGCCTTTGTAGGATTGATATCTTCATTCTTTTTTAAAGGAAGGCGAACAAAGAACTTTGAATTTTCCCATAAAGGATGACAACATTTTTTAGCAAATTCGAAATGGGATTCTTAATAGGATTCCAAGAACTTTTGCATGATTGGATCTAATAGACTCATTTGAATGGAAAAGAGCCACTGGATATTAACAAATTCAGAGAATTAGTCTTTATACTTAAGACCTTTTCCAAGAATGATTGAAGCTAAGAAATCTGAGTCATGATTTCCTAACCAATGATTAAGTCCTTGTTGGGAAAGCTGGATCCAAAGATTTTTGTGGTTATGGAACACTAGGGGAAGAACTGGATAGTTATGGGAGTAGTTCTTACATTTGTGGAAAAAGTATCTCCTGATGCAGAATTAAAATATCGGACATGAGGAGTCTAATATTCTTCGAGGAGAAATTTTGTATCAAGAATTGAACAACTTGCTCCAATATCTATGAGAGTAATAACAATGATTAGTTTGGCAAACTTTGAAGTGAGAATTCTTACAGGGAAGTGAGGACAATGAATTTGGCTTGCAAATATGTGAGGACCTTATTCTGGAGACATTAGGGATATGTGAAAAATTTCCTCAAAGTCTGAATTTGATTCAATTTCACTGGAACTTTGTTAACAAGCGATGACACAAAGGGTTTGTTCAGTTGGTTCTTGTGGCACCCCGAAACACTTAAGGTCGCCACAAATACCAAAGAAGAACCTTAGTTCCTAGGCATATATATATGTAACGGTCTCATCACATCTTATTTGCGGAAACATAATCAAGTCTTACCAATTCTCCCTCCAACAATCATGATACAATGCACACCACTAAGCACCATAAGAAACTAGAGTCGAGCCACTCTTTATTTACATACTTTCAAGATGGGTTTCACGGGTCGGTACAACCAAAAGGAAAACCAAGACTCTTGGCTAGACTTGGCCATAACTCAAAAAGAGACAACTCAACCCTCTATGTCGATCATGCATAATCCTCCATCTACAAGTGTCGGCTATGTCCAAAAAGTAGCAGCTCCTACTCCTCACGCGGGTCGTCACACCCATCCCAGCATGTCAGGCGGTGGCGACGGCAACATCCCCCGCATCACTCTGTCTCGACGGACGTGGACCGACAAAAACTCCTGTATGACCGGGCCTCCAGCAGGCCTACATTGTACATGACCAGCACTCGAACTCGTACAAACGTAAGACCAGGGATGGTAATGCAGTCGATCTCCAAACACTCTACCTCCACGTCAGATGGGAGGCCATAGAAGGTACCCCGCGTGATAGTAAGGAGCGGCATCTTTCTAATCTGAAATGTTGGTCTCTGAAGGGGTGAGTATAGCCACTCAGAAGGTAAAAGATCCAATAAACCACTCAATGCATCACATAATACAATCATAACAATCATAGCATAGTACATGTCATTTATCCATCCAAGCATAACTTACCTTGAAGCCATGCATATGTCATCATACCATATGTCATACATCCTCATATAATCATCACCATCATGTCATACATATACCATCATGCCATAGGTGCACATATATCCATGCACTCACCATCATCATGTCATACATGTACCATCATGCCATAGGTGCACACACAACCATGCACTCACAATCATCATACCATTCATGTACCATCATGCCATAGGTGCACACACAACCATGCATTCATCACCAAGCATTCATGCGTATACCATCATGCCATAGGTGCATATTTATCCATGTGCTCATCATCAAGCATACATGCATACATGTCACCATACCATGCATGACTTAATTTCAATTTCTCAATATTTATTCCTCCAATTGGACTGCCACATTTCTCTTTCCCGGAACCAGTATTTGCATCACACATTTATCGCTCACACCCAACCTGGAATTTGCGAGGAACCTCCGGCACACACCTCCGGGCATCCCGTACCCCAACTGGCATCACGAGGTATCCCTTGGCTCACACCTCCGGGCTTCCGGCACCCCCACATCCCGGGCATCTCGAAACTCCCGAGGACATCCGGCACACACCCTCCGGGCATCCGGCATTTACACTCCCTGGCCAGGCATCCCGACACACCCGGGGCATCGTCAGCTCACACCTCCAACGGCATTCTCATTTATCATAGTTCACATTCACAATTATGGCTCAATTTCAACATGGCATATGATATGATGGCAACAAGATCATTTTCAGCATTTTAATTCTTATATGTAGTGCCAAATATCATCATATGTGCAGCAAGATCCAATCACTTATGACAACATAATCCATAGGGTCCATACAACTTAGAATAATCCATACATCATAACTTTTTGAAATCTACCAAAATCCAGCTTGCACAACTTCAGAAAACATAGTTAATTAAATACCAACATGATCTTCAAAAATTATGAAATATGAACATGTGTTAGTCAAGACATAAAGGCAGTAGCTCCATGAAGAACACATGCCCAAAAAAACTTCACACAAAAAAGATATAGCTCACACATTACAGCTTGCAAAATTCGGACACATCAGATTGTGCGGTTCTTGAAATATATTAACTTAAATACACGAATGACCTTAAAAATTATGAAATTTTACCAGGTGATATTCAATACCCTAAGGTAGATTTTTCATGAAGACATCAAGGCCATATTCGTCCTAGATAATTAACTATGGACGGTCGAAGCCTTGTTCCTAGTACCGGACATTCCAGGTTTAGCCGTCTCTGAAAAAATCAAGATTTCACCTACTTATATTCCTTCATTTCCTCTGAATGTTTGATATGTTTTGCCACAAGAGATCCACTACAACTTTAATTAAGGGATCCAGGTGAGATTCTCAAAGAAAAGTCACTTTATAGTCCACGAAGTCGTTGGAGTTCAGTACAACATTTCTAGATCTATCGTCTTCGAAGAAAAAATCGTTTCAGTAGGCTATGCTTGTTCGTTTTACCTCAAATTTGTGTATGTTAGTATTCAAGATGTTCTGTACAACTTTTGTGAAGGGGTCGAAGTGAACTTCTCAGTGAAAAGTTACATGCAACACACAAAATCACCAAGAGGTCAACAAAACAGTTTCAGATCTAACGTTTTCGTAGAGGGAGGGTTTCACCCCTAAAAAATCATCAATTTTATCTCAAATTTTAGTATGTTATATTTTAAGATGTTTTCTAAAAATTTCGTGCAGAGGTCGAAACCAAAATCTGATTCAAACCCCGCATGCAAGCCACTACAACATTCTGGGTCAGGCTGTTTACTCGAAAACAGATTGCTATTTCAAAACAACACCCTCAAAACTTCGGTTTTTCACACCCTAGACATCCAAAATTCATCACCTTTCACTAGCATATCCTAGAAACAACATGCAAGAGCAGATCAATGGATCTAACTTGCCTCCAAACCGAGCTACAGTGAGCACGACGGCGGCAAACGACGGACGCACAGGTGGTTGCGGGCGACAGACGAGCGGCTTCCTCCTTCGCACGTCCTCTTCCTCCTCACTCTCGGTTCCCTCACTCTCTCAACAGTTCTCTCTCCCTCTCTCAAAACCGGTCACTCTCTCTCTCTCTCTCTCTCTTTCCTTTTATTCCATCATTTGCAATCATTAGGAGCCACCCGAAGTGGCCAATAGGTGAAGCTCTCTTTTTGCCACTTGGCAAATCCCATTGCATGATGGGCTTGAAGATGGGCCGGCTCCTCCCCCCTTGTGGTCGACGGCAGCCCCCCTTCATGGGCTTCATGGGCCATGCCAATTTGGCCCACTTTAGGTCCAATACCCTTGGCCTAAAGTTCAATCTTAATAAACTCCAATTTTACTTTTTAATAATTCATCTTAATTCCCTCTTTTATAAATTTCAAATTCTCAATTTCATATGGCCATAAAACTTGTAACATTTAAACTATAGGGATCAAATCTATGAGGTGCATAGCCAAGAACAAATTCTTCTTACCGACTTATCCTATAATACTAATTTTAATAACTCACGAACACAAGATACATAACACTCGGTCTTAAAAAGTAAGTCAATAGCTAAGGTATAACCCAAAGGCAAATTTCATTACCTAATCATAGACTTTAATACATCTAGAGGTTGCATTGAATTTTTTTGGGATGCCACAATTCTCCTCTCCTTAGAGAATTTTGTCCTCGAAATTAGACACCACTCATGCCCTTTTGAAACAAGTAGGGGTACTTTTCCTTCATCTGATCTTCACTTTCCCATGTGGCTTCCTCCATATCACGATGTCGCCATAATACCTTAACCAGTGGAATTGTCTTGGTCCTAAGAATTTGTTCCTTCCGATCCAGTACTTGCACAGGCTCTTCAATGTACCTCACTTTCTCATCCACTTCAATGGCTTCATGATTGAGTATGTGACCAGGATCCGGCTGGTACTTTCTCAGCATCGATACATGAAACACATCATGCAAATTTCCCAACTTAGGAGGTAGCGCCAAACAATAAGCTACATCTCCTATTCTTTCAAGTATCTTAAGAGGCCTGACAAATCTAGGGCTTAACTTACCCTTCATTCGAAATCGAGATATTCCTTTCATTGGAGATACCTTAAAAAATACATGGTCTCCTGTACTAAACTCCGAAGGCCTTCTATGCCTATTTGCGTAGTCTTTCTGCCTACTCTGAGCTGTTTTAAGCCTTTTTCTAATAATTTCAACAACTTCAATGGTAACTTGTACTAGTTCAGGTCCTGTCAATTTCCTTTCACCTACTTCATTCCAACAGACAGGAGTCCTACATCTCCTTCCATATAATGCTTCATAGGAAGCCATGCTTATACTTTTCTGAAAACTATTATTATAAGCAAATCCCACCAAATGTAATCTTTCATCCCAATTTCCTTTAAAGTTGATCACACAAGCCCTTAACATATACCCTAATGTCTGGATCACTCTTTCTGTTTGTCCATCTGTCTGAGGGTGAAAAGCAGTACTAAACTGGAGTTTAGTTCCTAAGGCAATTTGAAGACTTCGCCAAAAGTTCGAGGTAAAATCTTGACTACCGATCTGAGGTAATAGTTACTGGAATACCATGTAAGTGTACCACTTGACTTACATATATATCTGCATCTTTGTCCATTGGGTAGTCCATGCGAACCGCTAGGAAATGAGCAGACTTAGTCAAATGATCCATTATAACCCAGATAGAGTCATGACCACTTGACGTCCTTGGTAATCCTTGTATAAAGTCTATTGTTATATGCTCCCATTTCCATTCTGGTATGTCTAATGGTCTCAAGAGTCTTGCAGGTTTATGATGTTCTGCTTTTACCTGTTGACACGTCAAACATTGAGAAACGTGCTTAGCCGTATCAGCTTTCATACCATTCCACCAAAACTGCTGACGTAAGTTCCTGTACATCTTTGTACTACCTGGATGAATACTATAATTACTCTTATGTGCCTCCGACATAATTTCCTTCTTTAATTCTTCATTGTCGGGAACACAAAGTCGTCCTTGGCATCTTACCACTCCATCTTTAGAGATTTGAAATTCCGGTCTTTTCCCTAAAGACACTGCATCTTTCACTTTCATAATCTCCGGGTCAGACTCTTGTAAGATTTTAACTTTCTGAATAACTTCAGGTTCAATCCTTAATGCACTAAGCATACCGGTAAGACAATCTACTTTTAATTTAAACTCTGAGTCCGTTACGGACTTTAACAAGCTCCATTATGCCATTCTTAAACCAGCCATCTCCATAGCCGACTTACGACTAAGAGCATCCGCTATCTTATTTGCCTTCCCTGGATGGTATCTTATCTCACAATCATAATCCTTTAACAATTCCATCCACCTCCTTTGTCTCATGTTCAACTCCTCTTGCGAGAACAGATATTTCAAACTCTTATGGTCTGTATAAATCTCAAACTTTTCCCCATACAAATAGTACCTCCATATCTTCAAGGCGAACACTATAGCTGCTAATTCTAAATCATGCGTTGGGTAGTTCAGTTCATGGGGTTTCAATTGTCTAGATGCATAGGCTATGACCTTTCCATGCTACATCAAAACACATCCCAATCCTTTGTGAGATGCATCACTGTACACTGTAAAACCATTAGGTCCAGTTGGTATAGTCAGGATTGTAGCTGAGGTCAATTTTCTTTTAAGCTCCTGAAAACTCCTCTCGCATTCCCCATTCCATTCAAAATTCACGTTCTTTCGAGTCAATTTAGTTAAAGGACCTACCAGTCATGAAAATCCTTCAATAAACCTTCTATAATAACCTGCCAAACTTAAGAAACTCCATATTTTCAGTAGGTGTTGTTGGTCTCGGCCAATTTATTACCATCTCATCTTTCGCTGGGTCCACTATAATTCCTCCTCTTGATACCACGTGCCCAAAAAATATTATCTGGTCTAGCCAGAATTCACGCTTACTAAATTTAGCATACAGCTTATGCTCTCTCAGAGTTTGCAAAACTATCCTCAAGTGTTGTTCATGCTCTTTAGGTCCTCTTGAATATATCAGGATGTCATCAATAAAAACAATCACAAACTGGTCTAAATAAGGCTTAAATACCCTATTCATTAGATCCATAAATGCAGCCGGTGCATTTGTCAATCCAAACGGCATGACAAGGAACTCGTAGTGTCCATAACGAGTTCTAAATGCAGTCTTAGGGATGTCTTCTTTCTTAATTCTTAGCTGATAGTATCCCGACCTTAAGTCAATCTTAGAGAAGACCGAACTTCCCTAGAGTTGGTCAAAAAGATCATCAATTCTAGGCAAAGGATATTTATTTTTAATGGTTACTTGATTAAGTTGCCCATAATCAATGCACAAGCGCATCGATCCATCTTTCTTTTTCACAAACAAGACTGGTGCACCCCAAGGTGAAGCACTTGGCCTAATGAATCCTTTGTCAAGCAACTCCTATAGTTGCACTTTCAATTCCTTCAACTCAAGTAAGGCCATCCTATATGGGGCTTTTGATATAGGTCTTGTGCCAGGCATTAATTCAATTCAAACTCAATTTCTCGTTCCGGCGGTAATCTAGGCAATTCCTCAGGAAATACTTCTTGAAATTCATTAACTACCCGAATTTCATCAAGCTTAGGCTCTTCCTTAGTATAATCTCTAACCATGGCCAGGTACCCTTGACATCCTTTGTCAAGTAATGCACGGGTTTTTATTGCTGAAATAAGTGCTATAGATAGGTGGGTCTAACCTTCCAAAAATTCACTGCTAGACTAATTAGGTAAAGTAAATTGGATCACTTTCCTATAACAATCCATCTTAGCTTGATACTTATGAAGCCAATCCATTCCTATGATAACATCAAAATCATACATGGCCATTACGACTAAGTCTATTTCCATATCATTTACTCCCATTGTTATCTTACAATTTCCATACACCAGCGTAGACAATAACATATCCTTTAAAGGTGTAGAAACACAAAGAGGCGTCTCAAGAGGTGTAGTTTCTATCTTATTCAATTGTTTATATCTTTCAGACACAATTGAATGCGTAGCAGCCGTATCAAACAATGCATATGCCTTTTTATCATTTATGAGGATCGTACCTGAGAAAACATTTTTGGAAGCTTCCGCTTCCTCTTGGGTGATTGCATACACCCTTCCTTGTGCTGGTGGCCTTTGAGGATTCCTTGGTGAGTTTGGTGTAACAACATTCTACTTTGGCTATCGCACCGAGCCAATACTCACTTGCGACCTTTCCTGTGGGCAGTTTCTCTTAAGATGACCTATTTGTCTGCAACCATAACATCTCAGTTGCCCATTGCAAGGTCCTGGGCCATGTCACCCATCACACCTTCGACACTCTTCATTTCGATAAGGTGCCCTTTCTAAATTTAGGCTACCCCTACCCTTTCCAAAGTTCCTGAAATTTCCCTTCTTCTTAGATTCCCAGCTCTAACCTTGACCTGTATAGGGTCTCTTACCCCGTCTCACCTCACCAAAAGACAATGGTCTCTTATTCTCCGAATGTTCCCTTACCAACTCCTGCTCCACCAACTGTGCCATTTCATAGATCTCATTATAATCTCTTATGTTCAAAGGCACCAATTGTTTCCTAATATCAGTCCTCAACCCTTTCAGAAACCTCTTAGCTTTCTCTTCTTGATCCTCGATTAGTCTAGGAGCATATCTAGACAGTTCAGAAAATCTTGCCTCATACTAATCTACTGTCAGCTCCTTTTGTTCTAGTTGAACAAATTCTGAAATTTTCTTATCCTTAGCACAGTCAGAAAAATTCGTTTTGTTGAAAGCTCTCACAAACTCTTCCCAGTTAACATCAGTACCTGGTGGGAAGATTGTGTCCCTCGAAGCTCTCCACCAAAACTTTGCATTTCCCTCCAGTTGGTACTTTGCCAAAGTTATTTTCTCAGCAACATTGCAGTCCAACAACCTGAAAACTTGTTCCATTCCATCAATCCAATGTTCCGCCTCCTCAAGACGTCCCATTCCACTGAACTTAGGTGGCTTCAGCTTCAAAAACTGCTCCACCAGTCCTTGAGTACAGCGTTCTGCTTCAAGTTGTTGCTGTGCTTGTCTTTCCATCAGATTTCCAATATTGGCCAATGCCTGCAAGATGTCTTCCATTCGGGGTTCAGTCCTTGCAACAGAGGTTTCAGCCTTCGATGGATGAGCACTTCCATCTTGTACCATGACTTTCCTGCAATTTCTAAGCATTGCCTCAGGAATAATCTGAGACTCACCGTCTCCATTCAAAGCAACTATTACTACTACATAAGTAACATATACATGTTACTGGTACCTAAAGACAACTCAAAATAAACTACTAGGGATCTACGAGTGAATACTCATCACCCGTTATTCAAAGTTAATCAATTATTCCATTTTATATCCTATTGTGTGCATTGTCATCATGTTACTCAGTTTCAAAGCGAGGCTCCTTATCGCTCCAATCTATAACCATGACTGTGATACCAAAAAAGGGCTGTGGCACCCACGAAACACCTTAGGTCACCACAGATACCAAAGAAGAACCTTAGTTCCTAGGAATATATATATAACGGTCCTAGCGCATCTTATTTGCGGAAGCATAATCAAGTCTTACCAATTCTTCCTCCAACAATCATGATACAATGCACACCATTAAGCACCATAAGAAACTAGAGCCGAGCCACTCTTTATTTACATATTTTCAAGATGGGTTTCACGGGTCGGTACAACCAAAAGGAAAACCAAGACTCTTGGTTAGACTTGGCCACAACTCAAAAAGAGACAACTCGACCCTCTATGTCGATCATGCATAATCTTCCATCTACAAGTGTGGGCTATGTCCAAAAAGTAGCAGCTCCTACTCCTCACATGGGTCGTCACACCCATCTCGGCACGTTAGGTGGTGGCGGCGGCAACATCCCCTGTATCACTCTGTCTCGGCGGACATGGACCAACAAAAACTCCTATATGACCGGGGCCCCAGCCAGGCCTACATCGTACATGACCAGCACTCAAACTCGCACAAACGTCAGACCAGGGATTGTAACGCAGTTGATCTCCGAACACTCTACCTCCACGTCAGATGGGAGGCCATAAAAGGTACCCTGCGTGATAGTAGGGAGCGACATCTTTCTAATCTGAAATGTTGGTCCCCGAAGGGGTGAGTACATCCACTCAGCAGGTAAAAGATCCAATAAACCACTTAATGTATAACATAATACAATCATAACAATCATAGCATAGTACATGTTATTCATGCATCCAAGCATAAGTTACCTTGAAGTCATGCATATGTCATCATACCACATGTACATACATCCTCATGTAATCATCACCATTATACCATACATATACCATCATGCCATAGGTGCACATATATCCATGCACTCACCATCATCATGTCATACATGTACGATCATGCCATAGGTGCACACATAACCATGTACTCACCATCATCATACCATTCATATACCATCATGCCATAGGTGCACACACAACCGTGCACTCATCATCAAGCATTCATGGCTATACCATCATGCCATAGGTGCATATACATCCATGCACTCATCATCAAGCATACATGTATATACCATCATGCCATAGGTGCATATACATCCATGCACTCACCATCAAGCATACATGCATACATGTCGCCATACCATGCATGACTCAATTTCAATTTCTCAATTTTTATTCTTCCAATTCGACCGCCACATTTCTCTTTCCCAGGACAAGTATTTGCATCCCACATTTATCGCTAGCACCCAACTTGGTATCGCGAGGAACCTCCGGCGCACACCTCCAAGCATCCAGCACACACACTCTGGGCATCTCGTACCCCAACTGGCATCACGATATATCCCCCAGCTCACACCTCTAGGCTTCCGGCACCCCCACATCCCGGGCATCTCGAAACTCCCGAGGACATCCGGCACAAACCCTCCAAGCATCCGGCATTTACACACCCTGGCCGGGCATCCTAACACTTCCGGGGCATTGTTGGCTCACACCTCCGACGGCATTCTCATTTATCATAGTTCACATTCACAATTATGGCTCAATTTCAACATGGCATATGATATGATGGCAACAAGATCATTTTCAGCATTTTAATTCTTATATGTAGTGCCAATTATCATCACATGTGCAGCAAGATCCAATCACTTATGACAACATAATCCATGGGGTCCATACAACTTAGAATAATCCATACATCATAACTTTTTGAAATCTACCAAAATCCAGCTTGCACAATTTCAGAAAACATATTTAATTAAATACCCACATGATCTTCAAAAATTATGAAATCTGAACATGTGTTAGTCAAGACATAAAGGCAGCAACTCCATGAAGAACACATGCCCAAAAGAACTTCACACAAAAAAGATATAGCTCACACATTACAACTTGCAAAATTCGGACACATCATATTGCACGGTTCTTGAAATAGTTTAACTTAAATATCCGAATGACCTTAAAAAATTATGAAATTTTACCAGGTGATAGCCAAGACCCTAAGGTAGATTTTTCATGCGGAAATCAAGGCCAGATTTGTCCTAGATAATTAACTATGGACGGTCGAAGCCCCTGTTCCTAGTACCGGACATTCTAGGTTTAGCCGTCTTTGAAAAAATCAATATTTCACCTACTTATCTTCCTTCATTTCCTCTGAATTTTTGATATGTTTTGCCTCAAGAGGTCCACTACAACTTTCATTAAAATGCTTTTTCTTTTGTGAGGTTTTTCCACAAGTACTATCACAGTCTCACTTGGAGCATTTAATCTTCAAACTTTGGTGAGAGCAGGCTATCTCAAGTTTTCTGTCATCTGTGATGTAGGTTCAGACCATCTAGCGTTTCAAGCATAATTCTTCAAGGCACAAATGGATTTCTTGTTGAATTTCACCCAATGGAACATCCTGTATTCTTCTTTGCCTGTTGAGAAAGGCTCTTTCGACCATTTGGGATAACTCCGTAGGGATGGAAGTCAAAAAGACATGCTTCAGATTTGCATCAGCACCTATACCATAAAAGAGTTTAAGCATTTCTCGATAATGCTTATCAAGGTATTTTTTATGGAGGGAGCAGCATTTTCTTTTGAAAAATTCTCTCCTTTTGAGTTCTTGGAGATCAGAAGGTCTTCCAACAAAGAAGTGATATAATGAGGTGATGGCATGACTAAAGTTGGGTGAACACAGGAAATTAATTTGATCTTGTTCTGACACAAATTTCCACCAAAGTTTGAGGTTGCCTGTAAATCTTGTGACAATTTAGGACTGCTTCAACTGCATGAGTTCTTCTCTATCTCCCATGTTCATCCACATCAGTAGGAGCAATTATCTTAGGAGCACGATGGTATCTACCTTGTGGATCAATGAATTATTCTGGAGTGGGAAACGAGAGTTTAAAGCTTTCTTGGACAAGAGTAGGAGTCCATTTCATGGAACATAGTTATTAGAGAAGTGGGTGGTGTAACTGCAGGAACTTCAAGTGGGTGGTGTAACTGCAGGAACTTCAAGTGGGTTGGAGTGCTTCTTGGCCCACTTTAAGATTGGCTTATAAAATGGGGAGAGAGTTTGTTTTTTCTAAGGAGGAGATGGTGGGGGTGCTTTTGATGGATCTGGTGAAACTTGGGGTGGAATAATGAATTCTAGTGGTGGAGCTGGTGCATAAGAAACCATGAATTGGTATTTATCACACTCACTAAGAGTATCAACGGAGGGGTCTCCTTCCGAGTACATTTGGTACATAGTATCTTTTGGCTTTTTCCGTCGAGGTGGAGGCTTTGCAAAAGGATCTACCTCGTTAGGGAATTTGTACAATAAGAACATTGGCAAAAGGGGTCCCAAAAACAATGACCAAATTAGTCCTTATAGTAATGGACAAGATGTCCATCACTGTTGAAATGTCGAACAAGCTTTTTTGGATTTAGCTCAGAAATTCATTCAGGAATACATGGTTTAATCATGAAAATGGTTTGGAAGATAGATGGACTTTCTTCCTTTTCTTTGCCAAATTTGATGAAATAGTTCCATCTTTTTTCGAATGAATTCAGAGTCCGAAGACTGGAAAGGCTTGTTGTTCTGGTGCAACTTCTTGTAGTTGGTGATCCAAGTTTCTAGGAGGAGCTTGGCCAATGTGTCCTTCGGAATCTGTCTAGGAACATAGATGCAGAACGCCTGATCATTTGCATGGAGATGAACAACGCATCTTCATTCCCATTATTGAAATGTAGATCAAGAGCATGGTTCCGCACATGATAGACCATTTGTTAATGTAATGTTGCAGCAACAGAGTCGGCAGTTTGAGGAGCTCTAGTGAGCTATACTTGGCCTTTTAAAAAAGAGAGTAGTTGGGGGTCTAAGAGAGCGATGTTGAAATTTGGATAGTGTTACAAAGACTGTTCCAGCATTTAAAGTAGTTTGGACTGTACCAATGCAAGCATGCTGGTATTGTAAAAACCCGATATCCAACAACGCAATTTTGCCACAACTGACAAACCTTTACGACCATGAAAAGTAAGAGTCAAACGAACAGCTCCATAATGGACATGAGAATATCCTTGTTGAGCCCATTGTCTAGAAACTCCGGAGGGATCTGAAGAGTAAAAAAATATTCCTTATAGTAGTAGGAATAGGATGTTGATTGAACTTGGAGGATTGTACGTACTCCTTTACTTCTTTCGGAGTTTGATGAATGAGTTGGCGGATAGAGCGGATGAATGAAAATGATTTGTTAGGTTTAGCAAAAGCATAATAGGGGTTCATAAGTGGGAGATGGGTTTCAGAGATTTTTGTTTCATCACTAAGGAGACTTCATAGAGATAGTCTATCTTGGAAGTATTGGAAAGACAAAAATCTGAGGGTGTCAAAGATGAGGGAGATGGAGCAAGGGAAGCTGGTGCTTTGAGAATTTTTGGTTCTATAGACATGATGTGGAGAGATCTTCTCAGCACTAGATTCACCTTCTAAGTGCATGGAACGGATAATATTACAAAAAATACCATGACTCTGATACCATGAATGGGCTTAGACTTAGAACCAGGGAATGAAGAGTCAATTTTTCGCAGGTATGCCTTCCCACAGTAGGCGAACACCTTGTTCAAGCCCTCAAGGATAGCCTATTAGCAAAAAACCACTATGCCCTTTAGTTCAAAGCCTAGAGACACTTAGAGATGCTAGGATGGAAATGTTTCTAACCTACCCAAAGCTGCATTTCTTAGAGGATCCTACCAGGCTGGAGAAAAGAGGGAATTTAAAAAGCCATGGAGAGTTTTTCACAAAACACCCGCTTTACTTCAGGGGACGCTGCCCAACACATTACATCCTCTATGCCTTATATAGACAATAAGAGGTCACAAACAAACAAATAAGGATCAAGCTCATGGGTCCGAATACAAACAAAGGCACCAAAAACTTCGAGAGGGAATTATTTGCACACTATGAACAGTGACTATGAATAGTACTTTCTTAGCCTATTGCTATAATAAAAGTGAACATTACTTGCTACAGTGCTTTTGTACAAACATCAATGATCTCATCCATCACAGGCATTGTGGTCATAGTTAGAGTCATCCGAGCTGTACACTATTGCTAGGCAATGTTCATCTTATTTGTTCAAGTGCCTCAAGATCTTCTGGTGATAGAATATGGTTGAGATGGTGAGATGTGGATGCGGAGGCTTCCTCATGTGCCCAATGGGATGCTTCTTCATCTACCCAATTTGTATTGTCACTTTTGTATTGTTGGTAGGAATGTTTGGCTGAGGCCAGTTAGATGGCTATGCATAAAAGGACGTGTCCATGCTTTGTGATAAGGACAAAGGTCCTTGATCGTAGGGATCCTGAGAGAGAGACCTCCCCATTTAGCATAGGGGTCTTGAGAAGATTGGACAATGTCTTCTAAGTCTATCATTTCATGCTCTTGGGATGATGCAGCGTGTTTGCATTGCTTGAGTGCTCCTTTGGCCTCTGGTGCTAGGCCATAATGATCCAAGCAATGGATACATTGTAATTCCATGCATCTTTAGGAATAGTCTTGTTTTCCGAACACAAAATTCTTTGGAGTTCTCGGTACTAGTGTTCACAAAATCCAATAGGTCCTGGATAAGATTTGTGAATTCAAGCATCTTTGTTGTCCAACCAAGGTTTATAGGATGTGGTTCCTACAATCTATGGTGCATTGATAATGTTGACATTATTTGTTAGAAAATACAACGGACATTTGAAAAAACAGGATGGTGTGGACTTCGGAGTTTGGTTGCATGGTTCTCAATTCTTTTTCTAAGAGATATTTCCAATAAGTAGGAGGATAGAACCAATTGAGAAAACTTAAGAGATTCTTGTCACTTTTGTTTTCAATCTTTCCTCTACCCGAGTGAAAATATTCTGGTGAGGTTAGTAATGAATCTTCTAGTTGGAACTTCAATAGTTATTAAGTATTTATTGGTTAAGTACCATAATAACCATATGAGTTGATAAGAGAAATTGTCCTCCTTCCAGATTAGAGGATGAATGAATGGATAATCTGCATTTAATCCAAAGGGATAAACAATCGAACCTCCATTGAGTCTGAATATTTATTTGTGACATTGCCACATGAGTTGATCAGATTTTCAGTGAGGCTATCATTCTAGATTTGTTCGATGATTTCTAAGGATATTTCCAACTTGGTCAGTCTTTGATCTTCTTGATTTTATACTTTCCATCATACTCACGCATATGAAAAGCACGTCTCATGATGTACATGTTGATTTCGACTGGTGCTTTGAGTCTTGACAAGAAATCAGCAAGTACATTCAGCCCATATGAGCAATTGAGAGTTCGGAATCTACTTTTGTTTAAACTTGATCATCTGGGGAAAAGATGCCATGTCTAATTCTACCCGGAAGTGATGACCGATGAGATGAAATTCAAACATTTTTATTCCATTTTTTACCGCCAAGATTTATTTGAAAGTGGAATGATAATGTATTTCAGCTTGAGAAAAATTTCCACTTTTGTAAGCACAGAGATGTCTCTTACCAATATTCATCACTAGCGTCAGTTTGAAGGATTCTTTTCCTGTTCATAGTATTTGCAATGGTGGGAGATCTTGCATAATCTCCTTAAGCTCAACTACTGCTTTAGTCTGGGATTTTCCCCAAGGTAGGGAATTATTATTCAGCATTGATTGCAAGGGAATCAGAAATTTTGTAATGTTTGGGACAAAATCTCTGAGATAATTGATTATCCCAAGAAATTATTAAACTTGCTTTGTCGTAAAATTTTGTTTAGGAAATTTTAACAATTCCTAAGAGATATGCGGTCTCGATAATATGTGCCTTTATTAAGGTGCATGCCAAGAAATTCTATCTTAGTCTAGGCAATACTCATTTTCTCTGAGAAAGCATAATGTCATCCTCAATTTGAATAATGAACTTGGCCTAATTTCATCGTGTTAAAAACACTCGATCAAAATAATCGTATGTGGGTACATGGCCGGTCTAAGCCAAAATGCTAAATCTTTCTTTTCAAAAATCCCATTATTTAACAAAGTGCCTAAAAACATTTTTGGCATTAAAAACCATTGCCTTGGTATTTTATGATAAAATATCAAAATTATACAATTTTGGAAAAATACCTAAAATTGTAATCACTACTCAATTTGCACAAAATAGCATATAATTGCATAAATAATCATACCATTGCAATCGGCACAAAATTCTAGTTACTTGGTTATCCCGGTATAATTTCCTAAAAATAATAAATAATTAAATAAATACAAAAATAATCAAATAAATACAATTAATTACCAAAAATATCGACCTATGCCGGAAATGCTTAAATAACCGCTCGAATGGGCTGAAAATTTTTTCGAACCTATCTAGATAAATGGTACAATTTATCTAGTCTTTAATTAGGCTATTTTAACCACCTAACATGCACAATTGAATAATTAAATCATTAATCCATGCTAATTAACCATCTAAACCATACTTAGCCTAAACTAATCAACCTTTAAGCATCATTAACTTCCTAAGCAAAGTTTAGCAAGTAAACTCACCGGTTTAGCAATCCGGTGAGTCCATGACCACGACAACGTGGAGACGGGCAACAAACAACAATACGGTGACACCAAGTGGAGATCGGACAGGCTACAAAATAGGCAACGAAGCCTCAAAGCCCTTGCTGGCTAAGGCTTCTGCTCCTAGGCTCGAGAGGTTGCCGAGTGACTAGCTAGGCTGAAACGGTGAGGAGGTGGACCGGCGGATGCAGCGGGAGAGTAGGGGTGACGGTGGTGGTGACGAACGGTTGGACGACAACGTATAGCGGCTGGACGAGCTTGGGACGGCAAGGGACGATGGCTTGGGTGTAAGATGAGGCACGGGATGGTAGAGGACAGGCTGGGTGGCGCAACGGCTTGTGCGAGTGGCAATGGCAAGCATGGGGGAGGGGGTGCTAGTTTCTCTCTAGTTTTTGGAACTCAAATCTTGATCAACAATGGATGGGGCAGAAGCATGCGGGACCTTAAATATCCTCTTTCTTAATCATTGCATGCCCCCACTAACTCTACCCTATCCGAAGCCATTTTTGCAACACCAAAACTTCCCCTAGAAGCTTGGGACGGCAAGGGACGATGGCTTGGGTGGCGAAAGTGGCAATGGTAAGAGGCTCAATGGCAAGAGGCTCCAGTAGTGG
Source organism: Eucalyptus caleyi (assembly GCA_014182885.2). Classification (NCBI taxonomy): domain Eukaryota; kingdom Viridiplantae; phylum Streptophyta; class Magnoliopsida; order Myrtales; family Myrtaceae; genus Eucalyptus; species Eucalyptus caleyi. The sequence goes on from CM024476.2 coordinate 17,898,434, forward strand.
TTGACGAGCAAGGGGGAGGGGGTGCTAGTTTCTCTCTAGTTTTTAAAACTCAAATCTTGATCAACAATGGTTAATGGAGGCCGGTTGAGGGAGAAGAAGACAATTTTGCAACACCAAAACTTCCCCTAGAAGCTTCCTTTGATGCCTCAAATGTTGCATACCCCTTGGCCTACAAATTTTGTACACTTTCCATCCAAATTGATTCAATTCCTCTCTAATTGAACTCAATTTGACATCTATAAATCCAACCAAGGTGTCATCGTCAAATACAACATTTTTTTCTCACGATTTGAATCAACTTGAATCCCAAAAACATGACAAAAAACGGTCATTTGATTTTCCCGAACAAAAATGGCCATTCTTTAAAATTTTACTAAAAATCTTGGTTTGTAGAAAAATTTTCGGAGGATGAGTCGACGGTCCTAAAATGAATTGTGATATGATAGAACTTTCAATTTCTGAAATCGAGTTTAAATTCACGGTTAATTTCAATTTGGCGCAATTTTAGTGTGACCTAATCTACTAGGTAACTTTTTGAATTTTTAGTGCAATTAACCCGTGGTTGATTATTTTCGAGCCACATTGTACATCTTCGACACATTGACAACTTTCGGTTGTCGTGAAAATCTTGAGATTTCAAATACAAATACAAGATATCAAAACAACAGAAAAATCAGTCTAGTGCCAATCAATGAGAATTTTGCAATTATGTGGGATCACCCACACTTAATCACATGACTCAATCTAGTTAACCCATCTCCAATCTCTAATCGATTTTTAATTGTACCATAATGACCCTTGCAGACTAGTGTGGTCGAGCAGTCAATTTCTAGTCGAATTCTCAAATTTATTGCGTTAAAATCCCTTAGAGAATAGAATTATAGGCGCATCAATGAAAAGCCCAACTTATTCAATTGAAAACAGAACCCAAAAATTTGAATATCACAACTCTTCCTCTCTTATAAAGATTTCATCCTCCAAAATTTAAACCATTACAAATCTTTAAACAAAAAGGTGGGGGTACAATCGTCTCATTAAATCTTCACTTTCCTAAGTTGCTCATCCTGTGCTGTGGTGTTGCTAAACAACTTTAACCAACGGAATTGTCTTGGTACTTAGAATTTGTTCTTTCCAATCCACAATATGAATCGGGCTTTCCACATACGATACTCTATCGTTCATGTCTAACTCTTCAAAATTTAGCACATTGATTAGGTCAGGTTCATACTTCCTCAACATCGACACGTGAAATACGTCATGCACTTGTGCCAACCTTGGTAGTAATGCAAGATGATACGCTAGAATCCTTATTCTTTCCAAAATCTCAAAGGGATCTATGTATCTCGGACTTAACTTTCCCTTCTTATTGCCAAAGCGTGAAGACCCCTCATTGGTGACACATTTAAAAAGACGTGATCACAAACTTGGAATTCCAATAGCCTTCGACGTTTATCATCATAACTTTTCTGGCGCCTCTGAGTGGTCTTTAATCTGTCTCTAATAATGGCAACTGCATCCACTAATTGCTGGACTAACTCTAGGGCTGTGATTTTTCGTTCTCCAACCTCATGGGTTTCTGCACGCTCTACCATACAATGCTTCGAAAGGAGCCATCTGAATGTTCTATTGGTAGCTGTTGTTGTAGGCAAACTCGACAAGATGAAGCTGTTGCTCCTAGCTTCCCTTAAAATCCAATACACAAGCTCACAGCATGTCTTTGAGGGTTTGAATCGTTCTCTCAAACTGGCCATCCATCCGAGGATAATAAGCCGTATTGTACTGCAACTTCATTCCTAAGGCAGCCTGCAAACTCTTCCAAAAGGCAGCTGTAAACCTCAAGTCTTGGTCCAATGTAATTGTCACCAGCACTCCATGTAGTCAAACAATCTAATGTATATACAACTCTGCATGCCTACCCAAATCAAGTTCCTTTCCGATGGCAATGAAGTGAGCTAACTTTGTCAGTCTGTCGACCACTACCTAAATGGAATCATTACCCCTAACTCATTGGTAAGCTTGTCACAAAGTCCATTGTGATGTGTTCCCATTTCCACTTAGGAATCTCAAGAGGTTGCAAAAGTCCTCACAGCTTACAATGTTGGGCCTTCACTTGCTAACACGTTAGACACTTGGTGACATGCTTGGCGATATCGCCTTCATTCCAGACCACCAATAGTGTTGTTGCAGATTTTGATACATCTTCGTACTGCCAGGATGAATGCTATAATTGTTATGATGAGTTTCTAATAAAATCTCCTCCTTAAGCTTTGCATTATTAGGTACACACAATCGTCCTCGGAACCTTAGTGTTCCGTCTTCAAAAATCTGAAAGTCGGCCTTCTTCTTTTCAATATTCTCTTGCAGGATCTTCTGAATCTCTAGGTCTATCCACTGAAGCGTCTTGATCCTTATCTGCACTTCCAGCTCAATTCTGAGGGTGGCCATAAGATTTGAAATGTGGTCTACCTCAAATTTGAAAATCGAATCTCAAGTTCTCTCGAGTAAAATCCATTCCTTAACTATCATATGCGCAACCGAAGACTTCCGACTCAACGCATCTGCGACCTTATTCGCCTTTCCAAGGTGATATAGAATGTCGCAATCATAGTCCTTCAGAATTCCATTCAGCGACGCTGTCTCATATTCAACTCTTTCTGAGAGAATAAATACTTGAGACTTTGGTAGTCATTGAAGATCTGGAATATTTTCCCACACAAATAATTTCTCCAAATCTTTAGTGTGAAAATGATTACTGCGAGTTCTAAGTTATGTGTCGGATAATTCAGCTCATGAGGTCTCAACTGACAGGTCACGTATGTAACGACTTTGCCATGTTGCATTTACATGCAACACAATCCTCTAAGCGACGCATCACTATAGATCCCGTATCCTCCAAGACCAGATGGTATGGTCAGTACAGGTTTGGTTGTTAGCTTCTGCTTAAGCTCTTGGAAACTACACTTGCACTTGTCTATCCACACAAACTTCTCTTCTTTCTTCAACAATTGAATCAACGGCAACACTAACGCTGAAAATCCTTCACGAACCTTCTGTAGATCCTTTACCAATCTTGGAGTGTACTGAGACAGCTCCACAAACTTAGCTTTATATTGATCCACGATCAACATCCCTTGATGGAAAAGTTGGAATTCCTCCATCTTTTACTCTTGAGTACTACCCAAAAAATAATTCCTTTTAAAGGCTCTGAGGAAAGCATTCCACACTAAGGCTACACCTTTTGGAAAAACTGTGCCTTTAGTGGCCCTCCACCAAGTATTTATGTTACCCGGCAACTAGTATACTACCTAGGACAACCTTTTCCTCCTCAATGGACATCATAAGTGCAAAGGCTTTCTCTAGATCTTAGATCCAAAGCGATGCAGTCTCGGATCTCCTACGCCATGAACCTTAGCGGGTTCATCTTCAACAACTGCTCTACCAACTTGTGTATCAACCTCTCCCTCTCAACGACTACATTCCCTAGCTAGAACTTTGGTAGATGCGGTAGCGGTAACTATGGCATCAGCAGCGATGGCAATAGTAGCAACAGCGACAAGCGGCGGTGGTAGTGGTGACAGCTTGATTTTAGGCCTGCTACCTGTGGCATCCCAAATTTAATGGCAAGCCGTAAGGTGAGTTGAAATTCCTAATTAGGTGAAAGAATTTCTTTTGGCTTATGCCTTAGCCAATTTGTCTTTTAATTTGATGATTTGTGTATTTAAATTTATAGATTAATAATTGGCCATGAGATTATAAATTTAAATCTTAATAAACAAAGTGTCCCAAGACTTTGGCCAAGATGAAATTTGAATTTGGAAATATTTATAGAAAGGAATTCAAAAAAAAACAAAGGGGAAAAAGAGGGTTATTTTTGGAATGGGCCTTGGACCATTGGCCTAAAGCTTGGTGGGCCAAGCTTGTCGGCCCATTAGAGCCCAAGAGGAGGGAATTCGACCAGCCCAAGGGAGTGGCCGGATGGGCCTAAGCCCAAGCCCATTCAATTTCAAAAATAAAAATGACAAGTGGCAAGGGACAAGAGCATGCATTGGTGGGATTATAGGCAAAGCAATGATTGCTAATGATGGGATTAAAGGGATATAAAAGGGATGAGGAGAGAGAGATGGCCGGTTCTTTGCTCATTCGGCCGAGAGAGGTGTGCGAGAGAGAGAGAATTCGAGAGAGAGGGAGAGAAACCGAGAGGGAAGGAGGCGGAGCCGGAGGGGTGTACCGTTCGTTCGCCGTCCGATCGTCGCCGTTCGTCATTGCTTGTTCATCTTTAAGGCAAGTGGAGTCCATAACTTCTCTTGCATGTTTGTTGTGGTGTTTGCATGTTAGATTTTAGGCGTGATTTGTGCAAAAAACCGAGGTAAGAGTTGGTTATTTGTAAACCGTGTGACTGTTCTTGTTCGGTTTGTTGAAGTCAGTAGCTTGTTCGAGTTTTCATGTGTGTTTGGGGTTCGATTTTGGCTTCGGTGTCTTCATGAAATTTGAAGCTAACGTCTTGTACTATGACATACTAAAAATTCAGAGAAAACGATGGAGATTTGAGGGGTCAAAAGTTCTATTGTACGGAGACTTTAGATCTGCGAAATTTTCACTGACCTCTTGTTGATTTCTTGGTTGCATGTTGATTTCTGTTGGAGATCTCACCTAGTTGTCTGCTTGAAAGTTGTAGGAAACACTTGTTATTTGAAGCAAAAATAACAAGTGTAGCTTGGTGAATCGGCTAGATCTTGAAAAAAATGGTTCTGGTGAAGTATCTTGAGACACCCGAGACTTTATGGACTAAAATGGTGACCATAATCTGGTTATTTGGCCTAGATCTCTTCATGAAACTTGTAAAGGACAACTTGGTACATAACATACTCAAATATCAGAAGAAACGAAAGAGAATTGATGGGTGAAAATTAAGAAATTCGGAGGAGTGTGTTCTGGATGATGCGGTCGTGGTTCCAGAAGCTTCGTAGGGTTGTATAAATTAATCTAAAACTAATTTGGCTTAGATTTCTTCATAAGAAATGCACGAAAATGTGTGGGCTATCACCCTGTAAAATTTCGTAATTTTTGAAGGCCATATGATTATTTTAATCGAATTTATTTGGAAACTGGGCAAGTCTGGCCATTATCCGAATATAAGGTGCTATTTTGTGGAAATTGTGAAATTATGAGAAATTCAATTTGGCCATGAATTTTGTATGAAATTGTGATCCTAATGATTTTTTTAGTGATTGTTTAAATGTAATATTTATTTATGAAAATAAATAAATATAATAAAATAATAAAATAAAATAAAATAAAATAAAATAGATTTTTATTTGGCCATGGATTCAACTTCATTTGCGTGGCACTTGTGTGATGAGGTCTTTGTACATGTATTAAGTTGAAATGCATATGTGATTAAGCTTTGGCATGTGTATGACATGTGAATTGAAATGCAAGTGTGAATTGTTTGATGCCATGCCAATTGCCATGTTAAATTGAGATAAAAGGATAAATGTGGATGAGAAAGAGGTTGTGGTGGAGGATGTTGTCTGGTGGCCTGGTGGCGTAATTCCAGAGATTCCCTGGAGTTTCAGGATGCCCAGAATGTGGGGGGCCGGAAGCCCTGTCGGAGGTTTCTGCCCGAAGGGAATGCCTCGCGACTCCAGGATTTGGGTGCGGGATGCCTGGCTAGAAGGGTAAAGGCCGGAAGCTCTATCGGAGGTTTCTGCTCGAAGGGAATGCCTCGTGATGCTAGTTGAGATGCGAGATGCCCGGAATGTGGGGGGGCCGGAAGCCCGGTGGCCATGGGATGGCTGAGTTTGCCGGGAACCCTGTCGGAGGTTTATGCCCGAAGGGTTGATGATGAGATTGATGATTTGAGAAATGGGTGATGTGGTGATCAAAATTGAAAGATAAAGATGATAATTAATATATGCATGATGATGCATGATGATGATGGCATGTGATGTGATATGATGATCACCTATGATAATATATGCATGATGATGCATGATGATGATGGCATGAGATGTGATATGATGATCACCTATGATAATATATGCATGATGATGCATGATGATGATGGCATGTGATGTGATATGATGATCACCTATGATAATATATGCATGATGATGCATGATGATGATGGCATGCGATGTGATATGATGATCGCCTATGATAGTATATGCATGATGATGCATGAGGGTGATGTGTGATGTGACATGATGATCATCCATGGTATGATATGCATGATGAAATGCATGATGATGATAAAGATATATGATATGCCATGATGATGATGATATATATATGATGTGATGATGCATGATACACATGATTACAAGGTAAGTGATGCTTGCAACGTGTGATGATATGCATGATGCATTGGAATGTTATTGGATTTCCCTATCTGCTGAGTGGTTGTACTCACCCCTTTTGGGGATAACATTTCAGATTAGCAAGTATGCCGCTACCTGCCGTCACGCGTGGTACGTTTTATGGTTTACCGTCGATGTAGAGGTCGAGTGTGCGGAGATAGACTGTCCCTCTGTTCCCGGACTGACTTTCATCCGAGTGCGATGTCTAGTGATGTACGATATAGGCCTGGCTGGGGGCCCTATCATTCAGGAGTTCATTTCTGTGCACGTCCGTCGAGATGGTGCTATGCGAGGGATGTTGCCGCCGCCACCGCCTGATGCACCGGGTTGGGTGTGAGACTCACGCGCGATGAGTAGGAGCCGAGTCTTTTGATATAGATAATCGACACTTTTGATGGGGGTTGTGCACTTGATATAGAGGGTTGATAGTTTCTTTTTGAGATTTTAGGCAGGACATGGCAGAGTCCTCACTTTTCTTGTTTTGTATCGACTCGAGAAAGGAGGAGTCCCATCTTAAAAGAATATGTAAATAAAGTGTCGATGTTCGTATATAAAATCCTGATGTTTAGCTGGTGTGTATTGGTATCATGGTTAGTAAGGGGAGAGATGGAGATGTTTAATTTGCTTCCGCTATGAGTCGCGCTAGGACCGCTTTAAAAAAAAAATGCCTGTGATTAATGACGCTTATATTAAGTACAAGATAGTAAAAGGAAATTAAGTGTAACACCGGTGCTGGTGACGACCTGCGAAGGGTTTGGGGTGTCAAACTACCCCATTAGAGCTCCAAGTGTCTCAAGCGCCTACATGATCCCTTTGATCTTGGGATTACCAAGGCTTACTACCCCAACACCAATAATAGGTGGTGCTACTCCACTAACGCTAGCAAGAGCTAGTGGTCTACCACAACCCCCTCGAGTACCAACCCTTATCGGTGTCCTATCTTAAGTAGCAGGTCCAATGGTTCTTTTCTTAGGAGTCATTTGCTCTTGATCACTCATGATGCAGATTCTATATAAAAACCTGCTTTTTAATTCCACATAGAATTAGAAGGTAAGCAATCCCCACAAAACAATCTACCAAATAGCTATCACTAACATGCACCAACATAGAATAGAGTTCATTCCTACTAACTATCTCATAAACCATCGCACCTTATCACTCCAACTATCAACCAGCTCTAATACCATTCTGTGCGGGGATGTCACGCCCCGATCCTCGAGCACGTGCTCATCCCTCAATGGTCAATTAAATTGCGACATCTTAAGACGCATCACCTACCCATTCATTTTATTATGCATATGGAATCGAAACAATTACCCTAGACAACAACCAACACGGGATGGAAAAGCAAGAAACAAATTCAAAACCAAAACACTTTTAGAAACACTCTAGTTTATATACAACACTAGACTAAAGACAAGAGTCTACAAAAGTTCAGCTCTCAAAACAATGCTATCCTATGACCAGCTAGCTAGACACATTCGCCAATCCTTCAATCTCCATAGGCTCCGGGGGCGTTGGGTCCTCCACAGCACCATCAACAAGGTCAGCTGCACTCTCACCTATAGTGGCATCGACTATCATAAGTGGGAATTTCAAAACCCTAGAGAGGACCCACATGTAATCCATTGAAACCATAGCAAAACCGTGATTTAAACCGATGAGGTACCCTCTGAGGTAGGGCCCTCATTGATCTAGACAATGGTCACCATGAGTTCATAGACCCATTGACCCCTTAAGGCATGGTAATCAAAACTCTGTTCGGTAACCTCATCGGCCAACCAAAATTTTCAAAGGAACCGCCATCTAAGTACTTGAAAGGTTGAGCCCATGATGAGGTGAGACAATGTCTTAGCAAGTTCACCCCCTAAACTCCGACTAGGAAGGAAATACACCTAGAGGTAGCTATACACACAAGTCAGAAGACTTACCTTGCCTCAGTTCCCTCCTGCATGTCAATACAATTCATAATCTCAACCAATCAATTTAATCCAATCGATTCGATACCATCAATACCGTTTATCAATCAATACTATCTATCAATCAATCGATACGATTATTGCTCACACAAGCTAAAATAGATTATAGCTCTTACAAGCTAATATAGATGGTAGCTCGCACAAGCTGATATATATTACAGCTCACACAAGCTAATATATAATATTACTCACACAAGCTGATAATTTAATATTGCTCACACAAGCTGATGATTCAATTAATTCCGGCAAGGACATTGTGCTTTGCATACCAATTCCTCAATTTCATTAATGAACTTGGCGTAATTTGATTGTGTTAAAAACACCAAATAAAAATAATCATGTGTGGGTACACAGTCGGTCTGAGCCAAAATGTTATATGTTTCTTTTAAAAAATCTCACTATTTAATATAGTGCCTAAAAACATTTTTGGAGTTAAAAACCGTCGCCCCACTATTTTTTGATTAAATACTGAAATTATACAATTTTGGGATAAATACATAAAATTATAATCCCCACTCAATTTGAATAAAATAGCATTTAATTGTAGAAACTAAGCATACCATTGCAATCAACACGAAATTCCGGTCACTAGCTATCCCGTATAATTTTGGAAAATAATAAATAATTAAATAAATACAAAAATAATTAAATTAATTTACAAAAATACTAACTTAGGCTGGAAATGTTTAAATAACGCCCGAACGGGGAAGAAAATTTCAAACCTATTTAGATAAATAGTACAACTTATCTAGTCTTTAATTAGACTATTCTAACCACCTAACATGCATAATTGAATAATTAAATCACTAATCCATGCTAACTTACCACCTAAACCATACTTAGCCTAAACTAATCACCCCTTAAGCATCATTAATTCCCTAAGATTCAGTGAGTCCACGACGATGACGACGTGGAGGCGGGGAACCAACAACTTTGTAATGACACCAAGCGAAAACCGAACGGGCAACAAAACAGGCCACGAAGCCTCAAAGCCCTTGCTGGCTTCAGCTTCTGCTCCTAGGCCTGAGAGGTTGCTCGAGTGGTGGGCTAGGTTGGAAACAGCGAGGAGGTGGACTGGTGGCTACAGCAAGCGAGCAAGGGAGACGGTGGTGGCAACGAATAGTTGGACAGTGATGTACGACGGCTAGACGAGCTCGGGATGATGACATGGGCATGAGACGAGGTATAGATGAGCAGGGCGACGCACGCGAGTAGCGCAATGGCTTGAGAGTGGCGAGCCGCGAGCGGCAGTGGCAGGAGGCTCTAGCGGTGGTCGATGGGCAAGGGGGAGTGGCTGCTAGTTTCTCTCTGGTTTTTGGACCTCAAATCTTGATCAATAATGAACAAAGGAGGCTGGTTGAGGGAGATGAAGACTGTGGAAGCTTTGGGGGTCCCCTTTGAGCGTAAATATCCTCTTTCTTGATCATTGCATGCCCCCAACAGCTCTGCCTTATCCACAGCCAATTTTGCAGCACCAAAACTTCCCCTAGAAGCTTCATTTGATGCCTCAAATGTTGCACACCCCTTGGCATACGAATTTTGCACACTTTCCATCAAAATCGATTCAATTCCTCTCTAATTGAACTCAATTTGACGTCTATAAATCCAACCAAGGTGTCTTCATCAAATGTAACATTTTTCCTCACCATTTGAACCAACTTGAATCCCAAAAATGCAGCCCAAAATGGTCCTCTGATTTTCCTGGACAAAAATGGCCCTACTTAGAAATTTTACCAAAAATCTCGGTTTGCAGAAAGATCTTTGGAGGATGAGTCGACAGTCCTAAAATGAATCGTGACATGAGAGAACTTTCAATTTATGAAATCAGGTTTAAATTTGCTGTTAATTTCAATATGACGCGATTTTAGCGTGACCAAATCTACCGAGTAGCTTTTAGGAATTTTTAGTGCAATTGACCTGTGGTCGATTATTTTTTAGCCACATTCTACATCTTCGACACATCGGTGACTCTCAATTGTCATGAAAATCTCGAGATTTCAAATACAGAAAGAGGGTACCAAAATGACAAAAAAATCGATCTAGTGTTGATCGACGAGAATTTTGCAATTAGGTGGAATCAACCAACACTTAATCACATGGCTTAGTCGAGTCGACCTATCTCTGGTCTTTAATCGATTTTTAAGTATACCGTAATGACCCTTGCAGACTAGCACGGTTAAACAGTCAATTTCTGATCAAATTCTCAAATCCATTGCGTTAAAATCCCTTAATGGCTTCACTAGATAGACTAGTTATCTTGTGAGTAATCAGCCCAAAGAATAGAACTATAGGCGCGTCGATGAAAAGCGCAACTTATTCAATGAATAGTAGAATCTAAAAATCAGGATGTCACAAAAACAAGTTAAGATTATATGGCTAATTTAAAGATCTGAAACGTTTTTAGATTTAATGGTCACAATAATGTTCTAAAATGGTTTCAAACTTAATGACCACATCAATTTTTTGAAACGGTTTCAGATGTAACGGCCAAAATTAAATATTAGTAACAATTACAAATTTAATGCCCATAATAGAAACTTGTAACAGTTACAAATAAATGTCTGGAATAATGTTTTGTAATAGTTACAGAGTTAATGCCAAAATTAGTGTTTGAAATGGTATCAGAACTTACATCTGTCAAATGTTATAGCCGAATTAATTCTAAAATGATTTTAGAGTTAATTAGCCGATTTAAATGCAATCTACACTGATTATAAAAGGTAATTGAGAGAATAGATCACAAGATGATTGATGGTTGACAATTGATAATTGAGAGTGTTGATAATGATCGACAAAGTCATTCACACACGAGAGCGATTCCTAACACAATTGTAGTTATGAGATCTCTCAATTTCTCTCTTCTATTCAACGTGAGAATTGGTTGTGTGTCTAAACTGGAGGCCCGACAATTATGGGGTTGAATTTGAAGAATGTCTAAACCATTACTATGAGGACATTAAACAATCGTGCTCAAAACATGAAGAAAGCCAAAACCAAATTTTGGAGCACGGCACAAGGTTAATATGATTAGCTCCTTTATCTCTTCTATGTGTTTTTGTTAAAATGCATGAAAATGCTTTGGAAACTGATGTATAAGCATTTTTACTTCCTCTGCAATTAGTCTTTGATCTTAATTTACTTATGGACGTATTCTTGTTTATTGAAATAAACATCAACAGTGGTATCGGAGTCAATCCTTAAACAATTTCTTGCTCTTAATTGATGATTGCTTCATGTTGTTTGCAAGATCTGACGACCGATTTTCATATGTGATGAGAATTCTTTTAAAATGACTTTCAATGTTTTTATTCAATATGCATATTAATCGGTTAATATGTAAGGTAAGACCGTTGACAACAATGAAAATCTCATCTTTTTTTTTTTGCTTGTTTTTTATGTTAAGTTGTAACTGGTGTTTGAACTCATGGGCTGCCATTATCGTGGTTTGTTTCTATGTTCTGATAGTTGATTGACTGATTATGGATACATTGGAGTCGGTTGCTATTCATGAATATAAGACTACTCCATTATACATCCAATGGTGTGGGGTTTCGGCCAAATGATTTCCAATAATTGGTAGGAGAGGAATCATTTGTGTCCCAAATACTTGCATGAGATGATGGAGTAAACTTGGCTATGATCGCAAGACTAATAACTGTTAGGTGAGGCTTTCGTGATCTAGAGGCCAAAGTATGATTGGGATTCGCATGTAATGCGTTGGATATGATGATCCACTCATTAAGTTCATAAGACACCAATAGCTATCAGGTGAGGTGGACTATGAATTGGTGGGACTCCAACTCCCACTAATCATCTTTTACCAACAAAGATTGCTATTTCCCATCCTAAGGAGTATGGGATCCAAAAAGGATAGTGGGATATAATATTTCATTCAAAGGCCAAAATGAAATATTTGTTGAAAGTCAATGGCTAAAAATTTATTTTTCTGCACATATTTTTTATTACTCTGAAAATTGTTACAACAAACCCACTTGCTTCAATTCTTGACAAGAATTGTTTGACAGGACTCAACTACACTGATCAAGTTAGGAATTTGAAAATTGTTCTCAATTCCGAGAAGATGGAATATGTGCTTGATTAGAACTTGCCAAAAGACTTTCCAAGTGGTACCAAAGAGAAGTGCGAAAGTTATGAGAAGTGACGCTAAGATGACCTAAAAGTTAGGTCATACATGTTTGCTTCTATGAATAATGAGTTTCAGAAGAAGTACGAGACCATGGAAAGTGCTTACTAGATCGCCAAGCATCTGAAAGATTTTTTTGATGAGAAAGGTCAAATATCTAGATAAGAGATATCTAAGGGAATGTACTATATGAGAATGGCTGAGGGTCATCGGTGAATGATTATGTTCTGAAGATGATTTGGCACATTGAGGAGTTAACTAGGCTAAATCTTATTATAAATAATGAATTAGCCATGGATCTGATACTCTAGTCTTTGCTTGATTCCTTCTATGGATTTTTCAATAAATTCCACACGCATAAGATGGAGAAAACTCTTGCTGAGTTACATGGTAGGCTAGTAGTTTATGAGAAGAAAATGCACAACATAAGGCCCACTATAATGGCGATAGCTAAGGCTTCCCCTTCAAAGGGTAAGACTACTTTGAAGAAAATGAAATGGAAGAAGTCCATAAAGTCTGCTAGAATATATGTTTAGTTTTATACAGGTGGAGATAGCTAGAAGAAAATGAGAATTGTCTAAATATATAAATTTACCTATGCAAAAAAAAAAAAAAAAATGCAATTGCTTCTATACAAAAAAAAAATGAAAAGATGGGCAAGCCAAAAAGAAGAGAGGGTTTAAATATATAAAATTACTTTTGTACAAAAAAAAAAAAAAAACAAAGAACAATTTTGGGGTAAGTATACTAGAGTGCCAAAAGTTGTGTATGGTGCTTACTTTAGTACCAAAAGTTTTTACCGGGTCACTTGAGTGTTAAATCAAAGAAAAAACGATCACTTAAATGCCAATGGTGAGAAATTTCAATCAAATTGATTATGTGTCATTTATAATTAAAATTATAATATTTACTTGGTAAATTTTTTAAAAACTCCAATCCATGTGGCATTTCCACATGGCACGCTTGACATTGAAGTGATCACTTTTTAACAATAACTGACACTGAAATGATCACTTTAAATAAAATTTGACACTCAAATGATCACTATTTACAACTTTTGAATGACGTCATTTGGGGGTTATATGCTAACTAGGCACACTGGCAAGCCACATAAGACTGAGAAATTGATAAAATATAACCAGTTCGGATTTCCGGTGACCAAGACTAGAGTTGGCACTTAAATGATCATTTTTTTTTTTAAAGTGGCACTTAAGTGATCAAAAAAAAAATTGGCACTAAAGTGAGCGCCGCACATAACTTTAGGCACTTTTAGTATACTTATCCCAAATAATTTCTTTGATTGTCTTTGCAGCGTGAAGGTGGAAGCCTCCATTTATGGATAAAAATCAATGTTTAGCCATTAGGTCCCTCAGGTGTATTGCACTTCTCTAATTATTTATGAACTTAACATTTTGAGCATTTTATTTTGCATTCGTATTTGTTTTTGAAATCATTTATCTATTTTGGAAACATAGCATAAGAGCAACCGCTCATGAGCGCAGTGCCTATGCCACGTGTCGCGACCAAAATTTTTGGATGTGAACCACCTAGATTTTGGCTAATGGATTGTTAAGCCTAGACTTAACTCGGGTTCTCCCAAGCCCATACCAATTTGCGACAGGAGTTCGAGGGTGATAGTTGAAATGCCTGCCGCCCCGACAGGACTTCAAGGGGTGATAGTTGAAATACCCACCTCCCCCGAGGATGCTACCCGCCGCCTCGATAAGAGTTCGAGGGGTGATAGTTGAAATACCCGTCGCCCTGGCTATAGTTTGGGGGGTGATAGTCCGATTTATCGGTGTCGCGACCCAATTTTTCGGGTTCACCACCTAAAACTAGGTTAATAGATTACTAAGTCTTTAAGCTTAGCTCGGGCTCTCCCAAGCCCATACCAATTCGCGACTTAGGTTTGAATTCTTAACATGCAAATGATTTTCAATCAAGAGTTGCCACTAATCTATTTTTGGTGGGTCGATTAGAAACCCAAGTAAAGTAACGGGAGATTTACTTTACTCCTACGAACCAGAGATTTATGAGTTCCGGGACTTGGTTACACCAGACTATCCTAGTGCCCTTTCGGTACCTTTCTATTTCATTTTCAAAAAAATGTTTGGCAATTGAATTGATTTTAATTTAACATTTTAGCATGTGATGTGATCATACATGTGCGCATACCACCAATTTAACACTCAAGAAAATAATTAAATAATGCAAAACATACTTTGAAGCAACGAAAGCATCTGTATTGTTAAATCAGATATGATTTCTAATTAACACGCAATTTTAATTTTTGTTTTCATTTATTTAATGAAAATCATGACTTATGCAATGCATGTCACTATTCTAACATGAAATGCTATGATAACATGACCAAAATTGTATGTCATAAATAAGCATGCAATCTATCCTAAAGCATGAAATGAATTCATTCTAATTCTTTTATATTTTCCATGAAATTTGAAATTAAAGAAATGCATCAATTAAATATGCAATCTAAATTAATCAAATGACCTAATTCTAATGACAGGTAATGCGATGCAATGACATACAAAATTATTTTAACTAAAATGACACGCAACATACAATTTAGTATCCGAGTTATATGTCACGTGACATTTATTAAATGACTTAGTCTAATGACGAGGAAGTTCTAATTAAATGAACCTAATAAAAATTAAATGACGTACATTTGACATTTCTATTTTTAAAAATGCAAAAATGACCTAGCTAGATTAAAATTCTATCTAATTTAAACTAAGGATTAAGTCACATTAAATCCTAATTTAAACTAAGATATTATCTTAATCTAACATGCAATTTATCTAAAAACATTATCTAAATTTAAAATGAAACATGCCATTCTAACCTAATATGCTCAATGATTTTTTTTTTGTGATTTTCTTTATAAAAATTGAAATTAAAATTAATACATAATTAAACATGCAATCCAACCTAAATGAATGCATTTTTTTTGTTATTTTATTCTTTTCTAAATTCAAAAAAAAATCCTTATTCTAGATATGCAAGATAACAAAAAATATTCCAAAACAAACTGAATCCTAATTCAAATATTTTTGTATATTTTTAGTGGTTTTCCAAAACAAGCAATTATCAAATAAACCTTGTATTTAAACTAACCAGGACATTCAATCAAATAAAGGATTAAAATAATAATAAAAATAACTTTGTTGTCTCACGGTCAAATTAACAATTATCCTAACCTAATTATCACGACAAAGAGATCAAAATAAGTAAAAATCTGATCCAAATTCTTACGGATCAAATTAATAATTATATTGATTCAACAATTAATATGCTATCGACAAACCCCAAAAGTTAATATAATTAAAAAAATGATCCGACATCTTACGGATCAAATTAGTAATTACAATAATTCTGGGGAAGACCCGTGGATAATGCCTACAAAATTCATGAACAAATATCACTTCAAATTTACATAATAACAACTAAACTTAAAAGAAATAGATAAACTAAAGTTAATAGAAAAAGAAAATAAAACTACCTAATTTCCTTTTCTTTTCTTTTTTTCTTTCCCACGTGTAACAGTGGGTCTCCAAGGGCAGCCGGTTGATCAGTCCAGCAAGGAAACTCCGGCAGAGGTAAGCCAGTGAACGAGCGGCAGCAGAGGGATGCGAAGCACGTGTGGGCGAACGGCCATTGGCGTTGGCTTTGCGGATGGCAACCTGCAGGCACTCGGGTAGTGGAAGACTCAAGCGTCGGGGACTCAGGGCGGTGCGAAGGTCGCAGCTGGCTTTGGGGCAGTGAGCGGCGCGGGTCGGCAGGACGTCGGGGGGAGCAAGCAGCGTGGGTCTGCCTGGTTTCAGAGCAGCAAGCGGTGCGGGTCGGCAGGACGTCGGGGTCGTGAGCGGCGCGGGTCGGCAGGAAGTTGGGGGGAGTGAGCAGCACGGGTTTGCCTAGCTTCGAGGCGGCGAGTGGCGGGGGTCAGCAGGACGTCGGGGTCGTGGGTCGGCACGGCACGAACAGGAGAGCTTGGGCGGACACCGGCAGAATTCGAGCGAGGGGGTCGCGGCTTGCCTCAGCTTTCAGGTGGCGTTGGTGTGGCGAGACGACGGCGTCCGGTGGGCAACATTGGTGGCCGGTCGGGATACTAGCGGAGCGGCAGTGGGCGCAGGGGTCTTCACGGATGGAAGTTGCAGAGGGGGGCGAGCGGCGAGGGAGACGATGAACAGTCGTCCCACCGCTTGTACGTTTCTCCTCTGCCCCCTTTTTCTTTTTTCTGCTCTTTGCTGTTTTTGCTTTTTCTCCTTTCACACGTCTCTGTCTCTCTCACGTCACTCTCCTGCTGACTTCTCTGCACACTTCTCTCCCTTTCCTTTCCCAAAGAACCGAAACCCCTCTTTCTTCTCTCTCTCTCTCTTTTAACTTGACTTTTTTTTTTCTTTCGACGAAGAGAAGCCCCCCTATTTATAGAGAGAAAACCCCAGTTTGTTCTACGTACGAAGATTTGCATATATTGACCCAATCGCTAAGGATCATCCTTCAAAACGGAGAGGTGTCGGGAAGAAAATAACCCCCAAATTCCTTATGAAGATTTTTAAAGATAATTCACTTAACTTTTGATATGAATTCATTATCCGAAAATCCTTCAAAATCTCATTCCTTCACAAAATATTTTTTAACAACCTTTTTTAAGAGATAAGTTAAATATCATTGTTACCCTAATAAAAAAATAAAATAAAAAATAAAAATAAATGAAACTTAGGTGTCAACAATCGGAGACACTGACAGAGGTTTGATTGTGGCCCTAAGGGGTAGTAATAATCGGACCACGTGTGGATGCAAGAGTGTATGAGAAACATGGCATCATTGGTTCTGATGATGCATGAGCTGATCATATTTTTTATGGCATGCACGCATGAATTGATAACGTGTAGGGTGTGGTAATGCCTAGGTGAGATTACTTGTGATGTGACTCCTATGTGATTGATAAACCGCATTATCTAATGGCCATGTGCATTGCGTTTATTGTACTGAGATATAATGTGCAGGGTATGGCATATCGGAGTAAGGTTGCATGTGAACCGACTATTTGATTGTTGGTTGACCCTAGCTGTTGTTATATGTGGCTGTTGGTTGTTGGTTATTGGTTGTTAGTTTGCTTGTGGGGTGGTTCTAGAGAGATACCTCAAGTTGAGTTGGTGTACTAATTGAGGGCTTAGGGGAGGACTCGTTGAGATTTTGTCTCACTAATTATTTTATAACCACTTTTAGGCCCTTAGAATGGTGCACCCACCGGTGCAGTGGAGAATCCTGCCCCTGCTTCACCAATGATCGACTTGAACGCTTTCGACTACGACCTGACGGAGCCTGAGTCCGATGGGTCCAAGTGATAAGAGTGCCGAACCCGAGGATTCTTTTTGTATGGTTGGATTAGCCTAGCCGAGTTTTTTTTTGGTTTGGTTTAGTAGATGGATTGGCCCCTCTGTTGGGCTTGTAAATCAAAAATGATCCTCCATTGGTTAATCCAATGAAAATGTATAGAAGAGTGGTTGCTATTGTTCTTGCTGTTCATCCCTCTATCCTTGTTTGATTGCTTAATTGTCTGTTTGATTGGGGGATGGTTCGTCTTCCGCTTGCACATAATAAAAGATTAAAATGAATGGTTGTTGACGATAGGGGTGTGCAACCGAACCGGGTATACCTATTTCCTAGACCGACTCACTCGGAAAACAGGGTCGAGAACCAGTTCCCATTGAAACTGGTCTAAGAACCGGTTCCTAAAATTTGGTACCAGTTTAAACGGGTCTGGGAACAGGTTCCGAGTGATTACTCACCCGAAAATCGGTTCTTGGATTGGTTTTGAAATGGGATAAGTATACTAATGGCGCCATAAGTTGTGTACGGCACTCACTTTGGCGCCAAAAGTTTCCGCCGAATCACTTAAGTGCTAAATTGGAGAAAAAACGATTACTTTGGTGCCACCAGCGAGAAATTCCGGCCAAAATGATTACGTGGCTTTATATTTAAAAAAAAATCGAGAAACCCTTTAAACAACGTTGTTTTCTATCTAACTTAAGAAAACGACGTCGTTTTGCTGTCCTATGTGGATGGCTTAGGAAAAACAACGTCGTATAGCTTATTTGTGATTGAAATTAGGGTTTTTTTTTGTTCATCCTCATCTACCTAGCTTGCTTGGCCACCGTCGCTTGGCCACTGTGCTCAGCCAATAAGTGATGGGAAAATAAGAGGTGAGGGCGGAGGAGGAGGAGGAAGAAGGGGGATTAAAGGTGCAGAGAGAGAGAGAGAGAGAAGACAAGGAGTGCGAGGGAAATAAGGAGGGCGCAAATGGACTTGGTATTTGGGTTATGTTCAAAGAGTGGCTGGTGCTGGTGTTGTTCTTTGGGGAAGAAGATGCCGCTACCATGGCTTCCCTCTCTCTGTTGGTGTTGTTTTTTGGGGAAGAAGACGACATCGCCATGGCTTCTCTCTCTCTCTGCTGGTGTTGTTCTTCGGAGAAGAAGACGATGCCGCCATGGCTTCTCCCTCTCTCTACTGGTGTTGTTCTTCAGGGAAGAAGACAACGCTTCTGTTGACACCTAAATTTTTCCTAATCTTTTAGTAATTAATTGCATAAAAATTTAGCGATTAATCTTCAACCCCTAAGAAAAAATAGTAAAATTACATTTCATGTAGTTGTATTTGCATTGGTACTAAAAGCGCGACAAGACAGCGGCTCGCAGTCGATTACATGCACGAAGGGATGGTCTCTCTCCACTGGTCTGAACACGCAAAAGAGCTAAAGTCAAAAAAAAAAAAAAAAAGAGGAAGGAAGTTCTTGCACGTCCGTTGTCTCTCCCTCATTAATGCATGCGCATGCACGCACAAATTCAGCGGACGAGAGGAATCCTCATAAAAGCAAAATGAGCCCATGATATATTATATGCTCTCTCTCAAGTGTGGGTTGTTAGGAGAAGCAATGAGAAATTTGCTGAAGGAGGAAGTCAATAATAAACAAGAAAAGTCAAAAGTTGCGGTTATCCTATAGAAGGGAGGGACAGGTTGCCGTATAAGAAGCCCCAAGCATGCAGAAGAAAGAAGAATCCATGAACGTGCATTTTCTTCGCCCTCATTAATGCATGCACATGCACGCACAAAATAGGGAGGACGTGAAAATTCCAGAGAAGCCGCAAGAAGATGGGCTCACAATTTTATAATATTTTATAGTGAATTGTTGCAAGGAATTCTCCCCTTCCTGGAGAGCAAATCGGCTGGAGAAGAAAGAAGTTCCTGCACGTCCATTGTCTCTCGCTCATTAATGCATGCACATGCATACGCAAGAATTCGGCGGATCTGAGGAGCCTCGAAGAAGCAAAGAGAAGCCCATAATATATTATAATATACTCTCTCAAGTGTGGGTCGCGAATTTTGGTGAAGCGAGGAGAAGTGTTTTCAAGAAAGAAGCAAGTAACAAGCAAAGAAAAGTCAACAGTTGTGGCTAAATTAATGAGTGTCAGGCGGTGGCCTCCTTATTTGAAAAAGAACCGGACGTGAATAGCAAGGAAAATTACAGCCGCCTCATTTTCACACTAGTCGGTTGGACTACATGAACCCTATAAATACATGAGGGGGGGAGGCCATGCGAAAAGGGAGAGCAAAAAAAAAAAGAAAAAAATTTCACCCTGAGGGGGGCTTCTCCTTTGGTTAAAAGAAGAGAAATAGAGAGGTTTGTTAGAGAAAAAACAAAAAGGTGAAGCAAGAAACAAAAAAAGGTACACTGAAAGTACAGAGAGAGAGTGCAGAGACGGAGAAGGGACGTGCGGCTGCAGAGAGAAAAAGAGAAGCGCCACTGTTCTTCTTCTTCGTTGGACTTTCCTCCAGTTTCTGCTGCCCGCACTGCCACGCCCGCGTCGCCGCGCTCGCACCGCCGTGCCTCCACCTCCGCCGCGCGCCGCCATGCCTGTTGTGCGCACCGACCCACGATGACTCGACGCTGCTCCTTCTCCGCCACTGCTTGCTGCCGTCCACCTGCATCTCGTCCTTTGCCCGCTGGACACCGCCGACTCCATCCTTCCGACGATCAGAGAACGTAGACGTTGCAGCAACCCTCTGCTGCCTTCCTGCTCTCAGCAAGTTCCGATCGCTGCTACCGCTGTAGTCACGTGCCTCCGCTCCCGCATCCTGCAGATCGAATCTTCGAGCGATGCCTGCAACTCCCCCACCGCAGCTGCTGTCTCGCGGTCGCTGGAGCTCCGAACACCGTCGCTGTTGCAGCCCTTAGCCTGCTTGTCGCCACACCACTGCAGCACCTTCATCCGTCTCCTGCAGCAACCCGTGCCCGACGCCGGCAACCCTCACCACCTTCATGCTGGTCGCAGCTCATCTCCGCCCGACGCCTGCCCCCGCAGCCGCGCCTCTGCTCCTGTCCACCACCGCAGCAACCGTTGCAGCAGCCCGCCTGAACGCCGTCGCCGCTGCTGCCCGCGCCACTGCCTCTCAGTCCGCCAAGCTCCACCAGCCACGACGCCCTTGCTGTCCTAAGCTCACTGACTCAACACCAGCTTGCTCGCTGCTCTGTCGAGTCCACCAGCTCTCCCTTCTGAGTTGCTGCGCCTAAGCTGCCTCCACAAAGCCCACAACAATTTGACCAAGAGCTGCTGTTGCGTTCCTACCGCCCGCTATTATCACTCGTGTCCGAACCAAGTATGCTCCACAAGCTTTATTGCAGGATCTTTGGTCGTGAGCCCGCTGCCACTAAGCTGACCCCAACGCAAATCGTGTTCGTGAACCTTTGCCACCGGTCTCATTTTGGAAACGAATTATCTAAACTAGGTAGTTTCCTTGAACCAAATTAGATAGATTTATTTTGTTTTGTTTTGTCTCTTCATTTGAAATATTTCTTAATGCATGTTTGAAAATCCTGGACGTACCACCTAATTCGTAACTGCACACGAATTTTTTATTCCATCTATAAGGCTTTAGATAGAATAATTAATCATGCGGGAATAAAATAGATATTTTGATCTTTAAGGCTTAAGATCAATTTATCGATTTTATTAGCGAAATAATCAAGTTTGATTAGATATCGTTTCCGAATTCGAATGGTGGACAATATCTTTGATGACCATGGATGATTTTGTTTTTTTAATTGCTTTATTTATTTCAAAAAATACAAAAAATTTGCATTGGCATATCATGTAGATTAGAATTGATTTTTCTAGACAAAATTGCATGATAAAATAGTTAGTTTTTTTTTTTTTTTTAAAGAATGCATGTTTCTATAGTATCTAGGTTAGATAATATCTTTTGAAATAAATTGCATGATGAGATAATTTTCTAAGTTAAGATAGGACTTAGATTAGTCTAATCCTAACTTAAAATAGATAATAGCTCACTTTAGTTAGATTTTTATATTTTAGCAATTTTAATTACGAATTTTTAAAAAGAAAACAACAAAAATCATCATGCATATGTCATGTAGAATTATGGCATATTTTGTACGTCATTGCATATTAGGGTTAAATTGCACTTAGTTTAACTTTAGATAATACCTTTTATTAATTCATTATAAGTTTAGGTTTTTTTTATAAATATATTGCATTTTAGGATTATTTAGGTTAAGATAATGTTTTAGTTTAAATTAGGATTTGGCTCAACCTAATTCCTAATATAAATTAAATAGGATCTTAATCTAATTAGGTAATTTTCACATTTCACCAAATTTCGAATTTCATGAAAAGTTCACAAAAAAATGTCATAGGTTAAATTTGTTTTATTATTTAGGATAAAATGCATTCTTTTAGGAAAAAGAAAAAATGTCATATGCACACCATTAGGGTTAGATTCATTGAGATGCATGTCATTTAGTATTTTTGCTAGGTCCATTTAATTAGAAATTACATGTCATTGGAATTAGGTCATTTAGTTAATATTGCATTGCATATTGCATGATTTTCATTAATTAAGTGAAAACAAAAAAAAAGAAATTGCGTGTTAATTAGAAACCATATCTAGGGTTGTTGATGTGGATTTTAATTTAACATTGCAAATGCTTTCGTTGCTTTGAGGTAAATTTTGCAATTTATTCATCGCTTTCTTGGGTGTTAAATTGGTGATTTACGCACCCACATGATCACCTCACAGGTTATGAAAATAAATTAAAATCAATTCAAGCTGCGTGCAAAATATTTTTTGAAATAAAAAAGAAAAGGTACCGAAAGAACATTAGAGAAATCTAGCGAAATCAAGTCCCCGAATTCATTTAATTTCTGGTCCGTAGGAGTGAAGTAATCCTCCCATTACTTTACTTGAGTTTCTAATCGACCCACCAAAATTAGATTAGTGGCGACTCCATGATAAAAATCATTTGCATACTAAGAACTTAAACCCTAAGTTGCGAATTGGTATGGGCTTGGTAGAGCCCGAGCTAAGTCTAGGCTTAAGAATCCATTAGCCGAACCCTTAGGTGGTCCAACCCGCTTCGAGGAGGTCGTGACAGCTTGGTGACTCCGCTGGGGACTTGAGTTGAAACTCTTAGTGGACTTAGGCCAATTTTCTTTTTGAAAAATATTTTTGTTTGGCAGCGAGGATTGTAGGTAAGTCCCTAACATTTAAGGTATTAAATGTTCTTGCAGGATAGGAGGTATAAGGGAAGTGTTTGCTAACATTTGTTTTACAGGGAGGTGTAGGAATGTATGGTTTACTTTCACTTATGAAGTGTTGCTTGATATAAATTGCCGTGCATGCCTTGTATCTAGCACTACATTATTGCACACACAACCAGCTGCCGTACCTGGGCCGCACTAGGACACTTAAGATGGTATTGAGTTGGATACAACTTCGACCATGAGGCCATGTAGTAGAGGTTGCCCAACTCAATCCCGAAAGTTTTTTCTTGGGGTCAAGAATGTTTACCTCTGCCCGCGAGACTGCGCCGCATTGGGATATCATTCTTGACTGAGCCGGAGCTATGAGGATTTGATTTAGTACGCGAGGCTATGACTAGTCATCCCACCCTTTTAACTCCACTTTGCTTAGCCTTCCTAGTTAGAAATCGAACCCCACTTTTCATGTGCTTGTCTATGTGGTTGCTTTAATTGCTTGGTAAAGTAAGTTCTCTACCCTTTACTCTTGCAATTTACTTACCTTATTATGTCTTTGGTCGGTCCATGACATTAGGTTGGTCGAGTCTTGATCTATAAACAATGGGAAGGTCTGACATTCGATTCATGCCTGCACCAAAGGTTGAACTCAAATCATGGTGGGATCGTCTCGACAATGATGGTCAAAGCTATGTGGAAAGTAGACTTGGCCGCCTTGTTCCCCTCCTTGATATCGATGTCCAAAGCGGTGTCATGCAAGCACTTGCTCATTTTTAGTGCCCCTAAACATCAACATTCATATTTGGTAAGCACGAGTTGACTTCGACTCTGGAGGAATACAGCATTGCCGTAGGAAAACCTTTGGAATTGGATTTAATAAACCCACCCCTTGGATTAGAACCTTAATCATTTTGTCTGATTTTCTTAGGATGGATAAGAATCAAATAAAAAGAGTGTTAAAAGATAATTGTCATGCATGTCCTTTCTCCTTCCTAGATCAGAGTTTTGTTAATGCGACACTCTTTTAAAAAGTAAGATTTTCCTTCTAGCCTTCTTCGGGTTTATTGTTTTTCCTCTTCGTAAGGCGCAATTAATCCTTCTGTCACATGGGTGGTCAAACAAGTATGTGCCAGGATTAGTTTTGTCAACACTATTTTAGCTGAAACATTCTTGTCACTCACCCGATTTAAGAAAAATGATGATAAAACTTTTTGTGTGCCAATTGAGCTTTTACAAATTTGGTTCTTTTCTCATATGATCAGGATCGATATTTGTATGAAAATTATTAATCTCACTGATTCCCATCATCCCATCGAGGTATTCAAAAATCATCAAGATCGAACTCCAAATCTTTCTTTCTCAAAATGGGTCAAATTATTGAAAAATCTGAATACCAAGATTTTCCTATGGCATGCTAAATGGTTCCAAGTTTCCAAGGCACGTCTCTCTCATGGCGATAATGAGCCGATCCCGCTATTGGGGATCACTGGTGCCACTTCCTACTACCCACTCCGAGTGGCCCGTCAATATCGAGTTGTGCAAGATCTACCACCCCCTCTTAAGCTAGGTTTGCTCCAAGTCCGATTCACTGCCAAGGATAATGATCACAAAAGGGAGCTTCGCTATATCGAACAAGCTAGCTCGCATGTCACGAACAAAAATTGAGCTTGCCTGAAGATGAGCTTAAGGGGAAGGAAAAGACTTACTACACCACGGCTTGGTACATCCGTCAGCATAAGATCCCGATCGAGTTTCTCCCAAAAGTGCCAGATGTGACTGAATAGCCCACTCGACAAGTAGAGCTTAATCGTCACAAAAGGAAGATTGAAGAACTTGAAAAGCAAGCCAAGAAGGACACTAAGAAGAAGAGGCAATTACGTCGAGCGTTGGCTTCCCGATTGTTTATAGATCAGGCCAAATAAAGTGGCTTGAATCTATTTAGTCTTTTTACCTTAGCTTAATGTTTAGGAAGTTGAGTCATTTTACTTGATTAGTTTAGGGCCTTTCAAGTTTTTACATTGTCAATGTCAAACAATTTCATTAATAAATAAAAGTAGTTAGACTTTCGTCATGGACCGGCGCATTTTATATGAAATGCTTATGTGTATTCATTTCTTCAAATTAGGTGATAACAGATCCTTCACAATCGCCTATCATTACACAATCAAGAGCAAAAATGGCCGGCCAAACCGAAATGCGTGATCGTATAACCACTATGGAAAACCAACTCCAACAGTTGCTCACCTCTATGCAACTTATGACAGATCAAATGCAATCCCTCCAAGTGAATCAGACTCTTGTGCCCACTCTCCCCGAGATAGTAGTCCCAAAGCAGACGGACAAGGCCCAAATGGGTGATGACGATATGCCTGAGCTGGAGGATGACCCACTGTTCATCACAGCCGAAAAGGCTAAGCCCGACAATGTCCCTAAGGCGGAGCAAGATGAACGCTTCGCCAAACTTGAAGAGAAACTGAAACAATTGCAAGAGTCGTAGAATTCACTCTCGTTCGACTTGTCGGTTTATGAGAAAGTCAAAATGCCAAAGAAGTTTAAGATGCCGGAGTTCGAGAAATATGATGGTACTTCTTGCCCAAAAGCTCATTTGCAGATGTACCACGTATGCATGGCCCAATACGTCAAGAACGAACCGCTCATGATCCAATCATTTCTTGCAAGCTTGACTGGGCCCACACTCAACTGGTACATAATGAAAAATGTAAACCTTCTTGACACCTGAAATGATATGGCTAATGCTTTCCTAAAGTAGTATAAGTTCAACATGGACATTGAACCTTCCCGAAAGGATCTTGAGCGGATGGAGAAGAAGAAAAGTGAGTCATTTAAGGAGTATGCTGTAAAGTGGTGAAACTTGGCAGCTCAAATCACTCCTGAGCCTACAAACAAGGAGTTGATGAAGTTGTTCATCAAGACTCTCTCGTATGAGTTCCGTAACCGGATGGCTAGCACATACGTTGAGAACTTCAACCAACTTATCCCAATGGGTGAACAGATCGAGATGGGGTTAAGGGATGGATGGTTCAATGAACCGAATCATCAAGGCAAAAGGTTCACCATGAAGAAAGATAAAGAACCAACCACTTAAATCAATGTTGCATATGTGCAACCAACTCTTAGTAAGCCTCAGATGGTTCGTATCCCTGGGAATCAGCAAGATGGAGGCCGAGTGCCTGCACTGCGGCAATTCACCAAAAGGTAGTTCTCTCCTCTTCATGGCCCTCTATCTCAGGTCCTGTCGATACTCCAAAAGAAGGGATTGATCTCCCATCAACCAAAGCGGCCCAATATTGAAAAATTCTCCAACTATGATTCCTCCAAGAAAATGTGAGTATCATATGGGAGAGGTCGGCCAGTCAACTGATGAATGTTTTGAGATAGCTAGTATAAGCACCTAGAGGGGGGTGAATAGGTGTATAATAATTTCTCCTGATAAGTGAGCAATATGAAATAGACAATAGAAAGGAAGTTCGCCTTTTGTTAGTAAAAACAAATTATGGTCAAAGTAAAAAGAGTAAGGAAGAGAAAATGAACACAGAGATTATAGTGGTTCGGCTTATTCCAAGCCTACGTCCACTCTTCCGCACTGACAACCCACTAGCTGGATTTCACTTATGAACAAAAGAGTTGTTACAGCAAAACTCTCCCTTGATTCCACAGTGTAGATACTTTACCACACTTCCTCAAGGTTTTTCAAAGATATAAACTCTCTTTTGCATACAAGATTTAGCTCAACAAATGAATTGACTAAGAACAAAGAGCTTCAGACTTTGGAATTCTTCTATCGCGCACCTTCTCGAACAACTAGAACGTCTTCCTTATATACTCATTTATGCCATCATACCCGTTAACACTTACCAAAAGAATTCCTCCAATCTATCCGTTGGACGGAATCAGTTAGGAAGATCATTCGAGCTATTTAAGGAACATGTCGATAGCCCATCAATCCTCCTCGCCCATACAATCAGGAACTCGGTTTCCATAAGTAGAACCTTCAATGCATACTTCGCCAATCATCGGATCCTTAATCTCTAAATCAATCATGATCAAATAAAGGATTATGTTATATCATATCCAGCCAAGAGATCTTCTCCAGTCAATAAGGTCAAATCCTTAATGAAACACTCAGTTCTGGATAGCTCTTCTTCGACGGATTAGAAACTATCGATGAGAATAGATTTTGAGTCTTGAGTCTGGCAGTCCAAGGAGGTCTTCAGACTTTAAATAGTAGAGTCTGCAAATCTTCAGACTAGACTGACGGAAACATTTTGTTAGCTTCAAAATACTCCAAGAAGATTTCTTCAATAATCTCCCCCTTTTTAATGGTGACAAAACTTTCCTGCAAATTTAGATAACTTTGACCTGCAAAACATTACTCAAGTAAATATGGATATCTCATAAAGATAAAATGGCTTAATGATAACACTAGAATCTACAATCATAGAAAATATGTTAGTCTTCATTCATAAGATATAGCCATTCATAAGATATCAATAGTACTTAATATAAGCAGTCAAACCCAAATCCCAAATTCAGTCCACATCTAGACACAAAAGTCAAGTCAAACATCAAAACAATGTAAATCAAAAGTTCAAGAAGTTTAAGGTTCAAAGTTTTCAAATCTTGCATCTCTTCCCCTTTTTGTCAACATAAAAAAGGTTTAGATGGGAAGAGAATGGAATCAAGAATGCTTAGGAACACGAACAAGCTGGAAATCTCCCATTGACTGGACAATGCCTTCCAGCTTTTTCAAGTCCTCCTTCAGTTGTGCCACATCTTCACCCTTAGCATTTGCCTGAATCTGAAGAGAAAGGGCTTGGATCTGATCATTCAAAGAAACTGAAGAAGCTTGACCTGCATTATGCAAATTCTGAACTTCGCATCCCAGAGCATAAATTGACCACGCATTTCCAAGAGAACATCAAGAATTCTGCGAAAATCTACTGAATTATCAGTTTGCGTACTGACTTCTGCACGATCAGATGGAGTAAAGGCAGATGATGGCAAATCAGCATAGTCACGCAGATTGAGTGATGAAACATTATGTCCCTCCTTAGGAAATTGAGAGGCATAGATGTCCTCTGGATCTACTGGAGAGCAGCTGACTCCTTCACTGGTAGCAGGATATGAGGACATTCCTCTTTTCTCATTGTCTCCCCCTGTTTCCATGCCTTCAGGTGGAAAAGAAAGTTCCTCATGTTCTCCTTTCTCCTGATTTCCTCTTTCCTCTTCTTCTTCTTCAAATCTTTCCTCCTCTGCATCTCTTTCTTCAGCTTCTCTCTCCTCTGTTTCTTTCTCTTCTCTTTCTCTAGTCCTCTGTTATGAGTCTTTCTCTTGTCGTTTCATTGATTCTAGAACAGAACAACTCAGGTTCTTCAATGATATAGCAGAAATGATGATGTCTTCCTCATCTTCTTCATCTTCAATGATGAGAGCTCTTCTTTTCTTGGATGAAGCAACCATGGGCTCCTTCCCTTTTCTTTTTGCAGCCGAAGAGATTTGATAAGTTTTAATAGGGGTTTTCTCCTTGAATTTCTCCATTGCCTTGTTGAGTTCCTTCAGACGCATTTTGGAGACCATTTTCAGTCCCACCACCATTTGATCACAAGATCGAACATAGAGAGTTCGTGGAGGCTGAACATTCAAATGTCTGAATAACTTTGTCACAAGAGATGGATAAGGAAGTTGACCATTGTCTTTCACCACTGCTCTATACATGTGGAACATAATAGTGTGAGGAAGAGAAAAAATTTTCCCAGCATTGATGGCATACATCAGCTTTGCCTCTGAGTTTGAAACATCAGTCTTTGAAGTAGATTTTGGTCTGAGGTAATTAATCACAATCATGTGAAGCAAAATGTTAAATGCACTCATTCTCGAGTAGGAAATCTTTTCCTCTGTCTTTCTATCCTTAACAAGTTCCAACGTAGCATGAGCAATAAAGACATTGATAGGTTGATATCTCCCTCTCTCAACCCCAATCACATCATCCAACATATCTACATCCACCACAAAGTCCTGATCTCGGACACTAAAAGAGAATCTATTCGCATCCAAAAAACTGAGATTCGAATAGAAATATGCAGTGAGTTTAGCATAGGCTTCTGTAGAGTTAGAATAGAACCGTTTCAAGTTGAAGAAGACTAAATTTTTCCCTCAAATTAACATTCACAGCGTTAAGGAAATCAAAATCCATACTTCTAGGGTTTATCACCCCACGCTACAACAACTTAGAGTATAAATGCTTTTGTTCCTCTGATCGAAACAAGTCTGTCATTTTTCCCCGAATTTTTGCCGCAACACCCATTCTCGGTTGAAACTGATTATACAACTTGTCATCATCATTCCCATCTAACTGATTCAGCCCTCCAACACGTGGATCGATTGGAATATTTGCCATGGCCTCTTTTGCCGACCCAACAGGAGCAATTCCCAACCGTTCCATTGTGCGTAAAAAGAATGTTTCATTTTTGTACCCTTTGTCTTTCAGAAATTCATCAATGTAGTTCAAAGGAGTTCCACCCCTTTTCAAAGCGTGATAAAACTTGTAGATAAAAGAGGGCTTAGAAACTTTTACAGGTTCTGCATCTTCGATTATTTCTTCCTCTTCTTGTCAAGCAACCTCCTATTGTCTAAGATGGAGAAGATGGACGCTGCTGAGAATGTTGTGGGCTTTGCTGCTGACTAGGAGACTCTTCTTCCTCAATGAGATCAAAGTGTGTAGGCCCCTCATGCATTTGCTGTGGTCCCCTGTTTGCGATCCTCGAAGACTTCTTTTGAGACGACATCTTTCATAGTCTTTGAAAGATTCCAAACTTGACTTTACCAAGAAAGATGACAACTTTTCGAAGATTAAACAAGAGAAGAAGACAGAAATGGAAGATCGGTTCTCTCTTAGGGTTTTTGAGAGCAAAGCGAAGAAGAAACAACATTATATAAGATAGTGGAAAAGAGGCATACGGAACATCATAAAAGAAAGTAAAAAGATGCATTTTCGAAAAATAACTGCATTTTTCAAAAAAATTAGATAATTGTCATTTCAAAAATAACTTCCTTTTTGAAAAGGAAACATTGCAATAATCATGCCAATTAAATATAGCAATAATCAAACACGATTGATGATCGTACCTTTTCGAGATGAGATTTGAGAGATAATAAAGTAAAATAAGTTACGGAAGAAAAACTTGATCGTTTGAGTCTGGGTATCTTTAGACTTTCAATCCCGAGTTTGAATTTCCTCAGACTTTAAGATTTTGAGTCTGGAACGAATAGCTTCAAATTGATTTTTCTCCAAAGGCTTTGTAAATATATCCGCCAATTGGTTCTTTAAGTCAACAAATTGAATTGAAATTTCTCCATTTTGAACATGATCTCTAATGAAGTGATGTCGAATCTCTATATGTTTTGCTCTTGAGTGAAGAATTGGATTTTTAGTGAGATTGATTGTGCTGGTGTTGTCACACTT
Source organism: Eucalyptus caleyi (assembly GCA_014182885.2). Classification (NCBI taxonomy): domain Eukaryota; kingdom Viridiplantae; phylum Streptophyta; class Magnoliopsida; order Myrtales; family Myrtaceae; genus Eucalyptus; species Eucalyptus caleyi. Next base: position 17,928,979 of record CM024476.2, read on the forward strand.
GATTTTCGTGCATGAATCTTTAATTCCAAAGTCTCTTAGCTGTTGTTTTATCCATAGAATTTGTGAACAACAACTCCCAAAAGCTATATATTTTGCTTCTGCTGTAGAGAGAGCTACTGTACTTTGCTTCCTTGAAAACCAAGATACTGTCCTATTTCCAATTAGTTGATAGGTACCTGAGGTGCTCTTTTTATCAACTCTGCATCCAGCTAGGTCTGCATCTGAGTATCCAAGAAGAGTAAAGTCTCCTTTTTTAGGATACCAAAGACCAAAGTTTGAAGTTGATGCAATATATTTGATAATACGCTTTGCAGCATTCAGATGAGACTCTTTAGGGTCTGCTTGAAATCTGGCATAAATGCAAACACTAAACAAAATGTCAGGTCTAGAAGTAGTAAGATAAAGAAGTGAGCCAATGATACTCCTGTATAGCTTCTGATCAACTTTCTTTCCTCCTTCATCTTTGTCTATCTTCAAGGAACTTGACATTGGTATATCAATCTTTTTGCAATTTTTCAGTCCAAACTTTTTGACAAGATCATTAGCATATTTTTCTTGATGAATAAAAGTTCCTTCCTTCAGTTGTTTCACTTGAAGCCCGAGAAAGAAGGTTAACTCATCCATCATGCTCATTTCAAATTCATCCTGCATAGACTTAGAGAATTTCTTGCACAGAATTTTATTAGGACATCCAAAAATAATATCATCAACATATATTTGAACAAGCATAAAAATTTTGCTTTCTCTTTTGATAAACAAAGTAGTGTCTACTTTACCTTTTACAAAGCCGTTTTGAATTAAAAACTTATTCAGCCTGTCGTACCAAGCTCGAGGTGCTTGTTTTAGACCATATAAAGCTTTTTTGAGTCTGAATACTGAGTCTGGTTTCCTTGGGTTTTCAAACCCAGGTGGTTGTTCCACATAGACTTCCTCATGGATAAATCCATTCAGGAAAGCACTTTTGACGTCCATTTGGAATAACCTGAAATTCTTATAACAAGAAAAAACAAGTAATAATCTAATTGATTTTAACCGTGCTATTGGTGCGTAAGTTTCGTCATAGTCTATCCCTTCTTCTTGTGTATATCCCTTGGCCACAAGTCTTGCTTTGTTTCTTACGATCTTTCCTTTCTTGTTCATCTTGTTCCTGAAAACCCATTTAACTCCAATGATAGATTTACCTTTCGGTTTAGGATTCAACTCCCATACATCATTAATACTGAATTGCTTGAGTTCTTCTTGCATAACTTCAATCCAGCTTTCATCAGATAAAGCTTCTTCTATACTTTTGGGTTCTATTTCAGAAATAAGAGTCATAGCACTAGACTCTTTGCGCCTTTTGGATCTTGTGCGAATTCCTTTACTAATGTCGCCAATAATAAGGTCTTTGGGATGACTGGACTTATGTTTCTAGTTGTTGGTTGATTTTTCAGGTTGATGATCACTTCCTTCATTTGAATCTTCAACAATCATTTGTTGCTGGTCTTTCGAAGTCTGAGCTGCTTCTTGAGATTTAAACTTTGTAGAGTCTGGAGCAGGTTCAGATTCTTCAAGATGAGTCTGAATAGATTCATTTAGCATAGAATCTTGGAATTTGACATTTATTGATTCTTCCACAGATTGAGTCTTCTTGTTGTAGACTCTATACGCTTTGCTTATGGTTGAATATCCAAGGAAGATGCCTTCGTCCGATTTCTCTTCAAACTTGCCAACTCGATCATTTGCATTTTTCAATATAAAGCATTTACATCCAAACACATGAAAATATGAAACAATAGGCTTCTTTTCTTTGAATAACTCATAGGGTTTTTTTAATTTATTTTTAGAATAGGCCTTAGAAAAACTCTATTAATAATATAACATTGTAGAAACTGCTTCAGCCCAAAATCGTGAAGATATGTTACTTTCAATTAAAAGAGTTCTAGCCATTTCTTGAACCGATCCATTCTTTCTTTCCACTACTCCGTTTTGCTCTGGAGTATATGGAGAGGAGAACAAATGCTAAAAACCATATTCATCTCAAAATTTTGTAAAATCTTGATTTTCAAATTCATCTCCATGGTCTGTTCTTTTACTTGAAATAATATATCCTTTTTCATTTTGGACCTTTTTAGCAAACTTTTCAAAGTAAGAGAAGGTTTCAGACTTACTTGCCAAGAAATATGCCTTAGTAAATCGTGAGAAGTCATCCACAATTACTAGGCAATATTTCTTACCTTTAATGTTCTGAGTTTTGGTTGGTCGAAAGAGATCCATATGCAGAAGCTGCAGTACACAATTAGTGGAAACTTGATTTATTGGTTTAAAGGAATTTCTTACCTGCTTTCCCAATATGCATGGTGTACATAGATCAGACTTTTGGTATGATAGATTGGGTAAACCACGAACAAGCTTCTTTGCTGAAATTTTAGCTATTTGCTTCATATTGATATGCCCAAGCTTTCTGTGCCATAAGTTTACTTCTTCTTGAATTGAGATTAGACATTGCGATTCATTTGGTTTCACATCCAAGAGGTAGATATTTCCATGTCTTCGACCCATGAATGACTGAGTAGAATCTTTACTGGTTCCTAAACATATTCACTCTTGAAAGTTGATTTTGAAATCAGTATCACACAGCTGACTGATACTGAGTAGATTGTAGTTGAGTCATTCCACTAAGGAAACATTGCTGATTGTGAGGTTTCCACTTTTTACAGTTTCGAATCCCACAATTCTTCCTTTGCTGTTTCCTCCAAATGAGACTTTTCCACCATTTACTTGTATGAGTTTTATAAAGCAACTTGAATCTCCTGTCATATGTCTTGAGCATCCACTATCCAAATACCATTTAACATTTTTCTTAATAATGACCTGCATTTAGAAAAGAGACTCAAGCTTTCTTTGGTACCCATATTTTCTTGGGTCCATTAGTGGTAGTATGATATGAGGTTTTTGCTCATACTTTCTTAACAGGTTTCCAAACCATAGGACATTCTTTTTCAAAATGATTTGCACTATTGCATTTTGAACATTTGAGAGTATTGCGACCTACTAGTTTTACAATGATCTTTTTAAAATGATTTTTGTAAGCATCTCTTGTGGGTTTTCGCTTAATTCTTTCCTTCACTTTAGGAAAATCAATTAAAGGAATGGTTTCTGCAGTCATTCCTAAACTAGGTTTATTGAAATAAGGTTTTGAACAGAAAGAATTTTCTCAAGTTTCTCAAATCCTATTGAAAATCTTTTGGAAATATTTGATATGTCATTTTTTAAAATACATTTTCTTTCAAAATATTATCTTCACTTTCTTTAAGAGTAGAAATATTCATGTCTAAACATTTCACTTTTTCTTTCAAAACATTTTCTTGTTGTTTGGTGCAAAGTTTTCCTTTTTGAGTTCGGAAATTATATTAAGAGAAGTCTTAAAACTAAAACACAACTCATCAATGTATTTAGAAACTTTAATAGGGTTTTGAAATTACTCACATCAAATTCATTGTCTGAATCTGAGTCTATTTCGGAGTTTAAGTTTGAATCTGATTGTGCCATCAAACATATATTGGCATAATCATCATCACTTTCTTTCTTCACACTGCTTTAAGAGCCTTTTGATACTTTTTTCAGCTTTTCCTTTCTATATCAAATTTGAGTCTGATGTGTCCCTTTTTCTTACGTTCAAAGTAGACTACATCTATGTTTGATTCATCATCCTCAACATACTTAGTCTGTTGCTTTTGAAAACTCTGTTTCTTTGGATTGAATTTTCTTCCTTTTCTGTTCAGCTTTCTGAATCTTCTTATCACGAGAGCAAACTCCTCATCATCTATATTGTCTTCAGAATATGTTACATCAGAATCACCATTAGATTTTAATGCAATGGATTTCTTACCTTTAGGGTCTTCGTCTTCATTGATTCGCTCCACTTCATAAGACTGAAGAGTCCCAACCAACTCGTCAATAGATAGTTGCATGATTCTTTGTGTTTCTCTTATTGAAGTCTTTATGTGATTTCAATCCTTGGAGAGTCCACGCAATAGCTTGTTTACTTTCATGGGATCAGAAATTGGTTGACTTTGATTTTCAAGACCATTCACAATTTATGTAAAACGACTAAACATGTCAGTAATAGATTCTCCTGATTTCATCTTAAAGGCTTCATATTGACAGAGGAGAATGTTGATTCTGGTTTCTTTCACTCGATCGGTTCCTTCATAGGTAATATGTAATCTATCCCAGACTTCTTTCGCTGTAACACAAAAAGATATTCTGTTATATTCAGTAGGTGCTAAAGCACAATATAAAGAATAAATTGCTTTTGCATCAAGAGCTTATCTCTTGATTATCTCTTCCTGAGTCATTTCACTAGACTCAACAACTTCTTTTCCTCTCTCTGAGACAGATGCAGCTTTAGGAATGATTCTTTTTTCTACAACATCCTATTCTAGCGGATCCTTTGATCTTAGGAACGCCTTTATCTTATTTTTCCATATGTTGTAATCCTTTCCATCAAAGTAAGGCGGTCTGGTATTGCTTTGCCCTTCTACCAGCCCTAGAGCAAACATACTAGCCATGGATCTTTAACTTTGAAATAAAACACTTCAAACAAAGTGAGTACACAGGCTCTGATACCAATTGAGATAACTAGTATAAGCACCTAGAGGGGGGTGAATAGGTGTATAATAATTTTTCGTGATAAGTGAGCAATACGAAATAGACAATAGAAAGGAAGTTCGCCTTTTGTTAGTAAAAACGAATTATGATCAAAGTAAAAAGAGTAAGGAAGAGAAAATGAACACGGAGATTATAGTGGTTCAGCTTATTCCAAGCCTACGTCCACTCTTCCGCACTGACAGCCCACTGGCTGGATTTCACTTATGAACAAAAGAGTTGTTACAACAAAACTTTCCCTTGATTCCACAGTGTAGATACTCTACCACACTTCCTCAAGGTTTCTCAAAGATATAGACTCTCTTTTACGTACAAGATTTAGCTCAACAAATGAATTGACTAAGAACAAAGAGCTTCAGACTTTGGAATTCTTCTATTGCGCACCTTCTAGAACAACTGGAACGTCTTCCTTATATACTCATTTATGCCATCATACCCGTTGGCACTTATCAAAGGAATTCCTCCAACCTATCCATTGGACTGAATCAATTAGGAAGATCATTCGAGCTATTTAAGGAACATGTTGATAGCCCATCAATCCTGCTCGCCCATACAATTAGGATCTCGGTTTCCATAAGTAGAACCTTCCATGTATATTTCGCCAATCATCGGATCCTTAATCTCTGAATCAATTCATGATCAAATAAAGGATTCCGTTATGTCATATCCAGCCAAGAGATCTTCTCCAATCGATAAGGTCAAATCCTTAATGAAACATCAAGTTCTGAATAGCCCTTCTACGATGGATTAGAAACTGTCAATGATAATAGACTTTGAGTCTTGAGTCTGGCAGTCTGGAGGTCTTCAGACTTTAAATAGTAGAGTCTGCAAATCTTCAGACTAGACTAATGGAAACGTTTTGTCAGCTTCAAAATACTCCAAGAAGATTTCTTCAACATGTTTGACTTTGAAGCACAAGATCCAAAATTTATTGGATACTAAGGCATTTTCTTTTCGTACCACCCAACCAAATGTTAAGAAGGATCTGTTGCCGGAATATCATGGAAGCATGAATGCAATCTTTGAGTTCAATGCTGGCAAAAAGATGAACTTGAAGGTGTCTGTTAAAGATATTTATAGCGGATTAGTTAAAGTGGGTTATTATTCGACAGATGAGAATCCTCCCTTCCTTACCATGAAGGAAAGGGTTCAAGACATGGTTAAAGCTGGTGTGATTGTGTATGCTGATCAAGCTGGAATAGTGTCAACTATCTCCGAAGTCATCATTGATTGGGAGAAAGAATTTGCTAAGCTAAGTGCTGAAAGGAGTGAACCAAATCCATTGATTGAGGACATGCCCCCACTTGAGGACGCCTCCGACCATGAAGGACTGATAGTGGAAGTGCCTTCAACTAATGAAGAAATAATTATTGAGATGCCCTAGCTATATGAGTACAAGGATAACAAAGCAGTCCCCTGGTCATACGAGCTAGATGTTGACTTGATTACAAGGTTTAGTCGGACCTATGCTCAAGCTAATGCCCAACCTGCAAAGCCAGTTACTGACGAAAAGGCCAAAGAATTTCTAGCTATAATCAAAGCAAGTGAGTATAACGTGGTCGACCAGTTGCGGAAATTGCCCGCTCAAATCTCTTTACTTGAACTCTTGCAAACGTCTCCTACACATCAAAAGTCTTTAATTAAGGTTTTGAGTGAAGTTCATGTACCAGAGACGATCGAGGTAAACAGGTTGGAGGAATTTGTAGAGTCGATTCTTCTTAAGGATTTAATAGCCTTTTCTGATGAAGAATTCCCTCTTGAGGGGAGGGGACATACTAAGGTGTTATATATATCCATCAAGTGCAAGGCTTCCCATGTGGCTCGAGTACTCATTGATAATGGGTCTGCCTTGAATATTTGTCCATTGGTAACTCTTCACCGCCTTAAAATAGATCCGTAAAAAATAAATGCTGCAAAGAACCTCGTCCGAGCTTTTGATGGTACAAGAAAGGAGGTGATAGGGGAGACCCACCTTGATATGCAAATAGGCCCAGTGATGTTCAACGTCCCTTTCTAGGTGATGGACATTCCTACAGCATTCAATTTCCTATTAGGTCGCCCCTGGATTCATACTGTTGGAGCTGTGCCATCAGGTCTCCACCAAAGCGTGAAATTTATTGTCAAAGGAAAGCTAGTCATTGTTTATGGCAAAGAGGATCATCGGATCTATCATAAGATGGCCATCCCCTATGTCGAGCAGAAATGTAGGGAGGAGTCAAGTTACAAATCATTCGAGCTTGTATCTGTTGGAGAAATCTTCATGAAGTGTTTTGAAGCTGACAAAACGTTTCCATCAGTCTAGTTTGAAGTGTTGCAAACTCTGCTATTTAAAGTCTGAAGACCTCCGGACATCTAGACTCAAGACTCAAGTCTATCCTTATTGACAATTTTTAATCCGTTGAAGAAAGGCTATTCAGAACTGGTTATTTCATTAAGGATGTGACCTTGTCGATTGGAGAAGATCTCTTGGCTAGATATGACATAACATAATCCTTTACTTGATCGTGATTGATTCGAAGATTAAGGATCTGATGATTGGCGAAATATTCTTGGAATGTTCTACTTATGGAAACCGAGATCCTGATTGTATGGGCAAACAGGATTGATGGGCTATCGACATGTTCCTTTAATAGCTCGAATGATCTTCCTAATTGATTCCGTCCAACGGGTAGATTGGAGGAATTCCTTCAATAAGTGCCAATGGGTATGATGGCATAAAGGAGTATATAAGGAAGATATTCTAGTTGTTCAAGTGTGTGCGCGATAGAAGAATTTCAAAGTTTGAATCTCCTTGTTCTTACGTCAATTCATTTGAGTGAAATCTTGTACGCAAAAGAGAGTCTATATTCGTGAGAAACCTTGAGGAAGTGTGGTAGAATATCTATATTGTGGAATCAAGGAAGAACTATGCTGTAACATCTCTTTTGTTTATAGTGAAATCCAGCCGGTGGGCTGTTAGTGCAGAAGAGTGGACGTAGGCTTGGAATAAGCCGAACCACTATAAACCTTGTGTTTAATTTTCTCTTCCCTACTCTTTGTTTTACCTTGATTGTAATTCGTTTTTGTCAATCAATCGAGAACTTCTTTTCTATTGTAAGGTTAATATTGCTTGCATTATACTAGCTATCTCAATTAGTATCAGAACCTGTGTACTCACTTTGTTTGAAGTGTTTTACTTCAGAGTTAAAGATCCATGGCTAGTATGTTGGCTCCAAGGCTGGTAGAAGGGCAAAGTAATACCAAACCTTCTTACTTTGATGGAAATGATTACAACATACGGAAAAACAAAATGAAGGCGTTTCTAAGATCAAAAGATCCTCTGGAATGGGACGTTGTAGAAAAAGGAATTATTCTTAAAGCTGCACCTGTCTCATAGAGAGGAAAAGACACTGTTCAGTCTAGTGAAATGACTCAGGAAGAAATAATCAAGAGACAAGCTCTTGATGCAAAAGCAATTTATTGTTTATATTGTGCTTTATCACCTACTGAATATAACAGAATATCTTCTTGTGGTACAGCAAAATAAGTCTGGGATAGATTACATATTACTTATGAAGGAACCGATTGAGTGAAAGAGACCAGAATCAACATTCTCCTTGGTCAATATGAAGCATTCAAAATGAGATCAGGAGAATCTATAACTGACATGTTTAGTCATTTTACAGAAATCGTGAATGGTCTTGAAAATCAAGGTCAACCAATTTCGGATCCCATGAAGGTAAACAAGCTACTGCGTGGACTCTCCAAGGATTGGAATCACATAAAGACCTCAATAAGAGAGACTCAAAGAATCATGCCACTATCTGTTGATGAGTTGATTGGAACTCTTTAGTCTTATAAAGTGGAACGAATCATTGAAGACGAAGACCCTAAAGGTAAGAAATCCATTGCATTAAAATCCAATGATGATTCTGATGTTACAGATTCTGAAAATGATATGGACGATGAGGAGCTTGCTCTCATGATAAGAAGATTCAGAAAGCTTAACAGAAAAGGAAGAAGATTCAATCCAAAAAAACAAAGTTATTAGAAGCAACGAGACTAAAGTCATTGAAGATGATGAATCAAACAAAGATGTAGTCGCTTTGAATGTAAGAAAAAGGACACATTAGACCCAACTGTCCTCTTCGAGGAAGAAGAAAGGAAAAGCTGAAAAGTATCGAAAGGCTCTTAAAGCGAAACTGGGTGATACAGAATGTGAAGAAAGTGATGATGATTATGCCAACATATGTCGATGGCACAATCGGATTGATTCAAACTCCAAGACAGACTCAGATTCGGACAGTGAATTTGAGATAAGTAACTTCAAAATCCCTATTAAAGTTTCTAAATACATTGATGAGTTTTGTTTTAGTCTTAAGACTTCTCTTAAAAAGATTTCCGAACTCAAAAGAGAAAATTCAGCTTTAAAACAACAAGAAAATGTTTTAAAAGAAAATGTGAAATGTTTAGATATGAATGTTTCTTCTCTTAGAGAAAGTGAAAATAATCTTTCAAAAGAAAATGCATTCTTGAAAAATGATATCTCAAATATTTCCAAAAGATTTTCTATAGGATCCGAGAAGCTAGAAAAAATACTTTTTGTTCAAAGACCTTATTTCAATAAATCTGGTTTGGGAATGATTGCTGAAACCATTCCTTTAATCGATTTTCCTAAAGTGAAGGAAAGAATCAAACAAAGACCCACAAGAGATGCTTACAAAAATCATTTTAAAAGGACCTTTGTAAAACAAGTAGGTTGCAATGCTCTCAGATGTTCAAAGTGCAATAGTGCAGATCATTTTGAAAAAGAATGTCCAATGGTTTGGAAACCTGTTAAGAAAGTATGGACAAAAACTGCATATTACACTAACACCAACGGACCCAAGAAAATATGGGTACCAAAGAAAGTTTGAGTTTCTTTTTTAAATGCAGGTCACTATCAAGAAAAAGGTAAAATGGTATTTGGATAGTGGGTGCTCAAGACACATGACAGGAGACTCAAATTGCTTCATAAAGCTTGTTCGAGTAAATTGTGAAAAAGTCTCATTTGGAGGAAACAGCAAAGGAAAAATTGTGAGATTTGGAACTGTAAAGATTGGAAATCTCACAATAAGCAATGTTTCTTTAGTTGAAGGACTCAACTACAATCTGCTCAGTGTCAATGAACTGTGTGATACCGGTTTCAAAATCTACTTTTAAGAGGGAATATGTTCAGGAACCAGTAAAGATTCTACTCAGTCATTCATGGGTCGAAGACATGGAAATATCTACATCTTAGATGTGAAACCAGATGAATCCCAATGTCTAATTTCAATGCGAGACGAAGCAAGCTTATGGCACAGAAAGCTTGGGCACATCAATATGAAGCAGATAGCCAAAATCTTAACAAAGAAGCTTGTTCGTGGTTTACCCAATTTATCATACCAAAAGACTGATCTATGTACACCATGCATATTGGGAAAACAGGTAAGAAATTCCTTTAAACCAATAAATCAAGTTTCCACTAACCGTGTATTGCAGCTTCTGAATATGGATCTCTTTGGGCCAACCAGAACACAGAGCATTGGAGGTAAGAAATATTGCCTAGTAATCACCAATGACTACTCACGATTTACTTGGGTGTATTTCCTGACTAGTAAATTTGAAACTTTCTCGTACTTTGAAAAATTTGCTAAAAAGGTTTAAAATGAGAAAGGATATGTTATTTCAAGTATAAAAACAGATCATGGAGGTAAATTTGAAAATCAAGATTTCACAAAATATTGTGATGAATCTGGTTTTTAGCATTTGTTCTCCTCTCCATATACTCCAGAGCAAAATGGAGTTGTGAAAAGAAAGAATAGATCGCTTCAAGAAATGGTTAGAACTCTTTTAATTGAAAGCAACATCTCCTCACATTTTTTGGCTGAAGTAGTCTCTACAGCATGTTATATTATTAATAGAGTTTTTCTAAGGCCTATTCTAGAAAACCCCCTATGAGTTATTCGAAGGAAAGAAGCCTATTGTTTCATATTTTCATGTTTTTGGATGCAAATGTTTTATATTGAAAAATGCAAATGATCAAGTTTGCGAGTTTGAAGAAAAGTCAGATGAAGGCATCTTCTTTGGATATTCAACCACAAGCAAAGCCTATAGAGTCTATGTGACACCCCGAACCCTTCGTAGGTCGTCACCAGCGCCGATGTTACACTTTATTTCCTTTTCTATCTTGTATTCAAAACAAGCGTCGTTAATCACAAGCATTTTTTTTTTAAAAAGCGGTCCCAGCGCGACTCATAGCGGAAGCAAATTAAACGTCACCATCTATCCCCCTACCAATCCATGATACCAATACACACCAGCTAGACATCAGGATTTTATAAACATCTTCAACACTTTGCTTACATACATATATAGCAAGATGGGATTCCTTTCGGGTCGGTACAACAAAAAGGAAAAGCTAGGACTCAGCTACGCCCAGCCTAAAACCTCAAAAAGAAACTCTCGACCCTCAACATCATACGAGTACGAACCCCCATCGAAAGTGTCGACTATCTACATCAAAAAGATCCAGCTCCTACTCATCACACGCGGGTCTCACACCCAACCCGGTGCATCAGGCGGTGGCGGCGACAACATCCCTCGCATCGCTCCATTCCGACGAACGTGTACAGAAATGAACTCCTGTATGACAGGGCCCTCAGCTAGGCCTATGTCGTACATTACTAAACATCGTACTCGAATAAAAGTCAGTCCGGGAACATAGGGACAGTCTATCTCAGCACACTTAACCTCTACATCGGATGGTAGACCATAAAACACCCCCCGCGAGACGGTAGGTAGCGGCACACTTGCTAATCTGAAATGTTATCCCCAAAAGGAGTGAGTACAACCACTCAGCAGATAGGGAAATCCAATAACAACTCAATGCACCATGCATATCATCATACGTTACAGGCATTACTTACCTTGAAGTCATGCGCATTTTAATCAGGCATCATCATATCATGTCATTATCATCATCATGCATATCATTATGCATATCATATCATAGGTGATCATCATATCACATCATCATGCATATCATCATCATCACATCATCATGCATATCATATCATGGGTGATCGTCATATCACATCACATATCATCATCATCACATCATCATGCATATCATCATGCATATCATATCATGGGTGATCGTCATATCACATCACATATCATCATCATCACATCATCATGCATATCATCACGCATATCATATCATGGGTGATCATCATATCACATCACATATCATCATCATCACATCATCATGCATATCATCATGCATATCATATCATGGGTGATCATCATATCACATCACATATCATCATGCATTTAATTTCCATTTTTATCTTTAGATTTTGATCACCACATACATACATGATGATATGTCACATGCATCACAATTTATGATCATACATACACCAATGTCATATAACAATGCATAATAAATTCAATGGAATTCATGGCCAATAAAATAATCCATTTTTTATTATTAAATTATTTTATTATTTTTATTTATTTTCATAAATAAATATTAAATTATGATTTTCCCAAAATCATAATATTCAAACAATCATTAAACAAACCATTAGGATGACAATTTCATACAAAATTCATGCCCAAATTGAATTTCACATAATTTCACAATTTCCACAAAATAGCACATGATATTCGGATAATGACCAGAATTGCACAGTTTCCAACTAAATTCGATTAAAATACTCATATGACCTCAAAAATTACTAAAGTTTACAGGGTTACAGACAAGACATTTTCGTGCATTTTTCATGAAGAACTCTACGCCAAATTCGTTTTAGATTAATTTATACAACCCCACGAAACCTCTGGAACCACTACCGCGTCGTCCAGAATACACATCTCCGAAATATTAAGATTTCACCCATTTATTCTCTTTAGTTTCCTCTGAAATTTGAGTATGTTATTTACCAAGGTGTCTTTTACAAGTTTCATGAAGAGATCTAGGTCAAATAACCAAAGTATGGTCACCATTTAAGTCCATGAAGTCTCGGGTGTCTCGGAATACTTCACCAGAACCATCGTTTCCAAGATCTAGCCGATTCACCAAGCTATAATTGTTCTTTTTGCTTCAAATTTGAGTATGTTGTAGTTTAAGGTGTTACCTATAACTTTAATGAAAACATCGAAGTCAAATCTTCAACAAAAATCAACATGCAAACAAGAATCCAACAAGAAGTCAGTGAAAACTTCACAGATCTAGGGTCTCCGTATAATAAAACTTTAACCCATCATATCTCCATCATTTTCCACGAAATTTCAGTATGTTATATTACAAGATGTTAGCTACAACTTTCATGAAGACAACGAAGCCAAAATCGGACTCCAAAGACACATGCAAGCTCGAACAAGCTACTGACTCCTACTTGCATTTGCTTGTCATAAAAATTTCAGGATATACGCAAGAAGAAGTGATTGCATACAGCATGTTAGAAGTTGTCATCATTGCCAAATTCATGGAGATAAAATAAATGTTCCTCCCACGGAGTTACACCAGCTATCTGAGCCATGGCCTTTCTCAATGTGGGGGATCGATGTGATTGGCCCAATAAATCCCAAAGCTACAAATGGGCATCGATTCATATTGGTGGCAATAGATTATTTTTCAAAGTGGATTGAAGCCGCATCATATGCTAATGTCACAGCCCGAAATGTTGTGAAGTTTATTAGGCATGACATAATCGCTCGTTATGGTGTCCCCGAAGCAATTGTCACTGAGAATGGGACAAATCTGAATAACAAGTTTGTTGATGAGTTGTTCAATGAGTTCAAAATCAAGCATTTGAATTCATCACCTTACAGCCCACAAATGAATGGAGTTGTTGAGGCAGCTAATAAGAACATCAAGAAGATCCTAGCTAAGACAGCCGAGAATTATCGAGATTGGCATGACAAGTTACCCTTTGCTCTAATGGCATATTGGACATCGATCCGAACATCCACCGGGGCAACCCCTTTCTCCTTAGTTTATAGCATGGAGGCAGTCTTGCCTGTGGAAGTAGAAATCCCCTCTTTGAGAGTCTTATCCCGAGTGGAATTGTCCGAGGTAGAATGGACACAACAAAGGTTTGAACAGTTAAACTTGATTGATGAAAAAAGGTTAAAAGCCCTTTGCCATGGTCAGGCATATCAACAAAGAGTAGCCAAGTCTTTCAATCGGAAGGTACGGTCGAGACACTTCGAAGTGAATGATCTAGTTCTAAGAAAGTTGCTGATTTTTCCCGATCCTAGAGGCAAATTTGCTCCAAATTATAGCTGATCGTATATGGTGAAGAGGGTACTCCCTGAAGGTGCCTGAATCCTTACAGAAATGGATGGTCATGAGTTTTCTAATTATGTTAACTCTGATGCTGTGAAGAAGTATTACCCTTGATAGACTTTGTTGTGAATCAAAGGTACTCATTTCTTCATTGAATTGTGTGGGAATGGAATGAATGAGATGAAAAGTAGGCCTTGTTCCATGTGCATATCAAATTCATCTGATTCGATACAACAGACGTGTTGACCCAAAGTCAGTTCAATTAAAAACGAAATGCCCTATTGACACTATCCAGCGCCTCGGCCTGGTGGTATGGGGAATGAAAGGGTCCAAGAATGACCAGGGTTTGATTCCTAGAAACGGCAACAAGGTTGCCATACACAAAAAAAAAAAAAAAAACACATTTTTTTTATTTATTCAATCCTTTTCGTTCTTTTTTTAAGCTACCAATTCTTTGTGCTCAAAGCTAATAAATTCATAAAGTGATTGTGACATTTCAAAGGAAAAATTTGCATGATAGTTTTACCTATTAAATTACCAATTACACTTAAGATTGTCACCGCAAATCCAGTTAATGAATGATGTGGAACGGATTGAACATGCTAAATGAGATGTGTCAGGATGATGAAAGGCAATCCTTAACCTATACACAGTCCCTTGCTCATACACCGGTAAGATGAGTGTAGGAAGTTCCATGTTTGTAAGGTAAAGAGTTTTTTCACGAAAGGTACGATGATCGAAATGATGAGAGGTGGTTCATTCTCTATCCCAAACACTACATGATTAACCATTGTTTAAACCCTTTTAAGCTCACACATGTGGATAATTTTTTAAATTACCCCTGTCAAGAACCACCCCACATTGGGGCAAGCTAGAGGTAAAACGACATCATGAGGTGAGGAAATTGATAGGAATATTCTTGCTCTCACTTGCATCAATCTTCAGGTATTGCTATTACATTGAATTCATACGGTAATTTAAGTGCCTTAGGATAATGAAAAGCAGTTCATTCTCTATCCTACACACTTTATCCATTGTGTAGCCCCTTGAGCCTATAGATTCGCTTCATTTAAACCCAATTGGTGATCATCCCCCACATTGGGGCAAGGCAAAAGGCCAATGTTCAAGCAGCAAAATCCTGAGTGCCGACAAAAAATAAAAACTCCTCAAGAACCCAAATGTTAAAGCATTACGTGGTTATTAAAAAAAAAACAAAAAAAAATGGGCATGAAAAAGCAGTGTGCCTGGTAAAAGCAAGGCCAATGCTCATAGAAAATGAAAGAAAGAGTCAAGACAAATGATTATCAGTTGTAAAAGGGTGTATTCCCAATGGAGTGGTACTCAAAGAACTCAAATGCCAAATTTTTATAGTACCTATGAGGAAAATCCCAATGGTGAAGAAGAAGACCGGTGACAATGCCAAGATGATCACCAATTCCCATCCCCCTATACACTTTTTGAGCCTAATGATCCATTCACTCCTCAACCCATGGACTTAACCTACATTACGTTCCTTTTAAAGTCTCTTCAGATTAGGGTACCGAAACTAACATAGGAATTCATATGCTTAAAAGCGTCGCTCGAAGAAGTGCGAGCAAGACCATTTCTATTTCATTTCGCAAGTTCCTTGAATTGTAAACCTGAAGATGATTGCGAAGTATTGTTCTTTCATTAGCCTTGACTCGAAGAGTCCCTCTTTGTTGAGCCATTGACTGAGCCTACATTACAGTCCTGATAAAGAACTCTCAAATTGACAAGGTCGTACCACTTACGAGAATACTCGAACCCTTATTGACATGACGAAAGTAAGATGGAGTGATTCCTGTGATCCCACATTAATGGTCGAGACAAAATAGCCTTCTTAATGAGAGTGAGTGAAAGTCCTTTCTAACTGAAAGTCTCTCATTTGGTATTCTTGAAAATCCATGTCATGAGTGAAAATTGTCATAAATGATGATTCTCCCCAATGGAAGTTTGGTGGTGCAAATATGGTAAAACCATCATGCATAAATCTTGATTGAATGGATAAAAGCTTCAGTGGACTTTCGAGTGTGCTGAATTACTTACTTCTTTGGCGAATGCATGTATTTTTGCTCTAATCATGTCTGACAAGTAATGTTTCCTTGAAGACCCAAGAGCTCCTAACATTTGTGTTGCCTTTCAGAAGCCTCGAGGTGATAAATCTCCATGAATATTTGAAATACATCCTCGATGTTCCAAAACTTCTTTCTACCAAGAGGTAAGTGATCTTCCCGAATATCCTAGGTTTGTCCTAGGTATTCCCAAATTCTTGATATATGTCTCAAAACTCTTTGTTAAGCATTTCATTCTGGATATGAATGGTTTCCGATCTTTTTCGTTATACCTTAGTCCGGATCTAGGTATTTCGAATCATCTTAATCCAATATTCATCTCACCTAATATTGAGTGTTTATTGGTTAAGTTCACAAATTCTTGACATCTCAATCGGGATCTGGATGTCTCGAAACTCTTTGTCAAGCATTTCACTCTAGATGTGAATGTTTTTCGATCTTTTTCATTTTACCTTAGTCTGGATCTAGGTATTTCGAATCCTCTTAATCCAATATTTATCTCACCTAACATTGAGTGTTTATTGGTTAATTTCACAAATTCTCGACATCTCAGTCTGGATCTAGATGTCTCAAAACTATTCATTAAGCATTTCATTATGGATATGAATGCTTTCTGATCTTTCTCATTATACCTTAGTATGGAGCTAGGTATTTCGAATCCTCTTAATCCAATATTCATCTCACCTAACATTGAGTGTATTGGTTAAGTTTCCAAATTTTTGACATCTCAGTCTGGATCTGGATGTGTTAAAACTCTTCGTTAAGCATTTCATTTTGGATATGAATGCTTTCCGATCTTTTTCGTTATACCTTAGTCTGGATCTAGGTATTTCGAACCCTCTTAATCCAATATTCATCTCACCTAACATTGAGTGTTTATTGGTTAAGTTCACAAATTCTCGACATCTCAGTCTAGATCTGGATGTCCCAAAACTCTTCGTTAGGCATTTCATTCTGGATATGAATGCTTTCCGATCTTTTTCGTTGGACCTTAGTCTGGATCTAGGTATTTCGAATCCTCTTAATCCGATATTCATCTCACCTAACATTGAGTGTCTATTGGTTAAGTCCCCAATTTCTTGACATCTCAGTCTGGATCTGGATGTCTCAAATCTTGTCGATCTTGTTGGAGAAATCTTTCTGGAGTATTTTGAAGCTGACAAAACGTTTCCATCAGTCTAGTCTGAAGATTTGCAGTCTCTACTATTTAAAGTCTGAAAACCTCCGGACTGCCAGACTCAAGACTCAAAGTCTATTCTCATTGACAGTTTCTAATCCGTCGAAGAATGCCTATTCAGGACTGGATGTTTTGTTAAGGATTTGACCTTATCGACTGGAGAAGATCTCTTGGTTGGATATGACATAATAGAATCCTTTATTTGATCAAGATTGATTCAAAGATTGAGGATCCGATGATTGACGAAGTATACTTGGAAGGTTCTACTTATGGAAATCAAGATCCTGATTGTATGGGCGAGTAGGATTGATGGGCTATTGACATGTTCCTTAAATAGCTCGAATGATCTTCCTAATTGATTCTGTCCAACGGGAAGATTGGAGGAATTCCTTTAGTAAGTGCCAACGGGTATGATGACATAAAGGAGTATATAAGGAAGACGTTCCAGTTGTTTGAGTGTGTGCACGATAGAAGAATTCCAAAGTCTGAAGCTCTTTGTTCTTAGTCAATTCATTTACTGAGCGAAATCTTGTACGCAAAAGAGACTCTATATTCTCGAGAAACCTTGAGGAAGTGTGGTAAAGTAACTTCACTGTGGAATCAAGGAGAGCCTTGTTGTAACAACTCTTTTGTTTATAGTGAAATCGAGCCGGTGGGTTGTCAGTGTGGAAGAGTGGACATAGGCGTGGAATAAGCCGAACCACTATAATTTATGTGTTCATTTTCTCTTCCCTACTCTCTGCTTTACTTTGATCATAATTCGTTTTGTTAACAAAAAGAGAACTTCATTTCTGTTGTCTGCTTAGTATTGCTCTCTTATCTCGAGAAATATTTTTACACCTATTCACCCCCTTTAGGTGCTTATACTAGCTATCTCAATTGGTATTAGAGCTCGTGTACTCACTTTGTTTGAAGTGTTTTACTTCAGAGTTAAAGATCCATGGCTAGTATGTTGGTTCCAGGGCTGGTAGAAGGGCAAAGCAATACCAGATCGCCTTATTTTGATGGAAAGGAATACAACATATGGAAAAACAAGATGAATGTGTTCCTAAGATCAAAGGATCCTCTGGAATGGGACGTTGTAGACAAAGGAATCATTTCTAAAGCTGCACCTGTCTTAGAGAGAGGAAAAGAAGCTGTTGAGTCTAGTGAAATGACTCAGGAAGAGATAACCAAAAGACAAGCTCTTGATGCGAAAGCAATTTATTCTTTATATTGTGCTTTGTCACCTACTGAATATAACAGAATATCTTCTTGTGTTACAGCGAAAGAAGTTTGGGATATATTACATATTACCTATGAAGGAACCGATCGAGTGAAAGAAACCAAATCAACATTCTCCTCGGTCAATACGAAGCCTTCAAAATGAAATCAGAAGAATTTGTAAATGACATGTTTAGTCGTTTTACAGAAATTGTGAATGATCTTGAAAATCAGGGTCAACCAATTTCGGATCCCATGAAGGTAAACAAGCTACTGCGTGGACTCTCTAAGGAGTGGAATCACATAAAGACCTCAATAAGGGAGACACAAAGAATTATGCCATTATCTGTTGATAAGTTGGTTGGGACTCTTCAGTCTTATGAAGTGGAATGAATCAATGAAGATGAAGATCCTAAAGGTAAGAAATCCATTGCATTAAAATCCAATGATGATTCTGATGTTACAGATTCTAAAGACGATATGGATGATGAGGAGCTTGCTCTCATGATAAGAAGATTCAAAAAGCTGAACAGAAAAGGAAGAAAATTAAATCCAAAGAAACAGAGTTTTCAAAAGCAACAGATTAAGTCTGTTGAGGATGATGAATCAAATATAGATGTAGTCTGCTTTGAATGTAAGAAAAATGGACACATTAGACCCAATTGTCCTCTTTTGAGGAAGAAGAAAGGAAAAGCTAAAAAGTATCGAAAGGCTCTTAAAGCAGAAACCTAGAGTGATACAAAATGTGAAGAAAGTGATGATGATTATGCCAATATATGTCTGATGGCACAATTGGATTCAGATTCAAACTCCGAGATAGACTGAGATTTAGATAGTAAAATCCCTATTAAAGTTTCTAAATACATTGATGAGTTGTGTTTTAGTCTTAAGACTTCTCTTAAAAGGATTTCCGAACTTAAAAGGAAAATTCTGCACTAAAACAATAGGAAAATGTTTTGAAAGAAAATGTGAAATGTTTAGACATAAATGTTTCTACTCTTAAAGAAAATGAAGACAATCTTTCGAAAGAAAATGTATTTTAAAAAAATGACATATCAAATATTTCCAAAAGATTTTCAATAGGATATGAGAAACTTGAAAAAATTCTTTCAGCACAAAGACTTTATTTCAATAAATCTAGTTTGGGAATGACTATGAAAACCATTCCTTTAATTGATTTTCCTAAAGTGAAGGAAAGAATTAAGCAAAGACCCACAAGAGATACTTACAAAAATCATTTTAAAAAGGTCTTTGTAAAACTAGTAGGTCGTAATGCTCTCGGATGTTCTAAGTGCAATAGTTTAGATCATTTTGAAAAAGAATGCCCTATGGTTTGGAAACCTATTAAGAAAGTATAGGCAAAAACCGCATATCATACTAACACCAATGGATCCAAGAAAATATGGGTATCAAAGAAAGTTTGAGTCTCTTTTTTAAATGCAGGTCACTATCAAGAAGAAAGTAAAATGGTATTTGGATAGTGGATGCTCAAGACATATGACAGGAGATTCAAATTGCTTCATAAAGCTCGTTCAAGTAAATGCTGGAAAAATCTCATTTGGAAGAAACAACAAATGAAGAATTGTGGGATTCACAATCAGCAGTGTTTCCTTAGTGGAAGGACTCAACTACAATTTGCTTAGTATCAGTCAATTGTGCGATACCGGTTTCAAAATCCACTTTCAAGAGGGAATATGTTCAGGAACTAGTAAAGATTCTACTCAGTCATTCATGGGTTGAAGACATGGAAATATCTACCTTTTGGATGTGAAACTAGATGAATCACAATGTTTAATCTCAATTCAAGATGAAGCGAACTTATGGCACAGAAAACTTGGGCACATCAATATGAAGCAAATAGCCAAAATTTCAGTAAAGAAGCTTGTTCATGGTCTACCCAATCTGTCATACCAAAAGTTTGATCTATGTACACCATGCGTATTGGGAAAGCAGGTAAGAAATTTCTTTAAACCAATAAATCAAGTTTCCACTAATCGTGTACTGCAGCTTATGCATATAGATCTCTTTGGACCGACCAGAACTCAGAGCATTGGAGATAAGAAATATTGCCTGGTAATTGTGGATGACTACTCACGATTTAATTGGGTATATTTCCTGGCAAGTAATTTTGAAACATTTTCTTACTTTGAAAAGTTTGCTAAAAAAGTCAAAAATGAAAAAGGGTATGTTATTTCAAGTATAAGAACAGACCATGTAGGTGAATTTGAAAATCAAGATTTTACAAAATTTTGTGATGAATCTGGTTTTCAGCATGTGTTCTCATCTCCATATACTCCAGAGCAAAACTGAGTTGTGGAAAGAAAGAATAGGTCGCTTCAAGAAATGGCTAGGACTATTTTAATTGAAAGTAACATCTCTTCACGTTTCTGGGGTGAAGCAGTTTCTACAGCATGCTATATCATTAATAAAGTTTTTCTAAGGCCTATTCTGAAAAAACCCCCTATGAGTTATTCAAATAAAAAGAAACCTATTGTTTTATATTTTCATGTGTTTGGATGTAAATGCTTTATATTGAAAAATGCAAATGATCGAGTTGGCAAGTTTGAAGAAAAATCAGACGAAGGCATCTTTCTTGGATATTCTACCTCAAGTAAAGCCTACGAGACTCTACAACGGGAAGACTCAATCTGTGGAGGAATCAATGAATGTCAAATTCCAAGATTCTATGCAAAATGAATCTATTCAGACTCATCTTGAAGAATTTGAACCTACTCCAGACTTTTCAAAGTCTATATCTCAAGAAGCAGCTCAGACTTCAAAAGACCAGCAACAAATGATTGTTGAAGATTCAAATGAATGAAGTGATCAACAACCTGTCAAATCAACTAATAACTGGAAGCATAAGTCCAGTCATTCCAAAGATCTCATTATTGGCGACATTAATGAAGAATTTCGCACAAGATCCAAAAGGCGCGAAGAATCTAATATTGTGGCTCTTATTTCTGAAACAGAACCCAAAAGCATAAAAGAAGCTTTATCTAATGAAAGTTGGATTGAAGCCATGCAAGAAGAACTCAGGCAATTCAGTATTAATGATGTCTAGGAGTTGACTCCTAAACCGAAAGGTAAATCTATTATTGGAGCTAAATGGGTTTTCAGGAACAAGATGGACGAGAAAGGAAAGGTCGTAAGAAACAAAGCAAGACTCATGGCCAAGGGATATACGCAAAAAAAAAATGGATAGACTATGATGAGACTTACGCACCAGTAGCAAGATTAGAAGCAATTAGATTATTACTTGCTTTTGTTTGTTATAAGAATTTCAGGTTATTCCAAATGAACGTCAAAAGTGCTTTCCTGAATGGATTTATCCATGAGGAAGTTTACGTGGAGCAATCACCTGGGTTTGAAGACCCAAGGAAACTAGACTCAGTATTCAGACTGAAAAAGGCCTTATATGGTTTAAAGTAAGCACCTCGAGCTTGGTACAACAAGCTAAGTAAGTTTTTAATTCAAAACGGTTTTGTCAAAGGTAAAGTAGACACTATTGTGTTTATCAAAAGAGAAAGTAAAGGTTTTCTGTTTGTTCAAATATATATTCATGATATTATTTTTAAATCCTCTAATGAAAGTCTGTGCAAGAAATTCTCTAAGTCTATGCATGATGAATTTGAAATGAGCATGATGGATGAACTAACCTTCTTTCTTGGGCTTCAAGTGAAACAATTGAAGGAATGAACTTTTATTCATCAAGAAAAATATGCTAATGTTCTTGTCAAAAAGTTTGGAATGGAAAATTGCAAAAAGACTAATATACCAATGTCAAGTTCTTTGAAGATAGACAAAGATGAAGGAGGAAAGAAAATTGACCAGAAGCTATACAGGAGTATCATTGGTTCACTTTTTTATCTTACTACTTCTAGACTTGACATTTTGTTTAGTGTTTGCATTTGTACTAGATTTCAAGCAGACCCTAAAGAATCTCATCTAAGTGCTGCAAATCGTATTATCAAATACATTGCATCAACTTCAAGTCTTGGTCTTTCTATTCTAAAAAGGGAGACTTTACTCTTCTTGGACACTCAGATGCAGATCTAGCCGAATGTAGAGTTGATAGAAAGAGCACCTCGGGTACCTGTCAACTACTTGAAAGCAAAATAGTGTATTGGTTTTCAAGGAAGCAAAATACAGTAGCTCTTTCTATAGCAGAAGCAGAGTATGTAGCTCTTGGAAGTTGTTGTTCACAAATTCTATGGATAAAACAACAGCTAAGAGACTTTGGAATTGAAGATTCTTGCACGGAGATTAATTGTGACAACACTAGTGCAATCAATCTCACCAAGAATTCAATTCTTCACTTAAGAGCAAAGCATATAGAGATTCAACATCAATTCATTAGAGATCATGTTCAAAATGGAGAAGTTTCGATTCAGTTTGTTGCTTCAAAGAACCAACTGGCGGATATATTTACAAAGCCTTTGGAGAAAAATCAATTTGAAGTCATTCGTTCCAGACTCAACATCTTGAGGTTTGAAGAAGTAAAAGTCTAGAGACTCTCAAACTCAAACAATCAAGATTTTTGACTGTAAGTTATTATATTCTGTTTTAGATTAAATCTCGAAAAGGTACGATCATCTATCTATAATTGATTTTTGCTATTTTCAATTTTCGTGATTAGTGCAATCTTTCTTTTTCGAAAATAGAGTTAATTTTAAATGACAGTCATCTAATTTTTGAAAAAGGAAGTTCTTTTTTAAAAAGGCATCTTTTTACTATCCATTACGACGTTTTGTATGCCTCTCTTCGACCGACCTATATACTATCGGTTCCTCTTCGTTTAACTCCAAAAACCCTAAAAAGCATCGATCTTCTACTTCTGTTTTCTTCTCTTGTTTAATCTTCGAAAATTTGTCATCATTCTTGGGAAAGTCAAGTTTGGAATCTTTCACAGACTGTGAAAGATGTCGTCTCAAAGGAAGTCTTCGAGGATCGCTAACAGGGGACCGCAGCAAATGCGTGAGGGGCTTACGCACTTTGATCTCACCGAGGAAGAAGAGTCTCCTAGTCAGCAGCAGAGCGCACAACATTCTCAGTAGCGTCCATCTTCCCCATCTAGACCACAGGATGTTGCTCGTCAAGAAAAGGAAGAAATAATCGAAGATATAGAACCTGTAAGAACTTTTAAGCCCTATTTTACCTACAAGCTTTATCGTGCTTTGAAAAGGGGTGGAACTCCTTTGAACTACATTGACGAATTTCTAAAAGATAAATGGTACAAAAATGAAACCTTCTTTTTACGCACAATGGAATGGTTGGGAATTGCCCCTGTTGGGTCGACAGAAGAGGCAATGGCAAATATTCCAATCGATCCTCGTGTTGGAGGGCTGAATCAGAAAGATGAGAATGATGATGACAAGTTGTACAGTCAGTTTCAACTGAGAATGGGTGTTGCAGGAAAAATTCGGAGCAAAAGGACAGACTTGTTTCGATCGGAGGAACACAAGCATCTATACTCTAAGTTGTTGAAGCGTGGGGTCATAAATCCTAGAAGTGTGGATTTTGATTTCCTTGACACTGTGAATGTTAATTTGAGGGAAAAATTTAGTCTTCTTCAACTTGAACAGTTCTATTCTGACTCTACAAAAGCCTATGCTGAACTCACTGCATATTTCTATTCGAATCTCAGTTTCTTGGATGCGAATAAATTCTCTTTTAGTGCCTGTGATCAGGACTATGTGGTGGATGTAGACATGTTGGCTGATGTCATTGGGGTTGAGAGAGGGAAATAACAACCTATTAATGTCTCTATTGCTCATGCTACGTTGGAAATTGTTAAGGATAGAAGGACAGAGGGAAAGGTTTCCTACTCGAGAATGAGTGCGTTCAACATTTTGTTTCACAAGATTGTGATTAATTGCCTCAGACCAAAATCTACTTCAAAGACTGATATTTCAAACTCAGAGGCAAAGCTGATGTATGCCATCCATGCTGGGAAAAAGTTATCTTTTCCTCACACTATTATGTTCCACATGTATAGAGCAGTGGTGAAGGACAAGGGTTAACTTCCTTATCCAACTCTTATGACAATGTTATTTAGACATTTGAATGTTCAGCCTCCCCGAATTATCTGTGTTCGAACTTGTGATCACATGGTAGTAGGACTAAAAATGGTGTCTAAAATGCATCTGTAGGAACTCAATAAGGCGTTGGAGAAATTCAAGGAGAAAACCCTTGCTAAATCTCATCAAATCTCTTCGGCAACAAAAAGAAAAGAGAAGGAGCCAATGGTTGCTTCATCCAAGAAAAGAAGAGCTCTCATCGTTAAGGATGAAGAAGATGAGAAAGACATCACCATTTTTGCTATGGCATTGAAGAACCTGAGTCGTTTTGTTTCAGAATCAATGGAACGACAAGAGGAAGACACAGAACAGAGGACTGAAGAAAGAGAAGATTTGGAAGCAGAAGAGAAAGAAGCAGAGGAGAAAGAAGCAGAGGAGGGAGAAGGAAAAGAAAGAGATGCAGAGGAGGAAAGAATTGAAGAAGAAGAATAAGAGGAAAGACGTAATCAAGAGGAAGGAGAGCATGAGGAACACTCTTCTCCACCTGAAGGCATGGAAACAGGGGGAGATCGTGAGAAAAGAGGAATGTCCTCATATCTTGCCACTAGTGAAGGAGTTAGCTGCTCTCCAGCAGATCTAGAGGACATCTATGCCTCTCAATTTCTTGAGAAGGGACATGATGTTTTATCACCCAATCTGTGTGACTATGCTGATTTGCCATCGTCTGCCTTTACTCCATCCGATCGTGCAGAAGCCAGTACGTAGACTAATAATTCAGCAGATTTTCGCAGAATTCTTGATGTTCTCTTAGAAATGCGGGGTCAGATATATGCTGTGGGATGCGAAGTTCAGAATTTACAAACTGCAGGTCAAGCTTGTTCAGTTTCTTTGAATGATCAGATCCAAGCCCTTGCTCTTCAGATTCAAGCAAATGCTAAAGGTGAAGAGGTGGCTCAACTGAAGGAAGAGTTGAAAAAGCTGGAAGGCATTGTCTAGTCAATGGGAGATTTCCAGCTTGTTCGTGTTCCCAAGCATTCTTGATTCCATTCTCTTTCCATCTCAACCTTTTTTTATGATGACAAAAAAGGGGAGAGATGTCATTTGAACTTTGAGCCTGAACCTTGAACCTTGAACTTTTTGAACTTTTGATTTGTTTTGACGTTTGACTTGACTTTTGTGTCTGGCTGTGGACTGAATTTTGGATTTGGGTTTGACTGTTTATATTAAGTACTATTGATATCTTATGGATGGCTTTACTCATATGCAAGACTAACCTATTTTCTGTGGCTACAGATTCTAGTGTTATCATTAAGCCATATTAAGCCATATTTATCTTTATGAGATATCCATATTTGCTCCATAAGTCTAATATGAAGATTTGCAGTCTCTACTATTTAAAGTTTGAAGACCTTCGAACTGCTAGACTTAAGACTCAAAGTCTATTCTCATTGACAGTTTCTAATCCGTCGAAGAAGGCCTATCCAGGACTGGATGTTTTGTTAAGGATTTGACCTTATCGACTGGAGAAGATCTCTTGGCTAGATATGACATAACAGAATCCTTTATCTTATCAAGATTGATTCAAAGATTGAGGATCTGATGATTGGCGAAGTATATTTGGAAGGTTCCACTTATGAAAACCGAGATTCTGATTGTATAGGTGAGCAGGATTGATGGGCTATCGACATGTTCCTTAAATAGCTCGAATGATCTTCCTAATTGATTCTGTCCAATGGGAAGATTGGATAAATTCCTTTGATAAGTGCCAACGGGTATGATGGCATAAAGGAGTATATAAGGAAGACGTTCTAGTTGTTTGAGTGTGTGCGCGATAGAAGAATTCCAAAGTCTGAAGCTCTTTATTCTTAGTCAATTCATTTACTGAGCGAAATCTTGTACGCAAAAGAGACTCTATATTCTCGAGAAACCTTGAGGAAGTATGGTAGAGTATCTACATTGTGGAATCAAGGAGAGCCTTGCTGTAACAACTCTTTTGTTTATAGTGAAATCCAGCTGGTGGGCTGTGAGTGCGGAAGAGTGGACGTAGGCTTGGAATAAGCCAAACCACTATAATTTCGGTGTTTATTTTCTCTTCCCTACTCTCTACTTTACTTTGATCATAATTCGTTTTCTTAACAAAAGGAGAACTTCATTTCTATTGTCTGCTTAGTATTGCTCTCTTATCTCGAGAAAATATTTTTACACCTATTCACCCCCCTCTAGATGCTTATGCTAGCTATCTCAGATCTTACTCGTTATACCTTAGCGTTGAGATAACTAGTATAAGCACCTAGAGGGGGGTGAATAGGTGTAAAAATAGTTTCTCATGATAAGTGAGCAATACTGAATAGACAATAGAAAGGAAGTTCGCATTTTGTTAACAAAACGAATTATGATTAAAGTAAAAGAGAGTAAGGAAGAGAAAATGAACACGGAAATTATAGTGGTTCGGCTTATTCCAAACCTACGTCCACTCTTCCGCACTGACAGCCCACCGGCTGGATTTCACTATGAACAAAAGAGTTGTTACAGCAAAACTCTCCCTTGATTCGATAATGTAAATACTCTACCACACTTTCTCAAGGTTTCTCAAAGATATAGACTCTCTTTTGCGTATAAGATTTCACTCAACAAATGAATTGACTAAGAACAAAGAGTTTCAGACTTTGGAATTCTTCTATCGCGCACACACTCAAACAACTGGAACGTCTTCCTTATATACTCCTTTATGCCATCATATCCGTTGGCACTTACCAAAGGAATTCTTCCAATCTACCCGTTGGATAGAATCTATTAAGAAGATCTTCGAGTTATTTAAAGAACATGACGATAGCCCATCAATCCTGCTCGCCCATACAATCAGGATCTTGGTTTCCATAAGTAGAACCTTCCAAGTATACTTCACCAATCAACGGATCTACAATCCCTGAATCAATCTTAATTTGAATAATGGATTTTGACATGCTATATCCAGCAAAGAGATCTTCTCCAGTCGATAAAGTCAAATCTTTAACGAAACATCCAATTCTGGATAAGTCTTCTTCGACGGACTAAAAACTGTCAATGAGGATAGACTTTGAGTCTTGAGTTTGGCAGTCCGGAGATCTTCAGACTTTAATGAAAGAGTCTACAAGTCTTCAAACTAGACTGATTGAAACATTTTGTTAGCTTCAAGACACTCAAGGAAGATTTCTCCAACAATCTCCCCCTTTTTGATGGTGACGAAACTTTTCTGCAGATTTGGATATCTTTGACTTGCAAAACATTACTTAAGCAAATATGGATATCTCACATAGATAAATGGCTTAATAACACTAGAATTTGCATCCATAGAAGGTAGATTAGTTCTTTAAATAAGCAAAACCATGAGATATCAATAGTGCTTAAGATAAACAAACATTCAAACAGTCAAACCCAAATCCAGTCCAAATTCAAACAGCCAAACACAAAAGTCAAGTCAAAACAAAGCATCATAATAATCAAGAGTTCAAAAATTCAAATCAAATCTGCACCACATCTCTCCCCCTTTTTCTCATTATTAAGAAGGTAGAGATGAAAAGATAATGGAATTTAAGATTGCTTGGGAACACGAATAAGCTGGAAATCTCCCATTGACTAGACAATGCCTTCCAGCTTTTTCAATTCCTCCTTCAGTTGAGCCACATCTTCACCCTTAGCATTTGCTTGAACTTGAAGATTAAGGGCTTGGATTTGATCATTCAAAGAAACTAAAGAAGCTTGACCTACAGTCTGCAAATTATGTACTTCGCATCCTAGAGCATATATTTGACCCCACATCTTTAAAAGAATCAAGAATTCTGCGAAAAATCTGCTGAATTATCAGTCTGAGTACTGGCTTCTGCACGATCATATGATGTAAAGGCAGATGATGGTAAATCAGCATAGTCACGTAGATTAGGCGATGAAACATCATGTCCTTCCTCAGGAAATTGAGGTGCATAGATGTCCTCTGGATCTGCTAGAAAGTGGCTTACTCCTTCACTGGTAACAGGGTATGAGGACATTGCTATTTTCTTATGATCTCCCCTTGTTTCCATGCCTTCATGTGGAGAAGAGTGTTCATCATGCTCTGCTTCCGCTTGATCTCCTCTATCCTCTTCTTCTTCTTCAATTCTTTCCTCCTCTTCATCTTCTTCTTCTGCTTCTCTCTCCTCTGCTTGT
Organism: Eucalyptus caleyi; assembly: GCA_014182885.2. Taxonomy (NCBI): domain Eukaryota; kingdom Viridiplantae; phylum Streptophyta; class Magnoliopsida; order Myrtales; family Myrtaceae; genus Eucalyptus; species Eucalyptus caleyi. The sequence goes on from CM024476.2 coordinate 17,957,602, forward strand.
CTTTCCTCTACCTCCAAATTTTCTCTTTCTCTAGTCTTCTATTCTGTCTCATCCATGTCTTTTTCTTGTCTCTCTGTTTGATTCTGGAACAGAACGACTCAAGTTCTTCAATGTCATTGTAGAAATGGTGATATCATCCTTATCCTCTTCATCCTCAATGATGAAAGCTCTTCTTTTCTTGGATGAAGCAACCATAGGCTCCTTCCCTTTTCTCTTTGCAGCCGAAGAGATTTGATGAGTCTTGACAAGGGTTTTCTCTTTGAATTTCTCCAACGCCCTGTTGAGTTCCTTCAGACGCATTTTGGAGACCATTTTCAATCCCACCACCATTTGATCGCACGTTCGAACACAAAGAATTCGGGGAGGCTAAACGTTCAAATGTCTGAATAACTTGGTCACAAGAGCTAGATAAGGAAGTTGACCCTTGTCCTTCACCACTACCCTGTACATGTGGAACATAATAGTGTGTGGAAGAGAGAACTTTTTCCCAATATTGATGGCATACATCAGCTTTGCCTCCGAGTTTGAAACATTGGTCTTTAAAGTAGATTTTGGTCTAAGGAAATTAATCATAATCTTGTAAAGCAGAACGTTGGTCACATTCATTCTCATATAGGAAATCTTTCCCTCTGTCCTTCTATCTTGAACAAGCTCCAACATTGCATGAGCAATAGACACACTAATAGGTTGATATCTCTCTCTTTCAACCCCAATCGCATCAGCCAATGTATTCATGTCAACCACATAATCCTGATCTCGAACACTAAAAGAGAATCTATTCGCATCCAAGAAACTGAGATTTGAATAGAAATAAGTAGCAAGTTCAGCATACACTTCGGTAGATTGAACAAAACTGTTCAAGTTGAAGAAGACTGAATTTCTCTCACATATTGACATTCACAGAGTCAAGAAAATCAAAATCCACACTTCTAGGGTTTATTACCCCATGCTTCAGCAACTTAGAGTACAGTTGCTTGTGTTCCTGCGATCGAAACAAGTCTGTTATTTTGCTATGAATTTTTGCCACAACACCCATTCTCGGTTTAAACTGACTGTACAACTTGTCATCATCATTCCCATCTGGTTGATTAAATCCTCCAACCCATGGATCACTTGGGATATTAGCAAAGGCTTCTTCCGCCGAGCCCGTAGGAGCAATTCCCAAACGTTCCAGTGTGCATAAAAAGAAGTTTCATTTCTATACCCTGTCTTTCAGAAATTCATCAAAGGAGTACCACCCTTTTTCAAAGCACAATAAAGCTTGTAGGTAAAAGAGGGCTTATGAATTCTTACAGGTTCTGCGTCTTCGATTATTTCTTCCTCTTCTCGATGTACAACATCCTGAGATCTAGAGGGAGGAGATGGACGCTGCTGAGAATGTTGAGGGCTCTATTGCTGATTAGGAGATTATTCTTCTTCGGTTAGATCGAAGTGTGTAGACCCCTCACGCATTTGCTGTGGTCCCCGGTTCGCGATCCTTGAAGACTTTCTTTGGAAAGACATTTTTCATAGTCTTTGAGAGATTCCAAGCTTGTTTTCCCAAGAAAGATGACAACTTTTCGAGGATTAAACAAGAGAAGAAGACATAAATGAAATATCGGTGCTCTCTTAGGGTTTTTTAGAGTAAATCGAGGAGGAACCGATAGTATATAAGACAGTCGAAGAGAGGCATACAAAACGTCATAAAAGAAAGTATAAAGATGCCTTTTAAAAATAACTGCCTTTTAAAAAAAAATTAGATAACTGACATTTTAAAAATAACTCCTTTTTCGAAAAGGAAAGATTGCAATAATTACAAAAATTGAAAATAGCAAAAATCAATTATGGATAGATGATCGTACCTTTTCAAGATTTAATCTGAGAGAGAATAAAATAACTTACAGTCAAAAATCTTAATTGTCTGAGTCTGAGAGTCCCTAGACTTTTACTTCTTCAAACCTCAAGATGTTGAGTCTGGAACGAATAACTTCAAATTGATTTTCTCTAAAGGCTTTGTAAATATATCCGAGTTGATTCTTTGAGTCAACAAACTGAATTGAACTTCTTCATTTTGAACATGATCTCTAATGAAGTGATGTCGAATCTCTATATGTTTTACTCTTGAATGAAGAATTGGATTCTTGGTGAGATTGATTGCGCTGGTATTGTCACACTTAATCTCCATGCATGAATATTTAATTCAAAAGTCTCTTAATTGTTGTTTTATCCACAGAATTTGTGAACAACAACTCCCAAAAGCTACATATTCTGCTTATGCTGTAGAAAGAGCTACTGTACTTTGCTTCCTTGAAAACCAAGACACTGTCCTACTTCCAAGTAGTTGATAGGTACCCGAGGTGCTCTTTCTATCAACTTTGCATTCGGCTAGGTCTGCGTTTGAGTATCCAAGAAGAGTAAAGTCTCACTTTTTAGGATAGCAAAGACCAAAGTCTGAAGTTAATGCAATGTATTTGATAATACGCTTTGCAGCACTTATATGAGATTCTTTAGGGTCTGCTTGAAATCTGGCACAAATGCAAACACTAAACAAAATGTCAGGTCTAGAATCAGTAAGATAAAGAAGTGAACCAATGATACTCATGTATAACTTATAATCAACTTTCTTTCCTCCTTTATCTTTGTCTATCTTCAAGGAACTTGACATTGGTATATCAGTCTTTTTGCAATTTTCCAATTCAAACTTTTTGACAATATCATTAGCATATTTTTCTTGATGAATAAAAGTTCCTTCCTTCAGTTGTTTCACTTGAAGCCCGAGAAAGAAGGTTAGTTCACCCATCATGCTCATTTCAAATTCATCCTGCATAGACTTAAAGAATTTCTTGCACAGACTTTCATTAGAAGATCCAAAAATAATATCATCAACATATATTTGAACAAGCAGAAAACTTTTGCTTTCTCTTTTGATAAACAGTGTAGTGTCTACTTTACCTTTGACTAAGCTGTTTTGAGTTAAAAACTTACTCAATCCGCCATACCAAGCTTGAGGTGCTTGCTTTAAACCATATAAAGCCTTTTTCAGTCTGAATACAGTGTCTGGTTTCCTTAGGTCTTCAAACCCAGATGGTTGTTCCAAATAGATTTCCTCATGGATAAATCCATTTAGGAAAGCACTTTTGACGTCCATTTGAAATAACCTGAAATTATTATAATAAGCAAAAGCAAGTAATAATCTAATTGCTTCTAATCTTGCTACTGGTGCGTAAGTCTTACCATAGTCTATCCCTTCTTCTTGCTTATATCCCTTGGCCACGAGTTTTGCTTTGTTTCTTACGACCTTTCGTTTCTTGTTCATCTTGTTCCTAAAAACCCATTTAGCTCCAATAGTAGATTTACCTTTCGGTTTAGGAATCAATTCCCAGACATCATTAATACTGAATTGCCTGAGTTCTTCTTGCATAGCTTCAATCCAGCTTTCATCAGATAAAGCTTATTCTATGCTTTTGGGTTCTATTTCAGAAATAAGAGCCACAGCACTAAACTCTTCGCGCCTTTTGGATCTTGTGCGAATTCCTTCATTAATATCGCTAATAATGAGATCTTTGGGATGACTAGACTTATGCTTCCAGTTGTTGGTTGATTTGTCAGATTGTTGATCTTTTTCTTCATTTGAATCTTTAACAATCATTTGTTGCTGGTCTTTTGAAGTTTGAGCTGCTTCTGAAGATTTAGACTTTGTAGAGTTTGGAGCAGATTTAGATTCTTCAAGATGAATCTGAATAGATTCATTTTGCATAGAATCTTGGAATTTGACATTCATTGACTCCTCCACAAATTGAGTCTTCTTGTTGTAGACTCTATAAGCTTTGCTTATGGTTGAATATCCAAGGAAGATGCCTTCGTCTGATTTTTCTTCAAATTTGCCAACTCGATTATTTGCATTTTTCAATATAAAGCATTTACATCAAAACACATAAAAATATGAAACAATAGGCTTCTTTTATTTGAATAATTCATAGGGGGTTTTCTCCAGAATAGGCCTTAGAAAAACTCTATTAATGATATAACATGCTGTAGAAATTGTTTCAGCCCAAAAATGTGAAGAGATGTTACTTTCAATTAAAAAAGTTCTAGCCATTTCCTAAAGCGATATATTTTTTCTTTCCACGACTCCATTTTGCTCTGGAGTATATGAAGAAGAGAATACATGCTGAAAATTAGATTCATCACAAAATCTTGTAAAATTTTGATTTTCAAATTCGCCTCCATAGTCAATTTGTATACTTGAAATAACATACCATTTTTCATTTTGGACCTTTTTAGCAAAATTTTTAAAGTAAGAAAATGTTTCAGACTTACTTACCAGGAAATATACTCAAGTGAATTGTGAGTAGTCATCCACAATTACTAGGCAATATTTCTTACCTCGAGTGCTCTGAGTTCTGGTTGGTCCAAAGAGATCCATATGTAGAAGCTGCAGTACACGGTTAGTTGAAACTTGGTTTATTGGTTTAAATGAGTTTCTAACCTATTTTCCTAACACGCATGATGTGCATAGATCAGTCTTTTGGTATGACAAATTGGGTAGACCCTGAACAAGCTTCTTTGCTGAAATTTTGGCTATTTGTTTCATGTTGATGTGCCCGAGTTTTCTATGCCATAAGTTTGCTTTGTCTTGTATTGAGATTAGACATTGAATTTCATCTAGTTCGACATCCTAAAGGTAGATATTTCCATATCTTCGACCCATGAATGACTGAGTGGAATCTTTACTGGTTCCTGAATATATTCCTTCTTGAAAGTTGATTTTGAAACCAATGTCGCACAGCTGACTGATACTAAGCAAATTGTAGTTGAGTCCTTCCACTAAGGAAACATTACTAATTGTGAGGCTTCCAATCTTTACAGTTTCAAATCCCAAAATTATTCCTTTGATATTTCCTCCAAATTAAACTTTTTCACCATTTACTTGAACGAGCTTTATGAAGCAATTTGAATCTTCTGTCAAATACCATTTTACCTTCTTATTGATAATAACCTCAAATTCACTGTCTAAATCTGAGTCTGTCTCGAACTTTGAATCTGAATCCGATTGTGCCATTAGACATATATTGGCATAATCATCATCACTTTCTTCACATTTTGTATCACTCCAGGTTTCTACTTTAAGAGCCTTTCAATATTTTTCAGTTTGTCCTTTCTTCTTCCTTAGAATGAGACAGTTGGGTCTGATGTGTTCATTTTTCTTACATTCAAAGTAGACTACATCTCTATTGGATTCATCATCCTCTTGAGACTTAGTCGTTGTTTTTTAAAACTCATTTGCTTTGGATTGAATATTCTTCCTTTTTCTTCAGATTTCTGAATCTTCTTATCATAAGAGCAAGCTCCTCATCATCCATATCGTCTTTAGAATCTGTAACATCAGAATCATCATTGGATTTTAATGCAATGGATTTCTTACCTTTAGGATCTTCGTCTTCATTGATTCGCTCCACTTCATAAGACTGAGAGTCCCAACCAACTCATTGACAGATAGTGGCATAATTTCTTGTGTCTCCCTTATTGAGGTCTTGAGCATGCACTATTCAAATACAATTTTACCTTCTTATTGATAGTAACCTCAAATTCACTATCTAAATCTGAGTCTGTCTCGAAGTTTGAATCTGAATCCGATTGTGCCATTAGACATATATTGGCATAATCATCACCACTTTCTTCATATTTTGTATCACTCCAGGTTTCTACTTTAAGAGCCTTTCAATATTTTTCAGCTTTTCCTTTCTTCTTCCTTAGAAGGAGACACTTGGGTCTGATGTGTTCATTTTTCTTACATTCAAAGTAGACTACATCTCTATTGGATTCATCATCCTCAACAGACTTAGTCTGTTATTTTTTAAAACTCTGTTTCTTTGGATTGAATATTCTTCCTTTTTTCTTCAGATTTCTGAATCTTCTTATCATAAGAGCAAGCTCCTCATCATCCATATCGTCTTCAGAATCTGTAACATCAGAATCATCATTGGATTTTAATGCAATGGATTTCTTACCTTTAGGATCTTCGTCTTCATTGATTCGCTCCACTTCATAATATTGAGAGTCCCAACCAACTCATTGACAGATAGTGGCATAATTTTTTGTGTCTCCCTTATTAAGGTCTTTATGTGATTCCAATCCTTAGAGAGTCCACGCAGTAGCTTGTTTACTTTCATGGGATCAGAAATTGGTTGACCTTGATTTTCAAGACCATTCACGATTTATGTAAAATGACTAAACATGTCAGTAATAAATTCTCCTGATTTCATTTTGAAGGCTTCGTATTGACCGAGGAGAATGTTGATTCTGGTTTCTTTCACTCGATCAGTTCCTTCATAGGTGATGTGTAATCTATCCCAAACTTTTTTGGCTGTAACACGAGAACATATTCTGTTATATTCAGTAGGTGACAAAGCGCAATATACAGAATAAATTGCTTTTGCATCAAAAGCATGCCTTTTGGTTATCTCTTCCTGAGTCATTTCACTAGACTCAATAGCTTCTTTTCCTCTCTCTGAGACAGGTGTAGCTTTAGGAATGATTCATTTGTCTACCACGTCCCATTCCAGAGGATCCTTTGATCTTAGGAATGCATTCATCTTGTTTTTCCATATATTGTATTCCTTTCCATCAAAGTAAGGTGGTCTGGTAAAACACTAGCCATGGATCTTTAACTCTAAAGCCAACATACTAGCCATGGATCTTTAACTCTGAAGTAAAACACTTCAAACAAAGTGAGTACACGAGCTCTGATACCAATTGAGATAGCTAATATAAGCACCTAGAGGGGGTGAATAGGTGTAAAAATATTTTCTCGAGATAAGAGAGCAATACTCAGCAGACAATAGAAAGGAAGTTCTCCTTCTGTTAACAAAACGGATTATGATCAAAGTAAAGTAGAGAGTATGAAAGAGAAAATGAACTCAGAAATTATAGTGGTTCGACTTATTCGAAGCCTACGTCCACTCTTCCGCACTGACAGTCCACCGGCTGGATTTCACTGTGAACAAAAGAGTTGTTACAGCAAAGCTCTCCATTGATTCCACAGTGTAGATACTCTACCGCACTTCCTCATGGTTTCTCAAAGATATAGACTCTCTTTTGCGTATAAGATTTCGCTCAACAAATGAATTGACTAAGAACAAAGAGTTTCAGACTTTGGAATTTTTCTATCGCGCACACACTCAAACAACTGGAACGTCTTCCTTATATACTCCTTTATGCCATCATACCCGTTGGCACTTACCAAATGAATTCTTCCAATCTACCCGTTGGACAAAATCAATTAGGAAGATCTTCGAGCTATTTAAGGAACATGACGATAGCCCATCAATCCTGCTTGCCCATACAATCAGGATCTTGGTTTCCATAAGTAGAACCTTCCAAGTATACTTCGCCAATCAACGGATCCACAATCCCTGAATCAATTTTGATTTGAATAATGGATTCCGACATGCTATATCCAGCCAAGAGATCTTCTCCAGTCGATAAAGTCAAATCCTTACCGAAACTGTTAATGAGGATAGACTAAAAACAAGATTGATAGACTTCTTCGACGGACTAAAACTGTCAATGAGGATAGACTTTGAGTCTTGAGTCTGGCAGTCTAGAGATCTTTAGACTTTGATGAAAGAGTCTATAAGTCTTCAGACTAGACTGATGGAAACGTTTTGTCAGCTTCAAAACACTCCATGAAGATTTCTCCAACAAGTGTGAATCTAGGTATTTCGAGTCATATGAATTCAACAAGGCATCTCACCTAACATTGAGCGTCTGTTGGATAAATTCATTGTGGACTCTTCAAGGAACCTGAAATGAAAACCGAACACTTATCGAGCGGATTAAAATTCGTCTAGATGCTCTGACTAGTAAGTAATTATAGGTATGCTCTCCTTTTCAATATCTCACATTGCCATTTTCATGACATCGCATTCATAAAAAAAAAAAAAAAAAAAATCCATGGTCCTGCTGAAATATCATCCATTGCATGTGCATGATCAAAATTTAGGTATCCATGTCTTTGAATGCAACCTTTGCGAGCTCACCTTCAAAGAGGGGCAGCTGTTGACACTTAAATTTTGCCTAAGCATTTAGTAATTGATTGCTTAAAAATTTAGGGATTAATCTTTAACCCCTAAGAAAAAAATAGTAAAATTACATTTCATGTAGTCGCATTTGCATTGGTACTAAAAGCGTGACAAGACACAACGGCTCGTAGTTGATTACATGCACGAGGGGATGGTCTCTCTCCACTGGTTCTAAACACGCAAAAGAGCTAAAGTCAAAAAAAAAAAAAAAAGAGGAAGGAAGTTCTTGCACGTCCGTTGTCTCTCCCTCATTAATGCATGCGCATGCACGCACAAATTCGGCGGACGACAGTTATCCTCAGAAAAGCAAAATGAGCCCATGATATATTATGTGCTCTCTCTCAAGTGTGGGTTGTCAGGAGAAGCAACGAGAAATTTGCTGAAGGAGGAAGTAAATAATAAACAAGAAAAGTCAAAAGTTGCGGTGAGATAGCTAGTATAAGCACCTAGAGGGGGGTGAATAGGTGCACAAACAATTTATCGAGATACGGAAGCGATTCTTGGCAAACGATAGAAAGGAAATTCTTTCTTGATTAACAAAATGAAATACGATCAAGGTAAAGAGAATAAGGAAGAGAAAATTGAACACGGGGTTTATAGTGGTTCGGCTTATTCCAAGCCTACGTCCACTCTTCCACACTGACAGCCCATCGGCTGGATTCCACTATGAACAAAAGAGAAGTTACACCACAGCTTTCCCTTGATTCCACAGTGTAGATGTTCTACCACACCTCCTCAAGGTTTCTCACAAATATATACTCTCTTTTGAATACAATGTTTCGCTCAAAGAAATTGTCTAAACAACAGGAAGCTTTTAGACTTTGGAATTTTTCTATCGCGCACACCTCGAACAACTTAGAACATCTTCCTTATATACTCCTTTATGCCATCATACCTGTTGGCACTTACCAAAGGAATTCCTCCAATCTACCCGTTGGATGGAATCAATTAAGAAGATTATTCGAGCTATTAAAGGAACGTGTCGATAGCCCATCAATCCTGTTCGCCCATACAATCAGGATCTCGGTTTCCATAAGTAGACCCTTCCAAGAATATTCAGGCAATCATCGGATCTTCAATCATCGAGTCAATCTCGATCAATCAAAGGATTCCGTTATGTCTTTTCCAGCCACGAGATCTTCTCCAGTTGATAAGGTCATATCCTTAACGAAACATCCAGTTCGGATAACCAGGTTTCAACGGATTAGAGACTGTCAATGAGGATAGACTTTGAGTCTTGAGTCGGCTGTCCGAGGTCTTCAGACTTTAAATAGCAGAGTCTGCAAAACCTTCAGACTAGACTGATGGAAACGTTTTGTCAGCTTCAAAACACTTCAAGAAGATTTCTCCAACAATCTCCCCTTTTTGATGGTGACAAAACTTTCCTGCAGATTTGGACAACTTTGACCGCAAAACATTTCTCAAACACACATGCATATCTTATAGAAATAAATGGCTAACACTAGAATCTGCAACCACAGAAAATAGGTTAGTCTTGAATATGATAAAGCCATCCATAAGATATCAATAGCAGCAGTCAATAGCAATCATCCAAATTCAAATCCAGACACAAAACTTAAAGTCAAACATCAATCCAAATCAAACAAACCAAACAATCAAACAAACGATTAAAAATCAAAGTGTTCAAATCTCTTGCATCTCTCCCCCTTTTTGTCAGCATTAAAAAGGTTGAGATGAAAATGGAATGAAGTCAAGATTGCTTGGGAACGCGGACAAGCTGGAAATCTCTCATGGACTGAACGATCCCTTCCAGCCTTTTCAAGTCTTCCTTCAGTTGTGCAATCTCCTCACCCTTGGCATTGGCCTGAATCTGAACAGTGAGGGCTTGGATTTTATCATTCAATGAACATGAAGAAACTTGACCCGCAGTTTGCAAGTTTTGAACCTCGCATCCCAAAGCATAAATTTGACCACGCATCTCCAAGAGAATATCCATGATTCTGTGAAAATCGGCTGAACTGTCGGTCTGCGTACTAGCTTCAGCACGTTCTGCAGATGATGGCATATCAGAATAATCTCGCAGGTTTGGTGATGAAACTTCATGACCTTCTTCTGGAAATTGAGAGGCATAAACATCCTCTGGGTCTGCAGGTGAGCGACTGACTCCTTCACTTGCATTAGGATATGAGGACTTCTCTCCTTTCTCTTGATCTCCCCCTGTTTCCATGCCTACATGTGGAGAAGAGTGTTCCTCAGGTTCTCCTTCTTCTCTTCTTTCTTCTCCAAGTCTTTCCTCCTCTGCTTCTTTTTCGCCAACTGCTCTTTCTTCTTCTTTCTCTTCTTCTTCTCTTCCTTCTTCTTCTCTTTCTTCTTCTTGTCCTTCTCTTTCCTTCCTTTCGTCTCACGTTGTTCCACTGACTTCTGGAATAGTACGACTTAGCTTTTCAAAGCTATGGCCGAAATGGTAAGGTCATCATCTTCTTCATCTTCCACAATAAGAGCTCTCCTTTTTGGTTTTGAAGCAACCAAAGGCTCCTTTCCTTTCCTTTTTGAAGAAGTTTGATGAGCTTTGACTGGAGTCTTCTCCTTGAATTTCTCCAACTCCTTGTTAAGTTCTTTCAGACGCATTTTGGTCACCATCTTCAGTCCTACCACCATATGATCGCACGATCGAACACAAAAGATTTGCGGAGGCTGAATATTCAGATGTCTGAATAACTTCGTCACAAGGCTTGGGTAAGGGAGTTGACCTCTGTCCTTCATCATCGCTCTATACATGTGGAACATGATAGTGTGAGGGAGAGAAAACCTTTTTCCAGTGAGGATGGCATACATCAGCTTTGCCTCTGAACTTGAAACATCAGTCTTGGAGGTTGATTTCGGTCGGAGGCAATTGATCACAATCTTGTGAAGCAAGATATTGAATGCACTCATCCTTAGGTAGGTGATCTTCTCCTCTGTTCTCCTATCCTTCACAAGTTCTAGTGTGGCCCGAGCAATGGAAACTTTGATTGGTTGATATCTTCCTCTCTCAACTCCTAACACATTTGCCAGCATATTCATATCCACAACATAGTCTTGATCTTTGACACTGAAAGAAAATCTATTCGCATCCAAAAAGCTAAGATTTGAATAGAAATATGCGGTTAGTTCAGGATAGGCCTCTGTAGTGTCGGAGCAGAACGTTTCAAGTTGAAGATAACCAAACTTCTCCCTCAAGTTCACATTCACAGCATCCAGAAAGTCAAAATCCACACTCCTAGGGTTTATTACCCCACGCTTCAGCAATTTCGAGTACAAATCCTTTTGTTCCTTCGATCTGAACAAATCTCCCCTTTTTCCTCGACTTTCAACCGCAACACCCATTCTCGGTTGAAATTGGCTGTACAATTTGTCATCATCATTCCCATCTACAGGATTCGGTCCCCAATCACGAGGATCACTTGGGATATTCGCAAGGGTTTCCTCAGCCACCCCTTTACGAGCAATTCCCAGGCTTTCCATTTTTCGCAAAAAGATATATTCGTTCCCATATCCTTTGTCTTTAAGAAAATCATCGACATAGTTCAAGAGAGTACGAGTTCCTTTTAAGGCACGATATAGCTTATAAATAAAAGCGGGCTTTTGAACTCTTACTGGATCTGCATCCTCAATGATTTCTTCCTCTTGTTGATGATCAACACCTTGAGGACTAGATGGAGGAGAATGACGCTGCTGAGAATGTTGTGGGCTCTATCGTTGTTCTTGAGACATTTCTTCTTCAGTAAGATCGAAGTGCGTAGGCCCCTCACTCATTCGCCATGGTCCCCTGCTTGCGATTCTCGACGACTTTCTTGAAGATGACATCTTTCTTAGATTTTGGAAGATTCCTTGTTTGACTTTCCCAAAAAAGATGACAACTTTTTCGAAGATTAAACAAGGGAGAAAAACGGGAGTGGAAGATCGATGCTTTCTAGGGTTTTTCGAGAGTAAAGTGAAGAGGAATCAACAGTGTACGATCGGTTAAAAAGAGAGATAAATGAACCGTCACATAGGAAAGTAAAAAGATGCCTTTTTAAAATAACTAACCTTTTTCCGCGAAAATAGTCATTTAAAAAAAAATAACTTCTTTTTCGAAAAGGAAACGATGCAATAATTACGCCGATTAAAGATAGCAATAAAACACGGTTGCCAATCGTACCTTTTCAAGATAAGATTCGAGAGAGAGAAAGACTAACTTACAGTCGGACGGTCGTACCAAGACTAACTTACAGTTAAAGTCTTGTATGTCTGAGTCTGAGAGTCTTTAGACTTTGATCTCCTCATACCTTAAAATGTTGAGTCTGGAGCGGATGGTTTCAAATTGATTTTTCTCCAGAGGCTTTGTGAATATATCCGCCAGTTGGTTCTTTGAATCAATATATTGAATTGAAACATCTCCATTTTGAACATGGTCTCTAATAAAGTGATGTCAAATCTCTATATGCTTTGCTCTTGAGTGGAGAATTGGATTTTTGGTGAGATTGATAGCACTGGTGTTGTCGCAATTAATCTCCGTGCATGAGTCTTCAATTCCAAAGTCTCTTAGCTGTTGTTTTATCCACAGAATTTGCGAACAACAACTTCCGAGAGCTATGTACTCTGCTTCTGCTGTAGAGAGAGCTACTGTACTTTGCTTTCTTGAAAACCAAGACACTGTCCTGCCTCCAAGTAGTTGACAAGTACCCGAGGTGCTCTTTCTATCGACTCTGCATCTACCAAGGTCTGCGTCTGAATATCCAAGAAGAGTAAAGTCTCCCCTTTTTAGATACCACAGACCAAAGCTTGAAGTTGATGAAATATATTTGATAATACGTTTCGCAGCATTTAAATGAGATTCTTTTGGGTCTGATTGAAATCTGGCATATATGCAAACACTAAACAAAATGTCAGGTCTAGAAGCAGTAAGATAAAGAAGTGATCCGATGATACTCCTGTACAGCTTTTGATCGACTTTCTTTCCTCCTTCATCTTTGTCTATCTTCAAGTAACTTGACATTGGTATATCAGCCGTTTTGCAATTGCCCAGTCCAAACATTTTAACAAGATCATTTGCATACTTTTCTTGATGAATGAAAGTTCCTTCCTCCAATTGTTTTATTTGAAGTCCAAGAAAGAAGGTTAACTCACCCATCATGCTCATTTCAAATTCATCTTGCATAGTCTTAGAGAATTTCTTGCACAGACTTTCATTAGAGGATCCAAAAATAATATCATCGACATATATTTGAACAAGTAGAAAACTTTTGTTTTCTCTTTTAATAAAAAGAGTAGTGTCTACTTTACCTTTAACAAAACCATTTTGAATTAAAAACTTACTTAATTTGTCGTACCAAGCTCGAGGTGCTTGTTTCAAGCCATATAGAGCCTTTTTGAGTCTGAATACTGAGTCTGGTTTCCTTGGGTCTTCAAACCCAGGTGGTTGTTCCACATAAACTTCCTCATGGATAAATCCATTTAGGAAAGCACTTTTGACATCCATTTGGAATAACCTGAAATTTTTATGACAAGCAAATGCAAGTAATAAACGAATTGCTTCTAACCTCGCTACTGGTGCGTAAGTCTCGTCATAGTCGATCCCTTCTTCTTGTGTGTATCCCTTGGCCACAAGTCTAGCCTTGTTTCTTATGACTTTTCCTTTTTCATCCATCTTGTTCCTGAAAACCCATTTAGCTCCAATAATTGATTTACCTTTTGGTTTTGGAGTCAGTTCCCAGACATCATTAATTTTAAATTGTCTGAGTTCTTCTTGCATAGCTTCAATCCAGCTTTCATCGGATAAAGCTTCTTCTATGCTCTTGGGTTCTATTTCAGAAATAAGAGCCACAGCACTAGACTCTTCTCGCCTTTTGGATCTTGTGCGAATTCCTTCATTGATGTCGCCAATAACAAGATCTTTGGGATGATTGGATTGATGTTTCCAGTTGCTGGTTAATTTATCAGATTGATGGTCACTTCCTTCATTGGAATCTTCAACAGTCACTTGTTGCTGGTCCTTCAAAGTCTGAGTTGCTTCTTGAGATTTAGACTTTGTAGAGTCTGGAGCAGGTTTAGTCTCTTCGAGATGAGTCTGAATGGATTCATTTTGTGTAGAATCTTGGAATTTGACATTCATTGATTCTTCCATTGTTTGAGTCTTCTTATTGTAGACTCTATATGCCTTGCTTGTGGTTGAATATCCAAGGAAGATGCCTTCATCTGACTTTTCTTCAAACTTACCAACTCGATCATTTGCATTTTTCAGTATGAAACATTTGCATCCAAATACATGAAAATATGAAACAATAGGCTTCTTTTCTTTAAATAGTTCATTTGGGGTTTTTTCTAGAATAGGTCTTAGAAAAACTCTATTGATAATATAACATGATGTTGAAATTGCTTCAGCCCAAAATCGTAAAGAGATATTACTTTCAATTAAGAGAGTTCTAGCCATTTCTTGAAGAGATCTATTCTTCCTTTCCACAACTCCGTTTTGCTCTAGAGTATATGGAGAAGAGAACAAATGCTGAAAACCAGATTCTTCACAAAATTTGGCAAAATCTTGATTTTCAAATTCACCTTCATGGTCTATTTTTATACTTGAAATAACATACCCCCTTTCATTTTAAACTTTCTTAGCAAATTTTTCAAAGTAAGAGAAAGTTTCAGACTTACTTGCTAAGAAATATACCCAAGTAAATCATAAGTAATCATCCACAATTACTAGGTAATATTTCTTACCTCCAATGCTCTGCATTCTTGTTGGTCCAAAGAGATCCATATGCAAGAGCTGTAGTACACGGTTAGTGGAAACTTGATTTATTGGTTTAAAGGAATTTCTTACCTGTTTTCCCAATATACATGGTGTACATAGATCAGACTTTTGATATGATAAATTGGGTAGACCACGAACAAGATTCTTTGTTGAGATCTTGGCTATCTGCTTCATGTTAATATGCCCAAGCTTTTTGTGCCATAAGCTCGCTTCGTCTTGGATTGAGATTAGACATTGCGACTCATCTGGTTTTACGTCCAAGAGGTAGATATTTCCATGTCTTCAACCCATGAATGACTGAGTAGAGTCTTTACTGGTTCCTGAACAAATACCCTCTTGAAAGTTGATTCTAAAACCGGCATCACACAGCTGACTGACACTGAGCAGATTGTAATTGAGCCCTTCAACTAAACAAACATTGCTTATTGTGAGGTTCCCAATCTTTACAGTTCCAAATCCTACTATTTTTCCTTTACTGTTTCCTCCAAATTAGACTTTTCCACCATTCACTTGAACAAGTTTTATGAAGCAATTTGAATCTCCTGTCATGTGTCTCGAGCATCCACTATCCAGGTACCATTTCACTTTTTTCTTGATAGTGACCTGCATTTAAAAAGAGACTCAAGCTTTCTTTGGTACCCATACTTTCTTGGGTCCTTTTGAGTTAGTCTGATATACGGTTTTTGCCCAAACTTTATTGACAGATCTCCAAACCATAGGACATTCTTTCTCAAAATGATCTGCGCTATTGCATTTTGAACATCTAAAAGCATTGCGACCTACTGGTTTTACAAAGGTCCTTTCAAAATGATTTTTGTAAGCATTTCTTGTGGGTCTTTGTTTGATTCTTTCTTTTACTTTAGGAAAATCGATTAAAGGAATAGTTTCAGCAGTCATTCCTAAACCAGATTTATTGAAATAAGGTCTTTGAACAGAAAGTATTTTCTCCAGTTTTTCAGATCCTAGAGAAAATCTTTTGGAAATATTTGAAATGTCATTCTTCAAAAATGCATTTTCTGTTAAAAGATTATCTTTACTTTCTTTGAGAGAAGAAACATTCTGGTCTAAGCATTTCACTTTTTCTTCCAAAACATTCTCTTGTTGTTTTAAAGCAGAATTTTCCTTTTTGAGTTCGGAAATTCTTTTAAGAGAAGTCTTAAGACTAAAACATAACTCATCAATGTATTTTGAAACTTTAATAGGGATTTTGAAGTTACTTACCTCGAATTCACTTTCTGAATCTGAATCAGTCTCGGAGTTTGATTCTGAATCCGATTGTGCCATTAGACATATGTTGGCATAATCATCATCACTAGCTTTGCACTCCATATCACTCCAGGTTTCTGCTTTGAGAGCTTTTCGATATTTTTTAGTTTTTCCTTTCTTCATCCTTAGAAGAGGACAGTTGGGTCTGATGTGTCCATTTTTCTTACATTCAAACCAAACTACATCTTTGTTTGATTCATCATCTTTAGCAGACTTGGTCTGTTGCTTTTGAAAACTTTGTTTCTTTGTATTGAATCTTCTTCCTTTTCTATTCAGCTTTCTGAATCTTCTTATCATGAGAGCAAGTTCTTCATCATCCATGTCGTCTTCAGAATCTGTTACATCAAAATCATCATTAGATTTTAATGCAATAGATTTCTTACCTTTAGGATCTTCGTCTTCATTGATTCGTTCCACTTCATAAGACTGAAGGGTCCCAACCAACTCATCAACAGACAGTGGCATGATTCTTTGGGTCTCTCTGATTGAGGTCTTTATGTGATTCCAATCTTGGAGAGTCCACGCAGTAGCTTGTTCACTTTCATGGGATCAGAAATTGGTTGACCTTGATTTTCAAGACCATTCACGATTTCTGTAAAACGACTAAACATGTCAGTTATAGATTCTCCTGGTTTCATTCTGAAGGCTTCATATTGACCGAGAAGAATGTTGATTCTAGTCTCTTTCACTCGATCGGTTCCTTCATAAGTAATGTGTAATCTATCCCAAACTTCTTTGGCTGTATCACAAGAAGATATTCTGTTATATTCAGTAGGTGATAAAGCACAATATAAAGAATAAATTGCTTTTGCATCAAGAGCTTGTCTCTTGATTATCTCTTCCTGACTCATTTCGCTGGACTCAACAGTGTCCTTTCCTCTTTCTGAGACAGATGCAGCTTTAGGAATGATTCCTTTTTCTACAACGTCCCATTCCAGAGGATCCTTTGATCTTAAGAATGCCTTCATCTTGTTCTTCCATATGTTGTAGTCATTTCCATCAAAGTAAGGCGGTCTCGTGTTGCTTTGCCCTTCTACCAGCCCTGGAGCCAACATACTAGCCATGGATCTTTTACTCTGAAGTAAAACACTTCAAACAAAGTGAGTACACGAGCTCTGATACCAATTGAGATAGCTAGTATAAGCACCTAGAGGGGGGTGAATAGGTGCACAAACAATTTATCGAGATACGGAAGCGATTCTTGGCAAACGATAGAAAGGAAATTCTTTCTTGATTAACAAAATGAAATACGATCAAGGTAAAGAGAGTAAGGAAGAGAAAATTGAACACAGGGTTTATAGTGGTTTGGCTTATTCCAAGCCTACGTCCACTCTTCCGCACTGACAGCCTACCGGCTGGATTTCACTATGAACAAAAGAGAAGTTACACCACAGCTTTCCCTTGATTCCACAGTGTAGATGTTCTACTACACCTTCTCAAGGTTTCTTACAAATATATACTCTCTTTTGAATACAATGTTTCACTCAAAGAAATTTTCTAAACAACAGGAAGCTTTCAGACTTTGGAATTTTTCTATCGCGCACACCTCGAACAACTTAGAACGTCTTCCTTATATACTCCTTTATGCCATCATATCCGTTGGCACTTACCAAAGGAATTCCTCCAATCTACCCGTTGGACGGAATCAATTAAGAAGATTATTCGAGCTATTAAAGGAACGTGTCGATAGCCCATCAATCATGTTCGCCCATACAATCAGGATCTCGGTTTCCATAAGTAGAACCTTCCAAGAATATTCAGGCAATCATCGGATCTTCAATCATCGAGTCAATCTCGATCAATCAAAGGATTCCGTTATGTCTTTTCCAGCCACGAGATCTTCTCCAATTGATAAGGTCATATCCTTAACGAAACATCCAGTTCTAGATAACCTTTCTTCAACGGATTAGAGACTGTCAATGAGGATAGACTTTGAGTCTTGAGTTTGGCTGTCCGGAGGTCTTCAGACTTTAAATAGCTATTCTCACTCGTGTCCGAACCAAGTCAGCTCCACAAGCTTTATTGCGGGAGTCTGCAAAACCTTCAAACTAGACGAATTATCTAAACTAGGCGGTTTCCTTGAACCAAATTAGATAGATGGAAACGTTTTGTCAGTACCACCTTCAAAACACTTCAAGAAGATTTCTCCAACTAACTTTAGATAATACCTTTTATTAATTCATTATAAGTTTAGGTTTTTTTAATATATTACATTTTAGGATTATTTAGGTTAAGATAATGTTTTAGTTTAAATTAGGATTTGGCTCAACCCAATTCCCAATATAAATTAAATAGGATCTTAATCTAATTAGGTAATTTTCACATTTCAACAAATTTCGAATTTCATGAAAAGTTCGCAAAAAAAAAATGTCATAGGTTAAATTAGTTTTATTATTTAGGATAAAATGCATTCTTTTAGGAAAAAGAAAAAATGTCATATGCACATCATTAGGGTCAGATTCATTGAGATGCATGTCATTTAGTAGTTTTTGCTAAGCCCATTTAATTAGAAATTACATGTCATTGGAATTAGGTCATTTAGTTAATATTGCATTGCATATTTTTCATTAATCAAGTGAAAAAAAAAAAGAAATTGCGTGTTAATTAGAAACCATATCTAGGGTCGTTGATGTGGATTTTAATTTAACATTGCAGATGCTTTCATTGCTTTGAGGTAAGTTTTGCAATTTATTCATCGTTTCCTTGGGTGTTAAATTGGTGGATTGCGCACCCGCATGATCTCCTCACAGGTTAGGAAGATAAATTAAAATCAATTCAAGCTGCCTACAAAATATTTTTTGAAATAAAAAAGAAAAGGTACCGAAATGGCATTAGAGAAATCTAGCGTAATCAAGTCCCCGAATTCATTTAATCTCTGGTTCGTAGGAGTGAAGTAATCCTCCCATTACTTTACTTTGGTTTCTAATCGACCCACCAAAAATAGATTAGTGGCGACTCCATGATAAAAATCATTTGCATATTAAGAACTTAAACCCTAAGTTGCGAATTGGTATGGGCTTGGGAGAGCCCGAGCTAAATCTAGGCTTAAGAATCCATTAGCCGAACCCTTAGGTGGTCCAACCCGCTTCGGGGAGGTTGCGACAGCCGCCGCCATGGCTCTCTCTCTCTCTCTCTCTCTCTCTCTCTCTCTCTCTCTCTCTCTCTCGATTTGGGGATTTAGGGTTTTGACTTGGGGTTTAAGACGCCAAACGACGTCGCGTGATGGTTTACACGCTGACTAGACTCTCCGGTGAGCCACATCAGTATATGAAATTAATAAATAAAAAAAGGCCACGTCGGATTTCCGACAGTTCAGATCGGCATTGGCACCAAAGTGAGCGTTTCTCAAATTTTTGGCACTTAAGTGATTCGATGGAAACTTTTAGCACCAAAGTGAGTACCATACACAACTTATGGCACCATTAGTATACTTATCTCGTTTTGAAATCGGTCCTCAGACCAATTTTGTAAGTAAAGGTCCAAAACCCTTTTTTTCCTCTCGATTTCTATTCTTACTCCCGCAATCAAACGATGTTTTTCCTCTTGATTCTCTCAAACACGCATGGCACTCCTCCTTTGTCGTTCCCCTTCCTCACTTGCTTCCCTTTCTCACCAGCTCCCTCTCACACTGTTTGATGGACGGACAATGTTTGTCGCTGTCAAATTCTTGTGTATTACATGGATTGGCTTGTCTAATTTCTCTTTTGTAAGAAGAGTTATACTTGTATAAATGAGTAGCTTCATATAGTAGTTATAGGAATAAGACTAATATTAGACCTATGTTTGTTGCTAATTATTTGCCTTATGATTTCATTTATTATAATTAGCCCTATAGATCCTTAATTTTTCGTTTAGTCAAAAAGTTCATGTATTAATTTATTACCAGTTCTTAATATTTCAATATAAATTGGAGGATTACATTATTTTCTTGCTTATTAATATAATTTCGAAGTCGTATAGAATATCAGGAGATTGCAAAAAAAAATCGAGTGGAAATAAAGTTGACCCTGAAATCGGATCGGAAAAATAGGGTGGGTCGAATACAGGGTCCAATACAAACAGGGTCGAGTATAAGGCCCAGAAAAAGGGGAATCGGTTATAACAGGGTCGGGTACAAGGTCCAAGTTTAGACCCTACCCATCCTGGATCCGATCGCCCTTAGTCGACGAGTCTTGGGATGTCGCTTTCTATCAACCAAGGGAAAGGGTTGTTGCATGCTTGAGGTTAGGGGTGTGACAAGGTGTTCGGGGTGGTGGCAGGCAACGGCATCGGGCACTGGGTTGCGGTGGTGGTGCAACGGCTTCAGCGATAAGGGACACAGCAAGGTTGACGATAGGGGCGGAGCACAGTGGTGGCAAGCGGGCAGAGGCGACGCATGGGTTGGTTGAGGCATGGACGGAGTAGAGGTGACGGCGTCGGGGCGTCTGGTGGAAGTGCAGTGGCAAGCGTTGGTGCTCAGAGGCATTGCAGGTCGAGGTGCTAGTGCAAGCACGGGTGAGGCACGGCAGAGAGGGGTGTTAGGCACTGGTGTAGGTTGTTGTGGCATCGGTGACGGGTGGAGAGCAGTTCAGTTGCAGCGGGAAAAGCTTGGAGGCAAAAGGGCATCAGTTGGGTGTCGAACGGCGATGGCAAGGACAATGATGCAGTGTTGGGTGAGGAAGAGGCTTCGATGCGGTGGCAAGCAATGATGGCAAGGTGACGTGGGCATTGCTAAGAGCGGCTAGACGGAGGTGAAGGCACAGATGTGTAGGTGCGGTGGCGAGCCAAGTGTGTGGCAATTGTTGCAGAGGTGGGATGGAGGCGGGCAGAGATGCAAGCGTCAGGGATGGTGGCGTTGAGGTGCGCAGAGGTGCGAGCGATGACAACAATGGTTGCGAAGGGTTGCTGGATTTGGAGTAGGCGTAGGTGCAGGTGATGGCAATGGGTGGCGTAGGCGTGGGCGAGCGACGCAGTGGCGGTGAGCGCGGCGACGGTAATTACAAAGGCGGGATGGAGTGGTGTTAGGCGGAGGTGCAAGTGCGGTGGCAAGCGCTCAGGTGGAGGAATGGTGACGAGTGCAGTGACAAATAGAATGCGGTGGCACTGGTCGTTGCCGTGTCGGACAGAAGCGAGGTGCGGGCGTTGGGTAGCGGCGATGACGGTTGCAGGTGCCAGGCAGCGGCGCATGGTGGTACTCGCGGCTATGGAGTTGTAAGGGGTGGACGGAGATACAGACAGCCGAAGCTTCAAGATGACCTTTTTTCTCTTTTTTTTTTTTTGGTCTCACGTCCACTCTGTCCTCCTCTCTCTGTACTCTATGTGCAGTCTCCTTTCTATGCCTTGTCCTTCTTGCTGCCCTTTTCTTTCTTTTCCTTTTGACTTTTTTTAGAGAAGAGAAGATGTGACCACTTTTGTTGATGATCAATGGACGAAAGAGGGAGGTTCCTTCTTCTTTTTTTGCACTTTTTCTCACATTTTTTTTTTCACGAAATTCTCTCTCATGAATTTTTGCTATGAATTCTTCCCTTCACGAAATTCTGACCCCTTTTTTCATCCATACGGGTCAACCCCTTTTATGGTGGTTCCAAACGGCCACTTTTCATGGCAATTTTCGAGCTTCCATTCTCTGTTGCCTTAATTCGTGGACTGTGTATCGGAGTGTTATTTTGCAATCAGCTCGATTTTTCCTCAAATACTTCTATTCCTTCTCTTTTATCGAATTTCTTGCTTTCTTATTCACTCGATTTCCTTGACCAAGAATTTGCTTCCACATTTACTAAGATTTGAATAATCGCCAGAGTAAGAGTTGCTAATCATAATTTCCACCTTTCATTCATAATCAATCAAATTTATCCTTCCTTATTTTTTCTTTTATTTGCTCTGATGACCAAAATTATATGCTATGCAATTTTTTTTAATTTATTTTTTTAGGATCGTCGAAATTTAGGTGTCAACACAAATTAAAATGCTAATTGTGACTTGTAGGATGACTAGATAAGTATATCACCACATCAAAAAAAAAAGAAAATCACGCGAGATTTGGATGGGAGGACTTGATTGAATTTTCACATAAAGGTTGAGAATGACATTGGTTCAATTAGATGATTAGAATTGAATTTTCCATGCAATAAAGTTTAGAATTGGATTTGGAATCCTCCCCTCTTTTGGCCAAATCAAACTTATTAGTTGTCTCAACAAAACGATAATTGCAATGGTTCATAAGGTACATCATCAGAAAGCATTGATTAGTACAGACCAATAAGTCTTTGTAATTTCGCTTATAAAATCATTTCCAAAGTTATGGCCAATAGACTTAAACCTTGGCATTCTAACTTGATATCCAAAGAACAGGCAACTTTTGTTAGTGACAGGCAGATACAAGATAACATAATGGTGGTACAAGAAGTGCTTCATCAGTTTAAAGTGCGAAAGATCAAGAAAAGGTTCAATCTTCTTTTAAAAACTGATATGCAAAAAGCGTATGATAGGGTCGAATGGGATTTTCTCCAAACCTACATGCAGCAACTGGGTTTAAATTAGGGGTGAGCAACTGGACCGAGTTTACTCGGAACCCGGACCGGACCACCTGGAAAATTGGTTCGGGAACCGGTTCTTGGTAGAATCGGTCCGGGAATCGGTTCCAATTTTTGGGAACCTGTTAGAATCGGTCCAGGAACCGGTTCCAAGTGAAAACCCACCCGGGAACCGAACCAGTTTTGGACCCGGTTTTCAGAAATCACTAAAATAATAAAACCCTAACCAGTCTGCCCCCGTCTCTTAGTCTCTCTCTTTTCGTGCGATTGCACCCCCTCTCTGTGCTACCCCCTCTCTCTCAATCGCAGCAGTTTTTCTCTCTCAATCTCTCTTCAAGCTCATAAGATCCCGATCGACCCAGAAGTTGGGCTGCTCTGCGCCGTCGAAGCCATCAGATCTGTCAATGTAAGCCCTCCGCCTCCAAAATCCGCCGTCGATTCCATCGATTGTCGTCTTGTTAATTCGGCCAATCGTTGTCCGAAGAACTGGCAACTTTGAAGTTTTGCGTGTATCGTCACAAGGGATTTGCGAGGGATGCATTTGCAGGTGGTTGAGACTCGGGTTCAGCTTATTACTAGGCTCGGTGAGGTGGAAATCCACGAGGGATCCAACATAGCTTTCGTCGTCAAAAGCCATTAGATCTGCCGACGTAAGCCCTCCGCCTCCAAAATCCACCGTCGATTCCATCAATTGTTGTCTTGTTTGTTCGGCCAATCGCTGTCTGGGTTAGAGGAATTGGCATCTTCAAATTTTCGCGCGTGTCATCGAAAGGGATCTACAAGGGATGCGTTTGTAGGTGGTCAAGACTTGGGTATAAAAATCAAAGCTGCAAAATTGCTTGATTTCTTTGCCATTATTGCCATGTCTTGTTTTGTCTTGAACCCATTTTGCTTCAGCTTGTTTATGTTGAATAGGTTATTCTAGAGGGAGTATTATGTGAAGCTTGTAATTCTTGTTCGTGACAGAGATAATAGGAAACTTGTATTTTCATAACACTGAAGTTAAGTAAAAATGGAGTGATTTCTTATGTTAGACCATGAATTACATAGTGCTTGCCAGAAGATCAACATTCTACATTTCCAATGCACACCTAATGAGAGAGTTGATTTACTATGTTAGACCATGAACGGCTCATTCAGTTCTCAGAGATGACTTAAAAGGCCTAGGAATCATCTGCAGCCGCTTATATTACTCTACAATATCCACTGATGTCATCCTCTGTGGTTGGCATAGAAAGTATGTTGGATGAATTTTTAACCATTATTTTTCTGGCCATACAAAATTTATACCTTTGAAATCTTGTCACGGTTTGGCTGCAGGATGAGATGTTAAGACAGAGATTCATGATTTATAATGGAGTTAGCTCAATTGATACGTCAGTAATAGCTACTGAGTACATGTCTGCGTGTAAATGGCTTCAACATAGACTCCAAGCTCATGAAGTGATGATGCTGAGCACTAAGATTGAAGATGGGATCAGTTTAGATGACCGAGAAGTGAAGACATCTGATGAGTAAAATTTTCGAGTTTTCCTTTGCGTATTTTGTCCTTTACTTCTTCAAGGAAAGTTAGATTGTATGCCAAGCAAAATGGAAAAGGGAAAATCAAATCGTAGGTCTTTGAAGTCTTTCTCGATCTTGACAAGTTATGAGTGAACTAAAATCTTTTCTTGAGCCATCTATTAAACTTGATATGGTTGGCAAAGTTTGCTTACTGTAGTTTACTAGCAAGATGTGAAATGTGCACGTTCAGTTAGCAACTGATAATTATATATACTATTTATGCCAGAAAAATTTTGCAAAATAGGTTCCAATATAAATAGGGTTAACCCTGTTCCCGGACCAAAAAAATAGGGTGGGTCGGGAATAGGGTCCAAAAAAAGAGAACCAGTTATAACAGGGTCGGGAACAGGGTCCAAGTCTAGACCCTACCCACCCTGGATCCGATCACCCCTAGTTTCAATGACAGATGGGTTAAATTAGTCATGGCTTGCATTACAACGACCTCTCTATGTGTTCGTTTCAACGGGGAATAGCTTCCTTATTTCCAACCATCTCGAGGACTTAGACAAGGTGACCCAGACAAGGTGACCCCCTATCCCCATATATTTTTATGTTACTAGCAAATGTGCTCTCAATTCTCATCACTCAAGTTGTGGATATGGGTCATTTACAAGGAATTAAGTTCAATAGAGCCTACCCCACTTTGCCCCCATCTATTCTTCGCTGATGACTTTGTTTTCTTCCTAAAAGCCACAGTCTCCGAATGCCAAAATCTTACAAATATTCTAAACTAGTATTGTTTAACTATGAGTCAGCTTATAAATAGGAATAAGTTTGGTTTGTATTTCAGCAAAAACTACTCGTTGTCTCTACAACAAAACTTAGTAAGTGAATTTAGAATACCTATGATGAATCGTTAAGGGAAATACCTTGGAATTTCCTCAGACTGGGGGCGATTGAAACGGGAGATGTTTTCTGGATTTTGGCCAAAGTCAATGCCAAATTAGATGGTTGGAATGAATGACTGTTATCGAAAAGTGGAATGGAAATCCTTGTGAAATCAGTTATACAGGCATTACCTCATTATGCCATGTCCATCTTCAAGCTGCCCCTATCATTATGTAGGTTAATAGAAAAGAAGATATCAGCATTTTGGTGGAGCAATAACAATGGCAATACAGGCATCCATTGGCGAAATTGGACAAATTTAAAACTCTCAAAAGACTTTGGGGGAATGGGATTTAGAGACCTTGTCAGTTTCAACAAAGCAATGCTTGGTAAGCAAGCATGGCATCTGTTTCAACAACCTAACGCTCTATAGAGTCAGCTTTTCAAGGGCTTGTATTTCAGGAATTCATCCTTTTAGTGTGCGCAAGCAAGAAATCATCCTTCATGGGGTTAGCAAACTATATTAAAAGGAAGAGAAGCCATTCTTCCAAGACTTCGCTGGTTAGTTGGGGATGGCTCCCAAATTATTATAAGAGAAGACAATTGGCTACCTATAGGTAAATTAGGAAGAACAGCAGCTCAGGGCAAACCAGTTTTAGTGGCTAATCTCATTGATCCCTCTCATACCGCGTGGAATTCAACTCTTATCTTCAATCTATTTGATTCTCGGGTCAATGAAGAGATTTTAAAAATTCCTATTAACCCTTTACTTCTTACTGACCAACTGGTTTGGACTGCTAATTCCTTAGGTGTTTATTCAGTGAAAAATAGTTACCATTTTTTGTCTACAAACCGAAATACCCAACTCAGTGTGGCTTCAACATCTTATTAGAACCCCATTAAGTTATGGAGAAAGATTTGGCATATGAAAACCGCTCCTAAAATTCAAGTGTTTATGTGGTTAGCTTGTTAGAACGACCTTGCCACTAAAGCAAACCTTTTTCACAGACATATCTCACCCATTCTTGTCTGTACCCTATGCAATCAAAACATGCCAGAGACTGTTGAACATCTATTTTTCTTTTGTATGTGGACTAGAGAAATCTTGACTCATCCTCAGATTAGGGTTCAGATTTTACCTACCTCTGTGGAACGTTTCGATGCTTGGGTAGCAGCGAGAGCCATTGATTCTAAGGCCTTCCCAGAATTTGAGGTGCTCGCCAATTTTTTGTGGGAGATCTGGCGACAACGAAACAACGCCATCTTCAGGAAACAGAATCCAGACCCCATCCAAGCAGTGGAGGATGAGATAGCTAGTATAAGCACCTAAAGGGGGTGAATAGGTGTAAAAATAATTTCTCATAATAAGTGAGCAATACTGAATAGACAATAGAAAGGAAGTTCGCATTTTGTTAACAAAACAAATTATGATCAAAGTAAAAGAGAGTAAGGAAGAGAAAATGAACACAGAGATTATAGTGGTTCGGCTTATTCCAAGCCTACGTCCACTCTTCCGCACTGACAGCCCACCGGTTGGATTTCACTATGAACAAAAGAGTTTTTACAGCAAAGCTCTCCCTTGATTCCACAGTGTAGATACTTTACCACACTTCCTCAAGGTTTCTCAAAGATATAGACTCTCTTTTGCGTATAAGATTTCGCTCAACAAATGAATTGACTAAGAACAAAAAGCTTCAGACTTTGGAATTCTTCTATTCCGCACACACTCAAACAACTGGAACGTCTTCCTTATATACTCATTGATGCCATCATACCCGTTGTCACTTACCGAATGAATTCTTTCAATCTACCCGTTGGACAGAATCAATTAGTAAGATCTTCGAGCTATTTAAGGAACATGACGATAGCTCATCAATCCTACTCGCCCATGCAATCAGGATCTTGGTTTCCATAAATAGAACCTTCCAAGTATACTTCACCAATCAACGGATCCACAATCCCTGAGTCATTCTTGATTTGAATAATGGATTCTGCCATGCTATATCCAGTCAAGAGATCTTCTCCAGTCGATAAAGTCGAATCCTTAACGAAACATCCAGTTTTGGATAAGTCTTCTTCGACGGACTAAAAATTGTCAATGAATATAGACTTTGAATTTTGAGTCTGGCAGTCCGGAGGTCTTCAAAATTTGATGAAAGAGTCTACAAGTCTTCAGACTAGACTAATGGAAACGTTTTGTCAACTTCAAAACACCAAAGGAAGATTTCTCCAACAATCTCCCCCTTTTTGATGGTGACAAAACTAGAATCCGCATACATAGAAGGTAGATTAGTTCTGCAAATAAGCAAAGCCATGAGATATCAACGGTGCTTAAAATAAACAAACAGTCAAACCCAAATCCAGTCCTCATCCAAACAACCAAACACAAAGGTCAAGTCAAAAATCATAAAAGTCAAGAGTTCAAAAGATAAAATCAAATCTGCACTACATCTCTCCCCCTTTTTGTCATCATTAAAAAGGTTGAGATGAAAAGAGAATGGATTTTAAGAATGCTTGGGAACACAAACAAGCTGGAAATCTCCCATTGACTAGACAATGCCTTCCAGCTTTTTCAATTTTTCCTTCAGTTGCGCCACATCTTCACCCTTAGCATTTGCTTGAACTTGAAGAGCAAGGGTTTGAATTTGATCATTCACAGAAACTGAAGAAGCTTGACCTGCAGTCTACAAGTTCTGTACTTCGCATCCCAGAGCATATATTTGACCTTGCATCTTTAAGAGAACATCAAGAATTCTGCGAAAATCTACTGAATTATCAGTCTGAGTACTGGCTTATGCACGATCAGACGGTGTAAAGGCGGATGATGGTAAGTCGGCATAGTCACGCAGATTAGGCGATGAAACATCATGTCCCTCCTCAGGAAATTGAGATGCATAGATGTCCTTTGGATCTGCTGGAGAGCGGCTTACTCCTTCACTAGTAACAGGGTAAGAGGACTTTCCTCTTTTCTAAGAATCTCCCCCTGTTTCCATGCCTTCATGTGGAGAAGAGTGTTCCTCATGCTCTGCTTCCGCTTGACCTCCTCTCTCCTCTTCTTATTCTTCAATTCTTTCCTCCTCTTCATCTCCTTCTTCTGCTTCTCTCTCCTCTGCTTGTCTTTCTTCTGCCTCCAAATTTTCTCTTTCTCGAGTCCTCTGTTCTATCTCATCCATGTCTTTTTCTTGTCTCTCCGTTGATTCTGGAACAGAACGACTCAAATTTTTCAATGCCATTGCAAAAATGGTGATATCATCCTCATCCTCTTCATCCTCAATGATGAGAGCTCTTCTTTTCTTGGATGAAGCAACCATGGGCTCTTTCCCTGTTCTATTTGCAACTGAAGAGATTTTATGAGTCTTGACAAGGGTTTTCTCCTTGAATTTCTCCAACGCCTTGTTGAATTCCTTTAGACGCATTTTGGAGACCATTTTCAGTCCCACCACCATTTGATTGCACGTTCGAACACAAAGAATTCGGGGAGGCTAAACATTCAAATGTCTGAATAACTTGGTCAGAAGAGCTGGATAAGGAAGTTGACCCTTGTCCTTCACAACTGCCCTGTACATGTGGAACATGATAGTGTGTGGAAGAGAGAACTTTTTCCCAGCATTGATGGCATACATCAGCTTTGCTTCCGAGTTTGAAACATCGGTCTTTGAAGTAGATTTTGGTCTGAGGCAATTAATCACAATTTTGTGAAGCAGATTGTTGGTCGCATTCATTCTCATAAAGAAATATTTCCCTCTGTCCTTCTATCCTGAACAAGCTCCAACGTTGCACGAGCAATAGACACACTAATGGGATGATATCTCCCTCTTTCAACCCCAATCACATCAACCAATGTATTCATGTCAACCACATAATCCTGATCTCGAACACTAAAAGAGAATCTATTCGCATCCAAGAAACTAAGATTTGAATAGAAATAAGCAGTAAGTTCAGCATATGCTTTGGTAGATTTAGAACAAAACTGTTCAAGTTGAAGAAGGCTGAATTTTTCTCACAGATTGACATTCACAGAGTCAAGAAAATCAAAATCCACACTTCTAGGGTTTATTACCCCACGCTTCAGCAACTTAGAGTATAGTTGCTTGTGTTCCTCTGATCGAAACAAGTCTGTCCTTTTGCTCCGAATTTTTGTTGCAACATCCATTCTCGGTTTAAACTGATTGTACAACTTGTCATCATCATTCCCATCTGGTTGATTAAATCCTCTAACCCGTGGATCACTTGGGATTTTAGCAAAGGCTTCTTCAGCCAATCCCGCAGGGGCAATTCCCAAACGTTCCATTGTGCATAAAAAGAATGTTTCATTTCTATACCCTTTGTCTTTCATAAATTCATCGATGTCGTTCAAAGGAGTACCACCCCTCTTCAAAGCACGATAAATTTTGTAGGTAAAAGAGGGCTTATGAATTTTTACAGGTTCTGCGTCTTCGATTATTTCTTCCTCTTCTTGATGTACAACATCCTGAGGTCTAGAGGGAGGAGATGGATACTGCTGAGAATGTTGAGGGCTCTGTTGCTGATTAGGAGATTCTCCTTCTTCGGTTAAATCGAAGTGCGTAGGCCCCTCACGCATTTGTTGTGGTCCTCTATTCGCGATCCTTGAAGACTTTCTTTGGAAAGACATTTTTCACAGTCTTTGAGAGATTCCAATCTTGTCTTCCCAAGAAAGATGACAACTTTTTCAAGGATTAAACAAGAGAAGAAGACAGAAATGGAAGATCAGTGCTTTCTTAGGGTTTTTGAGAGTAAAACGAAAATGAACCAACAATCGAAGAAAGGCATACGGAACGTCATAAAAGAAAGTACGAAGATGCCTTTTTTAAAAAATAACTGCCTTTTTAAAAATAAATTAGATAACCGACAATTTAAAAAATAACTTCTTTTTCGAAAAGGAAAGATTTCAATAATTATGGAAATTGAAAATGGCAAAAATCAATTATGGATAGATGATCGTACCTTTTCGAAATTTAATCTGAGAGAGAATAAAATAACTTACGAAAGAAAATCTTGATCGTCTGAGATTGTGTATTTTTAGATTTTCAGTCCTGAGTCTGAATTTCCTTAGACTTTAAGATTTTGAGTCTGGAACGAATAGCTTCAAATTGATTTTTCTCCAAAGGCTTTGTAAAAATATTCGCCAGTTGATTCTTTTAGTCAACAAACTAAATCAAAACTTCTCCATTTTGAACATGATCTCTAATGAAGTGATATCGAATTTCTATATGTTTTGCTCTTGAGTCAAGAATTGGATTCTTTGTGAGATTGATTGCGCTAGTGTTGTCACACTTAATCTCCATGCATGAATCTTCAATTCCAAAGTCTCTTAGCTGTTGTTTTATCCACAGAATTTGTGAACAACTCCCAAGAGTTGCATATTATGCTTCTGCTGTAAAAAAGAGCTACTGTACTTTGCTTCCTTGAAAACCAAGACACTGTCCTACTTCCAAGTAGTTGACAGGTACCCGAGGTGCTTTTTCTATCCACTCTACATCCAACTAGGTATGCGTCTAAGTATCCAAGAAGAGTAAAGTCTCCCTTTTTAGGATACTAAAGACCATAGTCTGAAGTTGATGCAATGTATTTGATAATACACTTTGCAACACTTAGATGAGATTCTTTAGGGTCTGATCGAAATCTGGCACAAATGCAAACACTAAACAAAATGTCAGGTCTAGAAGCAGTAAGATAAAGAAGTGAACCAATGATACTCCTGTATAACTTATGGTCAACTTTCTTTCCTCCTTCATCTTTGTCTATCTTCAAGGAACTTGACATTAGTATATCAGTCTTTTTATAATTTTCCAGTCCAAACTTTTTGACAAGATCATTAGCATATTTTTCTTGATGAATAAAAGTTCCTTCCTTCAGTTGTTTTACTTGAAGCCCGAGAAAGAAGCTTAGTTCACCCATCATGCTCATTTCAAATTCATCCTGCATAGACTTAGAGAATCTTTTGCACAGACTTTCATTAGAAGATCCAAAAATAATATTATCGACATATATTTGAACAAGCAAAAAACTTTTGCCTTCTCTTTTGATAAACAATGTAGTATCTACTTTACCTTTAACAAAACCGTTTTGAATTAAAAACTTACTCAACCTGTCGTACCAAGCTCGAGATGCTTGCTTTAAATCATATAAAGCATTTTTCAGTCTGTATATAGAGTCTAGTTTCCTTGGGTCTTCAAAGCCGGGTGGTTGTTCCACATAGACTTCCTCTTGGATAAATCCATTTAGGAAAGCACTTTTGACGTCCATTTGGAATAACATGAAATTCTTATGACAAGTAAAAGCAAATAATAATCTAATTGCTTCTAACCTCGCTACCGGTGCGTAAGTCTCATCATAGTCTATCCTTTCTTCTTGCGTATATCACTTGGCCACGAGCCTTGCTTTGTTTCTTACGACCTTTCCTTTCTCGTTCATCTTGTTCCTGAAAACCCATTTAGCTCCAATAATAGATTTACCTTTCGATTTAGGAGTCAATTCTTAGACATCATTAATATTGAATTGCCTAAGTTCTTCTTGCATAGCTTCAATCTAGCTTTCATCAGATAAAGCTTCTTTTATGCTTTTGGGTTCTATTTCAGAAATAAGAGCCACAGCACTAGACTCTTCGCGCATTTTGGATCTTGTGCGAATTTCTTCATTAATGTCGCTAATAACGAGATCTTTGGGATGACTGGACTTATGCTTCCAGTTGTTGGTTGATTTGTCAGATTGTTGATCTTTTTCTTCATTTGAATCTTCGACAATCATTTCTTGCTGATCTTTTGAAGTCTGAGCTGCTTCTGAAGATTTAGACTTTGTAGAGTTTGTAGCAGGTTCAGATTCTTCAATATGAGTTTGAATAGATTCATTTTGCATAGAATTTTGGAATTTGACATTCATTGATTCCTCCACAGATTGAGTCTTCTTGTTGTAGACTCTATAAGCCTTGCTTGTGGTTGAATATCCAAGGAAGATGCCTTCGTCTGATTTTTCTTCAAACTTGCCAACTCGATCATTTGCATTTTTCAATATAAAGCATTTACATCCAAACACATGAAAATATGAAACAATAGGCTTCTTTTCTTTAAATAACTCATGGGGGTTTTCTCCAAAATATGCCTTAGAAAAACTCTATTAATGATATAACATGTTGTAGAAACTGCTTTAGCCCAAAAACGTGAAGAGATGTTACTTTCAATTAAAAGAGTTCTAGCCATTTCCTGAAGCGATCTATTCTTTCTTTCCACGACTCCATTTTGCTCTAGAGTATATGGAGAAGAGAACACACGCTGAAAACCAAATTCATCACAAAATCTTGTAAAGTATTGATTTTCAAATTCGCCTCCATGGTCAGTTCGTATATTTGAAATAACATATCATTTTTCATTTTAGACTTTTTTAGCAAATTTTTTAAAGTAAGAAAAGGTTTCAGACTTACTTACCAGGAAATCTACCCAAGTGAATCGTGAGTAGTCATCCACAATTACTAGGCAATATTTCTTACCTCCAATACTTTGAGTTCTGGTTGGTCCAAAGAGATCCATATGCAGAAGCTACAGTACACAGTTAGTTGAAACTTGGTTTATTGATTTAAATGAGTTTCTTACCTGTTTTCCCAACACGCATGGTGTGCATAGATCAGTCTTTTGGTATGACAGATTGGGTAGACCCTAAACAAGCTTCTTTGCTAAGATTTTGGCTATGTGTTTCATGTTGATGTGCCCGAGTTTTCTGTGCCATAAGTTTGCTTCGTCTTGTATTGAGATTAGACATTGGGCTTCATCTGGTTTAACATCTAGGAGGTAGATATTTCCATGTCTTCGACCCCTAAATAACTAAGTGGAATCTTTATTGGTTCCTGAACATATTCCCTCTTGAAAGTTGATTTTGAAACCGATTTCTAATCTTTACAGTTCCGAATCCCACAATTTTTCCTTTGTTGTTTCCTCCAAATGAAACTTTTCCACCATTTACTTGAACGAGCTTTATGAAGCAATTTGAATCTCCTGTCATATGTCTTGAGCATCCACTATCCAGTACCATTTAACATTTTTCTTGATAATGACCTGCATTTAGAAAAGAGACTCAAGCTTTCTTTGGTACCCATATTTTCTTGGGTCCATTGGTATTAGTATAATATACGATCTTTGCCCATACTTTCTTAATAGATTTCCAAACCATAGTACATTTTTTTTTTTCAAAATGGTCTGAGCTATTGCATTTAGAACATTTAAGAGCATTGCGACCTACTGGTTTTATAAAAACTCTTTGGAAATGATTTTTGTAAACATCTCTTGTAGATCTTTGCTTAATTCTTTCATTTACTTTAGGAAAATCAATTAGAGGAATGGTTTCCTCAGTCATTCCCAAACCAGATTTATTGAAATAAGGTCTTTGAGCAAAAAGAATTTTTCTAGTTTCTCAGATCCTATAGAAAATCTTTTAGAAATATTTGAGATGTCATTTTTCAGGAATGCATTTTCTTTTGAAAGATTGCCTTCATTTTCTTTCAAGGCGGGAATACTTTTGTTTAAACTTTTGACCTTTTCTTTCAAAGCATTTTCTTGTTGTTGTAGTGCAGAATTTTCTCTTTTAAGTTTGGAAATCATTTTAAGAGAAGTTTTGAGACTAAGACACAATTCATCAATGTATCTAGAGACTTTAGCAGGGATTTTCAAATTACTTATCTCGATTTCATTGTCTGAATCTGAGTCTATATCGAAGTCTGATTCTGAGTCTGATTGTGCCATGAGATAAATGTTGGCATAATCATCATCACTTTCTTCACATTCTGTATCACTCTAAGTTTCTACTTTGAGTGCCTTTCGATAGTTCTCAGCTTTTCCTTTCTTTTTCCTCAGAAGGGGATAGTTGGGTCTGATGTGTCTCTTTTTCTTACATTCAAAGCATACTACATCTTTATTGGATTCATCATCCTCAACAAACTTACTCTGTTGCTTTTGAAAACTCTGTTTCTTTGGATTGAATCTTCTTCCTTTTTCTATTCAGCTTTTTGAATCTTCTTATCATGAGAGCAAGCTCTTCGTCATCCATATCGTCTTCAGAAATCTGTGACATCGAAATCATCATTAGATTTTAATGCAATAGATTTCTTACCTTTAGGATCTTCGTCTTCGTTGATTCGCTTCACTTCATAAGACTGAAGAGTCCCAACCAATTCATCAACCGAAAGTGACATAATTCTTTGTGTCTCCCTTATTGAGGTCTTTATGTGATTTCAATCCCTAGGGAGTCCACACAATAGCTTGTCTACTTTCATGGGATCAGAAATTGGTTGACCTTGATTTTCAAGACCATTCACGATTTCTATAAAACGACTAAACATGTCAGTAATAGATTCTCTTGATTTCATTTTGAAGGCTTCGTATTGACCAAGGAGAATGTTGATTCTGGTTTCTTTCACTCGATCAGTTCCTTCGTAGGTGATATGTAATCTATCTCAAACTTCTTTAGCTGTAACACAAGAAATATTATGTTATATTCAGTAGGTGACAAAGCGCAATATAAAGAATAAATTACTTTTGCATCAAGAGCTTGTCTCTTGGTTATCTCTTCCTAAGTCATTTCACTAGACTCAACAGCTTCTTTTCCTCTTTCTGAGACAGATGCAGCTTTAGGAATGATTCCTCTGTCTACCACATCCCATTCCAGAGGATCCTTTGATCTTAGAAATGTCTTCATCTTTTTTTTCCATATGTTGTATTCCTTTCTATCTAAATAAGGCGGTCTGGTATTGCTTTGCTCTTCTACCAACCCTGGAGCCAACATACTAGCCATGGATCTTTAATTCTGAAGTAAAACACTTCAAATTAAGTGAGTACACAGGCTCTGATACCAATTGAGATAGCTAGTATAAGCACCTAGAGAGAGGTGAATAGGTGTAAATATAATTTCTCATAATAAGTGAGCAATACTAAATAGACAATAGAAAGGAAGTTCGCCTTTTATTGACAAAACGAATTATGATCAAAGTAAAATAGAGTAAGGAAGAGAAAATGAACACAGAGATTATAGTGGTTCGGCTTATTCCAAGCCTACGTCCACTCTTCTGTACTGACAGCCCACTAGCTGGATTTCACTATGAACAAAAGAGTTTTTACAACAAAGCTCTCCCTTGATTCCACAGTGTAGATACTCTATCACACTTCCTCAAGGTTTCTCAAAGATATAGACTCTCTTATGCGTACAAGATTTCGCTCAACAAATGAATTGACTAAGAACAAAGAGCTTCAGACTTTGGAATTCTTCTATCGCGCATACACTCAAACAACTGGAACGTCTTCCTTATATACTCCTTTATGCCATCATACCCATTGGCACTTACCAAAGGAATTTCTTCCAATTTTCCCATTGGACAGAATCAATTAGGAAGATCTTCGAGCTATTTAAGGAACATGACAATAGCCTATCAATCATGCTTGCCCATACAATCAGGATCTTGGTTTCCATAAGTAGAACCTTCCAAGTATACTTTGCCAATCAATGGATCCACAATCCCTGAATCATTCTTGATTTGAATAATGGATTCCGCCATGCTATATCCAGCCAAGAGATCTTCTCCAGTCGATAAAGTCGAATCCTTAATGAAACATTTAGTTCTGGATAAGTCTTCTTCGACGGACTAAAAAGTGTCAATGAGGATAAACTTTGAGTCTTGAGTCTGGCAGTCCGGAGATCTTCAGACTTTGATGAAAGAGTCTACAAGTCTTCAAACTAAACTGATGGAAACGTTTTGTCAGCTTCAAAGCACCAAAGGAAGATTTCTCCAACAGAGGATGCCCTAGCACAGAGTCGGATCTATATGATAGTTGACCCAACTCCTCATCACACTCCAGTCTCAACCCTGAGACTAGATCAACGATGGAAACCTCCTAAAAAAGGCAGTTTAAAATATAATATCGATGGTGCCTTTTAGTCAGAGGGTTTGGAAGGATCAATGGCTCATTAATGTTTTTACCCAAAGCTTTCCAGCTCAATCAGCTTTCCAGGTGGAGATTTATGCCCTCATTCTGTTGATTCAACATTTGATCTAGCAAGGGCTTCATCAGGAAAGACTGATTGTGGAATCGGACTGCCTTCTATTGGTTGAGATTGTCGTGGAGAAGAAGACGCCGCCATGGACGGAATGCAACCTTTTTGCTGAAGTTGAAGAGCTGCTCTCTCAATGCCCTAATCTCTCTCTCAAGTACTGTCGCAGACAAGTTAATGCAACTGCAGATTGGGCCGCAAAAGCCCACCAGAATCAAGGCCCAGTCCGCAATTGGAACATTTACCTCCCTTTATGTTGCAAGATATAGGCTACGTTTGGTTCAGCATTTCCAAGGGGCTTTCAGGCCTGAAAGTCCCTTGGGGAAATACTGGACTGTTTGGTTCAACTTTGAAGCCAGCTTTCAGCTCTCAACTTCCCTTCAAAATGCTGAAAGCCCAAAGCTGGTAGGGACTAGCTTTGGGCTTTCAGCATTCTGCCAAATGCTAAAATTATTTACCACACACAATTGCATTTCCCAAAGTAGCTTTGGGCTTTCAGCATTTGCATTGGACTCAAAGCCCCTTGCAAATGCTGAACCAAACGCAGCCATAGTGTACGGTGATGCATTAGCATCCGGATGTTTTTCTTCTCTAATATAATATTTTAGTAGTTTCCACCAAAAAAAAAAAAAAACCTAGATCGACATAAAATAAAAGTCCCACGGAATTCAATTATGATGGATGAGCAACAAAATAAGCCTCATTTATGGTCTTTAGAATTCAATGAAAGAATAACTAGCTGGCTCTGACAACTATTCTCATGACTAACGTTGAAAAGTCAATGTTTATTGACCAATAGAACATTTCCAAGATGCAAATATTAATTTCCTTTTTGTTTGCCCTTCTATCACAATTGCGAGAAGTTTCCATGGTATTTGGAGTGTTAGCTGCATATTGGTAGAAACAAGCGAAATGTCGTGAAATATTGAATCGGCTAAGCAAGAATACGACTAATAATAAGCTAATGGTGATATTGCCTAAGAACATCCATAAATAAAAATTGTTTCCTAGCTAATTCTGTTATTAAATTGAAATTTTGTTATAGTTGTGTTGCTTTTACTATACATGAATTAATTTGACTAATATTCAATT
Source organism: Eucalyptus caleyi (assembly GCA_014182885.2). NCBI lineage: Eukaryota > Viridiplantae > Streptophyta > Magnoliopsida > Myrtales > Myrtaceae > Eucalyptus > Eucalyptus caleyi. The sequence continues at coordinate 17,994,708 of CM024476.2, forward strand.
TCTCTATCATTACGTACTACCAATTTATATAAGGCAATCATTGATTCTTAACCTCGAGTAGAATTTCACCACCCTAGAGTTCGATCCATATTATATTTTTGGACGATATTACTAGGAACAAGACTTACACAAGAATAAATGATCAAGGCAAATAATTAATGACTAAGAAAGATGAAAAGGAAAATAAAAACAAATAAGAAAATTCAAAAATTAAACATTATCTCAGAAAATATTGTCCACATTAGGTCGCTAATAGGGACCCACAAGATGGCTAGCGATAAGTGTATCACGATGTCAAATAATTTAGGTGATATTTGAGCAAGAGGACTTAATTGAATTTTTACTTAAAGGTCAAGAGGGACATTGTTTCAATTAAAATATTTAGAAGTGAATATTTCATGCAATAAGCTTGGGACTAAAGTTGCAATTCTCCACTCTTTTTGCCAAATCAAACTTATTAGTTGTCCTCAACCTAGATCGACATGAAATAGAATTCAATTATGATGGTTGAGCAACAAAATAAAACTCAATGAAGGTATCTAGAATTCATAAAAGGAATAATTTAGCCGGCGCTAGCAACTATTCCCGTGACTACCATTGAAAAGTAATTGTTTTTTGACCAATAAAATATTCCCAAAATGCAAATATTAATTGTTCTTTTTGTTTGCCCCTTCGTCACAATTGCAAGAAGTTTCCACGGTATATCAAGTGTGGGTTGCATTCCGAGATAAACAAGTGAAATGTCGGGAACCATTGACGACTAATAATAATCTAACGGTGGTATTGCCTAAGTACATCCAAAAACTAAAGTTGTTTTCCTACTAATTCTGTTTTTTTTTTTTTTAAATTGAAATTTTCCAGTAATTGTGGTGCTTTTACTATCCACTAATAATTTGATTAATATCCAATTTCTCTATCATTATGCACTACCAATTTTTATAGGTAATTGTTGATTTTAATCTTGGGTAGAATGTCACCATCCTAAGGTTCCATCCATGTTATATAGTTAGACAATGTTACAAGGACCAAGACATACACAAATAAAAGACCAGGGACAAATAATTAATGACTGAGAAAGATAAGAAGAAAAAGGAAAAAAAAAACATATAAGAAAATTCAGAAAATTAAATAAAATGGCATCATCTTGTAAAAAATTATACACATTAGATCGCTAACTATCACCCATGGGACAGCTAGTGATGAGTGGGCTACCATGTCAGAAAATTCAAGTGAGATTTGGGCAAGAGGACCTGATTGAATATTTAAACGATATCAGTTCAACTAAAATGTTTAGGGATGAATTTTCCATACGATAACCTCATCATTGAATTTGCAATTTTGCATTCTTTTGGCCAAGTCGGACTTATTAGTTATTATCAACCTAGGTTGACATAAATAAAAGTCCCACGGAAGTCAATTATGATGTGTGAGCAACAAAGTGAACCTCATTTATGGTCTTTAGAATTCATTAAAAGAATAATCTAGCTTACTCTAATAAATGTTCTTGCGACTAAGTTAAAAAGTCAATATTTTTCGACCAATAAAACATTTCCAAGATGCGAATATTAATTGTTCTTCTTGTTTGCCCTTCTGTCACAATTGCAAGAAGTTTCCATGGTCTTTCGGGTGTTGGCTGCATTTCGGGAGAAACAAGTTGAATGTTGGGAACCATTGAATCAAGTAAGCAAGGATAAGACTAATAATAATAATCTAATGACATATTGCCTAAGTACATCCATAAACAAAAGTTGTTCTCCTACCTAATTATGTTTTTGTAAATTGAAATTTTGTTATAGCTGCGATGTTTTTATGATACATTAATTATTTTGATTAATATTCAATTTCTGTATCATTACGTACCACTTATTTTTATAAGGCAATTGTTGATTGTTAACCTTAGGTAGAATGTCACCATCCTCAAGTTTTACCCAATGTTATATTGTTTGACGATAGTAGAAGGATAGAGACATACCCAATAATAAAAAATCAAGACAAATAATTAATGAGTAGTGAGCCAGACTTATTGGTTTGTATTTTTAGGCCAAATCAAACTTAATAGCTGTTCTCGGCCTAGATTGGTATAAGATGAAAGTCCAACAAAATTTTATCACGATCAGCCGGTGAAATAATAAACCCCGTTTGTGGTCCTTCAGCATTGATTAACAAGGCTAGGTGAGGCTCTGGGAGACCTCGTCGATGGCCAACGAGCTCAAGGCAACCTCGTTGGGGACTAGCGAGGCTCTGGCAAGGTCATCAGGCCTCATTTGGCCCATCGCCAGCCATGCTGGTCATCGGCCATGCCAAGGCTGGCAACCGGGCAAGGGAAGAAGAGGAGGAAGTGAAAAAGAAAGAAAAGAAAAAAGAAAATTCTTATTTCTTAAGTTATTCTGAGGAACAAGAAGTAATTTTTCTTTTTATTTTTTTATTCCAAATTTATTCTCCATAACATAAACCTACACAAACAAATTTCAATTCTATTTCAGATTCAGGAAATTAAAAAATAAAAATAAACGGAGAAATGGGAACCTTATTTTGAATGCACCCTTAGCAAAGTCCATTGGTAAATCAATAATAACAAATTTTTTTTTTTTTTTTTTTTGGTATTGGAGGAACCGGCTTGCAGCCGACAGCCGCGCCGTAAACCCCAAGTGACACTTAAGCAGGAGGACCCACCACCCCTGAGTCACACTTAATACACCTAGCGCCCCCGGGTTTTGAACCCTTCACCTCTTCGTTGAGGATCGCAGAGTCTTATCCGGTGGAGTCACCACGGCCGGTGGTGAATAATAACAATTGTTCTTCCTCAAATTATTAACATTTTTGGAAGATTTTTCTTTGGGAAAATGTTAAAGAGTGCCTAATGCACTTGTTGAATTACCGTTAGTATTGAATGGTCGAGGACGTTTCATGAATCCGTCTCATTGTTCTCCGGAGTCGAGCACTATTTCTTTGCAAAGTACATATTTTTTGCGAAAGATGAGAACCATATTCAGCCTTGCAAAGGATTATTCTTATTGGTTGTCCTTAGCCAAATCAATATAACACCCGCATCCAATGAGACTTTCATAATTTATATAAAGATTTGGCCTGCAAAATATTATGGCTATTGTGCATTTACTTTTTGTTGATTAATTTAATTAATAGTAAGTTTCTCCATCATTACCTACAACCAATTTTTAAAAGGCAGTTGTTGATTATTAACATTAAGGAGAATGTCACGGTCCTAAGGTTCCATCCGTGTTTACCTAGCTAGACAATATAACAAGGACAAGACTTCCGCCAGAACAAAAGGCCAAGACAAATAGTCAGTGACTAGTGAGGCAGACTTAATAGTTTTTCTTGTTTTTTCCAGAGTAGACTAATTAGGTGTCCTTGGCCTAGCTCGATATAAAATGAAATTCCAACTAAATTTAATTATGATGGCCGAGCAACAAAAAAAGCCCCATTTGTAGTCCTTCAGAATTTATTAACAAAATAATCTAATTGACTGCAGTAACTCTTCCCGTGATTAATGTTGAAAAGTCAATGTTTATCAATCAATTAAACATTTACAAGACATAAATATTCATTACTCTTCTTGTTTGCCCTTTTGTCTTAATAGCGAGAAATTTCCATGTTCTTTTGAGTGTTGGCTGCATTTCGGGATAAACATCACTGAACCGGCTCAGCAAGATTATGAGTAATAATAATAATCTAATGATGGTAATGTGTAAGTATATCCAAAAACAAAAAGTTGTTTCCTACCTAATTCTATCTTTCACATTGAAAATTTGTTATAGTTGTGGTGCTTTTATGATACAGTAATAATTTGATTAGTAGTCAACTTCTCTATCATTACCTACTATCCTAAGGTTTCCATTCATGTTAACAAGTTGGAAGATATAACAAAGACTAAGACTTACATCAAAATAAAAGACCAAGGCAAATAACTACTGACTAGTGAGTAAGACTTGCTAATTTTTCCTGCTTTGCCAAAGCAGACATTAGGTGTCCTCAACGTGGACTGATATTAATGGAAGTCCCACAAAATTCAATTACGACAGTTAAACAACAAAATAAGCCCCACTATGATCCTTTAGAATTCATTAACGAAAAATTAGAATTCATTAACAAAAAAATCAAGTACTTGTAACCAACTTTGAAAAGTCGATGTTTATTGACCAAATAACATTTTCAAGATGCAAATATTAATAATTCTTCTTGTTTACCCATCTGTCGCAATTGCAAGAAGTTTCCGTGGTTTTGAGGGGGTGGACGTACTTAATTTGATTAATAGCCTATTTCTTTATCATTACCTACTACCAACTTTTAAAAGGCAATTGTTGACTCTTAACCTCAAGTAGAATGTCACAATCCTAAGGTCAATCCATGTTGCGAGTTGGAAGATACTAATTTGATTAATTACCAATTTCTCTATCATTACCTGCTACCAACTTTTAAAAGGCAATTGTTGACACTAATTTGATTAATGTTGCGAGTTGTCGAAGAGATAATATGACTAAGACTAAACCATAATAAAAGACCGAGACAAATAATTAGAGACTAGTGGGTTGGACATATTAATTTATGGGAGATATGTAAATTTGGTCCTAGCCATGTAAATTCAGTGCTAAATCTTTCAATTAAACCTATATAGCTCTAAATCTTTAATTTGATTAATAGTCTATTTCTTTATCATTACCTACTACCAACTTTTAAAAGGAAATTGTTGACTCTTAACCTCAGGTAGAATGTCACAATCCTACGGTCAATCCATGTTGCGAGTTGGAAGATACTAATTTGATTAATTACCAATTTCTCTATCATTACCTGCTACCAACTTTTAAAATGCAATTGTTGACACTAATTTGATTAATGTTGCGAGTTGTGAAAGAGACAATATGACTAAGACTAAACCATAACAAAAGACCGAGACAAATAATTAGAGACTAGTGGGTTGGACATATTAATATATGGGAGAAATGTAAATTTGGTACTAGCCACGTAAATTCAGTGCTAAATCTTTCAATTAAACCTATATAGCTCTAAATCTCTAATTTGATTAATAGCCTATTTCTTTATCATTACCTACTACCAACTTTTAAAAGGAAATTGTTGACTCTTAACCTCAGGTAGAATGTCACAATCCTACAGTCAATCCATGTTGCGAGTTGGAAGATACTAATTTGATTAATTACCAATTTCTCTATCATTACCTGCTACCAACTTTTAAAATGCAATTGTTGACACTAATTTGATTAATGTTGCGAGTTGTGGAAGAGATAATATGACCAAGACTAAACCATAATAAAAGACCGAAACAAATAATTAGAGATTAGTGAGTTGGACATATTAATTTATGGGAGAAATGTAAATTCGGTCCTAGTCATGTAAATTCAGTGCTAAATCTTTCAATTAAACCTATATAACTCTAAATCTCTAATTTGTTTAATAGCCTATTTCTTTATCATTACCTACTACCAACTTTTACAAGGCGATTGTTAACTCTTAACCTTAGGTAGAATGTCACAATCCTAAGGTCAATCCATGTTGCGAGTCGGAAGATACTAATTTGATTAATTACCAATTTCTCTATTATTACCTGCTACCAACTTTTAAAATGCAATTGTTGACACTAATTTGCTTAATGTTGCGAGTTGTGGAAGAGATAATAAGACTAAGACTAAACCATAATAAAAGACGGAGACAAATAATTAGATACTAGTGGGCTGGACATATTAATATATGGGAGAAATGTAAATTTGGTCCTACCCAAGTAAATTCAGTGCTAAATCTTTCAATTAAGCCTATATAGCTCTAAATCTCTAATTTGATTGATAGCCCATTTCTTTATCATTACCTACTACCAACTTTTAAAAGGAAATTGTTGACTCTTAACCTCAGGTAGAATGTCACAATCCTACGGTCAATCCATGTTGCGAGTTGGAAGATACTAATTTGATTAATTACCAATTTCTCTATCATTACCTGCTACCAACTTTTAAAATGCAATTGTTGACACTAATTTGATTAATGTTGCGAGTTGTGGAAGATATAACATGACTAAGACTAAGCCATAATAAAAGACCGAGACAAATAATTAGAGATTAGTGAGTTGGACATATTAATTTATGGGAGAAATGTAAATTCGGTCCTAGCCATGTAAATTCAGTGATAAATATTTCAATTAAACCTATATAGCTCTAAATCTCTAATTTGATTAATAGTCTATTTCTTTATCATTACCAACAACCAACTTTTAAAAGGCAATTGTTGACTCTTAACCTTAGGTAGAATGTCACAATCCTAAGGTCAATCCATGTTGCGAGTGGGAAGATACTAATTTGATTAATTACCAATTTCTCCATCATTACTTGCTACCAACTTTTAAAACGCAATTATTGACACTAATTTGATTAATGTTGCGAGTTGTGGAAGAGATAATATGACTAAGACTAAACCATAACAAAAGACCAAGACAAATAATTAGAGACTAATGGGTTGGACATATTAATATATGGGAGAAATGTAAATTTGGTCCTAGCCATGTAAATTCAGTGCTAAATCTTTCAATTAAACCTATATAGCTCTAAATCTCTAATTTGATTAATAGTCTATTTTTTTATCATTACCTACTACCAACTTTTAAAAGGCAATTGTTGACTATTAACCTCGAGGTAGAATGTCACAATCCTATGGTCAATCCATGTTGCGAGTTGGAAGATACTAATTTGATTAATTACCAATTTCTCTATCATTACCTGCTACCAACTTTTAAAATGCAATTGTTGACACTAATTTGATTAATGTTGCGAGTTGTGGAAGATATAACATGACTAAGACTAAACCATAATAAAAGACCGAGACAAATAACTAGAGACTAGTGAGTTGGACATATTAATTTATGGGAGAAATGTAAATTCGGTCCTAACCATGTAAATTCAGTGCTAAATCTTTCAATTAAACCTATATAGCTCTAAATCTCTAATTTGATTAATAGTCTATTTCTTTATCATTACGTACTACCAACTTTTAAAAGGAAACTGTTGACTCTTAACCTCGGGTAGAATGTCACAATCCTACGGTCAATCCATGTTGCGAGTTGGAAGATACTAATTTGATTAATTATCAATTTCTCTATCATTACCTGCTACCAACTTTTAAAATGCAATTGTTCACACTAATTTGATTAATGTTGCGAGTTGTGAAAGAGATAATATGACTAAGACTAAACCATAATAAAAGACCGAGACAAATAATTAGAGACTAGTGGGTTGGACATATTAATATATGAGAGAAATGTAAATTTGGTCATAGCCATGTAAATTCAATGCTAAATCTTTCAATTAAACCTATATAGCTCTAAATCTCTAATTTGATCAATAGCCTATTTCTTTATCATTACCTACTACCAACTTTTAAAAGGCAATTGTTGATTCTTAACCTTAGGTAGAATGTCACAATCCTATGGTCAATCCATGTTGTGAGTTGGAAGATACTAATTTGATTAATTACCAATTTCTCTATCATTACCTGCTACCAACTTTTAAAATGCAATTGTTGACACTAATTTGATTAATGTTGCGAGTTGTGAAAGAGATAACATGACTAAGACTAAACCATATTAAAATACCGAGACAAATAATTAGAGATTAGTGAGTTGGACATATTAATTTATGGGAGAAACGTAAATTCGGTCCTAGACATGTAAATTCAGTGCTAAATCTTTCAATTAAACCTATATAGCTCTAAATCTCTAATTTGATTAATAGCCTATTTTTTTATCATTACCTACTACCAACTTTTAAAAGGCAATTGTTGACTATTAACCTCAGGTAGAATGTCACAATCCTAAGGTCAATCCATGTTGCGAGTTGGAAGATACTAATTTGATTAATTACCAATTTCTCTATCATTACCTGCTACCAACTTTTAAAATGCAATTGTTGACACTAATTTGATTAATGTTGCGAGTTGTGGAAGATATAACATGACTAAGACTAAACCATAATTAATGACCGAGACAAATAATTAGAGAGTAGTGAGTTGGACGTTTTAATTTATGGGAGATATGTAAATTCGGTCCTAGCCATGTCAATTCAATGCTAAATCTTTCCATTAAACCTATATAGCTCTAAATCTCTACTTTGATTAATAGCCTATTTCTTTATCATTACCTACTACCAACTTTTACAAGGCAATTGTTGACTCTTAACCTAAGGTAGAATGTCGCAATCCTAAGGTCAATCCATGTTGTGAGTTGGAAGATACTAATTTGATTAATTACCAATTTCTCTATCATTACCTGCTACCAACTTTTAAAATGCAATTGTTGACACTAATTTGATTAATGTTGCGAGTTGTGGAAGATATAACATGACTAAGACTAAACCATAATAAAAGACCGAGACAAATAACTAGAGACTAGTGAGTTGGACATATTAATTTATGGGAGAAATGTAAATTCGGTCCTAGCCATGTAAATTCAGTGCTAAATCTTTCAATTAAGCCTATTTAGCTCTAAATCTCTAATTTGATTAATAGCCTATTTCTTTATCATTACCTACTACCAACTTTTAAAAGGCAATTGTTGACTCTTAACCTCAGGTAGAATGTCACAATCCTAAGGTTAATCCATGTTGCGAGTTGGAAGATACTAATTTGATTAATTACCAATTTCTCTATCATTACCTGCTAGCAACTTTTAAAATGCAATTGTTGATACTAATTTGATTAATGTTGCGAGTTGTGGAAGAGATAATATGACTAAGACTAAACCATAATAAAAGACCGAGACAAATAATTAGAGACTAGTGGGTTTGACATATTAATATGTGGGAGAAATGTAAATTTGGTCCTAGCCATGTAAATTTAGTGCTAAATCTTTCAATTAAACATATATAGCTCTAAATCTCTAATTTGATTAATAGCCTATTTCTTTATCATTACGTACTACCAACTTTTAAAAGGCAATTGTTGACTCTTAACCTTAGGTAGAATGTCGCAATCCTAAAGTCAATCTATGTTGCGAGTTGGAAGATACTAATTTGATTAATTACCAATTTCCCTATCATTACCTGCTACCAACTTTTAAAAGGTAATTGTTGACACTAATTTGATTAATGTTGCGAGGTGTGGAAGAGATAATATGACTAAGACTAAACCATAATAAGAGACCGAGACAAATAACTAGAGACTAGTGAGTTGGACATATTAATTTATGGGAGAAATGTAAATTCGGCCCTAGCCATGTAAATTCAGTGCTAAATCTTTCAATTAAACCTATATAGCTCTAAATCTCTAAGTGAAAATCCAATTAAGTCCTTTCGGCCAAGTCTTCCCTAAAATTTGTCACATAGCAATCCATCATTATTAGTTGTCCTATGTGGAGTGGCAAGCTATTAGATGTGAACAGTTTAGGACGAAATGATGCTATTTCGGTTAATTTTCTACATTTTATGGTTTTATTTTATGTTCCTTGTGTTTTCTTTTATTTCCTTCTTTTCTAGTCATTTTTCTTCTTCTTTCTTGATTTCTCAAGCTTTTGCTTCTCTGCGTAGATCGAAACAAATGAAACTCCCACAAAATTCAATTATAGAGGGAGAGTAATAAAATAAGACATAATTATGGTCCTTTAGAAATATTAACAAAATAATTTAGTTAGCTTCAATAACTCTTGTGCTGACTAATATTGAAAAGTCAATACTTATCGACCAATAAAACATTTCCAAGGAGCAATACGAATTCTTCTTCTTGTTTGCCCATCTATCGCAATGGTAAGAAGTTTTAATGATCTTTCATGTATTGGCTGCATTCAAGAAGAAACAAGTGAAATGTCGAGAATTGTTGAATCGACTTAGAAAGGGCCAACAATAATAGCCAATTTCTCTATTACCTACTGCCAACTTTAAAATGGCAATTGTTGACTCTCAACCTTAGGTAGAATGTCACAATCCTAAGGTCTATACGTGTTGTGAGTTGGAAGATATAACATAACCAAGAATTACACCATAATAAAAGACCAAGACCAATAATTAGAGACTATGGGGGACATCCTTAATTTGATTAATATCCAATTTCTCTCTCATTACCTGCTACCAACTTTTAAAAGGTAATTTTGAACTTTCAACCTAAGGTAGAATGTCACAATCTTAAGGTACATTGATGTTGCGAGTTGGAAGATATAACATGACCCAGACTTACACCATAATAAAAGAGCAAGACAAATAATTAGAGGTTGGTGAGTTAGACTTGTTAATTTAGGAGAGAAATTCAAATTCGATTCTAGACATTTAAATTCAATGCTAAATATTTCAAGTGCTAAATATCTAAGTGAAAATCCAATTTAGTCCTCTCGACCAAGTCTTTACTGAAATTTCTCACATAGCAATCCATCATTATTGGCCGTCTTATGTGTCATGGCAGGCTATTGGATGTGAACAATTTTAGACGAAAGGATGTTGTTTTGCTTAATTTTCTACCTTTTATGGTTTTGATTTATGTTGTTTGTGTTTTCTTTTCTTTCATTCTTTTCTAGTTATTGTTGATCTTCTTTCTTGATTTCAATTCTCGGCGTAGATCGAAATAAATGAAAGTCCCACAAAATTGAACTACAAAGAGAGAGTAATAAAATAAGTCCTAATTATGGTCCTGTAATATTCATTAACGAAATAATTTAGTTAGATGCAATAACTCTTATAGTAACTAATGTTGAAAAGTCAATACTTATCGACCAATAAAACAATTCTAGGAAGCAAATATGAATTTTTTTTTCTTGTTTGTTCGTCTATCACAATGGTAAGAAGTTTTTATGATCTTTCAAGTGTTGATTGCATTTAGGAAAAAAAGAGTGAAATGTCGAGAATCATTAAATATACTCGGAAAGGGCTAATGATAATAATTTAATGATGGTATTGCATAAGAATATCCAAAAATAAAAGTTGTTTCCTACCTAATTTGGTTTTTAAATTGAAATTTTATTGTAGTTCCGGTGCTTTTATGATACGTACTTAATTTGATAAATAGCGAATTTCTCTGTCATTACCTGCTACCAAATTTTTAAAATGCCATTGTTGATTCTTAACCTTTGGTAGAATGTCACTATCCTAAGGTCTATCCATGTTGCAAGTTGAAAGATATAACATGACCAAGACTTACACCATAATAAAAGACCATGACCTAGTGAGGCATAGTTACTTTGGGAGAGAGATGTAAATTCGGTCCTTCACTAGCCTTTGTTCTATCCATGTTGCAAGTTGAAAGATATAGCATGACCAAGACTTCCACCATAATAAAAGACCAAGACCTAGTGAGGCATACTTATTAATTTGGGAGAGAAATGTAAATTCGGTCCTAGACATTCAATGCTAAATCTTTCAATTGGATAAATGCAGTTCTAAATCTCTAAGTGAAAATCTAATTAAGTCCTCTCAGTCAAGTCTTACCTAAAACTTTTGACATTGTGATCCATCATTGTTAGCTTTCATATGTGCCCTGGCCAATTATTGGATGTGAATTTTAGACAAGATGATGCCGTTTTGCTTGGTTTTCTAAATTTTCTTGTTTTATTTTATTTTCTATGTGTTCTCTTTTCCTTGCTTTTTTTCTAGTTATTGTTCATCTTCTTTCTCTATTTCTCAAGCTTTCACCTCCCACCTGCAACAATGCAAATCTTGACTTTTCACCACCAGCGGTTTCTCTCTCTTTCTTGTTCACGGCATTTGCAACTATTGAGCACAACTACAGCAACCTCAGATTTGAGATTATAGAGACACCACAAGTATCATAACTTTTGTACCACACTCACTTAAATATTACAATTTTTTTCCCAACTACTTGTGTGTTATATCTTATGAAGAACACTCACTTGAATACAACAACTTTCAATCAATTACTTGAGTGCCGTAACTTTTTAAAAATGTTTATTCAAATGTCAAAAATCCGACATGGTACGATATTTGTAATAAATTTTTAAAAATTTTATGGCACTTAAATGATTCATTAAAAGACATTAAGTGACCGTCATACTAAAAATTACGGCATTTGAATGATAAAAAAAAAAAAGAGTTAAGGCACTTAAGTAACTGCTTTGAAAAAATAATGATACTTATTTTGTAAAAGTTACGACATTTGTTGTATTTTTTGTTTTTGAGCCCTCATGACTACTAAGATCATGGAAGACACGGACGTCCTTGACTGAAGTCATCGTCCATGGCGCCTCGACTTTATTCTGAGGTCACTGACAACCATTTTGGGGTTGTACGAGGTTCATATATCTGAAGTGCCCTCTTAGAAAGGACTTGAGTTTGCACAGGTAGGAGGACTTGAGAAATAGAGAAAAGAAGATTAATAGTAACCAGAAAAGAAGGAAAGAGAAAGAAAAAAAAAAAAGAAAAAAAATCCTGAAAATTATGCAAATGGCATCATTTCATATAAATTCACCAACCACTGTCGATCATGACAAGTAAGATAGCCGATAAGAATTGAACCCTTCTTAAGAAATTTCATGTGAGACTTAATTGGAAGGTCTTGATTGTAGTTCTCAAAAGTTTGGAAACCATGGGTTAAACGATAAGATTTAGCACTAAATTTAATTTGTACAAGAGATTTAGGACTAAATTTCCATTTCTCTTCTTCTTCTTTTTTCGGAGAAATCAAACACATTAGTTGTCCTTGATCTAGATATAAAAATGAAAGTCCCACAAAATTAAATTTTGACCTACCAGTGATAAAGTGAATCCGATTTATGGTTCTTTAGAATTGATTAAGGGAAGATATCTAGTTGGCTCTAATAATTTTTCCCGCGTTGAAAAGTCAACGTTTATCCGCCAGAAAAACATTTTCAACACGCAAATATTTAATTACTCTTCGTCTTTGACCTTCCGTCACAACTATAAGAAGTTATTTGGTCTACGATGATAATCTCGTGACTGTATTGCGCAAGCACATCCATAAACAAAAATTGTCTTCCCACCTAAGTCTGTTCTTGAAATTGAAATGATATAATTATTGCGCTTTTACAATACATTTTAATTAGTTAGTGAATAGCCAATTTAAAACCTAGGGAGAATGTCATTATCCTAAGGCTACATCCATGTTACCAAGCTAGAAGATATAATAAGGACCAAGACTGACACCATCATTAAAACCAAGATAGATAATTAGTGACTGGTGAGACTGACTTATTTCATTTATCTTATTTGGAAGAAAATTGCAAATCTTAAATATGTAAATTTAGCCTTGAACTTTTAAATCAAACCAATATAGTTCTAAACCAATGAGTGAAAATACAATCAAGTCATCTTGATCAAGTCTCTCTGGAAATTTCTAATGTGATGATTCTCTCATCGCAAGTTATCCTACATATCACAATAGGTAATTTAATGTGGATTACTTTAGATGAGACGATGTCATTTGCTTAATTTTTGAATTTCCTTATTTCTTTTCTTTCTTTCCTTCTACTCTGGTTACCATTCATCTTCTTTGCTCCGTTTCTCAAGTCTTCTGCTCTCCATTGTTTAGGAAGTATGGACACTCTCTAGGGGCCTTTGCATTGGTGCTAGACGTGTGTCGAACATTGACACACATATCCAGCATCTCGACATGGACGGGATCAATTTTAAACATTTTCAATATATTATTGGTCAAAATATTAATCTATCAAAAATATATATACTCAAGTCATATACCTAGCCACCCTTATGACATCCGTGGATTAACTCACTTAAAATATTAACCACTTTGGCCTATCTCATTTTGAGTCTAATGGTTTTGTCTTTTGGCATATAGGCAAGCACTTTCCTAGAAGGTCACTGCTCACTTAACTTTAGAGTTATAAAGTAAAGCTTACCATTAAGTCAAAAGCCCCCCTCCATGAGTTAATTCTAGTTTTCATATCTATCTATGTGTGTGTGTGTGTGTGTGTGTGTGTGTGTGTGTGTGTGTGTGTGTCTATATATATATATATATATTCTAGAATCACTCTCCCCATGTTCAATGCATAGTTCGATTCAATCCTATCCCTTTTGCTATCCTAGAAGCCTGCTAGGAGTCACTCCTTGTTTAAGCCCTCTCGCCCTGGAGACCACTCCTCAGCCTCGTTGGATGGGTCAGTATAGGCCCACCAGCTTCTACCTAATTTATTCCAAACCCCATACCTACTAAAGGGGGTCTTACTCCGATACCATAATATGACAGTCCTAGATTAACTCACTCGAGATATTATCTACTTTGGTTTGTCCCATTCTAAACCTCACAGCATTGTCTTTTAGCATACAAGTAAGCGCCTTCTCAAGAGGTTACCTATCCTAGTAGTGCTCACTTAACTTTGGAGTTCTAAAGCAAAGCTTACCATTACATCAAAAAGTGCTTCTGTGATGCATCAATTAGTTCATTCCTGCCAGCTTCAGCATTTTATAAGCTTGCTAGGAGCCGCTCATTGTCTTGGCCCTTTGGCCTTGGCGACCATTCCTTGCCTTCGTTGAACCAAGTCACTATAGGCCCACTAGCTTTTGCTTGGTTACTCCCCAAACCACACACCTACTAGAGGGGGTCCCACTCAGATAACATAATGGAACATTTCTAGATTAATTCACTCAAGGTATTATCTACTTTGGCCCATTCCATTCTAAGGCTCACCACTTTATCTTTTGGCATATAGGCAAGCACCTTTCCAAGAGATCACCCATTCTAGTAATGCTCTAGCCTAGGCTTGATTAACTTTGGAATTCTAAAGCAAAGCTTGCCATTACATTAGAAGGTACATTCATGAGTTAATTTCAATTTTCACATGTATATCCTAGAATCATGCTCCCCTTGTTCGATGCATAATTCGGTTCAGTTCAATCGCCTTTATCATCCTAGAAGCTTGCAAGAGCCACTCATTGTCTAGGCTCTTTGGCCCTAGCAACCACTCCCCACTCTTGTCAAATCAGTTCATTATAGGCCCATCAACTTCCGCCTAGTTCATCCTCAAATCACACACCTATTAGAGGGGGTCTCACTTTAATAACTTAATGTGACATCCCTAGATTAATTCACTTGAGGTATTATTTTCTTTGGCTCATCCCATTTTGATCCTCACGATTTTGTCTTTTGACGTATAGGCAGACACTTCCTAAGAGGTCACCTATCTCACTAATGCTCTAGCCTGAGCTCACTTAATTTTAGAGTTCTAAAGCAAATCTTGCCATTACATTAAAAGGTGCATCCATAAGTTAATTTTAGTTACCACATATATATCTCATAATTGCTCTCCCCATATTTGGTATATAGTTCAATTCATTCATACCCCCTTCACATCCTAGAAGCCTGCTAGGAACCACTCATTATCCAAGACTTACACCATAATAAAACACCAAGACAAATAATTTGTGACTAATGGTGTGGACTTATTAGCTATCCTCTGCCTTTAACAATATAAAATGAGAGTCCTACAAACTTTAATTATGATAGGCCGGAAAAAAAAAAAAAAAAAAAGACAAAGTGCATTCACGAATAAAACGTTTATTAATAATAAAGACCAAGATATATACTTATAAGAGTCCAGGATAAATACATAAGAAGTCCTAAAAGTTGTCAATAAAGAATAATTTAGTTCTAAAACTTTCAAAAGTACAACTAAGTCTTAAAACTTTCAAAAATATAATCAAGTCTAAAAATTTGTTAAATTATTTAAATCAAGTCATTTTGTTAATAACATTTTTGAAAATTTTACGACTCGATTGCACTTTTGTAACAAATTTTAAGATTTGATTATATTTTTGAAAAAGAACTTAATTGCACTTTTGTATTAAGTTTTAGGACTTATTTGCACTTTTTAAAAAGTTTTAGGACTAAATTATATTTTATTGACAAGTTTTAGGACTTCTAGTGTAATTATCCCTAAAGTTTATTAATGGAATATCTAGGTAGCTCCAACAACTCTTCTTGCCACTACCGCTGAAGGTCGATCGTCATCCACCAATAAAAACGCTTTCAGGACATATATATTTGATTATTCTTATTATATGACCTTCTGTCACAATCACACGACTATCTAGAAATTACTATGCAATTTTTTCCCGGGTAGTAGCCATTCAATTTAAACCTTTTAGAACGCATTTGCATATCGACACCTCAAAAGTCTAATTTTCCAGGGCGAAGTATATTTAATTTATTGGCTTAGCCTATCATATTGAGAAGCCGAACATTCCTTGGCATAGTTGTCGATGCAATTATTGCGCTTTGGAAAAATTAACATTTTTATTTGAACATGTCATTTTGTTGCAATACTTTTATTTTCAATTATCACAGTGTGTTGACATCTGTTATTATTAAGTTTGATAGTTTTAAATAAGTCATTGGGACGACAGCTAATGGGAACAATTTCCTTTTCTTTTCCAACTATGTATGAAGCGCCATTATTATCACCGTAGCCACCAGATAATGCCACCATAAATGCCACAAGTTAAGGAACTTGTGCTGAAATAAACAAGCCCTTAAGTGAACCAAAAATAAGCCTTTTTCCACAAACCGAGAGGAAGCAATTGCTGAAAAGATATGAGAACATAAGTTTGACACTTGAGAGAAGTTTTGTAACTAGGGCGACACAAGCACGACTAAATTGATAAAAACAAGAATCAACGTGTATTGACATATTTTGACAAAAACCAATATTTCATAATATTGATGTAGACTTATTAGCTATCCTCCGCCTAGATCAATATAAAATGAGAGTCCCACAAACTTTGATTATGACCGGCTGAAAAAAAGAAGAAGAACTGCGTTCACCTATAAAACCTTTATTGATAATAAGGACCAAGACTTAGATTTATTAGAGTTTATCAATGAAATAATGGACAACATTGATGGACCTCGGCCTTCAATTCCCAAATCCAGTTTTATTTAGCGAAGTCCATCGGTGAATTGACAAAAGCAACTGTTCTTCTTCCAATTATTGGTATGTCTTTGATGTTGATCTACCTATATGTGTTTGGGAGATTTTTCTTTTGGAAAATGTTAAAGGGTTCTCCTACGGCACTTGTTAAAAGTCGTGGATTGTGCTTTGGAAAAATTAACTTTTTATTTGAACAAGTCATTTTGTTGGAATATCTCTTTTCAAATTTCACGGTATGTTAACATCCGTTATTATTAATTTTAGTTGTTTTAACTAAGTCACTAGGACAACTATTAACAGGAACAATTTCTTTTTCTTTTTCAACTATGTATAAAGCGCCATTATTATCACCGCAGCCACCCGAAAATGCCACCATAAATGCCACAAGTTAAAGGAATCTGTGCTGAAATAAACAAGCCGTTGAGCCAATGAAAAATAAGTCTTTTTCCAAAACTGAGAAGAAGCAATTGCTGATAAGATATGCGAACATAAATTCGACACTTGAGGGGAGTTTTGTAACTAGGGCGACACAAGTACGGCTAAATTGATACAAATAATAATCGACATGTGTTGACATATTTTGACAAAAACCAATATTTCATAACATTGGGCAATATACATATATTTATTTATTTATTTATTTATTTATTTAAGCTACGCATTATAAGGAAATGGCACGCACCAGGTAAGAAGAAGAAGGTAATGAAATGGCAAGATTTGCTACTTCCGATCGTAGGAGATTGATTTAAAAGAGATGACTCAAAAGTACTTCCAAAAATGAAATATTTATAAACGGAGCCCGTGGGCTTTCCAAGTGTTCCTATCCTCATTTCGATGAGATACTATGTCCAAGGAATAATATAGCTGGCTCCAACAGCTCTTCCTCGTGACTTATGCTGAAAATTCAATAGTTCCAATGCTAATATTTGTTCGTCTCATTTGCCCTTCTCTCACGATGGCAAGGAGCTTCCATGATCTTTCGCATATTGGCTCCATTTGAAGAGAAACCCGTGAAATGTGGAGAAGCAATGAATTGGCTCTGAATTGGCTCGGAAAGATTACAACTAATAATAATAATAACGATAATAATAATCATCTAATGATCTTATCGGCTAATTGCATCCATAAACAAAAGTTGTCTCCCTACTTAATTCTATATTCAAAATCCAAGTAATATTATAATTGTACTGCAATATGATCAAACCGCTAACTAATACTTTGAATCTTAGGTTCCATCCATGTTACGTAACTGAAAAATATAACAAGGACCAAGACTTCCACCATAAAAAAAGATGTGATTAATGGTGTAGACTTATTAGTTACCTCCGCCTAGATCTATATAAAACGAGAATCCCACAAACTTTTAATTATCATTGGCCGAAAAAAGAAAAAAGACAAACCGCGTTCGTCCATTAAAATTTTGGTAATGATAAGGACCAAGACATAGACTTATTAGGGTTTATTAATGGAATATTCTAGTTAGCCCAACAACTCTTCTTGCCACTACCGTTGAAAGTCGATGGTCGTCCACCAACAAAACGTTTCCAAGGCATGTATACTTGATTATTCTTCTTGTTGGCCCTTATCACGATCACACGACTTTCTAGAGTTCCCTGTGTAATTTTTTTCCCGGGCCCCACGGACAGAAGCGATAAAAAGCAGCGTCGATTGAGACACCTAATTATTTTTGGGTTAATTCGTCTGCCCCTCTTTCAGTTGAAGTAATTTTTTTTTTTTGCTTCATGGTCTCCGGCCCATATTGCGTAGTCCTTATTGCATGGATCAATAAAGAGACTTCGAAAGTGTAGAAATTGTTGGAAACAGAGATAATGGGTTAAGTTGGCCTACAAATGTGTAAATGTTGGACACATCTAATGGGTTGAGCCCATATTTACTTCTCACGTTAGGACTGAAAATATATGTACTCAATCGTATAAAAAACTTCGATGTATTTATCTAGATTTTGGCCCAATGTAGTATCACTGCGTCACAAGAAAGGTACATGCATCAAGGTGGTTTTCCTTACGATTAGTTTGTTTCACTAATGATCAATGATTTATAAGTACACAATGATTGTTTCTGCAGTTTAGAAAAATTAGTGGATGGCAGCTTTTTTTCATTATCAACAATAGTCCATACCTAATCATGTTCGTTAATAATGAAATTAATTTTCGTCAATTTATTTTTTCATAAGTGATGTAAGAGATCGTTTTTAGAAAAATATGAATTCGTTAAAAATATATGCTTCGTTCATTCGAGGAAAATATTATGTTTCCAAAAAATGTTTTTCAGGAAGCCATTTTCCAAAAAAAGACCACATTTTTCCAAGAGTTATTTTTCGTGAAATAAACGGAGCCTTAAATTAAGTTGATGATTCTTCTAAAAGGTTTGATGTTCTCGAAAGCATAATGAACACTTAGATTTCCAACGTAGTTATATAATTTATGGTAGATATGTGAATTGTCCTCGGTTATTTGATAAGAAATCAAATGCTAGTGGCAATTTAAACTCTAACGAGTTATTAGGTCAGTTACACCTCTATGTTTTCCTGTGAGAGGTAATTATTGAGTAGTATTATTTTGGCAATTGTATCTTCTATAAGGAAGATAGTTAGGATCCTTAGGATCCATTTGTTTCACTGAAAACTTATTGTCATTGGAAAATGTTTTTAGAAAATTTAACATTAGAGAAAATAAATCATTTTCTGGAGTTTGTTTGTATTGAAAACAAGTTGAAAAAAAAAATGGTTTTATGGTATTTGACAATAGGTGAATCTATTAAAGGCAACGTGTATCGTTAAAAATGAGAGAATGACACTAGAAGTGTCATAAGTTGTATACAACACTCTCTTTAGTACTAAAATTTTTGCCATCTCACTTAAACACTAAAATCGGAGAAAAACAATTATTTAAGTGCCTCCAACGAAAAATTCCAGTTAGAGAAATTACGTGGCATTTATAGTTAAAAATCTTATTCGAGGTAGCATTTTTTTGACAATGAAGTGATTACTTCTTTATTAAGATTGATATTAAAGTGATTAGATTACTTATTAACAATGATTGGTACTGAAGTGATCATTTTTTTATAACGACTAGCATTGAAGTAATCACTTTTAACTTGTTACACGACGTCGTTTAGGGGTTCTATGCCGATTAGACACACAAGCAAGTCACATAAGATTAAGAAATTAATAAAAAAATAGTCACGTCGGATTTTTAGTGACTCAAATCAGAGTTGCACTTAAGTAATATTTTTTTTTTAAGTGGCACTTAAGTTATTAAAAAAAAAATTGGGTATTAAAGTGAGTACCGTACACAACTTATAGCACTTCTAGTGTCATTCTCTCTTAAAAATGACATGTAATGACTAACAAGTTGGAAAAAACATCTATGTTTATTCTGTAATCCATTAGAAAAACAAGAATTACAAACAAAATAGGAAAGAAATTATGACCTATTCTTATTGCTTGGATCGTGTAGCAAGAAATTGATGAGTAATAGAAAGATGAGGAGAAAGGAAAGAGACATAGAATGACCTATTCTTATTGCTTGGATCGTGTAGCAAGAAATTGGGAAAGATGATTTTTCTTGCCGAAAGAGGAAGTTGTTTTTCTTAATGTAAGCCTGTTGTTTTCAGTCTATGTAAAACACTTTTTGTTGCTAGATTAATTTTCAGTCATTCAAATGCTAGAAAGTCTAAAGACAATTTCCTTTAAAATGGCTTTTCATCAAACAAATTGACCCTTGGTTCCATTCATATTAGTTAGCTAGAAGATATGACAAGGATCAAGACTTACACCATAGTAAAAGACCAAGACAAATGATTAGTGACTAGTGAGGCAGACTTACTAGTTTTTCTTTTTTTGACCAAATGAGACTTATTGGTTGTCCTCGGCCTTTATCAATATGAATGAAAGTCCAACAAAATTTAATCATGATTGAGCAGCAAACTAATAAACCCCATTATGGTCTTCTAAAATTTATTGACGGCTTACTCCAGGTGGCTCCAGTTTACTCTTTCCGCCACTAACTTTGAAAAGTCAACAGTTTTTGGCTAATAAAACATTTCCAATAAGTAAATGTCACATCTTTGATTCGGACCCATATCTAGACCGTGAGGGATGGACTAAAAATCGGTACATCAATAATGAGAATAGGCTGTAACTCAATCCTAGAGATTGTTCATGAGCCAACTAACTGATTAGGGCAAGGCAACTCAAAATCAAGCTCGCTATAGACTAGAGCATTCAATCATGAAATGACCGTTCGACCATAAAGATCGTTGTGGGTGATCATGTACCATCATAAGTTAGTTAATGAATGGATATAGATCGATTTAGCTCGAGTATATATCGGTCGCGGGTGACACCGCACAGTCAATGTACTGTTCGTGAACGACCCTAATATGATTCTAAATGACCGTGGGTGTGGATAGGTTGATCAATCCTACTCAACTAAATAATAATTGAGGGCCATTCATGGCTTGACCAAGCTCAAATAAAAGTCATGCGTAAAACCCTAAATAGGAGTCGAACTCGATTTTAGTCTGGCCACACGAGTTCTGCCAATGTCGTCCAAGTTGGCGTAATTCATGTTAAAGTTGTTTCCAATCGAAACTTAGCCACAAACCCTAGTCCAATTACAAGTATCGATCATAGATGTAACCAAGACATTCCTATCCAATTGAAATAATACATGTGAGTACATTATTACATTAATTGGAGAAATACGCTAATTTGAGGAAATAGATTGTAGGGGACCTAGAGATGAGACCAATTTAGCTTCTTATATTTAAATTGAGATGAGACAAATTTTGGAAGGCTATTCAAAGGGTGTAGGCGCCATTTTCAAGGGGAAATGGATCATTTTACCCTTCTTGAACCTAGCCAATAATTGAGAAGTCAAGAAAAGATCTTGGTTTTCGATCTTGGAGGATGAACTTGGCAACATGGAGGGATAGGATTTCTTCTGGCCCTTCAAGTTTAAGGCCATCATGAGTATAGGACAATAATTAAACATGGCATTAAATGAGATTGACCCCTTTTCTCTTCAAGCTTCTCCTTCTTTTTTAAGTTCTCTCTCTCCCCCCCCCCCGGCCCTCACCCCTCCCTTTCGACCAAACCACCTCCTGCTCTCCTCTCCCTCTTTTTTTCCCTTCATTTTCCTGTCTTTCTCTTGCTAAGGCACCACCGGTCACCCACTTGGTACGCCATTCGTCAGTTGCTACCATCGCCATCCTTGCATCGTGCTGCTGCTGTCGTGCCGTTCCCAGGCCACCACTGATCGCCCCTCATCTTGTCTCAGTTGTTCGTAAGTAGATTTCCTAAACATGGGCTAAGCCATTGCGTTATATAACTCGGATATAGGTCCTTTCCTAGAGTCGTTAAAGTTATCCTTGGTTGAAGAGCTTATGTGATTAATTTTGTATGGTTTGCTCAGGATATACTTGGACTATGAGGCTTAGGGATGAGTGAGGAATGAGTATGTGATTGTTAAGGTTGATCAAGTTGGCCTGATTCATGGTAATAGTTCGTTTAGAATTAGGTTACCCCTTGAATTAGGAAGATTGCCGTGATTGTCGCTTGTGGACCATTTGTTATTATTACTTAGGCTTGATCTTCATGTTTGATTGCTATGAATGGTTGTATGAGTGTTATGTGATGTGGTCTTCACATATGGAATTCCATTAGTCATGGTTGATGCTTGAATTCACATCGAGCCGTCAAATCTACAACAATGTTGGTTCTTGGATATATGTGGAAGTACGTTGGGTCGAGTCACTTTCTTGGCTCGATGAGATGTGTATCATTCGATCCAAGTTTGACTTAGGCTAGTGCTTGAATGTAATAGGTCAAGTTATGATTCTAGTTTCGTGCTCAACATACTTTATTGATGCATTTTCTATAGGTCATGAATTACACATCACTTGGCACTCCCTTAAGGCATTCATACTTTGAACTTATTAATATGAAAGATAAAACCAAGTGTGCTTGATTCGTACGGTCATAGGAAGGATTCCGTCACCGAAAGTTTTAGGGGACATTGCCGCCACCAAGAAACGATGGAGGGTGACCCAGAGATTTTCAAATGCCATTCGCAGGAATGTTATATTGGAATGATACCTGAAAGGATGCCTGACAAAGGTTCAGATGCCGTGCTTGATGGGGCAAGACAATTGTCCTAGAGATTTCCAGAAGAGCCAAAGGTTTTCGGCTATATATGATTAATAATTGAACTCAAGATAGCATGATAGTATGGGATATCATGTGATTCTCAAGGCGCTAAATATATATAGAGTATTTGAGTATTAGGTGCAAACTTTGGAAGATATCTTATGGCTCGTCCATATTTGATATGGCCCATATGAGATATATGAGACACGTGCATGATTTAATTGTCATTTTAGTAACTTGCAAGGTACGTGCATCCTATAATTATTGTTATTTATGAAGTGAGAGGCATGTGGATGTTATGAAGGCCATTGACCGGGTCTCGAAGGGTTTGATAATGTTTTAGATGCTAATATCCAATGTGTGATTATTATTGTCTATTAATTACACTATTGGTTGTACGTGTGGTTTTGTATGCCTTTATTTAGGAGTCGAGAGACTAAGATAAAGGATAGGTGTCTTCGTGTATATTGTTAAGGCAAAGCTTATGCTTTGCTATTGATCTGCCATCAACATATTTGGATCAAGTAATCATAAGGTTCCGATGCAAGACATCCGCCTATACAAGATTTGGTTATTTACTTACTGAGTTTTCAACTCATTTGTTATTGTTTAACCATTTTTAGGCCTTGAGGTATGAGTCTCCTGCCCTTGCATTTTGGTCTCCCTATGCATATGGAAGTCATGGTGCTTGATTTCGAGGATGCTACGACTGATGTCCTCTTCCAACGCCACACGATAATGATATGGGTGAATGATGGGGTGGGGTACCTGGTTCCTCATCTTTTTGTGGCCTGGTTGCTTGGGTCAACAAGGACTTATACAATCCTCTACGTGAGTTTGATGATCCACCTGGTGACACTGATAGGTCAGTGTTGCCCCCTCTTAATGGCATTGTGGATGACCTCGAGTCCAATCTCAACCCCGACCTAGAGCCCGAGCCATAGCCGTGAGCACACCAGCATTTGATGGAAACCATTTTTGGTAGCAATCCTTATAGGAGTTAGGACTTGTTGAGAAAACTCCTATTAGGTTTTGAAGTTGACAAAACTTTGCTTCTAGAACCCATTTTGATGGCTAGGTTTCAAATTCTAAGTAGATGGAACTTGAAAATTGAATCTAGAACAAGTTTTGTATTTTTCCGATGATGAGTGAACAATATGGAGCTACTAGTCCGAGCTTACATTTTATAACCAAGACTTAGTTAATGTTTCATATTCTTCATGTGTCTAATATAAGTTGTGGTTAGCAGATTAACAGTAAGTGGTGATCATTAAAGGTAATGATTCAATGTAATCATTCGATTAATAATACTGGAAACTTGGATAGACCCTAAAACCCATGATAGGGTAGGTTCTAGATTTGGATAAGTTCTATGTTTCAAAAAATAAGAAACCTGTTATAACATGTAGGTTTTAGGTTCCAAATAGAATTTGTACGGAACCATCAAAACTGCTCACCCCTATAGTCAAGTAGGGATATGTTCCTAGATATCGGAATAGAATTTGGTCCTTAGTCAATTTCGGAAGGTCAATTGCAAAGAACTTTCGAATGTCGGGAGTGGAGCAGGATAAGGGGCCCTTGCGAAAACTAAAATATCAACGGCAAATTGACACGATACCAAAAATTTGGGTGCAAATGTAATTCAGCCAATTTTATTATTTTGTGGTCCTCAAATCCGATATATATAGGTGGATCACCTCTGGAAATTGCAGAATCGGTGTATGTCCTCTGTTCTAGGACTAGGAGTGCGAGAGGTTTGGCTGGGCTGAAGCAGTTTCTTTTACAGCATGGTAATGTCTTAACCAAGGTTAAAATCCCAGGAGGAGTCGGTTTTGAAAGTGGAGGGAAGCATATGAAGAAGGCTCGCCTAACTCCAATTCAATTACTTTATTTTCGTATTAAGAGAAGTTCAATTTAATTTGCAGAAATGACGCTCAAGGATTGTGAGAAGTTCCCATGATCTTTCCAATGTCGATTTCATTCCTGGCAACGCATGTTAAATGTCGGCAAACATCCAATTAGCTCAGCAAGATTACAACTAATAACGATAACCTAATATGGGGTTGCGTGAGCACAATCACAATAATAATAATAATAATAATAATAATAATAATAATAATAATAATAATAATAATAATAATAATAATAAATTGACTTCCCACCTAATTTTGTTTTTGAAATTGTGATGGCTTCCTCACGCATTTCGTTTGCTCTATCATAGGGATAATTTCTATTTTTTAAACTTAAGAAAGGGAAACCACCCGACCTTACCCCAAAGGCCACCCTTCCAACTTGAAAGGGGGAGGTGGGGGGTTTGAATCCCCACCTTCTCAAGGGGGTTTAGATGGGGACGAATTAGTTTCAGGAGTGGGTTTCGACTCCCATACCTTGCAAGGAGGCAGAGCAAAAGTCTAAGAGTGAATGTTAGAATAGAAATAGAGTAGGACCAATAAATAAATAAATAAAACTTAAGAAAGAGAAATGAAAAAGAGGAGATACTTGCTAGTCCACGTATATGCTCTCACCCATTGTTTGGCATGAATCACTAAATTCGTATCATGTCAAAACATTTGCTTCGGTAAATCGTGCATACTTTCAAGGTTAGTGTCATGAAGATCCCAATTTTCATATCAAAGAATATTTTCGTTCATTTCTAATTGAACAAAATTCTCTCCAAGCATGACTACTTGATAGATTAGAAGTTATGATTATTACCTAAAATACAAAGTTGACCAACATTAATAAAAATGAATGACGTCCATATTAGATGATGGTTAGAAGAAAACATGACCAATCATATTTTAAGATGGGAAGTAAGTAATTAATACACTATGAAAAGTGCCTAGTCTTCATTATTTTTCTTTTCCATCAATGCTCCGTAGAAAAATTAAATTAAGTAAAACATTTCGTGTGAGCATCCTTTAAGCAAACCCATATCATGAGTAAGCAACAGTCCGAGATACTCCAAGTTGCTATAAGTTTTTCCTAGAGAACTCTTCCAAAAGGACATTCTCGCTGGTCATTATCAAAGCATGCGTCACTTGTCGTTTTCATTTAAGTTTCTTTTTCTCTCTTTATATTCGTTCCTTCTTTTTCTCCTGGTAATCAAACAATTTTGTTACGGACCAAAAAAAAAAAAAAAAATCAAACAATTTCGTTTCCCAACTTAGCGAAGTCCTTTCAAGCCTTTGCTCCAAAAAAAAAAAAAAAAAATCCTTTCAAGCCAAAATTTTCACGGCCCATTAAGAAGTTGACTACACATTAAGCAACCCGGATCAACCTCACTCAGAACAACAAGAGGGTCAGTTATAACCACCTTGGTAAATGGGTCGTTTAATCTTCCACGAAATCACAGGTTCGATTCATGTCAAGATGTTTGAATGCGCCTCATTGCTTAGCTGAACAATATTATGACATACCTCGTGTATGTACATGCAGATATATACATATTCATTTTGAGCAATCACAAAACATATTCACACATGAAAGAAGCAGAACATCCCTACTTGCGGAAGATCACAACCGGCAACGAACAAAACAACAAGCCAGTCTCGCCGACAGTACATGACAAACTTCTTTCGTTGAGCCGCCCGTTCCATTTATATGAAATAATTAATGCTCTTTCAAATCAACTGTCTATACATACAATGCCACCCGTTTCACGGCATCCAAATCTGTAAGATATGGCATTTTGGGACCCAACAAAAACAAAACAAAAAATAAAATAAAAGGAAAATAAATATTGAAAAGTCAAAGAAGAAAAGAGGAGAAAAGAAGAAGAAGGATGAGGAGGCACCGAGAGCATTCGGGAAAAGGAGAGAGAGAGAGAGAAAGAGAGAGAGAGAGAGGGAGGGAGAGAGAGAAAAGAGGGGAGGAGATAAAAGGAAAAGGGGAAGCACGTTCGGACAGAAGAAAGGGAAAGGAGAGAAAGGAAGGGAAAGAAGAAGAAGGAGGAAGAAAAGAGACGGGTTTCTCGTCATGGATGGCTCCCAAGCCGATTCAACTCTGATTTAGAACGCTCAGTAAATGCTCGCGCCTATCATTCTTCTAATCGGATTATTTTTCAAGGTTAGGACTAAAATTCGAAATTTTTGGAGATTCATGCAGCGAAGTCCTTTTTTTGAGTCGTTGGCCTACAAATTTTTATAAAAATGATAGTTTAAGGTGTTGTAAAGTTATATAATTTTATGGATCTCAATTTGGGCTTATGGTTTGCCGGGAACAAAATTTCGAAGTTCGTCGCACACACTGGTGGGGTTCTGAACAGTAACTTCAGGCCTGAATTTCAGCCGTTTTCAGTGAGTTTTTGGGGTGGTTGAGTCGGGGTTTTTGTAGTACATCGAAATGGCTTTCTATGGACCATACGTTTGTTTGAAAAGAACTTATGTGGAGGAAATTATGGCCTGAACAAGTTTTGAGCACGATGGGACAACGATAGATTTATGCTATGGGCAAGCGTTGGTTGGTGGATAGATATCATTTTATCGATGAATAGGCATAGTGTAATCGAGTTATTTATAAAAATATTGTTTTACTCAAGTCTTTTGTATGAAATGATTTATGGACTTGGCTTTGTGGATTGTGGATGTTATTGTTCTGGATTGATATTGATGCTCAATATCGTTGTGAGCCCAGTGAGGGGCTTGTGGGTATGCGCATACTATTCTAGGATATCCTTGTGGGCCAAGCTATCGGCTAATAATAGGTGGAGACCTTGCTAAGGGGGGAATCTTGGTCGCGTCGTCACCAAGCGTTGTATTGTGACCATGGTTTGATATTGAGCAATGGATTGGTCAATGGAGTAAACCATTGACATGTGATATGAGTTTGGTTAATGGAATGGACCATTGTGATTTGAGTTTAGTCGATGGAATGGACAATCAATGTATGGTTTAATGAGATTAATTAGTGAAATAGACCATTGATACATGTTTTATAAGATTGGCCGATGGATTGGACCATTGGTATCTTCGGTATTTGAGTTATGATTATATATTATGTCAAAATGAATTATGATTGTGTTTTAAATTTGCATAGTGATTGCTCGATCTGCTTAAAAGAAATGTATTACTCACTGGACTATGGTAACTCCTTCCTTTCTTTTTATCATGTTTTCAAGTCCCTCAATTAGTGGCCATTAGAGCGAGAGCGTCATCATGGGGGCTTTTGGGAGACGGATTTTGGGTGGTTTGAGGCTCCAATCTTAAGGAGGAAGGACGGTCATGTCACCCCATCCCTTTAGGATTTGGGTTGTGACATTTCATTTTTCCCAAATCACATGATGATTTAATAGCTTTTGTAGAGTTGTCCCTGGATTTTCCCAGATTGGATCATGCTTAGTAAACTCTTCTGCCATCCATAGTTGCATCATTGTGGAGCACTGTATGGGACGATCTATCGGGAAGATGCTCAAGTAAAAAGTATAAGCACAAACATCGAGAAGGTGGTCCATGCGTAGAGTTATCGTATTTCCATATGGGCCAACTTTGTGCCCTCTGGATAATAGTTCTTCCTCAAGCGCGCAACTCAATTTTTTCCATTGAACATCATCAGAGTCACCTGCAACATCATCATCTTTATTATCTTTCAAATTGCCTACTCATTGCCAGAATCGTGAGTTGCAATCCTTGGCATCTTCTTAACATACGCTCGAAATCAGGTTCAAGGATATCCTGGCAAGAAATATTTCAGTGAAATAGAGAACGAGAATCTTTCTCAGAAAGGAAAACATGCTTGGAGTTGTGGACTCTGTAGCCTAGACATTGAGCGAGATAGGCTCTTGTCACGAGTTGTGACAAGCACGCTCGGACAAGTTGCGACAAGCACACTCCAACCAGTTTCATTTAATTTATTTCGAAGAAAAATGAACACATCCTCTTTGCCTGTATCATCCAAGATGAGAGCCCAGCTGAAGTTTTTGGGCGGCCTTTGTTGGAAAGCATCTTCGAATTTAACCGAGTCTTCTTGTTTGTTCACCCCCTCCTCGGTCAAATTCCACATCGTTGCATTTGCTTTCATGAGCGCTTCCCCTATGTTGTCGGCAAACTCACAAGATCTTAAATCATCGATCCATACATAATATTTGAAGCGAAGACTTACCCTTTGGTCACGAAGCACGATGCCCACTAGACTAGTCTTGCCTACTTCTTGTGCCCCGTGGACGAAAATCACTTTCGACAGAGGGCTCTCTACTAGCCATTGGACCAGTTGGTCCATCGGCTCTTTGATACCCACTAACTTATCTGTCTTCTCACTTAAGGTATTGACCGATGACCTAATGCTGACCAAGTAGGAGTGGGCTTGGTTGCCGGCTAATCTAAAATAAGTCTCTATGGGACCGGTTCTCCCAAGATTATCTTCGAATGTCTGCAACCTTTTCTTGATATATCTTGATTTCTCTGCAAAAGTTCCTGTCTCCGTATTTGCGGCGAAAGTAGAAATTAAGACTTCTCCACCTCCTCTCGGAATTATGTCGCTTCATGTCCTTGATAGCGTCTTGAGAGTCATAGAGAAATTTCCACATCCTCCTGATGTCCCTTTTGAGCTTTTCATTGATGACCTCCTTTGAGTAGGCTTTCACAAGAAGATCCTCAACCTACTTGATCAAGTCATTGAGGTCGTCAAGTTCATCTTTAGCAGATTCAGTGACTTTCAATTCTTTTTGCCATTCTCCATAGTGCAGGAATTAGCGGCCTCAGACCACCCAACATTGAAGTGGGATTCATGTTTCCTTCCTTTGGTTGGATCAAAGAGAGAGAGGGAGAGGATGAAGTCACCGATGGAAATGGCCTAGCTAGGCTGTTTCTCCGAGCAAGTACTGATGCAAACAAATCTTTGACGATGGTGATTTTGGGGGAGAGACGAAATCCCTAAATGGGGATTCTAGATGGGGATTTTTGGGGAGAGACTTTTTATTAATTGGAGGGGGCTTGATAGTGAAGGAGGAACCCTTCTTCCTTGGGCTCTTTGGGCCCCCCTCCCTTCCTCTTTATTTATGCTCTCTCCTCTCATCTCGCTATTGCTCACAATAGGTTGGGTACCAGCACTGCACAGCCAACGAAGACAGAGAGAGAAGGGCTTTCAAAGGGCAAAAGCAGAAGTTTGGGTCAAATCTGCTTGTGTGAATTTTTATTTTTTATTTTTTTTTACACCTTGGTGGATATGGCCATGTAATTCAATGTAAGATAAAGTGCTAAGTGGAAACCATACAAGATTAGAAGAGAAATTATTTATTGTTTAAATCCTATTCTAGACTTTGATTTTCTTGATTGTTCTTATTATCCCTCTCTTTTAAATACCACGTCGAAAGTCCCTTCTCAAGCAATAGTCATTATAGAGAAGCCATTTATTATATGTAGATCAATTGATCTTTTTTTTTTTTTTTTTTTTTTTTTGCTATGTCGAATTAATTCCATAAAGGAATCATTTGTGACATGCTCAAAATAGGATAGGTCACATCATTCAAATTGTTTGTTTTAGCTTTTGATATTATTATTTTCGTTTTTCGCAAGGTGCCAAATAACACACTTACTTTCATACTGGTATTGAAAATTTTTTTGTAAGATCATGGATGGTACTTGTCGATAATAGTTCGACTAAATAAGATACTTTAAGCTTAACCTAATAACCCCCCCCCCCTCACCAAAAAAAAAAAGAGGCTTAACCTGATAAGAATGATCTAGATGGGGGAGATAAATGATTTTTATCACCTTTAAACATGGGTGAGAAATTTGCTGCGTTCGTCGGTATATATAAATTATAATTGTGCTCAAGCAGATTTATAGGCATTGTGGCCTGACCTCAGATAGGCACAAAAGCTAGGTTTTATTAGAGATTATTATTGATTTACTGGACAGGCTATTAATTGAAATAAATTGGGCATATTCTTCAATAAAGCTTGTCCTCTTAGGGTGCGAATGGTAATACTTCTTGGCTGGGGAAGAGTTTTCTTTTCCAGAAATGCTTCTTTTCTATTTCTATTATGGGGAACAATTTCTATATAAAAAAACCCGTTTGGTAACTACACAAAATTTTTACTCTAGAAATAAAAAAGAATATATATGCGTTTGGTAAAAAACGGTTTCTTTTTTATATTTATTTGTTTTTTATTTTTGCCGGCCGACCACCACCGGATGCCGCCGTCGGCCGACCGCACCTGCTGCCACACGTCGCCCCCGGCCGACTGTCGGTCACTGACTACTGCCACCGATCGCCACTGCATGGCCCATCGACCGCCACCTCTTGCGGCCGATGGGCCGTGCGGCGACGATCGCCGGCGGCAGTCGACGGCTGGCGGTCGACCAGTGGCAACGTGCGGCGTCCGGCAACGGTTGGTTGGCGCGGCAGCGATCGGTCAGCCTCCAGCAGCTGACGACGGCGGGCGACGGCGGGCGACGGTCAACAACGATCAGCGACAATAGCAAGAGAAGAATAAAAGAAAAAAAAAATTCACTTATTTCTGAAACTTGTTCCCAGGAACAAGAATTAACTTTTTTTTACTTCTCATTTTTATTGCAAAACCATTTCCGGGCTAATTTTTTGTTCCCGGGAACAAAAAAACAACTTGGCATTACTAAATGGATTTTTTTTTTTTTTGTTCCGAAAAACAAAAGAACATAAATTTTTGGGCTGAGGGAGGTTACCATGCGCAGCCTTAGCCTATAGGAAAACTTAGCAAGGGAACTTAGAAACCTGTGACCAATCGGGCTTGCAAATATCTAGGTATACCATCTTCTGCCGACAGCGCCCAAATTCGATGCAAGTCATGGAGGTGGCCCTCACCCATGTACGCATCGCTCAGCTCTCCACTCGAACACTGTCATGAACAAGGCGAACTCCTCCCCAATCCGAATTTCTGTGGTGGCCACCAGATCCTAGCGTGGTGAAGATCAACATAGACAGGGCATATCAACTAGCGAGTACTACAGGCACTATGGCATGTATTTGCAGAGATCATACAAGAACCTTGATAGAAGGCTTTACCTGCGATTTCCCAGCAGCTTTGGCCTTGCAGACCGAGATCCAAGCGCTCCTCCTTACCCTCAACCATCTGTTGCTACACGGTAAAGCTCATGATCCCCTAGTGATCGAATCTGACTATCTTGTACTGGTGGAAGCTGTGCACGATCCCCAGTCGACACCATGAAAGGCGAGAGCTTTGTTTGCAGAAGCGGCAGCCAAGCTCACCTGTTTCCCTAACCTATGTGTTCAACACTGTAGGCGTGAAGCAAATTTTGTGGTCAATTGGGCTGCCAAGGCCCATAGGAGTGGCACCTTTTGCCAAACTGGGCTACGTCACCTCCCCATACACTTTTAGATCTACTGTATTCTGAAGCCCCAGCCAGGGACTGCTCTGGTATTATAATTTGGATATATGAAGTTTCCTTTTCCGACCAAAAGGAAAACTACTGATTAAAAATAACGCATACAAACACATGAGAAAGAAACATATTTCACACGACACAATTGATGAGTTTTGACAAGTGCGATTGGGTTTTCTTTGACATTTTTAAAATGCAAAATCTCCCGGAAAATTTTAGTGAGATCACCATTAAAGACACTTCAATAATTTGAACGAGAACATTTCTTTTTGCTAATTTTCCAATGGACTTTGCCTAACAAAACTCGGTTTTGGAATTGGAGGCCAAGGCTCATCAGTGGTGTCGGTTCTCCGTCAATGTGTGACCAAATCCGATTTTTTCGAAAGGATTTGCCCATGATTTGGGATGCCTTAAGATTGTTAACATGTATTCTGCGCTCAAATCAACAGTCGAGTAACTCGAGGGGTGAATAAAGTCGTGAGATATGTTTGGTGCAACGATGGTGGAGCAGAAGAAAAAACAGCTGACGACGGCGGAGCAACCGCCGTGGGAAGACCTGCCCGATCTGTGCTGGGAGGCCGTCCTCCGCCGCTTGGTCTCCGCCGCTGACCTCGAGTCCGTCTCCTCCGTCTGCAAGCGATTGCTACACATCTCCAACACCGTCCGCTCCAGCCTCTCCATCACCAAGCGACTGATCCCGCTCCGCCTCGGCTCCCTCCTCGGGCGCTTCACGTCCCTCAAGTCCATCGACCTCAGCTCGTTCCGTGGCGACCCGTCCTCCGTCCTCCTCCAGATCGCCCAGTTCCCGTTGCCCCTCGAACGCCTCGACCTCTCCTACCAGAAGTCCCTCCGCTTCGATGGGTTGTGCGAGATGGGGTCCAAGTTCGGGGATTTGAGGGTCTTGGTGCTGTCCTATATTGGGCCGCTGAGGAATGCCGACTTGGTTTCGATCGCGGAGTGCTTTCCCAAGCTCGAAGAGCTCGATATTAGCTACCCGGGGCAGAGTGATTCGGCTCGGGTCACGGACGACGGTATCTCGGACCTGTCGCGGAAGCTGCAGAGGCTGTCGCGAATCAACCTTTCGGGTAATCCGTCTGTCTCTGATCAGTCTCTTGTGGTTCTTTCGGTGAATTGCCCGTCTCTGAAGGAAATTAAGCTTGGGAGATGTGACTCAATTACTGGGAGAGGTATTGCTTCCTTGATAGTGAACAGGCCTGACTTGGTCTCCTTGGCCCTGAATGATATGAAAGAGGAGGCGATTTTCTGTGATGAGTTGGTAGATTCCTTTCGTGACGCCAGGGGTTTTATTAGTCTGGATTTCTCGGGCTCGTTTATCTGGGATAGGTTGCTGATATCTGTTGCGGAGGCAAAAATTCCGCTCAAGAGACTCATACTTTCGCACGCTGTGGGGTTTTCCTTCGACGGGATTCTTATGATCATGCTATGTCGCCAGGACATCAAAGTCTTAGATTTGGAGGCAGTACGTTTCCTCACAGATGACGACATGAGCGTGATATGTGAAGATCTTCGCAGTCTGACCCACATTAACATCAGTCACTGCTCCCATCTCACGATGACAACATTGTATAGCCTCATGACACAATGTCCCTTACTGAAGGCAATCAAAATGGGGAAGACGAACCTAAGGGAGGATGATGCTAATGAAACTGATATCGTGGTGAATTCTCAAGTGAGGTCTCTTTGCATACCTTCTAATGGTAAACTGACCGACGAACGCCTCAAGAAGATTGGGCGTATGTGCCCCAACTTGCAGTATCTTGATGTAAGCAATTGTTTGAAGATAACTGGGGATGGCATTTCGGGTGTGCTGAAGAGCTGCCCTGAAATCTGTTATTTGAATATCTCTGGTTTAAAAAACATAAGGAATCTATGCGTAGAATTTGAACTCCCCCGGTTGGAGGTCTTGCAAGCAGAAGGCTTGAATCTCAACGATGAGCAACTAGCAGCATTTATAAGTAGATGTTGCCATCTCAAGAATCTCAACTTAATGGACTGTGTGCATCTGTCGAACGAAGGGGTAAAAAAGGTGGTGAAGAATTGCAATACATTGAGGGAGATAAATCTATGAACTGCCATAATGTAGGTGACGATTTCCCATTTTTAAATTGGATGGTGTCTATGAGGCCATCCTTGAGGAGAATAGTCCCACCTCACGGATTAGTTTCATCCAAAATCGAAGACTTGTTCTTGCTGCATGGGTTGTCTTGTTGGGGATGATTGACTTCAGAGGGACAATCGACGAGGTAATTGTCTACCAAGATGACACTGCCCGTGTATCTTTCTGTGGTAGAATGGTGTGTTGTCATAGCTTCTTTCAATGCGGACCTCATTTTTATAGGACTTGCCATTATTCTGTAGATTGTTGTGGTTACTGGATACTTTATCAACAGTTCAATAATCTCTTATTCATTGTACTGTCCGATGCTCGTCTTTTGAAGTTTGTATTCTACCCCTTTTATTGTTTTTAACTATTTTTGGGCCTTTTGTGATCTTGACTGTAGCTTTGTTTTCCGCCTGTTTCATTTTTTGAAAAAGAAAAAAGAAGTTTTCCTTGGGATGACTTTTGCTACTTCTTGAGCTTTGTTCTTGCTTCCTTGGTATCTCTAGCTTCCTAGACGTGTCATTTTCGTTGGGTCAATAACAGATTGTGTTCAGAACAATAAATGTGCTTGAATGTTTAAAGCTAAAAGTGTAGTTTTGTTTGCCTGAATAATTCCCAAACTCATATCAAGCTTTTTTTTTTTACAAACAAAGATGATGTTTTAGTTACATCTCACTTTTTGCCCAGTGCTCATGGAAGCAAATTCGAAAGCATTATAGAACTAGTCAGGTTAATGTTGGATACCTGTATCTGTCTTAAACTACTCATAACTATCGCACTTCAGTTACTTTTCACTTTCTTCCTTCTATACAAGTACTTGATTTGTGCTTCAGTGTTGGCAGTCTTGATAGATTGAATCCAAGAGCCTTCAACTTCATACTTGGATGGCACATCATCATAATCTCTTATAATCGATTTGGAAGTTGAGGATTATGATTTTTTTTTTTTTTTTTAGTGTAGAATGGCACCAGCAAAGGCACCACTAGATGGGCATTTCTACAAGGCATGAAGTTTGGACTCCACAGGTCCAACTCAATATGTGTTCAGATAGTTAATCTCATGGAAGCATATACTCATTCAAAGTCAAAACAAATGAATTGGCAGCTCTACGGAAGAAATTCATTGTCTGCTTGATTTGGTAGGCACAATCTTCAGCAAGTTCGGAATGCTTTGCTGTGTCTTATATATAAACATGGTTTTGGAATTATTTTGAATGTAAGGTCGATGCTTGAGATGTGAGCACCTTTTGTCTATCATTGTGCAGATAGCAAATTTGAATGTGATAGTGTTGTGATATTGCTTTGGTTGAATAGTAAAAGTGATGAATCTTGTAGGTAATGAGTGGGCTTGGGCATGACCATTTAGGGCATTTCTTCGTGCCCAGCCTCACACTTCGAGCATAGAAATTTCATGCGATCCTGCCTTGAGCTAGGTGTAGAAACTTCATGTTCATCATGTCATTCATTTAGGTGAGGATTCAAATCCCCACGACTATCCTGGATCTTACTTAGTGCGAGTGCCAGTCCATGCACATATCCAAATGTTATTACTCAATGTGGGTGGATTCATGGATTGCGAGCTTTTATTGAGCCAATTTACATAGCCTCCATTAACAAATGGACCAGTCTAAATTGAGTTTGCATTTAAAGAAATCAAGATGGACATAACAGCTGGCGAAGCTAATAGCAACGCTCCAAAGACAACAGGTTGTTGTGAACTTGCAATATCGACTTCAAGAATTTGTGTGATATGCGGGTTGTGCCTGGTTGCACTTTGTGGCTGGCAAGGTTGCATATATCCTGATTTAAACCCAGAAAACAGATGGGGAATTCACCTCAGCTGCAGTATGGAATTTGGTCTTTCTGGAGAGGACTTTAATGCAGTCGGCATCGTCTTGTTTGGTTGAAACCAAATGCGCCTGAGATTGCTTTCATTGACTGGCCAGTCCTTCTAAGTAGGTTGCAAACCTTTGATAGGTAAACAGAGCTGCGTCAATGGAATTTGTGTCTTATGCAAGCTGGAAGATGAACAAGAAGTCCGTTTGTTCTTCCATCGCTCCTTTGAAAGCAAATCTGGGAGCATTTTCTGCAGTTCCTTTGGCTTCATCAGACCTGCTGGTGGCTGGTCTGCCTAGCATGCTTGTTGCCAATGTCCCGTTCTCTGTTGGAATTGCGTTCGAATCTCTATTGCAGGATTTCAAGAGAACACTTTCTGAGCAAGTTAAAAGCTTTTACTGACCTTGGAAGATCCGATCTGGATTGATCGAGTTTTAATTTTTGTTTGCAGTTGTCTAAGTAGCTCTTTGCTGCTTTACCTGTATTGATGACACTTAGTAGTGGGCTGCTCCTCCCACATTACTTGGTTATGCAATACTAGATATTTACTCTTCGGACAGAAATCAAATTGACGATAGAAGCATCACTAGGTTTGGCAATTTGGTATAGTTAGATCATGTTAACTCTGCCTGCCAGGTTTCCTTAGGCTTTAATTGCTAGTGTGTACGTTCTCTATTTGTCCGTTTGAAACTACTTTCGCTTTTTGCCTTTTTTTTTTTTAATTCTTCATATTTCGAGCATACACATTAACTTTCATTTATTATACAGCACCTGAAACCTTGTAAAAGCACAAATATTGATACTTAGATTCACACATTGTTTCTTATGATATTTGAAATTTGAATGATACTTTAATTTTTTTAGCTAGAAAGCTGAAAAAGTAATTTTCTCGCTAAAATATAAAACAGACAAACGACTTTGAATCTCTAATCATATTATGTTTGGCCAAATTCTACAACTTACAATGATAGAATAGAAAGAGAAAGACAGCTAATTTGTAGTAAAATAGCAAATCCAGCCAACGCCGGAATGTTGTTGTAGTGGGTTGGGAAAATTACCAAAAAAAGTCCTCCAACCTATTGCAATTATGTCAATTCAGTCATAAAATTATTTTTGACCAATTGAATCATAAATCTTTTACAATTATTCTGAATTAGTCCATCCAGCCAAAAATGATCGATCGGTGCGACGTGGCAGCCGGCTAGTGCGGCCGACATTTTTTAATAATATTTTAATTTTAAAAATATTTTATTAATTTTTTTTTTTTTTATCTTTTCTTTTTCCTTCTTCCTCCCCCTCCTCCCTCCTCCTCTCCTCCTCCCTCTTTCTTTCTTTGCTTTGACGACCGGCCAAAGGAGAGGGTTGGCTGGTTGTCGGACTAAGGCGGCTAATGTGGCCGATCGCCAGGCTAGCTTGCCTCGCTGTAGCTGGGCGAGGGCGAGCTCACCCATTTTGAGCACGTTTGGCCGGAGCTTGGCTACCCGATTGAGCAAACTCCGACCCCACCCTTTTCTTTTTGGCTGTTGTGATGCTTTTGTTTGTCCAACAGAGGTTTCGGCTTTGGTTTGAGTCCCAATGGAACCAAAACCCAATAGTGTATTCTACCCGCTCGATGAAATGCTCAAACGAGATCTAGTTTCGTTTCTTTGTTTTGAGTGAAATCGATTCGTTCGGGAATCAACCGGTTGGCGCCACTCGACCTGCAGCGTAGCCGAGGTCGCTAGACCATGCCGCAAGTCGCCAGACTTGTGGCCACCCTCATGGCAGCTCACAGAGGCAACAGGCCTTTTTGTTCCAGCACCCCAACGAACCATAGTGGCAGCCATAGAGAGGCCCCCCTCGCCCCGACAACCGCGAGGGGAGCCTCGCCAGATCCGGCGAGGGCTCACCCCACCGTCGTTGGGCACGAGCTTGCTAGACCTGGTGACAACGAGGCCCCTCTCACCGGATCTGGCGAGAGCTCGCCCCACCAGTGGTTGGGCGAGCTCGCCCTCGCCCAGCAACGGCGAGGCAAGCTAGCCCGGTGACGGCCAACCCTCCCCTCTGGCCGGTCGCCGGAGCCAAAGGAAGAAGGAGGGAGGAGGAAAGGAGGAGGAAGAAAGGAGAGGAAGAAGGAAAACAAAAAAGGAAAAAAATTAATACAATTAATAAAATATTTCAAAATTTAAAATATTATTAAAAAATGGTCGTCGGCACCAGCCGGCTACCACGTCAGCGCCGGCCGGCTATTTTTGGCCAGATTGATTAATTCTAGAATAATTATAAAAGGTTTAAGACTCAATTGGTCAAAAAAAATAAGTTTACAACTGAATTGGCACAATTGGAATAGGTTTAGGATTTTTTTAATAATTTTTCCTGGTAGGACTGCTGGTGTTGGGGGTAGCGACTAGAGAAAGTGATATGATAATCCCATTTCCTTACGTCCGACGTCATCCCTTTGTCTTTTTCTAGTAACGCCAAGGAGTGATGGAAGGAGAGACACATATAATAAGGAGTCATTTACTAAGGTGAGCGTTGTATTTTGGGTCTAGGTGATCATGGGTTCTGATTCAAAGACACTTCGCTTTGATTCGTAAAAATAATGAAGGCTCTTGAGGTTCAATTCGACATGAAGATCAGAGGAACATCATGATATGAGTCTACCCTTGTAGGAGGCGAGCGATGATCCAATTTACATCGTCAAATGAAAGAATTAAGTAAAAGTACAGTGATTCTAAAAATGACTAACGATACACACTTTCATCCAATTTGGAAAGGCAAATTTAATGAGAAGACGCAGGTTCAATTCCTGTTGTCTGCCCATATTAAAGTAATGTGGTTCATGATATAAGGGATTTGATAGAATTGACTCTAATAGTACAGTAAATGGTTCTATTCCCATAGAGAGTGGGGTAATAATAAAAACTAGTAATTAATTTAATTATTAGTTAACAGTTAATACAGCCAAACTCTTTTTTTTTTTTTTATCACAAAAATGTTGCGGATACGGGATTTGAACTACCCACATCCGTCGATGACAGCGTTTGAACAGATGGGCAGAGGGGATCTTCAGGCGGAAATAGGCGTTGATAATCATAAAATTAACTTGGTCACTCACTACTTAGAAGGCGAAGCTGAGTACTGCGTGAGAGGGGATTTGACTGGCTTTTGGAGGCAAAAATGTGACTGTCTCATGAAATATTTTACCGAGACTTTTTTACACCCATTCTTTTCCGTAGTTATTTCGGGTGAAAATGAGGGACGACTTGTTTGCATGGATGCTCCCATTGAACCCCAATGCAATTGCCAGAAAATAGAAGATCGGATTAAGTCACACTTCAATAAAAAAGGACAACGCTGATGAGGCTTGGTCTCCAATTCCAAAATCCAATTTTATTTAGCAAAGTCTATCGGCAAACTAACGAAACCAAGTGTTCTTCAAAAAATTAATGTCTTTGATGTTGTTCTAACTAAGTATATTTGGGAGTTTTTTCCTTTGACAAAGGTTAAAGAGTGCCTATTGTGCGTTGAAAATATGAATATTTCTATTCAAAGCGTATCACTTTTTTGTGATATATTCTTCTCCAATTAACAATATGTGTTGATATACATTATTATTAGTTTTAGTAATCTTAAATGCTGCCCTCGGAGCACTTGTTAACAAGAATATTTTCTTTTCTTATTTTCAATTATGTATTAAGCTCTATTACTGTCACCGCTTAAAACAAACAAGCCACTGAGTCAATGAAGAATAAGTTGTTTTCCACAGAAGTAGGGAAAGCAATTGCTGAAAAGATAAGAGAACATCAATTCGAGACTTGACAGAAGCTTTGTAGCTAAGACGACACAAATATGATGAAACTAATATAAACAAGACTGGACACATATTGACACATTTCGACAAGAACCAATATTTCATCCTATGACCATGTTATTTAATCAAGCCTCATATCATCCTATATCGGCACCATTAATGAGACAAATGCAATGATATGGCAGGACAAGAATTGCCACCCTCGATCACATTGGAATGAGATTGGTTTAAATGAGAGGACTCATAAATATATTTTGAAATGGAATACCACCAAGGGAGCCCATGGACATACTAAAAAGGCAAGATATAGAAAGGCAGTGGCGATTGAGACATTTCATTGTTCATGGATTAATTCATCTTCTAATTGCTTTCCGCCGTTCACTAATTTGAAATGTTGGATGATTTGAGAAGCTCATTTATGACTTAAGATCATCTGACCTCTCTTTAAGTTGGAAGTAATGGGACTCCTTTTCTTGATTTAAGCATCAAGGTCTCCGGCCTACATTGCTTAGTCATTTGTGCATGGACCGATTAAAGGGACTACGAAAGTGTAGAAAGAATGGAAACAGAAATAATAGGTTAAGTGGGCCTACGAAAGTAAAAGGGCCGGAGCCCTTTTACACTTCTCAGGTGGCAGAACAAGGTAAGCTGGAGAACGGAAACGAAAATATATGGAGAATGCTAGGGTGTGCGTGACAAAATTTTGGAATAGAAACTTATTTCTAGCAAGAAATTGATTTCTCAATTTCTATTTCAGAAATTGAGAAGTTAAAAATTTTAGTTTCTGATTTCTTCTTCAAATCTATTTCTGGAATAGAAATCTGTTCTAAAAATAGAAAAATCAAATTGCGTTACCAAACGGATTTCTGTTCCAAACCTGTTTCAAGGAATAAAGAAACAGAGAAATCGAGAAACATAAATTTTATCATGCGCAGCCCTACTTTCTAGCACCGATGGAAGTAGCTTGTTCATCTTTTGTGCCAAGATTGCACTGCAACTCTCTTTCTTCAGCTTTGCATTTGAGACTAGTTGCAATTCCATAAAAAGGATAGCATAAAAATGTCTCAGCTTTAAATGTTCTTGTGTGTTAAGATCCCAATAGTTTTTGTTCGGGACCTTTTAGTTTTTCATTTCAATGAGTGGGATTTACGTAAATGCAGAGGATTAGTAGATGATCAAAATTTGTACTTTGCTCATGATGGTATGGTACTTAACAAAATTGCTAGTGGGGAAAGTGATGTGAGGGGATCCAATACCGGGACGCGCAGATCCCTAGAGTACCATAAGTTGGCAAAGGATGCCAAAACTTACAAAAGTGGCATTTAAAATGCCAAAATTGGAGCAAAATTGGTCAATTAAGTGCCAATCTGACCCAAATGTTGACGTGGTGATTTTTCAGCGAAACAAGTGTAAAATGGCGTTGTTTTGGTGCTGACATGGTAAAAAAATAATATAAAAATTAATTAAATTAAGTTTAAAATTAAATTTATTTAAAAAATTTTAAAATAAAAATTTTAATATTAAAAATTTAAAAAAAAAAAAAAAAAAAAGGGGTGAGGCGGCTGGGGCCCGGCAACCTTGGCCGACCCTCCCCCTTTGTCGTCGGCCCTTCCTAGTGGCGGTGGGGAGGCGGCGGCGGCGGCGGGCGAGGGCTCCTTAGTCGCCTACTTTTTTTTTTTTTAATATTTGTATTTGTATTTTTAAATATTTTAAGTAAATTTAGTTTTAAATTAAATTAAATTAATTTTATATTAATTTATTACCACGTCAGCACCAAAACGACGTCGTTTTTGCATTATTCGGTTACGTTAGCGTGCAAATTGGTGTCGTTTTGCACTTACTTCTCCAGAAATTGTGCACATTAGTATTTTAGTTGAATTTTGGCCGGAGTGGCACTTAAGTGATCAATTTCTCTTCGAATGTAGCACTTAGTGTCACTTTCGTAAGTTTTGGCACTTAAGTGTCTATTTGTGCCAACTTATGACACTTAAAGCGATCTTTTGCCCAATACTGAGTGTACGAAATTAGAATACTCTATATAGACTGCAAGTGGACATCTAAGCAAGTGGACTAGTTCAAGAAGAATCCATCACATCTCTTATTAGTTTTATTATAACTAGCATTGTTCAAGAAGATCTTTTAAGCATTCCTGGCAAAGGAAGTCTAGTAGATCGACAATTTTTGCTTCTGGTAATTGGCCTGGGCAGTGAGTTTAAGCTACTGATCTCGTTCAATGGAATACCATGCTTCTAGGATCTGGCTCGGCAGAGCGCAACAAGTTCAACAGAAGTGATGGCTTCAGATTAAAGAAATGGAAATGGTCGATCGATAATGTATTGACGGTGGCATAATCATATGTAGTAGCCAAAAACATCATTTCTGAAGTCTATGAGGAAAGCTGTCACTGCCACCGTATCATTTAACAATACTGGTTCGTCTTTAGAAAACCTGTGACTTTAAAATGAAAAGGTAACTTCTGTCTAATAAACCGTGAAGTGTTCATGGATGCTTATGGAGTTACATATGCTAACATCTGATTTGATAACCTATTGCAGAGTATATACTAGATCAAATCACCATGTAAAAGTTACAATAAATCAAAATTCAAGCATTTCTCAAATACCCTAGAGAAATTCTCTAACAATCTTTTGTGAAAGTGCTGGGTAATAAGAGGACAAGCTTTACTAAATAATATGCCCGATTTATTTCGATTAACAGCCTGTCCAATAGCTAAATAATATTGATTCACTATATTTGCTAAACTCTGACATTCAAGGAGTTTACCACTTAAGAAGAATATGGCATCATCTACAAAAAAATAGGTGAGATAGTATAGGACACCACTTGTTTAGCT
Organism: Eucalyptus caleyi; assembly: GCA_014182885.2. Classification (NCBI taxonomy): domain Eukaryota; kingdom Viridiplantae; phylum Streptophyta; class Magnoliopsida; order Myrtales; family Myrtaceae; genus Eucalyptus; species Eucalyptus caleyi. The sequence continues at coordinate 18,037,659 of CM024476.2, forward strand.
TGATGCCATTGAGATTGCCCATGTCAATTGCTTAATGTATAAGATATGATAGGATGTTCGCCAAAAGGATGAATAAGTAAGGGGAGAGAGGGTTGCCTTGTCTAAGTCCTCGGGTTGGTTGGAAGTATTGTAAATGTTCACCATTGAATTTAACACTGAAAGATACTGTCGTTATACATTGCATCATCCACTGTACCCATGTAGCATGAAAGCCTAACTTGAGGACATAATCTTGAAGGAAATTCCATTCTACCCGGTCATATACCTTTTGCATATTCATCTTTAAGACAGCTCGAAAGTTACACTTACATTTCCTAACCTTAAGCTGATGAAGCACCTCTTGGACTATTAAAATGTTATCTTGTATTTGGCGTCCACTCACAAAGGCGCTCTGCTCCATAGAAGTAAGCTCAAGCAGCTAGGGTTTCAAACGATTGGCGATCACCTTACAAATGATTTTGTAGGCATAATTGCATAGGCTTATGGGATGATATTGATCTAGCCTTTCGAGGTGTGGTACCTTGGGGATTAGGGAAATGATGGTCCTATTAAGATCTATCGACATGACTCCTGATAGGAAGAAGTGCTGCACTGATAGGAAAAGCTCATCCAGTAGTTTATCCCAATGAGTCTGGTAGAAAAGTCCATTCAAACCATTTGGGCCCGGAGCTTTAGTAGCCCCTAACTGGAATGTTACTTGGTGAACCTCCTCCCTAGTGACTAGAGCTGTTAATAGGTTGTTCATTTCGTTAGTGATAACCCAAGGGCACTAATCCAGAATAGGCCCATAGTCGTGATGTCCCACTATTCGATATAGACTGGAAAAGAAATCCGTTGTCATCGTCTTTAAAAGCCTAGGGTCGCGCACCCAACCTTGATTGTCATCCTATAACATACTGATCCTATTGCGTTATCTCCTTTGAATGGTAGTTGCATGGAAGAATTTAGTGTTTTTATCCCCCCATCTCAACCAGTTAATCCCAGAGCGCATCGCCCAATACTGTTCTTCTTGTTGCCATAACTTCTGGATTTCCTCTTTAAGGTGAGTAGCTTTCGTTTGATCGTAGTGGCCATGAGGTTGATTAATATGACTCTAAAGTTGCTGATGCAATGCTGCAAGTTAACGATGTCCCTTGGAGAATCTCAATCTACTTCAATGAGCTAGAGCGAAGGAGACCGTCTTGAGTTTGGATGGAAGGGTGGAGCCCTTTGTCTATTCGGATATCCATGACTGAGCAACGATTTCACGGCAGTCCGGGTCTTGTATCCAAAAAGCTTCAAAAATGAAGGGCCGATGTCGTCAACGTGAAAAGGCTTTAGTGGTTAATAATAAGGGGCTGTGATCCAACCCCAAAGCAAGTAAAGCAAACACTTCAGCTTCAGGGAACGTGAAATGCCAATCCAGAGTACACAAAGCCATATCCAATCTTTCTTTCACAAAGTCATCACCAGCTCAATGATTCATCTAGGTAAAGGCACATCCCTTACTTTCCATGTCCATGAGTGAATAGTCATGTAATACATCTCGAAAAGATTGCATTCAGTGAGAGTCTGCTAACCACTTACTCACTTTCTCCCAATGATAGAGTATTTCGTTGAAGTCACATGCACAAACCCATGGTAAAGTATTGGAGGCGCTGATTTGTCGCAAAGCTACCCATAACAGCTGGCATTGCTAAAATATTGCCAGTGCATGAAGGCAAGTGAGTTGCATAGGTAAGCCACCCATTACATCTATGCAAATCATATCAAAAAAACTCCGAAGTAGATCGATCCATAGTAAGAGTAAGCTGGTCATTCCAGAATAGTGCGATCTCATCAGCCAAGCCAATGGGGCTTACCACATGAGAGCTAGGATATTTGAGACGTTTTTGAAGTCATCGGAGTACGACATCTTGGTTCTTAGTTTCCATAAAAAAAAAATAATGTCGGGCCTCTCTTTAGCCACTAAGGCCTTGAGGGATTGAACTGTCATGAGATTGCCCAAACCCTGACAGTTCCGGCTTAGTAATTTGATTTGTCACTTTGTGGCTTTTTAGGGCTAGCCACCACAGCCCACTTGCCAGCCTCTTCGGCCTTATATGGGAGTATCCATGAGTTGTGTTTCATCAATGTCCTCTTGCTGATTTGGTCATAGCTCATAAGGGTTATACCTCTTCAATTTTTTTGTTGTGCCTGCTTTGGTAGTAATTTTGGTGTGTTTCGTCTTCTTGGGGTTAGATGAGCCCACTGTCGGGTCTTGAATATCCTTTATCTTTGCATATGCAAGAAACTTCGCAGCTGTAGGTGGAGTCCCTAAGGTCTGACTTGCAAGAGAGTGGCGCTAGGGTGGGTTGGCAGTACCCGGAATGAGGGCAGGGCTGGTGTCTGTAAAAGTCCCCTGTTTATACCGGTGCTAGGAGGTGGCGTAGGGACTAGATGAGTCAATATTAGAGGAGTTTCTGGGATGACTTCTTTTGGCGGTTCGGGTTTGTCTTGTGGCTCATAGAATGTTTGCTAATACGAGCTATGTTCTCGGACTTCCGCACATAACCATTGGTCGTACGCCATCTTTTCTTTGCCTGCCATCTTGGCTTCATCAAAAGGAAAATCCTTACAGTACATAGCATAATGGCCGAGCTTACCATAGGAATAGCAAAAATGTGATAGCCATTCATAGCGAAAGTCTAGCCATAGGGTTTTTCCATTGATTCTGATCAACTGATCTATTTTCAAAGGATCCTGCAAATTGATTTCTACCCGTGCTCTCCTCGCTCGAAGGGTTGTACCCTCCTTAGTTTCTATTTTGACCTCTAGCACTTTGCCAATGTGTCTAACAGCCTTTTCTATCATATTCTCAAAACACCATTCCAATGGAAGATCGAAGAATTGCGCCCAGAATGCACAAGTGGAAAAATCATAACAATGTAGCGGCATATTTGGTATCCAAGGCTTAAGATAACTAAGTGACTAGAGAAAAGCCAAGGGCCACCATCCAATACCCAATGTTTCTCCACATCAGATTTGAATTTTGCTACATACAAGCTTGCTTCACGTGGGGATAGTTCGACTTGGTCCGTTCTCCATGCGTGCTTCAAGGTATTTTGAAAAGCTTGAAAATTAATGGAAGGATTGGATAGAATTTTACCTATTAAGATCAGTTTGCATTCCTCAACTTTCTCCATAGGTGGCGTGTCATCCTAAACCCCAATCGCTTGTTTAGGCCAGAGGCGGCCCATTTTGGTACAGAGGGCGGCAAGTCAAGAGGTTTCTTCCTGTTCGTGGTCTTCCATGAGGTCAGGCAACAAGACACGACACCAAATAGCGTATCTTGGAGAAGAATTGCACATGCAGATGATTTTGGGATAGCAAAACATGGAGCTTCGACCAACGATAGAGAAATCCCAGGCTAGCATTTGATGTCATACCATAAGCGAAAGCTAGGATAGAAGAGATTGAAAGGAAAATCCCTGTGAATAGCAACGAAGAGGATCAATAGTGTGGGCAAGAATTGTTGAGGGAGGGGAGAGTGTAAAGGAAAGGTAATTGATAGTTATGAGACTACTTCCAGATCATAAGACCGTGAAATTGGAAGCAGGAATTGTCGAAGAACCGATGAAAAGGAAAGGGAACATTGGGGTGAAGAGCAGGGGAAGGGAAAATGGTGGAACAGCGACGGTGGGGTTAGGGTTCAAAGTGTAAGGCTACCATCAAGGTAGAGGGAGAAACTCTACATTTCGAGAGAATGAGGGTAACTTGTTAACAATTGTATTTTTTTTTTCCTTCTTTTTTAAAGCTATGTATCAAATGTCGTCACTGCTACCGCTGACACCAGGTAACTAGTGTTGAAACAAACAAGTCGTTGAGTTAGTGAAAAATAAGGTGTTTTTCGGACAATTAGGGGAAGCAATTGCTGATAAGTTAAGAGTGCATCTGTTCAACACTTGCAAGCAGATTTATAGCTGGCTCGACACATGCGAAAAAATCGATATAGGCAAGACTTGACATGCATCAAAGTGTTTTGACAAAAACTAATTTTTCATCCAATTAGGCAATGTTTTTTAAGTTATGCCACATATTATCAAAACTTGGCACGCACTGATTAACGAGACAAACACGAAATTATGACATGAATAGAATATCTATCCCGGATCGTAATACAGTGAGATTGGTTCAAACAAGAAGATTCAAAGGAACATCCCAAACGAAATACTTACCAAAGGAGCCCATGGGCTTTCGAAGTGTTCCTCATGTTCCTCTCCTCATTTTGTTGACAAAATATGTCCCTCCCGTGCAAACATGATGTAAACAGTCGGTGCCGATTGAGGGCACTTGATTGTTAATGGATTATTTTATCTTCAAATTTTCTTTCCTCCACTCACTAATTGGAATCCTCGATTATTTCAGGAATTCTTTTATGACTTTAGGCTTCATTATTTTGTAAAAATAAATATTTTAAAAAATGTTTTTTAAAAATAATCGCACATATTACTCGAAATAAATAGTCAATAAAAATATTCTCATAAACAATAACGGTTTATATCTAAAAATTTTCAAGTTCAATGAAAATATTTATTCTTCGTTTATTTTTGTGAACAATACAAATGATCGTTTTTAGAAAAAAATTCAAATCATTTATTTTTCACGAAATAAATTGAGCTTAAGATAGTCTCACTCTTCTTTTAAGTTGGAAGTAATCGGATTCCTTTGCTTGATTTAGGCTTTATGGTCTCCGGCCAATGTCGCATGGACCAATAAAGAGACTTTGACGGCGTAGAAATTAATGGAAACAAAAATTTTGGGTTCAATGGGCTTGCAGAAAGTTGTTTCGAGGTCATAAATACTTCTCAAGTTAGGGCTTAAAATGTGTCCATTTAATCGCATAAAAGGCTTTTACGTATTTGTTTGGTTTGAGCCCAGAAATACTTCTCTGCGTTCCTTATCAATAGATTTCGTTAGTCACTACAGCTGAAGCAATATAAACTAGATAGGTGCATCTGTTTCGGGAAAAATAAGAAACTTGAAAAATATTTCTCTTTTTCAAAAAATGATCGCTTATATAAATGAATAGAAATTTTTTCATCAACCACAAAAATGATTAAATATAGGTTGTTATTGATGATGAAAATAATTTCATATATGTTGTTATTGATGATGAAAATAATTTCCATTAACTGATTTTTTTAAATGATATAAGTAAGCGTCTTTCAAAATGTATTTTTCAAATTACTCATTTTTTGTTAAACGAATAGTAAAATCATAATCCCAAAGAACGATTCATAATCAAACCGGATCATCTATCACCGTTTAACAAAATGGGTTTGCACAGGGCTGATGTTCGGCCCATTTACTAAGAAAGAAGGTTAACAAAATACTTTCAAACCAGCTCTTTTATGACTCGTTCGAGCACACACGAGCACTCTATTCCCTCAAAGAAGGTGTGTCCATTTCCTTTCTGAAATATGTGCGTCTCTCCCTCTCTCTCTGTATGTGAAGTCCTGCTTGCGAGGAGCTTTTGCTTCGTCCTCCACCGAGCTGGGACTGCAGGGCGTCCCTGATTTCGGGCTTTTCTTCATGCCTTCAGTGGCATCTTGTCTAGTTATTCTCTTTTGCTTACCAATGACTAGACAAGATGCGACCCAAGGATAAGTAAGGTATTAACATTCTTCTTTTTCGAGAGATTCAACACAGTAAATAGCAGCAGACCTAGTGGTTGCCCCCTTCTCATGTTGGGGAGGGGAACCTTCTCAATGTTTCTCTAATGGGATCAGTTACCGTGGCTGACCAATTTAGCAACACATTCAGCCTGCTTGCCATTTTGAAAACTCACAATCTATAAATCCACTCATGTTGGGAAATTAGGGGTGAGCACTATTCCAAAGTAACCAAAAAACTGAAAATCGAACTGATGAGAACCGGTCTGATTCTAACATATGGGGGATATATTTCAGGTTTCAAAATGTAGGAAATCTGTTCCAATGGATAGGTTCATAATTCCAACCTAAAACTTGAAATAAGTTTTTACGTTTCTCTTGTTCTATATCTTCACTCGATTTCCCGGCAATCTATGATGTTCAATGATGGGTATGTAATTTGAAACCACTAGTTTGAGCTTCCACTTTCATTGTATTCATGACTGAAATTCTTACTTTATTAAATTTAAATATGAATTGTGATCAGTAAATTGTGACAAAAGGTGATAATTAGAAGTGATAATTTACTGCAATCATTCAATTATGAGTATAGGGTAGACTCTAGAACTTGTGACAAGGTAAGTTTCAAGTTTCTTAATATGTGGGGTAAGTTTTAAGTTTTAAAAATTAGAAAACATGTTATGATGAGTATGAGTATGTTCCCAGTGGAATCAGAATAGAATCAAGAACCACTCGTCTCTATGGGTAATGACATTTAGATGTGTGCGTGGACTGGCACTCACACCAAGTAAGTTCCAGGACACACGTGGGCATTTTAATCCTTCACTAAATGAATGAAAGGATGATCATGAGGTTTCTACGCCGAGCTCAAGGCAGGATCGCGAGAAATTCCTATGTTAGAAGAAGAAACGTGAGGCTGGGCTCGGAGAAATGCCCTAACTGGCCATGCCCAAACCCATTCATCACCTTCAAGAAATATGACTTGGGCTCAAATGGTCAAGTTCGCATTTGGTCGGGCTTTGACAGGCCTAAAGTTGTGCCCAACCATCTAACAAAGGATGAGCAAATATTCAATGTTTCATTCGAGGCAGCGGCAGCTTCAATAGCTGTTTTTGACAGGATGCACGGGAATATTTTCATCGCAGCCAACAGAAGTGGGTCGCAAGATTGAAAACTTCATCGGCCAAGCACAACGATTCACTCGAAGCACGATGATGACCAGAGTAGGGATTACTTAGGGTGCGCATGGTAAAATTTCTGAAACAGAAATTGATTTCTAGCCAGAAATCAATTTCTCAATTTCTATTCCCCGGACAAGTTTCTGAGCAAAGAAATTCGTTTGATAACGACTCAAAATTTCTATTTCTGAAACAGAAATCCGTTTGATAACAGGAAAAAAATTTCTATTTCTATGAATCATGTTGTCCCCATCCTGTTACCTCACTTTTCTTGGTGCTTGTTATGGTAATTTAATTTGATAAAAGTTGGTAAATCACTTTAATTTATATTGGTAATTCGATAGAGTAGTTAAGAACTTCAAAACATTAGCAATTAATGTAAATAAAATCTAGTAATTAGTATAAAAATGCTAATATGCAAACTATAAAAGATTTGGTAGTTTCAAATAGGGGTGAGCAGCGGTCTAGGGTTGACCCTGGACCGATCCTAGACCGGCCCAACCGTGCTGGTCCTGGTCCGGTTCCCAAGGGGATCGGGTCGGTCCTTGGTCCTGAAATTCTAGGACCAACACTGTGCGGGTTGGTCATTGGTCCTGAGAGTTTTGGGTTGGTCCAACCCTGGACCAACCTTTGTATATTATTATATTATTTATAATTATTTTATATATTCAAACTTATGTAAAATTTATGTTATATTATATTATATTATTTATAATTCTTTTATATATTCAAATCTAAGTAAAATGTATGTTCAAAGAAAAAAAAACCCAAGTAAAATGATGTTAAAGCTGTTGACTCCTCAGGCTCATAGTCACGAACAGACGGCATCCAATTCCAAAAGGCATGAAGTTTACGCCGTAAAGGTCTTCACGGCCTCTTCCTCCACAGTCCAGAGTACGTTATTCATTGTGAGGACCAAGGACTCCTCACAGTCATAGACTCGCGACATCCAAAATGGCGCGAAGTTTATGCCGTAAATCTCCTCACGGCTTCCTTCCCCAAAGTACGTTATCTTCCATTCTGTCTTCTTTGTTCTTCAATTTGCCAAAATCAAAAGTAGCAACATCTCGCTCGCCGCATTGTGGACCCTATCTTGTCCCATATCTCGATGAGCGTTAGCAGGTACGAAATTTTTATTATTGTGTCATCTTAAATTTGCTGAATATGTATTTGTATTTATAGTTTAATTGCATAATACCGCATTGTGGATGGATGTGTAATTTGAATTTGTAGGTTTGCTTTTTTAGAGAGTATAAAAAACAAGACAAAAAAATTATCGATCGGTCCCGGGTTGACCCTGGAACCGGACCGAACCCATTGGGTCGGTCCGGTCCTTGGTCCCAAGCTTAATAGGGTCGGTCCTCGGTCTTAAAAATTGAGGACCGACACTGTACCGGTTGGTCCTAGGGTTAGGGGGTGGCCCAGACCAACCCGGACCATGCTCACCCCTAGTTTCAAATGCTAATGTGCAAATAGTTAATGTATTTATTCTCCTCATTCAAGATTCGGGTTTAAGTCACTACATTTTTTTGCATTCTTTTGAGACCACGAAGTGATTTTATGGTAGGTACTAGTTGACATGGAGGTAGGCGCAATTTGCTAGAGATTCGAAATTAATAAAATGGAAATTGTGATAGAAATAGAAATTGATTAGATAACAACAAAGAAAATCCTCAAATACAAAATAATAGTCGAAATAATACTAATATATTACAAAAGTTGAAAATACACTTTCATGGAATTTCCGGCATATTATTATCCCTTACCATTTTATTGGCAATGGTTTTCCTAAGCGTATTTATTTGGTTTCCCTCCTTGGTCAACTGAATGTTTGCAAGGTCATCATGCGTAGGTTTAGCCAAGTACATCGGATCTCCATATAGGGAAAAGTTTCTATCCATCTTGTCTTGATCACGGATGTAATTATGGATGACACAACATGCAATTACGATATGTGCTTGCTTTCAAAGTGCAAATGAGGGCATGTGCCTCAAAATGAAAAAGCGATTCTTCAATGCCCCAAATGATCTTTCTATGACATTCCTTAAAGAAGAATGCCTATAGTTGAACAATTCTCTTGCAGTTGTTGGCCGTCTCGCTCTACCTCTATACTCATTTAAATGATACCGGTCACCTCTAAAAGGAGTTAAAAATCCCGGAGTTGCTGCATAACCAGAATCCATGACATAGTATTTGCCTACAATAATGTATTTATACATTGGTCATAATTTGTAACTATAAATATGATCATAAAGAAAATTACTCCTTAAAAGACAAACAAATACCTGGTGGCGGCCGAGGAAATTCCAAGTGAGGAGTCTCCAGTGCTGCTGCAAGCACTCGACAATCGTTGGCAGAGCCTTCCCAACCAGCATATACAAAAGTAAATTTCATATCAAACGAACAAACGCACAGCACATTCTGAGTGGTGGTGCTTTTCCTACCTCTAAATAGGATTTGCTTCGACACAGGTACAGAAGCATGAATGTGGGTGCCATCAATAGCACTTATACAGCCCTGTCATTTTATCAAAGACTAGTATTATACAAAATTATCAACTAAATAAAATTAATGGTGTAAAGGAATATATGAGAATTCTACCTTGAAGTAACGTTTATGCTTAGGATCCATAATAATCTTGTGGAACAACATCAAAGGAAGGTGGTATGATAATCTCTTTTGCCAATTTGAGAACTGCTTGCAATACTTTAGTGAAGTATTTGCTTATAATTTGTCCCGAATGTTGGAATCTCTCACATAAATCTCTATTTGAGTTCTTGTGACAAATCATAGATAAGAAAATCCTGATTTGTTCATCTACCCCAATATATCGGGTATCTTCCAACCAACCTTTTTCCTTCATTAGACCACAAAGGTTGAGAAAGACATGTCTCTCCATTCTAAAAGCTTCATATACTCTATCGGAATGCCCATGAAGAACCTCCCTTATCCATTGCGCTCCTGATAATGAGCTATCCCTAATAGGTTCTCTCGTGTGCATAGACATATCCACTGCAACAGTGGCCAACCATGCTATCAATATATCAAGATCAAGATCAAAATCATCAAAATCCTGTCCAATTGATTCAACTGATGCTACTTGACCATTAGACATGCTACTTTCACCCTCATCCATATTACCTATATCATCACACAAAATAAGAATATAAACCCATTAGATAAGGACTCCAATATTAACCAACAATAGCAATAACGTCATCATAATTGCAACATAAAAACATAAACAAACAAAGTCTCAAATACATAAGTCATGGGATGAAATTAAACAAAATAGAAATCTATAGCATGTTTCTTAACAACTACTCAAGAGATTCAATAAGTCCACGCCTCATTTCAGATAGAGCAACCATGAAAGCCTCTCTCCAAGTGGCATTAAGGCATGCCTGATTCACAGCCTTATTGTAAATATTCTGCTCCAAATCAGACATGCCATTTAGAACGGCGACCACAACTGCTATGGAGTAGGGGTCTACAGGAGGTGGGGCTACAGGAGGTGGGGCCTCTGAGGTTATGGAGTCGCTTGTTGATTTGACGGTCCTTGATTTGATCATTTCTTGAATGGCTTTCATGGTGACACCGAGTTCATGGTTGTTACTCTTTCTTCTCCCCTTGGAATTTGGAGTCCTATTCAACTTGTGTTTCTCATGAACTGAGGTGGGAGTCGCGTCAGATCCAAGGACTCCCGTATCAACATCGTTTTCATTAGATTCCTCCGCATCACCTATGGTATCACCACCACCATTGTCGCCACTAACACCATTGTCTTCTTCATCCGACACCACATACTCTTCTGCATTTTCTTCTGCATTTCGTGCTGTATACACCCCAGTAGCATATGTATCACCAAACACAATACAAAGGTCTAGATACTGAGGAAACCCATCATTCTTGAATTTAACCCATTCAACATTATCCTGCAAATTTCATTGAAATGACATACATGAACAATGTAATTGAAGCTTACACCCACAATAAGAAAAAATGGACCCAAATAAAGTGATACTTTGATGTGAGAATCCCATACACTTGACTCCTCCACAGTAACCATTTTGTTGACATTATCCCATCCGAATCCAGATTGTGAAAGAAGCTTCTTAAAACTACTATATTGCTTCTTTAGTTTGTTTACCCTATTTTTCAATTGAACTACATTATAGTGGAGTTCTGTTTGTTTATTGAACTCGACATGTATGTTATTCCACCCTACTTTGTTGTAGGTGCAGGTGGGGCGATTTCCTTTTTTTACCTCTTCCACCAACAAACTTATAAGCACATTGGTCAAAGACTCAGTTCACTTTGCTATAAATGCTTCTTTGTGGGGTGCCATTTAACCTTAACTGAATCAGTATTCAATGAAATATATCAGATGATGCACCAATTCAAGAACAAAAGCTTGTGATTAACAAGCACATCATGAAGGATAAGCTGAAATTAGAAGTTAAAGAATAACAAATAACAAGAAAAACAGTTACATAAGATTAATAGAAGCTAAATGGTGAAATTTATGATACAACAGTGAATGCTTTATTGCACAAAATGCATGGAATCCAAAAGCAAGTCACTCCTGGCTTTGCACTTGTGTCCTTTTAGAGACATGTTGCATAAATTCACAAACAAAATGATAGATCAAAATGATATTGGTCCAACACGAACCATCATAAAGGAAAACATCAACTAGTGTGATTGCTCATTTCCTTTTTAATGTACTGTACAGCACCCTCTTCGATAAAGTTATGGCTATTCTCTTATGGGTAGTAAGAAGAGTTAATTAGAACAATATCATGAAGTCAAAGAGGTGAGCTAAGAAGAAGAAAAAAGAACAAGGGTCATAGTGAGACAATGAAATAGAAAATGCAAAATGAAACAAAAAATACAAACCATAATATATGTGGCGACCCATCATAGTCAGGAAAGCTCATCAAAAATGAACCAAATGAAACAGACCCAATTTGATCTAATTCCTGACTAAACCAAGCAACCCACTATGATTTCTACTCTGCTGGAGTCGAGTCTATTTCAATTTAGTTCCATTCCATAAGGGGGTGCTATGGTCTCTTATGGACTTTTATGTGGACTGATTACTTCACATCCACATTTCTGGTCAATTTAAAGAGTGTTAGGATGTATTAGACAAAACTCAAAGCATGTAACTAGTGCTACTGTTTTCATTATAATTTTTTTGGCAAAGTAGGATCATATCAAAAAGCAAATCAGGACACTATAACTCAGTAATACACTTCCTTTGTTTTAGCCAAAAGCTCAATAGCACACCTTGCAAGTTAGGAATTAACTCCTTAATGATCCGTACCTATCAAGTAGCAGCACCACAACAAAATTGTATACAGTCTATAACACGAACCTAACATGTGAAACGCCGAAATCACGATAAAATGAGTAAGTGCCAAACAAGATGGCTCTAAAGGTTATGATGTTTATATCTAACAAATAGATCACATCAGGAGGAAAAAAATTTCTGTATCGGGGTTGCGGTTTAGGCACACCTAATTCAAAAAAGGTCATAACACTCTTTCTCTTCCTTCTCTGTCCAAAAGCAATCTAGTCCTTAGTCCTAGTCCAGATATCTTTATACATCAGCTACAAAAAGTGAACGTCGAAACTATTAAGATTTCTGGAACAACATCGCATGAATATTTGGTGCTTTAGGAAAGGAATTCGAGCTAGTAGGGGTATCCTGTATGTATACATGCTCCTCACTATCTCTCTCTCAGAGCAGAATTTATTAGCAGACAGCAAACTCACAGCATAAAAACCAACTAAGCACAGCAAAGAACGTGGGCGAAACACGTCGGGCTTCTCGAAGCACAGCAAAGAATGCGAGCGAAACAGGTCGCAGCTGAAAGCAGCCCCAAGAACGCGGGCTTCTCGCTTCTCTCTCTGGCCCGAGCGAAATCTACCTAAGAATCACAGCACAAACACCAACCATTCGCAATCGCTCTCACATTCCCCATCCCACCGAGAAACAGAGTAGCCCAGCCTCGCAGCACAAATTGCACAGCACAAGCACAAAACAAGCACAGAACAACAAAGAAAGAGGCGAAAAGGGAAGGATCGATCGAACCTCGTGAGGAATCAAAAGCAGAAAGGGGCGACGGCAACTGGATCCGCGGAATCGAGAGCGGAAGGGGCGCGGACGAAGATGGGCGATAGAGATGGGACGGCGACGGCGACTGGAGTTGGGCGACTGGATCTGCGGAGTTGGGCGACTGGATCTGCGAAATCAAGAGCGAAAGGGGACTCGGACGAAGATGGCGACGGCGACTGGAGATGGGCGCGGCGACTAGAGATGGGTGCGGCGACTGGAGATGGGCAACGGCGACGAAGATGGGCGACGGCAACTAGAGATGGGCAACGGCGACGAAGATGGGTGACGGCGACGGCGACGGCGACGAAGATGGGTGACGGCGACGGAGATGGGTGATGGCGACGGCTACTGGAGTTGGGCGACGACGACGACTACTGGGCGATGGCGACTGGAGCGTGACTGGGGACGTGAACGAACGAGGCGAGTCCGACGGGACAACCGCAGCTAGGCCGGTCGAGATGAGCGGCGACGGCGACTACGAGATGAGCGGCGACGGCAACGGCGAGATGAGCGGCAACGGCAACGGCAAGATGACCAGCTTCGGAGTCACTAGGGTTTTTGTTGAGGTGAAGAGAAGAAATGGGAAAGCAATGGTAGTGAGGAGAGAGGAGTCGAGTATGCTTAAGTCAGGAGGTGGATGGAGAAATAATTTCTATTTCTACTTCAGAAATAGAGAAGCTAAAATTTTTAGCTTCTCATTTCTCCTCCAAAACAATTTCTGAAACAGAAATCTGTTTCAGAAATAGAGAAATCAATTTGCGTTACCAAACGGATTTCTGTTCCAAACCTGTTCCCGGGAACAGAGAAATAGAGAAATTGAGAAACAGGAATTTTACCATGCGCGCCCTTACCTTCTCACCCAAAATCAACAAAATCAGGTAGCTTGTCATCGCTTCTTAAATGAAAAACGAAAAACATTGAAAGTTGATAAAGAATGCAAACAGATTTTACAATCAAATCAATTAAGCCAAGCACGTCCAAGGTATAGAGAGAGAGAGAGAGAGAGAGAGATGTCTCCTATGGATTTAGAAACGTGGGATTATCTTTGAATACTAGGTGACGTAACTGTGCTACGCATAGGCTCACCTTAAAAACATAATTGCAAACTATTCATGCATACATATATATATAATCAAATTGTTCACGTTATTAAATCAGGCAGATTCATCGCTTTTACTATTCAACCAAAGCAATATCCACAACACTATCGCATTAAAATTTGCCCTTTGCACAATGACACACAAAAGGTGCTCACATCTGAAGCATCGAAGTTACATCCCAAAATAATTGTGAAACCATGTTTATATATAAGAAAGACATAGCAAAGCATTCCAAACTTGGTGAAGATTGTGCCTACTAAATCAGGCCGAAATGAATTTCTTCCGTAGAGTTGCCCATTCCATTCATTTTGATTTTGAATGAGTATATGCTTCCATTAGGTCAACTATCTGAACACATCAAGCTGGACTTGTGGATATCTAAACTTCATGCCCTGTAGAAATGCGCATCTAGTGGTGTCATTGCTGGTGCCACTGTACACTAAAACAAAAATCATAATCCTCAGCTTCCAAATCCATTATAAGAGTTTAAGATGATGTGCCATCCAAGTATGAAGTTGAAGGTTTTTGGATTCAATCTATCAAAACCGCCAACACTGAAGCACATATCAAGTACATGTATAGATGGAAGAAAGTGAGGCAAACAAACCTGCACTTTTAGCTTTAAACAGTCAGGCTCATTTCTTGTTCTGAACACAATCTGTGATTAATCCAAAAAAAAATGAGGGGTCCAGGAACCTACTGGTACCAAGGAAACAAGAATAGCAACTACTAAAAGCTCAAAGTAGCAAAAGTTATTTTTTCTTTTTCGAAAAGGGAAACAGGTTGAAAACGAAGCCACAGTCAAAATCACAAAAGCAGCCCAAAAAAAGTTAAAAACCATAGAAGGGTAGTAAACAAACTCGAAAAGATCAAGAGTATTGTTGTACTTTCTTCTGTTTGGAAGGAAAAGAAGAATGAAAGGAAAGAAAAATATATATGTGAATTATAAAAAACAGATATGCATACTTGGCGAAACATCAAATAATGTAATAGTAGATTTCTAAACAATTATATCTTTGAGAGCGTTCTCTCGTCACCTAATTTAAATTATTATAATTAAACATAGCTGATGACCATTTCAGCCTCAGACTTTGATTTAAAAAAAAAAAAAATCTACGACAAAAACAGTGCTAATATATGATAAACCCAATAATCAACAAATGACGTAGATGGACAAAATCATAATTCACCACAATCAAGAAGATTGACAAGTAATCAATGCAAGTCTTACCTTTTAAATTTTGCATTTGAAGCTCTTTAAGAAATGGTCGACACAGAAAACATTCAATCAAACTCTGCTGAAGAAACTAAAGTAGAGAGACAGTACAGTGAATAAGAGATTATTGAACCGTTAATAAAGTATCAAGTAACACAACAATCTACAAAGGCAAGTCCTATAAAAATGAGGTCCACATTGAAAGAAACTACGACGACACACCTTTCTACCACATAAAGATACACGGGCATTGTCATCTTTGTAGACAATTACCTCATCGATAGTCCCTTTAAAGTCAATCATCACTGACAAGACAACCCAAGCCGCAAGAAGAAGTCTTGAATTTTGGATGAAACTAATCCGCAAGGTGGGACTACTCTCCTCAACGATGGCCTCACAGACACCATCCAATCTAGAAATAAGACATCGTCGCGTACATTATGGCAGTTCCTTAGATTTATCTCCCTCAATGTACTGCAATTCTTCACCAGCTTTTCTACCCCTTGGGTTGACAGATGCACGCAGTGCACTAAGTCGAGATACTTGAGATGACAACATCTACTTATAAATGCCGCTAGTTGCTCATCCCTGAGTTTCAAGTCTTCTGCTTGCAAGACCTCTAACTGTGGGAGTTCAAAGTCGATGCATAGATTCCTTATGTTTTTTTAAACCACGGATTTTCAAATACCTGATTTCAGGGCAGCTCTTCAGCACACCCGAAATGCCGTCCCCAGTTATCTTCAAACAATCGCCCACATCAAGATACCGCAAGTTGGGGCACATACGCCCGATCTTCTCGAGGCATTCGTCAGTCAAATTCACATTAGTAGGTATGCTAAGAGACCTCAATTGAGAATTCACCATGACATTAGTTTCACTGGCATCATCCTTCCTTAGGTTCGTCTTCCCCATTTCGATTGCCTTCAAGAAGGGACATTGTCTCACGAAGTTATACAATGTCGTCATCGTTAGATTGGAGCAGTGACTAACGGAGGTCAGACTCTGAAAATCTTTACAAATCACGCTCATGTCGCAATCCGCGAGGAAATGTAGTGCCTGCAAATCTAAGTCCTCGATGCCCCAGTGCTTTAGCACGATCTTCCAAATCCCGTCGATCAAAAACCCCGAGGCGCGCAAAAGAATGAGCCTCTTCAGCGCAATCTTTGCCTCCGCGACAGACATCAGCAACCCATCCCAAATAAACGACCCCAAGAAATCCAGACTACTCAAACCCCCCGCGTGACCAAAGGAATCCACCAACTCCTCACAGAAAATCGCCTCCTCTTTCATATCATTCAGGGCCAAGGATGCGAAGTGAGGCCTGTTCACTATCTGCGAAGCAACACCTCTCCCAGTAACTAACCCACATCCCCTAAAGTTAACTTCCCTCAGAGACGGGCAATTCACTGACAAAACCACAAGAGACTTATCAGAGAGAAACCGATTGCCTGAAGCGTCAATCCGCGATAGCCCCTGCAGCGTCCGCAACAGGGCAAAGATACCGTCGTCCATGGCCCAAGCAGAACGCTCCCGTCTCGAATAGCTAATGTCAAGCTAAGCACTCCGCGATCGAAACCAAGGTGGCATCCTCCCGCCACCCAACACTGTACAGCACCAAGAACCTCAAAGCCCCGAACTCGGACCCCATCTCGCGCAACCCATCAAAGCGGAGGGAGTCCTGGCTCGAAAGGTCGAGGCGGTCGAGGGGGCAATGGGAACTGGGCGATCTGGAGGAGGACAGAGGATGGATCGCCAACGAACGAGTTGAGGTCGATGGACTTGAGGGACGTGAAGCGCCAGAGGAGGGAGCCGAGGCGGAGCGGGGTTAGTCGGTTGGTGATGGAGAGGCTGGTGCGGATGGTGTTGGAGATGTGTAGGAATTGCTTGCAGACTGTTAAAAAAATTTTTTGATGTGTGTGTGCAGAAGCATGGTTTATAGTTTTTGGTTAGTGGTGTGTGCAAGTGTATGGTATAATTTATAGTGGATGGACAAGGGATAAAATAGGATAATTTGAAGGACAAAGAACATTGGATATGATAGATAGTTTCATTAGTTGGATAAAATAATTTTACAATAGTTGAAGGAGGTGGTGGTGAGGGAGCTACATGTGATTTTTATGGTTAGCTCCCCTCCAAAACATGGAGCACTTGCTCCTTTATATAGGCTGCCAAAGTAGGTGGAGGAAGTCTCTAGACTTCTCTACAAATAGCTATTATTATTTTATAGTAATATAAGATGGAGAATTCTAGAACACACAAGAGATGGCAGCTTGTAGATTCTTCTAGAATTTTTCTTGAATTTTCTAGCTCAAATCTATCTTGAAGTTTCTAGAATTGGATCACAAATTTCAACACTCCCCCTTGATCCAATTTCGGGATACTCCGGACTTGTGTTATAAAGCCTCCGACGTACCTTGAAATTTCTCTTGTAATTTGTTCCATGTTTTTTATTCCGTCTCCATTCCACGATCCCTTGCATTTTCTTGTCGAAACACTTGCACTTACCTTTGAACATTCAATGATGTCCCATATGTCTCGGGGCATCAAAATGCTCTTAGTTGTAGTTGTTAGCTCGGGCTCTAGCTCTGGCTCTCGTAAGCTCTGGCTCTGGCTCCGGCTCCAGCTTTGGTTTTGGCTCTGGCTTCGGCTTTGGCTTTATTGGCTCTCGCTCAGGCTCTGGCATTTTTTAGTTGAGGATGGTGAGGACAAACCCCCAACACAAAACAAAGATGTGGCTCTGATACCATATTAAAATTTTTGTACGTGTGCGTGCGAAAGTATGGTTTTGGTATTTGTTATAGTTTTTTTATTAGTGATGTGTGCAAGTGTATGGTATATTTTGTAGATGATGGACAAGGGATAAATTATGATAATTGAAGGACAAAGAACATGGAATATGGGAAATAGTTTCATTAGTTGGATAAAATAATTTTACAATAGTTGAAGTAAGTGTTGGTGATGGAGTTATATGATGTGGTTTTTATGGTTAGCTCCCCTCCAAAACATGAAGCACTTGCTCCTTTATATAGGCTGTCAAAATAGGTGGAGGAAGTCTTTAGACTTCTCTACAAATAGCTACTATTATTTTATAGTAACATAAGATGGAGAATTCTAAAACACACAAGAGATGGCAGCTTGTAGATTCTGCTAGAATTTTTCTTGAATTTTCTAGCTCAAATATATCTTGAAGTTTTTAGAATTGGATCACAAATTCCAACACAGACGGAGGTGACGGACTCGAGGTCTGCGGCGGAGAACAAGCGGCGGAGGACAGCCTCCCAGCATAGTGGGGGTAGGTCTTCCCACAGCGGTTGCTTCGCCGCCGTCATCAGTTGTTTTTCCTTTTGCACCGCTGTCGTCAGTTTTTTTTTTAATCTTTTTTTTCCCTTTCCGCCATCGTCATTTATGCGCTGCTTAGGCATTTGAAATTTTGATGCATGCAATGGACTTGGAACGGGCCGAACAAGATGGACCTTCATCTTCAAGGTAAAAATTTTAAACCTGTGAAATATCCGGTTCATCTAATTGCATGCAACAAAGAAGATATCCATCGAAATTGGAATTTAATGCAATGTTTGTTAAACAATTGATAGTGTCATGAAATCCGATTTGCACTAAGCGTGTTCCACAACTTTAATCACCACACCCAACTTCTTTGACCATTGATTCGATGAAATATGGTTTGAGCGTCACATAACAACACACGTGTTGTCGATATAAAGGCATCCCAAATCGTGGGAAATCCTTTGGAGGGGTGGACTTGGTTTAATAGAGTCGGCATTAGTGCTAATTACGTGTAGATCGATCCATGGGTGGACCAATTATATGTGAAATCAAATTATAATCGTTTAATGTAAGATGGTATCATGCTTGAGCAGATCAAGGAGGGAATTGCAAGTCCAAACCGACCCATTTATGCTTCTGTCCCAATAGGCCACCCAATCCATGATCACATCTACTCGATGCATATCAGCTATATAGTAGCAATTTTTAAGAATTCAAATCAGTCGAGTTCTTGAAAGTATCGCAATGCTTGATTTATTTTAGCTTGTCAATAGACTCAATACCAAACTAATGGGCAAAAAAATAACCAACCTTTTCTGACTGAACAAAGATCGAATGGTTGTTACAGTCTAGTAATTTGCATGGCCATACTGATCCCTTTTATGGGCCTTTCTACAATAATGAGAGCAAATAATACCGTGGAAAATTAATTATTGAGTCCTTGATGAACTGTTGGATGACTAAGATGACTCTCAGCTGTTGACTGATCATCGTCAATTGTTGGACCATTACGAGCTGATTGTCAGCCATGGTCTCAGTCGATAATCACACTGCCATGGAAGGGTGGAAATGCCCCTCTTTTTTGGTTGGTGGGGGAGCCGAGGGTCATGGAGTTCAGGAGGGAGATCTCATTCAGTGTTCAACTGTGAAGCCTTCACGAGGGAGATTTCATTCAGTGTTCAACTGTGAAGCCTTCATATCCTTCGCCTGCAGGAAAGTACGAGTTTTCCGGGAGTTGGCCCTCCATCATGTACAATATACTTCTGGTATGTGCTCAAAAATTTGATAATCATCCTTCTCGTGGTCCACCCGTACCTTCTCATAGAATTCATGAGACATGTCAAAAAAACATGAGTTTTTGAATCATGTTGAATGTGTTCGATGCTGGATAATAACCTTTCCAATCATTCATGGCGGCTGATCATTAGGTTTTTAAGACACAGCATTGTTCCCTTCTCCAAATTCATTGATCTAAGCTCCTCTAGTTCCTCAAGAAGTAAGATCTTGAGCTTCAGATACTGCCCTTTTTTGAAATCCAATTGCTATCCATCATAAGCCAGACGTAGTTCCAGCTCTACTAGCTTTGGCAATTTTTCGAGGGTTGCAAGGAGATCTTCCTCCAAGTGACTCCATCTTAATAAGATCTTTGTCAAACGTTTGCAGGACGATATCCAATCTGGCAACTTCTCCAAACAGCCATGTAAGTAGAGATGTTTAAGATACTTTGGAGGCAAGGATAAGTCATGGAGATCAAGTATCTGTCTTTGTAAAGTGCATGTACACTGAGAGACTTTAGCTCCTTTAAATTCTCAAGGGAAGTGCACAACAATAGGCTGTCTACCTCCACGAAACAGGCTTTTCTAGGCACTTGAGTCCTCCAACTATGCATAATGCCTTGAAGCCAATTAGCTCGTAACTCTCCATCAAGGGGTCTTTCTCGTTATGATAAATTAGGATATGACGAATTCTTTCCACTCCTTCAACTTCCTTAGGTAATTCAATGACCAAGCTTTGTTTAAGATGTAAAAATTCTAGATGTGTAAGTCTTCCAATGGAGGCAGGGATTTCTTCGATTGAGGTATCCTTAAGCTCAAGGACCTGAGAAGGATTAGCTCGAACAAGGCACCTGTCAGATCAAAAACCTTGAGAAGCTTAGGTGGAGAAGGGTGACTAGAATGAACATTATCTACCCTAATATAGTCCACGCTCTACTTTGTGACTTCCGATATGCCTTGAAGACCTTGATTTGAATTTTGATGGTAGAGGACTTCTCTATAATCGATCGTCCATGCTCTTATTCTTGATCGAACAATCCTTGCAACAACTGAATTCTGGATCCCTGGATTGGTGTGATGACAAGGGAAGATGGCGGACACCAGAGAAGGGGAAGAGAGAGTGGTCTTTTGACGCGAGGGAAAATCCCATGAGAAAGAAGGCGAAGGATCTGCTCAGCAAATTCAAGGGCTCTTGGGCTCAAGGCGGACCTTCATTGGTACGTGGCGTTCTCCCTGACAACTGGAAGGATCTGCTCTATGATATCTCAATCGATATTTAGCTGCATTAGAAGGTACGAAAATAGATTATACGCGTTAACAACGGACGTCTGAACTACTTGGGCAGTTGGGCAACTTCAGCCGAGATTGATTCATGTCTTGGCGGGACCCTTTTCTGAAACAATTCACAAGCGCTTAGACGCTCTTAAGAGATGAGAAGGAGTATCTACTCCCAATATTGATGATAAAGCATCGGAGGAAGAAGAATATGCCACCAAAAGGCACTACGAAACAGGGGAGGGAAGTTCTGTCATCGAAAGTCCTCCAAGGGATTTAGGTCTGACCCAAGGAGGTGATCTAGTCGGATTGTACGGTCATAAGGAGCAGTTGATCAGGTTGCTTCTTAAGGACAAATCTGGAATGACGGTATGTGTCAGTAAGCAGAGGGTCCTCAGGTAACCTACTGGAGGTCCTTTTCAATGATGACCGTCCGTTTTGCCTTTTGTACATGAGCATTTTCCCTGAGAATAGCGAGATCTGTTGCAATAGAGTTTATCGTCTATGGGTTGCAGAAGGATTTCTAACCGATCTAAAAGAAGTAGTTGTCTTTTCAATGACATTCTTGATAGAAAGTGCATCCATCCAGTGGAAGTAAGAAGCGATGGAAAGCTCTCCACATTCCGAATGGATAACCTTTTGCGAGAGATTTTTGCTTCCTTTCTGATCATTTGGACATATTAAGGACAACTAGTAGTGAGGGCAACACCAACTGGCCTAAAAGAGTAAGATACCTATCCGTCCAAGGAGGAATGGTCAGATTTGAATGAAAAGAAACTCTCTCAACTTCATTCCCTATTTGTGTTTAATCTCTCCTCATCTGAAGCTTCAACAATGGGGACTTCCGAGAATCCATTATTTCCATTCAATTTTAAGCTTCTCAAGGTTTTTGATCTGACATGTGCCTTGTTCGAGCTAATCCTTCTCAGGTACTTGAGCTTAAGGGATACCTCAATCAAAGAAATCCCTACCTCCATAGGAAGGCTTTTGCAGGTCATTGAATTACCTGAGGAAGTTGAAGGAGTGGAAAGAATTCGTCATATCCTAATTTATCATCACGAGAAAGACCCCCTTGATGGAGAGTTACAAGCTAATTGGCTTCAAGGCATTATACATAGTTGGAGGAGCCTAGAAAAGCCCTATTTCGTGGAGGCAGACAGTCTATTGAAAGATCTTGGGAATCTAACAAAATTAAGGTGGTTGGGAATTAGCAAGTTGATTAAGAAACAAGGTGAGTTGTTGTGCACTTCCCTTGAGAATTTAAAGGAGCTAAAGTCTCTCAATGTCAATGCACTTTACAAGGACAAGATACTTGATCTCCATGGCTTATTCCTCACCTCCTAAGTATCTTAAACATCTCTACTTACATGGTTGTTTGGAGAAGTTGCTAGATTGGATATTGTCCTTAAACGTTTGACAAATATCTCATTAAGATGGAGTCACCTGGAGGAAGATCTCCTTGCAACCCTCGGAAAATTGCCAAAGCTAGTAGAGTTGGAACTGCGTTTGGCTTATGATAGATAGCAATTGGATTTCAAAAAAGGGCAGTTTCCGAAGCTCAAGATCTTACTTCTTGAGGAATTAGAGGAGCTCATATCAATGAATTTGGAGAAGGGAACAATGCTGTGTCTTAAAGACCTAATGATCAGCCGCCATGAATGATTGGAAAGGTTATCATCCAGCATTGAACACATTCAACATGATTCAAAAGCTCATGTTTTTTTGATATGTCTCGTGAATTCTATGAGAAGGTATGGGTGGACCACGAGAAGGATGATTATCAAATTTTTGAGCACGTACCAGAAGTATATTTTATAGGATGGAGGGCTAGCTCCTAGAAAACTCGTACTTTCCTGCAGGCGAAGGATATGAAGGCTTCACAGTTGAACACCGAATGAGATCTCCCTCGTGAAGGCTTCACATTATCATGCAATGCTTAAACAAAATGGGGTCATCTTGTAAAAAGTGGCCCACATCATATCGCTAATTTTGACTTGTAAGATAACTGGCGATGAGTAGATTACCATGTCAGAAATTGCAAGCAAGATTTGGGTGAATGGACTTAATTGAATTTTTACTTAAAGGTTGAGAACAACATTAGTTTAATTGAAAAATTTAGAATTGAATTTTTCATACAATAATCTTATAACTAAATTCGCAAACTTATTAACTGTCTTCGACCTAGGTCAACATAAAATAAATGTCCCAAAAGATTTGTTATGACCAGTGAGCAACAAATTAAAACTCATTTAAGGTCTTTAAAATTCACTAGAGATATAATCTAGCTGACTCTAATAACTGTTCTCGTGACTAATGTTGAAAAGGCAATCTTAAACATTTCCAAGATGCAAATATTAACTTGCACTTCACAATTGCAAGAACTTTTGCATGGTCAATGAAGTGTTGGCTGCATTCCGGGAAAAGCAACTGAAATGTCGAGGATTGTTGAATGGGCTTACCAAGAATACGACTGATAGTAACGTCCAGAAACAAAAGCTGTTTTCCTACCTAATTCTATTTTTCAGAATGAAATTTTGTTATAGTTGTGGTGCTTTTACGATTTATTAATAAGTTTGATTAATATTCAATTTCTATATCGATACCTACTACAAAATTTTATAAGGCCATTGTTGATTCTTAACCTTATATAGAATCTCACCATCCTAAGGTTCTATCTATGTTATATTTTTGGATGATATTACAAGGATCGAGACTTACCCAATAATAAAAGATCAAGACAAATAATTAATGACTAGTTAGGCAGGCTTATTAGTTTGTATTTTTCGTGCCAAGTTCCTCATGCCCCTATCCTCATTTCGTCGAGAAAGTGAAGGACTCGACCACATGTCCCAAATGCATTCTTCATATTAACTTAAGGATTTGTTTATTTCATGAAATATACTTTTTGACAAAACGTTTTTGAATTTTCCAACATTTAGTTCGCTTAGAAATATAAGTCAGCGTCAACAAAAACCTATGCTTAAATTAAAAAAAATGATTTCCTCTTTAAAAATCAAATTTTTTTCCAAAATATAACTAGATATTCAAGCTTAAACCTACAATTCTACACTTGGAAATGGAAACCTAATGTTGGTTCATTGGCCTCAACATCTAAGACCGGCTATCTAGCACTCAGGCGGGGACCATTAAGGTGTGCCTGTGACCTCGATGGCCATTGCCCAATCCCCAATGCTTGTGCTCGAGTCCATTGAGGATCAGCATGGGACCTCGGTGCATGTGCCCAAGGCTCTTGTGCCTAGGCTCAAGTCATTAAGGCTGAGCCCAAAGGCTAAGCACAAGATCCTAGTACCCAAGCTTGCATACCGAACACCCAGACCAAGGTCCACAAATGTCATGCCTAGGTTCTTGTTGCTCGGGCTCAAGTCCCTAGTGCTCGAGCCAAGGTCTATCAAGACCAAGGCTCGAGACCCTAGTGTCCATGCTCGAGTCCATTGAAGCTGGGCCTAGGACCCCGATGCTTATGCTCTCATCCATTGAGGCTGGGGTTAGTACCTTGGCACTCATGCCCCCGTCCATCAAAGGTGGGCCTAACACCTAGGTGCTAGTGCCCCAACCCTTGGTGCCCTGGTCGAGGTTGATCAAGGCTAGACCCAAGACTGTGGTGCCCGTACTTAGATCTCCAGTCCCTTATGCACAAGTTACTAACAGCCAAAAAGTGTATTTCTATTTGGAAAAATCAAATCAGATTTTTCATATCAAACTTTGGAATATATTTTTCAGTTCATTATCAGGTTTTAGCTAAACACTGAAAAATATTGTTGTGTTCTTGAACACGGACTTCTTGGAAAATATTTTTGAAAATTTATTGTATTTTCTGCAAAACAAATTCAGCTTAAGTCTATACAAGTGTAAAGCAAAGACTCGAGAAAAAGAGAAAAGAGATAAGGTGTAACATCAAAAAAAAAAGGAAGGGGAGAAAAGAAAAGAAAACAAAAACAAAGGTAAGAAGAAAAAAAGAAGAGAAAATTTAATAATTTAAACAAAATAGGGTCGTCTTTTGAAAAGTTATCTAGATGAGATAACTAATCATGACCCGTAGGATGGCTAGCGATGAGTAAATCACCATATCAGAAATTTTAAACATGATATCGGTGGGAGGACTTAATTGAATTTTCATTCAAAGGTTGAAAATGAAATTGGTTCTATTAAAAGGGGAAAGCTATCTAAAAGTTTTAAATATATTACACTTTTACCAATTCAACCTTAAACTTTTAATTTCACCAATTGAGTCATAAATCTTTTTATGTTTTGCTAATTAAGTTAACAATTTTAGCCAAAAATCGCTAATGTGAACGCCGACTGTCTTATGTAGCACTACTGGCATTAACATGAACAATTTTTAATAATATATAATATTTTTCGCATTTTTGTTATTTTTTAATTTTCTTGAGGATTATAGGAGGTCTAACTCAAATCTTACATGGAAATGCATATGCATGTTAGGAATTAAATCACTAAGGATCCTTTCCTTTAGAAGCTCATTTGAGTAAAGTAATTTATTTAGAGTGCGTCTCTGTATAGCATGTTAAATCTGCATATTTATATTTCCTTTAATGATTTAGTCTATCTTAGAAAATTTGTATGGACGGTGCCCTGTCCTTGAGGATTATAATAGGTCTTAATCGATTCTTATGTGGAAATGCATATGCATGTTAGGAATTAAATCACTAAGGATCCTTTCCTTTAGAAGCTGATTTGAGCAAAGTGATTTATTTAGACTGCGTCTCGTTATAGCACGTTAAATCTGCATATTTATATTTCCTTTAATAGATTAGTCTATTTTAGAGAATTTGCATGGACGGTGCCCTGTCCTTGACCGTAATAATAGGTCTTTTGCATTCAATTCTTCCATGGAAATGCATATGCATATTCGGAAATAAAAAAGACTAATGATCTTTTCCTTCAAAAGAAGAAAACTACCATTGTTCGCTTCTGAAGGGTCATGAGACCAACGCCATTTCTTCATTTTGCTTCTCCTATACATATATGTGCTCCAAGGTCAACTATCTAACACAGAAAATAGAAGCAAAAAGCTTCTCTCTTTCTTTTGCAATTTCGAGATGAAAGACCAGAAATGCAGATTGTCCGCGACCACCTTGACGATTTTCATTCTTGGTCTCATTTGCATTTTAAGCATCTTCCCTGCTAATACTGCCATTGCAGTAGCTGATTCGGGTGGCTCGTTGTCAACTTATATAATCCAAGTACGAAAGCCAACGGACAAACATTTTGCTACTTCAGAGGATCTGGATGCTTTATACCGTCATTTTTACCTACCACAGCAACCAGCTCTAACCAAGAGCAAAGAATGGTTCACTCATACGGACATGTCGTATCCGGGTTCGCGGCCAAATTGACCACCGAGGAAGCTAAAGCCATTCGGAACAGGGACGGTGTTTTGTATGTGCGTCCGGAGAGGGTGCTCTCTCTACACACAACTCGCACCCCCGAGTTCTTGGGATTGCGCCAAGATGTTGGGCTCTGCAAGGACTCCAACTTCGGCAAGGGCGTGATCATCGTAGTATTGGACTCAGGGATATATCCCCAGCACTCTTCCTTCAGCGGCGAGGGGTTGCCACTGCCCCCGGCCAAATGGAAGGGCAAGTGCGTCTTCAACGACGCATACTGCAACAACAAGCTCATCGGTGCGAGGTCCATCGTTTACGGGGAGTTCGAACAGCCATTTGATGATGTGGGCCATGGCACACACGCTGCCAGCACAGCTGCTGGTGCTTTTGTGAAGAATGCCAGCGCGCTCGGTAATGCCAAAGGCACGGCCGCAGGCATAGCGCCTCTTGCGCATTTGGCAATCTACCAGGTTTGCTATATTAGGGGGTGCCTTGAGGCCGACATATTAGCTGGGTTTGATGCGGCCATCGAGGATGGTGTTGATGTGATTTCCCTCTCTGTTGGAGGAGATTCCTCTCCGTTCTTCGACGATGCGATTGCAAAAGGTTCATTTGCCGCCATCCAAAAGGGCATCTTCGTGAGCAGCTCCGCGGGGAATAGGGGGCCATACAACCACTCATTGTCAAACGAGGCAACGTGGCTTCTCAACGTGGGAGCCAGCACCATAGACCGCAGCATAAAGGCCACGGCGCGGCTGGGGAACGGGAAGGAGTTCGATGGGGAAACCTTGTACCAACCACAAGACTTCGATTCAACGCTACTTCCCCTGGTTGATCCAGGACTAAACGGAGATGACTCATCGGCCCTTTGCCTTCCCGGATCACTAAGAGACCGCTCGGACCTCAAAGGAAAAGTGATCGTGTGCTCCGTAGACTACGGCGGTGTTGCGCGAGTTGATCAAGGTCAAGAGGTCAAGGATGCAGGTGGTGCGGCCATGATCCTCGTGAACAGTCCTCTAGAGGGAGCCACCACCCTTGCCGATAAGCATGTCCTACCCGCTGTCCATGTGGGATATGACGTGGGGAGAGAGATCAAGAGCTACCTAAACACCACCTCAGCGCCAAACGCCACGATCCTATTCAAAGGCGCTGACATCGGGAGTTCGGTCGCCCCGGTTGTAGCATCCTTCTCTTCCCGCGGCCCCAACTACCAAAGCAAAGGCATCCTCAAACCGGACATCATCGGCCCGGGTGTGAACATTCTCGCTGCCTGGCCAGTTAGTTTAGACAATTCTACGTACGATGAGCACTCATTCAACGTGATCTCCGGGACCTCCATGTCCTGCCCCCACCTCAGTGGTGTGGCGGCGCTGCTCAAGAGCGCACACCCCGACTGGTCGCCAGCGGCCATCAAGTCCGCCATCATTACCACTGCCTCC
This sequence comes from Eucalyptus caleyi, assembly GCA_014182885.2. Lineage (NCBI taxonomy): Eukaryota > Viridiplantae > Streptophyta > Magnoliopsida > Myrtales > Myrtaceae > Eucalyptus > Eucalyptus caleyi. The sequence goes on from CM024476.2 coordinate 18,065,552, forward strand.
ACCTCCAACACGGAGGGCCAACCCATCTTGGACCAGTCGCTCAATCCAGCAAACATATTCACCACTGGCGCAGGACATGTCAACCCATCAAAGGCTGTTGACCCGGGTCTCATTTACGACATCGAACCGCAAGATTACATTCCTTACCTTTGTGGGCTCTACTACACCGACTCCGAAATCGAGCTCATAGTTAAAGAAAAGGTCACATGCTCGAGCACTGGGAGCATACCCGATTACCAGCTCAACTATCCATCGATCAGCTTGAGCTTTGACAGTACGGTGACGAAGTTTAACGTGACGAGGAAGGTGAGGAACGTCGGACCTGCTAACTCGTCTTACAGGGTGGTTATCGACCCCATCACGGGTCTCAACTCAATTGGCGTGTACCCGAGTAATCTAGAGTTCACGAAGGTGAACGAGACAGCGAGTTTCAGCGTTGACTTCACAAGGAATAAGACGGCGACCCCGCCCCTTGCTCAAGGGGTGATCACATGGGTATCTGCTAAGCATTCAGTTCGAACCCCTGTCGCCATTGTCTTTTAGTTATCGCAAGGAGTGTATGTAATTTCTAGATTCTTCTGACGTATAGTTGATAAATTTCAAACACAACAATTAGTTAAAGAATGTTCCGTATGTATCGTAAACGGATAAACTTGTCTACACATGAATAATAAATGTGTTATGTGCACCTTATTTTTTAAACCCATTTATGACATGATTATACATGATTAAGTAAATAGGTTGATATCAACAGAATTTGACGAGTTTAGAGCTAATTGGATGCAACTACATTTGAAATGTAGTGTATTTGTTATGCTGCAACCGCATTAAGAAGATATGTAGCTTGTGTGTTTGGCAATTGATAACTTCTAAAGTTGGTAATATGTAACTTGTGTGTTTGGTAATTGGTAAGTTCTAAAGTTGATATAGGTGAGGCAACTTCTCAACTACAACTTTGGAGGTATTTGCGTTGACACCTAAATTTCGCTTAGGTATTTTAAATTAGGGCTTAGTTCTTATTTACATCCATTAATCTTTATTTTCTTTTTCACTTTTTTTCGGATAATAATAATAATAATAATAATAATAATAATAATAATAATAATAATAATAACCAATAAAGAAAAATAATAAAAACAAAAAGAAGCAGTAGCCCAAGGGGGATAGGCCGGGCTGGGCCTTCGAGCCCAGCCCCTTCCCCTTTCTTTTTATCTCCGCACGGGCCCCCAGGGCCCAGCCCGGCCCTTCCCCAGGTCCGGCCCCCTTCTCCTGTTTGTCTTCTTCCTCAGGTTGTCTTCTTTCCCGTTCGGATGAGCAGCACGCGCCGGAGGAAATTGACAAGTGGATAAAAGTTTCTATAAATAAGAACTCCTCTTTCATATATACCAGTTCTAAGCTCACGCCATATATGAACATTTGCCTTTATCTAGCTTCTAAAGTAATCTTAAATAATATCAACCAAAAATTAACTCCTTGGATAAATGGTAAAACAATTGGGATGCACATTAAGAAGTGCGAAGTCTCAAATGCGATTTTTACTATGCGATCAATTGGATTTAGGCGACAAAAAGAAAAGGTAATATCTTACAAATCTCTATTCTCAATGGAGGTTGCATACCTTTCTTCAATTTGGGAAGGTGGATTTAGTCTTACCTGCAAAGGCTGCATAAAGAAAAAGCAAAGCTCAAACCCAACAAGTCTGGCATCAACACGGTCTGGTGATGGCCGTTGGGGGAAAATGAAAATAATAGAAAAAGAAAAAAAGATAATAAAAATTTCAAAAAAACATTCATATATTATTAAAAATTGTTCATGTTTTTACCAACTGTATCATGTAAAATAGCCAGTGTATATATCAATGATTTCTAGCTAAATTGATTGGATAAACTCAATTAAAAAACCATAAAAAAAGTTTATGACTTAATTAGCAAAATTTAAATATTTAGTACGGAATTATCAAAATATAGTAAGTTTAGGGCGTTTTTGATAATTTTTCCCAGCACAAATGTCTCATTCCTGGGATTGCTCTCATCTGGTTCGCCATTGTTGCGGTAACTGCTCTTATTTTTCTTTTCCCATGGCCTTCTCCGCTTAAGTTGCTTCTCCGCACTCTTCCTGACATTGCTCGAGAGACTTCTCACCATGAAACCCACCTTGTAAGATATTATAACGTACGTGCACAAATTTTAAGTGTAATAATGTGAATTGGGGTGGGAATAGCGAAAAGGGATGCGGCTCTTGGATGATTTGTGCAAATTTCTTAAAATTGACTTAAGCGCATTATTTTTTTTTAAGGTTTTGGTTTCGATATCCAGACCTATGGTAAAGTTGTGTTAAAGTCATAACAGGTTATAGAGATTTGTCTTCCCTTTTCTCAATTTTGGATGAATTTTACGATTTCTCTTTAGCTAGAAGCTTTGTATTTGGCGAAGAGTGATGCAGCTCTTGGCTGTTATTCTAGCAAATGTCCTAAAAAAGCTATATCATTATTTGTTTGTACTATGATAGAAAAGCATACTTGTGATAGAGATGTGCCATGTCTCGACTTGGATGATTATTTTTCCTCTTCTCCTTGAGACAGGTCCGAATCGATCCATAAAACTACATTTGCGAGAAGATGTTGCTCTGGTTAATGGCACAACTACATTTTGACCCAAAAAAGAAAGGAAAAAATGGCACAACAACATAAGTGAGATAAGTGCATATGTATTTCTTTAATTTTTGTCTTTTCGTATTTGAGCATTCAAACTTTCCATCGATCATCAAGGATAGTAAAATCTTGTGATTCATATATCATTGTACTTGATTTTTTTTTTTTTATACTATAATTGAGTTTTGCACCAAAAACATTTTGTATATCGTCTTTACCAAAAAAAAAAAAAACATTTGACTAGCTATTCAAAGTGTCAAAAAAAAAAAGAAGTGAAGTGTCAAAAAAAAAAGAAGTGCTCTCAATCTTCGAGCATACTATCCTCCTTCCACTAATGAAAGCAGTTTGATCGAGGCAAACAGAATCAAGAAGATCTGCTCCCGATCTTTTAGCTATAATGGAAGTAATACGAACCTGCATATTATGTTGCAGCAAGAAAATAGGCCTATAATCACCATTTTAGTGGGATTAGGCACCTTAAGAAATAACGGGGCACTATCTCCTGTGTATATTAGGTTTAGATTGAGGGCCTCATGTAGGTAATAGCATACCCACTGGTGGGCATTGTAAAACATGACGAGGGAAAATGCAATTTTGGGAAACAAGTCAAAGTGTCATGGCTATCTTTTTCTTCTCTGTCTAACATCTTCATTGTTGTCATGTATATTGTGCAGGAATAAGTACACTATAAGTGTCAAAAGTTGTGTACGGCGCTTACTTTAGTGTCAAAGTTTTCGCCATCTCACTTAAATGCTAAATCGGAGGAAAAACGATCACTTTAGTATCAACGGCGAGAAATTCCAACCAAATTGATTACGTGTTATTTATAATTAAAATAATAATATGACTTGGCAAAATTTTTAAAAAATCTAATCCATGTGGCATTTCCACATGGCATGCTCGGCACTAAAGTGATTATTTTTTAACAACAACTAACATTGAAATGATCACTTTAAATAAAATTTAGCACTCAAATGATCATTATTAATAAAATTTGGCACTTAAATGATTACTATTTATAACTTTTGGACAACGTTGTTTAGGGGTTATATGTTGACTAGGCACACCGATGAACCACGTAAGATTGAGAAATTAATAAAATATAGTCATGTCGGATTTCGGGCAATTCAAACCAAAATTGACACTTAAATGATCGTTTTTTTTTTTTAAAGTAGCACTTAAATGATTCGAAAAAAACTTTTGACATTAAAGTGAGCGCCGTACACAACTCTTGGCACTTCTAGTGTACTGACCATGAAGAGATAATTGGAGAAAGAGAAAATTTCAGCAAGCTATCAGCTAACCCTTGCGTCCATTATGGGTTACCAATTATCATACCATCAAGCTAATGATCACCCATCACCAGCGATGTACTCAACGAATTTACTCGTTCAAACCAACACTTCGAAACAACATCACATCTAAATTTTACCCTTTGCACAATGACGCACAAATGATTGCACGCATTTGAAGCATCGAGCTTATTTTACATTCAAAATAATAATGAAATAATGCATAACCGCACTCAGAATACCATCAAGGTACTCACTACCACACATCTCACACTTATGTCCTGCACCTGCACCTGGACATATTAATTTGGAACAATCACAAGACACACACAAAAGAAATAAATAACACAGCATTCCAAAATTGCTAAAGACCACGTCTGGTAATGCATACAAACAACGAATTTCTTCTGTAGAGCCACTAATTCCATCCGATTTGAATGATTATATGCTCCATTAGATCACCTATCTGGACACATATCGAGCTGGACTTGTGGATATGCAATATTCATGCCCATCTAGGGTTGGCGTTGCTGGTGCCATGGCACGCTGCAACAAAATCACAATCCTCAGCTTCCGAATCCATTATAAGAGTTTATGATAATATACCATCTAAGTTTGACGTCAAAGCTCTCGGATTCAATTTATCAAAACCACCAACACCAAAGCTTAAATGGTGGCATCGTACAGAAACCTTCTCTGTTGGAAGCAATCATTCATATACTAAGTACACGTACAGAAAGAAGAAAGGGAAAAGTAACTGAAAACAACATTTTGTGATGCAGTTATGGAGTAGTTTTAGGGAGATACACTCGTTTAAACATTAACCCAACTAGCTCTATGCGAAAATCTAGAGTGTGCTTTTAAATTTGCTTCCACTAGCATTGGGCAAGAAGTGAAAGTAACTCAAACATCATGGTTAAATATAGGCTTGTATTAAGAAGAGTTTCATAAATATTCAGGCAAACAAGCCTGCACGTTTTTCTTTTATCTTTAACTGTATTGGCGCTTTCTTAATTGCGTTGTAACACCATCTGTAATTAACCCCCGAAAAATTACAGGTATATGAAACTATAGATAGTACTAAGGAAACAAGAACAACAACTAAAAGCTCAAGTAGCAACAAAAGTCACCCCAAAGAAAACTTCTTTTCTTATAAAGATAGAGAACTCAAAAGCAAAGCCACAGTCGAAATCGCAAAATCCGCCCAAACAGAAGTGAACCACGTTTATGAGGGTTTCATCTGTTTATTTCTAGGTGATTCCAACCTCAGAGTGGGCTGGGATTCTCCCATCAATCAAATTTAAGGAACAACTACTGAATAACACGTTACTCGACAAAAGGAATGGGGATACCTTTTCATGCAATGATTGGTTTAATCTCATGAGCCTACTTGACCAACACTAATGGATTTTAATTCAATTTCAGTTGGAATAAGGCTTACCTGGATGGACTATTTCTTATCATAGGAAGCACATCCACTATGGCTCTTTCTATCCAGACTTTATGCTCAATCTTCATGCAATTGCAAACTTCTTCATTCTCTTCGACCTCTGTCACAAATTTATTGGGCATACCAAAATGTTTGAGGTATGTCAACTTTGGGGGAATAGTGATGACTTGTGGCACTGTTGTCAATGACTTGCATCGACCTAAGAATAACCTTTCAAGATTTGGGAGGGCTCCTTCTTTAACATATATGGATGTAAGTTTGTCAAATATATCTACGCCTAAAAAGCGAAGTTCTTTAAAACTACCTTCCCCAAACATGATCACAGATACCTCATTAAACAATTCTTGTAGTTCCAGATGCTTTAGATTCCGTAACTCTACCAAACGTTGGAATTGATCTCCATTCAATCGACTCCTCTTGAGGACCATTTTGACCAAATTAGTAGGAGAGAGCATCCATTTAGGCAAAGTTTCCAAAGATCCTGTTAGGTGAACCCGCTGAAGGTATTCGTGTTTGTTGAATTGTTGATCTAATTTCTAGAAACTTCAAGGTTGATATTAGCTAGAAAAGACAAGAAAAATCCTTTAAAAAAAAAAAAATCTACCTTAGGTGGCAAAGAAAAGTGTAGAAGCACAAATGTAGAATTCTCTAGAAGAAGAATGGCTAAACTACAATCTAGAATTTCCTAGATGAAGCCTACATGGACAGCATTCTACATAAATCTAGAATGTTGTACTTAGTTGGTGAAGCACCCTATAAATAGGAAAGGAGGGAGAGCGTAGAAGACCAACAAAAGGTAACAAGCTCCTCCCCTTCCTTTGTACTACAACTAAATAAAAAATAAAATAAAAAATCTTTCTTTTGTTCCTTGTACTTTTCTTCTTCCACTCTCTTTTACACATTCTTATTATTACTTTTCCCTTGCCCACTTTGTTCTTAGTTCTTTTGCTCTCTTGATAATTCACATACAAAACACACCCTTGCACACACATTAAATACACGCTTCTGCAAACACTAACAGTGTTCTTTCCTCTCAAATCCCTCCAAAGATCCAATTCCTCCCCATCTTCAACAATTAAATGCAGTGCTTCTAGTTTTGTCAACTTTGCAATGGAAGAGCAAAGATGCTCTACATCTTCACTTCTCAGCTTTGAGATACCTAGCCTTTGTAAATCTACTAGTGTCCCGAGTTCTTTTAGCAACCGTTTTCTTTCCCATTTCTCTCCCCTCACTGATTTTAGCTCTATCATGCATAGTTTTTGCAATGATCTCAAGTGTCCTAATGTTGATGGGACCTTCACACCAAGCTTTGGGTTACTACCTACATCTAGACTTTTGTCACACCTGTATACTAACATATGGCGAAGTTTTGTTAGCTTCAAAATATTATTTGGTAGTTCATGAACGAGGGTATCTTTGAGATCCAAGGTCTCCAGATGTGCAAGATCTTTTATGCCCAACAGAACCTTCCTTATGTTGGTACCCCTTAAACTTAGGTACCTAAGATTTTTCAACTGGAGAATCTTTTCAGGAAAAGAATTCAAAGAAACACAATTTTCTTCCTCCTTGGTCAAATGTCTTTGAATATGTAGCACCTTAAGCCTCTCAACCTTGTTCAACAGTTCTTTCAAAGATTTTGGGTACACCTCTTTGAAGAAATGTAGGGAGCGAAGTCGTTTGATCGATGTGTTCTTATTTATTTCATGCATAGGTTTGTGAAAGGACAGGTACTGTACATTATTAGGCAATCCTTCTTTCGGGCGAGTAACAATCATTGCGATTCCTTCATCTTTTGAATTGGAAATAATGAGTTGATGTTGAAGGTTGTGAACGCGGCAGGTTTTGACCCTCCCATAACTTGTTTTCTTTCCTCAAATTACATGACGTTCTAATAGCTTTTGCAAAGTTGTCCTTCGATTTTCCAAGACTGGATCATGTTGAGTAAATCCTCCTGCCATCCATAGCCGCATCATGGTAGAGCACCTTATGGGATGATTTAACGGGAAGATGCTCAAGTAAAAAATATAAGCACGGACATCAAGAAGGTGCTCCATGCACAAAGTTATCGTTTTTCCATCCTCAATCCCGTAACTCAATTTTTTCCACCGAACAACATAGAGTCACCTACAACATCATCATCTTTATTATCTTTCAAATGCCTACACGTTGCCAGAATCGTGAGTGGCAATCCTTGGCATCTTCTTAACATAAGCTCAAAATCAGGTTCAAGGATATCCTGGTGGGAAATATTTCGATTAAATAGAGAACGAGAATCATTCTCAGAATGGAAAACAAGCTCGAAGTCGTGGATGAAATATTTTGGACTCTGTAGCCCAGACATGGAGCGAGATAGGCTCTTGTCACGTGTTGTGACAAACATGCTCGGATCAGTTTCATTTAATTTATTATGGAGGAAAATGAACACATTCTCTTTGACTGCATCATCCAAGACAAGAACCCAGCTGAACCTTTGTTGGAAAGCGTCTTTGAGTTTAACCAAGTCTTCTTGTTTGTCCAGCCCCTCCTCATTCAAATTCCACATCATTCCATTTGCTTTCATGAGCGCTTCCCCTATGTTGTCGGAAAACTCACAAGATCTTAAATCATCGATCCATACACAGTATTGGAAGCGAAGACTTACCCTTTGGTCACAAAGCATGGCACCCACTAGACTAGTCTTGCCTACTCCTTGCGCCCCGTGGACAAAAATCACTTTCAACAGAGTTCTCTTTCTTAGCCATTGGACCAGTTGGTCCATCAGCTCTTTGATACCCACTAATGCATCTGTCTTCTCACTTAAGGCATTGACCGATCACGCAATGCCGGCCGAGTAGGAATGGGCTTGGTTGCCGGGTAATCTAAAATGAGCCTGTATGGGACCAGTTCTCCCAAGATTATCTTCATATGTCTTCAGCGTTTTTTTGATATATCTTGATTTCTCTACAAAAGTTTCGTCTCTATATCTATGTCGAAGGTAGAAATTAAGACCTCTCCACCTCCCCTCAAAATTACGTCACTTCATGTCCTCGATAGCATCTTGAGAGTCATAGAGAAATTTCCATGTCCATTTTGAGCTTTTCATCGATGACCTCCTTTGAGTAGCCTTTCACAAGAAGATCTTTGATATGCTTGATCAAGTGAGGTCGTCAAGTTCATCTTCAACAAATTTAGCGAGTTTCAATTCTTTTTGCCATTCTTCCTATACAGCAGGAATCAGCGGCCCCAAACCACCCAACACTGAGGTGGGATCCATTTTCCCCTCCTCTGGTTGGATCAGAGAGAGAGAGGGAGAGGATGTAGTCACCGATGGAAATGGCCTAGCTCGGCCATTTCTCCGAGCAAGTATTGATACAGACGAATCTTTCACGATGGGGATTTTGGGGGAGACAAAATCCCTAGATGGGGATTCTAGATGGGGATTTCGGGGAGAGACTTTTTATTAAGTGGAGGTGGCTTGATAGTGAAGGAGGAACCCTTCTTCCTTGGGCTCTTTTAGCCCCCCTCCCTTCCTCTTTATTTATGCTCTCTCCTCTCATCTCGCTATCGCTCGCATTAGGAAGGGTAATGGCACTGCATAGCCAATGAAGAGAGAGAGAGAGGGGCTTTCAAAGGGCAAAAGCAGAAGTTTGGGTCAAATCTGCTTGTGTGAATTTTTTTTTTACACCTCAGTGGATATGGCCATGTAATTTAATGTAAGATAAAGTGCTATGTGGAAACCATCCAAGATTAGAAGAGAAACTATTTATGTTTTAAATCCTATTCTAGACTTTGATTTTCTTGATTGTTCTTATTATCCCTCTCTTTTAAATACCATGTTGGAAGTCCCTTCCCAAGCAAAGTCATTACAGAGAAGTCATTTATTATATGTAGATCAATTGATATTTTTTTCTTGTTATGTCAAATTAATTCCATAAAAAGAATCATTTGTGACATGCTCAAAATAGGATAGGTCACATCATTCAAATTGTTTGTTTTAGCTTTTGATATTATTATTTTTGTTTGTCGCAAGGTGCCAAATAACACGCTTACTTTCATGCTGGTATTGAAAAAAAATTGTAAGATCATGGATGCTACTTGTTGATAATAGTTCAACTAAATAAGATACTTTAAGCTTAACCTGATATTTCGACCCCCCCCTCAAAAAAAAAAAAAAAAAAAAAAAAAAAAAGGCTTAACTTGATAAGAATGATCTAGATAGGGGAGATAAATGATTTTTATCACCTTCGAACATGGGTGAGAAATTTGCTGTGTTCGTTAGTATATATAAATTATAATTGTGTTCAAGCGGATTTATCATTGTGGCCCGACCTCAGATAGGCACAAAAGCCAGGTTTTATTGGAGATTATTATTGATTTACTTGGACTCTAAAGCCATTTTGGATCTTCTTTTCAATAAAAATTTGGATGAATGTGATTCTTTGCTACTTCTTGGGATATCTCTTGATTCGTTCATGGAGATTGGAAGATCAAATTACATTATGAAATATATAGAACTGAAAACTTTTAGACTTAGTTGTATTTTTTTTTTTTTTAAATCAGACTTAGTTGTATTTATAAATAAAGGTTTTGGACTAAAAACATTCAATTAATTGCATCAATTGAAAGATTTAAGATTTCATACCGTTCCTTATATAAGACTTAATAGATGTGTGCGATTTTTCTCCAAAAGTTCTTAATCATGAAAACTAGCTAAGAGCCCCCTGTTTTGCTTTGGCTTGTCATTAAAAATAGAGTTGTTCATTTGTAAAACATGGTATTCTCATCAAAACATACAATTAATCAATCGTTAATGTAGTAATATTTTTAACAATAAGAAGATAAAATAATACTAGGAAGATGATGATGAACTTTTATCAAGTTGTATCAGTCTTTTTAAGTAACGGTGAGCGGTTAGCTATTAAAAGATAGTATTGTCTTGCAAAATTAATTTTTTAATCTGGTTTGGAAATGTGAACCATCATGTCCAAAAATCTTTTAAATAGCGCCCACTAACATATGCATGCAAAATAATTAAGTTTTAACATCAAATTTTGCATAGGTAAAACAATCTAAAATCTATAGAAGTTCAAAAAAAAAAAAAACTTGGTTTAAAAATAAATTGCTTCCATGCTTTAATTTTAAAAAAAAAAAAATGTGTTTTTGTTTGTTGGTGGCAGGAGTCTCTACCAAACCAACCACCCGTAAAATTTCCATGTGTCAAGAGAGTTTGAGATGATGCTAAAAAAATCGCTTATATCTTCTTTAAATTGAAAAGTAAGGAGAATGACTATTTAAAAAAAAAAAAAAAACTGAAATTAATTTCTACACACTCTCGTGGCGCATCATCCTTTACCACACAGCATATCTTCTTCGTAAACATCATTCACGCGTTGCCACTGCCGTGCCACCACTAATGCTAGCCACCACATGTCGTTGAACCACCGCCGCCACCTCATCATCACCATCTCCTTCGTCATCCACAGTCACCTTCAATCAAAAATGAAATAAAAAAATTCCAGCCACCATAGAATTTTCCTTTTTTTCGTAGCCCCTCTCGTTGCCATCATCATCTTCTACCGTCAACCATCCAAGACCCCGCCACCACTGACCATCGCTTGGAACCGCCATCAAGAATCCTTCGCCACCACCAACTACAATGCCACGGGTAATGAACCTTCACCTCGACCTGGAAATAATCCTTTGACTGCCTCAAACATCGCTAGAAACAACCAACGAAGCAATTCCATGGCCATCATCTTTGGGTTGTGATCAGATTTGAGGCGTTAGGCATCGCTGTGCACATCATATAAGAACGAAGGAGAAAAAGGGAAGGACAAAATAGAGGAAATGGGAATTTGTAAGTTGGACGCCAAAAGTTGAGAAAATTTCCGGGCCCAGATATCAGCGTAAGTGCGAGGCTCAATTCATGCCACCTTTGTATCAAACATTCTGCTTTTGATCCAAGTACTAACACCAACAAATTCATTACAATCTTAAACTTCTTATCTAGCATTTTGAGAAAAATCAAATTCCTGCATTTAGTTCAATGCAGTCAAGAAAAATAAGAATGTCGATTAGATTCCACATGGCATATAAAGGTTCTCATAAAGTGTGCAATTAGATCGCCTAATAATAAGGAAAAGCACACTAGAGGTTCCAAATCTATTGGGCGGCAATCAGGTTAGTACCACAACTTTTCAATTGCTTATTTAAGCTCCTAACTTTCAAATTTTGTTCATTGTAGTGACTTTGACTACTTGGATCGTTTGAATTGGGGACATGACATTATTTTAATGATAGAATCGTTGTTGCATTTCTAAATAATGCCACTTCAGCTATTCTGTAAAGCAAATTCTAAATATATAACTGAACTAAATGAATGAATTTTGAAAGTTAAGGAGCTCAAATGAGTGATCAAAAAATTGTGGCACTAAACTCACCTATATATGAAAGATTTTGAACCTTTAGTGTACTTTTCCCTTAACAATAGCTAGTTTTACTATTTCAATTCTACATTCCACCACCACACAAATATCAAAAGCCCATATCCATCACTGGCATCGCCCAGCACCATTAGTACGGGGTTGCCCTCACCCGGTGGTGCGTTTGGTTCAAAGATTTCCAAAAGGCTTTTAGTCTCAAAAGCCCTTTAGGGGAATACTAAACTGTTTGGCAACAATTTTAAAGTAGCTTTCAAGTAAAAGTCAACACGTTGGAAGGCTGAAAGCCCAATGCTAAGAAGGCTTTTGAGCCTTCAGCATTTGACCAAATGTTGAAACTTATTTTTTCTTCCAAAACTATCATCACTCCTTCTTCAAATTTCTAATTTTGCTCTTGTTATTATTTTTTAAAATGCCAAAATAATGCTAAAAATCAAATATATAAATTCTTAAAAAATTAAATATATTTTGGTCTTTTTTTAAAAATATTATACATTTGATTTTTTTTAGCATATATATTTGATTTTTTTAGCATTATTGTCAAAATTTATTTTTAATAAGTTGCATACATTATTTTTTTCAATTTTAAACAATTAAAAATTAAAAATTTCAACGAATGGTTTGGTCTTTTTCAAAAAAAGTTATATATATATATATATATATATGTGTGTGTGTGTGTGTGTGTGTGTGTGTGTGTGTGTGTGTGTGTGTATTTGATTTCTTAGCATTATTTTCAAATTTATATTTAAAAAGTCCCATATATTATTTTCTTTTCAAATTTAAAAAATTAAAAATTAAAAAAATTCGACAAAGGATTTGGTGCTTTTTTTTTTTTTAAATATATATGTATTTGATTTTTTTTTAGTATTATCGTCAGAATTTATATTTAAAAATTTGCATATATTATTTTTATCAATTTTAAACAATTAAAAATTTAAAAATTCTGATGAAGGGTTTGGTCTTTTAAATATATATATTTGATTTTTTAGCATTATTTTCAAATTTATATTTAAAATTTGCCTCATTATTTTTTCAATTTTACACAAATAAAAATTTAAAAAATTCCACGAAGGATTTGATCTTTTTTAATATATATGCTTTTTCTTTTTCAATTTTAATCAAACAAAAAATAAAAATTCCGATGAAGGGTTTGGTCCTTTGAAAAAAATGATATTATGTATTTGATTTTTTTAGTATTATTGTCAAAACTTATATTTAAAAAAGTTGCATACACTATAACAAATAAAATTGAAAAAACTAATATTAATCACCGAAAGAGCTTTTCAAATGTGTTTTCTACCAAACAGCATTTTTCTCAAAATTGCTTCTCAAAGCATAATTTGCCAAAACCTTTGCATTTATTTAAAATCCTTTAGGCTAAACTGTTTTGCATTTTCCTAATAGACTTTTAAAATGCTAAACCAGATGCACTCAACCAAACGCACCCGAGAGTGCATTTGGTTTAGCATTTCCAATGGACTTTTAGTCTTCGAAGTCCCTTGGGAAATCCGGATCATTTGACAATCATTTTCAAGTAGTTTTAGTGAAAGTTAGACAAAAACCCTTGGGAAAATGATGGACCGTTTGATAACCAATTTGAAATAGCTTTCAAGTGAAAGTCAAGATGGGAAAGTAAAGCCCAATGTTAGTAGGGACTAGCTTTGAGAGCTTTAAGTATTTTGCCAAATGCTGAAACTTTTTTTTTTTTTTTTTTTTCCAAAACTATCATCACTCATTCTTCAAATTTCTTATTTTGCCCTCATTATTATTTTTGTAAATGCCAAAATAATACTAAAAAAAAAAAAAATCAAACTTATATAAATGCTAAACAAATTAATTATATTTTGGCCTTTTAAAAAAAATTATTTATATATTTGATTTTTTTTTCACATTATTATCAAAATTTATATTTAAAAAGTTACATACATTTTTTTTTTCAATTTTAAACAAATAAAAATTAAAAAATTCTGACAAAGGGTTTGGTCTTTTTTTAAAATTATATTGTGCGCGCGCGCGTGTGTATTTGATTTTTAGCATTATTTTCAAATTTATATTTAAAAAGTTACATACATTGTTTTTTCATTTTTTAAAAATAAAAATTAAAAAATTTTGACTAAGGATTTGGTCTTTTAAAAAAATTATATATGTATTTTATTTTTTAGCATTATTGTCAAAATTTATATTTAAAAAGTTGCATAAATTACTTTTTTTCAATTTTAAACAATTAAAAATTAAAAAAATCCAATGAAGGGTTTGGTCTTTAAAAAAAATATATATATATATATATATATATATATATATATATATATATGTATGTATTTGATATTTTAGCATTATTTATTTATATTTAAAAATTTGCATACATTATTTTTTTAATTTTAAACAAATAAAAATTAAAAAATTTCGACGAAGGATTTGGTCTATATATATATATCCATTCTATGACATTTCAATCTCACATAGGTGATCTATCCATCACCAAAATGAAGTTTGGGTTGTAATTCACTAGTTATTCCCGATGTTCACCAATATATATGCATTTGATTTTCTTAGTATTATTATCAAAATTTATATTTAAAAAGTTGCATACATTATTTTTTTTTTAATTTTAAGCAAATAAAAATTAAAAAATTCTGATGAAGGGTTTGGTCTTTAAAAAAATTATATATGTATTTGATTTTTTAGTATTATTGTCAAAATTTATACTTAAAAGTTGCATACATTATTTTTTTAAAAAAAATGAAATTAAAAAAAACTAATATTAATCACTCAAATGGCTTTTCAAATATGTTTTCTACCAAATGGCATTTCTCTTAGAGATAATTTATCAAACGACATTTGCATTTGCCTAAAGTCCTTTAGGCTAAACTACTTTGTATTTTCTCAATGAGTTTTCAAAATATTGAATCAAATACACTCTCTCTGCAGGGATAGAACCATTTATTGTACTATCAAAGTCAATTCTATCAAACCCCTTATATCATTAACCACATTATTTTAATATGGGCAGACAACAGAATTAAACTTGCATCTTCTCATTAAATTTGCCTTGCTAAATAGGGTGAAAGTGTATTGTTTGTCATTTTTGGAATCATTATACTTTTACTTAATTCTTTCATTTGACGATGTAAATTGGATTATTACTTTATGAACTCTAGTTAAATCAGTTTTAATGATAGGTTGGTAAGGCTCATCTCTCGCCTCCTACAAGTGTAGACTCATATCATGATGTTCCTTTGATCTTCATGTCGAATTGAACCACAAGAACCTTTGAGAGAAATCACTGTTGTTGGAAGTGATCACTCACCTGCCTCTATTATCTTTACGAATCGAAGCGAAGTGTCTTTGAATCAGAACCCATGATCACCTGGATCCAAAATACAACGCTCACCTTAGTAAATGATTCTCTTATTTATACACGTGTCTCTCCCTCCATCACTCCTTGGTGTTAATAGAAAAAGACAAAGGGATGACGTCGGCCGTAAGGAAATGGGCTTATCATATCACTTTCTCTTGCCCCTACCCCAACACCAGCAGCTATGTAGCACCGACACGCGACACGCGACACGCGATACGACACGACACGACACGCGACACGTCATTTCTCAAAAAGTAGAGAATTTCGACACGTTCCGACACGTTAAATATTAAATAAATATTTTTATTTTTAATTAATTTGATTTAAATTCATATTAATTAAAAAAGAGCCTACAATGAATTTACACTAATAATATTAATAAATTAATTCATTGGAAATTCGAAAGACATTCATAATTAATACGTATCCATGTTTGGAAATTAGAATCAACTTATTTAAATAAATCTATGATTTTTTACAATGATCAAAATTTATTATCATTTAAAATTCAGTATTTTTATTTTTTAAAATTATTATTTATTTTTTCCGATTAAAACAAAGTTTCCCACCACTCCCAATTTTATTTCAATTTTTCCCTCCCTCCCCCACGAGAGACTATTCCCTCCCTCTTAAATTTATTTCAATTTTTTTCCCTACCTTCCCTTGTCAGACTATTTCCCCCACCCCAAATTTATTTCACTCCCCCCACCCACGTGACAGACTGTCACTTTCACCACCATTGAGTTTCAAAACCCTAGCTACCGGATCACATTTTCTCCTCGCCGCACGACCTCGCAATCCCTTCCTCTCCTCACTTTTTCCCCTCGCCGCACGGTCTTCCTCTCGATCCATCTCCATCTCCTCGCCGGATGACCTCCATACGACCCCCTTCCTCTCCTCTTCCTCTCGATCCTTCTCCTCGTCCTCCGCCTCGCCTTCGGCCCTTCCTCACTTGCAGTTGCAGCCTCGTCGCCGATCCCGCAGCATCACTGTGGCCGCCCTCACCTCAGTCTCTACGGCTGCCCTTGCCTCGGACCTCGGTCTCTACTCTTTCTCTGGCGCATCAGTCTCTACTCTTTCTCTAGCGGTTTCTCGCCGTCGCGGGCTCGCCGTTGCTCGCGGCCTTGTCTCTCCTCCCTCGCCCTCGCTTCCATCCGACACGCGTGTCGAGACGAGTCGAAAAAAGTTGACTGCGTGTCGGAAAACTCGACACGCGTTGACCGCGTGTCCGGGCGTGTCCGGGCGTGTCCGAGCGTGTCGACGTGTCCGACACGTGTCGGACACGACACGGAAGCACGGACAACGTGTCCGTGCTTCATAGACCAGCAGTCCCGCTGCAACAACATTCCGCCGTTGGCTGGATTTGTTATTTTACTACATATTAGCTGTTTTTCTCTTTCTATTCTATCATTGTAAGTTGTAGAATTTGGCCAAACATAATATGATTAGAGATTCGAAGTCGTTTGTCTCTTTTATATTTTAGCAAGAAAATTAATTTTTCAGCTTTCTAGCTAAAAAATTAAAGTATCATTCAAATTTCAAATATCATAAGAAACAATGTGTGAATTTAAGTATCAATATTTGTGCTTTTACAAGGTTTCAGGTGCTGTAGAATAAATGAAAGTTAAAATGTGTATGCTGGAAATATGAAGAATAAAAAAAAAGGCAAAAAGCGAAAGTAGTTTCAAACGGACAAATAGAGTACGTACACACTAGCAATTAAAGCCTAAGGAAACCTGGCAGGCAGAGTTAACATGATATAACCATACCAAATTGCCAAACCTAGTGATGCTTCTATTGTCAATTTGATTTCTGTCCGAAGAGTAAATATCTAGTATTGCATAACCAAGTAATGTGGGAGGAGCAGCCCACTACTATGTGTCATCAATACAGGTAAAGCAGCAAAGAGCTACTTAGACAACTGCAACCAAAAATTAAAACTCGATCAATCCAGATCGGATCTTCCAAGGTCAGTAAAAGCTTTTAACTTGCTCAGAAAGTGTTCTCTTGAAATCCCGCAATAGAGATTCGAACGCAATTCCAACAGAGAACGGGACATTGGCAACAAGCATGCTAGGCAGACCAGCCACCAGCAGGTCTGATGAAGCCAAAAGAACTGCAGAAAATGCTCCCAGATATGCTTTCAAAGGAGCGATGGAAGAACAAATGGACTTCTTGTTCATCTTCCAGCTTGCATAAGACACAAATTCCATCGACGCAGCTCTGTTTACCTATCAAAGGTTTGCAACCTACTTAGAAGGACTGGCCAGTCAATGAAAGCAATCTTAGGCGCATTTGGTTTCAACCAAACAAGACGATGCCAACTGCATTAAAGTCCTCTGCAGAAGGACCAAATTCCATGCTGCAGCTGAGGCGAATTCACATCTGTCTTCTGGGTTTAAATCAGGATATATGCAACCTTGCCAGCCACAAAGTGCAACCAGGCACAACCCGCATATCACACAAATTCTTGAAGTCAATATTGCAAGTTCACAACAACCTGTTGTCTTTGGAGGTCGCTATTAGATTCGCCAGCTGCTATGTCCATCTTGATTTCTTTAAATGCAAACTCAATTTAGACTGGTCCATTTGTTAATGGACGCCTATGTAAATTGGCTCAATAAAAGCTCGCAATCCATGAATCCACCCGCATTGAGTAATAACATTTGGATATGTGCATGGACTGGCACTCGCACTAAGTAAGATCCAGGACAGTCGTGGGGATTTGAATCCTTCCCTAAATGAATGACATGATGAACATGAAGTTTCTATGCCTAGCTCAAGGCAGGATCGCATGAAATTTCCATGCTCGAAGTGTGAGGCTGGGCACAAAGAAATGCCCTAACTGGCCATGCCCAAGCCCAAGCCCACTCATTACCTACAAGATTCATCACTTTTACTATTCAACCAAAGCAATATCACAACACTATCACATTCAAATTTGCTACCTGCACAATGGTACACAAAAGGTGCTCACATCTCAAGCATTGACCTTACATTCAAAATAATTCCAAAACCATGTTTATATATAAGACACAGCAAAGCATTCCGAACTTGCTAAAGATTGTGCCTACCAAATCAAGCAGACAATGAATTTCTTCCGTAGAGCTGCCAATTCATTCGTTTTGACTTTGAATGAGTATATGCTTCCGTGAGATTAACTATCTGAACACATATTGAGCTGGACATGTGGATGTCCAAACTTCATGCCTTGTGGAAATGGCCATCTAGTGGTGCCTTTTCTGGTGCCATTCTACACTAAAACAAAAATCATAATCCTCAACTTCCAAATCGATTATAAGAGATTATGATGATGTGCCGTCCAAGTATGAAGTTGAAGGCTCTTGGATTCAATACACTGAAGCACAAATCAAGTACATGTATATAAGGAAGAAAGAGAAAAGTAACTGAAGTGTGATAGTTATGAGTAGTTTAAGACAGATACAGGTATCCAGCATTAACCTGACTAGTTCTATAATGCTTTCGAATTTGCTTCCACAAGCACTGAGCAAAAAGTGAGATGTAACTAAAACATCATCTTTGTTTGTAAAAAAAAAAGCTTGTTATGAGTTTGGGAATTATTCAGGCAAACAAAACTCCACTTTTAGCTTTAAACATTCACGCACATTTATTGTTCTGAACACAATCTGTTATTGACCCAACGAAAATCACAGGTCTAGGAAGCTAGAGATACCAAGGAAGCAAGAACAAAGCTCAAGAAGTAGCAAAAGTCATCCCAAAGAAAACTTCTTTTTCTTTGTCAAAAAATGAAACAGGTGGAAAACAAAGCTACAGTCAAGATCACAAAAGGCCCAAAAATAGTTAAAAACAATAAAAGGGTAGAATACAAACTCGAAAAGACAAGAGCATTGGACAGTACAATCTATAAGAGATTATTGAACTGTTGATAAAGTATCAAGTAACCACAACAATCTACAGAATAATGGCAAGTCCTATAAATATGAGGGCCGCATTGAAAGAAGCTATGACAACACGCCATTCTACCACAGAAACACGGGCAGTGTCATCTTCGTAGACAATTACCTCGTCAATTGTCCCTTTGAAGTCAATCATCCCCGACAAGACAACCCATGCTGCCAGAAGAAATCTTGGATTTCGGGTGAAACTAATCCGCGAGGTGGGACTATTCTCCTCAAAGATGGCCTCGTACACACCATCCAATTTAAAAATTGGAAATCGTCATATACATTATGGCAGTGCCATAGATTTATCTCCCTCAATGTATTGCAATTCGTCACCACCTTTTTTACCCCTCCGTTCGACAGATGCACACAATGCACTAAGTCGAGATACTTGAGATGACAACATCTGCTTATAAATGCCACTAGTTGCTCGTCATTGAGTTTCAAGCCTTCTGCTTGCAAGACCTCTAAGCGTGGGAGTTCAAAGTCAATGCACAGATTCCTTATTTTTTTCAAACCACGGATATTCAAATGCCTGATTTCCGGGCAGCTCTTTAGCACACCCGAAATGGCATCCCCAGTTATCTTCAAACACTTGCTTACATCAAGATACTGCAAGCTAGGGCACATAAGCCCAATCTTCTTGAGGCGTTTGTCGGTCAATTTACGATTAGAAGGAATGCTAAGAAACCTCACTTGAGAATTCACCACGTTATCAGTTCCATTAGCATCATCCTCTCTCATGTTTGCCTTCCCCATTTTGATTGCCTTCAGGACATTGTTTCATGAGGCTATACAATGTTGTCATCGTGAGATGGGAGCAGTGACTGATGTTAATGTGGGTCAGACTGCGAAGATCGTCACATATCACGCTCATGTTGTCATCTGTGAGGAAACGTACTGCCTCCAAATCTAAGACCTCGATGTCCTGGCGACATAGCATGATCATAAGAATCCCGTTGAAGGAAAACCCCAGAGCGTGCGAAAGTATGAGTCTCTTGAGCGGAATTTTTGCCTCCGCAACAGATATCAGCAACCTATCCCAGATAAACGAGCCCGAGAAATCCAGACTAATAAAACCCCTGGCGTCACGAAAGGAATCTACCAACTCATCACAGAAAATCGCCTCCTCTTTCATATCATTCAGAGCCAAGGAGACCAAGTCAGGCCTGTTCACTATCAAGGAAGCAATACCTCTCCCAGTAATTGAGCCACATCCCCCAAGCTTAATTTCCTTCAGAGACGGGCAATTCACCGACAGAACCACAAGAGACTGATCAGAGACAGACGGATTACCCGAAAGGTTGATTCGCGACAGCCTCTGCAGCTTCCGCGACAGGTCCGAGATACCGTCGTCCGTGACCCGAGCTGAATCACTCTGCTCCGGATATCTAATATCGAGCTCTTCGAGCTTGGGAAAGCACTCCGCGATCGAAACCAAGTCGGCATCCTCCAGCAACCCAATATAGGACAGCACCAAGACCCTCAAATCCCCAAACTTGGACCCCATCTCGCGCAACCCACCGAAGCGGAGGGACTTCTGGTTGGAGAGGTCGAGGCGTTCGAGGGGCAACGAGCACTCGGCGATCTGGCGGAGGACGGAGGACGGGTCGCCGCGGAACGAGCTGAGGTCGATGGACTTGAGGAACGTGAAGCGCCGGAGGAGGGAGTCGAGGCGCGGGGTCAGTCGGTTGGTGATGGAGAGGCTGGTGCGGACGGTGTCGGAGATGCGTAGGAATTCCTTGCAGACGGAGGAGACGGACTCGACATCGGCGGAGACCAAGCGGCGGAAGACCTCATCCCAGAACAGTGCGGGCAGGTCTTCCCACCGCCGTTGCTCCGCCATCGTCAGTAAAGCTTAGGATCGGATAACTTTCAATTCTTCCGTGCTTAAGCAGCAGCGTATTGTTCCGTGGAGCTAAGGTCCAAAATAGGGGAAGAAAGGGAGTGTTTCCACGCCTCTGTCACTCGGTCAATCCTGTTCCACGTAGTCCCTATTTCATGGCCACATATTTTTTCCGGCTAAGTAATGTAGGCGAAACAAGGTGGACCTTAATCTTTAGAGTGCAAATTTCAAGCTCATGAAAGAACCCCTTAATCTAATTGTATACATAAAAAAAGACATACATTGAAGTTCGGATTTAATGCGAGATTCGTTAAACAATCGATGGTGTCCGTTAAACAATTAACAAGCCACCCAGCTCATAATCACCTCTGCTCAATGTATGTTAGTTATTTAGTAACAATTTTTAATAATTCAAATTCAATCGAGTTCCTAGAAGTATTCTGATGATTTTTTTTTTTTTTTAGCTTGTCAATACCAAATTAATGGGCAAAACAATAATCAGCCTTTTTAGTTGAACAGGAATCGGATGGCTCAAATACCTCAAATGCTTATAGCTGCCAATATTCTTTGGAAATTTACTAAGAAACATACCTTGTAGATCCAAAACATGGAGCATCTTGAAATTTGTCGGTAGAAATTAATTGACGGAGGACTCTTGGGATTGCTGATGTGACTGCTCGAAAACGAATGGGAAGCGAAGCGAAGTGGCTTGAATCTGCCTATATCTCGTACTATGTTCTGAATGGATAGGCGTCGAACAGTATGAGGCCATGATTCGGAAAAAATATTGGGTGGTCTGGACCGCCACGTTAGCGTGGTCCCGGACCACTCACACGGCGCCACGTGTATGGGGAAGCTAGAGAAAGGATGAAAATCGGGGCCCACTTCTCTAACGCTCTCTCTCCTCTTTTTCTCTTTTGTCCTCTCCCCTCATATGTGGCGTCATCTGAGTGGTCCGGGACCACGCTGACGTGGCGGTCCCGGACCACCTAATATTTTCTCCCATGATTCGTCCTCTTCAAGAGCGACGAACACAGAACCCACATCCTCGGATTTAAAAACAGTGATCTCGTGAAGAATGGTGTGGACGCGGCAGGCTTTGACTCTTCCATAGGTGCTTGTATCAGCCACTTCGATCACGTTTTTCAGCCTTTTCAAGAACTCATTGGCTTGCTCAAGTGCTCTATTCCCCGACTCCTTGACGAATCCTTCCACTATCCATAACCGAATCAATTGGGAGCACTATATTGGATGATCGGCCGGGTAGATGCTCAAGTAGAGAAAACATGATTTGAGATCATAGGGGAGCATATTAATGCTGACTGAGAAAATTCAGGATAAGTATATTAGAAATGTCAAAACTTGTGTATAACGTTTACTTTGGTATCAAAAATTTCTTTTGGATCAATTAAGTGTCAATTTTTTCAAAAAACAATCATTCAAGTGCTAATTCCGATCATGGTTGTTAGAAATCCGATGTGATCATATTTTATTAGTTTCTCGATCCTTTGTGACTTGCTGATGTGTTTAGTCTACATATAACACATAAACAACACAGTGTAGACAACTATTCGGGGTTTTTTTGGTAAAGACTGTTGGGGTTTTCGGGTCACAAAAAAGAAAAAAAGCACAGTGTAGACAAATTGACAAGTGATCATTTGAGTGCCAAAATTGTAAATATAGATAATTTGAGTGCCAATTATTGTTAAAAGTAATTACTTAAGAGTCAGTCGTTAGTAAAAAATGATTACTTTAGTGTCAATCATTATTAAAAGTGATCAATTCAATGTCAATCTCATTTAAAATGTAATCATTGTGCGGCATCATTTTAGATGTCCACGTGGACTAGATTTTTTTTTTTTAATGTGTCAAATCATATTAAATTTTTAATTGTGAATGCCACATAATCAATTTGATCGGAATATTTCGCCGTAAGTACTTAAGTGATATTTTTCTCGATTTGGCACTTAAGCGAGCTGGTAAAAACTTTTGACATTAAAGCGAACGCCGCACATAACTTTTGGCATTTCTAATGTACTTAATTCGAGAAAAATCTCTTCATTGTTTCAATTTTGCCTTGGTTATCTGCCAGCGCTTTGCCAAGTCTGTTGCATTCCTCTCTACACTCGGTTAGATCAAGGGGCTTCGTGATGAATAGGCCACTAACTGCACTGATTGCGAGCGGCAATCTCCCGCACTTCTTCAAGATTTTCTTAGAAACTTGGGCGAAACCAGGCGGACATGAATCTTGCCTGAACGTTTTTCGGCAAAACAACTTCAATGAGTCCTCTCGAGAGAGGAGATCCATCTTGTAGACGTGACCTTCCAAGTTCTTAGCAAAGGCGTTTGCTTTGGCTTCATCTCGTGTTGTGATGATCAATCGCCCGCTTGTTCCTACCAATAAGTTTTCGATCGAGTTGAGCAAATCCTCGCTCCACACGTCGTCTAAGACAAGCACATGCTGCCTCTTTTTCAGCAGCCTCTTGATCTCCGACCTCAGGGCAAGGTCGTTTATCCCTAGCAGGTTTATGTGATCTACTGGTTTACAGAAAAACTTCCAAGTCTGTCAGTTTTCAAGAGTTGATTGATGAACTACTACGTTTGCTTTGCAATAAATGATTTTAGAAATATTTTTCTAAAGTGATCACTTGTATTATTTATAAAATTAAACTAACGAAAAAATATGTTCATTATAAATAAAAATATTTAGGCATAAATTATTGTTCATAATGAAAATATTTTTCATTGACTAATTTTTCTAAGCAACATAAATAATTATTTTTTGGAAAATACTTTTCAAATCATTGATTATCGTGGAAGCAAACGAATTGTAAGGAAAACCACCTTAATGTAAGTACATCTCTTCATATGCAATGAAACTGCGTTGGATCAAAAACTAAACAAATATATAAAATGTTTTTTATGCGATTCAATGGATATATTATTAGCCCTAACTTCATAAGTATATAAGAGTTCCAACCTTTTGCAAACTGAAGCCCCACCAGTCAAGGAGGGTTTGCGGTAGTTGCTGCCTTGCTGGGAGTTGATGATCTGGAGCGAAACTCAAGTGATCTGTGCCCGTGCGTGGAAACTGATAGCTTGTCAGTGGTGGAAATGGTCACGGGCCAAACTCCAAGCCCATGGACCCAGTGCCAGGATTTGCTGGCCCAGCTGAAGACAGTCAAGCAAGTCCATTGCCCTCGCGATGCTAATCATTGTGCAAACTGGGTCGCTACTCCCTATTGCCCACCACAGGAGTATCTTACCATCTCCTGGCGAGAATGGCTAACTTTATCAGCCTCCTTTTATATATTTTAAGTTCAGAAACTCACATGTCATGTTCTAGCAGTGCCCGTTTATGAATGAAAAAGCTTTATTTTGACCCCAAAAAAAAAAAAAAAAAAAACAAGAGTCCCTTTGTCGATCCATGCACTAATGACTAAGCTATGGAGGCCGGAAACCATGAAGCGTAAATCTAGCAAAGGAGTTCAATTACTTCCATCTTGAAGAAGGGTGATACGATCTTAAGTCACAAATGAATTTATAAATGTATCAAGATTTCTGATAATTTAAGAACAATCCAATGTCTCTCAATCGCCACTGCTTTTTTTAATCTCGTGTGCAATGGGGGGCTCAGTTTCTCAATTAAATGAGGAAAGGAGCATGAGGAACACTTGGGAAAGCCCATGGACTCCTTTTGTTTAGTATTTCATTTCCGGATATGCTTTTGAGTCATCTCGTATGAACCAATCTCATTGCATTGC
This sequence comes from Eucalyptus caleyi, assembly GCA_014182885.2. Lineage (NCBI taxonomy): Eukaryota > Viridiplantae > Streptophyta > Magnoliopsida > Myrtales > Myrtaceae > Eucalyptus > Eucalyptus caleyi. The sequence goes on from CM024476.2 coordinate 18,090,254, forward strand.
GATTGAGGGTAGCGAATTTTATTGTGCCATGTCATTGTTTTCGTCTCAATAATTGACCTGTGCCACTTTATGATAATATGAGGCTTGACTAAAAAACATGGCCCGACAAAATACAAAGCTTCTCTCAAGTGACGAATTGATTTATTCTATCTTAACTTGTGGCGAAATTTGCCAAATACAAGCTTTGTATCTTATCTTACTGTAGTTTGCTTCAAATCATGGGAAAGGAACCTTAGTTGGCTGTTTCACAAAGAAAGGAGATTATCATATCACTTTGTTACTCTACTAAAAGTTAGCCTTCTCTTCCTTTTCCATCCTTGTAAGTGGTGGAATTTGACCAAACAGATTGATTAGAGATTTAGAGTCATTTGTCTCTTTTACTTTTTAGCAAGAAAATTACTTTTTCAGCTTCCCCGCAAAAATTTTAAATATCATTCAAATATTTGAATATCGTAAAAATGTATATGTGAATCTATGTATCTAAAATTTGTGATTTTGGAAGGTTTCAAGTGCTTTGGATTATATAAAAGTTTAAATATGTACGCCGTAATTTGAAGAAAAAAAAAGTGAAAAGCAAAATTAGTTTCAAACAGACAAATAAATACATATACACAAGGATTATAGCCGACGAAAACTTGGCGAGCTGATTTCAACATAATTTTACTGAATTAAATTGCCAAATCTAGTGATGCTTATATCGTCAATTTGTTTTTCGAAAAGTAAATATCTTTCATTGCAAACGAATTAATGCAGGAGACCAGCGCACAAGTAACTGTCATAAATACAAGTTAAACAAAGATTTTCCAAGGTCTGCAAAAGCTCTTATCTTAGCTCGGTAAGTGTTCTCTTGCGATCTTGCAGTGGAGATTCAAACGCAATTGCATCAGAGACCGGGACAGTGGCAACAACTCTTTAAGAACTGCAGCTTTCAAGATCCAAGCAAGTCGAGAAGGCCAGCCACTAGCAGGTCTGATGAAGCCAAAAAACTGCAGAAAATGCCCCCACATTTGCTTTGGAAAGTAGCCATGGAAGGGTAGACGACCTTCTGATTCATCTTCCGGTTTGCGTAAAACACAAACTTCCATCAACAGAAGCTCCATTTCTTTATCGTATCAAAGGTTTGAAACCTACTGAGAAGGACTGACCAGTCAATGAGAGCAAACTTAGGCGCATTTGGTTTCAACCCAACGAGACTGATGCTGACTGCTTTGAAGTCCTGACCCAATGCCATTCTGTGTCTGAGGTGAACTCCCCATCTGTGTTCTGAGTTTGAATCGGGAGATATGCAGCCTTTCCGGCCACAAAAAATGGAGCCATGTATACGAGCCTGCATATCAGACAAATTCATGAAGCCATAATCGCAAGTTAGAGAGCTCGAGTCGTGTAAGAATGGCGAGTTCATGTCTGAAAAACCAGTTGTCTTTAGAGCGTCGCTGTTAGATTTGCTAGCCATTGTGTCCATCTTGGATATAGTAATTCAGCCATTACCTCATCATATCAGTTTTCTAGATTTTTTGGAAATCAGCATAGTCCTTTGCGTAATGTTAAAAATTGGGATAGTTCCTATGTGTGCATATGATGTGTTGGATGGTCTATAGAAATGTTAAAGTAGAGAGAGCTAGTATGGTGAAATGCAAACTCAATTTAGACGCGTTCATTTCCTAATGGAAGGCCAATGTAAAGTTTGTAGGTTTAGATGTATCCAAAATAAGCCCTCCCACGTAGGATGTTGAGATTATCCCCATGGTTAATGAACATGAAATTTCCATGGTTAGCTTTTGGTGGTGTGAAATTTCTGTGCTCGAAGTATGGGTTAGGCTGGGCTCGGAAATATGCCCCGACTAGCCATTCCCAAGCCCAGCTTCAATAATTGTTTTGGACAGGATGCAAATGACTATTTTGTATGATCTGTCTATAGTAGTACAAAATTGTATTATTTATTAAATGAGGGAAATCCGTTACTTTTATCATTGATGATTGATATATAAACCAAGAATTTATTGGCAGTACTACTTTCAAAAAAATTGCTATTAAAAAAAAATACAATTGAACGAAAATAATCACAATGTTCTTTCAAATGAGCTAATTAAGATTTGGAACAATTCATAGCAGTGACCCGTATTGTTAAAAACCTCACCTATTCCAAAACTAGTTGTTTAGTAATCACCTTTATACCTGGAGCTAGGGGTGTCAATGGATGGGTCGAGTCGGGTTTCCATGCAACCTGACCCTAAAGAGGTATGTTTTCTCTTTGACTCAAACAGCATATGACCCAAACGAAAACACAGGTCGGATTGGGTGGTTACAATTGAAATGCTTGCTAAAAATAACACCACCCAATTAAGCTACAAATAAAATTTGGTGGTTCATGCTATTACATTCTCTACAACATCCTCCATCATTACAACTGCTGATTGAATCCAAAACCCCGGCATGGACAATAAGAAATCCCAATCCTCTTTACTTAAGTCATTGGCACAATAACCTGCAAAAATTATTAGCTTTGACGGCAAAATCTGCAAATGATTCATATTGACAAGTCAACATCACTCTGCTTTCGAAAGAAATCAAGCAAGAGCATTTTCTCCCTGAGGTTGATTTTCCTTTCTGGTTTTGGCACATTTGATCCGTCTGTTGCACCTATTGGATAACAAGATACAACCAACTGGAACCACTCAATAACCAAAAGAAAGAACTCATTGCATAGAACAATCAGCAACGCTCAAACCTCCAGGGTCCTTCAGCATACCCCAGAAAAAAACGACCATAATTGCTCAACCACAGCATAACTCTAAATTCATATATTTTCCTCCCAGATGACAGCCATGCTCTTATTTGCAGCGGAATAAGAGCATCATGGAGTTGTGCAATACACCCCAATTTTCCACGCACAGCATCAAACTTACCTCAAAGACTCATCTCTTGACATTCAGTCAATAATGTGTGGTTCCCATATCTCCTTTACAATACTAGATCACAAGACAAAGGACATCCAAAAGTGCAGAAACCAATTAAAATAGCTAGTGGTCGTCTCAGAATGACACGAAATTCTTTACTACATAGATCTGCCATCACAAAAACACCAGTTCGAAAGCGTTTGCAGATAAGTCTAAAAATATAAAAGCAAAAAGAAAACCAAACTAAACCCCATGTAGGCGAGGACACAAGCACAGAATCCCCTAGAAAATCAAACACAAATTCCACATTCCTTCAATCCTAATTTATTTCGCCTCAGACATCAATTTAACAGGCAAAAAGCATGCACCAAGCATGCACCACCAAAACGGATCTAATCATCCACCTTCAAATCGCTCAGATCTACCACAAAGAGCCAATCCACAGAACCTCCTCCACAGACAATCGCATCATGGATCTTCATCAGAAACAAGATAATCACAGGACTAAAACTGCTCAGCGTAGGTGGACCAAAAGGATCAATGAAGACTCCTGGTGTGAGGAAGAGGAAAAGAGCAAACCTTGCTTGTGGCCAGTGCCTTTCTCAACGGTACGGCACAGAGCACACCTCGTCTTGAAGATCTTCTCCCCGACCTTCGGATTGCCTGGTAGAGCTTCAGCTAAGGGTGTCACTGTCGTCCTTAGGTATGGTACTAACTTAAGGAGTCTTGTTGACAAGGCCTACAGCCACCTAACCAAACGAGAATGGCATATCCTGGCGCTCTAAGATGCTAGAGATCATTGTCCAACTATTAATTGGTCAAAAAGAAAACATCTATGACCAGATATCAAGAGCAACATATCATATCATTCCCAATACAATCCCTCTATAGCTACATGGATGGACTCTTCTCCAAAGACCAATTTGGCCAAGAAAAGGATCAAGTAGTTTAAGATATGAGATATCCTTAATAGGTCTTACAGATTCCTAAAGGCCCATTCAATCGAAAAATAATTTTCCCTACTCCGCCCAAGGCGAACCAATCCCAGGAACTCAGGTGGGCAAAAGACATCGTTTTACAGAAAGCATAGACATCAATTTGAAATATTTGGAAAGCAAAATTCTCTACCCTGAGCCAAAAAAAATCCAATAGTAAACAATCCCCACCATTTGTTTTTTCGTTTTTTTTTGGTAAGATCAACTTTTTTTTGGTAAGGCAATCCCCACCATTTGTTCATGCACATAACCTTGAATAACTATATGTTCTGATTTTTTAATGAAAAAGACCGGATGAATGCAATGAGTAGTAATGAAATTCGAAGACGAGCTAAAAATAGAAGACTCAACACTCGTACAGAAGACAAATAGAAGGAAAAGTCACCTAATTGGCTGGTACGAACGACCGGGGACACAGACCGAGTAACCTCTAGAACTCCCAAAAGCCGTTATACCAAAATGCCACAAGAACTTCGCACCAGTGCCATAAACACATCAATTAAAACAGCAATAGCACCCCCTTATCACGTCACAACGAAAACTCTGCCTGAAATGTTATTATATTTCACTTTACTTCAGATGAATAGAAAACTCCACCGGAAGCACACTATAATCAGAGGTAAAAATTTATTGGTAGCATACTCGATCAAACGGGTGATTAGATTCAAAATTTTTTATCGAATCATACAATATTTTATATATATCTTTCCTATTTTGAAATGACTCTAAAAGGGTTTTTCAATAAATGAAAAACAAGATTTATCTGCTCATTCCACTAGCAACCAGTCCCACAAGCAATCCAACTGCAAATGACCGACAGATCAGACAAGAACAGCCATGATAGCCGCCAAACAACGAGGAAATGTAAACCCTAGAACGCGCCCTGCACTCAGAACAATGCTTGTGGGACAGCGAAATGGGAGAGAATCGAATATGAGCTCTTCGAAAGAGGGTCTCCTCCCACTTTTGTCACGCACCCTCTTCGATCTCGCATTCACGAAGTGCACGCCATTTCTCACGCTGCAAAGAGGGCGTGGAGACGGTTGGCGAGGGGAGGAGGAAGCTGGCGGTGAGGCTCGCGAGGTGGATCAGGCGGAATTCTCTGGAGATGAGGAGGAGGGTCTTCAAGGTCGCGTCGGCGAGCGATTATCATGAGGTTCAGGCGAAGGAGAAAATGCTCCGATGGAGTTGGTCGTCGTCTTGTGGAAGAGAAGATGGAAAGCGTTGGGAAGAAAAAATGTCCATTTCTGAACATAATTTCTGACAAGAAATAAATTTCTAAATCTGATCCCAGATGAATTTTTGAGAAAAACAAACAATTTTTTTCCTCTTCGGCAATGGGGGCGAACGGCGGAGGACAGCGGGTGGCAACGGGAGGTGGTTGACACTTGACAGTGCTCAACAGCAACGGGCAGTGACGAAGGACAGCGGTGAATGAGAGATGGGCAGCGGATTAGTGACGAAGATGAGCGATAAGATTTTTTTATTTTTATTCCAGAAATAACAAAGTGAAATATTATTACTTCCTTTTTAGTGTCAAATTATTTCTAAATTGAAAATTTATTTTAGAAATTTAAAAATAAAATTATATTATCAAATGAATTTCTGTTTCAAATATATTTTCGAAAATAAAAATAAATAAATCTGGCCAAAAACAAAATAATTATCACGTGCCTTAGGATCTTTGCATTTTAAATTAGTATCCAGCCTAAATTAACACCGAAAAATTGGGTCGCTCCAGGTTGGGCATAATCGACAGTCGGGTGCCAAGTTTGTAACCGGCTCGAAAAGCAAACAAAATTGCTCCAAAAAAATGAGAAAATATTTTACAGACTTGGATGATGTCACGGATAGGATATTTCGAGTGTGTGGTCGAAAGATTATTGAAATATGATTAATTGGGTTCAGTAGAACTCGTCTATAAAATACTTGCTCCAAGAAACGGTCCAGCCAGGCCAGTTCGATGGCTGACTAGTGACTACATCCCCTCACTTCCTCCCTCCGGCCAGGCCTCGTTCCAGTTTCATCGCTGACTATCTCCCCGCTCTCTCTCTCTCTCTCTCTCATCTCCAGCCAGCAAAGGAGAAAATGGCGGAAGCCATAGTGTCTTCTCTGCTGAAGCTGATTCCTGACGTATTGAACCTATTGAAAGAAGAATGGAAACTCGGTTCAGAGGCTAAAACGGAATTAGAGAATCTCGAGGACTTAATTGGAGCCATCGAGCGGTTCCTCAAGAAAGCCAACTCGAGGGAGGTCATCGATAAGGATCTTAAAGCGTCCATGAAGCGAATGCGGAAGTTTCTCGATGACTCCGAAGATGCTATCAATGATTTAACGGAACGTGGAAAATGTAAGTTGGAAGGTCCTGGTGTCTACATTTACAGACACATCAATCAACGTACTTTTGCTTCTGAAGCAAAAAGTATCAGAAAGATGGTGGAGAACTACAAAATTACACTGGAGACTTCAAATCCATCATCCGCAGACCATGCCAAGTCCAGCTCGGCCTGCCATCAGTCGTTGTCCATTGCCTTCTCCAAATGAGAGGGACAATGAGTTGGTGGGCATTAAAACGGCAAGGGAGCAGCTGGTTAGATGGCTAACCGCGGACAGTCCAAAGCGGAAAGTGATCTTTGTGCACGGCGCCCGAGGGGTAGGGAAGACTAGTCTAGTGGGCACTGTGCTTCGTGACGAAACAGTGAAGAGTCGCTTTAGATACTACGTGTGGATGAAGGATTTGAGATCCTATGAGTTGGTGGACGACAAAGCGGCAGCGCTCATGAAGGCAAATGCAGAGATATGGGATCCGACTGAGAAGGACAGCCTCGGATTCCAACTTGGACTCGAAGAGGTTTTCAGACGTTTATGGAACAAAAATGTCAGACGGGTGCTTGTCTCGGATGATGCATGCAGCGCGCATGTGTTCGAGTCTCTCCAGAGTCTTTTAGCTCAAACTCGTCCGAGCATGCTTGTCACGACGCAGGACAGCAACCTAGCATCTAACTCCAGAACTTTCTTGGATTCTCAAATGGCACAATCTGATGGTGCTACTCTCGAACCCACCAAACTCTTGTATTAGATCCGCCCCTGCAGGCATGTTTTCCTTTCCTTGGATGATTCTTCGACTCTACTCTGCCGGAAGTTGTTACAGAAGGATGCCTGTCAGATGTTTTAGAAGATGCTTCTGACGGCACGTAAAACAATGCGGAGGATTGCCACTTGCAATTCCCGCGGCATCTAACCTTTTGAGCAATATTCAGAGTGGTGTTAATGCATTCCTCGAAGTGTCGTATGGAAAAAGTTGAGTGGTGAGCTTGGAGAAGCCCTGCCATCGAAACGAGATAAAAGTGGCATAATTAGAAGGATGATAACCTTGCACATGGCCGACCTTCACGATGTCCGTGCTTGTCTCTTTTACTTGAGCATCTTCCCATTAGATCGTCTCATAAGTTGCTCCACATTAATGCGATTATGGATTGCAGAAAGGTACTAACCCTCCCCCGACAATCGCAGAGGAAACCCTGAAAAAGCTAGTAGATCATAATTTATTTCAGGAGGTATAGAAAACAAATTATGATAGGGCCAAAACCTGCCTCATTTACAACAACATTCTGCATCAAATCATTATTTCCAAGTGGAAAGATTATGAGTTCGGGGATGATTATTGCCAATCTAGAAGAAGGATGGCCTGAGATTGTACAGCGCCATCCATTCACAGCAAAATGGACAGTATAAAGGATGGCACAAAGGTCAAACGACTTCGCTCCCTACTTGTCTTCAATGAAGTGTATGTTGGAGAAAACTCCTCTAATGTTTTGAAACTAACAAAACTTATCCAAAGTCTATTATGAAGATTTCCAAACTTTTATGTCAAAGTTTGAAAATTCCTAGACTTTGTGTCAAAGTCTGCTCACTCTAACAAATTTTAGACTAAACACAAGTGAAGAATGAAGACTTATCCAGACGCGAAATTATCTTTCTTTCTTCAAGGGTTTGGTTCGTACGGATTATATATGGTCTTCTGGTTGGAAATATCATCTACGAGATTGATTATCTTCATTGAAATCAATTTGGATACATCAAATCTTTTTGGAAGGCAAGTAATTTTGGAAAGAATCTACTTATGGAAACCAATATCCTAATTGTATGTGCGAACATGATTGACAGGTTCTCATCACAATCTTCAAATGGCTCAAGATTTCCTTGATTGATTCTGTCTAATTGGTTGATTGGAAGAATTCCTTTGGAAAGTGCCAACAGTCGAGAAGGCATTGAGGAGTATTTAAGGATAATTCTTCTCTTGTTCAATAACGTATGTGAAAGAGAAATTCCAAAATTTGAAGCTTCCCACTTTCTTGTTACTTCTTACACTGAGTACTAAAATAGTACTCTAAAGAGAGAGACTTATAGTGTGACTTCGTGAGAGAGAAGTAGAGACTCTTTACTATGAAGTCGAGAAGCTGAGCTACTATAAATTATGTGTTCATATTCTATTCCCTAAACTTCTTTATATTGTTCGTAGTTCTATTTAATTGTTAAAGTCTGAACTCACTTAGGCCCCGTTTGGTTTAGCATTCCCAAGAGGCTTTCAGCCCCGAAAGCCTATTGAGAAAAAATTTAGGTGTTTGGTTCAGCATTTGGAGGTGTTCTTGGCCAATACTGGCATTTGAAATGCAAGTCCACCTCTATTATTCATCCGTTGACTTATTATTTAAAAAAAAAAAAACCGATCATCTTCCCCACACCTCAATCACTGTTGATCGGTGATAGAGTTTCATTGGATTTTATTTTTATTTTTTAAAAATAATAAAAACCCTTTGCAAATGTTGGGTTCACCTTTTTTTTTTGTCATTTTTATCTTTTGACAATCAATAGCCCAAATTTTTATCAATACACTAGAATGATCATTAATTAACGAAGATGATTAATACTACAATAATTAAAAAAATATTCAAAGTTAAAAGCAAGCCTAAAAAACCCTAGGCCAAAAGTTGAGCTTTGCATCTAATCTATAATCAAAATCTTTTAATATAATTTTAAAATAAATTTACTAATATATATCTTTTACATTACTCTCAACATGAAAATGTAAAATGTTATATAGCCATTGTTTCTTTTTTACAAATTTAAAAATACTAAAACTAAAAATTTAATTTGGTCTATGTTTACCAAATAGTCTTACATTTCTCTAAAGTACTTTTCAGTTATAGTTTACCAAACAATCTAGCATTTCGGAAAACCCCTTTATCTCAAAGGTATTTGCATTCTGCCAAGGGCATTTCTCTAAAGCCGAACCAAACGGGCCCTTAAAGTTTGTTGTTCTTCAGACTCAATTTCAAAAGTAAAATATATTTACTGTTCTTTACAAAAATTGTTTTCACACCTATTCACCCATTCTAAGTGTTCATAATAACACTTACATCTTACCCTAATTCCATGGAAGCACTGTTGAAGTAGGTTAGTAGGGTTAACGTGTAGATATTCAAGATTGTTCTTTGGAAAAGTTTCCCAAAGATATTTTACATTTAGGACATGTTAGGTACCTACGTTTAAGGGGTGCCTGTGTAACTGAAAGGCATAGGAAATCTTGAATATCTAGAGACCCAAATCTTGAATATCTAGAGACCCTGGATCTCAAAAATACCCGTGTGACTAAGCTACATGAGAATATTGTGAAGCTAAAAGCACTTCGTCATCTGTTAGTATACAGATCTAACCCAAGTCCGGCTCCAGGATATTACCCAAAGTATGGTGTCAAGGCTTCATCATGATTAGGAGACTTGGCATCATTGCAAAAGCTATGCTTAATAGATCTAGACGAAGTCAAGCAAAAGCACAAGCTCACATGGGAAAAGATTGCTTATAGAACTCGGGAAACTAGAAAATTTACGAAGGTTAGGGATCTCAAATCTGAGACGTGACCATGGGGAGCATCTTTGCTCTTCCATTGAGAAGTTAAAAAAACTGGAAACATTATATCTAATCGCCGAGAGAAATCTGGGGATGTTAGATCTTTCGAAGGTAAATAAGACTAAAGCATTTCCATTCCTTCAGCAGGTACACTTGACAAGGTATACGGTAACTCTCCCTAAGTGGATACTCTCTTCTAGTTTGGCCAAATTGTTCCTCGGGGGAGTCGATTGAATGTAGAAGATTCTCTCCAACATTTTAAGGGGTTACCATGTCTGAAGCATCTAGATTTGCAAGACGCGTTTTGTAATGTATATGAGCTGAAGTTTGAGGAAGGGCGTTTTCAACAACTTTGCTTTTTAGGCCTGGATATATTACCCAATCTCGAATCCATAACAGTTGCCAAAAAAAGAAAAAGAAAAAAGAGCACTACTCACTCTCGAAAGGTTATCCCTGGCTCAATGAGGAAAACCGACAGCACTACCCCAAGGTATGACAGGTCTAGAACAGTTGAAATGCCTCGAACTTTATAAGATGCCTGGGGCATTCATGACAGCGATCAGAGGGTATAAAGCAGTTCAAGAGCATGGCATGACTGTTCAAGAAGGAGAATGGAAACCTGGAGCTAAGGCGACCCAACGGATCCCCCAGCGGACCGTCCAGAGAGCTCTCGGCCACTTCATGTAAACAGGAAATAGTTCCCTCGAAGGGTCCAGGTAAATCGTATCTCAACTAAAAACAAGTTTTAGCGCATTGGTCAACTAGACTCACGAAATTAAATCAATTGCTGCATAAAATGGTGTCCCTATTCCATTTTTCCAATAATGTCTCAGCTTATTGAGCAGTTATTAATTAGATTTGATTGATGGGAGTGTTCCCAGCCCCTCTAGGTCAAGGTTGTAACTCTTCATGTTTCGCCTTCGAAGAAACATAATGTTATGGAGGTGTCTCTTGAAATGAAATCGCCATCAACTGCATGTGTGGTTTTTCCCTTTTGCAACTGCTGAGCTTTTAGTAGTTGTTGTTCTTGTTTCCTTAGTACCCATAGCTTCCCGTACTTGTCATTTTCCTTGGGGTTATATACAAATGCTTTTCAACGCAATTTAAAAAATATGCCTAAATGTTCGAAGCTAAAAGAAAAAATGTGTAGGTTTGTTTGCACGAATGACTGCAAAACTAATCTCAATACAAGCCTGTTTTTAACAAACAACAATAATGTTTTAGTTACTTTTTGCTTTTGCCCAATGCTTTTGTGTGAGATTTAGTAAGACCATAGCCAACTGTTCTAAAAACTTATTTAAGCTGTTAAACGAATGTGTGATATAATATTAAATTATTCTAACACTCTCCCTCACAATTAATTTAGTCTTTTTTTTTCCCTAGTACTAAGCGTGAACATATTTAATTGGGAAAGCAAATAGGATTTAGAAAGATATGAACTCATGACCTTCAGCTCTGATACCATGTGAGATTTAATAAGATCACAACCAATTATTTTAAAATTTTAAACTATTAGATGAATGCATGATATAATATTAAATTATTCTAACATTTTAGTGATATTGCTAGTATGAGTACCTAGAGGGGGGTGAATAGGTATACAAAGATTTTTCTTGATAATTTCTGTATACTTGCGCAATACTTAGACAGTTGAAGAATTAAAAATCAATCGTGAGACTGAGTAAGGGAAAGAGAGAATTAAACACGCGGTTTATAGTGGTTCGGCTTGATCCAAGCCTATGTCCACTCTTCGCACCGACAGCCAAGTTGGCTGGATTCCACTATGAACAAAGAGATGTTACGGTGATGATCTTCCTTGATTTCTTGGTGTAGATGATCTACCACACTCACTCAAGGTCTCGCCAAGTACAAACACTCTCTGTGTATACAATTTTGCTCGAACAGTCTCAACTAACAATCAAGGTTCTTGAGACTGGAATTTTTCTATCGATCACACACTTAAAACAACTAGAACGTCTTCCTTTTATACTCCTTCATGCCATCATAGCCGTTGGCACTTACCAAAGGAATTCCTCCAATCTACCCGTTGGACGGAATCAATCAAGAAGATCATCCGAGCTATTTAAGGAATCTGATGATAGCCCATCAATCCTGTTCGCCCATACAATCAGGATCTTGGTTTCCATGAATAGAACATTCCAAGATTATTTCGTCGACCATCGGATCTTCAATCGTTCTTAGATAAGAATTAAAGAATCTGAAATGATTATCCAACCAAAGAATCTATTCCAGAGGATAGGATCGAATCCTCAACCATAAACCTCGGCTTTGGATTTCCTTCGTCCTTTGGATTAGAAAGGCGTCGGTGAGAACAGACTTAAGTCTTGAGTCTTGAGTCTTAAGTCTTGAGTCTTGGGTCTTGAGTCTTGGATCTTGAGTCTCGAGAATACAAAGTCTTCAGACTTTAAACCTGTCGGTCTCCGAACATCCAGACTTAGATCGATAGAAACGTTTTGTCGCTTCAAAATATTCTGGAAAGATTTCTCCAACAATCTCCCCTTTTTGATGGTGACAAAACTTTCTTGTAGATTTGAACAACTTTGACCTGCACAAACATTTCTCAAGCAATATGGCTAACTCATAAAGATTAATAAAACAACCAGACTCGCATCCACAGAAAATTGGTTAGTCTTTCATGAGAAACACCATATAACAACACTTGAATAAATGCAACCAGTCAAGCATCATAATCCACAGTCAATTGGTCAAGTTCACACCCAAGTTCAAGTTCTCAAGTCATACTCAAAAATAAACATAACCACAAAAGTCAAAGTTTTTAAAAGATATGTTGGTTCAAATTGGTTCTCCCCCTTTTGTCAGCATTGAAAAGGGTGAGAAAGGAGTCATGTCTGCTTGGGAATGCGCACGATCTGGAAATCCCCAATGGACTGGACTACTCCTTCGAGCTTCTTCAGGTCTTCTCTCAGATGAGCTACCTCTTCTCCTTTGGCATTGGCTTGAAGTTGCAGAGCGAGGTCTTTGAATTTATCCTCCGGAGAGATCAAGATGCTTGTCCAGATTCTTTAAAGCTTGGATTTCACAGTCCGTAACATATATCGCTACGCATTTCCGAAGAATATTCATGATACTACGAAAATCTGCAGAATCATCCGTCTGAGTACTGGCATGAGCTTTCTCGATTGAGTAAATGCAGACGATGGCGCTTCAAAGATAGTCCGGCAGATTTGGAATCGACGTATCACCTTCTTCGGGCAATTGAGAGACCGAACTTCTTCCGGGTCTTCCGGAGATTGTCTTAGATCTTCACCGACACAGCATGAGGTGTAGACCTCTCTTGCTCTCCAACTCCCCCTGTCTCTAGGACATTGAGAGGGGAAAAGTGATGATCATGCTCTTTATTTCCCTTCTCTCATTTGTTAGCAGACTTTTCTTTTTCTCCTTTTCCTTCTTCTTCTTCAACTTCTTTCTCCTTCTCTCTCTGTTCTTCCTCTTCTCTCATTCGTTCTCCTTCTTCCGTTCTCGCTGAAGATCGTCGGACGAGACACGTAACGTCTTGTTCTTGCCGGCGCTTGGATAGTGGGATCTTCATCATCTTCATCTTCATCCTCAAGGATGAGAGTTCTTTTCTTCTTCTTCGATGGGCACCCATGGCCTCCTTTCCTTTCCTTTTTGAAGCAGACTGGACTGGAGATTTCACTTTGAATTTCTCCATTGCCTTGGAGAGTTCTTGCAGACGCATCTTCATTAACATTTTCAACCCTACCACCATCTTATCACACGGTCGAACACAAAATGTATGTGGCAGATCAATGTTCGATGTCGAAGATCTTGGTCACTGGACCAGGATAAGGCAATTGTCCTTTGTCTTTTGACACCGCTCTGTACATATGGAAGAGAATAGTGTGGAGAGAAAACTTCCGTCCCGAGTTGATCGCATACATCAACTTTGCTTCAAAAAGAGACACGAAGTCTTTGATGTAGACTTGTCCGAGAGATGATTGATCACAATCTTATGAAGCACAATGTTGATGGCATTCATCCTGGAATAGGTAATTTTCTTCTACGTCCCTATCTTTGACAAGATCCAGAGCAAAGAGCAGGTGAGACTTTGATTGGAAGATAACGTCCTCATTCAACTCCAACTATGTCCGCCAACATATTCACATCTACCACGTAGACTTGGTCTCGAACACCGAATGAAATTCTATTCTCATCCAAAAGCTAAGATTTGAATAGAAATAAGCGGTCGATTGAACATACCCGTCCGTAGAGTCGAGCAAAAAGTCTCAAGTTGAAGCAAATTCAACTTTTCTCTTAAGTTCACGTTGATGGTGTCCAGGAAGTCAAAATCGACACTTCTAGGGTTTATCACCCCTCTTTTCAACAGCCTGAAATACGCTTTTTCCTGATCCTTGGATTTAAACAAATCCAACCGATTTCCTTTCACCTTTGTTGCCACACCCATTCTAGGTTTAAATTCAAGGAACATTTTGTCATCATCGTTCCCGTCAATCAGATTCTGTCCTGGCACATGAGGATCACTTGGAATGTTCGCAAGTGCCTCCTCTGCCCTTCCTTTAGGAGCAATTCCCAATTCCTCCATTTCCGCAGAAAAAGATACTCATTCCCATAATTTTTGTCCTTAAGGAAGTCATCTATATACTTTAATGAAGAACCGGAGCTTTTCAACGCACGATAAAGCTTATAGATAAAGGAGGGTTTTGGACTCTTACCGGGTCGGCTTCCTCGATTATCTCTTCTTCCGGATATTGACTTGCATCTTGTGGGGCAGGAGGTGTTGAATGACGTGGAGGAGAGCGAATCGGACTTTGTCGCCGACTTGATAAGTCTTCTTCTTGAAGATCGAAGTGAGTCGGTCCCTTCTCCATTCTTTGTGGTCCCCTGTTTGCGATTCTTGATGATTTCCTCGAAGACGACATCTTTCTTTGTCTATTGGAAGATTCCTTCACTTGCTTTTCCCAAGAAAAATGACCACTTTCTCGACAACGAACAAGGAGTAGAAAAACAAAAGATCGGGAGGAGAGTGCCTTTTAGGGTTTTGAAGATTGTGCGAAGAGCGTATATATATATATGTACCTCGGATTTGAAAAGAGAAGTTTAATCGTTACAAGGAAAGTGTACGAACACTTCTTTTCAAAATCAATAACTGCCAAAAATTAATTCCTAAATTTTTTTTTCAAATTTCACACAAATTATATCTGAATGAAAGATCGTACCTTTTCGAGATAAAATAGCAACTTACAGTATTTAGCCATGAATGTCTGAGTCTCATGATTTAAAGTCTGAGAGATTAGAGTCTTAGAGTTGGTGAGTCTCTAGACTTTAACTTCTTCAAGCTTCAAAATGTTGAGTCTTGAACGGATAAAGTCGAATTGATTTTTCTCCAAAGGCTTTGTGAATATATCTCGCTAGTTGACTCTTCGAATCAACAAATTGAATCGAGATTTCTCCATTTTGAATATGATCTCTAATGAAGTGATGTCGAATCTCAATATGCTTTGCTCTTGAATGAAGAATTGGATTTTTGGTGAGATTGATCGCGCGGGTGTTGTCACATCTGATTTCGTGCATGAGTCTTCAATGCCAAAGTCTTGTAGCCGTTGTTTTATCCATAGAATTTGCGAACAGCAGCTTCCAAGAGCTACATACTGCCGTCGTTGAGAGAGCTACAGTGCTTTGCTTCCTTGAGAACCAAGACACTGTCCTGTTTCCAAGTAGTTGACAAGTTCCAGAAGTGCTCTTTCTATCGACTCTGCAACCGGCCAGATCTGCATCTGAGTATCCTAGAAGATTAAAGTCTCCCATCTTTGGATACCAAAGACCGATGCTTGAAGATGAAGCAACGTATTTGATGATACGTTTCACGGCAATGAGATGTGATTCTCTAGGATCTGATTGAAACTTAGTCTGTTGTACCAAGCTCGAGGTGCTTGCTTTAGACCATACAGAGCCTTTTTCAGTCTGAAGACTGAGTCTGGCTTCTTTGGGTCTTCAAATCCAGGCGGTTGTTCCACATAAACTTCCTCTTGGATAAATCCATTCAGGAAAGCACTTTTGACGTCCATTTGGAATAACCTGAAATTTTTGTAACAAGCAAACGCAAGTAATAGATGAATAGCTTCTAACCTTGCAACTGGTGCGTAAGTCTCGTCATAGTCTATTCCTTCTTCTTGCGTGTATCCCTTGGCCACGAGTCTTGCTTTATTGCGTACGACTTTTCCTTCTTCGTTCATCTTGTTTCGAACACCCATTTGGCTCCAATAAGTTTTACCTTTCGGTTTAGATGTCAATTCCCAGACATCATTAATATTGAACTGTCATCGAGCTCCTCTTGCATAGCTTCGATCCAGCTTTCATCGATAAAGCTTCTTCTATGCTTTTTGGTTCAATTTCAGAAATGAGAGCAACAAAGCACTAGACTCTTCACGCCTTTTTGATCTGGTGCGGATTCCTTCATTGATTTCGCCAATAATGAGATCTTTAGGATGACTGGATTTGTGTTTCCAGTTACTGGTTGATTTGCTTGGATGATGATCTCTTTCTTTATTTGAATCTTCATGAGCTTCTTGATGTTGAACTTCCAGAGTCTGAGATGCTTCTTGAGTTGAAGACTTTGGAAGGTCTAGAGCAGGTTCAGACTCTTCATTTTGAGTCTGACTGGATTCATCTTGTGTAGAGTCTTGAAATTTGACGTTCATTGACTCCTCCACGATCGGCTCTTCTTGTTATAGACTCGTAGGCTTTGCTTGATGTAGAATATCCAAGGAAGATGCCTTCATCCGATCTTTCTTCAAACTTACCAACTCGATCATTTGCATTTTTCAAAATAAAGCATTTGCAACCAAACACATGAAAGTATGAAACAATAGGCTTCTTACCTTTGAATAATTCATACGGGGTTTTCTCAAGAATAGGTCTTAGAAAGACTCTATTTATAATATAGCATGCTGTTGAAACAGCTTCAGCCCAAAACCGTGAAGAAATTTTGCTTTCAATTAAAAGTGTTCTAGCCATTTCTTGAAGAGATCTATTCTTTCTTTCCACAACTCCATTTTTTGAGGAGTGTATGGAGAAGAGAATACATGTTTAAAACCAGATTCATCACATAATTTTGTGAAATCTTGATTTTCAAATTCACCTCCATGATCTGTTCTTATACTTGAAATAGCACATCCTTTTTCATTTTGAACCTTTTTAGCAAACTTCTCAAAGTACGAAAAGGTTTCTGACTTACTTGCAAGAAAATATACCCAAGTAAAGCGAGAGTAATCGTCTACAATTACTAGACAATACTTCTTACCTCCAATGCTCTGGGTTCTTGTTGGTCCGAAGAGATCCATATGAAGCAACTGTAACACATGATTAGTGGAGACATGATTTATTGGCTTAAATGAATTTCTTACCTGCTTTCCCATAATGCATGGAGTGCATGAATCAGACTTTTGAAATGGTAATTTGGGTAGACCTCGAACAAGCTGCTTTGATGAGATTTTGGCTAATTGCTTCATATTGACATGGCCAAGCTTTTCGTGCCATAAGCTTGCTTCATCTTGGATTGAAATTAGACATTGAGATTTATTCAATTTCATGTCTAAGAGGTAGATGTTTCCATGTCTTCGACCCATGAAAGACTCAAGTAGAGTCTTTACTAATTCCATAGCAAATTCCTTCTTGAAAGGAGATCTTGAAACCGGTATCACACAATTGGCTAATGCTTTGAGAAGGTTATAGTTGAGTCCTTCTACTAGAGAAACATTGCTTATTGTGAGATTTCCAATTCTCACAGTTCCAAATCCCACGATGCTTCCTTTGCCGTTTCCTCCAAATGAAACATTTCCGCCGTTTACTTGAACAAGTTTTATGAAGCACTTTGAGTCTCCTGTCATGTGTCTTGAGCATCCGCTGTCAAGATACCATTTTATCTTTCTCTTGACGGAGACCTGCATTCAAGTGAGAGTCTCAAGCTTTCTTTGGTACCCAAATTTTCTTGGGTCCTTTGGAGTTAGTAGGATAAGCATTATTGGGCCATGCTTTCTTAACGTGTTTCCAAACCATAGGACAGTCTTTTCAAAATGATCTAGACTGTTACACTTTGAACACCTTAGAGCATTTCGACCAACAGACTTTACGAAAACTTTCTTGAAATGATTTTTGTAAGCTTCTCTTGACGGTCTTTTCTTAATTCTTTCTTTAACTTTAGGAAAATCAATCAAGGGAATTGTTTCGCCTGTCATGCCTAACCCAGACTTATTGAAATAGGGTCTTTGAACTGAAAGAACTTTTTCAAGCTTTTCGGATCCTATCGAAAACTTCTTTGAAATATTTGATAAGTCCGTTTTTAAGAAAACATTTTCTTTCAAAAGATCATCTTCTTTTTCTTTAAGAGCAGAAACATTTAGGTCTAGACTTTTAACTCTTTCTTCTAAAATGACTTCCTTTTGTTTTAGAGCTGAGTTTTCTTTTTAAGTTCGGAAATTCTTTTGAGAGAAGTCTTAAGACTGAAACACGGTTCATCAATATATTTAGAGACTTTGACAGGAATTTTAAAATCACTTACCTCGAATTGTTCGATCAGTCCGATCCAGAACTGAAAGTCCGAGTCTGAATGTGCCATCAAACATATGTTGGCATATTCATTATCACTCTCTTCACATTTCGTATCACTCTGTGTTTCGGCTTTGAGAGCCTTTCGAAACTTCTCAGCTTTTCCTCTTTTCTTTTTCAGAAGAGGATAGTTGGGTCTGATGTGTCCCTTCTTTTTACATTCGAAGCAAACTACATCTTTGTTTGGTTCCTCATCATCAACAGACTTGGTCCTGCTGTCTCGAAAACTTTGTTTCTTTGGGATGAACCTTCTGCCTTTTCTATTCAGTTTTCTGAATCTTCTTATCATGAGGGCGAGCTCCTCATCATCCATATCATCTTCAGAATCTGCATCATCGAATCATCATTTGATTTTAGTGCAATAGATTTCTTACCTCTTGGATCTTCGTCTTCATTAATTCGTTCCACTTCGTAAGATGAAGAGTTCCAATCAGCTCGTCTACGAGATAATGGCATGATTCTTTGCGTCTCTCTTATTGAAGTCTTTATATGATTCCAATCCTTGAGAGTCCACGCAGAAGCTTGTTCACCTTCATGGGATCAGAAATTTTTTGTCCTTGGTTCTCAAGACCATTGACAATATCGTAAAACGACTAAACATGTCGATTCTGATTCTCCTGGTTTCATTTTGAAGGCTTCATATTGACCGAGGAGAATATTGATTCTAGTCTCCTTCACTCGATCTGTTCCTTTATAGGTGATATGTAATCTATCCCATACTTCTTTTGCTGTAACACAAGAAGATATTCTGTTATATTCAGTTGGAGATAAAGCACAATATAAAGAGTAAATTGCTTTTGCATCGAGTGCTTGTCTCTTGTTTATTTCTTCCCCGAGGCATTTCGGCTTCAACAGTTTCTTTCCCTCTTTCAGACCGATGCAACAGCGGGAGTGATTCCTCTTTCCACAACATCCCATTCCAGAGGATCCTTGGATCGTAGGAAAGCTTTCATCTTGTTCTTCCGGATGTTGTAATCCTTTCCGTTAAAGTAGGGTGGTCTGGTATTGCTTTGCCCTTCCATCAGCCCCGGTGCTAGCATACTAGCCATGGATCTTTTACTCGAAGTAAAACACTTCAAACAAAGTAAGAACACGGGCTCGATACCAATTGATATTGCTAGTATGAGTACCTAGAGGGGGTGAATAGGTATACAAAGATTTTTCTTGATAATTTCTGTATACTTGCGCAATACTTAGACAGTTGAAGAATTAAAATCAATCGTGAGACCGAGTAAGGGAAAGAGAGAATTAAACACGCGGTTTATAGTGGTTCGGCTTGATCCAAGCCTACGTCCACTCTTCGCACCGACAGCCAAGTTGGCTGGATTCCACTATGAACAAAGAGATGTTACAGTGATGATCTTCCTTGATTTCTTGGTGTAGATGATCTACCACACTCACTCAAGGTCTCGCCAAGTACAAACACTCTCTGTGTATACAATTTTGCTCGAACAGTCTCAACTAACAATCAAGGTTCTTCGGACTGGAATTTTTCTATCGATCACACACTTAAAACAACTAGAACGTCTTCCTTTTATACTCCTTCATGCCATCATAGCCGTTGGCACTTACCAAAGGAATTCCTCCAATCTACCCGTTGGACAGAATCAATCAAGAAGATCATCCGAGCTATTTAAGGAATCTGATGATAGCCCATCAATTCTGTTCGCCCATACAATCAGGATCTTGGTTTCCATGAATAGAACATTCCAAGATTATTTCGTCGACCATCGGATCTTCAATCGTTCTTAGATAAGAATTAAAGAATCCGAAATGATTATCCAACCAAAGAATCTATTCCAGAGGATAGGATCGAATCCTCAACCATAAACCTCGGCTTTGGATTTCCTTCGTCACTGGATTAGAAATACTGTCAGTGAGAACAGACTTAAGTCTTGAGTCTTGAGTCTTAAGTCTTGAGTCTTGGGTCTTGAGTCTTGGATCTTGAGTCTCGAGAATACAAAGTCTTCAGACTTTAAACTGTCGGTCTCCGAACATCCAGACTTAGACTGATAGAAACGTTTTGTCAGCTTCAAAATATTCTGGAAAGATTTCTCCAACATTTAGTAGCCAATTTAAAAGCATAAACTTAAATCCTCGCATAGAACTTCTCAGGTTAATGTTTTCACTAGTATATCTCTCTCAAACTACTCATGACTGCATTGCATTATGATGTTTTCAGTTACTCTTCACTTTCTTCCTTTGGTACAGGTACGTGATACGTCAATGGCTGCTTGCAACAGAAAAGATATCTGTATAAAGGGGCCCGAATGTGATTTTTGTTCAATGCCACCATTTATGCTTTTGTGTCCGTGGTTTTCATAGATTCAATCTAGGGTTCTTCAACTTCAAATTTACACGCCGCATCATCATACGCTCTTACAAGGATTTTGGAAGCTGAGGATTGTGATTTTTGTTTCAGTGAATGACCACACCAGCAACGACAACTCTGGATGCGCATTTCTGCAAGTTAGGAAATCCACAAGTCTAGCTTGATATGTGTTCAGATGGTTGATCTCCTGGAGCACAAGATCAGTCGAAAGGGATGGAATTGGGGGCCCTACGGAAGACATTCATTCTCTGCGAGATTTTCCCCTTCCCAACCAGCGATTGTTTGTGAGATTGGCTTTCTATTTGGTGTTTTGCTAGATGTGATTTTCAGCAATGTTTGAAATGCTTCGCTATTTCTAGTGTGTGTGTTTTGTAATTGTCTAGAATAAATGTCTAGGTGCAGGACATAAGTGTGAGATGAGTGGGAGTGGATACCTTTAATGGTATATTTGAATGTGATATAGTTTTGACGTCTTTGATTGAATGATCAAATTCTTTATATATGTTATGGGGCTTTATTAGCATAATAGTCTTGGTGCTATCGTAAGAATAACAGCTTATTATAAGTCATAAATTATTAAAAGAGTGGCCCAACAATAATTAATAATTACTTATTATTTGATTTTTTTAATTCATAATAGACTGTTAATCTTACAATAGATTAAATAATTTCATCCAATCATTTATCTGTATGTTATTGGTGATGGAGATCAATCTCTTAGTGATACGACAAGTGGCATCCAGTGGTGGATGCAAGGGATGGCTGATAATTTAATTTTTTTTTCTTTTTTTCCTTCCCTTTCCTTTTCTTTCTTTCTTTTTCATATTTCTTTTTGCTAAATGCCAGAGCCTCGACAATAGACATCAAGGAAGTTATTTCTTCAAGTGGAAGAATTTATGATATCTCAAGTCTTACATTCTCTAGGAGAGGTCCTGTTTAGTTTGTTGACCACAGGACGACCTAGCTTATTTTAAGTAAGTCAAACACTAAAGGAGTACTTTAAAAAAAAAAAAAAACTATACAAAATAATGACCATTTGAAGATGAGTGTCGATTTATGAATCACTCAATAGGGCATCTTTCAATTGATGTAAGACCAAGAATTGGGAGGTCACAAGCTCCCCTGCTTAAACAACTAACATCATTGTCGATGTTGACATGTATAGCTTAGGGATAATTTCCTTAATTGATGTGTCACCCCATCCACTCGTGCATCCTCCGTCATTTTAGAAGTATGTTGGGAAACCTCATATATGCCCCCTCTCTCCCAGGAACACTCCCCACCTTGTTGGATTGAGTATGCACCTAGTCCAGCCATAGACCATAGAATCTACTAGAAGGTGTTCTGCCCTGATATTATTTGTAATGACCATGCCCACCTAACGTGGGTCAATCCATCAACATGAGTATTCCGAGTAAACATACAAGATGGTAACTATTTGAGAAATGTGCGTCCATCTATAGAATACTTAATAAGCATATTTAGGTCTTGGGATGTCACGGTGCTCTATAATGCAACTAGTTGACCAGCATTAGACTTATAAGATTTCGAATCCAAGGCACAATTTCTGGCATCACTGAAAAGTGGGGTCGACGGAAACGACCTGTTTGCAATGTTGACCTGTCTATTTTGTAGTCGCATCCGATGTAGCAACCCGAATTTTCGTAAATCTAAATCTTCATTCTTTGGCACCCTACAATCCTCTCAATGTAAAACTAGGTTGGAGTGGTCTATGAAAAGTCATTTATTTTTTTCTTAAAAATAGAGTCACTACTACTCGATTGTATGTATATTATACCTACACCCATTGGACACATAATTTATCAAGTAGTTCAGATCGATGACGCACATTCTAAAGCGCAAATTAGAGCCCTCAGATTCGCTATCTCAATTATGTACGAGAAAAAGGGGGACACTCTCATAATTCCCATCACTAATGGGGGAAGAGATTAGCAGGATATCATTTGAAGTAATATGCAGATATTAAATAGAAACGTATTATGTTACTTGTCAGAAAGGGCCTTACAAAGAGGGTAGCTTTTATGTACCGAAAAAAAGAGAATAGCTTTTGGATCATGTAGGTAAAATAGGACACGATTTCTTCTAGGCTTACGCCATTTTTACCCCTCAAATAACTTTAAGCTCACCCTAAATTTAAAATGGTCTTAAATAATTCTCACTGGGACCTCAATAATGATAAGACTGATGAAAGAGGAAGCATCCACCTTCAGTGTAGATCAATGATTTTCATCAACCTTTCGTATTTGTTGTTTCTTCTTCTTTTGTGTTCAAATCAGATAAGTTTACATATTGGTCAATTTTCTCCAAGAATCATCTAAAATTCATATATATTTGGAAATTTAAAGATTGGGATTCTAACTTGAAAGAATATTAATAAAATACATTTATTCACTTTCTTTCTAAAGTTCATTCTCTAATACTCCCTAGTAAAATACAGTTCTCTTGTTCAAGTTTTTCTTGAGGGAATTTTTGGTTGAAGTCGTCTTTTTTATTGTAATTTATATTTAAGATATATGATCAACAAAAATTACCAGCAAACTTCAAATTCATCAGAAAAAATATTTTATGGAAATAAACTTGAGCGCAATGGTAAGTGTGACATTCTGATTTTCAGGTTCTGATTTCAATTGAATAAGTTGGACATTTCATTGACGTATCTATAGTACTTTTCTTTGAGTTTGCCACTCACGAGATAACTAGCTTATCAGGTGAAGCCATTAAGGAATCTAAACGCAATAGATCTAATAAT
Source organism: Eucalyptus caleyi (assembly GCA_014182885.2). NCBI lineage: Eukaryota > Viridiplantae > Streptophyta > Magnoliopsida > Myrtales > Myrtaceae > Eucalyptus > Eucalyptus caleyi. Next base: position 18,113,765 of record CM024476.2, read on the forward strand.
TCGATCAGAAATCGACTATTCGACCGTGCTAATATGCAAATGTCATTATGGCATTACTAAAATTGATTAGAGACCGAAGATAGGTTGATTCGATAGAGGTATGCGATTATTATGTGCGTGATTCCACCTAATTGTAAAATTTCTGTCAAACGGCACTAAACCGATTTTTCTGTCATTTTTGTACTTTGTGTCCGTATTTAAATTCTCGAGATTTTCACAATAACCGAGAGTCGCCAATGTGTCGAAGATGCACAATGTGGCTTGAAAATAATTGACCACAAGTTAATTGCACTAAAAATTCCTAAAAGCCACCTGGTAGGTTAGGTCACATTAAAATCGCGTTAGATCGAAATTAACTGTGAATTTAAACCCGATTTCATAATTAAAAGTTTTGTCATGTCATAATTCATTTTAAGAATGTCGAAACCCGATCTCATTTCTTTCTTTTTCCTATGACACGGCGCGCTTCTATAAACCAGGGTCTTTCTTCCTCTTATCAACACGACACACTTCTATAGCCCTGAATCCTTTCCATTGACCTGGTGCATGCTTATGCACCAAGGGTCCCTTTCTCGTCGAAATAATTTAGGTGTCTTCTATCTTTGAATGCAATCTCTTCGAGCTCCCATTTAAAAAGGGGCAGCTATTGACACCTAACTTTCGCCATTTCACTTAAGATTTAATAGCATTACAAGTTAGGAATTAGTCGCTATAATATATATATATATATAAAAGAACGAGAGAGGCTGGGTTGAGCTGGATTCGACCTTAGCCTAGCCCACAACTTTTTCTTCTTCCCCCACACACGGCCCATCTTCCCTTTTCTTTTCTCCCTCACGCGGCTTACCAGCCCCACCCATCCTCAGTTCCCGTTTAGCTTGGCCCAGCCCGCGCCACATCCTTCCCCCTCCTTCAGTCTTCGTGTGGAGCCTGCAGAACTTACAAAAAAAAAAAAAAGAGAACAAGGTAGTAGAGAGCAGGAGTAATAGGTGATTGGTGTGGCAAGCGGGCGGCGTGATTCGCGAGTTAGGGGCAGTCTGACCGATAGCTGGCACAGCAAAGCTCTTCGCCCGGACCTGCAGAAGAAAAACGGGAGAAAGAAGAAGGAGGAAAAAAGGGAACACAGGCATTGGGGGAGAGAGGGAGAGAGAGGGAGAACAAGGAGAGAGTTCAAGCGAGAGAGAGCGAACCAGAGGGAGGAGGGAAGCTCGAGGGAGTAGCTAGCTGTCGCTGGAGGCCTGCCCGTCCGCTATTGTCCTCCACAACTTTTCCCCAAACGAGCTCAGGAGAAAAAGGGAGCACAACAACAAGGGGGCCGAGAGAGAGAACCGAGAGGGAGAAGGCGGAAACGAGAGAACTGAGAGAGAGAAGAGGACTCGTGGAGGTTAGCCAAGGAGCCGAGGAGCCCCCCGGAGTGCCCTACCACCGCTGGTGAGCTGCCAACTGCTGCCATTCCCACTAGAAACTAGGTAGGCCTTTCATCGAACACTTGGCATGCATTTCCGGAAATGAGCTGGTTGGAGCTCATCCCGACTAGTTCAGGCGAGCTCCAGCCACCTACCTATCCTTGTTACCCTGCTTGATATTACGGCATGTTTTTTTTTTTTTTTAAAGTCTGGACCAGTGCTCAGGCCTCGGTTGAGACAAAAGCCATTAGGTTGTAGTGTCCCCCCCACCCCCCACTTATTTGTTGATTTGCCCACCCGAAAACCAACCCCGCAGCCCCTTACTTCAACTTGATCATTTGGTCACTGAAGCACTACCATGGTCTCCTTGGTGGCTGGGCCATCTCCCCCTCGTCAGACTGAGGTAGAACTGCCGCAACTGAGCTGGAGAACTGCTCAAGGCACGGCGTCGTCCCCTCCGGTTGAAGTCGTGACCAGAGGGGACGGGCTGAATTGAGCCAAATTGTGGATCTAGCTCGCTTGGTCCTTCTCGCCCTGTAAGCTGATGACCTAGAGACGGTCTGGGTCGTGGGCCTACGAGGAGCCCTTTTGCAAAAGGGTTGGGCCTATTCAACAGGCCCAACCCATAGTTAATTACAGGCTTGACCATTTGGTTGGGCTTTGCCTTCTTCGGGTGGGCTGATTGGCCTGACCCCCCCCCCCCAGGCAGACTAAACTCGGGTTTGGTCGGAGATCGGACCTGATCCGCGTTGACTGGGTCGAACTCGAGTCGGATCAAACCAGACATGACTTGGTCTGGCCCCAAAAATTATTTTATTATTATTATTTTAAAAATAATTAAAATTTAAAAAAATTCGAAAATCCAAAAATTGTAGGGTTTGATTAGCAATTACTATATAATGCATTCTTAGTGTAAATAGGTTTTTATTTGCTCATATATTGATTATATCGCATATTTAATTTACATATTTAATTTTGTTTAATTACACGTGTTCGATTTTACTGCAATTAAGATCTTGGTAGCTATGATTGTTACTTTAATAATTACACACTCGCATTATCACCTTACATGTTAGTGGATAGGTATAAAATCAATCTAAACTATTTGGCAATTTTTTTTTTAAATGAACAAGATTAGGTATTGAAAGAGCACTAATTGGTCAATTAGTGTAATCAAGTCCCCAACCCTAGATTCTCCGGTTGCGTAGGAAGTGTGGCATACTCCCATGCCCTACTTAGTTTCTAGGAAACCTTAATAGGCTAATGACAACTCATTTTTGCGAAATTCTTAAGAATGCTCTAATGTCATGCGAGGTATGGGATTGGGAGAGCCCGTACCTAATCATGGGCCTTATACCCATCTTTTAGGTAACACCCCTAAACATGTTCCCTTCCCCCAAGGGTAGGTTGCGACATAAAGCCTCCTCTTCATTTTCACTTCTCAAGCTTCAAAGAATCGGGCTTTGTAGTTGTGTTTTGCCAGTCCCATTCAACTTTAAGATCTGCAAAAGCCAATTCCTTCTTCTGAATTGAACATTAACATCCTTAACAAGAAGCATCATCTTGTCGACATTGGAAATTTTGCTAAAGTATTGACCAAGTCATAAGCACAAAACAATAGTAATAATAACAATTTGACACGATTAGTTCATACATTGGCACAAATGAATGTAGTTTTGAGTGGGGTATATTCTATGTAGATAATAATTTATGCATTTTAGTCTACGAGCATGTAGTTGCTAGTAAAAGTAATTTTTTCCCTCAAAAAAATAAATATATTTAAAAGCCATGTATATGCTGATTTTTTTTAAGCATCCTTTGGCTCATGGATTAGTGTTCTTAATGAGATATTATTATACATGAGAGTAGTACATATACTAAAATGAATTTTGGTATGGAAGTAATGATGAGTTTCACGTGAATCTTACTCCACCAGATCTGACAGTCCCATGGAACTTAGTGAATGTACTAGCTACTAGTCAATGCTGCTTTTGTTCATCATCCTTGGAACTCAATTATTTATCCATCATGTGAGTTTGTACTCATTTGTGGAATTTGTGGTAAATCTTCATCACTTATATACATTGCAAATCATAGTGCAAATTTCAACTCTAAAAATAACCACACTTATATACATTGCAAATCATAGTGCAAATATATACAAGTCGATTTGTTAAGTCAAGTTCTAAATCACAGGTTTCTACGAAGTCTACAGAAATGAATCAACTTCCATCAAAAGAGGTTTGTCTTATGACTAGCTAGTCAAACAAGACTGTCATTTCTTTAGGCTTCACTTTTTACTCTTCGGGCCTCTAGTCCTTCACCAACGCCATCTAAGGACCTGAAAATGGTTATACAATAACTAGTAAGACAACGTCTCAGCAAGTTCTACCCCTTAAGACCCGATTAGGAAGCTAATACACTTTATAGGCTGCCTAAGTACAACACGAGTCAGATGACTTACCTTGGCCTTAGTTCCTTCCTACAAGTCAGTATATATATTAAATATACACTATCACATCATATCACCCAATCAGATCGAATTATCAATCAATCCACCTAGTCGAAGAATATATGTCATCACAATCATCCCATGGTCAGTACAGTCAATACTATCTAGAAGTCCGACGTTAGTTTAAAACTGCCTACCCAAAGTTGAAAATAGATAGTATAGTTCATCCAAAGTTGATAATATAGCATACCATATATATACTTGCCCAAACCTGGATGATTAGGGCCCCAGGCCATCATAGTATACTATACATGCTTGTCCAAAGCTGATTATATATGCTCACCAAAAACTGATATTGTAGTATACTATTTATATGCTTGCCCAAAACTGATAATAAATTGTACGCCCAAAGATAATAAATTAGGGCCCCCAGGCCAAGATAATATACCATTTTCATTATATAACAAGTCATCATTTTTATCATACCTGATAAAAATAGTCATGTGTGGGTATACGGTCGGTCTTAGCTAAAATATAATAATTTTACATTTTCGATATCCCACTAGTTTCAACAGCCCATTTCATATTTTTGAAGCTATAAATCGACGCTCGATTAATTTCCAATCAATTACCAATATTGATTAATTTAGAAATAAATCCTAAAATCACCAATAAATCATTTCAGTACAAACTAATGCTTAAATAAATAAACAGACCGCACCACGATAATTAGCATAAAATTTCGGTCACTGGCCATCTCAGTTGAATTTTTGGAAAATAAATAAATAAATAAATAAATAATTACAAATTTTTTAATTATTAAATAGCAATAAATCTAATTTAGGCTCGTAATACCTAATTGAAAGCTGAGATAAGCTCAAAAAATTATCAAGACTCATTCAATAAATAATAGAACTTGTCTACTTGCTAAGTACACTAATCATTTGCCTAACATGCATAGGTAAATCCTTAATTTAATTATTCAAATGTAATCTATCTACCTAATTGCATTTGATTAAATCTAATCAACTCCTAAGCATCATTGGCATACTAATTAGGGATTAGTGAGCAAAACTCACTTGATTAGCACGCGGGTCAGATCAAAACGACGGGAACATCGCGGGGAACGCTTTTCTCCAAAGCGGGCCTAGGCTTTGAGGGCCAGAAGCACCTTAAAATGGACCTAACAGCCATTGTGAAACCCACAAAACTTCTATTTTGTTCTTGCTGAAATAGAGAAGAAACAAGCTCGGTTAGGCAAAGCAAGACTGGTGGAAGGCTTGGCGAGGCAACCAACAGCCAAATGGTGAAGAAACGGGTTGATCGGAGCTCCGGCGAGTGGGTGGTCAGCAACCGATGGCTCCCGGGGTCAAGGGGGATGTGCTGGTGGTGGAATGGGCAAAGGAAGTATTGGAATTGAGAGAAACTCGCGAAAAATGCGAAACAGTGCAAGCGGGCAGGGGACCGATGGACTGGCTTTCGGCGGCTTGCGGTGGCCGTACGGGACGATCGGCAAATCCGTTCGGGGTGAGGTCGGGCTTGATGGAACGATTTGGATGTCCTTATCATGGTGATGGGTGGCTTGTTTGCTGATTCATTTGAGAAGTCGACTTTTTACTTGAATCTTTGGTGAGAGGTCGGCTGGAGTAGAAACTGAAATAAGTGAAAATAGTGGAGGAAAATGGTCCAACGAGTGTGCGGCGGTTCTTGGCCGGCTATTGGCTTTTGCTGGCTTCTCTCCTGGTTGCTGGTGTGCTGAGCAAGGCAAGAAGAAGAGAGAGAAGTGGGTTGGATGGCAACTTGTGGAGAAAGAAAGGGAAGGGACAAGGTTTAGGGGTCACCATGGCCATTTTTTCCACAACTTGTTCTCTAAGACTCCTCCTTGGCCAAGCATCTTCCTTGGTTGTCCATGAGCCACCAAGGCTCCTCATTTCAACCTTGAATTGGTCAAAAATGGTGGTGGATTGGAGGGTTACGAATTTAGAAGCAATTAGCTTTAATTGGACACCGATTTTTGCTCGACTCAATCCCACTTGGCCTCAATAAATTCAATTGACCCACCATCGATCAAATAAATATTTTTGCTCACCCATATATCCATTATGCATCCCAATTGCATGATAAAAAAAACGATCCCTAGCATTTTCTGAATAAAAACGGCCTTGCAACGACCTTTTCCGAAAAAGTTTCGAGTTGCAGAAAAATATTTTAAGACTGAGTCGGCGATCCTAGAATTTATTGTGACCTGATAGAATCTTCAATTTCCATAATCGGACTTAAATTCGCGGTTAATTTCCATTCGGTGTGCTTTTAGCGTGATCTAGGCTACCGTGTAGTTTTCAGAGATTTTTAGTATAAATGACCCTTGGTTGATTGTATTCAAGCCATTATGAACCCACTCAACACATTGGTGACTCTTGATTATTGTGAAAATCTCAAGAATTCAAATACGGACACAGGATACCAAAACGATAGAAGAATCAATCTAGGGTTGGTCGACGAGAATTTTCCAATTTAATGGCGTCACCCATGATTAGCCACACATCTCAGTCAAGTCGACCTATCTCTGATCTCAAATCGATTTTATACTATGCCGCACTGGCCTCTAAATATGAGCACGGCCGGGAAGTCGATTCCTAGTCGAATTCTTAAGTCTATTACCTTAAAATTCCTTAATGGCTTTCCTGGATAGTCTAGTTATCTTGAGAGTGATCAGCTCTAAGAACAGCCTTATAGGCGCGTCGATGAAATGTCCGATTTATTCAATAGAAAACATGATTGAACATATGGGATGTCACAATTCTTCTCCTCTTATAAAAATTTCGTTCTCAAAATTTAAACCATTACAAAACTTTCTCAAAAAGGTGAGGGTACAACTATCTCATTGACTCTTTAGTCTCCCATGTCGCTCCTTTAGTACCGTGGTATTGCCGGACCACTTTGACCAACGGAATAGTCTTTGTATGTAGAACTTGCTCTTTTCGATCCACTATCTGAACCGGGCTTTCAACGTATAACACTTGGTCATCCACGTCCAATTCCTCGAAATTAAGCACATAGGTTGGGTCAGGCTGATACTTTCTTAACATCGACACGTAAAAGACTTCATACACTTGCGACAATCTTGGCAGCAACGCAAGACGATACGCTAGGTTCCCGATTCTTTCAAGAATCTCAAACAGACCTACGTATCTCGAATTCAGTTTTCCTTTCTTTCCAAAGCATGAAGTTCCATTTATTGGTGACACCTTTAGAAAAATGTGATCACCAACTTGGAATTCCAAAGACCTTCGGTCCTTATATGCGAAGCTTTTTTGTCTGCTCTAAGCGGTCTTTAATTTGCCTTTAATCACTACCACGACATCCACTGACTATTAGACCAACTCTGGACTTGTAATCTTCCTTTCCCCAACTTCATCCCAACACACTGGTGTTCTGCACACTCTGTCATACAACGCTTCAAAATGAGCCATCTTGATACTCTGTTGATAACTGTTGTTGTAGGCAAATTCCACCAAGTGTAACTAATCTTCACAACTTCCTTTGAAGTCTAGCATGCAAGCTCTCAACATATCTTCGACAGTTTGAATTGTCATCTTAGACTAGCCATTCGTTTGAGAATGATATGCCGTACTATACTAAAGCTTGGTACCTAACGCACTTTGTAAGCTCTTCCGAAAGGCGGTAGTAAATCTCATGTCCCTATCCGAGGTTCTCATAACTGGCACTCCATACATACGAACCACTTGACGTACGTACAAGTCTGCGTGCCTATTTAGATTAAGGACTTTTCGCACTGCAATGAAGTGAGCCAACTTCGTCAGTTTGTCGATTATTACCCAAATTGAATAATTTCCTTTTTGACTCATTGGTAGTCCAGTCACGAAATCCATCGTGATATGCTCCCATTTCCATTATGGGATCTCAAGAGGCTGTAGAAGTCTTCTTGGCTGCAATGTTGAGCTTTAACTTGTTGACACATCAGACACTTGGCAACATACTTGGCGATGTCTGCCTTCATACTTGACCACTAATAGTGTTGATACAGATTCTGATACATCTTGGTACTACTAGAATGAATGCTGTAATTGTTACGATATGCATCTGATAAAATATCTTCTCTAAGCTTTACATCGTCAGGTACAACCAAACATCCTTTGAACCTCAACGTTCCGTCATTAGAATTTTGAAAGTTAGCATTTCTTTTCTCAGTGTCCTCTTGCAGAATCTTCTGTACATCTAGATATGTCGGCTGGAGTAACTTGATTCTAATCTGGACATCTGATTCAATTCTGGGAGTGGCCATAAGACTTGAAATGTGGCCTACCTTAAACTTGAATACCGAATCTTGAGCTCTCTTGATTAGATTTCACCCATTCATCAATATATGAGCAACTAAAGATTTCTAACTCAAAGCATCGGCAACCTTATTCGCCTTTCCCGGGTGGTATAAGATATCATAGTCGTAGTCTTTCAGTAATTCCATCCATCAGTGTTATCTCATGTTCAACTCTTTCTAAGAGAACAGGTACTTGAGACTTTGATGGTCCGTGAAGATCTGGAATCTTTCTCCACACAAATAATGTCTCCAAATCTTCAGGGCAAAGATAATCGCCGCGAGTACTAAATCATGCATTGGATAATTTTGCTTGTGAGGTCTCAACTAACGGGAGGCATATGCAACAACCCTGCCATGTTGCATTAACACACAACCCAATCCTCTGAATGACGCATCACTATAAATCCCGAATCCTCCAGGACCAAATGGAATCATTAGCACATGTGCGGTAGTTAGCTTTTCTTTTAGCTTTTGAAAACTACTCTTGCACTTGTCTGTTCATACAAATTTCTCTTCTTTCTTTAAGAGTTTTGTCAGTGGCGACGCTAATGATGAGAACCCTTCCACAAACCATTTGTAATAACCTACCAAACCCAGAAAGTTTCTGATTTCTGTCACTGTAGTCGGTCTCGGCCAATTAATCACTGCTTCAATCTTGCTCGAGTCCACAGAGATTCCTTCACCTAAAATCACGTGACCTAAGAAAGCAACACTAGTCAACCAAAACTTGCGCTTGCTGAACTTGGCATACAATTGATGGACTCTTAGTGTGGCATCCCAAAAATTCAAGACAAGCTCTAAGGTGTATTAAAGCCCATAATTAGGTAATGAAATTACCTATGGTTTATGCTTTAGCCATTAGTCTCCTCTTAAGACTAAGTGATATATGCTTGTGTTCATGAGATTTTAAATTAGATAAATTAATGAGAATAATCTATGCTTGGCTATGCACTTTATAGACTAAGTTCCTATAAATAAAATGTTACAAGATTTTGGCCATGTGGAATTTGGTAATTAAATTCTTAAAAGAAAGAATTAAAGATGAATAATTGAAAGTGAAATTGTGGGTTTAATTAGGTTGGGCCTTAGGCCCAAGAGTATGGATGTTGGAGGGCCAAATGGCCAACCCAATTAGGCCCAAGGAGGAGTGGCCGTCGACCAAAGGGGGAGGAGAGTGGCCGGCCCACTTCTTCCAATCCAAGCCCAAGCCCAAAGCTCATTATGCATGAGCCTTGCCAAGTGGCAAAAAGAGGCTTGCATGCATTGGCTATTGGAGAGGCAAGCTCATCATTGCAAATGATGAGGATTTGGGGAAATAAAAGGGAAGAGGAGAGAGAGAGGTGGCCGGTTGTGTTGTTCGGCCAAGTGAGAGAGAGAACCGTGCGAGAGAGAGGGAGAGTGAGGCCGAGAGAAGAGAAGCCGAGACGGAGGAGGAGGAGCCACTCGCCGTTCGTCGCCGCCGTGTGCTCGTCGTTCTCTTCGGTCTAGAGGCAAGTTGGGATCCTTTTGCTGCTCTTGCATGTGTGTGTGTTACATGTATGTCGAATTTTGGGTGATTAGGAGAGGAAAACCGAAGCTTGGATGACTTGTTTTTGAGTAAGGTTGCTGGTTTCGTTTGAATCCGCTCGAGTCAGAATGTTGTGAGAGCTTGCATGCATGTTTAGAGTTCGATTTTGGCTTTGATCTCTTCATCAAAGTTGTAGCTAACATCTTAAATTACAACATACTAAAATTTGGTGGAAAATGATGGATATTTTAAGGGGTTAAACTCTCATCCTACGGAGACCTCAGATCTGGAACGATTTCACTGACATCTTGATGGATTTGTGGTTGCATGTTGAGTTGTGCTACGAATCTCTCTTCGATTTCTTCATGAAAGTTTTAGGGGACATCTTAAAATACAACATACTCAAATTTGAAGCAAAATGAATAAGTATAACCTAGTAAATCGACTAGATCTTGAAGACGGAAATTCTGGAGATGTAGTATAGGACACCCGAGACATCATGGACCTAAATGACGACTATACTCTGGTTATTTGACTTAGATATCTCATGAAACTTTTAGAGAACATCTTGATGTAGAACATATCAAAATTTCAGAGGAAATGAAGAAGAATAGATAGGTGAAAACTCAGTATTTCGGAGAAGTATGCACTAGATGATTCAATGATGGATCCAGAAGCTTCGTGAGACTGTAGAAACTAATCTAGAAAGAACTGGCTTGGAAGTCTTCATGAAAGATATACGAAAATGTCTTGGCTATAACTCGGTGAAATTTCATAATTTTCGGAGGTCATATGAATATTTTAATCGAATTATTTCGGAAACTGTGCATTCTGTTGTTGTTTGAAATTACATGCTGTATTTGTGTGAATTATGATTTTTGTGTGGAGTTCGATTGGCCTCATGTTTTCATGAAATTATTGCCTTATTGTCTTGTCTATCACTAGCATTAATTTTATAATTTTTGAGAATCATATGAATATTTAAATATTTTCTGAAAGTGGTATTTGCTGGAATTTTGTATGGATTGAATGATGATGTATTGATGCATGCATAACTATGAATTGAGATGCATGTATGAATTGAATGCTGCACATGATCTTGTTGGTCATTATATTGTGTGCCATGATGAGTTGAGAACTAAATTGGTGACCATGGATAATGATGAATGATGAAACCGTTTGTGGCGGATGGTTATGCCCCGGGAGTGTCGGGATGCCCGATGGTATATAGTACGTAATTTCAGGGGAGGTCTGGTGGTATGACGGTACATAATTCCGGAGGGTAGGGGAAACCATTTTCATGGTGAGTCCCGGCGATTTTCTCAAGAGTGTTGGGATGCCCAGTGGTATACGGTACGCAATTCTAGGGGAGGCCTGGTGGTATGTCGGTACATAATTTCGGAAGTCCTGTCGGAGGTTTCTGCCCGAAGGGAATGTCTCGCGATGCTAGTTGGGATGCGAGATGCCTGGCTAGGGAGTGTAAATGCCGGAAGCCCTGTCAGAGATCTTTGCCCGAGGGGAATGCCTCGTGATGCCAGTTGGGGTGTGAGATACCCGGAATGTGGGGGGCCGGATGCCCGGTGGCCTGGAATGGCTGAATGCCGAAAGCCTCGGAGGTCTTTGCCTGAGGGGATGATGAAATTGATGATCCGAGGAATGGGTGATGTGGTGATCAAATTGAAAGTTAAAAATGGAAATTAAACCATGGCATGATGATATGCATGATGATGATGACATGCGTGATGTGATGAGGTCACGACGATGATGATGATACATGATATGGCATGATGACATGTAAGATATGATGATGCCATGATAATGATGACATGCGTGATGTGATGAGGTCACGATGATGATGATGATATATGATATGCATGATGATGATGATGATACATGATATGGCATGATGACATGTAAGATATGATGATGTCATGATGATGATGACATGTGTGATATGATGATGTCATGATGATGATGACATGTGTGATATGATGATGCCATGATGATGATGACATGTGTATGGTATGATGGTGTCATGTATATGATGATGATGACATGTGTGTGATATAATAATGTCATGATGACGATGATATGAGTATGACATGATGATACACATGTATGTGTTATGATTGTGATGATGATGCATAATAGTATATGCATGGCTTTAAGGTAAGTAATGCCTGCAATACATGTATGCATTGTATGATGCATTGAGTGGTTATTGGATTCCTTTACCTGCTGAGTGGTTGTACTCACCCCTTTTGGGGAATAACATTTCAGACTAGATAAGATATCTCTGCTGAAACTGCTACCACTAGACGGATCGAGTGATCGGATATGACCGTAAGGAGGAGGATAGCAAAGGAATGAGCTTTTAGACGCCGACACTGATCGATGGACTTTAAGTATACGACTGTTGGAGAAGATGTCGGTCATCTTTTGAAGTATAGCCGAGTATAGAAACATTGGCATTTCGATGTACCGACTAAAGATGTCCATCTGCTCTATGTAAATAAATGTATTCGGCTTTAACTTATATAAGATATTTAGTAGGTGTGCATTGTTTTCTGAATATAGGGAAGGGAGTTGTTGGATGTGCTTCCGTATATGAATTGCGCAAGGGACCGATGGAAAAAAAGAAAAAGAAAGAAAGATGTAAACCCCCATGGTTGTATGGACTTGCTGCAATTGAAATGGTATCAGAGTGACATGTTAATAGAGAAAGTGAAAGGTAAGCGAACTGTGGTGATCCTAACAGATTGGGGGCCGTCGAGGGGTGCCACACTTAGTGTCTACAGTACTAGTCTTAAATGACTCTTGTGCTCTTCATCACTCTTTGAATACACCAAAATATCATCAATGAACACGATCACAAACTGATCTAGAAATTCTTTGAATATTCGGTCCATCAAATCCATGAAGGCAGTATAAGCATTCGTTAACCAAAATGACATCATTGTGAACTCATAGTGACCATACCGAGTACGAAATGCTGACTTAGGAATGTCCTCCTTCCTAATCATCAACCGATGATATCCTGTCCTCAAGTCGATCTTTGAAAATATTGACGCTCCTTATAACTGATCAAACAAGTAATCAATCATTGGCAGTGGATACTTGTTCTTGATCGTTACCTAATTGAGTTGTCGATAGTCGATGCACAGGCACAACGATCCATCTTTCTTTTTTACAAACATAACTTGTGCTCCCCAAGGTGATGCACTGGAACAAATAAATCCCTTATCCAGTAACTCTTGCATCTGCACCTTCAGTTCTTTTAACTCAAATAACGCCATCCGGTAAGGAGCCTTAGAGATTGGCTCTGTCCTAAATGCTAACTCAATCACAAACTCAATTTCTCTCTCTAGCGGCAATCTTGGCAATTCCTTTGGGAATACATCTGGAAATCCTTACACAACTGAAATATCTTCAATTTTTAGTTCCTCAACTGTCGTATCTACGACAGTCACCAGGTAACCTTGACAACCCTCGTCTAACAAATAGGTTGCCTCTTGTGACGGGATTAGGGAAATTGAGGGTCCTCCTTGACTTCTAATAAATTCACAATTTTCCTCTATCGATGGATTAAACGATATCGCATTGTAACAACAATTCACTAGAACAAAAGCTCATCGAGCCAAAATTTTTTATATATGGTATCAAAGTTATATATAAGCAAACCCACTAAGTACAACTACAGTTAGAAATTCATATTTCTACCACTTTATTACAATAATGGAAATTTTACAACCTTGACTCAAAATCCCGCTGCGTTACTTTGATAAAAACACCTCAAAAACATTCTTCCTTTGCTCGATGCCTAGTCAGTCCATTCCCGTTCCTTTCGTCATCCTAGTGGTGTTTTATTTGCAATGCTTTCCCTTTGTCCTGTCCTCCGGTGATGTTGTACATTGTGCCTTGAACTGGTGGTCTTAGCTGACCTCTTTGTGGCACATACCCTCTAATCTACCCCATAGGTGACAGCGGCGGTAACTGCGGTTGTCCTCTTAGTCTGCTAGGACAATCTCTGATCATATGGCCCTGTTGGCCACATTCAAAACAAAAGTCCAGCCTTCAGGAGACGGAGTTGAACCAAGTCGCCTCCCATAAAAGCGACACAGGTCATTCTAATTCGGCCCAGACTTTCCAACTCCACTCTTCTTATTGAGCAGAACCTAGAATCTACCTCCCGACATAAGCCTTTTTCCTTGGCAGATTCCTTCTCATGAGAAGTAAACCTTGATCCAAACGAGGGAACTTGCTCAATCAAACTCCTTTCGAGCGGCTGTGCTTGATGATAAACCTCTTGATAATCAATCAAGTTGAATGGCACCAACGGCCGTCTCAACTCATGTTGGAGGCCACTCTTAAATCTTTGAGCCTTCTCCTTAGGGTCTTCGATTAGTCTCGCAGCATACTGAGATAGCTCCGCAAATTTGACCCCATATTGGTCAACAGTCATTGACCCTTGATGAAGTCGCATAAATTCTTCAATCTCCTGATGTCTCGTGTTCCTCAAGAAGTATTGTTCATTGAACACTCTGAGGAATGCATCCCACAATGGAATTACTCCTTTAGGAAATACTGTCTCTCTAGCGGCTCCCTACCAATTGTTGGCATTGCCTTGCAATTGGTATACTGTTAGGGTTACCTTTTCAGCCTCAGTGCACATCAGGAGTGCAAAGGCTTTCTCCAAGTCCTATATCCACAGTGAGGCGGCCTCGGGGTCTCTAGTACTCGAAAATCTTGGTGGATTCAACTTTAAAAACTGCTCCACCAACTTATGGATCAGTCTTTCTCTTAGCACCTCTATGTTCTCGACTGGAACATCAGCAGGCGCGGCAGCAGGTGTGGCGACAGGTGCGGCAATGGTTGCGGCTTCAATAGTGGTGGTAACAGTAGCAGTAAATGCAATAGCTTGATCCCGAGCCTATTGCCCCATCAACTCTCTCATGGCATCTAAGGCCTGATCAATCTAGATAGTTCCCTAATCACCTGGGGCTGCAACCCTAACACCAACAAGAGGTGGTGCTTCACCACTAGCAATAGCCTGTGCTGGCGCTTTATTGCGGCATCCTCAGGTACCGACCCTAGTCGGCAACCTTACCTGAGCCATAGGCTTAACGGTTCTCTTACTTGGAGTTCTTTGCTCCGGCTCGCTCATGGTTCAGTCTTTTCTACTGAAACATGTCTTTCAAATCTACATTGGATTAGAAGATGAGCGACACACAAGCAATATTATCACACAACTACCATCGACATGCACCAGCATGAATTTAAATGTATTTTTTACCATTATCAAATGGTCCATCGCACCTTATCACTCAACCCTAACCATTGCTCTGATACCACTTAAACGGGGATGTCACGCCCCGATCCTTGGTCACGCACCCATCCCTCACCTTGGTCAATTAAATAGTGACGTCCTAGGACGCATTGCCGACCCTTTTATTTTAATACGCATGCGGAAGCATATAAAATCCCCAGACAATAAAGCAATGGGATAGGAAAGTAGGATTTCAAATTTCAACTCTAAAAACAACCACACTTATATATATTGCAAATTATAGTGCAAATATATACAAGTCGATTTATTAAGTCAGGTTCTAAACCACAAATTCATAGGAAATCTGCAAAAAGGAATCAACTTCCATCAAAAGAGGCTTGTCCTATGACTATCTAGTCAGACAGGACTGTCATTTGTTCAAGCTTCACTTTCTACTCTTTGGGCCTCTGGTCCTTCATCAACACCATCTAAAGACTTGAAAATGGTTATACAATAACCAGTGAAACAACGTCTTAGCAAGTTCTATCCCTTAAGACCCAATTAGGAAGCCAATATACTCTAGAGACCACCTAAGCACAACACGAGTCAGAAGACTTACTTTGGCCTCAGTTCCTTCCTGCAAGTCAATATATATATCAAATATATACGATCACATCACATCGCCCAATTAGATTGAATTATCAATCAATCCACCTAGTCGATTGCATGTCATCACAACCATCCCCTGTTGGTACACTCAATACTATCTATGAAGTCCGACCTTAGTCTAGGACTGCTCACCCAAAGCTGAAAAATAGATAGTATAGCTCATCCAAAGTTGATAATATAGTATACTATATATATGCTCACCCAAAGTTGGATGATTAGGGCCCCTCAGGCCATCATAGTATACTATACATGCTCGCCTAAAGCTAATAATATATGTTCACCCAAAGTTGATACTATGGTATACTATTTATATGTTCGCCCAAAGTTGATAATAAATTGCTCACCTAAAACTAATAATAAATTGCTCATCCAAAGCTGATAGATTAGGGCCCCCAAGCCAAGATAGTATACTATTTTCATTATATAACAATTCATCATTTTTATCATACCCGATAAAAATAGCTATGCATGGGTAAACGATCGGCCTTAGCCAAAATATAATAATTTCACCTTTTCGAATATCCCACCAATTTTAACAACCCATTTTATATTTTTGGCACTATCTTGTCGCCTGGTTAATTTCCAATCAATTACCAAAATTGATTAATTTAGGAATAAATCCTAAAATCACTAGTAAATCATTTCAGTACAAACTAATGCTCAAATAAATAAACAGACTACACCACGATAATCAGCATAAAATTCCAGTCACCGGCCATCCCGGTTGAATTTTTGGAAAATAAATAAATAATTAAATAATTACAAAAATTAATTATTAAATAACAATAAATCCAATTTAGGCTCGTAATGCCTAATTGAAAGTCGAGACAAGCCTAGAAAATTACCGAAACTCCTTCAATAAAAATATGACATGTTTATTTGCTAAGTACACTAACCATTTGCTTAATATGCATAGGTAAATCCATAATTTAATTATTCTATTCTAATTTAATCTATCAACCTAATTACAATTAATTAAATCTAATTAATACATAAGCATCATTAGTATACTAATATGTGATTAGTAAGTAAAACTCACTTAATTAACGCGCGGGTCGGATCAAACCGATGGAAATGTCACGAGAGACGTTTTTCTTCAAAGCAAGCCTAGGCTTTGAGGCCGAGAAACACCTCAAAACGGGCCTAACAGTCGTTGTGAAACCCACAAAACTTATGTTCTGTTTTTGCTGAAATAGAGAGGAAACAAGCTCGGTTAGGCAAAGCAAGACCGGTGGAAGGCTTGGCGAGGCAACCAACGACCAAACGACGAAGAAATGGGTTGATTAGAGCTCCGACGAGTGGGTGGTTTGCAACTGATGGCTCTGGGGGTCAAGGGAGGATGTGCTGGTGATTGGAACGAGTAAAGGAAGGGTCGAAATTGAGAGAAATTTGCGAAAAATGAGAAACAATGTAGACAGGCAAGGGATTGACGGACCGGCGATAGGCAACTTGCGGCGGCCGTACGGGATGGTCGGCGGCTCCGTTCGGGACGAGGTCGGGCTTCATGGAATGGTTTGGATGTCCTCGTCACGATGATGGGTGGCTCGTTTGCTGATTCATCCAGGATGTTGACTTTTTACTCTGATCTTTAGCGAAAGGTCGGCTAGAGCAGAAACTGGAAAAAAAAATGAAAACAGGGGAGGAAAACGGTTCGGTGAGTGTGTGACAGTTCTTGGCCGGTTGCTGGCTTCTCTCCTGGCTACTGGTGTGCTGAGCAAGGCAAGAAGAAGAGAGAGAAGTGGGGTGGATGACAACTTGTGGAGGATGAAAGGGAAGGGATAAGGTTTAGGGGCCACCATGACCATTTTTTCCACAACTTGTTCTCCAAGACTCCTTGGCGAAGCATCTTCCTTGGCTAGCCATGAGCCACCAAGGCTCCTCCTTTCAACTTTGAATTGGTCCAAAATGGTGGTGGATTGGGGGGGGGGTTACGAATTTACAAGCAATGAGCTTTAATTGGACACCGATCTTTGCTCGACTCAATCCCACTTGACCTCAATAAATTCAATTGACCCTCCATCAATCAAATCGATATTTTTCCTCACCCATATATCCATTATGCATCCCAATTGTGCGATAAAAAAAGATCCGTGGTATTTTCTAAACAAAAATGGCTCTGCGACGACTTTTTCTCAAAAAGCCTCGAGTTGTAGAAAAATCTTCTGAGATTAAGTCGACGTTCCAAGAATTTATTGTGATATGAAAAAATCTTCAATTTCTGAAATCGGACTTAAATTTGAGGTTAATTTCTATTCAACGCCTTTTTAGTGTGACCTAGGCTGCCGGGTAGTTTTCAAAGATTTTCAGTGCAAATGACTTGTAGTCGATTTTCTTCAAGCCACTATGAACTCACTCGACACATTGACAATTCTTGGTTATTGTGAAAATCTTAATGATTCAAATACGGACACATAGTACCAAAACGACAAAAGAATCAGTCTAGGGTCAGTCGATGATAATTTTTCAATTTAGTAGTGTCACCTATGATTAGCTATACATCTCGGTCGAGTCGACCTATCTCTAATCTTAAATCGATTTTATACTATGTCGTACTGACCTCTAAAGATGAGCACGGTCGAGAAGTCGATTCCCGGTCGAATTCTCAAGTCTATTACCTTAAAATTCCTTAATGGCTTCCTTTGATAGTCTAGTTATCTCAAGAGAAATCAACTCTGAGAACAGCCTTATAGGCGCATCGATGAAATGCCTAATTTATTCAATAGAAAATATGATTGAAAATCTAGGATGTCACATATACTAAACTAAATTTTGGTACAGAAATAGTGATGAGTTCCACGTGAATTTTGCCCCCACCGAATCTGATAGCCCCATTGAACTTAGTGAACGTATTGGCTACTTGAAATACTTGCTCATTGCTAGTCAATGCTGCTTTTGTCTATTGTCCTTAGAACTCATTTTTTTTTTTATCACATGAAGTTTATATTCGTTTGTGGAATTTATGGTTCATCTTCATCACTCTGTACATAGTAGACTTGTCGGTCCACTCCAACTTTTATAAACCTAATGAATATATGCGGCTCATTCCTCTCTAATTGGTGTATAACTCCTCCAATTTTAAATATATTTAAAAGCTACGTATGCGCTGATTTTTTCTAGCATACTCTGGCTCATGGATTCTTGTTCTTAATGAGAAATTGTCATACATGAGAGTAGCATATACACTAAACTGAATTTTGGTACGGAAATAGTGATGAGTTCCACATGAATCTAGCTCCACCAAATCTGACAAGCTGATTGAACTTAGTGAACATACTGGCTACTCAAAATACTTGCCCATTGCTAGTAGATGCTGCTCTTGTTTATCGTCCTTGGAAATCAATTTTTTTTTTTTGCCACATGAAGTTTATACTTGTTTGTGGAATTTGTGGTCCATCTTCATTACTTCGTACATAGTGGACTTGTTGGTCAACTCCAACTTTTCTAAACCTAATGAATATATGTGGCCCATTCCTCTATTATTGGTGTACCTCCTCCACTTTTAAATATATTTAAAAGCTATGTATGCACTGATTTTTTATAACATAGTCTGACTCATAGATTTCTATTCTTAGTGAGAAATTATCATTCATGAGAGTACATATACTACACTAAATTTTGGTATGGAAATAACGACGAATTCCACGTGAATCTCGCTCCACCAAATCTGACAGCCCGATTGACCTTTAGCAAATATATTAGCTACTCAAAATATTTGCTCATCACTGGTCGACAATGCTTTTATTTATCATCCTTGGGATTCAATTATTCATCCATCATGTGATGTTTGTACTCATTTGTGGAAGTGGTTCATCTTTATCATTTCATACACGGTGGATCTGTCAGTTCACTTCAACTTTTCCAAAACCTAATTAATATATGTGGCCCCTTCCTCCATTATTTATTGTACCGCCCTGGCTTTTCTGTGGGGCCATCAATAATGGTGGAATAGATAACTCTCGAAATCGAAATACTAGAGGATGTAACTCAACTAATATCAGAATATTAAATGATTCGATTCATCAAGTCATTACTTTAAAAGCTTGATTGTTTAATGTGATGTTGTCAAGGACTAGTTCTATAATCTACTCCCAATTTGTGCATAGACATGCACAAATCACACGTCTATGTCGATATAGCTGCACATCACTGGTTGAGGAGAGAGCCGACTTGTCATTTTCGTTGCATTGGTTGACCTTGACTTGTTCA
The DNA here is from genome assembly GCA_014182885.2 of Eucalyptus caleyi. Classification (NCBI taxonomy): domain Eukaryota; kingdom Viridiplantae; phylum Streptophyta; class Magnoliopsida; order Myrtales; family Myrtaceae; genus Eucalyptus; species Eucalyptus caleyi. The sequence continues at coordinate 18,133,610 of CM024476.2, forward strand.
TGTTGTCACCCACGACTTTTAAAATGTTTTATAAGCTAGAATTTTATGTTTCATTTAAGAAGTTTTTCTTTTTTTGTCAATGTTTGCAATAGGAATGTTGCATAAATCAATGATGCTAAGCCAAAATAAAAAAATTAATTAAGGTTTGATATTGACTTGGCCACCAAAGTGGAGCACGTGTGAGGTGGATAACTTTCGTCCCCCGTGTCCACCCTTCATACTTAGAAAAATGATGCTTTGTGGGAGGATGACAGATCGAGAGGGGGCCCTCTTACAAGTGCCACATGTCTTCATCTCGTTATTTTCATGGCCGTCTTTCTCTGTTCTATTCCCACCGACGCCACTAGATTTTCATATTAAGAAAATAAAAAAAATAAAAATCTAAGAGAAAATTTTTAGATACATATTACAAGGAAAAAATTGAAAAACTATGGGTGCGCAAGATGACAACCATTCTATTCCGAAATAGTTTATGGAACAGAAATATATATTTTTTTTTTTTATTTTTAGAAGAGTTTCTAAGCAAAAATAACCTTTTAATAATGATACAAAATTTATACTCTAAAAATAAATTCGTTTGATAATGATACAAAATTTCTTCCTTTCGGACGGCGGCGCGAAGGCGACAAGCGCGGCGACGACATCGACAACCTTTAATATAAAAATAAAAATAAAAATGATTTAGTAACAAAAAAATAAATAATAAAATAAAATAAATAAATCATTAAAAAATAAAATAAAAAATATCATTTTATTTTAATTTTAAAATATTCTTAAAAATAAATTTATTTTATTTTATTTTATTTTATTTTACGAATAAATTTATTTTAAAATGAATAAAATAAAAAAATTATTTGGCAAAACACTCAAGGCAAATAAAAATAAGTTTATTAAATTTATTTTTAATAAGAATAATTTATTTTTATTAATCATAAATAATTTATTTTTAATAAACTAAAAATAAAATGATAAATAATAATTTATTTATTTTAAATGATTTTTAATAAAATTTTAATAATTTTTTTAAATGAATAAAATGAATATATTTATTTATTTTTATTTTTATTTTTAGTAAAATGAGGAGAGGCGGATGAGGAGGAGGAGGCAGAGAGACGTAGAGAAGATGAGGGAGGACTTACCGAAATTAGAGTTTAGTGGGAGAAATTATTTCGATTTCTCTTCAGAAATTGAAGTAGAAAATTTCTATTTCGATTTCTCTTTCAAATCAATTTCGGAATGTAAATCTATTCTAAAATAGAAAAACTTAAGTTTATCAAACATGTTTTATTTCAAAAACAGATATGGAATAAAAATTATTTCTAAAACATAAGTTTTGGTTATCATACACCCCTTATGTAAATCGCAAAGAAAGATAGCGTTTCACACTTTTGAAAACCTTTACTAAAGGTAGATAATAGATATTATAAATATGAAAAATCTAATAAAAATGAATGGTCGGTGGTAAATGTCAAATTAAGAGCTTTATATTCAAAGACTTCACTGCAATTGCATCGTCTTTCTTCCTCTTCTCTCGAGAAAATCTGTGCAGAGAAACCATGTCGTCGATTAAAAAGATCATCCTCAAGAGCTCGGACGGAGAGTCCTTCGAGGTGGAGGAAGCGGTGGCTCTGCAGTCCCGTACCATTGATCAGATGTTCAAGGAAAGAGAATTCCCCGACGACGGCATCCCCCTCCACAACGTCACCAGCAGGATCCTCTCCAAGGTCATCGACTACTGCAAGATGCACGTCGTTGACACCGATCGCGACTCCTCCGCCGCCAGCGACGACGTCAAGGACCAGGATCCTCTCCAGTGTCCTTCCCTAACCCGCTCTTCGGTCGAGGAATCTCGGCTAGAGTCTGGGTTTGGTGGGAGATTTAGTGCGGTAATATTGTTTTTCTCTGTTTCATGTGGCTTTTGAAGATTTCAGTACGATTTTTTGTAATTCATCTCAAGATCCTCTTCAACGCCACTGGCTAGATCCTCTCCAAGGTCATCAAGTACTGCAAGAAGCACGTCGTTAACACCGATCGTGACTCCTCCGTCGCCGGCGACGACCTCAAGGCCTGGGATGCTGAGTTCGTCAAGGTCGACCAGGCCACTCTTTTCGATCTCATCCTGGTCAGTGGTCTTTCTCTTACCCACTCTTCGGTTGTGGAATCTCGCGTAGAGTTTGGGTTTCGCGGGAGATTTTGTGCGGTGATATTGTTTTTTCGCCTTGTCTAGGCGTTTCTCGGCAAGTGTGAGAGTTTGATGTTGATTTTGCTGATTAGTGTGGTGGATGATTCTCTGTTTCATGTGGCTTTTGAACATTTCTACCAATTTTTGGAACTCATCTCAGTTGCATTCTTAAGCGATAACGACTTTATGACTTGGGGTTCTTGCTTTGTGAATGCGGAGGTTTGCCTATTTCTGCAGCACCATCATAGTTTAATTCATGAACTTGCGAAGTTGATTCAAAGTCTCGTCTCGTTAAGGACTGCAATACTTATCCGCGTGTGCTCTGTGGTGTTTCGCTTGATATGTCATAGGCGGCCAATTATCTGAACATCAAGGGCTTGCTGGATCTCACCTGCCAGACTGTGGCTGACAAGATTAAGGGGAAGACACCCGAGGAGATCAAACGGACATTCGGTATCAAGAAAAATTTCACGCCCGACGAAGAGGAAGAGATTCGAAGGGAGAACCAATGGGCCTTTGAGTGAAAAGAGGTGCTTAGTCAAAGCAAACTTTTGTGCTGCGGCATTAGTCGTTTTTCCCTTGCAAAAACTGAGGTCGCCTTTTCTTACTCGAGATCAATCTTGTGTTAGGGGTAATTGGACCTTGTTCTTGAATCGTTTATGGTCTTACTGTCTGCATAACACGTGTTTATGAGATGGTGGCTCGGTCTCTTGGCCGTTGCAATGCATTGCGGCCTCTTATCCACCTATTTTTGCTTTGGTTATGTGTGCTTGGAGATGTTGCTAGTTTATCTCTAGTGAGCTTGAAATATGTGCCCAAGGAGTTCGATGTTTGAACTTTGAACACAGTTACTAGTAAGGAAAAGAAGTACCTTCAGTGGTCCTCATGGTATAACGCTGTTTAATAAGCTGTAAGAGTTACGGTACACTTTGGTACAATGTCATTTCTTCTGAATATCGACTTATACCGATGGACCCAGTGAAGTTGGGCTTAATGGAGCCAAGCATACCATTGTAACAATGTAAGTGCATATTATATTGAGCGATGTGGGCAAAGTATGGAGGTTTTAGATGAAAAAACAGAGGGTATTTTACTCACACTGGTATACATTTAGGGATTTTGGTAACACAAAAGGAGCTTCGAATATTGATGTGTGATGAGCAAAATTTAAAGTTTTCGATGATATTTTTTCTAATTTTTAACGAACCTAGAAGGTTACTCTTAAACTCAAAGACTCCCCCCCCCTCTCTCTGAAAGAGAAGGGCAGCTCGAAATGCAAGCCCCAGCGCATGTTTATGCATCTTCCATTAGTTTGCTTAAAAGCTTCACTCCAGGCCAGTTTGGTTCGACTCCTCCCCAGGAATCGAAAATCGAACTGATTACTTTCGTTTCTAAAAATTTGGAAACGGAAATCAGTTGTGAGAGTTACCTAAGACTAACCAGTTCAGTTTCGACTTGGTCTGGTTCCTAGTTGGACCAAGACTAATGTACACTCTTAACATGAATCATCTTCCCTTTGGGGTTGTTATTTCATAGGCTTATATCCATTTAATAGTGGAATTCCCCCTGCCTATTTTTGCGCAGTGGTGCTCCAATTTTGGGTCATTTTCGTGCTTGAACTTCTCTTACAAGTTCATTGTCTACATCAATATCCCGAAAAAAACGTATGGCTTGGTGCAATTTTCATCTACTTTCATATCTGTCGCATTTTACTACTTACTGTAGTTGGACTATGATCTTTGTATTGTGCATACAATTCATGTAATCGACCCGAATGCATCCTCTTTTACTAATGATTTCAAAGGGTATCCTGGTAACTTTGCTTCTGACCTTATTTCTCGAATTCAAGCTTACTTGGAACTCCCTTCACATTTAACATGTCTATTGGAAAATCATCAAAAAGAATTGTTTTTTCTTGAAACTATTAATATGCCTTTGATGTAAATAACCTAACGAGTGCCACGGGATCACTTGTTAATAAAACTCCTCAAGAAAAAAAGTGACTTTGAGATTCAGGATACCGCAACTCACGAATCAGGATTTAGATCATGATGATCCTTGTCTACTTGTTGAAATCGTGCCTCAAGAATCTTGATACAAATCTTGGTGGTGGAATAATGACTTGCTTGCCTTTTATTTCTTTACAAAGCAAAGCAAGTGTCTCTGAGTTAGAACCCATGATCACTTGAACCCAAAATGAAATGTACACCTTAATAAATGACTCTTCCATGGGCATTGATTAGAAAAGGAAAAGGGATGAAGTCGGCTGCTCACCACCGTGTGACACGGTGGGATCGATCACACGCATTCGACAGGAGGGAAGGATACAAACAGGGTTATAGCTCATGAGATTTTCCTTTCAAGTTTGCTTCAGATCATGTGAAAGGAACCCAAGTTTGCTATTTCACAGAGAAATGGGATTGTCATCTCACTTTGTCAAAGGAGTTGCCGGAGCCGGAGGGTTTCATTTCCTTAAGTCTGCACCCCAGCACCAGCAGTCCCATCGGACCGAGATTCCAGCGTCGGCTGGATTTGTTACTTCATCGAAAATTAGTTGTTCTTTCTCTTCTATTCTATCGTTATATGTTGTAGATTTTGGCCAAACACAACACGATTAGAGACTTGGGGTCGTTTGTCTTTTCTATATATTAGCGACAAATTACTTTATTAGCTTTCTTGTTTTAAGTATCATTCAGACCTCAAAATATCATGAGAAATAATGGCTAAATCTCCGTGTAAAAATTTGTATTTTTGAAAGGAGCAAACAGTTACTTAGACAACTGAAAACACTTGGGCCAAAAGCAGAATCAAATGCTCAATCAATCAAAATCTTATCTTGCAAGGTCTGCAAAAGCTCGACTTGCTCAGAAAGTGTTCTCTTGCCATCTTGCAACACAGATTCAAACGCAATTCCAACAGAGAACGGAACATTGGCAACAACTCTTTGAGAAGTGCGGCTTTCAAGATCCAAGTAAGTTAAGCAGACCAGCCAGTAGCAGGCCTGATGAATCCAAAAAACTGGAGAAAATGTTTGAGTTGAGTAAGAATCGCAAGTTAACGTCTGATCAACCAGTTGTATTTAGAGAGTTGCTATTAGATTCACTAGCCATTGTCCATCTTGGATTTCCTCTAGGTAATATAGCCGTAGTCACCAACCTATATGGAATTCCCTAAATAAGGCAGCATTTTTGACAAACTTTGATCGACAATAATCAATGTTACATCTGGTATTTTGCTAAGAGCAACAATCACGCATATAAGCAATAAAGCCGTGATCAAGTCTCTGAATGGGACCCGTAACACGATAGTCCTATCAGTTATGAGATTTTGTTTTTCTTTATATACGTTTGTCTTGTTTTCTCCTACATCTATTTTCTTAGTTTCATAGAGTCAAAGCACATGAATTCTTAAATAGTCTATGATATGTCAAACAAAAGAGGGCTAGTGTGGAAAAATACAAGCTTCAGTTAGACGTACAGAACTTTTAATGGATGATCTAGATGAAGTTGACTTGGTTCAGATCTATCTAACTTTTTGCTTTTTTGAAAACTCGCAATCCTTGATTCCGCTCGTGTTGGGTAATAATATTTGGATATGCACGTGGACTAGAACTCGCACTAAAGTAAGAGCCAAGACGAACACGTGGGGATTTGAATCCTTAACTAAATGAATGAGAGGATGAACATCTTTACGCCAAGCTCAAGTGTGAAATTTCTTTGCTCTAAGTGTGAGGCTGGGTACGAAGACATGAATGAAGCACAGTGACGAGCATGAGCTTTGAGGTGAGATAGTGACGGTTTTTCACTGTAGAAACGTCGAATGTATCTATTCTAGAGTCTGAATTGTGGAACATGCATTTGGGGCAAATTAAGGAGAGAAGGCTGAAGTTTCTAAGGGAAAGGAATCTACTTGGTATGTTGCTGGCAAACTAAATGTATGCAGGACCTATGACTTAGGTAAATGACAGAAAGTTTAGTTCAGTACAACCATTAGAGAAATCAGGGAGATTGCAGAGTTAATTCGCTTGGATGTTTGTATGTTATCATGGTTTCCTTTGTGAAATAGTGCCAAATTTATATTAATAGTTGTAGATGACTACTCCATAAAGACCCGAGTGTTTGTGATTAAGCACAAGCTTGATGCTATTGTTAGGATCAAACAATTGAGAGCCTTGATCGAAAAGAGGACTAGCAAAATGATCTAGCATGTGCAGATTGGCAATAGCACGGAGTTATGCTCGGACTTATTAAACGAATTTCACCTAAAGTAAGACATAGTGAGACATTGTACTATTACTAGTGAATCACAATATGTTGCTGAGTTGATAAGCAAAATATTACTAGAAACGGCCCATAAAATGCTCTTTAGTGCTAATATGGCTAAAAGATTCCTAGCGGATGCGCTTAGTAAGGTGAGCTCCCTAATTAATAAATCCCCATCAATTGCGATTGGATATCAGACTCTTGAAAAAGTGTGGTCATGTAACATTACTGATTATTTTGTTATTAGACTACTTATATGCACATATTATGTTCAATGAGTGATGGTAAACTCAACGGAAGGGTAAGAAAGTGCATGTTTCTAGGTTACGATAAGTTGTGGTGCTTGGAATTAAATTTACATGTTATCAATAGAGAAATTACATTTGCCATTACTTCTAGCTAGGAGTATTGTTAGCAGTATTCATACGAATTTGGATGGTGCTCAGCTGAAAATAGAGTTGTAACTACAACTTTTGAGGTAACGGGTGCTAGTGAAGTAATTGACATAGATGGTGCTTAAAGTAAGTTAGAGCTTATGGAGCTAACGGTTGCTGTAACTACTAATATTGACAACGCATATGTTCGATCTTCTGACAAATATTAATACAATAATGGTTTTGCTTTATCTATGATTACGTAGCGACCTCGTTGGTCACAAGTGAAGGTTGCTTCACTTGTGGCTAGCGAGGCCGCGAAGGCCCTCACCTTAGTGATTGGTGAAGCCACGATAGCCTCACCTAGGGCCTTCGCAACTTCATTGGCAACGAGCGAGACAGCCCTCACCTAGTCTAGGCAAGACCTTTGTGATTGACAAGGGTCACTGATGACCCTTGCCGACACCAAAAGAAAAAAAAGAAAAGGAAAGTAAAAAAAATTATAAAAATTGTCCATGTTAGCGTCGGTGGTATCACATAGGACAACCGGCATCTATAGTTATTTACAGACAAAATTGACCGGAATGACTCTATTGACAAATTGTTGAAAGGGTTAGGATTAAATTAGCAAAATTGAAAGATTTAAAACTAAATTGACCAAAATAAAATATATTTAGAACTTATTTGGTCATTTTCCCCGGGGCTGCTTGCTATTTTTCTTGATTTGAAGAAACCTAAAAGTAATTTATAGAAGTTTGTCTATAGCAATTTGTCCCTACTGATTCTTGAGAAGTGAACTTTGTGTACGCACATGCGTGTTTATATGTGAATATCTGAATATTACTAGTTAAGGGACGTTGACATGTATTCCCCATTAATCATTATCAACAAATCATGGACTAATCGATTCCCAGAAGTGTTTTCTGATCATCTATCCTCAATGGTAAACTATTGATTGAGCTAGCTAGGTATTGCCACTATTTTGCTTTTGTAACATTTCCTCTTTTATTAGTTGCTTAAGTTCTTGTTTTGGCATTGGTGCAATGCAATTACACATAATGGCTATACATATATATTCCCTAATAATTGATATTTGTGTATCTTGGTTAGTTGATTAGAATGCTGTTGAATTACCAGCTTGTCGACAAACGTGGCACTCGATGCCTAACTAGAATGAACAAAAATAATGATGTTTGATGGAATGGATCATCCAATAGCTTTCAGAGCAAAACAAAATTGTCGTTTAGATTATGTGATTCGCTTTTGCTGGTGGGCTCGTCAAATCTTTTGAGTTTCATTCTTAACATGGTGTAGTCGAATGACGTCATATCAAGCAAAGAAGTTGCATCTCTTTCAGTTGCTGCTTTGTAAAGCCACCTCTTAATTTCACTCCGAAGCAAATTCGGGCTTTATAATTGCATTCGGCTTTAAGACAGCCACGAAAGTGAACTCCTTCCAAATCGAACATCAACATCCTTAACAGAACCATTGTTTTGTTGACATTGGAAATTCTTTAAATTTATTGACCATGTCATTAGCCCACGAAAACATTATGACATTATTAGTTTATGTATTGACACAAATGAACATAATTTTGATTGGTGTATATCATGTACAGATAAGAGCTCATGCATTCTTGTCTACAAGCATGTCTTTACCGATGAAAACATATATTTTTAAAAGTCACATATGACGCCGCTTGCAGCTTGGTACAGACATATAAGCTTTTACATTCAATGTGATATGTCTTATAACCTATTGCCGTGCTCTGTCATTGGTAACGATACCAAGTGGATTAAAAATTATATCTATACTGATTTATACGGGGTTCGCTGCTTGGTTTCTGGATCGGACATCGGTTGTGTGAACTTACAAACATGAGAACTAATTTTATAAGGTTTCGGAGGAGATAAATTGACTTTATTTCGTCTACTGGCATGCTTCGTCCGTGGCTAAAACAGAGTTGCTTATTGTGGATCATTATTGGGCCAAAGGATTTGCTTGGCGGCTCGACAGGGCCAATAGAGATGTCCATGCTCTCCGAGGATCGGGTCTGCACGTGAATTTTGAACCCGTGAGAACATTATATTTTGGAGTTCATTGGCGTCGCAGGGAAAGTAGCTCCCCCAATATGGTCAACAGAAGAATTTCCTCCGGCTTCGCTCATAAGGTGCAGTAATTGAAGTCGTATCTCCTTCGTTTTCTGCTTTGTAAAGCCTCCTCTTCATTATCGCTTCGCCAGCTTCAAAGGAATTGGGCTTCATAGTTGCGTTTTGCCAGTCGCATTCAGCTTTAAGATGGCTGCAAAAGCCAATTTCTTCTTCTGAATCGAACATTAACATCCTTAACAAGAAGCATCATCTTGTCGACATTGGAAATTTTGCTAAAGTATTGACCAAGTCATAAGCACAAAACAATAGTAATAATAACAATTTGACACGATTAGTTCATACATTGGCACAAATGAATGTAGTTTTGAGTAGGGTGTATTCTGTGTAGATAAAAATTTATACATTTTAGTCTACAAGCATATAGTTACTAGTAAAAGTAACCTTTTCCCTCAAAAAAAGAAATATATTTAAAAGCCATGCATATGCTAATTTTTTTTCTAGCATCCTCTAGCTCATGGATTAGTGCTCTTAATGGGAAATTATTATACATGGGAGTAGTATATATACTAAAATGAATTTTGGTATGGAAGTAATGATGAGTTCCACGGGAATCTTACTCCACTAGATTTGACAGCCCCATTGAACTTAGTGAATGTACTGGCTACTAGCCAATGCTGCTTTTGTTTATCGTCCTTGGAACTCAATTATTTATCCATCATGTGAGTTTGTACTCACTTGTGGAATTTGTGGTTAATCTTCATCACTTTGTACATAGTGGATTTTTCAGTCCACTCCAACTTTTCTAAACCTAATGAATATATGTGGCCCATTCCTCTATTATTAATGTACCTCCTTCACTTTTAAATATATTTAAAAGTTATGTATGTGCTGATTTTTTCTAGCATACTTTAGCTCATGGATTACTATTCTTAATGAAAAATTGTCATATATGAGAGTAGTATATATACCAAACTAAATTTTGGTATGGAACTAATGATGAGTTCCATGTGAATCTTACTCCACTAGATCAAACAGCCTGATTGAACTTAATGAACGTACTGGCTACTCAAAATACTTGCCCATTGCTAGTCGATGCTGCTCTTGTTTATTGTCCTTGGAACTCAACTTTTTTTTTTTTTTTATCACGTGAAGTTTACACTCATTTTTAGAATTTGTGGTTCATCTTCATCACTTCATACATAGTGGACTTGTTAGTCCACTCCAACTTTTCTAAACCTAATGAATAGATGCAGCACATTTCTCTATTATTGGTGTACCTCCTCCACTTTTAAATATATTTAAAAGCTATGTATCTGCTGATTTTTTCTAGCATACTCTGGCTCATAGATTCATGTTCTTAATGAGAATTTGTAATACATGAGAGTACATATACTAAACTAAATTTTGGTATGGAAATAGTGATGAGTTTCACATGAATCTTGCTCCACCAGATCTGATAGCCTAATTGAACTTAGTGAACGTACTGGCTACTCAAAATACTTGTCCATTGCGAGTCGATGCTACTTTTGTTTATCGTCCTTGGAACTCAAATAACTTTTTAGACATGAAGTTTATACTCATTTGTGGAATTTGTGGTTCATCTTCATCACTTTGTACATAGTGGATTTGTCGGTCCACTCCAACTTTTATAAACCTAATGAATATATGTGGCCCATTCCTCTCTTATTGGTGTACCTCCTCCAATTTTAAATATAATTAAAAGCTACGTATGTGCTGATTTTTTCTAGCATACTTTGGCTCATGGATTCTGGTTCTTAATGAGAAATTGTCATACATGAGAGTAGCATATATACTAAGCTGAATTTTGGTATAAAAATAGTGATGAGTTTCACGTGAATCTTGCTCCACCAAATCCGATAGGCCGATTGAACTTAGTGAACATACTGGCTACTCAAAATACTTGCCCATTGATAGTCGATGTTGCTCTTGTTTATTGTCCTTGGAACTCAATTTTTTTTTTTTTGCCACATGAAGTTTATACACGTTTGTGGAATTTGTGGTCCATCTTCATCACTTTGTACATGGTTGACTTGTCAGTCCACTCCAACTTTTCTAAACCTAATGAATATATGTGGCCCATTCCTCTATTATTGGTGTACCTCCTCCACTTTTAAATATATTTAAAAGCTATGTATGCACTGATTTTTTTAGCATACTTTGACTCATAGGTTTCCATTCTTAGTGAGAAATTGTCGTACATGAGAGTACATATACTAAACTAAAATTTGGCATGGAAATAATGATGAATTCCACATGAATCTTGCTCCACCAGATCTAATAGTCCGATTGACCTTCAGCGAACATATTAGCTACTCAAAAATATTTGCTCATCCCTTGTCAATGATGCTTTTTTTTTCCTTGGAATTCAATTATTTATCCATCACGTGATGTTTGTACTTGTTTGTGGAAGTGGTTCATCTTTATCATTTCGTACACAATGGATTTGCCGGTCCACTCCAACTTCTTGAGAAAAGTGCCAAAAAAGTCCTAAACCTTTTATCTTTGTGCCAATTTAGTCATAAACCTCTTTTTTTTGGAGCCGATTTAGTCCTAAACCTTTTTATGTTGTGCCAATTTAGTCTTTTCCGGCTAATTTTGGTCGGATTTTGCTGACTGGATGCTGGCCACCGACATAGCCTCGATTGGCACTAACTTGGACAATTTTTAACAATATTTTAATATTTTTGAACTTTTTATATATATATATTTTTATTTTTATCTTCTCCTCTTTTTCCTCCGGCCGGTCACTGGACCTCGACGACCGGCTAGAGGCGATAGCCGGCGAGGTCGACCTCGACCTTGCTGACCACCTCTCTAGTGGCCGTGAGGCCCCCCTCAAGGCCTGGGCGGCAATACTCACCCTTGCTGGATTTGGCGAGGATCAAGCCTCGCCCATGGCCTGCCGGTGAGGGTGAGCCTGCCAGCTCGGCGCAAGGCCAGGCCTCGAGATGAGCATCCTGGGGTACCTCTTGACGACGGACGAGACTTGGGTCGATGACAGGCCTCGTTTCCATAAGACCTCGAGGACCGAATCTGGTCGCCTCCTCGCGTTGAGATGGCAAGGCTCGCCCTCTCTGGCCATGGGCGAGGCTGCCCTTGCGGCCACTGGCAAGGTGGCCGGTGAGGTTGACCTCAACCTCGCCGGCTATCGCCTCTGGCCGGTCACTGAGGTCTGACGACCGTTGGAGGAAGAAGAGGAGAAGAAAAAAAATCTAAAATATTATTATATTATTAAAAGTTGTCAATGTCAGCACCGATAAGGCCACGTCAGCCAGCTATTGTCAAATGAGCAAAATTTGGCCAAAATTAGCCAGAAATGACTGAATTGGCACAACGTAAAAACGTTTAGGACTAAATCAGTACAAAAAAAAGTTTAGGACTTTTTTGGCACTTTTCCCCAACTTCTCCAAAACCTAAATAATATATGTGGCTCCTTTCTCCATTATTTGTGTACCACCTCGGCTTTTCTGTGGGGTCATCAATAATGGTGGAGCAGACAACTCTTGAAATCGAAACGCTAGAGGATGTAACTCAACTAATATCAAAATACTAAATGATTCGATCCATCAAATCAATACTTTAAAAGCTCAATTGTTTAATATGATGCTCTCAAGGACTAGTTTGATAATCTACTGCTGAGACATGCACAAATCACATGTCTATGTCGATATAGCTGCACATCATTGGTCGAGGAGAGAGCCAACCCAAAAATGGGTGAAGGACAAGGTGGACCACCTGAAGTAAACGAACAAAGGGGAGGTTCCCGAGTCATCCATCATGTCATTTTCGTTGCATTGCTTGACCTTGACTTGTTCACGTTGTCACTCATAACTATTTAAATGTCTTATAAAATAGATTTTTATATTTCATTTAAGATTTTTCTTTTGTCAATGTTTGCAATAGGAATGTTGCACAAATCAATGATAATAAGCCAAAATAAAAAATTAATTAAGGTTTGATATTAACTTGGCCACCAAAGTGGAGCACATGAGGGGTAGATAATTTTCGTCCCTCGTATCCACCCCTCATACTTGGTGATACTTGTAATAAGAGGACATTTACAAGCTTCATTTCAATGGGTCACACCATGGTTATTACATAGTCTTTTGGTCCAAACATCTGCACACAACATATTACATAATATACTAAGAATAGTTTGGGCATCATCAAAACCTCTTGAAATTGTTTTCTCCAACAAGTTCAACCTAGTTAGCCTTTCTAGTTCAATTCCAATTATAACACATGCATGAAATCCTGCATTTAATGAAGATTGGATAGGAAGATATTTAAGAACAACTTGTGGCCATTCAAAAGACTTGGCAAAGAGTAAATTAAGGAAATTTGGTACTAAGTTCATTAACGCTTGAAGGAAACTTGGAAGAGAAGTCCTCATTTCTCTCACTCTCTCTCACTCTTCTAACTCTCTCAGCTCACTCTCTCTCTCACCACGAAAAAAAACATTATTTTTATTTTATTTAAGTCACATCGGCATCTTGTCATCCTGATTTGCCTGCCTTTGTAACAATTTGGGCCCCACTATGTGATATTGTTCACTTTGGACACTGAGTCATCATGGCTTTAAAATGCGTCACACAGATTAGAGGAGCCCAAGCCATTATAAACTGGCCCAGTTTCCCTCCTTAGGCGATGTGGGATAGGAACCCCTTCCTTGCGCATGTCCGGGGGCCAAGGCGCGGACGCACCGCCATCCCTCCTCCCCCCGCACCGCCGCTCGGGCCATCACACTCTCCCCTCCTTGGGAGCATAGCGCCCTCACTATGGCCCCACATGCAGTTAGGAGTCAGCTCTAATACCATTTGTAACGACCTAGGCCCCACTGTGTGATACTGTCCACTTTGGACACTGAGTCCGCACAGCTTTAAAACGCGTTACACAAATTAGAGGGGCCCAAGTCATTATAAACTGGCTCAGGACTCCCTCCCTAGGCGATGTGGGACATGGAACTCTTCCTTGCGCACGTTCGGGGACTGAGGCGCGGACGCACCGCCATTCCTCCTCCCCGTGCACCGCCGCTCGGGCCGTCACACTTCCTTGGGCTAGTTTATAATGGCTTGGGCCCCTCTAACCTGCGTGACGTGTTTTAAAGCCGTGAGGACTCAGTGTCCAAAGCGGACAATATCACAAGTGGGGCCCAGGTTGTTACAAATGGTATCAGAGCTGACTCCCGATCGCGTGTGGGGCCATAGCGAGGGCACTATGCTTGTAAGGAAGGGAGAGTGTGACGGCCTGAGCGGCGGTGCGCGGGGAAGAGGGATGGCGGTGTGTCCGCGCCTCGATCCCCGGACGTGCGCAAGGAAGGGGTCCCTGTCTCACATCGCCTAGGGAGGGAGTGCTGGGATAGTTTATAATGGTTTTGGCCCCTCTAACTTGTGTGGCGCGTTTTAAAGCCGTGAAGACTCAGTGTCCAAAGCGGACAATATCACACAGTGGGGCCCGGGTTGTTACAACCATCATCCATAAATTTGTCACCAGGTGCAAGTTTGAGATTTTTTTATTAAAAAAGGTTTAGAATAAATATTTTTTTTTGGTAGAAAGTTTAGAATAAATATGTTGCGGTGGACATATTTTGATACTTTGCATGACTTTTTCCCCAATACTTATTCTAAAACCAGTTATAATCATGTTTATACTTGAAGTTAGGAGTGTCAATAGATGGAGTTGATTTGGGTTTCCATGCAATTTGACCTGACCCGACCCAACTTGTTCTCTTTGAGCCGAGTAGCATATGACCCAAGAAAAAACGCGGGTCGAGTTGGGTCAGTCTATGTCAGGTTACAATTGAAATGCTAGTTGAAAATAACACTGCCCAATTGAGCTACAAATAAAATTTAGTGCCTGTTGCTATTACATTCACTGAAAATAACACTGCCTTGGTGCCTGTTGCTATTACATTCTCTACAACTGCTGTCCCAATTGAGCTACAAATAAAAATTGGTGCCTGTTGCTATTACATTCTCATCATTACAACTGCTGATTGAATCCAAAACCTTGTCACAAACAATACGAAGTCCCAATCCTCTGCATGGAAGTCATTGGCACAATAACCTGAAAAGATTATTCACTTTGACAGCAACCTCTGCAGATGATTCAAAGCATTTGACAAGTCAATATGACTCTCTGCTTTCAAAAGAAATCAAGCAAGAGCATTTTCTCCCTGAGGTTGATTTCCTTTATGGTTTTGGCACATTTGATCTGTTTGTTGCACCTATTGATTAATAAGATAGAACCAACTGGAACCACTCCTCCGTTTCAGCATCAATAACCAAAAGAAATAGCTCATTCAATAGTACAATAAGCAATGCTCACACCTCTAGGGTCCTTCAGTGCACCCCCGAGAAAATGAACATAATTGCTCAATCACAGCATAACTCTAAGGCACTGTTCACTTCATAGAAAATAATTTCCGAATTTTCCGGTGCTCGTTTCATGGAAAGTGAACTAATCAAGAAAAACGTTTTCTGCTATTGAAAAAGCAACTTCGAAATGAGGAATTTTTTTTTACTTTTCAAAAGTGAAAAACATTTTCCATAACTTCTTCCACCTAACTTGCTTTTTCACCAAACACATTTTCATTTTATTTTTATGTTTTATTTTTTCTTTAATTCTTTTATTTTAAAAAAGTCAAGTTTTTTAATTGTTTTCCTTTCTCTCTTTTCTTTTCATCTTCTTGCTCAGCCTAAACCGGTTGCTGGCCATAATGGCGGCAGATGGTTGGCCTCAAGCCAGCTGGAGCCTCACCCCAAGCCGACGAGGCTTGAGCTCACAAGATTCCAACGGGATCGAGCCTTGCCAGCCTGTGGCAAGGCTCCACCTCGCTAGATTTAATGAGCTAGGAGGGGCTTGGGCCTTGCTTGAGCTCACTAGAGGTTTGCTAGGCTCTAGCTAGCCGCGGCCTCACTAGCCTTGGTGGAGCTCGAGCTCGTCGAATCTAGCAATCCATGTCTTGGTTAGCAATCGGGCAGTCGCCCATCGTCGGCATGCGGTGGCAAAGGAGGAGGAAGGAAAAAGAAAAGAAAGAAAAAAGACAAATTAATATAATAAAAATTCAATTTTTTTAAAAAAAAATTAAAAATTCATTTTTTGAAAAGTATGTATAAAACTAAAATTAATTTTTTTGGTCAATTAAAATATTAAAATTCAATTTTTTTGGTAATTTTTCCAAAAAAATCAAATCAAATAACGAACAATGGAAATTATTTCCCACTCAAATTTCAAATTTCTGCCGAATATAAGAAAATATAGTAATTTTCTTGAAAAATGGCTTTCTCGAAAGTATTTTTGGAAACGTAATAATTTCCACGAAACAAACGGACTCATTATATTATGAAGCTGATAAGATAATAGCGATGATAGAAATAAAAAGCAGTTTCATGGGTTAGTGTAATAAGAAAAGAAATGGGTTAGCCTGTTAAAAGAAAAAATAAATAATTGAAGAGAGAGGGAAAGAGGAGGGTATGTCAGTAAGATCGTCGATAAAAGGAGTGTCGTGAAAATAGCGCTGCTTATAATAAATTATATTTTTTAAACTAAATTTTTACCTGACAACTTAAAATTATAATGGGCCAACTGATTTTCACGTTGTGAGTGACTACAATGACCAAATTATAAATATGAACTGGATTTCGAATTCCCCAAAACCATAGGAGGACCCGTCCCTGACCGGGGCAATCTTCAAAAATACTCCTCCAAATCGTCAAGACTTCACTGCAATTGCATCGTCTTTCTTCCTCTTCTCTCGAGAAAATCTGTGCAGAGAAACCATGTCGTCGACTGACAATATCATCAACCTCAGGAGCTCGGACGGAGTGTCCTTCGAGGTGGAGAAGGCGGTGGCTCTGCAGTTCAGCTTCCCCGCCGAAGGCATCTCCCTCCCCAAGGTCACCAGCAGGATCCTCTCCAAGGTCATCGAGTACTGCAAGATGCACGTTGTCAATGCTGATCGCACCTCCTCCGTTGCCGGCGACGACCTCAAAGCCTGGGACGCCGAGTTCATCAAGGTCGACCCGGCCACCCTCTTCGATCTCATCCTGGTCAGTGGTATTTCCCTTACCCACTCTTCGGTTGCGGAATCTCGCGTAGAGTTCGGGTTTCGTGGGAGATTTTGTGCGGTGATCTTGTTTTTTTGCCTTGTCTAGGCGTTTCTCGGCAAGTGTGAGAGTTTGATGTCGATTTTGCTGATTATTGTGGTGGATGATTCTCTGTTTCATGTGGCTTTTGAACATTTCAGTACCATTTTTTGGAACTCATCTCAGTTGCATTCTTAAGAGATAATGACTTTATGACTTGGGGTTCTTGCTTTGTGAATGCGGAGGTTTGACTATTTCTGAAGCACCATCATAGTTTAATTCATGAACTTGTGAAGCTGATTTAAAGTCTCGTCTCGTTAAGTACTGCAATACTTATCCGTGTGCTCTGTGGTGTTTCGCTTGATATGTCATAGGCGGCCAATAATCTGAACATCAAGGGCTTGGTGGATCTCGCCTGCCGGACTGTGGCTGACATGATTAAGGGGAAGACACCCGAGGAGATCCGAAAGACGTTCGGTATCAAGCAAGATTTCACGCCTGAGGAATAGGAAGAGATTTGAAGGGAGAACCAATGGGACTTTTGAGTGAAAAGAGGTGCTTAGTCAAAGCAAACTTTTGTGCTGTGGCATTAGTCGTTTTTCCCTTGCGCAAACTCGGGTCGCCGTTTCTTACTCGAGATCAATCTTCTATTAGGGGTAATTGGACCTTGTTCTTGAATCGTTTATGGTCTTACTGTCTGCATAACACGTGTTTATGAGATGATGGCTCGGTTTCTTGGCCGTTAATGCATTGCGTTCTCTTATCCATCTACTTTTACTTTGGTTATGCGTGCTTGGAGATGTTGCTAGTTTGTCTCTAGTGAGCTTGAAGTATGTGCCCCAGGAGATCGATGTTTGAACTTTGAACACGGTTACTAGTAAGGAAAAGAAGTACCTTCAGTGGTCCTCATGATATAACGCTGTTTAAGAAGCTGTTGAGTTACAGTACACTTTGGTACAATGTCGTTTCTTCTGAATATCGACTTCGTACCGATGGAGTTGTTTCTTCTTAATATCGACTTGTACTGATGGACCCAGTGAAGTTCGGCTTAATGGAGCCAAGCATGCCATTGTAACAATGTAAGTGCATATTATATTAGCAATGTGGGCAAACTTTGGAGGTTTTTGATGAAAAAACGGAGGGTATTATGCTCACACTGGTATACATTTAAGGATTTTGGTAACACAAAAGGAGTTTGGAATATTGATGTGTGATGAGCAAAATTTAGAGTTTTCGATAATATTTTTTTTTAATTTTTAATGAACCTAGAAGGTTATCTCTTAAACTCAAAGACTTCCCCTTTCTCCCTCGAAGAGAAGGGCAGCTCGAAATTCAAGCCCCAACGCAAGTTTATGCATCTTCCATTAGTTTGCTTAAAAGCTTCACTCCAAGCCAATTCAGTCCGGCTCCTCCCTAGGATCCAAGAATCAAATCAATTATTTTCATTTCTAAAAAAAATTGGAAATGGGAAACAGTCGTGGGAGTTACTTCCAATTCGGTTTGGTCTGTTCTGATTCTCATTTGGACTAGGACTTATGTACTCTCCCAAAATGAATCATCTTCTCTTTAGGGTTGCTACTTCATAGGCTTATATCCATTTAATGGTGAAATTCCCTCTGCCTATTTTCACAAAGTAATGCTAACAATTCTAGGTCATTTTGGGCGTTTAAACTTCTTGCAAATTCATTGTCTATATTAATATCCAGGGAAAAAGTATGGTCGGTACAATTTTCCTCTACTTTTATATCTATTGTGTTTTACTACTTACTACAGTTGGACTATGATCTTTGTCTCGTCCTTACAATCCATGTAATCGACCCGAACGCATCCTCTTTTACTGATGATTTCAAAGCGTACCCTGGTAACCTTGCTTCTGACCTTATTTTTCGAATTCGAGCTTAGTTGGAACTACCTTCACATTTAACACATCTATTGGAAAATCATCAAAAATAATTGTTTTTCTTGAAACTATTAATATGTCTTTGATGTAAAAAACCTAACGAGTGTCACAGGATCACTCTTTGAATAAAACTCCTCAAGAAAAAAAGTGACTTCAAGTGTGACATCCCCCTTCTCCTCATTATTTTGTCTTCTTCTCTCTCTCTCATCTTTCTCCTCTCCCTCACGTTTCCTCCCCTCCCCCTCTGCCATCCGTCCCCCTTTTCCCCTCTCTCTCTCTCTCTCTCTCCTTCCTCACACCACCCCTATACCCCTCCCTTTTGTCTTTTCTTCTCTCTCTCCCCCTCTCTTCTTTTTGTCACGCCCCGAACCTCGAGCACACAACAACCCCTTCTTTGATCGATAGCAAGCGATGTCCCAGGACTCATTGCCGATCCTTTCTTTTGATTGCACATGCAGAAGCGTATAAGAAAATCTCCAGACAACAAAAAATGGGATAGAAAAGTAGGATACCATCTTCACCAAAACATTTTTCATAAACAAACTAGTTTATACATAGAGGCCAACTCTAAGGTCTATGTACAAGATATCTATCTCCAAGAAGAACTACTAAGCCGTCCATGCTCATGACCTTTCTGCCTCAAGCTCCTGGTTCTTCATACTAGAGACCTGAAAATGGTTATACAATAACCAATGCGATTAAAATCTTAGTGAGTCATTCCCTAAGCTCTCAATTAGAACACTAATTCAACTCGGGGTATCTCTCCAAAACCACCCCACAAACTTACCTTGACTAACAATCAACAATCAACAAATCACAACAGTTAGGGTTAACCACTAACCACATCGTCAGTACGTATGCAACCTTACCTAGTATGACATATCCTGCACATTGAATCTCAGCACAATACACGCAATGCACATGGCCATTAGATGATACAATTCATCAATCACATATGAGTCGCGTCACAAGTGATCTCACATGGCCATTGCCATACCTTGCATGTTATCGATTTATGCGTGCGTTCCATAAACAATGTGCTCAACTTATGTACAGTCAAAACCAATAATGCCATGATTTTCATACGCTCTTGCACATTAGTGCACCACCTATCACATATCGATCAATCTCACGGGTCTCAATTATAAGGTAAATCGTTATGACACGTCTCATACCGCGCCACACAATTTTACCTCATAATAAAGCCCAACCATCTTAACACTCACTCGTGTTCCACTTATTAATGACCTCAACCCTCATGCGTGCTCCAGACATTAATGACCTTTCAGCCATGGCTAACTTTCCAGTCAGCGATCATCGACCTCAACACTCATGTGTGCTCTAGTTATTAATGACCTCCTAGCCATGGCTAAATTTCTAGTCAGCGATCATCCGACTTCCGCCGAGCTACCGATAAAAATATCAGGCTTTGTCCCACCCCGTCGAGCATGGCTACGTCTAGAATTCTCGTTTAGACGGTTTCCTAAAAAAGGACATCGGTCTAGAATCTACTACGACCGGCTTCCGACTCCCGTTAGGTATCGGCCCCAAACTCCCGTTGGGTGACAGTCCAACATTTGATCACGCAAACATACCTCCTCAAATCCTTCTCTCATAAAAATGGTCCATCTCTAATGTCCCTCAAACAATCCATTATTCCCTTTTTTGAAAATCACTCAATTCATGCGGATGTCCATACATTTATATGCTTAAATCATCTTATAAGATCAAAACACATGAAATTAGACGCTTTCATTCTTGGGTGAACAGTGCTCGTGAACAGTACCGCGTGAATCGTGCGCGTGAACAGTGCACCATGAACAGTGAAATTCCAAAATTTAATAACTAATAAATTAAATCCAAAAATCATTAAAAACATTAATTAAAGTAAACAACCAATCAATTAGAGCCAAACATGTTTAATTAATCACAAGAGCCATATTAAACAAATAAAGTGAGATTAAGCTAAACTAATCCCAACAATCTATCTTAGGATTAATATAGCTTAATTAAATCTCCTAAACTAGAATCAACACTAATTAAGGGATTAAGAGCTAAACTCACCCATTAAATAGGCTAGAGACACGAACGCAACGGTGACGACAGAGGCTACACTCGGGGACCTCAATCATGACGATCCAAGGCAGTCTCGGGGCTGGAACAGCAGCCACAAGCTCTGCCTCCCTCTAAAACTTTGGAAAACTGACTTGTCGGAGGAGAAACGGAGTTGGGCGGCTTATTAGAGCTCCGGCAAGGGGTTGGTCGGCAACCAGTGGCACCTGGGGGTCGAGAGGGATCTGCTGGTGGTTGGGCTGGGCGAAGGAAGGATCGAGACGGGAGGAAAATGGCTAAAATCGCGAAATAGGTGGACCAAGCAGGCTACCGGGTGATTCGGTGAGCGACGACTTTCGACTGGCCAGCGGGTCAACCAGCAACTCTGTTCGGCAAGCAGCGGCCATTGTCTGTATGGATTAGATCTCCTAGACACGGTGGTGGGTGGCATAAAGGATGATTCTCACTAGAAAGCAACGAACAACTCAAGCTTTTACAAGAAGGTCAGCTAGAGTAGAACAGAACCAAACGGTCAGACTGGCGCTGGCTTCTAGCTGGCCAGCCAATCATCTGGCGGCTCCAATTGGCGAACGGCCAAGTCAAGGCAGACGGTTTGGGTGTCCTAAGCACAATGGTGGGTGGCATGGGAGTTGATTCGCACGGGAAGCCAACAATCAACTCTTATTTTTGAAGGAAGGTCTATTAGAGAAGAAAGAAGAAGAAAGGGAAAAATGAGGGAGAGAGGGGTCTAGTCAAGAGAGAGCTGAAGGAGGAGAGAGAGAGAGAGTGAAGTGAGGGCCGGTGCACTCTCCAAGAATGCCATAAAAGCTTGCCCCAAGTCTCCATGCAATGACATCATCATCTCTCTCTTCATTTTGCCTTATCCACTTGCTTTTAGGGGCAAAATGGTCATTTTCACCTTACACAAATTCCCAATCTGCCCTTAGGCCGAAAATGATGGGCGGGCCTAAGAAATGGGCTTGGAAATGAATAGTAATGGGCGCAGGAATTGATTGGGCTCAAATGGGCTTAAAGCTAGATAATGGGCTTGGAAGAAAAAATAGTGGGTTGGGCCAAATTGGCTCACTTGATTGCCTTGGGCCTACCATGGGCTGTCCCACCTTGGGCCTAAGGCCCACACTAACCTTGCTCGACCTACATCCTCATGGGCTTGCTTCCTTAGACCGTGAGTCCTTTTCCTAAGTACTTGGCTTAACCGGCGATGTTGACCGTTGAAGTAGCATCATCCAAAGTTCATCCCGGACATTCCTGATAATTCGAAATCCAATCTTAGGTTCTTATGCCATGTCAATTTCACCCTAATATCATTTTAGATACAACTCTGATTGATAGGCGGCTTTGAGGATTCACACATAATCAACTCCTGCCAAACCACATTCAAGACATCTCGACACATAGACATCCTTGACTACGTGAAATTGCAGAGGATATATTCTTATTTCAAAAGACACGATTACTGAGGATCAATCTAGGGTTGTTCGCAGGCTCAATAACAGTAAATGGAATCACTTGTCGTTCCATTATGTTCTGTTCGTGAATTGACTTCTAGTAGTCCTTGAAATCGGCCTACCTATCTACAGGATCGTCCTCACGCAAGTCTTACGATCAAGTCGTTTTCCCAGGTCAAGTTTTTTAGTCGTACGAGTTTTGTCCTCATTAATCTTTCCCTTCAAGGTCAGTATTTCAAGAGTGATCAATTCCAAGTGAGATCAACCAACAAAGCATTGATGAAATTCACATTTGTTCATCCCTCAGAGGGCTCAAATTTCAGGATGTCACACTTTTCCTTCCTCCCCCCCCTCTCGGCTGAACCTCTTCTTCTTCTTCTTCTTCTTCTTTCTTTCCCTTGCTACCGCCCAACTCCCCACCACCAGCACCACCGCACCTTCCCCTCACCATCATCATCACCACCTTTTGGCCGCCAAACCACCCCCACTCACCGCTCATTCAACGAGCCATCGTGCTATTGAAAGCCAACACCTACGTCCCTCATGCCGTTCGCCATGTTGTCACTGTTGTCCTCATTCCGAGCCGCCGCAAGCCACCGCCCAGGCCGAACCCCCCTTGGCCGTGAGCTTCAAGAGCTGTCATCGCCGCCATCGAGCCTCCGTTTGAGTCGCAAGCGTCGCATTCTTGACGCTGTTGCGCTATGTCGCCGCAAGCTCGTTGTCGCTGGAAATCGGTGAGTTAACTTCCTAATCGTGGATTAGGGTGTTAATTACGTTTAGGGGTGGTTAGTTTAATATTAATTGCAGTTAATATTAGTTGATTTTTGTTTAGCAATAATTGTGATTAAGGATTATTTAGGTTAACTTTAATTGCGATTAGTTTAAGTGATTACGATTAGACTAATTAATCATGATTAGATTAATTAATTGAATTTAGTTTAATTAATCGTAATTTATTTATTTATTTGTAATTATTTTATTTAACGTCGATTAATTTTTAATTAATTAAAGTTAGGCTAATTAATTGAGTTTAGTTTAATTAATCATAATTAACCTAATTAATCATGATTAGTTTAATTAATCGTGATTAGTATACTTAATGATAGATTAGCCGTTAAATAGAATTTTATGCCCATTTTGCCAAATGAGATTGTGCGTAATTCCGATTGTTTGCACACGTGATGATATGTTATTAATTGCTCAATTGTAAATTTTATTTACTATTTTCAAAAAGGGTTTTGATGCCAAATTTTATGTGCTAAACAAAATAATAGGGTTTTAAAATAGAAGTGTGCAAAGTTTAACGGATTGATTTCAAATACATGACCACGTACGAATATTTTACTAGGATTTTTAAATGTGGAAAATTTCCAAAGTGATTATTTGAAAACAAAATATTTTGTTCTCAGCTAATTAATGGCAACAAAATTGGCTTGATTGATGATGTGCTTGAGTGGTCATTTAAATGAACCCATCACCCAACGGGAGTTTGGGGGCGATGCTTGATTTTTATCAGATGCTTGGCGGCGGTCCGAATGCCGAGTCACAACTGAAGTTGGACCAATACTCTTTTATGGAATACCATCTAGGCGAGGGTTCTAGATGATGCCATGCCCGATGGGGCAG
The DNA here is from genome assembly GCA_014182885.2 of Eucalyptus caleyi. Taxonomy (NCBI): domain Eukaryota; kingdom Viridiplantae; phylum Streptophyta; class Magnoliopsida; order Myrtales; family Myrtaceae; genus Eucalyptus; species Eucalyptus caleyi. The sequence goes on from CM024476.2 coordinate 18,157,694, forward strand.
GATGATACTCGGTCATGCCAAAAGACTGCCAACTCTTGTGTTGGCCATGGCCCGAGGGGTCGTAATAATTGGAACACATATGTTTGATAGTGCACTTGGCTATTATGGATTGTGTTCTAATTATCATTTATGCGTGTTGCACTAATATTGCCATGTGAGGTGTACTAATATGTAGGGGTATGCCAAGGTGAGGTAAGATTGTATGCCGTTGCGTGTTTAAGCTGCTTTCGAGCCGAATTTACGTCTTAATCGAGGTTTAGGCTGTTAACTTGCTGAGATTTATATCTCACTCCGTTGTTATTAACTATTTTCAGGGTTGTAGCATGGGGAATTGCTGAGTGCGGTTATGGTGGACGCGAGATGCGACACTTTTTGGCTGGCCTTACCGTTAGTGAACCTAGAGTTAACCCTGACCTTTGTGACACTTTTTGCTCATAGGTTGTGTAAGAGTTGTATTTTGTTGCAAGTATGTAAATGTTAAACTCCTTGGGTTAACAAGTGGATAAATAAAAGTGTGGCTTTTGAAAATTGTTTGTTGTGTTTTACTATCCCTATTTTGTTGATTGATTGTGTGTTTATTTAAGTCGCTTCCATATGCATTTAATCGAAAGATAAAAAGAATAGGTCGGCGACGTGTCTTGGTGTTAGAGAAAACTCATTTACTGTTTTGAAGTTGACAAAACATTTCCAAAAGTCTAATCTGAAGACTTGCAAACTCAAGTATTATAGTCTGAAGAACTCCAGACTCTTTTGTCAAAGTCTGAAGATCGCCAGATCTTAATCTCAAAGTCTACCCTCACTGATAGTTTCCAGACCAAAAAATGAAGACTTATCCAAATATGGGATTATCTTCAAGGATTTGATTCGTATGGTTTTTGGAAGATCTTATGGATGGATATAGCATCTATTTAACTAAAAATTCTTATTGGAATCTACTCCGATATGAAGATCTTTTCAAAAGCGAGCAAACTTGGAATGTTCTACTTATGGAAACCAAAGACCCTGATTGTATGGGCGAATAAGATTGATGGGCTTTCATCACAATCATCTAACGACTTGAAATCTCCTTGATTGATGCTGTCCAAAGGGTAGATTGAAAGAATTCCTTTGGTAAGTACCAACGGCTGTAAAGGCATTAAGGAGTATTTAAGGCGGACTCTCCAGTTGTTCGATATAGTGCGTGAAAGAAAAATTTCAAAGTCTGAAACTTTCTAGTTCCTTGCTATTTCATTTATTGTGCTCAAATTGTATATAAAGGAGAGAATCTCTTGTGAAACTTTGTGAGAGACCAGTAGAGACTCTTCACTAAGAAGTCGAGATTATACTTGTTGTAAAATCTCTTTTGATTCATAGTGGAATCTAGCCAGTAGGCTGTCAATGCAGAAGAATGGGCATAGGCTTGATCTAAGCCGAATCACTAAAATTTTTTTGTTATAATTCTCTTTCCTTAAACTCCTTACTTTTATTCGTAGATTTATATAATTGTTTAAAACTGATTACATCCTAAATCTATCATCTTCTAAAGGCAAACTACTTCTACTAAGTCTTGCAAAATTTTTTATTTACACCTATTCACCTCTCTCAAGGTGTTTGCACTAGTCCTTTCGATTGGTATCAGAGCCTGTGTGCTTATTCATTGAAGTGTTTTTTACTTTTTAAGCTAAAGATTTATGGTTAGTATTTTGGCTCTAGGTTTGGTTGAAGGCCAAAGCAACACCAGACCTCCCTACTTTGATGGGAATGAATACAATATTTGGAAAAATAAGATTAAGGCATTCCTGAGATCGAAAGATCCCCTAGAATGGGATATGGTAGGAAAATGGATTATTCCCAAAGCTACATCAACCTCAGAAAGAGGAAATGAAGTTGTAGATGCTAGCGAAATGACAAAAGCAAAAATAACCAAAGAGACAAGCTCTTGATGCTAAAGCCATCTATTCCTTATATTATGCTTTATCTCCTACTGAGTATAACATAATTTCATCTTGTGAAACAGCCAAAGAAATCTGGGATAGGTTACACGTTATCTATGAAGGAACTGATCGAGTTAAAGAAACAAAAATCAATCTCCTACTCGAACAGTATGAAGCCTTCAAGATGAAGCCAGGAGAATCCATCATTGACATGTTTAGTTGTTTTACAGAGATTGTAAATGGTTTAGTATATCAATGACAGCCAATCTCAGGACCAATGAAGGTTAATAAATTGCTGCGTGAACTCTCTAAAGATTGGAATTATGTAAAGACTTCAATAAGAGAAACCCAGAGGATCATACCTCTTTCAGTAGATGAATTAGTTGGCACACTTCAATCATATAAAGTGGAACAAATCAATAAGGAAGAAGATCCCAAAGGTAAGAAGTCAATTGCCTTAAAATCTAACGATGATTCTGATGATACAGATTCAGAAGATGACTTGGACAATTAAGAGCTAGCACTCATGATAAGGAAGTTCAGGAAGTTGAACAGGAAAGGAAGAAGGTTTAACTGGAAGAAGTAGAGCACTCAAAGATTTCAGAAGAAATCAATTGAGGAAAATTGGACAAATAAAAATGTGATTTGCTTTGAATGCAAGGGAAAAGGGCACATAAGACCCAACTGCCCTCAGTTGAAGAAAAAAAAAGGAAAAACAAGGAAATTCAAAAAGGCACTGAAAGTAGAGACATGGAGCGATACTGAATACAAAGAAAGTGATGAAGAATATGCCAACATATGTTTAATGACAAATTTAAAATCAGACTCAGACTTTGAAATAGATTTAGACTCAGACTTAGACAAAGAAGTCAAGGTTAGTAATTTAAAGATTCATACTAAAATATCAAAGTATATAGATGAACTCTATCTTAGTCTTAAAAAATCTCTTACAAGGATTTCCGAGCTGAAGAAGGAGAATTCTAAACTGAAGCAACATGAAACTTCTTGGAAAGAAAAGTTTGAAAATCTAGACAAAAGTTTTGTTGATTTGAAAGAAAATGCAGATTCTCTTTCAAAGGAAAATACTTTTTGACGGAGGATATTTCAAATATCACAAAAAGGTATTCAAAAGGATCTAAAAAGTTGTAAAAGATTCTTTCAATACAAAGACCTTATCTCAACAAATCTGGTTTAGGAATGACACTAGAAACCATTCGTTTAATTGATTTTATAAAAGTGAAGGAAGAATCAAACAAAGACCTACAAAAACATTTTACAAAAACCATTTTCAAAAAGCTTTTGTAAAACATGTTGGCCGAAGTGCTCTCAAATGTTCAAAGTGTAATAGCTCAAAACATTTTGAGAAGGAATGCCCCAAGGTTTGGAGACTTGTTAAGAGGGATTGGGTAAAGACTGTATTTAATACTAACTCCCCTAGACCGAAGAAAATGTGGGTACCAAAGAAAACTTGAGTTTTTTTTTATGATTGCAGGTCACTATCAAGAAAAATGTCAAATGGTATTTGAATAGTGGCTGTTCGAGACACATGACAGGAGATTCAAGTTGTTTTATGAAGCTTGTAAAAATAAATGGTGGAAAAATTTCTTTTGGTGGAAACAACAAAGGAAAAATTATTGGATGTGGAACTGTAAAGATTGGAAGTCTCACAATCAACAATGTTTTCTTGGTGAAAGGATTGAATTACAATCTATTTAGCATAAGTCAACTGTGCGACACCGGATTCAAAATTAAATTCCAAGAAGGCATTTGTTCGGGAACTAGTAAAGACTTATCTTAATCTTTCACTAGATGAAGAAATGAAAATATTTACCTTCTAAATATAAAACCAAAAAGCTCTCAGTGTCTAATTTTCATTTAAGATGAAGCAAATCTTTGGCATCGAAAGCTTGGTCATGTTAACATGAAGCAGATTACCAAGATTTCTTCCAAGAAGCTTGTTCGTGGACTACCCAACCTGACTTATTAAAAGTCTGAATTACGCACACCATGTGTTTTGGGAAAACACATTAGAAGTTCTTTTAAACCTATAAATCAAGTTTCTACTAATCAAGTTTTGTAGCTTCTGCATATGGACCTCTTTGGACCAACCAGAATTCAAAGCATTGGTGGAAAGAGATACTGTCTAGTAATCGTGGATGATTACTCTCACTTTACTTGGGTATTCTTCTTGGTAAGTAAGTTTGAAGCATTCTCTTACTTTTCAAAATTTGCCAAGAAGGTTCATAATGAAATAGGATATGCTATTTCAAGTATATGAACAGATCATGAAGGTGAGTTTGAAAATCAAGACTTTGCAAATTTTTGTGATGAATCTGGTTTCCAGCATATTTTTTCTTCTCCATATACTCCAGAACAAGATGGGGTTATGGAAAGAAAGAATATATCGTTGCAAGAGATGGCAAGAACCATTTTAATTGAAAGTAATATTTCCTCTTAATTTTTGGACTGAAACAGTTTCTACAGCTTGCTATATCATTAATAGAGTATTCTCAAGGCCTATTCTAGAGAAAACTCCTTATGAAGTGTTTAAAAGAAAAAAGCTAAATATTTCTTATTTTTATATTTTTGGTTGTAAGTGTTTTGTCTTGAAAAATACAAATGATCGAATTGGTAAGTTTGAAGAAAAATCAGACAAATAAATATTTCTTGGCTACTCAACCTCAAGCAAAGCCTACAAAGTATTCGACAAAAAAACTCAGTCTGTGAAAGAATCTATGAACGTCAAGTTTCAAGACTCTATGCAAAATCAAGAGGACCAGATTCAACTTGAAGAATCTAAACATGCTCTAGACGTTATAAAGTCTAATTCCCCCGAAGTGGTTCAGACTTCTGAAGATCAACAACAAAAAGAACTAGAAAACTCAATAGAAGCAAAGGATTGGGAGACTCATAAACCAACTAGAAACTGGAAGCATAAGTCAAGTCATCTTGAAGATCTCATCATTGGCAACATTGATGAAAGAATTTGTACAAGATCTAGAAGGGAAGAAGAGTCTAGTGCCTTGGCACTCGTTTCTTAAGTTGAACCCAAAAATATAGAAGAAGCCTTAGTTGATGAAAGCTGGATTGAAGCTATGCAAAAAGAGCTCAGACAGTTCAGCACAAACGATGTTTGGGAACTAATTCATAAACCTAAAGGTAAATCTATTATTGGAACTAAATGGGTTTTCAGGAACAAGGTGGACGAAAAAGGAAAAGTGATCAAGAACAAAGCAAGACTCGCGGCCAAAAGATATATACAAGAAGAAGGGATAGACTATGATGAGACCTATGAACCAATACCGAGGTTAAAAACAATTAGATTATTACTTGCTTTTACTTGCTATAAAATTTCAGGTTATTCCAAATTGATGTAAAAATTGTATTCTTAAATGGATTCATCCAAGAAGAAGTTTATGTGGAACAATTACCTGGTTTTTAAGATCCAAGAAAGCCAGACTCAGTCTATAGACTAAAAAAGACCTTATATAGATTGAAGCAAACACCTCGACTGGTATGAAAGGTTAAGTAAATTCCTAACTCAAAATGATTTTGTTAAATGAAAGGTAGATACTACCTTGTTCATTAAAAGAGAAGGTAAAGATTTTCTACTTGTTCAAATTTAGGTTGATTATATTATCTTTGGATCACCTAATAAGAATCTATGCAAGAAGTTTTCTAGATGCAAGTAGGATGAATTCGAGATGAGTATGATGGATGAGTTAACTTTCTTTCTGGGTTTATAAGTTAAACAATCAAAGGAAGGTGTTTTCATTCACCTAGAGAAGTATACAAAAGATCTCATCAAGAAGTTTGGATTAGAGAATTGCAAAAAGACAGAAACACCTATGTCAAGTTCTTCAAAGCTGGATAAAGATGAAGGAGGAAAGAATGTAGACCAAAAGTTATACAGGAGCATTATTGGTCCGCTTCTTTACCTTACTATATTTAGACCTGACATTTTGTTTAATGTTTGTATCTATGCTAGATTCCAATTAAATCCAAAAAAATCTCACTTAAGTGCTGCAAAGCACATAATCAAATACGTTGCAACTACTCCAAAGCTAGGTTTGTGGTATCCCAAAGAATGAGACTTTACTCTCCTTGGATATTCAGATGCAGATTTAACAGGATGCAAAGTTGATATAAAGAGTACTTCTGGTACATATCAACTGCTAGGCAACAAGCTGGTATCTTGGTTTTCAAGAAAACATAATACTGTAACTCTTTCAATAGCCGAAGCAGAATATGTGGCTCTTGGGAATTGCTAATCTCAAATATTGTGGATAAAGCAACAGTTAAAAAACTTTGGTATTGAAGAATCGTACACCGAGATCAAATGTGACAACACCAATGCCATCAATCTCACAAAGAATTCAATTCTTCATTCAAGGGCAAAGCATATAGAGATTCCACACCATTTCATTAGAGATCTTGTTCAAAATGGAGAAGTTATGATTCAGTTCATTGACTCGAAGAATCAGCTAGCAAACATATTTATAAAGCCACTAGAAAAAAAAACTTATTTGAGTCTATTCGTACAAGACTGAACATCATATCTTCTACCGGGTAAATTCTGAAGGTGTTCAGACTCAGAATCTCCAGAAGTTACGGCAGTGAGTTAATGCTTTCTAAATGCATGTGATTTTAATTTTAGAATGAAAATTTGAAAAGATCGTTATTTTAGAAATTATCTTTATCGAGGTTTTGAATTTATGGCGGTTTTTCATTTTCGAAAAATGTAGTTTTTCATTTTTGAAAAGGGTAGTTTTATTTTTTCCTTTGTGATGTTTCGTATACCCCGTTTCACCTACTTTATACATCGTCGAAATTTTTCTTCTTTGTGTACGCTTACTCAAACCCTAGAATACAGAGATTCTACTTTCTCTCATTTTCTCTCGAGTTTGATCCAAAAAGCTTTCACCTTTTTCAACGAGCGAGTTCAAGAAATCCTCTAAGATCGTAACAATGTCTTTCCAGAGGAAATCTTCTAGAATTGCGAATAGGGGACCACAGTGCATGCCAGAAGGTCCTACCCACTTTGACTTAACTGAGAAAGAAGATTCTTCTCAACATCAACAACAACAACATTCTCAACAGCGTCACTCTTCACAGAAAACGACTGAAGATCCTCCACAAGAAGAAGAATAAGAAGAAGAAGAGATCATTGAAGATGTCGAACCAGTAAGAACGCAAAAACCCCAATTTCTCTTTAAACTCTACTCTAACTTAAAGGAGGGTGGTTCTGCAATGACTTTGATTGATGATTTTTTACGAGCAAATGGTTATAAGAATGAAACTTTGTTCTTAAATGCTATGGAAAGGTTAGGCATTACACCTAAAGGTTTAGCAACAAGGACTTTTGCCAGCTTTCCAAGTGATCTGTGATATGGTGGTTTTAATAAGCCAGAAGGAAATGATGATGATGAGAGGATGTATGAGCATTTTCAACCTAGGATGGGCATTGTTACAAATATTCGTGGAGAGGGAACGAGTTTATTCCATTCTAAGGACCACAAGAAAACTTATTCGAAACCGTTGAAGAGAGGAGTTATGAACTCTAGAAGTATGGACTTTGATTTTCTTGATTCATTGAAAGTAAAACTAAGGGAGAAATTTGCACTTCTTCAACTTAAACGCTTTTGCTCAGAAACCACTGTCACCTACCTTGAACTAACTGCTTATTTCTATTTAAATTTGTCTTTTCTAGATGCGAATAGATTTTGTTTTACAGTTAGGGACAAAGAATTTGTGGTTGATGTGAACATATTGGCGGATGTGATTGGTGTGGAAAGATGGAGTTTCCAACCAATCGGTCTGTTTGTTGGTCATGCGACCTTGGCTTTTGTTCGGGACAGATTTGCTAAAGACAGGATTTCTTACTCTAGGATGTCTGCCTCCAATATCTTACTTCACAAGATTGTGATCAACTGCATCAGACCCAAATCCACTTTAAAAACTGATGTCTCTCGCTCTGAATCAAAGTTGATGTATGCAATCAACATTGACTTTAAGTTCTCACTATCTCACACTATCCTAATGCACATGTACAGGATAGTTGTGAAGGACAAAGGGCAACTACCTTACTCTGTGCTTGTCACTCGACTCTTCAAACACTTCAAAATTCAGTTTCCCGCTTCTCTATGTGTCATGCCCCGATCCTCGATCACATGCACATCCTTTATCTTTGGTTGATTTTAAAATGCAATATCTCAGGACTACGTATCGCCGACCTCAATAGCACATGCGGAAGTAGTTATAAATATCCAGACAATAAAGCAATATGATAGAAAAGTAAGGCCATAATTTTCATACTGAAATTCACAGCCACACTTTTATACAAGCACCTCATAGTATATAATACAATATTATTCACAGGGGTCTGATTTAACACTTATCCACATATAATCAAGGTCTAACAAAATAGGATGGGATCTCAATCCTCATCCGGGTCATACTCAAGATCCTCCTCTGGATTTTCTTCTTCTTCAAAATCTTCCTCCTCCTCAGGCATCACATTAGGGTTATCCCCCACGGGCTCCTCATCAGGGTCCTGAAATGGTTATATAATAACCATTGAGACCACGTCTTAGCAAGTTCTACCCCTTAAGACTCGATTAGTAAATCAATATGCTATCCGAGCTGCTTAAGCACACACGGGTCAGAGGACTTACCTCAGCCTCAGATTCCACCTGCATATTAGCACAGTTCAAATAGGCACCTATCATAATATCATGGATCGAAACATCGATAAGATCGACTTAGTCGATTACATGTTAGTCGAACCATTTACTGGTCATTTCCATTTAATCAATCAATTCACAATATCAGATCATTCAATCATTGAATCAAATTAAATCCACGCTCAGATCGAACCATCGATCAATCGACCTAGTCGATTACATGTCATCTCGAATACTCAATCCCAACGCTGAATTACAGCTTAGCGAGCATGGCCTATTAAAAATTTGACGGTAATTATGGCTCAACGGGCACGGCTTACTAATTCTTTGGCGATTAATGAATTACGGCTTAGCGGCACAACCAATTCCAAATTCGGTGATAATGCTAAATTACGGCTCAGCGTGCACAACCTAGATTAGGTGGTAACCTACGGTCCAATGGACATAACCATACTTTGATGGTAATGCTGAATTACGACTCAGCAAGCACAACTGATTCCAAATCCGGTGGTTTCCAAGCCCTACTCCACACTGTCATACACCCATCATACATCATTTCATCTTTTAATAATCTTCTCAATGCGACTAATAATCCTCACACGATTAATTACTCTCAGCCAAGGACTGTGTGCTTCACACTGAGAATCCTCAATCAAAATAATAATTGGCATATTTCCCTCGTATTAACGATACTTGATAAAAATTTATCGTGTGTGGGTACATGGCAGTCTTAGCCAAAATATAATATTTTTCTTTCCATAGATACCATATTTTCTGTAGTCCACTCAAATATTTTTGGCATTATCAACCGATGCCCGGTTACTTTTCAATTAATAACCAACGATTATCCAATTAAAGAATAATTCTCACTTTCACAAATAATTCAATTCAGCACAAAATAAAGCTCAATTAAATAAATAATTTCGAAAATTAATCAGCACAAAATTCCGGTCGTTGGTTATCCCTGCCTAATTTCTGAAAAATAAATAATTTCGAAAATTAATAAATAAATACTAAAAATCCAATTTATGCCCATAATGCCTAATTGAAGCCCGAGATGGGTCACGAAAAATCCCAAGATGCATTCAATAAATAATATTACGTATCTACTCGTTAATTGCAAAATCCAATTACCTAACATGCATCACAATTATCTAATAATCACTAATCTACTCTAATTTAACCACATAATCGCACTTAATTAAATCTAATCAACCCTTAAGCATCATTAGCGAACTAAGAAGGCATTATTGAGTAAAACTCACTTGTGCAAAGTGAAGACTGGAACACCGCAACGGCAGTTGGAATCCAAATTTTCTGCGATGTTGACGGACACTCGGGCCGGGCCTACAAGCTTTGTAGGCCCACAGAAAAAGTTGGGCTTGCGCCGAACTTTGGCTGACTTGCTTCGTGGGCTGAATTGCTGAAACTTCTTGGGCTTCAAATAAGTTGGGTAACAACTGAAAATGGGCTAAAAATCTGCATGGGCTGGACTGTTCAATTGATGGGCTGACTACTGGGCTTATGGGAATCAAATGCTGAAGAGAAGATGGGTCGTTGATGGAAACTCGGGCTGTTGCACCAGGCCTGCGCGAGAGAAGCGACAAGGAGAGAAACACTGGGCTTTGGTTTGCTGGGCTTAGGCCACGTGAGGAAGCAGTAAAGGCCATGACAAAGTAGGAGCCGAAATTTTCGTGGATTGCTTCTGGCCGAAGACGCAAGATGGAGCTAAATCTTCGATGGGGATGACAATCAGCTGTAGAGAGACGTCATGTGGATGCGACTGTGCTAGAATGAATGAAAGAGAGGAGCCGTGGGCTTTGGCCTTTGTTGCTGGTGTGGGAGAAATCTTCATGAAGTGTTTTGAAGCTGACAAATCGTTTTCATCAGTCTAGTCTGAGGATTTGCAGACTCTGCTATTTAAAGTCTGAAGACCTTCGGACAGCCAGACTCAAGACTCAAAGTCTATCCTCATTGACAGTTTCTAATCCGTTGAAGAAAGGCTCTCCAAAACTGGATGTTTCATTAAGGATGTGACCTTATCGACTGGAGAAGATCTATTGGCTGGATATGACATAACAGAATCCTTTATTTGATCATGATTGATTCGAATATTAAGGATCCAATGATTGGCAAAATATTCTTGGAAGGTTCTACTTATGGAAACTGAGATCCTGATTGTATGGGCGAATATGATTGATGGGCTATCAACATGTTCCTTTAATAGCTCGAATGATCTTCCTAATTGATTCCGTCCAACGGGTAGATGGGAGGAATTCCTTTGGTAAGTGCCAACGGGTATGATGGCATAAAGGATTATATAAGGAAGACATTCTAAGTTGTTCGAGAGGTGTGCGATAGAAGAATTCCAAAGTCTGAAGCTCCTTGTTGTTTAGTCAATTCCTTTGAGCGAAATCTTGTACGCAAAAGAGAGTCTTAATTTGTGAGAAACCTTGAGGAAGTGTGGTAGAATATCTACACTGTGGAATCAAGGAAAACCTATGCTGTAACATCTCTTTTGTTCATAGTGAAATCCAGCCGGTGGGCTGTCAGTGCGAAAGAGTGGACGAAGGCTTGGAATAAGCCGAACCACTATAAACCTTGTGTTCAATTTTCTCTTCCCCACTCCTTGCTTTACTTTGATCGTATTTCATTTTGTTAACCAAAAGAGAACTCCCTTTCTATCGTTTGCCTAGTATCGCTTCCGTATCTCGATAAATTGTTTTTACACTTATTCACCCCCTCTAGGTGTTTATACTAGCTATCTCAATTGGTATAAGAGCTCGTGTACTCACTTTGTTTGAAGTGTTTTACTTCAGAGTTAAAGATCCATGGCTAGTATGTTGGCTCCAGGGCTGGTAGAAGGGCAAAGCAATACCAAACCGCCTTACTTTGATGGAAATGATTACAACATATGAAAAAACAAAATGAAGGCGTTCCTAAGATCAAAGGATCCTCTGGAATGAGACGTTGTAGAAAGATGAATCATTCCTAAAGCTGCACCTGTCTCAGAAAGAGGAAAAGATACTGTTGAGTCTAGTGAAATGACTTAGGAAGAGATAATCAAGAGACAAGCTCTTGATGCAAAAGCAATTTATTCTTTATATTGTGCTTTATCACCTACTGAATATAACATAATATCTTCTTGTGTTACAGCTAAAGAAGTCTGGGATAGATTTCATATTACCTATGAAGGAACCGATCGAGTAAAAGAGACTAGAATCAACATTCTCCTCGGTCAATACGAAGCCTTCAAAATGAAATCATGAGAATATATAACTGACGTGTTTAGTTGTTTTACAGATATTGCGAATGGTCTTGAAAATCAAAGTCAACCAATTTCTGATCCCATGAAGGTAAACAAGCTACTGCGTGGACTCTCCAAGGATTGGAATCACATAAAGACCTCAATCAGAGAGACTCAAAGAATCATGCCACTATCTGTTGATGAGTTGGTTGGAACTCTTCAGTCTTATAAAGTGGAACGAATCAATGAAGACGAAGATCCTAAAGGTAAGAAATCCATTGCATTAAATTCTAATGATGATTCTGATATTACAGATTCTGAAGACGATATGGATGATGAGGAGCTTGTTCTCATGATTTGAAGATTCAGAAAGCTAAACAGAAAATGAAGAAGATTCAATCAAAAGAAACAAAGCTTTCAAAAGCAACAGATTAAGTCTGTTGAAGATGATGAATCAAACAGAGAAGTAGTCTACTTTGAATGTAAGAAAAAGGGACACATCAAACCCAACTATCCTCTTCTGAGGAAGAAGAAAGGAAAAACCGAAAAGTATCGAAAGGCTCTCAAAGCAGAAACCTGGAGTGATACAAAGTGTGAAGAAAGTGATGATGATTATGCCAACATATGTCTAATGGCACAATCGGATTCAGATTCAAACTCTAAGACATAATTAGATTCAGACAGTGAATTTGAGGTAAGTAACTTCAAAATCCCTCTTAAAGTTTCTAATACATTGAAGAGTTGTGTTTTAGTCTTAAAACTTCTCTTAAAAAGATTTCTGAACTCAAAAAGCAAAATTCTGCTCTAAAACAACAAGAAAATGTTTTGAAAGACAAGGTGAAATGTTTAGACACGAATGTTTCTTCTCTTAGAGAAAGTGAAGATAATCTTTCAAAAGAAAATGCATTCTTGAAAAATGATATCTCAAACATTTCTAAAAGATTTTCTATAGGTTCTAAGAAACTAGAAAAATTCTTTCTGTTCAAAGACCTTATTTCAATAAATCTGGTTTAGGAATGACTGCCGAAACCATTCCTTTAATTGATTTTCTAAAAGTGAAAAAAAGAATTAAGCAAAGACCCACAAGAGATGCCTACAAAAATCATTTTAAAAGAATCTTTGTAAAACCAGTAGGTCGCAATGCTCTCAGATGTTCAAAGTGCAATAGTGCAGATTATTTTGAAAAAGAATATCCTATGGTTTGGAAACCTGTCAATAAAGTATGGGCAAAAACCGCATATCATACTAACACGAATGGGCCCAAAAAAATATGTGTACCAAAGAAAGTTTGAGTTTCTTTTTCAAATGCAGGTCACTATCAAGAAAAAGGTAAAATGGTATCTGGATAGTGGATGCTCAAGACATATGACAGGAGATTCAAATTGCTTCATAAAGCTTGTTCAAGTGAATGGTGGAAAAGTCTCATTTGAGGGAAACAGTAAAGGAAAAATTGTGGGATTTGGAACTGTGAAGATTGGAAACCTCACAATAAGCAATGTTTCTTTAATTAAAGGACTCAACTACAATCTACTTAGTGTCAGTCAGCTATGTGATATCGGTTTCAAAATCTACTTTCAAGAGGGTATATGTTCAGGAACCAGTAAAGACTCTGCTCAGTCATTTATGGGTCGAAGACATGGAAATATCTACCTCTTGGATATGAAACCAGATGAATCGCAATGTCTAATCTCAATCCAAGATGAAGCAAGCTTATGGCACAAAAAGCTTGGGCACATCAATATGAAGCAGATAGCCAAAATTTCAGCAAAGAAGCTTGTTCGTGGTCTACCCAATCTATCATACCAAAAGTCTGATTTGTGTACACCATGCATATTGGGAAAACAGGTAAGACATTCCTTTAAACCAATAAATCAAGTTTCCACTAACCGAGTTCTGCAGCTTCTGCATATGGATCTCTTTGGACCAACCAGAACTCAGAGCATTGGAGGTAAACAATATTGCCTAGTAATTGTGGATGACTACTCACGATTTACTTGGGTGTATTTCCTGGCAAGTAAGTCCGAAACTTTCTCTTACTTTGAAAAAATTGCTAAAAGGGTTCAAAATGAAAACTGATATGTTATTTCAAGTATAAGAACAGATCATTGAGGTGAATTTGAAAATCAAGATTTTACAAAATTTTGTGATGAATCTGGTTTTCAGCATTTGTTCTCCTCTTCATATACTCTAGAACAAAATGGAGTTGTGGAAAGAAAGAATAGATCACTTCAAGAAATGGCTAGAACTCTTTTAATTGAAAGCAACATCTCCTCACGTTTTTGGGCTGAAGCAGTTTTTATAGCATGTTATATTATCAATAGAGTTTTTCTAATGCCTATTCTAGAAAAAACCCCCTATGAACTATTCAAAGAAAAGAAGCCTATTGTTTCATATTTTCATGTATTCGGTTGCAAATGTTTTATACTAAAAAATGCAAATGATCGAGTTGGTAAGTTTGAAGAAAAGTCAGATGAAGGCATCTTCCTTGGATATTCAACCACAAGCAAAGCGTACAGAGTCTACAACAAGTAACTGGAAGCATAAGTCCAGTCATCCCAAAGATCTTATTATTTGCGACATTAATGAAGGAATTCGCACAAGATCCAAAAGGCGTGAAGAGTCTAGTGCCGTGGCTCTTATTTTTGAAATAGAACCCAAAAGCGTAGATGAAGCTTTATCTGATGAAAACTGGATTGAAGCTATGCAAGAAGAACTCAGACAATTCAGAATTAATGATGTTTGGGAGTTGACTCCTAAACCAAAAGGTAAATCAATTGTTGGAGCTAAATGGGTTTTCAGGAACAAGATGGACGAGAAAGGAAAAGTCATAAGAAACAAAACAAGACTCGTGGCCAAGGGATACACGCAAGAAGAAGGGATAGACTATGACAAGACTTACACACCAATAGCAAGGTTAGAAGCAATTCGTTTATTACTTGCATTTGCTTGTCATAAAAATTTCAGGTTATTCCAAATGGATGTCAAAAGTGCTTTCCTAAATGGATTCATCCATGAGGAAGTCTATGTGGAACCACCTGGGTTTGAAGACCCAAGGAAACTAGACTCAGTATTCAGACTCAAAAAGGCCTTATATGGCTTAAAGCAAGCACCTCGAGCTTGGTACGATAAACTGAGTAAGTTTTTAATTCAAAATGACTTTGTTAAAGGTAAAGTAGACACTACTCTTTTTATTAAAAGAGAAAGCAAAAGTTTTTTGTTTGTTCAAATATATGTCGATGATTATTTTTGGATCATCTAATGAAAGTCTATGCAAGAAATTCTCTAAGACTATGCAGGATGAATTTGAAATGAGCATGATGGGTGGGTTAACCTTCTTTCTCGGGCTTCAAGTAAAACAACTGAAGGAAGGAACTTTTATTCATCAAGAAAAGTATGCAAATGATCTTGTCAAAAATTTTGGACTGAACAATTGCAAAAAGGCTGATATACCAGTGTCAAGTTCCTTGAAGATAGACAAAGATGAAGGAGGAAAGAAAGTCTACCAAAAGTTATACAGGAATATCATCGGTTCACTTTTTTATCTTTCTGCTTCTAGACCTAACATTTTGTTTAGTGTTTGCATTTGTGCCAAATTTCAAGCAGACCCTAAAGAATCTTATTTAAATGCTGCAAAGCATATTATCAAATACATTGCCTCAACTTCAAGCATCGGCCTTTGGTATCCTAAAAGAGGAGACTTTACTCTTCTTGGATACTCAGACGCAGACTTAGCCGGATGCAGAGTTGATAGAAATAGCACCTCGGGTACCTGTTGATATAGCTAATATAAGTACCTAGAGGGGGTGAATAGGTATATGCAAGATTTTTCTTGATAATTGCACAATACTAGACAGTTGATAGATTTGAGACAAACAATAATCAAAGTAAGACTGAGAGAAGGGAAGAGAAAATTGAACACGCGGTTTATAGTGGTTCGACTTATTTCAAGCCTATGTTCACTCTTCTGCACTGACAGCCTATTGGCTGGATTCCACTATGAATAAAGAGATGTTACAGCGATGTTCTCCCTTGATTTCTCGGTGTAGATGATCTACCACACTCGCTCAAGGTATCACTAAGTATAGACACTCTTTGAGTATACAATTTCGCTCAAAATGTATCGACTAATAATCAAGGTGCTTCAAACTCTGGAATTTCTCTATCGATCATGCACTAAAGCAACTAGAACGACTTCCTTTTATACTCCTTTATGCCATCATACCCGTTGGCACTTACCAAAGGAATTCCTCCAATCTACCCGTTGGACGGAATCAATCAAGAAGATTATTCGAGCTATTAAAGGAACCTGACGATAGCCCATCAATCATGTTCGCCCATACAACCAGGATCTTGGTTTCCAAGAATAGAACATTCCAAGAATATTTCGTCGACCATCGGATCTTCAAACGATCTTGATTATGAATGAAATAATCCGTTATATTTATCCAGCCAAGAGATCTTCTCCAGAGGATAGGACTAAATCCTCAACCAAATACTTGGCTGGATTGCCTTCGTCACCGGATTAGAAAAGCTGTCAATGAGAATAGTCTTGAGTCTTGAGTCTTGAGTACCGAGTCTGGTGATTTGAAAGTCTTAGGACTCTAAACGGAAGGCTTGCAATTATCCGGACTAGACGATAGAAACGTTTTGTCGCTTCAAAATATTCTTGAAAGATTTCTCCAACAATCTCCCCTTTTTGATGGTGACAAAACTTTCCTGTAGATTTGAACATTTTTGACCTGCAAAACATTACTCAAGCAATATGGCTATCTCATAAAGATTAATAAAATCAACAACCAGACTCTGCATCCACAGAAAATTGTTTAGTCTTTCATGAGTAAAACCATACAGCAACACTTGATATAAATACAAACAGTCAAGCTTCAAAATCCACATCCAAGTTAGTCAAATTCAAGTTCACACCCAAGTCATACTCAAAAACATTCAAACACACAAAAGAAATTTAAAGTCAAGGTTTAAAGAGTAAAGTTTGAAGAGTTAAGAGTTCAAATTGCAATTCTCCCCCTTTTTGTCATCATTAAAAATGTGAGAAAAAAGTCAAGTCTGCTTGGGAATGCGCACGATCTGGAAATCTCCCATCGACTATACGATGCCTTCCAGCCTCTTCAAGTCTTCCCATAGATGAGCCACATCTTCTCCTTTGGCATTGGCTTGAATTTGAAGAGCGATGTCTTTCATTTGATCCGTCAGGGTAGCAGAAGATGTTTGTCCAGCATTCTTCAGGACTTGAAGTTCACAATCCAGAGCATAGATTTTACCCCGCATTTCCAGAAGAACATCAAGGATACGATGAAAATCTACTGTATTGTCCGTCTGTGTGCTCGCATTTGCTCTCTCGGATGGAGTGAAGGCAGACGATGGAGCTTCGGTGTAATTGAGCAAATTTGGTGTTGATGTATCATGTCCTTCCTCAGGCATTTGAGAAACCTGAAAATCTTCTGGATTTGCTGGGGAGCGACTCACACCTTCACTGTTAACAACATATGGTGTAGTCCTTCCTTGCTCGCCATCTCCCCCTGTCTCTAGGACCTCAATTGGGGAAGAGTGATGGTCATGCTCTTCAGCGCCTTGATTCCCTTTCTCTCCGGCTTCATCTGTAGACTTTTCTTTCACTGCTTCTTCTTCTTCTTCAGCTTCTTTCTCTTTCTCTTGTTGCTCCTCTGCTTCTCTGCTCTTTGCTTGTCCCTCTTCTTCTCTCTGTTATGTTGATTCAGGTACAGAACGTCTGGTCCTTTTTCAATGCAGGGATAGTGAGATCTTCCTCTTCATCTTCATCCTCCAAGATAAGAGTTCTTTTCTTTTTGGATGGAGCACCCATGGGCTCCTTCCCTTTTCTCTTTGATGCAAAAGATACTTGAGTCTTCACTTTGAAATTTTCCATTGCCTTATTAAGTTCTTTCAGACGCGTTTTTGACAGCATTTTCAAACCCATCACCATTTTGTCGCATGGTTGAACACAAAGAGTATGTGGAGGTTCAATGTTCAAGTGTCTGAAGATCTTGGTCACAAGACCTGGGTAAGGCAATTGGCCCTTGTCCTTCACCATTGCTCTGTACATATGAAAGAGAATGGTGTGAGGGAGAGAGAACTTCCCTGAATTGATCGCGTACATCAATTTCGCCTCGGAGTTAGACACGTTAGTCTTTAATGTAGACTTTGGCCTGATATAGTTGATCACAATTTTGTGAAGCAAGATGTTGATGGCACACATCCTTGAGTAGGTAATTCTTCTCTCTGTATCCCTGTCTTTGACAAGCTCTAGTGTGGTACGAGCAATCGAAACTTTGATCGGTTGATAGCGTCCTCTTTCAACTCCAATTATATCTGCCAACATGTCCACATCTACCACATAGTCTTGGTCTTAAACACTGAAGGATATTCTATTCGCATCTAAAAAGCTAAGATTCGAATAGAAGTATGCTGTCAATTGTGCATAACCGTTTGTGGTATCGGAGCAAAATTGCTCAAGTTGAAGCAAATTGAACTTCTCCCTTAAGTTCACATTGATGGCATCCAGGAAATCGAAATCAACACTCCTAGGGTTTATCACCCCACGTTTCAACAGTCTGAAGAATAGATTTTCCTGTTCCTTCGATTTAAACAAATCCATCCTTTTTCCCTTCACCTTTGCTGCAACACCCATTCTAGGTTGGAATTCAAGGAACATTTTATCATCATCGTTCCCGTTAGTCGGATTCTATCCCGGTACACGAGGGTCACTTGGAATGTTCGCAAGTGCTTCCTCAACCTTTCCTTTGGGAGCAATTCCCAAATCCTCCATTTTTCTCAAAAAGATGTACTCATTTCCATAATTCTTATCTTTAAGGAATTCATCTACGAAGTTCAGCGGAGTCCCAATGCTTTTCAACGCACGATAGAGCTTGTAAATAAAAGAGGGTTTTTGGACTCATACAGGGTCTGTGTCCTCGATTATTTCTTCCACCGGTTGTTGACTCGCACCTTGTGGGGTAGATGGTGAAGAGTGACGTGGTGGAGAGTGAATCGGGCTCTGTTGCTATCTCGGTAAATCTTCCTCTTCGGTGAGATCGAAATGGGTAGGCCCCTTCCCCATTCTCTGTGGTCCCCTGTTCGCAATTCTTGATGACTTTCTCGAAGAAGACATCCTTCCTTGTCGTTGAAAGATTCCTTTACTCGCTTTCCCAATAAAAATTGACAACTTTCTCGAAGATGAACATGAAGCAGAGACATGATTGGGAGGAGAATGCCTTTTTAGGGTTTTGAAGTTTAATCGAGAAAAACTGTATATATATATAACTCAGTTTAAAAAGGAAAAAACCAATCGGCACAAAGGAAAATGAACAAACGCCTCTTTTGAAATCGATAACTGCCAAATATAAGTTAATCTTTTTGAAAAGACACGATTCCGTTTTTCACGGAAATTATAAATTAACTGAACTAATGATCGTACCTTTTCGAGATTGAATATAATAACAACTTACAGTCGATAGCCATGAATGTCTGAGTCTGAGGGTTGGAGAGTCTCTAGACTTTAACTTCCTCAAGCTTCAAAATGTTGAGTCTGGAACGGATAAAATCGAATTGATTTTTCTCCAAAGGCTTTGTGAATATATCCGCTAGTTGATTTTTTGAATCAACAAATTGAATCGAGATTTCTCCATTTTGAACATGATCTCTAATAAAATGATGTCGAATCTCTATATGCTTTGCTCTTGAGTGAATGATTGGATTTTTTGTGAGATTGATTGCGCTGGTGTTGTCACATCTAATCTCTGTGCTTGAGTTTTCAATTCCAAAGTCTTGTAGCTGTTGTTTTATCCATAGAATTTGCGAACAGCAACTTCCAAGTGCTACATACTATGCTTCTGTTGTTGAGAGAGCCACAGTGCTTTGTTTCCTTGAAAACCAAGACACTGTCCTGCTTCCAAGCAACTGGTAAGTTCCCGAAGTGCTCTTTCTGTCAACTCTGCAACCGGCCAGATCTGCGTCTGAATATCCCAGAAGATTAAAGTCTCCCTTCTTAGGATACCAAAGATCGATGCTTGAAGATGAAGAAATGTATTTAATAATACGTTTCGCAGCACTGAGATAGGATTCTCTAGGATCTGATTGAAACCTAGCACATATGCAAACACTCAACAAAATGTCAGGTCTAGAAGCAGTAAGATAAAGAAGTGAACCAATGATGCTCCTGTACAGCTTTTGATCAACTTTCTTCCTTTCTTCACCTTTGTCTATCTTCAAAGAACTTGACATCGGTATGTCGGTCTTTTTGCACTTTTCCAGTCCAAACTTTTTGATAAGATCATTAGCATATTTTTCTTGATAAATAAAAGTTCCTTCCTTCAATTGTTTTATTTGGAGTCCAAGAAAGAATGTTAACTCTCCCATCATACTCATTTCAAACTCATCCTGCATAGACTTAGAAAATTTCTTGCACATACTTTCATTAGAGGATCCAAAAATAATATCATCCACATATATTTGAACAAGTAAAAAGCTTTTGTTTTCCTTTTTGATAAATAAAGTAGTATCTACTTTACCTTTGACAAAATCATTCTGTATTAAGAACTTACTTAGCTTTGTCGTACCAAGCTCGAGGTGCTTGCTTTAAACCATATAAGGCCTTTTTCGGTCAAGACCGAGTCGGGCTTCTTTGGGTCTTCAAACCCTGGTGGTTGTTCCACATAAACTTCCTTATGGATAAATCCATTTAGGAAGGCACTTTTGACGTCCATTTGGAATAACCTGAAATTTTTATAACAAGCAAACGCAAGTAATAGTCGAATAGCTTCTAACCTTACTATTGGAGCGTAAGTCTCATCATAGTCTATTCCTTCTTCTTGCGTATATCCCTTGGCCACGAGTCTTGCTTTGTTTCGTACGACTTTTCATTTCTCATTCATCTTGTTCCTGAACACCCATTTAGCTCCAATAATAGTTTTACCTTTTGGTTTAGATGTCAATTCCCATACATCGTTAATGTTGAACTGTCTGAGCTCTTCTTGCATAGCTTCAATCCAGCTTTCATCAGATAAAGCTTCTTCTATGCTCTTTGGTTCAATTTCAGAAATGAGAGCCACAGCACTAGACTCTTCACGCCTTTTGGATCTGGTGCGAATTCCTTCATTAATTTCGCCGATAATGAGTTCTTTGGGATGACTGGACTTATGCTTCAAGTTACTGGTTGATTTGTCTGGTTGATGATCTCTTTCTTTATTTGAATCTTCACAAACAGCTTGATGCTGGTCTTCCAAAGTCTGAGATGCTTCTTGAGTTGTAAGCTTTGGAGGGTCTGGAGCAGGTTCAGACTCTTCATGATGAGTTTGACTGGATTCATCTTGCATAGAGTTTTGAAATTTGACATTCATTGACTCCTCCACAGACTGGCTCTTCTTGTTATAGACTCTGTAGGCTTTACTTGATGTAGAATATCCAAGGAAGATGCCTTCATCTAATCTTTCTTCAAACTTACCAATTTGATCTTTAGCATTTTTCAATATAAAGCATTTGCAACCGAACACATGAAAGTATGAAACAATAGGCTTCTTACCTTTGAATAACTCATAAGGGGTTTTCTCTAGAGAAGGTCTTAAGAAGACTCTATTTATTATATAGCACGTTGTTGAAACAGCTTCAGCCCAAAATCATGAAGAAATCTTACTTTTAATTAAAAGAGTTCTAGCCATTTCTTGAAGAGATCTATTTTTCCTTTCCACAACTCCATTTTGTTGAGGAGTATATGGAGAGGAGAACACATGCTTAAAGCCAGATTCATCACAAAATTTTGTAAAATCTTGATTTTCAAATTCACCTCCATGATCTGTTCTTATACTTGAGATAACACATCCTTTTTCATTTTGAACCTTTTTAGCATTTTTTTCAAAATACGATAAGGTTTCGGACTTACTTGCAAGGAAATATAACCAAGTAAAGCTGGAGTAATCGTCCACAATTACTAGGCAATATTTCTTACCTCCTATACTCTGGGTTCTGGTTGGTTCGAAGAGATCCATATGCAACAACTGTAGTACATGATTAGTAGAGACATGATTTATTGGCTTAAATGAATTTCTTACCTGCTTTCCCAGAATACATGGAGTGCATGGATTAGACTTTTTGTATGGTAATTTGGGTAGACCTCGAACAAGCTGCTTTGATGAGATTTTGGCTAATTGCTTCATGTTGACATGACCAAGCTTTATGTGCCATAAGCTTGCTTCGTCTTGAATTAAGATTAGGCATTGCGATTCATCTGGTTTTACATCCAGAAGATAGATATTTCCATGTCTTCGACCCATGAAAGACTGAGTAGAGTCTTTACTGGTTCCAGAACATGTTCCTTCTTGAAAGAAGATCTTAAAACCAGTATCACACAATTGGCTAATGCTGAGAAGATTGTAATTGAGTCTTTCCACTAGGGAAACATTACTTATTGTGAGATTTTCAATTTTCACAGTTCCAAATCCCACAATACTTCCATTGCTATTTCCTCCAAATGAAACTTTTCCACCATTTACTTGCACAAGCTTTATGAAGCAATTTGAGTCTCCTGTCATGTGTCTTGAGCATCCACTGTCAAGATACCACTTTACCTTTTTCTTGACGGAGACCTGCATTTAAAAGAGAGTCTCAAGCTTTTTCTTGGGTCCTTTGGTGTTAGTAAAATAAACAGTATCAGCCCATACTTTCTTAACATGTTTCCAAACCATAGGACACTCTTTTTCAAAGTGATCCGGACTGTTGCACTTTGAACACTGAGGGCATTTCGACCCTGAGACTTTACAAAAACTTTCTTGAAATGATTTTTGTAAGCCTCTCTCGAGGGTCTTTTCTTAATTCTTTCTTTTACTTTAGGAAAATCAATCAAGGGAATTGTTTCTGCTGTCATACCTAGACCGGACTTATTGAAGTAAGGTCTTTGAGCTGAACAAATATTTTCAAGTTTTTCGGACCCTATCAAAAATTTCTTTGAAATATTCGATAAGTCAGTTTTTAAAAGGGAATTTTCTTTCAAAAGATTATCTTCATTTTCTTTAAGGATGGAAACATTTAAGTCTAAACTTTTAACTCTTTCTTCTAAAATGTTTTCCTTTTGTTTTAGAGCTGAGTTTTCCTTTTTAAGTTCGGAAATTCTTTTGAGAGAAGTCTTAAGACTAAAACACAATTCATCAATGTATTTAGAAACTTTGAGAGGAATTTTAAAATCACTTACCTCAAATTCACTATC
This sequence comes from Eucalyptus caleyi, assembly GCA_014182885.2. Lineage (NCBI taxonomy): Eukaryota > Viridiplantae > Streptophyta > Magnoliopsida > Myrtales > Myrtaceae > Eucalyptus > Eucalyptus caleyi. The sequence goes on from CM024476.2 coordinate 18,180,767, forward strand.
CGAGTCGATCCGAGTTTGAGTCGAGTCGATTGTGCCATCAGACATAGGTTGGCATATTCATTATCACTTTCTTCACACTCTGTATCACTCCAGGTTTCGGCTTTGAGAGCTTTTCGAAACTTTTCAGCTTTTCCTCTCTTCTTCTTCAGAAGAGGACAGTTGGGTCTGATATGTCCCTTTTTCTTACATTCAAAGCAAACTACATCTTTGTTTGGTTCCTCATCATCAATAGACTTGGTCTGCTGTCTTTGAAAACTTTGTTTCTTTGAGTTGAACCTTCTTCCTTTTCTATTTAGTTTTCTGAATCTTCTTATCATGAGAGCAAGCTCCTCATCGTCCATGTCATCTTCAGAATCTATATCATCAGAATCATCATTTGATTTTAATGCAATGGATTTCTAACCTTTTGGATCTTCGTCTTCATTGATTCGTTCCACTTCATAAGACTGAAGAGTTCCAATCAGCTCGTCGACAGATAGTGTCATAATTCTTTGCGTCTCTCTCATTGAAGTCTTTATGTGATTCCAATCCTTAGAGAGTCCACGCAGTAGCTTGTTTACCTTCATGGGATCAGAAATTTTTTGTCCTTGATTCTCAAAACCATTAACAATATCTGTAAAACGGCTAAACATGTCAGTTATAGATTCTTCTGGTTTCATTTTGAAGGCTTCATATTGACCGAGGAGAATGTTAATTCTGGTTTCCTTCACTCGATCTGTTCCTTCATAGGTGATATGCAATCTATCCCAAACTTCTTTTGCTGTAACACAAGAAGATATTCTGTTATATTCAGTTGGTGACAAAACACAATATAAAAAGTAAATTACTTTTGCATCGAGTGCTTGTCTCTTGATTATCTCTTCCTGAGTCATTCCGCTGGTCTCAACAGTTTCTTTCCCTCTTTCTAAGACTGATGCAGTTGTAGGAGTAATTCCTTTTTCTACAACGTCCCATTCCAAAGGATCCTTTGATCGTAGGAAGGCTTTCATCTTGTTCTTCCAGATGTTGTAATCATTTTCATCAAAGTAGGGTGGTCTTGTATTGCTTTGCCCTTCCACTAGCCTTGGTGCTAGCATACTAGCCATGCATCTTTTACTCTGAAGTAAAACACTTCAAATAAAGTGAGTACACGAGCTCTGATACCAATTGATATAGCTAGTATAAGTACCTAGAGGGGGGTGAATAGGTATATGCAAGATTTTTCTCGATAATTGCACAATACTAGACAGTTGATAGATTTGAGACAAACAATAATCAAAGTAAGACTGAGAGAAGGGAAGAGAAAATTGAACACGCGGTTTATAGTGGTTCGGCTTATTTCAAGCCTACGTCCACTCTTCCGCGACAGCTTGACCTATTAGCTAGATTCCACTATGAACAAAGAGATGTTACAGCGATGTTCTCCCTTGATTTCTCGGTGTAGATGATCTACCACACTCGCTCAAGGTATTACTAAGTATAGACACTCTTTGAGTATACAATTTCGCTCAAAATGTATCGACTAATAATCAAGGTGCTTCAGACTCTGGAATTTCTCTATCGATCATGCACTAAAGCAACTAGAACGACTTCCTTTTATACTCCTTTATGCCATCATACCCGTTGGCACTTACCAAAGGAATTCCTCCAATCTACCCGTTGGACGGAATCAATCAAGAAGATCATTCGAGCTATTAAAGGAACCTGACGATAGCCCATCAATCCTGTTCGCCCATACAACCAGGATCTTGGTTTCCAAGAATAGAACCTTCCAAGAATATTTCGTCGACCATCGGATCTTCAAACGATCTTGATTACGAATGAAAGAATCCGTTATATTTATCTAGCCAAGAGATCTTCTCCAGAGGATAGGACTAAATCCTCAACCAAATACTTCGGCTTTGGATTGCCTTCGTCACTGGATTAGAAAAACTGTCAATGAGAATAGTCTTGAGTCTTGAGTCTTGAGTATTGAGTCTGGTGATCTGAAAGTTTTCAGACTATAAACAGAAGGCTTGCAATTATCCAGACTAGACTGATAGAAATGTTTTGTCAGCTTCAAAATATTCTGGAAAGATTTCTCCAACACCTGTCAACTACTTGGAGGCAGGACAGTGTCTTAGTTTTCAAGGAAGCAGAGTACAATAGCTCTCTCTACAGCAGAAGCAGAATATGTAGCTCTCGGAAGTTGTTGTTCATAAATTTTGTGGATAAAACAACAGCTAATAGACTTTGGAATTGAAGATTCATGCACAGAGATTAACTGCGACAACACCAGTGCAATCAATCTTACCAAAAATCCAATTCTTCACTCAAGAGCAAAGCATATAGAGATTCGACATCACTTTATTAGAGATCATGTTCAAAATGGAGAAGTTTCGATTCAGTTTGTTGATTCAAAGAACCAACTGGCGAATATATTCACAAAGCCTTTTAAGAAAAATCAATTTGAAACCATCCGTTCCAGACTCAACATTTTGAGGTATGAGGAAATCAAAGTCTAGAGACTCTCAGACTCAGACAAACAAGACCTTGACTGTAAGTTATTCTCTCTCTCGAATCTCATCTTGAAAAGGTATGATCATCAACCGTGTTTTATTATTGATATCTTTAATCGACGTAATTATCGCAACGTTTCCTTTTCGAAAAAGGAGTTATTTTGAAAAGACTATTTTCTCGAAAAAAGGCAGTTATTTTTAAAAATAGATCTTTTCACTTTCCATTACGTCGTTTGGCATTCCCTCGTTTTGACCAAATTATATATAGTCGGTTTCACTTCATTTGACTCCAAAACCCTAAAAAGCACCGATCTTCCATTCCTGTTTTCTTCTATTGCTTAATCTTCGAAAAAGTTGTCATCTTTCTTGGGAAAGTTAAGCAAGGAATCTTTTAAAGAGTGAGAAAGATGTCGTCTTCAAGAAAGTCTTCAAGGATCGCAAGCAGGGGACCACAGCGAATGAGTGAGGGTCCTACTCACTTCGATCTCACCAAGGAAGAAGTGTTTTCAAATCAGAGCAGCAGAGCCCACAACATTCTCAACAGCGTCATTCTTCACCATCTAGTCCACAGAATGTTGGTCATCAACAAGAGGAAGAAATCATTGAAGACGCAGATCCTGTAAGAGTTCAAAGGCCCTCTTTTATTTATAAGCTTTATTGTGCTTTAAAAGGGACTGGTACTCCATTGAACTACATCGATGATTTTCTTAAGAACAAAGGATATGGGAATGAATATATATTTTTGCGAAAAATGAAAAGTTTGGGAATTGCTCGTAAAGGGGTGGCAGAAGAAACCCTTGTAAATATCCCAAGTGATCCTCGTGATTGGGGATTTAATCCGATAGATGGGAATGATGATGACAAATTGTACAGCCAATTTCAGCGAGGATGGGTATTGCGGCGGAAAATCGAGGAAAAGGGGAGAGTTGTTTAGATCGAAGGAACATAAGGATCTATACTCAAAATTGATGAAGCGTGGGGTGATAAACCCTAGGAGTGTGGATTTTGACTTCCTTGATGCTGTAAATGTCAACTTGAGAGAAAAGTTTAGTTTTCTTCAACTTGAGCAGTTCTGTTCTGACACTATAAAAGCTCATGTTGAATTAACTGCTTATTTCTATTCAAATCTTAGTTTCCTGGATGCGAATAGATTCTCTTTCAGTGTCAAAGATCAAGACTTTATAGTGGATATGGATATGCTGGCATATGTGTTAGGGGTTGAGAGAGGAAGATATCAACCGATCAAAGTTTCTATTGCTCGTGCTACATTGGAACTTGTTAAGGACAGGAGAACAGAGGAAAAGATTTCCTACTTAAGGATGAATGTGTTCAACATTCTGCTTCACAAGATTGTGATCAATTGCCTCAGACCGAAATCAACTTTCAAGACTGATGTTTCAAGTTCAGAGGCAAAGCTGATGTATGCCATCATCACTGGGAAAAAGTTTTCTCTTCCTCACACTGTTATGTTCCACATGTATAGAGCAGTGGTGAAGGACAAAGGTCAACTTCCTTATTCAGGTCTTATGACGAAGTTATTCAGACATCTGAACATTCAGCCTCTACAAATTCTTTGTGCTCGATCGTGTGATCATATGGTGGTAGGGCTAAAAATGGTGACTAAAATGCGTCTGAAAGAACTAAGCAAGGCATTGGAGAAATTCAAGGAGAAGACTCCTGTCAAAACTCATCAAAGCTCTTCTGCAGCAAAAAGAAAAGGGAAGGAGCCCATGGTTGCTCCATCCAAGAAAAGAAGAGCTCTCATCGTCGAGGATGAAGAGGATGAGGAAAACATCACCATTTCTGCAATGACTTTGAAGAATCTAAGTCATTCTGTCCCAGAAAAAGACTCAGAACAGAGGAGTAGAGAAAAATGAGAGAAAGAAGCAGAGGAGAAAGAAACAGAGGAAGGAGAAAAAGAAGAAAGAGATGCTGAGAAGGAAAGAGTCGAAAAAGAAGAAGAAGAGAAAAAAGATCAAGAAGAAGGAGAACATGGGGGACACTCTTCTCCACCTAAAGGCATAGAAACAGGGGGAGATCATGAGAAAAGAGGAATGTCTTCATATCCTGCTACCGGTGAGGGAGTTAGTCGCTCTCCAGTAGATCCAGAGGACATTTATGCCTCTCAATTTCCTGAGGAAGGACATGATGTTTCATCACAAAATCTGCGTGATTATGCTGATTTGCCATCGTCTGCCTTTACTCCATCAGATCGGGCCGAATCTAGTACGCAGACCGATAATTCAGAAGATTTTCGCAGAATTATGGATATTCTCTTGGAAATGTGAGGTCAGACATATGCTTTGGGATGCGAAGTTCAGAATTTGCAGAATGCAAGTCAAGCTTCTTCGGGTTCATTGCATGATCAGATCCAAGCCCTTTCTCTTCAGATTCAGGCTAATGCTAAGGGTGAGGATGTTGCTCAACTAAAGGAAGACTTGAAAAGGCTGGAAGGCATTGTTCAATCAATGGGAGATTTCCAGCTTGTCCGAGTTCCCAAGCATTCTTAACTCTATTCCATTTTCATCTCAACATTTTTATGCTGACAAAAAGGGGGAGAGATGCAAGATTTGAAACCTTGATTTTTAATCGTTTGGACTGTTTAACTTAGATTGTTTTGATGTTTGACTTTACGACTTTACTTTTGTGTTTGGATGTGTGGACTGAATTTGGATTTGAACTTGACTGTTTATATTATATACTATTGATATCTTATGGATGGCTTTATCACATACTAGACTAACCTATTTTCTGTGGTTTGATTCTAGTGTTATCATTCATTAAGCCATTTATCTTTATAAGATATCCATATTTGTTGAGTAATGTTTTGCAGGTTAAAGTTATCCAAATCTGTAGGAAAGTTTTGTCACCATAAAAAATGGGGAGATTATTGAAGAAATCTTCATGAAGTGTTTTGAAGCTGACAAATCGTTTTCATCAGTCTCGTCTGAAGGTTTGCAGAATCTGCTATTTAAAGTCTGAAGACCTCCAGACAGCCAGACTCAAGACTCAAAGTCTATCCTCATTGACAGTTTCTAATCCGTTGAAGAAAGGCTATCTAGAACTGGATATTTCATTAAGGATGTGACCTTATCGACTGGAGAAGATCTCTTGGCTGGATATGACATAACGGAATCCTTTTTTTGATCATGATTGATTCGAAGATTAAGGATCCGATGATTGGCAAAATATTCTTTGAAGGTTCTACTTATGGAAATCGAGATCCTGATTGTATGGGCGAACAGGATTGATGGGCTATCGACATGTTCCTTTAATAGCTCGAATGATCTTCCTAATTGATTCCGTCCAACGAGTAGATTGGAGGAATTCCTTTGGTAAGTGCCAACGGGTATGATGGCATAAAGGAGTATATAAGGAAGACGTTCTAAGTTGTTCGAGAGGTGTGCGATAGAAGAATTCCAAAGTCTGAAGCTCCTTGCTGTTTAGTCAATTCATTTGAGCGAAATCTTGTACGCAAAAGAGAGTCTATATTTGTGAGAAACCTTGAGGAAGTGTTGTAGAATATCTACACTGTGGAATGAAGGAAAAGCTGTGCTGTAACATCTCTTTTGTTCATAGTGAAATCCAGCCAGTGGGCTGTCAGTGCGGAAGAGTGGACGTAGGCTTGGAATAAGCCGAACCACTATAAACCTTGTGTTCAATTTTCTCTTCCCTACTCCTTGTTTTACTTTGATTGTATTTCATTTTGTTAACCAAAAGAGAACTCCCTTTCTATCGTTTGCCTAGTATCGCTTCCATATCTCGATAAATTGTTTTTACACCTATTCACCCCCCTCTAGGTGTTTATACTAGCTATCTCAGCTGGATGTTGGATTGAAGAAGATGCAAGATGATGGAGCTGCTACGTCAAACTTCGGTGGATCACGTGGGTTGAAGAAGACGCTTCGCTGGGCCAATTGTGAAAGAAATCCAGCGAAGGAAGGAGCTCAGTGGCGTTAGCAGTCAACGTGAGAGGCAGAAGCTGGGACGTTGCTGGCGCGAGATGGGGAAGAATGCTTGGGCAACTTGCTGGCGTTGAAATGGACGATTAGCTGGGTTGTTCGGTCAAAGATCTAGGGCAGTAAAGACAAGCGCGTGGATTGAAGCTCGCTGGGTTGAAGCAACGTGTGGGCGAAGGCAGCTGCTGCGTGGAACGTGGGTTTTCGGTGAGTTGTAGGGGTGCACGATGGAGTTTGATGGAGTGGCAAGCTGACGATGGTGATGGTGGTGGAGCAAGGAAATTCAGCGGAGATTTGAGCTGTTTCGGTTAACCAACGCTTTGTTGGAGAGGAGGGTTGACCTCGTGTACGTCTGGTGGCACGATGAAGGGAATTTGGAGCTTTGGTGGAAAGGAGGGAGCAACGGACATCCACGTGAAGCTTCAAAGGAAATGAAATGGAGGAGGAGCAGTCGTGGGTTGGCTTATCGAAGGAAGAGGAAAATGAAAGCAAAACTGAAGCCAACGGAGAAGGGGCAGAAACCGTGCTCGAGAAGCCAGCTAAGAGGGGGAACAAAAATTCAACCTTAGCCAAGTCATTCAATGCTTTGGTCCCACAAGTCTCAATCTCATCTTCTATGTCTCCCCTATCATTTTCAAGCATAAATTCCACCAATAAACCAATTTAAGGTCCAAAATAATGCTGCCCTCCCTTAGTTCCGAATTTCACATTTTGAGCTTCCAATTTCTTCGACGAATCCCCAAATTCGATGTCCAAAGTTGATGTAGAAAAAGTGCACATAATTTCTACAGGTCTCCTTCGCCATATAGTTCAGTTTGCAAGTTGAAAATTTCTTCAATTTGGCCAATCCGAATTTTCGATAATTTTCCGCAACGTCCGAAACGGTTTTCCGTAAAAATCTTGGAATCTTTGAAAAATTTTCTGAGACCGAGTCAATATTCTTAGAATTTATTGCAACATGACAAAAACTTCAATTTCTGAAATCAAACTTGAATTCACAGTTAATTTCAACTTGGCGCGTTTTTAGCATGACCTAAACTACTGGGTAACTTTTTGAAATTTTTAGGGCAAATGACCCGTGGTCAATTTTCTTCGAGGCACAATGAACCCACTCGACTCATTGGCAACTCTCGGTTGTGGTGAAAATCTCAATGACCCAAATATGAACACAGGGTACCAAAACAATAAGAAAATCAGTCTAGAGCCGGTCGACGAGAATTTTCCAATTTAGTGGTATCACCCACGATTAGCCACACATCTCTATCGATCCAGTCTATCTCTGATTTCAAATTGATTTTATACTATGCCGTAATGGCCTCTAAAGATGGACACGGTTGAGAAGCCGATTCTTGATCGAATTCTCAAGTCTATTTGCCTTAAAATTCTTAATGAATTTTCCAGATAGTCTAGTTATCTCGAGAGTGATAGGCTTTAAGAACAGCCCTATAGGCGCATCAATGAAATGCCCGATTAATTCAGTAGAAAACAGGGTTGAAAATTTGGGATGTCACACTATGTGTTAGAATCATTGCTCCAATGGTGATTGGACCGAAAATAGTTTCAAAGATACAACTGAAGGAACTAAATAAGGAACTGGAATGCCTGAAGGAGAAATCCCATGTCAAGGCAAAATAAGACTCTACAACAAAGAAGAGAAAAGGCAAGGAGCCCATGAGTGCACCAATCAAAAAGATGAGAACCCTTATCTTGCAGGACAAAGAAGATGAGAATGATATCACTCTCTCCACCTTTGCCTTAGGAAATTTACGGATTTTTGTTAGCTTTAAGGAGGTAGAGGACAGAGAGAATCGAGAAAGAGAAGAGACAGAGAAGAGAGCTGAAGAAAGAACAGAGGAAGAAGAAAGAGGAAGAAGAGGAAGAAGAGAGTCAATATGACTCTTTTGAGCCAACATTTGATGTATCCTTGTCAAAAGAATCGAAAAAGACAAAGAGTGGAACTGCAGGAGAAGAAAGAGAAAAACATCACTTGGGTGTTGAAGTAGAGCAAAAATAGGAAGAGGCATTTTTTTCTCCACCTGAAGGCATAGAAACAAGGGGAGCTACTGACAAAAGAGGTATTTCTTCACCTGTTTTTACTAGTGATGTTAGTAGATCTTCAGCAGATCCAGAGGATGTCTATGCCTCTCAATACCCTGAAGTAAATGTTGAAGCATCCACTTCTAATCCTGGTGATCGAATTGCTGATGTTCCCTCACATCTCAATACTCATGGAATTGATTTGGCTGAACCTGGTGCTACAACAAAACCAACAACAGACTTTCAAAGGCCGTTAAAAATCCTTTTGGAGTTGAAGGGTTAGCAATATGGTTTAAAGTTTGAGATGAAGAACCTAAAGACGGCCTTCAAGACGACTTCAGACTCTCTACAATAGCATATACAAGCTCTAAAGCTTTAAGTGCAAGGAACTGCAAAGGGCGAGGATATTGAGCAACTGAAGGAGACTCTAAGAAAGTTGGAGGACACTGTTAAGTCAACGGGGGAGAATTTATGTAGATTTATTCTATCTATCTTGGTTTGATTTTGATGACTTTTTACTTGGTATTTTGGTTTCGAACTAACCGGTATACTTTGGACTTTTGACTATTGTTTGGCTTTGAATCTTTTTAACGCTTGCAGTAACTAAGTTTGTGATATTGATTGTGACTGGATTGCTATTTATCCTTTAAGATTAACATGTTTTCTATGGTTGCAGAATCGATGTTATCCAGGTCCTAATCAACTTATTTTGATAAGATATCATGTATTGTTTAAGTATTGTTTTGCAGGTTAAAAGTTTTCAAATCTGTAGGAAAATTTTGTCACCATAAAAAATGGGGAGATTGTTAGAGAAAACTCATTTACTATTTTGAAGTTGACAAAACATATCCAAAAGTCTAATTTGAAAACTTGCAGACTCAAGTATTATAGTCTATAAAACTCCAGACTCTTTTGTCAAAGTCTGAAGACCGCCAGATCTTAATCTCAAAGTCTACCCCCACTAACAGTTTCCAGACCGAAAAATGAAGACTTATCCAGATGTGGGATTATATTCAAGGATTCGATTCGTATGGTTTTTGGAAGACCTTATGGCTGGATATAGCATCTATTTGATTGATAATTCTTATTGGAATCTACTCCGATATGAAGATCTTTTGAAAAGCGAGCAAACTTGGAAGGTTCTACTTATGGAAACTAAAGATCCTGATTGTATGGGCGAACAAGATTGATGGACTTTCATCACAATCATTTAACGACTTGAGATCTCCTTGATTAATTCTGTCCAACCGGTAGATTGGAAGAATTCCTTTGATAAATGCCAACGGTTGTGAAGGTATAAAGGAGTATTTAAGGCGAACTCTCAAGTTGTTCGATATAGTGCGTGAAAGAAAAATTTCAAAGTTTAAAACTTTCTAGTTCTTTGCTATTTCATTCACTAAGCTCAAATTGTATACAAAGGAGAGAAACTCTTGTGAAAGACCAGTAGAAACTCTTCACTGAGAAGTCGAGATCACACTGCTGTAAAATCTCTTTTAATTCATAGTGAAATCCAACCAGTAGGTTGTCAGTGCGAGAGAGTGGACGTAAGCTTGATATAAGCCGAACCACCATATTCCTTGTGTTATAATTTTCTTTCCTTAAACTCCTTACTTTTATTCGTAGATTTATATAATTGTTTAAAGCTGATTACGTCCTCAGTCTATTCTTTTCTTAAGGCAAACTACTTCTATTAAGTCTTGCGAAAATTTTTATTTACACCTATTCGCCCCCCCTCTAAGTGTTTGCACTAGCCCTTTCACCTTGGACATCGCATTTTTAATCAACCATTGAGAGATGTTCGCGTGCTCGGGGTTCAGGGTGTGACATCGAGATTCGGGATACTGCGACCCACGAGTTATAATCATTATGACTCATGGTGAGGCTCATGCCTTGCCTCTCGTGAATTAGGATTTAGATCGTGATGATCCTCTTGTCTACTTGTTGAAATCATGCCTCAAGAATCTTGATACAAATCTTGGTGGGGGAATAATGACTTGCTTGCCTTTATTTTTTTATGAAGCGAAGCAAGTATCTTTGAGTTAGAACCCATGATCACTTGAACCCAAAATGAAATGTACACCTTAATAAATGACTCTCCCGTAGGCATTGATTAGAAAAGGAAAAGGGATGAAGTCGGCCACTAACCACCATGTGACATGGTGGGATCGATCACACGCATTCGACAGGAGGGAAGGATACAAACAGGGTTATAGTTCATGAGATTTTTCTTTCAAGTTTGCTTCAGATCATGGGAAAGGAACCCAAGTTTGCTATTTCACAGAGAAATGGGATTGTCATCTCACTTTGTCAAAGGAGTTGCCGGAGCCGGAGGGATTCATTTCTTTTGTCTGCACCCCAACACCAGCAGTCCCACTGGATCGAGATTCCAGCATTGGCTGGATTTTATATGTTGTAGATTTTGGCCAAACACAACATGATTAGAGATTTGGGGTCGTTTTTCTTTTCTTATATATCATTCAGACCTCAAAATATCATGAAAAATACTGGCTGAATCTCCGTGTGAAAATTTGCATTTTTGAAAGGAGCAAACAACTCCTTAGACAACTGAAAACACTCGGGCCAAAAGCAGAAATCAAATACTCAATCAATCAAAATCTTATCTTGCAAAGTCTGCAAAATCTATTGACTTACTCAGAAAGTGTTCTCTTGCCATCTTGCAACAGAGATTCAAACGCAATTCCAACAGAGAACGGAACATTGGCAACAACTCTTTGAGAAGTACGGCTTTCAAGATCCGAGTAAGTTAAGCAGACCAGTTAGTAGCAGGCTTGATGAATCCAAAAAACTGGAGAAAATGTTTGAGTTGAGTAAGAATCACAAGTTAATGTCTGATCAACCAATTGTATTTAGAGAGTTGCTATTAAATTCACTAGCCATTGTCCATCTTGGATTTCCTCTAGGTAATATAGCCGTAGTCACCAACCTATATGGAATTCCCTAAATAAGGCAGCATATATGACAAACTTTGATCGACAATAATCAATGTTACATCATGGTATTTTGCTCAGAGCAACAATCACGGATATAAGCAATAAAGCCGTGATCAAGTCTCTGAATGGGACCCGTAACACGACAAAACCTATCAGTTGTGAGATTTTGTTTTCCCTTATATACGTTTGTCTTGTTTTCTCCTACATCTATTTTCTAAGTTTCATAAAGTCAAAGCACATGAATTCTTAAATAGTCTATGGATATGTCAAGCAAAAGAGGGCAAGTGTGGAAAAATGCAAGCTTCAGTTAGACGTACAGAACTTTTAATGGATGATCTAGCTGAAGTTGACTTGGTTCAGATCTATCTAACTTTTTTCTTTTTTGAAAACTCGCAATCCTTGAATCCGCTCGTGTTGGGTAATAATATTTGGATATACAGGTGGACTAGAACTCGCACTAAAGTAAAAGCCAAGACTGTTGGGAAAAAAGAAAATAATATTTGTGGAGAAAGCATAGATAATTTTTGCCGCTATTATTTCTGCGAAATTAAATAGGATAAAATATTAAATGAAAGCAATAAAGATGAATAGTAAATAATACCATAATTTTAACGTGGAAAACCCTTTAAGGTGAAGGGAAAAACCATGGGACCGTAGTCCACTTCAAACTTCCACCATGATAAATAATGGGATACAACTTCACCCAAAGGTGGATCTCTCACTGTCTCAATTTGTGGATCTGAACCTCTCACAAACTGGATAACTCACTCAAAGATAACTTTCTTGAAAGAAGAAAATTGTTTCTTCCGCTACACTGCTCTGTTATTCTTGCTTTTTGTATTTTCTTCTCTGTTGAGGAGGATGTTGGAGAAATCTTTCTAAAATATTTTGAAGCTGACAAAACGTTTCTATCAGTCTAGTATGGATATTTGCAGACTGTCTGTTTAAAGTCTGAAGACTTGCTGATCACCAGACTCAGCACTCAAGACTCAAGACTCAAGACTTAAGACTCAAGTCTATTCTCATTGACAGTCTTTCTGATCTAGTGACGAAGGAAATCCAGAGCCGAGGTTTATGGTTAAGGATTTAATCCTATCCTCTGGAGAAGATCTCTTGGTTGGATAAATATATATCGGATTCTTTGATTTGTATCTAGATCAATTGAAGATCCGGTGGTCGACGAAATATTCTTGGAATGTTCTATTCTTGGAAACCAAGATCCTGATTGTATGGGCGAACAGGATTGATGGGCTATCGTCAGGTTCCTTTTATATCTCGAACGATCTGCTTAATTGATTCCGTCCAATGGGTAGATTGGAGGAATTCCTTTGGTAAGTGCCAACGGTATGATGGCATAAAGGAGTATAAAAAGGAAGACGTTCTCGTTGTTTAAGTAGCGTGATCGATAGAGAAATTCCAGAGTCTGAAGCACCTTGATTATTAGTCGATACAGCTTGAGCGAAATTGTATACACGGAGAGTGTTTATACTTGGTGATACCTTGAGCGAGTGTGATAGATCATCTACACCTAGAAATCAAGGACGATCAACGCTGTAACATCTCTTTGTTCATAGTAGAATCCAGCCAATTGGCTGTCAGTGCAGAAGAGGGGACGTAGGCTTGAATCAAGCTGAACCACTATAAACCGCGTGTTCAATTCTCTCCTCTCTTTACTCAGTCTTACGTTGATAATTATTTGTTGCAAATTCCTTAACTGTTTAAATATTGTGGAATCACAAAGAAAAATCTTTTATATACCTATTCACCCCCCTCTAGGTACTCGTACTAGCTATATTAATTGGTATCAGAGCTCGTGTTCTTACTTTATTTGAAGTGTCTTACTTCAGAGTAAAAGATCCATGGCTAGTATGCTGGCACCGGGGCTGGTGGAAGGGCAAAGCAATACTAGACCACCCTACTTTGATGGAAAGAATTACAACATCTGGAAGAACAAGATGAAAGCTTTCCTACGATCAAAGGATCCTCTGGAATGGGATGTTGTGGAAAGAGGAATCACTCCAACTGCTGCATTAGTCTCTAAAAGAGGGAAAGACGTTGAAACCAGCGGAATGACTCAGGAAGAGATAAACAAGAGACAAGCACTCGATGCAAAAGCAATTTACTCTTTATATTGTGCTTTGTCACCAACTGAATATAACAGAATATCTTCCTGTGTTACAGCAAAAGAAGTATGAGACAGATTACATATCACTTATGAAGGAACAAATCGAGTGAAGGAGATAAGAATTAACATTCTCCTCGGTCAATATGAAGCCTTCAAAATGAAACCAGAAGAATCTATAACTGACATGTTTAGTCGTTTTACAGATATTGTCAATGGTCTTGAGAACCAAGGACAACAAATTTCTGATCCCATGAAGGTGAACAAGCTACTGCGTGGACTCTCCAAGGAGTGGAATCATATAAAGACTTCAATAAGAGAGACGCAAAGAATTATGCCACTATCTGTCGACGAGCTGATTGGAACCCTTCAATCATATGAAGTGGAACGAATTAATGAAGACGAAGATCCAAGAGGTAATAAATCTATTGTATTAAAATCAAATGATGACTCTGATGATACAGATTCCGAAGATGATATGGACGATGAGGAGCTCGCTCTCATGATAAGAAGATTCAGAAAACTGAATAGAAAATGAAGAAGGTTCAACTCAAATAAACAAAGTTTACAAAGACAACAAACCAAGTCTGCTGATGATGAAGAACCAAACAAAGATGTAGTCTGCTTCGAATGTAAGAAGAAGGGACACATCAGACCCAACTGTCCTCTTCTGAAGAAGAAAAGAGGAAAAGCTGAGAAGTTTCGAAAAGCTCTAAAAGCCGAAACATGGAGCGATACAGAGTGTGAAGAAAGTGATAATGAATATGCCAACATATGTTTGATGGCACATTCAGACTCAGACTCAAATTCTAGATCAGACTCAGACAGCGAAATTGAGGTAAGTGATTTTAAAATTCCTATCAAAGTCTCTAAATACATTAATGAAATATGTTTCAATCTTAAGACTTCTCTCAAAAGAATTTCTGAACTTAAAAAGGAAAACTCAGATCTAAAACAGAAGAAAATCATTTTAGAAGAAAAAGTTAAAAGTTTAGACTTGAATGTTTCTACTCTTAAAGAAAAAGAAGATAATCTTTTGAAAGAAAATGCTTTTTTAAAAACTGACTTATCAAATATTTCAAAGAAATTTTCGATAGGGTCTGAAAAACTTGAAAAAGTTCTTTCAGTTCAAAGACCTTACTTCAATAGGTCTGGCCTAGGTATGACAGCAGAAACAGTTCCCTTGATTGATTTTCCTAAAGTAAAAGAAAGGATTAAGAAAAGACTGTCGAGAGAGGCTTACAAAAATCATTTCAAGAAAGTTTTTTGTAAAGTCTGTAGGTCGAAATGCTCTAAGGTGTTCAAAGTGTAATAGTCAGGATCACTTTGAAAAAGAATGTCCTATGGTTTGGAAGCATGTTAAGAAAGTATGGCCTAATAATGTTTATTTTGCTAACACCAAAGGACCCAAGAAAATTTGGGTACCAAAGAAAGCTTGAGACTCTCTTTTAAATGTAGGTCTTCGTCAAGAAAAAGGTAAAATGGTATCTTGACAGTGGATGTTCAAGACACATGACAAGAGACTCAAACTGCTTCATAAAGCTTATTCAAGTGAATGGTGGAAAAGTTTCATTTGAAGGAAACGACAAAGGAAACATTGTGGGATTTGGAACTGTGAAAATTGGAAATCTCACAATAAGTAATGTTTCTCTAGTGGAAGGACTCAACTATAACCTTCTCAGCATTAGCCAGTTGTGTGATACTAGTTTCAAGATCTCCTTTCAAGAAGGAATATGCTCTGGAATCAGTAAAGACTCTACTCAGTCTTTCATGGGTCGAAGACATTGAAATATTTACCTCTTAGACATGAATCTAAATGAATCGCAATGCCTAATCTCAATTCAAGATGAAGCAAGCTTATGGCACAGAAAGCTTGGTCATGTCAACATGAAGCAATTAGCTAAAATCTCTTCAAAACAGCTTGTTCGAGGTCTACCCAAATTACCATACCAAAAGTCCGATCCATGCACACCATGTATTCTGGGAAAGCAGGTAAGAAATTCATGTAAGCCAATAAACCATGTCTCTACTAATCATGTACTACAGATGCTGCATATTGATCTCTTCGGACCAACCAGAACCCAGAGTATTGGAGGTAAGAAATATTGCCTTGTAATTGTGGACGATTACTCTCGTTTTACTTGGGTATTTTTCCTTGCAAGCAAGTCAGAAACCTTCTCGTATTTTGAAAATTTTGCTAAAAAGGTTCAAAATGAAAAATGATGTGTTATCTCAAGTATAAGAACAGATCATGGAGGTGAATTTGAAAATCAAGATTTTACAAAATTGTGTGATGAATCTGGATTTAAGCATGTGTTCTCCTCTCCATACACTCCTCAGCAAAATGGAGTTGTGGAAAGAAAGAATAGATCTCTTCAAGAAATGGCTAGAACTCTTTTGATTGAAAGTAAAATTTCTTCACATTTTTGGGCTGAAGCTGTTTCAACAACATGATATATCATCAATAGAGTCTTCCTAAGACCTATTCTAGAGAAAACCCCTTTATGAATTATTCAAAGGTAAGAAGCCCATTGTTTCATACTTCCATGTGTTCGGTTGCAAATGCTTTATATTGAAAAATGCAAAAGATTGAGTTGGTAAGTTTGAAGAAAGATTAGATGAAGGCATCTTCCTTGGATATTCTACATCAAGCAAAGCCTACAGAGTCTACAACAAGAAGAGCCAGTCTGTGGAGGAGTCAATGAATGTCAAATTTAAAGACTCTATGCTAGATGAATCCAGTCAGACTCAGTATAAATAGTCTGAACCTGTTCCAGACCTTCCAAAGCTTACAACTCAAGAAGTATCTCAAACTTTGGAAAACCAGCATCAAGATGTTCATGAAGATTCAATCAAAGAAAGAAATCATCATCCAGACAAATCAACCAGTAACTGGAAGCACAAGTCCAGTCATCCTAAAGATCTCATTATTGGTGAAATTAATGAAGGAATCCGCACCAGATCTAAAAGACATGAAGAGTCTAATGCTGTGGCTCTCATTTCTAAAATTGAACCAAAAAGCATAGAAGAAGCTTTATCTGATGAAAGCTGGATCGAAGCTATGCAAGAGGAGCTCAGACAGTTCAACATTAATGATGTCTGGGAATTGACATATAAACCGAAAGGTAAAACTGTTATTGGAGCCAAATGGGTGTTCAGAAATAAGATGAATGAAAACGGAAAAGTTGTATGAAACAAAGCAAGACTCGTGGCCAAAGGATACACGCAAGAAGAAGGAATAGACTATGATGAGACTTACGCTCCGTAGCAAGGTTAAAAGCTATCGACTATTACTTGCGTTTGCTTGTTATAAAAATTTCAGGTTATTCCAAATGGACGTCAAAAGTGCTTTCCTAAATGGATTTATCCAAGAGGAAGTATATGTGGAACAACCACCTAGGTTTGAAGACCCAAAGAAGCCAAACTCGGTCTTGGACCAAAAAAAAAAGGCTTTGTATGGTTTAAAGCAAGCATCTCGAGCTTGGTACGACAGACTAAGTAAGTTCTTATTGTAGAATGGTTTTGTCAAAGGTAAAGTAAATGCTACTTTATTTATCAAAAATGAAAACAAAAGCTTCTTACTTGTTCAAATATATGTGGATGATATTATTTTTGGATCCTCTAATGAAAGTCTATGCAAGAAATTTTCTAAGTCCATGCAGGATGAGTTTGAAATGAGTATGATGGGAGAATTAACATTCTTTCTTGGCCTTCAAGTAAAGCAATTGAAGGAAGGAACTTTCATTTATCAAGAAAAATATGCTAAAGATCTCGTCAAAAAGTTTGGATTGGAAAATTGCAAAAAGACTGATATACCAATGTCAAGTTCTTTGAAGATAGACAAAGATGAAGAAGGGAAGAAAGTTGATCAAAAGTTGTACAGGAGCATTATTGGTTCACTTCTTTATCTTACTGCTTCTAGACCTGACATTTTGTTGAGTGTTTGCATCTGTGCTAGGTTTCAATCAAATCCTCGAGAATCCCATCTCAGTGCTGCAAAACGTATCATTAAATACGTCGCTTCATCATCAAGCATCGGTCTTTGGTATCCTAAGAAGGGAGACTTTAATCTTCTGGGATATTCAGACGTAGATCTAGCTGGTTGCAGAGTAGATAGAAAGAGTACTTCAGGAACTTGCCAGTTGCTTGGAAGTAGGGTAGTGTCTTGGTTTTCAAGAAAACAAAGCACTGTGGCTCTCTCAACAACAGAAGCAGAGTATGTAGCTCTTGGAAGCTGTTGTTCGCAAATTCTATGGATAAAACAATAGCTACAAGACTTTGGGATTGAGGACTCTTGCATAGAAATCAAATGTGACAACACCAGCGCAATCAATCTCACCAAAAATCCAATTCTTCATTCAAGAGCAAAGCATATAGAGATTCGACATCACTTCATTAGAGATCATATTCAAAATGGAGAAATCTCGATTCAATTTGTTGATTCAAAAAGTCAACTAGCGGATATATTTACAAAGCCTTTGGAGAAAAATCAATTCGATTTCATCCGTTCTAGACTCAACATTTTGAAGCTCGAAGAAGTTAAAGTCTAGAGACTCTCCAACCCTCAGACTCAAAAAGTTGATGATCATCAGACTCTAATTCATCAGACTCTAAATCCTCAGACTTAGACATTGATGGCTCTAGACTGTAAGTTGCTATTTTATTTAAACTCAAAAAGGTATGATCTTTCATTCAGTTATTTGGTAGTCTCCGAGAAAAACGAAATCTTGTCTTTTCAAAAAGATTAATTTTGGCAGTTATTGATTTTAAAAAGAAGTGTTCGTACACTTTCCTTGTACCGATTGAACTTCCCCTTTCAAAACTGAGTTATCTATATACAGTCTTCATTTTCTAATCTTCAAAACCCTAAAAAGCATTCTCCTCCCAATCCGGTTTCTACTTCGTGTTCATCTTCGAGAAAGTTGTCATCTTTTCTTGGGAAAACGAGTAAAGGAATCTTTCAGCGACAAGGAAGAATGTCTTCTTCAAGGAAGTCTTCAAGAATCGCGAACAGGGGACCACAGAGAATGAAGGAGGGACCTACCCATTTCGATCTCACCGAAGAGGAAGAATTATCGAGTCAGCAACAGAGCCTGATTCACTCTCCACCACGTCATTCAACGCAATCTACCCCAAAAGGTGCGGGCCAACAACCAGAGGAAGAGATAATTGAGGACGCAGACCCTGTAAGAGTCCAAAAACCCTCTTTTATTTACAAACTCTACTGTGCGTTGAAAAGTACTGGGACTCCGTTGAAATACGTGGATGATTTTCTCAAAGATAAGCATTATGGGAATGAGTATATCTTATTGAGAAAAATGGAGGACTTGGGAATTGCTCCCAAGGGTAAAGCAGAGGAAGCTCTTGCGAATATTCCCAGTGACCCTCGTATGTCGGGACCTAATTCGACTGAAGGAAACGACGATGATAAAATGTTCAGTGATTTTCAACCTAGAATGGGTATTGCTGCAAAGGTGAAGGGAAAGAGGATGGAGTTATTCAAATCAAAGGAACAGGAGAATTTGTTTTTCAGACTGCTGAAACGAGGGGTGATAAACCCTAGGAGTGTCGACTTCGATTTCTTGGATGCCGTTAATGTGAACTTAAGGGAAAAGTTCAAATTGCTTCAACTTGAGCAATTCTGCACTGATACCACAGACGGTTATGCACAACTGACTGCGTATTTCTATTTGAATCTCAGCTTTATAGATGCGAATAGAATTTCATTCAGTGTTAGAGACCAGGATTATGTGGTAGACGTGGACATGTTGGCGGACATAATTGGAGTTGAACGAGGACGCTATCAACCAGTCAAAGTCTCAGTTGTTCGTGCCTCAATGGAACTTTAAACTGATCTTGAACTGATCTTGAACTTTGATTTTTATTTGTGGTTGAATGTGTCTATTTTTTTAGTATAATTGACTTGAGTGAACTTGGGTGTGAATTGAATATGACTGCAGTAGACTTGACTTTGATGCTTGACTGTTTGCATATGGTATTACTCATGAAAGACTAACTAATTTTCTGTGGAAGCAGAGCCTGGTTGTTTTATTAATCTTTATGAGATAGCCATATTGCTTGAGAAATGTTTTGCAGGTCAAAGTTGTTCAAATCTACCGAAAAGTTTTGTCACCATCAAAAAGGGGGAGATTGTTGGAGAAATTTTTCTAGAATATTTTGAAGCTGACAAAACGTTTCTATCAGTCTAGTCTGGATATTTGCAGACCGTCTGTTTAAAGTCTGAAGACTTGCTGATCACGAGACTCAGCACTCAAGACTCAAGACTCAAGACTTAAGACTCAAGTCTATTCTCATTGACAGTCTTTCTAATCTAGTGACGAAGGAAATCCAGAGCCGAGGTTTATGGTTAAGGATTTAATCCTATCCTCTGAAGAATATCTCTTGGTTGGATAAATATATATCGGATTCTTTGATTTGTATCTAGATCAATTGAAGATCCGGTGGTCAACGAAATATTCTTGGAATGTTCTATTCTTGGAAACCAAGATCCTGATTGTATGGGCGAATAGGATTGATGGGCTATCGTCAGGTTCCTTTTATATCTCGAACGATCTCCTTAATTGATTCCGTCCAACGGGTAGATTGGAGGAATTCCTTTGGTAAGTGCCAACGGTATGATGGCATAAAGGAGTATAAAAAGGAAGACGTTCTCGTTGTTTAAGTAGCGTGATCGATAGAGAAATTCCAGAGTCTGAAGCACCTTGATTATTAGTCGATACAGCTTGAGCAAAATTGTATACACAGAGAGTGTTTATACTCGGTGATACCTTGAGTGAGTGTGGTAGATCATCTACACCTAGAAATCAAGGAAGATCAACGCTGTAACATCTCTTTGTTCATAGTAGAATCTAGCCAATTGGCTGTCAGTGCAGAAGAGTGGACGTAGGCTTGAATCAAGCCGAACCACTATAAACCGCGTGTTCAATTCTCTCCTCTCTTTACTCAGCCTTACGTTGATAATTATTTGTTGGAAATTCCTTAATTGTTAAATATTGTGGAATCACAAAGATAAATTTTTTATATACCTACTCACCCCCCTCTAGGTACTCGTACTAGCTATATCAGAGGACTCCAATTTGTAGGAGCAAATGCAATTTCAATTGGAATTGTATGACATGAAAATCACGTAGATTTATCTCATAATCTCTCGTGATTTTGTAGATATGAGAAGATCACTTTGATTTCTTTCTCAATATCCCTTGATTTTCTAGATGTGGAAAGATCACGTTAATTTATCTCCCGATCTCTTTTGATATTTTTTTCTTTTTCTTTTTTCTCCATTTTTCATTTTACTTTTACACACTCACTACCATACATATTCTATTACAAATATACATAATTGCGTTGGCCTCTCCAATTGGGAGTGACCTACTCAACAAATCTCCCCCTCACAAGCAATTTGGAGAAGGTGTCAAACCTGCAAAAGTTCGACAAGCTTACATCTTCACTATAGATAGAGATTTTGTTATCATATCTGAGCTATTGTTGTTAGTGTGTATTTTCTTTAGCTATAGGGCTATTTCTTCCAACACATCACATATCCAATGATATCTAATGTCAATGTGTTTGGATCGAGAGTGGAAAGTTGCATTTTTGCTGAAGTGTATTGTGCTTTGACTATTTGAATATAAGATATACCCCTCTTGGTTGTGGCCCACTTCTTGTAAAAACTTCTTCATCCACAAGAGTTCTTTACATGCTTCAATTATTGCAATATACTCTGCTTCAGCACTAGATAGGACAACACATTTTTGTAGTCGAGATTGCCATGAAACTACTCCCTCTGCAGAAGTCATTAGGTATCCCGATGTAGACTTTCTTGAGTCCACGTCCCCTATCATGTCTGAATCCAAGAAACCTTCTAACACAATTTTACCATCACCAAAGCATATACAGCTATTAAGGGCACGCATGATAAAATTTCAGTTTTTCGATTTCTCTATTTCTGTTTTCCGAAACAGGTTTGGAATATAAATCTGTTTGGTAATACAATTTGATTTCTCTATTTTTGAAACATATTTTTATTCCAGAAATAGAGAAATCGAAGAAATCGAAGCTGAAATTTTTAACTTCTCAGTTTTTGAAATAGAAATAGAAATTTTTTTCTCAACTTTTCAATTTAGTTAATTTAGTCCAAAATATTTTAATAATTTTTTAATATAATCATTTCAATCAATATTGATTGAAAATCTTAACCATTGGGCCAAATGGTGGGAATTGAATGAACAAGGCTTCATTTGTTGCACGCAAGAGATTTCACGCATGGTAATAGTCAACTTGCTATATTCATATCTAACGAGTCTTTCTTCACCTACTCTTCCATAGTACGCCAGACATCGGCTCTATCTGGCTAACTATTTTTTTAATCATAAACTTCATATTGAGGCGATAAAAATGGGTCAAATCATTAGGGTTTCATCCGATTTTTCTTTTATATAGTGTCCTCACTTATCAAGTCGTGGGTAAAAAGAGATCTAATAAGGAATCTGTTGTTCTTGTAAGAGTGTTAATGAAAATATAGATTTTGATAATAAATTTTTAAATAATTCTAGTGTTGATAATTTTGAAAAAAAAAAAAAAACTTGTGACCATTTTTGAACATGGTGAGGATTTTTTAATAAAATTTGGAATTAGACTTGAAGTTATGATTTTTTTTTTTTTTTTTGGAGATTAGACTATTATAATCATGGCTATCATTAGACTTATTTGAATTTCAATTGATTTTTTTTTTTGCCACATTGTTTATATTTCGAAATAAAATATTACGTAATAGGAAAAGTAAGCACATGTAATAGGAAATTCCATGAAATTGTATTTTCAACTTTTGTAATGTATTAGTATTATTTCGACTATTATTTTGTATTTGAGGATTTCCTATGTTATTATCTAATCAATTTCTATTTCTAGAAATAGAAATTTTATTCTATCATTAAACGGATTTTTGTTCCAGAAATAAAAATTTTGAGTCGTTATTAAACGGGTTTCTTTGCTCAGAAATTTGTCCGGAGAATAGAAATTGAGAAATCAATTTCTACCCAAAATTAATTTCTGGAATAGAAATTTTGTCATGCGCGCCCTAAAAGTACCTCAAAGATACCTGAATAGCCATTCAACTTTATTAACATACCGTTCTTGAGATAACTAGAGTTTACGATTTTGCCTGTCTCGCAAGATTTCTGTGGCATCCCAAAATTTAATGACAAGCCATAAGGTGTGTTGAAGTCTCTAATTAGGTGATAAAATTTCCCATGGCTTATGCTTTAGCCATTAGTCTTTTAATTAGATGATTTGTGCATGTGATTGTGAGAATTTAAATTTGATAAATTAATAACCTATGCTTGGCCATGTACTTTATAAATTAAATTTCCAATAAACAAGATGTCCAAGACTTTGGCCAAGATGAAAATTGAAAATTGAAAATATTTATAGGAAGGAATTTAAAAATAAAAAAAAAAAAAAGAGGAAAGGTCAATTTTTAGGATGGGCCTTAGGCCCATTGGCCTAAGCTTAGTGGGCCGAACGGCCAACCCAAATGGAGGCCCACGGAGGGGCTGTTGACCAGCCCAAGAGGGAGGCCCAATAGTGGCCGGCCAAAAAGCCCAAGCCCAAAAATCCATAAGACAAGTGGCACAAGACTCTCATGCATTGGCTTAGGGAAGAAGGCCATGCATTGGCTGGTTTGTAGGCAAGTAATCATGAGGAATTGGGGGTCTAAGAGGGAAGAGAGAGAGAGAGTGGCTGGATTTCCCTCATTCGGCCAAGAGAGTGAGAGAGAGAGAGAGAGAGAGAGAGAGATTTCGAGAGAGAGAGGAGGAGCAGCCGAGAGAGAGAGAGAGAGAGGAGGAGGAACCGCCGTCCGTCCGCCCGTGTGCCGCTGTGTTCGCCGCCCTACGTCGTCGTCCGTCCGGTCTAGAGGCAAGTGGGAGTCCTCTAGCTTCTCTTTCATGCTTGTATGTTGTTTGTATGTTAAATTCTTGAGTGTTAGATGAGAAAAACCAAAGCATGGATGAGTTGTGTGTGAATGGTATGGCTGTTCGTGTTCGGACCGTGTGAGTCAGAATGTTGTTTGAGCTTGCATGTGTGTTTAGAGTCCGATTTTAGCTTCAATTTCTTCATGAGAGTTGTAGCTAACATCTTTAAATACAACATACTAAAATTTCGTGGAAAATGATGGAGATTTGAGGGGTTAAAGTCTCATCTTACGGAGACCTCAGATCTGGAAAGGTTTTACTGACCTCTTGCTGGATTCGTGATTGCATGTTAGTTTTTGTTGAGAATCTCACTTAGATGTCTTCATGAAAGTTGTAGGGGATATTTTAAACTAAAACATACTCAAATTTTAAGTGAAATGAACAAGTATAGCCTAGTAAATCGACTAGATCTTAAAGACGGTAATTCCAGAGGTGTATTTCGAGACACCCGAGACTCCATGGACTTAAGAGACGACTATACGTTGGTTATTTGTCTTAGGTTTCTCCATGAAACTTGTAAAGAACGTCTTGATGTATAACATATCCAAATTTCAAAGAAAACGAAAGAGAATAGGTAGGTTAAAACTCAATATTTCGGAGATGTGTGCACTGGACGATGCGGTAACGTATCCAGAAGCTTCGTGAGACTGTATAAAATAATCTAAAAAAAATCTGGCTTGATGTTCCGCATGAAAGTTGTACGAAAATGTCTTGGCTATAACTCGGTGAAATTTCATAAATTTCGGAGGTCGTATGGATATTTTAATCAAATTATTTCGGAGACTGTGCATTCTGCCTCTATCCGAATTTACATGCTGTTTTGTGTGAATAGTACCTTCTTGTGTGGAATTCGATTGGGCATGTATCTTTCATTAAATTGCTATCTTATTGACTTGTCTACCACTAGCCTTAATTTCATGATTTTTGAGAATCATATGAATATTTAATCTAAATATTTTCTGAAAGTGGTATTTGCTGGAATTTTGTATGGATGGGATGATGATGTATTGATGCATGCATGACTATGAATTGAGATGCATGTATGAATTGAATGCTGCATATGATCTTGTTGGTCACTATATTGTGTGCCATGATGAGTTGAGAACTAAATTGGTGACCATGGATAATGATGAATGAGGAAACCGTTTGTGGCCGATGATTATTCCCCGGAAGTGTCGGGATGCCCAGTGGTATACGGTACGTAATTACAGGGGAGGCCTGGTGGTATGTCGGTACGTAATTCTGGAGGGCTGGGGAAACCATTTTCATGGCGAGCCCCAGAGATTCCCCGGGAGTGTCGGGATGTCCGGTGGTATACGGTACATAATTCCAGGGGAGGCCTGGTGGTATGTCGGTACATAATTTCGGAAGCCCTGGAGGTTTGTGCCCAAGGAGATATCTCGTGATGCTAGATGGGATGCGAGATGCCTGGCTAGAAGGGTAAAGGCCGGATGCCCGGTGGCCTAATGGCGTAATTCCGGAGGTTCCTCGTGATGCTAGTTGGGATACGAGATGCCCGGAATGTGGGGGTGCCGGATGCCCGGTTGTATCTTGGATACATGCCCGGATGGTTCTCGCAATGCCAAGATTGGGCGTGAGTGATGAATGTGGGATGCAAACATTGATCTCGGGAATGGGAAATGTGGCAGTCCAAGATGAAATTGGAATTAAATCATGCATGGTGATATATGTATGACATGATGCATGATGGTGATATGCATGATGATGGTGATGATGATATATGACGACATGCATGATGATGATGATGATGATGATGATATGCATGATGATGATGATGATGATGATGATGATGATATGCATGATAACATGCATGATGATGATGATATGCATAATAATATGCATGGTGATGATGATGATGGTGATATGCATGATGATGATGATATATGATATGACATGATAACATGTGTAATGTGATGATGTCATGATGAAGATGACATGTATGATATGATGATGCATGATAGTATGCGCATGACTTCAAGGTAAGTAACGCCTGCAATGCATGTATGATTTGTATGATGCATTGAGTTGTTATTGGATTCCTTTACCTGTTGAGTGGTTGTACTCACCCCTTTTAGGGACAACATTTCAGATTATTAGATGATTTGAACGGTTAGATGTGACCGTGAGGAGGAGGATAGCAATGGAAGGAGCTTTTGGACGCCGACACTGATCGATGGACTTAAAGTGTATAACTGTTGGAGGAAATGTCGGTCATCTTTTGGAGTGTAGCCGAGTATAGAAACATTGGCGTTTCGATGTACTGACTAAAAATGTCCATCTGCTTTATGTAAATAAAAGTGTACGGCTTTTAACTTATATAAGATGTTAAGTAGGTGTGCATCGTTTCTGTATATAGGGAAGGGAGTTAATGGATGTGCTTCTGCTATATGAATTGCGCAAGGGACCGATCAAAAAAAAAAAATGTAAACCCCCATGGTTGTATGGACCCGCTGCAATTGAAATGGTATCAGAGTAATATGTTAATAAGGAAAGTGAATGGTAAGCGATGTGGCGACCCTAATCGGATCGGGGGCCGTCGAGGGGTGTCACATCTCTGTTTTGGTATCAGAGCTATGGTTTATTTGGAGTGATAAGGTGCCTCAGATGGAAATGAGGATAGAAAGATGCACACCATAGGAAATAAAATGGAATAATTGAATAACGGGTGACGAGAATTCACTCGTAGATCCCTAGTAGTTAGTTTTGAGTTGTCTATAAGTACCAATAACATGTATATGTTACTTATGTAGTGGTAGTAGTAGTAATTGCTTTGAATGGAGATAGTGAGTCTCAGATTATTCCTGAGGCAATGCTTGAAAACTGCAGGGAAATCATGGTACGAGCTGGAAGTGCTCATCCATCGAGGGCTGAGGCCTCTGCTACAAGGGCTGAACCCCGAATGGAAGATATCCTGCAAGCATTCGCCAATATTGGAAATCTGATGGAAAGGCAAGTGCAGCAATAACTCGGAATGGAACGTCACCCTCAAGGACTGGTGGAACAATTCCTAAAGTTGAAACCACTTAAGTTTAGTGGGATGAGAAGTCCTGAGGAGGCGGAACATTGGATTGATGGAATGGAACGAATTTTCCGGTTGTTGGACTGCAGTGATGCTGAGAGAATAGTTTTGGTAGAGTACCAGCTGGAGGGAAATGCAAAGTTTTGGTGGAGAGCCTCGAAGGATACAATCTTTCCACCAGGTACTGATGTGAACTGGGATGAGTTTGTTAGGGCTTTCAATAGGAAGCATTTCTCTGATTGTGCCAAGGATAAAAAGATCACTGAATATGAAAGGGCACAGTTGGTGAAGCAAGAGTTAGTAAGAGAGCAATCAGAATCTAAGAGACAGATGACCTTTAATGATGTTTGAAGGGGTAAGAGACCCTATCCTGGTCAAGGTCCGACCTGGGAATCTAAGAAAAAGAGAAACTTTGGAAATTTTAGAAGAGCTTGGAGTGGCCCGACTTTTGGGAAGACACCCTATCAGCTTGATATTTGTCGAAAGTGTGATGGGAGGCATGGGCCAGGACCCTGTAATAGCCAACTGAGATGTAATGGATGTGGGCAAATAGGACACTTTAAGAAAGACTGTCCACAAAAGAGGTTGCAATCAAATGTTAGCTCGGTGCGACAGGTACAACAAAGTACTATTGAGCCAAATCCACCAAGGAATCCATAGAGGCCACCACCACAAGGAAGGGTGTATGTGGTTACTCAAGAGGAAGCGGGAGCTTCCAAAAGTGTTATCTCAGGTATGATTTCGATAAAGGGATAAGAAGGCACATGCGTTATTTGATATGAGTGATAGGCATTCATTTGTGTCCGAAATTTATAGATGATTGTGAGGAGTAGGAACAAATCTCTAGATATGCCTCTTCGTATTTCTACATCATTGAAAGACATGTTGTTATCTACGTTGGCATGTGAGATGAGTGAGATAACCCTAGGGGAATGACATATGGAAATGGACTTAATAGTGATAGTTATGTATGACTTTGATGTCATCATAGGAATGGACTAGCTCCGCAAGCAATGGACTAGGATGAATGATCTCATGAGATAGTACTTACCCATGCGCTAAGGATGAAACCATGAGGCCCAGTATGGGATAGGCCAAAACGGATGATAACTCTATAAGTTAATCCCTATTGAAACGAGACCCTCCAATGGATGTGTAGTTTGGGTTCGAACCAGGCGAAAGCTGGTGTACCTGTAACATCCCGATTTGATGAGAGCAAGGAGTGGACGCCGAGGTCAGAGGACCTGAACAAGGAGCGGCTCCTGGCAGGCTTCTAGAATGGCAAAAGGGGGCAGGAGTGAACCGAACTATGAACTGAACTGGAAAGGTAGTGTTTCTGGGATAATTCTGTCAGTAGCGCAGCAGAAGCATGGTTAAGCTTGTAGGACTCTTGTTTGTGAGAAAGAAGGATGGTTGATGCAGTGGTGCATTGATAATAGGCAATTGAATCATGTAATTGTTAAGAGTAAGTACTCATTACCTAGAATCGATGACCTATCTGACCAACTGCAAGGAAGTTCGATCTTTTCTAAACCTGACTTGAGATCAGGATATCGACTAAGGATTACGAAGGAAAACATTCCTAAGATTGCATTTAGGACTCGCTATGGATACCATGAGTTCCTAGTTGTGCTATGTGGATTGACGAATGTCTTAGCTGCATTTATGGATTTAATGAATAAGATATTTATGCCTTATTTAGATTAAATTGTGATTGTCTTCATTTGATGATATCCTGATATATTCTAAAGGACCCGAAGATCATGCGCAGCATCTAAGCGTAATGCTGGAAGTAAGGCTTAAGAAGTGAATTATGGAGAGTAAGTCATGAATTTGAGGATTAAGTTATGATCATTTGAGCTAAATAGTGACTTCCTATTTGAGGATTTCATTGGAAGTCTTGATGCATTACATGAAGGTATTTAGTATGTATAGATTAATCTTGGAAGTCATGAGTTTAAGTGGTCATATGAGACACGAAATTATTTGTGGTTTATGTGTCGGAATAATAGGTTTACTCGATAGTGGTCAACTTTTAATTTTAGGTGATGATCTTAGTTTGAAAAATGTTTGGTGGAATTAGTGAATATGATCATTTGTGGTTATAGTCTTTCCAAGGTGAAATGGTGGAAGTTCAAATTGTGGATTTGATGAATGATCAGTCTAAGTGATGATCCTTTAGGATGAGACATGAGATACATTCGGTGGAAACTAGACAAGTTTTATTTTGGTGGATTGTCGATCTTTGAATTGAATAAGTCTTGGTGGACTATAGATATTTGAATCGAAGGGATGATGCTATATTTTAGGCTTGAATCTATGTTGCAGTGAAAGTGTAGTGAATGTCTTTGTTGGAATGAACCAAATGAGTTATTGGTGGTGCTGATTTTGATGGTTCTAGGCTTGAATTGATGGTGACTAAGGTATAGGAATGATTCGGCTAAATGGTGTGTTAGATTGGAAATACTTGAGTTTGGATGTTTTCAAAGTTCTAAGATTTTACATGCAAACTACTTTGAAAATCTTAAGGTTGGGACCGAGTTTGATGACTCGCTAATGTGTTGATTTCAGTATTTCAAGAAAGGCTTAAGATTTTGGTATTTCAAAGTTTTTAGTTTCAAAAATCTTTACGACAGGACCAATATTATCAACTCGCTGAACCATGATTTTCAATACTTCAAGAAATGCTTATGGTTTTTGGAGGAAATTATCACTTGTACATTCCAAGTTTTGAACTTCAATTGAAAAGCAGATTTTAATTGTGAACTGTTTTAGAGAACCTCTTGAATTTTGTCAAAATTTATGAGTACTGTGACACCCAAATGTTTTAAGAAATGTTTTATATTCCAAAGAATTCTGAACTTTTTATAGAAAACATTCCAACCCATTGGAGTTGGGATTGAGATTGGAATTTTGCCAACGTCTGATTTAAGTTTACTAAGGGGTTTTGATAAAGTATTTTATTTCGCGCCGTGATGCAAGTGCGACTCAAGGCTTTACATATGGATTCCGAAAAACATTTGAAATTTAAACGTGATCATGGATTTTATGGATTTGGTATCATGCTTTGATTTTGTGAATTGATTTCAACGATATGAGATTTACCTATTTTCAAAGACTAGTAATGTTATATTGTTGTGTCTTTGAAATCCCTATTTTACATCATAAGTGGAATTTTCAAGGACTCAAAGGATTTTCCACATTGGTGATTTGAAAACGTTTTGACATAGAAATGACATATGATTTCAAAGCTTGCTCTTGTTGTTAAATGCTTTTGAAAACCTCAGTTTGTATTGTTTGATTTCATGAAGGAAGATTTTCAAGCGTTCAAAAGAAATTTCAAATGTGGTTACTGTTTTAAAACTGTTTTGGTGTTGAGATAAATTAAGATATGTTAAGAGCTTGCATCCTTAACTTTAGAGGAAGTATCAACCTGATCTAGGACACATACTCGATCATGAAGCCATCAAAATAGATGAGAAAGGGAGGTACATTGAAGAGCCTGTGCAAGTACTGGATTGAAATGAATAAATTCTCAAGACCAAGAGAATTCCTTTGGTTAAGGTATTATGGCGATATCATGATGTGGAGGAAGCCACATGGGAGAGTGTAAATGAGATGAGAGAAAGATACTCTCACTTATTTCAAGAGACATAGGAAATGTCTAATTTCGAGGACGAAATTCTCTGAGGAGGGGAGAATTGTGGCATCCCAAAATTTAATGACAAGCCATAAGGTGTGTTGAAGTCTCTAATTAGGTGATAAAATTTCCCATGGCTTATGCTTTAGCCATTAGTTTTTTAATTAGATGATTTGTGCATGTGATTGTGAGAATTTAAATTTGATAGATTAATAACCTATGCTTGGCAATGTACTTTATAAATTAAATTTCCAATAAACAAGATGTCCCAAGACTTTGGCCAAGATGAAAATTGAAATTTGAAAATATTTATAGAAAGGAATTTAAAAGAGAGAGGAAATGTCAATTTTTAGGATGGGCCTTAGGCCCATTGGCCTAAGCTTAGTGGGCCGAATGGCCAGCCCAAATGGAGGCCCACGGAGGGGCTGTCGACCAGCCCAAGAGGGAGGCCCAATAGTGGCCAGCCCAAAAAGCCCAAGCCCAAAAATCCATAGGACAAATGGCACAAGACTCTCATGCATTGGCTTAGGGAAGAAGGCCATGCATTGGCTGGTTTGTAGGCAAGTAATCATGAGGAATTGGGGGTATAACAGGGAAGAGAGAGAGAGAGAGAGAGAGAGAGAGAGAGAGAGAAGGACGAACCGCCGTCCGTCCGCCCGTGTGCTGCCGTGTTCGCCGCCCTACCTCGTCGTCCGTCCGGTCTAGAGGCAAGTGGGAGTCCTCTAGCTTCTCTTTCATGCTTGTATGTTGTTTGTATGTTAAATTCTTGAGTGTTAGATGAGAAAAACCAAAGCATGGATGAGTTGTGTGTGAATGGTATGGCTGTTCGTGTTCGGACCGTGTGAGTCAGAATGTTGTTTGAGCTTGCATGTGTGTTTAGAGTCCGATTTTAGCTTCAATTTCTTCATGAGAGTTGTAGCTAACATCTTTAAATACAACATACTAAAATTTCGTGGAAAATGATGGAGATTTGAGGGGTTAAAGTCTCATCTTACGGAGACCTCAGATCTGGAAAGGTTTTACTGACCTCTTGCTGGATTCGTGATTGCATGTTAGTTTTTGTTGAGAATCTCACTTAGATGTCTTCATGAAAGTTGTAGGGGATATTTTAAACTAAAACATACTCAAATTTTAAGTGAAATGAACAAGTATAGCCTAGTAAATCGACTAGATCTTAAAGACGGTAATTCCAGAGGTGTATTTCGAGACACCCGAGACTCCATGGACTTAAGAGACGACTATACGTTGGTTATTTGTCTTAGGTTTCTCCATGAAACTTGTAAAGAACGTCTTGATGTATAACATATCCAAATTTCAAAGAAAACGAAAGAGAATAGGTAGGTTAAAACTCAATATTTCGGAGATGTATGCATTGGACGATGCGGTAACGTATCCAGAAGCTTCGTGAGGTTGTATAAAATAATATAAAAACATTCTGGCTTGGAGTTCTTCATGAAAGTTGTACGAAAATGTCTTGGTTATATCCCGGTAAAATGTCATAATTTTCGGAGGTCATATGGATATTTTAATCAAATTATTTCGGAGACTGTGCATTCTGCCTCTATCCGAATTTACATACTGTTTTGTCTGAATTGTACCTTCTTGTGTGGAATTCGATTGGGCATGTATCTTATATGAAATTGCTATCTTATTGACTTATCTACCACTAGCCTTAATTTCATGATTTTTGAGAATCATATGAATATTTAATCTAAATATTTTCTGAAAGTGGTATTTGTTGGAATTTTGTATGGATGGGATGATGATGTATTGATGCATGCATGACTATGAATTGAGATGCATGTATGAATTGAATGCTGCATATGATCTTGTTGGTCATTATATTGTGTGCCATGATGAGTTGAGAACTAAATTGGTGACCATGGATAATGATGAATGAGGAAACCGTTTGTGGTGGATGATTATTCCCCGGGAGGGTCGGGATGCTCGGTGGTATACGGTACGTAATTCCAAGGGAGACCTGGTGGTATGTCAGTACGTAATTCGGAGGGCAAGGGAAACCATTTTCATGGCGAGCCCCGGAGATCCCCGGGAGTGTCAGGATGCCCGGTGGTATACGGTACGTAATTCCAGGGGAGGCCTGGTGGTATGTCGGTACATAATTCCGGAAGCCCTGGAGGTTTGTGCCCAAGGGGATACCTCGCGATGCTAGATGGGATGCGAGATGCCTGGCTAGAAGGGTAAAGGCCGGATGCCCGGTGGCCTAATGGCGTAATTCCAGAGGTTCCTCGTGATGCTAGTTGGAATACGAGATGCCTGTAATGTGGGGGTGCCGGATGCCCGGTTGTATCTTGGATACATGCCCGGATGGTTCTCGCGATGCCAAGATTGGGCGTGAGTGATGAATGTGGGATGCAAACATTGATCCCAGGAATGAGAAATGTGGCGGTCCAAGATGAAATTGGAATTAAATGATGCATGATGATATATGTATGACATGATGCATGATGGTGATATGCATGATGATGGTGATGGTGATATATGACGACATGCATGATGATGATGATGATGATGATGATGATATGCATGATGATGGTGATGATGATATATGATGATATGCAGGATGATATGCATGATGACATACATGATGATATGCATGATGATGATGATGATGATGATATGCATGATGACATGCATGATGATGATGATATGCATAATAATATGCATGGTGATGATGATGATTGTGATATGCATGATGATGATGATATATGATATGGCATGATAACATGTGTAATGTGATGATGTCATGATGAAGATGACATGTATGATTTGATGATGCATGATAGTATGCGCATGACTTCAAGGTAAGTAACGCCTGCAATGCATGTATGATTTGTATGATGCATTGAGTCGTTATTGGATTCTTTACCTGCTGAGTGGTTATACTCACCCCTTTTGGGGACAACATTTCATATTAGTAGATGATTTGAACGGTTGGATGTGACCGTGAGGAGGAGGATAGCAAGGGAAGGAGTTTTTGGACGCCGACACTGATTGATGGACTTAAAGTGTATAATTGTTGGAGGAAATGTCGGTCATCTTTTGGAGTGTAGCCGAGTATAGAAACATTAACGTTTCGATGTACCGACTAAAAATGTCCATCTGCTTTATGTAAATAAAAGTGTACGGCTTTTAACTTATATAAGATGTTTAGTAGGTGTGCATCGTTTCTGTATATAGGGAAGGGAGTTAATGGATGTGCTTCTGCTATATGAATTGTGCAAGGGACCGATAAAAAAAAAATGTAAACCCCCATGGTTATATGGACCCGCTGCAATTGAAATGGTATCAGAGTAATATATTAATAAGGAAAGTGAATGGTAAGCGATGTGGCGACCCTAATCGGATCGGGGGCCGTCGAGGGGTGTCACATTTCCATCCCCAGAATTTGTTTTGCGGGTCCCAAATCCTTCATCGCAAAGCACTTGCTTAATTCCTTCTTTAAGTTGTTGATCTTGCTTTTATGCTGGACAACAATTAGCATGTCATCAACGTAAAGCAAAAGAATGAGGAAATTACCATCAGTAAATTTATTGAAGAAAACACGATGATCAGTGGTGGTTTTGTTGAACCCATTTTCTTCCATGAAGGAATCAAATTTTCTGTACCACTGTCTTGGTGCTTGCTTGAGCCCGTAAAGACTCTCCCTCAATCTACACACAAGGTTTTCTTTGCCTTTGATTTTGAAACCTTCCGGCTGATCCATGTAGATCTCCTCATTTAGATCTCCATATAAAAACGCGGTCTTCACGTAAGTCGCTCAACCTCCAAGGTCAAGCTTGTTGCCAAGCCAAGGACAACTCGGATAGAGGACATTTTAACTACAAGAGAAAATACATCATCGAAGTCGATATCTTTCTTTTGAGCAAATTCCTTCACAACCAACCTTGCTTTGTATTGTGGCTGTGAGTTACCTTCTTCAGTCTTTAATATAAACACCCACTTGTTTTTAAGAGCTTTTCTTCCCTGTGGCAACTTGACTAAATCATAAGTATGATTTTTGTCTAAGGATTTCATCTCCTCCTGCATAGCTTTTAACCACTCCTCTTTATGCTCGTGGAATATAGCTTCTTAGTAGTTCTCTAGTTCTTCCCCGTCAATGAGCATCACGTACTCATTGGGAGAATATCTACGACTAGATTGTCGTTCACAAGTTGATCTCATCAATTGAGGTTCTGATGGGACTCGTTCAACAATTGGTTCAAGTTCAATTGAAGTAGTCTTACCTTCAATCCTAGATTCAGCTTGCTTGTTATTAGAATCAACAGGAGGAGCGACTGGGCCAAGATCAACTGGGTATTCGTCTATTGATGAAGATTTCTCATGCTTCTCGAAGTCCTCGATTGTCTGATCTTCAAGAAATACCACATCCCTGCTTCTGACTATTTTTCGATTAACGGGATCCCATAGTCTGTAGACGAATTCTTCATGTGCATACCCCAAAAAAATGCATTGCTTTGATTTCTCATCAAGCTTTGATCTCTCATCCTTTGGAATGTGAACAAATGCTTTACAATTGAACACCTTCAAGTGGCCATAAGAAGCATCTTTACTAGTCCAGACACTTTGTGGAACATCACCGTTAAGTGTAGCTGAAGGTGATAGGTTGATTAAATCAATTGTCGCTGTTCGCAAAATTCTAAACGCAAGTGCACATATCGAACAAGTAATATAATGATGAGAAAAAGTATCGTCCCACGGAGATCGATGATTAATAAACCAATTCAATACTAAAATAGACTAATTCTAAAATTTATCTAACAAATCAAAATATAATTAAGAATAAATTTAAAAAAAATTGTAGACTAAATGCAGTAAATCAATCAGATAAATATGTTAGAGCATCCGATTTTACCATAGCCACTAGATATGAATTTCATATTGTTGTGAATACAAGAACGATATCAAACATGTAATAGCGGAATTTCCTAATTTATTTACTATCCTATCTCTAGGTATAGCAAACCTACTCAGCTTATTAATCCACTATATCTCTATGTGAATTAAAATAAACATGAGTGCATTAAAAACTATGAATATTCCCGACTTACAATGAGTATTTTGGATCACTTTATCACCGAAAGCTACACAAATAACGCGGTATATCTCTATCCACATTTAATTCATGGTTATTATATTATAATGAACAATTGCATATTATCACTTCTCAGTCTCAAATATGCACATCGATCATTCAAATGGTGGCCAAATCACTCAAAAGTATTAAACACAATAATATATAACTCACATGAATGAAATCAATTGTAAAATATAAAAATCATGAAATTCACATCATCATGGTTAGGCTACATTCTAGCTCTAACAAAAGAAAATTAGAACAATGTAGAAGAAAAAATAAAAATATAGATCAAACCCAGCATCTTGAATCAAAGGACAAGAATTTTGTCACCATTTTTTTTCTTCTCTTCAAAATACTTGAAAAACTCTCGGAGAATGAAAAACGATCTAACAAAAAACTTAGCTAAAACCTAACTAAAAAAAACTTAGCTGCTCTCTTTGGCTCTCCTATTTATAGGATATATCCAAGATCTTTATCTCCAAGAATTGCGCACAAAATCAAGGAGTAAATCAAAGGATTTTGATTTGATATCTACCTCCCACTACTGCTTGATTCAAATTCCTAAGTTTTGCCATTTCTTTTCCTTATCTTCTCCATAAATCATTATTCTGTATAAATAAGGAAAATTCAAATAATCAGAAGGAAATCCAAATATTTTCTCATAGATATTGCATTAATTGTTGCCTAAAATAGGTAAAATAACTCTATTTTTGTAGAGTTATCAAACCCCCAAACTTGACATTTTTCTAGTTATCGAGCAAAATCAAGACATAACATATACTCAAACTAACAACCTCCTTCATGACATTTTTCCATAATCACTCAAATTCACAATTCAAAGAAAAAAACAAATTTCATCCAAACATTGAAATTGATTTATAAGTTAATTCTAAATATATGATCCAAGTGTGTGTGTGTGAGTCCTCATCTTTGTCGAATTACATGCAATCCAAATAAATTCAGATTAACATGTAACCTCTCAAAAATTCTCAATTATTATGATCAAATCTCATAAGTTTGCTTTTCATTCCTCTCTCCACTAATGTAAGCTAATCATCCAACCAAAAATCAATAGGACTTTTATCGGGTTGTAATGTAAGGCTGGGCTAAATGTGAGATATCGGTAATTTTAAGCTTAAATAACCCATCAACACGTTGATTTCTAGGATTTAATTAGAGCCAATGTCACTGTCCAATTTCACTTCTTCAAGGTAATTTTTCTGCCACCAGATATCATCATTCTTTTTTTTTTTTTCTTTCCTTTTTCTTTTATCTTTTTTTTTTTTTGAATTGCTTTATGGTGGAGTTTCTCCCAAAGTCCCTCCTAATATAATATGAAAATTTCCAACCCATTGAGTATCCAAACGGCTCACTCAATTGAAAGTTGGATAGGGAACCATAAAAATAATTTTTTTTTTTTTTTACAATACACCCCAAACAACCATAGCAATCACTTCCCTTTTTTTCATACTCAATCATTCCTCCCAAAAGAAAATCAATGTGTTCATAAGGCATGGGATAAGGCTATAATTTGATAACGGCTAGGCTTAATATATATAGGTGCCAATGAAAAATTGGGTGAAAATTAAGGCTCAAAGGGGTAACTAAGGATAAATAAATAGGGTTAGCTTGAAAGGTTCAATCGATCCAAAAACTGCATAAATCATTTTCTTAGTTAGATTTAGCTTAGAATTTCGTCTCAAGAGAAAATCAAACAAATTCTAAGATTTGGGTGAAATTTAAGAAAATCACATACTTCACATGAATGTTCTCTAGATTTTCACACATTTCAAAAATTAAGAACTTTTAGTGCTCGGTAAGTAGATCAACATAATCAGATTAAAATTAACTCACACATCAATTGCAAGTTTAAATAAAATTTAAATTTTCCTAAGAATCGCAAAAATTCACAACCAAGAATGCAATCATAAAAAAAAAAATATATATATATATATATCCAAAAATTTGTCTCCCCCAAAACTTGAATGAAACAGTGTCTTTAATGTAAAAATAGAATAGGAAGAAGAAAACTCCCCTGGTTGTAGGATAAGTCCATGGATGATCTTGATGATTAAACTCTTGAAAGGTGCTCTCTAAAAATTAACCTGGATAAAACAGAGAAAAATTAATCTTTTTTTTTTTTTTTTTGCAAAACATAAACTTAAAAATAAATAAAAACATAATTAAAATGCTTGGGTTGCCTCCTAAAAAAGCGCTTACTTTATAGTTTTCAGCCAAACTATCTCAGATGTCGCTAATCTGGAGGATGAAGTTCAAAGGTGGTCTTCTGCTTGCTGTAACCATCTTCAAAGTAGGGCTTCAAATGTTGACCATTCACTGCTTCTTGCATCAGGTTCAAATGCCTCTGAGGTTGGATAGTGGATTTATATTGTTCCTCCATCAAATCTGTCAAAGAAAAAGATATAATTACCGGTAAAAAAGAAACTCCATCTAAAATAAACATATTTTAAATGAGAAGGTAAGGGTTTGAGTTCAAGAATTGGAGGCTCTTTAATTAATGGTTTAGGCTTTGTTATGTGTTGTCCCAACTCCTCAAATTTAATTGCCTTTTGCCTTAAATATGGTGGAATTGCCTCCATGAAATTTGCGTACTCCTTTATCTCCTCATTTTGAATATCTTTGTCCCTTGGTTGAATCAGACATGCTTCAAGTGAATCTTTAAAAATATTTTCCTGAAAAACCATATTCACAAACTTGTTAACTGTCTCAACTCTAAAACAAGAATTATCATCAGATGGATATTTCATTACTTTAAAAACATTAAATGAAACAAGATCATCTTGAACTCTAAGAATCAACTTCCCTTGTTGTACATCAATAAGAGCTCTTCTTGTTGCTAGAAAAAGTTGACCTAAGATAAGTGGTACCTCAAAATCTTCATCCATGTCAAGAACTATGAAATTTGTAAGAAAGATAAATTTGTTAACTTTTACCAAAACATCTTCCACAATACCTCTCGAATATTTAATTGATTGATCAACCAGTTGAAGTGACACTATTGTTGCTTTTACCTCGCCCAATCTTAATTTCTTGAAAACTAAATAAGGCATTAGATTAATACTTGTACATAAATCACATAATGCATTTTCAAAGTAAGAATTTACAATAGTGCAAGGAATAATAAAACTCCCTGCATCTTTTAATTTCTGAGGCAAATTGTTTTGTAGGATGGCTGAACACTCTTCGTTTAACTTCACGGTTTCATAATCCTCCAATTTCCTTTTGTTTGCCAAAATCTCCTTCAAAAAGTTTGCATAACTAGGCATTTGCACTAAAGCATCTGCAAAAGGAATGTTAATGTGCAATTTTTTAAATACATCAAGGAATTTAGAAAATTGCTTATCTATTTTATGTTCTTTGGAGTCGCCGAGGGAATGGAATTGGCGGCACATATGGCTTGGGATTATCTGGAAAAAGTTTAATCTTACTTGTCTCCTTTGATTGTTTATTGACAACCTCTTCCTTGTCTCTGATAATCTCTTCTTCTCCCACTTGTTTACCACTTCTCAGGGTAATAGCCTTTATGTTTTCAATTGGATTTTTCTCTGTGTTGCTCAGCAAAGAACCATGTTGTCTCCCTGATATCATGCTTGCTAACTAACCCACTTGCATCTCCAAATTTCTGATTGAAGCCTCTTGGTTTTGAAATCTCACATCCATGCTTTTGATGAAGTCATGAGTTGTATTAGCAAGTTTGGTGACTATGTCTTCCAAATTTTGCTTTGTCTTTTCTGATTGTTTGAATCCTGGTGGTCTTATCACATTCTGATTGTTCCATGAAAAATTTGGATAATAGCGCCATCCTGGATTGTATGTGTTGGAGTAGGGATTATTCTGTGACTTGTTAAAATTCCCAACAAAGTTAGAATTTTCACTAGATTGTTTGAAAGTATTACCTACCTGACACTGTGCTAACA
Source organism: Eucalyptus caleyi (assembly GCA_014182885.2). NCBI lineage: Eukaryota > Viridiplantae > Streptophyta > Magnoliopsida > Myrtales > Myrtaceae > Eucalyptus > Eucalyptus caleyi. The sequence goes on from CM024476.2 coordinate 18,220,024, forward strand.
TGTCCTCCACCACAAAAATCACATGTCAAATTCTGAATTTTTATGACTGAAACACTCATATTATCAAGCTTTTTGTTGAGTATTTCAAATTGTACAGCAATTGCAGCAAAAGCATCCACTTAGTGAACTTCGCTAACTTTTCGCATCGATAGCCTCTTAGTAGGCCACTGATAACTATTGGATGCCATCTCCTCTAATAGATTGTAGGCTTCTTCTGGTGTTTTATTATTTAAAGTCCCCCTACAGCTACATCAATCATAGAACGGAGATTTGTACTAGAGCCATTATAAAAAGTTTGTACCTACATCCATACAGGTAGTCCGTGATGTGGGCATCTCCTAAGAAATTCTTTGAATCTTTCCCATGCTTCATATAATGATTCATTATCCATCTGCATAAAATTAGTAATATTGTTACGCATCTTCGCAAACTTTGCAGGTAGAAAGAACTTACCAAGAAATTTCTAAGCCATATCATTCCATGTAGTAATTGATCCTGCAAGAAGAGAAGAAAGCCAACTCTTAGCTTTATCTCTAAGAGAGAATGGAAATAATCTCAATCTAATAGCATCATCTATAACTCCATTATATTTAATGGTGTCACAGATTTCAAGAAAAGCATCGATGCGAGCATTTGGATCATCGCTTGGTAGCCCATTGAATTGCACTGATTGTTGAAGCATCTGAATGAGTGACGGTTTGATCTCAAAGTTGTTTGCTTGAATTGCAGGTCATTTGATACTTGATGTGGTGCCTTGAATTGTTGGCGCAGCATAATCCCTTAAAAGTCTACGTGGATTTTCATTCTCACCGCCTGCCATCTTCTTAGCGTGATTTCTCTATTCTCTTAGTCGCCTTTTGAATGTACGCTCGATTTCTGGATCAAGCTCAACAAGTTTCCCTTGTTGGCTACGTGTCATAAACCGATATACACCCTGAAAAATAAAACAAAAACGAAAGCTAGATTAAACTTAGAATTATCTGGTATCAATATTAATTAGTATTAAACAAACGATCCCCGGTAACGGCGCCAAAAACTTGTTTGCAAAATTCTAAACGCAAGTGCACATATCGAACAAGTAATATAATGATGAGAAAAAGTATCGTCCCACGATGATCGATGATTAATAAACCAATTCAATACTAAAATAGACTAATTTTAAAATTTATCTAACAAATCAAAATATAATTAAGAATAAATTAAAAACAAAATTTGTAGACTAAATGCAGTAAATCAATTAGATAAATATATTAGAGCATTCGATTTTACCATAACCACTAGATATGAATTTCATATTGTTGTGAATACAAGAACGATATCAAACATGTAATAGCGGAATTTCCTAATTTATTTACTATCCTATCTCTAGGTATAGCAAACCTACTCAGCTTATTAATCCACTATATCTCTATGTGAATTAAAATAAACATGAATGCATTAAAAACTATGAATATTCTCGGCTTACAATGAGTCTTTTGGATCACTTTATCACCGAAAGCTACACAAATAATGTGGTATATCTCTATCCACGTTTAATTCATGGTTATATATTATACTGAACAATTGCATATTATCACTTCTCAGTCTCAAACATGAACATCAGATCATTCAAGTGGTGGCCAGTCACTCAAAAGCATTAAAAACAACAATATATAACTCACATAAATGAAATCAATTATAAAACATAAAAATCATGAAATTCACATCATCATGGTTAAGCTACATCGTAGCCCTAACAAAAGAAAATTAGAACAATGTAGAAGAAAAAATAAAAATATAGATCAAACCTAGCATCTTGAATCAAAGGACAAGAATTCTGTCATCACTTTTGTCTTCTCTTCAAAATATTTGAAAAACTCTCAGAAAAATGAAAAATAATCTAACAAAAAACCTAGCTAAAACCTAACTAAAAAAACCTAGATGCTCTCTCTGGCTCTCCTATTTATAGGATATATCCAAGATCCTTATCTCCAAGCAATTGCGCACAAAATCAGGGAGTAAATCAAAGGATTTTAATTTGATATCTATCTCCCACTGCTGCTTGATTCAAATTCCTGAGTTTTGCCTTTTTTTTTTTCCTTATCTTCTCCATATGTCATTATTTTGCATAAATAAAGAAAATTCAAATAATCAGAAGGAAATCCAAATATTTTCTCATAGATATTGCATTAATTGTTGCCTAAAATAAATAAAATAATTCTATTTTTGTAGAGTTATCAGCCGTCCTCATTACCTCACCCCAAAAGTGGTTTGGTAGCTTTGCGTTGGAGAGCATACATCTAATTTTTTCACATATGGTTCTGTTTATCCACTTTGCGACACCGTTGTGTTGAAGTGTTTTTGGTACGGATCTTTCTAGTTTGATCCCAAGATTTTTGCAATAATCTTCAAAAGGTCCTCAATATTCGCCACCGTTGTCTCAGCGTACACACTTCAATCGCCTACCTATTTCTCTTTCAACCTTCATATGAAATTGCTTGAAGATTTCCTGCACTTGATCTTTAGTTTTCAAGGAAAATGCCCACACCTTTCTAGAGTGGTCATCAATAAATGTTACAAAATAAAGCGCACCTCCAAGTGTCATAGTTTGCATTGTGCATACAAAATGCTACCCTATGTTGTTTTCCCATAATGCAGTCGACACAAGTATTCAACGATGTACCTTTCATTCCAGATAGGAGTTGCTTTCTAGTGAGAATCTTAAGTCCTTTCTCACTCATGTGTCCGAGTCGCTTATGCCATAACTCGATGGTGACTCCTTTTCTAGTTACATTCACCTCCTCTTCACGGCTTGAATTGTGTGATATAGAGAGAGTTAATCTTTTCTCATTTGGCTACCACCAAATTACCTTTAGTGAGATTCCATTTTCCATCACTAAAGAAATTGATATAGCCTTCATCATCAAGCTTGCCAGTAGATATAAGATTGAGGCGTATGTCTAGAACATGTCTCACATCTTTGAGTAGTAGCCTACATCCAACATTAGTCTCCAAATAAATATTACCCATACCAATAATGTTGGATGTACCTTCGTTTCCCATCTTTACGAGTCCAAAATCGCCAGTGGTGTAAGATGTGAAAAGATCTTGACGAGCCGTGACATGGTAGGATGCACTAGTATCAACTACCCATGTCGAATCTAGGGATGCAAGATTAATGGAAACATCACTTTGAATAATGATCACCTCGTCTGCAATATTTGTAGTGTCATTCGTCTGGTTCTCATTAGCTTTGTTGATGTTATGACTTTTTGATTTTTCTGCCTTTAGCTTTCTGCATTCTCGAATAAAGTGTCCCAATTTACCACAATGATGGCACTTCTTGTCTCGTCTGAAGTTGGATTGGGACCTTCCTCATTGCTGATTCCGGAAGTTTCGGCTTTTGCTTCACCCTCTCCATTCTTGATTTTCTTGTCAAATAATGACAAGAGCCTCGGACTCAGGGTTGACTCCACTCTCTTTTCGCCAAGATTCTTCATTCAACATTCTATCTTTTACCACGTCCATGGTAAGCTTGTCGTTAGGAGCTGAGTTGCTGACCAACACAACAAGTATGTCCCAGCTATTTGGCAAAGAGCTAAGCAACAATAATGCCTGCAATTCATCATCTAATGTCATCTTCATAGAATTGAGTTGGTCTACTATACCTTGGAACTCGCTCATGTGTTTAGAGACACTGCTTCCATCTTTGTATTTCAGATTCACGAGCCACCGCATGTGATTTGCTTTATTTTGCGCCATTGTTCTTGCGTACATTTTCTCTAATTTTTGCCAAAGAACACCAGCATCATTTTCATTAGCAAAATTTTGAAAAATGCTCTTATCAATCCATTGTCGGATTTGAGTGGCACACTTCCGATTGAGCACCATCCATTCGCTTTTGGACATTGACGTTGGTTTGCCACCAGAAGTCGATGCCAATTTGGCTTCCACTACAAGATCGGACTCCTCAAACGTTGGTACCAGTACCTCCATCAGTATCAGAATTGGCCTCCAAAGATCTTTAATGTATAGCAGATCCTCCATCGTCGGTTTCCAGATTGCATAATTGAATGCAGTCAATTTTATCATGTTGCCAAAATTTTCCTCCATTTAATTCTGCACAGAAAAGTAATATATAGAGCAACCTTACTCTAATAGCACTTGTTGGGAAAAAAGAAAAATATATGTGGCGAAGACCTAGATAATTTTTCTCGCTACTATTTCTGTGAAATTAAATAGGATAAAATATTAAATGAAAGCAGTAAAGATGAATAGTAAATAACACTAGAATTTTAATGTGTAAAACCCTCCAAGGTGAAGGGAAAAACCATGGGACCGTAATCCACTTCAAACTTCTACTATGATAAATAATGGGATACAACTTCATCCAAAAGTGGATCTCTCACTATCTTCAATTTGTGGATCTGAACCTCTTATAAACTGGATAACTCACTCAAAGACGACTCTCTTTCTTGGAAGAAGAAAACTGTTTCTTTCGCTACGCTACTATGATATTCTTGTTTTTTGTATTTTCTTCTCCATTGAGGAGGACTCCTATTTATAGGAGCAAATGCAATCCCAATTTGAATTGTACGATGTAAAAATCACGTAGATTTATCTCATAATCTCTCGTGATTTTGTAGATATGAGAAGGTCACTTTGATTTCTTTCCCAATCTCCCTTGATTTTCTGGATGTGGAAAGATCACGTTGATTTATCTCCCGATCTCTTTTGATATTTTTTTTCTTTTTTTTTCTCCTTTTTTTCTTTTTACTTTTACACACTCACTACTATACATATTCTATTATAGATATACATAATTACGTTGGCCTCTCCAATTGGGAGTGACCTACTCAACAAAGACAAACACATGGAGATTTGAATCCTTAACTAAATGAATGAGAGGATGAACATGAAGTTTTTACACCAAGCTCATGTGTGAAATTCCTTTGCTCAAAGTGTGAGGCTGGGCACGGAGACATGAATCAAGCACAGTGACGAGTATGAGCTTCAAGGTGAGATAGTAACGGTTTTTCGCCCTGGAAACATCAAATGTATCTGTTCTAGAGTCTGAATTGTGGAACATGCATTTGGGGCACATTAGGCAGAGAAGAGGATGAAGTTTCTAAGGGAAAGGAATCTACTTGGTATGTTGCCGGCAAACTAAATGTATGTAGGACATATGACTTAGGAAAATGACGGAAAGTTAAGTTCAGTACAACTATTAGAGAAATCAAGGAGATTGCAGAGTTAATTCACTTGGAAGTTTGTATGTTATCATGGTTTCCTTTGTGAAATAGTGTCAGATTTATATTAATACCTATATATGACTACTCTAGAAAGACCTGGGTGTTTGTGATTAAGCACAACCTTGATGCTATTGTTAGGATCAAACAATTGAGAGCTTTGATTGAAAAGAAGACTAGCAAAATGATCTAGCATGTGCAAATTTTGCAGTAGCACAGAGTTATGCTTGGAGCTATTAAACGAATTTTGCATGAAGTAAGACATAGTAAGACATTGTACTATTACTAGTGAATCACAATATGTTGTTGAGTTGATAAGCAAATACTAGAGATGACCCATAAAATGTTCTTTAGTGCTAATATGGCTAAAAGATTTCTAGCATATGCACTTAGTAAGGCGAGCTCCCTAATGAATAGATCCCCATCAATTGCGATTGAATGTTGGACTCTTGAAACGTGTGGTCATGTAATATTACTAATTATTTTGTTATTAGACTACTTGGTTGCACATATTATGTTCAATGAGTGATGATAAACTCAATGGAATGGCAAGAAAGTGCATGTTTCTAGGTTATGATAAGTTGTGGTGCTCAAAATTAAATTTTCGTGTTATCAATAGAGAAATTACATTTGCCAATACTTCAGGGTAGGAGTGTTGTTAGCAGTATTTATACGAATTTGGATGATGCTTAGCTGGAAATAGAGTTGTAACTATAACTTTTGAGGTAACAGGTGCTAGTGAAGCAATTGACATAGATGGTGCTTAAAGCAAGTTGGAGCTTGTAGAGCTAACGGTTGATGTAACTACTAATATTAACAATGCATATGTTCGATCTTCTAACAAATATTAATATAATAATGATTTTACTTTATCTATGATTAAGTAGCAACCTCGTTGTTTGTGAGTGAAGGTTGCTTCGCTTGTGGCTGGCGGGGCCATGAAGGCCCTCACCCTAATGATTGGTGAAGCCATGATAGCCTCGTCTAGGGCCTTCGCAACTTCGTTGGCAACGAAAGAGATAGCCCTCACCTAGTCTAGGCAAAGCCTTTGTGATTGGCAAGGGTCACTGATGACCTTGTCAACACAAAATATATATATATAAATTGTCCATGTTAGCACCGGTGGTACCACGTAAGACAACCGGCATCTATAGTTATTTCCAGACAAAATTGGCCGGAATGACTCTATTGACAAATTGTCGAAAGAGTTAGGATTAAATTGGCAAAATTGGAAGATTTAAAACTGAATTAACCAAAATACAGTATGTTTAGAACTTATTTGGTCATTTTCTCCCACGGTTGCTTGCTATTTTTTCTTGATTTGAAGAAACCTAAAAGTAATTTATAGAAGCTTGTCCATAGCAATTTGTCCCTTCTGATTCTTGAGAAGTGAACTTTGTGTACGCACATGCGTGTTTATATGTGAATATCTGAGTATTACTAGTTAAGGGACATTGACATGTATTCCTCATTAATCCTTATCAACAGATCATAGACTAATCGATTCCCAGAAGTGTTTTCTGATCATCTGTTCCTCAATGGTAAATTATTGATTCAGCTAGCTAGGTGTTGCCAATATTTTGCTTTTGTAACATTTCCTCTTCTATTAGATGCTTCAGTTCTTGTTTTGGCATTGGTGCAATGTAATTAATTTAGGCTCTCAATATGATTTATGGACCATATCACCTAATTAGCAATTACACCATAGTGGCTATACATATATATTCCCTAATAATTGATATTTGTGTACCTTGGTTAGTTGATGAGAATGTTGTTGAATTGCTACCTTGTCAACGAACGTGGCACTTGATGCCTAACTAAAGTGAACAGAAATAATGATGTTGATGGAATGGATCATCCAATAGCTTTCGGAGCAAAACAAAATTGTCATTTAGATTATGTGATTCGCTTGCAATTGCTTTTGCTGGTGGCCTCGTCAAATCTTTTGAGTTTCATTCTTAACATGGTGTAGTCGAATGACGTCATATCAAGCAAAGAAGTTGCATCTCTTTCAATTACTACTTTGTAAGGCCACCTCTTAATTTGAATCCGAAGCAAATTCGGGCTTCATAATTGCATTTGGCTTTAAGACAGCCACAAAAGTCAACTCCTTCCAAATTGAACATCAACATCCTTAACAGAACCACATTTCTGTGTTGACGTTGGAAATTCTTTAAATTTATTGACCATGTCATTAGCCCACGAAAACATAATGACATTATTAGTTCATGTATAGACACAAATGAACATAATTTTGATTGGTGTACATCATGTACAGATAAAAACTTATGCATTTTAGTCTACCGGCATGTTATTACTGATGAAAACATATATTTTCATAAGTCACATATGACGCCGCTTGCAGCTTGGTACGAACATATAAGCTTTTACATTCAATATGATATGTCTTATAATCTATTATCGTGCTCTGTCATTGGTAATGATACCAAGTGTATTAAAAGTTATATATATATATATATCAATACGGGGTTCACTGCTTGGTTTCTGGATCCGACATCGGTTGTGTGTACTTACAAACATGAGAACAAATTTTATAAGGTTTCAGAGGAGATAAATTGACATTATTTCGTCGGCATGCTTCGTCCGCGGCTAAAATAGAGTTGCTTATTGTGGATCATTATTGGGTCAAAGGATTTGCTTGGCGGCTCGACAGGCCCAATAGAGACGTCCATGCTGTCCGAGGATCGAGTCTGCACGTGAATTTTGAACCTGTGAGAACATTATAGTAAAAAGAGTTGGAGTTCATTGGCGTAGGAAAGGTGCAGTAATTGAAGTCGCATCTCCTTCGTTTTCTGCTTTGTAAAGCCTACTCTTCATTTTCGCTCCTCAAGCTTCGAAGGAATCGGGCGCCGTAATTGCGTTTTGCCAGCTGCATTCAGCTTTAAAATGGCTGCAAAAGCCAATTCCTTCTTCTGAATCGAACATTAACATCCTTAACAAGAAGCATCATCTTGTCAACGTTGGAAATTTGGCTAAATTATTGACCAAGTCATAAGCACAAAACAATAATAATAATAATAATAATAATAATAATAATAATAATAATAATAATAATAATAATAATAATAATAACAACAACATTTTGACACAATTAGTTCATACATCGGCACAAATAAATGTAGTTTTGAGTGGGGTATATTCTATGTAGATAAAAATTTATTCACTTTAGTCTACGAGCATGTAGTTGCTATTAAAAGTAATTTTTCCCCTCAAAAAAAGAAATATATTTAAAAGCCATGTATATGCTGATTTTTTTTTTCTAGCATCCTCTGGCTCATGGATTAGTGTTCTTAATGAGAAATTATTATACATGAGAGTAGTATATATACTAAAATGAATTTTCGTACGGAAGTAATGATGAATTCCACGTGAATCTTACTCCACAAGATCTTACAGCCCCATTGAACTTAGTGAATATTCTGGCTACTACTGCTTTTGTTTGTTGTCCTTGGAACTCAATTATTTATCCATCATGTGAAGTTTGTACTTATTTGTGGAATTTGTGGTTAATCTTCATCACTTCGTACATAGCAGATTTTTCAGTCCACTCCAACTTTTCTAAACCTAATGAATATATGGGACCCATTCCTCTATTATTAATGTACCTCCTCCACTTTTAAAAATATTTAAAAGCTATGTATGTGCTGATTTTTTCTAGCATACTCTAGCTCATGGATTACTATTCTTAATGAAAAATTGTCATACGTGGGAGTAGTATATTAACTAAACTAAATTTTGGTATGGAAATAATGATGAGTTCCACGTGAATCTTGCTCCACTAGATTTGATGGCTTGATTGAACTTAATGAACATACTGGCTACTCAAAATACTTGCCCATTGCTAGTCGATGCTGCTTTTGTTTATCTTCCTTGGAACTCAATTATTTTTTATCACATGAAGTTTATACTCGTTTGTGGAATTTGTGATTCATCTTCAGCACTTCGTACATAGTGGACTTGTCGGTCCACTCTGATTTTTATAAACCTAATGAATATATGTGGCACATTCCTCTCTTATTGGTGTACCTCCAATTTTGAATATATTTAAAAGCTACGTATGAGCTGATTTTTTTCAAAACATACTCTGGCTCATGGATTCCTGTTCTTAATGAGAAATTGTCATACATGAGAGTAGCATATATACTAAACTAAATTTTGGTACAGAAATAGTGATGAGTTCCACGTGAATCGTGCTCCACTAGATCCCACAAGCCAATTGAACTTAGTGAACATATTGGCTACTCAAAATACTTGCCCATTGCTAGTCAATGCTGCTCTTGTTTATCATCCTTGGAACTCAATTTTTTTTTTTTTTACCAAATTAAGTTTATACTCGTCTGTGGAATTTGTGGTCAATCTTCATCGCTTCGTACATAGTCAACTTGTTGGTCCACACGAAGTTTTCTAAACCTAATGAATATATGTGGCCCATTCCTCTATTATTAATGTACCTCCTCCACTTTTAAAAATATTTAAAAGCTATGTATGTGCTGATTTTTCTAGCATACTCTAGCTCATGGATTACTATTCTTAATGAAAATTGTCATACTTGGGAGTAGTATATTTACTAAACTAAATTTTGGTATGGAAATAATGATGAGTTCCACGTGAATCTTGCTCCACTAGATTTGATGGCTTGATTGAACTTAATGAACATACTGGCTACTCAAAATACTTGCCCATTGCTAGTCGATGCTGCTTTTGTTTATCTTCCTTGGAACTCAATTATTTTTTTATCACATGAAGTTTATACTCGTTTGTGGAATTTGTGATTCATCTTCAGCACTTCGTACATAGTGGACTTGTCGGTCCACTCTGATTTTTATAAACCTAATGAATATATGTGGCACATTCCTCTCTTATTGGTGTACCTCCAATTTTGAATATATTTAAAAGCTACGTATGAGCTGATTTTTTTCAAAACATACTCTGGCTCATGGATTCCTGTTCTTAGTGAGAAATTGTCATACATGAGAGTAGCATATATACTAAACTAAATTTTGGTACGGAAATAGTGATGAGTTCCACGTGAATCGTGCTCCACTAGATCCCACAAGCCAATTGAACTTAGTGAACATATTGGCTACTCGAAATACTTGCCCATTGCTAGTCAATGCTGCTCTTGTTTATCATCCTTGGAACTCAATTATTTTTTTTTACCAAATTAAGTTTATACTCGTCTGTGGAATTTGTGGTCAATCTTCATCGCTTCGTACATAGTCAACTTGTTGGTCCACTCGAACTTTTCTAAACCTAATGAATATATGTGGCCCATTCCTCTATTATTAATGTACCTCCTGCACTTTTAAAAATATTTAAAAGCTATGTATGTGCTGATTTTTTCTAGCATACTCTAGCTCATGGATTACTATTCTTAATGAAAAATTGTCATACTTGGGAGTAGTATATTTACTAAACTAAATTTTGGTATGGAAATAATGATGAGTTCCACGTGAATCTTGCTCCACTAGATTTGATGGCTTGATTGAACTTAATGAACATGCTGGCTACTCAAAATACTTGCCCATTGCTAATCGATGCTGCTTTTGTTTATCTTCCTTGGAACTCAATTATTTTTTTACCACAAGAAGTTTATACTCGTCTGTGGAATTTGTGGTCAATCTTCATCGCTTCGTACATAGTCGACTTGTTGGTCCACTCGAACTTTTCTAAACCTAATGAATATATGTGGCCCATTCCTCTATTATTATTGTACCTCCTCCACTTTTAAAAATATTTAAAAGCTATGTATGTGCTGATTTTTTCTGGCATACTCTAGCTCATGGATTACTATTCTTAATGAAAAATTGTCATACTTGGGAGTAGTATATTTACTAAACTAAATTTTGGTATGGAAATAATGATGAGTTCCACGTGAATCTTGCTCCACTAGATTTGATGGCTTGATTGAACTTAATGAACATGCTGGCTACTCAAAATACTTGCCCATTGCTAGTCGATGCTGCTTTTGTTTATCTTCCTTGGAACTCAATTATTTTTTTACCACAAAAAGTTTATACTCGTTTGTGGAATTTGTGGTCCATCTTCATCGCTTCATACATAGTGGACTTGTTGGTCCACTCCAACTTTTCTAAACCTAATGAATATATGTGGCACATTCCTCTATTATTGGTGTACCTCCTCCACTTTTAAATATATTTAAAAGCTATGTATGCACTGATTTTTTCTAACATATTCTGACTCATAGATTTCTATTCTTAAAGAAAAATTATCATACATGAGAGTACATATACTAAACTAAATTTCGGTATGGAAATAATGATGAATTTCACGTGAATGTTGCTCCACCAGATCTGACAGCCCGATTGACCTTTAGTGAACATATTTAGCTACTCAAAATATTTGCTCATCGCTGGTCGACGATGCTTTTATTTATCGTCCTTGGAATTCAATTATTCATCCATCATGTGATGTTTGTACTCATTTGTGGAAGTGGTTCATCTTTATCATTTCATACACAATGGATTTGTCGGTCCACTCCAACTTTTCCAAAACCTAACTAATATATGTGGCCCATTCCTTCATTATTTGTGTACCACCCGGCTTTTCTGTGGTGCCATCGACAATGGTGGAGTAGATAACTCTCGAAATTGAAATGCTAGATGTAACTCAACTAATTTCAAAATACTAAATGATTCGATTCATTGAGTCATTACTTTAAAAGCTCAATCTTTTAATATGATGCTGTCAAGGAGTAGTTCAACAATCTACTCTTGATTCGTGCATAGACATGTACGAATCACTTGTCTATGTCGATGTAGCTGCACATCATTAGTCGAGGAGAGAGCCAACTTGTCATTTTCGTTGCATTGCTTGACCTTGACTTGTTCATGTCATCACCCACGACTTTTTAAATGTCTTATAAACTAGATTTTTATGTTTCATTTAAGATTTTTTTTTTTTTTTGGTCAATGTTTGGAATAGGAATGTTGCACAAATCAATGATGCTAAGCCAAAATAAAAAATTAATTAAGGTTTGATATTAACTTGGCCACCAAAGTGGAGCATATGTGGGGTGGATAATTTTCGTCCCCCGTATCCCACCCTTCGTACTTCAAAAAATGATGCTTCATGGGAGGATGACAGATCGAGAGGTGGCCCTCTTACAAGTGCCATTTGTCTTCATCTCGTTATTTTCCTGGCCGTCTTTCTCTGTTCTTTTCCCACCTACACCACCAGATTTTCATATTAAGAAAAAAAAATCCAAGAGAAAATTTTTAGATACATATTACAAGGAAAAAATTGAAAACTATGTAAATCGCAAAGACTTTACTAAAGGTACATAGTAGATATTATAAATATGAAAAATCTAAGAAAAATGAATGGGTCGTCAAATCAAGAGCTTCATATTCAAAGACTTCACTGCAATTGCATCGTCTTTCTTCCTCTTCTCTCGAGAAAATCTGCGCAGAGAAACCATGCCGTCGACTGACAAGATCATCCTCAAGAGCTCGGACGGAGAGTCCTTCGAGGTGGAGAAGGCCGCGGCTCTGCAGTTCGGTTCCATTAATGAAATGATCGAGCAGAAAGAGCAGAAGGACTTCCCCGCCGAAGGCATCCCCCTCCCCAACGTCACCAGCAGGATCCTCTCCAAGGTCATAGAGTACTGCAAGATGCACGTCGTTGACACCGATCGCGACTCCTCCGTCGCCGGCGTCGACCTCAAGGCCTGGGATGCTGAGTTCGTCAAGGTCGACCAGGCCACTCTCTTCGATCTCATCCAGGTCAGTGGTCTTTCCCTTACCCACTCTTCGGTAGCGGAATCTCGCGTAGAGTTTGGGTTTCGTGGGAGATTTGTGCGGTGCTCTTGTTTTTTGCCTTGTCTAGGCATTTCTTGGCCAGTGTGAGAGTTTGATGTTGATTTTGCTGATTAGTGTGGTAGATGATTCTCTGTTTCATGGGGCTTTTGAAGATTTCAGTACCATTTTTTGGAACTCATCTCATTTGCATTCTTAACCGATAACGACTTTATGACATGGGGCTCTTGTTGTTGTGAATGCGGAGTTTTGACTATTTCAGCAGCACCATCATAGTTTAATTCATGAACTTGCTAAGTTGATTTAAAGTCTCGTCTCGTTAAGGACTGCAATACTTATCCGTGTGCTCTGTGGTATTTCGCTTGATATGTCATAGGCGGCCAATTATCTGGACATCAAGGGCTTGCTGGATCTCACCTGCCAGACTGTGGCTGACATGATTAAGGGGAAGACACCCGAGGAGACCAAAAAGACGTTCACTATCAGGAATGACTTCACGCCCGAGGAAGAGGAAGAGATTCGAAGGGAGAAGCAATGGGACCTTGAGTGAAAAGAGGTACTTAATGGGACTTTTTGAGTGAAAAGAGGTACTTAGTCAAAGCAAACTTTTGTGCTGTGGCATTAGTCGTTTTTCCCTTGCGGAAACTCGGGTCGCCGTTTCTTACTCGAGATCGATCTTCTGTTAGGGGTAATTGGACCTTGTTCTTGAATCGTTTATGGTCTTACTGTCTGCATAACACGTGTTTATGAGATGACCGTTGCAATGCATTGCGTTCTCTTATCCACCTATTTTTGCTTTGGTTATGCGTGCTGGGAGATGTTGCTAGTTTATCTCTAGTGAGCTTGAAATATGTGCCCAAGGAGTTCGATGTTTGAACTTTGAACACGGTTACTAGTAAGGAAAAGAAGTACCTTCAGTGGTCCTCATGGTATAACGCTGTTTAATAAGCTGTTGGAGTTACAGTACACTTTGGTACAATGTCGTTTCTTCTGAATATCGACTTGTACCGGTGGACCCAGTGAAGTTCGGCTTAATGGAGCCAAGCATACCCTTGTAAGAATGTAAGTGTACATTATATTTAGCAATGTGGGCAAAGTTTGGAGGTTTTTGATGAAAAAACGGAGGGTATTTTACTCACACTAGTATACATTTAGGGATTTTGGTAATACAAATGGAGTTTGGAATATTGATGTGTGATGAGCAAAATTTAGAGTTTTCAATAATATTTTTCCTAATTTTTAATGAATCTAGAAGGTTATCTCTTAGACTCAAAGACTTCCCCTCTCTCTCTCAAAAAGAAGGGCGGCTCGAAATGCAAGCCCCAGCGCAAGCTTATGCATCTTCCATTACTTTGCTTAAAAGCTTTACTCCAAGCCAGTTTGGTCCGACTCCTCCCCAGGAACAGAAAATTGAATTGATTATTTTCGTTTTTAAAAATTTGGAAATGGGAATCAGTCGTGGGAGTTACCTAAGACTGGCCAGTTCAGTTCCGGTCCGATCCGGTTCCTAGTTGGACCAAGACTAATGTACACTTCTAACACGAATCATCTTCTCTTTGGGGTTGTTATTTCATAGGCTTATATCCATTTAATGGTGGAATTCCCCCTGCCTATTTTCACGAAGTGGTGCTCCAATTTTGGGTCATTTTCGCGCTTAAACTTCTCTTGCAGATTCATTGTCTACATCAGTATCCGGAAAAAACGTATGGCTCAGTGCAATTTTCCTCTACTTTCATATCTATCGCATTTTACTACTTACTACAGTTGGACTATGATCTTTATATTGTCCATACAATCCATGTAATCAACCCAAATGCATCCTCTTTTACTAATGATTTCAAAGGGTACCCTGGTAACCTTGCTTCTAACCTTATTCCTCAAATTTAAACTTACTTGCAACTACCTTCACGTTTAACATGTCTATTGGAGAATCATCAAAAAGAATTGTTTTTTCTTGAAACTATTAATATGTCTTTATTTAAATGACCTAATGAGTGCCACAAGATCACTCGTTAATATAACTCCTCAAGAAAAAAAGTGACTTCGAGATTGAGGATACCGCGACCCACGAGTTATAAACGTTATAACTCATGGGGAGGCTCATCCCTTGCCTCCTGAGCCTCGCCATGAATCAGGATTTAGATCATGATGATCCTCTTGTCTACTTGTTGAAATTGCGCCTCAAGAATCTTGATACAAATCTTGGTGGTGGAATAATGACTTGCTTGCCTTTATTTTTTTTACAAAGTGAAGCAAGTGTCTCTGAGTTAGAACCCATGATCACTTGAACCCAAAATGAAATGTACACCTTAATAAATGACTCTCCCATGGGCATTGATTAGAAAAGGAAAAGGGATGAAGTCGGCCGCTCACCACCGTGTGACATGGTGGGATCAATCACACGCATTCGACAGGAGGGAAGGATACAAACAAGGTTATAGCTCATGAAATTTTTCTTTCAAGTTTGCTTCAGATCATGCGAAAGGAACCCAAGTTTGCTATTTCACAGAGAAATGGGATTTTCATCTCACTTTGTCTAAGGAGTTGCCGGAGGGATTCATTTCTTTAGTCTGCACCCCAGAACCAGCAGTCCCACTGGACCGAGATTCCAGCGTTGGCTAGATTTTTTACTTATTCGAAAATTAGTTGTTTCTTTTTCTTCTATTCTATCGTTATATGTTGTAGATTTTGGCCAAAAAAAAACACGATTAGAGATATGGGGTCGTTTGCCTTTTTTATATATTAGTGAGAAAATTACTTTATTAGCTTTCTTGCTTTAGTATCATTCAGACTTTAAAAAATCATGAGAAACAATGGCTGAATCTCCGTGTGAAAATTTGTATTTTTGAAAGGGGCAAACAGCTACTTAGACAACTGAAAACACTTGGGCAAAAAGCAGAAATCAAATGCTAAATCAATCAAAATCTTATCTTGCAAGGTCTGCAAAAGCTCTTGACTTGCTCAGAAAGCGTTCTCTTGCCATCTTGCAACAGAGATTCAAACGCAATTCCAACAGAGAACGGAACATGGGCAACAACTCTTTGAGAAGTGCAGCTTTCAGATAGAAGAGCGAAAGAATCAACCTTTTGGAAGGTCTGATGAAGTGAAAAAACTGCAGAAAATGTTTGAGTTCTTGGAAGGTCTGATGAAGTGGAAAAAGCTGCAGAAAATGTTTGAGTTGCGTAAGAATTACAAGTTCACGTCTTATCAACCAGTTGTACTTAGAGAGTTGCTATTCGATTCGCTAGCCATTGTCCATCTTAGATTTCTTTTTAAGTATTCTAGCACCGACCTATATGGAATCCCCTAAAAAAGGCAGCATAAGGCAGCATATTTGACAGACTTTGATTAACGATAATCAATGTGACGTCACGGGATTTTGCTAAGAAAAATTTTCTGAGTTTCATAGAGTCGAATTTGATGTGTGCGCACAAGATTTATTAAAGGGTTAATATGCTGAAAAACTCAAAACTGGTACATCGTGATAAATTTACTCAAAATTATTTTTTATCACAAAAAACCCCAAACTTATATATATTTGACAAATCTACCCCAAACTAGTAATAAATTTACCCTCTATTATTTTTTGTTAAATTTTAATTAAGTACAGTTAATTGATATACCAATTTGGGATTTTATACTCCGTTTGTCACAGTTTATAATTTTTGTGATTTTTTGTGGTATTAATCCAATTTAGTGGAGGGTATAATTGTCACAAATTTACCAGTTTGGAGTTTTTTGTGGTCAAATAAATTAGTTTTGGGTCAATTTGTTATCAATATATCAATTTATGGTTTTTTATGGTTAGTCGAGGTAAATTTATCACAAATGTATCAATTTAGGGTTTTTTATGATCAAAAAAATAATTTTTGGTAAATTTGTTACAAGTGCATCAATTTGGGGTTTTTGAGAGTATTAACCATTTATTAAATAGTCTATAGATATGTAGAATTAAAGAGGGCAACGGTGAAAAAATGCAAACCTCACTTAGCCGTATAGAACTTTTAATGGATGATCCATATAAAGTTGGGTAGGTTCAAACCTACCTAATTTTTTACCTCTTTAAAAACTCACAATCCATAAATCCACTCGTGCTATGTAATAATATTTGGATATGCACGTGGACCGGCACTCGCACTAAGTAAGATCTAGGACAAACGTGGGAATTAAAGCCTTCTCCAAATGAATGAAAGGATGAAAATGAAGTTTCTACGCCAAGCTCAAGGCAGGATCGCATGCAATTTACATGCTCAAAGCGTGAGGCCGGGCACGGAGAAATGCCCTTTCTGGCCATGCCCAAGTCCGCTCATTACGTACAAGATTCATCACTTTTACTATTCAACCAAAGCAATATCACAACACTATCACATTCAAATTTGCTCTCTGCACAATGAAGCACAAAAGGTGCTCACGTCTGAAGTATCTAGCTTACATTAATTGCGAAACCATGTTTACGCAAAAGTAAGACATAGCAAGACATAGCAAAGAATTCGAAACTTGCTGAAGATTGCACCCACCAAATTACGCAGACGATGAAAATCTTCCATAAAGCTGCCCAATCCATTCGTTTTGATTTTTTCAATGAGTATATGCTTCCATTAGATTAATTATCTAAACACATATCAAGCTGGACTTGTGGATATCCAAACTCTATGCCTCGTAGAAATGCCCATCTAGTGGTGTCGTTGCTAGTGCCACCGTACACTAAAACAAAAATCATAATCCTCAGCTTCCAAATCAATTATAAGAGATTATGATGATGTGCCATCCAAGTATGAAGTTGAAGCTTATGGATTCAATCTATCGAGACTGCCAACACTGAAGCACATATCAAGTACATGTATAGAAGGAAGAAAATCAAAAGTAACTGAAGTTTGATACAGTTATGAGTAGTTTAAGAGAGACACAGGTATCCAACATTAAATTGACTAGTTCTATACGAGTTATGCCTTTGAATTTGCTTCCACGAGCACTGGCTATGAGTTTGGGAATTATTCAGGCAAACAAACCGACACTTCTAGCTTTAAACATTCAGGCACGTTTCTTGCTCTGAACATAATCTTATATTGACCAAGGAAAATGACAGGTCTAGGAAGCTAGAGTTACCAACGAAGCAAGAACAAAGCTCAAGAAGTAGCGAAAGTCACCCCAAAGAAAACTTCTTTTTCTTTTTCAAAAATGAAACAGGTGGAAAACAACGCCACAGTCAAAATCACAAAAGTGGCGCAAAAATTGTTAAAAATGACAAAAGTGTAGAATACAAACTCGAAAAGAGCAAGAGTATTGGACAGTACAATGAATACGAGATTATTGAACCCGTTGACAAAGTATCAAGTAACCACAACAATCTACAGAATAATGGCAAGTCCTATAAAAATGAGGTCCACATTGAAAGAAGCTACAACGACACACCATTCTACCACAGAAAGATACACGGCCATTGTCATCTTCGCAGACAATTATCTCATCAATTGTCCCTTTGAAGTGAAATCATTATTGACAAGACAACCCACGCTGCAAGAAGTCTTGGATTTCGGATGAAACTAATCCACGAGGTGGGACGATTCTCCTCAGAGATGGCCTCATAGACAACATCCAATCTGAAAATGGAAAATCGTCACGCACATTATCGCAGTTCATTAGATTTATCTCCCTCGACGTATTGCAATTCTTCACCACCTTTTCTACCCCTTTGGTCGACAGAGGCACACAATGCATTAAGTTGAGATCCTTGAGATGGCAACATCTACTTATAAATGCCGCTAGTTGCTCGTCGTTGAGTTTCAAGCCTCTGCTTGCAAGACCTCTAACCGTGGAAGTTCAAAGTCGATCCATAGATTCCATATCCTTTTTAAACCACAGATCTCCAAATGACTGATTTCAGGGCAGCTCTTCAGCACATCCAAAATGCCGTCCCAAGTTATCTTCGAACAATCGCCCACATTAAGATACTGCAAGTTGAGGTACATGACATTGGAGCAGTGACTGATGTTAATGCAGGTCAGACTGCGAAGATCTTTGCATATCATGCTCATGTCGCAGATCTGTAAGGAAATGTACTGCCTCCAAATCTAAGACCTTGATAGCCTGAAGCTTTAGCACGATATTCCGAATCTCATCAAACGAAAATCCCAAAGCATGCGAAAGAAAGAGGTCCCTTAGTGGAACGTTTGCCTCCACGACAGACGTTAGCAACCCATCCCAGATAAACGAGCCCGAGAAATCCAGACTACTAAAACTCTCGGCGTGATGAAAGGAATCCACTAACTCCTCACAGAAAATCGCCCTCTCTTCCATGTCATTCAGGGCCAAGGAGACCGAGTGAGGCCTGTTCATCATCAACGAAACAATACCCCTCCCAGTAATTTACCCACATTGCCCAAACTTAATTTCCCTCAGAGACGGGCAATTCAACGACAGAACCATAGGAGACTTATCAGAGACAAATCGATTATCCAAAACGTCAATTCGTGACAGCCTCTACAGCGACAGGGCTGAGACACCGTCGTCCGTGACCCAAGCTGAATGATCCTGCCTCGGATAGCTAATGTTGAGCTAAGCACTCCGCGATCGAAACCAAGGCGGCATCCCCCCGTGACCCTAAAGGCATCCCAAATCGTGGGAAATCCTTCGGAGGGGGGGACCTAGTTTAATAGAGTCGGCGGTAGTGCTAATTATGTGTAGATCGATCCATGGGTGGACCGATTATATGTGAAATCAAATTATTAATCTTTTAATATAAGATGGTGCTGGGCTTGAGCAGACCAAGAAGGGAATTGCGAGTCCAAACCTACTCATTTATGCTTATGTCCCGATAGACCGCCCAACCTATGATCACATCTACTCATTGCATCTAGTAGTAATTTTTAAGAATTCAAATCCAATTGAGTTCTTGAAAATATCTCGATGCTTGATTTATTTTAGCTTGTCCATACCAAACTAATAGGCAAAATAATAACCGACCTTTTCTAATTGAACACAAATCGGATGGTTGTTACATTCTAGTAACTTGCATGGCCATACCGATCCCTTTTATGGGCCTTTCTACAATAATGCGAGCAAATAATACCTTGGCAAAATTGTTGAGTCCTTGATGAACCGTTGGATGACTAAGATCATTCTCAGCTGTTGAATGATCATCCTCAATCGTTGGATCATTATAGGCTGATTGTCAGGCATCTGGTCTTAGTCGATAATCACACCGCCATGGAAGGGTGGAAATGCGCCTCTTTTTTGGTTAGCTCTGTACTTTGGCGGGGGAGCCAGGGGCCTTGGAGTTCAGGTGCAGTATTATATCATCGAAGGTTGTTCCCTAAATAAAGCAAGGAGCATTTATCCATGGCTTGTGTTGGTAGACAACAACCCTTGTCCTACTTAGACTTGGTCCATTTCTCACTTGGCTGGAATGGGCAAGAAATCTACTTTATCAAAGATTAGAGCCTAGAAATTTGCTCGAAGGTAGACATAGACAAAATCTCTGTTTTATTGTCATTGGATGATGTTTCCATTAGCATCAAGCCAAGGAAGAATTGAAGAAGTGCACAGTGAAAATGTGAAGTACAGGACCACCCTTGCTGGTCTAGTCATGGCAGGTAAAACTAATCTCCACTTTCTCAGCGGTACTGGACGTTACCAACATCTGAACGAGTCACTAGATCTTCTTAACTCCATCTCATGTCGATACATGAAGTAGTGAAGACACCATCCGACCAAGTTCGAGATCAATAGATTCACTCATCCATAATGCAACCACATGAATAGAATTTTCAGTCTACTTAACATCTGAAAACACGAACAAAAAGGAACCCTTTGATTTGATTCAAACATCATCCTGCTAAGATATCAGAATATTCCCAGCAAGAGAGAAGCTCAAAAACCCATTTTCAAACATGTGCACTAGAAGTCATCCATGGAAAAATCTCCGATACAGGACCCAAGCTACAAACAAAAACCACCCTAGAACTCCTGAGAGGCAGACTCAATGTCTCCCTTCCCTTCACCCATCTTCTCTGGCAACAGAGTTTTGTGAATGTTGGGCAACGCTCCTCCATTAGCAATGGTCATAGAACCCAAGAACTCGCTCAATTCCTCATAGTTCCTCAATGCAAGCTGGAAATGACTCGGACAATCCTGTTTTTCTAGTCGTCCCTTGCTGCAATTTCCAGCAAGCTCCAACTCCTAGGACCCCAAAACAAGCTCCATTAGATTAACGCATGAAACCAAATTCAACAGACAAGTTCAAGGGCTTATAAGAGTGTCAACAAACAAAATCAAAATAATGCACAAAATCCAGACAACAGTACAACAAGGAGGATAATTTCTTTTCTTTTTTTCTGTATGCCGGGTGGGGTGATGATTCAGATGAAGAAAATGGATTTGACCCATTGGGAAAACTTGCCAAACACCCCAAATTTTCCTCAAGGGGCTTTGTGGGCCTAAAGCTTCTTGTGAATGTTGAATCAAAAATGCTCCTAAGGCGAGTCACTCCCTAAGTCCAGCCAAGGTGTTGCAATTATGTTTTCAGGTCTTACTTTTCCTGATTCTTCTGCAGGAAAATCTCGATTCTTAAACAAGAAGTGCTCTTAAAAAGTATAAGCGAAGCGGCAATAAGAAATGAAAACACCACAACACAAACAGGATTTAGAAACAAGCAACACACACAACAGTGTTAAAGCTCATAAAACAACAATCAAAACAGAAAAATCTTTGTTGTTTGAGGGAGAGAAAAGAAAAAAAACAGAGCATAGCACTTCATACGTCTTGTACAAAAGAAAAAACTGTCAAGCACCACAACTAAATACAAAGCAAAAATAAATACAAAGCAGAAACTACTCACATACGTGCTACACATAACTGCACACAAACGTGTTATTAACTTCCTAGAAAATAGCAAAACACCAACTGCATAACTAAATGAACTTGGCTGTTTTTCTTTTTTTAAAAAAAAAACAGAGGAAACACGACTGAAAACAGCAGCACTGAGATAATTCCAACAAACTCCTCCTTGAATCAGTTGCTGCTACAGATTCCTATTTTCTCTCTTAACAGCTCAAATCTTCCAGCCTAAAGTGGTTTTGTGAACATATCTGCAAGTTGATCTTCAGATCTGCAATAGACCAACTTAACTTTACCACTTTGTTGCACCTCAAGCAAAAAGAAAAATTTGACTTTGAAATGCTTGGTTTTGCCATGGAAAACTGGATTCTGTGATATTGCTAGAGTAGCCTAATTGTCCACATTGACTTCGATACAATCACTGGAATTCAACCACAAATCCTTCATTATCTTCTTCAGCTACAAAGCTTGATTTGCAACTGCAGTAGCTGCTATAAACTCAGCCTCTGCAGTAGACTGAGCTACAATCTCTTGCTTTTTAGAACACCAGGAGAAACAAGCATAACCAAAACTGAAACAATATCCAGACGTACTCTTCATGTCATCTACCGAACCAGTCCAATCACTATTAGAAAATCCTTGCAAATTAAACTTCTGACATTTCTTAAACTTCACACCAAAGAACAATGTTCCTTTGAGATATCTCAAGACCTTTTTTGCTGCAACCAAATGTAACTGACTAGAACTATTTATAAAACCTGAATAAAACACTCACAGCAAATAGAATATCTGGTCTAGTTGCTGTAAGATACATGAGACACCCAATCAGACTTTTATACATAGAAGCATCTATTACATCTGTTCCATCATTCTTCTGCAGCTTCTCTTTAGTAGCCATAGGAGTGCTTACACTTCGATAATCTTCCATCTGAAACTTCTTTAGAATTTCCTTCATGTATTTTTTCTGACAGATGAAGATCTCATATGAAGCTTGTTTGACTTCCAAACCCAAAAAATAAGCCATATTTCCCAAGTCTGACATCTCAAAACCTGCAAATAGATCTTGCTTCACCTTCTCTATCAATTCCATATCATTTCCTATCACTAATAGATCATCTACATAAAGTGACAGAATTACAACACTGTGATTCACTTTCTTGACATAAGAGTGAACTCACTTAAGCTTTTTACAAAGCCAAAATCCTGCAAATATTGATCTATCTTCCCATACCAAGCTCTTGGATTCTGCTTCAGTCCATATAGAATTTTCCTCAACCTATATACACTCTCTTCTTGCCCTTTGATATTGAAGCCTTCAGGTTGTTCAACAAAAATCTCCTTCTCAAGCTCTCCATTCAGGAATGCAGACTTGACATCTAACTGAAATGTAGGCCACCCCTTCTTTGCTGCAATAGCTAACAATAGCCTTATTGTATCAAGTCATGCAACATGAGCAAATGTTTTAGAATAGTCTACTCCCCATATTTGTGCGTAGCCTTTCACAACTAGTCTAGCTTTGTGTTTATTGATAGAACCATCATAATTAAGTTTTTTTCTAAACACCCATTTAACCCCAATCACATTCTTATCAGACGGTTTGTCAACAAGCTCCCATGTGTGGTTTTTCTGGATCATTGCAATCTCCTCCTGCATTGCTGCAATCCACCTCTAATCCTCCTTAGCTTCCTCAAAGTTAGATCGTTCGAGCACTGCCACATTGCTTCTTTCATAGATTTCAGCAAGTAATCTTGTGCCTCTCACTGGTAAATCATCCATACTGTCTTCCAATCCATCTATAACTTCATCAACCTTTACATTTGTTGTAGGTTATTTTTCAAATTGTTGCTGTTCTGCACTCTTTTCTTTCATCCAATTCCACTCATCTTCCTCTAGAAAATAACATCTCTACTCACAATCACCTTCCTTGTCATGGGATGGAAAATCCTGTAAGCCTTTGATTGAAGACTATACCCAATAAAGATTCCAAGCTCTGCTTTCTTATCCAGCTTGTCCCTCTTGACCTTAGGAACATGAGTGTAACACAAACACCCAAAAACCTTCAAATTCTTCATAGAAGGTCTAACACCATGCCAGAATTCAAAAGGTGTTGACTTCTCTAAGGCTTTTGTGGGCAATCTATTTAATAGAAACACTACAATATTAGCTGCTTCAGCCCAGAACTTCTTAGGTAACTTCTTCTCCTGCATCATACATCTAGGCATCTCCATAATGCTTTTGTTTTTCCTCTCACTAACCCCATTCTGTTGAGGTTAATAGGGAGCAGTGAACTGCTGCACAATTCCTACTTGCTCACAATTCCACTTAAACTTGTGAGCAGTATACTCAAAACCATTATCAAACCTGAGCATTTTAATTTTCTTCCCACTCTGATTCTCAACTAAGGCTTTGAACTTCACAAACACATCAGCAACTTTAGACTTGGCTCGCAGAAAATAAATCCAACTCATTCTAGTCATATCATCAGTGAAAGTAATAAAATACCTGCTACCATTGAAAGAAGACTCAAACATAGGTCCACATAGATCTGTGTGGACTAATTGCAGCTTCTTACATGCTCTCCAGCCTCCTCCTTTGAAATGAAATCTAGCTTGCTTGCCAAGAAGACAAGTTCTGCACTGTGGAAATTCCTCCTCCAAACTTGGTAAGTCATCTACCAAGCTATTTCTCTGCATAAACGACATGCTCTTCCTGTAAACATGCCCAAGTCTTTTATGCCATAGCTCTGCATTTTCTTCTTTACACTTTAAAGCCATTTGTTGCATCTGTTGTGGCTTGAACATGAAACTCTTGTCCTTCATTGGGATTCTTAGCACTTCTTTGCTATCTGCATTATAAATAAGACATCCATTCCCTTCGAACTTCACTTTATAGCCATTCTCAACTAATTGACCAACACTTAACAGAATCTAGTCAATATTTGGTACAAAAAGAACATCACTGATCAGCTTCACCTCCTGATTTCCTTCAATATCCACTATACCCTTCCCTTGCACTTCGATATACTGTCCGTTACCAATTCTGACTCTGGACTTGACTGACCTATCTAGACTTCTAAACAGTTTCGAATTGCCAGTCATATGATTGGTACAGCCACTATCCACCAGCCATGCATCATTTCCAACAGAAGATCCAGGAAATGAAGCTACAAACAAGTGCTCTTCCTTAGTTTCATTCACTGCTACCTATGCTTCTCCTGCTTGTTAGTAATTTTTCTCTTTGCAGATTGCTTCCATGTGACCCAACTTGTGACATCTTCTGCATCTAGCATCAGGCTTTCTCCAACATCTAAAAAACTGATGATTAGTTCCACCACAGTATTGACAAGGCTTTTTTGTTCTTCTTCCATTTGTTAGACCCACTAGAATTTCCTTATTTTGCTACACACTTGGAGTCACCAGCATTTTCTCTGGACTAAAACCATTTCTTCCCTTTGCCTCCATCATTTGACTTCACTCTAGCCTGCAGCGCACCCTCTACAAACTCTTCTCTTCTCATCAGTATTCTGTGCTCCTGTGCCTGTAGAGCATTTAACAATTCTGCAAGTTTTATATCAGCTAAGTCTCTTGTATTTTCTAGAGACGCTATGGTGGCTTCGAACTTCTCTGGAAGAGATACTAGGATCTTCTGAACAAGCCTTTCATCTTTCAAGTCGGTCCCTAAAACTCTGAGAGCGCGTTTGGCAACGATTCTGTTTCCGGGAACTGATTCTGACAAGAAATGATTATTTTTTATTCTCGTTCCCTGAACCGATTCTCGAGTAAAAGAACGTGTTTAGTAACCTGTCTAAAATTTTTTATTCTAGAATAGAATTGCGTTTGATAACGTGTCCATTGATTTTGTTCCAAATTATTTTTTTTATTTTTAAATAATTTTTTCTACTTTTTTTCCTCTTTTTTTTTTTTTTTACCTTTTTTTCCTTTTTTTTTTTTCATTTTCTTTTTCATTTTTTTCTTTTCATTTTTTCCTTTTTCTCATATTTTTCTTTTCTTCTTGTGGCCGGTCACCAGACCGGCGACTGGCCGGAGGAGGGCCGGCGACCTCACCAAAGCGTCGCCGGCCCTCGGCGAGGCTGGCCCTTGTCGGCTGAGCATCGCCGGCAGCCTTGCCTAGCTACCGGTGACGCTCATCCAGCCCCGCCGAGGCTCGGCCTCGCCAGATCTGGGGAGGCCGAGCGTCACCGGTGGACAGGCGGGCCTCGCCGGGGCTAGGCGAGGCTCGCCAGGGCTGGGCGAGGCCCACCTGGCCACCGGTCAGGCTAGGCGAGCCCGGTCGATGGCTAGGCGGGCCTCGCCTAGCCCCGGCGAGCCTCGGCCCTGCCAGATCTGGCGAGGGCTCGCCTCGCGCAGCCCCGGCGAGGCTCGCCAGTGGCTGGGTGAGCCTCCGGCGAGCTCACCGGACCTCGCCAGTGGCTGGGCGAGCCTCTAGCGAGCTCGCCGGACCTTGCCTTTGCTAGGCGAGCCTCCGGCGAGCTCACCGGACCGGCGGCCGGCGGTGGGCGGTGGTGGGTGGTCGGTCAGGCTAGGCGAGCCTGGCCGGTTAGGCGGGCCTCGCCTAACCCCGCCGAGCCTCGGCCCTGCCAAATCTGGCGAGGCCTCGCCTCGCCGGTGGACAGGCGGGCCTCGCTGGGGCTAGGCGAGGCCCGCCTGGCCACCAGCCAGGCTAGGTGAGCTCGGCCAGTGGCCAGGCGGGCCTCGCCCAGCCCCGACGAGGCTCGCCAGTGGCTGGGCGAGCCTCCGGCGAGCTCGCCGGACCTCGCCAATGGCTGGGCGAGCCTCTAGCGAGCTCGCCGGACCTTGCCTTTGCCAGGCGAGCCTCCGGCGAGCTCGCCGGACCGGCGGCCGGCGGCAAGCGGTAGTGGGCGGCGGCGGACGGCCGGCGACGATCGCGGAATGGTGTAAGGAAAGAAGAAGAGTTTTATTGTGTTGATTCTTTTTTTGATTCTTAGACATAGAATCAACTTTTTTTTTATTCTCAAATCTACTCCAAAATTGATTAAGGGAACAAATTTGTTAGGGGAACAAAATTTTTACCAAACGCGATTCTCATTCCAAACCGATTCTCGGGAACAAAAAATCAGAATTAGTCACTGTTTGGAGTGTTGCCAAACAGGGCCTAATTTTTTCAGCTATCTCAACCATCCTATCAAAGTACTCCTTCACTGACTCTGAATCCTTGATATGTTGTCTCTCAAACTCCCTCAAGAGATTCGGCACCTTCATGCCTCTTATCTTCTCATCTCCCTCATATTCATCCTTCAAGAAATCTCATATTGCCTTTGCAGAATCACGTCTCATGATTCTTGTGAAGATAGTGGGTAAAACAACAGCATATAGGCAAGACTTTACTTTAGCCTTCCTTGTGATTCTCTCTTTATGGTACTTTATCTGATTCAAGGTCGGATTGTCTGGAAGTGGAGCAATCTCATAATCATTCTCCACAGCCTCCCATAAATCATGACCCTCCAAGAATGCCGTCATCTTGACAGCCCAAGCCTGATAATTTTCCCCAGTAAAGACTAGAGCAGCCATTGTAGAGAATCCACTCGATCCTGCCTTCATCAGCTTTTTCTTTGCAGATTGGAAGCAATCTTCACTCACTTACTCTCACTTCACAGTCCCTTAAGATCCCACAAATGCTCTGATACCACTGTTAAAGCTCATAAAACAACAATCAAAATAGAAAAATCTCTGTTGTTTGAGAGAGAGAAAAGAAAAAAACAGAGCATAGCACTTCATACGTCTTGTACAAAAGAAAAAACTGTCAATCACCACAACTAAATACAAAGCAGAAATAAATACAAAGCAAAAACTGCTCACATACGTGCTACACATAACTACACACAAACGTGCTATTAACTTCCTAGAAAATAGCAAAAACACCAACTGCATAACTAAATGAACTTGGCTGTTTTTTTTTTTTAAATTTAAAAAAAAAAGAGAAGAGGAAAACAGAGGAAACACGACTGAAAACAACAGCACTAAGATAATTCCAACAAACAGCAATACAAAATCCACGGTCATGCAGCATTTTTATTTCTACATTGGTACAACCATTCTGAAACACAAGGGAGATTTCATTCAGTGTTCACCTGTGAAGCCTTCATATCCTTCACCTGCGGGAAAGTACGGGTTTTCCAAGGGCTGGCCCTCCATCGTGTAAATTATAATTCTGGTATGTGTTCAAAAGTTTGATAATCATCCTTGTGGTCCACTCGTACCTTCTCATAGAATTCATGAGACGGGTCAAAAAAACATTAACTTTTGAATCGTGGGGATGTGTTCGATGCTAGATGTAACCTTTCCAACCATTTATGGCGACTGATGGTTAGGTCTTTAAGACACAGCATTGTTCCCTTCTCCAAATTCATTGGTCTAAGCTCCTCTAATTCCTCAAGCAAGATCTTGAGCTTTGGAAACTACCCTTTCTTGAAATCCAATTGTTATCCATCATAAACCAGAGGCAGTTCCAGCTCTACTAGCTTTGGCAATTTTCCAAGGGTTACAAGGAGATCTTCCTCCAAGCGACTCATTTTTAATAAGATCTTTGTCAAACATTTACTGGACGATATCTAACCTGGCAACTTCTCCAAATAGCCATGTAAGTAGAGATGTTTAAAATACTTGGGAGGCAAGGATAAGCCATGGAGATCAAGTATCTCGTTCTTGTAAAGTGCATGTACATTGAGAGACTTTAGCTATTTTAAATTCTCAAGGGAAGTGCACAACAACTCACCTTGTTCCTAAATCAACTTGGTGATTCCCAATCGTCTTAATTTTTGTTAGATTCCCAAGATCTTTCAATGGGCTATCTGCTTCTGATATAACTAGTACGAGTACCTAGAGGGGGGTGAATAGGTATATAAAAAATTTCCTTGAAGATTGCACAATACTTAGACAGTTTAAGGATTTGCAATAATGGAAAATCAATCGTAAGACTGAGTAAAGGAAAGAGAGAATTGAACACGCGGTTTATAGTGGTTCGGCTTGATTCAAGCCTACGTCCACTCTTCGCACCGACAGCCAATTGGCTGGATTCCACTATGATCAAAGAGATGTTTACGGTGTTGATCTTCCTTGATTTCTAGGTGTAGATGATCTACCACACTCGCTCAAGGTGTCACCAAGTATAAACACTCTGTGTATACAATTTCGCTCGAATCGTATCGACTAACAATCAAGGTTCTTTAGACTCTGGAATTTTTCTATCGATCACACACTTAAAACAACTAGAACGTCTTCCTTTTATACTCCTTTATGCCATCATAGCCGTTGGCACTTACCAAAGGAATTCCTCCAATCTACCCGTTGGACGGAATCAATCAAGAAGATCATCCGAGCTATTTAAGGAATCTGATGATAGCCCATCAATCCTGTTCGCCCATACAATCAGAATCTTGGTTTCCAAGAATAGAACATTCCAAGAATATTTCGTCGACCATCGGATCTTCAATCGATCTTAAATAAGAATCAAAGAATCCGAAATAATTATCCAACCAAAGGAATCTTTTCCAGAGGATAGGATCGAATCCTCAACCATATACTTCGGCTTTGGATTTCCTTCGACACTGGATTAGAAAGACTGTCAGTGAGAATAGTCTTGAGTCTTGAGTCTTGAGTCTTGAGTCTTGTGAATACAAAGTCTTCAGACTTTAAACTGTCGGTCTCCGAACATCCAGACTTAGACTGATAGAAACGTTTTGTCGCCTTCAAAATATTGGAAAGATTTCTCCAACAATCTCCCCTTTTGATGGTGACAAAACTTTCTTGTAGATTTGAACAACTTTGACCTGCAAAAACATTTCTCAAGCAATATGGCTAACTCAAAAGATTAATAAAGCAACCAGGACTCGCATCCACAGAAAATTTGGTTAGTCTTTCATGAGTAATACCATATAACAACACTTGATAAAAATGCAACCAGTCAAGCATCAAAATCCACAGCCAATTCAGTCAAATTTAAATTCACACCCAAGTTCAAGTTCTCAAGTCATACTCAAAAATAAACATAACCACAAAAGTCAAAGTTTTAAAAGATGATGTTGGTTCAAATTGGTTCTCCCCCTTTTTGTCATCATTAAAAAGGGTGAGAAAGGTGTCATGTCTGCTTGGGAATGCGCACAATCTGGAAATCCCCAATGGACTGGACTACTCCTTCGAGCTTCTTCAGGTCTTCCCTCAGTTGAGCTACCTCTTCTCCCTTAGCATTGGCTTGAAGTTGCAGAGCGAGGTCTTTGAATTTATCCTCCAGAGAGATTGAAGATGCTTGTCCAGCATTCTTCATGGCTTGGATTTCACAGTTCAGAGCATATATCTGGCCACGCATTTCCAGAAGAATATCCATGATACGACGAAAATCTGCAGAATTGTCCGTCTGTGTACTAGCATTGGCTTTCTCAGATGGTGTGTATGCAGACGATGGCGCTTCTGTAAAGTCTTGCAGATTTGGTTCTGATGTATCGTGACCTTCTTCAGGCAATTGAGAGACCTGAACTTCTTCTGGGTCTTCTGGAGATTGTCTTAGATCTCCACTGTCAGCAGCATGAGGTGTGGACCTCTCTTGCTCGCCAACTCCCCCTGTCTCTAGGACATCGAAAGGGGAAGAGTGATGATCATGCTCTTGATTTCCCTTCTCTCCAGATTTATCAGCAGACTTTTCTTTCTCTCTTTCTCCTTCTTCTTCAGCTTCTTTCTCCTTCTCTCTCTGCTCTTCTTCTTCTCTGTTTTGTTGAAGTTCTGTCGGTTGAGACACAGAACGTCTGGTTCTTGTCAGTGCATGGATAGTGGGATCTTCATCCTCTTCATCTTCATCCTCCAGGATGAGAGTTCTTTTCTTCTTTTTCGATGGAGCACCAATGGTCTCCTTTCCTTTTCTCTTTGAAACAGACTGAACTGGAGATTTCACTATGAATTGCTCCATTGCCTTGGAGAGTTCTTGCAGACGCATCTTTGTTAACATTTTCAAACCTACCACCATCTTATCACACGGTCGAACACAAAGTGTTTGTGGCGGTTCAATATTTATGTGTCTGAAGATCTTGGTCACCAGACCAGGATAAGGCAATTATCCTTTGTCTTTAGACATTGCTCTGTACATATGGAAGAGAATAGTGTGCGGGAGAGAGAACTTCCGTCCTGAGTTGATCGCGTACATCAACTTTGCTTCAGAAAGAGACACGGAGGTCTTTGACGTAGACTTCGGTCGGAGACAGTTGATCACAATTTTATGAAGCACGATGTTGATGGCATTCATCCTTGAGTAAGTAATTTTCTTCTCTGCGTCCCTATCTTTGACAAGATCCAGAGTAGTACGAGCAGGTGAGACTTTAATTGGTAAATAACGTCCTCGTTCAACTCCAACTATGTCTGCCAACATATTCACATCTACCACGTAGACTTGGTCTCGAACACTGAATGAAATTCTATTCGCATCCAAAAAGCTAAGATTTGAATAGAAATAAGCGGTCAGTTGAGCATACCCGTCCGTAGAGTCAGAGCAAAAAATTCTCAAGTTGGAGCAAATTCAACTTCTCTCTTAAGTTCATGTTGATGGCGTCCAGGAAGTCAAAATCGACACTTCTAGGGTTTATCACCCC
This sequence comes from Eucalyptus caleyi, assembly GCA_014182885.2. Classification (NCBI taxonomy): domain Eukaryota; kingdom Viridiplantae; phylum Streptophyta; class Magnoliopsida; order Myrtales; family Myrtaceae; genus Eucalyptus; species Eucalyptus caleyi. Next base: position 18,251,499 of record CM024476.2, read on the forward strand.
TCTTTTTAACAGTCTGAAATACACATTCTCCTGTTCCTTTGATTTGAACAAATCCATCTGATTTCCTTTCACCTTTGCTGCCACTCCCATTCTCGGTTGGAATTCAAGGAACATTCTGTCATCATCGTTCCCTTCAATCAGATTTTTTCCTGGCATACGAGGGTCACTTGGAATGTTCACAAGTGCCTCCTCTGCCCTTCCTTTAGGAGCAACTCCCAATTCCTCCATTTTCCGGAGAAAAAGATACTCATTCCCATAATTTTTGTCCTTAAGGAAGTCATCTATATATTTTAATGAAGTACCGGTGCTTTGCAACGCACGATAAAGCTTATAGATAAAGGAGGGTCTTTGGACTCTTACTGGGTCGACATCCTCGATTATCTCTTCTTCCAGATGTTGATTCGCACCTTGTGGGGCAGGAGGTGTTGAATGACGTGGAGGAGAGCGAATCGGACTTTGTCGCTGACTTGATAAGTCTTCTTCCTCAGTAAGATCGAAGTGAGTCGGTCCCTTCTCCATTCTTTGTGGTCCCCTACTTGCGATTCTTGATGATTTCCTTGAAGAAGACATCCTTCTTTATCGATTGGAAGATTCCTTCACTTGCTTTCCCAAGAAAAAATGACCACTTTCTCGACGACGAACAAGAAGTAGAAACAGTATCGGGAGGAGAGTGCCTTTTAGGGTTTTGAAGATTGGGCGAAGAGAAACTGTATATATATAACTCAGTTTTGAAAAGGGAAGTTCAATCGGTACAAGGAAAATGTACGAACACTTCTTTTCAAAATCAATAACTGCCAAAATTAATCCCTTTTAAAAAGACAAGTTTTCGAATTTCACACGGATTATAACCAAACGAAAGATCGTACCTTTTCGAATAACTGAACGAGAATTCGTACCTTTTAGATAAAATAGCAACTTACAGTCTATAGCCATGAATGTCTGAGTCTGAGGATTTAAAGTCTGAGAGATTAGAGTCTTAGAGTTGGTGAGTCTCTAGACTTTAACTTCTTCAAGCTTCAAAATGTTGAGTCTTGAACGGATAAAGTCGAATTGATTTTTCTCCAAAGGCTTTGTGAATATATCCGCTAGTTGACTCTTTGAATCAACAAATTGAATCAAGATTTCTCCATTTTGAATATGATCTCTAATGAAGTGATGTCGAATCTCAATATGCTTTGCTCTTGAATGAAGGATTGGATTTTTGGTGAGATTGATCGCGCTGGTGTTGTCACATCTGATTTCTGTGCATGAGTCTTCAATGCCAAAGTCTTGTAGCTGTTGTTTTATCCATAGTATTTGCGAACAGCAGCTTCCAAGAGCTACATACTCTGCTTCTGTCGTTGAGAGAGCTACAGTGCTTTGCTTCCTTGAAAACCAAGACACTATCCTGTTTCCAAGCAGTTGACAAGTTCCGAAGTGCTCTTTCTATCGACTCGCAACCGGCCAGATCTCGCATCCGAGTATCCTAGAAGATTAAAGTCTCCCCTCTTTGGATACCAAAGACCGATGCTTGAAGATGAAGCAACGTATTTGATAATACGTTTCACGGCAATGAGATGTGATTCTCTAGGATCTGATTGAAACCTAGCACGAGATGCAAACACTCAACAAAATATCAGGTCTAGAAGCGGTAAGATAAAGAAGTGAACCGATCATGCTCCTGTACAGCTTTTGATCTACTTTCTTCCCTTCTTCATCCTTGTCTATCTTCGAGAACATGACATTGGTATGTCGGTCTTTTGCACTTCTCCAATCCAAACCTTTTGACAAGATCATTCGCATATTTTTCTTGATGAATGAAAGTTCCTTCCTTCATTTGTTTCACTTGGAGTCCAAGAAAGAATGTTAATTCTCCCTTCATACTCATTTCAAACTCATCCCGCATAGACTTAGAAAATTTCTTGCATAGACTTTCATTAGATGATCCAAAAATAATATCGTCCACATATATTTGAACAAGTAAAAAGCTTTTGTTTTCCTTTTTGATAAACAAAGTAGTATCTACTTTACCTTTGACAAAACCATTCTGTAATAAAAACTTACTTAGTACGTCGTACCAAGCTCGAGGTGCTTGCTTTAAACCATACAAGGCCTTTTTCAGTCTGAAGACTGAGTCTAGCTTCTTTGGGTCTTCAAACACAGGTGGTTGTTCCACATAAACTTCCTCATGGATGAATCCATTTAGGAATGCACTTTTGACGTCCATTTGGAATAACCTGAAATTTTTATAACAAGCAAACGCAAGTAATAGTCGAATAGCTTCTAACCTTGCAACTGGTGCGTAAGTCTCGTCATAGTCTATTCCTTCTTCTTGCGTATATCCTTTGGCCACGAGTCTTGCTTTGTTTCGTACGACTTTTCCTTCTTCATTCATCTTGTTCCTGAATACCCATTTGGCTCCAATAACAGTTTTACCTTTTGGTTTAGATGTCAATTCCGGACATCATTGATGTTGAACCTGTAATCGAGTTCTTCTTGCATAGCTTCGATCCAACTTTCATCGATAAAGCTTCTTCTATGCTTTTTGGTTCAATTTTAGAAATGAGAGCCAAAGCACTAGATTCTTCACGCCTTTTGATCTGGTGCGGATTCCTTCATTGATTTCGCCAATAATGAGATCTTTGGGATGACTGGATTTGTGCTTCCAGTTACTAGTTGATTTGCCCGGTTGATGATCTCTTTCTTTATTTGAATCTTCATGAGTATCTTGATGTTGGACTTCCAGTCCGAGATGCTTCTTGAGTTGAAGACATTGGAAGGTCTAGAGCGGGTTCGGACTCTTCATATTGAGTCTGGGCTGGATTCATCTTGCGTTGAGTCTTGGAATTTGACATTCATTGATTCCTCCATAGACTGGCTTTTCTTGTTATAGACTCGTAGGCTTTGCTTGATGTAGAATATCCAAGGAAGATGCCTTCATCGATCTTTCTTCAAACTTACCAACTCGATCATTTGCATTTTTCAAAATAAAGCATTTGCAACCAAACACATGAAAGTATGAAACAATAGGCTTCTTACCTTTGAACAATTCATAGGGGTTTTCTCTAGAATAGGTCTTAGGAAGACTCTATTTATGATATAGCATGCAGTTGAAACAGCTTCAGCCCAAAATCGTGAAGAAATTTTACTTTCAATTAAAAGTGTTCTAGCCATTTCTTGAAGAGATCTATTCTTTCTTTCCACAACTCCATTTTGCTCTGGAGTATATGGTGAGGAAAACATATGGTTAAAACCAGATTTATCACAAAATTTCGTAAAATCTTGATTTTCAAATTCACTTCCATGATCTGTTCTTATACTTGAAATAGCACATCCTTTTTCATTTTGAACCTTTTTTGCAAACTTCTCAAAGTACGAAAAGGTTTCGACTTACTTGCAAGAAAATATACCTGTGTAAAGCGAGAGTAATCGTCTACAATTACTAGATAATACTTCTTACCTCCAATGCTCGGGTTCTTGTTGGTCCGAAGAGATCCATATGAAGCAACCGTAGTACATGATTAGTAGAGACATGATTTATTGACTTAAATGAATTTCTTACTTGCTTTCCCAGAATGCATGGAGTGCATGAATCAGACTTTTGGTATGGCAATTTAGGTAGTCCTCGAACAAGCTTCTTTGATGAGATTTTGGCTAATTGCTTCATGTTGATATGGCCAAGCTTTCGTGCCATAAGACTGCTTCATCTTGAATTGAGATTAGGCATTGTGCTTCATTTGGTTTTACATCAAGGAGGTAGATGTTTCCATGCCTTCGACCCATGAAAGACTCGAGTCGAATCTTTACTAATTCCAGAACATATGCCTTCTTGAAATGAGATCTTGAAACCGGTATCACACAATTGGCTAATGCTGAGAAGATTGTAATTGAGTCCTTCCACTAGAGAGACATTGCTTATTGTGAGATTTCCAATTTTCACAGTTCCGAATCCCACAATGCTTCCTTTACTATTTCCTCCAAATGAAACTTTTCCACCATTTACTTGAATAAGCTTTATGAAGCAATTTGAGTCTCCTGTCATGTGTCTTGAGCATCCGCTGTCAAGATACCACTATACCTTCTTTTTGACAGAGACCTGCATTCAAAAGAGAGTCTCAAGCTTTCTTTGGTACCCAAATTTTCTTGGGTCCTTTGGTGTTAGTAGGATAAGCATTATTGGGCCATACTTTCTTAATAGGCTTCCAAACCATAGGACACTCTTTTTCAAAATGATCTTGACTGTTACACTTTGAACACCTTAGAGCATTTCAACCTACAGACTTTACAAAGACTTTCTTGAAATGATTTTTGTAAGCCTCTTTTGACGGTCTTTTCTTAATTCTTTCTTTTACTTTTGGAAAATCAATCAAAGGGATTGTTTCTGCTGTCATACCTAGACCAGACTTATTAAAGTAAGGTCTTTGACTGAAAGAACTTTTTCAAGTTTTTCCGACCCTATTGAAAATTTCTTTGAAATATTTGATAAATCTGTTTTTAAGAAAGCATTTTCTTTTGAAAGTTTATCTTCATTCTCTTTAAGAGTAGAAACATTTAGGTCTAGACTTTTAACTCTTTCTTCTAAAATGACTTCCTTTTGTTTTAGAGCTGAGTTTTCCTTTTAAGTTCGGAAATCCTTTTGAGAGAAGTCTTAAGCTGAAACACGGTTCATCAATATATTTAGAGACTTTGACAGGGATTTTAAAATCACTTACCTCAAATTCATTTCGAGTCGATCCAATCTGAATCTGAGTCCGAATGTGCCATCAAGCATATGTTGGCATATTCATTATCACTCTCTTCACATTCTGTATCACCCGTGTTTCGGCTTTGAGAGCCTTTCGAAACTTCTCGCTTTTCCTCTTTTCTTCTTGAAGAGGACGGTTGGGTCGATGTGTCCCTTCTTCTTACATTCAAAGCAAACTACATCTTTGTTTGGTTCCTCATCATCAACAGACTTGGTCTGCTGTCTCGAAAACTTTGTTTCTTTGAGTTGAACCTTCGCCTTTTCTATTCAGTTTTCTGAATCTTCTTATCATGAGGGCGAGCTCCTCATCATCCATATCATCTTCAGAATCTGCATCATCAGAGTCATCATTTGATTTTAGTGCAATAGATTTCTTACCTCTTGGATCTTCGTCCTCATTAATTCGTTCCACTTCATAAGACTCGAAGAGTTCCAATCAGCTCGTCGACGAGATAGAGGCATAATTCTTTGCGTCTCTCTTATTGAAGTCTTTATATGATTCCAATCCTTGAGAGTCCACGCGAAGCTTGTTCACCTTCATGGGATCAGAAATTTTTTGTCCTTGGTTCTCAAGACCATTGACAATATCTGTAAAACGACTAAACATGTCAGTTATAGATTCTCCTGGTTTCATTTTGAAGGCTTCATATTGACCAAGGAGAATGTTAATTCTGGTCTCCTTCACTCGGTCTGTCCCTTCATAAGTGATATGTAATCTGTCCCATACTTCTTTTGCTGTAACACAAGAAGATATTCTGTTATATTCAGTTGGTGACAAAGCACAATATAAAGAATAAATTGCTTTAGCATCGAGTGCTTGTCTCTTGTTTATCTCTTCTTGAGACATTCCGCTGGCTTCAACAGTTTCTTTCCCTCTTTCAGATACTGATGCAGCAGTAGGAGTGATTCCTTTTTCCACCACATCCCATTCCAGAGGATCCTTTGACCGTAGAAAAGCTTTCATCTTGTTTTTCCAGATGTTGTAATCCTTTCCATCAAAGTAGGGTGGTCTGGTATTGCTTTGCCCTTCCACCAGCCCTGGTGCTAGCATACTAGCCATGGATCTTTTACTCTGAAGTAAAACACTTCAAATAAAGTAAGAACACGGGCTCTGATACCAATTGATATAGCTAGTACGAGTACCTAGAGGGGGGTGAATAGGTATATAAAAAATTTCCTTGAAGATTGCACAATACTTAGACAGTTTAAGGATTTGCAATAATGGAAAATCAATCGTAAGACTGAGTAAAGGAAAGAGAGAATTGAACACGCGGTTTATAGTGGTTCGGCTTGATTCAAGCCTACGTCCACTCTTCTGCACTGACAGCCAATTGGCTGGATTCCACTATGATCAAAGAGATGTTACGGTATTGATCTTCCTTGATTTCTAGGTGTAGATGATCTACCACACTCGCTCAAGGTGTCACCAAGTATAAACACTCTGTGTATACAATTTCGCTCGAACCGTATCGACTAACAATCAAGGTTCTTCGGACTCGGAATTTTTCTATCGATCACACACTTAAAACAACTAGAACGTCTTCCTTTTATACTCCTTTATGCCATCATAGCCGTTGGCACTTACCAAAGGAATTCCTCCAATCTACCCGTTGGACGGAATCAATCAAGAAGATCATCCGAGCTATTTAAGGAATCTGATGATAGCCCATCAATCCTGTTCACCCATACAATCAGGATCTTGGTTTCCAAGAATAGAACATTCCAAGAATATTTCGTCGACCATCGGATCTTCAATCGATCTTAAATAAGAATCAAAGAATCCGAAATAATTATCCAACCAAAGGAATCTTTTCCAGAGGATAGGATCGAATCCTCAACCATATACTTCGGCTTTGGATTTCCTTCGTCACTGGATTAGAAAGACTGTCAGTGAGAATAGTCTTGAGTCTTGAGTCTTGAGTCTTGAGTCTTGTGAATACAAAGTCTTCAGACTTTAAACTGTCGGTCTCCGAACATCCAGACTTAGACTGATAGAAACGTTTTGTCAGCTTCAAAATATTCTGGAAAGATTTCTCCAACAGCTTCCACGAAACAGAGCTTTTCTAGGCACTTGGGTCATCCGACTCTTTGCACAATGCTTTAAAGCCAATTAGCTCGTAACTCTCCATCAAGGGGGTCTTTCTCGTGATGATTCTTTCCGGTCCTTCAACCTCCTTAGGTAATTCAATGACCAAGCTTTGTTTAAGATCTAAAAATTCTAGATGCGTAAGCATTTCTATGGAGGTTGGGATTTCTTCGATTAAGGTATCCCTTAAGCTCAAGTACCTGAGAAGGATTAGCTCGAACAATGCAACACCTTGAGAAGCTTAAACTTGAATGGAAATAATGGATACTCAGAAGTCCCCATGGTCGAAGCATCGGATGAGGAGAGATTAAACACAAATAGAGAATGAAGTTGAGAGAGTTTCTCTTCATTCAAATCTGACTGTTCCTCCTTGGACGGATAGGTGTCTTTTAGGCCAGTTGGTGCTACCCACACTACTAGTTGTCCTTAATAGGTCTAAATGATCAGAAAAGGAAGCAGAAATCTCTCGCAAATGGTCATCCACTCGGAATGTGGAGAGCTCTCGATCACTTCTTAATTCCGCAGGATGGATGCACTTTCTATCAAGAATGTCATTAAAAAGACAGCGACTGCTTTTAGATCGGTTAGAAATCCCTCTGCTGCCCATATACGAGAAACTCTGTTGCAACTGATCTCACTACCTCCAGTAGGTTATCTGAGGACCCTCCGCTTACCAATATATGCCGTCGATCCAGAGTTTTCCTTAAGAAGCAACCTGATCAGCTGCTCCTTATGACCGTGCAATCCGACCGGATCACCTCCTTGGGTCAGACCTGAATCCTTGGAGGACTTTCCATGACAGAACTTCCCTCCCTTGTTTCGCAGTGCCTTTTGGAGGCAGATCCTTCTTCCTCCGATATTTTATCATCAATATTGGGAACAGATACTCCTTCTCGTCTCTTAAGGGCGTTTGGGCATTTGCAAAGTGTTTTGGAAAAGGCATCCCTCTGATACCTGAATCGATCTCGGCTGAAGTTGCCCAACTGCCCAAGTAGTTCAGACGTCCATTGTTAACGCGTATAATCTATTTTCGCATCTTCTAACGCAGCCAAATATCGATCGAAATATCGTAGAGCAGATCCTTCCAGTCGTCAGGGAGATCGCCACGTACCAGTGAAGGCCCGCCTTGAGCCGAGGAGCCCTGCAGGTGAGAATTTGCTGAGCAGATCCTTCTCCTTCTTTATCATGGGATTTGCCCTCGCGTCGAAAGACCACTCCCTCTTCCCCTTCTCTGGTGTCCGCCATCTTCCCTTGCCATTACGCCAATCCAAGGATCTAGAACTCAGCTGTTGCAAGGATTGTTCGATCAGGAATAAGAGCATGGAGGATTGATCATGGAGAAGTCGTCTACCATCAAAATTCAAATCAAGGTCTTCAAGGCATATCGGAAGTCACAATGCAGAGAGTGGACTATATTAGGGTAGATAATCTTCGTTCTAGACTTCTAGTCACCCTTCTCCACCTTTTATATTTTAAAAGGAGAAATGACTAAGTAATAGTTTTTAGTCTACGCCTAATGGGGAGGATTTCCTGACCAACTTTCTTTGATCTTTTCCCGCCTGGATCACCAGAATTTCATATTAAGTAGATTGCAAAGATAGGAAATATAGCGTTCCATCCCTTTGAAAACCTTTCAATAATGTTACTTAACAAATCTCATATATATGACAGAATCTAAGAAAAAGGAAATCTTAGAATGGAATGGGTCAGTGATAAATGTTGCATTAAGAGATTCATTTTCTTTTTCGCACTTAGGATATTTAGAAAATTAAAAGAATAATCGCTACTTTTTTTTTTTTAAGTATAAGAAATGGATCATCACTATGCTTGTGAGTCTCATCAATTGGCGTACATGCTTCCTGCTCAATGCTGTCACTTCAGTTGCAATTGTTGCACAGGTGGGAAGTGGCGACTCGAGAAATAGAGAAAAGAAGATGAGCAGTAACAAGGGAAGAGAGAGAGAAGAAATGGAGGACAAGAAAAAAATAAGAAATTTAAAAAATTAAGGGTGTGTTTAATAATTTTTCTACTTCTGGAAATAATTTATTTTGAGAAATAGTTCTTCTTTATTTATATCACTTGAAATAGTTTCTAAATAAAACAATGCGTTTAGTAATAGTACACAATTTATATTCTTATAATAGAAAAAGAATATAAATGTGTTTGGTATTGCCCATAAGTTTTTTATGACGTAGAATTTTTTAAATTTTTTTAAAATTTTTTATATGCATCTTTTTCTTTTCTTTTCTTTTCTTTTTTTATTCTTTCTTCTTCCTCCTCATCTAGCCCGTCATTGGGCGATAGATGGCGGGCAATGGCAACGAATGGCAGTGATGGACAGCCAGGGTGAACGGTGGGTAGTGGACGGCGGCTGCCAGCAAAGTGATCGGCAGCATGCAAGGGGTAGCAAATAGCTGGGGTGGCGAGGAAGAAGAAGAAAAGAAAAGAAACTAACTCATTTTTATAAATTATTTATAGAAACAATAAGTTAATTTTTATATTTCTTATTTCTATTTTAAATCCATTCTCCAACCACTTTTCTATTCTGGTAAATAAAAAAATTAACTAACATCATTGGACGAATTTATGTTCTTAAGAACAAAAGAACAAAGAAACAAGAACGTTACCATGCAGTGTTTAAACAAAATGGGTCATCTCGTGAAAAGTGGCCCACATTAGATCACTAATTGTGACTGATAAGATAACTGATGATGAGTGGATTACCAAGTCAGAAATTGTAAGCAAGATTTGGGCAAAAGAACTTGATTGAATTTCACTTAAAGGTTGAGAACGACATTGGTTTAATCAAAAAGTTTAGAATTGAATTTTTCATACAATAAGCTTAGAAATGAATTTGCAAACTTATTAACTATCTTCAACCTAGGTCAACATAAAATAAATCCCAAAAGATTTTTTATGACCGGTGAGCAACAAATTAAAACTCATTTAAGGTCTTTAAAATTCATTAGAGATATAATCTAGCTGACTCTAATAACTGTTCTCGTGACTATTGTTGAAAAGGCAAACTTAAACAATTCCAAGATGCAAATATTAATTTGCACTTCACAATTGAAACAAATTTTGCATGGTCAATGAAGTGTTGGCTGCATTCCGGGAAAAACAACTGAAATGTCGAGAATTGTTGAATGGGCTAACCAAGAATACGACTGATAACAACATCCAGAAACAAAAGCTGTTTTCCTACCTAATTCTATTTTTCAGAATGAAATATTGTTATAGTTGTGTTGCTTTTACGATTCATTAATTAATTTGATTAATATTCAATTTCTATATCAGTACCTACTACAAAATTTTATAAGGCCATTCTTGATTCTTAACCTTAGATAGAATCTCACCATCCTAAGGTTCTATCTATGTTATATTTTTGGATGATATTATGAGGACCGAGACTTACCCAATAACAAAAGATCAACACAACAAATAATTAATGACTAGTCAGGCAGACTTATTCGTTTGTATTTTTCGTGCCAAGTTCCTCATGCTCCTGTCCTCATTTCGTTGGGAAAGTGAAGGACTCGATCACATGTCCCAAATGCGTTCTTCATATTAACTTAAGGATTTTTTTATTTCATGAAATAAACTTTTCAAAAAAACATTTTTTTGAATTTTCCAACGTTTAGTTTGCTTAGAAAAATAAGTCAACGGAAACCTATGCTTAAATTCAAAAAAAAAAAAATTCCTTTTTAAAAATCAAAAATCATTTCCATAATATAACTAGATATTAACACTTAAACCTAAAATTCTACACTTGGACATGGAAACCTAATGTTGGTTCATGGGCCTCAACATCTAAGACCATGTATCTAGCACTCAAGCCGGGGACCATTAAGGTGGGCCCGTGACCTCGATGCCCATTGCCCAATCCCCAGTGCCTATGCTTGAGTCCATTGAGGATCAGCATGGGACCTCGAGGCATGGGCCCAAGGCTCTAGCACCTAGGCTCGGGTCATTAAGGTTGAGCCCAAAGGCTAAGCACGAGATCCTAGTACCCAAGCTTGCATACCGAACACCCAAGCTAAGGTCCACAAATGTCCTGCCTAGGTTCTTATTGCTCGGGCTCAAGTCCCTAGTGCTTGAGCCAAGGTCTATCAAGACCAAGGCTCGAGACCCTAGTGTCCATGCTCGAGTCCATTGAAGCTGGGCCTAGGACCCTGATGCTTATTCTCTCATCCATTGAGGCTGGGGTTGGTACCTTGGCACTCGCGCCCCAGTCCATCAAAGGTGGGCCTAACACCTGGGTGCTAGTGCCCAACCCTTGGTGCCCAGGTCGAGGTTGATCAAGGCCAGACCCAAGACTGTGGTGCCCATACTTAGATCTCCAGTCCCTTATGCACAAGTTACTAACACCCAAATAGTGTATTTCTATTTGGAAAAATCAAATCGGATTTTTCATATCAAACTTTGGAATATATTTTTCAGTTCATTATCAGGTTTTAGCTAAACACTAAAAAATATTGTTGTGTTCTTGAACACGGACTTCTTGGAAAATATTTTTGAAAATTTGTTGTATTTTCTGCCAGACAGATTGAGCTTCAATCTATATAAGTGTAAAGCAAAGACTCGAGAAAAAGAGAAAAGAGATAAGGTGTTACATCAAAAAAAAAAAAAAAGTAAGGGAAGAAAAGAAAAAAAAAACATAGGTAAGAAGAAAAACAAAAACAAAAAAAAAGAGAGAAAATTTAGTAATTTAAACAAAACAGGGTCGTCTTTTGAAAAGTTATCTAGATTACATAACTAATCATGACCGTAGGATGGCTAACGATGAGTAAATCACCACATCAGAAATTTTAAACATGATGCCGGTGGGAGGACTTAATTGAATTTTCATTCAACGGTTGAAAACGACATTGGTTCTATTAAAAAGGGAAAGCTATCTAAAAAGTTTTAAATATATTACACTTTTACCAATTCAGTCTTAAACTTTTAATTTCACCAATTGAGTCATAAATCTTTTTATGTTTTGCTAATTAAGTCAACCAATTTTAGCCAAAAATCACTAATGTGAATGCCGACTATCTTATGTAGCACTACTGGCATTAACATGAACAATATTTTTAACATTTTAGCCATTTTTTTTTAATTTTCTTGAGGGTTATAGGAGGTCTAACTCAAATCTTACATGGAAATGCATATGCATGTTAGGAATTAAATCACTAAGGATCCTTTCCTTTAGAAGCTCATTTGAGTAAAGTAATTTATTGAGAGTGTGTCTCTGTATAGCATGTTAAATCTGCATATTTATATTTCCTTTAATGATTTAGTCTATCTTAGAAAATTTGTATGGACGGTGCCCTGTCCTTGAGGATTATAATAGGTCTTAATCGATTCTTATGTGGAAATGCATATGCATGTTAGAAATTAAATCACTAAGGATCCTTTCCTTTAGAAGCTGATTTGAGCAAAGTAATTTATTTAGAATGCATCTCTGTATAGCATGTTAACTCTGCATATTTATATTTCATTTAATGAATAAGTCTATTTTAGAAAATTTGTATGGACGGTGCCCTGTCCTCGAGGTTATAATAGGTCTTAATCGATTCTTATGTGGGAATGCATATGCATGTTAGAAATTATATCACTAAGGATCCTTTCCTTTAGAAGCTGATTTGAGCAAAGTGATTTATTTAGACTGCGTCTCGTTATAGCACGTTAATTCTGCATATTTATATTTCCTTTAATAGATTAGTCTATTTTAGAGAATTTGCATGGAGGGTGCCCTGACCTTGACCGTAATAATAGGTCTTTTGCATTCAATTCTTCCATGGAAATGCATATGCATATTCGGAAATAAAACAGACTAATGATCCTTTCCTTCAAAAGAAAAAAACTACCATTGTTCGCTTCTGGTCATGAGACCAACGCCATTTCTTCATTTTGCTTCTCCTATACATATATGTGCTCCAAGTTCAACTATCTGACACAGAAAATAGTAGCAAGAAGCTTCTTTCTTTCTTTCGCAATTTCGAGATGAAAGACCAGAAATGCAGATTGTCTGCGACGACCTTGACGATTTTCATTCTTGGTCTCACTTGCATTCTAAGCATCTTTCCTGCTGATACTGCCACTGCAGTAGCTGATTCGGGTGGCTCGTTGTCAACTTATATAATCCAAGTACGAAAGCCAACGGACAGACATTTTGCTACTTCAGAGGATCTGGATGCTTTATACCGGTCATTTTTACCTTCCACAGCAACCAGCTCCAACCAAGAGCAAAGAATGATTCACTCATACCGACATGTCGTATCTGGGTTCGCGGCCAAATTGACCACCGAGGAAGCTAAAGCCATTCGGAACAGGGACGGTGTTTTGTATGTGCGTCCGGAGAGGGTGCTCTCTCTACACACAACTCGCACCCCGAGTTCTTGGGATTGCGCCAAGAAGTTGGGCTCTGGAAGGACTCCAACTTCGGCAAGGGCGTGATCATCGGAGTATTGGACTCAGGGATATATCCCCAGCACTCTTCCTTCAGCGGCGAGGGGTTGCCACCGCCCCCGGCCAAATGGAAGGGCAAGTGCGTCTTCAACGACGCATACTGCAACAACAAGCTCATCGGTGCGAGGTCCATCGTTTACGGGGAGTTCGAACAGCCATTTGATGATGTGGGCCATGGCACACACGCTGCCAGCACAGCTGCGGGTGCTTTTGTGAAGAATGCCAGCGCGCTCGGTAATGCGAAAGGCACGGCCGCAGGCATAGCGCCTCTTGCGCATTTGGCAATCTACCAGGTTTGCTATATTAGGGGGTGCCTTGAGGCCGACATATTAGCTGGGTTCGATGCGGCCATCGAGGATGGTGTCGATGTGATTTCCCTCTCTGTTGGAGGAGATTCCTCTCCGTTCTTCGACGATGCGATTGCAAAAGGTTCATTTGCCGCCATCCAAAAGGGCATCTTCGTGAGCAGCTCCGCGGGGAATAGGGGGCCATGCAACCACTCATTGTCAAACGAGGCAACGTGGCTTCTCAACGTGGGAGCCAGCACCATAGACCGCAGCATAAAGGCCACGGCGCGGCTGGGGAACGGGAAGGAGTTCGATGGGGAAACCTTGTACCAACCGCACGACTTCAATTCAACGCTACTTCCCCTGGTTGATCCAGGACTAAAGGGAGATGAATCCTCGGCCCTTTGCCTTCCCGGATCACTAAAAGACCGCTCGGACCTCAAAGGAAAAGTGATCGTGTGCTCCGTAGACTACGGCGGGGTTGCGCGAGTTGACCAAGGTCAAGAGGTCAAGGATGCAGGTGGTGCGGCCATGATCCTCGTGAACAGTCCTCTGGAGGGAGCCACCACCCTTGCTGATAAGCATGTCCTACCCGCTGTCCATGTGGGATATGACGTGGGGAGAGAGATCAAGAGCTACCTAAACACCACCTCAGCGCCAAACGCCACGATCCTATTCAAAGGCGCTGACATCGGGAGTTCGGTCGCCCCGGTTGTAGCATCCTTCTCTTCCCGCGGCCCCAACTACCAAAGCAAAGGCATCCTCAAACCGGACATCATCGGCCCGGGTGTGAACATTCTCGCTGCATGGCCAGTTAGTTTAGACAATTCTACGGACGGTAAGCACTCATTCAACGTGATCTCCGGGACCTCCATGTCCTGCCCCCACCTCAGTGGTGTGGCGGCACTGCTCAAGAGCGCACACCCCGACTTACTGGTCGCCAGCGGCCATCAAATCCGCCATCATTACCACTGCCTCCACCTCCAACACGAAGGGCCAACCCATCTTGGACCAGTCGCTCAATCCAGCTAACATATTCACCCCTGGCGCCGGACATGCCAACCCATCAAAGGCTGTTGACCCGGGTCTCATTTACGACATCGAACCGCAAGATTACATTCCTTACCTTTGTGGGCTCAACTACACCGACTCCGAAATTAGTTAAAGAAAAGGTCACATGCTCGAGCACTGGGAGCATACCCAATTACCAGCTCAACTATCCATCGATCAGCTTGAGCTTTGACACTTCGGTGACGAAGTTTAACGTGACGAGGAAGGTAAGGAACGACGGACCTGTTAACTCGTCTTACAGGGTGGTTATCGACCCCAACACGGGTCTGAACTCAATTGGCGTGTACCCGAGTAATCTAGAGTTCACGAAGGTGAACGAGACAGCGAGTTTCAGCGTTGACTTCACAAGGAATGTGACGGCGACCCCGCCCCCGGCTCAAGGGGCGATCTCATGGGTATCTGCTAAGCATTCAGTTCGAACCCCTGTCGCCGTCGTCTTTTAGTTATTGCAAGGAGTGTATGTAATTTCTAGATTCTTCTGACGTAAAGACGATAAATTTCAAACACAACAATTAGTTAAAGAATGTTCCATATAAAATTCATTGTATATGTATCGTAAACGGATAAACTCGTCTACACATGAATAATAAATGTGTTATGTGCATCTTTTTTTTTTTTAAACCTATTTATGACACGATTATACATGATTAAGTAAATAGGTTGATATCAACAGAATTTGACGAGTTTAGAGCTAATTGGATGCAACTACATTTGAAATGTAGTGTATTTGTTATGCTGCAACCGCATTAAGAAGATATGTAACTTGTGTGTTTGGCAATTGATAAGTTCTAAAGTTGGTAATATGTAACTTGTGTGTTTGGTAATTGGTAAGTTCTAATGTTGATAGACGTGAGGCAACTTTTCAACTACAACTTTGGAGGTATTTGTGTTGACACCTAAATTTCGTTTAAGTATTTAAATTAGGACTTAGTTCTTATTTACATCCATTAATCTTTATTTTCTTTTTGTTTCACTTTTTTTCAGATAATAAATGATAATAATAATAACCAAAAAAGAAAAATAATAAAAACAAAAAAGAAGTAGTAGCCCAATGGGGATGGGCCGGGCTGGGCCTTCGAGCCCAGCCCCTTCCCCTTTTCCTTTTTAACCCCGCACGGGCCCCTAGGGCCCAGCCCGGCCCTTCCCTAGGTCTGGTCCCCTTCTCCTGTTTGTCTTCTTCCTTACGTTGTCTTCTTCCCCGTTCGGATGAGCAGCGCGCGCTGGAGGCCGGATGCGCGCGACGCCGGAATGGAGGACGAGACAGTGACGTATGACACAGCAGGCAGAGGGGACGCGTATTCAATGTGAGGCGGCCTAGCTAGAGCCGCCTCGACGGATGGGACGCCGGTTCGGCCGACGGGGGCCGTTCGGTGTGCGAAGGACCGGCGGCCGGACCTCCGTCGACCGGCCTTCCCCTCGCCTATAAATAGGCCGTCCATCTCGGTGCTCGACGATTTGCTTGAGAGAGTTGGTGGTCACGGTTGGAGCCTCGGTGATCGGCGGTGATGGTCTGCGGTGTGGGACACCTCGAGCTAGGGTTTCGCTCGTTCGAGTCGCGAACCAGGTCAGACGTGGGTCGCAAACCAGGTAGTGTTTTTGGGCATAGTAGCCCGGTCTGGACCAGCGGATCCTTGGGCCGGCCTGTTTTCATTTTGTTTATGGCTTTGTTTATTTTTTTTAAAAAGGGGTATACTGGGCCGCGAGCCCAATCCGGTCTGCCGATTTCAACGAACCAGGTTGGTCCCAACCCGGGAATCCGACCCGGGGCATTTTTTTTTAATATATAACATTATATTATAATTAAAAAAACAATATTTTAGTAATAATTGGTAGTTTATTTTCAAAAAAGAATCCCATATTTTCCTAAAAGATCCAAAAAAATCAAAAAAAGCCAAGAAATTATTTATATTTTCAAAAAAGATCAAAAATCCAAAAAATGCTTTTTATTTTTAAAAAGAATAGAAAAGACCAAAAAAATGCTTTCCCTCCACAAAGTGCATGGAAAATCCTTTGAAAATCCAAAAAGTCTTCCGGTAGGAATAATAAGAATCAAAGTCTAGGTTGGTTGGTGAGCCTAGTGATAGGAGACTATCTAGCTTGGTTCGGAGAGCACTTGTTGGGTTAAAGATTTTTTTGTTGCTAAATGTTACGGCCTAAATGTTGAACTATTGATCCTACTTCTTTGGATGGGTCTTCACCCCAAAGTGTTCCCGGACTACATGCATACATCCGTAAGTAACTTACTGCAACATGGCATATTTCATTGAGAGGAATCAACAAAGAAAAGAAAAAGGGTTCCAAACCTGTCAACTTGTAACAAGTTGCTGGATCGAAGTAGGACATTCTCCTTTTTTCACTTCAAATCGAATTCGAAATCGACGTGAGGCTGCTGGATGCTTCTGATCAATAGAACAGGAAGAGGAGCCAAAAATCAAAACTAGAAAAATGTTCGTCGATTCTTTCTTTGTCAAATTCTCACCAGTCCAACTTCCTTATGATTCTCTTCTAGAAAGAAGTCAATTCTTCTTGGACGAGGATCTATCGTTCTTCATTCTATTCATACTTTAGTTAAGAGAAAAAAAAAGTCCCCAAGGCAACCACTTGTGTCTTTCTTGGATATGCTCAGTCCGGGTTAAACAAGATTAGGGATCAAAAAGGCGTTAGTAATTAACTAGTGTAATTAAGTCCCTGAACTTAGTTTTTCTGGTTGCGCAAGAGCAAATATTCCTTCCAATATTTCGCTTGGATTTCTAATCGACCCACCCCAAATTGATTAGTGGCAACTTCTCAAGTTATAGGTAAAAAAAATAATAAACCTTTAAGTTGTGAATTGATGGGCTTGCGAGTGCCCAGGCTAAGCCTAATAGATCTAGCTAAATCATTAGCATCTATAGGCCCGCCCTAATCGGGGGCGCCGAAAAAGAGGTCACGACAAGTTGTACTAGATCTTATAAAAGCCACAGCACATATTTTCACAATAAAAGTTATTACAGGAAAGTTGTATCAAATATGTTTGATTCATTTCTCCATATTTATACATGAGAGCTCTTTTGATAAAATGTCTTGTTGCACAATAAACTGTTCAAGTTCATGTTTGAGTCCAACGTTACGATGATTAATGACCGAGTCAGGCTCGATCAACCAGAGGAAATTGACAAGAGGATAAAAGTTTCTATAAATAAGAACTCCTCTTTCATATATACCAGTTCTAAGCTCACGCCATATATGAACATTTGCCTTTATCTAGCTTCTAAAGTAATCTTAAATAATATTAACCAACAATTAACTCCTTGGATAAATGGTAAAACAATTGGGATGCACATTAAGAAGCGCGAAGTCTCAAATGCGATTTTTACTATGCGATCGATTGGATTTAGGCGACAAAAAGAAAAGGTAATATCTTACGAATCTCTATTCTCAATGGAGGTTGCATACCTTTCTTCAATTTGGGAAGGTGGATTTAGTCTTACCTGCAAAGGCTGCATAAAGAAAAAGCAAAGCTCAAACCCAACAAGTCTGGCATCAACGCGGTCTGGTGATGGCCGTTGGGGGAAAATGAAAATAATAGAAAAAGAAAAAAAGATAATAAAAATTTCAAAAAAATATTCATATATTATTAAAAATTGTTCATGTTTTTACCAATTGTATCATGTAAGATAACCAGTGTATATATCAATGATTTCTAGCTAAATTCATTGGATAAACTCAATTAAAAAACATAAAAAAAATGTTTATGACTTAATTAGTAAAATTTAAATATTTAGTACGGAATTATCAAAATATAGTAATTTTAGGGCTTTTTGATAATTTTCCCAGCACAAATGTCTCATTCCTGGGATTGCTCTCATCTGGTTCGCCATTGTTGCGGTAACTGCTCTTATTTTTCTTTTCCCATGGCCTTCTCCGCTTAAGTTGCTTCTCTGCACTCTTCCTGACATTGCTCGAGAGACTTCTCACCATGAAACCCACCTTGTAAGATAACGTACGTGCACAAATTTTAAGTGTAATAATGTGAATTGGGGTGGGAATAGCGAAAAGGGATGCGGCTCTTGGATAATTTGTGCAAATTTCTTAAAATTGACTTAAGCGCATTATTTTTCTTAAGGTTTTGGTTTCGATATCCAGACCTATGGTAAAGTTGTGTTAAAGTCATAATAGGTTATAGAGATTTGTCTTCCCTCTTCTCAATTTTGGATGAATTTTACGATTTCTCTTTAGCTATAAGCTTTGTATTTGGCGAAGGGTGATGCAGCTCTTGGCTGTTATTCTAGCAAATGTCCTAAAAAAGCTATGTCATTATTTGTTTGTACTATGATAGAAAAGCATACTTGTGATAGAGATGTGCCATGTCTCGACTTGGATGATTATTTATCCTCTTCTCCTTGAGACAGGTCCGAATCGATCCATAAAACTACATTTGCGAGAAGATGTGCCCTGGTTAATGGCACAACTACATTTTGACCCAAAAAAGGAAAGGAAAAAATGGCACAACAACATAAGTGAGATAAGTTCATACGTATTTCTTTAATTTTTGTCTTTTCCTATTTGAGCATTCGAACTTTCCATCGATCATCAAGGATATTAAAATCTTGTGATACATATATCATCGTACTTGAATTTTTTTTTTTTTTTATACTATAATTGAGTTTTGCACCAAAAAAAACATTTCGTATATCGTCTTTACCAAGGAAAAAAAAAAAACATTTGAGTAGCTATTCAAAGTGTCAAAAAAAAAAAAAAAAAAAGTGCTCTCAATCTTCGAGCATACTATCCTCCTTCCACTAATGAAAGCAGTTTGATCGAGGCAAACAGAATCAAGAAGATCTGCTCCCGATCTTTTAGCTATAATGGAAGTAATACGAACCTGCATATTATGTTGCAGCAAGAAAATAGGCCTATAATCACTCATTTTAGCGGGATTAGGCACCTTAAGAAATAACAAAGATCCTGTCAGGTGAACCCGCTGAAGGTATACGTGTTTGTTGAATTGTTGATCTAATTTCTAGAAACTTCAAGGTTGATATTAGCTAGAAAAAACAAGAAAAATCCTTTAAAAAAAAAAAGAAAATCTAGCTTAGGTGGCAAAGAAAAGTGTAAAAACACAAATGTAGAATTCTCTAGAAGAAGAATGGCTAAACTACAATCTAGAATTTCCTAGATGAAACCTACATGGACAGCATTCTACATAAATCTAGAATGTTGTACTTAGTTGGTGAAGCACCCTATAAATAGGAAAGGGGAGAGCGTAGACGACCAACAAAAGGTAACAAGCTCCTCCCCTTCCTTTGTACTACAACTAAATTAAAATAAAATAAAATAAAAATTCTTTTGTTCCTTGTACTTTTCTTCTTCGACTCTCTTTTACACATTTTTATTATTACTTTGCCCTTGCCCACTTTGTTCTTAGTTCTTTTGCTCTCTTGATAATTCACATACAAAACACACCCTTGCACACACATTAAACACACACTTCCGCAAACACCAACAGTGTTCTTTCCTCTCAAATCCCTCTAAAGATCCAATTCCTCCCCATCTTCAATAATTAAATGTAGTGCTTCTAGTTTTGTCAACTTTGCAATGGAAGAGCAAAGATGCTCTACATCTTCACTTCTCAGCTTTGAGATACCTAGCCTTTGTAAATCTACCAGTGTCCCGAGTTCTTTTAGCAACCGTTTCCTTTCCCATTTCTCTCCCCTCACTGGTTTTAGCTCTATCATGCATAGTTTTTGCAATGATCTCAAGTGTCCTAATGCTGATGGGACCTTCACACCAAGCTTTGGGTTACTACCTGCATCCGGACTTTTGTCACATCTGTATACTAACATATGGCGAAGTTTTGTTAGTTTCAAAATATTATTTGGTAGTTCATGCACGAGGGTATTTTTGAGATCCAAGGTCTCCAAATGTGCAAGATCTTTTATGCCCGACGGAACTTTCCTTATGTTGGTACCCCTTAAACTTAGGTACCTAAGATTTTTCGATTTGGAGAATCTTTTAGGAAAAGAATTCAAAGAAACACGATTTTCTTCCTCCTCGGTCAAATGTCTTTGAATATGTAGCACCTTAAGCCTCTGAACCTTCTTCAACAGTTCTTTCAAGGATTTTGGGTACACCTCTTTGAAGAAATGTAGGGAGCGAAGTCGTTTGATCAATGTGTTCTTATTTATTTCACGCATAGGTTTGTGAAAGGACAAGTACCATACATTATTAGGCAATCCTTCTTTCGGGCGAGTAACAATCATCGCGATCCCTTCATCTTTTGAATTGGAAATACGGAGTTGATGCTAAAGGTTGTGAACATGGCAAGTTTTGACCCTCCCATAACTTGTTTTCTTTCCCCAAATTACATGACGTTCTAATAGCTTTTGCAAAGTTGTCCTTGGATTTTCCGAGACTGGATCATGCTTAGTAAATCCTTCTACCATCCATAGCCGCATCATGGTGGAGCACCTTATGGGATGATCTAACAAGAAGATGCTCAAGTAAAAAATATAGGCACGGACATTGAGAAGGTGGTCCATGCGCAGAGTTATCGTTTTTCCATATGGGCCAACTTTGTGCCCTCTGGATAGTAGTTTTTTCTCAATCCCGTAACTCAATTTTTTCCATCGAATAGCATAGAGTCACCTGCAACATCATCATCTTTATTATCTTTCAAATGCCTACACATCGCCAGAATCGTGAGTGGCAATCCTTGGCATCTTCTTAACATACGCTCAAAATCAAGTTCTGGGATATCCTGGCGGGAAATATTTCGGTGAAATAGAGAACGAGAATCATTCTCAAAAAGGAAAACAAGCTCGAAGTCGTGGAAAAAATATTTTGGACTCTGTAGCCCAAACATGGAGCGAGATAGGCTCTTGTCAGGAGTTCTGACAAGCACACTCGGACCAGTTTCATTTAATTTATTGTAGAGGAAAATGAACACATCCTCTTTGCCTGCATCATCCAAGACGAGAACCCAGCTGAACCTTTGTTGGAAAGCGTCTTCGAGTTTAACCGAGTCTTCTTGTTTGTTAAGCTGTTCCTCAGTCAAATTCCACATCGTTGCATTTGCTTTCATGAGCGCTTCCCCTATGTTGTCGGCAAACTCACAGGATCTTAAATCATCGATCCATACACAGTATTGGAAGCAAAGACTTACCCTTTGGTCACAAAGCACGGCTCCCGTTAGACTAGTCTTGCCTACTCCTTGTGCCCCGTGGACGAAAATTCACTTTCGACAGAGTTCTCTTTGTTAGCCATTGGACCAGCTGGTCCATCGGCTCTTTGATACCCACTAATGCATCTGTCTTCTCACTTAAGGCATTGACCGATGACCCAACGCCAGCCTAGTGGGAATGGGCTTGGTTGCCGAGTAATCTAAAATGAGCCTGTATGGGACCAGTTCTCCCAAGATTATTTTCGTATGTCTTCAGCGTTTTTTTGATATATCTTAATTTCTCTACAAAAGTCCCGTCTCCGTATCTGTGTTGAAGGTAGAAATTAAGACCTCTCCACCTCCCCTTGGAATTACATCGCTTCATGTCCTCGATAGCGTCTTGAGAGTCATAGAGAACTTTCCATGCCCATTTTGAGCTTTTCATCGATGATCTCCTTTGAGTAGGCTTTCGCGAGAAGATCTTCGATCTGCTTGATCAAGTGAGGTCGTCAAGTTCATCTTTAGCAGATTTAGCGAGTTTCAATTCTTTTTTCCATTCTTCCCATACAGCAAGAATCAGCGGCCCCAGACCACCCAACACTGAGGTGGGATCCATTTTCCCCTCCTCTGGTTGGAT
This sequence comes from Eucalyptus caleyi, assembly GCA_014182885.2. Taxonomy (NCBI): domain Eukaryota; kingdom Viridiplantae; phylum Streptophyta; class Magnoliopsida; order Myrtales; family Myrtaceae; genus Eucalyptus; species Eucalyptus caleyi. The sequence goes on from CM024476.2 coordinate 18,273,897, forward strand.
CAGAGAGAGAGAGGGAGAGGATGTAGTCACTGATGGAAATGGCCTAGCTAGGCCATTTCTCCGAGCAAGTATTGATACAAACGAATCTTTCACGATGGGGATTTTGGGGGAGACGAAATCCCTAGAAGGGGATTCTAGATGGGGATTTTGAGGGAGAGACTTTTTATTAATTGGAGGTGGCTTGATAGTGAAGGAGGAACCCTTCTTCCTTGGGCTCTTTGGCCCCCTCCCTTCCTCTTTATTTATGCTCTCTCCTCTCATCTCGATGTCGCTCGCATTAGGAAGGGTACCGGCACCGCATAGCCAGCGAAGAGAGAGAGAGAGAGAGAGAGAGAGGGGGCTTTCAAAGGACAAAAGCAGAAGTTTGGGTCAAATCTGCTTGTGTGAATTTTTTTTTTACACCTTGGTGGATATGGTCATGTAATTTAATGTAAGAGAAAGTGCTATGTGGAAACCATCCAAGATTAGAAGAGAAACTATTTATTTTTTAAATCCTATTCTAGACTTTGATTTTCTTGATTGTTCTTATATATGTATATATATATGTATGTATATACATATATATGTACATATATATATACATATACATATATATATGTATATGTATATGTATGTATACATATACATATACATATATATATGTATATGTATATATATATGTATATATATATATATATATGTATATATATATGTATATGTATATGTATATGTATATGTATATGTATATGTATATGTATATGTATATATATATATATATATATATATATATATATATATGTGTATGTATATGTATATGTATACATGTATACATTTATATACATGTATACATGTATATACATGTATATACATGTATAAATATATACATATGTATACATGTATACATTTATATACATGTATATATATGTATATATATATTTGTTATGTCGAATTAATTTCATAAAAAGAATCATCTGTGACATGCTCAAAATAGGATAGGTCACATCATTCAAATTGTTTGTTTTAGCTTTTGATATTATTTTTGTTTGTCGCAAGGTGCCAAATAACACGCTTGCTTTCATACTGGTATTGAAAGAAAATTGTAAGATCATGGATGGTACTTGTTGATAATAGTTTAACTAAATAAGATACTCTAAGCTTAACTTGATATTTCGACCCCCAAAAAAAAAAAAAAAAAAAAAAGCTTAAACTGATAAGTATGATCTAGATAGGGGAGATAAATGATTTTTATCACCTTCGAACATGGGTGAGAAATTTGCTGCGTTCGTCGGTATATATAAATTATAATTGTGTTCAAGCGGATTTATGGGCATTGTTGCCCGACCTTAGAGAGGCACAAAAGCTAGATTTTATCAGAGATTATTATTGATTTACTTGGACTCTAAAGCCATTTGGATCTTCTTTTCAATAAAAATTTGGATGAATGTGATTCTTTGCTACTTCTTGGGATATATCTTGATTCGCTCATGGAATTGGAAGATCAAATTACATTATCAAATATGTAGAACTGAAAACTTTTACACTTACTTGTATTTATAAATAAAGGTTTTGGACTAAAATCATTCAATTAATTGCATCAGTTGAAAGATTTAAGATTTCATTGCATTCCTTATATAAGACTTAATAGATGTGTGCGATTTTTCTCCGAAACTTCTTAATCATGAAAACTAGCTAAGAGCCCCCTATTTCGCTTTGGCTTGTCATTAAAAATAGAGTAGTTGTTCATTTGTAAAACACGGTATTCTCATCAAAACATACAATTAATCAATCGTTAATGTAGTAATATTTTTAACAATAAGAAGTTAAAATAATACTAGGAAGATGATGAAGAACTTTTATCAAGTTGTATCAGTCTTTTTAAGTAAAAATGAGCGGTTAGCTATTAAAAGATAGTATTGTCCTGCAAAATTAATTGTGTAATTTGGTTTGGAAATGTCTTTTAAATAGCGTCCACTAACATATGCATGCAAAATAAGTAAGTTTTAACATCAAATTTTGCATAGGTAAAACAATCTAAAATCTATAGAAGTTCAAAAAAGAAAAAAAACAAAACAAAACTTGGTTTAAGAATAAATTGCTTCAACGCTTTAATTTTTAATAAAAAAATAACAATGTGTTTTTGTTTGTTGGTGGCAGGAGTCTCTACCAAACCAACCACCCGCAAAATTTCCATGTGTCAAGAGAGTTTGAGATGATGCTAAAAAATTCGCTTATATCTTCTTTAAATTGAAAAGTAAGGAGAATGACTAATTTAAAAAAAAAAAAAAAACGGAAATTAATTTCTACACTCTCCCGTGGCGCACCATCCTTTGCTACACAGCGTATCTTCTTCATAAATATCATTCACGCGTTGCCACCGCCGTGCCACCGCTAATGCTAGCCACCATATGTTGTTGAACCACCGCCACCACCTCGTCATCACCATCTCCTTCGTCATCCACAGTCACCTTCAATCAAAAATGAAATAAAAAAATTCCAGCCACCATAGAATTTTCCTTTTTTTCGCAGCCCCTCTCGTTGCCATCATCATCTTCTACCGTCAACCATCCAAGACCCCGCCACCATCGACCATCGCTGGGAACCGCCATCAAGAATCCTTAGCCACCACCAACTACAATGCCACGGGTAATGAACCTTCACCTCGACCTGGAACTAATCCTTTGACTGCCTCAAACATCGCTAGAAACAACCAACGAAGCAATTCCATGGCCATCATCTTTGGGTTGTGATCAGATTTGAGGCGTTAGGCATTGCTGTAAAACCTTCAACGTTTTCGAAATCCAGAAGTAAAACCTTGAATGGCACTCACACCTCGCGGCTTGCGACAAACAATTTATCAAAACTACAAGTAAACTTGAAAACCGCACATCAGCAAATCCAAATCTCAATCCCAACTTCAATGATTTAGAATAGTTGATATACAATTCGGAATTTTGAAAGCACCGCACGTTTTCTTAAAACATTTGAGAGCAGTGCCATGGTACATAGAAATCTTTTGCAAATCGGGAGGTTTTCTAAAACAATTACGGTTAAGATTTTCAAAGCTTCGTAGTCGCAAAATCGGTGTACATTCGAAGTCCAAAAGCCGCAAGCATTCATAGGAAATATGAAGATTTCCTCGACTTCCTAGCCTCAACCCACTTGGTCATCATCTATTCTACCATCCAACACAAAATTTCAAACAATCCAATCTAACTTGCACTTCCTCAGGCAACAACAGCACTGCGCTATATAGGTTAGTAGACTTCCACTTCCTCAGGCAACAACAGCACTGCGCTATATAGGTTAGTAGACTTCCACTTGCCTTAGGTCCGACAGCGTCGACGGCGAGCGGGCGATGAGCTACGGGTTACAGGCTCGACTGGTGGCTGGCTACAGGGCGACGAGAGGGTCGGGCTTCTGCTTCTTCTTCTTCTTCATGTCCTCAGCATGCAGAGTCTTGGCTTCCGTTGGCTGTCGAACGTGGAGCAACGTGGCCGTTGCTGGCCATGCTTCGGTCAACCTCTCCCTCAGGTTGACTACCGAACGCACGTCGCATGGGGAGAGAGCAGTCATGCACGAGTGCATGGCATGGGACTTCGGTCTCCAAACTTGTGAGGAGATAGGTTGCTCGAGGGGTCGATCCGTGGGTGTCCCTTCATCAACGTATTCGGGTTAGCGTGTTAGAAACTTGGGGATTCGACTAAAGAGGTACAAATGCTAGTGGAGGTCGGTCTAAGAGGTGATGCTATAAAAGGAAATTTCCAACATGACGATAAGTTATGTGATGATCGGATTATCTTGATGCGGCAAAGCTGCGACTACAAGGGTATATCCTAAGATCATTGCGTAACGTGACGACTCGGTCTGACGATAATGATGATGAAATGGCGTTCGCAAATGGTGTCAATGACACAGTCCGGTAGCAAATTCGTCGATCCATGACGGACCGTTACGTTTTCGAGGTCCGGCGAAATCCGGATGTCACAATTCTCGAATCATTTCAAAATTTCTTTCACAAACCACATTCACAACAAAATGTCTTTCATAAAATTTTTCTCAAATCATTCATTAGTACGAAAATGTAGTAATTGCCCGATCTAGACTTTTATGCAATAAACATAATGTTTCGTTACTTATAATTTCTCGAATCTCTACCATTTTCAAGATATGAGTTCACAAATTCATAGAAGAGTTCACAAATTCATAGAACGAGAGGCACGATCATTTACTGGGCATCGTGTTACGTAGTTGAATTGGCTTGGCAAGGACCGTGGCATAAAACCCTCTTCTTTCTTCCTCCTCTTTCTTCTTCTTTCTCTTCTTTCTTCTTTTCCTTTTGCCCGAGCGTGCTTCTTTCTTTTCCTTTTTATCTCCTATTGTTTTTTTTTTTTTTTTTTCTTTTTCTTTTTTCTTTTTTTCCTTTTCTCTCTCTTCTTTTTCCCCTTTCGTTTCTCCCGAAAGCACTCTCTTTCTGCTCAAGCTTTCACACTTTTCCTCTTCTTTTGACCGTTCAACCCTTCTTTTTCTTTTCTTTTTTTTTTTCCTTTTTTGTGTGTGGACCACACCCTTTGACAATCAAAGTCTCGCACCTGAGAGAAAAGATCCATCTTATAGACATGACCTCCCAAGTTCGTAGCAAAGGCGTTCGCTATGGCTTCATTTCGTGCGGTGATGATCAACCACCCGCTTGCTCCTACGAATAAGTTTTTGATCGAGTTGAGCAAATCCTAGCTCCACGCGTCGTTTAAGACAAGCACATACTGCCTCTTTTTCAGCAGCCTCTTGATCTTCGACCTCAGGGCAAGGTCGTCTATTACTAGCAGGTTGATGTGATCTACTGGTTTACAGAAAAACTTCCAAGTCTCTTAGTTTTTAAGAGTTGATTGAACTTGATCACAGTTCCATTCGGCATAGATATCTAATGAGAGTAGGCACTAAAAAAATTCCTTGGCGGCAGCTTTTCATCTTTGGCAAACTATGTGGTAGATCCATATTTCTCGAAAATTGCTATCGAAAATTAAATAAATTTGATCTGAATCGGTGATCATGCCATGGGATTACGATTTTACTTAATCTCATTTATTTTGCATCTGCGATGACAACTAACGAAATCTGCTGAAAAGGGACAAGTACACATGTTTGTTTGGTACTAAACAAGAAATATGCCTTCGATAATTTTGAAAGTTGAATTGAAGGCTGCAATGGCCGTGGTGGTTGTCCCAATACGTTTGTTTCATAATAAATGATTTTAGGAGATAATCACTTGCGCCACTTACAAAAAAGAACTAATGAAAAATATGTTCATTACTAACAAATTTAGACATAAATTATTGTTCATAATGAAAATATTTTCCGTTAACTAATTTTTCTTAACAGCACAAATAATTATTTTTTGGAAAACATTTTTCAAATCATTGATCAACATGAAGCGAACAAATTGTGAGGAAAACCACCTTAATGTACGTACATCTCTTCACATGCAATGAAACTGCGTTGGATCAAAAGCTAAACAAGAATGTAAAATGCTTTTTACGTGATTGAATGGATATATTTTTAGAAGTAGAGTCACCAACCTTTTGCAAACTGAAGCCCTACCAGTCAGGGAGGGTTTGCGGTACTTGCTGGGAGTAGATGATCTGGAGCGCAACTCAAGTGATCTGTGCACGGGTGTGGAAACTGATAGCTTATCAGTGGTGGAAATGGTCACGGGCCAAACTCCAAGCCCGTGGGCCCAGTGCCATGACTTGCTGGCCCAGCTGAAGACAGTCAAGCAAGTCCATTGCCCTCGCAATACTAATCGCTGTGCAAACTGGGCCGCTATTGCCCGCAACAGGAATATCTTACCATCTCCTAGTGAGAATGGCTAACTTTACCACTAGGTAAAGTGTCAAAAGAGTCCTAGACCATTTGCATTAGTGTCAATTTAGTTCTAAACCTTTTATTAATGTCAATTCAGTCATAAACCTTTTGACTTGATGTAAATTTAGTCCTAAACTTTTTATTGATATCAATTTAGTTCTAAAACTTTTTATTTGGTGCCAATTTAGTTCTAAACCACCTAAGCCTCTTTTTGAATATTTTATGTTCAGAAACATATGTCATGCTCTAGCAGTGCTCGTTTATGAATGAAAAAGCTTTATTTTGAACCCCACCCCCCAAAAAAAAAAAAAAAGACTCCCTTTATTGGTCCATGCACTAATGACTAAGCAATGGAGGCCGGAGACCATGAAGCTTAAATCTAGCAAAGGAGTCCAATTATTTCCATCTAAAAGAGGGGGTGATACGATCTTCAGTCACAAATGAATCTATAAATCTATCAAAGATTTCAAATAATTCATGAACAATCCAGTGTCTCTCAATCGCCGCTGCCTTTTTTTTTTTTCTTTCTTTTGTGTAAAGGGGGACTCAGTTTCTCAACGAAATGAGGAAAGGAGCATGAGGAACACTTGGGAAAGCCCATGGGCTCCTTTTGTTTAGTATTTCATTTTTGGATATGCTTTTGAGTCATCTCATGTAAACTGATCTCATTGCATTGCTATTGGGATAGTAATTTTATCGTGCCATTTCATTGTGTTTGTCTTGGTAATTGATGTGTACCGGTTTATAATAATATGAGGATTGACTAAAAAAACATGGCCCAATAAGATGAAATATTGGTCCTTACTAGAAATGTGTCAATATGTGTTGCGTGAAGTCGGATACAAAGCTTCTCTCAAGTGACGAATTGATGTTATTCTAGCTTAACTTGTGGAAAAGTCTGCCAAAGACAAGCTTTATATCTTATCTTACTGTAGTGTGCTTCATATCACGGGAAAGGAACCCTAGTTGGCTATTTCACAAAGAAATGGGATCATCATATCACTTTGTCACTCTACCAAAATTAGCCATTTCTTTCTCTCTTTTTTGTTTTCTTTTTGGTAAAGGCCATTTCTTTCTTTTCTATCCTTGTAAGTGGTAGAATTTCACCAGACACATTATGATTAGAGATTTAGGGTCATTTGTCTCTTAACTTTTTAACAAGAAAATTACCCTTTCAGCTTCCCCGCAAAAATCTGAAGTATCATTCAAATACTCGAATATTGTAAAAATTACATTTGTGAATCTATGTAGCTAAAATTTGTGATTTAGGAAGGTTCAGGGTGCTTTGGATTATATAAAAGTTAAAATATGTAAGCTGTAATCTGAAGAAAAAAAGTGAAAAACAAAATTATTTGCAAACAGACATATAAATACAAATACACTAGGATTATATCATTGCCTTTGCAAAGTTCGCGAGCTGATTTTGACATAATTTTACTGAATAAAATTGTCAAATCTAGTGATGCTTATATTGTCAGTTTGTTTTTCAAAAAGTAAATATCTTTCACTGCAAACGAATTAATATAGGAGGACCAGCGCACGAGTAACTGTCACCAATACAAGTTAAACAAAGATTTTTCAAGGTCTGCAAAAGCTTTTTATCTTAGCTCAGCAAGTGTTCTCTCGCGACCTTGCAATGGAGATTCAAACGCAATTGCAGCTGAGACCGGGATAGTTTCAACAACTCTTTAAGAGGTGCAGCTTTCAAGATCCAAGCAAGTCAAGAAGACTAGCCACTAGCAGGTCTGATGAAGCCAAAAAACTGCAGAAAATGCCCCCACATTTGCTTTGGAAAGTAGCCATCGAAGGCTAGACGACCTTCTGATTCATCTTCCAGTTTGCGTAAAACTCGACCTTCCATCATCACAAGCTCCATTTCTTTATCCTATCAAAGGTTTGCAGCCTATCGAGGAGGCCTGGCCCGTCAATGAGAGCAAACTTGGGCGCATTTGGTTTTAACCAAACGAGACTAATGCTGACTGCTTTGAAGTCCTGACCCAATCCCATTCGGTGTCTCAGGTGAACTCCCCAACTGTCTTCTGAGTTTGAATTGGGAGATATGCAGCCTTTCCAGCCACAAAAAATGGAGCCATGTATACGAGCCTGCATATCAGACAAATTCATGAAGCCATTGTGTAAGAATGGCGAATTTCATGTCTGAAAAACCAGTGGTCTTTACTCTTTAGAGCGTCACTGTTAGATTTGCTAGCCGTTGTGACCATCTTGCATATCTTCAAGCAATTCAGCCATGACCTCATCATATCAGCTTTCTAGGTCTTTTGAAAATCGGCATAGTCCTTGGCGTTTTTTTAAAAATTAGGATTTAGTTTCTATGTGTGCGCATATGATGTGTTGGATTGTCTGCAGAAATGTTAAAATAGAGTGAGCTAGTACGGTGAGATGCAAACTCAATTTAGACGTGTCCATTTTCTACTTGAAGGCTAATGAAAAGTTGAGTAGGTTTACATCTATCTAACTTTTTGCCTAGAAAATTATTCAAAAAGTCACCATTCTATTGCATTTTTTTTTCTGATTCAATTTTAAACTTTTCAAGTTATTAATTGAGTCTTAAAAATTTTCACATTTTATCAAATGAGTTCATACGGCCAATTTTGGCTCGAAATCACTGATTTGAACACCAATCGTCCTATGTAGCATGCTTTGTGCTAATGTAGAAATCATATTTTAATATTTTTTTCAAATTATTTTAATATTTTCTTCTTTTTCTTTTTCCCTCTTTTCCCTCTCTCTTTGAGCAAGGCTGGCAAGGCCCGCCAAAACCTCACCGACCGTGGGTGTGGTTTGCATAGCCCTCACCTAGTCCCTCACCCAGTCCCTCGCTTAGAAGACCATTACAACCACAAGCGAGGCCCATGCAACCCTCACAGCCTCAATTGAAAAAAAAAAAAATAAGAACAAAAAGAGAAAAAGAAAAAATATATTTAAAAATATATATATTATTAAATTATCCACATCATTGTTGGTCATGCTATGTAGGATAACTAGCATTCATGTTAATGATTTTCAGCTAAAATTGGTGAGTAGACTTAATTTGCAAAAGTGAAAAAAGTTTATAATTTAATTAACAAAATTGAAAGTTAACGACTAAATTGGCAAAGATATAATAAGTTGAGGATTTTTCTAGATAATTTTTCTACTTTTTGTCATAGTAAACCCTCCCACGATATGTTCGCGGACCTTCACTTGAACTAAGTAGGATCTAAGATGACTTGTGGGGATTTGAATCCTTCACCTAATGAATGAAAGGATGAACATAAAATTTCTATAGCAAGCTTACGGCAGGGTCACGTGAAATTTCTATGCTCGAAGAAGGTTAGGCTGGGCTTGGAGATATGGCCCGACTGGCCATGCCCAAGCCCACTTGTAACCTACAAGACATATAATTATATTAAATATTCAGCCCAGTTCACATTCAATCGGGCTTGATGGGCCAAAAGTTGCCCTACCATCTTATAAGAGAAATGCAAATGATAATGTCTCATCCAGGATCCAGATAACTATTTTGCATAATCTGTGTATAGTAGTACAATATTGCATTGTGTTATTAAATGAGGGAAATCTATTACTTTTATCATTGACGATTAATATGTAGACCACGAATTTAAAAGTCTATTATATAAGTTGTATTTCTTATAATATAAATTGATAATTAAAAAATATATAATTGAACGAAAATAATCAAATTGTTCTTTCAAACTAGCTAATTAAGATTTAGATATTTCAAAACAGCGATCCATCCTATTAAAAACCCTAACTATACCCATTGTAACACATCTATTCCAAACTTTCTTTGCAATATTAAAAACCCCAAATTTGTATCAATATGACACATTTATTGTCAATTATGATTTCATAATATGATTTTGCAGTCAAAACAACATTATTTTTATTTTATTTAAGTCATGTGGGCATCTTATCATCATCATTTGCCTACCATTATCCACAAATTTGTCAAACATGTGCAAGTTTGAGATTTTTATATTAAGAAAATGGTTTAGAATAAGTACGTCACAATAGGCACAAAAAAAGGACATATTTTAGTATTTTGCATAACTTTTTCCCCAATAGTTATTAAAAAACCAGTTGTGTTATAATCATATTTATACCTAAAGTTAGGAGTGTCAATGGATGGAGTTGAGTTGGGTTTCCATGCAACTTGACCCGACCCGACTCGACCTGATCAAGGTGTGTGTTCTCTTTGACCCGAATAGCATATGACCCAAACGAAAAAGCGGGTCGGGTTGGGTCAATCTGGGTTGAGTTACAATTGAAATGCCAGCTAAAAAACAACACTGCCCAATTGAGATACAAATAAAATTCAGTGCTTCATGCTATTACATTCTCTACAACATACTTCATCATTACAACTACTATTTGAATTCAAAACCTTGTCACGGACAATACGAAGTCCCAATCCTCTTCATTGAAGTCATTGGCACAATAACCTGAAAAGATTATTAACTTTGACAGCAACATCTGCAGATGATTTAAAGCATTTGACAAGTCAATATGACTCTGCTTTCGAAAGAAATCAAGCAAGAGCATTTTCTCCCTGAGTTTGATCTGGTTTTGGCACATTTGATCTGTATGTTGCACCTATTGAATAACAAGATACAACCAACTGGAACCACTCCTCCGCGTCTGCATCAATAACCAAAAGAAAGAGCTCATTCAATAGTACAATCAGCAACGCTCACACCACCAGGGTCCTTCAGTGTACCGCAAGGAAAATGAACATAATTGTCCAATTACTGCATGAAGCTGATTAGATAAGAGAGATGATAGAAAAAAAAAAAGTAGTTTCGTGGGTTAGCATGATAAGAAAAGAAATGGGTTAGCCTGATAACAGAAAAAATAATTAATTGAAGAGAGTGGGAAAGAGAAGGGTATACTGGTAAGTGTTGTGAAAATAGCACTACTTATAATAAATCATATTTTTTAATTAATTTTTTATCTAACAGCTTAAATGTTTAAAATTATGATGGGCTAACTGATTTGCACGTTATGATATGAGTGACTGCAATTACCAAATTATAAATATGAACTGAATTTTGAATCCCGTCAAAATTAGACTTGTGAAACGGGGGGATTGGTGAGGTCGGATTTGGGTCGGGTAATAAAAAATAATAGAGGGACCTGTCCTGACCGGGGGAATCTTCCAAGACATTCCCCCAGGCCGTCGGGGTTACGCTGCTATTGAATCGTCTTTCTTCCTATCTCGAGAAAATCTGTGAAGAGAAACCATGTCGTCGATTGACAAGATCATCCTCAAGAGCTCGGACGGAGAGTCCTTCGAGGTGGAGGAGGCGGTGGCTCTGCAGTCCCGTACCATTGATCAGATGTTCAAGGAAAAAGACTTCCCCGACGACGGCATCCCCCTCCACAACGTCACCAGCGGGATCCTCTCCAAGCTCATCGACTACTGCAAGATGCACGTCGTTGACACCGATCGCGACTCCTCCGTCGCCGGCGACGACCTCAAGGCCTGGGATGCTGAGTTCGTCAAGGTCGACCGCGCCACTCTCTTCGATCTCGTCCTGGTCAGTGTCGTTCCCTTACCCACTCTTCGGTTGCGGAATCTCGGGTAGAGTTTGGGTTTTGTGGGAGATTGTGTGCGGTGATGTTGTTTTTCGCCTTGTTTAGGCGTTTGTCGGCTAGTGTGAGAGTTTAATGTTGATTTTGCTGATTAGTGTGGTGGATGATTCTCTGTTTCATGTGCTTTTGAAAATTTCAGTACCATTTTTTTGGAACTCATCATCGTCTCCCCGAGGGGCAAGCTCTACGAGTTCTCAAGCTCGACAAGACAGTAGGTTTTCCTCCGCATTTTTGCTCAAGTGACAGATCGCTATGAGCAACACTGACAGTTGCTCAACCTTCATTTCAAAATTTGGAAAAAATGAAGATTGCAAAAAGATGCATTGTTACTCGATTTTGTTGGGGTTTACTAGTTCCATTGGGTTGAATAGTTGATTTGCACGCTATTTGTCATGCCCGAACTCTGAGCGCGCGCACATCCCACTGCAGTCGATCAAATATGCGACATCCCAGGATACGTCGCCGACCCATTCATTTTATTGCGCATGCGGAAGCAAAACAGATCCCCTGACAACATTTAACTTGGAATAGAAAAGCAAGCAATCAATCACAATACCAAACACTCATTTACAAACACATAGGTTTAAATACAACTCGGATCGTCTACAAAATAGACAAGCTTGACAAAAGGGGAACTATCCTAAAACCAACTAGCAGGACACATTCACCGATATTTCAGTCTCCACCTTTCCAGACTTAGGGCTTCGGGTCCTCCACGACCGCCATCTAGGGACCTGAAATTTTAATCCCCAAACTGGGATGAGACAATGTCTCAGCAAGTTCAACCCCCTAAACCCCTATTAGAAAGAAAATACGCCCAATGGTGGCCTAGTCACATCACACAGAGAACTTACCTCGCCTCAATTCCTTCCTGCAAGTTAGCACAATTCATATCACTCAATCATATGCAGTAATAAGAACTTAAACAACCGGAATGGATTCACTTTCATATAACTAACAACCGCGGGGGTCCTGATTATAAGACTAAATCATTATGACACGTCCTATTACATGCCACATAATTCCGTCCCATAATCCGACACATCAACAACACTCAACATGCATTCCAATTGTTATTCACTGCCACACAATGGCATAGCCTACTCGCAATTCGGCTATCTACTAGCATATAGCCAGGCATCGCCTCCCCTCATGGAGCGCGGCTTCGTCAGTACGTCGACGGCATTCCCGAAGAAGCATGGGCCCAGAATTTACTGCGACCCGCAACCACCGCGTGGACATCCCATATAAGGGCAAGCCCGGCTCAACAGCCCAAGACGATTCCTCTTAATTATCACACAGCCAAATCATACTCGGCCCCAAGACACTTTGTATTATACTCAACACTTCCACTTAAAATAGTAATCTCGACTATTTTTCTTCATATTAAAAATATTCCAGAAATTACTCACGTGTGTGGGGGCATACTAATTTCGAATCAGAAAGCCAATATCTCACTTTTTCAAACCCCACTATTTAATATAATATTGAAAATCCAATTTTTGCATTAAAACCCCCACTTGGGTTTTTATGAATAAAATCTCTATTTATCGCAATCAACACTCAATTTACCACATCCATTCATCAAATTCAAATTCTAAATACACAGCAGCGATCGGCCACGAAATTCGAGAAAATAAGGTTCCAAATAATTTTTCAGAATTTATTAAATAATTAAAATTATTCTGAAAATCAATTAAATAATAATATCCATATCTTTCACAATCCACACTCAATTTATAATATCCAATCTTTAATTTCAAAATTTGACTTCACAAAGCAGTGACCGGCATGAAATTCTGAGAATTTAGGGTCGACAAAATTTTCGGAATTTAATAAATAATTAAATTTATTCCGAAAATAATTAAATAATTATATTTTAATAATTTCGAATAATAATATATTATTAAATTATATAATAATTCCGGGATATTTAAATAAATCAAAAGTAAATTCCTTTATGTCACGTCAAAGCTTATATTAATATAAGCATTCATTTAGCCTTAAATTAAACCAACTTTAAGTTAATCAAACACATTAATATAATTTATTCTTAACTAAATTAAACTAACCACCTAATAACACTTAACATAAACTAAACACACCTAAAGAATCATTAACCCTCTAATCAAGGTTTAGTGAGTTAAACTCACCGGATTAGCGAGTCAAGCGAACCAAAACGACGAGGATGTCGAGGGGATCGACTTTTCTCAAGGCGGGCCGAGCATCCGGGGTCAGGAAGCCGACCAAAACGGGCCACGAGCAGGTTGCAATACCCATTTTTCTGCTCACCGATGGCTACTGGTTGGGGGCGGATCCGGCGCCGGTTGAGGCGCACAAGGGCTGAGATTGGCTGAGGGACTTCCGGCGAGCTGAGGCGGGGGCGCACGGCGGCTCACGGCGGCGGAGACAAGCTTTGTCAGCTTCTGGAACGCGTGAACAGAGGTAGACGGAGACGGCTGGGCATCGGTTAAGTGCGGGCAAGCGAGGAGCAGCGGCTGTGCGGGGCGATGGATGGCGCGCGAGCGGCAGACGACGGTCCAGCTAGGCTGCAGCTAGCCTCGGCATGCTCAGATCTGCTGGTGCGTTCGAACCCAGAGAAGAAGAAGATGAACTCGATGCCAGCAGGAGGGGGGAAAGCCGAGGTGCGAGCGGGCGGCGCGGAGTGGTGGCGGTGACGAACGAAGCCTTCGGCAGATCAACGTGCGAGCGGGCGAAGGGGCTGCTCCGGTCTCTTCTCTGTGTTTTCTAGTCTTCGCACATCAGCCATGGAGGAGAGAACTGACGGAAGAGAGAGGGAGGGAGAGGAGAGAGAGAGATGGGACCCTTTCTCTCATTTTCTTTTCTTTTTCTTTAATCCCTCCCACATGGCCCACCATGACCTCACATGAGGTCATCTTCTACTCACACCAAGCTTCCACAACAATCCTCCAATGGGTCCAATTTCATTTTCCGCCGGGGTCCAATTCTTATACATCAAATTTCTTCAATTCCCATCAATTTTCTTTCAATTGAATCCAATTGAAGTCCATAAAATTAATTCAATGTCACCACACTTCAATTCACCTAATTACTTGACCATAGAACCATCTTGAGTCCTAAAAGCACAACCAAAAGCGAGACTACCAATCTTCCGAACCAAATTAACTATACTCTAATTATTTTGCTGAAAAAAACTTGGCTTGCATGAAAAATCTTCTGAAGATTAGTCAATATTCCTAAAAATGATTTATGACACACCCATACTTCCAATTTCTGAATTTGATCTCAATTCCACGATTAATTTCACTTTGGCATGATACTAGCGCGGCCCAACCTACCGGGTAGCCTTTAGAAATTTTCATGCATTCGACCTATGGTTGATCATCTCAAGCCACAATGTACATCTTTGAAACATTGACGACTTCCGGTTGTCGGGGTAATCTCAAGGTTTCAAATACGAACACAGGATACCCAATCGATAGAAAAGTCGGTCTAGTGCCAATCGACAAGAATTGTGCGATCTGGTAGAATCACCCATACCTGATCACATGCCTTTGTCAAGTCGACCTATCTCCGATCTCTAATCGATTTTTAATTGTGCCATAATAACCATTGCAGATTAGCTCAGTCGAAAGGCCGCTTCCTAGTCAAATTCTTGAGTTTGCTGCATTAAAAACTCTTAACGGCTTCACCCGATAGACTAGTTTTCACATGAGTGGTCGACTCAAGGAAAAGAACTATATGCGTGCCAACGAAATGCCCATCTCAAATTATTGAAATTAGAATTGGAAAATCGGGATGTCACACTATTTCTTTTACAAGGCCTCCTGAAGGTAGCGTGAGTATCTTATGCTTCGCGTGCACGAACTGCAGGTACTTGGCCTTAGTGAACCTGGCCAACGGCGAGCCCGGGTTTCGCCCGATGAAGCTCGGGGGCTGACGGACTTGAGCTTCTTGAACTAGTTGAAGAAGGCTTGGGGAGTGCGCTCCTCGATGGACGATGACTCGTTCGCGAGCGTGAAGTTGGGGAAGTTGAAGCCCTCGAAGATCGATCTGGCCACGAACGATTCGATGGCAAAGTGCCGGTGGCCGGGCTTCGCGAACCTCGCTCGCGGCTCGATGAATCAGATGGCATCGTTGAGGTTCCAATTCGCCACCTCCATCTCGCAAGCCATGGCTTTCGCGAAGTGCCTCACGGATCGTAAGGCGTAGTGGAGGACTTGGACGAAGTGGGTCGGGCTCAACGACGTGAGCTTGAAGCCGTCGAACAGGGGCAAGACGCCGCTCGGAGACGTATTGGATTTGAAAATTATGAATTTAGTTGTCTATTTGGATGTAAAAGATTCACATTGCTGTGTATTAGCAGGAACTGAAAATGGAGGGCCAACTATTGAATTATTTCGGCTTCCGAATATTTGCGCCCATTGCGAAAATGAAAAAAAAAAAAGAATCTGTTAAAACCTGGAACTGATTCCGAAACCTGTGACAGGGTAGGGTCTAAGTTCCCGATTCTGACGAGTAGGTTTCAGGTTCCAAAAATTAAGGAACCTGTACCCGAGGGTAGGTTCTAGATTCCGGACAGAACCGAAGTAGAACCAGGAACCGCTCACCCCTAGATCGAGAGGCGGCCCTCTTACAAGTGCCACATGTCTTCATCTCGTTATTTTCCTGGCCGTCTTTCTCTGTTCTTTTCCCACCTACACAACCGGATTTTCATATCAAGAAAAAAAAAAAAAAAAAAATCCAAGAGAAAATTTTTAGATACATATTACAAGGAAAAAATTGAAAAGGGATAGTACCCTAAAAAAAACCCCAAATTTGTACACTTGTGACAAATTTACCCCAAACTATTTTTTTGACCACAAAAACCCAAAGGGGTATACTTTTGACAAATTTATCCCAAACGATACACTTGTGACAAATTTACCCTATGTTAGTTTTCGTTAAATTTTATTCTCAAATTATTAAGTTAAATGATGCGTTACGGTTAACCAGGTATACCAATTTAGGATTTTAAGTTCCGTTTGTCACGAGTTTACAATTTTTATGATTTTTTTGTGGTATTAATTCAATTTAACATAGGGTATATTTGTCACAAATTTATCAGTTTAGGGTTTTTTGTAGTCGAATAAATTAGTTTGGGGTAAATTTGTCATAAATGTACCGGTTTAGGGTTTTTATAATCGGTCGGGGTAAATTTGTCACAAGTTTACCAGTTTGGGGTTTTTTATGGTCAAAAAAATAGTTTGGAGTAAAATTGTCACAAGTGTACCAGTTTTGGGTTTTCAATGTATTAGCCCAATTGAAAACTATGTAAATCGCAAAGACATGAAAAACAGCGTTTCACTCTTTTGAAAACCTTTACTAAAGGTACATAATAGATATTATAAACATGAAAAATCCAATAAAAATTTTTTGAAAACCTTTACTAAAGGTACATAGGCTGCGTTTGGTTCAGCATTTGCAATGGACTTTGAGTCCAATGCAAATGCTGAAAGCCCAAAGTTATTTGGGGAAAATGCAGTTGTGTTTGGTAAAAATTTTTTGCAAATGGACTTTGAGTTGAACGTGCGTTTGGTAAAAAAAGCTTTTGGAAGGGGCTTTATGGGTATTATATTTTCTTTTCTTTTTTTTTTTGGAAAAATCAGCTAAACCCTTCGCCGGACCGGCGAGGCTGCGGCCGCCGGCGAGCAGATCTGCGCGCGGCGGCCGTCGCCGAGGTCGCCCGAGGTCGGGCGACCTCCGGCGAGGGTCGTGCGACCCAGCCCGAGGGCCGACGGAGGTCGCCCGAGGTCGGGCGACCCTCGGCGAGGGTCGCGCGACCCGGTAGGGGGCCGGAGGTCGCCCGACCTCGGGCGACCCTTGGCGAGGGTCGCGCGACCCAGCCTCGCGAGACTCAAGCAAGGGCCGCCTACGGCCGCGAGACCCAGGAGGCAGTCACCTGGGTCGCATGGCCCCTGGGTCGAGCGACCCTGGTCACCCGAGGTCGGGCGACCTCTGGCGGCCCTCGGCTGGGTCGCCCGAGGTCGGGCGACCTCCGGCGGCCCTCGGCTGGGTCGCCCGAGGTCGGGCGACCTCCGGCGGCCCTCGGCTGGGTCGCGCGACCCTCGCCGGAGGTCGCCCGACCTCCAGCCGACGGCCGCCGGCGCCAGATCTGGCTCGCCGGCGGCCGTCGCCCTTCGCCGATCCGGCGAAGGGCTGCTCCTTTTTCATTTAAAAAATAAATAAATGCAGGGGCAACGGTGGGTTTTCAAAAAAATTTTGGGGGTAAAATAGGAAATAATATTTTCATTAAATGGACCTTCAGCATTCCCAAGGAGAAATTTTCACTTGAAAGCCCCTTGGGAATGGTTGCCAAACACCCATTTTTTGGGTGAAAGGGCTTTGAGGCTTGGATGGGCTTTCTAAATGCCCATCCAAACGCACCTATAATGGGTCGGTGATAAATGTCAAATCAAGAGCTTCATATTCAAAGACTTCACTGCAATTGCATCGTCTTTCTTCCTCTTCTCTCGAGATAATCTGTGCAGAGAAACCATGTCGTCGACTGACAATATCATCATCCTCAAGAGCTCGGACGGAGAGACCTTCGAGGTGAAGGAGGCGGTGGCTCTGCAGTCCCATACCATTTATCAAATGATCAAGGAGATGGACGTCCCCGCCAAAGAAATCCCCCTCCCCAACGTCACCGGCAAGATCCTCTCCAAGGTCATCGATTACTGCAAGATGCACGTCGTTGACACCGATCGCGACTCCTCCGTCGCCGGCGACGACCTCAAGGACCGGGATCCTCTCCAGTGTCTTTCCCTTACCTACTCTTCGGTCGAGGAATCTCAGTCTGGGTTTGGTGGGACACTTAGGGCGCGCATGATAAAATTTTTGTTTCTCAATTTCTGTTTCTCTGTTCCCGGAACAGGTTTGGAACGAAGAAATCCGTTTGGTAACGCAATTTGATTTCTCTATTTCTGAAACAGATTTCTATTCCAGAAATAGAGAAATCGAAGAAATCGAAGCTGAAATTTTTAGCTTCTCGGTTTCGAAATAGAAATAGAAATAGAAAATTTTTTTCTCAACTTTTCAATTTAGTCCAAAATATTTTAGATCAATAATATTGAAATAGAAATAGAAATAGTTAAATTAGTCCAAAATATTTTAATGATTTTTTAATATAATCATTCTAATCAATATTGATTGAAAATCTTAACCATTGGGCTAGATGGTGAGAATTGAATGAACAAGGCTTCATTTGTTGCACGTAAGAGATTTTATGCATGGTAATAGTCAATTGGTCATATTCATATCTAATGAGTCTTTCTTCACCTACTCTTCCGTGTATGCTTAAAGCCCAACGACTCTATTTGGCTAACTATTTTTTTAATCATAAACTTCATATTAAGGCGGTAAAAATGGGTCAAATCATTAGGGTTTCATCCGATTTTTCTTTTATAAGGAAAAGAGATCTAATAAGAAATATGTTGTTCTTGTAAGAGTGTTGATGAAAATATAGATTTTGATAATAAATTTTTAAATAATCCTAGTGTTGATAATTTTGAAAAAATTGGTGACGATTTTGAACACGGTGAGGATATTTTTAACAAAATTTGGAAAGAAATTGGAATTAGACTTGAAGTTAGGATTTTTTTAGGAGATTAGACTATTATAATCATGGCTATCATTAGACTTATTTGATTAATGTGAAATCAATTTCGGCAAAAACACAACGACATATTCACTACAATTGAATTTCAATTTTTTTTGCCACGTTGTTTATTTTTCGAAAGAAAATATTACGTAATAGGAAACGTAAGCACATGTAATATAAATTCCATGAAATTGTATTTTCAAATTTTCTAATGTATTAGTATTATTTCGATTATTTTTGTATTTGAGGATTTTCTATATTATTTTAGTATTATTTCGGCTATTATTTTATATTTGAGAATTTCCTATGTTGTTATCTAATCAATTTCTATTCCTAGAAATAGAAATTTTTTTCTATTATCAAACGGTTTCTTTTGGAAATAGAAATTTTGAGTCGTTATCAAATGGGTTTTCTTTGCTCAGAAATTTGTCCGGGAATAGAAATTGAGAAATTGATTTCTGGCCAGAAATCAATTTCTGTTTCAGAAATTTTACCATGCGCGCCCTTAGTGCGGTAATATTGTTTTTCTCTGTTTCATGTGGCTTTTGAAGATTTCAGTACGATTTTTTGTAATTCATCTCAAGATCCTCTTCAACGCCACTGGCTAGTTCCTCTCCAAGGTCATCAACTACTGCAAGAAGCACGTCGTTAACACCGATCGCGACTCCTCCGTCGCCGGCGACGACCTCAAGGCCTGGGATGCTGAGTTCGTCAAGGTCGACCAGGCCACTCTCTTCGATCTCATCCTGGTCAGTGGTCTTTCCCTTACCCACTTTTCGGTTGTGGAATCTCGCGTAGAGTTTGGGTTTCGTGGGAGATTTTGTGCGGTGATATTGTTTTTTCGCCTTGTCTAGGCGTTTCTTGGCTAGTGTGAGAGTTTGATGTTGATTTTGCTGATTAGTGTGGTGGATGATTCTCTGTTTCATATGGCTTTTGAAGATTTCAGTACCGATTTTCGGAACTCATCTCAGTTGCATTCTTAAGCGATAATGACTTTATGACTTGGGGTTCTTGCTTTGTGAATAAGGAGGTTTGCCTATTTCTGCAGCACCATCATGGTTTAACTCATGAACTTGCGAAGTTGATTTAAAGTCTCGTCTCGTTAAGGACTGCAATACTTATCCGTGTGCTCTGTGGTGTTTCGCTTGATATGTCATAGGCGGCCAATTATCTAAACATCAAGGGCTTGCTGGATCTCACCTGCCTGACTGTGGCTGACATGATTAAGGGGAAGACACCCGAGGAGATAAGGAAGGCGTTCAGTATCAAGGATGATTTCACGCCCGAGACAGAGGAAGAGGTTCGAGGGGATAACCAATGGGCCTTTGAGTGAAAAGAGGTACTTAGTCAAAGCAAACTTTTGTGCTGTGGCATTAGTCGTTTTTCCCTTGCGGAAACTGAGGTCGCCGTTTCTTACTCAAGATCAATCTTCTGTTGGGGGTAATTGGACCTAGTTCTTGAATCGTTTATGGTCTTACTGTCTGCATAACACGTGTTTATGAGATGGTGGCTCGGTCTCTTGGCCGTTGCAATGCATTGCGGCCTCTTATCCACCTATTTTTGCTTTGGTTATGTGTTCTTGGAGAAGTTGCTAGTTTATCTCTAGTGTGCTTGAAATATGTGCCCAAGGAGTTCGATGTTTGAACTTTGAACACAGTTACTGGTAAGGAAAAGAAGTACCTTCAGCGGTCCTCATGGAATAACGCTGTTTAATAAGCTGTTAGAGTTACAGTTCACTTTGGTACAATGTCGTTTCTACTGAATATCGACTTATCCCGATGGACCCAGTGAAGTTCGGCTTAATGGAGCCAAGCATACCATTCTGACAATGTAAGTGCATATTATATTTAGCAATGTGGGCAAAGTTTAGAGGTTTTTGATGAAAAAATGCAGGGTATTTTACTGACACCTGTATACATTTAGGAATTTTGGTAACACGAAAGGAGTTTTTGGAGTATTGATGTGTGATGAGCAAAATTTAGAATTTTCGATAATATTTTTCATAATTTTTAATGAATCTAGAAGGTTATCTCTTAGACTCAAAAACTTCCCCTCTCTCTCAAAGAGAAGGGCAGCTCGAAATGCAAGCCCCAGCCCAAGTTTATGAATCTTCCACTAGTTTGCTTAAAAGCTTCACTCCAGGCGAGTTTGGTCCGACTCCTCCCAAGGAATCGAAAATCGAATCGATTATTTTCGTTTCTAAAAATTTGGAAATGGGAATCAGTCGTGGTAGTTACCTAAGACTAGCCAGTTCGGTTTCAGTCCGGTCCGGTTCCTAGTTAAACCAAGACTAATGTACACTCCTAACATGAATCATCTTCTCTTTGGGGTTGTTATTTCATAGGCTTATATTCATTTCATGGTGGAATTCCCCCTGCCTATTTTCGCGAAGTGGTGCTCCAATTCTGGGTCGTTTTCGTGCTTAAACTTCTCTTACAGATTCATTGTCTACATCAGTATCCGAAAAACCAGTATGGCTCGGTGCAATTTTTCTCTACTTTCATATCTGTCGCATTTTACTACTTACTGCAGTTGGACTATGATCTTTGTATTATCCATACAACCCATGTAATCGACCCGAACGCATCCTCTTTTACTAGTGATTTCAAATTTTCAAAGAGTACCCAGGTAACCCTGCTTTTGACCTTATTACTCAAATTCGGGCTTACTTGGAACTACCTTAACATTTAACACATCTATTGGAAAATCATAAAAAAGAATCGTTTTTCTTGAAATTATTAATATGTCTTTGATGTAAATAAACTAACGAGTGCCACAATATCACTTGTTAATAAAACCCCTCAAGAAAAAAAGTGACTTCAAGATTCAGGATACCGCAACCCATGAGTTATAAACGTTATGACTCATGGTAAGGCTCATCCCTTGCCTCCCACGAATCAGGATTTAGATCATGATGATCCTCTTGTCTACCTGTTGAAATCACGCCTCAAGAATCTTGATAAGAATCTTGGTGGTGGTGGAATTATGACTTGCTTGCCCTTATTTTTTTCGAAGTGAAGCGTCTTTGAGTTAGAACCGATTAATTAGAAAAGGCAAAGGGATGAAGTCGGCTGCTCACCACCGTGTGACGCGGTGGGATCGATCACACACATTCGACATGAGGGAAGGATATAGCTCATGAGATTTTTCTTTCAAGTTTGCTTCAAATCATGCGAAAGGAGCCCAAGTTTGCTATTTCACAAAGAAATGGGATTGTCATCTCACTTTGTCAAAGGAGTTGCCGGAGCCGGAGGGTTTCATTTCTTTAGTCTGCACCCCGGCACCAGCAGTCGCATCGGACCGAGATTCCAGCGTTGGCTGGATTTGTTACTTCATCGAAAATTGGTTGTTCTTTCTCTTCTATTCTATCGTTATATGTTGTAGATTTTGGCCAAACACAACACGATTAGAGGTTTGGGGTCGTTTGTCTTTTTTATTTATTAGTGAGAAAATTACTTTATTAGCTTTCTTGTTCAAGTATCATTCAGACCTCAAAATATCATGAGAAATAATGGAATCTCCGTGCGAAAATTTGTATTTTTGAAAGTAGAGCAAACAGCTACTTAGACAACTGAAAAGACTCGGGCCAAAAGCAGAAATCAAATGCTCAATCAATCAAAATCGTATCTTGCAAGGTCTGGAAAAGCTATTGACTTGCTCAGAAAGTGTTCTCTTGCTATCTTGCGATAGAGATTCAAACACAATTCCAACAGAGAACGGGACATAGGCAACAACTCTTTGAGAAGTGCAGCTTTCAAGATCCAAGAAAGTTAAGTAGACCAGCCAGTAGCAGGTCTGATGAAGCCAAAAAAAAAAAAAAACTGCAGAAAATGTTTGAGTTGAGTAAGAATCGCAAGTTCACATCTGATCAACCAATTGTATTTAGAGAGTTGCTATTTAGATTCGCTAGCCATTGTCCATCTTGGTTTTCTTTTAAGTAATACAGCCGTAGTCACCAACCTATATGGAATTCCCTAAATAAGGCAGCATATTTGACAAACTTTGAATGACAATAATCAATGTGACATCACGGTATTTTGCTAAGAGAAACGATCATGGATATAAGCAATAAAGCCGCGATCAAGTATCTGAATGGGACCCGTAACACGACGGTCCTATCAGTTGTGAGATTTTGTTTTCCTTTATTGACGTTTGTCTTGTTTTGTCGTACATCTATTTTCTGAGTTTCATAGAGTAAAAGCACATGATTTCTTAAATAGTCTATGGAAATGTCAAATAAAAGAGGGCTAGTGTGGAAAAATGCAAGCTTCACTTAGACGCACAAAACTTTTAATGGATGATAAGGTAAAGTCGACTAGCTTCAGATTTAACTTTTTGCCTTTTTGAAAACTCGCAATCCATGAATCCGCTCGGGTTGGGTAATAACATTTGGATATGCACGTGGAGCAGAACTCCCACTCAAGTAAGATCCAAGACAAACATGTGGGGATTTGAATCCTTAACTAAATGAATGAGAGGATGAACATGAAGTTTTTACGCCAAGCTCAAGTGTGAAATTTCTATGCTTGAAGTGTGAGGCTGGGCACGAAGAAATGCCCTGACCAGCCATGCCCAAGCCCACTCATTACCTACAAGATTAATCACTTTTACCATTCAACCGAAGCAATATCACAACAACTATCGCATTCAAATTTGCTATCTGCCCAATGACGCACAAAAGGTGCTCACATCTGAAGCATCCAGCTTACATTCAAAACGATTGCGAAACCATTTTTATAAATAAGAAAGACACAACAAAGCATTCCAAACTTGGTGAAGATTATGCCCACCAAATCACGCAGACCATGAATTTCTTCCGTAGAGCCGCCAATTCCATTCGCTTTGATTTTGAATGAGTTTATGCTTCCATTAGATCAACTATCTGAACACGTATCAAGCTGGACTTGTGGATATCCAAACTTCATGCCTTGTAGAAATGCCCATCTAGTGGTGCCATTGCTAGTGCCACTGTACACTAAAACATATATCATAATCCTCAGCTTCCAAATTGATTATAGGAGATTATGATGATGTGCCATCCAAGTATGAAGTCGAAGGCTCTTGGATTCAATCTATCAAAACTGCCAACACCAAAGCACATATCAAGTACATGTATAGAAGGAAGAAAGTGAAAAGTAACTGAAAACAACACGGTGTGATACGGTTATGAGTAGTTTAGAGAGATACAGGTGTCCAACATTAACCTGACTATTTTTATACGAGTTATGCTTTTGAATTTGCTTCCGCGAGCATTGGGCAAAACGTGAGATGTAACTACAGCATTAACTTTGTTTGTAAAAAATAGGTTCATTTGAGCTTGGGAATTATTCAAGCAAACAAACCTGCACTTTTAGCTTTAAACATTCAGGCACATTTCTTGTTCTGAACACAATCTGTTATTGATCAAGGCAAATGACATTATAGGAAGCTAGAGATACCAAGGAAGCAAGAACAAAGCTCCAGAAGTAGAAAAGGTCACCCCAAAGAATACTTCTTTTTTCTTTTTCAAAAAATGAAACAGGTAGAAAACAAAGCCACAGTCAAAATCACAAAAGTGGCCCAAAAATAGTTAAAAACAATAAAAGGGAAGAATGCTAACTCGAAGAGATCAAGAGTGTTGGACCATGCAATGAATAGAAGATTACTGAAACGTTGATAAAGTATCAAGTAACCACAACAATCTACAGAATAATGGCAAGTCCTACAACAATGAGGTCCACATTGAAAGAAGCTACAACAACACACCATTCTACCACAGAAAGATACAGGGGCAATGTCATCTTCGTAGACAATTACCTCATCGATTGTCCCTTTGAAGTCAATCATTACCAACAAGCCAACCCACACTGCAAGAAGAAGTCTTGGATTTCGGATGAAGCTAATCCACAAGGTGAGACTATTCTCCTCAAAGATGGCCTCACGGACACCAGCCAATCTGAAAATGGGAAATTGTCACGTATATTATGGCAGTTCATTAGATTTATCTCCCTCAATATATTGCAATTCTTCACCACCTTTTCTACCCCTTTGGTCGACAGATGCACACAGTGCATTAAGTCGAGATCCTTGAGATGGCAACATCTACTTATAAATGCCGCTATTTGCTTGTCGTTGAGTTTCAAGCCTTCTGCTTGCAAGACCTCTAACCGTGGGAGTTCAAAGTTGATGCATAGATTCCGTATTTCTTTTTTAAACCATGGATCTCCATATGCCTGATTTCAGGGCAGCTCTTCAGCACACCCGCAATGCCGTCCCCAGTTATCTTTGTACAATCGCCCACACCAAGATACCGCAACTTGGGGCACATACGCCCGATCTTCTCGAGGCATTCGTCAGTCAAATTCACATTAGTAGGTATGCTAAGAGACCTCAATTGAGAATTCACCATCACATCAGTTTCACTGGCATCATCCTTCCTTAGGTTCGTCTTCCCCATTTCGATTGCCTTCAGGAAGGGACATTGTCTCACGAAGTTATACAATGTCGTCATCGTTAGATTGGAGCAGTGACTGACGTCAATGGAGGTCAGACTCTGAAAATCTTTACAAATCACGCTCATGTCGCAATCCGCGAGGAAATGCAGTGCCTGCAAATCTAAGTCCTCGATGCCCCAGTGCTTTAGCACGATCTTCCAAATCCCGTCGCTCAAAAACCCTGAGGCGCGCAAAAGAACGAGCCTCTTCAGCGCAATCTTTGCCTACGCAACAGACATCAGCAACCCATCCCAGATAAACGAGCCGGAGAAATCCAGACTACTCAAACCCCCCGCGTGACCAAAGGAATCCACCAACTCCTCACAGGAAATCGCCCCCTCTTTCATATCATTCAGGGTCAAGGATACGAAGTGAGGCCTGTTCACTATCTGCGAAGCAACACCTCTCCCAGTAATTAACCCACATCCCCTAAAGTTAACTTCCCTCAGAGACGGGCAATTCACCGACAGAACCACAAGAGACTTATCAGAGAGAAACCGATTACCCGAAGCGTCGATTCGCGACAGCCCCTGCAGCGTCCGCGACAGGGCTGAGATACCGTCGTCCGTGACCCGAGCCGAACGATCCCGCCTCGGATAGCTAATGTCGAGCTAAGCACTCCGCGATCGAAACCAAGGCGGCATCCTCCCGCCACCCAACATTGTACAGCACCAAGAACCTCAAAGCCCCGAACTCGGACCCCATCTCGCGCAACCCACCGAAGCGGAGGGACTCCTGGCTCGAGAGGTCGAGGCGGTCGAGGGGGCAACGGGAACTGGGCGATCTGGAGGAGGACGGATCGCCGAGGAACGAGCTGAGGTCGATGGACTTGAGGGACGTGAAGCGCCGGAGGATGGTGCCGAGGCGCGGGGTCAGTCGGTTGGTGATGGAGAGGCTGGTGCGGACGGTGTTGGAGATGTGTAGGAATTGCTTGCAGACGGAGGTGACGGACTCGAGGTCTGCGGCGGAGACCAAGCGGCGGAGGACGGCCTCCCAGCATAGTGGGGGCAGGTCTTCCCACAGAGGTTGCTCCGCCGCCGTTATCAGTTGTTTTTCCTTTTGCACCGCTGTCGTCAGTTTTTTTTTTTTTTTAATCTTTTTTTTCCCCTTTCCGCCATCGTCAGTTATGCGCTGCTTAGGCATTTGAAATTTTGATGCATGCAATGGACTTGGAACGGGCCGAACAAGATGGACCTTCATCTTTAGGGTAAAAATTTTAAACCCGTGAAATATCCGGTTCATCTAATTGCATTTATCAAAGAAGATATCCATCGAAATTGGAATTTAATGCGATGTTCGTTAAACAATTGATAGTGTCATGAAATCCGATTTGCACTAAGGGTGTTCCACGACTTTAATCACCACACCCAAGTTCTTTGATCATTGATTCAATGAAATATGGTTTGACCGTCACATAACAACACATGTGTTGTCGATATAAAGGCATCCCAAATCTTGGGAAATCCTTTGGAGGGGTGGACCTGGTTTAATAGAGTCAGCAGTAGTGCTAATTAGGTGCAGATCAATCCATGGGTGGACCAATTATATGTGAAATCAAATTATAATCGTTTAATGTAAGATGTTACCAGCTTGAGCGGATCAAAGAGGGAATTGCAAGTCCAAACCGACCCATTTATGCTTCTGTCCCAATAGGCCACCCAATCCATGATCACATCTACTTGATGCATATCAGCTATACAATAGCAATTTTTAAGAATTCAAATCAGTTGAGTTCTTGAAAGTATCTCGATGCTTGATTTATTTTAGCTTGTCAATAGACTCAATACCAAACTAATGGGCAAAACAATAACCAACCTTTTTTGACTGAACACAGATCGAATGGTTGTTATAGTC
Source organism: Eucalyptus caleyi (assembly GCA_014182885.2). Taxonomy (NCBI): domain Eukaryota; kingdom Viridiplantae; phylum Streptophyta; class Magnoliopsida; order Myrtales; family Myrtaceae; genus Eucalyptus; species Eucalyptus caleyi. Next base: position 18,301,302 of record CM024476.2, read on the forward strand.
TAGTAATTTGCATGGCCATACTGATCCCTTTTATGGGCCTTTCTACAATAACGAGAGCAAATAATACCATGGCAAAATTATTGAGTCCTTGATGAACCATTGGATGACTAAGATGACTCTCAGTTGTTGACTGATCATCGTCAATTGTTGGACCATTACGGGCTGATTGTCAACCATGGTCTTAGTCGATAGTCACACTGCCATGGAAGGGTGGAAATGCCCCTCTTTTTTGGTTGGTGGGGGAGCCGAGGGTCATGGAGTTCAGGAGGGAGATCTCATTCAGTGTTTAACTGTGAAGCCTTCATATCCTTCGGGAAAGTACAGGTTTTCTAGAAGCTGGCCCTCCATCGTGTAAAACATACTTCTAGTATGTGCTAAAAAATTTGATAATCATCCTTCTCGTGGTCCCACCCACACCTCCTCATAGAATTCATGAGACATGTCGAAAAAACATGAGCTTTTGAATCATGTTGAATGTGTTCGATACTAGATAATAACCTTTCCAATCATTCATGACGGCTGATCATTAGGTCTTTAAGACACAACATTGTTCCCTTCTCCAAATTCATTGATCTGAGCTCCTCTAATTCCTCAAGAAGTAAGATCTTGAGCTTCTGAAACTGCCCATTTTTTAAATCCAATTGCTATCCATCATAAGCCAGACGTAGTTCCAGCTCTACTAGCTTTGGCAATTTTCCGAGGGTGGCAAGGAGATCTTCCTACAAGTGACTCCATCTTAATAAGATCTTTGTCAAACGTTTACAGGACGATATCCAATATAGCAACTTCTCTAAACAGCCATGTAAGTAGAGATGTTTAAGATACTCGGGAGGTGAGGATAAGCCATGGAGATCAAGTATCCGTCCTTGTAAAATGCATGTACATTGAGAGACTTTAGCTCCTTTAAATTCTCAAGGGAAGTGCACAACAACTCACCTTATTCCTTAATCAACTCGCTGATTCCCAACCACCTTAATTTTGTTAGATTCCCAAGATCTTTCAGTAGGCTGTCTGCCTCCACAAAATAGGGCTTTTCTAGGCACTTGAGTCCTCCAACTATGCATAATGCCTTGAAGCCAATTTGCTCGTAACTCTCCATCAAGGGGGTCTTTGTCGTGATGATAAATCAGGATATGACGAATTCTTTCCACTCCTTCAACTTCCTTAGGTAATTCAATGACCAAGCTTTGTTTAAGATGTAAAAATTCTAGATGCGTAAGTCTTCCAATGGAGGCAGGGATTTCTTCGATTGAGGTATCCCTAAGTTCAAGTACTTGAGAAGGATTAGCTCGAACAAGGCACCTGTCAGATCAAAAACCTTGAGAAGCTTAGGTGGAGAAGGGTGACTAGGACGAAGATTATCTACCCTAATATAGTCCACGCTCTGCATTGTGACTTCCGATATGCCTTGAAGACCTTGATTTGAATTTTGATGGCAGAGGACTTCTCCATAATCAATCCTCCATGCTCTTATTCCTGATCAAATAATCCTTGCAACAAATGAACTCTTGATCCCTAGATTGGTGTGATGGCAAGGGAAGATGGCGGACACCAAAGAATGGGAAGAGAGAGTGGTCTTTCGACGCTGGGAGCAAATCCCATGAGAAAGAAGGAGAAGGATCTGCTCAGCAAATTCAAGGGCTCCTCGGCTCAAGGCGGACCTTCATTAGTACGTGGCATTCTCCCTGACAACTGGAAGGATTTGCTCTATGATATTTCGATCGATATTTGGCTGCGTTAGAAGATACGAAAATAGATTATACGTGTTAACAACGAACGTCTGAACTACTTAGGCAATTGGGCAACTTCAGCCTGGGACGCCTTTTCCGAAACACTTCGCAAATGCCTAGATGCCCTTAAGAGACGAGAAGGAGTATCTGCTCCCAATATTGACGATAAAGCATCGGAGGAAGAAGAATCTGCCACCAAAAGGCATTGCGAAACAGGGGAGGGAAGTTCTGTCATCGAAAGTCCTCCAAGGGATTCAGGTCTGACCCAAGGAGGTGATCTGGTTGGATTGTACTGTCATAAGGAGCAGCTGATCAGGTTGCTTCTTAAGGACAACTCTGGAATGACGGTATGTGTCGATAAGCAGAGGGTCCTTAGATAACCTACTAGAGGTCCTTTCCAATGACGACCGACCGTTTTGCCTTTTGTACATGAGCATTTTCCCCAAGAATAGCAAGATCTATTGCAACAGAGTTTCTCATCTATGGGTTGCAGAAGGATTTATAACCAATCTAAAAGAAGTAGTTGTCTTTTCAATGACATTCTTGATAGAAAGTGCATCCATCCAGTGGAAGTAAGAAGTGATGGAAAGCTCTCCACATTCCGAGTGGATAACCTTTTGCGAGAGATTTTTGCTTCCTTTATGATCATTTGGACATATTAATGATAACTAGTAGTGAGGGCAGCACCAACTGGCCTAAAAGAGTAAGATACCTATTCGTTCAAGGAGGAACAGTCACATTTGAATGAAAAGAAACTCTCTCAACTTCATTCCCTATTTGTGTTTAATCTCTCCTCATCCGAAGCTTTAACAATGGGAACTTCCGAGAATCCATTATTTCCATTCAATTTTAAGCTTCTCGAGGTTTTTGATCTAACAGGTGCCTTGTTCAAGTTAATCCTTCCTAGATACTTGAGCTTAAGGGATACCTCAACCAAAGAAATCCCTACCTCCACTGGAAGGCTTTCGCATCTAGAATTTTTACATCTTAAACAAAGCTTGGTCATTGAATTACTTAGGAAGTTGAAGGAGTAGAAAGAATTCGTCATATCCTGATTTATCATCACGAGAAAGACCCCCTTGATGGAGAGTTATGAGCTAATTGGTTTCAAGGCATTATGCATAGTCGGAGGAACCTGGAAAAGCCCTGTTTCATGGAGGCAGACAGCCTATTGAAAGATCTTGGGAATCTAACAAAATTAATGTGGTTGGGAATCAGCAAGTTGATTAAGGAACAAGGTGAGTTGTTGTGCACTTCCCTTGAGAATTTAAAGGAGCTAAAGTCCCTCAATGTACATGCACTTTAAAAGGACAAGATACTTGATCTCCATGGCTTATCCTTGCCTCCCAAGTATCTTAAACATCTCTACTTACATGGCTGTTTGGCGAAGTTGCCAGATTGGATATCGTCCTGTAAACGTTTGACAAATATCTCATTAAGATGGAGTCACTTGGAGGAAGATCTCCTTGCAATCCTCAGAAAATTGCCAAAGCTAGTAGAGCTAGAACTGCATTTGGCTTATGATGGGTAGCAATTGGATTTCAAAAAAGGGCAGTTTTCGAAACTCAAGATCTTACTTCTTGAGGAATTAGAGGAGCTTAGATCAATGAATTTGGAGAAGGGAACAATGCTGTGTCTTAAAGACCTAATGATCAGCCGCCATGAATGATTGGAAAGGTTATCATCCAGCATCGAACACATTCAACATGATTCAAAAGCTCATGTTTTTTTTTTTTTTTGACGTCTCATGAATTCTATGAGAAGGTACAGGTGGACCACGAGAAGGATGATTATCAAATTTTTGAGCACATACCAAAAGTATATTTTACACGATGGAGGGCCAGCTCCTGGAAAACCCGTACTTTCTTGCAGGCGAAGGATATGAAGGCTTCACAGTTGAACACTGAATGAGATCTCCCTCGTGAAGGCTTCACGTTATCATGCAATGCTTAAACAAAATGGGGTCATCTTGTAAAATGTGGCCCACATCATATCACTAATTGTGACTCGTAAGATAACTGGCGATGAGTGGATTACCACGTCAGAAATTGCAAGCAAGATTTAGGCGAAAGGACTTGATTGAATTTTCACTTAAAGGTTGAGAACAACATTAGATTAATTGAAAAGTTTAGATTTTTCATACAATAATCTTATAACTGAATTTGCAAACTTATTAACTGTCTTCAACCTAAGTCTAACATAAAATAAATGTCCCAAAAGATTTGTTATGACCAGTGAACAACAAATTAAAACTCATTTAAGGTCTTTAAAATTCACTAGAGATATAATCTAGCTGACTCTAATAATTGTTCTTGTGACTAATGCTGAAAAGACAATCTTAAACATTTCCAAGATGCAAATATTAATTTGCACTTCACAATTGCAAGAAATTTCGCATGGTCAATGAAGTGTTGGCTGCATTCCGGGAAAAGCAACTGAAATGTCGAGAATTGTTGAATGGGCTAAACAAGAATACGACTGATAATAACATCCAGAAACAAAAGCTGTTTTCCTACCTAATTCTATTTTTTAGAATGAAATATTGTTATAGTTGTGATGCTTTTACGATTCATTAATTAATTTTATTAATATTCAATTTCTTTATCAATACCTACTACAAAATTTTATAAGGCCATTGTTGATTCTTAACCGTAGATAGAATCTCACCATCCTAAGGTTCTATCTCTGTTATATTTTTGGATGATATTACAAGGACCGAGACTTACCCAATAATAAAAGAAAAAGACAAATAATTAATGACTAGTTAGGCAGACTTATTAGTTTGTATTTTTCGTGCCAAGTTCCTCATGCCCCTATCTTCATTTTGTCGAGAAAGTGATTGACTCAACCACATGTCCCAAATGCGTTCTTCATATTAACTTAAGGATTTGTTTATTTCATGAAATATACTTTTGACAAAACGTTTTTGAATTTTCTGGCATTTAGTTCGCTTAGAAAAATAAGTTAGCGTCAACAAAAACCTATGCTTAAATTCAAGAAAATGATTTCCTCTTTAAAAATCAAAAATCATTTCCAAAATATAACTAGATATTAACACTTAAACCTACAATTCTACGCTTGGAAATGGAAACCTAATGTTGGTTCAGGGGCCTCAACATCTAAGACCAGCTATCTAGCACTCAAGCTGGGGACCATTAAGGTGGGGCCCGTGACCTCGATGCCCATCGCCCAATCCCCAGTGCTTGTGCTCAAGTCCATTGAGGATCAACATGGGACCTCGGTGAATGTGCCCAAGGCTCTAGTGTCTAGGCTCAAGTCATTAAGGCTGAGTCGAAAGGCTAAGCATGAGATCCTAGTACCCAAGCTTGCATACTGAACACCTAGACCGAGGTCCACAAATGTCATGCCTAGGTTCTTGTTGCATGGGCTCAAGTCCCTAGTGCTCGAGCCAAGGTCTATCAAGACAAGGCTTGAGACCCCAGTGTCCATGCTCGAGTCCATTGAAGCTGGCCTAGGACCCCAATGCTTATGCTCTCATCCATTGAGGGGTACCTTAGCACTCGTGCCCCAGTCCATCAAGGGTAGGCCTAACACCTAGGTGCTAGTGCCCCAACCCTTGGTGCCCAAGTCAAGGTTGATCAAGGCCGGACCCAAGACTGTGGTGCCTGTACTTAGATCTCCAGTCCCTTATGCGCACGTTACTAACACCCAAATAGTGTATTTCTAATTGGAAAAATCAAATCGGATTTTTCATATCAAACTTTGGAATATATTTTTCAATTCATTATCAGGTTTTAACTAAACACTGAAAAATATTGTTGTGTTCTTGAACACGGACTTCTTGGAAAATATTTTTGAAAATTTGTTGAATTTTCTGCAAAACAAATTGAGCTTCAGTCTTATACAAGTGTAAAGCAAAGACTCGAGAAAAAGAGAAAAGAGATAAGGTGTAACATCGAAAGAAAAACAAAAACAAAAAAAAAAGGGAAGGGAAGATAAAAAAAGAAAAACAAAAGAGAAAATTTAGTAATTTAAACAAAACAGGGTCGTCTTTTGAAAAGTTATCCAGTTAGATAACTAATCATGACCCGTAGGATGGTAGCGATGAGTAAATCACCACATCAGAAATTTTAAACATGATATTGGTGGGAGGACATAATTGAATTTTCATTCAAAGGTTGAAAACGAAATTGGTTCAATTAAAAAGGAGAAAGCTATCTAAAAAGTTTTAAATATATTACACTTTTACCGGTTCAGTTTTAAACTTTATAATTTCATCAATCGAGTCAGAAATCTTTTTATGTTCTGCTAATTAAGTCAATCAATTTCAGCCAAAAATTGCTAATGTGAACCCGACCATCTTACGTAGCACCACTAGCATTAAAATGAGCAATTTTTAATAATATATAATACTTTTCGCATTTTTGTTATTTTTTAATTTCTTGAGGCTTATAGGAGGTCTAACTCAAATCTTACATGGAAATGCATATGCATGTTAGGAATTAAATCACTAAGGATCCTTTCCTTTAGAAGCTCATTTGAGTAAAGTAATTTATTTAAAGTGCGTCTCTGTATAGCATGTTAAATCTGCATATTTATATTTCCTTTAATGATTTAGTCTATCTTAGAAAATTTGTATTGACGGTGCCCTGTCCTTAAGGATTATAACAGGTCTTAATCAATTCTTACATGGAAATGCATATGCGTGTTAGGAATTAAATCACTAAGGATCCTTTCCTTTAGAAGCTCCTTTGAGCAAAGTAATTTATTCAGAGTGCATCTCTGTAGAGCATGTTAACTCTGCATATTTATATTTCATTTAATGAATTAGTCTATTTTAGAAAATTTATATGGACGGTGCCCTGTCCTTGAGGATTATAATAGGTCTTAATCGATTCTTATGTGGAAATGCTTATGCATGTTAGAAATTAAATCACTAAGGATCCTTTCCTTTAGAAGCTGATTTGAGCAAAGTAATTTATTTAGAGTGCGTCTCGCTATAGCACGTTAAATCTGCATATTTATATTTCCTTTAATGAATTAGTCTATTTTAGAGAATTTGCATGGACGGTGCCCTGTTCTTGACCGTAATAATTGGTCTTATGCATTCAATTCTTACATGGAAATGCATGTGCATTTTCGGAAATAAAAAAAACTAATGATCCTTTCCTTCAAAAGAAAAAAACTTCCATTGTTCGCTTCTGGAGAGTCATGAGACCAACGCCATTTCTTCATTTTGCTTCTATACATATATGTGCTCCATGTTCAACTATCTAACACAGAAAATAGAAGTAAAAAGCTTCTCTCTTTCCTTTGCAACTTCGAGATGAAAGACCAGAAATGCAGATTGTCTGCGACCACCTTGACGATTTTCATTCTTGGTCTCATTTGCATTCTAAGCATCTTCCCTGCTAATACTGCCATTGCAGTAGCTGATTCGGGTGGCTCGTTGTCAACTTATATAATCCAAGTACGAAAGCCAACGGACAAACATGTTGCTACTTCGGAGGATCTGGATGCTTTATACCGGTCATTTTTACCTACCACAGCAACCAGCTCTAACCAAGAGCAAAGAATGGTTCACTCATACCGACATGCGCTATCAGGGTTCGCGGCCAAATTGACCGCCGAGGAAGCTAAAGCCATTCGGGACAGGGACGGTGTTTTGTACGTGCGTCCGGAGAGGGTGCTCTCTCTACACACAACTCACACCCCCGAGTTCTTGGGATTGCACCAAGAAGTTGGGCTCTGGAAGGACTCCAACTTCGGCAAGGGCGTGATCATCGGAGTATTGGACTCAGGGATATCTCCCCAGCACTCTTCCTTCAGCGGCGAGGGGTTGCCACCGCCCCCGGCCAAATGGAAGGGCAAGTGCATCTTCAACGACACATCCTGCAACAACAAGCTCATCGGTGCGAGGTCCTTCGCTTACGGCGGGATCTATCCGCCAACTGATGATGTGGGCCATGGCACACACACTGCCAGCACAGCTGCGGGTGCTTTTGTGAAGAATGCCAGCGCACTCGGTAATGCCAAAGGCACGGCCGCAGGCATAGCGCCTCTTGCGCATTTGGCAATCTACCAGGTTTGCGGTATTAGGGGTGCCTTGAGGCCGACATATTAGCTGGGTTCGATGCGGCCATCGAGGACGGTGTCGATGTAATTTCCCTCTCTGTCGGAGGAGATTCCTATCCGTTCTTCCAGGATGGGATTGCAAAAGGTTCATTTGCCGCCATCCAAAAGGGCATCTTCGTGAGCAGCTCCGCGGGGAATAATGGGCCATACAACTACTCATTGGCAAACGAGGCACCGTGGCTTCTCAACGTGGGAGCCAGCACCACAGACCGCAGGATAAAAGCCACGGCGCGGCTGGGGAACGGGAAGGAGTTCGATGGGGAGACCTTGTACCAACCGCAAGACTTCGATTCGACGCTACTTCCCCTGGTTGATCCAGCACAAAACGGAGATAACTCCTCGGCCTTTTGCTTTCCCGGATCACTAAAAGACCGCTCGGACCTCAAAGGAAAAGTGGTCGTGTGCTCCGTAGGCAGCGGTATTCCGCGAGTCGACAAAGGTCAAGAGGTCAAGGATGCAGGTGGTGCGGCCATGATCCTCGTGAACGGTCCTCTGGAGGGAGCCACCACCGTTGCCGATAAGCATGTCCTACCCGCTGTCCATGTGGGATATGACGCGGGGAGAGAGATCAAGAGCTACCTAAACACGACCTCAGCGCCAAAGGCCACGATCCTATTCAAAGGCACTGACATCGGGAGATCGGTCGCCCCGGTTGTAGCATCCTTCTCTTCCCGTGGCCCCAACTACCAAAGCCAGGGCATCCTCAAACCGGACATCATCGGCCCGGGTGTGAACATTCTCGCCTCCTGGCCAGTTAGTTTAGACAATTCTACGGACGATAAGCACTCATTCAACGTGATCTCCGGGACCTCCATGTCCTGCCCCCACCTCAGTGGTGTGGCGGCACTGCTCAAGAGCGCACACCCCGACTGGTCGCCAGCGGCCATCAAGTCCGCCATCATTACCACTGCCTCCACCTCCAACACGAAGGGCCAACCCATCTTGGACCAGTCGCTCGATCCAGCAAACATATTCACCACTGGCGCCGGACATGTCAACCCATCAAAGGCTGTTGACCCGGGTCTCATTTACGACATCGAACCGCAAGATTACATTCCTTACCTTTGTGGGCTCAACTACACCGACTCCGAAATCGAGCTCATAGTTGAAGAAAATGTCACATGCTCGAGCACTGGGAGCATACCCGATTACCAGCTCAACTATCCATCGATCAGCTTGAGCTTTGAGAGTTCGGTGACGAAGTTTAACGTGACGAGGAAGGTGAGGAACGTCGGACCTGCTAACTCGTCTTACAAGGTGGTTATCGACCCCATCACGGGTCTCAACTCAATTGGCGTGTACCCGAGTAATCTAGAGTTCACGAAGGTGAACGAGACAGCCAGTTTCAGCGTTGACTTCACAAGGAATAAGACGGCGACCCCGGCCCTTGCTCAAGGCGCGATCACGTGGGTATCTGCTAAGCATTCAGTTCGAATCCCTGTCGCCGTTGTCTTTTAGTTATCGCAAGGAATGTGTGTAATTTCTATATTTAAAAGGACGGACTGTACTGGCCGGATCATTGAACCAAGAGGGCATTGACACAGTTCACTGCTTGAATTTGCCTTTGAGAATATCGTCATTTATCACCTAGTATTTATCTTGACCGGTGGTTTCATTATTTCTTCGTGAGGTTAACCTAGATTTTCTCTCCGCCGGGAAATTCAATTAAACTTTAATTTATGGTCATTGCAATGGAGAAGTACAAAAATTTGGGCGGTTATCCTCATTATATAAAAAATTTAGCATGATTCTTCTTACGTAGAGTTGATGAATTTCAAACACAACAACCTAGTTAAAGAATTTTATGTATAAGATTCGTTGTGTATGTATCGTAAATGGATAAAAGCGTCTACACATGAATAATAAATGTGTTATGTTTAATTCATTTCTCCATATTTATACATGAGAGCTCTTTTGATAAAGTCTTGTTGTACAATAAGTAGTTCAAGTTCATGTTTGAGTTCCAACGTTATGATGATTAATGACTGAGGCAGGCTCGATCAACCAGAGGAAATTGACAAGAGGATAAAGGTTTCTATAAATAAGAACTCCACTTTCATAATACCAGTTCTAAGCTCACGCCATATATGAACATTTGCCTTTATCTAGCTTCTAAAGTAATCTTAAATCATATCAACCAACAATTAACTCCTTGGATAAATGGAAAAACAATTGGGATGCACATTAAGAAGCACGAAGTCAGAGGTTGCATACCTTTCTTCAATTTGGGAAGGGGGATTTAGTCCTACCTACAAAGGCTGGATAAAGAAAAAGCAAGGCTCAAACCCAACAAGTCTGGCATCAACAAGGTATGGGCAATGGCCGTCGGGGGGAAAAGAAAGAATAGGAAAAGAAAAGAAAAAATACTAAAAATTTTCAAAAGAATATTAAAGTATTACTAAAAACAATCCGTGTTAATGCCAACTATGTCATGTAAGATAGTCCATATCAATGTTAGTGATTTCTAGCTAAATTGACTAGATGTACTCAATAAAAATAATAAAAAAAATTTATGATTTAATTAGTAAAATTTAAATGTTTAGTGAATTGTCAAAAGTATAATAATTTTAGGGCTTTTCGATAATTTTCCCTAGTACAAATGTCCCGAACCTGAGATTGCTCTCATCTGGCTCGCCATTGTTGCCGTAACCGCTCTTATTTTTCTTTTCCCATGGCCTTCTCCTCTTAAGTTGCTTCTCTGCACTCTTCCTGACATTGCTCGAGAGATTTCTCACCATAAAACATACTTTATAAGATATTATAACGTACATGCACAAACTTTATGTGTAATAATGTGAATTGGGGGTGGGAATAGCGAAGAGTGATGCGGCTCTTGGATGATTTGTGCAAATTTCTTAAAATTGACTTAAGCGCATTATTTTTTTTTTTTAAGGTTTTGGTTTCGACATCCAGACCTATGGCAAAGTTGTGTTAAACTCATAACAGGTTATAGAGATTTGTGCTCTCTCTTCTCAATTATGGATGAATTTTACGATTTCTGTTTCGCTAGAAGCTATGTATTTGGCGATGATAATAAGATTGCCGTGCTATATTTTTGTGTGCTCGGTTGTTATTCTAGTAAATGTCCTAAAAGAGCTCTGTCATTACTTGTTTGTACTATGATAGAAAACCCTACGTGTGATAGAGATGTGGCGTGTCTTAACTTGGATGATTATTCATCCCCTTCCCCTTGAGAGAGGTCCGAATGGATCCATAAAATTACATTTGCGAGAAGATGTTCCCCTGGTTAATGGCACAACTACATTTTGACCCAAAAAAACAAACGAAAAAAATGGCACAGCAACATGAGTGAGATAAGTTCATAGGTACTCCTTTAATTTTTGTCTTTTCGTATTTGAGTATCCGAACTTTCGGTCGATCATCCAGGATATTAAAATCTTGTGATTCATATAATAAATCCTTTTATTATCATCATACTTGATTTTTTATTTTTATTTTTGCTAGTATACTACAAAATTATTGAGTTTTGCACTAGAAAGCATTTGACTAGCTATTCAAAGTGTCAAACAAAGAAGAAGTGCTCTCAATCTTCATCCCCCTTCCACTAATGAAAGCAGTTTGATCGAGGCAAACAGAATCAAGAAGAGCTGCTCCCATTCTTGTAGCTATAACGGAAGTAATACGAACCTGCATATTATGTTGCAGCGACAAAAGAGGCCTAAAATCACTCATTTTAGTGGGATTAGGCACCTTAAGAAATAACGGGGCACAATCTCCTGTGTATATTAGGTTTAGATTGAGGGCCTCATGTAGCTAATAGCATACCCACCGGTGGCCATTGGGAAACATAACGAGGGAAAATGCAATTTTGGGATACAAGTCAAAGTATCACGGCTATCTTTTTCTTCTCTATCTAACATTGCCATTGTTGCCATGTATATTGTACATGTAACATTTGTTGTCCTCTGGATTTGAACTTTGTGTACTGGCTAGAGACAGAGTTGTGAAGAGTGTTTCTGGCATTACGATCGCCATTATTCGCCTTAGAGAGAGAGAGATTTGTCAATTAGCGTTGATCCCATGCTTTTAACGCACCCACGAAGCTCTACCGCTCCACCGAGTAAATTCTCCACGTCTTCGCACGACGCATTACGAGTTAATGCCTCGAGAAGGTCGCGACATTGGCAACGATTGAACACCATGAGAGAAGGAAGCAAACGGCGTTAATTAGTCGGTTTGGTGAAGGGAGGGCACGACGCAAAACCTCTCCTCCTGTGGCTTGGTGGAGGTTAACTTTTATGTGAATTTTTTACTTAAAACTAAATTAGCGAGTGGTTATTTTTTACCTCAATTCATTGATCTCCACATTTTTATTACGTCCTATGTCAGGCCAAGGCTGCAGTTCTGTTGGGTTCGGAGAGGCCCAAGAGCTTGGCCCATTTCTCGTGACAAATGGGCCCGACGGCCCGGCCCTGAGATTCAACAACTTTACTTGGAACGAAGGTAATTTCAATTCTTTTTCCTTCTTTCCCAGCTAGAAGATAAGTAAATTTTTTAAATTGTCCTAATTTTTGCAGCCGCGAATCTGTTGTTCCTCGATTCACCCGTTGGTGTCGGGTTTTCGTACAACAATGCCACCGTAGAGCACGGCGACGACAATACAGGTTCGTAAAAATTAAATTAGTAATTAGATTTTGGGAGATAAGCTCATTTACTGAAAGTGAATTTCTATGCGATTATTAAACAGCTAGAGATGCCCTTGCATTTCTCCTAAATTGGTTAAGAAGGTTTCCGCAGTACAGAATGAGCGATGTCTACATAGCAGGAGACGGCTATGCAGGTAGTTCACGACCCTAATTTTACAATCAATTTTTTTTTTAAATTTTTGGAGAGAGCATTCAATTAATTAACTGATGCACGTGGTAACCGGTTTTTCCCCTCCATTTCAGGGCACTAGGCACAGCAGCTTGCCGAGGCAATCTACAATGGGAATCAAAACGCAACTCCAGACACTCTATTAATCTTAAAGGCGTGATCGTGCGTGTCAAATTCTCAACTAAGGGCATGCATGGTAACATTTCTATTTCTCCCTATTTCTGTTCTTTTGTTCCCTGGAACAAAAAAAGAACAGAAATCTATTTGATAATGCCAACTTATTTTTTTATTTTCCGGAATATAAAAGAAACTTCTTGTTTCCAAGACAATTTCTAGAAATAATTTTTTTTCTTTTTTTCTTTTTTGTTCTTCTTCCTTATTGCGGACACTAGCCGCCTGCCAACTATCGGCCACCTCCTGCCGCTCGACGGGGCCACCTCCTGTTGCCCACGGTCACTATCGGTAGCCAACCGCTAGCAACTACTGGCGACAGTTGCCGCCGCCTGTAGCCCATCGGCCGTCACCTACAGCCCAACGGCCGATGACGACCACCATTTGCTGGTAGCCTATCGTGGCCAATCGCCGCACAACCGCCAACCACCACTACTAACCGCCACCGTACGACCACCAACCATCACTACTAACCGCCACCACGGGACCGCCACCCACAACTCACCAACCACCACCCCCTCCCCACCTGGTGATGGGCTATGGTCGACAATCCTGCGATGGCGGTTGACGGTGACATTTGGCGGTCATGCGGCAATCGTGTGACGGTTGTGTGGCGGTCGTGCGGCAATCGTGCGGCGATCGTGCGACGGCGGGCGGTGGTTGGCGATTCATGGGTAAGAAAAAAAAATACAAAAATTTATAATTTTTTATCAAATACATTTCTATTCTTTTTCTATTCCAAGAATAGAAATTTTGTATAATTACCAAACACCTTATTTTACTCAGAAATTGTTCCCGGAGTAGAAATAGAAAAAACTATTTCTGAAAAAAAAAAAAAAAAAAAAAAAGTTCCCCATAATATAAACATTGCCATGTGCACCCTAAGCTTGATTTTATTCAATGGTTTTTCCATGTTAAATCGACTAACGCAAGAATGAAGTAATTAATTTGTGAAATTTCTGACATGCAGGTAGAAAATCCAAACATGAATGTCGAGACGGATTTCATGGGGATGATCGATTGTGCATGGGGCACGCACTGATTTCAGACGATCTCCACAGTTTAATTGAGGCCAAATGCGACTTCAGTAACAGATATTTGATCAAAGACTGTTCTATCCTACTTGACGAGTACAACAAACTGTACGAGATGATTAACATGGATAGTTTGTACTCCGCCACCTGTCCGCTTGATCAACTCTTCGCCGGCCATAACGTAGGCTACGACCCATGCCTCATGAAGCACGCCACGGCTTATTTTAGCCTTACCGATGTGCAACATGCGCTGCACGCGAACGTCGCCCGAATCCCTCAACCATGGAGGCTTTGCAGGTAAATTATATTATAGTTTGTTGATTTTCTTGATTACGGGACTATTTTAAATATATCAATTTTTTCTAATTTTGCGTCAAATGCTAATTCAGCGTGGAGGTGCGCCTTTCGTGGGGAGACTCCCCTTCTTCAGTCCTCCCAATCCTGAAGAAACTAATCGACGGAGGCATTCGCCTGTGGATCTATAGGTACCGATTACATTAATTAAATTAGCATATGCTATGATTGTAATTTTTCTTCTTCTTTTTTTTCCGTTTAATCAATATTTTTGAAATTCAGTGGAGACACGGATGGAAGGATTCCGGTAACGTCCACTCAATACACATTGAACAAGCTTGGCCTCAATATCACAGAGAACTGGACTCCATGGTACGAGGGTAGAGAGGTAAATTGCCAATAGCCTCTAAATTTTTTAGTCACATCATAAATGCAGATGAAATTCAATGCAAGGGTGGCACTATAAAATAAATCGATATTTTGAATTTAAATTGTTTATTCATGCTTGTGAGCCTTTTTATTTTTTATTTTTTGTGTTGCTGAAAATTGGATTTTTTGTGTGGTTCTAGGTCGGAGGTTGGACTATAACGTACGAGGGTTGACTTTTCTGACGGTGAGGGGAGCGGGGCATCAAGTTCCCACTTTTGCCCCTGAACGCTCTCTTCAGATCATCCGCCCCTTCCTGGCCGACTCGAAGCTCCCCTCCACGCCCTTTTGAGATTTGACTTTCTTTCATATTTTGTGCTGAAGAGATGTCGGTGACTTGTGGCCGTTTTAAGCTCGGATGAGTAGTTCCAGCTTAATGATATTAAATAAAATCTCTTTTGTCTATTTACTTCTAGAGTGGAAGTCTACTTCATTTCGCACTTCAATGCCGTGATATTACTTGCAAGGATTGCTGCATGTGACCTATTTTGTTATTAACCAATGATCGTTGATTTCATCGTTGGCGCTCTAAATTAGGCTTTTGAATATTCGATTAATTCTAGCAAAACCTACCAATAATATGTTGATGGTATATGTAATTTTGAGGGATGATGTTTATAAATTTGGAACTCTAAATGATCGAGAAAGGCGACCTCAACATCATAGAGAATTGCGATACGAGGGTAGAGAGGTAATTTCATCACTATTCTAACAAAGGGAATAAACACCTATGGATAATATTTTTATGCCCTCTTTCACGTGCAAATTATGTGCAAATCACGTGCAAATCTAGCTTTGAATAATATTTCCTAAGAATGATATATTTATATTGCTTGCAAAAATGAATCAATGATATATTTTCATTGTTCACGAAAATGTTTAAATATAAGTTGTTAATAATAATAAAAAATTATTGACTAATTAATTCAAACTATACAAGAGATCATTTTAGGAAAATAGTTTCCAAATAATTTAATTTTTTCTGTGAAACAAACATTTCTCATTTTTCTTGAATATGAGGCTATTATGAAGATACTAATTTTTTCTAATTTCGTTTCAAAAAATTGAGTAAGCCTGGAGGTGAATTCTTGGAAAGACTTGCCTTTTTCAAACCTCCCTATACTGAAGAAACTCATCGGTGGGGGAATTCGCTTGTGGGTCTTCAGGTATTATTAAAGACATAAATTAGTTAAAATTAGCATTCATTAATTAAATTGATTTACAAGTCACAATGGTAATTTTGAGTTTCTCTTGTTTAATCATTCCTTTCGCGATGCAATGGAGACATGGACAAGAGGATCCGGTGACGTCAACTCGATACCTGCTAAACAAGATCGGCCTTGACATCACAAAAAACTAGACACCGTGGTACAAGGGTAGAGAGATAATTTCCTCACCAGTCTCTTAATTAGGATAATCTAATCTGCTGCATCCTCTAAAAATCATGTCATAAACTGCGGATCAAAATCAATGCAAAGGTGGCACTATAGGATAAATCGATTTTGGAATTTAATAACGTTTATTTTTATTTGTGAGCCTTTTTATTTATTTTTATTTTTTTAGTGGTTAAAAATTGGATTTTTTTTTTTTTTTTTTTTTGCAAGGTCTAGGTGGGGTTGGACAATAACGGATGAGGGGTTGACTTTTGTGACGGTAAGGGAAGTAGGGAATCAAGTTCCCATTTTTGCCCCTGGCCGCTCTCTTCAGATCATCCGCCACTTCTTGGCCAACTCCAAGCTCCCCTCCAGGTTTGAACTAGTCTCACTCTCTCCTCTCTCTCTCTCTCTCTCTCTCTCTTGTTGATTTTGTTTGCATTTTATTGGTTTTTTTTTTTACTTTTACTTCTCTCCCGATTTAGATTTAAAGCTCTCTTCTTCCAATTTAGTTTGAATTCTTCAGATCTAGTTCTAGATTTTGGTGCTATATTCTCTCAATCTAGATCTACGAGTTTAATAAATATACCTTTATGGATCCAATGCCTCTCTACTCTGCTCATGTACAAGTTCTTTGCCTCCAATTTCAATAATAATCGTAAGAATTTTGGCATCTCATTGCATTACGAAAATTTGCTTATTCACATGTTAAATCGGTGTTTGTTTAACCTATTCCATTTGTTTAACCTATTCTGCTTGTCTCCATATAACAATGGTGTAGGAGGATCCCAGTGACGTCGACTCGGTATACACTGAATGACCTTGACCTCGACATCACAGAGAATTGGACACTGCGATATGAGGGTAGAGAGGTAATTTCATCACTATTCTAACAAAAGGGAATAAACACCTATGGATAATATTTTTATACACTCTTTCATGTGCAAATCACGTGCAAACCTCCCACCTCCCCCTTCCAAGTTGGAAGGTTGGCCACTGGGGCAAACCATAGAGGTTACTTAAAACCAAATTAACGAGAGAATCTTTTACCTATGTTCATTAATCTCCAACATTTATATTATGTCTATGTATGCAGGCCAAGGATGCACTTCAGTCGAGTTCAGCGAGGTCCAAGGACTCAGCCTGTTTCTTGTGATAAATGGGTCCAATAGCCCGACCCTAAGATTCAAAAACATACTTGGAACAAAGGCACATCTGAAATTTCATTTTTGCTCCTTCTTTCCCTAGCTACATTAAAAGGAAGATAAGCAAATTTGTTCAAATTGTCCTAATTGCGATATCATATATGTTTGCAGCTGCAAATTCATTGTTCGTCAATTCGTAGGTTGGTGTCAGGTTTTCTTACTCCAACGCCACCGTAGAGCATTGCAACAATAGTACATGTTTGTAAATTTAAATTGATTATTAGATATTTAGAGATAACCTCATTTACCGAAAAATGAATATTGATGTGATTAACAAACAGCAAGAGATGCCCACACATTTCTACTGAATTGGTTCAAAAGGTTTCTATAGTACAGATGAAGTGAGTTCTATATAGTAGGAGAAAGCTATGCGGGTTAGTAATTGTCGACCCGCAGTTTGTTGTGGTCATCCCATAGGCCACGCTTCGATTGCCAGTGATCACCATCAGATTGATGACGTCTCCAATCATCATAAGATATTTCTTGTTATCAGCAATCAATACATTCTCCACATAAACACTGGCAGACCAATCTATCACGAAGTTCTTACCAAAAACAAGAAAAAAATGAAACATGTATCTAGAAGTATCATTTCATGCTGTCGATATTGTTCGGAGCCTTTACGGCCACGTATTTAGTGGTTGTGAAGTTCCCAATCCCTTCATAATTTACCGCCACCATGGCCCCCGCATCAGAAAAACAAGAAGAAGATATAAACCCAACCATCATTGACCTAGTGAATTCGGAAACTAGCAACGTGGAGTATTCTTCCTTCTTGTACCTAAATGCTACAAAAAGAGTATTTATAACCTGCTGTCAATTAACCACCGAGATTCGCAGGTGGCCACCCTTCCAACATGGAAGGGGAGGTGAGGTTCAAATCCCCACTTTCTCGGGAGGATGGGGTGGGGACGCGTAAGTTTGAAGTGGGTTTCGACTCCCACACCTGTAAGAGGTAAGGCAAAGTCGAGAGTGAGTGTAGAATAGGCGTAGAGCGGGACCGACAAAAAAAAAAAAAAAAAAAACCTGCTATCAATTAATGTGAAACAATACTTTGATATCCCTTTCACGTTCAAGTCACGTGCATGCTCATGAGATTTTGATAGCTTAAAAGCTTGTAATATCATCATACGCACAATATACATCAATCTAGGACTAAATAGTATTCAAATCATCATTTGATTCCTCTCAATCCAATTTTAACCACTTTAAAATAACTAGCTATCATCATACAACTCATTTGGTTGAGCTTGAACTAAAAAGAATTCTTAAGGATTTTCAAATAACATCACATAAACTCTTGAAATCAAGTTTCAATTTACAATCAAAGACCGAAAATCACATTCAATTTTCTACCTAAGAGGTTCAGCTAGTGTCATGACCCAACTTTATCCACATTGCGGGAAAAAGTATAGGTTTGGATGTAATGCCCAAAAAGCAGATCAATGGCCTTCAATTAGTCACACACTCTCCCAAAACCTTAACTCCCGCTACATTGGATTCATTATAGGTTCAATTTAGCCTATTATGTTCTATGTGAGACAAGAGTCACACTTGCTCAATGTAGTCTCCTTAGATTTGATGATCCATGAACACCTTATTGTCTCATGTCTCACTTGCTCAATGTAATCTCATTTGACTTTTTGGGCTCTTCACTAAAGATATCCTTGGACCAGCTTCTTGAGACCCATGTAACCCCACAATTCATTATTCAACCTCTCTGATGCCAATTTACAGATGTCGATTGTGCACAACAAGTGGAGTTGAATTAGATTTGTTGAATTAGGAAACTTGAAGTCCAGTGGGGAAATATTTGCATTATGTTTTTTTAGAGCAACGGCAGAGATTTCTCGATGTATTTCAATCGAGAATTGCAGAACAATTTGAATTTTCATTCCGTTTGTGGGGTTAATTGGGGTCCAAGTTTCCTAGTGATTTTTCCATAAACAGTTCGGTCTGATCCTCCCCCTAAGAACCCGGAATTAGTCGTAGTAACCACTTAAAACCAATCTGTTCTGGTCCGATATCCACTGAAAACCAATCGGTTCAGTCCCGGATCGGACCAGGAATACCCTTAACGGGAATCACTTTCTCCGTGGAGTTGCTATTTCGTGGGCTTATATCCATTCAATGGGGGAATTCCCTCCACGTATTTTTGTTAACTGGCGCTCCAATTCTGGGTTATTTTTGGCGCTTGAACATCTCCTGCAGGTTCATTATCTACATCGGTATCCGGAAAAACGTATGGCCTGGTACAATTTTCCTCTACTTACGTATCTGTCACTTCTACTACATACTACAGTTGGACTACGAACTTTGTATTGTCCGTTCAATTCATGTATAATCGACTAGAACGCATCTTCTTTTGCTGATAATTTCAAATGGAAACATTCTGGCAACCGGAGCCTTCTTTTCTCAGATTCAAGCTTTTACTTGGAACTACCTTTACATTTAAAACATCCACCAGAAAATTAATAAAAAGAATTGTTTTTCTTCAAACTATTAATATGTCTTTGATGTCGATCAACCTAATATGTTCAAGAGATTTTTACTTTGGAAAATATTAACAAATGCCCTAGGGGTTCTCGTTAAAAATCATTAATTGTGCTTTCATGCGACTTTTTCTTTTTGAAAAGTTTCGTTTTCAATTTTAAGATGTGTTGACATGCATTATTATTAATTTTAGTAGTCTTAACTAGTATTCCTGAGACACTTGTTGAAAAGTACATTTTCTTATTTTTCAGTTATCTATCAAGCCCATCACCAGCATTGCCCCCACCGGGTAATACCCCTATAAATGCCACAAGTTAAGGAACTAGTGCTTAAACAAACCAGCCATAGAGTCAATGAAATAAGTTATTTCCCACACAATTACGGTAAGCAATTACCAATAAGGTAAGAAAACATAAGCTCGACACTTGTGAGAAGCACTTTAGCCATGAAATATGAATGCAAATAAATCAATACAAGCAACTCTCAACACATCTTGACATGTTTTGAAAAAACCGATATATCATTCTATTAGGCAATATTTTTAGTTATGCCATGTATTATTAGAAACCATCACATATTGATTAATGAGACAAACTTATTGACATGGCATGACAAGAATTGCTACCCCCATTGCAATGTAATAAGATTGATTAAAACGAGATGGCTCAAAAGTATATCTGAAATGAAAATACTAACAAGACAAGCCCACAGGATTTTCAAGTGTTTCATGCTCGTATCCTCATTTCCTTGAGAAACTTTGTCCCCCTTGCACACAAGAGATAACAAGTCAGTGTCGATTTAGATACATGATTGTTCATGGATCAATTCATCTTCTAAATTTCTTTTATCCATTCACTAATTTGAATTCATCGAAAATTTCAGAAATTCATTTCTGCCCTAAGATCGTCTCGCTTCTCTTTAAGAGTTGGAAGTAATAGGACTCCTTCGCTTAATTTAAGCTTCATGGTCTCCGGCCCATATTGCGTAGTCCTTATTACATGGCCCAATAAAGAGACTTCGAAAGCGTAGAAATTCATGGAAACAGAAATAATGGGTTAAGTGGGCAGTGGGCCTACAAAGCCCAAAAAAGAAAAAAAGAGGTTGGAAGCTATAATGGGTTGAATTGCTAGACGCATTCTGTCACGGTGTGTCTTAGGATGCCTCGAAATTGCAGCAATAGACCACTGACATGTCACCTCTACCGTAGACAGCCACGGCTTGGCCCTTCTACGCCCCGGCTGTGTTCTAGAATATCATGTTTACCGCCACAAGATTTGATTGCATCACGACTGTGATAGGAACATTGAAGTCGTGAGATAAATTTTACAATGAAAATGCTACTCCTATTTGACATTTGATGAAACATAATGCTCCAATTAATGCATATACGAATTAAATCCTAGTAAAACTCCTTATCCGAATGAGGAAGCCTTATTGAATATTGCGCAATTTGTTGTAGTCATCCCATAGGCCATGCTTCGATTGCTAATGATCACCGTCCAGTCGACGGCGTCCCCAATCATCCTAAGATATTTCTTGTTATCAACGATCAACACATTCTTCTTGTAAACACTAGTGAACACATATATCAAGAAGTCTTAACCAAAAATGATGATGATGGTTATTATTATTATTATCTAGAAGTATCGCTTCATGCCATTGGTATTGTTTGAAGCCTTTACAACCACATCGTTAATGGTTGTGAAGTTCCCAATCCCATCTTAACTTACTGCCACCATGGCCCCCGCACGAGACAATTAATAGAAAAAGCAAGAAGGAGACACAAATCCAGCCATTGTTGGGCTACTCAGCTTAGAAACCAAAAGAGCAATACTCAACACATATTGACATGTTTCAACAAAAACCAATATTTCATCCTATTGGACAATATTTCTTTTTTGTTATGCCACGCATTATTAGAAACCGGTACATACTAATTAATGAGATGGATGGATTGATATGGTACGGCAAGAGTTGCTACCCCAATTGCAATGCAATGAGATTGGTTAAAATGAGATGACCCAAAAGTATTTTCCAAAACGAAATACTAACAAGATGAGCCCACAGGCTTTTCAAGTGTTCCATGCTCCTTTCCTTATTTCCTTGAGAAACTTTGTCAACCACACCAACCCCCCGTCTGCAGCGGGGGCACACGAGAGATAACAAGTCAATGTCGAGCCGATAAGTACTTCTCAAGTTAGGGTTAAAAGTATATCCACTCGATCGCATGAAAAGCATACATTAACTTGTTTAGTCTTTTTGCCCAGCGTAGTTTCATCTTATTTGAAGAGAGGTGCACCCATTAAGGTGGTTTTCCTTACAATTTGCTAGTTTCACCAGATGATCAATGATACGAAAAGCATTTTTTTATAAAGCAATTGTTTTTTAGTTTAGAAAAATTAGTCAACAACAAAAGCTTTTATCGTCACTCGGGAGGACGGTAAA
Source organism: Eucalyptus caleyi (assembly GCA_014182885.2). Taxonomy (NCBI): domain Eukaryota; kingdom Viridiplantae; phylum Streptophyta; class Magnoliopsida; order Myrtales; family Myrtaceae; genus Eucalyptus; species Eucalyptus caleyi. Next base: position 18,323,405 of record CM024476.2, read on the forward strand.
TTTACCTTATCATCACACGACCACATATCGCCTACACTATCGATATCTCAAGTCAATTCATGCATCGGCCTAGAAAGACTCAATTTGGATGCTGAACATGTCTCTTGCGAAATCTGAGACCCTTAGACAATGTATTCTTATTTTATCATCTAACCCACCAAACCACTTAACTTACTCCGACTGCAATTGGATCAGTTGTACTATGATGTCATTCTGCCATCTGGTACTGTATTTTTCTCAATTCAAGCCCCCTTCGTGGAAGAGTAAAAGGCAAACCACATTAGCTCTCGCCTTAATAGAAGTCAAATATCGTACAATAGCCACCACAACCGGCGAAATCACTCGTTTAAGCTTTCTACTAAGGGATCTTGGCATTTCACTATTGTCTCCTACTCCATTCTACCATAAGTCTATGACGATCAAGCTGCCCAACATATGGCCCCTAATCCAGTTTTTCTCGAGCGCACCAAACATATCAAAATTGATTGCCATATTGCTCTAGAAAAATTATATGCTAGCATCGTACATCTTGCCATACCTACCATCAATCAAGTTGCTAATGTGTTTACTAAGGTGCTAAGCAAGGATCAAATTTTCTTTCTCTCCAGCCAACTAGGGATTCGAGACCTTCACATGCCATCTCAGTAATGCCACATTAGCCAGCGGAGGTCCACTCCAGCAAAGTTTAGTCAAAATTAGCTAGAATGACTAAATTGGCACTAGATCAAAAAGTTTTAGGACTAAATTAACACTAATTTAATAGGGTTTAGTACTAAATTGACATCATTAGAAAGGTTTAAAACTAAATTGGCACTAAGTCAAAAAAATTATGACGAAATTGACATTATTAAAAAATTTAGAATTAAAGACTTAAAGACTTTTCCCGTGACACTTATGTCACGTGTTATTGGCAAGTCTTAAAGACTTAACTTTTCAATAATGAAATGCATTATCAAATAGTAGTCAACTTAAATATAAGGCGGGATTGTATGATTTCTCTCAAAATAAGGGCATCCTCATCCCACATAATTATCGTTTTGAGCTTCTAATCTGACATGCTACTGGACATTAGATCCGTAGCAATTGATATTTCCTCCCGGTTTTTAGGCGACACGCTTTTTGCCATAATGGCATTGTAATATTCACTCTCGATTTAAAGGAAAAAAACTTTTCTTTGAGTCACACATCTAGGTTATGACATAAACCTGTCTTTTTAGTTCTCATTACTTTTGTCCAAAGTGAACAGAAATAGTATAAATTTAGAACTTCCAACACTACACCGCACCACGCCTAAAAAAGTCAAAAGTGGACAGAAATTGTTGAAAATTCTACTCTCCTGAAAATCACCCTTGATGACTATGAGGACATACAGTAAAGTTGAAGACCTTTTAATTCAAAAATTAATGTCGAAAAGACCGTCGTTCTTGAAGACCAGTTTTCATTAGCTTGACCAGCACGACTTTTCAACCCAAAAAAAAAGAAAGAGAGAGAGAGAGAGAGAGAGAGAGAGAGAAGAATGGAAAAGAAAACCAGCATGACTTGAATGACACTTACAATAGGAAGGATGAATGCTTCTTCTATGGTTAGCATCTCCAACACAATTTATCAAGTTAGGCCCAAGAATAATCACCATTTTGCAATTATTTGACGCAATCATGGTACATATTTTCTAATGAAAGACTTGACCATATGTTAATTTCACAAAAATAGTTATATCATATGAAACTTTAAAAGAACCCCATTTTTGCCTAATTTCTGTTTTTATTATAATAATTAAATCTTCATGTCATTTCGCCGTACGCATGGCTTCTATTGCCTTAGCTAACTTGTCGCCAATGTTAGGAATTAGTCAAATAAGTATTTCCTGAGTTGTCGTATGGTATTAGGTTGATCCATGCCTCTATAATGTTAGGATATTTTTTTGATTTAATATTTTAAATTGGATTATTTAATTCTATTTTATTGTTAACCCTTCTTTAAATTGAATACGCGATTCCGAAGAGTTGGGTCGCGTGTCTGAGTACGCGCGTTTCTCGCAAAGACATTGATCCTAGTGGCAACAATTAAATACTTTTTAAAGAGGAATCGAATCACCATGATATGCTGTGCAAATCTGAGAAAATGGTCAACTCTTGGGCGGTGGTTTGGTCCTTGAAAAAAGGGGAAAATTTCTTGGGCAGTGAGATCATAGTCTATGTGCATATCAATTTAAACATTCATATATAGCAAAAAAGAAAAAGAAAAGAAAAAGTCACATACATACTTGTGTGCGAAAATGTAAAAAAAAAAAAAAAAAAAATAAATAAATAAAGAAGTGGGATTTATATTATTTTAAGAAATGAATTGAAGTTGTCATTCAGTTCAAAATTCTTTTTGCGTATCCTAATATATAACGTTTAATGCGTTGTCCCAAAGGGAACGTCTCCAATGAGTCCTCCACCATGTGTTGCTTTTTCATTGACTGTCGGATTCTTATTTTTAATGAATTTATATAAGTTACGCCGTCTATGTGTAAAATACTTTTTACAAAATGAAAGCTCTCACCTACTAATGGAATGAAATCGTTTACCAAAATTAAAAATTGTATACGTGTCAGCTCCTAAACGCTACTTATGAAACTAATGTTTTAATGCTAGTGTACCAAAAGGAAAATATCATGTTTTTGAGTTAACATGTTAAAACTAGTGAAATTTAATATAAAAAAGAATGACGGAGCTAGGTGGCTACGTTTTTGGGTATGATTTTACGGTTTAAAGGCAACATTTGAACTGATTGTTGCCTAATATAACAGAACCATTGCCATGTAATTATAGACATGCAAACGGAAAAGTTTGCCTTTAATTTTCGAAAAGCCCGGGAAGGATTGGCCTTTTGGGCATCGGAGTAGATTAGCCATGCATTAGGGTAGATGTTAAGAGTCATAAGTTTTTAATAAACAGTCACCACCCCCGATATATGTGCCTATTTATGTGATGTGCTTATTCATTGATATAATCATATGTGTTAGAGTAATTAAATAAAATACAACACCTTCATCTAATAACTTAAACTTTTAGAATAGTTAGTTGTGACTCCACAAAATATAATATGATATCAAAATTGGAGGTCTTGAGTTCAAATCTTTCCAGATCTCATTTGTCTCTCAAATTAAAATTTTCATACTTAGTACTAGGCATAATAGATCAAACTAAGCGTGAGAAGGACTATTAGCGTAATTAAATATAATATAATACTTTCATCTAATAGTTTAAGCTTTTAACTAAGCGTGAGAGGGAATGTTAGAGTAATTAAATATAATATACCGCTTTCATCTACTAGTTTAAGTTTTTAAACAGTCGACGGTAGTCCTATAAAATCTCACAAAATGCTAGCCTTATTCAATCACTCTTTTATTTATAACATGTTTCAGATATCATAAAATTTCCACACTTAGTACTAGGTATATAAGACCACAATATGCGTAAGGGAGAGTGTTAGAGTAATTAAATATAATACAACGCATTCATCTAATAGCTTAGGCTTTTAAATAGTTGGCAATACAAAATCTCACAATATGTTAGCCTTATTCAATCGTTGTTATGTTTATAACATGTGGTTAGATATCATGGATGTCATTGAACATTGTACTAAAACTTGAAACTGAATGTGCCATTGAGTTAGCTCCATAATATAAAGGGATAAATACATTAAAAGTCCTAAAACTTATAACAAAAGTAAAATTGAATCTCAAAATTTCCAAAAAGTGTGATCAAGTCATTTCATTAAGTTTACTCACTTGATTAACGAAAAATGTTAAGTTGACTTTTTTTTTTTTTTTTTGTATCTCTTACATAGCGTTAAGGTTAATTAAAGCACTAAAATGACATTCTTTTAATCAAAATCACCATTTCTAACTGAAGACCTAAGCAAGTTCTTAAGTGGCACAAGGAAATAGAGGGAGAAGCCTCTAGGGAGGGTGACCCCTAATGCTCCTACTGCAAAATGATGGGGCTCATCACTATGGTAGGAATAAGTATTGCCGTCAACCTTCATCAGAGGTGTCCCCGGTGTTAAATTAAGGAGATAAAAGCTCCCTTTCGTTAAATTTATCAATTTTGTTAATGAAAAATGCTAACGTGACTTTTTATTATTATTTTCTCTTTTCTTACATAGCGTTAAGGTTAACTAAAGCACTAAATTGATTTCCTTTTAATCAAAATCACCATTTCTAACGTAAATTTTAGTAAATAATATAAAAAAGTAAAAAAGCTAAAAATAATAATAAATAAATAAAGCGGAGGGCCTGGCCCTCCTTCTACGGGTGGTTCATATATATACACATACTTATAACCTTTTTTAGTTGTTTTTTTGTTTGTCTTTTTTTGTTGATAAAAATTTTGGATTTCTTTAACCTAATTTAATTAAAACCAGGTAAAAATTAGGATTTGGATCAAAATGATATAGTTTTAATACTTAATTTAACATTAACGCCACATAACAAAGAGAAAGTAATATAAAAAAAATCACGTCAACGTTTTCTGTTAACCAAACTAGACAATTGAAAATTTTGATTGTATATATTTCACAAGTTTTAAAACTCGACTACATAGTTTGAAAGTTTTAGAGCTCCATAGCACTTTTGCAATAAATTTTAGGATTTCCATTAAACTTGTCCCTAGATGTATTTTATATTCAAGGAGAAGGAGTCCAAATTTGTGGTAAGTATTTCCTAAAAATATTGGTTTGATTTATTGAATCTTGGAAAATAAGCTAAGGTGGGCAAAACCGTTCTTTTCTCCCTCTTAAACTAGTTATTAGAAATCAAACTCGCAAATGAATGGAGGGGAAATTCTGATAATAATGTTTTTTCACCTCCGTTTCCCAAGGCCTCAAATAAGTCTCAAGGATTCTCTTGACATTTCAATTGGGATCGTGCTAATTTCATTCTTGTAGTGGCTCCATCCACACCGTAATGAAGTAGAATGATGAAATAGACACGCATAAATAAGTTGATCTTCTTTTTGTTCTCTAGCTTCTTCATTATTTCCTTTTCTTTTGGTAAACAGATATAAAAGTATCTACGAGTTGTGGCTTCTGACATATACTTTCTGCCATTTCTTCAAATTCAAAATAGAGTTTGAACTAGTGATTGGCAAGAGTGCATGAATCAAATTAGTTCATAGTTTTGAAACTATTTTAAAGTGGTTTATATGTAGAATTCGGGCAGCAAATACTAATCTAAAGCCTAGTGTCAAGGCAGAAAACTATAATATAAGGAAGCACAATTTAGAATTTTTAAAGAATTGAATTGAAATTATAATAGACAGCAGATATTCGATTTAATTTTAGAGTCATAGACTTTGTTTATTTTAAGGAAAATAAATGATTTAGAAAATACTTTCTTCAAAGTGATTGTTTGTATCGCTTACAAAAATGAATAAACAAGAAATATTGTTATTGTCCACGAAAATGTTTACATTTAAATTGTTATCAATGGTAAAATATTTTCTATTAAATATTTATTTCATGTAATACTAGCGATCATTTTTAAGGAAAATATTTTTCAAATCATTTAGTTTCTGTGAACAAACAGAGGCTTAATTACCTTAGAATTCCATTTTTCCATTAAGTCTTAATTCTATTTGCGTATCCGAATTCTTAATCTCTGATGCGTTGTCCCAAGGAAACGTCTCCAAAGACTCCACCATGGGACGCTTTTTCATTGACTATCAATTCTTGATTTTTTACGAAATTATATAAAATAAACTGTCCGTGTAAAGTAGATTCTACACAAACAGTCACAATATGGAAATCTCATCCACCAATGAAATGAATTTTTTCACCAAAATTAAGAAATATACACATGTCGGCTTCTAAACCCTGCTTGTGTAAATAATTTTTTTTTTACACATTTAGGGTGCGCTTGTTTGCGTTTTGTTTAAAAATTGTTGGAAGAATGAAATAGAAAAAAGTGTTTCATTCGAGGAACAATTTTGAACAAGAAAACGCGTTTGGTAAACTTGTTCCGGGAATAAAAAATAAACAGAAACACGTTTGGTAAATTTGTATAATTTTTTTTTTATTTCTTTTATTTTTTCTATTTTTTCTTTTTTTCTTTTTCTTTTTCCTTTTTTTTCTTTTTTTCTTCTTTTGGCCGGTCGCCGGCCTCGGCTATGGCCGGCGACCGGCCGGCGAGGGCCGACAGCCTCGCCCAGCCACAGCGAGGCTCGCCGGCCCCCGGCGAGGCCGAGCCTCGCCGTAGCTGGGCGAGGGTCGGCCTCGCCTTGATCCGGCGAGGCCGAGCTCGCCCAGCGGCGGGCGAGGCGCGGCCTCGCCGGGCCACCGCCAGGTGACGCCGACTCGCCCAGCTACGGCGAGCCTCGGCCTCGCCGAGGGACGGCGAGCCTCGGCCTCGCCGGGGGCCGGCGAGCCTTGCCGTGGCTGGGCGAGGCCGCCGGCCCTCGTCGGCCGGTCGTCCGCCGACCATGGCGAGGCGGCGGCGGCCAAAAGAAAAAGAAGAAGAAAATAAGAGAAAAAATAAAAAATAAAAAAAGAAAAGTGTTTCTCAAATGTGTTTCAGAAATAAGAAACACAAATTTTGTGTTTCTTATTTCTGTTTGCTTTTTTTGTTCCTAGGAATAAAAAGAAAAAAAAAACAGAAAAAGTGTTTAAAAACAAAAAAGAAAAAAGAAATACAAACAAACGCTGCCTTAGTGTACCAAATGAAAGTACTGTTTTTATTAATATGTTGTGAACTCTCATAAAAAAAAAAAAAAAAAAAAAAAAAAGAAGAAGAAATGAGTGGCTAGTGGTCTTCCTCTCGGTTTTTTCAGATTTATAGTGTTGGCAATGTTTTTCAGTGTGTTTTTATGTTTTATCAGGCAACATTTGCATTGATTGTTGACTAACACCAAAGAATTGTCGCCATGTGTTTATAGACAAGCAACCCAAGAAAAATGCTGTCTAAAACTTAAGAAACGATTGGGATGAATTATGCATCGCCTTTTGGGCATCGGATTACGTTAGCTATGTATCAAGGGAGGTGTTAGACTCTATGCATTGTGTTATCATCAGATAGCAAAGTTTTATGTTTTTTATAAGCGGTCTCTATCTCTAGCACGTGCTTGTGTCTATGTGATGTGTTTAACCATTGCTCGCCCTATTCAGTTACTATTCTATCCTCTCCTTTTTTATAATACATGGCTAGAATTCATTGATGTCATTGAACCTTCTGTACCAAACTGGAAGTGATGTTGAGTTAGGTACATAATCTAAAGATATAAGGGTCACTGTATCTTCATTTGGGGAGAAAGAGTCCAAATTTGTGCTAACTGTTTCCTGAAAAAAAATGGTTTGATTAATGAATCTAGGAGAGAAACTAAGGTAACCGTTCTTTTTTCCCTCTTAAACTCGACATTAGAAAATAATCTTGCAAATGAAAGGAGGGCAAATTCTCAAAAAGTTTCTCTGCCTCTGTTTTACGAAGTTTCAAAAAGGTCTTACGAATTCTCTTTACATTTTCAATTAGGGCAATGCTAATTCCACCCTTGTATATTGGCTCCAGCTACACCCACACGAAGAACAACGAAAATACCCATGCATTGATACGCTCATCTTCGTCTTCTAGTTCTCTAGCTTATGCCATGTTCATCATTTTCTTTTTTGGCAAACAATTATAAAAATGTATCAACAGGCTTTGGCTTCTGACATATGCTTTCTACCATTTCTTCTATTCTAGGTAGGATTTGAACTAATGATGGCCAAGAGTAAGTGAATCATTTTACATCAGACTTGATCTATTTTAAGGAGATTTATCTATAGAAGTTTATCGATTTTTCTTTCACCCAATCTTCGTTGTCTATCTTAGATCCACGTGGAAAATTTACAATCCTCTTCAAAAACCATCTTTTGGAAACCTAGATTAGCTACAAGTCCACTTCCACACAAGCAAATTTCAACCACCGGCCACAGACCCCTTATCACCATTGAGATTCTCATGGCAATCATCTTCACTTCGCCAACACGTTGCCTCCACCATCATTCTTCACCAACACTCACGTTCTCTAACAAGTTCGCCCTCTTCGCGGACACCCGCAGCTGCCCACACCACCACACATGCGAATCCAAAGCCACCGCTTGGCTGGGTAGATCACCCTTACCAACCCCATGGCTTCCGGACCAGGCCACGAGTAGCTAGTCACCGCTGTTTAGTTTTCCATCAATCTCAGTTAGTTAACTGTAATTAATAACCTATCTCTCGCTCTCCTCCATTAGTCCTTCTCCATACTTGCACCGCCCTATTCTCATTAACGCACGTTGCCATCAAGACCTCACAATTTCAATCCTAAGTTACTCTGAGGCTGACCACCTCAAACAGCCTCAACCCGAGTGATCACAGCGGCATGCAGTTGGAGCTTAAAGCAACGAGGGGTGGCGATCAAGGGCAGAGGCACTCGCAAGCAATGGGGAGAGTGAGACAAATACAAACCAGGTTTAAGGGCGAAGACATGAGCAACGACGGAGGCAGGTGTGGAGTGTCGGATGACAGCGGGAATGAGCAAAGACCGAGAGGTGAGTCTGAGCAGTCTAAATAATAAATAAATAAAGGGCTGAAGGACTCACAAGGGTACTTTATCACCTAATTTTTTTGTTTATAGTGTATTAATGGTGAGAATAGGGTGACCCTTCAATTAAACCATCTATTTAGAAAGAAAAAAAAAATAAGAAGGGTTGAAACCACGAAAAATGTTAAATCGGTACACATATGACAATTGTACCCTAAATTAATTTTTAGGTCACAAAAAACTCAAATTGATACATTTATAATAAATTTACAATAAACTAATTTTTGAGTTACCAAAAATCTCAAATTGGTACGCTCGTAACAAACGTATCCGATACTAATATGCATTTTCATGTAGACTTGCTGTGTTAGTGGAATTATTATCATATATCATTCAACTCAATGGTTTTATAGTAAAATTTAATAAAAGTTAATAAATAGTAAATATATTACGAGTGTCTCAATTTAAGATTTTGATAACTCAAAAATTAATTTGAAGTAAATTTATTGTGAGTATATCAATTTGAAATTTTTGTTTACCTAAGTTTGAAGTAAATTTATTATTTAGATTTTTAATCATTATATTAAACAAAACAAAAAAACTCCGATTCCATCGCAATCCATTATTCTGTGATGCAATTTGGCGTCGCCGGTGTCGCCACTCAAAGCGAACCCAAAAGAATCCAAATGATGCAAACGACATACTACGACGGTTGGAGGTGGGCCTGGACCGGCAACTCGTACTGTCAACTCACCACCATTCCCCGGTCATGGCACACACCAATGTGACCGCCACGCGTGGCAACACCATGTTACTTCGGCGACTTGAGCGAAACGTCAAAAGACAGAAAATCGAGACCAAGTCAAGGCCGAAAAAGAAAAACACCGGAACGGATCGTTCGACAAGACACCCACGATCTTTCACTTTCCTTTGTTGAGATTTTTCCAATTCCGATCACCAAAGCCACAGCAGTCTGCAATGGAACTCTACCTCGTCCTCTTCTTCATCTCCCTCCTCCTCTTCCTCAAACCCTTCCTCCTCCCATCTAAACCCAGGAACCTCCCCCGGCCCGGCCGGCCTCCCTTCCTCGGCTCGCTCCTCCAGCTCGGCGCCCGGCCCCATGAATCCCTCTTCAACATGGCCAGGCGCCACGGCCAAGTCATGACCCTCCGCCTCGGCTTGGTGACCAGCGTCGTCGTCTCGTCCCCGGAGGCCGCCCGGGAGACCCTCCAGAAGCACGATGAGAACTTCTCTGACCGGGCGGTCCCCGACGTGATCACGGCGCAGCCGAACCCGGAGTTCACCCTCGCATGGGTCCCGGGCGACCAGCGGTGGCGGGCACGGCGCCGCGTGTGCAGCACCCAGATGTTCACCGCCCAGCGCCTGGACGCCCTCCAGCACCTGCGCCACCAGAAGGTCCACCAACTCGTCACCCACATCAAGAAATCCTGCGAGCCGGGCAGAGAGGTGGACATAGGCCAATTGGCCTTCGCCACGACTTTGAACCTCATGTCGAGCACCATGTTCTCGATTGACATCGTCGACCCGGAATTCCAAACGGCTCAGGAGTTCAAGGACCTGGTGTGGAGGATCATGGAGGATGCCGGGAAGCCGAACCCGTCCGACTATTTCCCTGCGGTCAGGCGGTTCGATCTGCTAGGCGTGAAGCGGCACATCCAGCCGGCCTACATGAGGTTGCACGAGATATTCGACGAGATCATCGACAAGCGTTTGAAAGAAAGGGCGACAGGCTCGTCGGAATCATCGAAGAGCGGGGATTTCTTGGATGTGCTTCTGGATCAGTGCGAAGAGGAGGGTTCCGATTTTACCCGGCAAAGCATCAAGCCAATGATCCTGGTAAGTGAAGATCAAAACTTAGAGAACATGAAGCAGAGATCTTAACTAAAAAGAAGCATGTACTCATCAGAGCTCCCAAACATAATTATTGAAAAGTCAGCTAAAACATTTATTGTCAGTTTTCGCAAATTTTTGCATTATTTCTCCATTATAAGAGGGGAAATTGGGGTTTTCCTATGCCTCACCGCAAGACATTAGCCATGATTGCTACTTCAATAGACAACGACATTTTGTCAATCTATTAGCTACTCCATGCCTTTCTATAAGAGTAAAAATTGTGTTTTCATATGTTACGTATGTACATGAACTTTTGTTTCTGGTGACAAGGCAATTTATTGCTAGTGGATTCGAATCCAATTTTGATTTGACACATGATCAAGCTATAGCTACCTTGTATATAGATCATAACCAGTCGTGCACTCAATTATATTTTGTTATATCACTAGATTGTTCCACACATTTTGCAAAATAAAGAGAACTTGGTCATTTTTCTTTTTAAACTTGAGGCAATCACTCATTTTCCCATGAATCGTGCAGACTAATTGCTTAAGTGGTCATTTTGTGAAACATGCTTCTTTCTTCAGTTGCTAAACATCTAAATAGCATCGAAACTAGATCACCATAATTCACAGGGACCCTTAAACAATCTTCATTAACATTGTGGTTGGTTAAGCGCATATGGTAAAATTTATGCATGGGGGAGAATCTTCCAATTTTTGTTGTTAGGTTGTGATTGATAATGATAGAACGACGCAGCTGGTTTTAATTCACGAATTTATGTTTTTTTCTTTGACTAAGCAAACCCTAAAATTTAGCGTAGGTTAGATAAAAATCGACACGGTACCTAAAGCTTTTACATAGTAACAATGCATAAAGCATGGTTTCTGTTAATCGCATTTTCCCTGGTTATAATAAGCTTTGAGGGGTCGTTGAATATATGATAATACATAGGAGAAAGCGACAACCATTTAAGAAAAGGGACGTGGCAATCTCCCCGATTGATGTTGTGTCTTTCATCTATTAATTATAAGATTATGATATTCAACACTAGTATTAAATTAATCGGTTGGTGAGAGTTGCCTGGCATGTCTAATTATATTATTAGATATCATTAGATATGTTCTTTTTTTATATATTAGGTAAACTGCCATAGAGATCTTGTATTAGTAAAGCTAATTAGACCTAACATCTTTGAAGCCCTTGTTCATGAAAAAGTTATTAGAAACGGACCGTATTAGAGTCAATTAGTTGTTAGCACCGACTAATTTCTCATGGCGGGAAGAATTTTGAAAGACGGTGAAAATTTAGGATGGATTATCAATGTACTTAACGCAGGATCTATTCATCGCTGGAAGCGACACATCTGCGCTCACAACGGAATGGGCGATGGCGGAACTCCTACACAATCCGAGCCTCCTCCAAAGATCGAGAGATGAACTCACTGCGGCCATTGGCACCGAAAGGCCGGTTCAAGAGTCGGACACTCGCCACCTCCCGTATCTCCAAGCCATCGTCAAGGAGACGCTCCGTCTGCACCCGGCGGTGCCTCTCCTCCTCCCTTACAAATCCAAGAATGACGCGGAAGTGTGCGGATACGTCATCCCGAAAGGCATGCAAGTCCTGGTGAACGCATGGGCCATAGGGCGGGACCCGAGCTATTGGGAAGACCCATTGTCGTTTACCCCCGAGCGGTTCCTCGGGCCGAGCGTGGATTACAAAGGCAGGGATTTCGAGTTTATCCCGTTCGGTGCAGGCCGGAGGATCTGCCCCGGATTGCCGCTCGCTGTCCGGATGGTTCATCTCATGGTGGCTTCGCTGGTTCAATCGTTTAATTGGAAACTTCCTGAGGGAATGGCGCCCGAGAGTTTGGATATGCAAGAGCAATTTGGTGTTACATTGAGAAAGGCCATACCTTTAAGAGCAATTCCTAGTTTGGTTTGAAAAGGAAGTTGTTGCGATTGATCCTTGATGACTTGATTTGGCGTTTCGAAGAGATTTTAAAGGACTGTTTGTGCTTCCAATGCTTCAATCAACTATGATTCACTTGTTTAAAGTTCATTTGTAGTCCACCATGCCACTTAGTATGTGACGGATTTTACGCCTTCCGTGTTAAAGACGTGCAAACTCCCGAGAGCAAGGTCAAAAACGGTCGAAAATGTGTTTTTAAAGAGGAAATTGAATTGTGGGAAGCTAAGCATCGTGGAAAGTAAATGGAAGAAATTAAACAGCAATTACAGGAAATTGAAAGGTGTTTATATACATTCGAGTGGAAATACTAAATGACGCCCTACACGAGTATTCATAAGCAACATTGCAAAAAGAAATTTGGAGCAAAAACTGAAACTGAAATCTATAGACATGTAAAAACTAAATACGACATGAAATGTAAAAGGACGCATTTGCAAAAAACCGGAAGACAATGAAGTAGGTAGTCTATTCACACCTAGATAAGACATGAAATAACCTTAGAGCTGTCTATAAATGCCTAATTTTCTGTATGACCCTGGGACTCACTTTACACACCCAAAAAAAAAAAAAATTTCCCCCGAACGGCCACTATGACTTCATCTCCATCTCCAAAACCACCAAAGCCCGCCTACAAAATTCATCAACCACCTGACTCCTGACCGATCTAGTAAATAGGTTAGTGACGATTCCAAGATAATAACAAAGTAATAACAAAAAATCGTCGCAATTAATTGGATTTGAAGGAGTTTGCGCGAAACGAAAAGGGCCACCTCATTAGGAGACTATTTGTGTCCGCCTTGCAATACCTTAGCTCTCTTGAGGTCTCGACTTGAGCCGGTCACAACAGTCTTACCATAGGCTGAACGGATCCATGCACTCATACTTTGCTTGGGCAGTTCCATCTTCTTCCAACTGCTTTCACAATCTCCTCCATGCATATGTCATGGGCCAATAGTTCCTTAGTTACAAACAACCCGTGTGACGCCTAGTGAGTCAAGAACACCATTGGGCACGATATGGTCCAATAACGGAGATACTATTTACCATCTTGTTCTTAGGAATAACTTTAGAAGAAAGTCCAATCTGGTGTTCTTGACTCACTAGACACTGCACAGACTATTCCACAGTTAAGAAACCATCGGCCCGTGATACGTCTGGACTCTTAACTGTTACCACGATCTTCCCACTTTGCCCTACGGTTTTGGCATCGCGTGTCACCATCTCAGCTCATTATGCATATCCTCCGAGACAATACCTCAGCTTGCGACTGCCATGCAAGTCGAGAATTAGTAGGTCTTCGGTTTCTTCCTCCCTCTCCCTTGGTCTGAGTTCCGTTGCTGGTCGAGGATCTTGTTGGGTTGAGTTCTTTGCAAAGCCGAAGGTCATTGGATTGGGCCTTATTCAGTAATACTTACCAAAAATCAAAGGCCCGATTGTCATCCTTAGGGATGATCATGATGATCTGGGCTTGCAATAGGATTGGCCTCTTGCTGTTGTTCGTGCGTGTTAATCCAGCTTAAATTTCAGATTGATGAAACAGTTTAATTGTTAAGAAAACGAAAATACTGTTTTCATATGACAATAACATTTGGATGGTGTCACAACCTTACCTCGGCTGAATTACCTAGGTTTTGGTTGATAGATTACTAAGCCTAAACTTGATTCACGATTTAGGTTCATATTCTTAACATACAAATGACTTTTTCAATTAGAAGTCACTATAAATCATTTTTTATGGGTTGATTAAAAACCCAACTAAAGTAATTGGAGAATTTCTTCTCTTCTACAAACCAAAGATTAAATGACTTTGGAGACTTGATTACACTAGATTACTCTAACGTCCTTTTAGTACATTTTCTCTTTTATTTTCAAAAATATTTTGCAGATAGCTTGGGTTGATTTTAACAAGCGAGTTAGCCATGCGGGTATGCAACCATTAATTAAAAATTAATAAAGTAAGGCAACAAATAAATTGTAACCATTAGAAAACCACATTTATCAACATAAATATGATTTCTAGTTAACATACAAATCCATTCAAATATTTTTTTCGGGCTTCTTTTATTTAAATGAAAACTAAGCTATATGTCATGCAAGGCTTAATTCTAATGATGGACTATTTCTAATTAAATGGACCTAACAATAATAACAACGATTACTAAATGACGTGCATTTTATGAACCTAATTCTCTATGACACGCAAATGATATTATTGTATTTTTTACTAAAATTCGTAATTAAAAATACTAAAAAATAAATAAAAATCTACCTAAAGTGAGATATTATTTATTTTAAGTTAAGAAATATACTAACTTAAATTCTATCTTAACTCGAAACTAATGTTTAAGTCACCAAAAACCTCAAATTGGTACGCTAGTAACAAATGTATTCCAAACTGATATACATTTTCATGTAAACTTGCCATGTTAGTGGAATTATTATCATATATTATTCAACTCAACAGTTTCATGGTAAAATTTGATAAAAGTTAACAAATAGTAAATATATCACAAGTGTAATAGTTTAAGGTTTTTGATGACTCAAAAATTAATTTGAAGTAAATTTATCGTGAGTATACTAATTTGGAATTTTGTTTATCTAAGTTCGAAGTAAATTTATTATAGATATTCTTTCATTATATTAAACAAACAAAAAACTCCGATTCCATTGCAATCCATTCTTCCGTGATGCAATTTGGTGTCGGCACCCTAGCCGAACCCAAAAGTCCCCAAATGATGCGAACGACTTGGGCACGCATGACAACCATTCTGTTAGAAAATAGTTTAAACAAAAATAGATTTTTTTATTTCATTTCTAGAAGAGTTTATAAGAAAATAAGTTTGATAACGACACAAAATTTCTACTCTAAAAATAAAATTCATTTGATAACGACACAAAATTTCTTCCTTTCGGACGATGGCGCGACGGCCAAACGACTTTTTTAATATAAAAAATAAAAATGATTTAGTAACAAAAAATAAAGAATAAAATAAAATAAAATATTCATTTTATTTTAAAATTAAAATATCCTTAAAAATAAATTTATTTTATTTATTTTATTTTATTTTACGAATAAATTTATTTTAAAATGAATAAAAATTAAAAATTAAAATAAATTTATTTGGCAAAACACTCAAGGCAAATAAAAATAAATTTATTAAATTTGTTTTTAATAAAAATAATTTACTTTTATTTATCATAAATAAATTATTTTTAATAAATTTAATAAATTTATTTTTAATAAACCAAAAATAAAATGATAAATAAAAATAATTTATTTATTTTTAATAAATTTATTTTCATTTTTAAATGAATCAAATGAATATCTTTATTTTTATTTTTAATAAAATGAGGAGAGGTGGAGGAGGAGGAGGAGGAGGAGGCAGAGACATAGAGGAAATGAGGAGGACTCACCGAAATTAGGGTTTAGTGTGAGAAATTGTTTTGATTTTCTTTTCCAAATCAATTTACGGAATAAAAATTTTACGAGGAAATAGAAAAATTAGATAAGTTTATCAAACGGGTTTTATTAGGAAAATATGCGGAATAGAAAAATTATTTTTGGAATAGAAATTTTGGTTATCCGCACCCTCTTACTAGAGCAGTCGGAGGTGGGCCTGGACTGGCAACTCGTACTGTCAACCCACCACCATTCCCGCGTGACCACCACGTTACTTCGATGACTTGAGCGAAACGTAAAACGACAAAAAAAGGGTCCAGACCAAGCCAAGAACCAAAACATTAAAACACCGGAATGGATCGTTCGACAAGACCCCCTTCGAACTTTTACTTTGTTGTTGAGATATTTCCAATTCCGATCACCAAAGCCTCAGCAATCTGCGATGGAGCTCTACCTCGTCCTCTTCCTCATCTCCCTCCTCCTCTTCCTCAAACCCTTCCTCCTCCCATCTAAACCCAGGAACCTCCCCCCCGGCCCGGCCGGCCTCCCCTTCCTCGGCTCGCTCCTCCAGCTCGGCGCCCGGCCCCATGAATCCCTCTTCAACATGGCCAGGCGCCACGGCCAAGTCATGACCCTCCGCCTCGGCTTCGTGACCAGCGTCGTCGTCTCGTCCCCGGAGGCCGCCCGGGAGACCCTCCAGAAGCACGATGAGAACTTCTCCGACCGGGCGGTCCCCGACGTGATCACCGCGCAACCGAACCCGGAGTTCACCTTCGCATGGGTCCCGGGCGACCAGCGGTGGCGGACACGGCGCCGCGTGTGCAGCACCCAGATGTTCACCGCCCAGCGCCTGGACGCCCTCCAGCACCTGCGCCACCAGAAGGTCCACCAACTCGTCACCCACATCAAGAAATCCTGCGAGCCGGGCAGAGAGGTCGACATAGGCCAATTGGCCTTCGCCACGACTTTGAACCTCATGTCGAGCACCATGTTCTCGATTGACATCGTCGACCCGGAATTCCGAACGGCCCAGGAGTTCAAGGACCTGGTGTGGAGGATCATGGAGGATGCCGGGAAGCCGAACCTGTCGGACTATTTCCCTGCGGTCCGGAGGTTCGATCTGCTAGGCGTGAAGCAACACATCCGGCCAGCCTACATGAGGTTGCACGAGATATTCGACGAGATCATGGACAAGCGTTTGAAAGAGAGGGCAACGGGCTCGCCGGGATCGTCGAAGAGCGGCGATTTCTTGGATGTGCTTCTGGATCAGTGCGAAGCAGAGGGGTCCGATTTTACCCGGCAAAGCATCAAGCCATTGATCCTGGTAAGCGTAGATCGAAACTTAATAGTTAATGAAGTAGAGATCTTTACTAAATGGAAGTATGTACTCATCAGAGCTCCCAAATCTAATTATCAGAAAGTCAGGTAAAACAGGTATCGTCAGTTTTCAAAAAAAAAAAAAAAATCCATTATTTCTCCATTATATGAGGCAAATTGGGGTTTGATACTATGCCTTTAACTCCACCGCAAAACATTAGCCATAATTGCTACTTTAATAGGTAACGATATTTTGTCATCTATTAGCTATTCCATGCCTTTCTCCCTCCATGCTTATTTATCAATCTATATACATAAACTTTTGTTTCTGGTGATGAGATAACTTATTGCTAGTGGATTCAAAATCAAATTTTGACTAGATACATGAGCAAGCTATAGTTGCCTCGTATATATATTCTAACCAATCGTACACTCAATTATATTTTGTTATATCACTCACTAACTCAATTTCAACGAATATTGTCCCGCACATTTTGCAAAGTAAAGAGAACTTGGCCATTTTTCTTTTTAAAGTTGAGTTAAGTACTGATTTTCCTATGAATCGGGAGACTAATTGTCCAAGTGGCCATTTTGCGAAATGTGCTTCTCTATTTTCAATTGCTAAACATCTAATTAGCATCAAAACTAGATCACCATAATTCGTAAGTACTCTTAAACAATCTCCATCAACATTGAGGTTGGTTAACTGCATGTGGTAATATTTATGCATGGGGAGAATCTTCCAGTTTTTACTTTTGGGTTATGATTGATAAAGATAAAACGATGCGATTAGTTCAGATTCATGAATTTATTTTTTTCTATGATAAAGCAAACCCTAAAATTTAGCGCAGGTTAGATGATAATCAACATGATAAATTTTGTTTTAACATAGTACCAATGCCCAAAACATAATTTATGTTAATTGCATTTTCCCTGGTCATAATAAACTTTAAGGGGTCGTTGAATATCTTATAATGCATACGAGGAAGCGACAACCATTTGAAAAATAGCAGCGCGGCAATTTTCCTGATTCATGTTGCCTCTTTCATCTGTTAATTATAAGATTATGATCTTCAACACTTGTATTAAATTAATCAGCAGGTGAGAGTTGCCTGGCATGTCTAATTACAGTATTAGATATCATTACATATCATTAGATATATTTTTTTAAAATATATATT